>JABXJD010000008.1:3860000-6392500 GCA_013375575.1 Percina caprodes
TCTTCTGTCCCCTACGTCAGCAGCTCCTTCAGATCAAAGTATGATCCTAGAGATTGGCATGGTCTTATTTCAGTTAGCTTAATAGCTGGTTTGATTTTCATTGAGAGATGATCTTATGGAAAGTTCCACATGCCTATCTCTATGTATGGTGAAGGGTATGTGACGATATGGAGGGGTGGGGGTGGGGGGTGGGGGTTATTTTAATTCCAAAGGCCCAGGGAACTTTATCAGGATGCATAGTATCCTGATTCATGAAAAACTGGCCTTTAAAAATAAAAATGTACCTGCTTCTATGGGAATTTAACATAGGGGTGTATATACTTATGCCCCCTGTATTTTAAGGAAGAACATTTATTTATTTAAAATACATTACTCACTCACAAAGAAAATTGGTGTCCTTAAAAGGTTGGATTTTCCTAAATTTTTTGAATTAAGGCATTAAGATCAATTTCCAAAAGATGTTTTTTTATTCCTCTTTTTAATCAACTTTAGCATGGGTGTGTAGACTTATGCGAGCCACTGTACAAGCTATCAAACCTTTTCTAGAAATAACGTTTACAGAGAAAATATTCCGATGTATATCGGCCGATATATATTTAAAAAAAACAAATAAATCCAGAATCGCATAACAAAACATAAACATATTTCCCTAACATCAAACTATATTAAAGTTCTGATAAATAAAATGTGTAAACATACAAACTTAACCCTTGTGTTGTCTTCCTGTCAAAATTGAAAATTAATACTTTTGTTGAAGCTCTTTAATCAATGCTTTTAACTTTTTCTTAGGTTTTCGTCCCTTTTTTCAATTTATGTCACTTTTTTTTTAAGTTTCAACACTACGAAACACTAACATAATGACTTTTGTTTTACAGTTATTTTTGGAATTTATGGTCAATAAACCTCATTTATAGGAAATTATACCTAATGTTTGAGTTAGAAAAGCAGAAATTAGGAATTATTTAGACTAAAATTAAAGGAATGGATGTACAGACTGGAATATGTCAACTTTTACTCAATACTATTTCAAAACCACTACAATTTGTTTTTCAAATGCTATAACATTGAATAAGACGCATCAAAATTAATGAAAGTAAAGAGAAGAGAAGATCGTTGTGTGGAATCAATCAAGTTATTTTGGGTAATTAAAAAGAACATTGATATAGGAAAATGGGTCAATTTGACCCGAGGACAACATGAGGGTTAAGATATGAAACGTAAAGTCCTTTGAACAAAAACAATACTCAGCAAATATGACTGGTGAACTTTTTTTTTCTGTCCATCTGCAAATGATTGTGTGAATTTTGAAACAAACTCTTGGAAGACGATCCTCACGTTGTGAAATTCGCCTCTGTTACGGCGAATTACCACGGCAGGGATCAAACATCACTGACATCATAGGAGCTGGTAAATGAGGATGAGTGTGTTTTTTTCCCGTTGCCTCCCTGCGGTGTCGAGCTGGGCCGCTGGAATGCGCGGGCTGTAAATACGAGGCAGCAGCCAGGAATTACTGGCATCCCAACTTTGGTTTTCATACTCAACACTTCACTGTTTCTCAATTCATGTTAGTGTGACGGGGGTGAGAGATTAACATCACAGCAAAAATGGCAACATTAGTGAGTCCTGCCAAAGCATGATGGGATTACAGTCCAGGTCTATGTCTATGTCTAGTGGACGATTGTGATTGGTTTAAAAGGTGTGATTGGTGGAAAAAGCCAATAAACCAGGCCATGTTTTCCCCCCGACCCAGAATGCTGTGTGGACTAGCCAGACCCTCCTTTGCAGTGCCGTGGAGGATGGTCTGGCAGTGCGAGACTACCATGCAGCCATTGAGCTCATTTTGAAGTTGTTGTCATTTTAACATCAGTGCACCACCGTCAGCTGTGAGGAAGTTGAACAAATGAGACCGCAGTGGAGGTTTCTTCTGCCCACTCAAAGAGGATAAAGCTGTTGGAAGTCGTGCTGCCATCTGTCTTTTAGTCCCACCATCTGCCTGTACAAACCTGCGAAAGCTCGGCCTGTGCTGTAACGGTGTGTGTGTGTGTGTGTGTTCGGACCAAAGTACAGTGGTGAATGCATATGAAGGCGGAAGTGGATGCTTATCTGTTAAACACGGTGCAAACGGAGGCTAAGATGCTAGTTGAAAACATTGAATTGTAGAAAGAGATCAGAGACTGAGGCATAACTGCCATACACACACGCACAAAACACACACATACAGCATTATCTGTCCCTGAATCTGGTGCTTACTGCACCAATAATTCTACAGGAAATACTTCTACAAGGAATGTGTCATTAGAACTGTGGATCAGTATTGATCTTGTAACTCTTTGATACATATTTGTCTATAAACAGTGGGTCTAGTGACTGTGTACAGTATGTGTCATGTGAAAGGGGTCGGAGAAGGACCACCTACAGAGCTTTAACAATCCCGGTGGTGTTCTAATCTAAAAAGTCCTGCACATGTTATGTTTCTGCAGCTCATACATTTCCCAGTCCATAGCTACTCTGTAACCCCCACCCCACCCCACCCCATGAGCCTAAACCATGTCTGCATCATAATCTGCTTGACAAATGCCATGCATTAACAGATTTCCTCAAGGAGAAATGATAAATGGTTTCTGACGTTCAGAAAACCCCGATCATCCTTTTGAATTCTGTTTATCATAACTCACATACAAATGCTGAAAAGCCAGCTAGAGACAGTCATGGACCACAGACACCACACAGTGGAGACGGAAAGAGGCGAACTTTATCCAAAACTATTTGTGTGTGTGTGTGTGTGTGTGTGTGTGTGTGTGTGTGTGTGTGTGTGTGTGTGTGTGTGTGTGTGTAATGTCTGTATTTTGAACTGACAAAACCCAGGCAGTGCCAGTCTCAGCTCCACAGATATGGCTGGAATGTCTGCACTGTGTGTGTGTGTGTGTGTGTGTGTGTGTGTGTACTCCCACGGGTGCTCCTCCACTTGTGGTTGTTCATGTTTCCCTAAATCCTGTCCTCCCATTTGTCTTCTTCTGCTTCCCTCTCCATGTCTGTCTCTCAGCCATTTTCTGTTAAATGAATAATGGCTGCATGCCTAACCTCACATCTGACTAATGAGCGTGTGTGTGTGTGTGTGTGTGTGTGTGTGTGTGTGTGTGTGTGTGTGTGTGTGTGTGTGTGTTATTTTTGTGTCAACCTTTTACTTTTACTCCTTACATTTTTAACACGAATATCAGAACTTTCAACTCCTTTCATTTGGCTTGTTACTTTAAATCAAATAAGTTCAGTGAAGTTACCGTTATTATTTTTCACGTCATCAATACCAAATTAAATGTAATTGGATGGGAATAGACATAAGGGATAATGTAGAGCGAGGCGGTTGTTGTAGCGAATACAACCCCGACAGGGTGCTCAGGACCTTGACGCAAAGTGCAAACTGCCGGCTTTCAATAATTCCCCATTGAATTTGAAAAACACATCAGGTCAGTTACATTTGTTCTGCTATTAGCAATGAGCATGCCTTGGTTCTCTAGCATGCAGTTAAGTAACCCAAGTAGCATTAAGGTTAGCAAGCGTTCACTTTATTTGAAAATAATCTAATACTAGCTGATACAATATCTGCATGTATAGCTTTATATTGAAAACTAATTCAGTAACTTGATTTAGTGTGACAAGGCTGTAGTAACGTTAACGTTACTCAAGGCCGTTCTCGTTTTCGAAGACCACTTCAGTTATATGGTCTTGTCTCAAATCGACTTTATTTTGGGCTAATGTTAACGTTAATGTCTCAAATCCCTCAGACGTAAGTTTGAGGACTCATCAATTTTCACAGAATCACAGTGGAATTCATATCTTTTTAACCCAGTCAGAATCTTATTAACCTGGAGTCCCAGTCTCTGTCACAATAATTATATATGTGATATTTTAGGCCTATTGGCAGACATCCAGTTAAAATGTAGCCAGAGGCATATAAAGAGCCTTTTCTCCATGTCCACTGAAGTTTCTCAACTTGCTCTCTAGTAACATTTGTGAGGTCCAGGTAGCTTTGCATAAATATTGGTTATTTGCAAGGCTACTTTTACATTTGGACTTTAAAGCGCCCATATTCTGCTCATTTTCAGGTTCATAATTGTATTTTGAGGTTGTACCAGAATAGGTTTACATGGTTTCATTTTTAAAAAAACACCATATTTTCGTTGTACTGCACATTGCTGCAGATCCTGTTTTCACCCTGTGTGTTTAGCTCTCTGTTTCAGCTACAGAGTGAGACATCTTACTTCTATACTATCTTTGTTGGAAGTCACACATGCTCAGTAGCTAGGTGAGATCCCATCAGCTAGATAACTCTTTCTCCAGCTTTGGTCAGTCCAAGGCAGGATTAGCAGGGAGACTTCTTCTAGACGAGGGCCACTTGTAGAATACCTGCAGAACAGGGACAGGAAGTAGTTCTTTTTGGAGATTATGGTCAATTAGTGTGTGTTGTAGCAGTGTTTTGCCATTAAGAACCAGCTAGCATGCTAGCACTAGCATGTGCTACAGTTAGCCACCTTGTCTTGGCTAGTGACGTAGAAAGCCGTGCAGATTTTGAACAGCTCACACGGAGACAGAGGACAAAGGACATTCAGAAACCGGATCTCACTCAAAACAGCATGGGTAGTTTTTATCCAAGTTTGTATGAGTGTGGAAGCACCAGAGACACAAAATAACACCCCAAATCCCAGAAAAAAAGGATTTATTTTCCTAATATGGGCACTTTAAGTTTAATTTCCAAGCCTGTACTTTGTTACTTTGACTTGAGTAAAGAAGTTAAATCAGTACTTCTGCTTTTACCAGAGTATTTTTTAAGTATCTGTACTTCTACTTCAGTACTGAAAGTGAGTACTTTTGCCATCTCTGGTGTGTTGGTCAAGGTTGTGTGGGTAACTCAGTGTTAGGATGCGCACACTAGCCCTGTGGAATCTTGGCAGGGCAATGTTTCTTGCTCCATCAGTTTGTTTTGGACTGAAAATATCTTGATAAATATCGGATAGACTGCCATGACACTTTGTGCAGACATTCATGATCCCCAGAGAAAGAATTCTCACGTCTTTGTTGATCCTCCAGACTTTTTCCTCAAAGACATGATGCAGTGTCAGCAACTGGGAACTCTGTCACATTTACAGAGAAAATGCAAGAGGTCCTGTGTTGATGGGGAGCAGGACTGAGGTCTGCGGGGGCGATTCTGATAAACGCTGAGCTGGAGTCTGCCAACAGTGGGGAGTGTCAATGAAACGGCCCCTTTGTTTGACATCGAGATCTGCCTTCAAGTGCGTCTGAATGCAGATCTCGATGTTTCACGCACTTGAAGGCAGTTTCATTTCACAGTGAAACGTAACCATTGTGTTGTCACGGTGACCCGTTTATTGTACTTTTGTATTGGCCTGACGTTGTGCTTCGGGTCACCAGTGATCCTCCTGTACTACGTGATGTAATTTCACGTGAACTGGCAAGAGCCTCGGACATTCGGGTACCGAGACCCGCACATTTGATCGTATTTCCCACTACCCACACGGCGTCCTTCGGGGTCCCCAAGACCCTCCATGCAGTCGAACGCATCTCACGCTACACTCACCTCGTCCTCTGTGGTCCCTGAGACCCTCCATGCAGTCGACGCATTTCCCACCACCTTGATCTCGTCCTCCACGGTCCCGAGACAACCCATGCAGTCGAATGCATTTCCCAATTCCTTGATCTCGTCCTCCACGGTACCCAAGAGCCTCCATGCAGTCAAACGCATTTTCAACCACCTTGATGTTGTTCTCCGCGGTCCCCGTGACCCTCCATCCCGCTGCAGCCTAAATGCACTACCCCATTCAAAACGTATGGAAAGAACTGCGTTTTTATATCACAGCTTCTGGCAGCGAAACAGGCTGTGTGTGAATGCCCACTAAGTGGCTGATGATGTGTCAACTGTCTGTCCAAGTACTGCTCCATCCTGCTACCTTGTTCATATTTGTTGTCTCCCTGCGAGGGACATCATGGCTGTGCCTTGAAAAGCCTTCTGCCTAGGACACACTGGCGTTAAGGAAACACACACTGCCAACACTCTCCATCATAACCCCCCGCTGCTTACAGCTCTGCCGTTTCGCATCTCCACACTAGGAATCTCAGGTGATGCCCAGCAGCCGTTAGCACATCCAGAACAGCTTTCCCCCGACCGCTGTGTCAGACAAAGATCTACGGCAGATCCAGACATGCTAGTCAGAGAAGTTCTCCTTGCAGACAACAGCTGCTCTGACAATGAACTTCACAGAATGCAGGCTTCATACATAGATTTCTTTTCCTGCCAGAATTACTAACATGTGTCTTTGTTGTGTGAAATGATATTTCTATTTATTTTCTCCTGCGTTATGCAGCTTTGAAGTGCACGCTGAGATGGCCGCACGTATTTTGTCGTGTACACTACCGGTCAAAAGTTTGGGGTCACTTACAAATTTCCATTACACTCCATTATAGACAGAATACCAGCTGATCTGAGTGGGTGGCTGATATTTAATGCAATATGTACGTTGCCAAATATCAGCATCCATTCATCCAATGTTCCAAAGGCTCATTCTGTTTACTAATTTATCATTTTAAAAAACTAACTGAGAAAACATTGGAGAACCCTTTTGCAATTATGTATTGTAATCTGAAAACTGCTGCCCCGGTTAAAAAAAAACAATGCAACTGATCTCAGCTGGTATTCTGTCTACAATGGAGTGCAATGGAAATTTCTAAGTGAACCTAACCTTTTGACCGGTAGTGTATGTATGTTTGGGTTTAAACCAGATTCAACATTTGAGAATGCACTTTAAGGGAAGGTTGGTTTTCTTAAGATTACACTTAGTCTAGCGTTGCCAGACCTATCTCCACAGCGCTGTGGCTACACAACATATGCATTCTTCAAATGAAGTAAACTGTTGACGGAATACAGTAAAATGAGCTATTTAAGTTGGCTAGATACATGGTTGCACCTCATTAGCTCTTGGTGTATCTTTGTGTGGACTTTGTCTACAACAATCCCATCAATCGCTCCCAAAACTTCCCAGTTAGGCAGGAAATGCCCCAAACATATTCTTTGTATATCTTTACATTTATTCCCTGAAAGAACCAAGCAGGCCTGTCAACATTTTCTTCAAAACTTGACATTTTCAGCCTGTAGTTTGTTGTTCCCTAAGGAGAACAGAGATTGAGAACGGCAACACAGAGAGCAGAAGGTGAGGGATAAATCCTTACATTCAGCATGTGGCTGTCAGGCTTTATCCCGCAAATGTACTTGCGTTGATCCAGACTAGATTACACTTGACATGCCCATGATAACGCTGCAGTAGTGGACTCACCTACGTGTCATAAGCACTTAGCGGTATAACTTCATGTGGTGGAGTGCATTGGAGACAGAGAGGGGAACAGGGGGAGACAAACTCAATCAGTCCTTTCTGATGGCTGTATTCTGGCCTCGATGTGTTTAAACTCAGACAGCTCCGTCTCTTTCTGTCTCTCTGTATCTCTTTCTCTGGCTCTCCCTCTCTCTGTGTCTCTATCTCTCTCTCTCTCTCTGTCTGTCTCTCTGTGGTGACTGACAGCTGCCGTCTGGCCGGTAGCCTCATAATACCATTTCCCCACGTGTGTGTAATGCATTGTGTGCTCCCTTGTAAACCCAAGAGAACTGTGAACACTCTCTGTCTGTGTCTGGGTCCGTTTCTGTGTGTGTGTGTGTGTGTGTGTGTGTTTATGTCTCATAGTGGTTTAATATAATCAGCATAGCCTGTCACGATCTATTAGGGCTCTGCTGTCATCATTCTAGTCAGTATCCTACCTTCCTGACTCCAAAAACACGTCAGCATCACACACAGAGATTGGCATGGTTTTATTTCAGTTAGCCTAATAGCTGGTTTGATTTGCATTGAGAGATGATCTTATGGAAAGTTCCCCATGCCTATCTCTATGTATGGTGAAGGGTATGTGAAGATGTGGGGGGTTATTTTTCAAAGGCCAAGGGAACTTTATCAGGATGCATAGTATCCTGATCCATGAAATAACTGGCCTTTAAAAATAAAAATGTGCCTGCTTCTATGGGAAGTTAACATAGGGGTGTGTATAATTATGCCCCCTGTATTTTAAGGAAGAACATTTATTTATTTACAATACATTATTCATTCATAAAGAAAATTCGTGTCCTTAAAAGATTATATTTTCCTAATTTTTTGAATTAAGGCATTAAGATCAATTCAAAGATCAAAAAAAGATTTTTTTTATTCCTCTTTTTAATCAACTTTAGCATGGGTGTGTAGACTTATGCAAGCCACTGTATGTGTCAAATGTACTTGGCAAATTAAATAATTATTATATCATATATATATAATATCTGCTCCAGCCCAGGTTAGTCGGTGTCATAGTCCTGCTGTGTCAGATCCACTGGCTGTACCTACCCACTATAACCAAGGGGATGTGATCCACACTGAAAGCTTAAAGCAGACGCATTGCTTTGATTTGATGTGATGCATCGCTTTGACATGTGATTCCCGCTGGTGGAGGTTTAAGTGCTGCACAAAGTATCAAATGCCCAAATATTTTGTCCCAGTGTCCAGAGCAGCGAGGTGTGGTCCCGTCTCTCGGGCCAGGTCTCCATCAGGGAGGATTAAGGGATTGTGCGTGAGGAGGAGACCGGTGGGGAGTGTAAAGGCAGCATCCATTACATCCATCATCCAAGTGTGTGGTATCATGGTTGTATTAAGAGAACTGGATCCCCAGTTATGCCAGTGATGCATGAGAGTTGCTCAGTGGTGCATGAAGCACTCTACAAGCTAAAGAGAAAAAAAATCCCGGGTCTTCTGCTCTGCTAACACATTGTGCGGCCCATGGCGTCATGATGGACATGCGCACTAGTGGCAGCACATTCATGAGCTTGTCTCTAGCGGATACAACAAGGTTTTGTGGAAAACTCGCCATCTAAAATATTCACGATATTATAAGGAGAGGAGAAAAAAAAAAAAATTGTGAAATGTCTGTTATAATAATGATCTTTTTTCAGGTTTTTCTCTCTTATAATATTCAACGTCAAACATTGGGTTAGTTTCAATTCATTCAAACCTGTATTTTTTTATTTCACTTTACAAACATGTTTAAACTATTCGGCATCATACAGAAAAAAAAAATGTCATTTCCATTCAGGGAACACTATAACCTTAAAAAATAAATACAATACATATACAATTTGAGGAAGGCACTTACATACATAAACAGAAAAAAAATAAACTGAATTAATCTTCCAGAGATCAATGGGGCGACTCTCATTTTCAATGTCCTCGAGTCCTCGGATTACAAAGACAAATGTAGAACAATAACACACAAAGTACAGTAAGAAAAAAGGACAATCAAACATTCAAAATTGGTAACAAATATGATAAGTAAATTAGAATAATAGGGACGCAAAAAACCCACAATCATGTAAAGCAGTTTCAAGCAGTTTGCAGTTTTAGAACCAGATTTGTGAATTGTCCAAGAGCCACAAGGCTTATGAAAATAACCCACAGATGTATTAAGAGAACCAAGGAGATGTAACGCACTGATACAGTAGATGTGTCTTTTGCCATGTTATGTCTATAAGAAAAGTCATTTTTGGGCCAGAGGGTTGCCAGACGTTGCAATTCCATCATTGACTGCTAAGCCCATGGTTGTCTTAAAGCCTGGCGCTGTTTGTCGGGGCTCGTGTGGTATATGGCACCCGTGTTGTTTGTGTGAAGTCTGTATGTGTGTGTGTGTGTGTGTGTGTGTGTGTGTGCGTGTGCGCGCGCATCAGATCAATCAGGTCAGGGCGACAGCTGTCCTCTGAGGATTAACTGTGGGTGTCTATAGTGTGCCGCCCATGTTGTTTTGAGTTGAACTAAAGCTACAGGCGGACTCTAATCTTGGCCTCCAGATTGCAGTCATAATTACTTCCATGCAGTCACTCAAATGTTTACCCTAAACCCTCAGTCCTACAGTCTCAAGTTGACTCATAAAGTGTGTCTCATAACCTGCCATTAAAGCAGAACCATAGCTGTGAATGTAGGAATAGTCTCCAATAGAAGCATGGAGACGCTGTGTTTCTGGAGCACTACAGTGAGGTGCAGAAGTCTTAAATGCATGTTAGTGATGCTAGGTGGCTGTAAAGATGAGGTTGAGTCTTTTTGTCACAGGCTATATTTATAGCCTACTTTTACCCTTTTAGTGTGTGGGCTGAGTCTGGATCAGCAGTATATACAATACCAGCCACATTGCTTACTTATGTGTAAACTTACTTTCTTCAGATTCCTAAAGTGCTGTACAGCATTGGTGAATGTGTGGCGTTCACTGTCACCGGTGCCTGCGAGCACCTGGGGTGTTTTCTTACCCTGTGTATTTAGCTGTCAGCAGGACACACTCATGCAATGGTCTTTCTACCTTTTTTCGTCTTCTAAATGGAAGCGACGTGTACAGCTACTGGATGACTACCAGTTGTCAACAGTTAGCCAGCGAGTAGACTTCTGGGCTGGATTTATTTTAATACTTTTTAGAGGTCTAAAATCTGTAAAACTGTGAGGTAGGGCGCAGAGCAGACAGGCAAAGATCAGCGCAGGTATATGTCATCGTGGCTTCTGGCTTTGATTGCGCCTTGAAAGGTAAGAGTGCAGCGCTGGCTCCCCATAGAAAAACCACAGGACAGTCAGCGCAGAACGGGTTGCACTGCGGATCATGTGACGGTGGCTTTACAGAGGCCAACCCTTCAGCTGAATGTATTTTTGGCCAGCTCGCTCACTAACATTGTGTTGAGGACGACTGAGCTCAGTCTTGTTGAGCTCCAGTTCTGGAGCAGATATTTGAACTACAGCCACTGTGTCACAGTAACCTACATTAAGTCTGCTTTACCAGACTATTCAATTTGATTTAAAGGTCCCATGACATGGTGCTCAATGGATGCTTTTATATAGACCTTAGTGGTCCCCAAATACTGTATCTTAAGTCTCTTTTATATAGACCTTAGTGGTCCCTAATACTGTATCTGAAGTCTCTTTTATATAGACCTTAGTGGTCCCCTAATACTGTATCTGAAGTCTCTTTTATATAAACCTCAGTGGTCCCCTAATACTGTATCTGAAGTCTCTTTTATATAGACCTTAGTGGTCCCCTAGTACTGTATCTGAAGTCTATTTCCTGAAATTCAGCCTTGGTGCAGAATTCCAGTCCCACAATGAGCTTTCCTTAGTATGGGCCATTTCTGAGTCTGTAGCTTTTGAAGAGGAGAGAGGGGGGGCAAGGTGGAGGCTGGGGGTGTGGCCTTGACCAGCTACCACTTTGCTCGTTTGAAAGCCATGATGTCTCCCTCTCATGGGTGGGCCAAAATCTCTGGGTGGGCAAAGCAGAGAAAGGGGAGGTAACCTTGCCCCTTATGACCTCATAAGGAGCAAGATTCCAGATCGGCCCATCTGAGCTTTCATTTTCTCAAAGGCAGAGCAGGATACCCAGGGCTCGGTTTACCCCTATCGCCATTTCTAGCCACTGGGGGACCATAGGCAGGCTGGGGTAATGCATATTAATGTTAGAAAACTTCATAAAGTGACATTTTCATGCCATGGGACCTTTAAGCCATGCCAGCAGAAACTACACACCATAAATCAGATGGGATGAATTCTGTTAAGAGACGACCTGCAAATTAAACCCTGCGATAATATTCTGGGATATGAGTTCACACATTGTGTTAGATTGGGGCTTTAACTTGATCTTTGTTTCTCTAGACTCCAGACTAAGAAATGGGGTTTGACACTTGGCAGTGAATAAAGAAAGTATCCAAAAAAGGATTCAAATTTGATTTTGTTAGGGCCTAAACTGAAAAAGCATAGATTATGATGGATAATGGATTATGCCTCTGAACAGAATATAAATGCAAGTGACCTAACTAAACACAAGGAGAAAGCTATAGGGCCTATCTTGCACCCAGTGCAATTGACTTTGTACACCGACGCATGTATCGTTACTATTTTGCACCCGATGCACAGCGGACTTTTTCCTCCACAGACTCACGTCGGTAAATTAGGGACTGAACTTGCGCTCCCGGGGAATTCAGCAAAAAGAGGCGTATTCCGGCGCAAACTTTCCCTAGTGCTATTTTGCAGTTTCAGAAAAGATTCCGCCACAGACCAGGAGAAACTTACTCTAAAGTCAGTGGCGTGTTATTCAGATGCTATTTTAAGGGCGCATGCTTGACTGTTATGTCGAGTGTGCACAGCGTATACACTTTGCTTCTCTCATCTACACGGACTCAGTAGTTCCCATTTTTACAAAAATATGACTTTGTTTTACACAACATTTCCATGAGTCGTGTTGATGACATAAATGAAGAACTATTAGAGGACTTAAGGCGATGCGAGGTTGAACTGCATGATCAGCGCGGGAGGGGACAGACATCACAGCTGCATCTATAGTGAGGTCATCTCGGTCTAATGTTAGACTACATTGCAAAATTATCACCATGCATTCATAACCTCGTGATGCAACGAGAGTGAGCCCAAAACATCGGAAAGTATGTTTTTTTGACATTTCTTTGGTTAGATTTTATCAAATCGGCTGTGAACCGCTCCTTGCGTGCGCCCATGGATGTATTAAGAGCAAATCCACCATTATAATAGCAATCCGCCATGGAACAAGCATGCCTGCTTTTAAAGGGAAAGTGAAATAACGCTTTGATTGTTTTTTTGCATGTTGCAACCCAAACCACACCTATGAGTAATGGAGCTACTTCAGACCAACCCATCTTAGATTTGTGTCGGGCGCAAGAGTCATTTATCCCGCCGGTATAATAGCAACAGATCCGCCCACAAAGCTACTTGCGTTTGGCGTTTGATACTAAGCATGAGAACGCCAGCCACTGCTTGTTTGTCTGGTGATTAAAGTGAACAACTGGATGGAAGTAGGAATTAGAATTTACTTAATATATAAAAAATGAATAAGTAGCACAAAGGAACTCATCATGGCTGGGCCAGATGGTCACCACAGCAATGTTGAACAGTTTTGCAGTGACTGATGTATGCAAGGCTGGGCTTCATGGGGATGACGTGATTATTTTGTTAGAAATTGCACATTATAACCATGTATATATCATGGCTCAAATCTGGCATATCAGCAATAAAAGTGTGTTGATGAATTGTTCTACATGCACGCCCCTCGAAGCTCTGTCAGCTGTCTCTTTGTCACCTCTACTGTCAGTCAGACCTGTCATATAGAACATTCATGGCACAACTCTGCATATATAAAAGGCTGTAAAAACTCCTGTCTGATTAACATAAAAACCATTGGCTAGGGCTGGAAAAAAAAAACGAAACATTTATCAAAAAAAAGATCATATCTGATGCACATGAAGACTGGTGATTCCCTCTGTCAGCCAACACTGTCAGCCACTTTCATCCTAACAGAAAGACTTTATTCTAGACTAATTTAGATAGTTTGACCGTGGGTGCAGGTGAACACAGTGGAGCATTTAGCAGTTAGTGAGCCACATATTCTTTCTGGGGTTGGTGGAGACAGAAACAGCTAAAGGAGAGACATATCGGACAGACATTCACCACAAACACCACTGAACTGCCCAGTACCTTATGATTTATGAAGTTAAAGCTATGTGCCGGAGCTGGTGTGTATTTCACGTAGCGAGGCTGGAAGACATGTAAGCAGGGCTGGGTATCCAATTCAATACTTTTTACACACCGACCGAATTGCCTCTAAAGTATAGAGTATTGAAAAATGCCTCGCCATTCAATACCCAATTTCAATACCTAAGGAGTAAATCTCATTGTCAGTGAGCCAATCAGCACGCAGCATGCTTCTACCAAGTTAAAAAAGTAAAAAAAAAAAAAAAAGAAAGTTTGTGCCATAATGTATAATGCTGTTTGTTTTTGGTGAAATAGATAGAAAAAAGTATCATTTATGAACCGGTATTGAAGTCACAGCATTTATATCGGGAACGACATCACACATTTTTGAACGATACCCAGCCTTACGTGTAAGCGTGTCTGACTTTCATGCTTTTTTTTTTTTATCCAATCATGACCCCCTTACCCTGACCATACCTTAACCACAGTCTGCCATTACCATGATCTCTTCCCTATCCTTATTCATAGCGTAGTGACCAAGCGCACACACTGTAGAGGGTGAGAATATAAACCAATGTTGGCATTGGATGTAAAGAAATGGTACAATATTGTTACCCTGGAAACCAGAGTTCTTGCGAAAGCACAATTTTAATTTGCTCAGTGAGTCACTCTGGCATTCAGTAATGATGCTCACTAACTATACCCTTGTAGCCGAGCTGCACCAATCACATTGGTGTATCTGATATAGGCGGGGCCAGAGGTGAGCTGCACCAATCACATCGGTGTATCTGATATAGGCGGGGCCAGAGGCGAGCTGAACAGATGACGACAGTCTAATCTACCAGTTATCTCCGCTGGTAGCTAAGCGTATGGGTCTCCGGATACGTCGCCCCGTGTGTTGCTGTGATTGGTCGTAGTGTTATCCAATTGCGTGCAGTGAGATTTTCAAGTGCACGCTTGGTGCTGCCCCTCGAGCTATTTTCATTACTCTGTGCCAGATCCCTAATCTTTCGGATTTGGGTCTGGATTTCCAGGCTACAATATTGTTGCCTTGTGAAATAAATGCTGATGTTGAACCAACCCATTCCCATTAACTATGATACTGATACTTGAACTATGACTACAATCAGCTGATAATTCATAGGCTTGTGTTTACAACTCGTTCCGCTGCCCCAGAGTTGTGAATGGATGATTTAGTGCAGCTTTAACGATCGACTATGTTAAATAATGTTACTCAGAGTCAGAATCTCAGGGTTTTTTTTTCTGCACAAAGAATAAATAATCAGTTTAGGGCACAGAGTCTCATTCACAAGTGGATTAAGAAGTGATTGTTTTATCTCCTGCGGTCAGTGTGACAGTTAATCAGAGCAGCCATCTTCACCACAGAGCGCCTGAAGGAGCTCCCGCCTCGCTACTGTCACACTCTGTTTATCACTGGATCCTGAACCCTCCAGCACTGCAGTCCATTTCCTCCACAAACAAAACTCCTCCAGGGTCCTGTTTGTATCATAAAACCTGATTCCAGACTGCCTAAACACCTCAGGGTTCTACCTCAAGGATTTCTCTGAAGAAAGGGCTTAGGGAGCACAGATTCATGGGAAATCTGTTTGGCACGCTGTGGTAGGGGAAGGGTAAGGGGCAGGGTTGGGGGGTTTTAAACTAGGATCGTTTGGAAAATTGGTTCCAAATTTAACACAAGCAAGTTTTGGTTTCCGTAGCGGATAAAAGGTTTATTATTATTATTATTATTATTATTATTATTATTATTATTATTATAGTTATATCTTCTGAGTGCACAGATTGATGCTTTTCATGCACGGCCATGTAGACATTCAAGAGGTTTTTGTGGGGGAGTTAGAGCAGCCGGAGAAGGGAGCAGACCTGTGAATGTCTTCATTAACACTGGGCTGGTAGACTGTGTGTGTGTGTGTGTGTGTGTGTGTGTGTGTGTGTGTGTGTGTGTGTGTGTGTGTGTGGGTATGTGGGTGGGTGGGTGTGTGTTGGCAGGTGCACTAGGTGATAATTGGTAGTAGTCTCATGTTTGCTCAGGCTCAGATCTAAAAGTGGAGCTCTTCACTGTCTCGTTGGCTCTGAGATCCATCCCAGGTTCCCCTGTGGCTGTCTGGGTCTCTCCTCTCTTTTCTTCAATTCTTTCTGCCTTTTTCCCCTCTCCAAGACTCTTTGCAACCCTCTTTCTCTCTCTGATGGAGGCTAGACAACCTTGAGTTCTGAACTGTGTCCTGTTGGTATTGTGTGCTGCGACGGTTAGTTAAATAAGTCCATCAACAAAAACAATTTTTGATTAGTTGTTGTGATAAAATGAGCTGGTTACAGTTTTTCACATGTCAGGATATGCTGTTTCCTGCCTTTTTATACAACTTATGACTAAAAGTCTCCTTTTATTTCCCACTTTACTGAATCTCTTTGGGTGTTGGACTGTTAGTTGGCATGTATTGGATCCTCCACACGGCACTAATTTTGAAAGAAAATATCTTACTTTCAAAGCTGGTTCACCTGTTACTCTCTGTTTGAAGGCTATTTAGTAAAGCAGTTCGGCGCAGTTCTCACGCCACATAAAAAGCTACATTACATCACTTCCTGCTAATTTTACAGAGAACAATGAGGACAAAACAGCTTTGCCGATCTATATAATCGAATATTATTTCATCCAGATTAGCGAAAAACACGGAAACACAGAAGCCGTTAGAAGCACATTAGTGAGTCATTCACTACCAAACCTGTTTTTAACCGTTGTAGCCATCACTTCACTTCACCTGTTCAGATAACACACTCGACTGCTCTGCTGTCTGCTGTCACAGACATGAACTTTGTGGACAGAATGATTACAGGGAAATGTTAGGTGTTATTTTGGCATTAAATAAAGACTTTTCTTTTCTCCGAGCTGCAAATGAGGGTCTGGATATATATATATATATATATATATATATATATATATATCAAACTGCAACCTTGGTATCTTTGTTATCCAACAGTACCTACGCAAGTACCGTCGCGTTTTAAGAATGTTTGAACTGACTTGGTACCGTACCGGTTCTCGTGACATCCCTAGTCCTATCTCTGCAGATCTTCTCAAGAAGAATGAAAGTTGATATTTAATGGACGGTAGAAAAAATACAATGAGCTTTGGAAATGGGATGGCAGTCATGTAAAGTGTATGTGATGTAGAGTTGGCCATTGTTTGGATTTTACCGATTTTGGTTCCAATTGCGATTCTTCCTTTCGATTCCGGTTCTTATCAAAGTTTTATTTTGATTCAATGGTCGTTTGCAGTTTAACTAGAGCGCCGCTTACTGTGCTCCATTGGCTGCAACACAACTGGCCGCACGAAACCAAAACTTGCGCATGTTAAATTTGGAACCCGTGATCAGATTTGAAACCAAATCCTCCAAAAGATTCCAATGAGGACTTTTGAAACTATTCCAAGTAGGAATCAGTTCTCGATGCCCAACCCTACTGTGACGTGCAGTAAATAAGGTGTAAAGTATAGTCCTGTTATCGTGTGTGTGTCTGTGTGTGTGTGTGTGTGTGTGTGTGTGTGTGTGTGTGCGCGTGCTCCAAGGCCTTGCTGTCTGCAGACACTCCCCTGTGCTTGTCCCCTCCTCATCCACGTGACGGCGGTTGGGTGGCTGGATCAGCCTCAACATGGCTGCCGTGTGCTCCTCTAAGCCACTCGGCTAATCTGTCCCTCTGTTTGCATATCTAATGTGTGTGTGTGTGCAGTGTGATTAGAGGCAGATCAATGCGGGGATTGACCAGAGCCTGAACGAACACAACATTAAGAATTGATCATGCACAGCTCGCCCCTGAGATTGCGTACAGTGGCAAGGAGCCCGGCTCTGTTTCAACCAGAGGCCGTCCGTTCTGCCAGATACTTGTCAAATATTATAACAGACAAAAGCTCTATTGTGCTGTTAGATATGGACCGTTTATGTGGCTGGGATAGCTCAGTTGGTAGAGCAGGCACACGTATATAGAGGGTTACTCCTCAACACAGCGGGCCCGGGTTCGACTCTGACCTGCGGCCCTTTGCTGCAGGTTGTCCCGCCCTTTCTCGTCTTCATCTGTCTTGTGGAATTAAAGGCCTAAAATGTCCCCCCCCAGAAAAAATCGGCTTTAAAAAATTGACCTTTTCTGGAATCGTTAAAAAAAAAAAAAGATTGTAACCACAGGTCCAGTGTCCTGTAGTCTAATTTCTCCAGAGGCTGTTTTGTGGTTCCCTACGTGCGCTGTTACAATTAAATAAAGCAACATAATGAAGTAAATCTCATTTCGCTCTGATAGTCCACCAAGACTATCAGCAGTTGTCGCAGATCTGCGCTACAGGTATCGATTGTCTGTCCAACGCTGAGGGGAAAACAGATGGAGCTCTGGTTAAGATTTCCGTGTGCGTGCGTGCGTGCGTGCGTGCTAAATGACAGAGCCATTGTAAAAGCAGATTTATATCACATTCATAAAACCGATTTTATATCTTGGAGCGAGTCAGCGATTGGGCAAGATTGTGTTTATTTATGCTGATGCAGGAAGATACAATACTCTGTGATGCAAAACAATGTGATGTGATACAATACGATACCAGACTTAACGTGGCATAGATACGTTGGTCCTCAAACAGGAACCAGCTGTGATTTTATCATTTACGACCAGTCTCACATGTCTCTGAATTTCAACAACATGAATAAAGAATCACTGTCAGTAAACATTTCCAATGGAATGAAAATAGGTAATAGGTACATATAGGCCTATGTTATTGTACAGGGGACTGGGAGAGAACGGGGGGGGGGGGCACTGATTAAAAGCAACACAGGAATGGTCTAGTCTTTCATTCCACAGTGCCAAAAAGAGATAAAGCCTACGCCCACTCTGTCCCTTTAAATAGGAACAAATGGAACATACTGCAGTCACCATAGTGTTTCCAAATGATTAAAAAAATAACATATGCATACACAAATAACTGCATTGTACAAAAACAAGCCACTTTTTTCCCCCCGCTGGGTCGGTAAAGCGACGGACCTGCGTGTGCATATGTGTCTGCATGTGTGTGTGTGTGCGTGTGCGTGTGTGTGTGTAACATATCGGCCTTTCAGGCAACGGGCAGTACCTGATTCATTCTGCATGCTTCCCAGCGTCGTCTCTCTCAGGGGGAGTGGGGGGTGTCTGATGACGCTGGCTTTTGGAGACGGGGCAGTTGCTAGGAGATAGCAGGGCAGTTGCCAGGGGACACCGGTGTGGCGTAGGGCTGGGCGATATGGACCAAAAGTCATATCCCGATATATTTAGGCTAAATATCGATATACGATATATATCCCGATATTTTTTCCGCAAATGTTCAGTCAAAGTCAAAGCCAAATATGACATGTCACAAGTAGTTTTATTGAAACCAGCAATTTCAATGAACAGTTGCAAAATCAAATGAATAAATAATTAACAGGTTTCTTCACCTGCTTCATAAATAAAAGCTCAGCTGTTTAAATAAAAATAAAATGTAAACAGAAATACTGTATACAACAGGAGTACTTTTTTTGAAATCAAAGCTCCATAAGATGCACATTTAAATACAAAATATCTAAAATAAAAATAGGCTCTAAAATAAAATAGGCCATTTTTTTTCTGAAATAACCATATTTATATGAGAAAAGTACAGTATGAATTTTCATCTCCCAGTCTTGAATGAAGTGAACTGTCACGCTCATGTAAGGCTCATGTCCTGCTCGACCACATGTCGCTGGTCAACGCAAAATGAGTCACGTTAGCGAGCCGGTCAGCAAGGCTCTGCCTGACTTCAGTGTACATTTGTGGCAGTGCTTCTCGTGCAAAGTGGTTTTCAGTTTCGTTTTCAGTAGCTTTTTGAATACGACTTGCTCCACAGTTGCAATAGGGGCCATATCTTTAGCAATGTGATAGGACACGGCTTTAGTTATAGTACACCACTTGTCACTTTTCTTTTCATAAGGCACGCGGCGGGTAAATGAAGTTTGCAGTGAATTTTGTTTCGGGGCTGGAGCTTTTTCGGGTTGTCGATGGCTTGCGGCTGGGGCTTCTGCAGCGCGCAGTTTCACAGACTCTTCGTATTGCAGTTTGTGCCACTGTTTTAGGTGGTGAAAAAGATTTGTAGTGCTTCCACCCCTGGCTGTAATTTTTTTATGGCACTCCTTACATATAACGTGCATTTGTTGCTCATCTGATACTTTGAATCCAAACCATCTCCAAATTACTGAGCCCCTGCTTTTTCTTTTACTAACCAATTCATCCTCCGTGCGCTCCGCAGACGTTGTTGCTTCCTCCATGTTTGCCCCTCCCCCTCTGTGTATGAAAGAGAAGGGGCGGGGGCGCGGGGAGCAGTGCAGAGAGCGCCAAGTCGCTTGCATGGAGGATCACAGCGTAAATTTGAGCTATATCGATATATGCGATATGGTCTAATTCCATATCACATTAAAAAATATATCGATATATTTTTTATATCGATATATCGCCCAGCCCTAGTGTGGCGCTTAGAAACCGTGTACATTGCTCTGGTGAGGGAGTATTGTTTAAAGTTCAGGGTGGGGAGACAGCACATAGTTCATCTTTTAGGTCATTTATGGTGGAGTAGTTATCTAGGGACCTTCCATGATGTGGTTCCAATATCAGAGTTCAGAAAAATAAGTCAAACACAAATGGGACAACAACAAAAAACATTTCAAACCATTGAGAGAACATATTTGTTTAAGGAATGCAGTCTCTAGTAGCACACAATTAAAAATGGAAGTGGGATTTGTTTTTTGCCATAAGGTTATAATTCAAGTTGAAAATCCACTATGTGATCATTCTTATCTTGGAAAAAAGTGGTCATATCCAGAATCATTTTCTGAATTGAGTCGGGAATACATGTTTATCACAGAAAATAAGGTAAGGCCATTGATCTTCAGATACAAAAAATGTTTATTGAAATGGGTCAATTTGACCCGAATACCATACAAGGGTATATAGCAGTATAATTTTAGACGTAATATTTAAAAAAAAAGACCCAATGTGCATAAAAGTCAAAGAATTGTACTTTAGGTAAACAATTTAGTACACAGATAATCAAACTGCCAGTTTAGGATTATAGTTGACAGGTTCTTAGTGAGCAACATTTTATATGCTAAAGTAGGAAAGAAAGTTCAGCCATGTATATATATATATACAGTATATATATATATATATATATATATATATATATATATATATATATATATATATATATATATACTGTATACTGTATATATATTAGCACTTAAAAAAATCAAAAAATAGTTTTTAAAAATCAATATTGCATTTTTAAAAATCCATAGTAGTTTTGAGAAATAAAATATTGCAATACTCAAGTGTATCGATTTATTTATTTATTTTTTTACCCATATTTGTAATGTTGGCATATCCAGCGGTCATAAATAACCACGGTGAAATACATTTAGCAGAGGTATTCTTTTCAAAACAGACCTGTTAGTTAGGATTGAGCATCGGTACAATGACCATGGTGAGCCATGAACATTATTTGGAAATGTTTTGAAAACATTTTTGTTCCTCTCATCTCATGCCGGACCTGGACCTCCTTAATTTTATGAAATAATATTTCATGAAATATTATCCTCTCTATACTCTCTGTCAGCTTGGGTTGGGCTGACAGGGAGAAGAAGGAAGTTAGCCTCTGGCTTCGCTCCTAGACAGAGTTTATCTAGCTACACCCAGCTGTCACTGTGACACACACACACAGACACGCACACGCACATTAAGTTCGGCATGGTTTGTGAGTATTTAACAGACAGAAAGTTAATTTGAAGATTTGCACAGGGACTCGCCGCAAGTTCTATGATTCATGTGTTTCCTGCTCTAGGATAAATGCCGCCAGGTCAGAGTCTATGTCCATGTCAGTTTCATCACACAAGATCAACACACTGCTTGTTTGGTGTACGTCCCTCTTTGTGTGGACAGTCCAACAACAGCACACTGTTTATCCTGACGGTAGCTTTCTGGAAACATTGAAACAGTGGTTTGTAGCGAGGCTGTAGGGATAGAATAGTTTATTTGTCATCGCTTTACAGACAATGAAAAGCAGTTTAGCAGCTCCGCATTGACGGCATAACACAACATCAAACACACCAACAGTGATACCAGGATAAAATACATAAATAGATTTAAGTTGGGGATAGGGATGTTTCCTGGATGGTCCATGTTTGTCATACACCAGTATCTCAACATTCATGTTCCCCTCAGTGCAAATTGTAATTTGGTGATCCTCTGACTTTTCTCCCAACGCCATCATCAAAGTCAACTCTTCCATTTGTCCAATACTTTTACACGTTTATGGCCTGCAGAAGTGATCCCATCAGCCTCAGCTGCACTTTGTGTTTACTGATAATTATGTTGGCGTGCTGACACGCATCCACATGTTAACGTTGTCATTGTGAGCATGTTCGCATGCTGACATTAGCAGTCTTTGCACAACTTTAGCATAATTAGATATTTAACGCTCTATAAATCACCCTCTAGTCAAAAGTCATTTTGATTTGAGGTTGCCATGCAAAGACCTTCCTGCCATTTGCTGTGTTTTGCAGCCAATGTATGTGAATACTTGCATCATTTACCCAGGAGCAAAGTTACGCTATACTGGTAATCCGGGACATTGTCTTTAAGGTATAACTTCTGCTCCAGTTAAAACACATTGGTCATATTTCAAGCAAAAGTAAAGGAGAAATATGCATTAACCTGTGGGTTCCCAACCTGACTGCTTCAGTGTATAATTCAGTCCCTACAGGATTTCGCGATGTCGCCAATCGTGCCAATTCATGCAAATTCACCATGACTTTGGTGCGACTCACTAATTTTTACCAATCACCGGAGTTTCCTATGACTTCAACCAATCCCAGGAGTCCCACGTGCCAGTCTTTGTATCAGTATGTGACACTGAGAGCCAATGGCCAAGCGAGAGTGAGAACGTGTTAACGTCACGCGCACTGTACGTCGTCAAATTAATTTCCTTGTTTCTGACATGAAGACGAGACGCGTGTGACTCGAACATCTCGCATTTACCAACGAAACACACAGCGAAAGACGATGAAAAACAGACGTCCTGCCAACCTGTATACATTAACGCTGTAACAATTTTTAACTATAAAGTCACTGAAGCAGCTGCTGTTTCAGTCCTGTCGCAGAGGGCGGGGCTGCTGCTTAGTTTCCCCTGCGACACACACACACACACACACACACACACACACACACACACACACCCACACACGGTGGATAGAGGAAAAAAACGGAGATGAGTACATACATTTAGACGTACCTAAATTGAGGACAGCTACACTTGTTATTGTAAGTGCAATAATAAGTTAAAGTCCAATAAGTACTTTTATCAAACTGAATTATTAATAAAATAATATGAATGTATCCCAAGCCAGGATAGGAAACTAACTAGCAATGTAAAGGTCAACAAGCCACTGACACATATGCTCAAATTGGATTCATTCAATAAGTTATTATTTTTTTGTCTTAAATCCACCAGCCATTTTCATATTATACCAACATTTGCCCCATTGTTAGCCTTTTTGGTAAGGTTACTAGGAAAAGTAAGTCCAGAGTAGTTTCATTCTACCCAAAACAAGTTTCCTTTTTATTTTTAAAGTTGTGTATAAAAAATAAAAAAAAAATGTAACCATTTTTTTTTTAAACTTTCAGTCAACAAAATTACATTCAATCAGGCATTTTGGGCCGCAACAATCGCAAATAAAAAGACTGCGAAATCCTGAAGGGACTAATTTGTTGGTATTTATGATTTTTAAAGGCAAAAGAATGCCATTTGTGTTAATCAACATTAGAATGAACACAGTATGAACTTAGCATGCAGCTTGGTTCGAGCTGCGAGGAACGTGAAATGCCAGGGAAATGATCCCAGTGTGCTGTGGGAGTCCAACGCCCTCACCTGCCCTGAGGCGCTGCTAACCCTTCAAACTGATTAATTAGTGTGGCTAACAGTGGAGAGATGGGGGGGGAGGGGCATTGTGGCCAAGATGGTATTTTTGAGGACTTTATTCTGGCTTGAATAAGTGTCTGAGGAAAACACTGTACTCATATCACTTTTGAGGCATGAAAAAGTCATAGTTTAAAGGTGCTCTAAGCAATGTTGGGTGACGTTCGAAGTACTTTCAAACGAAACAAGACTAGCTTACCCATCCCATCCCCTCCCTTCTGTGCTTCCACGCACTAACCCCCCACTTGTCGGGTTATTGGCTGGAATGCTGGAACACTGTTTGTGTATGCTTTGTGGTGCAGGTTGTCGTTTGTCGTCTTTTATAGAGCCTGGGCTGTCTACAGTGACCGCGTTTTTTTTACAGTGGGTTCAGGGGACAGGCAGCTAGAAGATAGTGAGGAGATGTTTTTTGCAGTGTGTTCTGGGGACAGGCAGCTAGCAGATAGTGAGGAGATGTTTTTTACAGTGTGTTCAGGGGACAGGCAGCTGGCAGATAGTGAGATGTTTTTTTACAGTGTGTTCTGGGGACAGGTGACTCACGGATAGTGATGAAGTCCCATGTGGAAGTGTCCTCGTGCAAGACGCTGAACCCCAAATTTGTCCTGATGCTGCACCATTGGTGCGTGAATGTGTGTGAATGTTCATCTGATGAACAGGTGTCCCCTTGCATGGCAGCGTCGGCCACAGTGTGTCAATGGTGCCTAATAATGGAAAAGCATTTTAAGTAGCGACTAGAAAAGCGCTTTTTAAATCAGGGCTGCACTTTGACTGATATTGCAGTTTTCATTGAAAAAAATATTAAAGTGTGATTTTTTTTTTTTTTTTTGAGGATCTGTACCAAACAAAGTAAAGATAATAATTTTAGGGATAAGGGATTTATCAAAGCAATGCCATTTAGCCTGTCTTCTGTAATAGAGCGCAACATGACGGGAAAATTTAAGTAAAGTTAGCAGAATTGGATTTTTGCATGGCGGCATCCACTGGGGCTGTCTACTCAAATTGAAAATGTATCAACTTTTAACAATAAAACATTTTGCCAATCCCGAGCAGAGACGGTCATGAGGTTACATTCAGTAGTTTTTTAAGGATTGACTGAACTGCAAAAACTGTTATATTTGATTCCATTGTGAACAACTGTGATAAAACCAATGGAAGAACATGCATGGCTGAAAAAATGTGTGGTGTGTGTACATGATTTTGTTTTCGGGCTTTATGATAGGATCTGTAGGACGTCTCTGCAAGCGCTACAATACTTAATTGAGAATTCAATTTTTTTTGTTACAAATATTGCACCCCCCGCTGCAAGTTAAATATCACACCAGTCCATATTGCAATTTTGCTAATATTGCAGTTAATTGTGCAGCCCAAATTTACATTTAATGTCACCTTGTGTCGGCTCCGTTAGACTGGATGTTTTCTGTCCAGATGCTGAAGCATTGATGTCGTGACGTCTAGTTGTGTTTTACAATAGACACAATGTACAAGTGTTGCTCTTGTTTCGCTTGAAATGATCACAGACAGACAGACAGACAGGCAGTCATACAGTCAGACAGTCATACAGTCAGACAGACAGACAGACACAGTCATACAGTCAGACAGTCATACAGTCAGACAGACAGACAGACACAGTCATACAGTCAGTCATACAGTCAGACAAGCATACAGACAGACAGACAGACAGACAGACAGACAGACAGACAGACAGACAGACACAGTCATATAGTCATACAGTCAGACAGACACACAGTCATATAGTCATACAGTCAGACAGACACACAGACAGACAGACAGTCAGACAGACACACAGTCATATAGTCATACAGTCAGAAAGACACAGTCATATAGTCATACAGTCAGACAGTCAGACAGACAGACACACAGTCATACAGTCAGACAGACAGACACACAGTCATACAGTCAGACAGACAGACAGACAGACACACAGTCATATAGTTAGCCAGTTAGACAGACAGAAAGACATTGCCATCCCCATCGCCATGGCAGAAAACTGGATATAATTACATGTTTCTGTGCCTGTTAATAGATTATAGTTTAAGCTAATAGGATAGAACAAAGTCAGACTTTGTTATCTGACTGCTCTTACAGCTTCAGGTTACAGCGCTGATATGCCCATGTTGTTGAGTTTCTCTCACTGCATGCTGTTATGCTCTATATGACAGCCAGCCATTGCTGCCCAGCAACATTTGTAAGCCCCATGCTTAGTTCTGCCCCAGTTCCCTCTATACTGCAGCAGGGGGTTGGGGGGGGGGGTTGAAGCAAGGTGCATGTTCTTTGTGGCCATCATATGTATTGAGACCGTATCAAGGTGGAGCAGCTTTCAAAGGGGCATTCCACAGATATTACACATTGGGATCAGGTTTTGTGTGTAAAAAGGAGTACATTGGCGTTATATCTTCTGAGGCTCTGGAGGATGTGTTCCATGTCTGAAACAACAGCCCTGATGATGTCATAGTGATGTCATCAGGATAGCTCAGCTTGGGCTCGAACTATATTTACAGTGACCGCCTTTTGGTATTTTTCAACCCTGAAACCAAGCCAAACCAAATACAAGATGCCCATTCATTTTCCCCAGAGGATGACCCCTTTCTGTTTTATACACTCCAGAATATTTCCAAAATGGCACCCTCATAGACAAAATGCAATAAGAATAAGATTGCTAGGTAATGTGCTTATCACAAGTTTTGTTGTCCCCCCCCCCCCAAATGATAAACCCTTTTGATTTTGAACCCATTGCCTTTGCTGTTATGACACCCTCAGGACAAATTTCATATTTGAAGATCCTACAACAGCATCATTGTTAGAATGTTGCATCTGAGCGGCTTCTTTTTGTCTTCTCACAAGTGAAGCAGTCAATTCTATCCCGTTGGAGCAGCTTCCACGAGCACGGAAATACGAGACAAGATACAGACAAGGTACAGTTTGAGAGCGCTCTACTGCAGAACACTGCAATGTCAGTGCTCCTCAAACTTTTCTGGTTTGTAAAACAACGCGACTTCCACGCTGTCATGCAGGCGTGCATATGGTGAACAGCTCAACCAGAAAATCGTTTAGCCTTTTCAGCTTGTTTGACTTGATTCATCGTCACGGGACGCCTGGAGCATGAAAAACTCTTGAATATTTCACAAGAATGTCTGAAAAAAAACATACACCATGGGAATACATAAAGAAGTTTTTTTTCAATCTCATACATTATCTCAGACTAAGAAGAGCTGGTTTCAATTTCACTATGATCTCAATGTTTTGTTCAGATACTTAGGAGGGAGAAAACTCAAACTCTTAATGAGGGTCAAATACTGTATAAAGGCTTGATTATTGCCTTTAAAATGAGTCATGTCACTCTGAAACCCCATCTTTTCGGTCATCAATATACCATATATTGATGTAAAGTCTGAGCTTGCACAGCACTAGAATTCATTTTCACAGACAATGTGAAGGAGCGTCCTTCACACCAACTTCAAACACCTTGAAATGTATTTATTATGCAGAGCAATGAAGCTCCACACACATCATTGTGGTGAAATTTCATTCACTCTCTTCACAACACATATGCAGGTAGGCCTACATCCAATCACAGCAGTGCTTATCGCTGCTCAGCACAATGTCCGCTGGTCGCTTCTACACAGTCACCTTCTCTTAGTTTCCTGTCTTTCTTTTCTCGGTCTCGTGAGTGCTATTTCCATCCAGCTATCGCCGCATATCAAATCAAATCAACACCACTAAAAATAAACTGGGTTTCTATCAGAGAGGTGAATAAATTAGCACCCTGAAGTTCTAAAGCAACCATTCCAGACAAAAATATGTACTTAGGGTCCTTTAGTGTCCTACAATAAATGGAATATGGATATTAGTAGGGCTGGGTATCATTAAAAAAATATTTAATACCGGCACTTTGATACCAGTTCCTAAACGATACGTTTTCCAATACCCATTTCGTAAAAATAAAAGAAATGACACATTATGCTCCAAATCGTTTTATGTATTTTTCAGCTCCTACTTTTTCCTGTGCGTCTCTACGACGTGTAACGTTAGACAGCCAATCACAGACATCATTAGATCTTGGTAGAATCATGCTGATTGGCTCACTGACTGCCTATTAGATTTACTCCTTAGGTATTGAAATTGGGTATTACATGGCGAGGCATTTTTCTTTAGTGGCAGTTGGGTCTGTCCTCAAAAAGTATTCAAGTCCGTCCCCCTTCCTAGATATTAGCATTAGCATGTTTGTTTTTATGTCATGCAACAATGGGGTTGGGTGACCAAAGCCTCTTCCATTTTGGATCTCGTCCCTGGCTTTGCAGTAGAAGCTCAAAAGGTTTCTTTTTAGCCACACTAGCAATGACCGGATTGAAATATATCAACAACCGTTAGCCCTCATGTTGTCCTCCGGTCAAATTTGACCCATTTTCAGGTTTTTTTATCACAAAAAAATGGACTTTCGAAATAAGCGCTGGAAATGTCAACATTAAAAATATCAAAAAAAGCGAAATAAGTGACATAAATGTAAAAAACAAGTGATAATAATGTTTCATGGTTGACTTGAAGACAACACAAGGGTTAAATAGATTTCTATAGAATTTTCCACATACGTTAATGGTCCTCAGAGGATGAATGCTGCTAACTTTAGAGAGCCCTGGCGTCCCCTCTAACACCACCAGTACGGTGGTGTTAGAGGGGACGCTTAACCTCCAGTCTCGCATTGCCAGACCTACCATCCTCAGAGCAGCGGAGGAGGGTCTGGCTAGTCCACACAGTATTCTGGATGGGAGAAGAATGTGCTCTGGTTCATTGGCATGTCTTTAAACCAATCACAATTGTCCTGGGCGGTGCTAAGCGCCGGACAGAGCCACGGTGCCACTGCAAAGTAGCCTCGGGATGGAGCCTCACAGAGCCACCGTTAGTCTTGTCTATTAGCCTGGAAATTGCAGAGCAATTTGATTTGATTTTTTAAAAACATTAAAACAGTGTTATATGTGGGCTTAAGGGGCTTAGTAAGTGGCAATCTCCATAGAAACAATTATATTTAACAATTTAAAAACATTTATATATATATATTATACCATTATAGCATTCAAAGTTTTTGTTCACAGTTTTGTGATCATTTTCACCAACTGAGATGAGCTACGACATTTTAGATTTCTTTACATGATTTATTTTTCCTCCTTCCTACTTTTAAAACAAGATATTTGTAGTGACCCATAATGATGCAATAATTGAATTTACTTCCATTTTCTTTTGATGGATTTTCCTACCATTTTATTACAATTGTAATAACAAATGAAAGTGATGTCAAGTAATCAATACCAATTGATTTATTTATTGGAATCAATCCTTCGCTGCGTACGACTGTAATTTGAGGGTTTTCCGACGCCGTGTTGGACAGACAGTACATGTAAGCTCGCTTTTGTTGCTGCTGCTCGAAGCAAGCGTCAAAACATTTAGTGTCACTGTGGAAATCTGATGAAATTCCTCCTTTCCTGGAATGATCGCCCTCATAGGAAGCAGTTGGACAGATTCCCGAGCCGAGGCCTCTCCCTCTCTCTCCTCCAGCTGAGGTGGAAGCAGCCATTCTGGATGCGCTGACTTGTCGTTAATATGCCTACTGTGATGAGCTGACATTTGCCGGCGACAGCTTTGTTCTGCATGAGTGTGCCGTGTCTGCTCGAATCACACCGCGGACAAACTTGCGATGATTTTCCGGCAAAATGCAGTCACAGTGCGCACCTCCCCCCAGGCCTCACAAAAAGCTATTTCCTCTCTGGAGGTAGGCTATACTTGGCAAACAAATAAAGAGGAGAAAATTGCAGGGAGAGAACAGCCTGCTGTTCCTGCTGAAAGCTGTTTCCGTTTCTGCCTGTTTCGTGGTTCTACTTCTGCAAATCCTGTCTCCAGCTTCGGGATTTACAGGCAGGCTCCACTCTCTCTGGCCAGGTCAATCGATCTTTCTTCTAATGCTTATCTAAAAGCAAGTCAGGTTTTACACGACTTTTTTCTTTACTCTCTTACTCCACATCCATTTTTTGCCTTTAACCCCGTTAAAGCCTTTTTATCCTTTAAAGTTCCCCTCCAGCAGCTTTCGAATACTCATATTTGAATGAATATTTGATAGCTACACATATATACTCTGCATCTGTTTGTTGCGTTAAATTATTCAAACCCACCATGTTTTTAAGGAGCAGATGGAAATTTTCTAGATGACTTGAGCATCAGCATTTGGACAAGCACATGTCCGGGGCTTGGACAGGCCGACCCACAGTGTTCACACATACAGAGAAGACTTTCTCTTATGATCTTGTGGGCATTTGAGCCAGTGAGTATGTCATTTACATACGCAGCTCTGATTGGGCAGCTGTTTGCTTCTTGCGGCCATTATACAGTAGCTGTGCAAGATGAAGTAGGTTCCCGAGCGATGTGTTTCCACGCATCGTTTACCTTATTTAAATCCTGGCAGCTCATTAAAGACATACAGGTGGAGACTAAGGAAGCTGTTTACCATGACGATCAGCTTTTCTCACTGTATGTAAATGAACATCAAAACGAGTGTACTTTCCTGAAGGAATCAAAAATGTTTCCAGGCCGGGTTATCCACACATCAGAAGACTTTTGCATAGTTAGGATTTAAACCTTTCTTAACTTCTCCAGGTTGTGCCGCTGACCAACTATGGAGTCCTGAGTTGGAGGACAGTGCCAGGATTTTATTTCAAGGAGCTTAAAGTAGAGCTGATGAAAGCAGCCAGTTATGTTGGTTTGAGTTTCTGATCAGCATGCCTTGTGGACTTGACCCTCAGGCACGTCCAACTAGGAGCAGGCCCTGGGTCCAGCCCGAGCATGCTAGAGAGATAACACATCCCGTCTGGCCTGGCAAAGGTGGGAATGGGAAAATTGGAGGACGTCTGGGCTACCTTGCTTATCCTGCTGGGTGCTGGGTGTGGCCCCTTAGCTCCAGTGAAAATCTAGCCTGGTTGACACCAGACCCTTCTCAGTTGTGACTGAGACTGGGTCTCGGCAGGCTTCATTCACAGCCCATTTCCAAAGGGGCGTCACCAACGGATGCGGCTCAAATGCCTCTGGGCACAATTGGATAGTCCTTCAACCAATCAGACCAATGATCTGGGTGACGTAGCAGCGACAGCGGCATCAACAGGTTGCTGCACTTTGGTAGCCGTCGTGTTGAATGTAAACAAAAAGCTGCTTGGCGTCGCTGCACATCGTATTTGTGTAAAGCCCGCCTCAACGGTTGTGATTGGTGCTTCGATTTTGAAAAATTGGAAATAGGCTTGAACGGGTTCTTGGCCAGGAAGTTTCTCAGGGTTTTCCCAGGCTAATGAAAATCCTAAATTATTCAGAAATGCTAAGTCAATGGCAACTGGACTGCCGATCTGGAATCTTACTCCTTATGAGGTCATAAGGGGCAAGGTTACCGCCCCTTTCTCTGCTTTGCCCACCCAGAGAAATTGGCCCTACCATGAGATAGAGACATCATGCCTTTTAAACGAGCAAAGTGGCTGTTGGTCAAGGCCACACCCCCAGCCTTCACCTTGCTACCCCCTTGCTTCTCCTCAAAAGCTACACTTGGCCACTTGACTCACACACATTTACACACTGATGTTGTAGGATAGGGGTAACTCTGGGTTCAGTGTCTTGCCCAGGACACTTCGACATGGTACCGAACCATCAACCTAAGGTCTATATAAAAGAGAATTCAGATACAGTATTAGGGGACCACTAAGGTCTATATAAAGAGACTTCAGATACAGTATTAGGGGACCACTAAGGTCTATACAAAAGAGACTTCAGATACAGTATTAGGGGACCACTAAGGTCTATATAAAAGAGACTTCAGATACAGTATTAGGGGACCACTAAGGTCTATATAAAGAGACTTCAGATACAGTATTAGGGGACCACTAAGGTCTATTTTAAAGAGACTTCAGATACAGTAAAAGGGGACCATTACGGTCTATATAAAAGATAGAAATATTAATACTACAGCATTCAATTATATTTTTGACAAAAGTAAGCTTATGACTTTGTGTCAACAGTTTGTGCAGGGCATCAACATGATGTTTTTTTATGAAATATTCCAATGTTCTTTGCATCTTTTACTTTTCACATATGACGATATGTAAACATAAACCCACTGGTGGGCCCAGCAGGGATGTAAAAGTGAGACACACTGGGTGACATTTAACCTTATTTGCAATACAGCACATCACACAGGTGATTGATGGGTCTTCCCACTTAGTCTGACGCCTGTCCCCGTCTTTCTGTTTCAGTGAGCTTCATGGACTGCGGGAGAGGGAAGGTGTGGTTCCAGGTTGGAGATTCGTCTGATTTCAGGGTGAGTGAGGATGGTACGGTCTACGCCCTGCGCCGCCTCAGCCTGGTGGGGAAGGGAAACGCTGTGGAGGTGGTCTACGCTCGAGACCTGCAGTCCAAACAGGTCTGGAAGACCAGAGTGCACCTCCACGTCCGTCCACATTGCAACAGCATTGGACCTGAACAGGTAAAACAGCAGCAGCAACAGCCAGGAGCTGTTTCTATATACTGTAGAACAACTTGAAAGTCCTCAGCTGAGCTGAAACCTGATTGGTTCTAAAAGCTTCTTAACTCTCCAGCAGTAAAAAAAAAAAAAAAAAAAGTCCGGCTTTACTGTATGGTGAAGAAAGGGCTTCTTCTTGTGTTTGGTGTTAGTTATTGAGATAATAAAAGCATCATTATTCCCTATTAGCACACCCAACATAATTTTTATAGAATCCCTTGAACTATTGGTCACACTAAACATTCTGTACAGATGGAAACTTGTGATGTTTGATATCTCATAGATTAAATGAGTACTAAATTATCTCCAAAAATAATGGATATACACTGAACAAAATTATAACCGCAACACTTTTGTTTTTGCCCCCATTTTTCATGAGCTGAACTCAAAGATCTTTATTCTATGTACACAAAAGGCTTATTCCTCTCGAATATTGTTCACAAATCTGTCTAAATCTGTGTCAGTGAGCACTTCTCCTTTGCCGAGATAATAATCTGAACACACCCCTGCGCATAATACAACCCCATGATGCAGAGCGGCTTGTCGACACGCACACACTCCTTTAATAACGTTCCTCCCTCTTAGACTGGAACGCTGTCTTATAATCCATCACAGGTGTGGCATATCAAGATGCTGATTAGACACCATGATTACTGCACAGGTGTGCATTAGGCTGGCCACAATAAAAGGCCACTCTAAAAATGTGCAGTTTTACTGTGTTGGGGGGGTCGGAGGGGGGGGTCCAAATCTGGACAGTATCTGGTGTTAGGTTTAGGGTTCATCCGTGAAGAGAACACCTCTCCAAAGTGCCAGACGCCATCAAATGTGAGCATTTGCCCACTCAAGCCGGTTTCCACGACAAACTGCAGTCAGGTCGAGAGAGAGAGAGAGAGAGAGAGAGAGAGAGAAAGAAAGGGATGAACCCTAACCTTAACCATAACAGCACATACTGACTGGTTATCGGACCCCCTCCCCCTCAATACAGTAAAACTGCACATTTTAGAGTGGCCTTTTATTGTGGCCAGCCTAAGGCAGACGTGCAATAATCATGCTGTCCAATCAGCACACAGATTCAGACAGATTTGTGAACAATATTTGAGTATAATGAGAATAAGCCTTTATTTTACATTGTGTTCAAGTCTTAGATCTTTTTTTGTGCAGTATATGAATCAATTATGGAAATAATTTGTAATTATTCCTAATATGGTCATCAATACATTTGTTAGCTTGGTTTATGGGCTGGAACAATAAAGTGTCATATTCAAGCAAGAAAAGTGTACACATTGGAACAGTGCACACAGATTTACTGTCCCTGACTGAATATACAGTGCACACTGACCTCCGGTCTGCGAGTCCGCAGGTATTTGATAATGAGTGTATTCATTAACACCTTGAGGACCTGACTGTGTTAACCAACACCTGGGTCAGAGTTCCAGCATGTGTGAAGCCTTTCTGAGAGAGCTCTGTACATTTTGACAAGCAGCATCATAAAACAGCATTATGGGACGTTATTTACCCCCAAGGCTCCAGTAATGATGGATGAAATCTGTACGGATATAAAATCAGCTTTTCCAGCCCAGCAGGCGTATGAGGTGGGCCAAGTGCTGATTGCAGAGACAAAAGGCAGTCAAACAGCCATCTGTTAGTGTGTTTCATGTACAACAGCGATAATAAGGCCCTCTGCAATTATTTAGACAAGACACTGGCCTTGATTGGCTGTTTCACTAAACACAGCCCAGAAATAGCCAGCTGCCATATGCTTTAGCTGCTATCAGCAGCGCTCGCTGCAATCGGTGAGGAGGAGAATCACTGAGAGTGAAAGCAACTGTCAACAATCCTTCATAAGGAAAAGTCACGAGCAGCAGCCATGGCAGTTAACAGCCAGTCATCTGCCAGGGGAGCAGTGTCAGCACTGTGCCCTTCAACTGAGAGCCAGAGCCAGCACAAGGCTCGTTATCCAATCAAAATGAAGAGTGAGACAAACAGGCCGCCGAGCTCCAGACGTCAGGCGAATCACTCTTTGCTTGACGGATCAGACAGGCTCATTTTACTTATAGGGCTGCACGATATGAGGGAAATGTCTAATTGCGAAGTTTTGGACTGTCAATTCATGTCAAGTCAGGTCAACTTTATCGTCAATTCGGCAAAATGTGCTGGAAATACAAAGCAATCGAAAATACGTTTCACTCCGCCCCACGGTGCAATAAGGACACGTACAACAAGTATAATAACAGAGATAAGTAATATATACAAATAAAGATAACAAGATAATTAATATATAACATTACAAGTTAAAAATATAAGTAATATGTACAAATAAGACAAAACAAAAGAAATATGTATAAATAACTGCTTTTTAAAAATTGTTTTTCTACACCGTATGACACCTTCACATATGTACTCTGCATCTGTTTGTTCCACGATGGGTAAATAATTCAAACCCAGCATCTTTTTAAGGAGAGATGGAAATATTCTAAATGTCTTGAGCACCATTTGGGGGACCTTTTTCCCTTAAATCCAGTCTGACATATTTTTGGTCATTTGGACAAGCACATTTTGGGGGCATCACCCAATTGTGAAACGATTCACGATATTTGTTGAAATGATCATTTTGTGGCATTTTCATTGAGAATTTTTTAAATTTTTAAAAAAAAATTTAAATGATTATAGTGCAAGTTTTGCAAGGATCTGTACCGAACAAAGATGTTTTCTTCAGTCTGTAGGATATGACGTCTCTTCAGCACCGCAAATACCATTTTTTTGTTTCTCCCGATAACGATTCTGATTCCTGAACTTATGTATCGGCCAACAGTAAGCACTGATCCGAAACCAGTGTGTTATATATTTTATTATGTTTTAACAGCTGTACACTACTATCCTGGTATGGACGTGATATGATTTCTATTGTTGTTGTCGGTCTGGCTCAGGTTAAACTCTCAAACAATAAATGCCACAGAACTTTCTTTTATTATCCACTTTAACAGTCAGTTATAACAGAAAAATAACTTAAATAAACTACTTTAATGTAGATTTTCTTCAGAGCTTTATCAGATTGGTGCGTAAACTCCAGTAATTCCCAATACCAGCGTTACTAATACCGATACTAATATTGGGATTAGAACATCTCTAACCACATTACTTGTTTTAGAAAGGTTTGACATGTATTTTGCCTTCAATAATTTGGATATTCCTCTAGTCCATATTGCGATTTTGATAAAATTAGGTTTCATTGTGCAACCCTAGTTAGTTCTTTGAAGTGTTGAGTCTTTGTCCTCTATGTGGCCACAACAGTATTTAATATGCATGTCATTCTCAAATTGTTCTCAAATGTATAATTGTAAAATAGAGATAAACCGGGCCTTTACTTCTAATTCCCCCTTGATGATATGGTAAAGTTTATTTTGTATTCAAAGAATTATTATAAAAGAGACATGTCATATTTGTCATACTGTGACTTTCTATTGCTCTTTCTCCATTAAACAGAGTTATTGTTTTCATATTCTAATTCTTCAATTTTACCATTTTTTTTCTTCCCCCATTACTGTCAGGCTACTCATATTGTAACCCAACATCTGCAAACTTTTCTCACTTTATATTAAAAGACTTTCAGCATCTCACAGAAAACACATTTTCCTTTTGTTTCCTGCTAGGCTTTAATGTGAAACATCCTGCAGTTGACAACAATCCAAAATAGAAATGATTGGAATTAATTTGTGAATGAAAACAGCGTTTGTGTTCAAAAGAGAGGTGCATAGTGGAGAAGTTTGTACGGCCTTAATTGTTTAAAGCAATCAGAAAATTATTGTTTTTTTTTACATTAAATCCAATTGAATTAAAGAATTACAGAAAAAAACAGTGTTAAGATGGGTATTTAGCTGACAGCAGGTGAACTGTGCGACTCAAGGAAAAGCTCTTCCTTTTCATGCTCCAGTGAACCTTGCAGACACACATACACACACACAAACACACTGACAGGTGGTGGTCATTTATCAGACAGACTATAATGAGAGCATTAATCCGAGCCACTGAATGAGGTCAGAAATACCCTGAGTCACCAAGCCTTCCCTCTGTGTGTGTGTGTGTGTGTGTGTGTGTGTGTGTGTGTGTGTGTGTGTGTGTGTGTGTGTGTGTGTGTGTGTGTGTGTGTGTGTGTGTGTGTGTGTGTGTGTGTGTGTGTGTGTGTGGGCGGGCGTGTGTGCGTGTGTGTGTGTGTGCGCGTGTGCGTGTGTCTGTGTAACGCTTGTTTACTGTCTCTGCAGGTAAAGCCCAGTGATGCAACACTGACTCAGCGGGTACCAGAGATCTTGTTTCCATGGCGCAGCGTGGTTGTCAGGGGCGATGGCACTCTGAGGCGGGTGAAGAGGGACTGGGTCATTCCGCCTATCAACGTCCCCGAGAACTCGCGAGGACAGTTCCCCGAAGACCTAGTCAGAGTAAGACACACACACACACACACACACACACACACACACACACGTCTTCCAGTAGCTGTGAGGACCTTATACTGACTCACCCTGAGGCAAGGAAACAAACAGTTATAGAGCACATCCATTCCAAGGGAAATACAATGTGCAAAGCATAGAACACCAAAGGCACATACACAAACAGCCCTAGCTGTGATTATAACAATCAAATGCAATATAAAAAGACAACCACAAACTAATGACATGCACAGGAAACAAAGGCATGTTGTTAGTCTGCTTTTAAACGTTAACAGCGAGGCAGATCTAATGCAATCTGACAGAATATTCCAGCAGCTGGGAGCATGGAAACCTACAGCAGCGTCACCAACTGTGATCTTAACCCTTGCAGGAGCCCAAAGGCCCGCACCAGATGACCTTAGAGGTCTGACGAGCCCTGTCAGAGATGTGCTGTGGGGCGAGGCCATGCAGGACTTTTTTTTTTTTAGACAAGAAGTCAAATTATAGTATGAATTCCAGAAGAAATCGGGAGCCGATGCAGGCCTCTGAGAGCTGGTGTAACGTGATGCCATTTTGTCTTTTGTTAAAACCCTGAAAGCTGCATTCTGAATAAACTGCAGTCAGCCCACATTCTTTGTAGGCTGAACAGTGAGCACCATATTGCAATAAGCAAATGGAGATAAAAGCATGAACTAGTCTGCATCCAGCTGTGACAAGACGCCTCTGACTTAACCCTTTTGTTGTCCTCCCAGGTCAAAAGCGGACAAAAATTTGACATTTTTGTCCCTTTTTCAGGCTTTTTTTGTTTTAGTTTTCACTAACACCACCTTACTACCACTATATTTACAGTACATTTTGGAATTCATTGTCAATAAACCTAATTTCTATAGAACTATACCTAATATTTGAGTTAAAAAAAGGCAGAAATTATGAATTATTTTGACTAATAAAGATCAGAGGAACGTACAGATGAGTTTAGTCAGGAATGAAAGTGATCAATTGTATTTGCAAAGAGCGTTGAATGGAATCCAATCCATTTTTTTATTGGTGGTAATTCGGTTTAAAAGAAACCCATATTTCGGATGTAGACATTTTTTAAAGGGGTCAAATTTGACCCGAGGACAACAGGAGGGTTACGATACACCAAGGTTGCTTTCACAACTGCCTCGTTTGGTCTGATAGTTGTCGGTTGGTTGGTTGTTGGATCAAATAAACAAACTCTGGTCTGCTTAAAAACGGGGATCTCACCTTGCTTCCTAGTGAACTAGAGTTCACTTCACTTCAGGCAAAAACCAAGGGGTTAAGCGAGCATCCGGAAAGTGTACCTCTTACGGGGAGATTCTCAGGCTAACAAGCCAACATCCACCATTAGCATTCCATTGACTCCCATTCATTTTTGCGTCACTTACATCTGAAGCATTTAAAGACTCTATTTGTCCATTGATTATTTCTAAAGAAAGGCTCCATTACCTTGTAGCTCACGTTATGGCTCCGTAGCAACCGTTTTTGTAAAAATAGGCTAACAATTAGTTATGACCAGGCGACTTTCTTTTGCATGGTATAGTCACGGTGTTGACTATATGGATTTACCGTATAGTCAGGAAAAGCTTGCAGGTAGTTTTGACTTACATCAACTGTTTGAGTTTAATTACTAATGTTGACTATCATTTTAGTTAGCAAAAGTTAGCCTGTGCCTTTGTTATCTCCTTATATATCTGCGCTCTCCAGCTCTGCAACATCCGGAATGATTGAGATTTATCTTGGCGCAGCTACCAGAAGACTTACAACTTGAGGTTGCTCATGTCACATCCACGTCCTCGAGCTCAGTTGGAGTCTGCGAAGTAACGCTCGGCCATCATCGGAAAAGTGCTTCTAATTTACTTCACTGGTCTCCGTCAAAGTCTTAGGTGTCGCTGTGTCAATTGCTTTCACTGTCTATGGTGAACACACGATCCGACCCAAATACAGGAAGTGAACCCAAACTAAATATTGCACATTTGATTAATTTCAGTCTTCACGATTAGCTAATCGTGATAAAGCGATGAGTGGTTCAGCCCTAGCTTGGCCCATATGCGTGTTTGTGTTTTGGACAGGGTAGTGTTCATGTGGAGCCCCGTCTCTGTTTCTTTCCTCTGTTTTCATCATATGGACACAGCGCATGATATTAATGTTGCACGCGGCATCACACTTTATTTTGACGTCAGCTCAAATCTGACGTTCTGTAGTCATGTAGCAGCAGCCAGCAGCTGACAGACCAGACACATCCAGGTCAGACTCAGAAAGTTCAGCTTCTCTTGTATAGTATATTATTATATTTTTACCTATACGCAGGCAGCCATGCTTACTGGGAGGAAATATCTCGTAAAATACATTGACAGCAGTTGCGTCACTCTGTATTGTGTAATATAATATCATTTTATTTACGCACAATCGCACAATCAAACATGAACAAAGAGTGATGCATTGCACCAGGTTGTAGCACAATTTCTATTTTCCATCCATAGTTCCTGGGCAGGTAGATAAAACATTAAATATTCAATGCACGTGAAGTACAAGACATCAGAATATACCATTTTACAAACACATTTGCACCTACTTTACAATAATACAAATATGTGCAATCAATAAAATAATAATGCAGAAAATCACTTATCCCGATAATTTTTTTAGCAAATACCTGAATATCGATATTGTGGCGATATTGTAGGGTTGGCAATTGGTGCTTTCACAAAATATGCACACAATGAGATTTTTGATAAATAATCATCAGTTATGTTGATATAATAACTATGTGGGTTCAGGAAATGACATCACTCTACTGTAATGCAGCCTTTAAATACAGGAAAAGGCAAAACACTTGTTTTTACATCAGTGTATTACAATATCCAAAATTTAAGACAATATCTAGCCTCATATGTCGACATCAATATAATATCGATATATTGCCCAGCCCTAATGATTAGTTATGATAATGATAGTAGCTACTGTTAAATGAATGCGTAACGAATGGTTAGCTAATGACTGGATTGATATATATCTTTTTTATTATGGCTTATGCATTTGTGTGTGTGTGTGTGGGGGGGCTCTGTATCTGTGTGTATATGTGTTTTTAACATTCCTAGCAACTTAGTTGCATGGCAATAAAGTGTTGAATCTTGAATCTTGAATCATCTTCTAATTGTCCTTCTGCTTCCCCGTGTGCCTGTGCTCCAGATCCGCTCCGACCGGGATAAGAACCGGATGCTACGGTACAGTGTGACGGGCCCCGGGGCCGACCAACCTCCCACCGGCATCTTCATCATCAACCCCATCTCGGGCCAGCTGTCCGTCACTAAGCCTCTGGACAGAGAGCACATCTCCAACTTCCATGTGAGAAACAACATTGCCCTTCAGTCAAGTCCCATTCTCAGAAATATCCCTGTATTAACAGTTTCATGACTGTATACTTTAACAGAAATTGTCTGTAGAACGTGTTTTTTTATTTACATTTGGAATTGCATTATGGGACCTTTATCTGGGCTCCGACAACTAAGATAGTGAGCTATTCACAACACCATTAACAAATATTTAACCGGAGTAGCGAGAGTCAAAAGTGCTACAAAAGTGTCTATACCATTAAAAAAAATACCTAAGAGGATTAGGGTCACGTGTGAAAAAATGTATTGAGTTCTGAGTTTAATGTCAGAATTATGAAAACTTTATTTTCATAATGGAAGGTTATAGAATCAGATTTGATCCGAAAATTGGGTCTAAAAAGGAGCTGAAAAACCCATTTAGAGAAGAGTTAGAGAACAGCAGGGACCTTGGAGTGATGCAAGTCCAGCTGCACATAACTGTCACAGTTTTTCACTCAAAGGAACAGTTTGACATTTTGGGGAATACTCCTAATCGCTTTCTTCCTAAGAGTGAGATGAGAAGATCATATGAGCTTGAGTGAGAAGGTGAGCCTAGCTTAGCACAAAGACTGGAAGCAGCTAGCCTGGCTCTGTCCAAAGTGAAAATCCTAAAGGCATTTACTAGCAGGTGTCTGATTACAGTGGCTAGAACAAGTCTACACATCCATGCTAAAGTTGATTAAAAAGAGGAATAAAAAAAAACATCTTTTGGATATTGACCTAATACGTTAATTCAAAAAATTTAGGAAAATCCAACCTTTTAAGGACACCAATTTTCTCAGTGAATGAATAATGTTTTGTAAATAAATAAATGTTCTTCCTTAAAATACAGGGGGCATAAGTATACACACCCCTATGTTAAATTCCAAAAGAGGCAGGCAGATCTATATTATTAAAGGCCAGTTATTTCATGGATCCAGGATACTATGCATCCTGTTAAAGTTCCCTTGGCCTTTGGAATTAAAACACCCCCACACACAACCACACACACACACACACACACACACATCATAACATATCCTTCACCATACATAGAGATTGGCATGGTGCTATTTCAGTTAGCTTAATAGCTGGTTTGATTTGCCTTGAGAGATGATCTTATGGAAAGTTCCCCATGCCTATCTCTAGGTATGGTGAAAAGTATGTGATAGGGTATAGGTCATGGATTTCACATATTTCAGTATGACTGTTATGTCGTAAGCAGTTTAAATCTGAGCGTGCGCGACTAAAATCTGCACTCTCCTCACATTGGGCAGTGACACTCCTCCATAAACAACAAGAAATCCAGGAGAGCGTTGTGCCTTGAAATTAACGGTCGCAACGCTGCCTGGAAGTTGACGGTGGGGGCTTTAAACACCATTAAGGCGCACACACACACACCTCAGCCCGCTTACATAGGCTACGGTCAAAGCTATGCGCGGAGCCTCAGCAGAAGCATTAATCATGCTTTATACTTTATACAGTCTATTTACTGAAAGTACATTTCCTAGGATTTACCTCCTGCTTCCCCTGCTGGGTGAATCTGCATCAGCGCCGTGGTCGCATGTCATGCCCCCCCCCTCCCCGTTTTTTATTTTCTTCTGAGCTGTCACTCTCTGCAGGATGTGCTCTCTCTCATGCAAAGAGATGAAGAGGAAAGTCTTTCAAAGAAGACTCGTGGTGTTTGCTCACTATATCGAATACAGCCACACACACCTCTGAAGGCAGAGTCTAACCTTTTGATCTGTAGGAATGCAAACACACACACACACAGCTCACACGGGAGAGGGAAGCTGCAGTCGCAGCAGGGTGATTTGCATTTAAGCTGTCTGATGAATATTCATGTGATTGGATGTAGTTGTCAGAGCTGGCGGCTGGGATTGGCCGGCATGTTTATTCATGAGGGAGACTTTGGCTCTTTGAGAGCCTTAAGGTTGTGTCATGCTTCTGCGTCATCTCCACGCCGTAGCTACGCCGTAGCGACCATTCTGGAGTTCTGCGTCGGGGTTGCTTTGCATCGCGGTGCATTTCACCGCCATAATGTTAGGGGGTGTCGTCTAACAGAAAAACCAGTACTCAGAATGGCAAACCCCATAGACTGTCTTGCTAAAATGTTAATCTTATTTTTTCTGCACTATTTAGGTTTCATATTGTCATATTTTATGTCGACACTGTAAAGGGGTTGTACAGGTACTGCACTTGTGTATAATGACAATGAAGGCATTCTATTATATTTGTTTGGCCTTTTCTTGTTCCGATTTTGTAGATTTTGTATCGGCGAGTCTGTTCGGTGTGTTCCACGCCGTCGTTAGGCGGAGGAGCCATCGGACTTCATTTGGGCTGATTTGACATGTTGAATCGGAAGGCGGGCATTCAAACTCAATGACCAATGTGATTGGTGGAGTGCTAACCCGGAAAGGACAATGCGGGATGAGCGTGACTAATATCTCTCAAAATCTGACGAAAATCTTTTAAACTGATCTTTGTCCTATTTCTTGCATAAAATGTTTTCAGAAGCTTGTTTTGGTCAACTATTATTGTAAAATATAGAAGATGAATGTTCATGTTTTTTGGCCCGACAATACAGATTAGCGCCACCTGCTGTTATGGAGACGTCTCACGCACACGCAGAACGTACGCGTCGCTTCGGTGTGTTCAAAGGCACTTTTTTGACCAACTCTGAAATCTGACTGAACTCGGCCACCAAAAATTAAACTATCTTCAACTTTAAGTCCGTACGCATTCGCTGAGCGCGGAGCGGCTGCCATGTGCATTGCATGGCGGCTCGCCACAGAACAGCCATATTAGCCATATTGAAACTTATACACTTGTTTGCAGCTAAACGTTGATTGCAATATTTTACTATCCATGTATACAGTGATTGTGTGTGTGTGTGTGTGTGTGTGTGTGTGTTAACAGTTGCGAGCTCACGCGGTGGACCTGAATGGTAATCAGGTGGAGAACCCCATTGACATTGTTATTAACGTCATCGACCAGAATGACAACAGACCGGAGTTCACACACACCGTCTTCAACGGCTCTGTACCAGAGGGATCCAAGCCTGGTACACACACACAGACACGCACACACACACACACACACGCATGCACGCACGCACGCACGCACGCACATATCTGTGTTGACTCACTGTGTGTTTCCCTGCAGGATCCTTTGTGATGACGGTGACAGCAGTGGACAAAGATGATCCAAAAACTGCCAATGGGATGCTGCGATACAAGATCGCCTCCCAGAATCCCCAGAGTCCCTCCTCCAACATGTTCACCATAAACAACAAGACTGGTGACATCATCACTGTGGCAGCTGGCCTCGATCGAGAGGTGTGTGTGTGTGTGTGTGTGGCAGCTGTCTGTCCAGCCAGCTTGGAGCAGTTTTCTCTACTCTGTTCCGTCATGCTATTTGCAAGACAGATTATGTTCTGAAGGATTTGTTAATCAGCTCTCTTTAGATGGCTCTGCACGTTTGTGAAAATCTTAATCTTTACATTTGCAATATACAATTAGACTTAGTCACTTGTGTCCATATATTCCTTAAACATTGTGCAGTTTAATCCTTGAAGGATAATACAGTCACATTAGCTACAAAAGACAGCGACACATACTCACTTGATGGGCCTTCCTGGGCGTGCCTAGCCTACTCCTAGACGCTTGGCAAAAGTAAGTGCCTGCTTATGTGGTGCTCGTGTTCATGTCTCTGTACGAATCTAAGATTACGTTGTCCCTCCATTTTCTCACAGCTTTGCAGAGCTGAAGTTTGATCGATTGGCTTCTGGTTCAATAGTAGCATGCCTAGTATCTTCAAGAGGTCTCACAAGTCACTTCAGAGTTATTGTCATGTCACACCAACGATGTTTTTGGATTTAAAATGATTCATTTCTTGATAGGGGTGGCAGTAGCTCAGTCCATAGGAGTTGGGGAATGCCTTGGGAGGACTGTGGCTATGGCAGAGGTGTGGTTATGGAGAGAGATGAAGTGGGATCTGTTGCAAAGGTGGAGCCAGCTGAGTGCTGTACCTTCTGAGTATACTGAGGTCTTTGAGTCTGGAGAGCAAGATGTTGTGGCTCACAGTATCGAAGGCTGCACTCAGGTCGAGGAGGATAAGGATGTTGAGGAAAGCGGTGTCAGCATAGGTGAGGTGGGTGTTGAGGACTTTGAGGAGAGGCGTTTCTGTGCTGTAGAGGGGGCGAAAACCAGATTGGAGGAGTTTGAATTGATTATTGGCATGAAGATGGGTTTGGAGTTGTGAGGCGACGGTACGTTCCAGGGTTTTAGATAGAAAGGGGAGGTTGGATATTGGGCGGTAGTTGTTGAAATGTCCACTATATTATAATCTACCTATATAATCTAGATTTTTGCTTTTCTTTTGCCATGGAAATAATATTATAAAGTCATTAATAAAATTGTGCAGGAGGTGTACAGACCCCCGGTTAAATCCAGCCCTCATTAGCTCTCTGACGCTGATGACTCAGCTGTATTATTGAGAGAAAGACTTTACACTTTTGTCAAATGTCTTTAATTAGATTTATATACAATATTCAAACTGTGTCTTGTTTAAAATATGTTTGACATCCATCCAAATAGTAATATAATCATGATAATTCAGAAGAAGGCTCAAACAGCCCATCTATGCAGCTGTTGAGCTTCTTTGTTGTCTGTGTTTTTTTTGTGCAGAAAGTCACCCAGTACACCCTGATCATCATGGCCACGGACATGGAGGGGAACCCCACCTACGGCCTGTCCAACACCGCCACCACCGTCATCAGGGTCACGGATGTCAACGACAATCCCCCAGAATTCACCACAGACACAGTAGGTCCACACACAGAGAGTCTCTTTCGGTTTGTACCACCGACATAAACAGCGATGTTGTGACATAGATCTTACATTTCATTCACAATGGTCTTAAAAAGGTTTTAAATTTGACTTGGTGAAACCTGCAGAGACCCCGACTCACACAGGAAATGTAATGGCTAGGGCTGTAATCAACCAAAGAAAATCTTGGTTGACTGAAGTCGCGAAAATTTCGACAAAAAAATGCAAGATTAATTAACTGCAGTACTTGTCCTTGTAGGCTATTTGCAGTATATTAAATCGTTTTGGACTTAATTATTATTATAACAACTGTCGACAATTCCTTCCGTGATATTATGTTTGCGTTTGGATGATAGAGGCTTTAACATCCAGCGTGGTGTGGGTGTGTCTGGGGAACGCTACCGTCGTTGCGAGTGGGTGCGCCTGTAGTTATAAAACGATTATTAGACTATGAAATATGCCAATTCTGATATGTTCATATAGCCTACTCAAAACAGACAGGGCAACCTAACGCAGACAAGTTAGCTCACCGTTTTTAGGTGATATGCCATGTTTGTAGTCAGCTGCAATATGCAAACTGTTGCTTGCAAACTTTGCATTCAGCTTTTTTCCGTTATCTATTTTTGTAAAATGCTGCCACACTGGCAATGTCTTCGACATGGCCGAGGACTGACTGTAAATGAAACAATTAAATAAATATTCAGCAAACCATCAGACGAAGGCTTTCTAGTACTTTCTTCAATCTGTCTCCGATGAAATTAACACGGCAAAAAAACCACCAATCAGAATTCTGGTCGAGCCAGAACGTATTGACCAATAAATCGACTAGTCGACTGGGAGGTTACAGCCCTAGTAATGGCTATAAAACAGCAAATGGGGCGAGGCACTGCAGCTCTCTGAGCTTTTATTGGCAGTGGCAGATGGTGGAGGAGTGAAAAGCCAATGAAACGTCCAATCTGTTTATCTGTCTCAGTAAAACTAAGCAGATTGGAAAGGAAGAATGAGTGTTTGTGGGAAACATGGTCTTTATTTTGTGAAACCGACGCACTCATCTCCACTTTGGTCCGACATATGTTTACAGTCATTGTTCCCAGTAGGGGTGGTAATCTCTTGGCACGTCTCGATCCGATTCAGAGGCCAACGATTCGATTCTAAAGCGATTATCGATGCATCTCAATGCAATAATTATTATTATTTTTTATGTACATTTCCATGCCTGATTGATCGAAATATACATATAGATCTGAGTTTGTTCCTCAGTTTGCTAATCACTTCCTAGACAAAGCAGCTAGATTTAGACATATATTTGTCACACACACACACGTTTTAATGACATTTTTTTTGTCTACTGAGGTTTTTATTTTGTAGTCATCCCATGCTGAAGCCTTAAACATGCTTGTGAAAGTCACCTTCTCTCACATTAATCTGCCATGTCAGAGGCTCAGTCATGTTTAAAGGTGGAGAATTGGCTTCTTAGAACATGAAACATGAGGTGGTCACATGTAATGTGATAAAGTAGATCAACAGCCTATGGGCCCTATTTTTGACGGCAGAGAAAAGGGCTGTGTGCCGGGCGCTTGGTTCAAAAGGGTTGTACTTAATTAATTCATGGGTGTGTTTTGGGGCGTAACATGCAATCAACCAATCAGAGTGTCATGTCTTGTTCCCTTTAAAAGCCAGATGTGTTTGGACCTTGGTGCGTTGCTATTATGATGGCGGATTTGCACCATAATATTTTTATTGGTAATCTTTTACAAGTGTGTGTGCTGCTGCGCTTCCCTGTGTATATGTGTGTGTGTGTTTGTGTGTGTAACAAGCATAGTGGGCACATGCTGCGCACGAGCCTAGGAGCATTTTACACTGTTAAATTAACAATAAAATGCTGCACTCTTGACTTTAGACCAGGTTTTTGTTGGTCGATGGCGCAATCACTTCCCGCTGCCTCAAGCTAGCAATACGCCCAGAATGCACCTGAACGCACCTCACTGTAAGAACAGCACGCCCATGGGCGCAAAGATGGGCGCAGGTGCATTTGCTGTTTAAACGACATGGGCGCTGGACGGGAAATTAACAACTCTGTTGGTCTTGAAATAGCAAATCGGGTGCAAGATAGGGCCCTATATGTGTTTTGCCTAATTATTTGATCATGTGTATGTATATAAAATTATGTTTTTTCTTTTTCTGCACTCTTGCATCGCTAAGTTGTTGTCCATTATCCCATCCTCTTTCAGTCACTCTGTTTTCTCATTTAAACATGTCTGGAGACAGTGACTTTTAAATAAAAGTCAACACATTAAAAAAAATTGATTATTAACTTATCAGAATTGAGCATCGAATGGTTGTAGAGAGAATCACAATGCATCTAAGAATCGAAAAAAATCAAAGAAGTACCCAGGTATTGATGCACTGCCGCTGACACATTGGTGTTAATGCTGCAGAAGAAACGCTTTGACAAGTCTGTCTTTTTGTCCGTCTTCCAGTTCTTTGGGGAGGTTCATGAGAACAGGGTGAATGTGATCGTTGCTAACCTGACTGTGACGGATAAAGACCAGCCTCACACTTCAGCCTGGAGCGCTGTGTACCGCATCATCGCTGGAGACCCCACTGGACGCTTCTCCATCCCCACGGACCCCACCACCAACGAGGGCCTGCTCACAGTGGTCAAGGTGGGATTGGGCCTTCACACACACACACACACACACACACACACAGTGCCATTTGCTGGTGGGGATAAGTGTATCCCTGCCTCTGCTGAGTAATTTTTATCCCCAGTGGGTACAAAATGTAACCCCCCACCCCCATCATATACCTAAGTGAAGCGCTATAACAATCTATAGGGCCATAGAACAATAAAATCCCAGCAGCAGTTGACAGTTGTACTGTATTCCCACTACAGAGCTCCGGGACGCCGGCTACCGGCGGCAGTTGCGTAGCCGCCAATAGGTGACTGTGAGCCGGGTACAGGCACCGCCAGATGCTGGTGCTTTCAGGGGGCTGCGGTAGTGGAGTTTAGCCAGGAAAAGTGAGCGTCATGCCGCAATGACAGTTATTGACTCGTTAAGTTTATGAAAAAGATGGTGGTTTGGATCAAACTAGTGTTTCCTGGGTCAAAGTATTTTGTTTTCGCAGCAAAGTGAAACCTGCCAAATGTTTTATGTTGACACCACGTTGTGCTATTTCATTTTGAGATTATTTTCCATCGGATATTGAAGGCCATAAATAAATTGTTTTGGCATGGCTGGCCGAGTGGCTCTATATCTATGGTGGTACTGAAAGGGGCATTTCATATTTGCATGTTTTGTTTCATTGTGCAAGATCAAAAAACATCCCTCTCTGCTTTTTTCACAAATCCTACACACCTACACCTGCATACACACACACAGATAGCGTGCAGTCACCCCCGCTGTCTGAACTCTGTCTGCCTCGAAACGCCCTTAAGCTTTCACTTTTAGTTGATTTTGGGACACCTGTGGTTACTGGTGGTAACAGCAAGCATGTTTTTTTGTTTTTTTAGATTATTTTGTGGGCCTTAGGGAATTACATGCAGCAAATGGCCGCTGCGTCAAGGACTGACGGTGCAGATCCATATGGCTGGGCGACGCTTTTGTGTTCCACTTTATTCCGATGGGTGACATCAAGCGACTTTAACACGTCGCAAAGCATCCCGGGAAAGCGGCTTTGACCTTTCTCGATCTGAAATGAAGACAGATTCTGTTTATTTCTCGCTTAAAATGTTTTCAGACTCATGTTCCGGTGAACTAGTTTTGTAAAATATGAGATTGTATTCGGCCCGAGCCACCATGACAGTGCTTTGAAATTCTCGAGCAGCCAGTACCCACGTGACACGTTCGTCCAATAAGCTGCCGGTCAGGATCGTGGAGCATCAACCACGGATGTATTACATCGCGACTACACGCATCTCTCGTGTTGCAAAAATAGATCTACACCGCAAGTCTAAGTACACGGGGCGCACGCTCAATCCAGGCATGCCACAGCAAGCATCTTTTAATCCTACATACAGTTGGACAGGACGTGTATGTCCCGCACTGGGGCGGTGTCATCTCTGCCAGTGGCTTCTCTTCATCATGATCAGAAGCACAGCAGTTGGTGTTTTTGCTGACAGCGCTGACAAACAAATCATTTCTTTGCCTCACTTTGTTTCAAGAAAGAAGAGAGTCAATAATTGGATGTTTACAGTCATTCTGTGAGTCAGGTTAGACCGCTGTTGCTCACAGCATGATGGTGAACATCCAAAGTGTGGGAGATGTGCTGCTTCCCACAGACTACAGTAAGAGGCTACTACCTGCAACTCTCTCTTGCAACAATTAGAAATGATCCAACTTTTTTATTTTTTTATTTATTTTTTTGTTTTATTTATTTTATTTTATTTTATTTTTATGTTTATTTTAATTTAATTTTAATTTTAATTTTAATTTTAATTTTAATTTTAATTTTTATTTTTATTTTAATTTTAATTTTTATTTTTATTTTTATTTTTATTTTTATTTTTATTTTTTAATATTTTAATTATTTTTTTTTATCACTTTATTTTTTTTACAGACTCAAGGTCCAGATAAAAACTACACATAACATGTTACAAGCAGGTTACAAACCAAACACACAAATACAAATACACATAGATACATACAGACAAACTGACTCCTAGAAATAACACAAAGCAGACACACTAAAACAAACATACATTCATTCATCTATACATACAAATAGCCAAGCTAAACTAATTAATACAGCTAAGCTACAAATAGCTAAGCTAATTAAAACAGGTACAGATGCCAGTGTTTCCCGAGTTTTGATGAATATCTGACATCACTAAATGTAACATAAAAGCGCAGACCTTTAGGTTTTCACATCATATTCTACAAGTGCTCACATCAAGTCTACACGCTCTTGCATTTTGCCCCATATTTACCTTCATATGTGTGTACATCCAGTGTATCATGTCCCTGATATCCTGTCCAGCCCGTAGACTTTGAGCTGAGCCGTTCCTTTATGCTGACGGTGGAGGCGGAGAACGAGGTCCCGCTGGCCCGCGGCATCCACCTGCCTCGCCAGTCCACAGCCACCGTCTCCGTACGCATCCTGGACATCAACGAGTCCGGAGTTCAGCCCCAACCCCAAGTCCATCAAACTGGAAGAGGGTCTGCCTTCAGGCTCTCTGCTCACCACCTTCACCGCCCAGGACCCCGACCGCTTCATGAGACAAACTGTCCGGTAAGACACCCGCTGGAAGCTACGCCATTTTTTTTTTTTTTTTAACAATTGCTTTATTGATTTCTTGCACTCACAGGTAGTACATTACAACTTTTGTTTAACCCTCTGAGGACGAAAGACGTACCAGCGCACTTAAAAAGCAATATGATATATTTTTACTACTTTAACCATATTTTACAGTACTTTGTGAACCTAAGACTTTGGTTAACTCATTTCATCACCATAACAATTTGTACCTCACATCATAAGTTAAGGTTTGTTCTTCAAAAGAGATTTGAGGAATTAAAAAAAAAAAAAAAAAAAACGTTTTAGCTTTAGTGTCAAATCATCTCTTTACACGTTTCTCAACAGTTTTCATATCAAAACCACATGGGCGTCGGTTTTATGCAAAATGTTAAAATGGGTTTGCGTTAACGCCGTTAAATAACGCGTTTAACTGACAGCACTAATGTATATATATATATATATATATATATATATATATATATATATATACATGTATGTATGTGTATATTTAACCATAATATGGTTATGATAAAAAAAAACACTACATGATTATCTGATGATCTTTAGTGTTCAGATTGTTTCCCACTCTTTTAATATGCAGCTTTTGATTTGTCTTCTCCTTTGTTGATATTTCCCTTCAGTAATCAAATTTAATAATTTGGTGTGTAGGGTGAATTTTTGGCCTTCTCAATTAACCAGGGCGGCATGCTGCTCTCTGTTGCAGCCCCATTTTGAGATAAAAGCTAAAGGGATTTGTTTTATTTTATTTTTTTTTTGACTGGAGGAAATGTGCAGCACTTAGCTCAACAACAACCAGAGCAGAGAGCCTGCAGGACTCTGCTGTCTGTCCCTTTCTCTATTTTACATCCCACTATTTGTTTCTAAATGTAGTGCTGAAGACTTGGTAGCCTAGCAACAGCCAATGATGGACGCACACTGTGTTCACAAAAACATGTGTACGCGCACACACGCATGCGCACAAACATGGAGCGAGTGTATTGTGCAGTGTAGTGCCGGCCAGGGAGAACATTTTGGGTCACGATTTTTTCTTTTTTTTGTTGCTTTTTATTCTGTGGTTGGTGCTGCTCCTTTCTACTCTTTATCTCAGCAATTAAAAATATGACAAATGGACAAAATTCCCTATTCATGGGTGGTTTACACTGGCGTATTGGCAGCTCCGCTGGCCTTTGTTGAAAGCTGTGCTTTTTGTCCTATCCGGTTTGAAACATAACTACCGTGTGCCTGCTGGTACAGCTATGCAGATGTAGGAGGATAAGTACATTCTGTTGGATAAATTCCTCAGCAAGTGACAGGGATTTAAGGCTTCAGTCTGCTTATGGGTTGTTTATAAGTCTAGAACACATTACACGTGACACATTTTGACTGACAAATACATTTTATGATGTCATTTTCCAATCTGTTAAAGGTAGAATCATTTCCAAAGAGAATAAATGCATGAATTGTGGTTGCCTTATGAGAGTGCCGCAGCCTCTATATATCAGCTCCCCAGTAGCAGCTTGGCCTGCAGCCTGGGGAGCAGATAAAGAAGCCTCTCTGTGCTGGTTTCTCATGCAGTCTCTCTCTCTCTCGCTCTCTCTCTCTCTCTCTCTCTCTCTCTCTCTCTCTCTCTCTCTCTCTCTCTCTCTCTCTCGCTCTGAACCCAGGTACTCCAAGATGTACGACCCTGCTAACTGGCTGGAGATTGACCCGGTTAACGGTCGGATTTCCACCATCGCCGTCCTTGACCGGGAGTCTCCCTACGTCAAGAACAACCTCTACAACGTTACATTCATGGCTTCTGATAACGGTGAGACACCAGGGCTGCAATGGTGTCCTGCAGTACACACACACCCCCCCAACACACACACACACACACACACATTACCCTTCTATTGAAAATAGAGAGCTACATTTCTAGCTACTCAGAAAAAGTAGCCTAAAGCTACAGTTGGTAACTTTTCATGGGTCTTTGTCATATTTGCTCAAGGTGTCACTATATCTTGACAGTACTACATGAGACAGATAATCTGTCTCCTTTGATCAAACTGTCAAATTAGGCAGCACTGTTAAAAAAAATTCCTTTGTCTTGCCTCAAAGGTTTTTCAGAAACATATTTTAGTGTTCGGCTGTAAAATGAGAAAGATTGCTCCTGCTAGTCGGTCAGCGGGCGATCACAAACGTCTTGCATGTTTATCGGCAATTCGCTGACTCACTGTGACTCGCAGAGGAGCTCTCTGTCCTAACATGCAGAAGAGAAGACAGAGAAGACAGAGAAGAGAGAGAAGCTGGCGCTCATGCGCTCTCAGGTACCACAATTTGGCACGATTGATTTACCGTGATTTGGTTCTTTCCCAGTTGAATATACTGTAGCATATTCAGGCTGGGTTTTTGTACCAACTTGTCATGGTTCCAGCCTGAAGTCAAGTTATTTCTCATATTGGGAAGAGGAAGACTTCCTTCTGAAGACAACAGATTGTACTGTCCACCTTTAATTACATTCCAATGCTTTACTCCCGTGATCAAATGTCGTGATCAGGGAGGCTTGTTGTATTACACAGACTGTTTTTTGACCACAGTAGTCCCATTGATTTCTATCTTTTTGCTGCCTATTTAGTACATCATTCCCTTGTCCTGATTACAACTGCACTTTCTAGCCATAGAAAAGAGGATTCTCTGTTTAAAGTGGAAAATTGTTCAAGAGGAATGTCATTCAGCAGCAGCAGCGCGCTCCATCCGTCATCTCTGCCCGGCTCCTCTCCACACAGAGACCCCGCTGTGCTCCGAGCTTCCTTCCAACTGACTGTCTTAGCACATTTTTGGCCCTTGTCGAGCACACACGGACGGCAAGGAGCTCACCGATAAAATAAAAAAACGCACACAAGCTTGTGCAAGAGGTTACAGTGTTTCCACGGCCACCATATGTGCACCGGTCGGCTCCTATTACCAAGCACACTGTAGTCTATACTGTCTCCATAAGGAATACAGAGGGCATGCATTCATTTCAGATAAGTGATGCAGTAGCAGTAGTATGTGCATACTCTGCAGTTGTAGTTAACCAACTTATTGTTTATTGCATTATTTTTCAATAACTACATCGTCGATTACCCCCCATGTGTCACATCCAAAAATCTACTGGGAATGATTTTGCTGTATAGGTTGTGCATTCTTGACATGAGGCATTATGAAACTGATAAGGCTGGTGATATTCTATATATGTTTGGTATTGTCAACAAATCCAGTGAAAAGACTCAAACCAATGTGTTAGTGTCTCTCAATACTCAAAAATACTTCCCGACTTCCCTACAAACATCTTTTCAACGGAACTGTTGTTCTTTAGGGTTTTTTAAAGCAGTGGGGGCAGGTCTGTTTTAAATGAGGTTTATAGACCATCAATTCCAAAAATAAGTGTATTACTACACTGGTGATGAAGTTGGCTTAAAAGATTCGGCTGATAATTTGTTATTTGATGTTTTAAAAACAGACCACAACAAGTGCATGATGGGAAGACAACACATCTGTTGGTTGTGCGGCTCAGATGTTTCTTGCCTTTTTTTACGTTGTTTAAATGCAGATTAAATTTCCCCTCGAGGGACAAGAAAGAAATCTCTGTGCTGAGCTCAGCTGCATTGTGCATTTTCACTGTTAAATAAAATAATAAAACAAATATTGACCGCCCTGATTGTGTGTCCAGGCATCCCGCCTGCCAGCGGGACAGGCACCCTTCAGATGTACCTGCTGGACATAAATGACAACGCACCCCACGTGTTCCCGCCTGAGGTGGAGATGTGTGAGAGGCCAGATCCAAACGCCATCAACATCACAGCCAGTGACCCCGACCTGACGCCTAACGCGGGACCCTTCGCCTTCGAACTGGCCAATCGTCCATCAGACGTACGCAACTGGACGCTCAATCGCTTCAATGGTCAGTATGAGGTCATGTGATCCACTGTTTGGACGATACTTGGACAAACAAGGCTTACTGAGTGCTCAGCTGGAGTAATAATGAATGATTATGTCAAGTGCACATTACTGTATCAGACTGTATTAGATTTAAAGTGCAATGAGCCAAACTTTTTTTTTTAGCAAGGCATGAGTGTTAACTCCAGCCCCAGCCTGCTGCATGCAAGGATTGCATCACATATTTAAAACAAGGGAAAGAGAAATTACGATGGTGCTCCTACTCATACAGGGTTTCATCCAGCCGGTGTTTTTTGAGATTAAATCAAAATGTTTGCTTAGGCCGTTAATAAAAATAACCTGATCAACTGGAAAACAGACCCAGTGCTAGAGCTCTGCAGGCTGCAGTGAGCCGTGCAGCAAGCAACACGAAAGAAGCCTCACCGAAGCCTGGCGTCAAACCGCCAATCTTGCAGTTGAGGGGCAACCTCCGAGCCACAAGCCACCCTAAGACCCTTGGACGTGACTGCAAGGAGACGGGATTGATTTGAGTCTGAACACTTGACGTGAGAACTTCATGTGTCACGTTTTTATACATAAAAATAACATTAAAAAAAGCCTTATTTATTAAATAGGTGGGTGTTATAGTGGACATGGTCTCAGCCGCCAATACTGTTTGAAAGTTAAATGTTTAAGTTCAGTGTCAGTTTAATGGTCAGCATTTACAGACCTAAAGGACATGCTGACTTTCATTTTGCTCACACAGACTTGTGAACTGACTGGAGTCTTGCGATGATGTCAAGTTACAGAAGACAATAATATTCCAAACTCAAAGACTTATTTCAGAGTTTACAGCCTTGCTCAGATAATGGGACTGGATCAGTTGTCCTCAAGTGGGGTAAATACGGATCTTCTAACGGGTGGTCATATATGGGTGGAGATGGTAACTCCTGTCTCTGGTGTCAGCTGCGAATGTCCTCCGGTCACCGCTGACTCCTGCTCCATGACCTTTGACTTATTTCCGCTCAATGCTTTGAGCAGTTTTGTGCTGACAGACAACCGGTCCCAGTGGGGGCCCATCACAAGGATGCAGCAGAACTCTAGAAAGGTTGGAAGTGCTGATGCCTGGGGACTGTTGCACGATGTTGCACTAGCCTCCAATCAAATTAATGGACTAGAGGGCTCTGCTAATGCAAGTCATCGAACAAAGACACTCTGTCTGTTTGTCTCTATACACACAGAGTCACCCACATCAAATAACCACAACATAATACAGCACACTTTCTTTTTAGCCCTGCAGGCCACTTTATGGCGTTTTTCCACTGCATTGTATCAACTCGACTCGCCTCGACTTTAATCGCCTTTTTTGGTTTTCCATTACGAAAAAAAGTACCTGCTAACAGGTATTTTTGTAAGACTACCTCAGTCGAGCTTCCAAGCGAGCTGTGGCGATAGCAAAAGGTGACGTGAAAACCTGCAGACTCCTGATTGGTCGGAGAGAATTGTCACTAATCACTGCGTTATCCTTGTCCTGAACAAACCCGCCGTGTTTAACGGTAAATTATCCAGTTTTTTTTTTTTAATTTTTTGCTGCCTCCAGGTTCATTAGGAACTAATTTGCCTTTTGGCTGTGGCCACATGAGGCGGTACTAATCTGCAATGGAAAAAGGAGGACGGGGCACCGCGGTCGAGTCGAGCAGGTACCATTAATAGAAAAATGCCATTAATGTATGGACGTCCCACTGTGATGCTCCTTCTGCTCCCTGTTGATTAAGTCCAGCCTGGTTTTAATTATCGTCCTCCACTCTTTCTACCTAATTTCCTGGAGTGCCCATCAGATTTGCTGCACCTACCTGATACTCCTGACCGCGTGATGACACTTGAGTGAGTTCTTTTACCTGAAGAATGGCGTTGAGATATGGTTCAAAGCTCTGGTATATGCCACCAAGTGAACCTTGAGTTAACCCTTGTGTTGTCTTCCCGTCAACCATGAAAAAAAACCCTGTTTTGGTCATTTTTTTTCAACATTATGATCGCTTTTTCTGTCATTTATGTCACTTTTCCAATGTTGTGGGTGCATTTTTTTTTAAATGTTTTTTGATATTTTTAATGTAACGCTTATGTCAATGGCCAATTTTTGGTGACGGGAAAAAAAACAATTAACTGAAAACGGGTGAAAGTTGACCCAAGGACAACATGAGGGTTAAGAATATTTACCCCAGATGTTTTTTTATTTCCCATGATGACTTGAGACAACAAAATGTTCTGCTTTCTCCACATTAGAAGGTCAATCTTGGCCCGTTGGACTCGCTGGGCATCAGGTTGTTTTTTTTGTTGGCAGTAGCGATTTAGAAATCTATTTTATTCTCCTTTTTACTTCAGTATTTCTTGGAAGTCACCTCACAGTAGGGCTGGGCAATAGGGACAAAGTCAGATATCACAATATTCTTAACCAAATACCTCAATATCGATATTGCGGCGATATTCTAGGATTGACAATTGGTGCTTTAACAAAATATCTTAACACTAAGATTTTTGATGAATAATCATCAGTAATGTGGACATAATGTGTAAGTGGGGGAAAAGGCAAAGAATAGAACTGCTTATTTTAATGCAAATCCCAAAGTGCTACATGAAAGTAAAATACAACACTTATGTCCAAAGTCTAAGACGGTAACTAGTCTCATATTATGATATCAATATAATATTGATATATTGCCCAGCCCTACCTCACAGTAACTGATTTTTGTGAGGTCAGGCAGGTGTAATGTTTGGGCAAAGCTTTTCTTTCTGTGTCTGATTCGACTTTAATTGGTATCCTCAAACATATGCAAAACTCTTCTATCATTCAGTGATGGACAGTCTGTGGAAATGCTTTTTGCAATGCAAAGAACCCCCAGCTGCTCCAGTGACAACCATTAGCAGTACCTGGCAGCTCCCAGTGTATTTGAGTGGAAGTGCATGTCCGTACGTGAGGAACATTTGCCTATCAATTTCTCCATCTATCTTGCCCTTCCATGACACTCCAGGCGAGTACACCCAGCTCCGACTGAGGATCGGCTCCCTGGCCAGTGGGATCTACGAGGTACCCATCATGATCACAGACTCTGGCAACCTTCCCATGTCCAACACGTCCTTTCTGAGAGTCAAGGTCTGCCAGTGTGATCACCATGGAGACTGTGTGGACATGGAGCGAATCATCGCCGCTGGACTGGGCACCGGAGCCATCATCGCCATCCTCATCTGTATCATCATACTGTTAGGTGTGTCTCCCTCACACACACACACACACACAAACACACACATGTTGCTGTAGGACTTAGTAGACCTTGAATTTCAACAGTATAAAATATCAATATAAAAGTGTTCAGAAATGATAACAGTATTTTCTGCTTACACTACCTGAAAGAAAATGTGAATAAAATGTGTATATCATTTTAAAGCTGACAGCTGAAGCTTTTAGAACAGAAAATTGTGAAATGACATAACATCCGTTGTTGTGGCAGGCTGTGTGGAAAACGCGCTCTACCTAGTAAAGTGTGAATCTACTGGCCTGAAAACTGATTGAAAATGTACATGGAGGTGGACAAAACAATAGAAACACCTCTAACACGCTAACTTCAGCCCGGAAAATGACAACACAGTGGACTCAACGCAGAGTCCACCAACACTGAGGGCCCTATCTTGCACCTGTGTCTTTGCTAATTTGTCAATTTCCCAACCAGCGCCCACGTCGTTTAATTAGACGTTCATTTAACTACCTTGAGGAAGCGGGCTCTGATTGATTTATTGCATGTTAAGCCCATAACACACCCATGAATTAATGAAAACACTAAGTATCCTTTTGTAACCATGCGCCTTGCGCACGAACCCTTTTTTCCGGTGCTAAACTAGCAAAAGTGGATTTGGACACGCCCAACACACACCTGCACCATGCGCTTCACGCCGTGCGCTTAGATCATTACAATAGGGCCCTGACTGGGTTTAATGAAACTTAGTGATGGCCAAATGAAGCCTCATAAAGCTTCATGAAGCATGTTTCTTATTTTCTGAGCCCACAATAAAAAGGAATAAAAAGCTAAAAAAAAAAAAGCATAAAGCTTCCTTTGAACATCACTAGTAAAAAACAAAAAACAACCTAATCTTGCCCCAGGGCCCCAGAATACGTTACTTCGGCCCCGCCCACCTCTCGTACCACATTTTACTCCATCTATTGTTTGCATTTAAAAGCACAGAAATCCCCAGTTTTGTTGCATTTGTAGCTGCCGCCAGCATCAGTCACTGTGAGTGGAGCTTGTTTGGTAAAGCATTGGTTTGCCATGGCAGAGTTCCCAGGCTCTAATCCCAAGTGTGAATATCAAACTGGTTGCAATTATTTATAAATTGTGTGCTTGTTCACAAGTAGCACTTCATGTGTTTGGACACTGTGCATAGCCTTTTGAGCTTCTTCCCCACTATAATGCTACAAGGTGACAATGGAATGGACAAACAAGCCTTACTGAGTGCTCAGCTGGAGTGATAATGCATGATTATGTCAAGTGCACATTACTGTATCAGACATTAGATTTAAAGTGCAATGAGCTGAAGTTTTTGGAGGGTCAACTCCAGCCCCAGCCTGCTGCATGCAATGATTGCATCACATATTTAAAACAAGGGAATATAAGAGAAATTACGATGGTGCTCTCACTCATACAGGGTTTCATCCAGCTGGTGCATTTTGAGATTAAATCAAAATGTTGGATTAGACCGTTAATAAAAATAACCTGATCAACTGGACTTTAAAAAAAAAAAACACACCCAGTGTTAGAGTGCAGTGACCAGAGACCAGTGCAGGCTGCAGTGAGCCGTGTAGCAGGCAACACTAGAGAAGCCTTACTGAAATCTACTGTATTTATTTAAACTGCCAATCCCATTGGCCATTGGAATACCTCAAGTTGTACAAGGAATGTACAAATCATTCAAATGATTGTGATGTCATTTTTGAGCTCAAGCTGTAGGATGGTGATGAAGTCCAACCGTACCCATAGTAGGCAACTGAAAAGGAATTACAGCTACAGGCTACCAGTTGGTGTGGGTGGAATCTCATGATCCCCACAGTCAGAGTACACGGAAAGTAGTACATACAATTACAGACAGCAGTTAAAAGGACAATGTAAGTAGAAGTGCTGAAGGAGTTTGAGTGTAATAATCAACTTGAGCGAGCTTCATACTTGGGGAAATGGCGATTCATCTATGACGTGTCCTCTGGCTGCCCAATGAATTTCACAAAGGCTTGGTAAAGTACTACTGTAAAAATTAAAAAAATTAAAATATGCACAGTAGCACTTCCAGTGTTACAGGCCTGAAATTCTGATCAGATCAAAATGTCTTGTTCAGGTCTCACGATGTTGACCTGACACGCCAGATGATGTGTGACACAGAATCATAGATAGATAGATAGATAGATAGATAGATAGATAGATAGATAGATAGATAGATAGATAGATAGATAGATAGATAGATAGATAGATAGATAGATAGATAGATAGATAGATAGATAGATAGATAGATAGATAGATAGATAGATAGATAGATAGTGGCTACGTCCACTTCTTTTATGCAGTCTTTTATATTTACACTTTTTGGGAGTTATGGGAATGAGCAATTTCACTACTTGGCAAAGTTTTGAAAGACAATGGAGAGTTTGTCCAACCTGTCCTGAGAAGTAATGTGACGTCTGTTGCTGCCCCGAGTCCCGTATCTTCGTTTTTGTGCTTTGCACACAATACTACGGTAGTTTGTTGCGTGATGTAAATTCCCAAGAGGCTGCCTTGTGGGCGGGGGAATGCAAGGTGTAAACGTAGCAACAAAAAAACATAGCAATGTAAATGTAGCCTTAAATAGACTAGTAATGTTGTCTGGGTTGTCTCTTTAAAAGCCATCCCTGCTGGTTTCACTGAGATGGTGACAAGCCATTTTTCAAATCCCCCCTCTAGGGTTTAAATTGTCCTCACTTAGAATTTCACACAGCATCCTAATGCATTTTTGGCCCTTGCAGTTACAGCAGTGTACAAATAAATGCACACCCGTAGCTTCTCTGGCTAATAAATCCACCCGGATTAATACGATCAAAAGATTTACGTGAAGTGTATTAACCCACCAGTTGTCTCAGAATAAGAACTGTGTGATTCTGTCCTTCCTTAAAATACTTTTCAGTTGGTATTTGATATTGAACTATCAGGGATGCTCAAGTCTCTTTTGGTTATGAGTATTGCTGCTGCACCCAGGCTGCTCAGAACACTGCAGAGCTATATAAAGGAATTTAAAGTGACCATATTATGCTCATGTTCAGGTTCATTATTGTATTTTGAGGTTGTACCAGAATGGGTTTCCATGGTTTCATTTTCAAAAAAACACCATATTTTTGTTGTTCTGCACATTGCTGCAGATCCTCTTTTCACCCTGTGTGTTTAGGCCTCTGTTTTAGCTACAGAGTGAGACATCTCACTTCTATACTATCTTTTTTGGGAGTCTTACATGCTCAGTAGCTAGGTAAGATCACATCAGCTAGATAACTCTTCCTCCAACTTTGGTCAGTCCAAGGCAGGATTAGCTGGGAGACTTCTTCTAGACGAGGACCACTTGTAGAATACCTGGAGAACAGGGACAGGAAGTAGTTCTTTTGGAGATTATGGTGTACAAGAACTTTGGGAAAAGTGACCCAGAAAAACTAAATGTTGGTCTACGGGAAGAGAACATGAGGGTCAAACTCGAGTCCCCACTCTGCCTCTCTACATGAAGAACTCTTCCATTAATGATAATGAACCAGATCCCAGGGACAACTGGCTGATAGTTGATCATGTTAGAATTCAGAACCAGTCTAGAAAAAACACGATGCAGTACTGTAGATAAAGAAAGAATTAGTATTATTATGGTTTAATGAGGGAGCTATTTCCAGATTTTGAGAAGTTTCAAAATGTAGAGCTATATTTGTGATCACACAGTAAAGTGCCATGTCGAGTGGTATTTTAGAGCAGTGGCTCCCAGCCTTTTTGACTTGTCACCTCTTGAAACAAAGCAATGTCTCTGTGCCTGAGTGTCGACAGGAATTAGTACGTTTTTCTTTCTTTTTTCCCCCTTTAACCATCTTTCCATCCCAACACATTAGCTTGGGAATCGCATTGGGAACCATTGGTCGAGAGTTTCGATCCGTCTCTTCCATGCGGCGGAATATCCGCACCTTAACAATCCTGGAAGTTAAATGTTGTCGATATAGACTATTCTCTCACCGATGGTCCTTGGTGTTCAGTAAGGCTCACATCAAATAGTGTCCTAATGTTTTTAGTTTTTTTGGCGCCACTTGTCCTACAGTGTTGGTGCTGCTGTTTGTGATGTGGATGAAGAGGAGGGACAAAGAACGGCAGGCCAAGCAGCTCCTCATCGACCCAGAGGACGACGTCCGAGACAACATCCTGAAATATGATGAGGAGGGAGGGGGAGAGGAGGACCAGGTACACACACACACACACACACACACACACACACACACAAAAGTAACAATGAAATTGACCAAAAAGCGGAACAGATCACTTAGTCTGGCTTGGGTTTCTCTCTTTTCTCATTCTCAGAATCAAACAGTGAAATACACAGCATGTTGCCACACACACACACACACACACACACACATGCACACACACTCTTTTCTACATAAAGCAGTAGCCCTTCTTCCAGTCCCTCCACAGGAGGGAGGGGAGAGGAGGACCAGGTACACACACACACACACACACACACACACACACACACACACACACACACACACACAAGAGTAACGATGAAATTGACCAAGAAGCTATCCGAACAGATCACTCAGTCTGACTTGGGTTTCTCTCTTTTTGGTTTTCTCATTCCCAGAATCAAACTAATAATACACAGCATGTTGCCACACACACACACGCTTCTCTACAGTTCAATCATCTGTCCTCCAGCTAAGATTAAGTGTACTACAATAGAGGACCTAGAAACAGGATTAATTGCTTTCTGTTGGAGAACAATTTCCTGTGTCCCTCCACACAACTCCTCTGCTGTTGCCAAGCACATAAGCTATTCCACACTTCAGCTGAGAAAATGTTTAACCCTCATTTTACCCAGCCGACCACACGTTTGACTTTTTACAGCAGGGACGTACACTGCGTCTGTACAACCATACACACACAGTGCTGTAAACTGAACAAGATGAGATCAGAAGGTGGATCCTAATTGGTTGATCCCCTGACTTTTTATGTAGCGTTCCCAGCAGGTCTTAGCTTTTGTTTGTCTCTTACATTATCTATTATATTATCTCTCATTCATGCCACCTGAAAAAAATACAACTGACGTATTCTAGAGCTATCATCAGGTCTAATATTAGCTTTGGCCAACTGTTTGTATTTGATCTACACAGTGCAGCTGTTGAATTCCGACGTGCTCAAGGGAATAACACAGAAAAGCATTGTAAGAAATAAACATGCAATGCATCATTTACATAACTAACAGATTTTTCATAACATCATTTTATAACTACTTACCAGTTGCTTGAACAAGCGGGACAGTCTTTGGCATTTTAATCACTGTCATGTGTATTTGTCACCCATGACACTATAGGCTGCTGTTTAATATAATGTTTTTCTAACTGGCTTTGGGCTAGCTTGTATGATACCACATCTAAATGCTACTTTATTCTATGTAACATGTCGCAGAGTTAAGTTCCTTATGCTGATAAGAGCCAAAGGCTACACAACAACACTATCTGATATGGCGGTGCTGCTGCATTCAGTGAACCTACATAAACCCTTCTTCCATGCTCTCACGTCATGCATCAACTACCATGTGGAAATGTTCAGATGCTTACAGTGGTGTGAAAAAGTGTTTGCCCCCTTCCTCATTTCCTGTTCCTTTGCATGTTTGTCACACTTAAGTGTTTCGGAACATAAAACCAATTTACACAATAGTCAAGGACAACACAAGTAAACACAAAATGCAATTTGTAAATGAAGGTGTTTATTATTAAAGGTGAAAAAAAATCCAAACCATCATGGTCCTGTGTGAAAAAGTGATTGCCCCCCTTGTTAAAACATACTATAACTGTGGTTGTCCACACCTGAGTTCAATTTCTCTAGCCACACCCAGGCCTGATTATTGCCACACCTGTTCACAATCAAGGCATCACTTAAATAGGAGCTGCTTGACACAGTAAGGTCCACCAGAAGATCCTTAAAAGCTACACATCATGCCGAGACCCAAAGAAATTCAGGAACAATTGAGAAAGAAAGTAATTGAGATCTATCAGTCTGGAAAGGGTTATAAAGCCATTTCCAAAGCTTTGGGAATCCAGCGAACCACAGTGAGAGCCATTATCCACAAATGGTGAAGACATGGAACAGTGGTGAACCTTCCCAGGAGTGGCCGGCCGCCCAAAATTACCCCAAGAGCGCAGCGACGACTCATCCAAGAGGTCACAAAAGACCCCACAACAACGTCCAAAGAACTGCAGGCCTCACTTGCCCAGTTAAGGTCAGCGTTCATGCCTCCACCATCAGGAAAATACTGGGCAAAAATGGCCTGCATGGCAGAGTTCCAAGGAGAAAACCACTGCTGAGCAAAAAGAACATCAAAGCTCGTCTCAATTTCTCCACAACACATCTTGATGATCCCCAAGACTTTTGGGACAACATTCTGTGGACCGATGAGACAAAAGTGGAACTCTTTGGAAGGTGTGTGTCCAAGTATATCTGGCGTAGAAGGAACACTGCATTTCATAAAAAGAACATTATACCAACAGTAAAATATGGTGGTGGTAGTGTGATGGTCTGGGGCTGTTTTGCTGCTTCAGGACCTGGAAGACTTGCCGTGATAAAAGGAACTATGAATTCTGCTGTCTACCAAGAGATCCTGAAGGAGAATGTCCTACCATCTGTTCGTGTACTCAAGCTGAAACGAACTTGGGTTCTGCAGCAGGACAATGATCCTAAACACACCAGCAAGTCCACCACCGAATGGCTGAAGAAAAACAAAATGAAGACTTTGGAGTGGCCTAGCCAAAGTCCTGACCTGAATCCTATTGAGATGTTGTGGTATGACCTTAAAAAGGCCGTTCATGCTCGAAAACCCTCTAATGTAACTGAATTAGGACAATTCTGCAAAGATGAGTGGGCCAAAATTCCTCCAGGACGCTGTAAAAGCCTCATTGCACATTATCGCAAACGCTTGGTTGCAGTTGTTGCTGCTACGGGTGGCCCAACCAGTTATTAGGTTTAGGGGGCAATCACTTTTTCACACAGGGCCATGATGGTTTGGATTTTTTTTCACCTTTAATAATAAACACCTTCATTTACAAATTGCATTTTGTGTTTACTTGTGTTGTCCTTGACTATTGTTTAAATTGGTTTGATGTTCAAAACACTTAAGTGTGACAAACATGCAAAGGAACAGGAAATGAGGAAGGGGGCAAACACTTTTTCACACCACTGTATATCATGTAACTTGATGCCCATATTTGTACATTACCAGGAATGTAGCACAATATGAATGGGAAAGCAGTTATAGTTAGTTATAATGTGAGAATACAATTTGTTTTGGTTGAAATCAACCTGAAATCGGGATAATTAATTGTGATCTCAATGTTGATCGACATAATTGTGATTATCATTTTGGTGCAGACCTACTGGGTACATTTTATGAATATAAAAATGTAAGGTTTTAGTCTTACAGCGTCCTTTAAGCAGGCAACAGCGGCGCACAGAGCTCCAGAGCGGCGGTATAAAGTCAGGCGAGCGGTGTGCAGAGCATCGGAACAGACACACCGACACATCACCGACTGTATGGTGATTACACACACACACAAACACAGATTCACGCTCAGTGGTTTTTGCAACATGAGAAATAGCAATGGCGATTTTCCCAAACGTGGTGAGGTGTGAGTTGTCATTGTTCAAATAAGTCAAAAAGTCACACACAGCCTGGGTCTCTATTTGTCTGGATCAAGCTTGGGAAAAAAGGCAGACTCAGTTCTAAAGAACACACTCATCATTTAAGCAGGAGAAATACACACACACACACACACACACACACACACACACAGTACACACATATTATTAGACCTTCATTAGCAGCAGTTGTTCCCTTGCTTCTAATCCTTACTTTAAAGTAATACTTCTTTAACCTTAAAAGCTTATTAAAGGTTACATCCTGCAGTGGAGTATTATAGTTCAGTTTTACCCAAGCAGAGTATGGCTGGTAAATATCAGCGGAGGTTTCTGATTGGTGGAGCTCTTTCAGCAGTGAATGCTGCATTTCAAAGCACAGGAACAGGCTGAGGCGCTGTACATCCTGCATGAAAACAGCAACCATCTATACTCATGTTCAGATGTATAGGTTTGATAAAGTCAGACATGTAATCATGTCATCCATGTGCACCGCTCTCATATTTTTCATACATACGTTACAGTTTTTTTCTGAACTTTATTCAAAAGTGACACTTAACAGCGTAACATATTTGAGGAGTGGTGTGTGTGTGTGTGTGTGGGGGGTCAATTTGGACCCCATTTCCCTATGCATTTGTGTCCAATAGACTGATGTGAACAAAACTCTTTAAAATTGGTCCAGTATTGAGCAAGATTGCAGTGACCGGCCCGACCCCGAGCTAACTGGGAATTTCATGATTATCGACTCAAAAGGAAATACGTTCGGTCTCATCAGATTTTCTCTGGATCGATATACGGCTTATGCGATAAACGCTGATGGAATCGTTATTTGCCGAAAAAATAATGAATTGCAATTAAGTTTTATGGTTGCAACCCGCCACAAAACGAAGAAGAAGTTTTAGTTTATTTCCGCCCAGTATTTCCTCTCTGTCTGCACACATGGAGGGCGTTAACAAAGACAGATGGAAGTGGACGGACGAGGAGACGAGAGACTTTTATCAGGAACTCGCAAAGGAAAATGGCCGACAAAGGTTAGGACAAGCCGTGGGACGTCCTCCGGAGTAAATGGAAGGCGCTCAAACAGCGAGACATGTCTTAAAAAAGAGTCTCGCAGAGATGCCGGAAAGAAAAATAAAAGACAAGTTGCATCTGCATCATCATAGCGATGTGTTGATTGCGTCATTGTTTTCTTATTATAGCTTGATATGTCGCTATCAGCTGGCACATGAGCACTATTACAACTTGTCCCATATTGACCATGTGCTTGTGCTTGAATGTTGTGCGATTCAGTGCGAAAATGAATGGAAACACCTTAAAATGTCTAAAATCAATTTGATATACCAATTTGATCGCAAAACAGAATGTGACGTCATTACGCGCAGGTTTTATTCCCTTTAAGGCCGTTGGATGGAAACACACTTTCACCGGCTTTATTCACATGAGTTTTTTTTCACCGAGCTTCGGATGATTCGATGGAAACTTAGTCCAGTCCAGTACAACGAGTCAGAATAACCGTTGGGTTTGCTCAAGCCAGGTTAGCCAGGTTAGCAATACCAGTTGATAACAACGCATTACACTGTATTTTTAGTCCATTTGAAATTTCCGACTTCCGAGTACAAATGGAACACACCAGTCTCGGTGTGTGTAGCGCATTGATCATTCTGCGTCGCTGCATCCCTTCCTGATTTACCAAACTGCGGAGCGGGCAGGGACCCAAATCACAGAAAGCTTGTGCGTTTATCTCTCATCACAACAAATAGAGGTGTTAAAAGGAATTTGCGTTGTCATTATTATCGCATTCATTTGGACAGCCCTAGTGTGTGTGTGTATATATATACTGTGTGTATATATATATATATATATATATATATATATATATATATATATATATATATATATATATATATATATATATATATATATATATATATATATACAGCCCTATAGGGTTTATCAGTGTTGCCAGTGTATTATCATGTAGTTTTCTGGTTTGTAACATTGTTTTGAATTTTGCAATGCAACTATGTACACTTCATATTATATACCATAGTGTGTTGCATTTTGCAATCCAGTCTTTCTTGTCTATTCGTTGCCATAAAATATGTACCTCATATTGCAGAAATTAGTTTGGTCATCCATCACAGCGAAAACTAAAACAGTTTTTATTGTTATCTTACAGGTAATGCAGTGCAGTCTGCATATACTATGTGTCCCCATGAACAATTAACAATAAAATAATTGAATAAAATGCAAAGTAATGACCTCCTGGTAGGAAACACTATTCAAAACACTACAACATGCTCTAAAATAAGATAAAGAATAATGTAAAGTGAACTTCATTTACACAAAATGGGCCAAACGTGCATGGATACAGGTATAGTTAATAATAGTCCTTTAAAGAAGTGGAAATGTAGTAACTGAAAGGACATCCATCTATCTGGTCCTTTTGGATTGGTACATTCGGTTTCTCCCTGCAGGTTTATTGCAGCGCTCTCAGCCACTCTTCAGTGAAAGGTATTCTGTTAGTCGGCCATTATTTTGAACAAAGCCCAAGGTCAGTCCACAGCATGCTGTTATTGTCCTGAAACAGCTGCTTTAGTCCATTTCCTTGGAGACCAGAGGGCGCCAAATGGTTTGTGGATGGGTGGTGCTGTGACTCAGACACTGGCATTCAACATGAAGAGATCAGATCAGTGACACACACTTCCCCTCAGACTGGGCTGGTGTTGTGTGTGAGGAGGTGAACGAGGGACTGCGTGTCTCTAAGTGGATGCTAATTAGATAGCATTAGAGTCCTCCCTGAGGACAGATGATGACGTGAAAACAAATGGGAGACGTTGCATTAGTGGAGTTTGTGGTGCTTGTTTAACTTAATAAAATTCTCACTCCATCAGCCGTTAAATACATAATAGATCCGTTGATTGTACGAGGTTTGAATGTATCGTCCTGAGGAACTCTCATCTTGAACCAGTTGTTTGTTGTCAGCACCGGCACATTTTTATATCCCAAAGGCATGCGGATCACCTGGCGTGAGGAAGAATGCGTTATTATGCATGTATAGGTCGGTATCTTTGGATTTGGAATGGAAGTTCAAGCCAAGAACTCATTTTTCGTTGAGTTTGAAGTGTGAATTCACAGCAGCCCAAATATTCTGCCCAAAACACACTATGTCTGGATAGCTCAGTTGGTAGAGCAGGCGCCCATATATAGGGGGTTACTCCTTGACACAGTGGGCCCGGGTTCGACTCCAACCTGCGGCATGTTATTCCACTCTTTTCCCTTTCATGTCTTCAGCTGTTCTGTCAAATAAAGGCCTAAAATGGCTTGAAGTTGAAGTCATGTTTCAGGAAGGGCCGGAGGTTGTTATCTCTCCATGCAAAATTGTGTGCAAGTTTACTTGGAATCACAATAATAATCCCCAAATGAACCATAATTTCCATTCAAAAGCATATTGTCAAAGTAAAAACGCGGTCCAGGTTATTTTAATATAGATATCATTGAAGTTGCATTCAGTAAGATTTGAATCTAAATGCAACAATTAACCTTCCTGTTGTACTCGGGTCAAATTTGACCCCTTTTAAAAATGTCTACAGTATATCAGAAATATGGCATTTTTAACCAAATTACCACAAAAAAAGATGGATTCCATGCAACGCTCTTTGCAAATACAATTACTCACTTTCATTGATTTTTGGGTGTAAATTGAAATGGTTTCAAATTAGCATCCTGACCGCACTCATCCACTCAACATACGGCCCTCTGATCTTAACCATTAGTCAAAATAATTCATAATTTCTGCTTTATTAGCTCAAATATTTGGTATAATTCTATACAAATGAGGGTTATTGACCATGGATTCCAAAACGTAGTGTAAAACTAGTGGTAGAAAGGTGGTGGTAGTGAAGTAAAAACAAAAATAATGCATTGAAAATGTCAAATGTCAAAAAGGCTTAAACAAAAAAAAGAATTGTTAATCTTTTTGAGTGAATCCTATCCCACTAAGAAATAGTCTGTACAACATTGCATTGCTGGTTTTAGACAATTCAGAGATACTAGTGGATTCTTATATATGCATTTTTAAACATGATTTCATACCATGTTGTGCTTTGCAGCGACTACTGATGTCCCAATAAAGCTCCATGAACTATGAGTTGTGTTTTTTGACCCCACTAGAAGGCACTCCTGGTTTGAAGAAAAAGACTGTAGGAATGGCAATTTATCATGCTTTGAACCCTTTGTTGAACATAGAGCGCCATCTAGTGGGCTCAGAGAATGAAGAGATGCTTCATAAAGCTTTATTTGGACATCACTAGCAGCAGCAGGATGTGAGTCTCAAGGGAATTAGAGTGCACTGTTTGGTTACCAGGGCACACCAGCATAGACAAGAAAAAACTTTAGGAAAAAACTTGCACACACCCACATGGAAATAGATCCTCTAATGTCTGCACAGTGGGAGAAGTATGAGGAAGGTTAGCTATACGTTCAGTTTAATATTGTCACAATGCTGTCGTCCAGGTTAGGGAAGGACTAAAGCTGCATTTAAAGATTTTTCACTGCTAGAGGACAGAAAGTAGACCATAAGAAGTGTTGATTCATGATTTCATATCAGCAGCACATCATCTTCTCTTTCCTAATACATGTTAAAATCAGAAATCAGAAAAGGATTTATGGCCAAGTAAGTAACACTTAGAGGGAATTTGTCTTGGTGGTTAGTGTATATACAAACATATTAAACATTAATGTGAAACAAACAATAAATCCAGAAACAAATATGTACAAAATAGCTGTTAACATAAGAAAAAAAGAGGCTGCGTGGTTTAGAGCAGAATGTGCAACAAAAAAAAAAAAGAAATATAAATGTCCATTGAGGAGTTTTAATCGCTGGTTTTCACTTTTGCACAAGACACAAAGAATGTATGGGTGGGCTTATTCTTTGACACAAGTCAAAGAATTTAACAAATTTCATTTGAAGATAAGAACATTTTTATTGAGTCACAATACAGTTAGATTACAACTACAGGCAGCCCGACGACTGTGGCATGTGCTCCCCTTAAAGGCAACGTTAGGCCTGCAGCTCAGAGTCAAAATGTGTTGCTTAGCTTGGCGGCTGGCACCTGGTACGGCATGGCTGTCTGTTGATTGGTCGGTCCGCCACAGACTCAAATATCTCGACAGCAATTAGATAGATCCCATTCAGGTCTCGCTTCAGACGTCAGGCTGGTGATCCGCTGACTTTTCCTCTAGTGCCATCATCTGGTCACTTTGGTTTATGATTAATTACCTGCAGAACTAATGACATTCCCATCAGCCTCGGCTGGACTTTGTGTTCATCGCTAGGAAGCTAAAGCTAGTGATGTCCAAAACATTTCTGTTAAATAGAATGAACTCAACTTGGAATACTGTAATACCAACGTGTGTGTTTTTGTGTGTGTGTGTGTGTGTGTGTCTTTGTGTGTGTCTTCAGGACTACGATCTGAGTCAGCTGCAGCAGCCTGACGCCCTGGAGCCAGAGTGTGTCAAAGTGGGGATCAGACGTCTGGATGAGAGGCCCCTCCATCATGAGCACCAGTACCCCCTCCGCTCCGCTGCCCCCCACCCAGGAGACATCGGAGACTTCATCCACGAGGTACTGTACGGCAACACACTTGGGCCTGTTGTGGACGTCTTTGTGTGTAAACGTCCGTGTTGTTGCCAGTCCAAACCAGTTCTTCAATCTGTTCCCCCGGATAACATTCTAGCGTCGGGCACACAGGAAGTGATGAATCACAACTTGAGTAAAATGCAAACGGTCTGTTAGACAGCAGTTGGCAAACACTGGGTCCAGAAAAGGATTTTCCAACGTTAGATCTTTTGCTTCTCTCATCGCTTTTCTATCCTTTGTTGAAAAGCATCAAAGATGTGTTCAGTTCACCTCATCACTTCACAGGATTTAGGGATATTAACGTTCAAATGGTCGCTACCCTTAGGTATTTGTAGCTGCCAGTGTGGGAACTTACCAACCTTTGATTACTGCAAAATAAAACTGAATGCAATGCATTACTGCAGACAGGGGAGCACACAGAATGATGCATGTTAAAAACCAAGATCTCAGTTGAACAGCAGGCTCCCTGGTATCAGTGATGTATCGGCGGTATGTGATGATGTGTGGTTGGACTGTTACCAAACAGATGTGAGGGAGGGAGAGGCAGAGAAACCCAGCGAGTACAGTGTCTGTGTGATTCTTAATTAGCTTTGCTAATGGTCAGGATTAGCTGGCCTCATTAGCCTGCCACAGCCTGGCTACCTAATTTGGAGGTAAATCCATTGCGTTGAGTTAATCCCACAGACTGGCTGCAGGCCGTCCACAGCTCCTTAAAGGGACAGTGTGGGTTCCTTTTTCGTACTGTACAACGTATTACATACTAGGCCTGCCCGATTAATCGTTATAAAATCGCAATCTCGATTCACCCTGTTCACAATTTAATTTTTACATACGGTTTTACGTACATTTTCTAGTACGGTCTAGACCTGCTCTTTTATGAAAAGCGTTAATTTTACGAGCCGACTGCGTCACAAACGCTACTACTTTCAACATAAACTGTATAAAATAGGTTTTAAAGCTCTCCCAGATGCTGTAATGCCCCCCCCCCCTTCTCTTCATTGAGGCCTCTATGGTAATAGGCTTGTGGTGATGCGTAATGTGCTATAGGTGTCAAAAAAAAATCTATTTATCTGATTTGTTTTGTCATGGCTCATGTGTGCAATAAACTTTACTATTTTTAGAAAAAAAATCGTGGCAGAGAATCGTGATATCAATTCTAAGCTAAAAAAATCAGCATTCATATTCATATTTCTATTTGTGGTGGTGCACAGGGCATGGCAGGTTTAGCGTTTCATGCCAATAGGAAATGACACAGATGAGAGTCAATCGATGAGACAACTTTAAGCTGCATTAATGGATATTTGGGCCACCGCGGGGTAGCAGAACAAGTTCTAAATTGACTTTACGGCTTCATGAATGTGTTAGCGAACAGCATACATCATGTGCACATCAGCATACTTCAGTACGTTCAACAGCTAGCCTGCTAACTTTGCCCGTCTGGTATTCTGCGATATATTGCAATTTATAACCTTTTTTCCAACTTCTGATTTTTCCCAATTTTAAATGATGTCCCCAAAAGGAAACTTTGTCAACATCTGTTTTATCTAAATAGATGCATTTCTCAAAAATGGGATTATCAAGCCGACAAACTGACCGACACATATATAATAAAAGATCGACACTTGGTGCCTGTGTATGGATGCGGCATTGCCACTGAAAATATCGCAATACTATGCTGTATCGATTTCCCCCACCCCTATCAAGAAGGGAACAGCAGCATCCTGTGTCAAAGTCTTATGCTTTGTAGACCCGGCTAACCACTATAACAGTGACGCATCACTTCTGCCTTTCCCCCAAAGAGAGGTGTCATAAGTCAAGCGGCCTCTTGACAGTTAACGTGCAAATAAAGGTCGTATCCAGCCATTGGAACAAACTTCCTGGAGGATGGTGAGTGTATTTAGGCTGTCCAATGAGGGTTTTTGATATCTGATATTTGAATATATGTCACTGGGTTTCATCGGTGCTGCTGCTCTGCGTTTCACTTTCTCAGAGCTCTGATAACTCGAGTGCATGGCGTCCGGCAGAGGGGCGTCTCGGGCATGAAGAGTCATCGTCATTGATGCAGCCGATGCATGTGGCTCTCTGTGTGATTGCTGCGTCCATATTGGTTGTTTGAGTGTGAATGTGTGTGTGTGTGTGTGTGTGTGCGCGCGTCGGGCTGCATAAAGACATCTGCCAAGCCGAGCTATGAATAATGAGGGGGCGCTGTCAGACATGGCGAGCTGATCTAGACAGCTTAATCCGGGAGACATGACAAGCGGATGCTTCTCGCCCTCCCTCTCCCCCTCTCCTTATCCCTCCCCATCTCCTTCTCCCTCTCTTTCTCCCCCTTTCCTTATCCCTCGCCGCGTTAATTCTCTCCTCCCATTGAGTTTGAGAGTGACGCTCAGGAGTGTCTTGAGTCAGACGTCGCCCACAAGACATTTCCACAGCTTATCAGATTTACCATTCTGAGCGCCGATAAGAGGCAAAAAGAATTTTTTTTTAGATATTAATTTTAGACTTTACTTTTATTCTCCCAGTGTGTCGTTTTTTTTGAGTGAGTTCATAAAATGATGTGTGTGTGTGTGTGTGTCTGTGTGTGTGTGTGTGTAAAGGGGGGGGTGGTTTTAAGTCCAGGCTGGGTAATCTGCTGAATCTCCTCCTGGAGATGAAGTCAGCATCTGTCCGGCCTGACCCAAATCCTCCTCTCTTCTACGCGCCTCCATAATCCCTCCTTCTCCCCCGGCACACACTACTGTCCATCTCAAGCCCTCCACGCACACACAAACACACACACACACACACACAACCTTCAACCCTCCTTCCCGATGCTCACCCTTATTCCCACCCTCCCATTGTACCTGTTCTGGGGGGTGGGGTCTTGTGATTGGAAGGGAGACATTTTGAATCCCAGTTCTTTGGGAGAGCGAACTGTGCTCCATCTGAATGGGTCAACAAAGGTCATCAGACGGGGCTTAACACGTCTTACACTGCTCTGCTTTGGAAGCATGAACACAGGTTTCTTTAATACTCACAGCTGTACTGTACAGTTACTATAAACATATTATAGGATTACTATAATCCTGCACTAGATATCCTCAGAGTCTTGTGGTTCTCTCAACCATAAATTCTGCTTTTTCTCAGTCTCAGAGATACTCTGTCATGTGGAACATCTCTGGTGCAAACAGGGCATTTTTAATGACTGTCCTCTTGTTTAGAAGTGATGAGTGTGGAACTCCGGGGATCAACCTGTGACGAGGGAGTCTGGTCTGAATTTGCATGCCCTTTATCCAACATCCAACTCAAGCTGTGTTGGAAACCGTTCTCTCATTCCCTCACTCACCATTCCCTTAAAAGTGTTTATTTAATAGTGAACTATATACAGTGGCTTGAGAAAGTTTACACACCCATGCTAAAGTTAAAAAGAGGAATAGAAAAACATCTTTTGGAAATTGATCTGAATGTCTTATTTAAAAAAAAAAAAGAAAATCCAACCTTTTAAGGACACCAATTTTCTTTATGAGTGAATAATGTATTGTAAATAAATAAATGTTCTTCCTTAAAATACAGGCGGCATAAGTATACACACCCCTATGTTAAATTCCCATAGAAGCATGCACATTTTTATTATTAAAGGCCAGTTATTTCATGGATCAGGATACTATGTGATATTATTCCTGATAAAGTTCCCTTGGCCTATGGAATTAAAATAACACCCCCACCCACCCTCCACATCATCACATACCCTTCACCATACCTAGAGATAGGCATGGGGAACTTTCCATAAGATCATCTCTAAACTTATTCAAGCCAAACCAGATTTGGGACACTCAGTGAAAGTATCGTTGCATCATGAGATGCTCCAGTTATTGGTGAGATGGACGCGGGCGCGCCCAGAAAACATGTTATTGAACCGAGATTAAAAAAAATACTTTTAATACGTCTCTGAAACAAAGCGAGCACCGGGCGCCCGGACAGCTCAGTTGGTGGAGCGGGCCCATATGTTGAGGTTTGCTCCTCGAGCCAGCGGGCCCGGGTTTGGCTCCGACCTGCGGTCTTTTCCTGCCTGTGTGTGTGTGTGTGTGTGTGTGTGTGTGTGTGTGTGTGTGTGTGTGTGTGTGTGTGTGTGTGTCCTGTCATTAAAGGGGAATTCCGGTCAATTTCAACATGTAGCTCTGTTTTTTTTTTTTTATTTGTAGTGGTGTCAGTAGCGAGACAAATGAAAACAATCGGTGCCGTGTTATCCTCCTGCTAGCGTTAGCACCCAACAGGCCTAAACAGGGCAAGTTTTAAATGTTTTTAGCCTCTAAACATGTTCAGAATTTAATTTCCAGTGCCTAGCCATGTACAGTTATTCCTTCCAAGTGAACACAGTGACTTTGACTGCAGTAGATGTGACAGAAAGGCATAAAAGTTCTTTTAATTTATACTAAAAACAGAGCTCCAGAATTCTCCTTAAAGGGCCTCGGATTCCCAAAAGTAATCGAAGCGAGCACTCAGGAGGATAGTACATGGCTGTACATGTTTCCGCTGTTGAAAAAGGTTCCGCGGTTGCTTCAGCTTCTTCCTCTCCTCCGGGAAAACACGGCCACGTTGCATTGTGGGATACGGAAGTAACAGGGAACAGTTTTGAACACATCCAGATGTTTCATGTGTGAAGGTTGTGGCAGCATCATTTAATTTATAATTTATACTCTTTATTGATCCCCAATGGGGAAATGTCTGTCGTTATTACACACTACACACAAGCCTGAAATACACACACATGCTCGGGTCCTATACGTGCACTAATGGAGAGATGTTAGAGTGAGTGGGCCGCCAGTGCTGGACCAGCGCCCTGAGCGGCTGAGGGGGGACGGTTCTGGGTTTGAATCCAGGTCGCTCCGGGCCTTTCTGTGTGGAGTTTGGATGTTCTTCCCATGTTAGCGTGGGTTTTATCAAAAAACATGTACTAGGTTCTCCAATATAAGTGCCCTTGATTAAGGCACTGGTTCAGATCTGGAGTTGGTCCCCGGGTGCTGTAAATGGCTTCCCATTGCTCCTTTGATGGATGGGTTGAATGCAGAGATGAATTTCACTACATGTATGTGTATGTGACAATAAAGTACCTTTACCTTACCTTGATAGAGTTAGACAGTTTGGATTATCAGCCATGAAGTCTAAACCATCCGACTGACCACGGACTGTGAGGTTGTGAAAAGAAAAACATGTTTTATTCACGAGAGAAGCACAACACTTCCCACAATTCTTAGCGTGACAGCAATGTCTCTGATTAGTGGAGCTTGCTGCTACCACTGGAGTCTATGATTATTATTAACACAGTCTTGTACCTTAGCTTTCATTGTGTTTTTCTAAATATTTCTTTTTCAGCAAATCAAATGTTTTATGGTTACATTCATCTTGCAACCGCTTGACTTTAGCCTTAAAATCTAGACGCACCCTAGCGGCAGCAAATGTAATTTGCAGCCACGGTCAGTCTAGCAACTCTTCGTTAGCTTGCAAGCTGGAAAAACTGAAGTCTGGTCAAGCCAATCACATCGTGTATAGAGTCGGTGGGCGGGCTTAACCTAATGACGGCAGAGTTGCGACGGTTCTGCGTGAATTCCCTGCTACTTCTGCTGTTGTTCGTGAACCGCAGTCTTTGGAATCGGCTTTGGAACACTTGGAGTTTAGCTCTACTTTGAGAAAAGAACAAAGAACGGCACTGAAGTCATTCTTAAAAAAGGAAGAGGTGTTTGGAGTTTTGCCGACCGGAACTAGCCCCGCTACCTTCTTCGCTGCTCCGGTTGGTTGTAGCGCTATCCTATTGCGTGCAGAGGGAATTTGAAAGACAACCGTTTGTCCCGCCCCTTTTGGATTGAGCCCTGCCTATGGCTGGCCTATGACAAGCCAGACCCACATCAAGATGTTGGGTCTGGCTTGTCAGGCTAGCTTGGCTTCATTCCAGGTTAAAAACAGTTTTTTTCAGAAACAAATGTGGAAAATCACTTCAAGGACCATTCAAAAATTGGGCGCTCACTGTTGAGCTCCATGTGACATCGATCAACAAATGGAACGCCCAGCTGTTCAACAGCTAATGTGTAGTCACCAACAGTCAGTGATGGCCAAAATGAAGCTTCATGAGGCTCAAGGAATGGCAATTCAGTGTGCTTTCAACCCGTTGTTAGACAGAGAGCGCTAGTGGCCTCAGAAAATAAAGAAAATGCTTCATGAGGCTTCATTTGGCCAGCAGCAGACTGGGCATCTGGTAGTCCATCTATCAAACTGATGAATGTGATGCAGCAACATCCTGATTTCTCTTCCTTTCTCCTCCAGGGCCTGAAGGCAGCAGACAACGACCCCACCGCCCCCCCCTACGACTCCCTGCTGGTGTTTGACTACGAGGGCAGCGGCTCCACCGCCGGCTCCCTCAGCTCCTGCACTCCTCCTCCAGCTGCGGCGACCAGGACTATGACTACCTCGGCGACTGGGGTCCACGCTTCCGCAAGCTAGCCGACCTGTATGGCGGTGGTGACGACTAGCACTCTCCACCCCGACCTACAACACACCCCCGACCCCCACCCCCACCACCACCACCCCCACCCACCCCCAACCCCACCACCACCACCCCACCCCACCCTGGCTCCAGGGGCTCAGGTGGGGGTGGGGGATAGGGTTAAGGAAAGAGCATGTTGGGTAAACATGGGGAATTGATCGGCACTTCTGTATTACCACAGGACAGCTTGTAAAGAGACTCGCTGCCATGACGACGGTTGATGACACTAGGGACCATTCTGACTCCTGGCCTAGCAGTTCCGGCTAAAGGACTTTATTATGTGAGCGCCAGCCCCCGTGCTAACTAATGTGAGCCGTTGTCTCTATGATGGCCATGCTACAGACGCTCATTTACACTTGAATCTCACAGTACAGGAGCACTGGGGTCAAATGTGCCTTTTTGTACATTCTTTTGATTGTGTTCAGTCTTGATTCTATACGTTGTTTTAAAGCTCCCGGGGTTTTGCAACTACAGGACCACTTCGCCATGATAATGATTGTGTGTGTGTGTGTGTGTGTGTGTGTGTGTGTGTGTGTGTGTGTGTGTGTGTGTGTGTGTCCACCTCATTACCTGTGTGTGTGCGTGGGAGTGTGTGAGTCATATCTACAGAGACACACTGGATGGACACTCTAAATGGCAAAGCCTATTATAAGACGCCTTGGATGATCCTACCAGCAAAAACATGGCTTTACTGTACGGCTCTGGGTGTTTCCATCTCATTCAGTCTGAAAATGACAGCTACACTCAATACCCCTAGATGTTAATCAGTCACCGTAACATACTCCTAATACTACTACTGACCACTGAAGTCTCCTCCGACCAGAGGGCTTAATCACAGCTGGTGTTGTACCATATTTGTGAAACCGCAGAAAAAACGTTGGGCTCATTTCGCTACGTATTAACGCGATTGACTGCCCGTGTTAACAAGCTGGCCGAGATGAGACATGTCTTCTCTGCAGAGTCTCCTCATTCAACATCCCGTCAAAGCTTTGATTGAATTGCTCTGAAGAGCGATTGCCTCTACTTGCTTTCAACGCTCTTCTTTCTTTCTTTTTGTGCCACGATGAATTTAAATGACTTTTGTTTCTGATTTTGGGAGGTCTGTACAAGCAGAACATGTTGTTTGTAGCGCAGTTTAAATAGCGTGTCCTTGCTGCGCTTTCACAAATGGGACATCCAAAGGTTTTTTTTTATTTTTCCAAGATGACAAAATACAAAAGCAAAAGTGGTGAAGGACCCGGCGATGAAATGTGATTTCTATTGATGTTTGTGCAGTACGAAAGAAAACACAAAGCAAAAAAAACAGCGACAAAGAATCAAGGCCACAAGCAAAGAAACTAAATGTGAAAGCATTTGAAGTGGAGCAACAGTAAGATCTGTGAAATGACAAAAATCCCCAACATGAAGAAAATGAATTGAGTTTGTATCTACAGATGAATATGTGAATATGAACTGGTTGTGAATGGAAAATAAAGTGACTGAGTGGTGACTAATATTCAGGTCTGCTGTTTAAAACGACCAAGCCTGTGTACTGTCTAGATCTGAGCAGAGCTGTGAGAAACTGGAGGATAGAATGTGAAACAGGCAGAAAAGCCATTAACCCAAACTGCTGTCTCTACTTCTGCTATACATATTGGCATACAAATGTGAATTTCAGAAAAAAAAAAAGTTGTAACTTCACTGATTTTGCTTGTTGTAGTGGAGCAGTTATGTATGTACTGCTGCATTTCTCTGCTGCTTTTTTATTTGGAGACAGTTTTGCCACAGTAGCAGTCCATTCAGCAGTTGCATCTGACCCATCACTGGAGGATAAAATCAAAGATTAAAAGTTACACCAATGTAAAAATAGAATCAAATTTTCTATATCTAGGTATACATGTGGTGCTGTGCAAAGCAAAATGTCAAAAAAACAACAAAAACTGTTAGGGCCCTATCCTGCACCCGGCGCAGCGCGGCACAAAGCCCGACACAAGTGTCTTTGCTATTTGCGCCCATCTTTGCGCCCATGGGCGTGCTGGTCTTACAGTGAGGTGTGTTCAGGTGCATTCTGGGCGTATTGCTATCTTGAGGCAGCGGGAAGTGATCGCATCATTGACCCACAAAAACCTGATCTAAAGTCAATAGCGCAGCATTTCATTGTTATTTTAACAGCGCATTAGTGAAATGCGCCTAGGCTTATGCACAGCACGCACACTATGCTTGTTACACACACACAGGGCAGCGCAGCAGCACAGACACATACACAAGTGTTATGGTGCAAATCCGCCATCATAATAGCGCCTGGCTTTTAAAGGGAACGGGAGATGACAATCTGATTGTTCTGATTGTTTGTTGCATGTTACGCCCACACAATAAAAACTGTGGTAGAGTGCACACAACTGAGGAAAAAAAAAATGGCTTATGCTTTATGTTCAAAAACTTCAACAGCCAGCACCAGCTCTGTATTTCACTTTATATTTGGCAGAGGCGGGCCATGCCAACATGTTGTTTATTATCACATGTCTGCTACAGCTGTAACAGTGAAATATGTGGAACACACACATACAGTGTCCATGCCAGTACACATTTTATTACTATTGCCGTACTGGTCCTAATATAAGATGACTGATTCTAAGACAACCCCTCTTTTTCCAAAAGCTGCTCCTGGAAACACTTTCCTCTTGGGAAAGTTTACCCAAAATACTGTCAGTTTAAGAGGAAATGTTTCCATTCGTGCTTGTGATGTGAGTTTGTTTAAATACATGTTGTTCTGTTACGCTGTCAGGATATCTGACAGTTGGCATCCTCACTGTGGCATTCGACCCATGGACTGATGACTTGTCCCAGGTCTGTTTCTGCAGTAAAGACGTCCAGAAATTACACACACACATCCACACGTTAAAATGACTTTGAAGGAACTTGCTAGCCTAGCAACATGGAGGCTACATAGGGCCCGTAATCACATAATAATGTGAGATTCTCACACTGCAAGAAAGGGGTTGCAATATGTTGAAGCTGGTACCTTCATTCAATGAGATCATCTGCATCTGCTATTATTACTACTACTACTACTACAATTTTAAATTCCTGTACATTACAAATCTAATGGGGAAGTTTCTATGAAGTACCTTTATGCTCTCCTAAAGGGATGAACTCCAGCATCATATTCAGGACCAGTGTTGTGGTAAGGATGTATGAGTCACAGCGTTTGACAGTGTTGTCGTATGTTTCTATTGGTGGGAAGCAGACGTTTTGTGAAACCCAGAGCTGTACAAAAGAGCTGCATATTTTTGCCAGTTTGGTGTTCCAAAGCTTGTGATAAGACATGTACAGTAATGCTAGACTTTAGATAGACACCTTCTGTTTTTTTTGCTTTTATCACAATGTAACTAATGCAGCTGACTGCTAATAAAGGGAGACATCAGTCCTTGTTTTGTAGCAAAGATACTTCTTGATACTCTGCTGTGGTGGATTAAATACAAAAAAGGCAGTGTTTCTTTTGTCTGCTGATGATTTGCCTTAGTGTTCTCTGGTACTCTTCAACGGGCTACTCACTGTAAACTGAAATATGTACAGATTGTATTTTTTTTTTCTCTTGTTGTTCTTTTGGCTGTGTTCTCTGAAAATGACATGCTGATATCCTGAATCCTTGTATATGTGTAATTTGGATTACAAATTAAAATGTTTTTGCATGTTTTTATCTTTTCATTATGGGAAAACAGTATTTTTCTAATCTTTTGCATGTACTGTAAGTCCAGCACAAGTCACACACACCAAGACACAAAGTGATTGTGTATGTCGAAAAATTTATAAAAACTCATAGTATATATAGCTTGTTTAAAAAGGTTATAAAAAAAGTCATAGGACAGTATGTCGAAAAAAGTAATAAAAAAGCATAGTATTGTATGTCAATAACGGTAATAAAAAGTTATAACATATCCTATCCTATAACAGTATGAGTTGAAAAAGTCATAATTAAGTCAGTATGTACGTCATAAAAAAGTTATAGTATGTCGGAAAAGTTATAAAAGTCATAGTATAGTGTGTCAAAAAAATAAAAATAAAATCATAGTCGTACAGTGGCTTGAATAAGTTTACACACCCATGCTAAAGTTGACTAAAAAGAGGAATAAAAAAATTGATGTTAATGCCTTCATTAATTCAAAATTTTAGGAAAATCCAACCTTTAAAGGACAGCAGTTTTCTTTGTGAATTAATGATGTATCGTAAATAAATAAATGTTCTTCCTTAAAATACAGGAGGCATTATTATGCACCCCCCTAAGTTAAATTGCCATAGAGGCAGGCACATTTTTATTTTTAAAGGCCAGTTATTTCATGGATCAGGATACTATGCATCCTGACAAAGTCCCCCCCCACATCATCACATACCCTTTACCATACATAGAGATTTATTTTAATTCCAAAGGCCAAAGGAACTTTGTCAGGATGCATAGTATCCTGATCCATGAAATAACTGGCCTTTAGAAATAAAAATGTGCCTGCCTCTATGGCAATTTAACATAGGGGTGTGTATAATTATGCCCCCTGTATTTTAAGGTAGAACATTTATTTATTTACAATATATTATTCATTCAAAAAGAAAATTGGTGCCCTTAAACGGTTGGATTTTCCAAATTTTTTTGAATTAAGGCATTAAGATCAATTTCCAACAGATGTTTTTTTATTCCTCTTTTTAATCAACTTTAGCCTGGGTGTGTAAACTTATGCAAGCCACTGTATGTCAAAAAAGGTCATAGTATAGCATGTAAAAACAAAATAGCATGAGACAAAAAAAGTCATAAAAAAGCCATTTGGCAAAAGGCATATTTCATAGCGTAGTATGTCAAGAACATTATCAGTCATTGTAGTACAGTACTATGTTGAAAAAGACAAAAGTCTCTAGTATAGTAGATTGAGAAGTATAGAAAGTCGAAAAGAGTCATACTATAGTATGTTGGAAAAGTCAGAGTTTAGCATATCGAAAAAGTCATAAAAAGCTTTGGTATTGCATGTTGAAAAAAGTAAAAGATTATAGATCTGCAGCAATGGTTGTGGCTGAGCATTTTGAGCGGGAAAAAAAGGATGGAGAAGAGGATAAAAAATGGCAAATAGAAGATTCTGTCAGCAAACTGAGACATTCATGCTCACCTGTTTAAGTGAGGGTTCGTGAGTGGTGCGGGGGGGATTTATACTCCTTACATCTCATTTTGAAAACCATTAAAAACTGTTGTGCTACAACTCTTATAGATACCTACTTATCCAATCCGCAAAGAATAATTCCAGAGTACACAGTGGCATGATAAGCTAGGACACAAACTAATGAGCTCATCATTTTAGACAGGTGTGTTGATGCACAGAAATGTCTAAAACATGCAGGAAAGGTGTCCACAGCACAATGGCTGAGTAGGTGTAAGATGGTCACCCTGTTACCTTTGGTGCTTGAACCAAAGGTAAAGTACATCTAAAGATGTATGTCTAAAAAAAGTCATACAAGTTGTAGTATATGTCAAAAAAGTCATAATATATGTTGAAAGATTCATAAAATTATAGTTTTGAATGTCAAGAACAGGTATAAAAAGTCTATAGAATAATATGTCAGAAAGTCATAGTATAAAAAGTCGTAAAAAAGTCACAGTATAGTAGTATCTTGAATAAAGTCATAAAAAATTCATAAAAAGTCAAGTTAGGACACAAACTAATGAGTGATAAAGTCATAAAAAGTGATAGTAGATGCCTAAAGATTCATAAAATATTCATAGAAAAATTCAGTATTGTATGTTCAGAACAGGTATAAAAAGTTGTAAAAATGTCACAGTATAGTATCTCGAAAAAAAGTCATAAAAGGTCATAGTATAGTATGTCAAAAAAAGTCACAGTATAGTATGTCATAGTGTAGTATCTTGAATAAAGTCATAGGATAAGTAGGTCTAAAATAAGTCACAACAGAGTCATACTGTAGTATGTTGAAAAGTCATAAAAAGTCAAGCCAGGACACAAACTAATGAGCTGATAATTTCAGACAGGTGTGTTGATGAAAAAAAACATCTGAAACATGCAGGAAGGTGTGAACAGCTAAGTAAGTATAAGATAGATGGTTCTCTCGTTATCTTTGGGGCTGAAGGCAGGCATTGATCTCAGTGAGCTATTGGACAGGTAACAGGCATGGATAGTGTGTAGTCATTAAAAAGTCATAGTAAAGCATGTCGAAAAAATCACAAAAGGTCATAGTATAGTACATATAAAAAAACCATAATATATTTAGAAAAAGTTATAAAAAGTCATAAAATTTATAGTACAACATGTTTAAAAAAGCAATAAAAAGCTCATAAAGTGTCAGTATAATATGTTGAAAAAAGTCATCTGTAGTATGGTAAAAAAAAAGTCGTAAAAAGTCACAGTATAGTTACTATACTCTAACTTTTTTACGACTTTTTTTGTCATATTATACTATGACTTTTTCAAGATACTATTCTATAGTATCTCAAAAAAGATCATAGTATAGTATGTAAAAAAAGTCAGTATAGTATGTTGAAAAAAGTCATAGAATAAGGACAGTATATCTAAAAAAAGTCATAAAAAAGTCATACTGAAGTATGTCAAAAAGTCATAGTATAGTATGTAAAAAAATTCATTTTCTCGAAAAAAAGTCATAGAATAAGAACAGTATATCTAAAAAAAGTCATCAAAAACTCATAGTATATATAGAAAAATGTATAAAAAGTTATAAAATTGTTCGTCAAAAGTCATAAAAAGTTATAGTACAACACGTCTAAAAAACAATAAAAAGCTCATGAAGTGTTAGTATAGTATGTCAAAAAAAATGATAGTATAATATGGTGAAAAAAGTCATAAAAACGTAATAGTATGTCAAAAATATAGTATGTCAAAAAAGTCATAAAAAAGTATTAGTATGTCAAAAAAATAGTATGTCAAAAAAGTCATAAAATGTTCCCAGTATAGTATTTCAAGAACTGATATAAAAGAAAAATCACAGAAAAATTATGCTATAGTATGTCGAAAAAAGTCATAGTATAGTATGTCAAAAAAGTCATGAAAGTTACAGTATATTTTGTCAAAAAGTCATACTATAGTATGTCGGAAAAGTCCTAAAAAGTCATAGTACAGTATGTTGAAATCACCATAGTATCTATAGAAAAAGTCATAAAAAGTCAAAAAAAATTGTTCATTAAAAGTCATGAAACGTTATAGTACAACACATCTAAAAAAAATAAAAAAAAGCTCATGAAGTGTTAGTATAGTACATTGAAAAAAGTCATTAAAAGTCACAGTATAGTGCCATATAGTGTCATAGTAAAGCATGTCAACAAAGTCACAGAAAAATCATTCTATAGTATGTCGGAAAAAAGTCATATTATAGAATGTCGGAAAAAATCATAAAAGTTACAGTATAGCATGTCAAAAAAGTCATAGTATAGTATGTTGTAAAAAAAGTCATGGAATAGTATGTCGAAAAAGTAAAAAAGTCATACTAAAGTACAACTTCCCACAACAGCAGTGGGTAGTTGCATGTGACTGAATCACATAAATACAAGCCAATGAGAGCATATTATCAATGGGTTAATGCCAGGTCTAGTACACCCTGGAACAAACTAAAGACTGACACAGTGTCTGGCTTGTCTGTGGCAGCTTTTCATCTCCAATCCACACAGAGTGTCTGTGTTTTCCAGGCCCAAGGGCACGTCAATAGTGCCCAGCAGTTAGCCATCAACACAGGCATAACAACAGTGATAAAGGAAGAAAACACAGGAAAACACAGTCTGGTCTTTGTGTGTATGTTCAATCAACAGAAAACAGTGAGTGTGTGTCTGCCCGTGTATAGAGGCTTTGCAGATGTATAAAAACATGGAGGTCCATTGCTGGAGAGCTGACTACAGCTAGAGCCCGACTGCTAGATGATTACTATAACATAGGATTATCAATTTGGGGAGAGGATGCTGAATTTCCTGATAATTGCTGTGTGCTAGAACAGCAGGCCCTCAGTTGTCAGCAAATTCATTCAGTGATACTTCTTAAGCCATTCCGCATGGTCCTGAGCTGTTTCTTCCACGGGTATACTTTGAGCACGGGAAGCTGCACACAGCACAGAGGCACTTTGAGACGGGCACGGCAGCCACTTCGCTTTCCACTTCACAACTTTGTGACTGCAGCTGATGACATAATCCCCACTCACACAGCACAGAAGCATAGAAAGGCACAAAAGCGGAAGGTTGTTGGATCAATCCCTGACCCTGCATAACATGCATCTATATATGCTGCATATACTGTATGTATATACAGTAGATATCTGTATACCTGTCCTGCTTGACTTGACAGTCTAGAACTGTGTTACCAAACTAGAATTACATTATGGACCGCATCAATCTTTTTGAAAGACATAAAAAACAGGGGAACTGTGCTATGTTTCCTGTGAACCCAGGTCTGCACATGAGATTTTTCAGTAAATAAATGTCTAAGAAATTTTGACCTGCTGTTGGAGCAAGAGGAAAGGCCAGAAAAGGGTGAATAGTCGTCAATACAATCATCCTCTGGTGACTATGAATATCCATGAAACATGTCTCGGCCATCTGGTGAAGTGTTGGATAGGGAGAGAGAACAGACTGACTATCCCAAAAAAAAATCATCTATCTATTTAAGTGCATCACTTGAAGTGTGCTCTTAGTTAGAGAAAAATAAATTAATCACCCGTTGTTAGTTCCACTGTTGTGCTAGTGCAGCTGGTTTGGCCAAGTTAGTTTTGGCGGCAACTGAATAGTAACGACAGAGAATTCTCTGATTGGTAATATTTCTACTTTATTACAACCAAATGGAAAACTAGGCTGGACTTGCTGGCACAATCCTAGACTTGTTTGAATTCTACTTAAATAAAAGGAACTCCTTTGTGTCTAGGTAATTTGAGTGACACATATGACATGCAGAGTTCCCCAAGGCTCCATTCTGGGGCCTTTTCTGATTAACATCTACATGCTTCCACTGGCTCAGATTATGGACAACATCAAAATAACGTTACCATAATAATGCAACCCACAGACACATTTTGTACAAACTTTATTGTATCACCAGAGGACTATGGTCCAATACAAGCACTGAGGAAGTGCATTGAGCAAATCAATGATTGAATGTGCCAGTACTTCCTTAAATTAAACAAAGACAAAACTGTAGTGGTTGTTGATCCAAAGATGAACGATTATATGCTCAGATTCAATCGACAATGTTAAAATCAGCAGACAAAGACAGATATCCGAATTTCAACAACGACATTATAACAATGACAAAGCCAGCCTACTATCACCTTAAGAATCATCAAGGGTCAAAGGACTTATGTCTCAGCAGGATTTGAAAAACTTGTTCACAGGAATATATTCAGTAGCCACGACTACTGTAACGTTGTCTTCACAGGTCTCCCTAAAAATTCAATCAGACAGCTGCAGCTGATTCAGTTCTGCTGGTCCAGTCCTCACTGAGACCAAGAAAATGGATCACATTACTCCAGTTCTCAGGTTTTTACACTGGCTTCCTGTCTCTTAAACCATCCAGACCTCTCAGGTGGTCTAGATCAGGTCTGCTTTCTGTCCCCAAAACTAAACAAGGAGAAGCAGTGTTCAGTTTCTATGCTCCACATATCTGGAACAAACTCCCAGAAAACTCAAGATCCGCTGCAACTCTCAGTTCTTTCAAATCAAGGCTGAAGACTTTCCTTTTTGATGCTGCCTTTTATTATATCAAATCATTTAAATGTCTTACACAGCACTTTCATTCTTGCATTTCAAACTTGTCTTATTCTCATTAAACAATTGTTATATTAGCTTTAACAAATGTTTTAAATTGCCTTTTTTCACCAGACCAGGTATAGTACACCCAAGGTGCCCTTATACACTACAACAGCTTTGTCGCAGACCCAAACCGTGATGTTCTCCCTCCTCCCTCAAACATCTTTTGCACTCAACTGATTGCTTCAACATATGCACAATGTGTGGATGTCTTGCTATGTTCAGTTCTACTACTGCTGTAGCTTCAATATACACCTATGTGATTAATGTTAAATTTCACTGCTACAGTATGTTAATCTGCAGCAGTGTGCAGATGCATGTGCATGTATAGTATGTAACATTTCCATGCCTGCTGTTTGCAATTTCCATTTCCTGCATGTACAGCAGTGTCTGAAGGCGTTACATTACAGATTGGGTCCATATGAACCTCTCAGCAGAATGAACTCCTCAGAGGATGGACATACAACACTGCTCCTATCTGGATCCTCTCTGTCTTCCTCTGCCTATGTGTGTTTGTATGTGGGTGAGAGTGTGTTTGACTGATATACGTGATATTTTTGCTTATATGGATCTTTTGTCTAAATGCAAGAACTGACTGCAGTAACACTCGGGTTATTAAGTTACAAATGAGCTGTGTCTCGCTACTGCCTCTCTAACTGATATCCTGACTTTAAATGAATTTCTTTATTTCCTGTTAACTCTGATAGCCTCCGTTATTGTGCTTTTCTTCCCCTGACTGCTGTGTTCTGGATAGAAATTGTCTATCGGTGCAACTTCTTCCTGCAGTTCAACATCTTACAGCTTTCCTTTTTTCATGTTGAACCCATCCGAATGTGATTTCCCCAGAGCATCGTTCTCAACAGCCTTTAGACCATTGTGAAATAGGATAGCTCAAATTATACATTTGTGTCTGTTTCTCAATTTGTGGTTATACGGGAGTTATCCGTCAGACTATTTCTTCAGCCAGCTAGCAGAGACTCCAGGAAGGTACAGTCCAGTCGCAGAGCCAGAACCAGGCTAACTGTCCTTCCGTTTCCAGCATTTGTGCTAAGCTTAGCTATCCAGCTGCTGGCTGTAGCCTTATATTCAGCAGACAGATATGTATGTTTGTTTTTACTGCAAAAATCCGCCTGTTACGTTTTACTCAGTGTCAGCTGATAGCGTATGTAGTTAGGCTGGTGGACGGGGCCAAACTGATGTCACATGAGGGGGGGCATGTTGGTTGCAGCAGTGTGGGATTAGAGTCTTTCAGAAGATTGTTGTCGGCTGGAGAAAATCCTAGACCCTGCATACTGACGGCTGCACGCTTTCTACGTAGAGAACACCATTGAAGACAAAGACGCTGGAAGACCACAACCCACAACACAACTTTTGTAGATCCACCTTTTTAAACCAGAACTACATACCAAGGTGCAAGCTGGTGGGGGACGCGGAGTAGAGCAAAGAGAAGAGGAGCAGGTCCGGCTTCAGAACGCTTAATGAAAGTGGGTGAGACAGTTTAACACAGCACAACCCCTCTAGAAGTAAGAGAGAGATACATTCATCCGGGCAATTTTAGTATCATTCTCATGTTATTTTCAACATGCATGGAAAATGAGACAGGGGGATTAATTTGTGTTACGAGCCCCAGGTTAGCTTTGTATGACTCGTATCATCACACAAGCTATGTGTGCAGCTCAGCAGAACATGGTGACAGGTTGGGGTCCGCCCCCCCCCTTACCACACAAAACCAACTACATCTCATGTGCCTTAACATCACAACACCTCGCAAACAGCCAAATTAGCAACAACACTTCAGAACCATGGACCATGGACTAATGGTATTAGATTAGCAATAAAATTAGCCAATAAAATATATATGTATTTTTCATTTTATTTGGGGAATCGGTCATTACGCAGAATTACAGTAAATGTGTATGATGTTGGTAATTTTAGGACTTTATTCTGCATGATGCCCGTTTTCACAAATAAACCTTAACATATGCAAAAAAAATGGCAGCACGGGCCAGAATAAATAGATTTTTTTTAAATGTACCATATGAAATAGAAGGAATTTCTGTCACAAAAGACATTAGACACCTGATTGCAACAACTTATGAGACATGTTAAAGTATAAAAATGGCCATCATATTCTTCCATGATAAGCCCTATAACCTTTTTATTGAATTGATTAGGCAATTGTTTGCTGATTCATGTTGCCTTGCAACACATTTTTCTGAAACTGTAGTTAGAGTCATGGTTTCTACTCCAGGGAGTGTTTTACCTCCTTTACTTGTTATTATGTAGTGTGACAGCTACCTTGTAAAATACCGCACTGTCTCTCCACAACATTATAGCTGTGCTCTTCCTGCTTCTGTAAAATAATGACCAGTTGATTCTTGTAAGGACTACACTGTTACAGTCATCTACAGTGGGAAAAAGTGTCTCCACAAAAAGAAATCATGAAAATGCTCCACTTTAAATCTTGTTTGTACCACAGGTAGGCTCAGAAGATTAGTCAATATAAGTCATTTAACATTAAAAAGGATTCAAGAAAAATTACTAAAGAAATTGCAGTCAACTAAGACCAAAACGTCCGATTAGTTGACTGAAGAAGGGACTAGGGGTGGGAATCACCAGATGCCTCCTGGTACAATATCATCACAATACTTATGCCAAGATACGATAAACATGTTGCAATATTCTGCGATATCTTGCAATTTATAACCTTTTTTACAACTTCTAATTTCAATTGACGTCCTCAAAAGGAAACTTTGTTATTATCTGTTTCATCTAAAAAGATACATTTCTCTGTTCATCTCACTTCAATTTTATTACTGCAAAATGGGATTGCCAAGCAAACTTACTATGTATATAATGAAAGCTCAATACTTGGCGTCTGTGTATTGATACAGTAGTGTCAGTGAAAATATTGCCTATACAGGCCTATTACGATCTTTCATGACCAGCAAATCTCAAGAGGAGGGATGTTAATACCCCTTATTTTAGGTTAGCTTAGCTTCTTTTACAAGGCTAAGCTAACCTGCGCTCGTATAATAAAGGCACACAGCAACTAAAGGCTAGTCTCGCATTGCCAGACCTTCCTCCTCAGCGCTGCGGAGGAGAGTCGGGCTAGTCCACACAGCATTCGGGGATGGGAGAAAAAGAGCAGAACTGAGGGGTTCAGGGTTTGAAGTACAATGTTGTACTGACATCGTCTATTCAGTTTGCTACACAAGGGCAGACAGAGGAGGGAATGGATCATTCAACAATGCCATGTTGACAGCTCTCGGATGGAGCGGCATGGCGCCCTGGTCTTCTCTGTGTTTGCTGAGCTAAAACTGTAGCTCACCTTCAGTGGCTTACACTGAGAACCAGTTTAACCCCCCCACCTGCTCACTGGGAAAGTACTTCCCTGTTTACACATGAGCTAAATAATTCACCATTAGACTAAAAGCACTGAGGAAAGCTTTGCTACAGCAGGCAGGCTCACTCACCTTAAGGCTATCCCTGTACAAGTTAAAAATCTTCTGCTTGGCTTCACTCACTGGACCGGATCCAAGAGGAATCAATATTAGAAACTACATCATGTCCATGCTTCTGTTCACTTTTACAGAGAGGATAGTGTGAGCCTCAGTGTTCACTTCGGCACTGAATTTTGACGAAAACGTTTTTTGCGTTTCAGTTTTTCATTGGATTTTCTTCACTTTTTTCTCTCATGTCGGTCCTGCATTTTGTGTCTGCTAAGCATTTTGAGACATATGAAATATGCTATAAAATTGAATAGAAACACCCAAAATTCAATGAAAGCAGTGTCCTGATTCTTCATTTTACGTGACAAGAGCGTTAAATAGAACCATCCATGTTCATTTTTGGCAATTTGGTTGAAAAAACATACATAAATATCTGATATCTGATGTTTGGAAAATGGGTCATATTTGACAACAGAAGGGTTGATAAAAGACACAATGACAAAGTCATCTGCAAATTTAAAGATCTGTCTTCCATCATATTGTCAGCGGCATTCATTAATGTATAAAACAAAGAGGAGAGGGGAGAGCTTGGGGGCAGCCAGTAGAAGATAAAAGATTGCCAGATAAAATACTTTTAACTTTAACCCTTTGGGATCTGGAGGTTAAAAAGTCCACTAGCCTGGCTATTTGCCCTGGGTTGATGTTGTGTGTCTTTAAAAGTCTTTCTGCTAAAATTTGAGGATGAATACAGTTAAAAGCTGATGAAAAATCAATAAATAGTGGTTGTAAAAATTGCTTTAGCCCCTTCCAAGTGGTTAAAAACTGTTTAGCAGACTGCCCGTTGCATCCTCGACCCCTCTTCCTGCCCTGTAGGCAAATTGTAAATTGTTGAGTTGGGGCTGTGTTATTGCTAAAATCTCCTGTTTGTTAATTTTTTTTCAAAAGCTTTCATAATGAGGGAAGTGAGGGCCACTGGTCAAAAGTCACATAGGTCCCAATGTAATTGAAGTTACTTATTGAATATAAAGGTGTGTATGTCAGACAGTGGCCCTGCACGGGTTTTGCGGAGGCGGCCACCAATACTGTCTAGATCAGGGCTCTTCCTTTCCTTCACCCACCTAAGAATTTTGTGAATTCTTTATTCTTTATCAATAGTGATAACAAAATTTTGTTCTACCCATGGTTCTCTGTACGTGGACAATTCCTTGGTGAAGTCGTAGATATTAAAGCGATTGCAGAAAATATTCACTTCAGAATCAAGCTCAGAATTTGTCTTGCCATGAAGGAGAGCCCCTTCCTTCCTTCGGCCATTACTAGTGATGGGCAAATGAAGCTTTGGTGAAGCACTGAACCATCCATCCATCCATCCATCCATCCATCCATCCATCCATCCATCCATCCATCCATCCATCCATCCATCCATCCATCCGCTTATCCAGTATCGGGTTGCGGGGGCAGCAGCTCCAGTAGGGGACCCCAAATTTCCCTTTCCCGAGCCACATCAACCAGCTCCGACTGGGGAATCCCGAGGTGTTCCCAGGCCAGGTTGGAGAAATCCCTCCACCTAGTCCTGGGTCTTCCCCGAGGCCTCCTCCCAGCTGGACATGCTTGGAACACCTCCCTAGGGAGGCCCCCAGGAGGCATCCTCACCAGATGCCCGAACCACCTCAACTGGCTCAAGCAGCGGCTCTACTCCGAGCTCCTCTCGGATGACTGAGCTTCTCACCCTATCTCTAAGGGAGACGCCAGCCCCCCTCCTGAGGAAACCCATTTCGGCCGCTTGTACCCTGGATCTCGTTCTTTCGGTCACGACCCAGCCTTCATGACCATAGGTGAGGGTAGGAACGAACACTGACCGGTAGATCGAAAGCTTTGCCTTCTGGCTCAGCTCTCTTTTCGTCACAACAGACGAACGGAACTACTTAGAGGAATTGTTTTGGGTTCATTTCCAGAAGCTTCAGTAACAGGGACCTCGCCTGGTGAAGTGCCAATGCTGCATCTAAATGATCCCAACAAGATAGTGGACAGGAGGCTTTTAGACTAACGACACACACGTATAATGGGATATCATTCTTTTTAAAATAAAGATTGATGAATTTGTGTATTGTATTATTGGGTATTGGGGAAAGAGTGCTTGGGGAAACAGGATGTGCTGGGAAAATATGGCCCAAAAGTTGAGTGTGCTTGTGTAACTATAGCCAGGTTGTCTGTGGGATAGGGAACCCGCAAAGATTTTTATTAAGGAACATTATTTTTCCACACTTTTTGGACTGAGCCTGTTTTTTTTTTGTTTTTTTTTGCTCACAACCTCTCCACATTTAGAGAAAATTCACTCAGAGGGAACAAATGACTCCGGCGTGCATAAAAACAGTTTTGCCAGTTGCAGTGGCAGCACCTAACTCGTTCCTCGTGTGGCGGTGGTGCTGCGAACTACTCAGCTGATTCATTCATTCGTCATGTGTCATGGGATTTTCCCGTACCAAAGCAACCTTCGGAGCAGTGGTTTAAGTTGAATTGTAGTTAATGGTTTGAAGCACGTTTCAAAGCTTCAGTGTCAGACTACCATCACGAGCCATCACTAATTGTAAGCCCATCATCAACTTCATACCGTCCCATGCAGGGCGTGACTTGCCACTACTCAATAAAGATTCAACTTTGTCCTTTTAAGCTCCCTCTTAACTTGCTTCTGCAGGTCATTACAGACTATGGCATCACCTGCTTAAAACTAATATTTCTCTGGTTGATGATACTTTTAACGGATTTAGACACCATTGGTTTGTTATTTGGACAAATGGAATTGGCCTTTCATTTTCACAGAAACTTATATAAGCAGAAACAGTCTCAACAGCTTCATCCAAGTTAGAAAATGCTTCCTTGAATAAGTCCCAGTCTGTGCATGACTAACAGTCCAATAGCTCCTGTGTAGATTCTTCAGACCAGACCGGAACCAAGCGTCGCTCAGGTTTTGTTCTCCTCAGGACAGTATTATAGATCAGAACCAAATAAAGAACGTTATGGTCAGACAGACCAAGGGGAGCTCTACTAAATGACCTGTAGGCTCTTTTAACTGTAGCATAACAGAGGTCTAAATATTTAATATGTCTTGTAGGGCATGTGACATATTGGGAAAACATTAAAGTTGAATGGTTTGTGTATGTGAAAGACACTTTGATCTGTCCACTCTAAAGACGGGTTTGTTGAGCATGTGAGGATGCTTGTCAAAGTGTATAGTTTTAATATGCAAATGCTAATATTACACATTCTGATTCATCTTCTGTGGGAAGCTATAACTCAAATATATGAAAGTGTGTCTGTGCCAACTTTTTAGTGCAAAATACAGACACTATGTTAAAGTGTTGAAGTGTACAGTGCTAAAGCTGATGTCAGTTCAAATAACACGTCAGCCCATAAGTTTTCATTTCCACAAAATACATGTTGCTTCAATTCCTCTTTTCTCACATCTCTTGAAGATCAGTTATGCAATCGGTCCCAAAACGTCCCAGTTGGAGAGTAAATGCTGTATACATATTCTTTATAAATATTTACAATCATTCCCCAAAAGAAGCAAGCAGGCCTGTTGAGTTTAGCAATAGTTTTAACTGGACCCACAATGTAGACACTGGAAACAGGGGGTGGTTGAGAAACAGTTTTAATGTAAAAAGAGAGTACAGATGGTCCAACAGAAAACAATTTCCAAGGCAGGTGATCCACAGATACGACAGGTGCGGCTGGACATGGCTGGATGGTTCCGGTGAGTATGGCGGACCTGTGGAACAGAGTAAAAAGCAGGTTTGAGGCAGGTTTCCTAAAAACAAGACTGAACAACACGAAAATATTCTCAGACAAAAGGCCAACTTGTTACCAATGTAGGTTTCACACTGAACTGGGGAAAACTGGAGAGAAATGAAATGAGTTAGCTGGCAATCAGAGAAATGGACCACTGGTGTGAGGAGCAGCAGGTGTGTGGAGTTGGATGATGAGCTGATGAGCAGATTGTTTTGGGAGAGAGAGAGTTCTAGACGGAGGGGGCAGTGGGGGAGAAGGCCCTGTCACCTCAAGGTACTGGTTTAGAGGGAGACATGGAGGGTTGGAAAGGAAGGGGGTCAATTAGAAGCCAAATAACAATGCCAGAGAGCTGACTGATGCAAAGACCAGAATTTAACTTTATTGTGATTGGAGTGCAGGAAACAATGAGGCATCCAGGCACTAATCTCAGTAAGGCAATTTAGTAAAATGGACCAGATCACAGAAATATGTACCACTGGAGATCATGAGCAATGGTAGGTGAAACCTAGAGACACTGTGACCGTCAGACAGAAACAACAAAGTTTTTCCAGATTAGCTAAATTATTTTATTTAAAGGGCAACTATGCAGTTTTTTTAAGCTAAATTTACCTTAACTGAACATGTCTGGAGTCAAGGGAATGGTCATATGACTTTATTTGAGTTGAATGGTGGTCGTCAGTGTGTCAGAAAGTATCGCGTGGTATCAGGTCTCGCAATGTAATGAATTGCTTCACACACAAGGTATCGATGGAGTTTCTCACGTTATCTTCATGGCTGAGCTGGCAAAAAAGAAGTAGAAAGCTAGGAAAGCATTATCGGAGGATCGAGCGAGGAGTCAGACACTAGTAGACATAGGAGCTGCCAAATATCTATTTTGAAGCTGTAGTGAGAGCTCTATAGGGAAACCTACAAGCAAAAAGCAAAGAAATGGTCAAAACTCCATAGCGCACCTTTAAGGGTGAAAGTGACAGTATGGGTAATAATGCCTAGTTGCAAAAACAATTATGGCACGTATAACATATTAGAGGCAGAAAAAAATAGTCCATGAATTTATGACTTTGAGGCTGGACTGCTCAAATAAGTCTTTTAAGACTCTTCAGTTGATTGAGGGAGAAAAAGTTCTCTGGAACAGTAAAACTACAGTGACCATCTGTTTTAGGTAATAACTAAGCCTTTTTTTTTTAAATAATACTTTATATGTGTGAGGTGTGTAAAGAAGAGAATGTGTTTCAGGGTGGCCCCAGTTTTGTTTGTGTTGAGGGAAAACACAAACACGTATCAACATGCACCAAACCCCAATATAAGTATATAACTTAAAACTACATTTTTGTGGAGCCTGAGGAACATGTAATATAGCCGAGCCCACCAATACAGCAGGCAGGGATCATGTCCTTTAAATTGTGCGTTAGTGGTGCAGGAAATTTCGCCGGATGCATGTATTTTCCGTTTTCTTCCGCTTTCTTTGTGTTGGAATTTTAAATTCAGTGGATTTAAGATAAGATTAAGATAAGATAAGAAAACCTTTATTTGTCCCACAGTGGGGAAATTGCAGTTTATGAGGGCTTATTGTTGACTGCTCCTCAGATCTCTGCAGGGTAAATTGACACAGCTAGCTCGACTATCTGTCCAATCTGAGTTTACTATCGCACAACTATTTTGCAGCGGCTCTTTGATACTATATATGTGTGAGGTGTGAAGAGTAAAGAAGAGAATGTGTTTCAGGTGTTACTTTGTGGTACTAGTTTAACCTGGTGTCCATCGATCAATCAAATCCATAGTGCTGAAAACAACAAATAGAACTAAGATGACTGCTCTCTGGCAGAGGCAGATATAAACGGCAAACACAAGATTATATATAGCTTAGACAACCGGTTACGTCAATACTTAGACACGTTAAAGCCTATGTGTGGTGAAGACCTCAAAGAGAGAGAGAGAGAGAGAGAGAGAGAGAGAGAGAGAGAGCACCCAGAACAACTCCCTAGTTCCTGCCAGCAAGTTCAGCACCTTGGAGAGCGCCCCTAACCTAAAACTCAACACAAACCCAGGTCTCTAGTTTCAGTTATGCACCTAACAGATGTGCGGAACTACTGTTTTTTTATTTTTTATTTTTTTATTTAACCCTCATGTTGTCTATGGGTCAAATTTGACCCGTTTCCTGTTTTTTTATCACAAAAACTGGGCCTTCAAAATAAGTGCTGGAAATGTCAACATTAGAAATATCAAATAACTTTGGAAAAAAACGTCAAAAAAAAATCACCCACAACATTGAAAAAGTGACAAAAAATGTCGGAAAAAGCGATAATAGTGTTTCATGGTTGACGGGAAGACAACACAAGGCAGGCATAACCTTTATTTAACCAGGAATGCCCTTGAGATTTAAATCTCTTTCATTGGGACTAGATCATGTAGATGTAGCAAGTTTTGCAAGTTATTCTAAGACCATGGAGCGAAGTGAAAGAAGGCTTTTTCCCCAGCTCAGTAAAACCCCTTGGAGCCTGGTAAGAGAGCCACCTGGTGGAAAAACGGAGATGAAAACGGAGATTGGCACACCGTATGTAGCCGAGCTCCGCCTACGTTGTCATGGTTTGGGTGTTTTGTCTTGTCTTATTGTGATAGTCCGTTTTCCTGTCTTAATTTCTTAGCCTGGTTTTCTGTCTTGTCTTCTCATTGTTATTTTTGGTCTTGTCTTGTATATGTTCTGTTTCCTGTTTTATTGTGATAGTCATTTTCTTTGCCATTTTGGTTAGTTTTAACTTCCTGCCTTAGTTTTCCCGCCCTTGTGATTGTCTGATGTTTTCTACCTGTTTCCCAACCCTTGGGTCACCTGCCTCTTGTTACCTTGTTACCCTCTGTATTTAGTCTTTGTGTTCCCCTTGTCCTGTGTCAGATCATTATTTCAGTTTGGAGTATCTATGTGGTCAGTTTTCCCGTCTTTATCTCGTATTCCTGGATTTCTTTACCTGCTGTTTTTTGCAGGACCCTTTTTGTTGTAAGGATTTTCTTTATTAAATATTCAAGCTCTATTTTGCCTATGGTCTCTGCACTTGGGTCCTACATTCTCTAAAGCTGGTAACATATGCATGCAGTTTTAGCAGCACTAATGACGAGTATGGCGAGTGGTGGCGACCCACAAGAGTTAGAGGACCCGCTGGCCTCTTTAAGATCGCAAGTGTCGAGAAGTGCATGGAATGGTGGACCCAAGTGCAGAGAGGAGGAGGCAAAAGTTGTGCTAAAAGCAAAGTACAAACAAAGAAAGGAAGTCCTGAGAAGGGCAGGCAAAAACGAAAATCCAGGGTGAAAAAAATCCAGGTAGCAAGGAACCAGAAACAAACACACAGGGAGCCACGACACTACAATAAAACAAGACACAAAACCACAACAGAAAGTTTGGAAAACTTTGGTTTCCCAGTGAGTTACAGTAGTACAGGAGAGGGTGGTGGATAAGACTGTTGTAGATTAGTGTTACGTTTCTGTAATGTTAGTTGGGACAGACGCTTGTTTCTCCAGGCTAACTATAGTAGCTTTAGCCAGGCAGGGAGCAGGTGAAACATGGCCGGGAGACGTCGGGATAACGTTGCATTAATCAGGTGATTTAGTTTGTCTTTGCAGAGAACAGAGATGCTGTATTTTATGGAGATGATATGGATACGTATTGTTCACTGTTTCCATCTTACTTTACAGAGACTGTATGGCACTAGGTGGTACAGTCTGAGACATAAACAATAAAAAAGAATTGCCTTCTGCATTTTTGTTTTGCTTTTCCCTCCATTGTACCGAAGTGTGATGTCTGAACCGAACCGTGACTTCTGTGTAGTTATGTACAGTATATTTTTGGGGTGCCAGACTTTCTGTTTTAAACTGATAGAAATTCTGCTTTTTATAAAATTCAATAAACTCAGACTCTAATTCCTAGTATATAAACGCAAGGCTGCCTTAATATATCAGACTAACCCCTACCTCCTTGACTCTGGATTATAAACTGGATTAATATGTGGCCCCAGTTTTTTTTGTGTTGTAGTTTATTGTGCGATGAGGGAAAACACAAACGTGTATCAATATGCACCCAACCCCAATATAAGTTCAACTTAAAACTACAATTTTGTGGAGCCTGAGGTACATGTAATATAGCCGAGCCCACCAATACAGCAGGCAGGGATCTTGTCCTTTGGTATTGGATTGCAGGAATTCCCGCCGGATGCATGTATATTCCGTTTCCTTCCACTTTCTATGTGTTTCTATGTTTCTATGTGGATTTCTGAGGACTATGGTTAACTGCTCCTCAGATCTCTGCAGGGTAAATTGAGACAGCGAGCCCGACTATCTGTCCAATCTGAGTTTACTGTCGCACAACTATTTTGCAACTCTTTGCGGAGCTTAGCGCCATCCATGGCAATTCTGATTGGTTTAAAGAAATGCCATTAAACCAGAGTATGTTTTCCTCCCATCCATGAATACTATGTGGAGTAGCCAGACCTTCCTTCAGTGCGCTTCGGATGAGGGTTTGGCAAAGTGAGACTACTGGTTCATATACTATCAAACACAATTACAATTAATCAATTTAACACAAACCAATGCTCCTTGACCCAGCTGGTTGTCCGACCTCGTTTTAGTAACGTTGTTGCACTCTTTAAGTACAACACAGTGAGTGGTTGCCTCATGACAGCAACGTTGGCGGTTCAATCCCAGGCTCCTCCGGCCACATGTCAAAGTGTCCCTGAGACACTAACGTCCAAGTGGCTACCCTGGCACTGTATATATAGCTGTCCACTGCTCTAAATACTTAGGATGGGTTGAATATGGTATTTTCATCACATTATACTGTGTGTATGTGACAATTAAGAATAAAGTGTATTTTTACTGAAAGGGAAATAGGCCAAAACTATTAAAATGAGACCAAATTTGTAATAAACCAGAATGATCCTTGATAATATAAGGAATACTTGACACACTGGGAAAAGAGGAGACAAAGAGAAATGAGCTGCACCTCTTTGAATGGCAGTGTTGATATTGGTACAGCTGAGACAAAAATCACCTTATTTTTATGAGCTTGTTGTGGAAAATATAAACTACTTATGGGTATTATTGATTGATAATATCTTGTCATGTGGCCTGTCATGTGGAAATTCACTTTTGGAAAATCAAAACGTAAGTCTCAACTGTACTCAGTCTAACGCTCTTATTTTTTCAGCACATACAGATTCCTTCCATTAGAATAATTTGAAAGATACTGATAAAAACTCTAGCTATAAGTGCTTTAAGAAGGCTTATCCTCCACCTCAGTTTATGATGCACGGATCTACAGCAGAGCAACTTACAAGTGAACCGAATTTATCAAAAACTTCTAAAGAAGCTGAGCATTTCTCCTCCTCTCGCAGCCGTCAGTGCTGTAAGGTGCTGTGTTTGACAGAAGTCCCGGCGAGGCAGAGCCTGGTGTAAATAGAACTGTTCCTATCCCCCAGCGGTGGTCGGTGAATGACATGTAACACACTGTGGCAGCTCTCTATAAGATCCGTGTAATTCAAGTGTGCCTGCTGGATCTACCTATGGAAGCTGCTTTGAGGGTTCAGTAAGGATGAATACCCTGAACACACGCTTTGCAGCATGTCCTCCCACGGAAATTGCTCTCCCGCAGTTCGTTTCTTTGAAAATTTCTAGACTTTAAAATAAACAATGAGCATTGTTTGGATTGGGATCCCGTGGGACCCGGCACAAATCTTGTGGGAGCGGGCGGATGTACACTACTGCGACTGGGAGCATGCTGTCCGACAATAGACCAGGGGTCCTGGAATGTTTTTACCAATGCTATAACCGGCTGTTTATGGGTTCTCCTAGCTGGGTTGTATAAGAAAACACTGAATACACATGGAACATCCGGTTAAACACCAGCCAAACGTTTTTCTCTACTCCTTTCTCCTACGGCAGCCTGAGGGATCCAATCACAGGGACTAACATAAAATCTGTTGCAGTGAGTTAAAAAAGGGAAATGAATCAAAACAAAACAACATAAGGGAAACCACAGCCAACAATTTGTTATAAAATCAGAAACAAGAAATAAGTAAATGATCAAAATGGCACGTTGCCCTTATTGAACTAGAAGAACATCATTTTGCTACTCATTACGGACAGGTATGCATATCTTCATTAATACTTCACAGTGAAACAGTGTGTATCCCTGAGGTACAGGTGAAGACTCATATCAGTTCAATTCAATTCAATTTTATTTATATAGCACTAAATCACAACAACAGTTATCTTTTCATAAAAGAGCAGGTCTAGACCGTACTCTGGGATGTTATTTACAAAACCCAATAATTCCCACCAAGAGCAAGCACTAGGCGACAGAGGCAAGGAAAAACTTCCTTTAAGAGGCAGAAACCTCGAGCAGAACCATGGCTCAGGGTGGGCGGTAATCTGCCTCGACCGGTTGGGGGTGAGAGAAAGAGACAGAGAGACAGACAGACAGACAGACAGACAGACAGACAGACAGACAGAAAGACATGGAGAATTGTAGCAGAGGGTGTCGAGCAGGAACATGGGAGCAGCAGGTGACTCCAACCACAGATCCAGACTCCGCAGCTCCAGAGCCAGAAACACCTGCAGGAAGCGGTAGGAGGAGAGAGGAGAGGGGCGAGAGAGCACAAGACTCCGGGAAAGGGAAGAAGTCGAGTTAGTAACATGCATTTATGGAATGAGGTTGCATACAGATGGGGAGAATGGTCAATCTATTGACAATCAATCTAATGTTTGCCATTCAGGCAACACCGGGAACGGGATTAAAAAAACTGCAGCATTGATTTGTAAATAACTTACCTACAGATGTGCCGCTGCTTAAAGGATTTAAGGAACTTTCCTTTTTGTTGAAATTTGTCTGCGGCTGTGGCTCAGGTGGTAGAGCGGTCCTCTACCAATCAGGCAAGACAACCCAGAGTTTCTCCCGATGCTGAGCCATCTGTTTGAATGTGCATGAATGTTCATCTGATGAGCAGATGGCACCTTGCGTATCGCTGTAAAAATGCAGTCCGTTTCCGTTTGTCATGCAGCTGCGTGGGATTTGTTTTACTCTCGACAAGCAGAACCCTTCTGACCCTGTACCGTATCGTAACTGCCTGCTGGGAGAGCTTCACAGCCAGGGAGCAAGGACTACCTGAGACAAACAGCACATTACAATACTCGACAGTGACTGAGCATGTACAGTATGAATTGAAATGCAAGTGTGTGTTTGCGTTGTTACAACATTTCCCTTGGCTGAACCTGACGTATCAAAAGCTGCTGCTGCACATGAAAGTTTATTTTTGAAAGAGTTCAAGGAGAGGACACTAGTAAATGTTTTTTGCCAAATATAATATATAGGTAACACTTTAAAATAAGGGTACATTAATTAGCATTACTTAATGCATTAATAATCATTAGTTAACCATTAATTAGAGTTAGGTTATTAGGTGTCTCATAAACATTTATTAAGAATGTTCATGTTTGTTCATGGTCACTAAGGTATATATACTATACTATTGATTGATACTGTACTGATTACTAAATTATTCCACTTGGACATAACCAAGTCTGGATTAGATTATCGCAATAGTACCAGAAAATCATGAGGAGATCATGGGAGATTTTTACGTACAGATGTGATGCGTTTGTCCCCAGACAGATGTGGTGCATGCATCAAACAAAAGAGCAGAAGAAATCTCTCACCATCAACACTGACCTATATATATATATATATATATATATATATATATATATATATATATATATATATATATATATATATATATATATATATATATATTCAAGTTCAAGTTCAAGACCTTTATTTGTCCCTGAGGGGATTCATTTTATTATATATAATAAATAATATATTATTATATTATATATTATTGTACAATGTTACCTTAATATATATATATATATATATATATATATATATATATATATATATATATATATATATATATATATATATATATATATATATAATTAACATTGTACAATAAGGGTACGTTAATTAGCATTACTTAATGCATTAATAATCATTAGTTAAGGGGCAGCCTCTACCTCACCCACTAAGACCTTTTGCCCCATCTTGTCATCCCCCCATCTCTTTCCCCCCTTTCATGTCTATACACTGTCACTAAAAGAAAGGGAAAAGCCCCGAAAAATAATCTTAAAATAAATCATTAGTTAACCGTTAATTAGAGTTAAATAAGGTGTCTAATTAACATTTATAAACAGCGTTCATGTTCACTAAGGTATATCATTTACTAATGTTAACTATTGAATCATTCATTCTTTAATGGTTTGTAAGATGCTATTTACATTAGTTATGAGAGTGTTAAGCATCACTTAACAGTTAGTCATATTAAACATTAGGTATTTCCTAATATCACTAGGTGGTTGATAAAGTTGTTTGATAGCATGGATGTCTTAAGGTTCCCAGCCAAGCCATGTCATTATTAGAAAGCGCTTTTTATTGTTTATTTACGGGTTGTGGTTGTCCATATACTTTTGTCCACTATATTTGTCCATCCTCCAATGTATGACTTACTTTTGGTAGAGGGTGGGATCAGTGAAAAGACTCCATAGTCTCCATGCTAAAACATCACCCATAGTTCACCAGTTATAAATGCTGAGCAATATTTAAAGATGAAAGCATATACCCCTTAAGTAACATTTGATTAATGCATTAATTCACTAACAATTAATTAAACTGCCAAACCCATTCAAAAGTAGTGAACCAAATGGAAAATTTTTTTTTGGACAACCATCTGTTATCCACCCAAAAAAGAGACCATCTACTAATCAATTCCTTATTCATATGTTATCAATTTCAATACAAATTGCCACTTCCTTTTCTAATTTCTAATAATGAGCCTCCAAAGGGATTGACTCAAATCATCACCATGCATTAAGTAATGCTAAGTAATGCACCCTTATTGTAAAGTGTTACCTTTTTATGTACACCACATCTGTCTGGGGACAAACGCTTCACATCTGTACGTACAAATCTCCCATGATCTGTAATTCCGTGATTTTCTAGAAAATATTGCGATCTAATCCAGATTTGGATATGTCAAAGTGGGATAATTTTGTAATCAGTACAGTAGTTTGTGCTCCCTCACGTGACGCCAACAGTCTGGGACTGAACATATCATGTGGTGGAAGAAGCACCTCAGAGACTGTCAAAGTCTTGTATGTTTCGATGTTCATGTTCACTCCTAATCTGTAACCGTGGGACTGGAAATGAAGACACCGTCCCCATTGGATGGTTCATTTACTCAAATTATTCAACTTTACAAATTAAAATTTAATTAAAACGCTTTCTATTTTTGATCTCTGTGACATTAAAATTAAAAATGAAATACCACAAATTTAATTTCCAGGTATGTTCAAAAGAGGAAAAGTAAGAAGCTTTCTTTTCATTAAATGCTCAGATTTTAAGTGTAATTGGTGAAATTTATGTCAAATTTAACTATTTCAATAAAAAAAAAATAACTGCCTACCCAATCTATTCCAGTCACTTGTTGAGTAGACACACACACACACACACACACACACACACACGCCATCAGAAATAATGACCTCTGATTGGTCCACTCAGTGACTATATACCTGCAATTAGTGTCATAGTGGTCAGCCCCACTGCCTCTGGAGTCCAGAAGCTAAAAAGCCTGCCAACCCCAATCATTAGCCTGGAGAATAGGTTTCACACACACACACACACACACACACACACACACACACACACACACACACACACACACACAGATGTCAGGGCTATGGTCCAGACGCTGGGCTCTGCTACTGCTATGGCAGCAGTGGGGGGAGATGGCTGCTGAATTCACCGTTGTCTTGTGTAATAAAATTGACAGAATCACATCTTCACAGTGCCGACGTCCCGCTCTACCTACAGGCAGACTGTACTGTTTCAAAGTCTGTATGTTTTGCTCTCTACTTCCCCCATACCCCCCACCCTTCCAACTCAACTTGATATTCACCTGAAACTGCTCTCCCATTAACCTCGCTGCTACACTTCTTTTACACACCCCTCTTTCAAACTCCTAAACATCTTCCACACATACTCTCCCTATTGCATGCTTCGCTTCCTGTCTCCCTCCTTTCTTGCTTCATTCTCTCTACCTTGGCCCCTTCTCTGGACTCTCATCATCCTCTGAAATCTCTCCAGGCTCGCCTGACCCCTCCAACTCTGTGGTTGCATGACAGAACCACCCTCGAGGCAGAAGGCAGAAGACCTACATGCCTAACTTTTTCTCTTTTTCTGCATCATTATCTGCAGCTAAAAGCGCTTTCATTCAATCTAAAATACAATTTAACTTTTTCAACCACAAAAAAACTATTCTCTACTTTTTCTACCCTCCTTGATGACCCCACTGACCCACCTTTCTTCTCTATTCTGCCAAGCGACTTTGTTAACTACTTTGTGAAAAAAAGATAGCTGACATCCGTTCCTCATTCCCTCATCCACCTGCTGACAACAACGGTCTTTCTTTCTTTTTTCTAAAAGACTTGAACGTGCTCTCTTCACTCAACTCGCAAATCTCCACCAGAACAACCTTCATCCCCTGCACCGGTCTGGTTTCTGCACTCGTGCCATCACAGAGGAGCTCCACACTGCTGGAGCCGCTAGTCCTCTTGCTGGATCTTTCTGCGGCATTTCACACCAAGAACCACCAGATCCTCCTCTCCACCCTCCGAGAACTAGGCGTCTTAGCCTCTTCACTTTTCTTGTTCACATCCTACCTCAAGGGCCACACTACGGGGTAACTTGTCTGATCCTCAGGGTTCTGTTCTGGGTCCCCTCCTCATTACTCTCTACACCAAATCACTTGACTCTGTTACCAACTCACATGGGTTTCTCGCCACAGCTATGCTGATGACACTCACCTGATCCGATCTTTTCCTGGTCTGAAACCCAGGAGATGGATCAAATCTCTGCTTGTCTGGCTGACATCTCTCAGTAGATGACAACCTAAAGCTTAATCTGAACAAGACTGATCTCATCTCTCTTACTTCCAGGGAAGGCATTTCCTGTACTCCTTGGTGTCCCCGACTCGGACAGCAAGGGACCTGGGTGTGACGCTATATTTATCAACACCTAGGGACAACCAGCTGCTGCATATTAATTCTACACAACATCTGAAAGATTTCCATCGATTTCTCAAGTGGAAGGTGGTGAAGGTTCTGATCCAGGCTCTGGTCATCTCAAGCCTGGACTATGTGCTATATCCTGGCTGATGTGCCTGCTTGTGCCATCTGCAGCTCATCTAGAATCTGGATCTTTTATCTTCAGAATGGCTCAGGCCCATCTTACATCCAGCATCTGGTCTAACCACACATCCCAGCCCTTCCACTCTACTCTGCCAATCGCCTTGCAACTTTTTCACTCCAAAGGGGGCCTGGCTACATTAAATTAAATAGCTCATGAAGCTTTATGGGGCCATCACTAGTTGTAGCCGCATGCTTGAATACACTTACTGTACGTTGCTGTGGATAAAAGCGTCAGCTAAATAAATATAATGTAATGAAAGAGAGAAGAATAATGTTCACATCACACCAGGATAAAAGACTTGTTTTAGATTCTCCAATGAAGTCAAGCATACAGGAACAGAGAAGTGGCCCTGCTGTGTGTCTCCCTTCATTGTTAATGGACCATAAAGCTTTAAAATGCAAATATAAGGTTTGCATAGAGTATATGATCATACTGTGCTCAGTGTGGGGCATTCGCTGGGCGGCTTCAGGTGCCTTTAACAAAATAAAATTGCCTTTCTTCATCTGTGAAGCCAAAGTTTTCCTTTTATAATTTTGTTCTTTACATTTTGAAATAGTGCCATGGCGTTACATTAATCCAGGCGTGAGGATATGGCAGCATGTGAAAATCTCTCTGTGTTAGTAAATGATGGGAGTGCTCTTAGTTTAGAAAATTAATTTATAAATGCAGGACCGCACCAATTTGAAAATAACGTCCAAGTTCATAGCAGCAAATCAATGTTAGGAGTGAGTGGGCCAGGGAGTGGCTAGATTTGTTCACATTGTTCTGGGCCAATGATCAGGACCTGTGTGTCGTCTGAAATGAATTGAAAGAAATTGCAGCATGCCATGCACATTGGTGATGATTATGAATAATCATCATTATCATCAGCTTTGACTATCAACGTACCTTTTCAGAGAGATGACACATGTCGTTGAAATTAAGGCACAATCCAAACAAGACCAAATCAGAATCAGAATCAGGAAAGAGCGCCCATTCAGTGTTCCTCATACTGCTGTTGGCCATAGCGAGAGTCTTCCGTCATCTACCTTCAACCAGCTGGTAAGGAAGGCCACAGCTCTGTGGTCAGGCTAGAATTGGACATTCTAGAGTCAGCGGTAGAGAGCAGCCATCTTGGACAACTCCGTTCACCCGCTCCATGACGAGCTGGGGCAGATGGGCAGCTCGTTCTTCCCACCCAGATGCAGAAGGAGGCGCTTTAGATGTTCGTCTGTGCCCACTGCCATCAGACTGGAGACTACAGACTGTTCCATTCACTCTGATCAGCCAGTCAAAAATCACACACACACACACACACACACACACACACACACACACACACACACACACACACACACACACACACACACTTGTAAATCATTAAATCTTGCATTCAAAGGAACTGATTCTCCTTTTATTTGGTTCGTAAACATCTTTCACCATGAGACCTATGTTTCAACCACTAGGTTTCTGGTGAAATACGAATTTGTTGAGTTACCTGAACATATTATAGTACAATCACTTAGTCCAAGACCAAACAACGTTAGATACATGTTTCAAAATGACCCTTTGAAGTGCTAAAGATGATCTGTTTGCTAGAAGGGACGGGCATTTTATGTAATTTCAACATTTGTGAACTCACATTGAATTACTAGAGTGAAAGAACTACAGTACCCAACTTGGTTTCTCCCAAAAAAAAATTGAGACACTGCCAGTAAAGTGATCCCGACTGGTCCTGGCTAACCGTGACTAACACCGCCATGGTAACCCTGCTAACTGCTAACTTTACCGGAGGAGCAGGCAAGTGAGCCACGGCTGTTTACAACGTGTAGCCAGCGGCTGTAGCCGACAACGGTGAGTTATTTGATACTTGGGGCTGTGAATCGGAAAGAGAGGGCCGTGAGTTTGCAGTAAACATGCCCTTTTTAGGTCGGGTAGAGATGACTAACGTATGTACCAGCAGTAGAAGGACGTGACTTCTTTGTGACCTCCTTCTTCCGAATGTATCGCCTGGAACACTTTCTTCATTTGGCAAACATTTGGCAAACACTTTAATCAGTCAAAACCAAATTGACCACTAACTATTCAAACTGTCTAAGTAGACATATCCAAAATGTGGAATTCTTGATCTTTATTCAGACACCATAAAATCATTACTTTGTCAATCACTTAGCCATCGTGACAATTAGTGTGTGTGTGTAAGAGCATAAGAATATAGTAGTATAATAATGTTACTGTTCACTTATTCTGATAAAGCCTCACAGTCCTCTTGTGTCTCTCAGGAAAATAAATGCAAAGTTATCCCTAGATTGCCCTCTCTTTTCCGGCCTTCCTGTCACTCTGCTGTAAGCTATGCAAAGCAGATTAGGAGTCTGCACTGCCTCAGAGACAGTGGTGCTGTGTCCAAACAAATCCTCCAAAAGTAAAAAAAAAAAGAAAAATGCTTAATCACACCCCAGAGCTGAGTACTGGAGCCAGCAGGCTGTCAGTCAGAGTGGATGATGGAGGCGTCCATCCAATTTCCATCCAGATTGTGTTTCTGTTCATCAGTAAACCGTCGTGCTCTGACTCACGGCTCCAGATAGTCTTTTGCCCATCTCTTTTTGTTTCACTTTATCAGCTGTTTCCTACCAACTCCCACGTGATAAGAGCAGTGACAAGGAAAGGTTCGTTCATGTTTATTGTCCCCATAGGGAAATTATGTTGCAGCAGAAATCACATAACATGGCATTTTTAAAGAAAATCGTAACATGTATACATCGCTACTCATAACATAGACCAGAGCACTCAGGCAAGGAACTTTTTTAGTTACCTAAGTACTTTTGTTGCTGACCTACCTAGTTACAAGTGTGTAAAAATTCTACCGCTTCTCTCGGCCATCAAGATAAATAGCGTGATCAGATGTATCTCATCTGAACCTGACAGAGTACACTGGATTACACTGATCAATGAAATGTGCTCATTGAAGAGTTGTGATTTCTGCACGTCAACTTTCAAAAACAGCTTTCTTAATCCTGCCTGCTACCAACCTGATTATTTGCCTAAAAAAAGAAGGCAGAAGCATAGTCAAGTCAATTTTATTCATATATACACCCCAAACCTTTGGGCCAAGTCCTCCACAGGCATAATATGAGCTTCCATTTATACGCCGATGACACTCAATTGTCCCTCTCTAACCACAATGACCCATTTTAAATGCTACTCTCAACAATTGCATCCTGAATCTCAAACACTGGATGGCTCAAACTGTTCTACAGCTAAATGAAGATAGGACTGAGGTAATTATTATTGACCCTGCGCAAGCAATGCTTGTATTTCACAACATCTAGGCTCTCTGTTCCAAAATACAGCCATAAACTGTCACAATCTTGGTGTTATCTTTGAAAATGACCTCACCTTGAATGACAAAGTGAACACAGTTGTCCAGTCTCCTTTCCTGCAGCTAAGGAGACTCTCCAATCTTCTCTAATTACATACTAGAGATTGTCATGCATGCTTTAACTTCCTCTCGTTTGGACTATTATAACTCTCTCTATACATGTCAGCAGAGTTTGCACAATTTACAGTAGCAGCCAGACTCTTCACTTAAACCATAAAAAGAGAGCACATTACACTGACTATGACTATCCCTGACTATGCTGAATTATTTTTATCCCTGGTGACAAAATATATCCCTCCCCCCTCAAAGTTATCAATGCTTCATCAATAGATCATTATATACCTAAAATAGAAGTATTTTAAACGAAGTTGCCAATAAGTGACTATGAGCCAGCTACAGGCACCGTCAGCTGACATTCATTTTAGGGGCTATGTTAGTATAGTATGGTACTTACTGGGTGAGCTAGAGGCACTCTTGGAAAAGAGATCTGTAATGTCAATTAGTCTTATTCCTGGTTAAGAAAAATGGACAGACAGACTGACATGCAGTATATCACCACCTTGATGCTCTGCCACCAGACTGATCAAAATTGGTAAATTACTAAATGATTATACAATAGCATTCAGAGTTTGCATGGAGTAGTGAAGCGGGCCTTGTAATTAGGACTTCATAATGGGATGAGGATGATCCTTATTACAAATAATGAAAACGGGGAAGAGCAAGTCAATCGAATTTAGCAGCAGCTACAAAAGAATCCATTGCACAGAATTACTGCAATGTGCTTTCACTCTTTGTCTCTGCTCACATTACCTTCCACAGCTCGCACTAATACTCCATACACATCCAATAATAGGGAAGAAACTGTAAGGATGAGATTTGCTGAATGTCAAATCTATTCATTTATATTACAATGAGCTCAGTCCACACAATCCTTCCTTCAGTGCACTTTTTCAATCAAATTGTATGTATTTTGACTTTTTAAACATATATGCAGTGGGTGTGCATTAACATGAAACAAGCACAGATAAGTTCTTCAATGTCGTGTAACTTGTTTCAATGATCTTGTGTGCTTTATCACACTGTTGTTCGAAAGGTATGTGTGTAACCAAGTGTGAAATTAGTTTCCATATAGTTTTAATGGTTCTTATGTATACTTTAGGTTCTTTTTTGGTTGAAAAATGAACTTGAAGCGTGAAAAGGTGAAAGAGGTCAGAGTGGTGAGTGTGCGACAGAGCAGGGATGATTACACTCTGTTTCTCTCAGCTCACTTCACACTCCCGACTCCCTGATTTCTCCTCTAGCACCAACATGAGGGTAACATTTGTGTTTTTTGGTGAAATATCTCAATAATTGTTGGATGGAGTGCCATGAAATTGGTCTGTTGATTTGATTGGTACAAAATAAAATGGAGAATGTTGTTTGTTGACATGGTCATTTACGGGTCTGTATTATATTGTACAAAAATGTAAGCACACCAAAAAGTATGATGTCCTACGAAAGGAGACTGTTGGAGAGGCAGTTGCTAGTTGTTAAAGCTGCTACAGACGGCAACGCCGGCTCCAGTGCTGGTCCTCCACATGGTCATATCAGCGGTAGTTCAGTTACTCAAGAATAGGTGGCTTTGAGCCGGGTACAGAGCTTCCCGTCATTTCTACTGACATTTAGGCAATAATCAGTATTATGAGGGAATAAAAGTTGAGTTTAGTCACCAAAATGACTATTTAAGGAATAAAGAACACGTATTTCCATGTGAAAATATTTTTCACATTAGCGACTGTGATTGGTTTAAAGAAATGCTATTCAACCCGAGCACGTTTTCCTTGACTAATGTGTTGCATACTGCAAAAAAATTGTGGAATGGTTACGAATTACAATGCCTAACTTTTCGTAGCTTTTTGAACATATGGTTCATGAGAACAGGCTGCATTGGGAGCGGCCCGATGCAGCTCGTGTGACGATCTCTGGAGCAGTGAAGAGGGACAATTAGACCCAGTGGCAGTGGGTCAGCGGACTGTTAAAACCAGCCTTCTCTTCAGCTCATTCTTTGTAACTAATGCAGCATGAAAGGACAGGGGAATCAGCCATCCAGCCGTTGGACGACTTTTGTCGTAACATTTGCTTGCTAACTCCGGCGTGTCCCGGCACCACATAAAATGGCTGCAGCTCTTACCATTCAGCTACATTGATTTGAATGGGAATGGCCTTTCTATCCATTTTATATCTATGGCTGTATATGCAGTTAAATGTATCCTGATTTTGACTGACAGTGTTTTTGAGTGACGGCGAGTGACCACAGACCTCTCAGTTCTCACTCATTCATGCTCTGTAGAAAAGAGTAGAGTGATTAAATCCTGATGTCCATTTGTCCCACAATACAGATGACTTTCATGACATGTGGTCACATTTACAATCAGTGTTGGAACTACAATCGGTGCAGCGACTTCACGGCTTCCCTAAGTCATGTCATCAAAAGGACGTCGCCAGATTTGGTATCATTACGCCTGCACAGTGACCAAACCAACTGTACCTGGCAACAAGTGATGTCCAAATGAAGCCCCCACATTTGTGTGTGTGTGTGTGTTGTGAGGGGAGTTGTCCATATTAGAGACAGATTAGGAATGTAGGCCAGCAGAGCTCTTGAAGACAAGTACAGGCAGAGGTGCTGCTAATTGCTGCTTCATCGGAGCTGCGTGGGAGTGAGGTGATGTGGTGGCTCGCAGAATGGAGAGTTAAAGGTGGTGGAAAGTCACTTGGGTAGTTAGCAAAGTATAGAATTAGAGATGGTTGCAGATGAGTTTAGCACTTTTTTCATCAGCATTTTAGGCTGCAGGAAAACTTTTAAGGGCAGGAGACAGGATGAAGGACAATGAGCCAGCGTGAGTTTATAAAAATCAATAGTAGGCCAAGTTTCTGTGAGAATGTCATTTCTTAATTATCCACTAAGACAGACTTGTGTGTTCTGGCCACTAATGAGATGCAAAGCTCTTGTGTTGGAAGTCACTGATGAGCTGCTGAAAAACAAAAGAGTTGATTTGTTTTCCCTTATTCAGACATATGAAGATAGTGAGTGGACTGGTATAGTCCTGGCATGAGTTGGCTAGCTGTGGCAGATAGAAACCCAAGCCTCACCCATTAAAGCTATAGTGCGTAGCTTCTGTCTCCCCCCCATGAGAAATTCTAAGTAATGACAACAAAACTGTCAGCGCGTCCACTTGATAGAAGCCTTCCGTGACCGCGCACCCCAATCTTCTGAACAAATCCATACTGAGGAAATCCAGAGAGAGTTGTGTGGAGCTGATAGTCTTAATTAGCTTTGTAGCAATGGCTTGAATGTGACGGCCGTTCATTAATAACAAAAAGTTAAGCACTAAAGCTTTAAGCTTTGATGCTTGCTCTTGGGGGAATTTTTGGAATTGTTGGGTCTTTGTAAATTATAGAGTGTGGTCTAGACCTAATCAGTGTATTGTCTGAGATAACTATTGTTATGATTTGATACTATGAATAAAATGGAATGAATATATATATATATATATATATATATATATATATATAAGCTGCCGACTCGAAAAATGTTTCTGTAATTAAGACAAAAGTCAAAACAGACGTGAGGAATCAGCTGAAAGAAAGAATGCGGGGGGAGGAGGGGGGGGATCCTGACACTAAGCTAACTTTAAGTCTGACATTATGTTTGCAGCAAGCATTTTGTTATCAAGTTAAATATGCAAATGTCAGTTTTAGTCTAACTATATGTCTATAAGTTACAGTGAGACAACACACATTACAGTGTGCAGGTTAGCTGTTTGAGGTGAATAATAAACGTGGACTGCACCAACCCTTCAGAGATCTAATATGCACAAATAAATTAAGGTGAAAATTCAGCTCTCATTTAATGTAAACCAAAGCTTTAGGAGTGATGAAACTCAATGTTATGATCCGCTCATATTCCCTGTGTATAAGTGGAAATGTTGTCATGTTGGTGGAGCTGGTGGAAAGGACATGTGGTCACCTTTTCATTGAAAAACAGACTGACAACATGACACCATTAGCAGGTCAATAAGCTGCAAAGATGGAATGCTTGTATCATGTGAAAGGAGTGAGGCATTTTAATCTCATTTTCACTTCTGTTGGCAAGTGTACGGTGCTGGCTCTGCTTCAGCGGGTCACCAACATTACACGCTACCTCAGAAATGTGTTGAAAGAGAAAAGGTCAAGGTAGTGACCATCACAGGAGAGTGAAGTGCTGGGAAAAGAAATAGAATGAGCTGGAAGGGCTTTTTTTTCTGTCTAGATAGGATTATTGAAGTATGGCAGCCACGGACGAACTCACAGCTTAGCATGCTAATGAGTGTGTTTCTTAAACCTTCCTCTAGATAGTGGAGAGAGTGGCCCAAATCCAAACAGCAGCCTCTGCATGTCCCGTTATCAGCGTCCTACTTCACAGGCAGCTGCAGAGCTGTGATGAGATGAGGCGTCTGTTTCATCTGCTGCTGAATGACTTTCTTCACTTTGCATAGGGAGCGAGGAGCTGCTGCCCTGCTGTGTGTGGGAGGTGAGCCCGGAGGCGCCAAGGGTCAAACATTTATCTCCAGGACAGGAGACTGGCCCCCAGCGCACACACACACACACACACACACACACACACACACACACACACACACACACACACACACACACACACAGAGGTTCCTAGGAAGGACCTCCCTAACGCCTTGAATGGCTCGACACTGATGCCGCTGACATGCCACCATTTCAGCTACATATGTATTTTGTATATATTTGTCCCTTTGTTTATTCGTGTAATTTTTAATATGTTTTTTTGTGACCAAGTCGAATTATATGTAGGATAACTACTGTGGCAATATACTCCTTTCTGATTCTGTCACCTCATGTCAAGAGATATGAGTTGCTGAGGTGGCTCTAGCCTTCATCTTAGCTCTGTTTTTATCTAACCTTAAATTACATTAAATTGCGATTATTCAAACTAATGGAAGCATATACTAGTATTGTTACATTATCATAGACTCTGGTATGTCTTTGTTGAGGAACATTCAGGATTAAAAGAAAAGCTTGAAATAGAAATGGTATGATGGGGTAAAAAGTACAATCAAAACAAGCTACGTACTTCAGGACCCTGCTGTATACACACCCATGTAGGGAATTAGGCATGGCAGCTTGCAACAACACACAATATACAGTAAATGTATCCTGGCACATGTGGTTATATAACAATAAAAGGTCAGCCTAGTTTAGGAGACAGTCACAAAGCATCTTTTCAGAGTATCAGACGCTGATCCCCTGATGTCTTCTCTGTCTCCAGAGTATGAATGTGATGGAATTCCATGAACAATTGGTTCAGACAATAATGGATGAATTGTAATAACTTTAACCTCTGACTGTCACCAAGCGCCATCATCAGATCAAAATGAATGCATCCAATACTTTGAAACTGAAATATCTGCGAAGGTAATGGCATCCCTGTGTCAACCTCAGCTGTGCTTTGACACACTGACCAAGGTTGGTGAACATGGTAAACATTATACCTGCTGAGCATCAGCATATTGTCACTGTGAGTACGTTAGCATGCTTAATCAATTGCATTTGCATTTATATGAAGTGACTGAGAAGTGTGAATGAGTGAAAGTTTGCGAACGGCGCTCCTGCTTTGCCTACACCTTCATCACAAAACACCAAACTCATTGCTCTGTCTGTGACAAGCAAAGGAACATACAGGTGCAACAGGTGCATGTCAATAAATTTGAATATTGTGAAAAAGTTTAAATTTAAAACAATTAACCTCATATTTTATAGATTCATTACACCCACAGGGAAATATTTTAGCCTTGATTTGTTTTCATTTTGATTAGCTTATAGCTCCATGTAAACGTCAAATTCATTATCTCAGAAAATTTGAATATTACATCAAGACCAGTAAAAAAAAAATGTTCAGCCTTCTGAAAAGTAATTTCTTATATATGCACTCAGTACAAGGGGTCATTTAGGGGGGATTTACACATTACACAACTATTTATGAGGGTGTTCAAACACTTAACTGTGTGACCATTCACTAGCACAATTGTGGTTTATTCCACATATTTTTTAAAAATAAATAAAAACAACATTGTTTTACACATTTCACCACTATTATGCAAAAAGTGAGGGAATCAAGAAAATAAAACAGAAACTCTCAAATTGAAACTGCCAATATACTCTGACCGTTATTAAGTCATTTCCTGTATATCGGTAGTTTAATTTAAAAGAAATACAGACACTTTATGATCCATTCTCGCGTGAAAAATATGAATAGATTTTTTTACGTTTTAAGCGTATTTTTACGCTTGTAGAGCAGATCTCTGGAGCAGACGCACCACTACGCAGCTCTCTGTCCGGTGTCCAGTTTCATTGATTGTAGTGTTGGATGGTCCACTCCACGTACCTTACGTGTGCAATGTAGCCAGCTCGTAAGTTAAAATGATTTGAATTTTTAAAGCAAAGAACAAAAAGCGAATTGCCTGTATGTGTGAAAAACGTTTTGGGAGGGTGGGCTTTCCCCCCCAAAAACAATAGTAAGGAGACCAGGCATCATGTCCTGTGTGTTGCAGTTCCTTTCCGCGTTATTCTCTTCCTAACCGTCCCGTTGTTGTCGGCGTGTCCTGTGTGTGACGGTTTCTTATTTTCCTATACATAACCATCCTGTTGTCGTGGCCGGCGTTTCATTTCCCCGTTGTTGTGCGTCCCCCAGAGTGAGCTGTACACGTAATAAACGAGAAAATTGTGACCTGTACACTGTACAACTGGTGTGAGACCGGGTGGCCTATTTGCACATGACATGCAAAATAGTGACATAATGTTGGCATTTTGTACTATGTCTGCTTCACTTTTTCATGTTCTGAGAAAAAAGTAAAAGAAAAAAAGCTAATTATGTAGTTAGACTACAAATGAAATAGCAGTAGCATTATATAAAGTTAATTGAATGCTGTTCTTTGAAAAATTGTGAAAAACGTGCATTTTGGTCACAAGTGCATTCATGGATGTTGATTAAATAGTGACATAATTGCATTTTGTACTGTCTGCTTCACTTTTTTCATGTCCTAATCATAACATTTGCGCCCTTAACAGTTGTAACTTATCAAAGACCTTGCAATTTATTGCTTTTTATAAAGAGATAAAATTAATATTGAGCAGAATTGCATTTAGCCTATTGGTCCGGCCTTCCACAATAGTCCCTGTTTTGTTTTTTCACCCCTGATTTAAAGGCTCAGGAGCCTTGAGCCTATAATATTAAACTTTTCCACAATATTTTAATTTATTGAGATGCACCTGCAGACTGTAATAACCATAAATTAAAGTTCACAGACAACAATGTACATTGCAAAATGTAATGTAATAATGTAGCTTAGCTTAAAGCTTAGTAGCTTACATTTGCAGGTAATACCTCAACATTTGAATAAATAGTGAATAAAACAAGGCCTTCCAAATAAATGAGTCTTTACTTTTGTTGATAGTTTGTAAAGTTTGTTTTGTGATCACTATATGTATTAAAAACTGTTGTTTTCCCTTTTTTTCACATTTTTGTGGGGGTTTTCAACGTTTTGGACATTTTTTTCAAAAATGTTTGGATGTTTTTGTCACTTTCTTTTGATGTTTTTTGTCACTTTAACACTTTTTTGACATTATCTTCCCTGTTATTATATAATATATAAGTTTGTAATGTTGTTTTCGGCATTTGCTTTGTCGCCTTTTTTCAGCATTTTGACATCCCATACGTCTGATATTAAAACACTTTAAAAAGAGGTCAAATTTGACCCAAAGACAACATGAGGGTTAAATGTCTGGGACTGTTCCTGGGACCGTTTCGTGGTGTTTTTTCTTTGTCCTTGCGATTGTCACCATTGGTCTGAATATTCACAATGACACCACCGGAGCTGGACATATAGTCCCTTTACGTCATCATGTAATTTCTTTTGTTGGAAAGCATGAACATCATTCTTTAGGTATGGTCAGATGTAACCAAGCATTGAACTTATCTGTACATTGTAAAACACTCACACACACACACACACACACACACACAAACAGAGAGAGAAAGAGAGAGAGTATGTGCTGTAGACTGTGGCAAAGAAATGTAATTCAAGTGAAATACTGGAGAACTAAAGGTAAGTAATGGTGAGAGCAATTGTCATCATTCTCATCCTTTTTAGAGTAAATGTTGAAATGGAGTGTGAAGGTAGGAACTGAAAATAAAAAGAATATCTCCTATTAATAATAGAATTAGGAAATATATAATGCAGTTATATAACCTGAGAGATAAGATTCCAAATGAGTGTCATGAATACTGAAAAACGGATTGATTTTGGATGGATTAGTAGAAACATAGGTCATCAGGCGGTTTCAATAGGTTGCAATCGTCCTCTGCGCAGCTGTAAATCCAGCAAATAAAGCATGCATTTGAGTTCCATAGAGCCAAAAGGCTGACAGGTCATTCCAAATCAAGGCATCGACAGAAACAGGCACAGTAACATTAAACAAGACGGAAATTTTGGATGCAATATTGTTCCAGAACAGACCAACGGGAGAGCACCCCCAGATCATGTGAAGATATGTGGATTGTGCTAACGGATGGATCTTTAAAGGTAATGGCGTAATTCTTCCTTTGAACAATCCAGTTAGTGAAAAAGACAGACAGAGTGGGTGAGAGACGGGAAGGAGCAGCAGGAATAATTCAGGTAGAGGAAGTAGCTGCCATTTTTAAGAAATAAGAAAGAGCCAGAGAGCAGAGATGGCAAAAGTACTCACTTTCCGTACTTGTCATGAGCTCTCTCTCTGCCTGGCAACACACTGATTGGGGTTTGATGACTTTCACCTGTTTCTGCTCTGCTCTGCCTCACCCTCGTTACCTACCAGCTGCACTGCATTTACCACTCATCATGTTCCTGTATATAACGCCTTGTTTTTCAGTCCTCACTTGTCAGATCGTCTGCTACCAGTACCGGTTACCTGTCTGTTTTGGGAAAAGCCTTTTTGACTCTCTTCTGATGATCCCGGATCCGCTCACTTGCTTCCGTGTTCTCCTGCTCTGGACTTCTAGGATCATCCAGCTCCTGCTCTCTACTGGGGATCTACACATGTGCTGATTTTGGATTTCCGGTACCTCTGAAACTCCCATACCCCCAACCCTTTAATAAACTATCTAACGTGACGCTTTTGTGGTCCTCATCTTGTTTGGTGTCTGACAGTACGATCTGACCAAACTTGGACCCAGCGCACAGTCAAAACAGCATGGAAACCGACGGCTCAGAACCCCCCACCGCCATGCAACGCCTGGCAGTGACAGAGAGAGAGGTGGATCGCAACACGGCTAACATTGCCTCTCTACTCCAAGCCGGCTTCCAACAGCGTCAGCAGTTCCAGCAGCAACAGCAACAGCAACAGCAACAACAACTCGCAATGATTATTCAACTTCTCACCAACCTTTCTCCTCTGCCTGCTCCCACCGGCCCAGCTCCAGTCAGCCTGCTCACCGGCCCAGCACCCGAGTCTCCTGCCCAGTCCCCTACTGCCGCAGCTGTCTGTGTCCCAGAACCCAGGATCGGCAATCCAGAACGGTTCAGCGACGACCCTACCCAGGTACGAGCGTTCCTGACGAGCTGCCGTGTCCAGTTCACCCTGCAACCCAGGACTTTTGCCACTGAAGGGGCGAAGGTCGGTTACGTGATTACTCACCTGGCGGGCCGAGCTCGTCTCTGGGGAACGGCAGAGTTTGAGCGCCAGACCCCAGCATGTTCGACCTTCGACCTATTCGCAGCGGAGATGCTCAAGGTATTTGATTTGGAATCCACAACTGCCGAGGCATCTCAGACTCTAATGAGTATTCGCCAAGGTGGAAGGACTGTTGCAGATTACTCCATTGACTTTCGAACTGTGGCAAGTCGGAGCTCCTGGAACATGGAAGCATTGGTGGATGCTTTCCTTCACGGCCTGGCGGACTACGTAAAGGACAAGCTGGTTTCCCATGATCAACCCCCACTCGATGAAGCCATTGCCCTGGCTGTCCGCATCGACCGCAGGATTCAGGCCCGCCGCCGTGAGAGAGGGCGCCAGGGTCCATCCACCAGCACACGGAGCGTCCCAACTGCCCTTCTGTCCTCACCTGCCACACCATCTAGCCAGCTGGATCAGTCTGAACCGATGGAGATCGGCCGCCTCCCTAACCCTGCAGAGCGCCAGCGACGCCTCACCTCCAACTTGTGCCTGTACTGTGGTGGGGATGGTCATCGAGTCGCCACCTGTCCAGTAAAAGCCGGAGCTCAACGGATGTAGGAGGAATCCGGATGAGCTCAATGAACATTCCGCCCTCCATCAGTCGTAAATTCCTTATCCAAGTCTGTCTTCACCTGTCTGATTCTACCCACACTCTGGCAGCTCTGGTGGACTCTGGCGCAGAAGCAAACATTATTGACACGGGACTTGCTCGTCAGCTCGGCTTGGAAAACCATCGCTTGTCCACTCCTGTTCCAGCCGGGCCCTGGATGGTCACTTACTTGGCACGGTTACCAGCATCACAGCTCCCGTATCTATGATGGTGTCAGGAAACCATCGTGAGACCATCCGCTTCCATCTGCTCAGCTCTCCAGGCCAACCCCTAATCCTGGGCTACCCTTGGCTCCGTCTCCACAATCCTCACCTCGATTGGGCCTCCGAACTGTGAAAGAGTGGGGGTCACCTGCCACCTGACCTGTTTGCGTGCTGCCTCGCTGTCCCCGGCTCTGTACCCCCAGCATTGCCCCGACATGTCGAATGTTCCTGACTGTTACCATGGTCTCCGAGAGGTGTTCAACAAGACCAAAGCCACATCACTGCCCCCACACCGTCCGTACGACTGTGCCATTGAACTTCTCCCTGGTACTACTCCACCCAAAGGTCACCTCTCACTATCCCCTCCTGAAAGAAAAACTATGGAGGAGTACGTCAGGAACTCCCTGGCAGCTGGACTTATCCGCCCGTCCTCCTCTCCTGCTGGTGCCGGGTTCTTCTTTGTGGGAAAAAGATGGTTCTCGCCCCTGCATTGATTATCGTGGTCTCAATGATGTCACAGTGAAGAACGGTACCCTCTGCCTTTACTCACCTCTGCTTTTGAGTTGCTCCAGGGATCCACTGTTTTCACAAAACTGGACCTTAGGAATGCTTACCACCTAGTGCGAGTAAGGGAGGGTGACGAGTGGAAGACTGCATTCAACACCCACACCGGCCATTACGAGTACCTGGTAATGCCATTTGGCCTCACCAACGCCCCAGCGGTATTCCAGGCGCTGGTAAATGATGTGCTGCGGGACATGCTGAATAAATTCGTCGTACCTGGATGACATCTTAATATTCTCCAGAACTCTGTCTGAACACATCCGTCATGTCCAGCTGGTTCTTCGTCGACTTCTGGAGAACTCTCTCTATGTTAAAGCGGAGAAATGTGAGTTCCATGCTAAGACTGTGTCATTCCTGGGATACATCGTCGCTGAAGGCAATATCCAGATGGATCCCGCAGGTCTCGGCAGTCACCTCCTGGCCAGTTCCGAGGAACAGAAAGATGTTGCAGCAATTCCTCGGTTTTGCCAATTTCTACGGAAATTCATCCGAGCTACAGCTCCGTCGCCTCCCCTCACAGCTCTGACCAGCATTAAACACCCTTTTTCTGGTCCCCAGAGGCCAACACCGCCTTTCATACCCTCAAGGCCCGGTTCACCACTGCCCCTATCCTCCAGATGCCGGATTCAGACCGGCAGTTCGTCGAGGTGGATGCTTCAGACATGGGTGTCGGGGCCATACTCTCTCAACGGGCAGAAGAGGACAACAAGCTGCACCCCTGTGCATTTTTTTCTCGCCGGCTTTTCCTGCAGAGCGCAATTATGATGTTGGAGACCGTGAGCTGTTGGCTGTCAAGCTTGCCCTGGAGGAGTGGCGTCACTGGCTGGAGGGGTCCACAGTTCCGTTTCTGGTCTGGACTGATCACAAAAATCTAGAATACATCCGCAACGCCAAACGCCTTAACCCCAGACAGTCCCGCTGGGCTTTGTTCTTCACCAGATTCAACTTCACCCTGTCATACCGCCCGGTTCTCGGAACACCAAGCCGGACGCTCTCCCGTCAGTTCCAGAAGGATGACACCCTTCCCAGGACCCTGCATCTATTTTGCCTGATCCCTGCGTTGTAGCTACCCTGACCTGGGATATCGAGGTGGAACTTCAAGAGGCCCTCCGTGGTCATCCCAGCCCCAGTGCATGCCCGGACGGTCGTCTCTTTGTCCCAGAGAATTTGAGGTCCCGGGTCATACAGTGGGGACATAACTCCGCCTTGCCTGCCACCGGGCTCCGCCCGCACCTGCCATCTCCTTGCCCAGCGATTCTGGTGGTCGTCTTTGAGAAAGGATGTCCAGGAATTCGTCCGCGCCTGCCCCACCTGCAATCAGAACAAGTCCTCCACTCGGCCCCCGCTGGTTTACTCCAGCCCTTGCCTGTGCCCACACGACCTTGGTCCCACGTCTCCTTGACTTTGTAACTGGCCTCCCACCATCAGGTGGGATGACGGTCATTCTCACTGTGGTTGATCGGTTCAGTAAGATGGCACACTTCATCCCCCTTCCTAAACTGCCATCGCCAGAGAGACTGCCCAGGCTGTTCTTGACCACGCTTCCGTCTTCACGGGCTGCCCAGGGATGTTGTTTCTGACCGAGGCCCGCAATTCACCTCTACATTCTGGAAGGAGTTCTGCCGTCTGCTAGGGGCCACAGTGAGTCTCACCTCTGGGTTCCACCCCCAGTCCAATGGACAGTCCGAGCGGGCAAACCAGGAGCTGGAGAAGGCACTGCGGTGCATGGTTTCTCGCAAACCTCTGGCTTGGGCGCAACAACTGACATGGATAGAATATGCTCACAACTCTCTCACCTGTTCCGCCACTGGTATGTCACCTTTCCAGTGTGTGTATGGTTACCAGCCCCCCCTGTTTCCCAGCCAGGAAGGAGACGTGTCCTGCCCGTCTGCCCTCGCCTATGCCCGCCGTTGCCGTGTACCTGGTCACAAGCTCGTGCCACGCTACTCAAGTCAGCTGTCAGCTATGCCATTGGGGCTAACCGCCGAAGGACGCGGCACCCATCTATCGTGTTGGCCAGAAGGTGTGGCTGTCAGCCAAGGACCTCCCTCTGCGGGTGGAATCGCGTAGCTTGCACCTCGATTCCTCGGCCCATACCCTATCCAGAGGGTCATCAGTCCTACCGCAGTCCGGCTCCAGTTGCCGACGTCCATGAGGGTGCACCCACGTTTCATGTTTCAAAGTCAAGCCGACACATGAAAGCCCGCTGGTTCCCGTGGTGCCTCCGCCTCCTCCTCCTCGCCTGACGGTGGGCTGGTGTACACCGCTCGACGCCTGCTTCGGTCCAGACGGAGAGGTAGGGGCCTTCAGTATCTCGTCGACTGGGAGGGCTATGGGCCTGAGGAGAGAACCTGGGTGCCTGCCTGTCGGATTTTGGACCGGACACTGCCGCCGACTTCCACCGCATGCATCCTGGCCTACCTGCCGTCCGTAGGGGCCGCCCCAGAGGGGTCCCTAGCCGTCCTACCCGCCCGGCTCCCTGTCTGGTGCCTGACCCTGACTCTGTTTCGGTGCCTGTCCCGTCTTCGGTCCATGGCCCTCCAGCTCTCTCTGAGGATGAGGGTGTTCTCTCAGAGGAGTTTTGACCCTCCGCCGGCTCCTCCGCCTCCCGGTGTGGTGGTTCTCTTGGGGACTTCTGGGGCCGTCCCTTGGGGGGGGGGTTCTGTCATGAGCTCTCTCTCTGCCTGGCAACACACTGATTGGGGTTTGATGACTTTCACCTGTTTCTGCTCTGCTCTGCCTCACCCTCGTTACCTACCAGCTGCACTGCATTTACCACTCATCATGTTCCTGTATATAACGCCTTGTTTTTCAGTCCTCACTTGTCAGATCGTCTGCTACCAGTACCGGTTACCTGTCTGTTTTGGGAAAAGCCTTTTTGACTCTCTTCTGATGATCCCGGATCCGCTCACTTGCTTCCGTGTTCTCCTGCTCTGGACTTCTAGGATCATCCAGCTCCTGCTCTCTACTGGGGATCTACACATGTGCTGATTTTTGGATTTCCCGGTACCTCTGAAACTCCCATACCCCCAACCCTTTAATAAACTATCTAACGTGACGCTTTTGTGGTCCTCATCTTGTTTGGTGTCTGACAGTACTTAAGTAGAAGTACAGATACTTGAGTTAAAAAATACTCTGGTAAAAGTGGAAGTACTGATTAAACTTCTTTACTCAAGTAAAAGTAACAAAGTACAGGCTTGGAAATTTACTTAAAGTATAAAAGTAAAAGTAGCCTTGCGAATGACAACCATTTTCTATGCAAAGCTACCCGGAGCACACAAATGTTACTAGGACATGGAGAACACGGTCTTTATATGGCAATGGCTACATTTTAAATGGATGTCTGCCAACAGGCCTAAAACATCACATATATGATTATTATGACAGAAACTGGGACTCCAGGTTAATAAGATTCTGACTCATTAGCAAGATATGAATTCAGTTGTGATTCTGTTCACAGATGCAGTTTCTATTTTTAATCTTCCCCTTAACATTTAAATGAATCTACATGTATGTGTGTGTGCTCAAATATGGCTTCTGGGAATAAAATAAAGGATTAAAATATGAATGACTAAACAGACATTAATGAAGAAGTTCCCCAGCACATTGGCCAGGAGTCCTTCTTGATGCCTACTGTCTCAAACATCTCTCTCTAAAAAGGCCGAGGATGATGCTTGTCTGCCGGATCTCTGTTTTCTTCATTTTCAATCATGTCTATGTGTAAGTAAGTAAGCAAGGTTTATTTGTATAGCACCTTTCACAGATAAAAATCACAAAGTGCTTCACCATAAAATGTAATACAATACCAACAAAGTACAATACAATGCATATGACACTTAAAAACAAATGGAAAACATAAAAACAAAACCATAAAAAACCCCACGTCTAACTAAATGTGCTAACATTAGCGCCATCAAGCCGCAATGATTTGCTGTGAATTAATGCAGAATGCTGAATCTGTTGAGTTGCGTCAAATGCAACGTACAGTAGATATTCCCATCTATTTAGATTGAATATGGTATTGATGATGTAAACAATGATAACGATAACTCCAGTGAAATGATGTGAAAGTTGAGGACTAGATTAGGACTGGATTAAAAGCTGATTCTGGTTTCCAACGTCCCCCCAGGTGTGTCTGTTAAAACAGACGGAGACAACTTCTGTCTAGCTAAGTTTTCATCCACTTGTCAGTTTAATTACAGTATCTGAAGTTGGTGAACAGGTGAAGACCACACCAAAACCACTAGCTAACTTACTTTAAATGTGAAGAACTATATACTAATAACGGGCTTAAGTGAACTGACAACATGAGTTATACGACTTATAGTTCTCAAAGACGCACACACAATCTCAGCTGATTATCCTCCGGACAGATATTCTCTTTTCTCCGTGGCGCGCGGCGCGCCGCGGTGTGTGGCGCGTGTCCGCGCTATTTTCCGACATAACAACCTCTTGTACAAAACAAAAGTAACGAGCCAATTTTGTAAAATGTAAGGAGTAGAAAGTACCGATATTTGTGTTAAAATGTAAGGAGTAGAAGTAAAAAGTCGCCACAAAAATAAATAGTAAAGTAAAGTAAAAATATCAGAAAAATCTACTTGAGTACAGTAACAGAGTATTTGTACTTCGTTACTTCCCATCTCTGCCAGAGAGTCATAGAGGCATTGTGTCACTTAGCATTAAAATGTAGACATTGAAGAGTACTTTTTTTAGTTGTAGATATGGAATTATTATAAAACAAAAAGTATACAGTGTGGCTGTGTCTCAAATCGCCTACTATGCACACTAAGTATATAGTGTAGATAACGCAAAAAGTCACACTGAAAGTACCTGGATGACCCCCTAAAAACAGTCAAAAAGTTCAGTGTGGAACGATGGACACTACGCGCACTAAACCTGCGGACTCTTGACTTCAAAGCGGAAAGGGGAGGGACCAGGGACGTCGACCGGCAGTTGATTGGACGAACAAGTTAAGGGTCTGGTTTCTCGCGGATTTCACAACCGAGCTTAATGGCGGCTCGTTGGGAATACGATCTCAATATAACAGTTCACCGAAACAAGTTTTTTGAAAACATTTTAAGTGAGAAATAGACCTTACAGTTGCTGAATCTGTCTGTTTTTTTTTTTGATTGTCAAAGGTCAGTTTAATAGATTTTCGTCAGTTTTTGAGAGGCGCGAGCCGAGCTAACCGCGCATCATTTCTGGTAAGTGTTTTAGTCTAAGCAATCCTTTTGGGACAATACTAACCATCAAAAGTGGGCACTATGGCAGTAATAATAATAATAATAATAATCTTTATTTGTAGAGCACTTTTCAAAAACAAGTTACAAAGTGCTTTAACAAGTGTAAAGAGACAATAATACAAAAAAAAAAAAAAAAGTAAGTGGTCCGTGTACTGACGGAAGTGTGCAGCATGAGACAGCCTGTATCTTTCTCGGCTTTACAAATATCAGAATCCATCAACACCGTATAGTAACTCACTCCTGAAGCATTTACCTCAACATGTTTCTTTTATCTTCTGCTTAAAATCACACATGGACAGTTATTATTCATGACCAGTTATTATACTGAATCAGGCACATAGTGGACGTTCATTCTTGGCCTTAGAAACACGCCTTTTGACATGTTATGTGACAATTAATTCACTCCTACTAACAGGGTAACAGACCCATCACTCACAAGGCAGTGTGCTGTATTGGTTGAATAAAAGAATTGTGTGTTTTTCAACCTGGGCTCCATTTTCACATGCATTTGTGTCTAAGTGACTAATTCTAATAAGTGGTCCAGTATTGAGTGAGAACGCTGTAACCAGACGAACTGGACTGCAATGTAATCCTATAGGGGCAAATGTTCAGCGTCAGATTCCCTCCACTCAGATTGTTATTTACATTTCATAAATCAGCATCCCTAGCAGTGGCTCATACTTAATGTCACGGTCCCAGTTTTAAAACATGTTAACGTTGCGATACGGTCGCAGTTTGGTTAGGTTTAGGCACAAAATCTTTGTAGATGTGTGGAAAAAGACCACGGTTAAAATCAGTAGATTTGTTACATTACTTCCCCTCCTTGTGTTTGAACATGATGTCATCACACACGTGACATGGAGCGTGACGTATTTCCATTGTTCCGTAGGTAAGTCTGCAATTACTTTTGTTCTCAGTGTTTGACCCATCTTCAACCTTTGGCGTTCTTTAGTCTGACATTGCCAGACGTTCCTCCACAGCACTGCAGAGGGAAGTCTGGATAGTCCACATAGCAATCCAGGATAGGAGAAAAAACGTGCTCTGGTTTATTGGCATTTCTTTAAACCAATCACAATTGTCTTGGGCGGTGCTAAGCGGCCGCTTGAAAATAGCCTCAGGAAGGAACTTGTTTTGGTGAAACGTGTACATTCAAAAGTTGTTTTAGTCGTGGGACAGAAAACTCCGATTGGACAGATACACGTACATTTGGGTCGTTATTGCTGCTTCTACAAATGACATATGGGGTCGTTTTTGAGCTAACATTGGCTCCAAAAAGTTTTTCTTCATTGTCGAGTTTTTTTGTTGTTATTTTTTATTATTTTAAAATGGAGTTGTATTAATGGATGTATGGATTGAGCTCGCAGCAGTGTAGTTGTGAGCAGTCAGGCTGCGAGGGAAGCAGCACTGCAGCTTTCCACTTTCCAGGCTCAGATGACTCGGGCTCTGCTCGCAGCTTCAACACTTATCTCCCCTGAGCAGGTAGGGGTGTGTGTGTGTGTGTGTGTGTGTGTGAGCGAGCATGAGTTTATCGGACTTGTTTTTCCTCAACGTTCAGATAGGTGTTTGTGCATGTGTGAATTTGTGTGTGTGAATGTATGGGGAAACTTTTGTGTCTCCACATTTGAATGTGTGTGCACATTTAGATTATACTGTATACATTTTTGGTATCTATGGAAGTGCATATGTGCATGCGTGTGTTTATTGTAAACACTGCGTGTATGGAAGTATTTGAGTGTGAGTTTTATGGAGACCGGGAGGCCACCTATGCTCTTATCACAGACAGTGAAAGGGGAAAAAGCTGCTTCTTTCTTCCTAAAGATATTCCATTGTAATTGCCAATTATAGCAATACTAATTGACCTCAATGGACAATGCAGCACTGTTCTGTGTCAGGGAAGTCAAGACACTACTGACAAAAACGTTGATGCTGAAGCATTGTGGAAGTCAGGAGAGACTCTGGAACATCTTGCATAAATTTGCTACAATTCTAACTCCCACTGTACATAGAGACCTCTACACACTGAAGCTGTCATGTGTTATTCTCAGTAGGCCCCACAGCTCCCCCACCAGGCTCTTTTTTTGTTGGAAGTAAAGAACTACTGTAACGGAAGAAAACAAATAGTGTAACATTGCCTTTGTTGTGTCATAAGGAACCTGCACTCTCTCCCACAATGCACGTGGTGATGTGCCAAGCATCACGTTACTTCATGTCTGCAACCCTGGAGGCCAGGGACATACAGGCTAATATACTGTGTTAATATGCAGCCCAGTCTCACGACAGTTTGTGAAATGGTCATGTTATTTAATCTATGCAATTGTGTACAATGATTTTTTTCATGTGGGTGATGATTTTTAAAGGAATGTATTTAAATGGGAAGCATGTTTCGTGGTCATAACATGACTACAGTAGCGCGTATTATTAAATGCCGAAAATCCGTGTAGGCAGGTTGGTTGGGGTGGTGAATGGGTCAAACACAGGACTGTCACCCCGGAGACCAGGAATCGTGTCCCGGCATGTGGTGTGTCGTTTTCCCATTCTTATTTTCCTAAACCCAACTGATGCGTCCCCCAGAGACCGGGGCTCGTGTCCCAGCGTGTGGCGTGTCGTTTCCCCGTTCTTGTCTTCCAAAATGTATGCGTCCCATTATACGTAGTGACCAGCACGAATGCATTACGTGCTCAGCAGCATGAAAAAAAAGAGAAAACCGTGTCCGTGTACACGGATTAATAGATTAAAATGTAGTAGTAATGCAAATGTAGAGGTCATTTTCTGTAATGATTTTTCACAGGTGTTTTTTTTTTTCTTTTTTGATTTTTGGATTAACAGAAATGTCTGTTAACGTAAGGGGAAGGGTACTGGTAATTTTCTGCCAAGACATTTTTGACTCTGTTTTAACATAAGTGCACAATGTGAAGCGCCTGCCGCAGTTCTTTTTAGGGCGTGTACAAATCCCCTTTTACTAGTTTAATGGCGGAAAAAAGTATCCATATTTCGTACAGGAAACAGGAAACAATGCCTCTATTGCTGCCACAAGGACGTTTTAAAACCCCAAACAAAAGAATTAGGAGTTTGTATAATAGCTGAATGTTTCCAACAACAACAAAGCACTCGCTACGTCTTGCTCGTCTCTTTTCTTTCTTGCTCTCCTGTGAAATAAAGCTGCCTTCAAGTGCGGTTGGAAACATCAAAATCTATAAGCGATCTGACTGAAAACAATAACTGTGAAATGTAAAGTCTTGCTTTGTTTGATGGTTTAATAACACAACAGGACATTCACAAATGGGTTGTTTCATTGGTCCAATCCCAAAAGTCTCATAGACTCACAGACTTTGGTGTGCGCTCTCGCAAAATTTGTAAAGGGTTGTCCCAATGTCGAATTTCAACGGGCGTGAGGGTTTGAGTACAGGCTTACCGAGCCCTTTCCGTGAGTCTGCATTGATGCAAACTTCACCAAAGGGAATTACCCACAGTTCAAAGCGACCATAGGGAAATCTGGAAATTACAAAGGTAAACAACAGCACGCCACACGACCATGGAACAGAACGGACCTGTGTGTCCAGCTTGTAAAACAAGAGTTTTAAAACATTTGGAATCAGCCAGCCGTCTCCAGGGCCTCGGCCGTGTGGAAAGCAGCAAATTTAAAATGAAAATACCCAAACCGGCAAGTGTAAGCAACATCTTTCTCATTAAACGTTGCCAAGGTAACAAGTGATCTTGTGAAGTGCTCCCATTTATACCTATCTGAGCCCATTTGGCCTCACACACTCACTCACTTACCACCTGAGATCAATTAAGTCTGTGAGTCTTTAGTCCTCACTCCCCCGCCACCACACCACCCTTTTACATATGTTTTATGTGTGTGTAACACAAAGGAGGTACAACTTATATTTCTGGCAGGATATCAGCACAGTTAGTGTGTGTGTGTGTGTGTGTGTGTGTGTGTGTGTGGGAAGTTGTTCCTGAGATGTTTCTTGTCAGAGACGTGTTTTATTGAAGGATATTGTGACTCAAAAGTGTCCCTTTTTTCTCTCTCTCCCAAGCCCACTACATCACCATGGCAACCGGACCAATCAGCTTTACTGACTATGCCAGATAAGTCAGACTTGAAAGACTAAGAAAATCCCTCCTCACCTCCTCCCTCCCTCCCTCCGACACTCATCTATTCCTTGCAATCTCATCCTCTTTGTCCCTCTACTCTCTCTATGCAATTCCTTTTCTGCATCTCTCCCTTCCTTGTCCCTTCTTCACTGCTGTACACATCTCACTACTCTCTCTTTGTCTCATCCTTCCCTGCACAGCTTCTTCTCTGCCTATGTCATTCCCTCTCATCCTGTTTCCCTCTTTCTCCTCTTCTGCTTTACTTCCCTTTTCATGCATTTGTCTTTCCTCCTCTGTATTGCATTAAACATCTCTCCCTTTCCTTCTGCCCTCTACATTCAATTTCTTTACCCTCTACTCTCTTCTCCACTGTCATTGGATTTAAAAGACAACCAGACATTGTGCAAAAACATCTCACTCCTTGGCAGAGGCCCATTGTGAGATATGAGAACTGGCATGCTACTGACACTCACCATCTGTCCCCAAGACATAGGGACCAAAAGAGGGATAAGGGGGGGGGCAGGCTTAGTCGCCAAGGCAATCTCTCAATTTGTGCTTCACTGCTGATTTACTTACAGTAAATAAAAGCAAGGCTTTAAATGTTGCACTGAAAAAATGGGCTTTATTCTAGCACAGATATGGGACTTGATGAACAAATGAAAGTTAGCACGGTGGTGTTGGTTGTATGCTTGGCAGCTGAAAGAGTGTTGGCAAATCTGATTCAACCATTTGGCAGAGGTGATCAAAGATTTGCTTGCCATTAAAAAAATGACAATTGAATTGCTCATCAAGCAGCTGACATTTTTAGCCGTAATCTCAATCAAGCCATCAAATCCATCATCCGTCAAATCACATCCGTCAGGTATGACCAGATGAAGGAGCTGGTTAATGCTAAAACCAAACTCTTTGCAGTTACTTCCATCAGACAGACGGTTCAAACTGATATGATATGTGCTGGGTCCAGGCTGCACGGCTAGTGGCACTCGCCAATTGTTGTAGTGATTGGTAATAGAAAAGGAATGGTGAATCCGCTAAAAAACAAAAAGCACTCAGCTGCAAATTTAGCATCCATTCCTTGTCAGCCACAACCTGCCCCCAAAAAACAGATAGATAATGCTTTTAACACACTAACACTAGCTTTGAAAACTCAGGTCTTTGGCAGGGAAATCATTATATAATCAATGATCTTCATTTTATGTTTTTAACTAAAACATAGTTAAACCAAAACAACAGTGTAGCTGTTCCTATCGAGTCAAGCCCTCCTAACTTCAGTTTTATGAGTAACAAATTATAATACAAATGTATGATACCAATTAAAACGAATGAGAGAGGCTTTGTTCAGAATTTTCACTTTCAGACTTTCAGAATGGAATGTGACAGATTTACTAAATTCATCCTCCTCTTGCCTTGATATTCTGCCAACTGGCTTTTTCAAAAATATTTCCAAATGTTTGGCTTCAGATCTTCTACATATTGTAAATACATCTCTTCTTTCAGGTATCTTCCCAAAGGCCCTGAAAACTGCAATCCTCAAGCCACTCTCAAAAAGAACAATCTAACACTTCACTAATGAGCAATTATAAACTAATTTTCAACAGTTACACCTTTTCTTGTCACTAAACAACTGTTTTGATGCCTTCCAGTCAGGTTTTCATCCACACCAAAGCACTGAGAGCACTGAAGAGAGTCTTCAATGACATCAACTTTAATACAGACAGTGGCAAAATATCCAAGTAAAATCTGATCTCAGTGCTGCATTTGACATGTGGTCGACCACAACATATTACAACAGATTGGAAAACTGGGAGGGACTTTCTGGCACAGTAGTAAACTGGTAAAAATTCTTCTAAAAGAACAGGGACTACCTAGTGTCTATAGGTAATTACACTTACACTACACATCTGAGTAGACAAATATAAAATGTGGAGTTCCCCAAAGCTCCATTCTAGGGCCTCTTCTGTTTAACATATATATGCTTCTACTGGCTCCAAATGGAAATGGAAAACAATGAAATAAGGTTATAATTATGCAGACGAGAGACAAATTCACACAACCATATCACCAGAGGACTATAGTCCAATACAAGCACTGAGTAAGGGCGTTTTCACACCTTTCTTCATTTAGTTTGGTTGAATCACACTAGGTGTAATTTCCCCCTTGGTGTGGTTCATTTGGAAGGCAATCGCACTAGAATGGCAAATAGCGGCCATACTAGCGTACCAAGACCTCCGTGAACCGGTGTTCTCTGTGCACTTTCAATCAAACTCTGGAGCGGTTTGTTTGTGGTGAGAACGTGATCTGACCTTGAACCGCATTTACAATATGTTTCCTGTGGTCAGATCTTCTTTGCAATCTGCGAAGCTGCAGAGCAGCAAACTGTAGCCGCTTGCACTAGCTGCGCTAGTCGCTTGCACTAGCTGCGCTAGCCACTTGACAGCAGTCAAGCATGTTGTGACTCGTATTTCCGTGGTTAAACATGCCGCCACTAAAGTGAGACAGACACTGGCAGAGCAGAGAAGTCTCAATGACATTGTCTGATTATGTAAATGAAATGAGCTGGTTTGCCCAGGGAGATGTCCAGAACACAGGACCTTCTTCCTGTATTTACTTTCCTGCTCATATGCAGATACATCTACCCAAAACATGGAGTTAACATGGATATTTTCAGGTGTGAAGCGAAACCCAACCAAAAGGAAACTGCTCTAAGGTTATAAACTCATAAACTGATTCTGACCTAAGCAAATCATGGCATAGGTTTGGACTCAGAGCTGATCACTTCATTGCAGTTCTAATGTCTGGCTTCCTGTCCCTCAAATAAATCATTTCAAAATACTACTGTTGGTTTATAAAGCAATGAACGGTTTATTTCTGATCTGGTGCTACATTCTGAACCCTCCAGCCCTCCCAGGTGGTCTGGGACAGGTCTAGTTCTGTCCCCAGAGTCAGAACTAAACAGGGAGAAGCAGCGTTCAGTTTCTATGCACCACATACCTGGAACTAAGTCCCAGAAAATTGCCGGTTCGTCGCAACTCTCAGTTCTTATAAATCTTTCCTCTATTATGCTGCCGTTTTTAAATAATTGTTCTTTTCCTAACCCTAAACACAGAGCTGAATTAACACAACTTTCATGCATTTCTTTCACATCTACAGCAGTCAGATTCACTGTGTTCACTCAGAAGGAATCATTTCACATGGGGAGGCACTTTTAATGACATTTTTAACATGTCTAGAGGCTAAAAATTGGCCTTGTTTTAGCCTGTTGGGTGCTAACGCTAGCAGGAGGATAACACGGTGTAGGCAGCACCGGTTGGTTAGTTTTTCTCTCTACTGACAGCACTCCACATTTACAAACAACAGAGCTACATGTTGAAATTGACCGGAATTCTCCTTTAAAGTAGCTAGCCAGGGGTAGTCTTCTGCTGTATGTTTACTGGTCATCTTGCTATTTTATAGTTGATGATACATTCTCCTACGTGCTGATTTACAAGCCCCAGAGCCGCTGAAAGACTGACTAGCACCGTTTGACATGCTAGCTAACGTTAGCTAAAATAAGCTTGTGGTAGCTTAGATTGTGGTTAGATTTTTGTAGTATTCAGTTTGGGACCAGAAATCCAAAACTAACTGCTTGTTCATGTACATATTCAGCCAGTTGGAACAGAAGAATACACCTGTTTAGTAAGTTGTATGTGATTGCTGCAATTCAATGCGGAAGTTATCCAAGAATTCAGATTGAGTAACGTACCAGAATACGTTACAAATGACGTTTTTGGGCATGTATTCTGTATCCTGTAACGGAATACGTTTTGAAAGTATCCTTCCCAACATTGTTGCTGTACATTCAAGCTCCCAATATAGACTTATATATTGTTGGGTTGCTCTCTGGATAATGGCTGCTAGGCTGAAAGTCCTTGTGTTGCCAAGGAAACTGTTCTTTATTATTTCAATAATAGAGCTGGCTAACTTGTATCAATAAAAAAAGCCACACTTTCAGTGCTAAGACGGAGAAAAAGCAATGAACGTCAGTATGGCTCACTCTGGTCAGATTTCTTTCAATTCAAAAATATCTGAAATGTATTGATTTCTTTCACCCAGACTTGAATTTTTGATGCCACTGCTCAAACTGTTCCTCTCATTCTACCCACATAGTCATCCCTCGCCACTGTTTGCGTCTGTGTCGTTGTCTCTCTGGAGCGATTTGGCCTGTAACCTCTCCTGGCGCTAAGCTCTAATTACTGACATTTCTCCTGAGAGGTGCTACTGCATTGTGGGTGTTTCAACACCTTTCATTCCATCAGTGGGAGCACTTGGAAAGGTCACACTCCACATAACACACTGTCTAGTGAATCAATGAGCCAACCTTAGCCTGATGTGTTTGAATGGGTACATCGGTGTGTGTGTGTGTGTGTGTGAGAGAGAGAGTGAGACATGCACATGTTTAAGTATGTGTGTCTTTTGGGGGCTTCAGAACTTATTAGCACGGAAAAGTTTTTTTTTAAATTAAAGTTTGATTTCAGTTCACTTCTCTCCAAATACTGCAAACAGCACTAAAAACTCACACACCAACACATTTACACACAACACACTTTAATATCAGGAGCACTCACCTAAAGAGATCCCCATCCCAAATTATTGTTAAGCGTCACTTAAAAAAGTTTAATGAACAGGCCTTTTTAATGAGCTACTTCAAAGTGATATTCGTCACACATGTGAAATACAGATTGGACTATTTCATCAAGACCTTCCTCACAGTCATAAACAAACATGCTCCCTATAAAAAGCACAATGTAAAAAATAGATCAAACCGCTGGTTTACCACTGACTTATCTGATATGAAAGCCTGGTCCCTTGGTAAAAGCTCTGGAAGTAGTTACGATTGTACTGTTTTTAGATAACTCTGAAATAGATGCACATCTATGCTAAGGAAAGCCAAATCTGACTACATTATGGACTAAGTCTCTAGCTCCTATTCAAACCCTGCACATTTTTGGAATTAATAAAAATAACTTTCAAATAAATTCAATTTTATTTTATTTACAACAAGTTATATCAAGACACTTTACAGATAGAGTAGGTCTAGAACACACTCTATAATTTACAAGGACCCGACAATTCTAATAATTCCTCCAAGAGCAACAGTGCAACAGTGGCAAGGAAAACTCCCTTTTAGGAAAAAACTTGGGACAGACCCAGGCTCTGGGTGTGGTGTCTGACAGGGCCAGCTGGAGGTGCAATGAATAGTGGCAATAACAGTCCCAATAAAAGATAATGGAACAGTGACTAGAAATAGTAGTTTGTAGTAGGTCATGGCTTAGCACGGCACTGCTACAGGACGTAGCAGGGCACAGCAGAGCGTAGTAGGTAATGTAATGTGTAGCGGGACCATGGCGACAGCTGCTACCATGATTTTGGAGCCTCCCTAATCCAAGGAAACATGCTGGGCAAAAAAGTACATAAGGACTCCGGGGAATAAACTCCCCAGAGCTAGGTTAGTAACAAGCATTTCTGGGACATTGATGCACACAAATGGAAAGATAAAGGAGAGAGGAGCTCAGTGTGTCAAAGGAACCCCCCCGGCAGTCTAAAACTATTACAGAATAACTAGGAGAGACAGGGTAAAGAGAGGAGTCTGGTCAAGATAGAACTCTCCCTTACCGGATCAGGCTGTACTGCCCTGCCTCTCTCTAGTTTTATTATATTATTGGTAATATGGTAAATTAATCTGACGACTATGACGAGAAGCAGTTGGGACGGGCAAGGCAGACGCTGTGACTTCTCACTCCCTAACTATAAGCTTTTTACTTCTACTGAAGTCCTACCCAGATCAAGGTCAGTGACTGTCTACTGTCTGACCATATAGAGATTAGTTTAGTCTTCAATAAACATTTTAAAGCTACATGTCACCATTTTAAAAATGAAGATACACTTCCAACTAATGACAATGTATTCACTGCTCCTTACAGTATACAGTATTTATCCTTGATCCTATCTGTGCAAGTGTAGTTACAGATGCTCTCCTTAACACTGATTTCAGGAAATGTACTAGAGTGGACCATTTGGACCCCTTTTTCCATAAACTCTCAGACCACATAATCTCAGAACAAATAACTAATATTTTCAATCTTTCAATTTCCTCAGGTAAAGCAGCACGCTGTGCATAAACCTAGGCGCTGTTATAACAATGAAATGCTGCGTTACTTTACACCAGGCTTTTGTTGGTCAATGACGTGATCTGCTGCCACAAAATAGCAATACGTTAAGAATTCACCTGAACACACCTCCCTGTAAGTCCAGCACGTCCATGGGCGCAAAGATGGGTGCAGGTGCATTTGCTATTTAAAAAACATGGGCGCATTAGTTACATGTTGAAGACATAATTGTTTGTTTCTCAGATGTCTCTAAATTCATATCAAGAAGCAAAGGGTTTTCAAAATGGTTATAAATCATTTCACTACTTTTTCCTTACTCTTTTGTTGAATAGTCCCCAGGGCTCCCAAATCCCAACTCCAGGGCCTGTTGGGTGCAGGGGTGTCTAACTGGGGGTGGAAATGGGACTCGGTACACAGGGCCCTCATGTGAGAAGGGCACAAAAAGATGCTTGAATAAATATCTGTGGATGCAGGGAAGGGGCCATAGAGAATTACTTTCTACAGGGCCAGAATGTGGTGCTACACCCCTGATTGGGTGCTATTACAAAATCAGGCAATTTGGTTTAATGCCAAACTTTCAGCAACTGAAACAAAGGACATTTTTTATAGGTCAACACCAGGGACCAATACGTTTGTGTAGGCAAACAGAAATACACGCTTTGTCTGATTTTTAAAAGGGATACTTCATTAAATTCAACCAACTATGTATGATAATAATGTTGGAAGTATGTGTAAATGAACTATGTTAAACTTCCCTCCATCAGTGCCCAGACCTCCCTACTCAACATTGAAGCAAAAAGATAATGTCGAGATAATGGAGAAGGGCAATGTTCCTGTAGATATGGAAGGAAACTATATTAATACTGCACTGCTGGAATTGGAACTTTTGGGCTACTTGTATGAGCCAGAATACAGTGCGGAGGAGTTAGAGCGTATAGAGGAGGAAGAGGCCAAGAGGCGACCACTGCCAGCCAGTGAGGGCCAGAGTGGGCCAGAGCCGCACCATGCCGTGGACAACATGTGGTTCCACTACAGTCAATGTGCACCAATGGAGACAGAAGTGGAGTCAAATGTCACAGAGGCCAGTTTCTTTTAGATGAAGTTGGAGAAACTAACCCCAATTTTTCCATCGGGAGTGTCTGTGCTGCGTCCCGGCTGTGTTCCAGTTTTGTTCCGTCCTCCGCCATGCACCATACAACACTAGCCGCGTCTCCAAAGCGGAGCGTCATGCTGCCCTACCTGCAGATTATTTTGTCTCCACAAGTACTGTACAGAACAATCCTGTGTTTATTAAGCTGGTATCTACCTTCCACTTGCACTCCTGTAATTAAAATCCATGTTGTCTCTTTTCTGATCTGTGATTTTTATTTCTATTATGTTTGTCCACCTCCAAGATTAATCTCTGTAAAGGAGAAATATACGATATTGGGGGTGTTGGTAAATTGACTGGATAATCTTGCTGGTTCACTTCCTGCTCACCTATCTTTATTGGAGCAGAAAGCTCCTTCACGCATGCTTCTGGAAAGAGCTATGGCGAGGTTGGTGGAATATCAAGCATTTGAATGCAACATGAATTGCTGCGATTGTTTGTGAGGGCCACGGCACATCCGGAATGCAGCGCAGACGCGCCCAATGGAAAATAGGGATACAAGGAAGCGGTTAAGACATAGGTAACATAACACCAACGATCTGGGCCATGTGGACAGGGGAGTGCTGGAGACATACTTCAGGATCCAACAAAGAAACTGGAAAAAAAACAACCTTAAGCCAGCGGGATGAAACGGACATCTCAGTCCAGAGTGAGTGCTATAGCAACAGGGTTTTGTTACCAACATGGAAACGATATCATACAAAACACATTTTCTTTCAAAGCGCATTGTACATAAAAAAATTAAAATAAAATAAAACTTTATTACAGCTTTCATTCTAAAATCCAAATTATCTAATGATATAAGGAAGAGCAATTATAGGGCAAAAAAAGTGCACCGCACTACTGTACAATATATGATGGAAAAAACTATAATGGAGAAAGAGAAATAACAATTATATATATACAGTATACTACAATATAGAAATAGATTAATATATAAATTTGGGTGTCAATTAAAAAGCAGAGTTGAGGATGGTGCCAATGTGACAAAGGATGGACTTGGACTGTGATACTTGTGAGGTGTGTCTGTGATGTAGAGGATGGTGGCCGGTCCATTATGGGATGGGAGAAAAACATGCTCTGAAATGAAATGTTGATATAGACTCCCTTGACAGTGACGTCTCAATCATCATCAATGTAATCTTCATTCTTTCTCCACCTTGGAAATAACTACTACTAGGTTCACTTACAAGAACTTTCAACACTGTCTCATGGTCTTTATCAGCAGGCCTACAAACACCCAGATTCAGCTACCACCAAGGTTCATGTCATGGAAACTGAGCAAACTCTATTTGCTAATGAAGACTGTGAGATGCCCTAAAGAAAAACGACACTTTTTAACTTTTTTTGTCAAGTGCTTTATGATCAAGGGTCAACATAAAATGAAATTTAAATTTAAAAAGTACTAAAATTATGCACATTAAGTTACTGTGTGTAGTCACCAGTCCGCACCTTGAACACAGCAATAGGCCAAAACGTTTCACGGGTTGTGTTTTTGGGTTGTTTAGGGGTTAAGACAGAAATCTCAGAGACTGAAAACTCAAAGTCTGGCCAAATGCAGCCACAAATCTGCCTTTCCGCTGCAGATGTCTTAAGTTGTGTTGCCTGTATGTGTACATTATACAATTTCTTGATTTTTTGTTTTGTATTCAGAAACTGTTTTAGGAGTTTTCCATCCTGATAGCACATGTGAACCCACATGAGATTATTCCTTCTTTCTCCTGCAGATGAGGACTGACTGTCAAGTGTATGCTAATGATCAGTGAGTCTTGCAGTGATTTTGAAGAGCACACCTCACTTTAATTGCCGGGGGAAATTAATTGAGTTACACAGTAATTACACTCAGAAACACATGCAAGGAAGACTGTCCTCACAAGTGATTAACTCTTGTAAAAATGCCAGATTTGGTTTAGGTGGGCTTGTGGTGTTTAGGAGGAGTTTCATGGGTTTCTCAGAATCCACTCCTCCCATGGGATTCTGGGTAGGCTGCTTATTACTGAGGCAGACGAGGCAGTTACTGTAAGAATTGTCTCTTCCTCACCGCCACTCTGTTGCTGTGGGAAGAGAAAAGTAAGGGTGAGAGGGAGACAGCTGTCTTCGTTTCTCAGGATTTGTGGTTATGGGAGTTCTTCAAATCCCAGAAGAAAAGAAGATGCAGGCTCCCTTCTTTCTCCAGATTCCACCGAGCTAGCAATTGTTTTATACTAATACACTGGGTTATGTATGCCATCATATCTGTATCCCACCATATACACAGGAACAATTCTAACAGTTCCCCTAACCCTTGACTTGAGTTTTGTTTATTTACACAAGTTAAAATCACAGTAGTCTGGATCAATGGAAGCACATTTCCAGGATAAAGCCTGACATCTGGCACCTGATGTGAGGATTTATCCCTCTCTTTCAGCTCTCTGTGTGTTTGCCATTCTTAAAATCCCTTCCCTACAGGAAACAACAACAAGCTTCGAGCTAGTAAGCTACACACTTAGAATGTCAAGTTTTTAAGAAAATGTGGATGGTAATACAAGACAGGCCTGCTTGGTTCTTTCTGGGAATGATTGTAAAGATATACAAAGAATATGTTTAGGGCATTTACTCTCTAAGTGGAACGTTTTGAGAGTGATCGGTGGGATTGCTGTGGACGAAGTCCACACAGAGACACACTGGTAAGAGCTAATGAGGTAAAATGTAAATGGACTTATAGAGTGCTTTTCTAGTCTCGACTAATAGTCATAGCACTTTAACACAGTACAGGAACCATTCACCATTCACACACATTCATATACTGAGGCCAAGGCTGCCGTACAAGGTGCCACCTGCTCAGATACACACTCACACACATTCACACTCCGCATTGGGAGCAACTCAGGGTTCAGTGTCTTGCCCAAGGACACTTCGACATGGGATCAAACCACCAACCTTGTGATCGGCAGGTGACCACTCTACCGCTGAGCCACGCATCCAGGTAACCATGCATCCAGCTAATTTAAATATCTCACGTTACTGTATTCAGTCAACAGTTAACTTCATTTAATATTGTATGTGGTGTTTTCGGATGCTGGGTGCACAATGTTTCTATATCAACATGTTCTCCAATAGCAGCCAGAAACTGATTTCAGAAAAAAAAAGCTTTGCACTCTACCTGCTCAGCAACAAACAGCAGACAGGCACAGTTAGAGACTAGCTGGTGAACATAGTGGAGCATTTAGCAGCTACACCAAAAAAACAAACAAATACAGAGCTAAAAATAGAGTGAATATTGGACTTCAGGAGAACACAAACACCACTCCAACTAATTGCTAATGTTGCTCCGTAACTGTTTGATGTGAACTTGTTCACCTTATCAACCTAAAATGTTACAGCAAGTTTTGTTAAGTGATTGGCTGATTGATTGGTGACCTCTGCAGTAGGCAATCATATTACATTCATATTACCCAAATTATGTGTGCAATGTGCATCATATGGATGGGTGCACTGCATTGGATGGTTAAATGTGCAAGGGTAAAAGGCTTTCATCAACCTCTACAATACAGCCTTGATGATGCATTGCTTGCTGACATATTATAACACATATAGAATCAGCTCATCACCAAATGTCCCTTGTCAACACATTTAAATAATCGGCGAACACAGCATCTCCATATCAGCCAATGCAGATACACGTAAAAACGTAAATATGGCGTCACCACAGAACAGTTACCTTTTGTCAGCTACACTTAACAGCAATGGCCGCTGAATCAACTGTAACCACACGGTGCTCTATTCCCGACTCACAGCACCTTTTCACGGCTAAATTCAACTGGATATCACACCATCCCGTTAATGAGAATGCGTTGACTGTACAAACACATCAAATGATACCAATCTTGTGAACTGACTCACGGAACCAGCATACAGGGATATTTCCACAAGTTTTTGTCATCTTTAGGTATCATCAATCAGAGTGATAGTGAAACCTCCCTGGAGACTTCAGCAATGCTCCCCCATCATTTTGATTAATAATGATCACAGAACCCCCCTGGGGGTTGAGAGGGGGTTATATGTTCTAGTAAAAATAGATACCCAACACGGTAAATTAAATGTGCTGTCTCAATTACACTTTGTCTTTCAGCTTGGTAAGCAATTTGTTGCATTTAAATCTTCCCAGGTTCATGTAATTGTACCCAGGGTTGGATTTTAACTTAACTCTGCTGATATGCTAGACCGTCAACTTCTAGCCAGGTCTTTCTATCATCTCACTCTCACTCATGCTCTTCCTTTGCTCTCTCCAGGCTCCCATTGCATGTTTTTTTCCTGGGGGAAGCATCCATATTTGTTTACCTTTAAATAACCTGTTTATTCCCCCCAGAATTCTCTTGTTCTTCTCAGAGGATGCTGGGAGGGTGTCAGCGTGCAGGGGGCGACCCACGGTCCCTTTCATCTCTGCCTCTCATTTATTATTCAAGTCCCAACAGTGAGTCTGCAGCGAGAAGCTTCATCTCATCCTTATCAGGTGGTTTATTGATGTTGGTTTGCAGATATTGTTCTTCTATTAAAAATAAGATATGGTTCAGTATGTTATGATGGATGTATGATTGCATACTTGTCACAGGGTGTGCACAAGGAAGCGGGAAAAGGTCCTAAATGCAGACAACCAGGCAGACATATGACAGATAACATGATGATGATAATACAAAGACAAAGGCAGCACATCCGAACAGAAGTAGCCAATAATCTACAGGTTACCAGGAACAGGGAGAAAGAGCAGGGACAGGTTTAGGAGCATTTTGATTGCAGCTCAGTTTTGTTCTGTCCAAAGCCATCTTAGGAAGTAGTGTGTCCTTTGTTGTAGCTTTTGACTCTTAATTCTCCAATTGTGACACTGTTCCATTTAACCATACCTTAACCATACTAATGTAACATAACTACAGTCTTTCACCACCATCAAGTTAACTGCCATGCACATATATTTTCAGATTTCTTTTTTAAATTAACATTTTATCACTCTCTTTGGTTTTTGATTGAATAGAGGTCACTTGTGTGTGATCAAGGTGGGTCAAATGGTTCTGGGTTAGAGCCGCTCGGGCTAATGAGACCAAACCGAACTTTGTGAACCCCATAAAGATTATGAAAGAGTGGAGCAGAGGACTAAAGGAGGGTCAACGCGTCTAGAATAATCCACATGATTCAGTTGAAATCAGGATATCAGGAGCAGTGCTGAGATACTGCTTGTTTGTCAGTTAATAAACTGAGTGTTACTGAGGTCAGAGCTGAGAGTGTCCACGTTCTCCCTCTCAGCGCAGCTTTTAAATTTGATTAAGAAAATATTGGTGATCAGAGAAACTGTGTCTGTGTGTGTGGGTGCGTGCTTAAGAGGCAGAGAGAGGCAGTGCACCTATTACCAACAGTGCAGGAACCCCTCAGAAATAGCATCACAGGCAATTAACTCTCAGTGGGAGCTGCTGACGCAACCTACAGCATATGATTTTTAGCTGATTGCGAGTCACTGAGCTACCTTTCCCTCTATCGGCCTTTTGTTGTCAAGGAACTGTAGCGTACCTCTGTACCTGCCGCCGGCACCGTAGCGGCCATTGATTTTCCTCTTTTCCCGGGCGCCAGCTCTTTCTTTCAAATCAATGCTCCCGAATTGCTTTTTTACCACCAAAATGTCAAATGGTAGCAGTGGAGCGTGAAGGGCAGAGAACGTTTCAGAGAATCTTTCCAGGTTTGCCAGTGCCAGATGCCTTTTTGAGGAGAACACTGACACTGACAGGAGAGACAGCAGCACAGATGCAACCAAACAGCCAGCTGTCACATCCTCTCAGACTGAGCTGTAGGGGGATGCCATCCGCCTTGTTAGCAAGATGACCAAAACGCATGCCCCTTGTTAACCTGCCTTCCCCGAGTAGCGGAGAGAGTGCAGGGGCAGACTATGCCATAGTCTAGTATGCCTGAATCATTGATCCTTTATCTGACGGAGGTTTGTACAAGGTAGAATCTATGGCCCCGACCGTGGATCTGAAATATCAGTATCCTTACTGTGTATTGATAAATCCATGGAGCTGTCCATGGTGCTTAAGTAGCAGACAGATGTGTAATTAGGATTTGGGATGGGGTTTTTCTTGTTTTGTCTTTGATCTAAAATATTCTCTAAACTATACAGCTAGTTATACAGAACCAAAAGAGTCGTTCATGGGGCGGTTTCGCTATTTGCGGTTGAAGGCACTAAACTGGGTCCGTCCCCCCTGTTACCCTCTACTGCATAATCAGAGTAATTTTCTGTACATTTACACATGATTGTCACTAAGACACCTCTACTGTACAGCTAAGAAGTGAGAACTCATAGCCCCACTCTGTCCTTCAGACCCTTTATTCTACAAATTACTTTCATGCTATTTTGCATAATGCATTATCCTGGGATTTATAGATAGAGTGGTGTCTAGGCAGTGCTGGGTGGAGAAATAGGTGTCCTGTCAACAGTTTTGCAGACATCTCTCTGTGGGGGTGTAAAGAAATGGTGGGAAAGGCTTTTTGGACCACAGAGGATTTTTTTTTATTGCGATTGCAGTTTTTTGGTTGGCAACTGAGACAAATTGGCATCTAGGTTGATTCACTGCACTATATCAGCTCTTACTACATCTGTGGTCCTCAGTCTGACAGTGTTAAAAAAAAAAAAACGAAATATCATAATTTTAAAACGTCCAAGGAAAAACACACAACACCACCATATCGTGTCAACACCAGTTGTGGAGCTGCAAAAAGGAGAGCCTTTGTAGTGCACATACAGTACACAAAACAAAAGCACTTTCCATTTAGATTGAGTCAACTATAAATTCCCGACAAACACCCACGCATGCCTACAAACATACATATGCTGTATAGTGTGTTAGATAATGCATCCTTATAATCAGGAACAAATATGTTCCGCCTCACATTTTCGCTCAGTCATCAACTGAGCAAACACAAAGACAGAAACAGCAAACAGCACAACACTCATTAGAATCAGAATCACATTTACAAATTCTATCAGGGAACGTCAGGATGCACGTAAGACAGCAAAGACACACTGCTGTTGATGTGTTAATGGAGGTCACCAAACACATCGACCTGCTTTTATCCTACACTTCAAAGACTCTTGAGTTGTCATGTGTGTGACAGAGGAGAAGAAGAGTGTATTTGTGTGCTTTGTTCCATACATGAATGCGTGTTGTGATGCGTTTGAGTGAAACAGAAAGACAAAATTGAGAAAACCCACTAAATAGCTTGATCAATATTTCAACAGGAGTAAAAGCGTGTGTGTGTGTGTGTGTGTGTGTGTGTGTGTGTGTGTGTGTGTGTGTGTGTGTGTGTGTGTGTGTGTGTGCTGAAAATGATAAGTTTGAAACTAGGACGCCAGTACAGAAAAAGAAGACGAAAAAAGTTCATTCTCCGGGGAGCATACATGTGCTCAGTTAACGTCTTGCCAATCAGCCTGTAAGATTGTGAGATATCTTTTGCCTATCCCCGAAAACTTGTCCTGAAGGTGTGACGCTAGTGGATAGCTAAAAAGGAAGGATTCATCCTCTGGGCAGAATGAGTACGGTCAGTATATTTTATTAATTTGCTCATTAGATTCTGGATGCGTCATGTATATGAGTGGACGTTTTGGATGAATGGTTTGGAAGTCCCTCAGTAGAGATGAATAGGGCATTATGACTGCAGTGATTCTTAGACTAATTTCCATCAGATAACATGCAAACTGAGGATATTGTATCTGGACAAGGAACAATTAATGTTAAAATAGGTGCAGAACCCACTGCAGCCCGACTGCTATAAGGCGGAGCACTTTGGGTCCATTTGGTAACACTCTAATTTAGGCTGCTTACCTAGTGTGACTACTAGGTTAGCCCTATGGCTGCCAACGCTTAGTGAATACACAACCAGACAGACAGCCTCAGTTTACCTGCCAGGCCTCTCCCTCTTGGTCTAAGGAAGAGTTCAATACAAAAACTAAAACTGAGACCCCAAACTGGTCTTAAACCCAAATTGTACTGTGAAATGTGGGACTCAAAACCTGGGGCTGTATTTTAAATGCATTTCTTCAATTGTAGCCTGTGCATTGGATATGTAACTCACTCGCTCACTCAGTGTCTTTCCCCCTGATGATTGGCACAGTAAAAAAGAGGAAGAGAAGATTTAAAAAAAAAAAAAAAAAGAAACATTACACTTGGAAATAACTGAACCTGGCCTAAGCCTGAGATGCTTTGCTAGGACCTGTCGGGACTTGGTTGGGTACAAAGGCTCAAAGGGACTATTTCATGGCTGGGAAGTGGTAACTTCCTGGATTCTCCTCTGGTTGCTTAGCAACTGCTCAGAGCAAAGAAATAGTGACATACTCCCCCGTAAAACAGCATATTGTCGTTTTTACACTTCGGTTTCAAGATATGTGTTAATTAGAGGGCTTGACAGACAGCAGGTAGCGGTGGCCCAGCCAGCAGAGCAGGCTGTTCTTTAAAGGTGCTGCAAGTAGGATGGTGAAGAGCCAGGATTTAAGCCAAACAACTTCTCAGTCCCCCTCCCTTTCTGCTAAAGCCCAAACGGTCTCCTAAGCCCCTCCCTCCATGAGGGAGAATGAATGCATGTACCTGAGCAGTGATTGGCACACAATTAGACACCCCCCATGGCCCTGATTGGTGCATCTGAACAGGGAGCTGTGGAGTTTTGCAAATCACACTACAGGCTGTAGGTGGTGCCAGAGGAGCCAGATATTATTTTTTTATTTTTATTTTTTTAAATGACCTGCTTCATGTAGTTCTACTCGAACATAGGGTCACCTTCAGCAAATGACAAATGACAGAAAGTTAGTTTTATAAATCTTACCTACTGTATCTTTATCTGAGGGCTAGGGGTGCGATCGCCGGCTTATTCAGTTCACATCAAAGTGTCCCTGAGCAATAATCTAAACCCATAAAATATGAGTTTGTGTGTGTGAAAAATGTCACTTTGGCTTTTGTGGACAAATGTAACGTGGTATTGTAAAAAATGCACTATGCAAATTCAGCAAACAAAAGGTCAATCAGTTAGTATACTAGCTTACTTGGTGGCTACCAGACAGTAAGTTCACAGTTTATTGTTGATACATAATTGCATCATTGTTGCATTTCTGCACGATCAAGGTTCCAAGCGCGATGAGCCGATACAATAAGGTGGGTTTGGACCACTGATTGGCCAGAGAGATTTGGCACTACAATAACACTTGAGCGACATTGGGGCATCCTGCACAAACTTTTTTTTTTTTTAAATACGCAAAACCAGTCCTTGGTCAACTGAAGAAGTACAGAAAGGATCCAACGAAAGACCACAGTGTTAGTATCGCTTGGACCATCAGCTAAGAATCCCACCTACATTCACTACTGACTACTACTATTGACTACTACATGTACTAAAGTACCAGGTACCATAAGCAAGCCGAGTCAAGCTGTACCATGCAGTGGAACTCTCCGCAAACCATGCCTGTATTATGGAAGACTTTAGACTCTGACAGAGGGGGGGTTATTTAACCCTCATGTTGTCCTCAGGTCAAATTTGACCTGTTTTCAGTTTTTTATCACAAAATATGGGCCTTCCAAATAAGCACTGAAAGGGTCAGCATTATAAAATATCAAATAACTTTGAAAAAAGACATCAAAAAAGCACCCCCAACATTGAAAAAGTGACAAAAAATGTCAAAAAAGCAATAAAAGTGTTGAAAAAAAAGGATTTTTTTTCCATGGTTGACGGGAAGACAGCACAAGGGTTAAGAGTAGATGATACAACACAGGTTATGACAGCTTCCTATCTTCTGAGTCTCCAGCTCTCAGTTTCCTCAAAGGTCAACACTGTGTAGATAGTCTGAAGCGCCTGCCTGCGCTCGATTTCTTTGTATGTCTTGACATGTGAAGAAATTGACAATAAAGCTGACTTTGACTTTGACTTTGTACCAGCCAAAAGGCGCGGCGCTACCCTTGGCTTGGTGCAGCGCTCGGAATTGAGCCAAAGTTCAAAATATTTAAACTTTGACTTAGTAGCTTAGTTTGACCTTTAAAGGTGCAACAAATTCAAGAAAGTTTTCTGCGCTTTGCCGCTCTGGCCTGCACTCTACCTTGCAGTTTACATGTAGGTGGCTTAACCCTTGCGTTGTCTTCCCGCTGACCTGCAAATCTTTGTTTTTCTGAGTCAAAATTTCAAATGAAAAACCTTTTATCAGTGTTTCGGATGTCTTTGTCACCACTTTGGTGTCATTCCCCCAATGTTTTTGTCACTTTTACAACGTTTTGTTGACTTTTTCTGAGCCTTTGTCACATTGACATTTTTTTGTTACATTTGTTCTGTGTAACATTTGTCTTTTGACAGTTCTTTTATCAATTTTCTTTCTCCAAATGCTATAAAATTGACAAAAAAACACCCAAATTCAATGAAAGTAGTGAACTGAATATTTATTTAACTTGTGATGAGCGTTGTTGCAAACCATTCACGTTGCATTTTTGGACAATTTGTTTGAAAGAAACCCAAATTTGTGATATAGAAACTTTTTGAAAAGGGGTCAAATTTGACCGGAAGACAACAGGAGGGTTAAGGTATTAGTCATCGGTGAAAATCTGCATATCAACATTCAAAGTTGAACTTGACGTGAAAGATGTGTGCCCCCTCTACTTACACCAATTCATTGAAATCTACATAATGCATTTTATTTCACCACAAAATTATGCAGAGTGAGATGAATTGAAAAACATCAAATATCATACAATCAGAGCTTTTATTTTGGAACCAGCTGCCATCAAAGAACTTATAACCTGAACCAGTCTTTCAGTCTCTCCTGCTGATGTGGGTGTAAATGAATTATATATGACTTGATAGATTGAGCCATATTCACCTTTAAGGAAATAGTAAAGGTAAAGCCATCCCCTTGCTGCTAACATCTAAGCGGTCTAATTAAAACAGTGGAAATATCAGCCCAGTTTCCCTCTACTGAGATTCACCGGCAGGAATCAAAAGCTGTCAGCCAATCACACACATCCGGCTCAGACATTGAATCAATTCCATTATGCTCAAGTACTAATTACCACCGGCATGGGAATAATCAGCCAATTAACTCAACACAGCGTCGGAACCCCATGATGCCTTCAAGCTGAGGTGGAAACCATTCATAAGTCGCCTCGGAGCCAAAACGTTTACCTGCACACAGCAGGTCACATAATACAGGCTGAGCAGCTGCTGCTGAAACCTCAGAGACTGAGTCATGTCTACAGAGCTAAACTGGAGAACGGAATTGTGGAAATGTATGCTATAAATATCTAACAACCTGGTTAGATTAGAAGAAAAAAAAAAAAAAAACATGGGAAAAAGTTTCACAAAATGGTTGAGACATACACCTCTGAAGAGATCCTGGAACAAATGTCTGGGGGGCGAGAAGAAATATGTGTTATCAGAACATCATGTCTCTTTGTCTGATTTATAAGAGAATAACATATCAGAAAAGGCGTTTCTTTGCTCACTGTTAAAAAGAAATCCCATTCCAGAAGCAACTTTTCATGACTAATATAGCATAGGGGGTTGGCACAGCTGTCCTAGTTAAAGACTCCTTTCTTTACAAAACATAGTTTGTTCTTTAACTCCCAGAGTACCACAGCCCATTTACCACCTGTGAGTTCAGTCAGAGACAGTCATGTAAGGCCATTGGCCATTTAAAGCCAATGGTTGTGTACAGCCAGGCTCTGCTCTTTGACACTAAATGACCAATAACCGTCAAAACCAAATGTCACGGTCAGCTTATTGCAACTATGTTGAAACTTTTTTTCATTTTGCAATAATGATTCTGTTCCGTATCCATGATGAAAGACTTGTAAAATCCTACATCTGTTTATGAGTGAAGACTTTTTAACATTGACTATATGGGGGCAGCAGTATCTCATTCAGTGGGTACTTGGCTTGGGAACCGGAGGGTGTCTGCTTCAAGTCCCTGAATGGACCAAATACCTAGTGTGGCCTGACAGATGGAAAGGTGCCTATTTACTTTCTGGGCACTGCGGGGTGTCCTAGAGCAAGGCACCAACCCCCCAACTGCTCGTGGGGGGTTGGGTCAGATTTCCTTCAGGTGTGTCTCCCTCTCCCCTCCCAAACAAAAAAGGATTTTACTTTAATCATCCCTTTTGGCTCCCTTACAGTCAAGATATATTGGTAAAGATAAAAATAAAGGAATTCATTCATCTCGTGTCTCATATCATAAAGCATTGTCTTTATTTTCTGATCCCACTAGATGGCGCTCTGTTCAGCAAAGGGTTGAAAGCCCACTGAGTTGCCATTCCTTAAGACGTTTCTTTAAACCAAGAGCGTCATCTAATGGGATCAACAAATTCACCTTCATTTGGACTTCACTAGAAATAACACCAACAGGTAATTATAATTAGTTTACTGCTGAAAGAACAGCTGGAGGGAGCAATTAGCTGTCGTACAGCAAACAGCTGTTATAGAGCAAGTCTGTCCTTTTTATGCTCAGACTGAATATTATAGGACTAATGCATGTGTTGGAAGACATTTTGGATATGGCATTCTCCTGAGCCAAGTTGCGCTTGGATTGGAAAACTTTGAACTTCTGAAGAGCAAGTAGACGATGTTGCAGTTGAATGTTTTTGTTTCATTCAGGATTTAAATAAAATGTATACAAAACACTCATTTGTTTTATGAATGAACATGACTAACGTTGGAGCCACGTTTCATGTTTCTACAGGTTTCCCTGATCTAGACACTGCATTAATGCACACAACAGCCCTGCCCGTCCTATTATTCCACCTGATCAACTCACCTGTTGCTAATCTGATTTTGACTGAATGGTTGTTGCCATCCAGTAAAAAAACAACAACAACAAAAAACATTCTGCATAGGACACACCTAGTGATGGCCAAATGAAGCTTCATGAACCATTGTCTTCATTTTCTGAGCCCACTCTTTTGATTTAAAGAAAAAAGCTTAACGAATGGCAATTGTTCTGAAGCTATGAAGCTATGACAATGTGACCAATTCACAGAACACAAAACATAAGGCTTCATTTGGTCATCACTAGATACACCTGTAGTTACTCCCTCCATGCTTTTCTGGAAGTCTGCTCTTCTCTGAGATGCATTAGTGATTGGATCATCATCATCAATGATGGTGGACCCCTGCCAAGTTCAAGGTTACGGGTCAAAGGACAGGGAAGGGGAAGAAGGGAGGAAGCACAATTATCTGAATGGAAAGGACTCAATGAATACCTAGAAGGACCTAGAGGAAGAAGGGAAGTCTAGGGAGAAATGAAGTCAGCCACTATATAAGTTCCCCCATGTCTCAGTCCAGCTTATGTTAATGTTATGTTACCTGAGTTAAGTTCTGTTTAGGAGATTTTATGGGCCCAGAACTTTCTATTTTCTGTAAATTAGTTGTTTTTTTTGTTTTGTAAATAAAAATCTATATTTATGAAAACCTACTTAGTGACTCCTCATGCCTGCCAGCTTGGTCCCTCACAGTCAGCAGCTCTCGACGTGACAAGCATGGTGACCTGTTACCTGTGTCCAGGTAAACTGCTCTCACCGTGAAGTGAAGTGAGAAAGGTACGAGAGCTGTAAGATAGATTGCTGTGAGGCTGGCTGCAGTATTAAAGCCACTGCTTTAGACTGTGATAGTGAAGAGATGGGTGAGCTACGGCGCAAAGCTCTCAATTTACGGGTCAATTCTCATTTTCGCCCCTCTTATGAATGGTCCCAAGCTTCAGACAGAGACCAAAGGATGAGACGAGGCTCCTCTGCATGCACCCTCGCTCTGCTTGATACTGAGGAAAATCCATGTTGCTGCATAGAGGGACAACACCTTCACTCCCATCGCGTCAAAAAGCAACACCTTTTTGCGTTTTTTATTGACTAAAAACTGGGTCTTTTAGCGTCATATTTAGACACGCTTGCCTATTGGCATCACTTTTTCATGCTCTCTTTTGGGAAGTACGTTTTAATTAACATGGGGAACAAGAACGGGACAGTTCTGTTTAATAAAGGATGATGGGTGGGGTTAAAACGTGTTTGTTTCAGTGACACAGGGGACAAGGACGGGACACAAACCCTGTTCTCCTGGGTGATAGTCCTGTGTTGTTAACCATGCATACTTATGCAGATTTCAAGTCTTTCATACTACTCTCTACCGTCTCTCTTAATACTACAACATCTTACAGTGCCACGGTCATACAGACGTTAAAGGGGGATTTTTGTATCTGACGCTGAGAGACACTGATCAAGAATCAGTATTTAAAGAGTTGGTAGTGAGAACAGATAGGCAAAGAAGCTTCATGTCTGTGTGCAGTTTGTATGAGTCATTCTCCTTTCTCTTTCTCTGTCTCTTTGTTTATCACCCTCAAACCTCATCTTTTCTCTCATATCTCTCCACTATCAATCATTCAGCATCAAGAGCTAATTCATTTGGGATTTTCCTCAAAGGCCATCAAAAACCTGCCCGGTGTTCTGGGAATTGGTGGCTTCACCCAGTCACATCATCATAGTCAGACATCAAGAGAGAGGAGTCTTTCACTAGCCTCTCGGCTCACTTTAACTGAGGATCTCAGTAATAATAGAGTCAGTGCTGTGACTTTGAATTGACCGAAACATAGGCAGGCGCCTGGTATAACTGCCTAACCCTTTTCAAGTGAATTAGAATAAAGTGGTTACTCATTGGTATTTACAGAAATTAAACAATAAACCAATTATCAGATTAAATCGTGATAACTGGGACTGAGACAGGGGGCGAGTTGGATTTAAAACTTGAGATGCTGATGAGTAGGCAAGACAGAAGTTCTGCATGGAGAACTAAAAATGAGAACAACTGTATAGCTTGAGTCTTTAAATCTCAGTATGCATATAAAAGCATGAACCAAGTCAATGCCACAGAGCCCACAGAGGAAAAGCCAAATGAAACTGCATTTGAATTGACAGCTCAATTGATCATGGCCAAGTGCAGGAGGTGTGCTGGTTTCTGTCCCCCAAGTCTCGGGACCTCTGCTAACACCGAGCATGTTGCCATGATGAGCAGGACTATGATTGATTAGGCCTTTATAGGGCTGTAACAATATGCAATATGAAACCAAAATCACAACACTCGGATTCACAAACCTGTGTCGGGGAGTGAGAAGACAGAATTGCAACAAACACCTTCCAACTCCCAGAGTCTTCCCTCCAGATCCAATGCTACCACATCTTTAAATTACTATTAGTGTTAGCCCTTTCGGTGCCATATCCCCATTTTGTCTGGTAAATTTAGATTACTGCAAAGACGGCTAAAAGCGAAGGGGGGAGGGGGGCACCGGTAACGCTATTGGAGGTGCAACGTTACAAACGGCCGTTGTTCTGACTCGTGTACCTAGGTCTGTTTCCCGACGGTTCAGTAAACTGCTGAACGGGCTGGCTGCTAGCTGGCTGGGGGCTGACTGTGGATGTGTCCCTGGACCGGGGCTGTAATGATGGTGGATGGTTGCTAGTTGGCTGGAGTCTTTTTGTGGATGTGTCCCCGGGGCTGTAATGATAGTGGATGGCTGCTAGCTGGCTGGGGGCTGACTGTGGATGTGTCCCTGGACCGGGGCTGTAATGATGGTGGTGGTTGCTAGTTGGCTGGGGGCTGACTGTGGCTGTGTCCCTGGACCGGGGCTGTAATGATAATGGATGGTCGCTTATTGGCTGGGGGCTGACTGTGGCTGTGTCCCTGGACCGGGGCTGTAATGATGGTGGATGGCTGCTAGCTGGCTGGGGGCTGACTGTGGCTGTGTCCCCAGACCGGGGCTGTAATGATGGTAGATGGCTGCTAGCTGGCTGGAGGCTGACTGTGGATGTGTTCCTGTGGCTGTTGTCAGCTCTCATCCCGACTGAAGCCTTGCAGCGCCAAGAGAGTGAGGCAGAAGACAGGGGTGTGCCATTAGATTAGTCGTCTATTTGTACAGTTAACGTTACTGATGAATTTGTGTGTCAGCCCAGAGTTGTGAACCGTGGTCAAAACAATCATACTAAAAACATCATAATCTTATGTTACCCACCAATAATTAGCTAACGTTATAGACCTAGCATTAGCATTAGCTACTTGCTTGTCAACCAGCACCTTTACAATAGGCACCAAAGCACTTCTCCTCTTCAGTCCCCCTACAGGTAATAAGCGGAGTTGCCCATTACTGTTACCATTATTATATTAATTTGAATGGTGGTTAATAAAACGATTTTAGAAACAGTATTTTAAGGTACAAAAGAACCTTTGGTGTTGGATCAATCTATCTATTGAATTCAATCAATATCAATAAATAAGGTCTCTGTTGTATTACTGTGTTGCAAAGTGGGATGTAATCAATAACAAAACGCAAATTATTATTACATTTACTGAGTATAACTCTCGTCCACTACTATGGCAACACTGTTGACCACATCAGTGATCTCATTCCATTCAGCATACTTTCTACAGCCTTCAATACCAGTGTTCAGGCTGCCAAAAAGTACACACGTTACTGCAAATGAACCTGAGATATCAGGGTTCCAATCTCCACCTCTGAAAAGTGCCACTTCTTAGCAGGATTAGGTCTCGTAAATAGTAGGTGGGAGGCCTCAAAACTGAGAATATATTGGGGCGTGATATTTAAATTACGAACATTTCCAACCGCTGCATTTATCAGTGTTCAACCATTCTTACGTCCTGAATCACACGTGAAGCCTGTCGTAAGATGATTTCTGCGCTCATATCTGCGCTGGTTCCTAGGTTAGGTTGATAAATGAGGGCCGATACGTTTTGCCACGAATTTAGACACCAAAACGGCTATTTAAGTTTAGGAAAAAAGATGGTGGTTTGAATTAAAACACTCCACAGGAACACGTATTTCTTGAGTGAAACTCTTAGTATTCACTGGAAATCTTGAAAAGTTTGAAAGTCCTGGGTTTCAACGCTCACCCACCATCCCAATCTCATCCTTACACTGCTAGATGCGCTCTTGTAGCTGTCAATGTGGTGCATACAGCAAAAAATACATGGCATGCTTACAAATTATAGTGCTTAACTTTTCGTAGCTTTTTGAATGAATGGTTCATTCTAACAAGCTGGTAATTTCCATGAATACTTTGAACAGAGCGTTATGAATGAAAATATGGGAACTTTGCTCTTTTCCAGTGGTGGATGTGACTCACCTGGACTCTCTGTGTACTGCTACCTGTTTGATGCCATTCATCCATTCACTGTTTTGCATATCACAGGATAAGATCACTGACTTTAGTTGCTGCTGGTCTTGTTTAAAGAGCACAGTGACATTTTTATCAGAGGAACAACAAAGTCAGTCAATAAAGACAGCAGACGAAGGTAAAAACAGGTCAGACAGAATAAAGGAATAATAGCATACACCCACACACAGTTACATACCCAAGATCCCATGCATCGTCTGTGAGAACAAACACCATTCAAAGAGATATTTCTTTATATCTCAGTATAGAGCCTTTAGAATCTTTTTGTAATTATCGACATCTCCAAGTCTTTCTGACCTCTATGATTTGAAACCTTAGCATGGAGTGCAGAAATCCCTTCGCAGTTTGGAAGATGGATGGCATTAAACGTGTATGAAGGTCTACTCCAGCCCCAGACCAGAGCCTGCGGGGCTTACTAATTCCATAAACAGCTCTTTGTGAAGTTGGTGAATATTACAGATTCAAGGTATGCTTCGTTAGCATTGTCTGGGAAACTATAAATCTCGGAGGCCTGAGCGAGTGCTCTAGAACAATACTATAATCCGTCTGCTATAGAGAGATAGATTGACGTGAACATAAAGGTTTTCAATTTAAATTCATAGGGGTCCAGTTACTACAATTGCCCCCAGCAAAGGTTCGAACCTCATGTCTAAATTACATCCTAGCCTAACCCTATGTGGAATAGGATATTTTTAACATTACAGACACATGGAACTTGTATGGAAAACAAATAGCTCTTTGCCATGAATAAAATGCGCCCTTGCACTATGAACTTAAGTCCTATATTTAAGTAAAAGAAAACAAGACAGAATCTTCTGAATTAAATTAAATAAAACTGCATCATCTAGAAAAAAAGCCTACTTCCTTACATAGAAAGAATCATGGCTTGAATGGTGTGAGTTATTGTGTTTGGCCAGTAGATGTTTCCTAAACTTTACCGGCTTGGTACAGTCTTCAAATGTTTCAGGCACCAATATTTGTCATGTGTTTGGCTGTAAGAAAGGGGATCAGCTGATCAACTGCTTTTCGGCTTTCGTTATACAGCGTCATGCTTGTCTAAATTCAGGGTGACTATTAAATTAAAAACACATGTTTCAACTTCTGAACCAAGACGGCATTGCACGTTTTCTCTTTGTTGTCAGATAAGGTAACTCACCCCATTTACCCTTTAAAATAAAAGCGCTACGACTTAATTTCCTCTGAACATTTCACCGAGACCTTACACGATAAAATACCTTTCACTGCTATAGAGCAGCGCTACAGAGATGGCCCAACAGTGAAACAATAGGATACAGACACTATGATGTCTGAAGGTGCTGGTGTCTATGATCTCTACATCTTTAGAGACAGTCTATGATCTCTACATCTTTAGAGACAGTCTATGATCTCTACATCTTTATATACAGTCTATGATCTCTACATCTTTAGAGACAGTCTATGATCTCTAAATCTTAACATACAGTCTATGATCTCTACATCTTTATATACAGTCTATGATCTCTACATCTTTAGAGACAGTCTATGATCTCTACATCTTTAGAGACAGTCTATGATCTCTAAATCTTAACATGCAGTCTATGATCTCTACATCTTTATATACAGTCTATGATCTCTACATCTTTAGAGACAGTCTATGATCTCTACATCTTTAGAGACAGTCTATGATCTCTACATCTTTAGAGACAGTCTATGATCTCTACATCTTTATATACAGTCTATGATCTCTACATCTTTAGAGACAGTCTATGATCTCTAAATCTTAACATACAGTCTATGATCTCTACATCTTTATATAAAGTCTATGATCTCTACATCTTTAGAGACAGTCTATGATCTCTACATCTTTAGAGACAGTCTATGATCTCTAAATCTTAACATGCAGTCTATGATCTCTACATCTTTATATACAGTCTATGATCTCTACATCTTTACATACAGTCTATGATCTCTACATCTTTATATACAGTCTATGATCTCTACATCTTTATATACAGTCTATGATCTCTACATAGTTATATACTTTATACACTGTACTTCACCATCAACGGAAAGGTTCAGTTTAATGTGATCCGATAGCTCACTAGTTCACTTAACAACGCCTCAGCTAATGTTGTGTCAACGTGCAGTGATTTAATACAGCAGCTGGGTGAAGGAATTTGTCCACCTAGCTAGCAATAGCAAGGCAGCACCCCATCACATCCCAACGCATTTTGACGGTAAAATACATGGCTACTACCACAGCCCATTATATGGGGGGGGCGTCGCGTCATGGTCTAGATCACCTTGCTCTACATTATCCCTTACATATTGAATGAAATCTGATGCCATCAGAACAAGGCTCTTGCGCCATCTTGTGTTTTCATTGTGATTCATCCGAACGGACGTTGCTGCAACAAGTGTAACACCATGAGCGAGTTAGCGTGTAATCCAGGTTTGCTCAAAAGGGCTAAGACTGTAGTATAGGCTGTTGTAGTGGGCATCGGTGAGGTTGAGGTTTATTCCGTGGTAAGACTTGGCTGATAAGCAGGAACTGGCTGGCCTGTGAGGTGTACTGCATCCAGTCTTTCATGATTAAACACTGAATACATTTCTTCATTGGTAGAATGGTATTGAATACAGTTAGCAGTACTATTGTTGGCCTGTACATTGCCAGGGTCAGAGACATCTTTACTTAAGCTTGCTGATACTAGATTTTGATTTAAACTTGTCTTCAATATATATTTAAATTTCCTTGCATTCAGACTTTCATTCAACATCAGTTGCATTCAGTATATTCAGAGTTGAGTTCCATGTATTCAGACTTTTATTTAATACATTAAGTGTTTCATTCAATATATTCCGACCTGCCGGCATGCTGACTTTTACTTATTAAAGGTATAGATCATTTTGGTCAAAACACAGATGATGTATGATGATGAACAGGGAGTTGTTTTAAAAACTGCAACCTGAGTGCAAAACTTCCATCTATTGATCGCTAACTCAGGGGAAGCTAATGGATCCTTCAGACACCTTGTGTAATCATTTTTTAAAGTATGTTAGCAGAAATGAGCCGTACACTAATGAACTCGCCTTTAAAACCTAGGACAAGTTGTGTGACCCACACTCTGTCATGCAGGTGGGTTAAGGTGTTCTCTGTCAGAGAACTAGATCCACCCCATAGAAACTTAAACATTTCACTCTATGAAAACTATGATTTGCTTGACATTTTTAATGCTAGACCTTGTCCCTGCCCTGGACTTTGACTTCCCTGACACGATATGTTGGTAGTTCTTTTCGTGCACTACAGAGCGTAAGGTGATCACAGTTGTTTGTCTAAATCCAAACTGAACTCCATATTGCCCCCATGTTTCTTGATTGTGCCAGTAATCGAGGATTTGGGTCTTCTTATGTCTGCTGACGAGTAGATAAAGTAAATAGAAAGTAGATAAAGTATAATGAGTTCATGAATCTATTCAGAAGCTATATGCACTTTTGTGAAAAGCCCCACCCACCACTGCTCTCTTATTTTGGCTAATTAAAACCACTTTATCAGTTAATCGCTTCCATTCATTTCCAAATAAAAGTTCTGTGCAGATTAATTTATAACTTTTTAAGACATTCGAGTTGACATACAATGAGATAAAAATGCTGTGACTGCTTCTAGCATTCACCGCTGTCGGTGGAGACAATGCAGTATTGTTAGAAATATAGTCTACTGTGTCAGGATTTCATATACATAGCTTATAAAGAGTCTGTGCACTCCTGACTGAAGAGAGAGGAAAAGGAAGTTCAGCACCTTGGACAGCGCTCATCACTGAATTGATTTGACTAGTAAGAGTAAGAAAAGTATGATGATCAGCATGTCCTGTTAAAACACTTTGAAGCATTTCAACCAAGCTTTTTTTTTTCCTGCTGTCGCCCCCGAACTGTGGAACAAGCTGCCCCTCCATGTGATGACGGCCCCCACACTGCCTGTTTTAACCGTCACGTTGTCCTCAGGTCAAATTGACCCGTTTTCCTATATCAATGTTCTTTTTAATTACCTAAAATAACATGAGTGATTCCACACAACGCTCTTTGTGGTGATTTTGATGGGTAATTTTTGGGGACGTCTTATTCAATTTCATAGCATTTGGAAAAAGTGGTTTTGAAATAGTATTGAGTAAAAGTTGACATATTCCAGTCTGTGATTATTCATCAACATACATCCCTTTAATTTTAGTCTAAATAATTCCTAATTTCTGCTTTTCTAACTCAAACATTAGGTATAATTTCCTATAAATGAGGTTTATTGACCAATTTTGTGGTTTTTACTGTTCACTGTGTATATCAACCCTGAGTTTGTATCCTTTTTATTTTTTATTATTGTGTCACTTTTACAAGGACTGTTTTTGCTTTTGACTGTGCAGCACAATTCTGTTGTTTTCAAATGTGCTTTTTAAAAAAGTTGGTTTGGATTGCATTATAAATATATATTATATATATTATAAATAACATTACAGCTTCATAGGTCAAAGGGTCTCTGTAACAACATATGGCTTGTGTTTCTAACAGAGAAATATGACTGATGTTGATGTCGGCCAGCCAGCATGTTGTCATTCTAATGCTCATCCAAGCATAACCGAATACATCTGACTGATATCTATGTCTTTATGTGTTCTTAGCTGGAACCAGAGACATTCAGAGACAACAGCAGGCAGGTCCGCTGTGCATCTGTTAGCAGGACTCAATCAGCAGGTGGGATCTCACCTTAAGAGACACAGTTGTAATTTCAGCTCACTTCTGTATATTAATTACTCAGCTTAAACAAAAAAGAGGTTCATCCCGCCATCTGCCTAGTTCTTTGTATGTGTGTATTTACAATCTTGTCTAAAACATCTAATTCATTCACCCATGTCCCCATATCTATGTACACACACACACACACACACTGAGTGCCACACAGAGAAAAATACTCAAATTCCCAAGGAGACATTTGCACACATTCATATTCAGGAGAGGAGAAAATGATCAGGCTGTGGAAATGTCAGAATCAATCAACCAATCACGGACAAGAACAGAAACCCCCACGGTCTGTAAGTCTGACAAAAATGAGAGAGTGTGTGTGTGTGTGTGTGTGTGTGTGTGTGTGAGAGAGAGAAAGAGAGAGAGAGAAAGAGAGAGAGAGAGTGATAGGAACAGAGAGAAATAATTGTCTGAGCATAGTTAAAAAGTTTTTTTTTTTTTTTTTCAGAAAATCACAGATAAAAAAAAGAGATTGTAATTACCTTTGCTGAGTTTGAAATGAAGAGAGCTAGACAATTCACGAGAGAATGTAATGCCAAAGCCTGGTACTGTAGTTCTGTTTCTCCGATTTGTAGTACTCTACTGCCCTCCACTGGACTGAACCAAAAACCCAAATCAAGCTGTAACAGAATATACAGATAGGTGACAAATGAAAAATAAATTGCTTCACTACAAGCCTCAAGAACAGCTTTGGCGCTCCTTGTTATCTATTTTGGGGGGGGATTGACAACATTCTCTCAACAGATATTCCCTGATTTGGTGTTTTGATGATGGAGGTGGGGAGTGCTGATGAACCTAAATCTCCCTGAGGTGTTCAACTGGGTTGAGGTTTGGTGACTGTGAAGGCCACAGCATATGCTTCACATCACTGGTTACAACATTCAATGTCCTCTTGTGCCCTGTGGATGGGGGTATTGTCATGAAATGTCAGTTGACACTCGGAATAACTTTGAACTGATTTTCTAGACCAGCGCTGCAGTAGAGTCTGGCTACAAAGCGTATCATTGTGGTATATGAATTTCTTTAAACCAGTCACAACAGTGTTGGGCGGCCCGGTGGCAGCGATGGTGCTTTGCAATATGTAGTTGTTGTTTTTTTATCGCAAGTAACTGGTAAAACTTCACAAGTCAGTACATGTTAGTACATAATTGTCTTTTGGTGTTTCAGAATGCAACGCTCACATGACTTTTGATATGCTTCTCTCCTGATTTGCATGAATACATTTCACCAACATTTAATCCAACTGCTCTTAATGATAGATAGATAGATAGATAGATAGATAGATAGATAGATAGATAGATAGATAGATAGATAGATAGATAGATAGATAGATAGATACCAACAAAGAGGACAAGAAAGAAAGAAAGAAAGAAAGAAAGAAAGAAAGAAAGAAAGAAAGAAAGAAAGAAAGAAAGAAAGAAAGAAAGAAAGAAAGAAAGAAAGAAAGAAAACTTTAAGTTCTTTATTAAATTTCGTAAAATATCTTTTTTATTTAAGAATCCGATTAGAGTTAGAGATTAGAGTTAGAATTGGTCTGAAAGGCACACCAAATTGTTTGAAATGTAAGACAGAGGACAGCCAATGACTTTATGTCCCTATGGTCCTGTGATAAGGTCCAGGACTTTTGGACAGGGAGACATGATGGGCTATGTCTGATTGCAGGGACCCAGGTTCCATTCAGCCCAAGATGATTTGTTCTGGGTCAATCCTAAGTGGGATGGATAAGCACATAAGAAGCTGGGTCCAGACTAGTTTAATGATAGCCAGACAGATCATTTTAAGAGGCACCGTCAATAAAGGAGTGGGCCTGTGAGATGGTTAGGATGGAGGGCGGCGGCGGTTTGCCAGATTTGTGCTGGGCACAGACATGTATGATGGGCTTATGATGTTGTCATTTATGTTTATTTGGTTTATTGTCTAGTTTGTTATTTTATTGTTGAATGGTCTGGAATATTGTAGTCACTTTGTCATCTTTCTTGGTTTTTGGGGGATATTCATGTTGTGAATTGTACGGTGTATTTTGTAAAAAAAAAAAGAACAAGATAGTGATTAGACCCACAGTCTACATCCAGTGAGGAAGACTATTGATACCATAATATGATTTTAGTGGGCTTTACAGAGCTGATATTATGATGAAAAAGATAAGATTCTGCCTTTCTATACTTTACAACTCAGTGTCCTTTAGACCAGGATCACAGATCAAAATTATTAGTAGTACAAAATCATACTTTTACTCATACTTCGTGTAGTTTGACCATATTGTTTTGGGAAAATGTATATGTCTGTGCATGGAAATACATACCTAAACAAAATAATAAGTGAGACAAAGAAAATGCTGCGGTTCAATGTAGAGGCTCTCATCAGAATGAGTCCAGGCGGCACATAAAGGTCTCACACTACCCTCTACTGACAACGTTTGGGATATTACACATACTCAAAAAGCTAAAATGCAGCTGCACATCATAATTATTCTAACATGTATATCATATAATTTGTCAAATTCAGTGAATATGTCCTCACAGTCACCCAGCTCTCTGTTTTCTGTGCGGGGGTAACACAAAGCCCTGGATGTGTAAATGGAAAAACAAACAGAACAGCACTATTTCAGCCAATCAGCAACAGGCAACAACAGTTGACAGTAGAGGGGCAGAGGGGAGGGGCAAGTGGGGATCCACATTGGGGGGGTGGAGAAAACACTTAATTTTCTGCATTCTGGGGATTTATAATAGTTTTTTTTCTCCCATCAAGTAATGCTGTATGGTCTAGCCAGGAAGGATTATTGTATTATATATTTATTTAATTTAATATTATATTGTATATTTTATTCATTCATGTATCATAATTCATTTTAACTTTGTTCTATTTTATTCCTATATTTTAGCATCTGCACTTTTCATATTTCTGTCATAGATCTATTTATACTTGTGTGATTTTCTTTTTCTAATTATTAATTATAGGACAAGAATTTCTTTGCCAATAGCTGGATCCAATATTTGTGTTTACTACTGTCAGGAGATGTGACATTGAAGTTTGAAGTTCAACAAATTTGTTTTGGCAATAAAAAGAAACTGTCAAATGAATTTGGGTCATTATAACACTCCTTTTAAAAAGTAGGTATTACAGAATATCTGTGAGGGCCCTTATTATAATGTGAAGCGAAGTGCTGCCTTCTAAGGAACTTTTCAAAAAGAGGAGAGAAAAAAAAAATAGTTTAAGCTTATAACATATAGCCGGCATTTATTAAACATCAAATATCCAACAGTATTATCTTGTATTTTTGTCTTTCATAATGTGCTGTTAAAAATCAGTATGTTTCTTAGTTTCAAACTTTTTCCATAAAATTTGAGAATAAATCAGGATGCTCTGATAGAATAACCCCAAAATAATAAATCAAAGTCCATCTACCCGGGTAGTATGTGTGTTTTTTTGTAGTGTGGTGAAATCCCTAAACTCACGATTGTTTTTTTTCTTATGCAATACACATAATACATTTTCACACAATGCAGAATAGAAAAAAAATAGAGAACTTCACACATCTATCACGCTATGTCAGCTAGTAACACACTCATCGGAGAAAAGGAATACAAGTAAACTCCTTGTCTTAATTTCGACCCTTTGCTCTGCTATTCCTTCCTAGAAGTAGATTTGGTGGGGGAAAAAAAACCTTACACAGTGTGAAAAATCTAAATATAGCTTCAGTTTACTAGTTCTGCTACTACAGAAGAGGATTAGGGCCACTGGTGAAAAATGTATGTGAATTCTAACTTTAGAATTCTGAAACAAATAAAGTGAAATAAAGTCAGAATTGTGAGAATAAAGTCAGAATTCTGAGAATAAAGTCAGAATTCTGAGAATGAAGTCAGAATTCTGAGAATAAAGTCAGAATTACTATATCTATGCTGCTACCTTCATGGTGTTTTTTTCTTCTCTAAAAATCAGTAAAGCAGTTCCCCCATGCAGCACCACCACTGCCACCTACTGGACAAATATGGTGTGCAGCAAAACATAACTGCATGCAGGCTATTTTCGAGTGGGTTACATGTCACTTACTTTTTATTGCCTTGTCACTCACTATGTCAACAGACACACACACACACAACCCCCACACACACACACACACACACACACACACACACACACACACTCTTCTCTGCCACTGCTCTTACAAGTCTGGAAGAGAAGAATTATGTTTGAAAATAAAAAATAATAATATCAGAGTACAAAAAAAATTGATTACTGTGTGGTTTTGTCTTGTTTATGACCAGAAACAGACTTTACATTGGTTTATTTTGGCTCAAGTCTACTCTCAGGTCAGTGCCGTCTATTTATGTGGAGTCTTTAGGCGTATCCAAATTGATCTGGTTTCACCATAAGCTGCTATAGATTTAAGCACAAACAGCCATGATAAGTCATTGATGGAAAGTATTGTGATGTTAAATGCTGTGCTTAAATGGAGACCTGCGGTTAATGATAATAGTCATATCTATAAAGAAAACACTGATGGGTTACATAATAACACCTATAATGTAGTGTCCTGCATCATCTGCTTGTTGGAGATCATAAGGTCGGTATAATATTGGCTGGGATTGATCACAGATTCCCTGCACTGGAGCCCAAAACTGTGGCCCTGCTATGGTCACATGGCGCTGGGAAAACCAGTGAGTACTTAGGCTTTTATTATATCTCATAATATCAATCTTTAGCTATACAAAGATTGTAATTCCCACACAGCCTTTCGGTTTTGTGTTTGCCCCCGTAACAAAGCAGAGAACCTGAGTTCTCTATGAGTCATGATTTAACAACCTGTGCTGAATCTGGCCTCTCTCCTTTGACATCCTGACATCATTAGTATTGAGTGTCTTTGTGTGTTCTCCCAGCTTTGATGTTATTCATTGTTTGGGTTTTAATCTTGTAGTAGTCTCATCACCTTCGAGAAGCTTTGATATTCTTGGTCTTCCTTCATCATTTTCACACAGCTTCAAAGTTTCTTTGGTGAACAGTTTCTGCTGGTTTATGGCATGAGTCATTCTTACTGTGGTTGAATTGGATTTCACTGCGGTTTCATGACATTGGGACATTATGGACTGGCAGAAGGTCCAATGGAACTGTGTGCAAAGCAGATTGTCCAGGGTGCCCATGGATGTAGAAAAAAAAACAACCCTGGAAACAGCTTTGGAGGCGGGGCTCCATTCATTCCTATGAGAGTTGCTCAGTGGCGCATGAAGCTAAACAAGTTCAACTTCCGTGTCTAAAATGACCCGGATGATCGGCACTGCTTCCTCACTGTGTGGCCCATAGAGCAGGCGCACTAAAGACCACCGCCATTTTCCATTGGGCGCGTCTGCACTGTGCTCTGGAGGTGCAGCGACCCCCGCGATCAATCACGACCATTCAAGTCAATGCTTGATAATCCACCAGCCGATCCACGGTGCGTCCCAAGAGCGTGCGTGAAGCGACGCTCCGCTGTGTTAAAGATACGGGAGCCAAAGGGCTTTCCAGCAGCCGGGCAGCTGGATCAGGTAAGGCGTTCAGACAGATAGGAAGGAAGAGAAACAGCAAGAGTATCCAGTCAAAAACACCTTCCTCCCTTCTGCCCCTCCTCTAAAACACCATGGGCAACAAGAGATTCATCTTGGAGGTTGAAAAACATAACAGACATCACAGATGGACCACACCAGAAAAGAGATGACATGAAGTTTAACAGTAGTGTGCTTGGAGTGGAAGGTAGATACTAGCTTAAAAAACAACTGATTGGTCTGTTAAGTACTTGTAGAGACAATAACGCAGGCAGTTGAGCTGGCTACTTCCGATTTAGCACTCCGCTAACCCGATGGGGGAAATAAATGATTTAATCATGTGGCTCTTCTAGACTTTCCAAATGTTATCAGACCAAATGGATCAATTTCTGACAGCAAAACAAGTCATTTGTGGGGTTGGCTTGACAATTAATGTTTTTGTTCATCAGCCCCTCTGGCTAGTTGTTTTCCAAAGTTACTAGACACTCAGCATTTTCACTAGCCACAGCTCTGTGGGAAACTATGTTTTATTTTGTTAAAGTTGACAATGACTGCTACAACTTACTTGAAGAACCAGATTTACAACTCTTTGAATGTGAATTTCCTCCCAAATCAAGACCACATAAAATATTTAGGCCTAACACAAGGTTGTGTGTAAACCTCATTTAGTGTGAAAACATGCAACCGATTGGGACACAGACATAAAATGAGTCCTACTGCATTGGAGTGGCAGTAGCTCAGTCTGACATTACATTATAATTATCACAGACATTTGACTCAGGGACTCCATGCGCCACCCATCTGGCCCGTTTGAGAGCCAATGAGCCAAAACAATAACTATATTTTAGGGTTGTCAACGATATTGCATCCCCACAGTCAGCGTTTAATGACAGAGGTGCTGTCTCGTTTTGGTGCAAATTCAACTCATGTTTAGTACATGTTAACTCGAAGATCCATTGAAGAAATGTAGACGTTGGAGGCCATTAAAAGTCTATATAGGACAAGCGTGGGGTGCGTCGCTTAGGCCTAACTGAACGGAAGAATTATGGTATTCTTCAGTAACCTGAGTAACTTTAACCATTGACAGCCTGATGCTTATCGACTATTAGTGGGTGGCTGTTTGCAGTGTGTCCTATCTGTTATAGTTTCAGTTTTATTCCTGCTTCTTTTTCTGCATTGGTTGCTTTCTGTTATTCTCTGTTTTCTCCCTGGTCTTGTATTGTTCTTGCGTCTGTTCGGTTTCCTGTTTTATTTTGATAGTCTGTTCCCCGTCTAGCCTTGTCTTGATTTACTGTCCGGCCCCACCCTGATGTGATTCACCTGGTGTATCATCTGTTCCTCGTTTGCTTGTTACCGTCTGTATTTAACCTCTGTGTTCCCTTAGTCTCTTGTCAGATCCTTTTTGTGAGTTTCAGATGGCATTTTCTACGTTTGCCTTCCCTGTGCGCTGTCTTTCCAGTTTCTTTTTCCTTGACATTTTGGATTTTTAAGATTTTTTGATTTTGTTTTTGGCATTTTGATCCCTGTGTTTCCTTGGAGTCTTTTTGTAAAATGAACCCTCAGGTAAACTCTCCTGCCTGCCTGTCATCTCTGCGTTTGGGTCTTAATTCTGCTTCATTCATAACGCTATCAATTCCTGTCGATAAAGTATAATAGGGTAAATCCTGTATAGTGCCTACACTTGTAGCTGTTCTGGATCTTTGTAAGTTGCAAATGCACAAAAAAATTAGTCAGGTGTCAAACCTGCACCAAAACATTTTAAAATGTAAATGTATTTTTTAGGTATTATCTTTTATGTTACTGTTTTGTAATGTCTATTCTATGTCTCTGTGAATACTTTATATAATAAAGACTTGAAATATTTTCATTGCACTTTTTGAAAAGAACTTCATAATAAAAGCTTTGCTTATCAAACCAGCACGAAAGTAACAAACAACAAAATGTAATTTATAAAACAAGATGGGTGCAGGTGCATTTCAAATCAATTCAAGCTCTATTCGTCATGGCATAAATACAGTGTATTAACACAACTAAATTCAAAGTGCCACTCCAAATGAGTGCTTTTAAAAAGAAATACACATACAGTATGTAACAAAAAACACCCCCCATCCCCTACATACATTTCAAAGATGAGGAGCTAGGCAGACTAGCAAATAAAAAAAAATAAAAAACTGTAGCTAGGCGACCTAAAGCATACATTGGTACCAACCATGTCAGGTCGCAACAAACGCTTACTCTTGTGGAGGGATTGGAATTTCAAATGGGTCTCTGTAAATTATAGAATGTGGTTTAGACATTCTCTCTCTATGAAGTGTCCTGATATAACGTATAGGTTTGACACTAAATGAAATTGAATTGAATGAATTTTCTTGGGAAGGGGCTAAATAACACTCCAAAGTCAGGCTCAAATTTGAAGAGGAACGAAGTGGCATTGCCGTGTTTCAAAATGGTGTATATGAATAGTTTCTAAACAGGCTGGTAATTGCACAAATTGGGTGGTACAGGAGTGAGGCCCAGTTTGGAAAATCTGACTCCCTGTCCATAAATGAGCTGCAGGTGAGGAGATGGGCATGGAACACCAGGTGAAGAGAATGAGATGAGATTGCCAACAGGAGGGAGTGACACAATCCAGTGAAATGGCAGGAAAACAGAAAATGTGAAGGGCCCTATCTTGCACGTAGTGTGGTGCAAAACCCAACGCGAGTGTCTTTGCTATTTGAAGACCGTCCTGTGATCCGTGTCGTTTAAATAGCAAATGCACCTGCGCCCATCTTTGTGCCCATGGTCTGGTCTTACAGGGAGGTGTGTTCAGGTGAATACTGGGCGAATTGCTATCTTGAGGCAGCGGCTAGTGATTGTGCCATTGCCCAACAAAAACTTGGTCTGAAGTCAATAGAGCAACATTTTATTGTTATTTTAACAGCAGTTAAGTAAAATGTGTCTAAGCTTATGCACAGCACGCACACACACAGGGAAGCCACACAAACATGCGAAAGTCTATATATTGATGACATTTCATTTCTGGGATTGTTCAGGTGCCGCCGGAAATTCCGCTGGATGTCCCACATTTCGGCCAGATGTCCCTCACTTCCTCTTTCTTTGTGTTGGCTTTCTAACCCCTATTATGACGACTCTGGTTACCTGCTCGTCAGATCTCTGCAGGGTAAATCCAGACAGCTAGCTAGAGTTTCTGTCCAATCTGAGTTTTCAATGTGACGTTTGTTAGTCTGTTTGTGCCTGATGAAGATCATATTATTGTGCAGAAGTTACATTTTGCCATAACGTCTCTTGTTGTCCCCAAATGGGAGGTGGGTCCCCAAAATGCAACTGTGAACACTAAATACAACACACACACACACACACACACACACACACACACACACACACACACACACACACACACACACACACACACACACACACACACACACACACCTCTTTGTGTTTTGTGTTTGGCTAAGCACATATTTGGATGTGTTGCCTCAGGCCAGCCAGTAGTTTGTCAGGTTATTAATAATGTACCATAGATCCATTTAAGACTAAGTGACAGCTTGCTCTCTGCACAGATAGATGTTTATAGATGCATGTTTCTGGAGCTACAGATCAAACTCCTGAGAGAACATGGATGCAGTTTAAAATATTCCTGCTCTTACCACTTCAAGCCACAGTGATTACATAAAAACAGGCAAAGTGTTGAGGCAAATGAAAGCATGTGAACAGGGACAGAGTTAATGTATTATTGTTTTCACAAAGAGAGAAATCTAACTTAAACCTAAATCTAACATAATCACATTTTATAGTCACACTAACAGGAGGAAACAAGCTAACTTTAAAAGATTTTCAAAGGCTTGAAACCTCCTGAGCCTCTCAGTGCTGGATGGGTTTACTGTATCCAACTTCTTTAGTATATGTAATCCTCATCCTCATAATGGAAACATGGAATTTAACTTTGGTAAAACGACAGTGTAGTCAGCAACATTGTTGTGGATGCTGCATTCTCAACCTGGCAACCTCCATGAACTTTGAGTCTGGGGAGGATGGGCCGGGGGAGACTACTCTCTCCAGTATTTAGAATTTGGACTGTAGTGACCATTTTAAACGCTAACTGTCAGTATTGGTGCCTTTACTGCCATGTGTGAAACTTCCTTTTCTACATTAAAAAACATTTAACTGATCACAGACGTGCAATGTCGCACAGTTGCAAGAGTCAGCTTGTGCAGCTAGCTTTTGAGCATGATCTCACTTGAAAATTACGAAATTAATATAAATAAGTAGCTGAACATCAATTTCATAAGCTCACCTATATGGTAGTTTAACCATTCACTAAGTAGAGAGGAAAACTCTACTGCACCTTTGAGAATATGTTTGCAAAAAAACTCAAATTGCGAGGAAAATCAATGTTTTGTGTTGACTGATTATTGTGAAAGTGTGTCAAAAATGTTTGAATTTGGCTTACTTCAAAGTATTTCAGTTTTAACCTCATCTAGCCTCCACCTACACTCCTCATCCGATACACACAAACACGCACACTTCGCTATAACACATTCGCATATGTCTTGTATCCAGTAAATGAATTATTCCCATTTACACACACACACACACACACACACACACACACACACACACACACACGTATAAGCTTGCTCTAAATGAAAACACAAGCAAACATGCACACACACATCTCCTCGCCTCTGAGCAAATCCTCGGCTTGCTATTACACCTCGGTGTTAATTTCTTCAGGTTTCTGACAAGCCTCCAAGCTAAAGCATGTTCTTTGTGTAAGTGCTTTTTCTGAACTTCTCCCTATCTCTGCAGATTAGTCAGGGAGCAAATTACCTGCCTGTACAAAAAAAAGCCCAGTCCTACACATTTTGCTGTGCTTGGTGTACAGATCTCCTTTTGAAGACAGACTGTGTTATTTCCCCTTGCCCTGCAGCAGTCCTGGTATGCAAATCATCATAAAATGAAATTTAAAAAGAACTGCATATGTAATCTGGCTGTTCTTATCAGCGTCTGCACAAAGTGCATACAAATCAGGCCAGGATCCCACACCACAGCAAGGGTCTCCACGTAAAAAGGCTGGCTAATCACTAATTGGGTCGCAATGTCTGAAGCAGGCTCAGCTAACAAGAAATAAAATGTGGGGGCGTCTATGCCTGTGAAGTGTCACAGGCTTCCTGGTGACAACCCCCAGCGCAGAAACACACCGACTAAAACCACAGCCACAGAAAGACCCGGAGAGGCTGCAGCTTGCTCAGTTCGGCCTGCTTGAGAATATCACATCATCTCAAATCATTTTTGCTTTTCAGTGACACTTGAGCTCCATTTACGCAAGCACTCAAAGCACATTTTCATAGTATGATATTAACGTTCCTACATGGTGCCTCCCCTAAATTAAAATCAGGTTTATGTCTAATTGCTGTTACACATGAACAGATTACGAGACAATGTATATTATTATTAATGACTTTTGGTTGCTACTGACACTGTTTGTAATATGGATCCTGACATTGTTAGCAGTTATCAATATCTTTTGTTGAGCGATCCCTATGTTGTTATGTACAATGTGCCGAGGATAGGTTAAGTTTCTTTTCAGACACTTCAGGAATCAAACAATGTTACCAGCTTATATTTTGGAATGCTTTGGCTTGGCAGTGTAGACACCATGAATGTAACACTCCCAGGAGCGGGTGTACCAAACAATGTAACTGCTCTATAACTTTATTTTTCACTAAGAATATGTGAATCGTATGGTTTTATCAGCACATACTTTGGGCCATTGTGACCCAACAGTGTGACCCAACAGTGTGAATTTCATACATTTAATAATGACCAAACTGAAATGACAGGAGATGCATTCCTCTGCAGCTACATTTAGTTCTGTAGAATAATGCATTCCCTTAACACTTTGATAGGATTCAAATGCTGTTATTAGTATATATACTTTATTTTATGAGGGGCTGGGACATTATTCACAATTATCTCACACATACATGTGAAATGCTCTCACACGCAGGGTTTCACATGTATAATTGTTCAGTATACACTACTGAACAATTATACACACATACTATACTGAAACCTCATACATATACAAGTGAAATGCTCTCACACACTATTGAAATGCTCTCAAATACGCATACTCAACATTCATTTTTCAAAACTTCATATTAGAATTACATTTTAGTATAACTTAAATGCTTTACAAACACATTTGATTAAGAAACTAAAGAGTCCAACCTCAGAAATATTAAGAGATTAATCAGGTACACCTGGAGGTCAGGGTGGATAGCAGGGTCAAACAAACCCGGGTCTTCACCCAGGAGACCTGTGTTCGTCTTCTGTGCAAAGTCATCTTTTGGGACTTTTCTTTATTATTAATTTTTTTTTTTTTAAAGATAATTTTTTGTCCAGACAGCTGACAATGCGAGAGCAGTGATGTGTTGATAAAACTGAGTTCACTATCCTTGATGAGTCCAAGATATTTAAAGTCTGTCTGTGGGTGGAGGTGTTTTCAGTCCAGTGCGGGCTGTGTGTGACATGCTAACGACCAGTTCTTTTGTATTGTCTTCATTCAGCTGTGTGAAGTGGGCCTCATTTAAAAAAGGTTGTCTATCTCTTTAGTTTTGACCACGGTGCAATAAAGAGTATATAGTGATCAGTAGCAGCAGACATAATGAGATAATAAGTTGATGTCGTCCAAACAGCAATGAGGGCAGCGCATGGAGTGCAGACTGTATATCAAGGTCATGTTTGCCCAGGGGAGGAACCAGTGCTCTTAGCTGGGAGCAGGCATAGAGCATGATGGGATACTATATTAATAAGCTGCTGAAATAACTGCTAACAGCCTATAACTGCACATCAGAAAAGGGTGTCTTAGGCACAAATGATCAATGCTACTTTTTATTCTAGCACTAGAGCCCAGATAAGAGACCAAATGCATACATTTGAACAAAACTACTCCTACTACTACTTAAAAACGCATCTTGTTGTCATATAAGGGCACCATTCATGTTGCACAGACATATTAAATGCATTTTGTGTCTGTTAAGTGAAACAAAGGCACTCTAAAACTTGCCCGACAACTGCCGTTTTAGCTCAGTGGAAGCTCATAGAGGTAGCTGCAGCTACTCAAGTTTGCCAGCACCCATTTAGTTCAAGTTTTTTCAATCAAAAGTACACATACAGTGGTGTGAAAAAGTGTTTGCCCCCTTCCTCATTTCCTGTTCCTTTGCATGTTTGTCACACTTAAGTGTTTCGGAACATCAAACCAATTTAAACAATAGTCAAGGACAACACAAGTAAACACAAAATGCAATTTGTAAATGAAGGTGTTTATTATTAAAGGTGAAAAAAAATCCAAACCATCATGGCCCTGTGTGAAAAAGTGATTGCCCCCTAAACCTAATAACTGGTTGGGCCACCCTTAGCAGCAACAACTGCAACCAAGCGTTTGCGATAATGTGCAATGAGGCTTTTACAGCGTCCTGGAGGAATTTTGGCCCACTCATCTTTGCAGAATTGTCCTAATTCAGTTACATTAGAGGGTTTTCGAGCATGAACGGCCTTTTTATGGTCATACCACAACATCTCAATAGGATTCAGGTCAGGACTTTGGCTAGGCCACTCCAAAGTCTTCATTTTGTTTTTCGTTTCAGCTTGAGTACACGAACAGATGGTCGGACATTCTCCTTCAGGATCTCTTGGTAGACAGCAGAATTCATAGTTCCTTTTATCACGGCAAGTCTTCCAGGTCCTGAAGCAGCAAAACAGCCCCAGACCATCACACTACCACCACCATATTTTACTGTTGGTATGTTCTTTTTATGAAATGCAGTGTTCCTTCTACGCCAGATATACTTGGACACACACCTTCCAAAGAGTTCCACTTTTGTCTCATCGGTCCACAGAATGTTGTCCCAAAAGTCTTGGGGATCATCAAGATGTGTTGTGGAGAAATTGAGACGAGCTTTGATGTTCTTTTTGCTCAGCAGTGGTTTTCTCCTTGGAACTCTGCCATGCAGGCCATTTTTGCCCAGTCTTTTCCTGATGGTGGAGGCATGAACGCTGACCTTAACTGAGGCAAGTGAGGCCTGCAGTTCTTTGGACGTTGTTGTGGGGTCTTTTGTGACCTCTTGGATGAGTCGTTGCTGCGCTCTTGGGGTAATTTTGGGCGGCCACTCCTGGGAAGGTTCACCACTGTTCCATGTCTTCGCCATTTGTGGATAATGGCTCTCACTGTGGTTGCTGGATTCCCAAAGCTTTGGAAATGGCTTTATAACCCTTTCCAGACTGATAGATCTCAATTACTTTCTTTCTCAATTGTTCCTGAATTTCTTTGGGTATGATGTGTAGCTTTTAAGGATCTTCTGGTGGACCTTACTGTGTCAAGCAGCTCCTATTTAAGTGATGCCTTGATTGTGAACAGGTGTGGCAATAATCAGGCCTGGGTGTGGCTAGAGAAATTGAGCTCAGGTGTGGACAACCACAGTTATAGTATGTTTTAACAAGGGGGGCAATCACTTTTTCACACAGGGCCATGATGGTTTGGATTTTTTTTCACCTTTAATAATAAACACCTTCATTTACAAATTGCATTTTGTGTTTACTTGTGTTGTCCTTGACTATTGTTTAAATTGGTTTGATGTTCCGAAACACTTAAGTGTGACAAACATGCAAAGGAACAGGAAATGAGGAAGGGGGCAAACACTTTTTCACACCACTGTATTTATAGCGAAAAGGTCTATATTCATCTTATAAAGATATAGTAGAGAGTGTTAAAGGGCTACTCCAGCAATTTAAAGTACTAAGAAAGTAAAGTATACATTATTTAGCATTACACTTCCATAAAGTTGGGGTACTACATCCATCATATCCACATCACTTCAGATGAAGATTATGTGATCTGATTGAATTCTCCAGAACAGCTACTAAATGGATCTTGTGGTAAGAAGGTTTTGTCAACTGCTGTTTCCAAGACCAAGAATGAATTTAGTGCCCAATTCCCAGTTTGTATGGCAGGCTTTCAATAAAAAATGCATTGTTTCCAAACTTAATTTATTTTCTCAGACTTGACAAAACTCCAGCAGAGCCACAGACCCGATCTGATCAACTCTTTTCCCAGGCTGGTACTCCCCATGACAGTGAACTGACTTTGATAGTGGTTTAGCAACATTGTCACGGTTTCTATTGTGCTTACATTTAGGTCCCAAAATCCTGATGACTTAGTAATAAGAGCGTTGTCATATAAGCAAAAAACATCCCACAAACATGCTAAATGTCCAGGTAAACTTCATATATAAGTTCAGTTGTAGAGAATTAAATCTTTTTTAAATCTGTGACGCAACAACACGTTTCACATTGTAGCATCAGGTCTGCTTACTGAATAGTTTGTTTCCCCTTTTTCGTGCACACAGAACAGACCGCAAGCAGACCATGGAGGGATATTTGCTGAATTACACAAAATGATTGGATTAGAGTCGAGGAATCCACTTTGAATTTATGCATAATTTTAAGTGAAAGTCTAAGAGGAGTAAAAATACACGTGTCCTCTGGCTGCCTAATACATTTCACAAAGGCTTGGTAAATCATTCCATTAAAAGATGAATATTTTCAGTAGCACTTACAGTGTTACAGGCCTGAAATCCTGATCCGATCAAAATTTCTTGTTCAGTGCCCAGATAGCTCAGTTGGTAGAGTGGGTGCCCATATACAGAGGTACAGCAGACCTGGGTACGACTCTGACCTAGGGCCCTTTTTCATGTACAAAGACTGCAGTTCATCTATAGTTAATTCTCAATCATGACAAATTTATTTGTGCATTTGTTTTCATCTTATTTGCTTGTTTTGGTGGTTATAAAAGTACACGTGGATAGCTCCATTATGTGTTCTAGTTCCAGTTCTACTATTTTGTATAGCCATCAGATTGCATCATAAGTCCCAAGCTGAATACCCATACAGGAAGTTCACTCACACAAACACACACAAGCCAATATCATGCATATGTAACTTATGCTAATCAGACAAAAAACTAAGTATAACTTATGCAGCATGAACATGAACACAAAAAAGTTATCTACATGTATGTAGCATATAACTATTAAAACAAGCATAAAAGGTAAAACACTGATATGTCATAATGATAGCAAAATGGTGTGTGCATGTGTGATGATGCTTTGATTTGATGTTCTCAGTCAATACTGACTGTATGTAGTCTTTTTGCAAATAGTTTAATATGAGTTGAGGTATACCAAATGGGAAATAGGCTACCTGAACTCAGTCCTACTCATCATATTATGTATCAAAGTGATTTAGAAGCGAAATTAACAGTGTCTGAGTGAAGCTGATGATACTGGAGGTGACGCTCGTGCAGTGCTGTTCCCCACCACATCACACTGCTGGTCCAATATGCAGTCCAATACTGCAGCCTTTTTCGGCAGGGAGCGCGCTTCCAAATCTACCCTCCCGCTGCGCTCGCTCCCCGTGCCTTAAAAAGCCGCGTGCACGGCTGAAGGTCACTTAAACACAAAAGGCTTTCAGCGCTGCGGTCCAATATAGCGCATGCGCGCTGCCGGAGGACTGCTTCACAGACCGCAATATGGCGAGAATGCCTGGCAGCGGAGACACGGAACAGGAGCAGCTGAGCTGCCCCGACAGGAGCGGGGAGGAGGGGGAGGAGGAGGATCAAGAGGAGATCCAGGAGGTTCAGATCACCGGGGAGGAAGAGGACGAGGAGTCCGACAGAGATGGTGCGGAGCTGGAGTGGGAGTCAGGGGAAACGGTGCTGGACTCCAGCGGTTCCTCCACGGAGATGCAGGCGGTCCTCATGCGTAGTATGGACCGGGGAGAGGAGGAGGGAGAGGCGGAGCCGTGCAGCGGCAGCATGCCCGCCGGGATGGAGTCTCACCTGGAGGGAGAGCTGCAGCGGTCGGAGCGGAACAGGCTGAGCGAGAACACGCGCCTGGCCACCCGGTACGCGGTGAGGATCTTTCGGGAGTACCTCAGCGAGAAAGCCCAAAGTCCAGACTTTGAAACTCTGGACAAGGACGCGCTGTGCGCGGTGCTGCGCTCCTTTTACGCGGAGGCGCGCTCCAAGAGTGGACAGCTGTACAGCAAGTCGTCCCTCATCAGCATCCGGAGCTCCCTGAACCGGTACCTGAACGAGCCGCCCTACTGCCGCACCCTGGACCTCACCAAGGACCCGGAGCTGCGCAGCGCCAACCTGACCCTGGCCGCGGTCATCCGGCGGCTGGAGGAGCAGGGTGCCGGGCCCGTGGTTCAGAAACAGGCCATCACGCGCTCGGACCTGCGGAAACTCTACGAGTCCTCTGTGTTCAACAGTGACACGCCGTTCGGGCTGCTCAACAAAGTCTGGTTCGAGACTTGCATGTATTTCTGCACCCGGGGCCGCGAGAACCAGCGGGAGCTGGAGGAGGACTCGTTCGGCCTGGCGGTGGATGAAGACGGGAGAAAGTTTGTCTACTTTAAAGCTCTGGGGCCGTACCACAAGTCCCGCTCCGCCGCCTGGACCAAGAAGCGTCCGGACGCAGACGAGGACACCCTGCCGCGGATGTACGAGACAGGCTCGGAGCAGTGTCCGTACGCCAGCTTCGTCCGCTACGTGTCCAAACGGAACCCGCTGTGCGGCGCGTTCTTCCAGCGGCCCCGGGACCACTGCTGCGCGAGCGAGGTGACGTGGTACGAGAACAAAGCTATCGGGAAGAACCTGTTGGGCACCAGGATGCAGATGTTGTCGCGCGCCGCCAAGCTCTCCAAGACCTACACTAACCATTGCATCGGTGCCGTCTCCATAGCAACGCTCAACAGCATCGTGGGCGTCGCGGGCTCCAGGCCGACGACGAGGCTTTGCGTTGCCTCGGAAACGGGAAACGGCCACGCGCAGTCCCACCTGCAGCTTGTGATTCCGTACCTCCGGCGGGTGACCGACGCCGCGGACGTGAAGCCGCCAGCGGCTGAGGATGACCCAGGGGCTCCGTACCCCAAGAGGCTGTGCGTTCGCCCCGGGACACGCGCGCCTTCGCCTATGGAGCGGAAGGAGAGCGAGCCGGAGTCTGCTAGAGCCCCGGAGTCTCAAAGTCACCCGGAGCCCGGTGTGCGGTCCCCGGCCGCTGTATCCACACAGGTAACAGAGGGCACGTGATTGTTTCTCTTCTCCGGCAGCCTGTGTGTTAACAGCTCGTGCGTAAAATCCTTTAGTTTATTATGACAAATGAAGGTCTGATGAAAATTCTGGAGACACCACCTCTCTTTTAAGGAGGACGTATTCTGTAGCCGATAAAGTGCACAGGTTTTTTTTCTTTGTAAAAAAACACAAAAGATTTAAAAACTACAAAACAGACTGTGAGATACATATCTACGGTAAAAGAACATGAAAAAACCCATAACTGTGAAAACCCAAAGCAGTTCCATTTTTTAAAGAAAATGTATTAATTAACAAAAAGGTTCAAATACAATGAATAAATAAAATGCAAATGTATCAACATTTTTACAAATATGTATCTTTTATTTAATAGATTAAACTGTTAAATTCAAGTTCAATACTGTAAATTAATTTCTTAAATTAAATCAAATCAGTGGATAAAAATAAGTAAATGTCAAATTTAAACTACAAAAAGTTATTTTATGTTACTTCAGATTTTATGGGCGCCAAAGATGCCTTTTTCTTTTACAGTTTTGTATCAGTGTTTTAGAAATAATTAAAGTGGATAAGCCTAGTTTACATACATACATTTTAAAAGATGTTGCGAACATTGAAGTTGTCAATGTTAAAATTCTTTGGCTTAGTCCTGGATCTTCACAATCCTACCTACAGCACCTCTAAGGATACTAATTATTCTATAATACTCACATTAATGAGACTATAACTTGCTAATGCTGTTGTGCTGGGTGAGCAAACAGAACTGTTCAGAGAATAACTCAACCAGACATCAAGTCAAGGACTTGAGATCTAATCTTGCAAGATTTAAGGCCAATTTATGCTTCTGCGTAATCAACGCTGTGGGTCCATATGTAGCCACGTGCAGATACTGATCCTACGCCGTAGCCTGAAAAGCATCTCTCTAAAAACTACACTTACCGCAACAACTGGCATTGGTCAATGTTAAAATTCTTTGGCAGGGGAGACACTTTCTCTCACTATGACTCTTGAGTCGCTACTCATTCTGAAGATAATCACTGTTGTTCGCTCTCTAACACACACACACACACACACACACACACACACACACACACACACACTTCAAGAGATCATGCCACGCACATGGTGAAAGCTATGCACAGAGCCTCTGCAGAAGCATAAATCCCACTAGAGTTGAACAGAATACAAAGAATAACTGAACAGGTTTGAGGAGAGCAGTTCGGCACACCAGTCTAGAAGACCTTTGTTCTCAGCCTGTCAGGCACTGGCCTCTAACCAGCTTGGCTAATTGCTTCTCTCTGCTTTGCCTCTTGCCAGGCACCAAGCATTGTAAAGTAGCCTACAAGGCAATCTGGAATAGCTGATGCTCTGAGAGAGCAAAGGCATATCTATGTGTCTGACAGATGGTCCTTGTGTTTCTTTACTTCCTGTCAAGCTCCTGACATTATCTGGCAGTCCTGGGCTACCTGGGAGCTATCATTCTGAATCATCGGCACTTCTCTAAAAAACATACTGGGTCAGGCCTGCCAGCCGGATCCCAGGGTGTCACATGCTTCAGTGTGATTGGCTCCTTGCAGAGGGAAGCCAATACCTGTCAGACTGTATTGGTGGAACAGCAGTCCTATAGGTCTGGACAAATATTAAACCCAAAATGAAATACTATATCAACGGGGTATATTATAAGCCTCCAGTAATTTATGTTCATAAAGTACTTAGAGTAGTTAGAGGATATATTATAACCTTTTAAAGTTGCCTCGTTTTACACATCCAGCACACATGAAGCAACATTAGCAAATAATTTGGGTCGTGTCTCTGCTCACCGGATGAATGTCAGTCATTCTCGTCTCTAGCTGCTAAATGCTCCACTATGTCCACCTGCTTGTCTCTAGCTGTGTCTGTCTGTCTGTCTGTCTGTGTCTGTCTGTCGGTGGTGTACAATGGCTTCATGAATAGCTGCCTTTTTCTGCTGGAAATGAGATTGATGAGAGCTATGAGACTGAAGTGGCACAGTTGAGGGGCATAAAACCAAAACAGCGAGCCGAAAAACACTGAAACTTAAAGGAATTTGAAAGTTCTCTTTGTACTACACACTCCCAACAAATGGACTAGTGCACACAATTCTGAAAACTGTTTAAACAAGCCTCCAGACGGCTAAACTCATATAATTTAGGACACTTTGTTCACTTTGAGAACACTGGCCTTCAGAATGCCACACCCGAATCACCAATTGGTCTTACTCAGGTCTCACCTGTTCAAACTCAAAACACTCCAATCGTGTCGGAGCAAGAAAGAGGCCTCAGGGGATCTCTGCTGTGTTCGGGGTGGGGATGAAACAGAGAGGGAAAGGAAGAGTTTATTTTTATTTTTTGTGGGCCTACAAAACAGTACAAAAAATGCTCTGTTTGTATTTCTTTAAACCAATCACAATTGCCTTTGGCGGCGCTAGGATGCAGCAATGGTGTCCTTACAAAAAAGATAACGGCGATGGCAGAAAGGGAAGAGAAAACCAGACATCCCACACAGATAGACGCACCATATGTCAGGCTTTATATACCCACTGTACATCCGGTAACACAGACCAGCGGTGACTCTGCTCTGGACATTGTGCCTATGGTCTCTAAAATAAGAATATTTTTTACTGGATGGTATTTATTGGCCTCTGTTGACATCTGACAGCCACACTATTGCTACTATTAAAACTGCCACTATACTTATGCTGCATTCATGCCACCTGGGAATATCAGGGACTGCCGAGGGGATTACGTTGTTTTTCTGACTGCCAGCGTTCACATGGTCAGGATGCGTGTTCTTCTTTTTTGTTATATTGGCGTTTGGCATAACAACTTGTTGCATTACTGCCACCAACTGTTGGGCGTAGCCTAGAGCATCAGGTGTGTGAAAACATGGAGGCCACAATAACACCCCAAAGCTTGTCAATTACACATTACTTTCCTCACTACTGATTGTACAAAAGCTCAAAACCTACTTGACTTGAATTGGTATACTTGTTACTGGCAATAGCACGCAACTTTTCTAACTAATTTAAGTTACTCTGTTGAAATCAATGGACGACTACAACCTAAATCGATAGCACATTGTGGACGTTGGCAAAATATATCACATGAATGCGTCAATTTTCTATATTTAGGGAAAGTTTCTAACCATTTAACACATTTGAACAATCGTCGGCCGGGTCACCAACTGGGAAACTCTTTAAGCAAAATCGAGCCCCAGGTTTCCACCTCTGTTTCTCACATTAAGTGACATGAATGATGACATTTTCACAGGGAAAAATGTTTTCTGATGTCCATGAATGCACGGTAATTGTAATAGTACTATAATTTTATATTGGTACTACCACTACTGTGTGTGTGTGTGTGTGTGTGTGTTTTGTGTCGCAGGACAGCTGTGGCAGCAGCAGTATGTCCAGTCAGCAGCTGGTCTCCGTGTCTCCTCTGGGCTCCGCCGGCATCCCCACTCCAGCCCAGCTCACCAAAACCACCGCGCCTGTCCACATCGATGTAGGAGGACACATGTACACCAGCAGCCTGGCCACCCTTACAAAGTACCCCGAGTCACGGTGAGAGAGACACACAACCACTATGAAATAAACCTTAACATACCTTTAACTCCTGAAAACTCCTTTAATACAAGGCGTTAGTATATACTATAGTATAGTATAAGTCATCATGGTAGTCATCCCTAAATTGTCCCTTAATTTAAAAAGGCAAAACTGTTCATTTGAAATATTGGACAAATCCATTAATTATCAAATGGGGGTTGTTAAGGTTGGTATTTGTCTTTACAATTACTTTAGGAAATTTACTTTATATTTAAGTGTAAATTAATGACTTTTAAGGGGCTCTTAGGCCCCAATCAGACAGTGCCTCTGCTGCTTTTTGTAATTGTTTTAGTTGTAAAGTGTAAAGTGTTTTGCTCACAACTTTTTGTGTTGCTGAGCAAGTCATATTTTTCAGCTTTGTGCGCCTCGCGATTTTGCAGCAGCACCCTGAGCGCCTAACCTGACGCGCCAGATGGTTTGTTAATAAAAAACCAAGTGAGAAGACGTCTCTGGAAACCGTTTGGAAAAGGGCGGGCACTTGAAAACAGGTACAAAAATACCTGGCAGGTGATTGGATGAACCATCTGTCTATCACGTCCGCCACTGTTGTTTCGGACCAAAGGTTGCGGCCGTCACACACCTAAAACACGCTGTAGCTGCAATTAGCTCCTCACCATGCACTGATTGGTTCGGTCCGCTGATGTTCAGACACAAACGCATTACTTAAAGGTCCCATGACATGGTGCTCTTTGGATGCTTTTATATAGACCATAGTGGTCCCCTAATACTGTATCTGAAGTCTCTTTTATATAGACCTTAGTGGTCCCCTAATACTGTATCAGAAGTCTCTTTTATATAGACCTTAGTGGTTCCCTAATACTGTATCTGAAGTCTCTTTTATATAGACCTTAGTGGTTCCCTAATACTGTATCTGAAGTTTCTTTTATATAGACCTTAGTGGTCCCCTAATACTGTATCTGAAGTCTCTTTTATATAGACCTTAGTGGTCCCCTAATACTGTATCTGAAGTCTTTTTTATATAGACCTTAGTGGTCACCTAGTACTGTATCTGAAATTTCTTTCCCAAAATTCAGCCTTGGTGCAGAATTACAGCCACTAGAGCCAGTCCCACAATGAGCTTTCCTTAGTATGTGCCATTTCTGAGTCTGTAGCTTTTGAGGAGGAGAGGGGGGCAAGGTGGAGGTTGGGGGTGTGGCCTTGACCAACTGCCCCTTTGCTTGTTTGAAAGCCATGATGTCTCTCTCTTTGTTGGGCCAAATTCTCTGGGCGGGCAAAGCAGAGAAAGGGGAGGTAACATTTATGAGGTCATAAGGGGCAAGATTCCAGATTCTGAGCTTTCATTTTCTCAGAGGCAGAGCAGGATACCCAGGGCTCGGTTTACACCTATCATCATTTCTAGCCATTGGGGGACCATAGACAGGCTGGGGGAACGCATATTAATGTTACAAAAACTCAATGTGAAATTTTCATGACATGGGACCTTTAAAGCCTGACGGGACTATTTGGGTTGTAGTTAGTAACGGACAAATGAAGCATGAAGAATAATAAATAAAGTGCTTCATGAAGCTTCATTTGGTCATCACTTTAAAGTTACCTATGCATGTACTGCAGGTGACGTGGGAAGCTGTTAGTCAGATTTCATTTCTGATAGCAGACCTGGTCATAGTGACAGCCCCCGGCAGACAGAGAAAATGACCCATATTTCCACCATCCACTGCTGTCACAATACAGCAGTGAATGATGGGAGGTACAGGCTGGGGAAGCATAACCTAACACCTGATACATTCAAATAAGATTGGAAAGTGTACCTTTTCTAAAGGGAACCTATTATGACTTCCTGTATTGTCACCATATCTATAACATTACAATGCCAGATTTTTTAAATGTAAAACAGGGCCAAAGCTTCAAATAATGAGGTAAACTTAATTCAGAGAAATCCCTGTGAGAAAAATCTTCAGATTTCTCACTATGCTGAACACTCCGCTTTCAGTGTTTTTTTTTTCTACTCTCAGCTCTGTGTCGCGTAACTCGGAGCTGGGTTGCTGTGATTGGTACAGAAGCTGTAATTCTGGCTATCAGTGTTGTTCAGGGTTTAAATGCCTTTTTTTTCTAGTTGTAGAAAGTGCCTCTATGCCATATTAAAGTACACTGCAAACTATAGTAGCTGCATGCTAACAGCAGGGAAACCTGTCATCTTGGCTGCCGATGTTAATTTCTCCCTGATTTCGGGTCACATTACTGCTGAATCATGTCCGTCTCTGTAGTATTTGGTTTAGAAGCCTTGGTGTTTTTTCACGGTACAAAGTCTCCGTTCAAGCCACCGATTTTACAGAGACAGCAATGTAACCGAAGCGCTGATACAAACAGCTGACCAATCAGAGTAGACTGGGCTTTTTCAGGAGAAGGCTTAAAGAGACAGGCGGTCCAACAAAGGGTTGCAGACGTGAATACAGAAGCAGCATACAGTACATGGGCAATATTAGAAAAATAGTGTTTTTTTAACATCAAAGCATGTAAATATGTTCTAGTAGAAACAAAAAATACAAGTATGAACCTGAAAATGCTAAATAATAGTTCCCCTTTAAATCTGTCAACAAGGTCTGAACATTGAGCTGCTGCAGAGCATTTTCAGGACGTCTGTGGCCAGCTAGTCTATATCCACGATGTTCCACTTCCGGGGTTACTCTGGTGCTACTGGAAATTCCACCAGATGGCCCTCTTTTCGTCCGGATGTCCGTCACCTTCCTCTTTTTGTGTGTTGGCGTTCTAACCTCTGGAGGATTTCTGAGGATTATGGTTAACTGCTCGTCAGATCTCTGCAGGGTAAATCCAGACAGCTAGCTAGACTAACTATCCAATTGGAGTTTTCTCACACATGTTCCACCAAAACAAGTTCCTTACAGAGGCTATTTTGCAGAGGCACCGTTGCTCAATCCGCCAAAGATAAGTGTGATTCATTTTAAAGACCTTCCTGTGTAGAGCTGTGGAGGAAGATCTAGATCTAGTGGCCAGCAGATATAACAGCCTCTCCAACATTTGGTTATTATTTGATGAAGAGGCCTCTCTGATTCTGTCTCCATTGTTTCTGGCAGGATCGGCCGTCTGTTTGATGGAACAGAGCCCATCGTGTTGGACACTCTTAAGCAGCACTACTTCATTGATCGAGACGGCCCCATGTTCCGCTACATACTTAACTTCCTCCGGACTTCGAAACTCCTCCTCCCTGATGACTTCAAAGTGAGTGTGTCTAAAACATTGATCCAGGTACAGCCACAGTTTATCACTGAAACGTGTCTGAACAGTCCTAAATCATAGGGAAACAGAGTGGAAAAGTCTAAACTGTCAGGGGAAGGATTTTAACTGTCACATGACTACAGGCCACTGACAGAAAGCATCCTGAGAACTGCTGTGTTACCTCCCTATGACTCACAACTGAACAATGCCTTGCTATAAGGATCAACACTTAACTAACAAGCTTGCTTTTGTTTTGTTGTAAGTCATAGGTTTTCTTTACATATTTACTAATAACTTATGTTAATATGTTCCATACGTATTCACTTTTTTAATAACTTCTTTGGTTTTAAAAAAAAAATGCATTATATGTGAAATGTTTCTAAGCACTCAGTAATATTCTGACATACATAGTTGTTATTCTTTTTTATACCTAGCCAACAAAAATGATCCCCATTCAACAGTACACTGAGTCATATGGTGGTTGTACAATTTTCTGACTTCCTGTCACCAAAACAGTATTAACAGTAATATCGCTAACTATTTCCACCAAGAAAAACTGTTACCCACATTGACTTCAGTGCTGGCAGGCTACTACTCTCTGGGCTGAATTAGCCACCATCAAAGAAACTTTAATTCTCCAACTTTCTGATTCATTAATTCATTGTTTTAATTATGTGCAGAAAACCATCGAAAGACGGTAGATTTTTTTTTGTTGAGGCCCAAACAAATGAGAAAAAAAGTGTTGCACACTCTGGCCACCATTTTATTTGGGTGACGTGTTGGCCCTGTGGCCTTCTTCAAAATCAACAATCAAAGTTACACTAATGTTATAAAGGCCACACCCCGGTCACACATCTGATGGGATCATCATCATTATCATCATCATGTTCCAGCATTAGGGGAAGAAAACATCAAGAGGCTTTCAGTGGCAAAAGCTGCAACCAATCACACTACTAATAGATACATATATATCAATAAATTACAGGAAGGAAGGTCGGTCGGTCGGTCGGTGTGTGTGTTATGCGCATATCTCTTGAACCATTTCAAACTTGACTGGTCTTGCTACGGGCACAAGTAAGTGCAGTGCCAAGTTTGACATTGTTTGGATTAAAAATGCAAAAGATATCATTAAATATAAATATATATATATACAGTATATATGTGTCTCTCTCTCTCTACCTGTCTACTACTGACTGTGTTTAGCTCCGTGTACCTGTCTCTCTCTCTCTCTCTCTCTCTCTACCTGTCTGTCTACTACTGACTGTGTTTAGCTCCGTGTACCTGTCTCTCTCTCTACCTGTCTGTCTACTACTGACTGTGTTTAGCTCCGTGTACCTGTCTCTTTTACAGAATTCCAATTGTAATTTTTCAGAGGGAGTTTTATCCCAGTTTTTTAATTCTGGTTTTATAATCGGGCCCCAAACTTTGCTTCCGTAAAGCATTATCGGCGTTATCAGGAAGCTGTAGATTTTTAGCCAAATTCTTGCAGGGATATTTGTTTTTCCAACTTTGCATTTGATTGCACACAAAGCTCTCCGAGCTTTATTAGACAGAAGTGTTTATGGCCAGGTTGAAACTCCCTGATGCACTAACTTCAACCCCTAAGTAATTATATGAACCCTTTTGTTCTAGTCTGGTGTTGCCCAGAGTGAAGTTGTAACTAACTATTTCCCTGAGATCTGGTCTCTCTCTGCGCGCGCACACACGGTCAGGTTCTGGTGGTTGATGAACACAGATAGGTGCTGATTATCTCTCAAAGTCAAAGTTAAAGTCAGCTTTATTGTCAATTTCTTCACATGTCAAGACATACAAAGAAATCGAAATTGCGTTTTCCTCTATCCCACGGTGAAGACAAGACATATTTTACACAGACAAACATAACATTTAAGTAAACAATATAAAAGTAAAAAGTAAAAATAAGAAGGCACATACAATGAAGAAAATAAGAGCAGCAAAATTTGAATTGAAGATGTGCAATTGTGCATACAGTGGACAGTCAATACAGTGCAAAAGTCAAAGTGTGCAAGTGTACAGTGGAGTAGTGCAAGGTGGCCATTGTGGGTCCAAAGTCCAGGATGTTATGTGACTGAGGGTGAAGGGGGGAGAGGGGGGAGAGAGTTGAGCATCCTAACAGCCTGGTGTATGAAGCTGTTGGTGAGTCTGGTGGTGCGGCAGCACAGGCTTCTGTACCTCTTCCCAGAGGGCAGTTGGTCAAACAAGTAGTGAGCGGGGTGACTTACATCACTCACAATTGTGGTCGCCTTGCGGGTGAGGTGGGAGGTGTAAATGTCCTTCAGGGAGGGAAGTGAAGCACCAATAATCCTTCCAGCTGTGTTCACTATGCGCTGCAGGGCTTTCCTGTTGTATTGAGTGCAGCTTCCGCCCCACACAGCAATACAGCTGGAGAGGATGCTCTCAATGGTGCCTCGGTAGAATGTGGTCATGATGGCTGGTGGAGCACTTACTCGCCTGAGTTTCCGCAGGAAGTACAGACGGCGCTGGGCTTTCTTTGCCAGTGATGCAGTGTTGGTGGTCCAGTTGGTTAGCGCACTGCCATCAGTCCATGAGGCTAATGTCTGAATCCCATTCTCTGTCGGGTAAATATAGTTGTACAATGTCTTCCTCTGATGTAGAAGTAGTCTACACTGTAAGTCAGTAGCGGGCTATACTGTGGTGTTGCATATTAAGTGGTTTGGGGTCCTTCTGTAAGTCATTTTGGGGAACAATTTGGTTTTGAAGAGTTCTACATTGCAGCAATACCACAGACCAAGCAATCGTTCGATTTTCAACAGGCACTGCACTAGTATTGCAAAAGTTAGACATCAGCCCTAGATGAACATCACAACCAACTTTATCTAAACATCCAACAAGTAAAAGGTACCTTCCACAAAACACTATCAAGCTCAACATATCTAGCAGAAGAAATAACATGAATTCAACAATATGTGCTGGTACTGGATAAATCATGTTTTCATATCTAATGGTGCTTCTTATGTTCAGCAATATGAGTTTTCTGTCCTCTACTCATCTTTCCAACATATGACTGACTACACGGGCCCAAACACAAACGTGTGCAGGCAACAATGTTAGCATTCTTTGTCTTGTGAACACTCAACTTTAATTCCCTTAAAAGCCAGTAGCAACTACAAGACTTTAAAAATCTCGACATTGTTTACATGTTGTTGTCAGAAGCCGGGCCGCACGGCCATGATAGAAAAGGCAGACGCACACAACAAAGCCAATTAACAAATATATTAGTTTAAATCATGAAGCGAAAAGAAACTAACAGTGGGATGTGTGATTAATGAGTTCAGTAAGATGAGGGGGCACAAAACAAACTTAACAGCAACCAAGGCGAGGGCGAGTCAGCGAGGAGAGACCACAACTGAATCCAAGAGGCCTTTTAAAAGTGCACTAGCCCACAGAGCCCAGGATCTGCCACTCTATTGACAAACCTCTGTGTGTGTGCGTGTGTGCAGGAATACTCCGTGCTGTATGAAGAGGCCACTTTCTTCCAGCTGACTCCCCTGCAGGTCGAGCTGCAGCGCTGGAGGACTGAGCAGGAATGCGGGGGTTTGTGTCTGCAGTGCGAGTGTGTTGCGATTCATGTGGCTCCGGAGCTGGGTGAGAGGATCAGCGTGAGCGCCCAGTGGGCTGTGATCCAGGAAGTCTTTCCTGAGGTCAGAGATGTCATGTCCAGTTCCTTGAACACCAGCTGGACCCAGGACTCCACACACATCATTCGCTTCCCGCTCAACGGCTACTGTCACCTCAACTCCGTCCAGGTACGACACACACTCTGGGTCCAAATGTCCAACCCTTCAACACCAATCAGGGATCAGACAGTAGTGGTTGGACTGTCAGGATTCTGTCAGCATATTTTGACACTCAGTTTCTCACTCAGGAAACATTACAGACAGAGCAGGTCTAGACCACACTTTATAATTTACAAAGACCCAAACATTCAGTAGCAAACCCCACGCCAGCCTACACGCACTACCCCCATTCAAAATTAATGGAAAGACCTGTGTTTTTGCCAGCCCATTGGATCACCCCCTGCATGTCACCCTCCATGAACTGTATTGGGACAGTTTCTTTATTTTCATAGGACTCATTAGTCAGTCAGGAAGTGACGTTGAAATTACAGCTTAACGCGTCCGAAAAGAGCCACACTTTAAATTGATCTATGACATGTTTAACAAGCTCCATCTTTTTTTTTTTTTCGAGTCTTGACTGAAGAAAAGGTCTCCATGTGATGGTGTCTGGTTTGTGTGTGACTTCAGGTGTTGGAGCGGTTCCAGCAGAGAGGGTTCTGGATCACGGCTTCGTGCGGCGGTGGAGTGGACTCGTCCCAATTTATTGAATACATTCTCCGGAGGGAGGGCCGAGGCAGCCGACACCCCCCCACCCTCATCCAACTAAAACAGGAACTCATGGACTGAACCTTTTTCATTTTTAAACACACATCAGCAACAGTTTTTCAAAGCGAGAACAGATTCACTTTCAGCAGACATGACTACACAGAATCTCCTACGCCGCAGTGTAAATACGCTACATAGGTGACTGAGATGTTATCTTCTTTAATACTTAAAGGGAAACTACCATTTGTTTCAACCTGAAACCTATTTTCTTGTGTTTTTGTGTCTCAGTGACTAATGGGACACAACAATTTTGACATTGGTCCAGAAACAAGCTCCAATGTAAGTTAATAGAGCAACTGTGGATCATTTACATTTGTGCTTGTTTTGCCACTGACAGGCTCAGATTAAGTGTCCCCCACAGACCCCCCCCCCCAATATCTTATAATCATGTGTAGAGAGATCTTCAATATGCCATCTGTTTGTTTCCTGCTCGGCCATATAAAGCCTTGGAATGATTTCTTCCAGCTTATGATTTAAAATCAACTAACCTTGAATGGTTTAAACTGAGAAGTTGATTAACCCTTGTGTTGTCTTCCCGTTGACCGTGTAACATATTTAATTTTTTGGCAGGAGGCAACATTATGGAAAGGATTTCTAAGGAGGACCTTTCTGTTAAAGATTAAGATCCTTTTTTTTAAACATGAAAACATGTGCGTTGCACCACCAGACTCCATGTAAATAAACAATAATTTTAGCATCGTAAAATACACAAATCCAGTTTTCTTCAACTCTTTTTGTTAAAATAAACACATAGTTTACAGATTTACATGTGAAAATCTGTTGTCTCTATACACACTAAAAGTATTGCTCTTTTTAAATGGAGTCTGGTGGGTTTAGTGCTAGCGACCTCAGAGCGGTTTCTGGTTAAACAGAAAGGTTTTGAAGAGGTTTTAAAAAGGTCTGTCTCTGTAGGGATCCTTTCCATAATGTTGTCAGACACTTAGAATATTAATCTGAGCCTGTCAGAGTTAAAAACAGAATTTTAGTGGACCAAATTGAAGATACACATTTGCCCCATAGGGTTACATTGCAGCCCGGTCTGTGGCTGCCCATTACAGCGTTCACACTTAATTCTGGACAAATTTCAAAGATTGTTGTCATCTTCTGTTATCTGTCTGTCAGTCTGTTTCACACAAAAACATGGGAAAATAGGGTCCAGGTTGAAAAACAAAATTACCCTTTAACTCAGAGTTGACATACATTTCAGACAGTAGTACCATTACTGTAGAATAAATAGTGCAGGGATTGGATTGTGGCAAATGTGATTCTATAAATTTGAGCTACACTAGCATTAGCATTTCTATTTATAAGAAATGAAGGCAAAAGTACCTAGGGATGTGCAGCATACATGACATCTTTTATCATGCAATATTGTGATTTAGTATATTTCCTGAATATCCAACCATTGATGGATAACATTCCCAGATGCTAATGTATGTTTTGGGCTAATCCCCTGAATTAAATACCTGAACCATTTACTGCATCACATTGATGCCATATTGCACATGGTCCTGTTGACACATTTCTGCTGTTTAAAGATATACTGGAATATTTGCCAACTCTACCATCATGCTGGAAAATGTGCCATATCCACATATAAAATGCATGTCCTTTAACCTTATGCTAGGCCTGCATGATTGTTATAAAATTGCGATCTCCATTCACGATTTCATTTTTAAATAAGACTTTTTTTTTGAATTTTTAAAAAGTTTTTTAAACGACTTTCTCATTTAATTTTACGAGCCGACTGCATCACAAAAACGCTACTACTTTCTTCTGTGAGTTTTAAACATAGACTGTATAAAATAGGTTTTAAAGCGCTGCAATGCTCTCCCTTTTTTTCATGGGAGCCTCTATGTTTTCAGGCTTGTGGTGATGCGCAATGTGCCAAAAATAAAATCTATGTTTGGTACTGCCAATTTCTGTTTTGTCATGGTTTGTGTGTGCAATAAACATTACATTTCAAGAAAAAAATGTGTGGCAGAGAATCGTGATATCAATTCTAAGCTTAAAAAAATTGTGATTCACATTTTTTCCCCTGAATCGTGCAGGCCTACCTCACGCTGATATTCACTGAATGGTGCAACAACACAAATGGACTGCTGCAGCTATTCTTGGGAACTGGCTGATGGCTACAGCTCGTAATCTGACTGCATATTTTTACATGGATTTCTGCACAGTCCAGTTTTAAAGATGCAGTATTTTAAAATGACAACTGGACACTCGTACGTTTTGTTATGTATGTTTAATCCCCTCAAGACACCACTTTGTTATTTTGTAAAATTAAATATTGACAGATTGATAGTAATGTTGGATTTTTCGGAAACTGTCCACCCATAAAAAAGGAGCACATCAGTAATTTGTTCAAATACGTATAATGGCGATGTGAATTATGACTCATCTATTGGGAGAAAAGAAGGGATTGACATGTTATTGTTCAGCTGATAACACAATGACAGTTCAGAGGACCTGTTGACTTGTCAACGTCACATGGACATTTGACATGCAACAGAGAAAATGACTTTTCGCAGACTGCTCAGCGTCTCCTTTAACGTGCAGGACACATCAGCAGTACAAATTATTTGCTATTATCTGTTCACAATTGAAATCAGGTCTACACAAACCATTTTGAAGACCATTTTTTCAGCCAAGGCTACTAGTTGTTCTGTATATGTTGTATAAGTACTGTATGTTCACTGCAGCTGCATATAAGTTGCAGTGTCTTTTGCATGAACTGTTGCATTCCTTTGGAATATTTGCAGAGACCACCAGTGACTATAACCTGGAGCAAATCTGACGTGTGCATTTGGAGAAGTATACCTTTACAGCACAAGCAAATAAGAACTCTTATTTACCAATTTATTTCAATCATTCAATCATGTGTGGCATGAAATGCCTTTGTGTCATTGTACAATTTCTGTCATTATTTTACAACGGAAGACCAATCTACACAGGAAGGATTTGAATTTTTTTCCCATGCAAAATCACTTTTCCAAATATCGTTTAAAAGGACACATTGGGGTTAGCCCATAAATAAACATGCAGCAGCAACCCAAGCCAGCATTATTTATTTATCATGTTTTTTCTGTTTTGCATAATTATGATTGTGAGAAACTTTCATGATGAATAAACAAGAACTCATAAGTAAGGATTTTCAAATTTTTTGGGGGCTTTTCTGCCTTTAATGGACAGGACAGCTAGGTGAGAAAGGGATAGAGAGAGGAGAAGACATGCAGGAAATCATCACAGGTCGGACTCCACCTTTTTTATATATATATATATATATATATATATATATATATATATATATATATATATATATATATATATATATATATATATATATATATATATATATATATATAAATCAGCATGTTGCAGGGCCTTTCCTACGGTGGCACCTCTGGTATAACCTCCCTAACCTTACCCTAACGTCCCCTTAACATTCACCCAGCTGATTACCTTGAACCTGCTGACGAAAATAATGTAAACTGCACTCCATCTCTCTCTCAACCTAACAACTGCATCACTCTAACCCTGTTTGTATGTGTCCCTCAAGCAAGCTCTCGTTCCAGATGTTTGGCTGTGAATCTCCGTCCTTGAGGAGATTTAGCCTCTCTTGGGGTGTGCATTCCATGCATCTCCTCCAGAGAGGTATCCATTAAGGTTGATCTGCACTTAAGTGAATAAGGGTCTTTTGAATTACCTTTGACTTCATCAAGACGTTTCAGTAACATAATTCATATTAATGTGTGTACGTTTCATAGCAATTAGTCAAATGACTTTTGTGACATTGGTTCTGGACCGACCTACTAACATAACCATCCCCAGATCCACGCTGCTTTGGTGGCTAATAACAACCAAAGAGACTTGTCAGTATGTGACACATGCTACTTATTTTAATGGTCAAACAATGAAAATGCAGAACAAAAAAAGTCAACGTTCAACTGAGAACTACACTTCTATTCCTCTCTTTTTAATCCCACTTAGGTTCATTAACATACAAAACCAAAACGTTGGGTGCTTAAGAGACCAGCTGATTACCATCACTGATTCAGAACAACATACTAAAGGAAATAGTAGGTAATAAACAGAAAGATATTTGATGAACTGAAACAAAGTACAAAGAACATTTGAGGGAAAAAAGAAAAGATGTACTGCAGCCTATTTTTTAAGCAATCATTAGCAGTAGGATGAGTTAGTTAAGGTAGTCAGAGCATGGCTTTGTACAGAGTGAGAGAGTGGGACAGGAAGTGGTCCTGCTCCATACACAGCAGCAGATCCCTCAGCATGACCCGAGTCACTCTCTGTCTGGGCAGCAGAGTCACCTGACACACACACACACACACACACACACACACACACACAATATTACGGGCTTTCACACCAAAGTTGCTCAAGTCCTTGAATAATTATGAAATGAAACAACGGAAATATTGCCAAAAACTAAGATTATCATCATTTTAGAAATGATGCCTAAACAAAAATGCCTGAACCCCAATAAACTACTGTTTCTCTAGTTCTGACTGGGTGTGTTTAGCAGCACATGCTGAAGAGTGTACAAGAACAGCTGTTAAAAGAGCTCCCACTCCAAACACATTTGCCATCGCTCCCCCATAGGTTCTGTCCTCGTGTGTGTGCTGTGCCAGCTGAGGAAGAGCCTGTGAAGAGGTAAAGGAAGCCCTGTGGCTGAGAGGAAAGAGCCAGAGAGGCTGCCGGCTCCGCTGGGTAGTGGAGTTCAAAGGCAGTGTGTGTGCCGTTACCAGAGCGTCCTCATCTTTAAACCTACAAGCCTGCAGCGCTGCGACTTAAACACACAGAGAATTAAAGACTCCATGAGCTAAACTAACACATGCTAACTGTGGTGAGCTGTAGGCTTGCTGTGTGTCTGCGTTAGCGGGGGCTGGCCTTTATACCACCTCATTCTATAACCTGTGCTAATATGGAACATGCTGCTTTCTTTTATTTTCTATCCATCATTGGTGCTACACAAGCATATCGTTATTCCGTTTTGATCTTAAGTGCTAAAAAAAAAAAAATAGGTGTGAGGTGTTTCTCATTTTGTTTCTCTGTTTGGTGCGTTGAACTTTTGTTTGTCTTTACCCTTGATGCAAAACACTCACAGCTGTTTGGTTGTTTTGGACTTTTTTTCTTAGGCAGCCAGCTGGCAAGGTATGATTTTTATCTTCTGTAACTATTTGTTCATAACGGTGTCGGTAGGTAGGATTGCAAAGATCCAGGACTTAGCCAAAAAATTTGAACATCGACAACTTCTCAGTCCCTCCCCCTTCCCGCTAAAGCCAAAAACGGTCCCCTAAACCCCTCCCCGCACAAGGGAGAGCTGTGCACAATAGAGCGGGGGGGGGGGTAACCTATCTGCAGCTTGTGCCCGCGGGGAGGGGGAGACGTTATGGATTTTGCAAATCGCACTACAGGCTGAAGGTGGTACGGGATATTTTGTTAAATTATTCATGTAGTTCTACTCGAACTTAGGATCAGTTTCAACAAATATGACAGCAAGTTTAAAATGTTGAAGCAATCAGAGCAACTTCCTGGTTTCCATTTTCCTTCAGAGAACTGATTCGAGTATAAGCAAAAAGAAATACTGCACATGCTCCCTTTAAGTTTCAACCCTTTCTCCTGGTTTACGTGTTGTCAGTATGTTAATTTCCACAGCACCCGTTCCATCACTAACTCAACTTGTCATACTCACCACTCCGCAGTTCCTTAAGAGTTTTTCTTATTAAAACACAAGTATGGTTTTCCTGCACTTATTCCAAACATGTACATTTTTCATTCAGTGCTCTTCCTGGACAGGTGTTTCCCACTAAAAGCCTTTCGGCAGTTCAAATGTAATAATTCTACCATCTCTTTGCATTATTTTAAAGTGAATATATCTACTGGAAGCGTGGAGCGTTGTTGCAGTTTGGTTTTCACTCACCTGGCCTCCACTCTGCTCCAGAGGTCTCTTCTTGCGAGGCCCGATGGCAGCCAGAGCCGTGAGGTTGGCCTCTCTCTGCTGCAGCTGAGCTGCTTCTATTTGTTGGAACTGAAAAGAAAACAAGAGACAAAAGGGTTGGTGAATAGAGAGTCAACTTGACCGGTACCTCTAAAGATCACTGATTAACATTAAACATATCTTGTTTGCTTAATCTGTACCAAGACCAAACAAATTTTATTTTTATTCTTATGTATGTGTAATATGTGTGTATATGTGTTTGTTGTGTTATGGTTGTCTTGCTACTGGATATCTAAACTGTCCTTCGAGATGAATAAAGTAAGTAAGTCAGTCAGTCTATCTATTTGATAAATAGCCACACTGCAACCAGTGCCTTTCATCTCCTACACACTCCCACGCCCTGCCAGCGAAAAACATGACACACTCTATTGTACTACCAAATTAACTATTTACATGAAAAATAGCAGGGATTTAAAAAGTTCCCAAAACAACACTTTACAGTTTCATTCAGAAAAGGTCAAAAAATTGTCAAAATGTAGATTTAAAACCACAGAAAATAGCGCAAGTTATTTTTAAATTTTAAGACCCTGCAGGCGGCGAGCTTGCACACTGACTGTATGGTTGAGTCTCCGTTTTCTCCAGGATGAAACACATACACACCTCTTTGGCTCTTTGCTTGAGCTGCTGCTGCTCTGGATCCTCAGTGTGTGAGCGACTCTGTGATTACAAACAGAAAAATGTTGAGTACAGTCAGTAGTCAGAATTCACGAATCACGGTTCGTACACCTTTTCCAAGTTCAAATTCAAGCACTTTCAGGTCCATTTTAAAGCTTTTTCCAGCACATTACACCACTACAAATTACATACCAATACATAGTCAAAATTATTATTTAGTGTTTTGCAATAGCAGAAGGATTACATATGCAAGCAAAAAACAAGTTTTATTTTCTAAATATATATCAGTCAAAGGAGACTTTGCTTGCTATCTAACCTTTGAACAGAAATATTTTACAAGTTTTGGTTTTGGGACACATTCTTGATATATACAAGGTTTGATCAAAATCTAAGACGGTGTCAACAACAACCTCTAATTCCATTTTAATCCAGAAGTAACTGACAGTGCACAGGCACCTGCCTGAAAAATAGCCTATATTAATTTAAAAAATGTATTTAATTGCAATGTAAATATTATATGAGGCCATCCTCAACCTTACAGTGGGCTACTAGGGCTACTAGCTACATAGCTAGAAATGTTCACTTAGCGTTTTGTTGTTAAACTGTGTGTAAAAAGAGCGGTGCCGTTAAATCACCGGTTTCAGGTACGTCCGGTACCGTGTGGATCGTTTCAATATTTCGTAAAGTGTTCTTTCTGCCATATTTTAGGAATCATCAGAAATCATTACATTCATACTGTATATTCAAACATGAACAAACTTGTATACGATAGCAACAATGGAATCAAAAATAGAATGGAACAGAATCAATAACCATTTGGATTGAAAACATAATACATGTTGTTGTTGTCATAACGAAACACTATGAATACTAGAACCCAACTTGAGTTCTGACACAAATTCACTCAGACAGCAGTTTGTATCAGAGATTCATTTGACTGTGACAATCCAAAGGTGCACATTGCAACAGGAGAAAAAAAAAAATACTGGAAAACATGGAAATCAACTCCCGAGAGATTCAATCGCAAATTAATTTCTATCTCAGTTCACTTGAAGAACAAGTACGGTGTGAGCTGAAGGACAGCGAGGCAACGCTCACCCAATGTGAATCTGAGGGAAGAGCTCACCTGATCATCCGAGAGGACCTGCTGGCCAGTCTCTTCGATCAGCTCCAACAACAGAGAGAGGGCAGCAGTTGGGGCCATGAGGAAGAGCTGATGCAGAGGGACACGCGTGACTTGAAAGTTCAACTGGCTGAATGTGTCCACTTCCCACCCAGGGAAACAGAGCATCTGAAATCCCAGCTGGGAAAAATCAGCAACAGGCTGCGAAAAGCCCAAAAGGATCGACCTGCAGACCTTTATTACTCAAGACCTGAAAGTCAAATTGGAGCAGATGAACAGAGAGAAGGAGGCCCTTAAAAATAATGTGGAGACTCAGAACGTCGAGCTTCGTAAAGAGAGACAGACGCTCGCAGAAGCTAAGACCACCAAGAGAGAGAGCTTTCTGGCGATTGAGAGGGCTCAAGCTCAGGAGCTGCAGGATAAATTGAGCAAGACGGAGGAAGCTCTCCGAGAACAGGAGGTGGAGGCAAAGGAGATTCTGGAAAGATCCCAGGCTTCCCATAGAGCCCAGCTGGATGAGGCTCTGGCTGAACGTGTCCACTCCCCACCCAGGGAAACGGAGTATCTGAAAACCCAGCTGGAAAAATTCAGCAACAGGCTGCAAAAAGCCCAAAAAGATCTCAACCTGCAGTACTTCATTACTGAAAACCTGAAGGTCGAATTTGAGCAGATGAAGGGAGAGAAAGAGGCGCTGAAAACTGTGTTGAATACTGTGGAGACTCAGAAGCTGGAGCTTCGTAAAGAGAGACGGACGCTCGCAGTAGTTAAGACCAACGTGGAGTTAGAGTTGGAGAGCTACCTGGAGATTGAGAGGGCTCAAGCTCAGGAGCTGAAGGACAAATTGAGGAAGCTCTCCGAGAACAGGAGAAGGAGGCAAAGGAGATACCGGAAAGATCCCAGGCTTCCCATAGAGCCCAGCTGGATGAGGCTCTGGCTCAATGTGTCCACTCCCCGCCCAGGGAAACAGAGCATCTGAAATCCCAGCTGGTCAAAACCAGCAACAGGCTGCGAAAAGCCCAGAAAGATCTCGACCTGCAGACCTTCATTACACAAGACCTGAAAGTTGAATTAAAGCAGATGAAGGGAGAGAAGGAGGCCCTTAAAAATATTGTGGAGACTCAGAAGATGGAGATTCAAAAAGAGAGACAGATGCTCACGGTAGGTAAGACCACCAACCTGAAGTTGGAGAGCCATCTGGAGATTGAGAGGGCTCAAGCTCAGGAGCTGAGCAAGATGAAGGAAGCGCTCCTAAAACAGGAGGAGGCGGCAAAGGAGATTCTGGAAAGATCCCGAGCTGCCCATAGAGCCCAGCTGGAGATGCAGGACAAAAACAACAAAACCTCATGGCTGCTCTTGAGAAAAAGTGTGAACATCAGCTGGAGAGTGAGCGTGTCCTATGGCAGCAGGAGAAAACCTCCCGGCTGGAGGAGAGCGACAAATCAAGAGCCTCCTATGTGGATCAGAATAAGGAGCAAAGCTTTGTGAGTGACTACCTCCTGGCTGCTCTGAAGAAGACTAAGAAGCAGCTGGAGAGTCATCTCAACCAATGGAAAGAGGACAAGGCATCCTTCCTTCAGGTCACAGAACGCCTGAAGCTGACTCAGCAGGAAAAAGAGCAGGACTGGGAAAGGACCGAGAGCACCTTGAGGTCCCAGCTGGTAGATCTTCAGAGCCAGATAATGCAAAAGCCAAAGAAGAAGAAGTGGTACAAAAAGCGTCTGCCTGGCTGAAGAAGAGAAAATGCATTTGTACTTATATAGTATCTGTCTGTCTGTCTTTGTGTGGGTGGGTCTGTCTGTCTGTCCGTCTGTCTGTGTGGGTGGGTCCGTCTGTCTGTGTGTGTGGGTGGGTCCGTGTGGGTGTGTGGGTCCGTCTGTCTGTCTGTCTGTCTGTCTGTCTGTGTGTGTGGGTCTGTCTGTGCGGGTGTGTGGGTCTGTCTGTGTAGGTCTGTCTGTGTGGGTCTGTCTGTCTGTGTGGGTCTGTGTGCATGCGTGTGGGTCTGTGTTTGTGTAGGTCTGTGTGTGTCTGTCTGTCTGTCTTTATGTGTCTGTGTGTGGGTCTGTCTGTGTGTTTGTCTGTCTGTGTCGGTGGGTGTGTATGCGTGTGTCAGTGTGCATGCGTGCGTGCGTGCGTGCAGGGTGTGTAATGCGTCAGTGCAGTAGTGTGGCAGTAGTAGAGCTTGTAGTTAGCGCGTGCTGCATGCTACATGCTGCATGCTACTGCCACCGGACAGTCCTTTGTTTTCAGGTGCTGAAAGAGGAGCCGAGTGTGTGTCGTCTCCTCTGCCAGTACATAGCCTCTCCACTGCCAAGACCTCGTACATGCCTACCCGTGGCACACATGGTAACTGGTCCCTTGTGGTTCCAGGCTAAGTTGTACAGGATCTCGGAGCAGCAGTGGGCCCCAGAGACGTGGCATGCAGGCCCATCGGTGAGTAGAAACGCCCTGATGCCCATCAACCACTGTCCCAGTTATGGGTAAATAGCCCCAGCTATGGGTAAATAGTGAAGACCCTAAAAGCGGTGCAGGCAGAAGACGACTGGGAAGGAGGAAGAAGGCTACGTGGGTTAACTCAGGAGGGTACAGTGGCTATGGGAGCAAACCCTGTGGCGATGTGAGAAAACTGAAACTATTCCTCACAAATATATAATAACTACTGCATACAAACACACACTAGCTATAAAAAATGATGTCATGTTTGTTGGTGTGCCGGCCCTGGGCCTGTCCTACACGTGTACTGTGGTTTGTCTTGTTAACTTGCAGGTGTAGAGGAGGCGATAATGAATTGGTGATCACCTGGCCGGTCCTCCCAGACTATTTAACCCCTCCTGCCCCAAGACCCGGCGGCCGCATTCTCCCTGACAATCACACCTCACCGTGCTCTTGTTTGCCTCATTATTTAATAATTGTCACTTTATTATCGTTACGTTGCTGTGCATCTCCCTCTTTTGTTGTGGCCTGTGAGCCGGTCGTAACAAGTTGGGGGCTCGTTTGCCGTGAGTGCAAAACCGGGACCTTTTTTGTGGCTTTCTTTAATCCTAGTTAGTTGCTGTTGAGGCAATTTGGTTTAGTTAAAAAGACATGCTATAAACAGCCAAAATAGTGTTTTGTAATAGCGGATGGATCACATATTTAAGCAAGAGTTTTATTTTCAAAATGTATCACTGTTCAAGTAGACTTTGCTTGCCATCTAACCTTTGAACAGAAATATTTTATAGGCCTTGGTTTTGGAACACATTATTGATATATCCAAGGTTTGATCAAAATCTGAGACAGTAACAACAACCTGTAATTCCATTTTAACCCAGAAGACTGACCTGAAATATAGCCTATATTAATTTAAAAAAAATTTATTTCATTGCCAAGACATATACACGTATCTAATAGAGCAGTGCAAATATTATATGAGGCCATCCTCAACCTTACAGTGGGCTACTAGCTACGTAGCTAGTAATGTTCACTCAGCGTTTTGTCGTGAAACTGTGTGTAAAAAGAGTGGCGCCGTTAAATCACCGGTTTCAGGTACAACGGGACCGTCTGGATGGTTTCAGGTATCGGTATGTAGCTAACATTAGCAGATAAGCACATTGAAGAAAAAAATAATAATAATCTGGAGTAAAACATTGCAATACTAACATTACGTTATCACACCAAGAAGGGCCAGATTAACAATTTCATGTGCCCTGGGCAACAAGACTCAAGACCTCCCAGCCCCAAAGCAACCATTTCAAAGTTGCTATCATCTAGAGCATATAGCCTATACTTCCATAATAACAAATCAGGCTTCTGCATGGCTCGGTGGAGATGGATGTATTTACAATAGCCTCCGCATTTATAAAGGGCATTCAAGAGACAGAACAGAACTTTTTACAATTCACAGAACTTGGTGGCTACAGAGTCATTATTAAATGTGTCAATATGTAGCCAATCAAATACCTTTTGACTGCAACAATGACATAAAGCAGACAGCTAGGTAAGCCTTAACTTAAAACCAGAGATTATTTCTAATATGCAAAATGTGAAATTATCACCAGCCATGAAGCAAGCAAATGGTGTGTATGGAGAAAAAAAGTAAACCATTGGCTACACTGTTGCCTGTAGTTCAAAGTCAAGATCATGGTTATTGTTTCACAATCAACTATATCAACATTTTATGTTGATGCACTACTATATATTCTTATTATTTTATTTCAACAAATGGGCCTTACAACTGGCCTCTTCATCTGCCTCCTCCTGATCACTCTACCTCTGTCCCTCTCTCTGAATCTGCAGCCTCCTCTTCAATCCTATCGTCTTCATCCTCCTGATCACTAACTGCCTCTGTCCCTCTCTCTGAATCTGCAGCCTCCTCTTCCTCCCTATCATCTTCATCTGCCTCTTCCTGATCACTAACTGCCTCTGTCCCTCTCTGTGACTCATCCCTCACAGTCAATTATACCTTTCCCCTCTTCTCTTTCACTTATTTCTGAATGTCCTGTGGTCTTCTCCTGTTTAACCCACCTGGTCTCTCTAGTTTACTGCCTTCTCCATTTCCCTCCTCCTCTTCCTCCTGTGCACTACTCCGAATTTGAATACAAATGATCTCAGCACGCACCGTGTAGTGTGCGTGTGTAACGCCACCAAAACAGCAACCTCTCAACGTTATTAAATTCAAACATGCCAATTTGTAATATTTTGGATTATGCTGTTCTTGTCTTTACTAAAATCAAAACTAATCAAAAGGCAGAATGCTCTTACAAATCATGAGGGAGCGATTTGACTTTTGGCTAACATAATAGACGCGCTGCTGTTGATGCTGACTCGTCTTTAGCATACATTACATTAATTACAAATGGAACTTTAAGTTAAACGTGTGTTTAAACTGACTGGGGGGGGGGGGGTCTTTGCCGGGATGCAGGGCCGCCACACCGTAGCAGACTCGCTGTGGCAAGCCGTGGTAAAGTTGGTTTTATATTGAACGTTGGCTATTAGACACATTCAAAAAAATCGATTATGGAGTTTGATCAAACCAACTTTACCATGGTCTGACAGCTTGTCCTCGTTCGCTCAACAGAATAGCTACAGACACTGTTGATGTGATTTATCATAATATTTTGATTGAACAGGTTGCAAAAATCAAATACAAATTCAAGCATTTTCAAGCATTGTATCCAAAATTCAAGCACTTTTCAAACCTTGAAAACACAACATCAAAATTCAAGCATTTAAGGATTTCAAGCACCCGTACAAACCCTGTTAATGATAGGCAGAAACCATTGCAGTGGTTTCAGATGAAAAGTCAAGTCAAACAAAGGCCGTGCTACTTTCTGGCCATGCATCGCTTACTTTGGCCAGACGCAGCAGTCTCTCTCTCTCCTCTTCATCTTTTCTCTTCTTTTTCAAACTCTCCACTTCCTCCAGGAAGCGAAGCTGGGAGCGTACATCACTCACTTTGGCATGCCACGGGTCATCCTGTTGCAACACAAACACAGAAGTTAAGAAGATGGAGAGGCCCTATTTTCCTGGCAGTGCACCCCCCCAGGTTAAACACCCCTCAGATTGTTTGGTGTCCTGACCTTTGACCATCTGCATGGTATTTTGGCGCCCCACGCAGAGCACACAGTTCACAGGTGGGAGGTTCATTCAAATGAGGCAGCATACAGAGTTGTTGGTATTTTAGTGGAAAATGGATCTTAGACACTGCGCTAGGAACAGAAGTCAAAGATCCACGCCTGTTTCTGGTGCAACGTCACTCTACTGCCACTTTGGTGGCCACAAATGTGAGTTTCTTTTAATTTGTGGAATGGGTTAATATATTATCTTCTAAATGCTAATGTCAGTCTGGCAGTGACAATGTTACTTTACCAAGAATTTTTTGTGATATAACACAATAGTTATGTTGTTATAATGAGACATTGCTGATCTAAAGAATATCTAGTAATTTAAAGAAACTATCATAAGAAAAAAAGTTTCTTTTAAAAAGAAACTGAGCAGAATTTATTTTTTGTCATGGTGGCAGTAACTCACTGCCATATGTCATGTATGACTGTCTTAGTTTGAGTAAATATAAATCCCTCCATCATATGGGTCTGGGTAACACTGCTGTACCTTCAGGGCTGGCTTGCGGTGTTCTGCCATCACACTGAGCTTCTCCAGCAGCCCACGGAGACACTCCTGCGTGGCATGAGAAACCAGAGCTAACACTTCTGGAGCGACATCCTTTACTCCCAATGCCTGTCCTAACACAGGAGTCACAAAACACCTGGCTCAAGTTTCACAAGAAGAGTCAAAGACACATTATAGCTAAGCTTAAGTTAAAAGGTTGGAAACTGTAAATAGAAGTATAAACATGACAAAATGCATGCAACCACATTTCATTTTCAAAGGATTTTTAGGAGGGATGCACCGAATCCAGGATTCAGGATTAATACATTTAATGTTGTGGCATTTGACATAGTTCCCCATTTTAAATTTAGCCTGGAACGGTTTCCATGAATATAATTCCTAATGGAAAGAAAAAAAAAAAAAAAAAGTAATATCCCCATTTTGGTTCTTTGTGTGTAAGAAGAGAAACTGCAATTTAGTGTAGTCATGCTGTCCGCTGCAACTACTTTGTCTAATAGGAAAGAATAGCCTGCACTAATACTGATGTAACAAATGAATAGTGGTCAGAACGTTTAATGAAATGTGGAGTCTAGCAGGTTGGCTGAGCTCTTGTACCTGTACGGAGGATTCGGCAGAGCATTGGGTTAGGGGAGAGGAAGGGCTGGTCGTGACACGACTGCACCACAGAGCCAACCACGCTGGTCAAGATCCGGGCATTCTCCTCCCTCAGGTTGACTCCAGCCATAGAGGCGACATCGTTAATGTCATCATCTTCTCTGGGAAATACACACACAAATAATTCTGTTCTGTGCAGCTCATTTCACATACGTGAAGAAGGTTTCAGGTGATCTTGATGACACAAGAGCATTTAGTGGACTCTCAATCAAGAAGAATTTATTGCCAGATCCTCCTCCACAGCGCTGCGGAGGAAGGTCTGGCTGGTCCACACAGCATTCTGGAACTGGAGAAAAACATGCTGATTTATTGGCATTTTTTTTTTGTTTTTTTTTTTTAAACCAATCCCAATCGTCTAAGGTGGTCTTAAGCACCGCACGGAGCCTTGGTGCCTCTGCACAATAGCCTTGTGTACGTTCAAAAGTAGTTTTAGTCATACAACAGAAAGCTCAGATTGGACAGATAGTCTAGCTAGCTGTCTGGATTTACCCTGCAGAGATCTGAGGAGCAGTTAACCATAGTCCTCAGAAATCCACCCGAGTTTAGAACGCCAACACAAGAGAAAGGTGTGGAACATCCAGCCTAAAAGGAGGGACATCCAGCCGAATTTCAGGTGGCACGGAACAATACCGGAAGCGGAATGTCGTCGATATAGACTACGTTTAACTGAACCTTCAAGGTAAACAGATGTCTAAACACAGATGCTAAAGCCTAGTGTTCATGTGTGCTCTCTCTCTCTCTAAGTGTGGTTGGCCCACCAACCTCCAAAAGGAGACAGTCCTGAGACCAAACATTCCCTAATCATGCAGCTGCCTAGATTCCCTAAATCTGTAGAGAGTCCCACATAATTCTAGATTAACAGGTTTGGTCATTAGAGTCTGGCCAAATATTCTTGTGCCATGACCTGTGATCTATGAATGACCCGATGTTGTCTAAGCCTTCCCTTTGTCTCATCATACCACAAAATGGTGTTTCCGGAAATTCCCCCACACAGGTCAGCCCGTCACACTTATATTTGCGTCTAAAGATATTAACTTTATGTATTACCTGTAGGATCCTGAATTGAATGCAAATTTGGTGGAACGAGGTGGCTCCTGAGTGAAAGGCTGCTTCATTGAAAAAGTTCCTGTGAAAAGAAAAACATACAAAGTTATTCGGAGAGTAGCATTTCATTGCTGGAGTAGTCTGGTTGATCGGAGTACATGTGTTCTTTGTGAATTTACACCTGCATTTTACAGGACACAGGTGAATACTTCTCAAACAGTGCACAATATTAAGTAGCCTAAAAATAGTGTTCTCTTTTCTATTTAATTTTTAATCAAGAATTGATTCTGAATTTGAATCGTGACACCAGGAATCACAACCAACTTGTGACAATCCCAAAGAAGCCTTGTCCTGTTACCAGTGAAGTGTTTTCCTGACAGGACCACAGTGGGTTTGGGCGGGGGTCTGCTGATCTTATAGGTGTAGTTTGTGGACTGGGCTGATGTCACTCTCACAGTCACTCCTCGAGGCTGCTGGTGGCTAACCTGCATTTAAAGGGAGATCATGAACCGTTCTCCGGGACAAATCTAGCCTAGGAAACCAGGTTTCTCCAATTCAAAGCATTAATTGTTCCTCACGTTCATTGATAATGAAATGTTTTTCTATCATAAATGTACACTGCTCACCTCATTAGACATCCAGACATTTTGTTACCTGCTGGTTGGCATTGAGGTTTTGTCCTGTGTCGGTGCTGGACTGCTTCATGGTAGAAGACGGAGTGCTGAGGTTTCGGGCTGAAGCCTGTTGGATAAATAACTGGGGGTCTGCAGTAAGGCGGCGCACTGCAGGAAGACTTTTCTGATAGCAATGACAAAAAGATGAGTGGGAAAGAAGGCATGTCATCAGCCAAATTCTATTTTACCCCCAAGTGCCTACAGCCATTTTTACATGAACTACTTGAAGTTCAAATGCGTTTCATTTATCGATTTTTATGCTCAAGTATATATATTAGATTATATATATTTAAGACTCTCAAAGGGAAACAGGTATCTCTCTGCCCTGTCAGAAGCTGCTCTCCCTCCCCTTTGTCTGCCTTGGCCGGTGTGTGAGTAACAGCCCGGTCAGCAAGTCCTCTTGTGGAGCATTATTACTTTGAAAAAACACAGGTTCCAGTTAATCTCATAATGGATATTATTGTGTGTTTATTTCCCCAATGTGTAACGATCGGGGAAATAAACGCCTCGTGTGGAGTCTCCTGATAGAGCTCACAGCGGGGTCTGTGAAGGTGCACAGGCCGGGCGGGAAAGCAGCGACCCCTGCAGGCACCCGCCAGCTGTCACGCAAGACTGTGGAGCTTCTGAACTCCGACAGTCAGACCAAATTTGCAATTAGCTATCAATTTTCGTAAAAAGGCTCATATTTGTATTTTTTCTTGCATAAAAAGTCCTAGAAGTAAATTTAGTGATGAAATAGCAGGCGAACAATGTATTAAGTTTCCAGTTGGTCACTTTGCACACCAACACACTTGACTTTGAATTTCTGATTAGGCGGGCCAGCTGTCAATGTGGGCAGGCCCAAGCCCGTCCGTGTCTGACAGGGTGGGGGGTGTGGCATCACCATGGTGGCTCTCCATCATGATGTCGGTCGTCCATCGGCACAACCCAAAGCTGGCTAACTCCTTCTAGCTGAGTTAGTCTAGCGCAATTTTCTTTTGAATTAGTCAACTGACCACGGCAAACAATTCAATGCCCGATCTACTCTTCTATTCTATTTCCATGTACATTACACAGTGCGTTCTTTTACCTCATAAACAATCTTTGGCAGAGTACAGACCCCGGCTTGCAGAGAGCAAACAAACTAGACATCAGCCCACAGACAACAGCCCTGACAATGCAAAAATCGTAATTTTTGCGTCATCGGAGGCATTTTTGCCCAGCGGCAGTGGATTACAAGCCAGCTAGTTCCGCATGTTTTCATGGTGGGCTGTGTTAAGACAGACTTGTGCAGAAATGGGGGAGCTCTTATCCAACTACTGCTAACCGCTGGTGGTGTTTGTGACTGTTAAATACCAACCATTTTACATTCCACGCAAATTCACGGCTGTGTTTACAGCCCACCAAGTGCTAATGCTACCATTGCGTTAGCTGAACTTTACAGAGCCTATAACGTGTGTGCAGTAAATGTAGCCTGTTTCGTATGTTGTTTAAATATATGTACGCTCTTGTTGCTGGACCTTCCTCCGCAGTGCTGTGGAGATGGGTCTGGCAATGAGACACCATTCAGGAGGTAACAATTGTGTGTTGTTCTCTGGTCACCTTGAGGAAAGGCACCAAGCAGGGCTGTGGAGTCGACTTCAACTCACGATACAGCTGTTCTGTAAACTCCTCCGCTTCTAGCTTCCCTTCCTGCAGGATAAAACAAGGACAAACACTTCAGGCTTTTAATACAGTTTTATATTAACTGGAAAATTATGTTCAAAAGACAATGAAATAAGCTGGTAAATTAGTAATAAAAAAATAAAAAAACCCACTGAAAATGATCCAACTACAATAGAAAATATGAGAAGAACAGGGATTTGCTAAAATAATTGTAACTCAAAGTCTTAGTTTTTTTACCCCTAAAAAGCTAGTACCCTAGCTACTTTTAGGTCTACAAGATGTTTCAAATCAATCTTAATACATGTTGACAAAGGTAGATCTGATGCATGTAGTACTAGTTCTTCTCTAATCCAAAAGTGATGAGCAGTAAAGAATGTGTAAAGCGGTTTAAAAACCCAGACTGAAGGATTTATGATATTATTGGTCATTCAAACCTAAAACTGACTCTTTTTTTTTTTTAATACATTTTAGACAGAGGATTTCATTATTCTACTACTGTACTAAGTGAAAGCAGCTCCTGTGATGATGGCGAGTAGAGGCGTACCAGCAGACTCCGGACCAGTCCTCGGACGTTGTTGGCCATGTTGGCGGACCTGGAGTCACTCGAGGCCAGCTTGATCAGAGTCACCAGGAAGTTCTTGCACTTCTTCACACTATCCAGGGTCGCCTGTTAATGAAAGGGCAGGCAACAACCAAGCGTAATAAAAAGGTCAACTTGGTCAATTTGTGATACGCTGTTCTCATACCTCCTGTTCAGCTGTCATGCAACTGATGCATCGGTGTTTATGCAGCAACTACCTGCATTCTTTGTATCACTGTAAATTGTCTAGGAAAACTCACTTATAAGATTATTTGGTGATTGTCAGAAATTCTATTAAAGCTGACACATACTTCTAAATTGGTATGTGAGCCAATACCTGACTTTGTAATTAAAAAGTAGCAAAATTATGTAATGCTGCAAGGAAAACCACATTTCATGATAGTAAAATGGTAGGAATAAAAGCAGATTATTATTTTTTTTCCTTTTACATTAACGCTGCAGTGGGTAGAAAGAAACGGGCACATGCATGTGCAGAACGGCTGATAGGAATGCTTGCTGTGAAGTGAACTGTGATTGGCCAAGCCTAGCCTAGAGGAGACGCAAGAGTCTAGTTTTCTTTCAGACAACTTATGGGACAATATTCTGAAAGATTATGGAATTTCTGCGTCACCGAAAACAAAAACCACAGCTTTAACTGGTAAAATGTATATGGACGATGGTCAGCATGAAAAACAAGTGCACCTCCACCCAGGAACACTATTGGACTTTCCTGTTTGAAAACAGCAAGACATCCACAGCAATTAGGCATGCTGGGTATGTTCTTATATAAAAAATGTTTTTTCTGTAATGACAGCACAAAAATAGAAATGCTACATGTGGAGGAGGCGTTATTATGGAACTCTCGCAACTTCTAGGCACAACCTGCCCTTCAATAGCATTCACACTCTTACGCACTGTAACGTAACCCGATTTGATCAGGTCCTATCCCCTGACCAATTGGCTATCCTAATCTAAACCACTCATAGTCAATGTCCAACCCCAACAAAACGGGCTGTATCGTAGGGCAGGACTTGCCCAGAAGTTACATGGGATCCATAATAACACGTGAAGGAGATAGTAGGGTCCCTGTTATTGTACTGGCCAGGTGCTGCAGTTTCAAACTGACAGTTTTGCAGACAAGTAAAATCCAAAGTGAGAATGCAGGTCAGAGCTGGGACCGGTCAGACTCACCTGACTAATCGTGGTTAGGGGTTCCTTTTTGGTTTCCGTGACAACCGCTTGAATGCGATGCTGGCTCCCCTGTTCAGATACAGCACTGAGGGGTGGGACTACAGCTGGTTTGTGAGCTACACCAATCACCTGAACAACACAATATAATCTTTCACTCAAAGAACACAGAAGCAGATAAAAAAGGGCAAAGGATAAGGCCATATTCTTAATTTTGCAGCAGGCCAATTGTTGATTTTGCAGGTCTGAGGGCCGAAACACTGTCAGAATAAATAGAGAAATGCTGAGGAGCAAGAGCATTGAGCACTTTCTTCTTACCTTTATAGGAGGCTTTCCGTAATTTTTATTTGATGGGTAAAATCAATTTGCTTTCAAAACTTACAATGCTCACTTGTTTAAGGAGCTCTGTGAAGATCCACAGGTGCAGCAACGTGCTGGATAACTCATAAAAATGAGGGAAACCTTTAAAAGTGCAGCAAGGCTTAGGGATTAAGTAGCTGGTCTTTGTCTTTCCCTTGTTCTCTGTCAACCTTCTAGTACTGCCTAATAAAAGGCATTAATCCTTTTCCAAGTGACTTAAACCTAGGCAACTACCAGTCTTTATTTTTCTATCCTCCTGAATCATTTATTATTAATGATGGGTGAAGTATAAGTGAAGAAAGAAGGAGCAGTTTCTTTTAAATTTATATCTGTTACAAGCAAAACGGATGATAGCAATATCATGGAAAAATGTACACGGACCAAGTATTGATAAATGGTTAAAGGAAGTATGTGTATTCTTAGAAAAAAATGACATTCTCTAAAAATGAAAACAAAGCTTTTAAAAAAAGCGGACATACGAATTTGGAAAGTGTGCTGGATTGGGGGAGTGCAAATGAGGATGATTGATGGGCTTCTATATTGGGAGTAGGATGCAGACCCTGCACACCTCGCCCTTTAGACAACAACGGTCAGCCGATGGCCGATAAATGCTGCAGATTTATTTTGGCCGATATCTGGACGATTCGCGCTTGTTTTAAACCTCTACTTGAAAGATAAAATGTAACCCTAATGATTTATTAAGATAAACAAAAATTCTCAACAAAAACATATATTGAACACTTCACCAATATACACTTGTATACTTAAATTGAAAAGATAATGTAAAAACATACAGTACAGGCCAAAAGTTTGGACACACCTTCTCATTCAATGAGTTTCCTTTATTTTCAGGACTATTTACATTGTAGATTATCACTGAAGGCATCAAAACTATGAATGAACACATGTGGAATTATGTATTTACCAAAAAAAGTGTGAAATAACTGAAAACATGTAATATATTCTAGTTTCTTCAAAGTAGCCACCCTTTGCTTTTTTGATAGTGCTGCAAACCCTTGGTGTTCTCTCAGTTAGCTTCATGAGGTAGTCACCTGTAATTGGCCACTAGTATGCATCAGTATATATGTATGTGAATGTTTGGTTAAAAACAAATTAAAAAAAAAAGTGTTAAAAAAATAATGGTAGGAGTATTATTCTTAATGACGGTTGAAGTATTATTTAAGACAATTGTGGTCGAATTGCAGTAAAACTTCTCATGAGCGAATGCTACATGACTGTTTGACCTTTTGTACCTTTACCACAGCGGTCTTCTGGACTGGTGCAGGCTGGAAACTGGGAGGGGCTGCCATCCTGATCACTGTCACCTTCTCGTTACTTTTATTTCCAGATGCTGCAGATACCTGGGTTCCAGACATGACAGTGAGTCGAGACCACAGTGGTGAGGATGAGGATGTCTCTACAGTAGGGCCGGGTACCAAATTGGTGATGGCGCAGTGGATATAACACATGCCATTGGTGTGGGAGATCTGGGTTTAATTCCAAATACGATACATCAACCAATGTGTCCCTGAGCAAGACACTTAACCCATAGGAGTAAAGCGCATCAGCGTCAGTGAGCCAATCAGCACGCAGCAAGCTTCTACCAGATCTAATAATGTCTGCGATTGGCTGTCTTACAGTACACGTTGTAAAGACATGCAGGAAAAACTTGACATTACAGAGAGATGGCTCACGTAGTAGGAGCTGAAAAATACATTAAAAGATCTATGCCGTAATGTTGTAATTCATTTTTGTTTAATAAAATTGGCAGAGTTTTCCCTGCCACTGAAAGATTTAGGTGTAGCACCCGAGCCGTTTAGGGCAGCACCTACAGCCGAATGAACCTAATCAAAAGACTTCTCAGATATGATTGTAGTTGGATTTTTTAGTAAGTTTTGTCTTTACCTTTTATTAGATATTTACTATCTGCTCTAGCTTCTCAAATGTATAGGCAGGCTGGGGGGGCGCATATTGATGTTAAAAGACCTCACAAGTGAAATTTTCATGCCATTGGGACCTTTAAAAGAAGGACGTCTAAACCCCTCGCCAAATATGTCTTCCACAAAGTGAGGGAAAACACGGAAATTGGTATTGAAAAAAAGTAGTGTTTAGGAACCAGTATCAAAGTCACAGTATTGGAATCGGTACCAGTATAAAATATGTCTGAACAATACCCAGCCCCTACTCTACATTACTCCATCTAAAAACTCAAAGCAGAAGCACACACACATACCTGTGGGACAAGTATTCTAGGCCCTTGACCACCAACGCCTCTCTGTCCCTGCTGAGCCTGTGCCAAAGCCTGCTGGGATACCAGCATCAGCTGACCACTGTCACTGCGGATCAACATCATACCTGTCACAATCAGAGTCCAAAATCACTTGATGTCATTCAAGAGCTGCAACTAATGATTATTTTCATTGTAGATTGGATTATGGTGAGTGGATTATTTCCTGGATGAATGGATTAGTTGTTTGATCTCTAAATTGTCAGACAATGGTGAAAAATGGGGATCAGTGGTTTCCAAAAGCCCAAGATGATGTCCTCAAATGTCTATTTTTGTCCACAACTCAAGAGATTCAGTTTACTGTTGCAGAGGAGAGAAGAAATACATTTAACAAGCTGCAACCAGAGAATTTTTTACTTGTTTTAATGACTCAAACCGATTAATCGATTATAAAAAAAATAGTTGCCTATTAGTTTAAAAGTTGACAAGTAATTGATTCATCTTTGCGTCTCATCTAATTAATGAATCATGTAATTAATTGATGATTTGTCCTGAAGAGAGTGCTGGGTAAAGTATACCTAGTATGTGTCAGATATCACAATATTTTCTACCACAACGATATTGTAGGATTAACTATTGTGCTTTCACAAAACATAAGCCAAATAGATTTTAAATGAATTTCCATCAATATTTTGGATATAATGACTAAGTAGGTAAAGGCAAATAGAACAGCTAGAACAGTCTGGTAAGTTTAGAAAATGACATCACTTCACTGTACATGATGCAAGCCTTCTGTGATCGCGCACCACCCCCTCCCCCACGCAGTTGCTAATTAACCAAGGACACGGAGGATTAAGACAACATGATGGACTCTTTACAACGTCATGATTTTCACTCGAGTTTCTGCTGAAACTGTTGTTGAAATGTTGAAAAAAAAAAAACACAAAAACACCAGTAGCGTGTTGCAGCTCACCTGCTGGTATCTGGATATTGGCTGGGAGCTGTGGGGAAGCAGCGTGGGGCAGCCGAGGAGCCACAGTGACTGTCTGTGCCCCTGCTGCCCTGGGTACAGTTATCACCACTGTCCGTCCTGGGGTGGGGGTCTGGTTCATTGGGGCCACCTGGCTCAAAGCTGCTTTTGTTACCTGTGGTTGGCTGGTAGCAGACACTCGTCCTGGGGTGACCACCTTTGATACCACCATGACAGAAGGAGAGGAACTCTGACGCCCTGCAACAACTGCAACTGTACAGGAAGGAGGTTGGGGGCCATGGCCAGTGGAGAGGACTTTAGGTGGGGGGGTAGAGACACAGTCACCCTTTGAGCCTCCTGCAGCAGTGGCTGGGGGTTGCACAGAACCGAGGAGTCCACATTTGGCTGGGACCTGTAATATCTGGACTTTATTAGAGGTGTCTCCTGCCACTGCTGCCCCGCTGGACTCCAGCTTTGGGGCTTCAATAACCACTTTATTTGTGGCCATTATATTCCTGAATGGAAAAACAGTGGGATTTTATACATAATCCAAAAATTATTAAATACAAAAGCAAGAGTTTGATTTTTTTTTTTCTTTCACGTGCTAAAACGTTGTTTTATGTTAGATTAAACAAAGTTGTACCCCATTGAAAAAAATAATGCATTTAAAACGTCACGACAGTAAAAACAAGAAAAGTGTCGACAGTCAGTAGCGAAATGATTTAGTATTTGTAAAATTTGACTTCTGTGTTTTCTTTTTGGTAACTTTACATATAGTTACAACGTTAAGTGTTTTAGCTGTACACTAGCTAGGTAGAACATTGACATTTGCTAGCTAGCTAACTATTTCATACAATATGAACGTTAACGTAACGTAAAGGTTAAGTGTTTCAGCTGCTTTAGACAACTGAGATAAGCTAGTTTATGAACATTAACGTTAGCTAACGTTATGCGAGTCGTATCGCTCCGAGATTTTGACTGGAGTTAGGCGTTATTTAATCCAAAGAGACAAACTTTTCGGTTTAAATAAGTGTTAGGGTTACGTTCGCTGAAATTGACCGAGTACACTTCAGGAGAAAAAGCAAAGTCACGAGCTCACCTGTTGTCAGAGATTTTGTGGCAGCGTGGTACCTGAACTCATCCTGGACCAGTGCTGCATTTGTGGCACACAGGACAGAAGGACTACGGCTGAGAAAAAATACTGAATAATTTTATTACAATATCGATACGTTGAAGATGTGTGGCAGAATGAAATGTAAACTATAAAAAAAAGACTCAATTGAACACAATTAGTAAACGGTGACTGTAAAATGACATATATAAGTTCTTTTCCCGCCAGCAGATGACGCAATTGCATCGTTTTACGTCACTTAACATTTCAGAGGAGCTCTTTGAAAAGGTTGGGGAACATTTTGTTCAAGGAAATGTGATTATATATTATATAGCCTACTTTCCATTTCACCTTTTCTTTGTATTGTATTTTCTGTATTTTGTATTGTCTTCTTTGATTTTCTTTTTTTTTCCTCTCTCATTATGTATTTATATTCTGTGCAACACGGTAATTTCCCATTTTTTTGGGATCAATAAATATCTATCTATCTATCTATCTATCTATCTATCTATCTATCTATCTATCTATCTATCTATCTATCTATCTATCTATCTATCTATCTATTGAAGTGCCTTTCTTCTTGGGTTTTATTTTCATTATGTCGAATTGTTCAAACACTGTAACATATTGGTAAAAGATTGCAAATGAAATAAATAATAATAAAAAATAAATAAATGACAAAAATGGTTGGGAAGTAGCCTATACATAAGGAATTATTTCCACGTCAAAAGGAAAATCACTCCTCGAGAAAAACATTGTTGGAACTCTATTTTTCTAATATTCATTGGGAAACAACATGGTTTTCTACCCATAAACTGATCATTTTAATATATAATATTTACAGTGTATGCTTCTACTGTACACATTTGTATTCCCCAATAAATCCAAAGAATTACATTATAAAATATTGCACAATATTTCTCCCAATAAGAAATTTATTTCAAGTGGCTGTGGACAATAAATGTGAATTTGGAGAAATTGAAGAATAAACTATTAGACATTTATTCTGGTAGTGTCAGTATCCTTTGGAGAGCTCCGGAAAAAAATTGAAAACTGTTTTTGAGGAAAATTTCATATCTATAAAGCTACCTTTTCAAAATGGCAGCAAGCTTTTAATTTTAGTCTTTCCAAATTATTAATAATACAAAAGGTATAACTTTTTGTATTTTTTTATTTTGTTATTTTACACATTCTCTTTTTCTCACTGTGTATTTAAGTACCTTTTTTCATAAGTTTATTTATTTTATGTTGTTATGTAAGGTTGTAATGCTCATTGAAAGGATATGACTGCCTCATGTATATAGTACATTTTAATTACAATGCCAAATTGTTCAACAATTGTTTGTATCACATGCTATTTGTGAAAATGTGCAAATGAAGTTTTTTAAAAAAATTGATAAGTTCACAGGTTATTTAGGAAAAATACGGTGGTGTTAAGTTTAAATGGCTTGTTTTGTCTGACATAATGCAGGGCAATACTCTTTATGTTTTTAATAAAGATTATTTTTTGGGCTTTTCTGCCTTTAATGTAGGCCTACAGGAAAGCTAGGTGAGAAAGAGAGAGGAGCAACTTTCACTGTCTTCCACAACTTCATTGTAACAAACATACATGCAACTTTTATCGCGATTTTTTTTACAAAACTCTAGCGAAATCGGGAATTTTGGACTGCAACAATCTCGAAAAAAGGCCATGAAATCCTGGTAGGGCTGCCCTTGTGTTTGTCATCTCATCTCATATGCTGTGTCCCTATGATCCTATCCTGTCATATTCATTATAGCCTACTCATGGACATTATGCCGTCATCATGTGCTGTAGTAGGGGGGCCCCGCCTTGATAATCCTGTTTAAGGCCCCTGTGTTGGCTCGTTACGCCACTGCAGGCATTAAACACATGAGAGAAGGACTCAAAATCTTCTTCACAGAAGGAGCAGGGGCAACATTAGTTCTAACTTTATTCATAAATTAATTCCATGGATAATTATCTGTGTAAATATTTTATTGTATTTTAGGAACGTGTGAACCGTTTGCCTTTTCTAGGATGGTCACGGCATGACCCGCCCAACTCTGCCTCTGATTGGTCAGTAGCAGTTGCTTTCTCTGATGGGATTAGTTAGATTTAGGCATCAATAGCGAGGTAAGCCAATCAACGGCCGAGTAGGGCGGGACTTCGCGCCGTTTTGCTACGGTTTCCGGGTTGAACGACATGTTTCCTCAAAGCGAACGTCTTCTTTACGGCAGCCTACTATGGCGTTATCATACTAGATTAGAACTGTTTTCGCGAGGATATTGAGTTAAGTTAATGGTGGAGTTTTACATTTGGATTAAAAATGACTACATTCCTGCACAGCCAGCAGCTAGGAGCGGGAGAAGGAAGAGTAGGGACAGGAGAATATCCACTTTTGGAAGTGAGGAAAATGACGCCGTGTCTCCACTGCCAGCGGCCAGGAACAGGAGAGGAAGGGAGGACAGGACAACATCCTCTTCTGGAAGTGAGGATTTAACGCTAAATTCCCTTGATATATACCCTATTGGATAAAATAGTGATACTGGATGCTAGCTAACTAGGGTTTTATGTAGCTAAAGTTTCAAAATGTATAATGCATCAATATTAACAGCTGTTTGCAAAGTTTTGAACTGTGACGTTAGCGTCTTATAGGGGTGGGAATCACCAGACGACCCCCGATACGATATCATCACAATACTTATGCCATGATTCGATATTGATGCGATTTTAAACATATTGCAATATTCTGCGATATATTGTGATTTATAACCATTTTTTCCCAATTTCAAATGATGTCCCCAAAAGGAAACATTTGTTTTATCTAAAAAGATACATTTGTTTACATCTGTTTGTTCAATTTTATTGCTGCAAAATGGGATTGCCGAGCAGACAAACTGACCAACACACATATAATAAAAGAGTTATACTTTGTGCCTGTGTATCGATACAGAATTGCCACTGAAAATATTGCGATACTATGCTTTATCGATTTTTTTAGTGTCTTAACCATAGCTACCATGTAACTACAAGGTATAGAATATTAATGAAAATGCTGCTTTCTTTCAGAAACTATTGCCTGAGGGATATGTCCATCTGGTGTGCTCCTATGAGGAGGTGGCGCCAGCTCAGTTTAGGGCACATTTTAAACTCCAAATTACGTCAGAAGACGAGGCATTTAAATGGCTGGAGTATTTCCAAACCTCTTCTGGGCAGACTTGGAGGAAGTCTAAAACATATCCAAACTGTGGACGTTACAATGCCTACAGGGTAAGTTACAACCAATGTGTTTCATTTGTTGCAGTCAGTCACATTTACTCGTTCAATCCAAACTGCTTCAACAGTGTTGTGTCCACAAATATGCCTAAGAGATATATAATTTAATGATTTATATTCTTAATTGATCCCCTATGAAATTACAATTTACACTCTGTTAGGCCTGAAATACACACACATGCTCAGGTCCTATACATTCACTAATGGAGAGATGTCAGAGTGAGGGGGCTGCCAGTGCTGGACCAGCGCCCTAAGAGGGTTCAGTGCCTTGCTCAAGAGCACCTTGGCAGTGCGCAGGAGGTGAACTGGCATTTCTCCAGCTACCAATCCACACTCTGTACTTTGGTGCGAACGGGGACTTGAACCAGCTCTTGGGACTGAGCTACTGCTACCCTACTTATTTGGCTGTAGCCTAGTTAAAGTATGAACATGACTTGATAGCCAGTGGTGTAATGTAACTACATTTACTCAAGTACTGTCCTTAACTACAAATGTTGAGGTACTTGTACTTTACTTGAGTCTTTTCTTTTCATGCCACGTTGTACTTCTACTCTGCTACATTTCAGAGAGAAATATTATACTTTTTACTCCACTACATTCATCTAACAGCTTTTGTTACTAGTTACTTTACAACTTAGGATTTCTGCACACAAAACACATGTAGTTTATAAAATCTGATGTTTTATTATAAATGAAACTAGCCAACAATATAACGGCCTACAAGTCCAAATGAAATGATTAGACCATGGGCGGCTGTGGCTCAGTGGTAGAGCGGTCGCCTGCCAATCAGAAGGTTGGTGGTGCATCGGCGTGTAAATGTGTGTGAATGTTTATCTGATGAGCAGGTGGCACCTTGTACGGCAGCCTATATTCAGCCTACATTCATACGGTGTATGAATATGTGTGAATAGTGATAGTGTCCTGTACTATGTAAAAGTGCTTTGAGGAGCCGTAAGACTAGAAAAGCGCTATATAAGGAAAGTACATTTACCATTAAACACTGTTTGGATCCTTTACACTTTCTAAAATGGGACTTAATACATTTTCCTGATGTTACTTACAGACTTTTACTTAAGAAACATTTTCAATGCAGGACTTTTACTTGTAACAGAGTATTTATTACAGTGTGATATTAGTACTTTTACTTGTAACAGAGTATTTTTTACAGTGTGGTATTAGTACTTTTACTTAAGTTAAGGAGTCTTCTTACTAGCAATGCTGATAATGACCTAAACTAATAAAATTGAGCTGATAAATTAATAAAAGGTTAACAAAAGACCTTGGAAAATGGAAACATACTCCAGCATTGTAATAGGTTATGATTTGGGCTACAATAAAGCATACATTAGCTTGATTATGGTGAGCCACAATATGCCGTTTAAAAAAAACTGGAGTGTGCAGCCAGTTGTTTTTAATCTTCATTAATCACAAGTTTATTTTTGTGTCTTAGGTGGACTTAAGGTGTCAGCACAACACCTATCCTAGACCCGTTGTGAAAAAGACTAAAAATATGTCATGTGGTGCCACCATGTACTTGGTTCTGAAAAGGAACGCATGCAGCCACAACAGGAAGTCAAGGTAACTAAGATAAGACTTTATTCACCCCCTGGCTGGGGCGGATCTACGGGGGGGGGGATAATAATTCCAAATGTAATCTCACTCCTAATTTCCACCGGTTGCACGCTCCGCTGCGTGTTGGCTCTCTGCTCCGCCGTCCGTCGATTGCCACCAGGTCCGGCGGATTTGTTGTGAGGCAGGTACAAAGAGGGAAACACGCAGAGAGAGAGGGACAGAGGCAGGGACCGAGAGAGAGACGCACAGAGAGAGGCAGAGAAAGGGACAGAGGCAGGGACTCGAGAGAGAGACACACACACACACAGAGGCGGTACAGAGAGAGAGGCGGGACAAAGGCAGGGAGTGATCAGGAAGAGACAGATAAAGATGACAGAGAGGAAGAAGGTAGGCCTGCAGTGCCCTCTGGACCACATGTTATGTTTTTATTGTCCCTCAAATAAAAATTGCAGTACAACAGCAACACATCACGTCACTCAGTAAAAAAATGTGTCACGTGACGCGTTGTCTGACGTGTTAATATATAGACGGAGATTGGTTCTGCTACTGTACTGGAGCAAACACTTTTGTGTGGACGGAGAGAAAAAAAAATGAAAACATTGCGGTGTGGATGGAGCCTAAACTTTGGAAAAGTGTGTACTGATAAGTGTCGTTTTCTCATTCAGGTCTGGGGATCCTCATATTAAGGACGGCTATCTATTGAACGTCTATCTCAGATATGAGCACAACCACCCGTTCTCGTCCGTTGATGTAGTGCGGAAGCGAGACGTCTCGGACGAGACCGTTGCCAAACTGAAGACGCTCTTTGAGCGTGGCCACTCTCCCTCCACTGCACTGGATGTCATCAAGTATGATCTGCAGGAAGGGGAAAGTCCCATCTACACTGCTGCAGACCGCTCCATTTGTCCTGACATGTATTTCTGTTACAGGTCCGAAACATGTCCAAATGTAATATTTTCAGTATTGGAAAAAAATGCAGTATAAAAAAAGATCTTTATATGCTTATACAGTTGGCTATAGATGTACATATAAAATATTACCGTTATTACTACAGCTTGAGGAATTGTATGGGGTACTGTACACTGTCTGATACTGGTTTGTCTATTTTTATTTTTTTTTCTTCCTTTCTTGCATGCAGACTTTACTACAAGCTTTTTCAGAAAGCTTATACTGCACCATCAGAGGAGAAGATGCTGTTAGATCTCAAGGATAAAATTTACCAGTACAACATGGGGCAGGGGGAAACCAGTGCAAAAATGGAAAAAACTGAATGCGGTCAGACGGTCATTGCCATATGTACGCCAGTCATGAAAAGAGTGCACACCAAGTTGAGAGAGAGTGGGGAAATCCTCTTTGTGGATTCATCGGGATATTGTGAGAGCCAGAACCACCGGATATTTCTTCTTCTCGCCCACTCCACTGTTGGAGGACTGCCATTGGGGGTGCTTATAACGACATCAGAGAGTGAGTCCGCCATTACATCTGGGCTTCGACTCCTGCGAACCCTTTTGCCTAGCAGCAGTTTCTTTGGGAGGGAACAGCCTCAAGTCATCATGACGGATGACTGCAAGGCTCTGCGTCAGTCCCTCCAGGCAGTTTTCCCCGGAGCAAGGCTGCTCCTGTGCATGTTCCACCAACTGCAGGCCGTGTGGAGATGGTTGTGGAGTGGCCACAACAATGTGGCTAAGGAAGACCGACCACAGCTCCTGAATTCCTTCAAGAGCCTTGTCTACCCCAACTCAACCCCATTACTGACAGAACAGTACAACAGATGTCTTGCTGACCCTGTTGCCATTAAATATCCTAAATTCCTCCACTACCTGTTTGAGGTTTGTTGTCTTTCTGATATTCTGTTGTGAGACAGGAAGTTGTGGTTACCCAATTTGCCATGCCCTGATAAGAGTCTGGGCCTAAAGACATCAACATGGCTCTTTGGCTTGGGCATGGCAAAATGGCTTAATAGCGTTCCATTAACTGTTTTATGAAGTTGAAGCACCATACTTTAACTTTCATGTAAATTAGAGCAAGACCAATAAGAATTTTTAAGGCCGATACAAATACGAATATTTGGTTATTTAAAAATCCGATATGCCGTTATATCGGCGGATATACAGTATATTTAAAAAACAAAAATACAGAAACCTGTTACAAAACAGATTTCCCTAACATTATTTGCAGTTATTTATGAGTTCTCACTAAAATGATATGATGATAATTTGTTTTATTGTCACAACAGAACAGAGAAACTGGGAAATGCCTAATATCGGCCCGCCGATTTATCGGTCGGGCTCTAATGTAAATGTATGAAATTTGATAGGCATATGTATCATATCCAGACATACGAAAGCGCCTCTCGGAACTATCCCCTTAACCATAAGCCATATTTAATTTAATATGTAAATTAGGAACCATTCTGACCATTTTAGGGGCTGTGCTTTAACAAGCTCCTCCTACATATTTAACCGAATTGGCTTCAGAATTGGTCAGGACAATCTAAAAATTTCATTTTTTGGTGTGGGCATTGCAAGGCAGAAAATTTCCATGTTGTCCTACCAAACAGAAAGTGGTTGGAAACTAGACTGTACATTGTCCAGTCTGCCCCAATCTTGTTCTTGATAAGAGTCCTGGCCTGAAAACATCTACATGCAATATAGCACCTGTGATCACTACAGTATATTTACATACTCTAACCATAATCCTGCTTGCTGTAACCATATTTCAACCTCAAAGAAGATTCTTAACTAATGTCCTGTTTGACAATGACTGCAGGTGTACAGGAGACATGAAGAGTGGGCCATCTGTCTTCACAATGAAATTCCAACGAGAGGGCAAAACACCAACAGTTTAGTGGAGAGTGCTTTCCGAGTGGGCAAGGAGAAGGTCCTCCACAGGTTGAAGCCATACAATGTTACTCAGTTGGTAGATTTTGTAATAACCAGGATGGATGCCCACTACATCCACTGCCTCACCGACACCGCAAACAACAGAGTGGCTTTCCTTCATGTAAATGATGTAAATGATGTGGATTGTGAAAAGATTGTACAGGTATGGCTTTATAACACTGTCTTGTATTAGTTTCAATTCTGAAGTCAAATGCAAAAATGGCAACTACATGGTCTTTTTTTTGGTTTTACAGGTAGACGAGAACCACTACGTGGTTCCAAACGCTACATCTGCGTTGCAGTACGACGTCGACATTGCGATTGGATGCTGCACGTGTTCAGATGGAATCACTGGTGCACTATGCAAACATCAAAGTGCAGTTTTGAACAAGTTTGGCCACCTTGAGAGCGTCCCGCACGTCCCCACACCTCAGATGAGAAAGCTGTACCATGAGATTGCAACTGGTGAGTTACCATGCCTCTCTGTCACATTTCAAATCTTCAATCACCGACTCTGGAAGCAGAAATCCATAGATGAATGGATAAAAAAAATCTCTGTCTCTCCCTCTAGGTAGTGAAGGCATTTTGTCAAAGGCAAGTGACTGCACCAACCTGAATGCCAGTCCTGGACCAGGTATAATCAGTTCTAATCCTTTCGCACTGACATTGTGGGTTTTTAGAAGCAGCTCGCCTCACCGAGGCCCGTCATACGGACAGAGCTATCTATTGATGTGGGTAGTGGAGCTGTTTGCCTTGGGTTTAAAGAAGCTATGGTGAAAATGCGTCTTGCATGTTTGGCAAATTTTAATCATAGTGCAACTTTGAAAAGTAGAAAAAATATGATAAAGACAAACTTAATGTGCCAGTATTTGCCAAAATAATATAAGTTTTATTTGTGTTTTACCCGAAGGCACGTCTGCAGAGGCCCTTGACGAGATGTTGGAACAGTTCTGCAGTAGTCTTAAAGATAAACTACACAATGACCCTCAAACCTTCACAGCACCAATTTGCAACTTTCTGGCAACTTACAAAAAAATGAACGATAGCTCCCTCACGTCAGCGCTGCACTCTTTTGGTAAGATGTCACAGGTGAAATCCAAAAATCGCCAGTCTTCAAAAATGAATGGAACAGCTATTGGTAAAAGAAAGGCGGCATTGAAACCCGGACGACCTCCAAAGTGCCCAAGGAAGGAGCATCTGTATTAAAGGGAAAAAAACGGCGCTGGAAATGTGCAACTCATTCCCTGTCCGACTGTGTGGAGGAGAAAACATCTGTCTGTAGTAATCACTAGAGCAACTGCAGTGACCTCACGCCTGGACTCCACTCTGAGCTATTTTTGTACGTAGATACAGTGGCGTAAAGTAGTTCCAACGGCCCCTGTGCACGCTAGTTTCTTGTTATGAAACGAACACCATTAGGCGTTCGACTTGAAGATGTGCTGAGTCAGACTTGACAGATTGACCTAAAGCAGACCTTACACCAAAGCACTTTTCAAGCGATTCCACCGTCGCAGACTAATTCCAATATCTGAATGTAATCCTGAGAGTCTTGCTGGAGTCGGGGCTCTCCCGTCGTCCCCATCGGTTGGTGTAAGGTGGTCCCGAAGCTCAGTCCCAGTCAGTCTTTTACCCATCAGACAAAACGTGTTCGATGTTATCGTAAGTCTTGGTAGCGACGTAAAATCATGTGAACATCGTCAACAACCAACGGGTGCTCTCCCTCCAGCACCAAACCGAATGCAGCAAACAGCTAGAGCCAGTATTGTTTGTGGTTGCACAAAGCTAAACGCTAAAAAGAAGTTGCCAATTTCCAACCCTTCTGAAGCAAATCATCCAATGGGAGTTTTACCGGCAGATACGCGCCCACCTCCGGGTGCTGGAGACATTTGTCTGCATGTACGGCAGAACAGGAAATCTGCAAACAGTCCCTGAAGTCAGCGGTCTTCACTGAAATAGAGACAGAGAAGGGACCCCCTACTGGGCCTACAATAACATAAAGGGTAGCCTAAAGCCTTTGTACATACCTTTTTTTTTTTTAATAGAATACTAAGCTATTAAAATAATTGTTGATTGGCATGATTTTATTAAGAACAGTGAATCTTTAGGATGAACTGTATCTGTGGCTGGCTACCTTAGTGACTACCTTACCTATGGGCCAGTAAGTCTATTACCAGTGTGGTTTCATGTATGCTAATAAATATGTCAGAATTATGTTAAGACATTTCAATTTCTGAAAAAAACTTAGAACAATTGACAATAATTGGAAGGCAACCCTGCAGTGACCCTGAGGACCCCCTAGGGGTTCTGGACCCAATGTTAAAGATCTCTGCCTTAACTTGAATTTTTTTCAGAATTAATCTAGTTAACGTCTTGCAATGTGTGACCCTTCAAGATCCCCAGTCTTTACATATTCTGACTTTAACTTAAGATGTAAAGGCTGACTTGAGGCTGTTCGGTGTGATCCGTGCCGTTGTCAGTTGGAGGAGCCGTCGGCTGATTTGACATGTTGAATCGGAAGGCGGGCAGTCGGGCTCATTGGCCAATGTGATTGGTGAAGTGCTAACCCTGGAAATGACAAGCGGGATGAGCGTGACTAACGCCTCTCAAAATCTGACGAAGGTCTTTCAAAACTGATCTTTGTCGACCTGAAATGAAGACAGATTCAGCAGCTATTTCTCGCTTAAAATGCTTTCTGAAACACGTTAACACGGTAAACTATTTTCTTGAAATATGAGCTCCATCCACGAGCCGCCACGAAGCCAGACCCACATGACTCGTTCGTCCAATCAGCTGCCGGTTTTCATTTTTTTGCGTGACAATACAGATAAGTGCCACCTGCTGTTATGGGGGACGTATTACGTCTCGCGCACGTGCAGAACGTACGCTCAAGTCAGCGTCGCTTGGATGTGTTCCAAGGCACTTTTTTTGACAAACTCGGGGAGGCCGTTTCTGCCGAAGGTCAGCTGTCGGGTTGGTGTGTCAGAGCCTTAAGATGGTGTCCGACTTCAGTCTTTTCAGAGTCTTCTAGTGGAATGTAGGCATAAACTAGCCGCTGTATATCGTATCATCTTTTTATATGATCAAAGAAAGACTTGACGTTGGACAATATCAAAAAGTATTCTATATATTCTATTCAAAAGTTTAAAAAAAAAAAAAAAAGGTGGCTGTCTCAATCACTCACAAGTCGCATTGTTGGAGGGCCCGCTCTGTCAATGGGGCCCCTGTCCTACGGGCCCCAGTGCAACCACACTGCCTGCAATGTCTATATTTATGCACCTGCAGAGAGGGGAAATAGGGAGACAGTTATCGAACTGGCAGTGAGTGTTAATGAGGATTATTAATCTACATGTTCCGAAATAAAAAGGAGGTTGAGGAAACCGCTCCCTTTCCCTGTCAGAAACAAACGCGTTAATGTGCCTGGAAATGGGTAAAAACAACACAAATAAGAAAATATAGAACAAATGAAGCACAAAAGTCCTCATTTCCCTCTTTCCACCATTTCTTTTCAGGTACGCTGCAAGAGATACAAAGGGGCTTTGTGCGTGTGTGTACGTACTATGTATGTGTGTATATACAGTATGTCTGTATGGGTATATGGGGACATTTTTGCCACTGCATAATGTGAGGTGAAGCCACTGTATGTAATCTTTGTGTTGTAATTTGTTGTAATGTTTTTTTTTTTTGTTTTGTTTTGGCTGCCATGTCATTATGCTGACTCTTTCCCCTTCTTTTTCTAGAGACATGGAAGCCTTTTTTTGAGTTTGTTCCTGCCCAACTCCGTATGTTGGATATGTTTTGCAGTGTCTTTGTGTGTTCTACTCTACCTGCTGTATCATTGCTTTTTCAGTGTGATATGAATACATGCACATGAAATATGAAATAAAAATGTGATATAAAATAAGAATTGTCTGTTTACACTTCAGAGTTAGAATGATTCATATTCATATATAATAAGTATTATGCTTAAGGTAAATAGATCCAAGTGCTTTTACATAATACTTTGGCTAAAATACAGCATGTCAACTGATGCCAAAGTGTACCAATGAAAACGGACATAAATATCTATGGCAGGGCGTAGACAGTTATAAGTAGACAGTTATTGTTTTCCGTGCATGTTTTAAGCCCCCTAAAGAGCTATTTTTTTTTTTTTACATCTTTTGGGGAGTGTGTCTTTCAGGGTGAAAAATTTACCTGTTTTAAATATTGTGAAGGGGGTACATATGCCCTGCATCCCTCCCAAAATCTACACCTATGCATGCGGATAACACATTTCATCAAGCAGTAATCACCGTAGAATATACAATATACAACAAGTTCAACATTTATCATTTCCAATAAGAATTGTTTGGCAAACAATAATGATGTTATAAATCAGTTTGTCTAGAGGCGGCACCATTTCCTAGACCACCTGTTATTGATCAGACATGAGAGGAATATATATATATATATATGTATATGTTGGGTTGGGACAAGTCCCTATATGGAGTGTGGAGTGGACTGGTAGCTGGAGCGGTGCCAGTACACCTCCACTGGTGCCCTTGAGCAAGGCACCAAACCCCCAACTACTCGGGGCATTTGTGCCTGTATAGGTTTTGAGCGTGTGTGTATTCCAGGCCTGTGTAATGTGTTACGAACAACAGAGTGAAAAATTGTTATTTCCCTAACTGGATGCATAAAGTATAAATGATTATCATAACTCAGTAAATGTCATCATAAACTGGTTTTGATTATATCATATCATACCATGTATGTCACTGCCTTAGGCAAGGCAAGGCAGCTTGATTTGTACAGCACATTTCAGCAACAGTAATTCAAAGTGCTTTACATAAAAAATAATAATAAAAGTTAAACAGACTACAGATCCTGCAAGCACTCCTGAATGCAATACATATTTACATACCGCCATGAAGCACATCTAAAGGCGTGGTAAGACCATGGGAGTTACAAAGTCAGGGAAGAAAAGCCTGCCTACATTTGGTTAACATTCAACTTGACAAATGGCAATTTAGAACATTGCATGTGTCAAAATAAAAAAGAAACAAAAAGTACTTCACTCAAAAAATTCTATTTTCATAATGAATTTATTGAGTAAATGTATTTTTTAACAGGACTTGTACTGCTTTTAACTCCAACTTACCATCACTTTTGTGAACCAATTCCTGCTGAGACATCTCACTGAGAAGGAAAGGTAACCAGGCTGTGGATTTGAGTCACTCTACCGCCGCCTGCAGGAGACAGATGTGTCGTACAGGATGTAGCTTTCAGATTTGACCCTTTCCCAAAGTTTTTATATCAGAAATATGGTTTTCTTTCAACCAAATTGCCCCAAAATAACTTGCATGGAACCCATACAACATACACTGTACATCCATGCAGCCATGTTCTTGAGAGGTCAAATTAATGATTACTTCAATTGATATATATATTTTTTTAATTTAATTTCATAGCATTTAAATAGCTTTATTATAGCATCCAAACTGACATAAACTAGCCTGTGATCCACTCAATAATTTTTTTCAAACTAAAAAATGAGGTATAATGTCACTTAAATTAGGTTTATTGACCATGAGTAAAAAAAAAAAAAGTGTTAAAATGTTTTTAAACGCCAAAAAGCATGAAAAAACCAGGACAAGTTCATGTTTGATGAGAGGACAATACAAGGGTTAACTCACTGGTCCCCATGGAATACTAATGCAGGGTTTCCCCCAGAAACGTTTTTTGGCCTAATATTTAATGGGGGCCCATCTGGGGCCAGTCACAGACTGACGGCAGCATTAATGTAGAGCCACATAGCTTTTGTAATAACAGGATCATGGACGGAATTACAAAATTGAGAATTTTAAAAAGCTATAAGACTGTGATATGAGACTAGATATGGTCTTAGATTTTGGATATTGTAATGTTGTGAGACATAAATGTTGCCTTTTCCTGGATTTAAAGGCTGCATTCCAGAAAAGTGATGTCATTTTCTGAATTTACCAGACTGTTGTAGCTGTTTTGTTATTTGCCTTTACCCACTTAGTCATTATATTCACATTACTGATGATTATTTATCAAAAATCTCATTGTGTCAATATTATGTGAAAGCACCAATATTCAACACTACAATATCGTTGCGGTATTGTTATCAAGGTATTTGGTCAAACATATTGTGATGTATGATTTTCTCCATATCACCAAGTCCTATTTTAACAAATTGTTATGGCTGTATTGATTTAAAAGCCTAATCATGTGGTGGGTCCACCGCACCCGGGAACATCGGCTGTGGAACCAAAATATGAACACCACACAAGGGTTAAAATGCGTTACTGAGATTGTAACGGGTATAATATTACCAAAATGTAATTAGTAATGCCTTTTATTACTGGGTTACAGCAAAAAGGAATACATTAGTTTTGTGAAATCACAGTAATACAAAAAATGTGTCTTTAAGTTAAACTTACAGCTGCAGTAATGGTTTGGAACAGTCTCAACAACACACTTGGAAAAATCCAGTATGAGATGACATCATCAGGGTTATTTCAACTTTACAAAGGTTTCTATGTAATATATAACAGAGAGCCTGCATTACAAACTGGGTGACTGCGGAATTTAAACAAATTGAACAGAAGCTGAATCAGATTTTGGTAACAGTTGGTGGGTTGTTTCCGTTATCGTCATTTAAATGTGATTAAACGTCAGCCACAGTCCTTATGAAGCAGATTTTCTCAGTGAAACTCAATAATACTAAAAGATTTTTAAGTGTATAACTTAGTTGCTTGTTTGGTCAGGTACATTCAATGTTACAGACACGAGATTTGAAGTCACATTTCCAGGGGTTTTAATGAAAACATGGCATGACCCATATGGACTAAAAGTCAGGTTATCTCAGGCACTGACGATGCGGTTTCAACCAACCGTATTTAAATCTCTAATTTATGAGTCCTCCAATGTTATGGATGTGCAAGACTAAAACCCCTTTAACTTTGTCACTTTTCCAACACAATTCATACTCAAACACGTCTGTACTTTTGTGTTTTCTCATTGAACTACTGACTTGGTGGCTAGAACTTCATTTAACTCAAGTTCGTACTGTTTGTAATCCTCGTACTCCTCTCCCTTTTCTCTAACTGCGCCCTCCTAGCAGATGTAAGACTAACTCCTCGTCTTCGGCCAGGGAGAGACCAGTGTCCAGGGCTGTGGGCTCATCATTCTGTAGACTCACTTTCTTCCTCTTCCCCACTGGGACATGCTTCTCTTCCTCATCACTGCTGTCCCTGCTGTGCTGCCGTTTGGGTGCAGTTATCTCCTCCTCATCCTCCTCCTCCTCCTCCTCTTCCTCCGAGTGCAGTTTGTCAGGGTCCGGCAGGGTGCTGGGGTCAAACTCATCTTCGCTGTGATTGGCCAGGTACGCCACCACCTCGTCCTCCTCCTCCGAGTCAGACTTGTGGCCGTGTTGCTTGCTGGCCTCCCTCCTGGCTGCCTTCGCCTTCAGCCTCTTCTCCCTGTGCTTGGCTTTCACTTTGCGGCTGTACTCGTGCTTGTCAAACTCCTGGTCCTCGCGCCGCAGCCTCTCCCTGGCCTTCTCCATGTTGATACCCGAAACCCCCTCCTCTTCTTCCTCGTCCGCTGTTGCTGCCCGCTGGACCGGAGGCCACAGCTGCACGGCCTCGCCGTCTTCGCTGAAAGCCACTTTGGTGTTGATTTGGAAGTTCCTCTTGAGGGCCTTTTTGGCTTCTGTGAACTTTGTCTCCTTTTCCGATTTCTTTCTGGAGTCCTTGGTGGGTTCTTCGGGACTTTCCTCGCCCGCTGTCAGACTGAAGACGTCCTTTTTTTTGACTGTCAGCAGGTCCAAGTCTCTCAGATCATCCTCATCCTCGTCGTCATCTGCACCCAGGAGACGAATCTTGGCCTGATCCACCTCTGCTTCATCACCACTTTCCTCGTCCCCGCCCAAATCTTCCGACTCCGAGCTTGAACTTTCCTCAGGAGGAACGTTTCCTTTCAGGCGGGCCTTAAAGCTCTTCAGCTCTTCGTCTTCTTCAGACTGTCCCTCCTCTCTCTGGCCATCTTTCTCAGCCCTCTGTGCCTGGGCTTTACTGAGGAAGCGCACCCTCGGAGCCACGGCGAGGCCCAGAGAGACCGCGTACTCCTGAATCTGAAGCTTAAAGACGTCAAACACCTCTTTGTTCTTCATCAGGTAGACGGAGCGCAGGTAGGAGACAAAACACCGCTGAGCTCTCTCCTTCTGCTCCTTCTCCTGGGCCAGGAAGGCCTGCAGCTTCTGCTGAACACTCTGCAGTTTGTCTGGGTTCACCTGGAATACATCACAAAACAAAAATAATGAATACAGATGTCTACTGTGAGTAACACTAACTAATGAGCATGATATACTCTCATACCAAGTACCCTCCTCATCAAAATATTGCAACTAGTGGTGAAAAACTCTCCAGGATGCATTTAATTGTATCACAACTGCACAACAGCTGCAAGCATCAACAAGGTCAGAAAATGCTATAGTTTGTTGTCCCTCTTTTTTTTGTTTTTATAGGTAATATTTGGGGAATTTAAGGCCTTTATTTTATAAGAATGCTGAAGACATAACAGAGGAAGAGGGGGGGGGGGTGACAAGCAGCAAAGGGCCAAAGTCAGAATCAAACCAGCAGCAAGGACTGAGTCTTAAAATTTGGCGCATGCACAACCAGAAGGGCTACCCAGGCCCCCCCATTGTCCATGTTTTTTTATGTTCTGTTTGTGGTGCTCACAGCACTGAAAAACTACCTTTAAGAAGTTTCCACATCCCTTTTTATAGTTTTCTATCTAATCTAATGAATCTCTAAATGCACTTTATTACAGGACGGGTGTTATGTTGTAGCACCCGTTTGTTGTTTTTGTGTCTTTGGCATTTGGAGAGTTGAACATGAACTGTATAGTGCAATGCAATCCAACACAACACCAGCCTATAAACGGCCATAGAGATGACTTATACTGCACTGGATGGCATTACAGTGTACACTCGTGTGTATTTTTCTGCTCGCTGTGAGTGTGCGTGTGTGTGTGTGTGTGTGTGTGTGTGTGTGTGTGTGTGTACTGTGATGCTGTGGAAGGATGAGGTCTCACCTGGATCTTAGTGATTGGAACTTTCTTCTCTTGCAGCTGGCTGACCATGCCCTTCTCCTCTGAAGGAAGCAGCAGCAGTAAGGCCTCTCCCCCCTCCTTGTACCGGGCCGTCCGGCCCACCCTGTGGATGTAGGTGTCTGCGTCCTCCGGACAGTCAAACTGCAGCACCCAGTTGACGGCGGGGAAGTCCAGGCCTCTGGCGGCTATGTCAGTGGCAAAGAGCACAGCGTTCTGCTTTCTGAGGAAGTCATTGTAGACCTCCACTCTCTTCATCTGCTGCTGCTTGCCATGCAGAGCCAGGATGGGCATGCCCGGTCTAAGGCGGCACAGGACCCGGAACAGGTACTGCACCTCCTTGCAGCAAGCGAAGAAGACAATGATCTTCTTCTTCAGGTGGCTCCTGATAAACGAGTACAGCATGTTGACCTTCTGGTGGAGCTCACACACCACGTAGCTCTGCTCCAGGGTGGCCGGCGTGCTGAACTTGGCCTTCTCGTGAACCCACACGTACTCTGGGTCTTTGAGGCTGAGCCGGGCCAGGTCTTTGACCGACTTGGTCTGCGTGGCGGAGAACAGCAGCGTCTGCCGGGACTTGGGCAGGTTCTCCACAATGGCGTTGAGCGTGTCGGCGAACCCCATGTCCAAGATGCGGTCTGCCTCGTCCAGGACCAGCATGTGGAGGTCGGAGGCGTGGAAGGCAGCCGTCTCGTCCATGTGCTGGAGCAGGCGGCCCGGCGTGCAGATGACGATGTTGGTGCGGTGGATCTTCTCCGACTCGCTCTTGAGGTCCTTCCCGCCGATGACGAGCCCCGCGGAGAACTCGTGGTTCTTGCCCACCTTGCGGAGGACTTCGAAGGTCTGGTAGGCGAGCTCTCTGGTGGGGGATATGATGAGAGCACCGAGGCCGTCCATGGAGCTCCACTGCTGGCGATACAGACACTCCAGCACCGGGATGAGGAAGGCTAACGTCTTCCCGGAGCCAGTCTTAGCCGCGCCGAGGACATCTTTCCCGAGCAAAGCGAAGCCGATAGTCTGTCTCTGGATCTCCGTGGGCTGTCTGTACTGAGCCCCCTGCAAACCTAACAAGGTTTTCTTGGAAATTGGGAAGTCTGAGAACTTAACAGCCTCACTGGAGTGAATGTCACCGTACCTGCTAACGAGCCTGTCGATGTACTCCCGTTCGACCTGCCATTCGGGCTTCTTCTGCGGTCGCTCTCTCTTCACTTGTGCTTTCGTCTTGTTGTATTTTTTCTTCCATTTCTCGAAGTTTTTGACGGGGTCTGTGCCGTCTTTCATCTTCACGAGTTTACGTTTCTTTCCGACAGAGTTTGTGCCTTTTTTCTCCATGGTTTAAGATAAACAGAGCAAGAAAATGAACCCAACACGCAGGCTGCAACCGTAGCGTGGAAAAGAAACGACAGCTCTTCGTCGCATCTGCCTCAACGTCATCACCACGCGACCTATGACACGTATTTTTTTTTTATTGACAAAATACAATAATGTTGTCAATGTACAAAAAAGACTTACCTAAGCAAACAAACTGCATTATTCTGGCTTTGTACTCATAATAAAAACAAATAATAAATAATACCACTCCCTGAAAAATAAGTAATAAAGTTAACAATGTAACACCTGTAGGCTATATACTTTCTACTTTCTATTCATTTTTTTTTGCACATAGTTGATGCAAAGAATATTCTATTAATTCACAGAGAGAAACAGGGAGAGAATATGACCAAATGTGGACTTTCTAAAAATACCTGATAGCTCGATACCTGTGAGGCCGAACTCTGGGCAATAAAATCCCTCGACAACACTCATAGATATTTATTAAATAATATTAACGGTCTATTGTCCAACTGTATGATGATACATTTATGTCTATGGTCAAATGTTAGCGGCAAATTGCTCAAAAGCAATATAAAACACTAATACAAATAAATATGCTGGCATATACACTAATATATAACTAATAATAATAACTCTAAATATTGTTACTGTAATTTTGTCAATGTGCAACAACGTTCTCTAAAGCATTTTTTTTTTAAACCTCCAGTATCTGGCCTTAAACTCTGGCTTTATCAAATCCAAATGTTTTTTTTTTTTTTTTATTGTCTATGTATCCGTCTGTACCTCTGTAGATGTGTACAATGAAGAAAAAAGTACGAAAAAAGGAAAAAAAAGAGAAGCGCTGACGCGTCCGGATCACATGTCAGTTAAAAACAAGATCCACGGAAGTTAAAGGCATGCCATTCCAAGACAAAGGCTCATGATTGTGTCTAAGCCCCTAAACCCGAACCTGTGGTCTAACTACTATTTAGATATAAAGGAATCGTCAAGACGAAAACGTGAAAATGAAAAGAAATAACATGGTTTAGCCTACACACTGATTACAGTGTAAAAACATGATTTGATGACAGTGATTTCCAGTGGTGTCTAATGTATTGTAGTAGGGCTTTAAATCAGGTTGCCATGTTGGCTGGTGATCAAAACAAGTCAATTTAAAGCCCTGCTGTACTCTGTGAGTGTGTGTGTGTGTGTGTGTGTGTATATATATATATATATATATATATATATATATATATATATATATATATATATATATATATATATATATATATATGCTCTCCATGTGTTTTTATTTTTAGCACTTACCTGTTTTATCATGTAGGACTTTTGGATTTTTGTAAATATTCAGTGCATTACAAGTTAAATTTATTTTTATTATTATTATTACTTGATTTTTGTTGCATAAGGATACGCTTTAATGCACCAAGTTGCGGTTGAAATACCTTCATATAGCTTATGCGAAGAAAAAGAACACAGATGACAATTCAAAATATATCAACAATATGATGGAAAGTATGTTGTTGTGTGTCATTGGGCATTTTTAAGTGGGAATATGGAAATGCTGGAGCTTTCTTAGTGGGTATACTGCGTATACCTGTGTATCTCCCACGTAGACTACATCACTGGTAATTTCCCAGTGTGGGTTTAATGAACTCCATCTATCTATCTATGATATAAAACACCCTCCATTGAAAAAGGAAAGAAAGAATGCAGGAGTTAAACAGCTGTGGCAAAAACAATACTACTACACTACTATGACACCTTTCTGTAAGTATCTTAGCTGTGTACTTTTGGTAGCTAAAAACAATGTAAATCCATATGAAACAATTCACAGTTTTACATCTATGATAGCCCTCTCCATGCATTTCTACGCAACAGAAAGTCTAGTTAACTCACATTTTATGAATGAAATATTTCATATCTATAGGCCTTTTCCCCAGTAGACACTTGCCTTGTCATAATCGGAAAAGTACACATATTGCTTATAACATTAACAGTGCTTTTGTTAAGCATGCAGTAAGCATGACAGTGTAGCCAGCATGTATTTTTAAACTTTATTATTCACACCTGTTCTTTTTCTATGGCGACATGTCAAATACTTGCTGTGAAAAAGGCCTATTATCAAACCAATTTAAAAGGTATGAGATAAGCTCAAACATATATTTGCTCTGAAAAAAAATAGCATTTTAACAATATTTGTGGTTATTTGTAATTAAATGACTGTTCTTACATCTAGACCTATCACATATGTGCTGCATTACCGGTATTATAATAATAATAAAGGTTAAAAAAAAAAAAAAATAAAAAAAAATAAAAAATAAATAAAAGAATAATAATAATAACAAAAAATAATAACAACAATAATAATAATAATAATTATTATATTATTATTATTAATATTGTAATACTACTACTACTACTAATAATAATAATTATTATTATTATTATTATCATCAATATTATACCGGTAATAAGCACATTTTGGGGTGCATTACCTGTAGAAAATTCTTTGAATTATGTTTCCATCAGACTGTAAATATTAATAATTCATATAGTGTATGGTTTCTATGTAGGTCTAACGCGTCTTATTTTGAAAGATTTGACCGGAAATTGAATGCGCTGTCACCCTGTACTACCCGACACATCTAGACTACGAACACCTGACTAGACAAATGATAAACAAGTATTGGGACACATTCTTTTTCCAAAACCAAAGTGAATATTGGTCTGCGGAGGCTCGCTAACGTTCCCGCAGTCCCTATGCCATACAAGGCATGGCAGAGAGACAGGACAATGAGGTAACGTTACTGCTGTAAGAAGCACAGCACACGGGTTGCATTGGTTGGGAAATGAAGTGCACATTTTTCCATTTGCTTGTTTGTCCGAACCGCTACAACTCGACAAAGTAGCTACTGCTTGTAGTGAAGCGTGACTAAGAATAGTCCTCAGCCAATACAGCTTTGCTAACATTTCCGGACGAATAGAAACTTGTGTTAGCTGTACGTTAGCTCGGCTGCTAGCAATAACAGCCAAGCTGCAAGTTAACACGAGCCACGTTCAGGCTCTCTATTTAAGTTGACAGATGTTTCTGGGCCGTCAGCACAGTGAGACTTCTAGTCAGTTGGTTGATGTAGCTAGACCACGAACCAAATTAGCTGCTCTGTACAATGGTTAACATGTATTGTTATAATGTACAATAATAATGTATACTTACAATTATTACTATTACAATTTACACTCTGTTGTTATTACACACATTACACACAGGCCTGAATTACACACACATGCTCAGTACCTATACATGCACTAATGGAGAGATGTCAGAGTGAGGGGGCTGCCCATGGAAAGGCGCCCTGAGCAGTTGGGGGTTCGGTGCCTTGCTCAAGAGCACCTTGGCAGTGCCCAGAAAGTGAACTGGCACCTCTCCAACTACCAGTCCACCACCATACTTTGGTCCGAACGGGGACTAGATTTAGCAACCCTCTGGTTCCCAACCCAACTAAAGACATATAATATTAAAAAAGAGGAGTAACAAATGTTAAAGCAAACATTCAACAAAAAATTGCACATTCCATTAATAGCAATATTTGCGATTAGCTAATTGCATTCTTTCAAATCTCGATTTGGTTTTGAAAATGATGGATGGTTCAGCCCTGACCATATGTCTGTCATCTGAAGGTGGAGGAGGCTGACCAGATCTACCTGCTGATGAAGGAGGAGTATCGGATCTCTAGGAATGTGCGCCTGGCTTGGTTCCTTGGTAAACTTAACCAAGTCATCTGGCCAGCTTCAAAGCCTGAACTGGTGAGTTAATCCTGCAGCGTCTCACTTCCTTTTCCTGTCCCGGAGGCCAGAAAGCACCAAGATTGAAAATAAATGGCTTACGGTGTACAACTCTGGTTGGAAGTGGTATTTTGCAAATTCTAAGTGACTGTGTATAATACTTATACTAATAATAATCAGAGAACCATGCTGTTGGGTTTATTTATGAAGAAGATCTGTCGATCTGATCTCGATCTTTAGGTGGGGGTGGGCGTCCCGTATGGGTCAACTTTGAGGGCCCCTGTCTTCTGAATGGTTGCTCATTCTGGAATATATTATGAGATCGTAAGGAGCAAGGTTACCTCCCCTTTCTCTGCTTTGCCCACCCACGACAGAGAGACATCATGGCTTTCAAACAAGCAACATGGCAGTTGGTCAATGCCACCCCCTCCCTACTCCTCAATAGCTACAGACTCAGAAATGGCACAGACTTAGGAAAGCTCATTGTGGGACTGGCTCTAGTGGCTGGAATTCTGCACCAAGGCTGAATTTCGGGAGAGAGACTTCAGATACAGTATTAGGGGACCACTAAGGTCTATATAAAAGAGACTTCAGATACAGTATTAGGGGACCACTCAGGTCTATATCAAAGAGACTTCAGATATGGTATTAGGGGACCATTAAAGTCTATATAAAAGAGACTTCAGATATGGTATTAGGGGACCACTAAGGTCTATATAAAAGAGACGTGAGATACATTATTAGGGGACCACTAAGGTCTATATAAAAGAGACTTCAGATATGGTATTAGGGGACCACTAAGTTCTAAATAAAAGAGACTTCAGATACAGTATCAGGGGACCACATAGGTCTCTATAAAAGAGACTTCAGATACAGTATTAGGGGACCACTAAGGTCTATATAAAAGAGACTTCAGATATGGTATTAGGGGACCACTGAGGCCAAAATAAAAGCATCCAAAAAGAACCATGTCATGGGACCTTTAATAAACAAAGCTCCGTAATGCAGCCACATAAAGTAAAAAAAAATGACCTGTTTAATAGTTTGAGAAATTCCTGAACCACATACATGTTGTGAGTGATTAGTAACTGATGTCATGTTTGACCGTCACTTCAATTACAGCTGAACTCCGAGAATGAATTGGACTTGCTGAGTATCTTACCTAAAGGATGGCAGACGGACTTCTCCCCCACCATGTACCCCTACATGTTGGTGCCGTCCACTCGAGCCACCTTCCTGGCCCGGAGGTACCGCTTCATCATCGAGCTAGACCTCAGCCCCTCCACAGGGATCGTGGTAAGACTCAAACACTGTTTGGTCACTTGTTTCCTGAATGAATGCTGTTGACACAGATGAGATGGAAAAGTGCAAATATAAGATCAACAATGAACTCCTTCGCATGACATTAAGAGCTGCAACTAACAATTATTTCCACAGTCGATTAATGTGTTTGAATATCGATTAATCGATAAGTTGTTTGGTCTATAAAATGTCAGAAAATGGTGAAAAATGACACAGAAGATGACGTCCTCTAATGTCTTGTTTTGTCCACAACTCTAAGGTATTCAGTTTACTGTCATAGAAGAGAGAAAAACTACAAAATATTCACATTTAAGAAGCTGAAATCAAAGAATTGCTTACTTTTGTCTTAAATGACTCAAACGACTAATCGATTCTCAAAATAGTTGACGATTAATTCAAAAGTTGACAACTAATCGATTAATCTTTGCCGCACAAATGACATTTCTTATAAACCAACTTGGTATTCCGACTTGCTGCAAATACAAGAGTATTTGTATAGTATAGTATAGTAATGGCCAAATTAAGCTTCGTGAACCAGTGTTGTTATTTTCTGAGCCCACCAAATGGCGCTCTTGGTTTTAAAAGAAAGACCGGTTGAGCGCCATCTAGTGGGCTCAGAAAATAAAGACGCTGGTTCACAAAGCTTCATTCGGCCATCACTAGAAGACACTTCCACTTCTTTCGTACTGCACAAAAATATTACCTGGGTCTACTGAATGTGCCTTATGTTTGTGTGGGGCTGCTGACACAAATGAACCTAAGGTTGTCAGCGCCCATTTGCTGTAGTTCCACATGCTTTACTGTTAAGCCACAGAATTATGAAGAATCACAAGTACTAAAAAAAAAAAGTTCCTCATCTCTCGCTATCACACTCTTTTCTGAAAGAGAGAGAGAGAGCAATGGTGAGTTAAAAATAATATGATTAGGAGGAAGAAGAGTGTTTTCTCTCAGGCTGTGCTGATGGATTGGACCGTCCTGACGAGTGAAACTCCCCTCTCACAACAAACCCACTGATACATTTCTACATTACTTTCATTATTTAACATAATTAGAGAGCAAATTCTGCTCTGTTTAGACTGGACAATTGGGTCTCTCACATTTGTACAAGTAAATGTTTTTTTCCTGTTGCTAGTAGCAGTCAGCCTAAATGAAAAATGAAAAAAAAGACTTTTGGTCAGATTATTACATTTTTTCATGTGTTCATGTCTTTTTTTTTTTTAACCTGTTCAGCTTTCACTGTGTTTCATAGTTACAGTGGGGGAAATAAGTATTTGACCCCTTGCTGATTTTGCAGGTTTGCCCACTTACAAAGAATGCAACGATCTATAGTTGTAATCATATGTACATTCTAACAGTGAAAGACAGAATCCCAAAGAAAATTCCAGAAAATCACATCATATGAATTTATAAAAATTGATAACCATCTGATGAGGAAAAACAAGTCTATGACCCCCTACCAAACGGCAAGTATTCTGGCTCCTACAAGCCAGTTAGTCTTTCTTTAAGACACAGCCCCAATCCCAACCAATTATCTACATCAAATACACCTGCCTCACCTCGTTACCTGTATAAAAGACACCTGTCAACACCCAAACAACCAGCATCCAACATCACCACCATGGGCAAGACCAAAGAGCTTTCTACGGACATCAGGGACAAGATTGTAGATCTGCACAAGGCTGGGATGGGCTACAAGAGAATCGGAAAGCAACTTGGAGAGAAAAGATCAACTGTCCGTGCAGTTATCAAGAAATGGAAGAAGCACCACACCACCGCCAACCTCCCTCGGTCTGGGCCTCCACACAAGATCTCGCCTCGTGGGGTGTCCCTGATCATGCAAACGGTGAGGAATCATCCCAAAACCACAAGGGGGGAACTGATGAATCAACTGAAGGCAGCTGGGACCACAGTTACAAAAGAAACGGTTGGTAACACACTACGCCGTCATGGATTGAAATCCTGCAGTGCACGCAAGGTCCCCCTGCTCAAGAAGAAACATGTACAGGCCCGCATGAAGTTCGCAATTCACCACCTGGACGACTCAGAAGAGGCCTGGAAGAAGGTGATGTGGTCAGATGAGACCAAAATAGAACTTTTTGGCCTCAACTCAACTCGTCGTGTTTGGAGGGCAAAGAACACAGAGTACAACCCAAAGAACACCATCCCCACCGTCAAGCATGGTGGTGGCAACATCATGCTTTGGGGGTGCTTTTCAGCCAAGGGGACGGGACAACTCCATCGTATTGAGGGGAGGATGGACGGGGCCATGTATCGTGGAATTCTGGACCAACATCTCCTTCCCTCAGTGAGAGAGCTGAAGATGGGTCGAGGATGGGTGTTTCAGCACGACAACGACCCTAAGCACACCGCCAAAGCAACAAAAGAGTGGCTGAAGAAGAAGCACATCAAGGTTCTGGAGTAGCCTAGCCAGTTTCCAGACCTGAATCCAATTGAAAATCTTTGGAGGGAGCTTAAAATTCGAGTTGCCAGGCGACAACCTTGGAACCTGAATGATTTGGAGGCTGTCTGCAGGGAGGAGTGGGCCAACATCCCTGCCGAAATGTGCACAAACCTTGTCACCAACTATAAAAACCGTTTGACATCTGTGCTGGCCAATAATGGCTTTTCTACAAAATATTAACATGCTGTTTGTCCAGGGGGTCAAATACTTGTTTTTCCTCATCAGATGGTTATCAATTTTAATAAATTCATATGATGTGATTTTCTAGAATTTTCTTTGTAAGTCGGTCTCTGTGTTATGTTAGTTGTAGTCAAATGCCACACCCTAACTGTGAAGTCTGGTCACGGTCCATGTTCCTGGTGAAGCCCATGCAGACATCAGCTTGCTGTACATGTCGGCAGACAAGTGGCAACTGTGGCTCAGTGGTAGAGCGGTTGCCTGTCAACACTGACCTGCCAATGCTGTAAATGTGTGTTAGTGTTTATCTGATGAGCAGGTGGCGCCTTGTACGGCAGCCTCGGCCACAGTATATGAATGAATGGTGAATGGTTCCTGTACCATGTTAAAGCGCTTTGAGTAGTCGAAAGACTAGAAAAGCTTTATATAAAAACAGTCCATTAGAGTTGATTTTATACAAACCAGCTCAACCGGCATTTGTCATTATGACGCGTTCTGGCAAATTAAAAAGTAGTCTACGTAAGCAACCTGTGCCGACGCCGTCACAATGCTAAATTTAGAATAATAAAACTGTGCCGATACGGCAACATTTTTTTTAATTGAAGCTGACGAAGACTTGAGATGTCTTGGAGATGCATTACTGCCACTACATTACTGACTGGAGTCCCTACACTCTCATTATCAGCTCTCACTCTCAATCAGTCCGAGTTTGACCGAGTGGCCATATTTGGTATAATGGTCCGGCTAGTGGTTTGATATCGGCCTCCTAAGCCTAAAGTCTTATTTTTATTATAAAGAAGGCCAAGGTGCTATATAAATGCTGTGAAAATATCCAAACGCTCATGCCAAACTGAACTGCACGCAATCCGTATTCTTTGTAGAACTTTTGTACGTTTGTGAGCTATAAATAAACTATACTATAGTGTACTATAAGTGTTGCTGGGGCGACCTCTGGCTCACCCAGTGGGAGCATGCGCCCCATGTGGTCTGAGTCCTTTGCGGCGGCCCAGGTTCGAGTCCGACCTACGACCCTTTGCTGCGTATCGTCCCCCTTTCTCTCTCCTACCTTTCCTGTCTTTACACTGTCACTCTGAATAAAGGGGAAAAAAAGCCCCAAAAATAATCTTTAGAAATAAAGTGTTGCTACAGTCATTCCGCAGCTCAGGTTCCCAGGAAGTGCACCAGCCTTTGAAGCTCATTGAGTTTAGTGGCCAAACAGTGGAACTGCAACTTCCGTGTCCTGTGATACCGTCTGGCCCAAAAAGACTTTTTCCCATAGACGTACATGATGAAAGAGAGGTCTGTAAATCAGTGGATACATTTTTTTTTAGCGTCACAACTCCTGGAACATGACTCGTTTCACTATCAGAATTTGATCCATGGCTCCATGATGGCTTCATGTGCCGCCTTCAACGCCAGTTCTTATTATAGATCCATGGGCTTTAATGATGGTGCAGATACTCCGAGAGTACAGATATAGCAGACACGGAAACACTGACCAATCAGACTGAGATTTTTCGGTGGGAGGGACAGGCATTTAAACAAAGCGTTTCAGACAGTGGGTACATTAGACAGGCAGTATAAGAAAAATAAAGTGTTTGAACATGAAAGCATGCAAACCTGTTCTATTAGAAACCCAAAATACAAGAATGAACCTGGAACTAAGCATTATATGGGATCTTTAAAATGTGTGTCAGTATTAGTCTAAATACACAACCTTCCACTTCCAGGATTGCTCTGTTGCCTCCGGAAATTCCGACGTGTGGCCCTCTTTTTGGCCGGATGTCCGTCACCTTCCTCTTTCTTTGTGTTGGCGTTTTGGTGGAGTTATGAGGACTATGGTTAACTGCTCCTCAGATCTCTGCAGGGTAAATCCAGACAGCCAGCTAGACTATCTGTCCAATCAGAGTTTTCTGTTGCACGACTAAAACAACTTTTGAACGTACACGTGTTCCTCCAAAACAAGTTCCTTCCCGAGGCTATTTTGCAGAGGCACCGTGGCTCCGTTCGGTGCACAGCACCGCCCAAGACGATTGTGATTGGTTTAAAGAACCGCCAATAAACCAGAGCACATTTTTCTCCCATCTCAGAATGCTGTGTGGACTAGCCAAGCCCTCCTTTGCAGTGCTGTAGGGGAAGGTCTGGCAAAGCAAGACTAGTCTATCATTGCCTTTATCTTATCATTTTCCTCCTGCAACCATGAGTGTTACACAAAACTAAAAGTAATGCCCTCTGTCTGACTCTGTTTTACAGGACGACAGCACTGGAGAGATGATCTTTGATGAGGTGTTTCATGCCTTGTCGAGGTGTCTGGCAGGTCTGGCACAACCATTCAAAGTCCCCGGAACTGATCAGCTTTTCAAGCCCAAGATTTTCATCACCATCTTGGCGTATTCGTCAATTATTGGCCTTACCTCCCATCAGGTCATCACAGTAGTTTACGTGTCATCCTGTTGCATGCTGGTGTTTTTAGGATCACATTTATGTATTCTAGTGTCTTAAGAAGATTCAGGAGCCTTGGAACAAATGAGTGACTGGCTGTGAAAAGAAGTGTGATTCAAGGGATGTGAATGCAAACATTAGCACCCTCTGTGCTGTTTGAAAAGGAATGCGTTAATGCAGTGATCCCCTTCAGTCCTTGAGACCTTGAGTCTTGAGTTAAATCAGCTTGTCCCTACATCCTGTGCACCTAAAAATGAATGTAAGCATAGAGCCCTAATTGGTTTCCATGTGATGCATAAAGCTGCTGCAGATGTTGCACTCCTCTGACAGTCTTGATTCCCCCTGCAGGTTTTGGTACAGGGCTGTCAGCTTGATAGAACCGACCTCAATGAGTTCCTGCATCACATCTACCAGCAGCTCAGAGCAGTGGAGAGCAATATCGCAGAAGTCCTACATCAGCAGCATGAACAGGCAAGTGCTCATCGTCAACAGTATATGAATATTATATTTTGTTTTAAAAAGAGCAAGAGGATAAGATTTGGTTGATGAAACAACAGATCTCATTAAAACAAAGAATATCATCTTCATCAAAAGCAATGCAAACACCTTTATAGGGATCCTTTCTTGTTATCAGTATTAATATTCATCTTAAATCTTAAAGCACAGGGCAGGTGATATTCTACATGTTCCTCATTGTGCAGAGCAGACCAACAATTAATGTATCTACTAACAACTATTAGAAAACTAGAAGGAAACTAGAAGGGCACTCGGAGTGTGCAGGCCCTCCTCCAAGGCATGCCCTATCTCACAAAGTTAATGCAGTGTCCATTTTCCCAGTTGGGAAGTCATTTTTCACCCAGCCCTAAATGTGTTTATTGCTTCCTTCCAGTGTGTGGAGCCAGTCCAAAGCTCAAGTCCCTATAGCAACATCCTAGATGAGCTGCCCCACAGGAAGCAAGGCATTTCGATGGTGTCAGCTGATATGGGTCTGGTCAGCATGGTACGCCAGGGCATCCTTGCCCTCCAGTTGCTGCCTCCAAATTCCAGTGCAGGTTTGTCTCAAGCACCCAAATTTGTCATTTAGTTTCTCAATCAAGGGTTACAGAATTCTTTCCTACATTTTCTTTGAAATAGACCAACACCTTCTCTAAACACCTGTAAAATGTATACAGGGTCCCCGATGGGTCTTAAAAAGTCCCCCCAAAAAAAACTTATGTATTGTGTTGTAGTTCTTAAATAATTTTAAAGAGCTCCTCATTTTTCTACGTCAGTGTATCGCTACCTCTAATGCTTATTGAAGTGTTTTTTTTCATTCTGTGGTGTTGCAGTTCTTTCTTTTGCTCGTCCAAATATAATTTGCTCTATATGTACAGATTATTATTACTCTGTCACTTTTATTCAATTAGCATACATTTATCCATTTTGCGAGTACTTTTATGACTTTTGTACATTTTGTTGTACTTTTATGTCGTGATATTGGTCTTAAATTTAATTTATAATGGTCTTAAAACCCGAAGTCCTGTGATTAATTGTTGGGAGAATTTAATCTTTTACACTGTTGGAGCACATCAATTAAAATTAGTCATTTAACTTGTGTGTGTTGCAGGTATCATTATAATCACAGATGGAGTGACCAGTGTTCCTGATGTGGCAGTGTGTGAAACGCTGCTGAACCAGCTCAGGAGTGGAACCATCGCCTGCTCCTTTGTGCAGGTAAAGACGAGAACTTTCTCCATCCTTGCAGCTCTGACATTGTTGTTTACTTGTCTAGCTTCTTTTTTCAGATGAAATGCCAAAAATATTCATGAGACATGTTGTCAGTGGTTTGTGTGCTGATCCGAACGTATTTGTATTTTTATTTTTTTTTAAATGTTGTATTAATACCTGTAGACATCTTTGGACACCAATACTCTGATTTTGGCAGTGGGTTTATCCTCAGCTGATTTTGTAACTTAGACGCTACTGAAATGAGAGAGAGAGGCTGAGATTTTAGGGGAAATTGTTAGTCATGTATACAGGGATATAAATATCCAGGTTGCTCTGAGCTAACTGTTCCATGAAAGCGTTGCATCAGGAATATGATGAACCAGAGGGTTTGTGTGTATGTTGATGTCCTTAATAACTCCAACTCAAATAACTATTACTCAGAAGGAATTCTGTAGCTAAAATGATTCCCCAGTCTTGAATGGAGGAGACATTATACTGAAGTCTCTGACTGCTCTTCTTTTGTTTGTGTTTGTCCATTTCCAGGTTGGCGGTGCGTACTCCTACGACTGCAGCTTTGGCTACATCCCCAACGTAGAGCTGATGAAGTTCATCTCATTAGCCACGTTTGGCTCCTACCTGCCCAGCTGTCCTGATGCGGACCTGAACAGCCAGGAGATGAACACCTACCACAAGGCCTTCCTAACCTACTCTTTCCTCAACACCCTGGAGTCTATGAACTCCGAGTACTTCTGTGGTGAGACAGCTATGCATACAATGTCTTGAAATTGAGTCTGTGTGTAGGTGTTACGCCCCCATCTGGTTGAGTTTTCAAGCTTCTTCTTATTTTTGTGAAGACACTGTGTAACAAAAAGTTGACATATAGAGTAAACAAAACACATACATAGGCAAACTTAATTACAGACAGTCACACACAATATTTACATTAGTTATGTTAAATTTTGGTGTAATTGAAGATTGAATGTACAAATGTGCAAGTCATACATAAGTCGTAAATGGGTGTATGGACGGTGTATGGATGTATTGATGTGTGGATGACCGGCATGGTGTAGGATGGAAAAAAGGCCCACATACTATCTACTTCAATGTTTTGTAGTTTCCCAGCACAAACTGTTCAACGAGCACCTGGTGTCAGCCAGCGGTAACCCGTCCCTGGTCATGAGGAGGAAGAAGCACACAGAGAAGGAGGTCCACGCTCATTTGATCAGTGTGGTGTCTGTGCGACTGAGAGAGGGCTACACCATCAGAGAGGTCAGCCTCACCAAAGGTAAACACCTGTCTTTTCAAAATTCTCAGATATTTGAAAAGCCCAAGAGCGCAGGGACCCAGGTTCCATTCAGCCCGAGATGATTGGTTCATTCTACATGTTCATTTGCTTTATGGTTTGTCTGTTTTGTTGAATGGTCAGGAATATTGTAGTTACTGTCACATGCCCAGTAAAGACAACTTACACCATGCGTTAAAACGGTTGCTTTACCACTCTTCCTTACACAACGGATAAAAAAGGAGAATAATACAATAAAGCTCAAACAAACATTAAAACAAACAATAAAAAAGTTATAATAAATAGGTTGAAAAAAGATTAAAAAAGGAAAAAGTGCATAGACAGCTCTGTATGTGGTGTGAGTCCAGGAGTTTAGGAGGGGAGGATGGAGTGTGTGTGTAGGGGATATTGCAGTGTTAAGGAGTCTGATGGCCTGTGGATAGAAGTGGTTTGTGAGTCTTGTTATTCGTGCTTCTACGCTCCCGACGCCAGAAGTGTGAATGTTCATGTTGTGAAGTGTACGCGTTACACCTTGGTCCTGGTTCATTCAGGTGGGACTCAGCTGGAGGTGAAGCTGGTGCTGTTATGGAAACACAACATGCACATCGAGTACCTGGCGGCCGCCTCCTGGCCGCTGGACCCCGCCAAGAGAATCACCCGGGTGGAGGTGACAATGGAGGGAAGCTACGACATCCTGCACGACATCAGCTGCACCCAGAGGAAACCCATCACCAGCCCCTACCGCACGTCCGTCATCCGCCGCTTCTGGAACACACTGCAGAGGTAAGTGAGAGATCCTGAAATAACTACTAAAAACTAAATAGAGATTCTGTGCAGTTCTGCCCTTACTTGGAACATAACATAATAATATAAATAACATTTGATAGATATTGATAAAGGATGTGTTGGTACCTGACTACATGGGCTATGTGTCCTTCTAGCATCAACCAGACTGATCAGATGTTGGTGCACCTCCAATCGTTTAATTCCATTCCTGAGAACTACATGATTCCCGAGAGCACCAAAAATGGAGTTCCTCTGTTCTACATCCCACCCGGCTCTACTACTCCGGTACTGTGCAGACATGAACTGATTATTCTTAACTGTATTATTATTTATAAACGGCACAAATAGTACATGAAGCAGCCTACTCCCTGGCAATATTAAAAAATGTTTTTTAATAGAGATGGGGGATATGATATGAAGGGGAGTTCATTTTTAAACATCTTTGTGTCTGTACAACATTAAAAACCTTTTTGGATTTGTATATATGGAGTGAAGCTGTGGAACGGTTTTGATTGTTAGGATAAGGCAATGTCCGTGACCCAGTTTAAAAGTCGGTACAAAAATATTTTTTACTTGTGAAAAATACTTGTTTTCACAATGTACCATGTTTTCACAATGTACCATGAACACTAACTATGTTAACAAGCAAATACTATTCTGGTTTCGCCCTTATTCCGAAAAAGACAATATTGCTAATAAGCTGTTGACATGGCTAATGAAAAGTGATTATTCGACTAATAAATCCCGTTTGTAGCCGTGCAAAATAGGATTTTTTCAAAGTTTACCATCAGCGGCAGACTTGTTGGGCCGTATGAACACAGCCTCCATCTTTCAGTCTTTAAACCAGCTTCTTGAAAAGGGCGGCGTAGCGATGGGTTCGCATATCCAAAATCCTGGTGATATCCCAGTCTTTGATAATGTTTAAAAGTAGCTGTGTTTCTCCTTATCGGGTCTGCACGCTTGCAAACTGTTGGCTGGTTGGTTTGTGTACAGCAACCATAGCAATGCAGCAAAAACGCAGAATGAAGCGCATATTCTGAATGCGCTGTATACATGTCAAAACAATGCCTCTAAAACCCGAATAATACCGGAACAGCACACGTCTTATTCGGAAAATGCTATATTTGGACAAAGGCCTTATTCGGAATATCCAACTAGAATATGCTATTTACATGACCTGTCTCAAATTTGGAATATTGTCATATTCGGAATAATAGTGAAATATTGGTGTGCATGTAAACCTACTCACTCACACTGTAGTTTATTTCGACTCAATCCCACACAAACTGTCCTACTTCCACAGATACTTACTACAGCACTAAATGTGGATTAATCCGCCTCTGAAAATAGTCCCCCCCAACAAAGTCACTATTTCCTCCAGTTCCAGTTTAAAATCTACAGTGATCAGCTGTTGTGGGAAATTACAGAGCCTTTTTTTAGAAATGAAACTATGTGTGTGAGATGTTTTCAAAGACTTACATATGATTATCACCAGCTGAGAATCATAGAGAGGGCAGGAAAGTGATGCACTGCATGGAGATGGCTGTAACAGATGCTAACAGTTGCTTTTGCTCTTTTCATTGGACTTGTTGACAATAAGAAAAGCTGTATTTATCCTTTAAGCACAAATTACCTGAATGATTCCACAGCTTCCTCTGCTTTCCCCAGGTAATGGTGATGCAGTTGGATCAATAATCATTGTGTCTCTGAGACTCACTTCTGTTTGCGTACCTCCTGAATGGGCTCCTCTTTTCCCAGGTCCTGTCCTTGCAGCACAGTGGATCCAAAGACTCCTCTCAATCCCAGTTTGCTTCCTATTGGAAGCCCATCCTCTCCATGGATGCCACCTTCTGGCAGAGATGGCTGCACATGCATCGCATTGCTATCATCCTTGAGCATGACATGTGAGAAATGTATAGTTAATTATTTAAAGAAGATTTGTACAGCCATAGCCAACAGGAAAAGCTTTGTGAAGACAAACTACACTAGATATAAAAAAAGGGATACATTTCAGAAAAGACAGTGGCATTGTATGGATGTAGCTCCATATTTTACAATGCTTGGTGTTTAAAGCTTATCTGCCTTAAGGGCTGGGCAATAATTCAATATGATAACTTATCTTTCAATGGAATCATATTGTGATAAAATCATATATAGAGATATCGTGATATTCAATTACCAAATTTAAAATAGCAAGCACATACTAGCTCAATTTTCTCGGAAAATCATGGAGTGAAACTTTTTGAGGGAATTCTCCAAATCACCCAGTCCATCTGCCATGTTTGTTGGGCTCTGTTTATTCTGGTCTGTCGGTCCGTCATTACATTCCTAGTTTTTATCCTCCAGGCCTGTCCCCAAACACCTGCACACAGCTGGAAACAACGGACGCTACAGCACCATTCAGTGTCGCATCTCCCACTCTGCTCTCACATCACTGCTGAGGGACTGGAGCAGCTTCGTGCTGGTGGAGGGATACTCATATGTTAAACTCATATACAGGTGAGACAACGGATGAAGAAATCCCCACATTAGGTCAAGAGCTGGAAGAAACTTTTGCTTTTTAATAAGCTGATTTCTGACACTAAGATTATTCCATCGACCATAGTGACCATAGTCGATCAGTATTTTTGGATTGGAGCTGGTGGTAATTGATATTTATTCCAGGATTTAGCATCTTCAGGTTTCTCAGAGTAAGTCCTCCTAAATGGGAAAGGTTTCCCACTCAACTGTGTTCTGAGCAGGGTGAAACACAGCCTTTAAGCCTGTGATTCAGGGTTGGAACCCCTCAAAAGATCCTGAGATGAATCTGACGGGGCTACAAAATTCATAAATGAATAAGAATGAAAAGAGTTTACTTCCACAACTGGTCTTTCCCCCGTGAAATACTAGATACTACTATCTCTTCAGGCTCTTAATAAATCCTTAAAATCTTAGGACAAATTACTATTTTGTCAAAGTGCTCACAATTCATGTCCGCAGTGAGGCTAAGGCCAAGATGTCGAGGGTATATAATAGAACCGATAAAGGATTTTTAAGTCCGATGCCGATACAAATATTTGGTTATTTAAAAATCAGATTTTCCGATATATTGGCCAATATATACCTGTTTCTGGATATTAAAAAAAAAAATTAAAAAAAAAAATAATATATATATATATATATATATATATCTATCTATCCAGAAACGGGTAACAAAACTCAAACAGATTTCCCTAACAATAGTTATTTGTAGTTTATTTATGAGTTCTCACTAAAATAGTATGATGATAATTTGTTTTGTCACAACAAAACGGAGGAACATCAAAATATATTAAAGTTCTGATAAATAAAATGTATAAAAATCCAAACTTCAGATATGAAACTTAAAGTCCTTTTGACCAAAACACAATAACAAAAAAAAATGTTGTTTAATTTTGTAATTTGTGTTGCCAACAGGGACGTTGTAGAGCGCCTTCTGGTAGACAAACTATGCAACGCCAAGACTCATAACATGGTTGACCATCCGTTATTCATTTTTAAATATTAATTTATCAGATTCATTTTGTCATTATAAATGATTCTGATGAATGAATATTTAAAATATATATTTTTTTATCGGCCATTATAAATGCCGATACCGATATATCGGGAAATGCCTAATATCGATATATCGGTGGGGCTCTAGTATAAAACTTGTTTAAAGCTTTCACAAGCCAGAATGGTGGCATAACACTGCTTCAGGTCGCACCACTTTTTGCTCTTTGAAATGAGAAGTCTGTGTTGCGTCAAAAATGTATAAATGAATCGTGTCTCCACAGTTCGTCGGACCAGCCTCCTACCTCCTTCTACCTGGTCCGTCTCATCTCCAAGACACCTTGCATGGTTCTGCGTCTGGGCTTCCCTATTGGTACACCAGCCCATGTCAGAAACAAGGTACTGAGAGTCAAACAAACAGCATCAGGGACAATCTGGCACAATCCAGACCACGATAATGTTCAGTGTTTGGTGCACACTGTGTCAGAGAGGTGAAGGTTGTGTTGACGATGTATTGGATTGCATGCTGCATTTGTTTGTACTTACTGTTCCTCACAGGCCACATATTGTCTTATTTAGTGGAACATACAAAATAGTGCTTTGAACATAAGAGAAAATGAATAGAAAATAAAATAATACAGCAGTAGACTTACAGTACATGTATTAATAATTGAAACAACCGATTTACTAGATCTTCCTGGGACCATTGGTTATGCTCCATCTGCTGATAAAGACAATGAGAGGAAATACAGTTGAAAGGTCTGGAAAAATAGTTTGTCAATAACAGAAGCCAGTTGCATTCACAAAAGAAAAGAAATTAGATCAGGATTTTGTAATTCTGAGAAAAGTTGAGCTATATTGACGCTAACCCAGGCTACAGGATAACATTTGGCAGTGATGGCGCTATCGCATTTAATCGGTCTTTATTTCTTCTGCCCTTTTTTTCTCGCTATGAGACACTGGGAACAAATAAATACTTAATATAGATGGCATTTTTATTAGTATGTCAACACTGTGCAGGCATGTCAAGTCGTTGAGATTGTTCAGGCGGAAAGCCAGTCTGACCTGCTGGAAGTCACGCTCTTCCTGCAGGTGCTTCTGTTAATTAAAGCAGATTAAAACATTATTGCCCACGGTCTTATTCTATTGCCTATGTTGGTGAACCTTAACTTTTCTCATAATTACGAGAACTTTTCTCAGAATTATTACATAAGGTGCAGATTTTCATGAAAAAGTAGCAGTGTGAAACTTGGTAACGTATCTGAACAAGCTTAACCTTTGTGGGAGTAGGAACTCTAATATCTGCATCAACATTTGAGTGGTGTATTTGTTTTTGCTGCAACCCCTCCTGACATTTGTGTCTTCCGTCAGATTGTAGATGAGCTGCGAGAACAGATCCTCAAACTGCGCTTCCCTCATCGTGTTCAGAACAAAGAGGCGACTCCCAAGACCAAAAGGAAGATAGTTGGTCATCCATCACCATCCAAATCTCCCTCCATCCCCGCTCCCAAGCCTGCACTGTCGGACAGACCCTGTGTGGTGGTGTTCAACAAGCCTCTGGAGAAGCTGCTCATAAGGTTAGTGCGTATGATAGCAGGGCATCAGAACGGCATATGGAACCAAATAGAGCCGGACTTTGTCATAAACCTTTTTTTTTTTTTTTTGCTTACATTGTAACAAAAGTATTGTTACAACTGGTTGTGACTACAGTGTGACTGCGATGTGAAGAGAGACAAAGCTCCAACAATGTATCCTCATTCATTCAACCTTTATTTAAACTCTAGAGATCACCAAAGGGCGGCTCTCTTTTACAATGACACCAAAAACACAGAATCGCAGAAAAGAATACACCATCAAAAGAAAGACACTAAAACTTATTACAATAATACAATTTGATGAATACATTAGGATAATATGGATACAAAAGAAAGTACAATTATGTTAAGCAAGTACAAGGAGAAGTTTGCAAGTTTAAAACCAAATTTCTGGGGCGCCCATATATACAGTAGAGGTTTACTCCTTGACGCAGCGGGCCAGGGTTCAACTCAGACCTGTGGCCCTTTGCTGCGTGTCATTCCCCCCCTCTCTCTCCTTTCATCTCTTCAGCTGTCCTGTAAAAATAAAGGCCTAAAATGCATTTTTAAATTGTCCAAAACGCACAAGTAAGATGATTTTTAGGAAGTGTTGCAATTTGCTTCAGGAGTCAGGGACACAAAAAAGTTAGTTAAAAAAGCAGTTTTTCTAAAGGCCGGGCTTATGCAACATGAAGCAAAAGCCAGTCAGTCTGATAATGTCCCTCTGAGTAACGGGTTAGGGTTATTAAAACAAATATCCTTACACTGTATCCTCTGTGTGAGAGGAGGTTGACAGCTGGACGCGTTTCAATGAAGCAAACTTTGGATGCTTTGCAGGTATGAGAAGCTGCCGTTGGACTTCAGGACTCCTTTCATTTTCAACATGGAGAACTTTCCCAAGCCCTCCAACAGTTCAGTCCCCCTCAGCATGGCAGCCAACCGGACCGCCTCCTCCACCCTGGCCTCGCTGTCCCGTTACTTCCTGCACCAGCGCTGGGTGTGGGCCGTGCAAAGCAGCCATGGACTGACTGTGGCCATGCAGGCTGTCGCTCACATCCTGTCCATGCTCTCAGAGTGAGTTTGTTATTTGTGTTTCTTGTTGTCGCCCTAGTATTTGAGGTTTGTTTCAGAAAACGAACAAATTTGCCAAAGGATATATGGTATATGTTTTTTTGTTTTTTTTATACAAATACTTTAAATGATCAAATAGTGTGTGGTAACTTTAGAGAGGCCTCCGCTTAATTGTTTAATGCCTCCATTTTTGTTTGTTTTGATTAATTTTATATAAAATGTGAAATGTGAATTTCTACTGCACTTATTCCATCAGTATAACCGAGACATACACTACTGGTCAAAAGTTTGGGGTCACTTACAAATTTCCATACCACTCAATTATAGACAGAATACCAGCTGATTTGAGTGGATGGCTGATCTTTAATGCAATATCTACGTTGCCCAATATCAGCAACCATTCATCCAATGTTCCAAGGGCTCATTCTGTTTACTAATCTGATATCATTTTAAAAAACTAACTGAGAACACATTGGCAAACCCTTCTTGCAATTATGTAAGCACATAATGTAATCTGAACATTTTCCGGGGCCTTTTTACTAGTGATGGCCAAATGACGCTTCATGAACCAGTGTCTTTATTTTCTGAGCCCACTTGATGGCACTCTTGGTTTTAAGAGAAAGGCCTGAGGCATTGCAGTTCAGTGTATTCTCAAGCAATTGTTGAACAGAGAGCACCATCTAGTGGGCTCAGAAAATAAAGACGCTGGTTCACGAAGCTTCATTCAGCCATCACTACTCCCCCAAAAAAAAAAAAAGTATTCAGTATTTTCTGAAAGTACTTTGGGCTGGGGCTTGCAGGGCTGACCGTCGCTGATTGGTGCACACACAATACGGCTGCTTCAACTCAAATATCGATTTGTGAGCATTTTAGGACGAGAGAACATTTCTCAAATCAAATCATAACAGAATTTATCTCAGGCCACTATAGATAGATAGATAGATAGATAGATAGATCCCAACAAAATGGGAAATAGAGTGTTATAACAGCAAAATATCAGTCACACAGCACAGAATATAAATGTAATACTAGGATGCAATATACATACTTTACAGATATAGTAGGTCTAGACCATACTCTATAATTTACAAAGACCCAACAATTCCCCCCATGAGTAAGCGTTTGGCATGACAGTATTGAGGACCATCTGCTGCTGCTGGTTGGAACACAGAGACACTGATACAGATATATCATTTCATAATAATTATAGCAGTTGGTATGATGTGCAGTGGCGATTATACTAGCAATATAAATAATAGAACAGTAGTAACATTATGCAAGGCCAGTTTATTTGTATGGCACCTTTCAACAACGAGGGAAAAGTGCTTAACATATTATAAACACAATATTATAAACTGAGCACAACAACTCCAGGAAGCAACATTTGTTTGGTGGTTTCATCATTTATGAGTGCAGCTAATTATAATAAAATACATAGCTATTTGAACGCTGTTTGGCTCATAGATGCTTGAAGTCATAGCAGCTGGCTTGGTTTAATGTGAGATAAGCAGCTTTGTGGAATATATTTCCTGAAAATCCCTCTTGATGTCTGTGAAGGATCCGCATATCAGAAGGCTTTCACTTTGCTGCCAGTGGAGAGGGCATCATTAACATGGTGATCGAGCTGCCAATGAAGGTAATGAACAGCAGGACACCAGATTTCCTACATCACGAAATGCTGCCGCTGCACCATTTAGTTAGTTTTCATCTTCTGTGCTTTAATGTTTATGTAAAGTACATTACTAATTGGTATCTGCTGAATTCAGTTTTGAATTTCTATTTTTCAGGGCATGTCGGGGGACTCGGACAGAGAGAGTCACTCTTGTATTGTTCAGTACATCCTATTTCCTCCTCACTCTACATCTACTAAGGACAGGTAAGACTGGCAGAAATCCCCTGTCAGCCTCTCATTCATTAGAATGGGGTGCTGACACTGAGAGCTCGTGCAAAAACCACAACAATGCGCCGCAAAGATTATTATTTATTCTTACAAATGTATCAGAATTTGCTCATTGGTCCGGACTGAATGGTCACTCCGTCTGTGTCCAGCCTGCAGTCTGTCATTGGGTGATGCCTGGTCTACAGGTTTTGATTCCAACATAGATGGTAAAAAAAGCGGACGTAGTAGCCATGACGTCACCTATTGGTTTGTGGACTGAAGTTTTGAAGCCTTGAGTTTGTCAATATGGCCGTCTGGGAAAACGGTTTGAAAAAAAGTCTAACATGGAGCTCCATGGCGTAGGAGTAATCCATAGTATCAGAACAGCATGAAAACCAAGGCACACTTGTTGAAGAAAATATTAAGAAGCTTCTATTGATGCGGCTAATGCAAATAAAACGCTAAAAAATACGCACCAATGCGTTGTGGCACACACGCCACCTTCAAGGTGACTAACCAGAAGTGAGATACAAACAGGAAAAAAAAAAAAAGTGAGAGGGTCAAAGTTTGAGATGAAAATGTATTGTCATTATTGTCTACTTTTAAAATAAATGGGACCATCATGTACTAAATGAGCATCATGCTAAACTAGCGTTGAGCCCATGAACTCATTATGAAAATTTGTACTGAAGTAATAAATCAAGCGAGAAGCAGGCTCATTTTGTCATAGACTTCTATAGAAACAGACTTGTTTTTGGAGCCAGTGGAGTCGCGCCCTACTGGAAATTAGATAGGATGCAGGTTTACGGCACTTCCGCATTGGCTTTACTTTTCAGACCCGGAAGCTTCGTTCTATATTTGTACAGTCTATGGTTCCAAACAAAGACCCCACACACTGATTAGCAATCTGCTTCTATCAAGAAGAAGGAGGAACTCAGTAAACTCACCTGCTGAGGTCATCTGCTGGAATGAAAACCTGCAGACTATTCAAGACTGTATGGCTGCAGCCTGGAGCCTCCTGTCTCATGCCTTGCCATCTCATGCCCTCCCGCCTGGTTCCTCCCTTGAGCTTCCACTTTTCAAAATAAAAGCTTACGTCTGGTCTGCTATTGCTTCATACTTTGGGGTTTTGGATGATTTTGAACTAAACCTTATGGCAATTATGCTAATGAATAACAGCAAATGTCTTAGTTACAACTAGAGCCCGACCGATTTTTAGGGCTGATACCGATACGAATATTTGGTTATTTAAAAATCCAATATTCCAATATATCTGCCAATATACAGTATATTTAAAAAACAAAACAGAAACTCGTAACAAAACAGATTTCCCTAACATTAGTTATTTGTAGTTATTTGAGTTCTCAAAAAAATCATTAGTTTTGAACAAAAACACAATGACAAAAAAAACAATCAGTGTTGCCAATAGGGACGTTGTAGCGTGCCCCCAGGTGGACAAACTACGCAACGGCAACACCCATAACATGGTTGACCTTCCTTTCAGAATAATTTATTTGTCATAAATGATAATAATCATTTTTTTAATTGGACATTATAGATGCCGATACCGATAGATTGGGAAATGCCTAATATCTGTCAATAATATTGGCCCGCAGATATATCGGTCGGGCTTTAGTTACAACACGATTGAGCAAAGCAATTTGCTGTGAGTGGTTATATGTGAGGGGTTAATTAAATGTGGGAAATCCCACCACTGTTCTACACAAAACATGGTTTTAACTCTGATGTATGGCCTGCTTACCTTTGGCATTCCTACCGACCCTCCTCCGTGAACATCATCATGTACATTTGTCAGCCTGTTGTCTTCTGTCTTTCATGGGACTCTCAGCTTCTCCACCGATGACGACAACGACACGGAGGTGGAGGCCATGGACATGGACACGGAGCTGAATCTGGTGACCGAGTGCTGGGTAGAACCACAGAGCGGCATAGTGATGAACTGCATGGACCACCATCGCCACTTCCAGGGCCTCAAGTACCAGGAGATCCCTCAAGCAGTGTGTACAGCTAGTTTAAACAGCAGCTAGTCCCAGATGGGCAATCTGTCCACATACCCGTTCCCTGGGAAATAGACCTGGGGGACCTGGGCAATCAGACCAAAAAAAGTGACCCAGTGATTTGCTGCAGGGTTGTGCAGAGGGGGTAGAGTCAATGAAACGGCCCATTTATGTGACGTCCTGTTGTGTTCTTAAACCACCCAACAAAGGAGAGAGAAAAGAGACATAGCAAGTGCTTTGTTGTTGCAGAAAACATTAAGCTATTACACAAACTTGCCCTCATAGTGTAATAATAATGTAATAAAAATTTCTTGTGGCAGCGATAGAGGCAGTGATGTTTCCTCTTTCCTGTTTCCTGTACGGGACTCTCATACCACCTCAAACCATAACTCAAAACATTGACAAGTCTGATCTCTGTTAAATGATTGGTCAGCACAGCAGGACGTGGGGTTGCGTTTCTCCAAAAGTTGAGTCTGTCTCACCTTTTCACCGCAGACCCGTTCCGTTTTTTTGAGTGTCGTCCCCCCTGCAGCTACCCCACACCGCAGCCTAAACTCACTACCCTCATTAAAAATGAATGAAAAGACCTGAATTTTTGTAGAACTGTCGGACAGACGACGCAGTCTGTCTGAACGCAGTCTGTTTGAATTTGGCCTAAATCTTGGTGTGCATGCAGAGACCTCAGTTTACTGTTATCTGGATGTGAGGTTATTTTAAGACATATCAGGTTGGGTTTCATGTTGACCTGCTGTGTTGTTGTAGATCTTCCCAAAGGATCTGGCCTGTATGTCCACCATGATGACCTTTGAGTACTTGAGCCAACTGTGTCAGAATAAGGATCAGGTCTGCTCACTGCCAGCTGGACTCAAAGATGGGAGAGGTAATCAAACACTCACATTTCCTACAATGTTACTTGACCCTGGACATAAATTCTCAGATGGTGTATTCAGGTCCTCCGGTAGCAGCACCCCAAAGGCACACCGTAGAAACTCTCTGACAAAAGTTAAAACCCTGTCTTGAAAATATGACCAAAGTCTTTCAGTAACATTTGCAAAATGGTATAATAGTGTAGTATAAAAGTCTGAATATTGTATATGCATACAAATGGTTATATTATTCTTGTTATAATTTGAATTATTATTAATGAGTAAGCAACATATACTGCTGGGTAGAATAACCAATAAAAAAAGATATTTTATTTACTCATCACAGTTATGTCTGTGAAGTCTTAATGTGATCATGTGGGATGTACAAATTATTTCCCTTTCGTAGTGGAAAAAAATGTAAAGTAGCATAGTAAGGCAAGTAAAGCATAAATAAGTTAATTGTACTTGAGTTAAGTTCCACCACTTATTAAGCTCATAGGCAGAGATTTCATTTAAAAAGGCTTTTATTCCCCCAGCAAACTCAACTCAACATCCCTTTTGTTCTGTGTATTGCTGTACTTGAAAGGCAAAGCTGTTAAAAATGGGAAGGATGGATTTTTTCTGATTTGTCTGTATGTGTGTGTCTGTGTAGGAGAAGCCCTGGCCTCAGAGGACTGCATTCACATGGTTCCCTTCCAGTTTGACCTAATTGAGCTGCTCCCAAAATGCCAGCAGGTTGAGATCTTCTTCCTTACGTTCAGTACAGGTACGACAGTCAGACGCTCCAACTGCCCAGTCCACTTCAACAATGAGAATGATATACATCTAATCATGAAATACAAACTTTTCCTGTAGAAATTGACAAAAAATGTACATCTATCTACAAGAAAGAGAAGAATCCCCCAAACAAAAAGGCCGGAATTACTTAAAAAATTCTAGCACAGCACATATAGAGAGATTAATTGAAACAATGATTTCGTAGATTTGATATTTTTCTTGCAATTTTACACAAAACTACATTAAAAACAATTTTAAAATGTATAAACCAAACAAAGGAATGCTTGGAACATCTCCACTTACCGCAATGAATATGATCTTTACCCATGAGAGCAATCATACTAACTTATCATATATCAGATATTGATGAATCCATAGTATTCATATAAAAGAGGTGTGATCGAAAGTTGGGATGTTATTAATCTTAAGTGGCGGCCAATCATGTTGCTCGGACCAGAAGCAACACACGGCAAAAAAAAAAAACATGTGTTCCAAAGTCTCATCAGCCACCTCACAAGATACACATAGATCTACTTCAAATTCAAACCTTTTAGTAATAAAGTCAGCGACTGGATAGATTTTATATTTAGAAACGTGCGTTCCTTGTTGTCATCTGTGTCTTCCCTTTCCTGTGTGTAACAGTGGAGACGGAGGAGCAGATTCAAAGCTCCCCCTGTCTGCCCAACGAGCTGCTGCTCAGCCTCTTCCACAGCAGCCTGGAGCACGAGCTCAGCGACAGAGAGATCCCGTTAGCCCACAGCGACCACGGCTCCTTCATGCACCATATCTTGGAGCGAGAACGAGACGGCCATGTTGCTCCTTTCACCTTACCTGTTATTAAAGGTATAGTAAGTGATTTAAATCCAAATTTATTTTTTTTCAAATTCAGCAAATACCTCCTAACACTCACCTAGCCCTCTAGTTTATTTATGCACTAAAAAGAATCTGTTGTTAATACACAGTGTGTGTATGTGGAAAACAAACTGAACGTAGTGCACAGGCCACAAAACACTACTCCAGCCAATTGGGAACAGGCGGCGACAGTTAATGGTTTGACAGAAGCAGATTACTCTAATGCCCTGTATACGATGCTCATGGGTGAAAATGTAAACCTGTTTAATCAGATTCGTTAAGACGTCCACAGCGTTGATCGGAGCTTAAAAATGCAAAAAAGTGAAAGGACCCTCCAGGGTCAAAATCATTCAGATGTGTACACTCAAAAGTTGTTCTAGTCGTGCAACAGAAAACTCCAATTGGACAGATAGTCTAGCTAGCTGTCTGGATTTACCCTGCAGAGATCTGAGGAGCAGTTAACCTATAATCGAACTCCAACACAATGTAAGCATAAGGTATTGGACATCTGGCTGAAAAGAGGGACATCCGGCGGAATTTCTGGCAACAACAATCCCTGAAGTGGAACGTCATGGATATAAATTACTTCAAATGTATCTCAATTTTTGTCTGTTGTGTTTTGTCAGAGGAGTGCGTGAAGCCTCCAGACAGACAAGACACCATGACGTCGTTCCACACCACTGGCAGCAGCAAAGAGGTGATGGGATCTACCAGCACTTTACAGGTAACCCAGCCATCGAAGAACACACATTCAAGCTTTAATCCTAAATCAGTCATGCATGTTCATATACATTTTATATATATATATATATATATATATATATATATATATATATATATATATATATATATATATATATATATATATATACACATATATTTTATATTTTTAATCTATTCCATACGTATGTTTTATGTTATGTATAGTTTTACAAAAACATTTACATACATTTACATAGACTGACACCAACACAATAGGTCCTGTACGATAGATAATCAGATTAGATAATAATAAAAGGACAAAGCTGCCCCACCTACTTATTGACATCCTAGCTCAAATATTTATCATAGCTATAGAGTTAAAGTAAAAGCTACGGGATAGTTATTGCCTATTGCTTCTACAATATCAATGAAGGGTTGGCAAGTCTTACACCATGTTTCAGTGGAACCATGCAATGTATATCTGAGTTTTTCCAGTTTTAGGTACTGCATAATGTCTTTAATGGCATGTTCCAGAATATCAGGCAATGTTTTAATATTCAGTCCCAGACACTGCATATGAAAACTTTTTTGAAATATTTTTCCATTGGAATTCTGCTTTGGGAGATGTGACAGGAGCTATGTGTATTCCTAACAGCATCAGTAATAATCTAAACTCTAAATCTAATCTAAAATCCTCTGTGTCTTGGCAGAGTTTCAGTAATGCCGACCTTGTGGATGAAGAGCCCTTGCTGGGGGAGAGGAGCTGCTCTGCGCCACAGTGGAGGTGCTACGCCAAGTACATCAGCTCCCAGCAGATCATCCTCACCTTCCTGCCTGCTTCCTTTACAGGTACACCTGGCATTGGGTTTACTATGATGTGGTTCTTAGATTTTGAACACATTGTTCATAAGGTAAGTGTGGAAGAAAAAGTTCTTTCTAGTCCAAATCAGTGGCTGTGTCGGATGAGTTTTATTCACTGTGCAGTGCTGGCAGAAGTTCTCAAGAAGCTGGAGGATTCTCTCTTGCCATAATGAGTTTTCTATCCAGGGTTTTATACAAAGTTACAAGACATTCACTCACAAAACTATTGAAGTAGATTTGCATTGATCCAATAATGTCTGCTCGGACTATTGAAAAACAGTCCTTTGTTTAAAAGTGCGCCGTTAGAGACCTAATTAACACAGGAGACACTAAAAGTTTGTTGATCAAAGAAAATAATAAGAAACTTAATCAGTGAACAGGAAATTGGATATCAGGATAACATGAGACTAACTGTTAGGTTATTAATTTTTCTTCTACACAAGAGATGAATGCAGAAACTGTGTTCACTTTGCAGATGTTTTGATGTTGATGGCGTCCGGGGTGGAGACAGAGCCTCAGAGTAACATCAGCACACAGGAGGACAACACTCTGACTCCCAGCCACAAACCTCAGGCTGACTCCCTGTCCGGCTCCACCATTGGGCTGGAGAGGTCCGAGTCCGGCCTCACTCTGGCCAGCAAACTGCTACGGACCTCCAGCAGTGGACACTTAACTGCCAGGTCCCCAGTGCTCTCACCGCGTCCCGAAGGACAGACTGGTTACGCTGATTCACTAACCCTGGAGCAGGACACCTGGGACAGCAGAGTGTCTGAGACAGAGACCGGGACCGGGACCCCAGGCTCAGGTTGGTCACATGCTTTTTTCCCCCAAAGTTGTAGTCAAAACCAAATTTGTGTATTTCAGTCAAGAATGGACCAAGGGACGCCACACAATTATTTACTGTTACCACACTGATAAATTATATTGTTACCACGTGTTTAACACACAACAGGTAGTACTGAACAATTTGACTTTTCTTACTCTCCAGATCTAGGAGAAAAGGAAGGAGTCCAATTCTCTGAACCACAGAAGGCAGATTTGCACATCAGCTTCAGCAGGCAGGTTTCCCAGCAGAGTACCAGTAACAGCAGCCAATTAAGGTGTCCGGTCTACGTCTACAACTGCTCCCTGGAGCAGCTAAAGGAGCAACTGGTGCATACCAACTCCTGCCGCCAAACCAAGGACATCTTCTTCAGGTACTCTGCTCACCTACAGAAAGAAAGCTTCCAAATAGAACTGGTACCCATGTGTAAAGGTTTTCAAGGAATCAGAGTGTTTATCTGGGATCAAAGGACTTAGATTTTTTTTTTCACTTTCCAAACATCTTTGCCTGTTCTGCAGCAGAACCGTTCTCTGTGGTCTGCGCCACTGGACCACTCAAGGGTCCAGATGGGGAACAAAATGGATCTCTGCAGTGAGAATTTTGGTTCCTCAGTTGAATAATTATTAGTAATTACTATCTGATCACCAATAATAATATGGTACTCACCAAGGTAATTTCTAATGGAGCCCCGGAGGTGACATGGAGGGGGGAAAAAAATGAAGAAAAAAATAAAATAAACATGTATTGTGGACAAACACTAAACTGGAGATCTCGAACTTTTTTCTACTCCATGTCAAAGTCAAGCTCTCGCAAATAAAAATCGAGATCTTAAGATCTCGCAAAAGTGTTTGCCCCCAGTACATGTTTTTTTGAAAATTAATTTAGTCAAGATCTCGCAAATAAAACTTGAGCTCTCGCAAAACAAAGTCAAGATCACGCAAAATTGTTTGTCCCCAGAACATGTTTCTATGTTTATTTTCTTAGTTATTTTTTTTTTTTTTCCTCCATGTCATCTCCGGGGCTCTGTACATTTCTGAGATCACAGTGACATCACTAAAAGAAAGCAGACAAATGCTGTTCCAGTGGCAGCAGCCTTTTGGAGAGCAAAAGAATGATCCGAGCACTGACACCGTGGTTTAATGGGGGTGTTGGATATGTGTTGCAGTGAGAGGAGTTCATCATGTGAGTGTAGTAGCAGACTCAAGTTGTTTAGTGATGGTGTGTGTCCGGTGTCAATGTCATTTCCACACTTCTCATTAATTTCTATGGGAGTAGCCGTGCAATGCATTCCAGTTGCGTCGTGGAGACTTTAGAGAAGTGGGGCGTTGAGTCGCCCGCTCATCATATAGTTGCCTGGATTCAACTTTATGCAAATGAGGAGCCACCGGCTCAGCTTGACACCTCTCAAAAGTTGATGCAAATCTTTTAAACTGACCGTTGTCGATCAGAAATGAAGACAGATTCAGCAACTGCACGGCCTGTTTCTCACTTTAAATGTTTTCAGAAACACGTTTCGTTGAACTATTTTCGGAATATACGAGATCGTATTCCAAACGACCCGCCACTATTGTCGGTTTTGAAATCCGGGAACAGCCAGCCAACCCCATGTGACGTATTCTGCCAGTCAGCTCACGGTTGTAGGATGGTGGAGACTGTTTTCTTTGCTTGTCAGTGGTCAATAAAGAGAAACTGGTGGCGAGCCCATTAGCGTGCAGTGCTGAGAACGGCTGGGGAGTTGGGCAATCCCATTCGTGAAGACTTCTTTTCAATGAACCCAATATTTTGTGGTACATCAAAACATCTTTTGTACAGATGATTCAACCAGGAGAGTTTAGTAGTTCATTTTGAATAAATCTCAGCATTTATGTTTTAGTTATATTATGGTTATGTGACACAAAGAATGTAACAGCTACACTGTGCAGCTCTCCAGACTTTACGGTCAGTGAGTATTGAGCGACATTTCATTCAGATGTCTGGAGGTGATAGAGGGAGCCCTTTCAAAATAGCCGTGCCAGTTTTTCCCTAACCAAAATGAAGCCTAACTTTGGAGCGTTATTGACCCCCTTCCAGACAAACAGGACAGAGCTGATACGGATTGATTCTTGGATTTTATGAGTAGATTTTGGATAATTAAAAATGAAAATCGATTTTAAACCCAGCCCTATCATCAACTCAAGTTACCCAGTAGGTTAGTACATTTCATTGTCACTCTTGTTTGCCATTATCAGCGATAAGAAAGTGAAGCCAAGTCCCAAAGAGTGGCATATGGTTCAGAAATTAGTCAAGCAGATGAGCTTAGTTCATTCTCACTGAGGGAAGAGAAAATAGTGGCTGAGATGTTCAGGGGTCAGACAGACCATCGGAAACCTAATTACTGTTAAAATCATGTATACAGGGAAACAATAACTAGGTTTCTCATGTTGACTTTCAGTCTATTCACACATCGTCATTGTATCATTAAAACACAAGTTCATATCATATATAGGATGCGTAAAATGGGGAACCCCAAAAAAAGGGGCCAATAACAGAATTAAACATACAACAGGCAAATATCACAAATGTGACATAAAACTCATATTTCTTAAAGATGGAGACAATATTCGACAATTTCAAGCTTTTCTCAAGCTTGTTCCAGATCTGTGCTCCCATACACGCTGCCCTCAGCCTTGTACACTTCAGCCTTTGTTTTTTTTTTACAAGTAATTTGATGTTTTCTTTCCCTTCTGTCATACTGTATGTGTGCTGGGGACAACAGATTTGAACGAGCTCACACAATCTGTAATTGAACCTGTGAATTACCTGAAATACAATACAGGCATAGTGAAGGACATTAAATTCCATGCAAACATCATATATCAATTATGATCAGAACCAGGATAAGACTCAGAACTTGGATAGTGGTGCATGTATATGCAATGTTAACAGACTGCCAGTGGTTAGACACTCTGGATAAACTATTGGGTTTGTTTACAACCTGTGTTACCATGCTATGTTCCCAGATTTTCAGCAATTTCTTTGGTGAGTGCAATATTATCATAACTAATAGAAATGATGGACAAAGTTACAGAAAGAAGAGCCAAGTGGTAATAAGCATGCATGATCCTTTCATTGAAACATTCCCCCACCATTGTTTGACATAACTGACCCATGAATGTTGTCACAATAAGTTTAAGTCCAGTTGTTAACATGTATTTCTCTGATTATCTTCACGGGTGAGAATAGAGCTCAAGATGCTGAATCCTGCGAGATGTATCAGCAGAAGCAGTTCAGGTAGCTCTCGTGATTCTGTGTCTCTGCTCTCCAGCTGCACAGCTTTCATTGGACGCGCTTGTCTTCTGTCCAGTGGGAAAGGGTGGCTTTTCTAATGCTGTCGGCGCCGAAGCCCCGGGGTGTCTTGTGCGTCCTCCTCAGACTTGTGTTGCTACATACACACAGCGGGTGCAGCGCTGCCACACACTGAACACAACAAACAATTCAACTAGATCCCCCTTCACACTAGTCAGTGTAAGGGTAGCGCAGGCCCAATGCAAAATGCAAAAAAACAAAATAAGTCAGAATGTTCACTTTAGGTATCAACCAATTATTGGCCCGGCCGATATTTGACACTTTGCACATGATATGGATGAGTGTTTTATTTTACTGATAACCCATAAAAGTTAATTAAAAAGTGCACTACTTTGGCTTTGCTACAGCTCTGTTAGCAGTCTGCAACACTTGCAAACAAGCTGTTGGCATGTTAAAACTTCAGAAAGCTATTTTGTTTTTATTTATATTTTTCTTTTGACTGTGTATTATGTTTAAAGTTTCAGTTTCATTAATTAATTGCTTAAAGTATTTAAACACACGTTTGTGTAGGAGTTCGTAACATTCCTAAATGTTCATTTTGACTTAAAGATTTTACTTTTTACTGTTTATGTATATCAGTTCCAAATTTCGGTTATCTGTTTCATCAACTACTAATAGTCGGTATCGATATCGGCCCTGAAGAACCGGTATCGGTCGACCCTTAGTTAACTTACCTTAGACCGTGTGTGTGACCTGCTGGCCTTTAGCACTGGTCAATAAATCACTTGTCTCTTGTCACTGTCATGAGTTTTCACAGAATTTTGCAAAAATGATCATCCTCACCAGGAAGTCAGGAATCCAAAAAATAGCTTTTTATTATCCAAGATTATCACATCATGGAGTGGGCAATGCCAAATATACAGGACATACAAGGGGGGCTGTGTTTGTTCATTACACAGAATGATTCCCTTCAGCTCCACAGAGATTGTATCTTCTTACCTAACTGTTTGCAACAAATTCATCTTCCCAAAAGTAACCAGGCATCAGTAAGCTTTTAATGTTTGATAATGATGTTTTACAGTCTTACTGTTTTTTAATTGACTGTATTTGTTCAGGCGTTTTGACACTGACATTGAGCAAATGAAATATTCCTATTAATGGGAGTTTCTGTTGCACTAATGATAACCAGTAGTATAAGTGTTGTTGGTTGAAGCCACTAACTAGTGATCTGTGCTGGTAACTACCCAGAAGTCCAGGAAGGCACACATGAAATCTTACAGTGCTCAGACTCACAACAGTGTCAGATTCGTTGTGGTCAAAGTGTGCCCATGCCTGCAAAAAAACATCACACCTGACTTCCTTTTGATTTGGAGAACCACATACACTGGTGAGGAAACAACAAGACATTGTATGAGTTTACATGTAATAAAAACCAGGAGCACGCTATAGAAATCATACTCAAATAAAACCTATTGATCCATCCAAATGCTGATACCAAATATTTTGCTAAGTCGCTAAGCACCACAGAAATAATCATTTACTATTGGTACGTTATAACACTATATATTATTATTATAAATTGATAATTATGGGACTGATTGATTTCATTTGAGATTTTTTGAATTTATCTCGAATAAACAGTATATTGCTGTAAAAGAAAAAAAACAAAACATAGGAAAAACACATTGAAAAACACAAACAGACAAATTGGCTTTTACCAAAGAACAAAAAAAGGATACATTTGAGAAGGAGCAGGTGGAAGCATAATGCTTTTATAGTCATCAAATTACATTCAACTCTAAACTTAATTCTGCAATTTGATCTTTAATATCTTATATTAATTGTTCTTTTAGCAGAATTATTTAACAAATTTTAATGATTTACAGTATATAGCGGCTTGCATAATTTTACACACCCATGCTAAAGTTGATTTTAAAAAGTGGAATACAAAAAAATCTTTTGGAAATGATTCATAGACACCCTTATGTTAAATTCCCATTTATTTTTAAAGGCCAGTTATTTCATGGATCCACGATACTATGCATCCTGACATGAAATAACTGGCCTTTAAAAATACAAATCTTCCTGCCTCTATCGGAATTCAACATTGGCGTGTCTATACTCATGTCCCCTGTATTTTAAGGAAGAACATTCATTTACAATACATTATTCATTCACAAAGATAATTGGTGTCCTTCCTACATTTTTTTGAATTGGGGCATTAAGATAATTTTTTTATTCCTCTTTTTAATCAACTTTAGCATGGGTGTTTAAACTTATGCAAGCCACTGTGTATAGTATACTTTTTTATATTTGACAATGCAAATTCAATACATTTAAACTAGTGATTTCCAAAAGTAAAGTGTGTGTGTAGAACAGGATTATTGAAGTAGAGTTTATTCTAATTGCGCTTGCAGCAGCTTGGCAGGAGACTGTGTATGTCGCAGAAGTTTGTCTCGACACCTTGCTGTTTCTTGAATGAAAACGCTTTGGTGATTGACGTCTTTTTTTTTCACCTGTTTCATGTTTTTTCCTCCCTTTTCTCCTGATATTGTTTCAAACTCATGCTACGGAGGTTCAGCTGTCCATCACTGGCTTGTTGGCTCCTTGGACTTTGCTTACTGTAGTGGAACTCTAAAGCTGTCTAAATGCTTATGCAAAATGACATGAATGGAATTGTCTTTTAAACTGACATTGTATTTTAAAAAAAAAATTTTTTTTACACATATGTAAAATATGGCTGGGTATCATTCAAAAATGTATGATACCAATACTGTGACTTTGATAGCGTTTCCTAGACAATGCCAATTTTATAAAACAAAAAGAGATGACAACATTACAAATCACGCCACAAATTTATTTATTTTCCAGATCCTACTACGCGAGTAGTCTCTGTGTAACCTAGAGTTTTTTCCTGCGTGTCTCTACGACGTGTGACGTTAGATAGCCAATCACATGTCACATTATTAGATTCTGGTAGAAGCATGCTGCATGCTGATTGGCTCACTGACACTTATAAGATTTACTCCTTAGCTATTGAAATTGGGTATTGAATGACGAGGCATTTTGTATTGAATATGATACCCAGCCCTGATGTGTGATAAAAATCTATTGGAAATCATTAAGGAAGTTCTAGTCCATGTGGCTTCAGCAGATCCTTTATTGGTTGTTCTAACTGAGTACGTATGTGTTCTTTCTGGGTGTGTCTGCTGTGCTCTTGTCCTCCGGCAGGTCCTTGTCCCTGGACCGCAGCAGTCCGTCCCCTTGGACTGACCTCCTGTCTCAGCCTCACAAACACAAGGAGCTCGCCAACTACTGCAACCTGCTGCAAGAGCACTACCACCAGAGCTACGTCAAAGGTGACCCACCAACATACACCTGGAACAGTGTTATGTCTGCCCAGGAATTAGTAGTGTTATATTCTTCACTGTTTCATGCTACTAGATATAACAATGATAACCTGGACTACGACGGAATATTGATTGATTATTAGCCCAACAGCATGTCTTTACAGCAGCAAGGTTAACACCAACAACGGAATCTAAAGTTACCCACAATCCATCAGGTGTATCTCAACTATGGATCTATTAGTAGCCCAAAATACACAACACTTAGTAACAAATTATTAAAGTAAAAGCTAAGTACAATTCAAACTTGGTTTATATGTGCCTTTTATTATCTGTTGGTACAGTACAAAACTGCCCAGTTCAGTATTTACACTCTGGCTCCTTTAATAGGGAATGGGTTCACTATATCTCGTAACTCTTACTGCTACACCGGCCACTTCTGTAGAGCATCAATTGAAACAATAAAATGCTGGGAATCAGAATCAGAAATACAGGGAGGATTTAAAAAAACAAATGTTTTCACTGCATCTAACAAAACTATCAATTTGCAAACCAATACCAAATGGAGCTTCATGATATTGATACAGTGTGAAACACAGTGTGAGTGCATATTTTTCTTCTTCTTTTCTTCAAGTTGTACATGCTGTACAACTTTGATTCAGATGTTCTGCCCTTCAGAAGCCTGTCATACATTAGTATCTCTATGCGCTGATAGTTTGTTAGATATAGTAATTTCTTGTAAATAAATGCATCAGTTCCTTGACCGAATAATACAGCTTTACACTACATATTTCATACAAAAAGATGCAATAAAGCAAAAACCAATCATAAGCATTTGTTAGACAGTAAATAAAATATGTTTAAAGAATAAGGCTGATATGATTTCATATTCTTCTCATTGTCAACAGACCCCACAATCTGTTAGTCCGTCTCTCAGTACTTAATGACTTCCTGTCAGTGATTTTTAACCTCTAAGCCCATTGGTTCCTACTGAAGACATTCAAAAAATGCTTCACAAATATAAAGTTTCATTAGCATTGTAAGCATGCTGATGTTAGCATTTAGCTTACGTCAAAAAAAACAATGTGTGTGTTCATGGTAATGAAGGAAGAGTCACCCAGTGTGACAATGTGGACAAGGAGCTCTATGGCATACAGGAAGAAGATATGTCAGGCTCACAGACACGATAGTTGAATTATCCTTCATCATATACTGTAAATAAAAAAAACTGTTTTTTGAATAAGAATGAATGCTGTGGGTAAAGAAAAATATCATAATCATATCATGTACGTTTGAAAAGCAAGCCGAGGCAGCTCCAAAAGTGGGAGTAAATATTTCTTGTGGAGTGCCTCAGTGTTCCATGCTGGGCCCTATTCCTTTCTCTTGTTACATGCTTGTCAAACTATCCGTCTTCACATTACAGCATACATGCAGATATTTACAGCACAAATCCATTGGAGAGTGCAAGTCAAACTTTCACTGACTCTTGTTTGAATAATAAAAAAAAAAAAAAAAAACTGGTTTGTTTCAGATTGGTTTATCGCTTCATTATGATACTACAAAAATCAGACAAAGCTTTGCGTGAAGTAGGGCTGGGTGTTGTTCAAAAGGTTTTGATACCGGTACCTATACCAAAACCGTAAATTCAGTACCGGTTCCTAAAGGTTTTCCTAAACTTTTCTCGATAACATTTTTATAAAATAAAAATAAATTACAACATTATACATTACAGCGCAAAATTTATTTTTCATCTCCTGCCACGTCTGTTTTTTCCTGCGTGTCTCAACAAGACATTAGATTCAATTGCAGTGCCTTAAAAGTATTGAATTTGGTACCCAGCCCTAGCGTGTGTTTTTTTTCCGTGACTTACCAACATGTGTGGAATACGACACAAGTCATTGATTTTCACACCGTGTACTCTGCAGGTGTGTACCGCAGCCTGCAGCAGTCCTACAGCATCAGCTCCCAGGACCTTCTGATGGCCATGGACTACTGTGAAGAATCCCTGCAGGAGATCGACGTCACCTCCTTTCTGCAGACCCTCTGCGGACACATCAGGGTCTTCAGGGAGCTTGGTGAGACTCCAGGATGGGGAGGGAATCCAAAACCTTCAAGAAGCCCTGCCAGCTTTATAATTGGAGAGGTTGAGGAGGACCGAGGAGATGACAGGGCTGCCATGGCCTCCTCCTCCAGGTAAGACATAGTCATTAATATATACTAAACATAACCAACCAGGGTTCAACATTAAGTTTTTTTTTTTCGCTGGTCCGGTTTGGCAAGTGAAAGAAAATTTTAGTTAAGTTTTACACTTTAAAAAAAAAATGTCAATCTACTTGCCCCGGGCATTTTACTTGCCCCGGGCCATAGTAAGTTACACCTTTGCGGAATTTGCCTTGGTGAATGGTGCATACATACACAACCATAAATTAGAAATAAATAAATAACAAGAATATAATAGTAAGAATCAATATCAATGGGGGTCCAGGGCCCTTTTTTTCACATGTTACCAATTGGCTTATACAATTATTAATGTTTAATGTTAATGCTTCTGACAATAGTATTGAAATGGAGGATTCCGCTGACGCTGAATCTAGGGGGAAGTCCACTCCTACATCGCCACTGATCCTGGATGAGTCCAAGACAGCCAAGATCCCAGAGTTCCCTCTGACAGAGCTTTACACACAGACCAAGTGTGAAGTGTATCCAAATCTGCGCAACATAATACAGGTATTGTCACAGCTCGTAATTATTCATCTCCTGCTCATACATATTTTCATGTAGATCTGATGATTCCTTTTGAGCATACTCTCAACTGAGTAATTAGTAGCTACATGAGCTAAAAAGGTAAAACTGATGTCAAATTTGAAAAAAATCTAATCACTCAACAGGATAAATTCATGGGGATTGTGTCTCAGTATTTCAAAACTGTGCCCTCCAATCCACACTACTTCTTCTACTGCCCGCCTGCATACAAGAGAGACGTGAGTTAACCAAGTTGTGTTTTGCCATTTTAATTGTTGTCCTTGTTAATTTTGGAAGACTGACTTGGCTTTGCTTTCATATCTCATTAATATCGTTGCGTATATGGAGGAAAATGAAATGAATCTGGATTAACATTGGCTGGGGGAGAAACAAAGTAATATGTATTTCTTTAACCAAAGAAAAGACACTCTAAGTCAGAGATCTTCAACAGGGGGTCCGGTTAAATCTGCAACTTCATTTTGTAGAATACATGTAGTAGGGGCTCCCTGTGCCATCTCTCACTCAGTTAAGGGGTCCTTGGTTTAAAGCATGTTGAAGACCCCTGCTGTCTGATGGACATCAGACAATCATTTACAGCAGTTTTTTTTTTCATGAGTTTTTTTTTTTTTTTTACATGAGTTTTTTTTTTACTTTAATATGAGTTCCCCCAGATTTGTGCCTGAGTCAGCTTTGGCTTGTAAAGAGGAGCTGCTACTCTTGATTGGACTGGATAAACCTTTGCACTATGGTTTGTCCCCTCAGGAGGACTCTGAGGACGGCGAGACGGGTAGGAGACCCAGCGAGGAGCTGGTGTCAGAGCCTGAGCCAACTACTGAGGATGGTGAGCATGATTCACCAAGCTTTAGCTTTAATTAGGTACACACTGCAATTATATTGTTTAATTCTGACAATGCATTTACATAGTTATTAAGTATTTCACAGAGCAACAATAAATCTGAAATCATAAAAAAATGTGTAAGATCTCATGTCATTGTCACGATTTCATGTTCCATAAAGCTTACATCGGTTGCATTGCCCATTGTGAAAAGAGCAACATGGAATAGATTCGGATTAACTTGACACAACGTTCATATGTTAGGCTAGAGAGGGTTAAGCTAAGTTAAATTAGGTAAAGTGTAGTCTGGGTAAATGAAGTTAGGTTAAGACGGGTAAGGTAGTGTCTGTTTTAAATTAGGTTAAAGTCTCCCTCCACTCAAAAATGTGTTTTTCTTATGTTTATGTCACCTAAGATGTTAGACCTTGACCAAACACACTTGTATCTGTGCAAAGGTTGTCACTAGAAAGGTGTTTTTTGCATTCTTCTGCTAAAGGGAGAGATGTCTGTGCACTTCCCTTAAAACGGGAAATGTGATTACCAGTAGGTACGTCAATAGCCGTAAATTGCTGTTTAAAGTGTAACTCTCGCCAAAATGCCACTTAGGGTCTTTTTGTAAATGTACCCGTGTCAAACTTTAGTTTAAAAGCATAATTAGGACGATAATTTTTTGTCGGTGATCAAATTTAAAAACAATCTATTTGAAGAGCCAAATAAAAATGCAAAATATTGATCCGGATGACGACATACAGAAAAGTACACTACACTCTGAAACAAAGAGGAAATACGGGAAGGCGCGGGAGACACAACAAAAACACAACAGCAAGAACGATGTCTGCAGCTCACAAACAAGACACACACAGACAAACACACAGACAAACAAGGCATTGACAGGGAGACTGCACAAGACACAAGGGACCAAACACACACACACACACACACACACACACAGACCAAAGTTGTGTCTGGTCGCACAAATCTACAGCATGGACTTCAAGGATCCAGCAATGCTGAGCCAAGTATCCAACTGCATTCGGTCAAATGGCCTTTTTAATAGGAAAGCTAGGGACACTACTATGATAGCATCAAAATGGCTATTTTTTAAAACACTAAGAAGGATTGACACAGTCAAAAAGTCTAGCTCTCTGAATAACGTAACGGAGAGGAGAGTAAAGGTGACGTAACAGGGAGGAGAATAAAGTATTGAATGATGAGTCATAAAACTTATCAAATTCGGTACCCAACCCTACTGAACAATGCCGTACATGAATTGTCATTAATATAGACTAGTGATAATGAACAGTTGGTTGGTTTGTTTGTGTGCAGAGAACTTGTCAGGCTGCTGCATCATGACGGAAAGTGACACAGATTTGGGGGTGGAGTATAAGGAGCATGCAGGCACCAGTTCCCTCGGGGATGGTGACGACCAGTCCCTGTCAGACTCCAACACTGTCAACCAGGACGAGGACTCCTTCAGCATCCTGGAGGGAGACTCCCTGCTGGAGGCCGAGGAGCCACAGATGGACATGCCCCCGCTGTTTGTTCATTTCACTTGTTCGGTCAATGTGAAAAGCTGCCACGGCTCCATGCCCATACAAACGCTGCCCACCTGCCTCGGTGAGTACAGCCTTGATTGTTTCTTCACTTTCCCGGAATAGAGACACACAATGTGAACACGCTCTACGTCTCTCCCAAGAGAATATTCAGAAGTATTAAAGTGCTCATATTGTGCTTTTTGGCTTTTCCCCTTTCCTTTATTATGTTATATATCTTTTTGTGCACGTTATATGTTTAATTCATTAATATAATTTATACTCTATTGATCCCCTATGGGGAAATTACAATGTACACTGTTGTTATTACACACTACATATACATGCACTAAAGGAGAGATGTCAACCCTAACCCTGAGCGGTTGTTGGGGGTACGGTGCCTTGCTCAAGAGCACCTTGGCAGTGCCCAGGAGGTGAACTGGCATCTCTCCAGCTAGCAGTCCACACTTCACACTTTGGCCTGTACGGGGACTTGAACCACCGACCCTCCGGATCCCAACCCAACTCCCTACGGACTGAGCTCAAAGTCCATAGACCAAAGCCCCCCCCCCCAAAGCACCGTTATTGGAAAAAAACAAAAACAATACCCAACCCTAGTGATGTCTCACTCTGTAGCTAAAACAGAGAGCTCAACACATAGGGTGAAAAGAGGAGCTGCAGCAATGTGCAGTACAACAAAATGATGGTGTTTTTTTAAAAATAAACCACAAAAACCTATTCTAGTACAACCTTTAAATAGAATGGAATCTAAATGGAAATGAGCATAATATGACACTTTAAATAAAAAGTTACAGCCTTCAGGCATTCATTCATCAAAACGTCTCTTTTCTCAGCTTTTGTCTTTCCATCTTCCCATTGTAAAATCTTTAATTGAAACGTTAAGAGTTTACCACTGAGACTATTGCTTTTGTTACTGTGCTTATTTAAGTTTTGTGATTGCAGGGGAGATTATTTCCTGCCTGGAGAATGCTGAGACTTTACAGTCTGTAGATGTGAATGAGCTCTCGATTACACTAGATATTTTTGTCCTGACGCTGCCTGTGGAGATTGAAGTCATGGCCGATTTCCATCATAACAGGTGAGTCAAAGGGCGCAAAAAGCCACAATTCAGCAGGTTTGCAAGAATACAAAATTCTAGTGTAAGGTTGTTTTTTTTTGGACATGATATTTGTTATTTCATTTTTTATGCCTCCAAGCCGGTGACAGCCACAACTGAGGCATTACCAGGGTTTCCGCAGGGTCTTAAAAAGTCTAAAATTTCAAAAACTAAATTTTAGGGCTCATAAAAATCTTAAATTCACTATAGTATTGTGTTCTAGGGCTTAAATAATTTTAAACTGGTCTTACTTTTCCCACGTCCATGTACAGTGGTGCTCAAAAGTTTACATACACATGCTTAAGTTGACTAAAAAGAGGAATAAAAAAATCATGTTTTGGAAATTTATTTTAATACCTAAATTAAAAAATGAGGTAAAATCCAACCTTTAAGGACACCAATTTTCTTTGTGAATGAATAACGTATTGTAAATAAATAAATGTTCTTATTTAAAATACAGGGGTCATAAGTATACATACCCCTATGTTAAATTCCCATAGAGGCAGGCAGATTTTTATTATTAAAGGCCAGTTATTTCCTGGATTCAGGATATTATGCATCCTGATAAAGTTCCCTTGGCCTTTAGAATTAAAATAGCCCCACATCATCACATACTCTTCACCATGCTTAGAGATAGGCATGGGATACTTTCTATAAAATCATCTCTCAATGCAAATCAAACCAGGTATTAGTCTAACTGAAATAAAACCATGCCTATCTCTAAGCATGGTGAAGAGTATGTGATGATGTGGGGCTATTTTAATTCTAAAGGCCAAGGGAACTTTATCAGGATGCATAATATCCTGAATCCAGGAAATAACTGGCCTTTAATAATAAAAATCTGCCTGCCTCTATGGGAATTTAACATAGGGGTATGTATACTTATGACCCCTGTATTTTAAATAAGAACATTTATTTATTTACAATACGTTATTCATTCACAAAGAAAATTGGTGTCCTTAAAGGTTGGATTTTACCTCATTTTTTAATTTAGGTATTAAAATAAATTTCCAAAACATGATTTTTTTATTCCTCTTTTTAGTCAACTTAAGCATGTGTATGTAAACTTTTGAGCACCACTGTAACTCTACCTCTAATGCTCCTTTTTTTTATTTATTTATTTTATTTAATTCCCTGGTGTTGTAATTCTTTCTTTCGCTTGTCCAAATATAATTTTGCTGTATTGTAGATGTGTCTATGGTTACAAATGAGACCAACATGCAACTGATATTGCAGCCAATCGTGTTAATGGTGAGACTATTTTGGATTGTACCATGGACATGAAACAAATTTTATTCTTCAGCTATGGGGAAGTGCAAATTTACCAATACTTGGCTTTAAACAAAATAATTTAGGTCTTAGTTGATGTTGTGATAAAGGTCTTAAATTTCATTCATAATAATAATTTTAAAAAGGTCTTAAAAACTCTTAAACTCGTTTTGGTGAAACCTGAAGAAACCCTGATTATGTTTTCAGGTTGTCCGTTGGTCTGTCCGTCCTATTCTTGTAAACACTTTGAGGAATTTTCTTCAATTTGGCAAAAAACATCCACATGGGTTCAACCATGAACGGATTAGATTTTGGTGGTTAAGTTCCCACGAAACACATTTTTGGCCATAACTCAAGAAATGATACGTGCATTATGACAAGATTTCACACAAATGTCTAATTGGATAAAAGGATGAAGTGATGATATTTTATCTCCAAAAGAGCAAAGGTCAACTTTCCAGTGACATAATGTTTCTGGCCATTATTCAATGTCTGTGGTGATTAGATAGATAGATCTTCTGTGCTGCCGGGTTGAAGATGTGTGTGAAGGAGCCGTGTTTCTACAAAAAAATTCACTTAAAAATACTTTAAAATTTTTTTTTTATTATTGATTCACTCTTCACTACAGGGTGCCTGGGGTAGCTCACCTAGTGGAACGGGTGGCCATATGCAATGGCCCATATGCTGGCCTGCCTATTAAAGGCTAAAATGCCCCAAAAATTATTGAGAAAAAAATAAAAGTCTTCACTACATACAGTATATTATATGATTTTGGACATACATGGATGTAAACTGCTACTTGGGCAGAGGCAATTAAAAAAAAAAAAATCTTTGTCCTTGCATTTGTTAGCACAGGTCTAACCTCCGGTGGATTTCTGAGGACTATGGTTACCTGCTCCTCAGATCTCTGCAGGGTAAATCCAGACAGCTAGCTAGACTATCAGTCCAATCATAGGTTTCTGTTGCACGACTAGAACAACCTTTGAACTTACACACGTTCCACCAACAGAAGTTCCTTCCCGAGGCTATTTTGCAGAGGCACCATTGCTCTGTCCGGCGCTTAGCACTAGAAAGGAATGCCAATAAGCCAGAGCATGTTTTTCTCCCATCTTGGAATGTTGTGTGGACCAGCCAGACCTTCCTCCGCAGCGCTGTGGAGACTAGCTGTGCATTCATTGTAAAGTAAATACGTTCTGTTGTGTTATGATGATACTGTGAGCCTGTGAATGATCTTCTCTCTGTGTAAAGGTACACCTCAGAGAGCAGTGTGTCCCTGAATCGTTCACCAGGACAGCCGTCGTCCTATCGCTCTGATGAGGAACTGATGGTTGTGTTTGACAATCTGAGGGGGGCAAGTGTTGATGGGTGAGTTGGTCCAAAAAAACATGCTTGTTCAACATTACAATACTGTCTCTGGTTGACTCTGATTCTGTCCTTTTTTAGATTTCTTATCTCTGTCTTGTCTCCAATCAGGGTCTCTGGTGATCCCTTATCCAAACTGCCACTTCCTCACCAGTCAGCAATCCTGGCCACAATGGACGAGGTGAGTCGTATTCTTTTAAATTTGAGCTATCACAGCAGCAACGCAACAAAAAATGCATACAACCTCTAGATGAGAGTAACTTCACTTATTCGCTTTACCCAAAGATGCAGCAGTCTGGACTCAGTTCACATGTACACTTTCAGATAAAAATACGTCCTATTGAACTTACGTTTTTTCCACTAGATGTATTTATTAAAGTAGGTGATGTATATCACCTTTGGAAATGGACAAATTAGGTAACGTTTTTAATTTTGTAATCTAATTAACAATGGGAAATTTTAAAGCTTCCTTGCTTCAGGTCACTTGCAGACCCTTCCTCAAGCAACACCATCAGGCCACCTTTACATAAGAAATAATGAAACTAACTTTCAGGTTACCATGGTATTTACTGAACACATGCATGCTCCCCACAGAACACCCTTTTTATATTATGAATATTTCTTAAAGGGTAAGGGTGTATTTTTCAACCTCGGCCCTATTCAGGGGCAAAAACAGAATTTTAGTGGATGCTAAGATATCTCGACTCAATATTGTTATCGCAGTATTTTGAAAGTAAGTATTTTGTTAATTTTGTAGAGCACTGCGTCCCGTCCGTTGGCTGTGTGGCTTAGTTGTGTTTGATTTAGAGCCCGCTTAAAACGCTATAATGATCATGTTTCATTGGGCAGTTGCCGTGCCACGTGGCAAACCCTATGGAGCGTACCACGTCTGTTTATGTTTCAACAGAGTGACAGTGAAAGTAAAGAAATAGAGACAACAAAAAATGGAACAAATTATAGAAGAGAAAGAAAAGCTGTGTCATGTTCTCTTTATTTATTTATTTATTTATTTATTTTATACTGTTCAACCAGTAAAACATGTCCTGTTCTGTGGAGATGGTCCTTATTTATTTATTCATGTTGGACCAGTCCAATATGGCCGTCAGTTGATATAAACCTTGTGTATTAAGAAAACTTGTTTAATTTGTTATGAATTTTGATGCGTTTTCCCATAACTTTTGTAATTTTACATGTTTAAAAATCAACATTTGTCCTATAGGGTTACATTGCAGCCCGGTTAATGGCTGTAGGTCCCAGCATTCTCACTCAATACTGGACCAGTATCAAAGATTTAGCTCACCAATGCATGGGAAAGTAGTTTTACCCTATCAAATGAGGCTTTTCTTCCTTTATTTTCACCTTCAGGCAAATATAAAAGACATATTATTGACCACATTTATGAGCCTTACTATTTTTTTACTGACCTCTTTACAAACTTTACATTAACCTCACTGTTGGTAAGCTTGTAAGAATATCAGATTCATCAGTCATCATGCTTTTGGTTCTGTCTAATACTTTGTTGAGCATGGACGTTGTGAATGCTATTTTGTAATGTGAATGACAGCTTTAAGTCTTGATATTAGAAGGGATATATTTATTCCTCACAGAAAACAATGAGGTCCATATTTATTCTATTAATGCACATACACAACAGTTATGAGTGGGTCCTGGTTTTACACTCTGTGTTTCAGGTCCGCTGGCTGCTGGAGGATGAGATTGTTTCTGCGCTGCGTCACTCTCGGGTCATCAGCTCGGCCACGCTGCAGAAAGTAGCGGAGCATGTCCTGCGCTCCAGCGGGCGACCCCACTGTCTCTGTGAAGATGTTCCTCTTCAGTTTGTCTTCGGGCCGGAGCAGTCTCTGGAGAAATTCAAAGAGGCAGGGACACACAGACACACAGACACACAGACACACAGACACACAGACATGAAAAAAAAACACATACACTTGGAGGTGATTTCTGTCCTGCCATCTCCACAAATATAATGGTCAGTATAGCAATATAATGTTTTCCTCCCGTTCTGTTTGAGTGTAACACAAAATATACAGTTACGTACTGTGGTTTACGGGTCATGGTTTTCAGTACAGCAGAATATAAAAATTGCAGAATATGACCTTTGTCTCATTTATTTTTTTAAATAATACATTAAATGGTGGCTCATTGGCCACAACTGTTACTGTTACATGCTCAAAATGTCAGTAATACATTCATAATAATTCATTCCCATCATCACTCCCACACAAGACTTGAGCTTGCACTTTTGCATCTATAATTATGAATACAAATATAATACTTAAAAACAAATGAGTATTGTACAGTACGTTTACTGAGTACTTGTCAGTAGTAGAGAACACATGGTTGTTTTAGTGTCTGGACACAGTTAGGATGTATGACTCTGTTGTATGATCGGATAATGTCTGATCCCACAGGAGTTCCGCCGAATGTCTTTCTCTGGCTACGTGTTGAATGGAGAACAGGGCAGCTTCTACTTCATGTCCCTGAGCAGACTGCACATTCAGAGGATCCACGCTTCCAAGAGGCTGTCTGATAGCGCCGCAGCCCCCACAGCATACCAACGCCTGCAGTGCTGGAGCACAGGTGGAGGAAAGGATGCTGGAGAGTGAAGCAGAGGCGCAGGCAGACAACGAGGTCAGATATGTCGTTGATTTTATTTGACATTCACATTAGTACATGGTTGACGTTAGATAATTGGTTAATAAAGGCGGTTTGTCACTCTTCCTGATCTGATCCTGACTTGTCTAGCCGTTTCCCCCTACATCTATTTTTTGGTGAAACCTCCGGTTTTATTTTCATTTCCTATATGGCCACGTTTCACTGAGTTGCCTCACACAAGCATCATTTTCTAATTCCCTTTTCACTTACTATACAGAACAAACGTCATACTATAGTAGCAACCCAGTGATGTGGAGGCAAGAGCCCTGTAGGTCTTCCGAATTACGCATACATTTGCAAGTGTTAATCATTTTTCAAATGCAACACTTCCATCATTTGTGAGCTGTGTATAAACAGTATTTGCACAATGCTTTTGTGGAAAATAATTATGAGTTCCCCCAGCCTGCCTATGGTCCCCCAGTGGCTAGAAATGGTGATAGGTGTAAACCGAGCCCTGGGTATCCTGCTCTGCATTTGAGAAAATGAAAGCTCATATGGGCTGATCTGGAATCTTGTCCCTTATAAGGTCAAGGAGCAAGGTTACCTCCCGTCTCTCTGCTTTGCCCGCCCACAGAATGAGAGAGAGACCTCATGGCTTTCAAACGAGCAAAGTGGCAGGTGGTCAAGCCCCCCTCAAAAGCTTCAGACTCAGAAATGGCACATACTAAGGAAAGCTCATTGTGGGTCTGGCTCTAGTGGCTATAATTTTGGGAAAGATACTTCTGATAAGGTATTAGGGGACCACTAAAGTCTATATAAAAGCATCTAAAGAGCACCATGTCTTGGGACCTTAAAATATGCTGCAAAAAGAACATAGAATGAGATGAATATATCAAGGTGTCACCTCCTGAGCTCAATCACACAGACTCTGACACCGCCTGACATATTGTGATCAATTTAGTTACAAGATGACATTGCCTCATTACATTTGTGGCCTTTACTGTCACTTTTTTTTTACTAAAGTAAAAATAAATTTTTACATTTTTACAAAAAATACATTCTGTGTAATGCATTTTGTTAGTGGGAATAATCATTTTATATAAGGGGGCCCACCTCTGTGCTGGAAATCTACAACAATCTACTGATACAACAACAGATCTCATCATGTATGTATGTCAGAGCTGTTTGCAGCTGCAGTGTGAACACAGGGTTTGTTGCCAAGCTTTGCAGTCTTTATTCAGTGGTGTCTACATTAATCATGATCACAATATCTGGCAGCATAGAAATAAAGCGCTGAGTATGTAGTCTTTCATGTTGCCATGGGAATGAGTCAGCACAGACAGTTTTATTGTCAAAACGTGTATTCAGTCTTTTAAGCAACAGGAGTTAGGCGGGTCGTTTTCTTTTTTTGCTTAGCATTGTCAAAGCTCACCAAGCAGGGCGTCCGGCTCTGAGATTTCTTGATGAAACATGTTTATATGAATATGCCACTTATTTTGACTTGAACCCTGTCCAGCTGCAGAGTGAAGACAAGAAGCCCCCCAGTGTTGCTGCTGACACACCCGCTGACACAGCAGCAGAAGCCACTGAGCCAATCAGAGGCTTGAAGCCGGAGGCAGAGGACACTGTTTCCCAGAACTCAGTCAGCATGGTGACCCCCCAGCTTCACACTGACCGCTGCACAGAGCCCACCTCCCCCAAGACGCCGTCCAGTGTCAGCCTGGCTGAGTCCATGCAGTCAGCCTCTCACAGTGAGTCCAACAGACATTGTTGTTAAAAGCCCAGATCTGTAATGTGTTACCAAAGCATTTAATTACATGCTTTTTAATGCTGGTAAAAAAAATATAAGTGGCTGGTAAAACTGGGCATCATCAAGTTTTGGTGGAGAGGATGGTTTAAGCTTCATATAGTCACATGATGAGATTTCAATCTAGAATACTATACTGTTTACTGTATATCTATACTGTGGGCCAAAGTATACAACCGGTCAGAGTTTGCTCTGTTTGCTTCATGAGCTCCACTGTGAGGTGTGTTTAATAAGACATTATTCATTCATCTTTAGTGAGGCAAATGAATTAATTGTGACATTGATTTCAAGTGATATTGCCCAGCTCTTTTATGTTACTAGTCTATTCATAAATAGAGGAACTAGGCAGGGCTGTCCATTGTGTCCAACTGCTCTCTCAGGCTCTGAGGGTGTGCCATCTGGCAGAGCTCATCTCTGTTTTGTGATTTGTGACTTGTCATTCTGTTGACAGAAATGTCTTCTTTTCTCAGGCTGTGGCAAACTCTGGCCGAGTCGAGTCCAGAGCGTGGTCTCCAGCCAGGGCAGTCTGGACTCAGACATGCAGGGTAAGTCCTGTTGGACCAGCGTGATCAGAGTCAGAGACATTTGAAGAACAAAGTGATTGGGACAAGTTTGAAATTATTTAGCTCAGAGATCTTCAACAGGGGGTTACTGAGAGTTGCTGCAGGGGGGCCGCCAGATTATTGTTTGAACATTTTTTTGATAGTTTTTAATTTTTATTTTTTTAATATATCTGAAAATATACGTTAACAATAATCTAACACATTATTAGCAAAGCCTTTTTGCTAAAAAAACATTTCATTTACACAATATTGATTATAGGCTTACTATAGGTAAGACATTAAAACTTGATGTATAAATAATCTGTGAATATAAATTTTCATCCATTTAATAATTATGAATAATAATGAAATGTTATGCAATGTATGTAGTTGGGACTACTTAAAGACTCCTACTTTAGCTCATTTCTCACCAGCTTGTTAGTTTTACACTTGAACAAAAATACAGACCTACAATATGAAAGCTGCACACAGGTTAGCTTCCACATTCAAAACACTTTAGACCAGAATGAGTTTCCCAGTGTAAGAGCATGTAACCACACTGCTGCCATGTAGTCACGCTGGAAGCATGTATGGTCTATTTCTTCTAGATGTGAAGAGACATCTCTATTATTTCAGTTGGTCTGATTTAAAATCTAAATAGTCTGTGTTTCTAAGAATACATTCGACTGAATTACAAAAGTTGCGGCTGGAACTGAGCACCATCCAGCTGCTGGTAGTCTGACCAATCCAATATCTAGGACAGTCCACCCAGATCAATAGCTCCATCTTGTGGACAGTTTATATCATTACATTTTCTGTACAATTTGAAAGAAGTGAAGTCCTCCGAAATATAATGGATTGTTGTGATTTCTAACACTGATTGACACTAACACGGCAAGTATGTTAAAGGGAAACTAGGCCTATTTTCATATTCATACATGGTATTCCTATCATCTAATACAGTCCAAACATATTAGTAAACATAAACAACTATTAAATCCTAAAACTAGAGTGTTAAAACTAAATATTGTGATTTCATTAAGTATAAAGTGTACAACTGCTCCATAGAGATTTTATAGAGGACACCGGCAGCACCCAGGGCAATGTGTACGGGAACATTTTCTGTAGATTAAAGAAAACCCAAATCAGTCTCCAGTTCATATTCATACATTCATATTCATTAATTTCAGTCTTTAGAGCAGCTCTACACTTTATAATTGATGACATTGATGCAAGGGTACAAGCGGCCGAAATGGGTTTCCTCAGGAGGGTGGCTGGCGTCTCCCTTAGAGATAGGGTGAGAAGCTCAGTCATCCGAGAGGAGCTCGGAGTAGAGCCGCTGCTCCTTCACGTCAAAAGGAGCCAGTTTAGGTGGTTCGGGCATCTGGTAAGGATGTCTCCTGGGCGCCTCCCTAGGGAGGTGTTCCAGGCACGTCCAGCTGGGAGGAGGCCTCGAGGAAGACCCAGGACTAGGTGGAGAGATTATATCTCCAACCTGGCCTGGGAACGCCTCGGGAAACTTTGGGGTCCCCTACTGAAGCTGCTCCCCCCGCGACCCGATACCGGATAAGCGGATGAAGATGGATGGATGGATGGATGGATGGATGGATGGATGGATGGATGGACATTGATGCCAGCTCTAAATCTGGGGGATCCCGAGGCGTTCTCAGGCCAGGTTGGAGATATAATCCCTCCACCTAGTCCTGGGTCTTCCCCGAGGCCTCCTCCCAGCTGGACGTGCCTGGGACACCTCCCTAGGGAGGCGCCCAGGGGGCATCCTTACCAGATGTCCATACCCCCCTTAACTGGCTCCTTACCACGCAAAGGAGCAGTGGCTCTACTCTGAGTTCCTCACGGATGACTGAGCTTTTCACCCTATCTCTAAGGGAGACGCCAGCCCCCCTTCTGAGGAAACCCATTTCAGCCACTTGTACCCTGGATCTTCCGTACTCTTTTTTTTGTGTATATAATGACAATACATGAACCTTAAGCTCTGAATATGAAAACATGTTTTGCTGAGGAGGATTAATTTTTGCTCAAAAATGTTCCTATGAGAGGCGCCTGGATAGCTCACCTAGTAGAGCGTGTGCCCCATGTACAAAGGCTCAGTCCTTGTCGCAGCGGCTGCAGGTTCAACTCTGACCTGTGGCCCTTTGCAACATGTCATTTCCCCTCTCTCTCTCCCCTTTTACATCTTCAGCTGCCCTATATAAGACCTAAAATTCCCACAAAATAATCTTAACAAGGAACATTGACATATCCTTATCCTTACATATTTGAACTTTTATAAAAACTTTATAAAACATTTATCTTCAACTTTATTACAAAAAACAAAAACACTATGAATTGTATGCTAAGTGTACAATTATGCTGGAAGCTTCGGAGGAGACATCAGGTCCAAAAAAATCAGAAGCTTGTCATTAAACACATCAGAATGAAACAAATATCGAAATAGTATTACATTTTAATTTTTCTGTGGAATTTTATTCCAATGGCAAAGGTGTCTTTTTTGTGTAAGTTTTGTTTTCATAGCTCAGTACTAGATCTCCTAGAGATAAAGCTCAAGACGCATGATTCATTTTATCCAGTTATGTTAATGTCGAAGCTGCTTGTAAATGCTATAATTACATCTATGATCCGTTGTGTACATTTATGACCACCAGACATGGAGCCTGGTACAGTGACTTCAGTTAGAATGTGTCCAAAGCTCAGACTGTAGAATACAAAACTGTATCATTCATAATTGTTTTTTTAGTTAAAGATTATTAGTATCTATTATTAACACAAGAGTGCAGCCCTAATAGTAAACCTTGTGGAACACCACTGACTGAACTGCATGATACTCAAACAATTACAAAGCGTTTCAAAGACTTCATTGACATTGATAAATCATGCTGCAGAGATGAGAAGCTGCGGTTACCAACCTTTACAGACTTGGCATGACTTAAGTGATGAAGATAATGTAAATTATGTTGTTTTGCTTTGTGTGTTTGAAGGTTATGATGGCGGAAGCAGTGACTCTGAGTGTGAGAGCCCCACCCTGGATGATCAGGAGGGCCAGTCACCACTGATGCCTGACTTCTGGCTCATTGTCCAGATTCACCAGGACAGAGTGAAGGTCTACTCCCATTCCAGGTGAGACAACCCTACGACCATGCTCTAAGCACCGCTGTTGATTCCTGCTATATGTCTTTAACATTTAACAATCAGCATGCAGTATGTGGCCCATATTTATCAAGCAGCTCAGAGATTTCTACCTGGTCCAAAATTCTCAGAATGGCACGTTTTAGCTTGTTCTGTTAATCTCAGCAGTAAAAGAAAAGCAGTTACTGCAAAGTCATCTTGTATTCAGTTACTGTGTTACAGGCTGATAACTCATTCACGTCACTTTAAACATTTTGTGAATGTCATTCACTCTCAAAGGAAAATATATTTTCCTTGCTGTGAGAGTAATTAAGTTCCAGTTAAACGTTGAGCACACTTCCTTTGGTGGCTTCTATACACTTGATTGTGGCTGATCATTGGATGCCATACATTTCTGAGGATTAGGGCTGGGTATTGTTAGAGTTTTTCCAATACCAATACAGTGGCTTTGATATGAACGCCTTAGGTATTGAATAATGAGGCATTTTTTCGATACTCAATACTAAGGAGGCAGATCGGTCGGTGCCTCAAAAGTATTGAATTCGGCACCCATTTATCTTATTTTTGCAGGTGCTTCACAGAAGGCAAAGAGGTCAGTGCTGAGGTGTTGGAGAAGAAGGAAGAAGTGCAGGAGCTGCCTGAATACTTACACCTGCATCAAATGGTGGTTAGGAAGATTGGTGAAATGTGCAGAACCGTCAATCAGGTAGCTACCTCACAGATTGTCTGCAAACGTTACTACAGATGTTTCACTAAATCCTTACTAAATCAGAAGTAACATTGTCATTTTGTGACTATATAGAAAGGAGCATAGCACAAAACTAAAACACATACATCACTACAGTCCTATTAACAGTCTGTGTTGCTTGTGCTTTTGTGTGTGTTGCGTGTGTAGCGTATGCTGCTGCAGGACCTACACGACAGCCATGTGTGTAACTCTCTGCTGGTGGCTGAGAGTGAGGAAGACATCTGGAAGAACGAGTCTCTCTACAGGCAGAGGCTCAACACCTCCGACGGTAAGTTAGCAGAACAGAAAATTTGCTTTTATTTTCTTCAGGTTTTGAGATTTCTGTGTGCACCCCAAGACAATGTTAAAAACGCCCACATTCAATGAAAAGTAGTGAACTGATCATTTATTTTTACTTGTGAAGAGTAATAGTTGTATGGAACCACCCACGTTATTTTCTTTGACAATTTGGTTGAAAGAAACCCAAATTTCTCATATAGAAACTTTTTGAAAATGGGTCAAATTTGACCCGAGGACAACAGGAGGGTTAATGTATTCTTTTGGTCTCATATTTACACCTGACCCACTCTGACACAGATTACAACACAGAGGAGAGCTACCCGGCCCGAGACTACCTGGCAGCAACCATGCAGTTCATCCCTGGACATTTTGCCTGTGAAGTGGTGTGGAACACAATCATCCACATTCACCCACGCCTTAAGATGGGACCCAGCAACGGGGTAACCAGGGGTGAGTGGCAGATCTGAACGCTTGGTTTTGGATAAAAACCATGTTCCTATATATGGTTGACATCCATAATGACTCCTCAAATCTGTGCAAGTTATAGGAAAACCAGAGTCCTATGTATTACTGTTAGAGTAATACACACACACACACACACACACACACACACACACACACACACACACACAGTTGGAGGACACGCAGGATTAAAAAAACATGATGGACTCTTCAGAAGAGGTAATTATCTTCACTCGAGTTTTTGTGCGGGAAAGTTGCCGGATGGCACAATCTTCTGAACATATCCATACTAAGAAATACAGAGAGCGCTGTGTGGTGCTGACAGTCTTAATTAGCTTTGTATAAACTCATTTAATAATGGCTTGAATGTAACGGACGTTCATCAGTATCAAAAAATTACGCACTAGAGCTTTAAGTTGGAGGTGATCTCACCTAACCAATAAAATAGGGGAAACAAATCTGACAGAGATTATTTTAAGCCTGAGTAAATATTCATTTATTCCTCAAAACTTTATTCACCCTTTTTAAAATGTTAGCATTTTTTACACATTTGCTTGTTCAGCTGTCCTGATATCATCTACTCAGAAGGTTATGTGGAAAAAAAAGTGTTCCAATTGACCACTGCCTTTGTTTCCCACGATAATTGGTACCAAATGACATGTCCTTTCCATGTCTTCAAAGACATTACAGTAACATATGCTTTCTAGGAATTTATTAGGGAACTGCATGACCTGGAAAAAAAATTTGTTATGTGTACATAGTGAAACTGAAGGGAGGGGCCCTTCAGTTGGACAGGGGAGCTTGTGGTTAATCCCTCGCCCACCAAGAAAGATTAGAGCAGGGAAGTGAATGACCACTAGCCACGACTAACATGCCTTTGTGCAAGGCTCTAAACCAAGGCTGGTGCAGTGGAGCTGGTTAGTGAACAGCAGGTAAGAGTGTAGTTACACGGTGCAGCTTAGTGTCGAATTGTGTCTAGCTTACACAGCTTTTCACAGGGATTATGTGCCAGAAGTTATTTCCAAGGAGCTTTTAGCTACAAAGCCCTTTTCTAACATTCACATTAATTGAACCTGTTTCAATATATTGTTTTGTTTTAATATAGTGAAAGTCCCCCATTGCCAGACCCTCCTCCAAAGCGCTGCACAGGAAGGTGTGGCTAGTCTACACAGCATTCCAGGATAAGAAAAAAATGTGCTCTGGTTTATTGGCATTTCTTTAAACCAATCACAATTATCTTGGGTGGCGCAAAGCAAAGGTGCCTCTGCAAAATAGCCTCTGGAAGGAACTTGTTTTGGTGGAACATGTGTACGTTCAAAAGTTGTTTTAGACGTGCAACAGAAAACTCCGATTGGACAGATAGTCTAGCTAGCTGTCTGGATTTACCCTGCAGAGATCTGAAGACCAGGTAACCATAGTCCTCAGAAATCCACCGGAATTTAGAACGCCAACACAAAGGAAGAGGAAAGTGATGAAGAAAATGATGGACATCCAGCGGAATTTCCGGCGGCACCTAAACAATCCCGGAAGTGGAATGTCGTTGATAGAGACTAATACAGTGACGGTCCTCTTCTTGAAATGAATAAATTTATGTTGCAAAATGCTAAACCTGTCCAAATGTTTTTGTCTCCCTATGGCAGCGATCCAGGCGCTGCGCTCTGTGCTCAACTCTTTCTGTGTGGTCAACAGGAAGAACATGTTTGTCTACCAGGAACGTACAACCAAATCAGTCTTCTACCTCAGGTTAGACTTTCTCATCATTATTCAATCTTTACTTCTTCACTGGATTTTGATATTTCCCTGCTAGGGTCTACAATTTATTACAATTTTAGGTTTTCAGCATTTCCAACCCCAAATTCACTAAAACACAATATCTCACAAACCCTTACATGCAAGGGCTTTGGGAAGGCTGTTGCAGCACAGGTTACCTACAAACTTTGACCTCAAATGGAGACACTGAGTTTTGGGGAACATCTTTTGAGATGTTCTTAAGGCAGAAATATTGTTAAAAGGAAATCAAACTTGCTGGAAATTGATCTGCTGTCAAACACTGCCTTGCGAGTACACCTAATTTCTGGATGCCCCGAGCCAGATGGCAGAGCTTCCATATCAGATTGTTAACTGTGAGGTTGGAGGGAACAGTTCCTGCCTACACGGTTCACAAACCATTACACAACTTCAACAAGACTGGGCTCAACGAGATATATCATGGGAGTGAGCAGAAGGGAGAGTAAAGATAGGAAGTTAAAGAAGGAATACCAAAGAACTGTCTCTGGTTATATAATGGTCTGGGTGAATACTTTATTCTAATTGATTGCAGGGTGTACTTTAATAGGACTATCTCCTACCTACTAAGTAATTCTGGTGAAACTGTCTGTTTACTGTTATAAATAAGCACCAGTGTGGGCCAATCATATTTCAGGATGGGCCGATGCTACTCCATGCCCTCCTTCTAGCCTCTGGCACTAACACATGTAGCTAAGGTGCATTCAATAAACTGGAGCAGTAAACAATGTTTGCACTGCATAAGAGCCGTATGGGATGGGAACGTTCCAGGTTTAAGTCAAGTCCTCAGGTGTTACCAGGGAAACAGCGTTACCCCTTATATAATACCATGACGCTGTGAAGACGCACAACTATCATGTGGTATTGTCGACCACTTTATGTATACGTTATGTATGATGGGGCTGTTCATTAAGCAACATTACCAGTTAGTTCACTTCACTAAATTGCAGATGTTCAGAGAGAGAGAGAGAGAGAGAGAGAGAGACACCACACTGTTTTTTTAAATAGAAACATGTCTGTTACATTTTGTCAGAAAAATTATTACCAAAAGACAACAAAGAGTCACTGGAGTCACCTTAACAAAATGTACTTGCGCAAGGAGCCAATACACTGCAATGGGTACAGAGATTGACAGCAAACTCCACAGTCTTCACTTTATATGTTGACATCCCCCCTCCTTTCTCCATGGTTACCATGCCCCAATCAGCTGCACTATCTCAAAGCTCAAAGACAGGAAAAGGGGAGAAGTTTAGCCTTGAGTGTCTGAAGATAGCTGGGGAGGTATGTGACTCTGGGTGCTTGAAGATGGTTATTATAAGCCAGTAAAAGTACAGAGATAATCAGCTTTAATAGTTACATTTTCTAACACATTTCTTCTTATTTAACACGTAATGTAAATGGATTTAGCCTTGTAGTCAAACATGCTCTGTGTTGTCCTTATGACAAGTTTAATCCTGGTTAGTAAACCCATTTAAGCCATGTTTTTCACAATAAACCCTGCTTCTTTAGGTAACCATCTTGTGGTGTATTATGGGGCACGTAGTTCAGCAGTGAAAACCTGTAAGAACCTGTTTTTTTTGTCACAATTTGACAATTTGTTCTTGAGCAAACTTGACACATTGTGTCAAGTTTGGAAAGTGACGCCAAAGAAGGAAATAACAGCATTTTCCTGGAAACATTAGTACATTAGTGAGAGCGGCTTTCAGATAGAAAAGGTAGGTAACACTGAGGAGGGACAAAAAAAAGAGAGGATAGGATACCCAATGGGTGACATTTGATATTAATGGAAGAAGATGGAATTGTTCCAAAACTATCGGACCTGACTGACTACCTGCTAAATCACGGCGATATATATCAACTTCCTTACCTGTTGCTTGTGTTTATCTTTCCAGACTTTGTGAAACATCGCTAACAGGGAAATACTCGGATGTGGATGGGAACCTCCACATGACTCGCTCCATTGGGCTTGCTAGGAGTCAAGAGCCCTTGTTTCCAGAGGAATCTATGGTAAGTAACCAAATTAAAACTAAAACACTCAAATTCTGGTTGTGGTTTTTATCAGAGCTGAACACTTCCTTGGACTAGTAAATTTATAATTTGAGGACTCGACTTGAATTCGTCCGCAATGAGGGTAGTCTATATCCACGACATTCCACTTCCGGGATTGCTCCGATGCCGTTAGAGATTCCACCGGATGTCCCTCGTTTTGGCTGGATGTCCTTAACCTCCCTCTTTCTTTGTGTTAGTTTTCTAAACTCTGGTGGATTTCTGAGGACTATGGTTACCTGGTCCTCAGATCTCTGCAGGGTAAATCCAGACAGCTAGCTAGACTATCTGTTCAATCTGAGTTTTCTGTTGCACGACTAAAAAGACTTTTGAACGTACACATGTTCCACCAAAACAAGCTGTTTCCCGAGGCTATTTTGCAGAGGCCCCGTTGCTCCGTCCGGCGCATAGCGCCGCCCATGACGCTTGTGATTGGTTTAAAGAACCACCAATAAACCAGAGTGTGTTTTCTTCCATTCCGGAATGCTGTGTGGACTAGCCAGTCCTTCCTTTGCAGCGTTGTGGAGGAAGGTCTGGCTTGACTGAAACTGATTTAACTTGAGAATTGAAAGAAAAAAGCTAAGGGAGCGTCGACCTTAGATGAATAAATAGTAAAGACTACTCTGCTGTGCATAGATCACTGCCAAACTAACATGAATAACTGACATAGTAAGAGAGATGCACCCGCTAGTGTTTCCATGACCAGTTTTCGATCTTTTGTGATTAACAGTTTTTGATTTTAAAGAAAATACCAAACAAACCATCCACAACATGAACACATCCCTTCCCTTCCTGAACCCCCTCACTCGTCATTGCCACACACTTCTCCAGACAGAAATTAAGATAAGATGAAACAATAACCATAATAATAATAGTCAAGACACTACAATACAAATAATAACAACATATACAACAAACTGTAAACCAAATAAACATAATATGTGTAAATGGTAACACCATAGACACATAGTATACAAATCTCGACAGCACCTGGCTTCTTAGGAGCCCACTTTCCCCATTTTCTAGTGTAGCCATTCAATATAAAATGCATTAATTGAGTGCATTTTAGGTGTATAACCTGTGATCATTTGTAGTCCCTGCCATTCCCATGCCAAAGTAAGCCTACTTTGTGTCATGTTTAAAAATGACTGCATTTTGTCTTAAATAAGCAGCTTTACACTCTCTGTTCTTCCTAATTTGATTCTGTACAGCTTTCTTTTCCTCTTTACTACCCCCTGATTTGAATAGCTTCTTTTTTTGATTAAGCAGTTCTTTCGGTTCAGGGGTGACCCAAGGTGTGTTATTTGGGAAAGGTTTTACTGTCTTTTTGGGAATGGTTAAGTCCCAAAAACCTATGGTTAAGTCATTGATCATGCAAACCGTTTATATGACATTTTATCAAACGCCCTAGTCATCTCACAAGCACGCTCTTGGATTAAATGTAGAGCTGGGCGAAATGGAGAAAATCAAAAAACCAAATACATCGATGTGGATATTGCGGTGATATTGAAGGGTTGACTATTGGTGCTTTCACAAAATATCAACACAATGGGAGTTTTGTGTATCATATCACCATATTATGATATATATATATATATATATATATATATATATATATATATATATATATATATATATATATATATATATATATATATATATATATATATATATATATATATATATATATAGCCTCATACATCGATGTCAATTACATTTATTGCCCAGCCCTAATTGAAGGCACCCCTTCATTCCTCCATCCTTCTAAAATAATCTGTCTGGCTATCATTAAACTAGACTGGACGCAGCTTCATATTTGCTTATCTATTCCGCTTAGGATGATCCATCTCCTTGAATAAATAGTTTTGGGCTAAATGGAACCTGGCTCCCTGCAGTCAGACCTAGTTTATCATGTATCATGGTTCCATAACCAGTTTTAGATGCATGACACATGTCTGTAGAAGCAGAGAGGAAAACACTGATTCTGAGACATCTATTACGGTTACAATATTTACCTGCTCTCATCTCCAATTAAGTAGAAGGATTCATTAGTGAATAACAACAGAAGGGCAGGATTTTTGGTACGCATTGGCTTACGTGTGTGGATTACATGAGGATGCCAAGTCCCTGCACAAATGCTTCACACATAGATAAAACACTCAAACATACTAAATAAAAGAGGTTCGTCAAAGGTCAGTCCGTGTAATCTTTCTCAATCTGGATTAGAGGTGTAGTCAGAGTGCTGGTGCCAGATTGTTGACATCATCGGTGTCTCTTTCTTCAGGGCTCCAGGTCTTCTGTGGACAGCTCTCGGCCAGTTGGACAAGTGGACAAACACATCCTGCTGCTGGTGCATGGAGTGGGAAACGCAGGTAAGAGCTGGGAAATATCAAGGACTGATTTAAATTTTTAATATTGCAATAGTGATCCATGTTAACCCTCATGTTGTCTTTGGGTCAAATTGACCCGTTTTCCTATATCAGTGTTCTTTTTAATTACTCAAAATATCATGATTGATTCCACGCATTGCTCTTTGACAAGTACAAATCTCTACTTTCATTATTTTTGGGGTGTGTTATTCAATTATATAGCATTTGAAAAACAAATTAAAGGTTTTGAAATAGTATTGAGTAAAAGTTGACATATTCCAGTCTGTGATTATCCATTAACATACTTTCCTTTAATTTTAGTCTAAATAATTCCTAATTTCTGCTTTTCTAACTCAAACATTTGGTACAACTTCCTATAAATCAGGTTTATTGACCATATATTAGAAAAATAACTGTAAAACTAAAGTTAATAAGTTAGTGTTACGTAGTGTTGAAAACGTGAAAAAACTGACAAACATGGCATAAAAGCATCAAAAGTGTTGAAAAAAGGGACAAAAACGTGAAAAAAAGTTAAAAACATTCAATAACCCGTCAACAAAAGTGTTGATTTTCAAGACAACACAAGGGTTAAAATGGTGGAGTTGTAATGTAAAATTTCATTCGTCCATATTCAACCGCTTATCTGGGGTTGGGTCCAAGGTAAAAACCAAAGTTCTTACAGGCATCCAGTTAATGTGTTGCTGAAGACAGCTTCACCTCAGGGACAGTCAATGGATCAGGGGGGCATAGAAGAAATCTTTAGTGAAAGAAGACTTCACTCATTTTCCAAATCTAAGAAAATCATCTTTGTTAGTTTGATCAGAACAAAACATGATTATGGTGGAGTTGTCTCTTCACCTTTCTGCTCTGCACCCTAAAGGCCGTTTTATGCTTTAGCGAAGGCTCCACGCCGGGAGACTGAGGCAGACAGACAGGGGTGCGCTAGCTGGCTGAAGTGTGTGCAGACAACTGCAATCCGGGATGCCTGTAGGAAACACTCAACACAACACAAAGCTAATCAGCTAATGGGCAGCCAAAAACCGTTTCAAAAATATAGAAATACGCAAAGTAGAGTCTTAGTGTGTTAGTCACTGAGGGTGAATTGGGGTGTTGGCTGTAGCTTAGAAAAATTCTGCTTTATGAAGATGAAATGCTTATATATTTACCATAGCTCTGCATGTGATTAATTCACAAATTGACATTTCACAGTGGTATTTATACAGTCACCCTCTATCTGTGGATAATTTGTGAACAAACATTACTCTCTAAGGCTGTTGAAGAGGGAGAAAGAAGAGCGAGGCAGATCATGCATGAATGGCAAAGCAGTTCCCAACAAACTCCCTAAATGCCTTTGGCTAATCGCGTTGCTTGTGGGATGAGGCATTTTAGCAGTGGATAGCAGTCAACACAAATGAAGGGCTGAAGCAGCACTCAGGGCTCCTCAGTGGAACGAGCTGGGGACTGATGCTGCTCCACTGCGCTGGCAGCATGATGGCGAGGGGGCGGCGGAAACAGACTGAGTTAGAGTTTTGCAAACATCCTCTGCTGCGCTTGTGTTCTCAGTGAGTGTGGCTTGGTCCACTGACAAAGCAGGCATATGTCACCAACTTCTCTTGACATATTTTGTTGGAAAAAAGCCTGCAAAGTAGGGGTGTCTGAGCACCAAATTAGAGTCAAATACAAATACGCCGTTTGTCTTAGTCGTGGCAGTTATGTGTGCTTGTCTTTTGACTTACTGAAATAAATGTAACGTATAACACGGCATTGCCAATATCAATATTTGAGAGTGTAAGAGATGATGCTGACAAAAACCAGTGATGTGTTAGTTTTTCTTTCTATACTCTCTGACTTCCCCACCCTGTTTGTGGCTCTCAAACCCATTGGTTAGGCTGGAATCTAATAACTCACTAATACATTATATTATTTCAAACAGCTGATGAATTTAGTTTTTAGTTAACAAATAAGGGGAGTTTTTTTTTTTTTGTCAGTATTGCATACATAAAAGGTTTTGATGAAGAACTAAAAATATATTCTTTTAATTAATCACTTTCGGTGCTCTCTACATGTAGTTGCTTATTATTAATGCTGATACTTATATGTCTGCTAAAGCTAATATTATCTGATATATCAACTCTACTTGTTATTTATACATGGGTATACTATACATATAGTTTCTTGTGTAATAAATTGCTAGTGTACTTATAATCATTAGCTACATTTAAATTACAACATTTATTGCATTGCTCCTGACTGTTGACTCAAAAAACTACGCCATAGACCTCCTCCTTGACCTTAGTGCCGCCTTCTACTCAGTAAATGATCAACCATCTCAAACATGAGCTGGGAATTAAGGGTATAGTACTGGATTGGTTATCCTCCTATCTCACCAACAGATCATTGTAAGCATAAACTAAGCTCCTGTACTCTGGCCTATCTCTCCTGTGGTGTCCCACAAGGGTCCGTCCTCAGCCCTATGTTCAGTTCACACCTTAATTATTTCTTGAGGGGAAAGTTGATTTGCAGTAGCAGGCAAAACAACATACAAAAGGACATGGGACATGTGTGATAACAACCAGATATAGAGTATAAAACCTTTCTAATGAAAGCTATTATAAAGTGCTGCAAAGCATTTCAGTCATAGTTCATTGCAAATGAAGCGCTTTTATTGCTGTTGTAACAAAGATGAATGTTATTCTCTACTTCCTCTACTTGCTTCCCCTTGATTGAATCATACATAAATATAACATCCCTGCTAGTGCTATGCCAATGATACGCAGCTCTACCGACCCCTAGTCCTGCCCATCTGACATAAACTGCTTCAGGGAGGGCCGATATTAAAAGCTGGATTGACCAATGCCTAAATGCCCCACTGTCCCCTTACCGCAAGCCCCATGCAACCAACCTTGCTTTCATCTTCAACTCTGCTTTTAAATTTGATTATCAAAGAAATACAGTTTCCTTTTAGCTCCGATCCATAGACAAATTAAAGCCTTTCCCCTCCTGCCCAGAGCTGGAAATAGTCATCCATGCCTTAATTTTCCTTACGGGTCGACTATGCAACTTCCTCTACTCTGGCATCACCCAGTCATCCGTGTCCTGCCTGTAACTCGTTTAGAACATTGCTGCTATGCTGCTCACTGGAACAGGGAAAAGAGCCCCATCCTGGCTGGCCTGCACTGGCTTCCAGGTTATTATAGAATGAATTTAACAGGATCAGCTAATTGTCCATGATCCTGCCAGTCCCCCATCATAGTCTGGTGGAACTGAGGCTGCTCTCTCCATACTGTAGATAATAAGACTGAAAGACTCTTCAAGCCTTTGTCAGTTCCTGTGTGTGCATTCACTCCTGTCCAATCACAAGAAGCATCATTACCGTAACAAGTTGCCATTGTCAATCACTGACATGCTAATATTAACAATATTGTTAGTTTTAAGATGTCAAACTCAAGGTTGGCATAGTGAACGGAAGTTGATGAAGATATTAAAAAAACCAGAGAGGAATAAACAGTCATTTATTCATTAATTCATCATCATCCGTAACTTTGTGGGGCAGTCACACTTTTTGTGCTCAGGTTCAAGGCACAACAGCAGTTAAAGACAAAAAGTGACATCTCTCCCACTAAGTCTTTAGCCTGGTCCTACCAGGCTCTCGTACATTTCATTTGTACAGAGAGTTTGTTAACTTCCTTGAAGGCGAGTACTCTGTTGAAGTTTAAAACTATTGGATCTGCCCAGAGCCACTCTGGATCTGCCATAACCAACGTTTTGTTGACTTAGCATCACTAGCGTTCGCCTTAGCCACCCCTTCACCACTAACGGAACAAGCTAGAAAATCAAACTTTTCCTGAACACTGTGGGGAGGAGGGCCACAAACTCATGGCCACTGACAAAACTCAGCAAAGATTGTTCTTGCTTGTGCTTTAACTACTGGATATTCTGCAGCGTTGCCACAACAAACCGAATGGCTTTGCTCACATCTTTCTCCGCCGCCATAACGACTAACGCTTGACCTCGACGCCATTGTTCTCTGCCATTCCCTCTGTTCTCTGATTGGACCGGTAAAGATTTGACTGTAGAAAACCCATGAATATACATAGGTGGGCGGAGCCAGGCTACTAAGACATGCCCCCATGTTGCTAAGACCCTGTTTACACGTACATGGTTAGTTTGAAAACGAAGACATTTCCCTTTGTTTGTGCCCTTCATTTACACGCAAACGTAGAATTAGCCTCTGAAAACGAGTCTTTCTAAAAGCTCTGGCCAGAGTGGAGATTTTGGAAATCTTCGTTTGCACGTTTGCATGTAAACTGAGACAAACGGAGGTTTAGGCAGCCGAGGAAGTGAGGAGGAGAAGAGAGAGGAAGTGATTTGTTGCTGCTATTGCTGTTTTCGGGATTCTGATTGGCTAACGTGGGCTTGAGCTTCTCCTTACGCTGTCACCTACAGGTTTGGCGTGGTCTTGACGGCATTGACAGCGTATATACACGGGTACATGAACACTTTTCTGAAAACGGACAGCTGTGCACAATGCTATTTTTGAAACTGGAGAGGTTAAAATGTCAGTTTATGAAAATAGCCAGCCACGCATAAATGTAAGTGTGTAGTTGTATATGATGGGCTGTTGAATGTGTCATGTTATATAGTGTACACTGTATCACCTTATGTTGCTGTGCTTTGCTGCACAGATTTGCTGTTCCTCCTGTCGATGCCTTGATGGCACTGTTGTACTGGGATTTTTTCCTTGTTTTCAACAGGCAGGAGTTACATCAGCAGTTTCTCAGAAGCACAACTTATTAAAGTCCTTGTCTCCTCGCTACTTTGAACAGAAACATCACTCGATAGCTATATAGACACCCTCCTTGAAGTGTGAATGGGTGTGTTTTTGTACACCAGAAGAAAATATTGACGTTGAATACACAGCACTTGATATTGTAATCCTCTGAAGCATTAATGAAATGCTTTCTAACACAGAACAGTTAAAGAGTTTTTCATAATTTTTTCAGACTGTGTATGGATTCATCTTGACTGAGAGACTCAACTTTGGCCTGATGAAATAACACCTTTGCTGCTCGGTTCGTTTTTTCCGCATCTGTCTTACAAAATACATTTAAAAGGCTTAACTCAAGGCCTGCTTACTAGCTTTTTCCTGAGCTTCCCTAACTGACCAACCCCTTCGTAAAGTGGCATGGCTGTTGCATTGTCTGATTCTGATTGTGCCAGTCCAAAAGGATTGTGATCGTATATCATTTCCACCTCCAAAATGAATTTCTTGTCGTCCATGTTGTTGAGAGAGGATGAGACATATACGATATGGGGGGGACGGACACCTGGTGGATAATTACGCTTTGACTTGAGTTGCCACGATTGCTTACGGGGGGGCCGCGGCAGACACTGTAATGCAAAATCCCATTTGTAGTGCGCTAGCCGGAGCGTTTGTGTATTTGCAGCATGAGGGGGAAAACACACATGTTTATGTACTTTTTGTTCAGGTCCAGAGATCACAGACGAGCTTGTCAAGGTGCTGCGCAAGCGCCTGGATGAGACAACCTTGGACATAATCACGGTCATGCTGGTCCGGAACTGCAAGCTGACACCAGCTGATGTGGAGGTAAATTGCTCATTGACTAATTTTTCTAGAAGAAATTTTAAAGTTTTTTTTTAATGTTTTTTTTTTTTTCCGCATGCACACAGCGAAACAATCTTGTGTTATTTGTTGTTGGTCTGTCAATAAAAAAATAGACGGTTAGTATATAATTTTGATCTATTTAGGAGATAATTGTGCTTGATAAATATACTGGATGGACATTAGCTTAAGAGTGGTACATAAACAGATTATTTAATTAAGACAATTATGGAATAGTAACTTGGTCGATTAATTGATCATCAAATATTTTTGGGGTTTTTTGGGGTTTGTGTTTAGTGAAAAACAATAGATTGAAAACACTTGGATAAGGGTATGGAGATTTAAAAAGGGGTAGGACCTGAAAAGCATTTTGCTTCTTTCTACTCCTTTTTGAGTATTTATTTAAGATGATGTATTTATTAAGCTTATTCTTAGCTTACTCTGTGTCTTATATTGCTACTTTTTTTTCGGCATCTATTCATTCATATTTCTGTGTACATGCACTTGTGTACACTTCCAGAATTATGGGTTTTATTCCCACTTGGGCACTCTGAAAATACTTCAGATAAAAGCTTTCACAAAACGTTGTCTGCTCAGTTCATCCAGCCATCAGGATCTCCAGCTACTGAGGTGATGAACTTCAGCCTCCCCCAGTACTGTCTTCCCTGGCTGCCCGCTGTGGCTCACTACCTCAGGCAGAACCTCCTGATCTTCCTGCATGTACCGAAGTACACCGACAGCAACACAGCAAACCACTTCAAGGTACAATCCACAATTAATCGTATAATTGGCATGTTAATGTTGTTGTTATTGTGGCGGAAGGACCTCAGTCTGTAGCATGTTGGGAACCAGAGGGTGGCGGTTTGAGTTTTGGACGGACCACTGTACGAAGGGTGGACTGGTAGCTTCACCCTCTGGGCACTAGGGTTGGGCCTCAAGGACTGCTTGGAATTATTTCAAATATTATGTTTCTAATGGAATCATTTGGAAAATGTGGGGTTTTATTTCCAACCATCTGGTCCAAATTTAACACACGCAAGTTTTTGTTTCCGTAGCGACCACTGCTGCCAGACGCTTGTTGTGTTGCAGCCTTGGTCCGAGGTTTGTGCCTAATAATAAAAGGATTTTTTTCTCCTCGCTGCTGTTTAACCAAATGCTTGCTCTTAGGAGGGAGTTGTTGGGTTTTTGTAAATTATAGAGTGTGGTCTAGACCTACTCTATCTGATCGGAATTGGACTCTGAATTGTTAAAATCAAAACAATGGCCAACCTTACCGGGTACTGCTGAGGTACCCTTGAGCAAGTCACCCAACTGTGTCTTTCGGACCTATGTGTATGTGTGTGTAATGAATAACAACAAAGTCCTCCATCTACTTTTGATGATTTGTTGACTTGTAAAAAAAAATAAGGCAGTGCTGCAGTTTGACATATGCAAGTGCACAACAAACAGCTCTGTTTACAGTGATCTGGATTAAGAATGAATAAATCTTAGAAATGGGAGGCTGCAAACTGTGGCAGAGACTAAAATCATTTTTGACAAGTCCCATTGTGATGTATGAAATAAATGCTGACTTGTGTGGTTTGAGTTCCCAGAGGCTGATTTGCTCTCCTGTTCTGTCTGCAGCACTACTTTCATTTGAGCAGTGACTTGGCTGATGGTGATATCTACCTCTACAATAAACCTGGAGGCCAGGGGACGGGAGGCAAAGGTAATCAAAGGTTATATAACCTCATATGTATTTATGCTTTTCTATTGTTTATAACAGTCTTGTATAGTTGTCCTTTGGATTGCACTACATGAACATGCTCTTTGCTCTTTGTTTGGTGTCTTGATTTTCTACTTTGCACCTAATGTGTAGTCTGAAGTTAAGAACAGCTTCAGACAACACACACACACGCACACGCACGCCTATATAGGCATACACCTTAGAGAGTAGATCAATAATAAAACCTTTTTTTATCCATTCAAAGGTCAAATTGCAGAAGGGATAAAAGAATTAGAGTGGCAATTAGTTATAAAAGCAGGTACATTACTTTATTATTTTTTATTTTATTTTATACTGTTTATTGATTCCCAGTGGGGGAATTTCAATTTACAATTATCTGAAGAAGACAAAATGCTTGTTGGTTCACACCAATAATTTTGGATCAGGTTTTGACTATATTGTTTCTGACTTAAGCTACCTAGACATGATAGGTGGCATAACCGCTCTGCGCTGGCCGTCCCATTGATTTTCTTTTTTTTTTTTTCTTCTACCACCCCCCCTTCGGAAGTCAACTTTATTTTAAATAAAGCAATATATTTTAATATACACAGTATGTTACATTCAGCGTTAGAATTACATTCAGCACTTTTTCTGTGGTCCTACTGAAACCATTCACCCTGTTTAGTGAGGGGGGGGGGGATTAAAGCACCACGAATGCAGTGTAACACACAATACATAAAACGCGACAAGGTGACGGACAGACAACAGAGGGAAGTGAGACAGGACGATAACATAACTGACAAGACGGGACTAGACAGTTGACAGTGATTGGGTAGAATGATCTGTGATTCTTATTGGGTGGTCATGGTTACGGTGTTGAAAGGAGTTGAGTGTGGATAGTGTGTGCAGTGTTTCCTCTATGTTGCTATGTGATGGCGACCCGCCACGGTAAAATGTCTGTCGCCATGGTATCAGAAATAGGGCAGACGCACAACAGACCGGAACAGTGAGAGGACTTCATCACTCGCAAAGTCATGGCAACCAAGTAAACAACAGGGCGAGTACTACTTGTCACTCAATCTTAGAGCGTACAGCTACAGTCTGCGGGAGATGCTGTAATCCTCCGACACGCTGTATTAACGTTACTGTTTTAAAACAGTTTTCCAGGTTATTGGGGGTGCATACCGCTCCAAACCAACATGAAAAGTAGCTAGTAATGCTTGTTGACATATTTCTAAAAAGAAAAACTACACTCTGTTTTCAGGAAACGTTACTTTTTCTGTTGCACGACTAAAACAACTTTTGAAAGTACACGTGGTCCACCAACACAAATTCCTTCCCAAGGCTATTTTGCAGAGGCATCGTTGCTCCGTCCGACACTTAGCACCAACCCAAGACAATTGGGATTGGTTTAAAGGAAATTTAAAGAAATGCCAATAAACCAGAGCACATTTTGGTCCTATCCTGGAATGCTATGTGGATTGTGTGGCCAGACCTTCCTCCGCAGCGCTGTGGACGTTGTATTGTTATATTGCAATACTTTCTCTTCATCAATATGCTCAGTCATCTATTGGCATTTAAAGTCAGTTAAAGTGCTGTTGCTGGAATCAGGTGTGTGACTAAAAGGTTACTCTGTTCAAAGTGAAACTGTTGCTGTGGAAAGTGAATAAATAATTCTGCCATCATTCAACAGCTCTCCCCAAAGGGCAATTCATTAAGGATATAAATAATGAGTTTACAAAATTAAAACCCTCTTTTATAATGACTAATATTTTTGTAATGTGCTACCTTTCATTGCCATTTTTACTCAACATTTGGCTCTTAATCACAATGCTACATTTTCATTTGCAGAACACATTATTCTGGGTGGGCTGGCTGAAGTAGCTTTGTTCCATTTAACAAAAACAGAGAAACAGTATACAATCAGACTTTGGTTTACTTTCAGTGGTTAGGCAGCAGTGTTGGGAAAGTTTCTTCCGAAATGTAATACATGATAGATTACTAGTTACTGTCAATTGAGAGTAATTAGTTACATTACTGTCTCTGAATTGTACTGCGTTACACTACTTTTGAGTTACTTTCACCAAAATAACATAACAATAATAAGTTTGACTTGGCAGCTAGCCTGTGAATTTCACCATCGGATCAATAAAGTCTAATCTTTATCCACATCATAATATTTTGTATAATTAATATGAATATGCAAAGTAGCTACAGCCATAAAAATAGATACTGTAAGTAGGAGAATAAAAATATTCAATTAAAAGTACCTTATAGTTGTATTGAAGTACGGCTTTCTTGTTTGTGAATTTGCAACATATTGAACAGTAAATGGTCACAGTAAAAGAGTGAAAGTGTGTTTTTCTCGTCATTCAAAGCATGTCTTTTTAGTAAACTCTGTGTACACGAACAATATACTCAATACTTGCGTTAATGTGTAGAGCCCCTGGTGCTACTTGTTTCATGTTGTGTGGAGCCATCTCAGTGTTTTAGAAGTTGTGATTTTGATGCAGTCGTAGTAGCGCCCCTAGCTCTCCCATTCAAAAGGCCATTTGACCCAAATGAGAATAGGGTAAATCTTAAAAGTGGTGCTTCCATCCTAATTATGTGTTTAAATGAAAGTTTGACTCGGGTACATTCACAAAAAGACCCTAGGTTGCATTTTGGTGAGAGTTAATGCTTTAATATCAAAAAGTTACGCAAGAGCTTTAATGGGAAGAATACTTTGATGGCAATCAGCTATGTACCACATGATCACTTTTGAGTTTAAATTTGCAACCTGTAGACCTTAATAGATTAGGATTGCAGTTTTCTTGGACCAGTACCGAATGTGGATACTCGCTGCATGAAAGTGTGGAAGTAACAGCCACCAGCTAACAACTTTAAATACAGTTCTGTTACCAACTGCAGTGTACTAAGAGCTCTTTGGGGATTCTCACCTTTAGTCTCTCTTAAAAATGACAGCTCTGCGGCGGTCGAATCCTAAACATCGCAGCTTGCAAGACTTTGTTCCTTGCTCCTGGACTCTCTCAACTTGCTGTCTAAGTACTTTTTAATTGCTGTGCGGAGAAGCTCTGACTCCATCTCATTAGTTTCAGCAGCTGGGAAACTTAAATTATATGATGTTACCTGATCCCTGCCCAGTGTGTGAAATAACTCAGATACTCACCTGTTTCTGCAGCTACAGTAATTAATGAAGTGTTTGCTAATGACTCTTACTTGCACTCTCTGCCGAATCCCAATGGACCTATTTTTTAAAGACCAATGTATTTGCAAACCTTGACAGCGAAATGACAAGAGACATTTATTATATAATGACCATGTGTTTGTGTGTAAAATAAAATGCCAATGATATGGAACCACAACCACATACAGTAACTAAGTATCTAAGCTGACTGATGTTGACCTTTTCAGTTACATTTTTTTAGCAAGTTTTACCGTTTTAATGTTCAATGTGCTGTAGCAAACTAACTAATTAACAATGTAGCCTGCAAATGAGGGCTGCACGGTATAAGGAAAATAACTAGTTGTGGTTATTTTGACTGATTTGACTGCGTTTGCGATCTAATTCGTATTATATATTGGAGGGATTAATCAATTTTGTTTCATTATTCTTATTTTCATTGAAAAATATTAGAATTGATGTTATTAAAATGTGATTTTTACAAGGCTTTGTACCAAAAGAACATTTTTTTCTTTTATCTGTAGGATGGGATTTAAATTAATTAAAATAAATTCATTTAAAATTACATTGTGTAAGAATTTCCCCCATCTAGTGGTAAAATTGTATTACAACCAACTGAATATTACTTCCTACCCTCTCCCATTCCGAGCATGTTTTAACTCCTACGGTGGCCAAACGCAAAATTAGCGTCTGTGAGAGTTCCTTCCAGTGTAATAATAGTTTTATGTTATTTTGGTACCATTTTATTGTTAACTTAAGCTATCAGGTTCCAAAACATATGCAAGTTAATGTTAGTAAAGTATCATTGCTATCATTATTCTGTATATTGCACAAGATTAATAGTATAAGGCAATGTTTACAGCGTAGGAGAGAAGCAACGGCGGTTTGTGTTTTTAACCCTTGTATGGTATTTGGGTCAGATGGACCCATTTCAAATTTTTACAAGAATAAAAAAAAAAATGTTGTACCTGAAAATCAATGGCCTTACCTTAATTTTCTATGATAAACATGTATTCCCGCCTCAATTCAGAAAATTATTCTTGATATGACCACTTATGTTTTTACCAAGATAAGAATGATCACATAGTGGATTTCTAACATGAATTATAACCTTATGACAAAAAAATTAATCTCACTTCCATTTTTAATTGTGTTCTAGTAGAGACTGATTGGATTCCCTATATGTTATCTCAATTGTTTGAAATTGAGATAAAGACAGTATTTGTTAATAGATTATGAAGTAAAATTTTATTTCAGAATTGTTTTTAAAACCCCAAATAAGTCACGGGTCAATTTGACCCGAGGTATACGAGAGGGGCCCGAATGTGAAGACAATACAAGGGTTAATATATTTCTCTGAGCAGTATGAACAATGTCAATGAAACCAAAATTAGCTCTTAGTCTCCATCGTTTACATGCAGCTGTTCTAGCTGGAGCTGGTCTGGTCCATGATGTGAGTTGTCTGCCAGGGAAATCACAACACATGAATGCAAGGTAGACAATCCTTTTTCATCATTTTGACGAGAGGTAAAGTATCCTAGATGTCATTCTAGCGTAATGTACAACCATCCTATAGTTAGCCAAGCAAGTAGCAACTATAAAGCTTCTAATTTACACAAATAGGCAGAATTACGTTTAGAGAAGAAAGCAGACAACTTTGGCGTCCCTTTTAAAATCCTTGCTCCATAAAAGCTCTTTTTATCTTGGAAAAGCTACTCCAATATTAACTGTATCTTGTTGCTTTGCCTGTTGCTTTGCTTTTAATTTCCTTGGCAACTCCGTTACATGTCCTAGAGAATAGGCGTGATGCTCCAGCTGCAACCAGCTTTCAAAGCTGCCGGCAGTCGCTGAGTAATCTTCTCCCCCTCCTTGGCATTTGTCACGCTGCCACTTAGTGTAAAAGAGCGAAACATGGAGGTATGTCCCTCTTTGGCTAATGTATTTTAAAGATTGAGGCGCAACATGGCAGAAACACAAGCGCGTACGCCTCTCCTAAGCGTAGCTCACATGGCGCCATTTTAATGCTATGAAGCCATAACCTGCAGTTAGCATCCCATTGACTCCCATTCATTTTAGCGCCACTTTGACAGTGAATAACTTTACATCTGAAATGTTTCAAGACTCTATTTGTCCGTTGTTTATTTCTAAAGAAACACGACAATGTAAGGCTCCATTACCTTGTAGCTCACGTTATGGCTGCATAGCAGACGTTTTTGTAAAAATAGGTTAACGATTGCGTCATAACCACACGACTTACCGTCGCATAGTCGTATCACCATATTGTCATGAGAAGCACGCAAACAGTTTGGACTTCCATTAGCTGTTTAGCTTTAATTACTAATGTTAACTAGCATGTTAGTTAGCAGTAATTAGCCTGTGCCTATGTTATCTCCTAACATATTGTATACCTACGCTCTATGTCTCTGCTGACTGGGAATGATTGAGATTTCTCTGGGCACAGCTACCAGAAGACTTACAACTTTCAGACACGTTACCCACGTCACAACTACGTCGTCAAAAGTGCTTCTATTTCCCTTCACTGGTCTCCGTCCAGAACAACGGGATCTGTTGGTCCACTTTAACTTTCTATGAGAATACATACGAGCGAGTGCCTCATGTGTATGAATGATTTTTGAATGGCAGATTCTACGTGTACGAGAATACTTTGATTAGTTGGTGGAAGTAATTACACATGAATGAGCACATATTTGTGAAAGAACAAAGGGTTTTTTGCTAAGAATCAGCTCAAAGTTACACACAATGGAGCTTTAATTTAGAATGTTTTAACAGACAGTATATTGATATATTTTGCTTTTAACAAATATTACGCCCCCCTGTGATTGCACTAGTCCATATTGCAATTTCAATAACATTGCGATTAATTGTGCAGCCTTACTGCAAACCGACGTTAGCATCGCACTTTTAAATGGTGAATGTTTGTTTGTTAGCTTGAACCAGCAGGTCAAGGGCTTAAACAAGACGTGCCCATGCTCGTAGCTAATGTGGGTTTTTGCTTAGGTCTATGTTGTGTTCTATCTCATGCTGTTGGTCATTGGCAGTCCAGCTTATAACAGAACAGCAATGTTACTTCTTTATGTAAATGCCATTTGAAATTAAATAAAAAAAAAAAAAACATACTGCTGTAACTACTGCTTTGGCCCATTCTGGCTGTGATTGTTTGCTTTGAGTGATTGCTTTGTAGCACTGCTCCTCATTCCATGCAAAAAATACACTCCAAATGTCAGCTGAATTTATATTGAGGCTTCAGCAGTCTGAGATAACTACTAGGGCTGCTCAATATGAGAAAAATATCTAATTGCCATCATTTAGACTGACATTCCAATTGTGATATAAATCATTGGAAAATATTAAATTTAAAATGATTAAAGTGTTGTTTTTGCGAGCATCTGTACCAAACAAAGATTTCTTTCTTTAGTCTATAGGAAAAGGATTTTGCAAGGACTTCTCTATAGCACCACAATACTTCATTCAGAATGGTTTGACACGCATTTTACCTTTAACAAAATTTGCGCCCCTGCAATTTGGATATTGCACTAGTCCATATTGTGAATTCGATATATTTCCGTTTAATTCTGCAGCCCCAATAATCACACTGAGTGAGTATCTTCCAATGTTAGAGTTGTTGGTTGGTGCAGTGGTAGCTTAGTCCATGGGACTTTGCTTGGGAACAGGAGGTGTCAAGTCCAAGTAGGGACTGTGGATTGGCAGCTGGAGAGGTGCAAGTTCACCTCCTGGGCACTGCTAAGCAATGCTTATGTGCTCTTGAGCAATGCAACGAACCCCCAACTGCTCAGTGTGCCTTTTAATGTACATGTGAGCTCCTAAAAAGAAGCTCTTTCCAGAGCCTAGACAAATTATTACACCACCCTCATCAGCAACCAGCAAAACCACCCCAGATTGTTGTTTTCCACTATTAACCGGCTATGCGCCATTGACACCTGCCAAACTCCAGATGAATCCGACTGTTGCACCACGTTCCTGGATTGTCCATCAGAAACTCCTGGTGTGTGCTCCATCCACTTCGAAATCCAATCTGCCACTGGACATTGCTTCCTCCTCGACTCATTTGCCTCAGCGCTGCCTCTCTTCTTTTACGCCTGTGGACTACCTTCTAGTGACCAAGCTGGTCACAAAAGCACAGGCTTCCACCTGCTCCTTGGATCCAATGCCTACAGCCCTGGTCAAAGCATGTCTGCCTGACCTGTGTCCCATCATGGTTGATGTCATCAACTGCTCCTTTGAATCTGGCGTAGTACCCACCTACTTTAAAACTGCCTCAGTCACCCCTCTCATCATGAAGCCAATTTCAGATCCCGAGGGCGCAAATAACTACCGGCCGATCTCCAACCTTCCTATTCCTAAGTAAAATCCTGGAAATAGCAGTTGCCACCAAAGTCCATCAGCACATGTCCAACCATGAGCTCTATGAACCCCTTCCGTCATGACCAACCTACTTAAACTGAACAGCAATAAAACAGAGCTCTTGGTTGTGGCCTCCAAGGCGCTGCTCCAGAAGATTGGAGATCTCATCCTGGATGTTGACTGTAGCGCCATCTGCCCATCCTCTGAGGTCCACAACCTTGGTGTAAACCTAGACTCCACCCTCTCTTTCCATACTCACATAAAATCTATCACCAAATCCACCTTTTTCCATCTTAAAAACATTTTCAGACTCCAGCCATCACTCTCTGACTCCGTGGTAGAAACCCTCATGCATGCTTTCATTACCTCCCATTTGGACTACTGCAATGGAGTTGGAATGGAAAACCCTAGACAGGCTGCAGTATGTCCAAAACTTAGCTGCTAGGGCCCTCACCAACACCAGGACGTGGCAGCACATTAATTCAAACCTCATCCAACCTACGCTGGCTCCCAATTAAGTTCTGCATCAAATATAAAATCCTCCTTCTCGCCTACAAATCCCTCCATGCCCTGTCCCCACTGTACCTCTACAACCTCCTCCATCCATACACCCCACCCCAAAACCTGCGGTCCTCAGACGTTGGCCTGCTCCACACACCAGACTCTGTGGAGACATTTGGAAACAGAGCCTTTAGTGTTGCAGCCCCATCCCTCTGAAACAATCCCTCCCTGCAGGTATTTTCTTTTTTTAAAACTCCTGAAACACCACCTGTTTACGAAAGCCTACAACCTCCCTTAGTATAGCCACAGTAATTCTGTAAAGTGTCCTTTGTTTTCATGAAAGGCGTTATAAAAATAAGTTATATATATTATTATTTAAAGGGCAGCCCCCTCACTCTGACATCTTTCCATTAGTGCATGTACAGGTCCTGTATGTAATATATCAACAGAGTGTAAACATCTCTTCTTCTTTAGTACAAGATTCCCCTTTTGTGTTTCCTTACTTGTCTCTAATAGATTTGTTGCTGGAACATGTTAGCTTTGAAACTGGTGAATGGATAGATCTTCTGTGCTGCCCGGTTGTGTGTGTGTGTGAAGCATCCAGGTTTTAGAATTTGTAGCTTTTTTGCAGTAACGTCCATATTTGAAGCATTGTCTGCTGTCATGGCTACAGCTTTGTGTTCTATCCTGTTCCTCCACTAGTCCATCACAGTTGATTGTTGTTGCACAATGTGTCTAAAGCTATTAGTCATCTATAAAAGGAAAAAAAGTAGTCTCCAAGTAAAAACAGCATATTCCCCACTGAAAATCATTTACTTGAATTATGTAAATTATGTCAATATAGTCATAACTTCCGTTTCACTTAATACATCTTTATTAAATTCCTTCAAAGTCTCATATATTATGAGCCTGGACAGACATGGATTTAATCCACTACTAAATTCTAGTTTTCTGTTGTTATTTGCCATTACACCCACACTGGCAATATGCACATGCATTGCTCTGGAGAAATATCTGAGCGAAGGGGCTGCCACATAGTCAGCACTTCGAGCAATTACGGGTCCAGTGCCTTGCTCAAAGGCACCTCGGCAGTGCCCAGGATGTGAACAGACACCTCTCTACAACTAGCTGAAGTCTCTGGAGTTTGCTGTTGGCTGTGCATGTGCTGTACATTCTGTTGTACTACACTATAGGTGTATTATTATTATTATTTTTTTAAGGCCCTTATGTAGACCATATCAATGGTTTATAAGTGGATGGTTGAGGTGGTGGTGAGTATAAATGTATGGGTGCATATGTGTAATTATGTATATTTATTTGTTTTTATAGGGCTAGACATTCTATTTTTTTCTAAACTGATGTAAATTATGCTTTTTATTCAGTTGTTTTTGTAAGCATGAGTTCAATAAACTCAAGCTCTAGCTACCGGACCACCCTCCGCTTCCAGACCCAGCTCACTGCAGAGTGAGCTACTGCCGACCGCATAGTATCTGCTCAGTTGTCCCTACTGGTGTGATAGGCAGATCCATCTGAACATCCTGGCCGGCTCAGCTGTCCATCCACCATCCCTGTGCACAAAAAGCCACCTGTTAACAGCCCCTCTGGCACCAGAAGAGGGGACCTTTCTACTTGAATGTACAATTCGGTTACAAAGGGCTGTCACGATCATTTTGCCAAATTGCCACACACACATATTTGCCATTAACCATTTAATTGTCTTTTTTGTTTGTTTTATGCCACTCAGCAGTGCTGCTGCGTTTGTCTTTGCAACTTGTCCTGAATTCCATTCTGTCATCAAAAATGACACGTGCCAATTATTATTGAAATAGTTTGCCGAAACAATGTGTCTCCTCTGGCTCTGCTGCACATACATCAATTTAAATAGCTTAAACTGTTGTGTAGGCCAACCTAATTTAACGAAAACTTTTAACTTTTGGCTTTTTTTTTTTTTAAGTTAATATAAAACATGGAAAAATGAAGCCTATGTGAACAGTTCCAGCCTCCAGGACCTAAGTTGATGCAATTTTTAAGTTTTTAAATTTTAATAACATGTTCATTCAATTCAATTTACAATTATGACCACACTTTCTGTGATCGGTATGGGTTTCTGTTCTAGTAATTACATTTGGAAAACTTTTGTAACAGGACAGCATTGTAAATGGAATGGATATATATGATAATTTTGGTGAAATATATACAATAATGAATAACTAGAAAAAATGGGCATGCCTTTTTGTGTCATGTTTTGTTAGAAATGGCAAAAAGGTATTTCTGAAATGCATCTGTGTCTCCTTCCTGTGATGGCATGCATGGCGCTGCCTACCCATTATGTGTAATAATATTAGGAACCGTTCAATACTGTTTTTTTAAGACCAATACCGGTTATTAGCAGTTAATGAAAGCGTTTTCTGATATTTGGAACCGATATGCATTTACAATGAAAATGAAAATCTTTAAGTCAAAGTTAAGATTTTGGAATGTTACAAACTCTAACACAAAACATTGTTTAAAGTGCCCATATTATGAAAAAAAAATTGGGGTGTTATTTTGTGTCTCTGGTGCTTCCACACTCATACAAACATGGAAAAAACTATCCATGCTGTTTTGAGTGAGATCCGGTTTCTGAAAGTCCTCGGTTTTCAGTCTCCGGGTGAGCCGTTCAAAATCTGCACGGCTTTCTACGTCACTAGCCGAGACGAGGTGACTAACTGTAGCATGCTAGCACTGGCATGCTAGCTCATTCTTAATGGCTTCTACAACACACACTAGTTCACCCTAATCTCCAAAAGAACTACTTCCTGTCCCTGTTCTGCAGGTATTCCACAAGTGGCCCTCGTCTAGAAGAAGTCTCCCAGCTAATCCTGCCTTGGACTGACAAAAGTTAGAGAAAGAGTTATCTAGCTGATGGGATCTCACCTAGCTACTGAGCATGTGCGACTCCCAACAAAGATAATATAGAAGTGAGATCTGTATCGCTCTGTGGCTAAAAATAAGTGAGATATCTCACTCTGTAGCTAAAACAGAGACCTAAAAACACAGGGTGAAAACAGGATCTGCAGCAATGTGCGGTACAACAAAAATGTGGTGTTTTTTGAAAATTATACCATGTAAACTTTTTCTGGTACAACCTCAAAATACAATTAAGTACCTGAAAATGAGCATAATGTAGGCGCTTTAAATGCTTTAAGTGATTATTAGATTAGATTATTAGATAATTAGAAACTCGACAAAATCCCGAGTCAGGAAGTGTTGTGGCGGGGGGCCTTAAATCAGACTCAGTGGTGAGAAACTGAAGCAGAAGGACAGACACAGAGCTGTAGCTGAGCCAAAGTAGACCACTTTTTAATTCATTAACTTTATTGGTCATCAGGCAAATGACACACTGATACAGATAAACTGCAAACTGACAAAAAAACAAAAAACAGTACATGGGGTGATGTATCCAGAGCCCCATACGCTTAGCTACCAGCGGAGCTAACTGGTAGATTAAACTGTCATCTGTTTAGCCCTCCTCTGACCCGCCTATATCAGATACACCAATGGGATTGGTGCAGCTTGGCTACACAAGGGCATAGTAAATGAGCAGCATAACTGGATGCCAGAGTGACTGGCTGAGCAAATTCAAGTGCTTCTCTTGCAAGAACTCTGGATTTCCAGGGTTAGACAAACATGGCAATTCAAACCAAATATAATTTTTTTCGAGTAATACAAATGGATATTTGACTAATAACCCAGAGGCTGACATGAAAATTGCTTCACTGTCAAGGCTCCTTGGATAATTTTGAACAAAAACAAATGATTTGTGATTTGGCAGGTAGAAGTTGGAACCTAATGGAGACTAGATTTCATTTGAACATATCTCCTTGCTCTTTCAGGTATCGCCTGCATTGCCCTCTCATTTGCGGACGCCCATGGTCGTCCCCTCCAGGTTCCCGTTCCGGACAGTGCTACACTGCAGAGACCTGAGAACTGCTCCACGCCCCTTCATCCAGACCATTTTGATGAGCTGACTGCTGTGGGTAAAGTGGAATCCATCAACATCAGTTCAGGTACTGGTAAACCTAATCTGGGTTGTGATATGCTTGATGCTAGATGTTATGCCAGATTAAGTGCCCTATCTTGCACCGGTGCGGCGCAAAGCCCTGCAAGTGTCTTCGCTAGTTTAAGACCTACACAGTTGTCAATTTCCGGTCCAAGTCCCACGTTGTTTCAATAGCAAATGCACCTGCGCCCATCTGTGGCAGGCCGGTCTTACAGGGAGGCGTGTTCAGGTCCATTCCCTCGCAGCCAACAGGTTGGCTGATGCAGAGCGGAGAGGGCGGGCTGGGATGTAGGGTTTGACCACGTCCTGGACGTATAAGCTGGGCCTGATCCGTTCATGGCCCTGTATAAAGCTAAATACACTGGTCAAGTTGGTGAACAGTTTACTAATGACATGAGGGTCATGAATTAATAAGTGTCTTGACGTAGTAATGCCCTTGAATGCAAGAAAATGCAAGATGAAGCAAAAATGAAGGTCAGTTTTCACGCATGAATGCAAATACCATCCCTAATAGTAAGGTATGGCACTATAAAAGTAAACCTATTGAACCAATGCAGGGAAATGATCAGAATCAGCTTTATTGGACAAGTATGTGTACCGGTGCAAGGAATTTGAATGTGAATGTGGTCAGACTCTACACATTGTCGTTTATACCCGACTGTGATTAGATTCCATTGTGAGACAGGCTGCCTTCACACGTGCTCTGGGTGATCTGATTGATTCCTAAGTGCTGTCTACATTTACACCTGAATAAATATGCATTGATCCAAATAAGATATCCAGATACTGATCTCATGTTAATACCGAGTGGCATCTTAAAACATCCAAGCCCACGCTGCATTAATGACATCTTCAGGTTTATTTTCTCAGACTCTGCCAAAGATCCTACAAATCTACATGTCAAATCAGTGCAGTTTCCCTTTCAGAATTACAATTTTTTTTTTTACAAGGTTACAGTAAGTAGGTCCCAACTCCTGGGAGCCATTTTATTGTATAAACTGCACTAATTTGGAAATGGATTAATTACAGTCATAAATGTCAAGCGGCGTTATGGGTAACAGTCCGCCTATTAAATCTAAATAAATCTAAATATTAAAAGCCCCTAAAATTGAACGAGTAAATCTTCCTGGCAAATGAATACATCTGTGTAATATGAAGAGATTGTTGTTCCTGGAGGCTAGATTTGTCAATGTGACACTGCATCAAAGGACCATAAATCAACATTAAACCGTGGTTCTGAGGGCTCATTAATTTAATTGTCTTAATAAAATGTTAGCCATACTGTGTTGTCGGTGTTGCAACAGGAGATAAGTGATAAATAAGACCCCAGCTGTTTGGATTGGGGCATTTCAAATATTGCTATCCTCAAATGGGGGGTTTAATTGGTTTAAACTTTACTGTTCAATGACAGTCTTAATGCATATCCCCAAATTTGTTATTTTATACTGTTTAATGTTAATGGAAGATTACCCAAACTATTTACAACTACCAGACAGAAGTGGCCATGGTAGTTCTTTATAATGTCTAGTTTCTCAGTTATTTCCATATTGGGAACATGAGTATTGTTTTTCATTACCCCCTCTAAAGATGACCAGTATGATATTTGTATTCGACTGTACGAATAAAGCGTGCAAGGTCTGTGTGAGTGCCTGACACAGGGTGAGATGTGGATAATCTTTGGCTTGTGTTTTAAGTATTAATACATCATAGTCAGAATAATTGTGATGCTTCGGATAGAAATGACACCATGGTGGAGATGATTAATAACCTCAAGTCAGTATTGCTGACCTACTGTAAAATTAAGACCACATTTCCCATAAACGCTGCTGCTTCCTTGTTTAAATAGAATGTTGATTCCTTCCTCCCCCCAAAGAACACTAACCCTAACCCCACTATATATATATATATATATATATATATATATATATATATATATATATATATATATATATATATATATATATATATATAGTCATCATGGCCCAATAATGCCCAAAAAACTGCAACTTATTACAATTCTTTTGCGTTAGTTGCAAGGAAATATATGCAGAAAACTGCATTTGAAATGAGGGGGTGGAGGTGGGGGCACCGATAATCCGATAATAGGTGTAACGTTACTGATGAGTTTGTGGGCTAACCCAGCATGTTAACTGTGGTCAAAACAATCATACTAAAACAACTGAGAGTGTTGAACAATGTCAAAATCTTATGTTACCCACCAAGAATAAACTAGCTAATGTTATAGACCAAGCATTAGCATTAGCTACTTGCTTGTCAACCACATAGACAGTTAAAGAAATGGACCAACGGATCCTGTTGCTCTGGACGGAGACCAGTGAAGGATATTAGAAGCACTTTTCTGGTGATGGCTGAGCGTTACTGCGCAGCCTCCAACTGAGCTTGAAGACGTAGATGTGACGTGAGCAACGTGTCTGAAAGTTGTAAGTCTTCTGGTAGATGTGCTAAGAGAAATCTCAACCATTCGCAATCAGCAGAGACAGAGAGCGTATATGTTAGGCAGTAACATAGGCACAGGCTAATTATTGCTAACTAAAATGCTACTTAACATTAGTAATTAAACCTAAACAGCTAAGTCCAAACTGTCTGCGAGTCACGTGGTTATAACCCAATCTAATTTTAAACAGAATTGTCAATTACTGTTACCATTACCATTATTTTTATGTCTCATTCAAACGGTGGTTAATGAACCACTGAAACGGTTTTGGAAACATTATTTTAAGGTACAATAGAATCTTTCGTGTTGGATCGATCGGCATTGAAATCAATCAATATCAATAAATAAGGTATCTGTTGTATTACTGGGCACTCTGCAAAGTGGGATGTAATCAATGACAAAACGATGCCATGTGGCAGAAAAAAAGTTGTATTACGTTTACTGAGTATAACTCCACACAAGTCTTTGTCTTACAGTATTTTTATCCAGTTGGTTTTATGTGAATGCGTGGGAGTACTGACTCAAAGTTGTTAAAGCTACCAATCACCTTTGTGTCTGCTTGTGTTCTAACAGAGCCACAGCTGTATGTGCGCTTTGACATTTGGGAACAAGGCAACATCAGCCCCTTACAGCTGAGCGATAAACTCCAGGGGGCACTGCGTCACGCACTCTGTGATGTCGTCATGGAGCTGAAAGTCTTGCCCAATCCTCTGTGTTTGGGGATGCTTTGCCCAGCAACAAAAGTTCAAAGAGAAGAGGCTAAAGGTAAGCTCATATTTCATTCAGTGTACTTTTTTTTTCTTGATCAATGACTAACATGTACCATATGGACCCAAATCTAAATATATCTGAAAAAGTGAGATTGTCTTATATTCGGTAGTGATGGCCAAATTAAGCTTTGTGAACCATTTGTGTTTGTCCATACGTCTGTCATGCTGCTGAAGCTTTTCACTAAAAAGAAGTTGAACAGCCTAATTAGTATTAGAAATGGACCCACCAATAGACTGCACTGTAGCCGAAGGTTTATTTATGTCGCCTGAACTTAAGATGTCTTCTCTTTATTAACAAGTGCAGTCAAAGACAACACATGTAACAATCCACCATTCGCCATAAAAGCTCCCTCTATGACTTAACATCCTCTAAACATAACACTGAGAAGTTGACAATATCAGATAAACGAGATTGAAAACGTGATTTGTATTTAAAAGATGTTAAAATCAACAGCCTACTTTAGTTTATTCAGTGCGTTTTTAATATTATTTTCAAATAAAATAATGTTCTTCATAAAAACAAGACTTGGTCTTCAAAAAGTATTTTTCCAATTATGGGTCTTGAAAAGAGGGGTCTTATATTTGGGTCAATAAGGTATATCATTAAATTGAAATTTGCATGTATTAGTTTAGATGTACTGCTGGTGCTGTAGATCTAGCATCATGCAATTGTATTTGTTGCAGTTCAACACACACACTGACCCATTCTGGTGTAAATGCATAACTGCAACATCAGTGCTTTCACTGGTATGTGTGTAGCATGTTTGTGGCTATCATGGTCCAACAATCCACACCCCCAGCATTTAGTGTAGTACTGTTGGAGTATTGTAGCCATATGTCTCATGAAAAGAATATACTTCTATACGTATCTGCAAATGTTAAAATTATTTCTGTGCAGGTCTGTAACTAAGACTTGAACCTGGTGCATACCCACGTCTTAAAGACCTGACTGGTACTGCCTCAAATGAGACCTTAACCCAGCCTGAGACCCCAGGCTCCAATATATTTGTGCTTTATTTCATCTATCACTATCCCTTAGCTCACCAGTCCAATTAAACACATTCTCTTTGGATACATGCAACTCCTGACACACATGGCCCCAAACGTAAAGCACAGTCAGAACAAGAAAGAAAGAAATGCCTTAAAACATTTATATGAAAATAAAGAAACCCAAAGCTTTACAAAACAAAATGGCCAGAACCTGACCTGAAAGCTGAAACTTTGTGGGGGACCTGAACTCTAAGTTTGTTTTGTTGTGTGAAGTGTTATTTTCATTCTGCACAGGCAAATCTCACGTATGTCCATCTGTCTACAGTGCAATTTGTGATTTTCCTTCTCTTGTGAAAAAAGGAAGATTAACTCACTATTTACCAAAACTTTAGTTGCTTGAATATGTTGTGTTCTTTACTGGTAAAATACAAAGTCTCAAATACAGTGTTTTGCCTACGTTTTTGGACGACTTAAGTGTGTATATTTGGCGGGGGGTTAAGGGATCTTTCCCTTAAGAAAATGTAATTTCTGTTTCCTTTGAGGTTGTTTTGGGTATTCGTTGTCATTTGACCTTTCGTTGTCGGTGGTTTGTTTCTCTTTGTGGTTGTTTTGCGTCTCTTTTTTACTAGCAAATCTATGTCTGAAACATTGGAAAAACTAGAGCAGATCATAAATAATTAGCTTAAATGAAAAACGTATTAAAGAATTCCAACTACAATCATTAGATCTGAGAAAAGTCTTGTAGTTACATTTCTTTGGCTCGGGTGCTGCAGCTAAACCTTATGATGAAAGGTACAACCCCAACTTGGATATAACTGCCTTGTTGTATTTTTTTTTAATTTTTTTTTATGTGTCGTCAGGGCTGCTGATTCCTTTGCCTGAGGTGAAGGAAGTAAAGGACAGCCCCAGGCAGCGCAGTGGCTCCCGGGTCTTTAAAAGCTGCCCTTCTCCTATCACCTTAACCCAGTCTGTAGTGAGCATCCCCGGGACAGGGGCCGCCACGCCCGAGTCCACCACACCCACCAGCAAGAGCACCCGCCGTAGCTTCTGGGACATACTTCAGGTCAGTTCCTCCTGAGGAAGCCTTTCATCCTAGAACTCTGTGTTTTCTCTTTACTGGCTACATTACAATTAAAAACAATTTAGCACATTCAAATCAAATGATTATGATACGCTGACGCCCGAACGGGCAAGTGGGTTTTTATATTTACTTGCCTGAAGTGGCGTTTAACTTGCCCTGGGCCATCGGGCAACCCTTATTGTTGAAACCTGTGGTTACATTTTAGCCTGTATTCCTCCATATGAGCCAATGCTACACACACAGATTATATTCGTTATTTGTCATTTCAATGGGTTGCAGAGTAAGCCAGATTCATCCGAGCTTGGGAGCCCAAAGACAACTGACGACATAGTGCAAGAAAGAGGAGAGGAGGGCCGAGTAGCACGGCGAAGACACAAGACGGAGAATGTAAAGCAGCAGTGGAGCCAGGAGAAAGCTCTGGCTGTGGAGCTGGAGCAGACCCAGAGGTAGAGTGTAACTGCAACTCTATCAGTAACATCAGTGCATTGAGTTATTACCAATGGGTGCTAGAGCTGAATGATTTGACCACAAAAGGGTTTTTACAATAAAAACTATTTTATTTTACCAAGAGGGAATAGAGTGTGTGAGTGGGCGGGCAGTGTACTGAACACTGTATTCAGCAGCCAAACAGCAGACGGACACATTTAGAGACTAGCTGGGGAACATACTGTAGTTGAGCATTTAGTAGCTGTTGCGCCAGATATTTTCCTAAGGAGTTGGTGGAGCCCGAACCAGAGCTAAAGGAGTGTGAATATTGGAGATACATTAATCAGGTAGACATGATGCAGGTTTTTAATGTTAAAAAGTGCTACAGCTATCTGGCCTGGAAACTGACCCTAGTGGTGCAGTTGTTCCCTGGTGGATTTTTGCTTGGTAGCTCGTTCAGGCAGCCAAGGAGACATTCATGTGGGTTTTACTTCCAGCCACCCTTACTGTATGGTGTGTTTCCACCAGTGTGTTGCAAGCCTGGTGGCCCACCGGGCCTAAGTTTCCCCTACCAGGACCAAGCCATTGGGAATTATTTGTATGTATTTTAAAGATATTTTTTAAACTACAGTTAGGCCGGCTACTCACTGGCTGGGTCGTGCAAGCGTGGCATTTCTGTTGCGCGTCAGCTGCGTGGATTTTTCTATGTCCTACACACCAGAAACGTGTCTGATGTGGCGTTGCTGCTGCTAGGCAACGTACAGGGAGGGCTATCTCGGGACATAGCGCCGACAAATTTGGAGCACCCTTGTTTGACATATGGGGAAAGAGTTGTTAAACATATACAGGCTACTGATTTGATTAAAGCAAGACAACGTCGACAGTATTGACGGCAAAATAGGTTACAGAATTTTTCGAACTGTATGACAGGTGCAATATTTGAAAATCATCTTTTTCTGCATTGATGTCAAAACCTAGAGACTTTCAAACATCAACATGTTATTTATTAATATGTATTTGTGTCAAAATTACGTCTTTTTCTATTCTATTTTGCCTGGAAACGCTTCCAACACGCTTGCGTGTCGCGTAGAAAATAGTCGTTGGTTCTATTTCTAGCATGCATAGTTTTTCGGGGCGGCTCAAGATACGTGTGTCACACAGGCAGTTTGTAAGCTCTAACCTGTTAACATGAGAGCCAAAATAAAAATGGACACACCATGCAGCTGAAATGCTCGTGCAACGCATCCAGTGTGTAGCCGGCCTTACAATGGGGCAGCTCGGTTGAAAATTTCCAATTAGCTTTTAGCACTGACTTAATGTAGAGCCCTATGAAATCTGTCTTATAGCTTATAAAGCTAAATTCTCAATTTTGCAATTCCGTCCATGATTCTGTTATCACAGAAACAATTTGGCTCTGAATTAATGCTGCAATCAGCTGGACACTTGCCACCGGGCTTCATAACTTTTCTGGGGGAAACCCTGAGTACCATGGCTTAGCATTGTCATGAGTTATCATCGCCCCTGACCTAGAAATCCCTGTGCTACTGACAACGCTCAAAAAGCCTTTAAACCCCCACAGTGCTACAGCAGCTGTAAACTATGGGTGTTTTTTTGGCTGTGTAGGAGGCAGGTGTCTCAGTTGGAGGAGGGAGATGCAGGCACTCTACACCCCGTCTACCAGTTTACCTGCCAGCCATGGATCACTTTCATGGCCAAACTTGGTAAGTGTTATTTAAGTATCATATTTTCTGCCAGAATGGGAAAAAAAATCTATCAGAAAGCTTGCATCTTCTGACAATGAGCGGTTTTATATATTCTGAGGTGTTTTTTTTCAACCCGTTATCTTTTTTCTGACCTGGCTGCTGGAAAACAGGCTGCCCCTCCATTCAGCAGTGCACAGCTGAAATGGCTTCGCACTTCCTGCTGCCTTCCATCTTAGCAGAGATTGTCAACTTGGTCAGCTCTCTGGCCAGTGACACAACAGTGAAGGCGTTTGAAAAGACGAGGTGAGTTGTTTGTGCTGGGTATGAAATGAGCGGTGAAATGGGTCTTCACTGTTACACTTCAACTAAAAGCCCGACTGCCTTATGTGCTGACTTAAACTTACTCACAACTGCCTTTATTGCTGAGACTTGGACCGACATATCTGCTGCTATTACCTTCTAAAAACCAACTGGCAGATGATGTGCTCTCAGCAGTAGTTCCACTACTTTAAGTATTTAAATAAATTCAAAAATAAAATTTCAAATGCTTTCAGTATTTTCTTTCAGAAAAGTTTGTTCTTTGCTACTGAGATGCCTAGTTGCAAAAAAGCCTTAAGAACATATTGTACTTTATGTTTGTCTTCCCTTAAACAAGCTGAGCAAAATGTCATGTCAGGGGGGGAGAACCATCCAAGTAAATCTGGTTATCGGATTTTGAAATTAAAAAGCCACTGAATTTCTAGCACTGAATATTTTGCATTGAAATTATATATCTGAATTTTTTCCTCTGAACTTTCCTCTTTAAATTTTTAATTTTTACTCTTATTTTTCTAAGTTCATATTACTACGAGTATCACTCATATTTATATTACTACATATTATGACTCATTACTTCTACTATGATTTCTACTATTACTAAGCTCAATTAAGAATTCAAAAATTCAACTTAAAAAAATTCAAAATACCAAATTCTTCCTCAATCACACACACACACACACACACACACACACACACACACACACACACACACACACACACACACACACACAGCGAGAGAGCCGCAGCCAGAAGCGAGGGAGAGTAACATAATAAATAAACATAATAAAATTATAAGCGTTGGTGTCTCCCCTTAAGTCTAAATAACATATGCCATTATTTATTATTTACACATAGGATATGTTAAAGAGAGACCTTTATTGCTCTGCTGCTCTCCTCCTCTGACTTCTGTTCTGGCGGCCCAGCGAGCTCGTAAATGTAACGCCCGCAATCGCTTGTGGGGCTTTACAACTCCGAAAGGCAGATAACCGCAGCTTGCCTTTTATCTTGCAATGGATAATTGTGTTTTGTTGTTAAAACAAACGATTGAGGAAATAAACTTGTCCATGAGTCTTTTGAGAGTCTTCCAGCTGACAGCGGGGTCTGTGAGCATCACTGGCTGCCACCAACTGGTTGTTACGTCAGACTGGAACTTGGAGGTGTAATTGGCCATCAATATTGGTAAAACTGCCAATATTCAAAGTGTACACAGTTGATCTCTCACATGAAAAAGTCTCAAATGGGAATTTAGTGATGAAATACCAGACAAAAATTGCAAAAAGGTTTATAGTTGTTGGCTGCCGCCACTATGGCAAACTCCCGATCTAGGTTCTAGAATCAATTGTGTAAAAAAATTCAACAAATATATATATATATATATATATATATATATATATATATATATATATATATATATATATATATATATATATATATATATTTGTTGAATTTTTTATCCTTAATTTATGAACTTAAAAAAAAATGTTTAGATTATTTTTTGGACATTTTTAGGCCTTTATTGACAGGACAGCTGAAGCGATGAAAGGGGAAAGAGAGAGGGCTGCAGGTCGGAGTTGAACCCTGGCCCGCTGCTTTGAGAAGTGAACCTCTATATATGGGCGCCCGATCTGATGAAACAGATTTACTTCCATAGACAACAACCTTAAATAAGACTTAAGGTTTCCTTCTGATTTTATTTTACTATGTCCTTAACTACAAGATTTAGGGGGAGCTTACTGTATAGCAGTACTGTTCCTTCACTGGTGACTTAACTCAAATAAAGACATGGCAGAAAAATATCTGTGTTTACAGTGTTTAGAGACAAAGGAAACCATGCAGATACTTGATCTTGTATTTTATTTTCATTTGCGTCATTCCAACAGACTGGATGATAACTTCAGATCACATACAGTATTTACTATGACATTTTCTTTTGCCACAATCATCTAACTCATTAAACAACAGCACACAACTTTCTTCCACTCAGTAGTGCCTCCTATTCCCTTGCCAGACAAATAACAAGCAATAAAAGTTTGAATTGCATCACAATTTGAGGTCTGAGTATACAGATGCTAGGGGGCAGCAGGGGCAACGTTCTTGAGCGCTGCCGTAGAGACAGCGTTTCATTTCCAGTTGTAAGTAGTTCCTCCACCTTGTTCTTGCATCTAACATACACATGCGCTCGCCTGGTGGGAAGCCCGTGAATGATTATATCCTTAGTGCTGCAGTAGTGACTCCTCCTAACCAACAACAAAGTTAGCAGACAACAGTGCATTGCAGAGGGAAAATTATATTCCACATTAGGAGACAAAAGGGATGGAAATCCTGTTGCCCAAGTCTTCTTGCGTCCCTTCATTCTTAATAACAAAAACCAATGTTGTGTTACATATACATCACAATAACGGTTTTCTCTGTTTCTTTAACCTTTTCAGCTGTCCCCCATCTGGAGACATGTTTGTACCATTCCCTCTTGTCCAGAACCTCAGCCAGCCTCCAGACACTACAAGGAGCTTTGTTCTCATTGGTCGCAACTTCCATCAGTGGCATTGTAGCACAGAGCAAGGTAACTGCTAAAGCCAGTGTCTCTAAACATTCACAGCAGCCACCTGCTTACACAGCTGTACAGTAAACACAACACAACACAACGCAACACAATGAATGATTAGCAATCCAGTATGCAACATAATGGTCATCTATAATTAGTTAGGTTTCGTTTGATAATACTCATTTATGCCTGTTTATTTAGTTTGTAAGTTGCATACAGTTGCCAAGTCCTAAGAAGTAACTCCAAGTAGTAGTTTAAAGGCAACTGTAACAGCAAATTCATTTCTTCTTTCATCTTTCATTCTTTTCTATGACATGGGTGACTGAGAAGCTAGCAAGTACTACCTCTATGTATTTAACCCATATTTTTTCCTCGTTAGGTTGTTTTCTGTGTGTTGTCCAACGTTAAAACTGGATTCTACTGAACAAACCACATACATGAGAGAATATGTCGAACATGCAGGTCCTGCATATGGCCATTTGAATGCCTAAACTGTAACGTAGCATTGGTTTTGCTCAACACAGTATCTATAATAGTATGTTAGTTATTACAAGTTCTCTTTTGGTATGACATCGGTATCACTTTAATGATATTGCAATTTCTGGTACAATTCCCGGCCCTATTCCTCAAACAGTTGGTTCTCTCTCTGCTGATAGATTAGTGAAGTTTTTAATGACATCCTTGTCATTGTGCCTTTATACATCACAATGGAAGTGGTAATTAAGACTAATAATAAAGAAAAGAAATTAAAACAAACAATGTAAGGGCTGGTGTTGTGTAGTAAATTGAAATGAACCAGAGGATATACAGAGGAGCTGTTATTGATAAATGTTAATGAAGGCCTATATTAGTGTAGACGTAGCTGCTGCATGTTGCTAACACCTGTTTTGCCCTCATGTAGAGGAGGTCTTAGGCTGAGTCCAAGCTTCCAAAATGCTCTCCTTGCTGCTGCTCTTTGTTTCTGTTTCTATGTCCATGCTAAGAGCTGTCTAACATCACTGTTATTTTGCAAGTGTCTGCTCCGTTTGTGTCGAGCTGTGCTATTCACTGTCCATGCCGCCTTGCTGTTTGTACCATCTCTGTTTGCCTACAGAAGACAGTTCAGATGAGGAAAACACCCCAGTGCTAAATAGGTTCACACGTAAGTTTGCACACATCGATGCTCATGGGATGTTTTAAATTGCTGCTTTTAATAGAGATGTAGTGCTTAATATACGTTTTGGATTGTCTTTATTAAATACATGTATTATTCAACACACAACACTGCCTAAAAGTGGACGAAAGGCAGGTAGCTTTCAAACTCCTATCTGCTTCTCATCTTTACATTAGGCATCAACCAAAGACATTGGGCCCTGCTTTTGTGAATCAAGGCATGAGGCACAAACACTGTCAAGTGACTAAAGGGAGAGGGATTTTGGAGAGGTTCATGTGGGTACACCTTCCCTAATTAAAGTGACAGAAATATTACGGCATACATGTATTTATTTATGTTTTCAGCTCCTACTCCAAGAGCCTTCTCTGTGTAAAGTACAGTTTTTCCTGCGTGTCCCTACGACGTGTAACGTTAGACAGCCAATTGCAGACATTATGAGATCTTGGTAGAAGCTTGCTGCATGCTGATTGGCTCACTGAATCTGAGCTTTACTCCTTAGGTATTGAAATTGGATATTAAATAATGAGGCATTTTTCGACACTCAATACTAAAGAGGCAAAAATTGCAAACTTCAACGGCTGCACATTATGTCAGCTGTTGCTAATTAACGTTAATTTCACAAGAAGCTTGATAACAGGCCAAAGTGGTCTTTTGGCTGTTGAAAGCTACTCTCTGTACTCAGCTAAAGATCATTTGTGATGGAAGAATCTGTCAAACAGCGTGGACTGTGTGTTTTTGCAGTACCAACAACTCCAACAGATAGTGGGTCTTGTGTGGTCAAAAGATCAGTTGATGTAACAGGATCAGTCTCCCAACATCTCAGTTAAAAGTTCATTCATGTCATATCAGTTATTTAAGCTGATTGACTAAGATTTGAATCAGAACCTCCAAAATTGGATCAAATACTTGTTAAAAAAAATAAAAAAAAAAAATAAAAAAAGAAGATACATTTAATTAACATTTCACTTCTATTAGTGATGTGTGTATCATTCATATTTAGGACAGTAAATCAAGTTATATCTTCAATCTTTTTTATATAAGTAATTTATAACTTCAATGACTTACAAATGTAAGTACATACGGCCCTAAAGACAAGCGTGGAGCTTACTACCTGGCAGACGTCAGTGTGCCCGAGTACAATAGAAGTCCAATAGAGTCCAATGAGTTTCTGAAAAAGACAATAAAAAGGAACATAAATTACATATATGCACACATACACACATTACACATACATTGAAAATAAGGAATAAAAGAGACAATAACACCATAATTAAAAGCAAAGGCTTATAAATGATAGTGCTGTTGTAGTGTTGTTCTATTACAGTAATAAATGGCTTGAAGTGAAAAGGCTCAGGTTTGAACCCAGAGCCACGAGTCAGAGATGAGCAGGTTATGGTCAAAAACCTGCTATCTGAAAAAAGGGTCAGGCAGGCAGAACTAAAGGCTGGAAAGCAAAGGCGTAAGCACAATAGATAATCTGGCAGGGAATGAGTGGAAATGGGCGGGTATATGTACTGCAGGGGTGACGGGGGAAGTGGGAACAGCTGAGCATGTGGGCGCTGATGGAAATGGAAGGAATGGTGGTTACTGCAGGGCTGGAGGGAGTGGCTGCATGTGAAATGACAGGCGAAATACAGTATGTGGCAGAAAAACACAGAAGACAGGGAAATAAATGATGATGAAAAATACATAATCAGAATTTCCTTCTGACTTAGACATAATGTCTCCAACATATATACATAGATACTGGATTCTGAATAATATCATGTTAACATGTTTTTGTGGAATGCAAAGGAAAATAAACACTTTTTTTCTCTCTCCCGCTGATCATTTGGCGGAACAAATGGCCGGAATTTTCAGAGCAGCATTATTTTTACTTCCAAAAGTTAAAGCTGTCAGTCATGTGTCAAAAACCTTGGAAACCTCTCAGAGAATCCTGGGTAATTTAGTGCATTTGGATTCGGGGTTCATAAAGACGCGCTGAGCAGTTTCTCAGTACATGTGCAAATTAAAATTAATTTCATGTAAAAGGTTGATCCCAAAGGCATGGTACGGTGCTGTCCATTGACTGCTAAACTACAGTTGAGAACAGATGAAAGAGTGTCCTGACAGTCATTAGGGAGTCAGTGTGAAAGGACTTTGATTCATATTGCTTTGCCACTTCACTGAGTTTCTCTCTCTCCTGCCCAGCTCTTAAGGGCTTCCAGCGTTTCGAGGCTCTGGAGCAGAGTGATTGGTTTGGTCCGAGCCAGGCCGGGGCTGGGCTGGCTCCCCGCCAGAGGTTCCTCTTCATCAGCATCCTAGACAAAAAGGTGACTTGGCATATGACAGCCTCAGTATTGTTAATGCCCCTTTGGGCCAAGAGATTAAGACAGAGTTCTTAAAAATACAAAAGGTCCTGAGAATACATCTCTGAACACTGAACCACTGTTGTGCTAAAGAGTTACCTCCCTTCCTTTCCAACCTGGACCCTGTTTTTCTGTGTGTTTGTGTCTAAGTGACTGATGGGAACAACAATCTTTGAAACTGGTCCACTATTAATAATCGCTGCAGTTAGCAGCGGCAAAACAAGCTGTAATGTAACATTAATGGGGAAAATGTGCACCTTTAATTTTTGTCCACTAAAAGTTCTGTTTTTGCCCCTGACAGGCTCACATTATTATTTTAAGTCTCTGACAAAGTTATGGAAAGGATCCCAGCAGAGATGGACTTTTTTGTTAAAGAGTAAAATCCTTTTTGTCTAACCAGCAACAGCCCGGAAACACTTTCGAAAAACCCACCAGACTCCATGTAAATAAACAGTAATTTTATCATCGCACAACACTCTGTTTCTGTCTCACGACCAAACTCTTGCGATTTCTGGCAACAGATAAGCTAACGTCAGCTTACGTTCGTGAACACCCTTAAAAACCAGAGACAATTTAGAACCGAGACACCCCAACTCAGAGTAGTTTCCTGTATCTGTGTCCCGGGTGCCCTTGCCATGGTCACCGCTTTAGGAGACAGGAAGTGTATACGGTACACACGTCATTCCATTGGCGCTGCTCGAAATGTGCTATCATTAGTATAGTGGATCTTTGCTTCTAGTTTCTGCTGTGTAAATCACTTATTAAATGGGGATCATTTCTTCCCTCTGACCACTTGTCTTAGCTGAGCTTATTTTTTTTTAATCTTTTTTAGCTTTATTAAAGTTTTAGCAATATACTGTTGATCATTTTACAAATGATCAACAGTATATTGCTACAGTAGGCTACATATCAGAGGAAAACAAAACAAAAAAGGGCTGGTATAGTGCATCCAGTACAAAGAGACTTTAGTAAAGTACGTATCGTAAAAGGGCAAAGTGTCCTTCGTAAAGTGCAAAGTGTCTTTTGTAAAGTGCAAAGTGTCTTTTGTAAAGTGCAGTAGATCTGGACTTGGCTGTTTATAGGTCATGTCTTGTATAAGTGCAAGCATCTTGGGGGTGTGTTTGAATCATTGTTACCATCATTCTTTAGGTGACTCTGTACAGCTATAACTGGTCTGTGGACCTGGGCGCCTCTCTGAACCGCGAGCTGGACCGCCTTGTGAAGTGGCAGAATGCGAGGGCTCATGTTGTCCACTGCCTGCTCAACCAGAAGATGGGCCTCTTCCATCACTACTGCTTCTCTGACGCACCGCTCCACGAAATGGACTCCAAGCAGGTAAAGACACTGACACCGTCCCTAATGTGGAGCATTGTCAGCAAGTCAACAACAGAACTGCTGTCGTTAAATCGGCTGCATTTTACATTCTTTTCTTTATTTCTTTATTTCTTTACAGACTCAAGGTCCAGATAAAAAGTTCACACAACACATTACAAGAGGGGTACAAACCAAACACAAACATAAATTCAGTGTTCAGATATTTCAGGATTTTTCAAGCATAGAAGAATCACAATTCAAATTCTCTCCTAATGTGTTGAATAGCAATTTCCCAAGTAACTTTTGATCAAGCTGAACATAAACTTGAATATGAGAGCTAATCTCAGTACCATCCAGATTATGGCATTTCCGGATTCTCTCGATGATTTTAATAGAAGTATTTCAATATTAATATTATTATTATTTTAAGCAGTTTTATTGGGTTGGATTTTATTTAGCGTTTAGCAAAATTGTCAGAAATAACAGGGATTTGCATAGATATCTGTGAAATAAGGTAACACAGACTCTTTGCATTCACTGTACACAGACCGATCATGGTTAGGGTAATGCATAGTAACCCCCCCCCTTGCATACATCGGGGGTCGGGTGCTGCTAGTTGGGGTGGAATCAGCCTGTCAGAATAGCATCTGGATTCATACAGCTGCAGAAGGTAGCAGGTCCTGGGGCAGACTTCATACAGCTGTTGTATCCTGGGGAGGAATCCCTGTGACCGCCACATAAGAGATGATGTCACAACCTGTACGCTACGAGCCTGTGTGTCATGTGCTTCTCATGGTATATCAAGAGTACTTGAAAATCTAGGGACCTTCCATGGCGTGGTTCCAATATCAGAGTTCAGAGAAGAAAAATAAGGCAAACACAAGTGGGACGTCAAAGAAAAGGGCTCCAAACAGCTGTAGATTTATTATGAAGTTTAGATATGAAAATGTTGAATATGTTTATATTCTGACTCAGAGATCTTTAAATGGGGGTCTGGGGCTCCTAGGGGGTCCTCAGAGACTGTAGGGTCGAAGCCAAATTGAAAGATAAAAAAAAAAAGTCTTTACATTCAATTAAAATCAATTAAATTAAAAAAAAAAACTTTTGTCCCTGAGGGGCAATTTAAAAGTCGTTAATATGAATCAGACATATTGTTAGCAAATGTAAATTTGTCTATTTGTGAAATAAAAAAAACCCCACTGATGATAGGCTTACTGTCCTATAGGTAAGGTAGTCACTAAGGTAGCCATCTACAGATACAGTTAAGGATTCACTGTTCCACATGTATGTTTAACATTAAAGCGTGATTTATAAAACTATGCCAACAATTAATATTTGAATAGCTTCAATGTTGAATTGTAGCCCTCCATTAAAACGAATAAGAAGAAAAATGAGATGCACTAAAAATGTACAGTTTAAAGGCTTTAAGCTGCCCACACATTATTGTAGGCCCAGGTTAAATGGTGTTAATTGGTGTAGGCCACTTAATTTTATACAATATATGTAGTATGGGGTCTCTGCTCTGTTTGTCTTTTAGTTAAGGGGTCCTTGGCTTACGTTGACGACTGCTGTTCTAACTCAGTGTACCTCAAATTACACTTATTGTGTACATCTGACTACGTTGCAGATTCAGATTTTACTCACAAAATGTTATGATTAAAATATGATACATTAAGCATTAAGCTCCACCTTGTTGATGTTAAGTCAATGTGAGTAATTTGAGTTGAGTTTTAAGTGAGCTTGAGAAGAAATGAGAAGGGGGCTGATCTAAGAGATCTGGGAGATGGCTCCAAACTGTATGGGCCTTGGCTGCATGGTGTAATCAACCCTGTTTGTAGTTTGATGGTGGGATGACTAGCGCCCCGTTCAAACCTGGCATTGGGCATTGAGATTCGTCCTGAGCGATCCGATCACAAGTGGACAGGACGCATTGAGATTCCATCACTTAAATGTAGGATATTACTACAGACATACAGTTGCAGGCAGGACACGGATGACTGGGTGGTACCGGAGTAGAGGAAGTTGCAGTTGTTGATCCGTGAGGAAAACGAAGGCATGGATGACTATTTCCAGCTCTGGGCAGGAGAGGAAAGACTTTAATTTGGATATGGATTGGAGGTGAAAGTAACTGGACTAGGTCGGTGGTTTGATCCCTGGCCATGCAATCCTATGTGGAAGTGTCTTTGGACAAGACACTGAACCCCAATTCTGCGGCAGCGGTGTGTAAATATGTGTAAATGTTGTAAATGGTGGCACCTTGTACAGCAGCCTTGGCAGCAGTGTGTGAATGGTGAATAATTCTTACCATGTAAAAGCGCTTTGAGTAGTCGTTGAGACTAGAAAAGCGCTATATAAATACATTCCATTTACATTTCTGTTCATCTAAGTCATGAAAGTTAGAAATGTTTATTACAAATGTCAATGAGACTTTTACATATGGTTATTTAGATTTTTCTTACTTACATTTGGAACAGAACCCAAAGATCTGGTTTCACCTGGGTTCCCATGGTGCATCTGTTCTCCTTCAAAGTATGATTTGTCTTTGGTCGCCCAAAACGAGAAGACAACCAGCCTTGCTATTTAGAAAATACATAGGAATCATTAACTTACACTAGATGGTGAGTTATTAGGAAATTGAACTGAGGTTCAGGTGAACACAGGGTTCAGTTGACATCCACTATTAATGCTGACAGGCAGAGGCTGTCACTGAATTCCCTCTCATTGTTCTGCCACCTGCAGCTCCATCAGAGCTGGTTGCTGCTTTATTCAGGTTTGTTTTCTGTTTTGAGTATCTCAGCAAAACTGCTGGACCTCCTGTATTAAATATGAAGCTGCAGATCAATATGCGACTGATGGACTCTGCGGCATAAACCCAAACAAGATTTCTCAGCCATGTGACTAAGCATTTTTATTCTTGATTCTCTCCCCCTCTCTATTCCAGGCCTTCTTGTGTTGATCATATCCTGGAAATACAACCCTGACACATCAACGGCCTTGTTTTTCAAAATGAAATACTTTACCACCTCAATGCAATTTAGTCCTTGTCAGTTTCCATACATCCTCTTGGATTATTTATGCTCAGCTCTGGCTGAGGCATAGCGGTCTGAGCAGGGAGGCTTTCACAGTCTGTAGCTTTTGAGATGTGCTTCCAGTGACAAAACTGTTTGCCAAGCATATTTAACAAACTGTCTTCCTTCAACACTTTTACTTCAGCTCTCCTCCCCCCTCGCATCACAAATCAGCTGTCATATCAACCTCACTGGTGAGTAAGAGGACAGTGGTGCAGAAAGACTCCAGTTACAACTTTGAGCCCAGTGATTTTTCACTTCCACATCCACTGGTCAGAAGCTAGAGAGCCTGACCTAGTGTAAAAGACCATGAAAGCACACATTAGAGCATATACCGTATTTAAGGGAAAAAAGGGAAGTTTCTCCAACTACGTACACTTTTTGGGGGAGACATTTGGTGTCTGACAATAGGCCTGAGATATATTGAGAATTGGGTGACTAAAAAGTTGTTGCGTCCAGTCTTGGAGCATGCTGGGAAAATGTGGTGAGAGAAGCACATTAGTAACAGTTTTCCATTCCTCAACAACTGCTGTTGAGGTAAATGTTTTCCATCACTATTAAGGCCACTGAGCTACAGGTTTTTCTTATCTCAGGAAGTAATAGGCTTCCACTGTTTCTTAAAAAAATCCATTAAAACTGGCTGGTGGCAGAGATATACTGCTGCTTTACCCGGGATATTACATCATTTTAAATAACACATCAATTAGGGTAGATAATCTATAATATGTTATACTGTCACAATCATTCCAGTTGCATCAACAGTTCTGTTCTGCCAAAATTGTATAAAATGCATTTCTGCAGATAAACATTTAGTGTATAGTTTAACTTACAGTGACTTTGAACTGCAATGGAAAAGCTGAACTTTGTTCCATTAAATATGATAATTAAAATAAGTGTCAATTAATGTAAGTGTTATTGGGACGACAAGGACTTAGCCCCAAAGTGTTGCAAGAGAGCTGCTATAAACAACAGCGCTGAACGTGGGGGAATTTTGAATTTGAGTGTTAAACATGGATGAGTTAGCAACCAGACAGAGTGGGCCTGGAAAGCCCCATGTGTGTTAAGTGGTTTGTGGTAATTGATTTGGTAAAGTGCACATCTGAAAGCAAATAAATGGTAAGATAATGAAGAGGTGGTAGATCTGGGTGGACAGCATCTCCAAGCCCAACCTGTGTTTCATGTATGAGCAGCAGAGCAAAAGCAATGAGTGATTACATGATTCCTAAATGAATTAGTGTTTAATCAAATTCAAACATAGAAAAACCTTTTGCAGCATATGGACAACTTGCAGAATGCACAGAGTGGTAGGGAGGGAGGGGGTGGATGGGTAAATAGGGCTCATCAGTTCATTTTTGCCCTATGGCCTCCCCAGCAGGTCAATCTGGCCATGGTTACATTGACATAAAGCATGAGACACAGTTGCATTTAAATGAAGAAAGGTTAAAAAAAATACAAAATGTCACGTTCAGTGTTGTTCCAGCATTGTGTAGACCTGGCGGCAGCATTGGACAGCGAAGAAGACACCAAATGCCCTTTTTGCCCCATTACAAAACAGGCTCAAAGAATAGAAAGAACCAAACTTTTTACTTTTTCTCCAATGGCCCAACTCATCATTGCCGCATTACTAATAAGTGCGGACAGAAGGCAGAGTCAGAGCAGCAGAAAATTTGCCTGAACAGAGCTTCATCTGTCATGGTCCTGATGAGAAGCAGAGGGAGCACCAGTGCACAGTTTGACCCTGCAGCCTGCAGGCGTGCTGCAGCCACACTGGGGCATCTGCGCCCTCACATGCTCTGCTGAACAAACTCACCCAATAGTTCCTCTCAACAGCAACCAGGGCACACCAACTATGGTCTGGAAATGAACGTATCCAATAATAATACAAATACTCATGAACATTTTATATACAGTGCAGTGAATACTATTAAGCCACAGGTCGTGACAATGAGGTGGGCTCTGTAGCATGCGAGTGTTGAAGCTGACCATGCAGACGCCATTTGAGCTCATCCATAAAGTTTTCAGTGGGAGGAAAATGGTCATAATGTTATTGGAATATTACTAAAACTTATTAGATTTCTTTTCTCACAAAAATTTCATTTTAGACAAATACTCATAATAATGCTCCAGAGGAACAATAATATGATTTTAAATAAATAAATATTGTGTTAAACACCAAAAACACTGTAGAGGGGTATGAATAAACAATATCAAATTACATTGAGACAAATTAATAATTAATAAATATTCTTTAGTAAGTTCACAGTACAATATGACAATATGAATAAGTTTGAGAGACTTAATATATTCCTTGAGTTTCCATGAAAAAAGCAGAGAAATTGGGGGAAACGTTTATTGTTTTGTATTTATATAAGTACTATTTGCCAGATCAAATCAATAAGTTGCCAATTAATTCAATGTTCCAATTCTCACATATTCTTACATTGATTACAATATTGATAGTATGATTGTTTTTTTACACCTGGAGCATTGTCATTTAGAAGTACCAAACTTTTCCTCTGATTCTTCAAGAACTCTAGCTTTTTTTTTTCTAAGCAGGTATTGTCAACCCATTCAACTGATGTCCTTTGCCATTTTTAACCCATTGCTTAAATTTTTCTTCCTTTCCATCTGTCTTTTCCAGGATCCCAACCCGTTCCTAAGCCCCTCCATGGAGCCGGATGCGTTGCTGCGTAGCGCAGTTCCCCCGTTGCCCAGTAAAGAGCAGGGCAGGCTGGGTAACTCTGGCCGGATCCTCGCTCCGCTCCACTTCCCCTCCGAGCTGCTTCCCTTTGACGAGGCTCTGAGGGACGTGTGCACCATCCGACCCTTGATGGAGGGGGATGCGGTGGCCCGACATGGCGGCCAGCTCTTGGAGATCAAAGCTACGGAGCGGAGGGGTTAATGTTACTACTATTACTAAGAATTGGGTGGCAGTAGAGAGTTGGGTTGGGAGCCGGAGGGTTGCTGGTTCAAGTCCCTGTACGGAGTGTGGACTGGTAGCTGGAGAAATGTTCACTCCAGTTCACCTCTTGGGAACTGCTAAGGTGCTCGTGAGCAAGGCACCGAACCCCCCTTAACTGCTCAGGGTGCCTGTTCAGCAGTCGCAGCCCACTCACTCTGACATCTCTTCAGTAGTACACATATAGGACCTGAACATGTGTGTGTAGTGTGTAATAACAACAGAGTGTAAATTGTAATAGGGGAATATAAATATAAAGACTATAAATTAAAATAAAATTACTACTAATAATTATAATACTAGCATTTTGTCCAATGAGCTCATCATCACTCCACACTGGACAGGAAGGGTCATGGCTTTGTCTTTGTGCCGATAGAACTGGAGAAACAGATGAAGATCGAGAACCTGTTCGTGACTTGGCAGCAGAGATCAGCACAATCCAACATGCCCATTTCAGTAAGTACCCCAAGTCATAGTTTTGAGACATGCACATGCAGACATAACTAAATATTCATAATTTAAAGAATGTAATAGTTTAAGGGTGCACTTAGTAAAAAATGTATTTATTCCCGTCATATACAGGGTAAACGTTTCTTTTAATGGCAGCGTGAACAGGTCAAATCCAATTACTCTCTTTAGTAATGAGGCAGGCTGTGGGAACAGTTATGAGGGTCTTACCAGTGGAGAGCAGGCAGTGGCTTGGATCGTAGGGCACAAGTAAATCTGTGAAAGGTGCAAACCCAGTTAGGGCTAATACGTTAAAGTTTGCAATCAATTCTGTACCAGTTACAGGTACCCACCGTAGTGTTGCAACGATGGGAGTGGTATGATCTTGTCCCTTTGAATTTGTTAAAGGAAATGGCCTTTTGGCTGAGCGCCAAATACAGGGAATTGCAATAATCAATCTCTGACGAGATGATAGCTTGGATTACTTTTTCAAGGTCTGCCAGATGTAAACTAAATTCAGATTTTTGCAATATTTCTAAGTTAGAGAAAGCATGATTGCGCAACCTTTTGTGATTTGGAACAAAAACAAAGCTCTGAGCCAAAACTTACACCCACATTGCAGGCATAGTGCTTGAAATTGGCAGGTTCCCAAGATGATTTTTCTAATCACGGGTCAAGTTTGGGGGGGACAAATTAAAGGACCTTAGATTTGGACTCATTGAGCCAGAGTTTTGTGACACTCTGTTTTGTGAGCCTCTGAGCATATATTTAAGGATTCCCAATCACAGTTCATTCCTCTGGGAAATTATTTAGTATTGCCTTTGCTCAAAGGGGGGGAATATCCGGTCTAATTAAAAAGGTTTCTGTCTTCTACAGTGACATCTCTAGAGAGGTTACGTGGTGGCATTACATTTGTGAATTTGATATTGCAGCAGACACCCACAGAGCATTCTCACTCTAGCACATCCAAGAGGAGTTGTGGAGCCTGACCAGGCCCACAGCCAGTTGGACTGGCAGTTGGTTTTAGTTGGATGAACTAAATTAACTGTTATATGTGATCTGACTGCATCATTGTCAAGCTTGGATCTACACTAAGTTTAATATCCATCTGCCAAATCTTTGATGTTGCAGCTGCCTGTAAACACTGCTCACTGACTACAAGCTTCAATATACAGTCCTATCAGCTTTATTCTTAAACACAAAGTTGTTATAGTCTTATGTATCATAATGATCCTACTTCTCTCAAAGTTTACCCTCTGCAGTGTCTCCATCTAATCCTAACATGGGTGTCTCAACAGGGGACAGATTTAGAGACTCTGAAGCAGTCGTCCAGGCTTGTCCACTACTGTGCCACCCCTCTCCTCTTTGACCCCGTCTTCCGCAAGCAGATCCAAGAAGAACAGATTGTCCAGCCTCCAGTCAAGGTATCTTTGCTGTCTGGCTCAAATAAAAGTGACAGGAAGAGGATTAACTGCTGTCTATAGATGCATCCGTGACTTTTTACATGCCGCTATTCACTAGAAACACAAACTATATTAGAAGTTGCATCACATAAACTTTGCAGTAACGTAAGTTCAAGTTAGTTTAGAGTTTTAGATGTAAAGTTATTGACAGAAAGAACTTTTTCTTCAAATGATGAGCAGCATGTCATGACATGTATGTATGTCTCTGCTATAGTGTATTGAAACGCACTAGGTTTTGTACCTTGTGTTGAATCACTTTATTTCACAAAATATTGCGCTAGTTATTCAAAGGTGTTTTAATTGCTGTGGGATAGTACTGAAGGTAACAGATGTCACTTGATTTGACGCCCTTACTGCCACTTAAAGGCGTTTTAAGGATTAAGTGTAGACTGCAGTCCATGTCTGTAGATGGCCGGTAGGTACAAATGTAGATTTACTGGGTAAGTTAAGAGCTCTGCCTTTAAGCTCAGCTCCAAATCTAACCACATCCACATCACTGCTGTCGCCACACCAGTCTAGTTTTGAAGACTCCTTCATTCGGGGCAGAAACTCAAGCACAGCTGCTAAATGTCTTACAGTCCATTTAAGGTCACAGCCTTACTTAGTCAAACAAACTACATCACTAGTTGAAAAAATAAAAAATAAGATATGCAATAATGTCCAGAAGAATCACAAACGAAATTCTAGAGGGAAAGCTCTGTTTCAAAGTCAACTGGATCAATCACATATCAGCCTTATTTTTAGTTTGCTAATCACCTACAGTCGTATTGGAGCTGTGTTAAGTTACGGCTGATGCAAACTGAACATTTTCCAGCTGCTACTGCTTCACAATAAAATACTTCCATTGGTACACCAATGGGAGGCTTTTATTGTGAAGAAGTTATAGTGTATAGTATAGTTATAGTAGCGATATGTTACGGTTCTATTCTTCAATAAAAACCGGACTAGTCAACTCTACGTTATATGGTCAGTGGATCAGTTTTTTTTAAGATTATTCATTGGGGCTTTTCCCTTTATTACATAGAGACAGTGGATAGGTATGGGAGAGAGATGGGGGATGACACCCAGCATAGGGCAGAATGTCGGATTCCAACATGCGCCCTAGGGCCTTGTGTTGCACATGGACCTCTGCAAGAGAGGTTGGTAGGTCTCCCCCACCCCCACCACCAGTCTTCCAGCTCTGCCTCCTCTATGGCGGCCATGTTGGTTAGGTGAGCCAAACACTCTAAGAAGGCTGGGTTTAATTTAATCTGGGCTCACCTTCGGTCAGTTAACTTTGCCTCCGAGGCCTTTGGGGTCTCCTGTACCTGCAGTTGATTCATGAATACTAGGGAGGCCACTAATGTATTTTCATTCAAACACGCTTTTGTAAAATTAGTGGCTATTAGTCATAGTTTAAGATATATTTTGTTTTCTTAATCTACACAATGGTATACAAAATCAGGTCTACATACTTGAAAAAGTCATGTGTGCTTAATGGGATACTTTGCAGATTTTTGACAAGTTTTGGATCACAACAGTCTGGGTCGTATGTGTAAATGAACCATTGATTTTTGCTGGCTTCGAGGGCTGTCGCTCCAACTATAGATTGTACTTCTGCATTTGGACTCAAAGAATATAGGAGCAGAGAGAGAGACAGACAGAAAGACAGAGAGAGAGTATTGATAACATTTAAATCAAGACTCTGTTACTGTTACTTACCTACTTCTTACTTCAAATGTTTCCCGAAATTTATTTCAGTGCCCTCTTTGGCAGTAATATAACAGTTTGTCTTCGTATTGCGAAAACGTAGGCTAAAAAAATTGTCCAGTGCGGCGCAGTGCGTTCTGGTAGTTGTAGGTTTTTTACCTTTTGAGCAAAAGTGGAACACCACTTCCCCTGTTTTCTCTGGCAGTTAAGCACCAATTTAAAAAGAATGTTGGTGCCGTTCTACAGCATAGCCAGTCCAGTTTTATGAAAAGACCCTCTTTCCAGGCATAACATACTTTTTAAAATAATGTCCACTGTTCTCTGTACCAGAAACGGCATCGCTCCAGCGACTCCACAGCGTCCGGTCGGGACCGCAGCTACAGCACTGATTCAGCTGACATGCTGCCTAGCCGGCTAAAGGAAGAACCCTGGCTGCTTGAGATTTCTAGCAACTTCCTCCAGCAGTATGTCCAGTACCTGCAGAGCATGGGCTTCATTCTAGTCCAGGTCCGACCTCAGTCTCCAGCTCGCAGGTCTGTTTCTGCAAACATTGCTTCTTCTTTTTATTGCACATAATTTCTATTTATTTAAACTATTTTTTAGTTCTCACTTTTTGTCCGTATTGTCTCTGAAACTCAATGTTTCTTAACGTCTTATGTTTAGTGTAATTCCATGTTGCTGTGGAGCACTGTGTGCCTAAATGGTGTTATATAAATAAACTTGCCTCGCCTCAATCAAAGTGGGCTCCAATGCATGTCAAACCATCTTTCATTGGCAGGAGATAACGTACATGGAACGTACACTGTTTTTCAAACAAGCTTTTGGTTTGCTGTTTTGAAATATATAATCGACCTGATCATTCCATTAGTAAATGTGTTGCACAGTATCACAAAGTGTTTTTTCTCATGTGGCTGCTAATTCTTTGTGTGAAACTTAAACATTTCTGCCTCTCTATTTTTCTCTTCCTCCCTTGTGAGCAGCCATTAGTCATTATATGTCTTTTTACTGTTGTCTGACCTCTGACCTCGCAGCACTGCTGCCCCATGGCTGATGGGAGCAGAGCAGATGCTTGTCCTGCCTGTCACTTTCTAGGCTCAGACCGTGTGACTCTCTCTGAATTATGTCTTACGGGTCGGCTACACGCTGTTGGTAGTCCAGTATCCTTCGGGCCCAAACCTCTCTGATTTAACCAGACCAAATCCTCCCCCTCTCTTGCAGCATTGCCCGGGCTCGTGCTGCCATGCTGAGCTCTATGTCATCGGAAGGGAGGATGTCTTTTTCTTATGTAAAGCAGAAGAGTGAGGACAGCCCTAAGGTTAGTGTTCACCAATCTTATTCTACGCACGCACGCACGCACGCACGCACGCACGCACGCACGCACACACACACACACACACACACACTTGGGTATTGAGCCAGGTTGTTATTATAATGATGGCCCCCTATAAGCTCCTGCTTTTGTTCCTTTAGCCTACAAGTGAATTGCATTCAGTTTCTGAAGATAAATATTTAGAAACTGGAATTAGTAGCAATAGTAGTAGTTGCAGTTTGAGTCCCCTTCCTGACACATTTTAAAGTATGTAAAAAAAATACTCTTCAATGATGAATGTTTCGTTTAACACTCCCTCATTAAGAAATTCTGGATCTGGCCTCCTGCTCCGTCTAACACCACTGCTTGCTCTGTGTTGACCGGTGAAAGAGCAGTGTGCATCAAATGGCTAAAAAAACATTGTACTCAGCCATACATGTTTGAGTCTCGCGCCGGGTTCAGACGGGGCGGACAGCACCCGGAGCTGCCCGCTCTCCTTGGGCGCCCACGCTGTTCAGACAGGATGCTCCGCAGTCAGACCCGGCCTGAGTCAAGATCAGAAATTTTAGGGGACATCAATATAAGAAAAACCTTTTTTTTTTTTGAGTGAAGGGGATCTTTAAGTCAAACGCTGTTACTACATGCACATCTAAAACCTAAACCCAGTCCGCAGTGGGAATACCAAATCTGACAACCGTGAAGCATATCTCCATCTTTTTTAAATCAGGCACTGGCTCAGACTAAAGTGCGGACAGTCAGCATAGGAACTGAGTCAAAGCCCAAAGCTGCACAGTGGAGATCAAGTGAAGACTTGTTGTAATAGGTACACTAGACTTATATAATTAAAGGTAGAGTATTACAAATCGGTACATTGCTGTTTGCTGTATATATTTTCATATTTTTTAACCAATATACCAGATATATGCTAACAAAAACAATATTAATAGTGACAGAATGTGTGTGGTGTTGTAATAATGAAGAAAGAGTGCAGTGCTCCCTACCTGCTGGGCGTTCAGGAAACACAGTGCATTTTTCTGTCAGGTAGTGGTAACCTTTTCATTGCTGCTTACATCAGTGAGAGGTGGCTTGGTTTAGAGGTTCCTTGTTCTTTTTTGGCACACAACTTTGACAAAAGAAAATATGAATTTGCTGTAATCCGTAGTCATGCATGCAGCTTCTGTTTCTGACACACACACACGCACACAGTGCGGTGAAGTACAAGATAATATTCTAAATGTATTACTTTAACATTACCCATACTCACAAATTGGTTGAGGGTATAATTACTCTATAAAGGAATGAAATAGCAGCACAAAATATCAGCAACATGGCTTAGAAACCACCTGTGTCTGCCTTCAAGCACCTGCATTAGACAAACTGTGATTGTAAGATTGTTTTTGTTTTTTTTAAATGGACTTTGCAGACTACAGCCTCTGGCAACACGGCGTATCACCTCCAGAGGGCGCTGCCAGGGGGCATCGTGTTGATGGAACTGGCTTTTCAGGTGAGATTAGGATCACTCCGAATCACTATGCTCACTAACTGTACTAGATAAAAATATGTTTGTCCAATCACAGACTGGAATATGTCAGCTTTTACTCAATACTATTTCAAAACCACTTCAGTTTTTTTTCTTCAAATGCTATAAAATTGAATAAGACACCCCAAAATTAATGAAAGTAGAGATTTGTACTTGCTAGAAAGCATTGTATGGAATAAATCATGTTATTTTGGATAATTAAAAAGAACATTGATGTAGGGGTGCTCCCAGCTAAATGCTAACGTCAGCACGCTCACAATGGCAATGATAACATGTTGATGCGTAGCAGTATAATGTTAACCATGTTCATCATCTTAGTTTAGCTTGTTAGCATGCTAACATTTTCTAAGTAGCGGTAAACACAGAGTCCAGCTGAGGCTGATGGGAATGTCTTTAGTTCTGCAGGTATTTGGTTATAACATGTCATTTAGCTGACGCTTTTAGCAACTTACAATTGCTATATGTGTCAGAAAGTCGGTCGCACACCTCTGGAGCAACTATGGGTGAAGTGTCTTGCTTAGGGACACATTGTTGATGTATCCCAGTGGGAATCTAATCCAGGTCTCCCACACCAAAGGCATGTGTCATATCCACTGCGCCATCACCACCCCATAAACCAAAGTATTGGACAAATGTTGACCTGATGACTGATGAAGGAGCCCTAAAAGTCATTAGAATTCATCCTCTGGGGATCATAAATGTTTTAATTATTATTTTTTATTATTACACAGCCTTTCTGTGAACAGTTTGTACTTCCCTGGCCCAAGCTCAGATAATAGCTAATTACATATTCTCAGACTTGACACAGCTCCTGCAGAGCAATATAAGACATAATATAACTGCAGCGGTGAAACTGAATTTTCATTGAAGGCCATTTTAAAAGTATTAAAACATCATCCTGTCTGTCTAAGAGCTGTAGCTGCCATGATAAACAGTAAATTGTGTGCCATTCTCCCCATGGGTGGCTCCATCAGCTTTTAAGCCATACATTAATAACAATCTATTCATTAAATAATCAGGTGCTTTCATTCTCTTTCTGCCAGGGCTGTTACTTCTGTGTGAAGCAGTATGCACTGGAGTGTTCCCGCATTCCCATGGGACAGACGGTCAACTCCCAGGTAAATGATTGACAGAAATCTGCACTGCTGTGTGGACACACAGCAATAAGCTGTCCCTTTTCTTCTGTTGGGGTTTTGTAGGGATTTAAAGCATGAAAGAGAGAGCAAAAGTAACAGAAAACGGAATCCTAAATGATTTCAATGTCTCAGTTTCACATGTGAGGGGGCGGGTGTATTGATCTCTTCGTATACGAGTGGTTTTACAGTAGGGTCCCGGGACTTCTGGGGGAAGTTTGAGAGTTTTTTTTTTTTTGAGATATTATTACAATTAACAATGACTACTCTGACATTCTCCACTTGATCTTCTCATGTAAAGTGTAAATATTTCTAAAGTCCGGCACTGAAAGACACCTACACTCTCCAATAACTCACAATAAATGTCATTCTTGGGTGGAATGTGTTTTTACATTGGAGTCCATCGTGCAAGAATGTTTGAGTGCTACGTGGTCGTTGCTATAGTTTCATGTTATTTTGTCTCCGTTTTTGTTGCTATGATATCATTGTTGAGGTTTTCCTTTCTGTCTACATCTTTGGTGCCAGATGGTCACTGCTGAGATTAGAGGTCAGGTTATCAGGTATAAACACTCTGGCTTGTTTGTATTTCTGAAACCAATCACAATGCACTGGATGTCAGGCTTTATACCCACACTGCACATCTGGTAAGTGTTTGGTACAAGTTTTAGAGTGCCTTTGTGCCTCTTAACACACACAAAATGCAATTAAAATGTCTGTGCAACTTGAACAGGGCCCTTAAGTGACAACAAGATGGGTTTTCAACTCGGACATTGTTTAAATTCACCTAACCTGTCCTGATCCGGCCGGTAGCTAGCTCACCCTGTTGGCTGCTGGCTGGTTGCTGCTGTCCGTGATAAACTTGTGTGTTCAGCCAGGCTTCTGTCATAATCATAACGCAACAGTTCCGTGTGTATTTGTAGCTCACCCATTTTGCATGTGATCGATCTGGTGTTGGTGAGTAGGAGGCTTGGCAGTGTCGATCTGTGTGGTAGTAGCAGGCCCGACCGGCGTCCTTGCTTCTTGCAGCGATCTGCACTCTGTTTTCCTTCTCCTGCTATACCGGGACTTCAGCGCGAGACTACAGCTTGCCTTCAGTAACGCTATCACTGTGCAAGCCACAGATATCATGTAGCCCGTTTCCATGTCGTTACATAGTCACTGATATGGTCATAACCACTACAACGTTCAATTACCTATTTTTGAGAGGGACTAAACTTAATGTTTTTGTCGCAAAGGCATAACCTGTCCTCTGGAGGACATAGCAACACCACCGGGCTTTCACTGGATTGTTTTTCGGGACTGGGAGGCGATGAAAGCGGGGAGAAATTAGAAGCAAGGATGACAGTCGGGCCTGCTAAGTGTCGACAAATCGACACTGCCAATTCTCCTACTCACAAACACCAGATCGATACACACAAGAGGCACAAAGATACTCTGAAACTTGCCCCAACAACTGCCGTTTCAGCTGACTGGAAGCTCGTATACTGTACATAGTTGCAGGTACTCCGTGTTGACCGCTCCAGTTTGGCTTATTATTTTTTCCTATCAACTGTACTCATATATTTATTTCAATCAAGATTAAAAAATTTAAAAATTGGCCAGAATTCTCCTTTAAATCCGTACAGTTGTTTCCATTATTGTGACTATGATGATGTTGTTTTTTTGCAGTGCAATAAATCCAGCTCTAGGAATTGTAAGTTATATATTATATGCATTCATTTGGAAGCACATCTATTTGTTATATTGTAATTTGGACATTCAGAACGTAACCACCTGTGAAGATGAAAACCTGATGCTCTTCCAGAGTGATTCTTCATCTGGAATGAAACCAACTTTGCTTCAGTACATTCACTATCCAGGGTGTTATTCACACTGTCAATGGTTAGACTTCATTGGATTCTCCGATCCGTAGTAAAGAGTGATTATAGAATGGAGTTACATTCAAAGCTGGCTGGGAAGGTAAAGTGAAGTGAATTAAAGGTATAGGAAGCTCAACATTGTGCATCCGTAACTAAAGAGGTGTTAAATGGGTCTTAATTATATTGGCCATCAGCTCTTAGAAATGCCATCAGTTGCAATTAATTTTCCCTTATGGTGTTTATTTCCTTGAATCATAATATTTTTACTAACCATTTCAGATACTGGGTTTTAAAACAGTTTGACAGTGTTTTGGAGGGAACATCACCTAGGCGTCTCAGTCATAGGCCAATTAGTGTAAACTATTACAGGGGAAACGTGTATATTTGGCGATGGAATTTACTTGCAGTGGAAGTAAATCTTTTACATCATGTTCAACATTGGGGAACTTTTTCATAAGAACTGATTTAGGACGGTTATGCGACAGACCTTGGTGTCACAAATATCTCTGGAATAAATAATAAATAAAGTGTTTACATATTGGCCTGTGAGCAACTAATCTGGGAGGAAGCACAGAATATATTTGCTGTGCAACTTGGTGTTAACACTTTCAAGAATTTTGTGAGCAACTTGAATTTAAGCTAGGTGAAAACAAACAAACCACCACCATTTTCTTGATGGAACAAACATGATACTAAATCAAGCTTTCAGTGGCTTTAAAGGAATAATATAAGTTTAAGGACGTACAACTTGACTGTGAGTTCTATGCAGAAAGCTGTGATTGTGGTCTACACATAATCAGCATTTTTTTTTTTTTTAAATGTCAGGCCTTTCAGATGGAACTCTAATCCCATCTGCCAACACCCCATGTCTTAATTTCCTGCTTAAACCCTGGTACTATATTGGGTAACATCACAAACATTTTCCATTCTCCCGCACTTGTGACTGATCCCTTTTCAGATTTCTGGACCAGTGCACTTTGTTCTGTCAATAAAGGCAAAGAAGGATGTTTTGAAAGATGTCGCGGCATTTGTTTCCCTCTAGATTTGTTGTCAGAATGTCTACAAAGTGATGTAAGAGAATGACTGTCAGCGAGACGGTGGCTTTATGCACAGCAGGAGGAAGCAAAACATCTTGTGAGAAAGGAGGAAAGGATGCATCTGTTACAACTGTTTTGTCTGCTGAGGATGTTCTAAAATAGTCTGAAAAAGTCTTGAAATTCGTTAAACTTTTTTATTTTGTCATAATAATAATAATAATAATAATAATAATTATAAATTGAATTTGAAAAATTGAAAACCAACTTGCCTTAGCCACCAACAAGACACTACACATGCTATGACGGCTCTTGTGTTCCATGTGAAACAGTTTGAACTAGTTCACTAATTAGGGGTCACTAGTTAAATAATTAATAAATGAGAAAAGACTGTTTTAGAATATGATTTACAATGAAATGATGGCATCAATAAAAGAGTCAGTAAAACACTAGGCTGAAAACACACTAGAGTGGCCTTTCTCACAGAAGACATTTTGACATTTCACATTAGAAAAAGAACATTGAATGATAAAATGAATGATGGTTAAATTCCATCATGCACAATATCAGGGTCCTGGTATTGTGCATGCTGTCACGCTGTCATGGCCTACTGGGACACTTGACGAGAACAGCAGCATTGTTAATGGAATGCAACACCTGTGCTTGACTATGACTAGTTGGAATGTCAAAATGGAAGCAAAATACTGTGGTTGCGGTGTTGCAATGGCACCCCAACTTGAAGGCAGAGCTGGTCAATTTTTTCCCAAAGTACACTTTTTTATATAGTGTTTGAAATGGGCTTTATACCCTGACAGCTATAAATAACTTGAAAAAAGTGCAAAAAGGATCCGTCATCTGTAGCTGCTGTAGTCCCTTAAAAACAACCACCAATCACTGCCTTGCGGTCCGCTTGGAGAGAACCATTGAAGTGCCCCCTTTCCCCACTGTGCCTACTCTACCCCTCCCGTGAACGAGCCTGAGCTCAGTGTGCGTTGTCGTTACATTGCCACCAGTAGTCACGTTTGTTTTATACATTCTGGATGATAATATTCAGGGTTTGCTTACAGCTGAATGAGAAATGGAGTCAAATTGCTGTCCTTGCTCTGCTCTGAAGCAGCGAGGCAGCGGTGCTCGTGCACGTCTGTGTGTGGGCGAAGCCCCAAGGGCGGGGGGATGGGTTAGACCGATGCCCGAGGAGATGCTACTTTCAAATTTTGCTAGCTTTTCAACATTACCAACCTTACCTTCAATGATGTTGCAGAAAGTATGTAAATACTGCATTGCTGTTTTACACATGAACTACTGTAAACACTGTAGCCACAGTGCTGACTAGTGGTTTTAGTTGTCAACTAGTTAATAGTTAGTGCAACCTCTTCTAGACTTTGAATGAAAGTGCCCAATCTACAAGAGACATGGGTTTCCTATATTGGCCTCTGGGCACCAGTCTTATCTAATGGCGGTCCACAGCTATAATGTGTGAATGTATTGTGTGTCTCATTGCATTTTTGTACCATAGAAAAGGTTTGAAAATCCATGTTCTTATTTGTTCTTGTAGTATCTCTTCAGTCTTCCTTTCCATCCATCTGTCTGTGTGTCTGTGTCTGCCTAGTCCCACCTCATGTCATCTCTCCATCAGGGCAACCTCCTCACCAAACCTCGGTGCAAGCCGTTTCCAGATGCCCCCCCAGTATCTGACTGTGTGGTATGTCCCAGCCATTCTCAAGGGAGGGGTGTCTCACTACAATCAGGTTTCACCCTTCCCCGCTGCTCTGCTTGCTGCCATCAGTCCTAGTCTCTTCCTTTCCAAATCTACATGTCTTTTTGTCTCTTTGGTAATGAATGAGTTTCAGTGTTCAATGAAGTGTTCTTTCATACCTGTGAAAGCTACAGTTGCTACAACATACAGCTTGACTGTAAGGCAAGTGCCAGGTTTAGCTGGATGTATTGTCTCAAAGATTGGTTTTACCTGGGCCAAGGTCAGGTATTAAAATATTTTCTCAGGCCTGAGTCAAGCTCCCCGTGATTTCCTTTTCCTTCTTGATTTTCAACAAGCTGTCCATCTATGTGCTTGCTTGTTTGGGTGTCGTGGGTGTCTCAGCTTGTGTTTTTCTAAGTGTCCCTTCAACCACTGTTGTCCCACCTGCCCTTTCTTTAATAATCTTACTATATTTTCTCTTGCATATGGTTGCCAGGGGGTTGACTGGCGCTAGGACTTTCTTCCAGGCCTACCTCCACTATCAATTCTAGTATCTTTTGGGGTTTAAAGGGTCAATTATTGAATAACATGGGGCTGAAAACTGCTGCTGCTCTGCTCGCTATAGATGATCATATCAACAGACTGTAAAACTTTGTTGGATTTTTTGCCACTAAATTGGTTACAATTCTATTGGTTCCTAATGCTGATGTTTCAATGACTACACATTTGAGCAAACAAAAATGATATGGAGTTCCCCACAGTTCGATTCTAGGGCCACCGCTGTTTAAATTCTACATGCTCCCACTAGCTTAAATTACGCAAAATTACTGTGTGCAAGTCAGTGATTTGATATACTAAAAAGAAAGAATTTAAGGACTGTAGCAATGTTGGGGGAACTGCATTATATAATAAAAACATGAGTTTATAGGCTGGTTCCAGTATTTGTAGTATCCTTAAAAATCGCTTCACAATTTATGTAAAATATGTTTCACATTTGAATCAAATAATTAAAGTCCATCAATTTTAATGTCAAACACCAATTACGTAGTGGCTCATGTTGTTTTCAGATTCAGGACCTGTGAAAACATCAATTTCACATTTAACATCACATGTGCAACACTGTTTTTACATACACATTCATATACTGTACACGTCAAACAACATTTCACATGTGATGAATTCACACATGAGCCAAAAGTTCAGTTTATTTACAACATTCTTCATCTACAACATGTTTATAGAACACTAAAGTTATTTTCCCTGAAATTTTAACAGTCCACTATAAATGTTTAATAAGCCTGAAACAGGCATCTAATGTCTGATCTATTATTTTAATTTAGGTACTAAGAAAACTACAAAATATATTAATATAAAAAAGCAATCTTTTTTCCAGCAAGCAGACAAGGTTAAAATGATCATAGATACCCAAACAAAATCACAGGTAGACATATGTGGTTTCTGGACAAACCATGTGAAACTTTATTTTTCCACATTATTCCTAATGTCTGTAATATTTCATATCTTGGATTTATGACCTTGGTATTTTTATAATCCCAGCTACGGTCCTCACAACATGAGGACAATACATATGCTACCACATTAAATATATAGTGAAAAGTGAAGAATGTATATCTAAGAAGACCTAGAAAGGTTTGTCATGTCATTATACTAGCTACCGGTGTGTAAAATATTTCCTTTCCACCAAAATTACATAGTGTTTGTGTATAAAATACATGTTAAATTCTGGACAGAAAATGCAGGAGTACAACCTTTAAAGTGAAATGTTGATGGATGTCACCATGTTTAAGCTTCCCTATCATGACTGTTCTTGTCTTTATTTTAATCAGCTTGCTTTTTTATTGTCTTCTTCTTGTATGTCCCCAAATTATTACAGCTTCATCAATCAATCTAGCCACTGCCATTCATTTAACTTCCACTGAGTGAAGCAGACAGGATACATGCTGCAGCCCCTCGTCTTAACCTGACAATATATTCTGTCAAAGTTACACGGGTCGTTTAATTAGCTAGAACCGTTTGGGATTACATGTTAGGAAATAATAAATGTTAGCTTGATAGTTGCACTAAAAAAAAACTAAAACTAAATGCACTAAAGAGGTCTCTTTAGTCCCAGTGGCCTCCTGGCTCTGTCAATGGCAGACTAAGAGGTCACACTTCATTTGTCTGCCAGACTGCAGGAATACCTCTGGGGAGATAAAAGTTAAAGTTCATCTTTTCATACCTCTGTGCCAAAAGAATGTTCTTCTTTCTCATCTCTGTGTTGAGATTAGTTATAATGGTGAACATCTTCTGCCCTTATGCTAGTTTCTGAACAACAGGAAAAGGGGCTGAATGGTTCCAGACACTGACAGAGAGATAAAAAATGTTCTAAAGAAAGCTATGCAGTTTTTCTTGCTTCTTTGATTTAACAAAGCCTATTTGTATGGGTGCCAGGTAAATGGTCCAGATGAAAGTAAACGCGTGAGTAGCATTCAGCTCTCCCTGTAAACGCCTATTGTGCTGTAATTACCTGCACACCGTAGCCTCTCACTGCAGCCATTTACATTTGCAATTAATGCTTTTGTCAGCCCCCTTTTGATGTTGGATTTAATTAAATAAGATACAATTATGAATCTGTTTGATATCAAAGTTGCTAACAAAAGGCTCTCACCAAGTAGCAATGGGAGTCACAGAGCAGCAGGACCTAAAGCAGTCAAAGCTGGGAGCAGCTGGAATGGCAGGGTGTTCCCCTTCAAATGCAAAACAGGTTAAACCATTTAGTGAAAGTGTGGTGTATGCCTGATTAAATTCATCTTCTAGGGATCTGTGAATTGATAATGGCCATATTTGAGTTTGGAGTTAGAGTACCTTCTGGATTTTGAGGCCATACTTGTGTACTGTGACTTCTTTCGCCCTGTGACTGTACGCTAGTCATGCTTTGCTGGTAATGACTGTGTCCACCCCTTTGTTTTAGCTCTCCATGCTCTTTACTGAAGAGTGTGATAAGGTGCGGGACTTGATGCACGTTCACTCCTTCAGCTACGACTTCCATCTGCGAGTGGTTCACCAGTACTTGGTTGGCTGCCACATGACGCTACGCCAGGGCTACCAGCTCACCGACTTCCTGGACGACTTCATCTCCCATCACCCGGACATACCCAAGTTTGGCCGCAACCACGTCTTCCAAGGTGACTTTGGTGTTAAGTAATATTTAAAGTTAGACTGCAAGTTCCAATTGCTGTGGAAATCTAGAATCACCAGAAATAGGCAGATTCACAAGGTTTGTGGTTAAAAAAGCAAATGGCTACATCAGAACACCATGTGGTTAACCCACAAGTGGATAAAGAGTAGAGAGTGAGCTACCTCTGCTTTCTTGGCTTAGGCTACATCTACACTACTACGTTTTGTTTTTAAAATAAATACCTTTTGCTTAGTTTACATGTCACGTTCGCACTACTCCGGCATTTCTGAGCCCTTACAACTGAGACATTTGGAAACACTGTTGCCCCCATTTCGGTTTGAAAACTCTGGGGTTGCTTTGTAGTCTGGATGGGCACAACTGGAGACCTTTGCAAACGAGAACGCGCATCAGACAGTCCTAGATAGGTAGGCATACATACCTTTCAGTAACCGTTCCACCTTGTCCTCGGTCCAAGATAATAACTCCCTGCTCTTACTTTTCACCATTGTTGTTCTTTCTCCAAAGTATTATCTGTATTTTCAACTCATACATCCACCCAACTGTAGAGGGAAAAGTCTGCTGTGCGTCGGGTGCAAAATAGGAACGATACATTCGCCAGTGTACAAAGTCAATTGCGCTGGGTGCAAGATAGGGCCCCACATGTACTATTGGAAGTGATGGCCAAATAAAGCCTCATGAAGCTTCATGAAACATTTTCTACAAGTTCCAACAGTTATTTTTCTTTATAACTGTCAGCAGCATACAGTACATGGTAGTTCGAACATGGGGTAATAATTAATTAACATTAATATGCATTCCCCCAGCCTGCTTACAGTCCACCAGTCCACTCATTGTGGGGACCACTAAGTTCTATATAAAAGAGACTTTAGATAAAGTATTAGGGGACCACTAAGGTCTATATAAAAGAGACTTCAGATACAGTATTGGGGGACCACTAAGGTCTATACAAAAGAGACCAGATACAGTATCAGGAGACCACTAAGGTCTATATAAAAGAGACTTCAGATACAGTATCAGGGGACCACTGAGGTCTATATAAAAGAGACTTCAGATACAGTATCAGGGGACCACTAAGGTCTATATAAAAGAGACTTCAGATACAGTATCAGGGGACCACTGAGGTCTATATAAAAGAGACTTCAGATACAGTATCAGGGGACCACTAAGGTCTATATAAAAGAGACTTCAGATACAGTATCAGGGGACCACTAAGGTCTGTATAAAAGAGACTTCAGATACAGTATTAGGGGACCACTAAGGTCTATATAAAAGCATCCAAAGAGCACCATGTCATGGGAACTTCAAAGTTTACCATGTATAAGGGCCTAAAATTTATTTTTTTAAATATATGATACCCATCCCCATGCTCTATTATGTCTTATAAGAACCCTTTTTCATTCAGACTTCTTGAACTGAGAAGTCAAGGGGCCCCTTTGAAAATGGCCATGCCAGTTTTTCACCCACCGAAATTTAGCCAAACTTTGGAGCGTTATTTAGCCACATTTCCAAGACGCTAGCCTGTCATGTCATATCACATCATGCCTTAGGCCTTCTACTTTCATATGATACCGATATCTCCTCCTAGCTATAGAAGCCAGCACGCTACCGCTTTTGACAGACAGTAATGTTAGTGCAGGTCTCAGTTGTGAGTCTAGCTATTAACCAGTGCTGTCTATTGTCTCCTTCAGCTCCCTTTACTGCTCACTGCTGGCCAAAAGAGAATCCCCTTAAAAAATAGTGTGAAGCACTTTCAAAGTGTTTAGCTGCCACACAAAAATGATGATATAAATTCTAACTGCTTCCATTTGTTTTCTTTTCCATGTATGTGTGTATCACTGCTGTTTTCATCTTAGGAGGTTATTCCTGAGTCATTGAAGAGATAAAAGAAAGATATTTGCATCATGTTTTCGCATGAAGGGTTTTAAAAGCTCTGTGATTATCTTCATGAGAGCCTCTGGTCCTTGTGTACATCAGGGAGCTTCTCCATCTCCACGGGGATGATAACTGCTCATCAGCTCTACAACTACATCACGGACCACGCCAGCACCTACGGCATGAAGCCGCTCCGCATGTCCAAGGCTGCGGTCGCAACAGACAACAAGAAAGGGACGCCTGACCTGCACGAGTATGCACTAGTGGCTCTGTGGAATAGGTAAAAATACATCAGAATCGTAGAATGCATCTATTCTTATTAGGGATGGGGATCTTTAATTATTAACGATATTGATCCCATTTTTGGGACAGCTTAACAAGCCGAGTCTTTATCGATTCTTTTTCTATTATTTTGTGGTAAGACGAGACGACAAATTCTTCATTTGAACAAAACTTTTATTGCTTTTATTGCAAAAACTGCAAATCTGTGACTGTTTGATTTCTTCTGTCGCTGATTAAGCGGCCCACAGAGCAATGCTCTCCGTATCCAGTCCAACTATGTTTTGAATGATTTGCTGTTGGGGGGGTAATCTTTACCTCTGCTCTTTATGCACACACTGTGATCAAAAATCATTATTCTGATTCTCACATCTATTTTTAGACATAACGTGATATGATCCACTACTCTCGATTGCAGTATCCATAAGCTCAGACCTTATTGATTTTTGGGTTTTGAGAAATTTGTTGTTTCTTTAATAGAACCAGGTTTCGAGACCCATCCCTAATTTTCATGACATAATGGGTTGTCTATAAATGACAAAAACTGTTAAACATTGTTAAGGTCTGCTCCAATATCACTGGAGTCCAGCAGAGAGACCTCAGCTCTCTGTGGAAGATATGTGTGGTTCAGAATCGGACTGCACAATATATCGTTTTTTTCATCGTCATCGCAATATGAACTGGAGCAATACACATATCACGAAAGGTTGCAACATATCACTACAAGAGTTTTTGTGTTTGTTCAAAGAAAATACCAGTAGATTAAACATTAAATTGTAACTGTTGTTCTTTTTCAGTGCTGTCTTTCTGTTCAGTTCAATTTTCAGTTTGTTTATTAAAAGGATGTTAAAAATGATTTCCCTTCCATTTGTTTTGAATTTTACACACAGTTTGTTGTGCAGCCCTAGTTCAGAAAGAAAAAAATAACTTTTTGCACTTTTTAGGGAATTTTTTTGTTATGCCGTCAGGCCGGCCCTTTAATTTAACCCTATTATGTTCCTGTCTGGAAAACTAATCGGAATGTGAGTTCTGTCATTCCTTCGGCCGTTAGGCTACTGAATACACACCGTTTTCTGAATCTGAATAAACCGCTTAATATCAACCTTTTCCTCCTCTTTTTTTTTTTTTTTTTGCTTTAGTTCGGGTTCTTACAAGGATCTGGAGGGCCTGCCCCACCATGATGACTTTGACGTGTCGCTGGTGGTGTGCCATAATGCTGCTCCATTTGAGGAACAGTCTGACGGGGAGAGGCATCTGCTGAGGTAAAGAGATATGAAAGAACATCAAGTGTGAGCCTATAAAAGCTCAAATTTTATTTATTAATTGATTAATTGATATAAATAGCGACTTGACTATGAAAATAATAGTTCATAGCAGCCTTAGTTTGGTCGTAGATATCAATTGTACATATTAGTTATCTAAAGTAGAGTCTGATTGATACTGGATTTTTAGGTTGATGCCAATATCGATATTTCAGTTTAAATAAAATCAGACTATATTTTTCTAAATATATTTAAAATTATTGTTTACAGAAACGCATAATGCTAACATTTAATTTTTTTAAAGATCCCTTTGGTTAGTAAAGAATTGCACTAAGCAGGACTTTTTACAGTTGAAAAATAAAACAACATAAGGCATATTCACATATTCAAGCTTTTTTTTATTATTGTGTATGTGGTAGTGAAGTCCAAATGAAGCTTTGTGAAACAATAGTTGTATTTGTTGACCTGACTACATGGTGCTTATGGTTTAAAAAAAAACAAAAAGGCTCAAGGCATGACAATTCAGTGATGTCTTTCAGTCTAGCATTGCCTGACCTTCCTCCACAGTGCTGCGGAGGAAGGTCTGGCTAGTCCACACAGCATTCCAGGATGGGAGAAAAATTTGCTCTAGTGTATTGCCATTTCTCTAAACCAATCACAATCGCCTTGGGTGGTGTTAAGCGCCAGACGGAGCAACGCTTCCTCTACGAAATAGCTGTGGGAAAGAAGTTGTTTTGGTGGAACATGTACGTTCCCCAAAGTTGTGCAAAGTCATACAACAGAAAATTCAGATTGGACAGATTTACCCCGCAGAGATCTGAGGACCAGGTATCCATAGTCCTCAGAAATCCACCGGAGGTTAGAACGCCAACACAAAGTAAGAGGAATGCAACAGACATATGGCTGTAAATCCGGCGTAATTTCCGGCAGCACCGGAAGTGGAATGTCGTTGATTTAGACTGGTGTGCTTTCAACCTTTGTTAAACAGAGAGCACCACATAAAGAAATGCTTCACAAAGCTTCACTTGGACATCACTACTATGTGGTGTGTTGCGACGGCTCTGCTTTAAAAGTTCCGATTTGTTGACTTACCACTGCTTGAAATATTGAAATATGGACCAAAAAATTATTGTCTGCATTTTTAGAACTGTACAATAACAAACTGGCCTCATATTGACACCAGACAATAACATTAATAATCAAATATGAATAATCTGGAATTGAAATGAATGCTGTTAATTCTCCTATATCTTTTTGTGTAGGTTGCGCTTCTATGTGATCATGACGAGTCAGAGAGAGCTCTTCCCCCGCCTCACTGCTGACATGCGCCGTTTCAAGAAGCTTCCTCAGATCCACCGTGATCCTGGTGAGCCGGGTAGCCGCCCCCCCCCGGACCAGGCCGAGGCCGGCGGGTCACGTGGCGGCGACCAGGACCTCTGGGAGGAAACACCATCTGAAGCTGCAGCCGCCTTGGCTCCCAGCGACGGCAACGAGTTCTACCCTCTGGCGGGGGCGGGCCCCGATCCTCAGGTGCTGCCCTACCCCCCCCCTCTGTTCCCGCTGCTCCACAACGAGGTGGCATCGGCCCGCAGACAGATCCAGGCCAGCGTGGAGCAGGCCATGGGACACTGTCGCAGGGACAACCTGTGGAGGAGGCTGTTCCACGGAGAGCACCTGGCCTTGGACAAACTCAAGCTCACCAAGCTGTCCTTCAGCGAGCTGGAGGAGCTGCTGGAGGCCGTGCAGAGCCGCTCGGTGGGGGAGATCGACCCACAACTGGTAAGATTCCCACCAGGGCTGAACGATTTGGCGAAGAAATCTAATTGCAATGTTTTTCCTGCCAGATATTGCGATCACAATTCCATTTGCGGGTTGTTGTTTTTTTTTTTTGTTACATATTGCACCTTCTACCATCATGTTAAATAAAGTGATCAAAAATAAATGAAAGATCCTTTCTGGAAACAATCTGTGATATGTAACATTATTCCAGCATTTATCTTCATTTAAAAACAGTAAATATACTAAAAAGAGGAATAAAAAACGTTAAATCAAAGGTTAAACATTTAACTAAATATTTCACATTTGCTTAAACACGGTCTTTACGATTCTGGTCTTCCTTCTGTCAAATAGTGATTTTGATTTGAAAATGATTAATCGTTCAGTCCTAATTTCCTCATAAGCTTTTAATTTTACATTCATCCACCATCCTTAAGAGTCCACACTCAACCTGAACCTTTGGGTGCACTTAACAAGGCCTGATGTACCCGGACATTATTATAAGGGTCATTTTTGGTCTATAACTAACATATTCAGAGTTTTTACATCATTCCTATTGGTTATTCAAAAACATTGTGTACTCACCAGAGGGGTCACGTTTCCCATTTTATATTAAAAAAAATGATCGAAACAAGCTTTCAGTTTCGTCTTTCAAAAGCAAAAGCAGGATCCGCAATTCCCCCGGTATTTAATTTCTTTGTTGTTGTGTGTGTTTGTGTGTGTTTGTTTGTGTGTGTGTGCGCAGGACTGTTTCCTTACCATGAGTCCGGCCTGGTACCAGAGTCTGATCAAAGTCCTGCTGAGCCGCTTCCCTCAGAGCTGCAGACACTTTGACGACAACGGCATCCAGTATCTGGTGAGATGTTGCACCTTTACTCCATTCTCTGTATATGGGGGGGGGAATTTAGTTTTTTCTATATTGCGATTACGATTCGATTTGGGTTTGTTTTATTTTTTATAGTTTAGCTAAAGGTCAATATTCACTGTGTAACAGATCAAACATGTCATGGAGCATTGTAACATGAGACACTGTCATATCAATATTGTTATGTAGGATCAGAACAAAGATATGAATTGCCGGATAAGATATAAATGTTATTCTTTAAATAAGCAAACACACAACATTTATCCTAAAAGCTAAAGTTATAATAATAAAAAACAATTCCAACAAAAAAACATCAATACTTTTTTGTTATCTGAAGTCTTATATAATTTTAATCAGGTCTTCATTTTCCATGTAACTCTACCTCTAATGCTCTTTTTTTTTTAAATTCCGTGGTGTTGTAGTTCTCTAGTCCAAATATACTGGAATTCGCTGTATTATGACTACAAATGAGACCAACATGCAACTGATGCTGTAGTCAATCTAGACACCAATGAGTAAAACGGGGAAACACTGTTGCTCCAAACAGCTCTAGTGTAGTCCAGCCTTTACTTCCCTAACAAACGTGCGTCACTTTGTAACACACGTTATAATGCTAGCCTAGCTGCTAGCGTGGCACTCCCTCATACTCTGCTTCTGACTGGCTAGTAGTCCTTACCTACAGTGAGGAAAATAAGTATTTGAACACCCTGCTATTTTACAAGTTCTCCCACTTAGAAATCATGGAGGGGTCTGAAATTATCATCGTAGGTGCATGTCTACTGTGAGAGACATAATCTAAAAAAAAAAAAATCGAGCTACTGAGCATGTGCGACTCCCAACAAAGATGGAACAGAAGTGAGATGCTTTACTAAAACAAAAAGAGAGCTCAACACACAGGGTGAAAAGAGGAGCAGCAGCAATGTGCAGTACACATTTCTTTTTAAATTAAACCACATAAACCTATTCTGCTACAACCCCTAAATACATTATGAAGCTGAAAATGAGCACTTTAAAAGTCTTAAATTTGACTTGGTGAAACCTGCAGAAACCCTGACCACAACAAAATCTTCACATTTGATTAATCACAGACAATTAACTAAATTCAAATGTCGTTCAGCCCTAGTTTTTAGTGGTTAGTGTTTAATTGGTGTTTCAAGTCCACCTCAGCATTTCTCAGCATGATCTAAAACACGGGTACAGTCATCTCATTGAGAGAGTCACTTTAGTCACTGTGAGAGCTAAGCTTTTAAATGCCCAAAAGGACTGTGGAGGGATTATTTTAATCTTAAATAGGAAAATGATGGGATCCTGCAGACTTTATGAGACAGCTCATTCTTTAGTAGATGAGAATTCTGGAGATGAAAAGAATGTGCCTTATTTCCAGAGACTGGGACCACAGATGGACCTCGCACTGCTTTCCTGCCCTTCTTATCCACTTTATTAGCTGCAGCTTTTTTTTGTTGTTGTCAAAATGTCATTTTTTTGTGAACTTTTTTGTGCGCAATGAGTGATGTTTCCTGATCACTACGTCCACTGTGGTGCAACGACAAGGCGGTCTGTGCCCTAACGCGGCACGATATGAGGAAAAATCTAACTGCGAGTCTTTTGACTGACATTGCGATTGCGACATGATTCGTGATATTGGAGGGAACGATCATTTTTGTATCGCCCTCATTTTCATTGAAAAATATTCAAATAAAATAAATGATTGCAGAGTGACTTTTTTCGAGGACCTGTGATTTGGATGTTGCACTAGTCCATATTGCGCTTTTAATTCAATTACGATTAATTGTGCAGCAATACTGTACTGTTTGATAAAAATAATCTGATCTGAGAGAAAAAAAAATGTTTGAGAAAAAAAGTTATCACACTGATAGCAAAAAAGCATTTTATGAGAGAAAAAAACAATATTTGAGAGAAAAACCTTGTCATACCAATAGCAAAAAAATTATATTTGAGACGAAAAAAGTTTAAATATATATATTTGGAATTTTGAAAATTATTTCTGAGAAAAAAAACCTCTTAAAATACTTTTTTAAATTCTCAAATATTTATTTTTTGCTATCCGTGTGGGGAAAAAAAGGTTCCAACACTGGCAAATCTAGCTCCATATACTGTGCACTACACCTCTGATTTAACAGCTGTGGCTGGAGTCTCTCCTCAGCAGCTACCACTGAGACTCATGGGAAGTGTAGTATTTTGTGGCAATCAAATCACTTACACTTCACATGACTACCCAGTTGTGCTTTAGACATCTTTAATGTAGTCTTTCTGCTCCTTACAATCATGAATCCTCAGTCTTATTGAGGGACCCATATTATGCTCATATTTTTTCAGGTTCATACTTGTATTTTGAGTTTCTACTAGAACACGTTTACATGCTTTATTGTTCAAAAAACATTATTTTTTCATACTGTCTGTATTCAGCCTCTGTCTGAAACGCTCCATTTCAGCCCACCTCCTGAAAAAGCCCGGTCGTCCACATCTGCGCCCTTTAAAATAAAAGGAATTTGTGTTGAAGAAACGATACCTAGAGCCAGAAGCTGTTTGGTTCATACCTACTGTATTCATAAGGGCTGCGTATCCTTTTAAAATATTCAATACTCTGACTTCGATACCGGTTCCTAAACCATACTTTTTTTTTTTCGAGGTAGTAAGTAACTAATTACAATTACTCATGTAACTGTAATTGAGTAGTTTTTTGCGTACTTTTTAAAGTTGTTTTTAAAGTCTGTACTTTTGCTTCTACTTAAAGCCCTTATATTAATATACACCTATATATTTTAACATTTGAAGATCAAAAGTCTGAATCCTTGTAAGCAGACTTTTAAATCTTCGTCTTATCTGTCATCTTCGTTTCAGGCCGTTCTGAACCAGAAGTTCACCGACTGCTTTGTTTTGGTCTTTTTGGACGCCCAAGCTGGAAAAACAGTGAGTTTTTCAATGAATATGATTTATAATATTAAAGTATAGTTGCGCAAACATATCAGCAATGCTTCCTCTCCGTCATGTTCCTCCTACAGAGTCTAAAGGTTGTGTTTCGGGAGCCGCTGCCGTCGCAGCAACCGGCCGGCAGCAGCCCCCCCCCCCAGCTGGTCTCCATGTATCATCACCTGGAATCTGTCATCAACACAGCCTGCTACAACCTCTGGACAGGCCTGTTATAGAGCTGCACGCCCCTCCACTCATACCCATGTGATCGACATCCACATATGGACACAGGAAGTAGAGGAAAACCAGATTTTTGATTTGGGGTTAGTCTGCATCCACCACGTTCCATTTCCCGGATTGCTCTGGTGCCGCCAGAAACTCCGTCGGATGTCCATCACCTTCCTCTTCCTATGTGTTGGCGTTCTAAACTGCAGCTGCAGAGTACGCGTTGTTAAAAAGCAAGTATATCACTAGCATTAGGGCAGTTTAATTTCTCTATACTGTGTCATGTTCTTTGTGCATGTATGGAGTGCAAAACGTGTAGAAAGCTGCCTCTAGTGAAATGTATTGAGCCAAGCTAACCTGAAATGTATGAACAGGGTTTCCCAGTGTACTCATCAGCCCAGTCTCATGGCAGTTCATGTGTACAGGTTACGTTAATGTCGCTATTTTTGTGTGTTGGTTTAAGAATTTTGAAGTAATTTATTTCAATGGGAAGCCTATTTCGTGATCACAGATCAATTACGGTAGCGAGTAGTATTAAAAAGGGAAAAATCGGCGCAGGGAGGATGGTCGGGGGTGGGGGGACGGGTCAAACAACACAGGACTTTCACCCCGGAGACCGGGGTTCGTGTCCCGCGTGTTGCAGTTCCTTTCTGTGTTATTTTTTTCGCCTAACCACAACCGTCCCGTTGTTGTGGGCGACATGTGGCGTTGCATTTCCCCGTTGTTGCGTCCCCCAGAGCAACCCGGTCTCACGCCAGTTCGTGAAATGGTCGCGTTTGAAAATCATGACCTGTACGTGTAATAAATGAGAAAATCGTGCCACGCACACAAATCGATAAATCAAAATAACGTGAGAAACTGGCGTGAGACCTGGTTGGGAATACACCAGTGGTACAGCCCCCTCACCTAAATAAAAACAAAAAAAAAAGCTTCTGCTAACAATAGAAGAAATGGATTATAAAACCCTAATATAACGCCTCAAGGAACATTAGCAGAGCTGCTACATAAAGCTGGGTAGACGCTGTGTTTATTCATTTTGTTTGTTGGCCTTAACCTTAAGCGTCTGCCCAGCTTTAGATGGCAAAGGCCACGGAATTGTTGCGCAAAACAGTTACTTAAACAGTCATCTCATAACTACATAAATAGACAAGATGCATCAGGATCTGGTTAATTCAGCTTAGGTGATGGATCCATCACAATGCTAAGTTCACTTAACAGTAATAAATCATGCACGTGTTGGGAAAAACTCCACCTCCACTTACCAATTCCATTGGGAAACGCCCTTAAAGTAATAGGTTCAATGTTCCGTGGTGAGAACTCATCCCGCCCCGTCATTTGCCATGTTTGATTGGCTGACTAAAGACGCAGCTTGTGTTATGAAATCAGAGGCTTTTTGATTTGAACGTGCAGCTGCGAAGGGATCAGGTCCGTCTGAAGTACAGAACCTTTCACAGATGGACAGATTTCGGACAGATGGACAGATTTTTTAAACAAACTCTTAACACTCTATCACAAGCAAAAAAAAAGACAGAATTTGGAATCACTGTTAAAAAAAACAAAAGAAGAAAATAAAAAGATGGTGAAGGTAACATTTTTGGATTTGAACCAGTAGAGAAGACTGCTGCGTTTTTGATCTTTGACAGAGAAACACCTTAAATGTCTATCAGCGGCTTAGATTAACTGAATCTCATGCTTCATGCTGAAATGTAATGCAAGTCTGCCATTTGCAACCACCAGTGAGCCCGTTTGGCTATATAACTGCACACGTTTCATACTCCACGGCTACATGGAGAGGTCAGCATCAGGTGCCTTCTAATCGCATTGTGCTAGCTCTCCATACCACATCAGTGTTTTGTCTGAGTGAGAGACAGCTGAGCGGGACATCTTTAATGTTAGATTTTTTTTTAAAGTGTCAAACATGAACACCACTGCCATGTCTGGTGCCGTAAAGTGCCTTTTTCTTAATTTTTTCCTTTTCAAAACGAATGAAGGGATACTGCTGTCGTTCCATCTGCTCTGCATAGAAGATCTTTAGAAACCCACTCCTGATGGTATGCAGTGAAAGTGCCTGAGTCAGTTTGGAATAAAAGTGACAGAAATTACCTTTCATAAGAAAAGAAAATGGGTCATGTTAACTTTGATGATTTGCATAAAAGCACGCCACATGTCATCAGAGCCGAGTGTTTCCGAGGCACGTTCAGGGTGATGAGTTTGACTTGTGTTGTGTATTCTGAAACAACGCTGTGGGTAATCGTACCTCAGTTTGACACACAGCCGTGACATCACAACAAACACGAAGGCGTGATATCCACTGCAGTAACTTTAATGACGGACTCAACAGCTTGAGCTTTCTGCGCATTTCCACTGGAAGGAAACAAATGTTGGAGCTTACCGGTATGTGTGGATGTGAAATGAAGAAACGACAAGCAAAGTGGTGTTCTCGCAGCTCTGAGAATTCAATTTGAATGTTAAACACTGGATATTCATCATGCACAATGTGAACTGTAACAAGTTAACTCTTAGCATTTTGACTCTGTAATATAGGCACTGCCTCAAACTGTATAATGTATATTATGTATATACAGAACTCTTTATACAGTATGTGAAATTCTAAATAAAGCAGTAGGATGAATGAGAAAGTTTTTAATCATTTTGACATGAACACACGATATATTTTATATTTGGATATGGATTGTTTTTATTCTAATTAGAGGGGAATGCAATTAACGGCATTCTGATAAATATAGCCGTTTGTCATTCATTGATAACTGAGTATGCTTCATTTGATAATTTGACACGTCTGGATTTGTCAGTTCTTAAAAGCTGGCCAACTAAAATAAAAATGTTCTGTCTGCTACAACATACATACCTGCTCTATAAATCACTTGTCATATGTTTCTTTTTGGGGAGAAAATCTGACTGCAACAGGGAGAAATATTCATTTCATATGTTTTGGTTTAATAATGACTCACATTGGCTTCCCTGCTGAAGTCTGCTTCTCATCTAACTCTCAAACATGAACACACATCTTGTTCTGCTCCTACTATTACATAGAATCCATCAAGGTATTTTAGGATAATTATAACAATTTATTTTTCAAAGCAAAACGCTTAATACCTACACATGGTGGAATCGGTTTTTCAATGACATAAAATTGTAAATAAAAAAAATAAAAAAGTAGAAATGTACCAACAAAATGTAAGTTGGGGATACTTTAAGCAAAAATAAATGTGTTAATTTTCAGAGTTAAGAAACCCCAATAAACAACTTGTCATTTCATCTAGGGCTGCAGGATATGAGGAAAATATGCAATATGCAGTATTGTTTTATTTTTTTAAAATACCACAATAACAATATAACTTGCAATAAATAGCAGAGAGAGTGCTCTCAGTTCTGCTGCTTTCAGTATTCTGCTTTTTTTTTATTAAAGATCTTTTTGGCATTTAGGCCTTTATTGTGACAGCTTAGAAATGAAAGGAGAGATAGAGGGGGTGGATGACATGCAGGAAAGTGCCTCTATACTGTATATGGGCGTGTGCTCTACAACTAAGCACCCCATTTTCAAAAATAAAATTTATCAAACAAATTAAACATTGATTTGGATATAAAAGGTAGCATTAAAAAAAGTGACTGATTTTGAAGTGCAGTTTTCTGCTGATATCTTTCAACTAACGTAAAAAATGTGTCAATTGGGATATTTCTACTGATATTTTGCCAGTTGGTGCTGGTATCAGATACAGTATGATATGTACCTTAATTATTATATATATTATACATGTATAAAAATGTGTTAGTCCCGGTAGAAGTAGCAGAAGAAGTTAATAAAGTCCTTGAGCAGAACACTTGACGCAGGCACAGCTGTGTGATTGGACAGCTGGGCTCATCATTGGCTGTGTGTGCAGTAATCTCTGATCCAGCCCAGGCCCTCCTTTGTGGAGCCTAAAGTGGACAGAGACAATTATGAACATGGATTTTTATTTTTATTTTTTCTAACTTGGTTCTATAATGAATCAATTAAAGAGAGCACTGGCCTCGTGGCTTGTATTCACAGCCGATGTATCCCTGGTAGCCGTGCTCCTCCAGAGTCTTCAGCAGGTAGCTGTAGCAGAGCTCTCCGCCGCTGTTGGGCTCATTCCTGCCCGGGACCTGAGCCACCTGAACGTGACCTGAGACGCAACACTTCATCTTAGATTCGGGTTCTTCATCACCCACCACTGAGCATGCTCTTTGGTCAACAACACTCTGCTTAACATCATAATAGTGGCACGTGTTGGTCTGGTTCAAGTCCCCATACGGACCAGAGTACGGAGTATGGAGTATGTTTTCTACCATCCTGGGATGCTGTGTGGACTAGCCAGTAGTGATGGCCAAATGAAGCTCACTAGGTGGCGCTCTTGGTTTTAAGAGAAAGGCCTTAGGCATTGCAATTCAGTGTATTCTTAACCAATTGTTGAACAGAGTGCGCCATCTAATGGGCTCAGTAAATAAAGACTGGCTCACAAAGCTTCATTCGGCCATCACTACTAGCCAGACCCTCCTCCACAGCGCTGTGGAGGAGGGTCAGCCTCTTTAGCTCAGCGTTCTTGCTTTTATGGCCGACACCTTTACTGTTTCGGTTCACTCACACGGCTCTCCTCAACCTTATTTCCAGCAGGCAGCTGTTTTCAGCCAAGACAAGACTCTGATAAACCAACTACACACCACACTAACTGCTACAATTAGCTGCCGCAAAGTGGCCCAAAAGATCAATTAGTGCCGCTCCAAGTCTGTTGTTCTTTATATTGTCACTTTCTCTCATCCCCTTAGGTTTATATAAACAGCAGTTTGCAGTGCGACATTAACTGGCTGCCAACCTCTGTCCCTGTTTATCGCTCCCGACGACGCCCTGCATGGCAGCCTCAGACACCGCTGTGTGAATGGGTTAATGAATGCTGGTTCGTGTTATAAAGTACTTTGAGTGGTCGCTACACTAGAGAAGCAATATAATAAATAAAACAGTCCATTTACCGTTTGACTATAAATGCCAACATATCTAAAGGTCACGGGGATACGAGATGGTGCGGTGGGGGGGATTCACATTAGGACTTTAGCGGCATCAGGCGGACTTAGTTGAATTGATTTTGTAGCCAGATAAGCAACATGCGGGGAACAGGAGAGGGGAGAGGGAGCTCTAGAGTCCCCATGGCTGAAGGATTGGAGTACAACATCTCACTCACCAATAATGGGGAAATACTTTTGTATGTTTTGTGTCAGGTTTCCATCCATTATTTGCCAGTGAAAGACGTCCTGAAACAGACATTCGTTAAGTCAAGGCTTTCACCATATTGTTTGGTTCTTTTTTTTTTTAATCTTCAAGTTAAGACAAATGTCCAAAGCACCCACCATTTGCAGCTTGATGTTGGGCTTTCCAACCTTCTCCAGTATTGCAGCTGCTGCAGACACAAAAAGGAGGCTGAGCTGAAACATAACTCCTGGCAGGCAGCCAGACATTACAAATGTTAGAGAGGAAGTGGTACACATAAGACACAAGGGTAACACTTCATAATGAGGGTGTATGAATTATTATAATGACTTCATGCATGAAATTCATTCATGTGGTACTTTATGATCTATCAGTAATGTACAAGGATAAATAGTATCACATACATGACTTCATGCATTAAAAATACGTTAATGAATGCATCAATGAAGTTATTTCAATCATGATTTCTGATTTATTTATGATGCTCATGTATGATGCTTCATTGGTAAATCTGTAGTTAAAGTGACAGGCTACAGAAAGTCATGACACCTTAACATGACTTCTTCATGACTTCATGCTGACCTTCTCCATCTTTAACCATGATACATGAGATATGATTAATGGTGGCAAATGCAGCAATCATCTTTGAGACTTTGTGAGATTCATGAATATCCTACTAGGGTGAGCACTGTTCTCAGGCCTTACCGTTTAAGTGCCTTATGTTGTTGTGAAATCTAATTTCGTGCTACGATATAGCATATCTTATTTATCAATGTTAAAGATGGAGCAGGTCACAAACATGATGAAGTCATGAAGAAGTCATATTTAGTTGATCATGTTTACAACACTATAATTCTTCCGAATATATGTACACTGCTGGGACTGGTCAGTTTTTTTTTGAAGAAGACATGAACATCTTTTAATAAATCCGAAATCATGATAATTCAAATACCGTCATTGTATCGTATTCTTCCTGCATGAAGTCAAGTCATGCATGACAGACTTTTAATCCTTGTACATTACGGATAGCTCAGGAAGTACTACTTGCATTAATTCATGCTTTTTCATGCATGAAGTCATGATAATGTAAGTACTATTTTTATAAAGTGAAATATATTGTATATAAGTGAAATAAGTCAAACTTATTGACACGAGCAGTAAGATCCAACCCTGGCGTACTCATTCTGTCCAGCATCCAATGTGCTGAGCACACTGTCACATCGTTGACACGCCTCCTTCAGACATTACCACAAAGTAGTGAAATACATGTGGCAGGGCACCTTTAAAGGAAAACTCCGGTCGATTTCAACACGTAGCTCTGTTGGTTGTAAATGGGGAGTGCTGTCAGTAGCAAGAAAAATGACAACAGTTGGTGCTGTCTACACCTTGTTATCCTCCTTCTAGAGTTAGCACCAAACAGGCTTAAACAGGGCAAGTTTTAAACTTGGTTTTATCCGCTAAACATGTTCAAAATGTTATTACAAGTGCCTACCCATGTGAAGTGATTCCCTCCGAGGCAACACAGTGAATCTGACTGCAGTAGATGTGACAGAAAGGCAGTACAGTTGTGTTAATCCATCTCCATCCTCTGTTTATTTCCTGTTTTCCGGTGAAGTCCACTCTAGTCGATTGTTGAACTCCTACAATCCAATATTCCAAAATGTATTTTTTCCACAAAAAACGATTCGCTGTTGTTAAGTCCTTAGTAATGACTATGTAGAAACAGGCTATAACCTGAACCCACAGTGGAGTCAGATTCACTGTGTTCCCTGGGAAGGAACCACTGCACATGGGTAGACAATTTTATTGACATTTTGAACATGTTCAGAGGCTAAAACAGGTTTATAACTTTCCCTGTTTAAGCCAGTTGGGTGCTAACTCTAGCAGGAGGATAACACGGTGTAGACAGCACCGATAAGTTTCATTTTTCTTGCTACTGACAGCACTCCAAATTAACTGAGCTACGTGTTGAAATCGACCAGAATTCTCCTTTAATGCTTGACTGTGGACAGCTTCTGGTGCTGAAATCCAGACTCAACAGATGGATATAAAAAAAAAGGACTTCATTCATATCAAACACTATATTTGTTTTCCACAGCAAGACTTGATAATTCCCTCCCCTGTTGTTGCATTTGCCTGACTTTGACAGCAGCAGTGCGTTGTTCCCCTACGGCAGGCTGGAGGGGGACTGAGAGTTGGACCTGCTGGTTGTCTCAGTGGGACACAGTGTCTTACCTTGATGAGGAGAGTCCAGAAAATACCTGGGATCTGTAATCCTTGTGTTGATTGGTTCAATCAAGCCAGTGATTCCTTCCTGCGAGGACATTTCACAACACTGTGATAAGCACGGAGAGCATCATAGAGTGGTAGTTACGCTCCAATGACAAAAATCACATTTGACAAGCCAATCCCACATCATCCAGATGTTGGGTCTGGGAACTCACTATTGGCAGGGGTCAATCCAATCCAATTTCCTCTACATGCAATAGGATAGCGCTACAACCAACCAGAGCAACGCTAGTTGATAGATTAAACCTTCTGTTGTCCTCGGGTCAAATTTGTGTTTCTACATCAGAAATTTGGTCTTCTTCCAACTAAATTGTAAAAAAAAAAATAACGTGGATGGTTCTATTCAACTATTACTCTTCACAAGTAAAATAAGATCAGCTCAGTGCTTTCATTGAATTGAGGGTGTTTTATTCAATTTTATAGCATTTGGAGAAAATTATAGAAGGATGTTGAAAAGAGTGAGAAAAATGTCGTAAATAGGACGACCACAACGTTAGAAAAAATAAGTATATTTAGACCCAGAAAAATAAAAAGTTGACGGGAAGACGACACAAGGGTTAAGCCTTTGCCGTATCCGGTCAGCAAAACTCCGAACACATCTTCCTTTTTTTAAGAATGACTTCAGTGCCGTTCTTTGTTATTTGCTCAAAGAAAATCTTATTTACAAGTCTTCCAGAGTTGTGGCCAAAGCCGATTCCAAAGGCCGCTGTTCGCCAGCAGCCATCTTCTTTGTTTTAAAGTAGCAGGGAATTCACGCAGAACCGTTGCAACTTTGCGGTCATTACGTTAAGCCCGCCCACCGACTCTATACACGATGTGATTGGCCCGACTAGAATTTGGTTTTTCTAGCTCGCAAGCCAACGGAGAGTTGCTAGACTGACCCTAGCAGCAAATTATATTTCCTGTCGCTAGGGTGCGTCTAGATTTCTAGGCTAAAAATCACAAGTAATATATTTGGTACCCCTAAATGTGCAGGTGGCCCCAGCTTGGGCCCTTCATTTGAAATGGTCTAGATCCGTCACTGCTGCTGGGTGCAGCGACTGTGTCATTTATCAAAATATAACAATAATGTTCAACATTGTGTTTGGTTAATTCATGTGCATGAATAATTTATTCAAAAGCACAAATCAGTAATTGGTATTCATGAAGGAGTGTTTTGTATTGTACAGTAATATCTTTTAGTATATCAAATTCCTGGAAAGGTCAGTTGAATCGTATTTAAATATCTTCCATTTGTCCTAATCTTCCATTCATCCTTCTTTACCTTTGCAGTATCCCACTAGATGTATTTGTACTGTATGTATATACTGTATTTATCCAGTGTTTATTCATTCATACTGCTGGGAGTTGTTGGTATGTTGGAGAGAAAGGGTCACCTACCTTTGAGAGGATATCAGCAGCATAGGTTAGGTTCTGCACAAAGATGGCCTCCATCTCCTTGGCAACCGCCATTCTCTGCGAGCCCACAGGAAGCCTCCCTGCCATCAGGTGGATCCTGATAGATTCATGACAAACACAAACGGAAAGCTGAAAAGGTGAAACGCTGGATTTTGTAAGACTGTTCCCTCGTCACAAAACACAACAGCCCTGGCGACAGAACTGTCTCAGTAATCTGTTTTTTTTTTATTTAAAGTGCATTATTCTATTTTATAATGTTGCTGTATTTATGTTTCTGTATATGTCTACCCACGTTTCTCTTCATACTCTTTTCTAACTCTTGATTGGAGTCCAGCTGTGGTAAATTCAATTGATTGGACATTGATTTGGAAAGGCAGACACCTGTGTGTATAACATCTCACAGCTGCATAAGGGAAGGACTGTAGCTCTGTTTCCATCCACACGTTTTTATCCAAATTAAGTGATATTGAATGAAAAATACCTTATGGAAACAGTAAAATTCGATGGAATTCATGAAGATCGACTCAAAGGAAATACATTCGGTCTCATTGGATTTTCTCTCTCTCGATATACGGCTTATGCGATGGCTTAAACGCTGATGGAATGTTATTTGCCGAATAAATAATGAATTGCGATTAAGTTTTAGGTCATTTTATGGTTGCAACCCGCCACAAAACAAAGAAGAAGAAGTTTTAGTTATTTCCGCCCAGTAGTTCTGCTCTGTCTGCACACATGGCGGGTGTCAACAAAGACAGATGGACGAGAGACTTTCTGAATTTAATATATCCGAAATTTTTAATATAACTCGCAAAAAGAAAGGGCCGACAAAGGTTAGGACAAGCCGTGGGATGTTAAGTTTGTATTTTTATACATTTTATTCATCAGAACTTTAATATATTTTGATGTTCCTCTGTTCTGTTGTGACAATAAAATAAATTAGATTATTTTAGTGAGAACTCATAACTCAATAACTACAAATAACTGTTAGGGAAATTTGTTAATGTTTTTTAACGCGTTTCTGGATTTTTTAAATTTTTTTTTTAATTTATATACAGACTGGGCCGAGCACACAGCAAAGACAGGGAGTATTTTGATTTTTTTTTTTTTTTTTTATATAGGGATTTTTTCCTTTAATTCAGAGTAACAGGACAGGTGGGAGAGCGATGGAAAAGGTCCGCAGGTCGGAGTCGAACCCGGGCCACTGCAAAGGCTTCAGCCTACATGGAATGCACGTTCTTACTGAGAGCCCCAGCATTTTGATTTGTAAAGAACATTGCATTGCTGTTGAAACATGCTGTACAAATAAACTCGCCTTGGCTTTAGTATGCAAACACAGTGAAAAAGACAACACCAAAGTTCTCTTCACTCTGCTGGTGCCTCACCTTTTGCAGTCCAAAGCTCGTGCATATTTCAAAGCCAGATCCAGACCCTGTCTGAACTCTGCCTCTCTTCCAGGGACTGCTCCAAGACCAAGATCCCCTCCCTTTACATCTCCTGCAACACACATTCATCGTATCACTACCATCATCGTCTGCTTATTACTGCTAACCTTTCAGTGTCGCTGTCTGGTTGAAATGAACAGCAGCAGCTGCAGGTGTGGAGTAAGTATTCAGAATATTCCAGTAAAAGCCCTGCATTGAAAATTTTACTTAAGTTTAAGTCTGTAAGTATCATCCAGAAAATGTACTTAAGTATTAAAAGTACTCAATCCTCCCATTTTAGAAAGTGTAAAGGATCCAAACAGTTGTGTGTTTAATGGTCTAATCATTTCAGCTGGACTTATAGGCCGTTATATTGTTGGCTAGTTTCATAATAAATAAATAATGAATCAGATTTTACAAACCACATTTTTTGTGTGCAGAAATCTTAATGTGTAAAATAACTAAAGCTGTCAGATGCATGTAGTTTAGTAAAAAGTACAATATTTTTTTTTAGAAGTAGAAAGTGGCATGACTCAAAAAAAAGAAAAGACTCACGTAAAGTACAAGTACCTCAACATTTGTACCTAAGTACAGTACTGGAGTGAATGTACTTTGTCACGTTCCACCACTGAATTACACATCACTCAACTCAAGAGAGTGTGTGTGTGAGTGAGTGTGTGAGTGAGTGTGAGTGTGTGAGAGAGAGAGAGAGAGAGAGAGAGAGAGAGAGAGAGAGAGAGAGAGAGAGAGAGAGAGCGAGCGAGAGAGAGAGAGAGAGAGAGGGGGGAGTTACCGGGTGGGGTGTTGATGAGGATCACCTCCACTCCTGTAGCCTCTCTGGCTCTCTGGAGCTCCAGCAGGTCGCAGTCGTAGAGCCAGGCGGCCTCCACCGCCTGAAAGCCGGCCGAGGCGGCCGCGTATATCCTCTGACTGAAGTCTGGAAGCTCCGTGAACAGCCAGGAAATATTCGCACAGAACCTCAGCGGAGCCATTTCTTAGTTAGCCACAGAGACCAATGACCGTGCGTGTCTGACTTCTGCACTTTTACCCCGAAAACAGCCGGCGGAGAGCGGCGTGAAGCTAACCGCAGTTAGCCGTGTTAGCGGAAGACTATACGTACACCTCCAAAACAAAACTGTAGAAGACGGCACAACATTACGCTATTATATAGCAATTGGGGAAAAAGCTTTAAAAAAGTCTTTATTTCGACGTAATTTACATTATTCATGTAGCTATATTTATTTTCATATGTGTCCTTTTGTTTAACTACTTTTATTTTTTTAAATATCAATGGAAGTTTTGAGATTTTGCGTCTGACCTGACGGAGAGTTTTGTTATTGTCACGTGACTGGTAGCGTGCTTCCTTGTCTGTGAAATGCGCATGCGCATGACGTTGTGACGCAGGTGTGGTCAAATTGGGGGGTTGTCATGGTAAAACTTTACCTAATTTTGCTTATTTTATTAAGTGTGGTTTCAATGTTTGGGGTTTTATCTAATACGGCGGCCAAAATAATGCATCCAGTACGTTATGATTATGTATCCAGAATGCTTTGTAAAAAAATATGTCAAAACATTAAATATTTATTTTGTAGATATCTTTTATGTAAAAATAAAGAAATATGGTATGTCAACAAAAAGTTGTACCTTGTGTTTTAGCTACTGAAGTGTATATTTCCTAACGAGCTCTAAACTCAGTTTATATCATTTTATTGAAGAACCCAAACACTATGGCACCAGATATAAAAACAAAAACAAAGGAGACTTTTAATCTTTTGAAGGTTGGTGGATCAATCCCCTGCTCCCGGGCAGGCCAGTACCTTCTGTGTGTGTGTGTGTGTGTGTTTGTGTGCGTGTTTTTTTTACTGCTTTTACTAATTGTAAAGAGCCTTGCCTTGGTAGAAAGGATGCAGTATGAAACCAGTGTATTGAATGAGTGTATGAGTTCAGTGAACTGAATGAACTCCCTGTCTGTGCTTTTGTTCTTTTTAATGTGACTTTTGTTGTAGCTATTGTAAAAAGAGGCTATTCATGTCAATGCAATGAAATTGTTGAATACCTGAAACTGTACTGCACATTTTATGACAGCACTGTTCTAATTTCAGGAAGATGTGCGACAAGTTATGTGCAAATGTACCATTTTCAGACAATATAACGATTCTGTCTATTGGATCCTGTAATACATGAACATCATGGAGAGGTAGTAGGGCAAAGCCCTTTGGTTCCTAGCTAAAAACAACTCACATAAAGTTAAATTTTTATTCAAATGGATTTGTAGCAAGTGGTGTAAATAGCTTGCAATGCAGTTCTGTTTTCTTAAGTAACATTTTCAAAACAGGACTTTTACTTGAGTATTTCTACAGTATGCTATTAGTACTTTTACCCGAGTAAAGGATCTGAATCCTTCTTCCACTGCTGCCAGACACACTCGTAGACAGTGGTATCCTAAATTGCCAGCATGGCGTCTAAGTGTGGACCTATGGTGTGGACATGTGTGCTCAGACACCCACCTGCTGTTACCGAGGCAACCAGCTTCCACTCAGGGCAGGCAACTGAAAAGCAGACCGCCAGCCCTCATATGTCTGTACACTAACAAGCCTACAATGGCTTGGCAGACTCAGACCGGACATTTTATTGATTTTCTTCTTTTCAGGATGATGTTTTTTACTGACAGAGATCCAAATGCTGATGGATGTCTCAGCCACACCAGGAGGAAATGAGGACAGCCCCTGGTCACATGAGAGGACACAACACGCTATTTTGTGGAATTATTGTCTTCTATTATACAGTGGCTTGAGAAAGCTTACACACCCATGCTAAAGCTGATTAAAAAGGAATAAAAAAAAAACATCTTTTGGAAATTGATCTTAATGCCTTAATTAAAAAATTCAGGAAAATCTAACATTTTAAAGACACCAATTTTCTTTGTGAATGAATAATGTATTGTAAATAAATAAATGTTCTTCCTTAAAATACAGGAGGCATAAGTATACACACCCCTATGTTAAATTCCCATAGAAGCAGTCACAGTTTTATTATTAAAGGCCAGTTATTTCATGGATCAGGATATTATGCATCTTGATAAAGTTCCTTTGGCCTTTGGAATTATAATAGCCCCATATCATAACTGAAATAACACCATGCCTATCTCTATGCATGGTGAATGGTATGTGATGACGGGTGTTTTTTTTAATTCCAAAGGCCAAGGGAACTTTATCAGGATGAAATAACTGGCCTTTAAAAATAAAAATGTGCCTGCTTCTATGGGAATTTAACATAGGGGGTGTATACTTATGCCGCCTGTATTTTAAGGAAGAACATTAATTTATTTACCATCCATTATTTATTCACAAAGAAAATTGGTGTCCTTAAAAGGTTGGATTTTCCTCATTTTTTTTAATTAAGGCATTGAGATCAATTTCCAAAAGATGTTTTTTTTATTCCTCTTTTAATCACCCTTACCATGGGTGTGTAAACTTTCTCAAGCAACTGTGCATTTATATGACTACACACATTTTACATATTTACAGTCACTATAATATTAATAATAACAATACATTTTATTTATATAGCATTTTTCACAATAGTAAGACAAGTTAAATAGGTAAAATACAAAACCCCACACTAGAAATACACACACATGTTTAAGCACTTTTTTGAAGAGTTTTAAATGTAATTTTTACTTTTATTTGTCACATACTCCACATATTTCGACACTGTGCAGTTGCAGAAGCAAGTTTCTGTCACAGAGCACACAGCCATATGTTTAATGGCTTTGAATACACAGCCTGAGTTAAGACAAAGTGGAGCGTACTCTTGCCTATTAAAGTGATGGTTCGGAGTAATTTCACCTTACCATCACCTCAAGCCAAACAACCCCCCCCATAAGTTTTTTTTCCCCTTGGTCTGACATTGAGCTTGTTAGCGTTACCTGCCGAATGGCTTAGTGCAGGCGCTATTGGAACCAAGTGTGCATCTCGTAAATTACCCCACTAATAATTCCCGGAATGACACTGACTCACTAACTAAGTACATTTACTTAAGTACTGTACTTAAATACAAATGTTGAGGTACTTGTACTTTACTTGAGTCTTTTCACGCCACTTTCTACTTCTACTCCGCTGCATTTCAGAGAGAAATGTTGTACCTTTTACTCCACTACATTCATCTGACAGCTCAACTTATTAGTTACTTTACAAATGAAGATTTCTGCACATAAAACACATGTAGTTTATAAAATCTGAAAATCTAGCCAACAATATAACGGCCTACAAATTCAGCAGAAATAATTAGACCTTTAAACACTGTTTGGATCCAAAATGGGAGGATTTTTTTTCTGAATGGAATACTTTTACTTTTAATACTTTAAGTACATTTTCCTAATGATTCGCACGGGTCTTTTACTTGAATAACTCATTTTTTTTTAATGCAGGACTTTTACTTCTATGAGAGTATATCTACAGTATGGTATTGTTATGTTTGTATGTTCTGTTTCCTGTTTTATTTTGATAGTCTTTTTTCTGTCTTGTTTTACTTCCTGCTGTTAGTTCCCACCCATGTGATTGTCTGATGCCTTTTGTGAGAGAGTGTGTGTTGCCGACCCCTTTTTAAAAAAAATCAGAATCAGAAATACTTTATTGATCCCCGAAGGGAAACTCTGTGTTGCAGTTGCACAAATAGTATAAATATCAGAGTAAAAATATAAATTAAGAAATATAAGGAGTGTGGATATATACGGTATTTACATAGTTAAAGGAATGTTGTGATACAGTATTTACATAATTAACATAATTAAGGAGTTGCAATGGTGAAAAGTAATAATACTACTACTAATAATAATAATAATAATAATAGTAGCAGTTGAGTATTGCACACATTTCAGGCCAGTGTTATTGCACAAAACAGATAATATTGTCCAGTTTCAACCTCTCTAAGTGTGTGTCAGACACTTAGAGGGAGGAGTTATAAAGTTTGATGGCCACAGGCAGGAATGACTTCCTGTGGCGCTCTGTGGTGCATTGTGGGAGAATAAGTCTTGCACTGAAAGTGCTCCTGTGATTGAGCAGCAAGCCATGGAGTGGGTGCGAGACATTGTCCGAGATGGCATGTAGTTTGGACAGCGTCCTCCTCTCCGACACCACCGACAGAGAGTCCAGATCCACCCCCACGACGTCACTGGCCTTGCGGATCAGGTTGCTGAGTCTGTTGGCGTCCGCTAGCCTCAGCCTGCTGCCCCAGCATGCAACTGCAAACAGGATAGCACTGGCAACCACAGACTCATAAAACATCCTCAGCATCGTCCTGCAGATGTTGAAAGACATCAGCGTCCTCAGAAAATAAGAGACGGCTTTGGCCCTTCCTGTAGAGGGCTTCAGTGTTCTCGGCCCAGTCCAGTTTATTGTCCAAGTGCACTCCCAGGTATTTGTAGTCCTCCACAATGTCCACACTGACCCCCTGAAACACAGGGCTCACTGGTGCTTAGTCTTGGTGTTCCTGGTGTTTTGTATTCCTGTTCTAGTTTGTGGATTCTGCCTGTACCTGCTTGTACTCTGCCTGCTGTATCAGGATACCTTTCATTTGGTAGGGACCAAGATTTATTTATTAAATCTTCTGGCAAACCTACACCACCTGTCAGTCTTTGGGTCCTACATTCCCTGAAGCTCCTGACAGGCATTAATACTTTTACTTAAGTAAAGGATCTGAATACTTCTTCCACCAGTGGTGTGATTTAACAGTTTTGAGGTCACAGATGGAGGATGTCATCCTACTGATGTATTGTCAGATCAGAAAAAAGCTTCTATGTGCCGTTTTGTAGTTCACGGACACACAACCTATTATGTTGTCTCATTTGGAGGACTTGCTGTATCTACAGCTCACACACAGGGATTTTTCGTTTACAGCTTATATTTTTCTGTAACTCATCCAAATATTCTGTGTGGCAATATTTGGCCTACAGCTGAAACTCGCATCCCTGGCAGATTTCCATTTGAAATGTAGTGCTGAACTGTCAGATAGGTGAGCTGTTTTAGGCTGCCACTTGCATTTACAGGTGTCCAGCGTCACTGCTGGCTTCATTATCTCTGAGCAAACAGCCCTGCTGACTTAGGCTAATATATGCAAATGCTAACAAGGTTGCACTTCTGACAACAGCTGATAATCAGTTTAACTGCTGTTGTGTCAAGAACACAGGCATCCTCTGGCTGTACTAGAGGATGCCTGTGTTCTCTGCAGTCTAAAGCAGAAATACCACTGTAAGAAACAAACAAGTCTTCAGTGATTTAGTGCAACTGTACAAACAACACGTTTCGCCGCAGGCTTCATCAAGCTCGTTTTAGAATAAGCTAACACACAAAGAACATTCAACCCAAGTCTCGCACTACCAGAGCAAAGGAAAAACATGCTCTGGTTTATTGGCATTTCTCTAAACCAATCACAATCCTCTTGTGTGGACGAAGCCACGGTGCTGCTGCGAAATAGCCTCAGGAAGGAACTTGTTTGGTGGTATGTATATGTTCAAAGGTTGTTTAAGTCGTGCAACAGATAACTCATAAACAGTCCTCATAAATCCATTGGAGTTTAGAATGCCGAGAAAGAGGAAGGCAACAGAACATCCAGCCGAAAATGAGGGACATTTGACCCTGGCGGCACCGGAGCAATCCCGGAAATGAAGCGCTGTCGATATAGATTAATCTGCTATGGCCTATAACTTCTGTAGAGTGCTTAAAGACGGCAGACAGAGTGCAGTGGCTTTAGCAGGGCTTCCTGCTGGAAACAAGACAGAGCAAAGCGCTGAGACTGAACCAAAACAGTTAAAGGTCCCATGGCATGAAAATTTCACTTTGAGCTTTTTTTTAACATTATGAGTTCCCACAACCTGCCTATGGTCCCCCAGGGGCTAGAAATAGTGATAGGTGTAAACTGAGCCCTGGGTATCCTGCTCTGCCTTTGAGAAAATGAAAGCTCAGATGATCTGGAATCTTGCTCCTTATGAGGTCATAAAGGGCAAGGTTACCTCCCTTTTCTCTGCTTTGCCCGCACAAAGAGAGACATCATGGCTTTCAAATGAGCAAAGTGGCAGTTGCTCAAGGCCACACCCCAGCCTCCATTTTGCCCCCCCCCTCTCTCCTCCTCAAAAGCTACAGACTCAGAAATGGCACATACTAAGGAAAGCTCATTGTGGGACTGGCTCTAGTGGCTGGAATTCTGCACCAAGGCTAAATTTCGGGAGAGAGACTTCAGAAATGGTATTAGGGGTACACTAAGGTCTATATAAAAGAGACTTCTGATACAGTATTAGGGGACCACTAAGGTCTATATAAAAGAGACTTCAGATACAGTATTAGGGGACCACTAAGGTCTATATAAAAGAGACTTCAGATACAGTATTAGGGGACCACTAAGGTCTATATAAAAGAGACTTCAGATACAGTATTAGGGGACCACTAAGGTCTATATAAAAGAGACTTCTGATACAGTATTAGGGGTACACTAAGGTCTATATAAAAGAGACTTCAGATACAGTATTAGGGACCACTAAGGTCTATATAAAAGAGACTTCAGATACAGTATTAGGGGACCACTAAGGTCTATATAAAAGAGACTTCAGATACAGTATTAGGGGACCACTAAGGTCTATGTAAAAGCTGCCAAAGCGCACCATGTCATGGGACCTTAAAGTAGTTAGCTGTAAACCAAAACAATGGGCTGAAAGAGACTATAAAGCTTGCTTGGTTTCACATAAGCAACAATTCAGCTGACACATACTCTGAGTTTAATATTTCACATCATACTCTGTTCACTAGGCAATCAATAAGGGCAGACTGGGAGTGGGGAGAGCAATGATTTTATATTATTAGATATCAGGAGCCTGTTTCTCTAGGTGAGGGTGAGCACGGGAAAAAGCAGGTGGTGCAGTACAGAGGGGGGGTTTCAATGGATGATTGGTTCTGGGATGTTGAGGTAGATTGGCTGCTTAATCAGAGATGGTGGATCAGCTTTGCGTTATTATGTCCTCTTAGCAGGGAGGGGGCTAGGCACTGTTGAATAGTGATGTTATGTTCTGTGCCGAGGCTTTGAAGTGTGTGTCGAGAAATCCCAGAAGTTTTCCATGAAGCGCGTATCCAGGCTCGTATTGTTCAGACAAATGACGCCATTGATGACATCCGAAGCCTCGCTGCCAGTCCGTACCACGTGACCGGTGAAGTTTGGGGTCCCCTGCTGGAGCTGCTGCCCCCGCGACCCGATACCGGATAAGCGGATGAAGATGGATGGATGGATGATCTACACAAGAATATTTATCGCCATCTGCCCAGTTAAACCACGGCCATTTTCCAGTTATAGAATAGCCTACTAATATTATGATCAAAATCATGGATTTACACACGTTTGATAGCCACATTCCCCTCAAAGAAATCCAATCATTATACAGTTAGATTGTATATATTATACCAACAAAGTACATTTTTTTTTCGGAAATAATAGAAATAATAGAACAGTTTTATGGATAGTCATCATGATCAATCCTTCAATCCTTTTTCTAAGAGGTGCCGGCGACACCCCGTGCACCCCCTTCTAGGCCCGCTGCTGGAGGGGAGGAGGTGGCAGATTGCAATTTCGCTTCTGTTTCAGTATTTCTTTGTTAATAACTTACTTTCTGACCGGCTTCTTCAACATCCCTTCTGGTGCCGAGCAACACCATCTGCCCATTAAACATGGCGGTGGCAGAACAAGCCTATTTGATTACGCCTCGATTATAGTGACAATGAAGGCAAAGTATAACAAACAGTCAAGGAATGCTTTGTGTTGAACGGATAGGTTTATCTTGTGCTCACACAGCAGCATTTGGCTTGATAAAGATAAATGGGGCTTTGAAAAATATAGTTTGGTAAGTTTTCTAAAACTGCACCCATACTTCCCCCCATCCCTCTTTTACCAGCAAATCCCTGGACACCACTGGTTAGAGGACGTTAACTATCCTTATCAAATAAAGCCAGTGTGTAATCTAAATATCCTGACAGAAGCAGGTTACACTGAAGTAAAGTGAAGCAGTAAGCGCCTCTGGAGGCTCAGCACCACACGAGGATTAACATTCTGCCAACACACCACAAACTCTGTCACACACTGAGTACCAGAGGGAGGAATCACGTGTGATTTCCCAGGCAGCACAGAAACGTCTGTATGAGAAACAGCCCACGCCACAGATCAGATCTGATTCTGACAAGAATGGGATTGTCTGAAAGCTGACATCTTTCCACTGATAATAGAACCCAAAAGTATGTATCTGGAAATCCGAGTGTAGCTAAAACCTTTGGGGGCAGTCTGCCTTTTGTTCGAAGAATTCACACAAAATGCCCTTTAGTTGGCACAGAGAGGCCTTAAGGATGCAGGAGCATTCATTTGCCTCACAGCTCGTTTGATGTTTAGTTAACAACACAAATTAAAATAAACTAGATCATAGTTCATAATTTGGAATTTTGAACTAAGTTCACAGTCCCCCCAAAAAAAATTATGCCCCCAATTATTGCCCCTGCCCACTTCCCAAACTAAATTAATTTTGTATCTTCAAAACAAAGTCAGAACAAGAACCTTTTATTATTATTATTATTATGGGCAGCAGAGAATATTATTTTTTAAAAGCTAACTAACGATCTACCCTTTTTTTTTTTTACCTTATTTTATTTAGCTTTATTTATCTATGTATTTACATTTTTGTCCGTTTCACTGATACATTGTTTTCATTCTGCTCTCGTATTCTCTCATTTTTATTTCAATATTTTATATTATCTTTCTCCCATTCTTATTTATCTTAATCCTTATCTTACTTTACTGTAATACCTTAATACTCTGCATCTAGTGTTTCCTTATTGCAGGTTTGGGGTGTGTGTGTGTGTGTCTCTGTTTTTATATTGTGAAGCACTTTGTTGCATGACCTTTGTATGAGCAGTGCTATACAAATAAAGTTTGATTGATTCAAATATTCATATAAACTGGCTTCAGCAATACCGGTAGCTGTTTTGTCTGAGTTGGCCAGTTGCACTCGCCCAATGCATCCTGGCTGCACAAACATGCAGTTGTCCTCGTAAAAGCCATCAATTTGACTTTAACGGAAGAATATCTATAACTTTCATGTTCCTACTTGTATTCTAGTTTTCTACTAGGACATGTTTGCATGCTTTAATGTTAACAAAAGTTCGACGAACCGCTGTTTTAACAATGCATTCCCTTTCTTAACCCTCTCCTTAAATTTTGCTGAGTAAAACCTGTTAGATAAATGTCAGTGATGCTGACTGTTTGAACTATATTTGGTTGCATAGTTCTACATCTAGAGTGTGTGCTGGTATAACAGGTGGATCCATCAATAACTTTCAGAGTGAAACAGTAAAAGCAAAAGCCAGCCTGTGTATAAGACTCCTTTAAAGACAGGCAGGATTGCAGCGGAGGAGACATTTAGAATCATGGGGCACTACTTTACTAGAATGATAGTCTTTCTCTGCAATACAAAGAGAAGCCTGTTGAGATCATAAGCCATCGTTTGTGCCCATAAATGAGGAGCTCTGCTGGGCCCGCACAGTCTCTGTGTTCATGTAAGTAAAGTTTTATTTTCAAGATATCTCTATAATGGTAAGAATGTTCAACCGCTTCTGTTTATTACAGCAACTGAGCAACAACACAGCTACAAATGATTAATTTCACATCCATAACCATCATGACATTCAGAATTCTCATCATGAAGCAGCGGATGAACTCTCTAACAGCTGAAGCACTGAGAGATAGACACATGTGGAGTCACATGTTCACTTTATCCGTTAAGGTAGATTAAAGCTTGAGTGCGTAACGTTTTGACATTAATGAACGCCAAATGAGTTGCTACAAAGCTAATGAGTACTATCAACTGATGCTGGAAATTTCAATTTCCTTTGCGGGAGTCATCCAAAAAGGATTAATAAAGAGAAGTCTAAGTCAAAGCTCCGCCAAACTCTTTCTGGATTTCTCAGTATGAATATGTTCAGAAGATTGTGGCGTTCCTGCGCAGAAACACTTGATCATGCGTGATCACAGAAGGCTTCTATCATGTGGACAATGCCGACAGTGTTGTTGTCATTACTTAGAATTCCTCATGGGCAAGACAGAAAGTATGCACTGTAGAATTTAACTTTTGATGGATATTAATCTGATAATGTTGATACAGGAAGTGTACATTTTCACTCTGGAAACGGCCCCGCCGGCTGTTTCCCCCTGCTGCAAATCTGTGTCTTATGCTAAGCTAACCATGCCCTTAGCTCAGTACTGTCTGAAAGAAAGTGAATAAGAAAATGCCTGATCTATCAATAACTATTCCCTTAAATATTCTTTCAGCAGTTTACACTGATGAGTTAAGATCTACTCGTCTACGCAACAAGAAAAGAGATTTTGCATATAAACACATAAAGCTAAAATCAATAAGTGAATAAAAAAAGGAAAGCTGTTTCTGTACAGCATATGTATCTTCTGTTTCCAACCTACATTTGATCCATGCTCCACATTCACTGTACATACAGGTTACTTTCACTTTTTTATTTTCCTTCGTTTTAATTCAGACATTAGCGCAGCTTATCACTGAAACACCTTGAAAACACATTTTCCTCTCGTCCGTGGCACAGGTATCAGACATCAGAAAGGCCCTGGATGATTAGTTTCACATCAGAGTTGTTAATGAAAAACAGAATTTAATTCCTGCACCGTACCTGCCAAACATGCATTGATAAGGACAAATAAAATATTCTGGCTTTTTTTTGTTTATTAAAGAGATGCACATTAAACGGTTTTGGGAGTCTTTTCATGTTTGGTTGAAAACTTAAGAACTTAGCCTATATGCAAAATATCAACCTCAGCTATTGCTCCGTCTTCTTATCACAATCTGCAGTGTGAGGATGGCTGCTTATTAAACTGTTCAAACAGTTGAAAGCCTACATGAAAGACATGCTGTTATCTGGAATTAACTGACTTGTCTATTGTAGTGCGGTATGGTAGTTTTACGACTTTCAGGCCCAATATTAAAGAGTTGTTTAGGGCAAAGCACGGTGGATCAGAAACATTTCCTAAAAGAATTTTCAGACTTTCTGTCTCATTATGCAACATCATATGATTCTAATCACCCAAAATGTTGCCCAGGTAAACCCTTGGTTAGTGAGTTTTGCCATTTTAATGGAGTCATTCGGCCTCCTCCAGCACACAAATCAGGCGACCTATGTCCATGGCCACACCCTTGATCTGATTTTAGTTTTTTTTCCTATTGACAGTACTCAGATACATCTCAAGATTCAGCTAAAAATTGGCCTGAATTCTCCTTTACTCTCCTTTACTTTGACTTGTGGTGCTCTGTACCCGGCTCACATTCATCTATCTATTCTTAACTACAACTACCGCTGACCTGACGGAGCACCATGCAGGTCAGCGGAGCCGGTGTCGCAGAGCTCTCTAGCGGCTAAACACATCCAAGTCCTGCTGATACGACAAGCTGTGACAGAGGTCTGTAGCCAGGTCACAAAGCTTTGTAGGGGCTTAAATAACTTCAACTGCCCTTTTTGGTACAATATCACACAAACTCGTTCATCGTTAATAGTTATATCTTGAACTGTGATATTTCTGTTCTGTATTTCTCCCTTCAACACTTCACAGTAACTGTCTGTATCTGTCTGTTAGACACTGAAGCATTATTTGGGAGTAGATCAGTAGTACTGAAACAGACTTATTAGAGTCTTGAGCTCAAATCCCAGAATGTGTAGAGGGCCAGCAGTGTACTTACAGAAATGTGTCTACTGTATGCTCTGCACTGCTTCTATCTGCTGGCAGATTATGGGTGAAAGGGTCACTGATGGCTGCCATGACTGGAATACCACGACCAACAGAAGTGTGATAGTTGTTAATGCTTTTCCAGCAGTGGACTCCAATTCATTTCTGTCCTGATAAAATGTGAGGGGGACCTGGTCATATCTGGTAATTGCTTTTTGTTTTTGTTTTTTTACTTCAAACCCAGCATTTTCAGCAAGAAGGCTATTGTTTCTTGGGGAATGTGTTCTTTAGGTGCTACAGTGTTTATGTATTGAAAAAGGCCATACAGTCCAAATTGCAGAACACTGTTTTTCCTAAGTCAGAAGCAGCTGTGTGTTGTATAGAATTGTATTGTGACGTTGTTCCCAATAAACATGGACAACATACAGTAACTTACATTTACTTTGTGGCTATTGACGTGCATTATATACACTGTAAAAACTGTTAACTTAGATCTAACTTAAAAAATTATCTGTCTTGTTATTGTCTTATTTTTATAAGTTGGTTTTGTATATTACTAATTATTACGTAAAGTCTACAAAAAAACAAAAATAGAGTTTAACAAAGAGAGAGAGCATTTTAACCAAAAACACCTAATTTAATTAGGTTACATTTAAAAAAAATAAATAATTAAAGTCGATTTAAATCAAATCCTGCACTTGTAATTTTTAATGTTGACAAATAAAATGAAATTTACTTAAAATTAATTAGAATTGGCATACATTTACCAGAGATACAAGAGTTATTTGATTCCAGTATTTATTAAACAGCTATTATTATTATTATTATTATTATTATTATTATTATTATTATTATTATTATTATTATTATTATTATCTTCAAGAGACACATTTAACCATTTTAGACATCACGGCTTAACAGTCAATGCATCAATTGACATTATTGTTTTAAATTGGCAGATTTTTATCTAGTAATAAACAAGCTTATTTTGTATATTTTCCTATATTTTTCTCACCGCAGTAAAATCTGAAGAGACACATGTCCAAATGTTCCAGGCATAAAAGCAAAGAGGGAACATTTATACACCTTCGTTGCAGTGGGGAAAATAAATCATGCTTTTGGAAAGAAGGTTGATTTTGGTCTGCGTCTGTATCTTTAGACATGTCTGATCTTTCTTGAGACAACAGGAAATGTAGGACACTAATTGTGATTAACTTCCTTGCAAAGAAATGTATTTTGTTATCTTAGAAGGAAAAGCTCATCTCCCATCTAAATTATCCCGTCATCCAATTTCACGTTCTTAAGCCGGCAACACATGATCAGCAGTAAAAAACGCCCTGCTACAGGGAGAGCGGCTAACTGCAGATAAGCAGAACTGTGAGTGCAAGCCCATACAGACCCTGCAAGCTGTTAGAAAGAGAGGATGTACAGACTCTGCAGTGATTCTTTCGGCTGCTTTTCTCTTTTCCTCTACTTTTTAAGTTATTGTTTATTCCAACGTCCATCAAGCTGCTGAACTCCAATAGTAAATCTTAGCACAGCAGAGCAGGGGTGCAATAAATACACTAGCACTTTTTGCACTTCAATTAATACAGTTAATTCTTATGATGTTGTATCTGTCATGCGTGTCCTAGGACGCTTTGTTGATCTCATGTTTATGATGAATTTAGAATGGTTTTTCTGTTACATGTTTATGTTGTGAAGCAACAGATTGTATCACTATGTCCAAGACAATTTACCCCTCTGGGACAATAAAGCGTATTCTATTCTATTCTATTCCATAAGTTTGTGATTTTTTTAATTCAGATTTGGTTAATTTTCAGTTGTGGAGACTCCAAACATTTTTGACTACTTTTTTTGTTTTTTATAAGGGTGTGTGCCCATCAGCACCCATGGAGAATAACATAAATCGGCGCCTATAACAAGGGGGCTTGACACTTTTATGCATGATAAGGGTTGGACTGCTCTAAGGATTGTACTTACTGGCTCAAGCAGAGAGGAGCTTTTAAAAAATAACGTTGATCAAGTCATAACTGAGGAATTGTGTTCATTGTCTTTTAGCAATGTTGGAAATGTTTTAATTTTTTTTGGGGGGGTGGATGGACAATACAAAGGAGGTCTGTAACCAGCGTCACGAAGCTCTGAAGCTTCTTAAACAACTAGGAACTGCTGCTCGGCTTCATGGAGCACATAGCGAGCCGGCGTCACATGACCAGCCGGCAGTCTCCTAATTTTGTAGGATATCCTACGTCTTGGTGTGTTTACATTTTTGTATGATATCATACGGACCCATTTATGAGAATGTGTTGACACAGTACATGTGTTTGCTTGCTTGGAGGAAAAACATGGTGCACCTTTGAAAAGGTAGTTCTCAAGCCGTGGTTGGAGATTGGACGCAATATATATTCAGTATCTGAATCCCATGTTTTCTGATAGCAGCGCACAAAAAACTGACTGGGTTGTCTGGGTTGGTGTACAACAAGCCTGAAAAATCATGTTTTTCATGATATGTACTTCTAAAGGCATAAAGACTTTGAGATAAATTGGCACAAGACTGTCTCATGCTATCTATTGCAAGTGTTTTTCATTGCTACATCAAACTTTTACAAGTTCAAAAAGTAATCATCGTTATCAGCCCAGAAGAAATAAGTTCTGTATCTTCCCCTTTCATCTCAGACACCTGCATGTATACCCAGCCTCAATCTTTTGCAGGGGAATTGTCACCTATTCATGTGAAGAGAACTGATGTCATCCAGGATTCATCTTTGAATTTCCCTCGAGCTCTCCCTTCATACCCCTCACTGCTTCCTCATGTGATCTCCGTGGCACTGGTTCACTGTATTGACTGTCTGATCTGCTCACATGTGCAGCAGATCTCAAAGTCAGTGTTAACAACAAGAGTGAGCTGCTCCAAATTCTCTGGAAAAGCTTTCCCGTAGCAAGTCCTCTGTGACAAGATCAAGGGGACTTGCTCAGGCCACCAAGAGTCATTCCTTCTTCTGTCTTTTGTGACTCAGACTGAATCTGAAACTCTATACTAACAATGCTATTTAGCCAGCCCAGTCTCATGCCAGTTCATTAGATTGTCACGTTAATTAACCTTTTGTTAAGTGTTGATTACAAATTTTAAAGTAATGTGGAACAATGGGAAGCCTATTTCATGATCACAGAACAATTACAGAGTAGTATTGAAACACCAAAAATCCGCGCAGGGAGGCTCAAACAATAAAGGACATTCACCCTGGAGACCGGGTATTGTGTCGGTTCCTTTCCCTGTTCGTCCTTCTTAGCACAGAATGGAGAATGTGTGTATAGGTCTGTGTGGTTGTACTGCGGCAGCATGGTGATTTAATGAGGGGAAACACAACGACCGGTTGTGCTCTGACGCGCCATTGGTTGCTGGGTCCATCCATACTGTTTCATTCACTAGATCACGTTTGTCATCTACTTCCATTATGATGACAAAGCGACTGTGGACAGACGGCATGATACATATGCGTTTAAAGTGGCATCATAGCACGATAAATCTGCTTTTTTTTTTACAATACATTATTTTCTCTGTGAGTAATCAAAATAACCGGACAGCCCTATTCTCTAACCTTAACCATGTCATTTATAGTTGCCATGCACAGATATTGTCGAAACAAATGAGTTTACTTACACACGTTTTCACAAAACGGTCTCTCCTTTTTTTTTTTTTTAAACTCTACATATAATTCCTAAAACTACACACGAGGTGAAACATGCCACATATGTTCTTCAAAATGAAACATGCATTCAAAATGCCATAAGCATCTCAAAATAAGGCATTTGCATGAAATGGCAAACACTTGTAGATATAATATTAATTAATAACATTGAATCTAAAGCTATTTTGTCTTTTATAGGCTGATATCTATATTTCCATACACTGCAATAATGCGAATATAACAAAACAAAGTCTGATTGATTGATTGATAATGCTGAAATAGTCATTAGATAGTTGCATCACCTGTTCTCAAGGTGTGAATTATGTAAGTTGGGCTGCATCTGTCATGGTCAACCCACATGATCAATAAGTGTGGCCCTGATCTCATCAGAGATGGTTCTCCTTCCTTCTCTTCTTTGCCCTCGGCCTCTTCTTCCTCCCCTCCTCCCCCTCCTCCTCTTCCTCTCACAATTCTTCCTCCATGAACATCCATTGTTTACGTTTTTTTTTTACAACTTCTCAGGTCTCTGCAGGGTAAATCCAGACAGCTAGCTAGACTATCTGTCCAATCGGAGTTTTCTCTCTCACGACTAAAACAATTTTTGAACGCACACATATTCCACCAAAACAAGTTTCTCCCCGATGCCATGCTGCAGCGGCTCTGTGCAGAGCTTAGCGCCATCCATGGCGATTGAGATTGGTTTTAAAGAAATGTCAATAAACCAGAGCACGTTTTTCTCCCATCCTGGAATGCTGTGTGGACAATCCAGACCCTGGTCTGGCAATGTGAGACTAAACTGACCCTGACCCAGGAAAGAAAACACAGCTCGTCACTGCTTTCATTTTGCATGGACTTTTCAAACCGAGCTGATAAATGAGCAGTGAGGGACGATAACACAACAGTTTGTGTTGAAGAACAGAATAATTATTTCAGCTGTGACCCTCGAGGCTACTTGAGGGGCCATGCTGACATAATGATCTCGAGCCAGTGAACCGTGTCAGGCACGTCATCTACTGGCACTGCCACATCGCTTCTCAAGAAGCAGTAAATAAGTGCATGCTCCTTCTGCTCAGCTCGGACATTTTACAGTGCACTAACGCACCCTGGAAGGCTGCGTTCATTAAACACTCTGCTCATTACTCTCACAACAGGCCTGCTTATGGGCAAGTGGAGGACATTCACTTTTAAACAGACTGAGTCTCCTTCTCTTTGCATGTGAAATGAGATTGGGCTTCCAGCTGATGGCTTGACAGTGTGTTGGCTCTGTGCAGGGCTGCCTGGGGACAGCGGGGGCACGGCCTCCATGGCCACCGAAGCAAAATGAACACAGCCGTAGTTGTTTGCTGCTGGGAACAGCTGTAAATTACACGTGTCACCGAGCCCTCAAACAGAACAAGGTGTTGCTGTTTGTGGCTGTATGGTTCAGCTGCAGCTTCCAGCAGGTGGTCCACGCAGCTCCCACCATCAGCTGACTACTTATAATTTCAATATAGTTTCTGTTGCGAAGTATTGCGAATGTGCTGTTTAAATGTGCTCATAATGCTTCTAAAATAACATGTCCACATTGGAAAACGCCACATTTGGTATAAAGCAATTTTCTGAATATTCAAACAGAATATGCTGTTTACATGAAATGTATCAAATTTGGATCATTGTCATATATGGAATAATGGTGGAATATTAGTTAGTGCATAAGACTAACACATATATAGAGACTATTTGATGTGAAAAAAGATCCAAACACTTTCCTCAAAGCAGCATCCTTGGCCCAGTGTCTGTGCCGCTGGTCCTGGCTCTCACTCTCCCACACACTCATCCTTTTGTATGACTGGCGAAGATGAACTGCCAAATCATATCATTCAGTAGGGATCTGCGTTCAATAACTGATTGTGTCAGGAAGGACAAGGTAATGGACTTAACACCAAATATGCACTTGATTTGGGGACTGAAGAGCAGAAAAGCCTTTTTTAGTGGCATGACATATTGGAGGCACCGTCTGAGGCCAAATGCATGTGCTTTAATCCAATTCCAGGTTTTCAGCAACATCTGGGGGCTGTCTCACAAAAGCAGAATTTATGAATCCAGGACAACTTATAAAGCGAGGCTTGACCTAGTCTAATCTGTGCATCCTGGCTAGGTGCGTTTCACGAAGGCCAAGCCAGGCTGAAGAGGAGCGACTAGGTCGAGCCAGGCTGAAGTAAATCGGACAGCTGCGTGTTCATGGCTTTCCTTAACAGACCACAAGGTCGATCACATATTTACTGTTGCTAAAATGGAGAATACTCATTATTCATACTTTATACAGGGTGAGCAGCAGCTTATTGTGGAAATATCATGACGTGAAACACATTATTTGTAATGTAATGAAACAACCAGAGTAAGCGTGGCAGACAGTCACGGACCGACTGAATGCGTAAAGCCTAAAAATATATATTTACTGACCACTGTTCTGAATTGAAACTGCCATACCACTCAAGGATTCGGCTACTGTGTTTGCACAAATCAACCGTTAAACTCTTTGCCTTCAAAGTAAGCAAAAGATAACGTTCCTCAGGAAATTTACCATGAAGATCAATTTTCTACAACACTAGAATATGATGTGTAAATATCTCTTTCACTCTCTGTCTCCATATTTCTCTCTCAGGGGCTAAAATGTAAATTACCTAAGTCGTATCACCTTCCACTGCTCACTTTTAATGCAAAGTGTACAACTGTTCGTTTGTGCAAATGTCAAGCAACTCATTGAATGGTTTCAGTTAGGAGCAGTAGTTTGCAAATGTAAATTTTAGATTTATGATTCAGTCGCTCCGCTTTTTTACAGAGGCCGAGTTTTTTCTTTACATAATATCTGCTTTGCTCCCTCATATATATGGACACAGAAAAGAAATACACTGAAAAAAATTTGACTCTCAAATCTAGAAACCATGAAGATAATTACGTGATAAATTCCATGCACTCTATAAACATGAATGTAACAGAGTATATTCATCAGTTATTTCCCCCAAGCTAAATTTACATATACAAACATCATTGAGGTGTCCTCTCCATGTTGTTTCATGCATAGAATACGTCTCCATGGTAACTTAGGTGCCTCTGCTTTTGTGAAACCGAGTCAAGTAAATTAGTAACTGAAATAGCCCTCTGAAAACATACTGAATGACCTGTTGATTCTGTGCACTTCACAATAGCAACAAGCCTATGATGAACTGTGTCTGTGACATATCTCAGAACAACAGAACACTGGTCCTGGGGGGTGATGTCCTGGCTAGTGTCAATTTGTGCAGAGGACATTCCAGCCTTTGCGATTTCTTCCTAAATAAGCTGCTGAATTGGGGCAGTGGTGGAGTTGATGGTGCTTGCATGATTGCTGATTGCATTTGCTTTTATTTGGAAATGGATTTAGCTAAATGCTCTTTTAGATACAGATCATACTTACTTAAAGGGTAACTCCCGTGTCAAACCTATTTCCTATGTTTTTGAGTGTTAAGTGACTGATAGGAACAACAATCTTTGGTCTTTGATCTTCTGAAAATTGGTCCAGCATTAAGCGTGAACGCTGTAACCAGCAGCCACAGACCGGGCTGCAATGTAACCCCATGGGGCAAATGTGCATCGTCAATTTGCTTTTGTATTTTTTTTTTTTTTTTATATTATGTTTTGGGTTTTTTTCCCCTTTATTAGACAGAGAGACAGTGGACAGGCGTGAAAGGGGGAGAGAGATGGGGGATGACATGCAGCAAAGGGCCGCAGGCTGGATTCGAACCCTGGCCCCTGCAGGACTCTGCCAACATCAACTTTAAGACCTTTCTGTTTAACCAGAACAGCTCTGAGGTCGCTAGTGCTAAACCCACCAGACTCCATTAAAAAAAACAGTACTTTTAGTGTGTATAGAGCCACCATATTTTCACATGTAAATCGGTAAGCTATGTGTTTATTTCAACCAAAACTTAAGATGTGATAGTTGGAAAGGTTTTCATCGTTTTGTTTTGTTTACGTCGACTTTGAATGAAGTGTATTTTACGATGCTAAAATTGCTGTATATTTACATGGAGTCTGGTGGCTTTAGCAAACGCAATTTCACGGATGCTCTTATGTTTAAAAAAAACTCTTCTACAGAATATCTATAACCTATATCTAAGGCCAATTGCTTTCACATCATGAACCACACACTCTAGAACCTGACCTTTCTTCTTGATTTGCTCCCTCTGTGAAATGACTGGTGTCTCTTTTCTCTCCTGCTTCCATCTCATGTTGTCTCTCATCAGTCTCATATCCTCTCTTTTCTCCTTTCTCCACTTCTTGCTCATCTCCTCTCTCATCCTCTCTGCTCTCCTCCACTGTGGACACAATAGGCCCAGCCTGAGCATAAAAAGCAGTCACAGCATTATTAGGGCAGGCATGACAGATGTATTAAACAAGCAGGATATGGGAAGACTGTAGTGGTACAGTGGACTATGGAGGACAATGCTTACGCACTTTTTGCGGAATGTGGCTCATTGTGTCAAAACTCTTTTCACACAAGCCAAATAAGACACAACACTCGGAGATAAATAGCTCACTTGATTTATTACAACATTTTCATAATGACTTTACGGACTCAATCGCTACTCATTTTATAAATGATGGTCCCATTTATTTCAAAATAGACGATGAAGCAGGGGATGCTTTAGGATCTGTCAATCAGGACAGAGGCTTAGCAATGCTAACCATGACCCTGTGGACATTAAACAGCTGTGAACTTGTTTTTATCTGTTGTCAGTGTTTTCATCTTAAAGGTCCCGTGGCATGAAAATCATTTCACTTTATGATGTTTTTTACCATTAATATGAGCCCCCCCAGCCTGCCTATGGTCCCCCAGTGTCTAGACATGGTGATAGGTGTAAACCGAGCCCTGGGTGTCCTGCTCTGCCTTTGACAAAATGAAAGCTCAGATGGGCCGATCTGGAATCTTCCTCCTTATGAGGTCATAAGGAGCAAGGTTACCTCCCCTTTCTCTGCTTTTCTTCAGATACAGTATTAGGGGACCACTAAGGTCTATATAAAAGAGACTTCAGATACAGTATTAGGGGACCACTAAGGTCTATATAAAAGAGACTTCAGATACAGTATTAGGGGACCACTAAGGTCTATATAAAAGAGACTTCAGATACAGTATTAGGGGACCACTAAGGTCTATATAAAAGACTTCAGATACAGTATTAGGGGACCACTAAGGTCTATATAAGACTTCAGATACAGTATTAGGGGACCACTAAGGTCTATATAAAAGACTTCAGATACAGTATTAGGGGACCACTAAGGTCTATATAAAAGAGACTTCAGATACAGTATTAGGGGACCACTAAGTTCTATATAAAAGCATCCAAAGAGCACCATGTCATGGGCCCTTTAAACTATGACCCTCTCACTGTGTGTTCTCACTTAGGGTTAGCATTCTGGTAACTTATGGAAAAGTCAGCCCATTTCCAACTAATTCTGTGTACTGCTGTACTTTGAGATGAATGTCTCCAGTACCCGAATGTCTGCGTTTACCTGCAGGCTGCCAACTCTGCTGGATGACTCGCATCGGAAGGTTTGAAAATCAGCAGCTTTCCCTGTTTAGCAGCGCCATTGAAACCATAGACACACTGGCTTAGAAGCATTATCCTCCCCGGCTCCGCCCTTTTGTCTAAATATAGTCACTTCTGGCTCCAAAATGCCAACTGCTGGCTTCAAAACAGCTGTATATATAATTTAAATATATATAATTATATATTTATTTAAGTTCCAGTAGTTGTTCTGACATTTTTTAAATGTTTTTTTATGTTATTTATGATTTCTAGTATATTTCTTGTTATTTTCTGTATGTGTGTTGTCTGTCCTTTTGTGTGCATGTTCCCAATGTGGGATTAATAAAGTCTATCTATCTATCTATCTATCTATCTATCTATCTATCTATCTATCTATCTATCTATCTATCTATCTATCTATCTATCTATCTATCTATGGGTATTTGTTGATTTTATATTTTTGACAAATGCCTTCTCATTAGAACTGAATGAACTGAAGCACATATTGAAGAGAAGCATGGATCATGTTTTTAATTATACTGGCTTTTTCCTCAGCTGAACTATTTGTGTCTCTAAAAACCAAGATAACTACTTTTTGGGGTTTTTGCAACCAAGATATAGCGTTTCCTGGTCCATCTCTAACTCAGCATGAGCCTGTCGGGTCATTCTGACCCAGTTAGGACATTTCTATCAACCACAAAGCAGGTTATTTGAGTCTGTGTGTTAAGAAGAGAAATGTTGTTGCATACATAATACTCCAGTGAGAGCTGCTGAAATTCACATGACACTTTACATTTCACTGTCTCTCTGTAGTACAGCCACTATCCCAAGATTGAGAGACCTCCTTGTTCCTTAAACCCCGTTCAGACCAAAGATTTACGACCAGACGAAACGGTCTCAAAAAAAAGCCTCAGAGAAAAGTTTCAGCAGTCTGAACCGGCCCGTCTTAGCTCAAATCAAACCAAACTCAGCTGGTTGGGTCTCCAGAGGCTGGTTTTAGAACATAAGAGACTTGTTTCAACAGCCAATAGAGTAGTCATCTTGTAAAGTCAGCTACATCAAAATGTTCCAATAATCCATTTCATTTCTGTTACAAACTGGCTCCAACTCGTCTCATCACGAATATTTGGTCTGAACTGGGCTTTATACCCAGGACAGTGGGGCAGCTCCTGGACTCAGCCTAGTGAAACTTCAAATCATCTTTATTTCCACGTAGCCCTGACAATTGTTATTCCACACACATTCTTGAATTTTAGGTTTGTTCATTCTTAATGTTGAAGCTGATTGACCCAAGCTTTTGTCTTCGGAGCAGACCCCATGATGCTCCTAACACTGCCATGTCTCTTTAGTGTACTGCTGTCACCTTATTGTCCTGTTTTGTCTCGTCTTCCTGTGACAACACACTCTTATCTCGTCTGTGTCTCTTTGTCTGGTTTCCCTGTGATGACTGAGGCCATCGCAGCCACTACCTCAAGACAAAGAAACTTAACCCTCATGTTGTCCTCTGGTCAAATTGACCCGTTTTCCTATATCAATGTTCTTTTTAATTACCCAAAATAACATGATTGATTCCACACAACGCTCTTTGGGGTGATTTTGATGGGTAATTTTGACATATTCCAGTCTGTGATTATCCATCAACATCCATTCCTTTAATTTTAGTCTAAATAATTCCTAATTTCTGCTTTTCTAACTCAAACATTAGATATAATTTCCTATAAATGAGGTTTATTGACCATAAATTCTTAAAATAACTGTAAAACTAAAGTTAATAAGTTAGTGAAAACGTCAAAAAAAGTAACAAACATGGGAAAAAAAGCATCAAAAGTGTAGAAAAAGTTAAAAATATCAATAAAAAGCATCAACAAAATTGTTGCTTTTCAATTTTGACGGGAAGACAACACAAGGGTTAAGTCAGAAGGGTTGTGGCTGGTTATTTGACCCACCCACAAAAACCACCTTACTGCCCATCCTATTATATGTATTTTATCCCCATTTAATCAGGATAAATGCACATTTTATAAAATGCATTTCTATAGCATTTTTATACAAATCACTTGAGATTCTGTGATGATTCGTCAAAACAGGAACCCAGAAGCAGACCAGGACAAGGTGAGTAGGAATGATAAGGTGAGTATTTATTGAAAAAAAGCAGTGTAGCAATGGATCTGTCCAGAAGGTAGTCAGTGGATGGAATGGGCAGTAGAGGATGGTGCAGGTCCGGCAATGTAGTTGAAGTTGACGGCTAAGAAGGAATGATTTCCAATCCAGATGAAACTGCAGACAGAGAAACGGGAGGCAGATTAGCGGCAGGCAAAACCAGATAAACGGCAACAGGCTTTCAAAATACAAAATGAGGCTTGAGATGAGAGCTAAACGCACTGATTACGCCATCGATCTGGCGGGGAATGGATGTCAGGTCGTGGCTTAAATGGAGCAGAGGTGGTGATCAGGACCATGTCTGCAGATTGCAGATGACAGCAGGTGTGTATAGTGGCGAATCAGTTGTGATGCGTTCAGGAGACTTGGGACAAACAGATATTGGTTAGAGCAACACAAAACACCGGCAACACCAAATCATGATGCCAGAGACACATTCACCTGTTCACCATCACACCGAGCAGCTGCCATACAATGGATGGACAGCTACACCTCCAGCTGCCTCAGCAGAGCAGAGAACATCACCAAGGACAGCTCCCAACCCCCCCTCTGATCTGTTTGACCTGTTACCCTCAGGTAGGCACTACAGGTGCATCAGAGCACGGACTAACAGACTCAAGAACAGTTTCTTCCCAAAAGCCATATCCACCCTGAACTCACTCATGCATTGACTTCACTCCACAGCCTTCCTTCTTCCCTCCTACTGTGCAATACTGTTATATAATACCTAAAAGGACACTGGAATTCTGTGCAATTTCACACATTGCAATATTTAATATTTAACCATTTCATTTTATTACTGTGCAGTATTTATTTATGATTAAGTACTGTGCAGTATTTATTTATTTGTTGTTAATACTTAACTACATATGTATATAGTTGCTCTCAGGACTCAGGACTGTGCACCAGGTCCCCCCACCCCCTCTCTTTTTTCTTTGCACTACCTATACTTTATATTTTATAGTCTTATATTTTTTTCAACACTGAAAAGGGGTTGCTTCAATCTCATTGCACAGGTACTGCACTTGCGTATAATGACAATAAAGGCATTCTATTCTATTCTACAAGGTGCTGGTCTGACCATCAAGATCCATCTGTAGCGACTGTCTTTGCCAAAGACCTGGAGATTGAACCACGAACCTTTAATATGGGACCACAGCCATAGGTGCCCACTTTGTCTGGCAGAGTGGTACAAGAACAGCTTTACAGGGACCATCAGGGGCTCACTAGTGAAATTGCCATTCATGCTTCAAATTATACTGTGATATACTGTAAATTTCCAACCCATAGTCGTCACCATGACAACTAACAAGAATTACCATTTTGTTTTGTACTAGTCAAATGACAACAGCAAATATAGTGAACAAAAAAAAAGATCTAAGACTTCTTCTATGTACACAAAAGTCTTATTTCTCTCAAATATTGTTCACAAATCTGTGTAAGTGAGCACTTCCCCTTTGCCGAGATAATCCATCCACCTCACAGGTGTGGCATATCAAGATGCTGATTAGACACCATGATTACTGCACAGGTGTGCATTAGGCTGGCCACAATAAAAGGCCTCTCTAAAATGTGCAGTTTTACCGTGTTGGTGAGCAGTTTTTTTATTGGGTCAGTATCTTGTATTATGGTCTCTCTCTCTCTCTCTCTCTCTCTCTCTCTCTCTCTCTGCAAAGGAGAAGTGCTCGCTATCACAGATTTAGACAGATTTGTGAACAATATTTGAGAAAAATAAGCCTTTTGTGTACATAAAACTCTTAGCGCTTCGAGTTCAACTCATGAGAAATGGGGGCAAAAACAAAAGTATTGCGTTTCTAATTTTGTTCAGTGTAGCTTAGTGTCCTTTCTATCTGATTTTATTTCTATTAAAGGGATCTCTGTTTGTTCAAAGTCATCCTGAACACAAATCCATTGGATGTTTCGCTTACCTATGAAGCAAAAAGGTTTTATGGCAGGTCAAAACTGATCTTTTGATAATATTTGAGCTTTCCAAAAAACACAGAGTAGAACTACAGTTGTATAACTGCAGAGCCTCTCACTTAGCAAAGCAATCTAGTTCTATCGGAGCTTTCACATCCCATTTTGAGTGGCACTCGATCAGCAGTGGAGAGATGCCTCCCTTCCACAGGAGAACACACTCTCTTGCTGTTTCAGATAGCTCTCTCCCACTCCAGTTTGCCATGTTTGTAGCTTACAGGTTATTTTTGGGTTAATGCTACTGATCCAGTGAGAGCAGGTCACAATTCTTTGGGTTGGTGCTTGGATAACGTTATCAGCTGAATTATCATACACAGCTACTCACACTAGATAGCTAACGCCACTTACCTGTGCTAACATACCTGTCCTGCCTAACATTATTCCTCTTGTGACTGAAAAGCATGCAGACACAAACATGTGAGTGTCTGACAGTTTAGCTTTTGCTTACCTAACCTAGGCACTTCACAAAAGCAACTTTTTATAAAAAAAAAGAAAACCGTAAGAAAGTAGTCGGCTGGAAATGTTTTTATTTCCGGCCATCAGACAGCGCTCTATGAAGAAATCTGCTTTTATTTATCTGGTTAATGAAACCTGTCTGAGTGAGAGAGAAGCCAACTGTTATGATTTTGCTATTTTGCTTATTTTCTGTCCCGCCTTCTCTGGCTTTTTGGTTCTGTCTTGTCTCCTCGTGTTCGTGTCCTAGCTTCCTCTCCGGTCTTGCGTTGTAGTTTCTGTCTTGTGTTCTCTTGTGAGTGTCTGTATGTTCTGTTTCCTGTTTTATTTTGATAGCCTGGTGTCTTGTGCCGTCTTGTCTCTGGTTTTATACTTGCCTTGTGTTTCCCGCCTCTGTGATTGGCATCCTGGCTGATGTGATTCACCTGGTGTATCATTTGTTCCTCCTTTGCTCGTTACCTCTTGTATTTACCCCCTGTGTTGCCTTTGTCTCTTGTCAGATCGTTTTGTGTGTTCCTGTCAGAGCGGTCTACGTTTGTACCTTTCCAGTGGCCTGTATTCCCCTCTGAGGTTTTCCCTGCCTCTGTGCTCTTTCTTACTCCTGGTTTTGTCTTGGCTTTTTTTCTCTTGGAGCTTTTATACATTTGGATTTTGGACTTTGTTTTTTATACTCTTTGGATCCCTGTGTCGGTGTGAACGTTCTATTTTTGTGTAAAAATTAATTTCCGTAAAACACTCTCCTGCCTGTCTCTGCATTTGGGTCCTCCCCACCCTTACTGTCAGACCAACGTTTACACACTTTGGGGAAAAGAGGTAAGCCAGGAATGTGTTGTGAAGGGGGGGGGGGACCTGAAATGTGCTAATATAAAAAATATGAAGCTAACAATACCACTTAGATTTTAAATGAGGCCTATGACCTCTTAAAATAGAAAACCATATGGGGTAAAACCTTTAACTTTTAAGAGAAAAGGCACAGGTTCTTTAAAATGAGGGGTGAGCAAAGCCAAAACACTGACTAAGGTTAAAAAGCAACAAGCATTTATAGAGAATAAGACTAAAGCCCAAAGTCAAAGTGGAGGAGTACAAGCAGGCTGCTAATACAAGGTTTTATCCGGCCGTCCCTCGGGGTACCTCGCTGCCACTGGCCAAGCCTGCAAATGGAGAAACTGTGACGAACTGTCCTTTTTAACACCATGCAGCAATACACTTAGACACTGGTCTGCAAAGGGACCTACACAGAAGGAAGAGGTTTTTTACACTCTTTCACTTTTGCCACTAGCGTCTCTTCGGTTGCCTCTTGTTTTCCTCGTCCGTTTCTCCCCGTTACCTCTGTTCCGATCTTGTTGGTCCTCTTACCTGGGTGCTACAGTGGCTTATCTTGTTCCTCATTTTTTTCCCCCTTTCTGTCTCAACCCCCGTTGACACAGATGGATGATGGCTGGATATGGTCTACACAGTCCCAGCTTATAGCCTCACATGACACTTTCTGTTCCCATTCTCAAAAATCCTTCGCTATGGGAAACAACAAATTTAGAGCTACCTAGCTATGACACCAAATGACTACAGGTACATACAGTGGCTTGAATAAATTTACACCCCCATGCTAAAGTTAAAAAGAGAAATAAAAAAACATCTTTTGGAAATTGATCTTAATTAAAAAAGTAATCCAACCTTCTAAGGACACCAATTTTCTTTGTGAATGAATAATGCATAAATAAATGTTCTTTTGAAAGACCAGTTATTTCATGGATGAGGATACTATGCATCCTGATAAAGTTCCCTTGGCCTTTGGAATTTTTGGTATTAAAATACACCCCCCCACACACACACACACACATCATCACACACCCTTTACCATACCTTCACCATACTGATTCCATAAGATCATCTCTCAGTGCAAATCAAACCAGCTATTAGGCTAACCATGCCAATCTCTAGGTATGGTGAAGGGTATGTGATGAAGTTGGCTCCCCCCCCAACTTCATCACATGAGTTATTTTAATTCCAAAGGCCAAGGGAATTTTATCAGGATGCATAGTATCCTGGATCCATGAAATAACTGGCCTTTAAAAATAAAGATCTGCCTGCTTGCATGGTGATTTAACATAGGAGTGTGTGTGCTTATACCCCCGGTATTTTAAGTAAGAACACTTGGACTTTCCAATTTTTTTTTTTAAATTAAGGCATTAAGATCAATTTCCAAAAGATTGTTTTTATTCCTATTTTTCCACATAATTAAGGTAATGGAAAGACTAGTTGTGGCACACCTCAGACCCCTGGTGTGCTCGGCACAAGACCCCTACCGTTTGCATACCAGCCCCATCTGGGTGTGGATAATGCAAGGATATACCTGCTGCATACGGCATACTCCTCCCTTGACAGACCAAACAACACAGTTTGCATCATGTTGTTTGACTTCTTCAGCCCCTTCAATACGATCGAGACTGCTGAGGAAAAAACAGGAGAATATGCAAGTTGATGCTCCACTGGTCACATAGATAAACAACTATCTGACAGTTAGACCGCAGGTTGTGAGACTGCAGTGCAGTATGTCTGAGTGTCTGATAAGTAACATCGGGTCCCCCCAGGGAACTGTGCTTTCCCCCCATCCTTTTCACCATCTAAGCTGCAGACTTCATGCACTGCACTGAAGCATGCCATCTGCAGAAATTCTTGGACGATACAGTAGATGTTGGGTGTGTGGCGAGTGGACAGGAGGGGGAGTATAGGGAGGTGATTTACCGCTTTAAGATGGAGTGGGGAGAATCACCTACAGCTGAATGTAGCAAAGACAAAAGAGATGGTGGTGGATTTTAGCAGGAAAAAGTGCCCTGCCCTCTCCAGTGAAGCATTGGGGGGTCAGACGTAGAACATGTAACAACATACAATTACCTGCGTGTACAACTGGACAATAAACTGGAGTGGTATATAAAACACAGCACATTTCCCCTTTATTTCCTCTCTACGCCTCTGAATGGAATCAAGCTGTTGTTTGTTTTGTGGTTCTATTCTACATGAATATGCGAGATCACGTGGGTCTTCCTGACTTCAGCTGTCAGTCGTGGCCGCAGCCGGTTTGCAACAAATCCGGACCTGGTGGGCATTAACACACGGTGGAGCACGGAGCCGACATGCAGCGGCACAGATCCGCAGCCGTTTTGCAACCAGTGCAAATCAAGCGTCAGGCCCCTCACACCATCGACTGACACTGCCTGTTGCCATTTGGCTGTAATAATGTTGTTTGGATTGTGCACTCATTTGTTTGTCTTCCACTTGTTTTCCAGCCAGGGTCTGTTTCTTTTTCATCACACACAGAAAATAGAGAGCTTGACAAAAAGTGTAGTGGAATGACATCACTTACTATACCTTTTAATATTGTTTTTGCGGGTGCAAATGTTCCACCAAAACAAGAATTGACTTGTTAACCCTGGTTGCCTGCAGAGCACTGAGCTGTGTCTAACTGTGTAAACCCAAAGAAGCATTTGGTTAATGTGATGTCCTCTACTGGGACCCCCAGTCTGTTCCCAGTTTGATCTTGAAAACGGACCATGAATTGGTTACAGGCAGCATCTGCTGTTCTGTTGTTTCAACATCCCCGAGGCCACATGCAATATGTCCAAGTTTTATCATCACTGCACTACATTGTTAAAGGTCCCATGACACAGTGCTTTTTGGATGCTTTTATATAGGCCTTAGTGGTCCCGTAATACTGTATCTGAAGTCTCTTTTATATACAGTGAGGCTCGAAAGTTTGTGCACCCCAGGTAAAAAAATTTATTAATGTGCATAAAGAAGTCAAGAAAAGATGGAAAAATCTCCAAAAGGCATCAAATGACAGATTAGACATTTGTATGTCACAAACAGTTAAATTTTATTTCCGTCATTTACGCTTTCATAATAACAAAAAAACAAAAAATGGCGTCTGCAAAAGTTTGGGCACCCTGCAGAGTTAATACTTGGTACTGCTCCCTTTGGCAAGTATCACAGCTTGGAAACGCTTCTTGTAGCCAGCCAAGAGTCTTTCAATACTTGTTTGAGGTATCTTCGCCCATTCTTCCTTTCAGAAGTCTTCCACTTCTTTGATATTTCTGGGCTGTCTGACACGCACTGCTCTTTTAAGGTCTATCCATAGGTTTTCAATTATGTTGAGGTCAGGAGATTGTGAAGGCCATGGCAAAACCTTCAGTTTATGCCTTTTGATGTAATCCACCATGGATTTTGAGGTGTGTTTAGGATCATTAACCATTTGTAGAAGCCATCCTCTCTTTAACTTCAGCTTTTTCACAGATGGCATCAAGTTAGATTCCAAAATTTGCTGAAATTTTATTGAATCCATTTTTAAGTTTTAAGGCTAAGTTCCCTGTGCCACTGGCTGCAATAAAACCCCAAAGCAAGAATGATTCCCACCCCCATGCTTAACAGTTGGACAGAGGTTCTTTTCATTAAATTCTGTGCCCTTTCTTCTCCAAACTTACCTTTGCTCATTCCGGCCAAAAGTTCTATTTTAACCTCATCGGTCCACAGAACTCGTTCCCACAATGCATCAGGCTTGTCTATATGTTCATTTGCAAACTTCAAACGCTGATTTTTGTGGTGAGGACGTAAAAGAGGTTTTCTTCTGATGACTCTTCCATGAAGACCATGTTTGTACGAGTATCTCTTTATAGTGGAATGGTGTACCACAACTCCAGTGTCTTCAGGTCTTTCTGGATGGATCGTGCAGTCAAACGTGGGTTTCAAGCTGTTCTGTCTGATATTGTTCTTGGTCTTCCATATCTTGCTTTAACTTCCACTGTTCCTGATGACGGCCATTTCTTAATTACATTCCGAACAGAGGATATTGGCATCTAAAAACGCTTTGCTATCTTCTTATAGCCTTCTCCTGCTTTGTGAGCGTCAACTATTTTCAGTTTCAGTTTTCTAGACAACTGCTTAGAAGAAGCCATGGTGCTGATTGTTCTGATCTGTATATGTTGTAGAAGATAATCTACATTTTTCCTGGTGACCACAGCTCCTACCTTCATTAACACAAATACTACCTTTTGCAAACTACAAGCAAATAACGGTAACAGCCAAATAGTCAATCAAATTGCAATGGGGCAACAGACAATCAGCTAGCTACCCAATCCACTCTTATTATGAAAGGCTTTAGGCATGCGTATTGTTTTCACACATTCGGAGCACTTGACACTGCAAGCGTGGGCCTATCCCCACTTAGTGGCCTTTCAAGCAAAGCATGTAGAAAACATTTAAAACTATCACTCATTGATCTAAACAGTTTTTTTCAACCTCAAACCTATGTTGTATGTACGTGACAAGATTAATTGTTCTGTGTCGAACAACATTATGGAACGGATCCCTACCCAGATAGACCTTTTTAAAACCTCTTTAAGACCTTTCTTTTTAACCAGAAACCACTCTGAGGTCACTAACGCTAAACCCACCAGACTCCATTTAAAAAAGCATTACTTTTAGCTTTGATAAAGCCAACATGTTTTCACATGTAAATCGGTAAACTGTGTTTATTTCAACCAAAACTAGATTTGTGATGGTTGGAAAAGTGGAAAGGCGATCCAGCACAACTTTTCATAGTTTTATTTTCTTTCTTTCGACTTTGAATGAAGTGTAGTTTATGATGCTAAAATGCTTTTTTTTTAATTTAATTTTTTTACATGGAGTCTAGTTGCTTTAGCCAACGCAATTTCTTAGATGTTTTTATGTTTAATAAAAGGATCTTACTCTCTAACAGAAAGGTTGATCTCCTTAGAAATCTTTTCCATGATGTTGTCAAAAAAAAGCTAGGGTTAGGGTTACACAATTGCCCTATTAGCTTGTTTCTCCGCTGCCGACTGGACCAATGTCAAAAATTGTTGTCCTCATCAGTCACTAGGACACAAAAACAGGAAAATAGGGTCCAGGTTGAAAACTAGGTAGTTACCCTTTACATTTTAGAATAATAATGAGTAGTAGCTGCAACCAAGGGTGTTTTATGACATGCATTAATCCAGAATTATAGTAATTTCTTAATTACCCAGTACAACTAAAACCACAACATGTTTATGTGTTGCCAGCAGGTGGGGCTTTGCCCCATGTGACCCGTCTCGTCGACTCCTACCTGACATTTGTGTAAAGATCTTTCTTTGGCAAAAGCACAGCAGCATTCTTTCAGCTATCAAATAAATGGATTGCCCAAGAGAGTAAGATGGGAGATATTTCTCTCTTGAAATGGCCTCCTGCCATCTGTTTCCTTCCGTTAATTGCTCTGGAGACCCTCACCCACCCGGGTTCATCTCCGTTCACCTAAAACGTTCGTAGGAGAAGACTGACACAACTTACTCCTCACGACTTTATTCATTTAAATGACTTGCTGAAACAATTACCTGGTTTATTAATAATACACAATTTATTATTGTAATTAGTGGCTAAGTTTAGCTCAGCGGTTGGGGATTTAGATCCTGTATATATACCATGCATATATTGAATTTATCAGCATTTTCCAAAATAGAACGCACCTCGAATGAAATCGTCCACCAACTGTTCTTGTGCCTGTGAGCAGTCTGCTGCTGCTACTCTCTCTCTCTCTCTCTCTGACCTCCCCACCCCTCACTCGCCTCTCCTATCCAGCTGATCTACACCGGGCTGTAATCGACACCAACAACAGACCCCTCTGTCCCAGACCTACTGTATGCGAGGTGTTTTTCCTTGCCTCCCCCACAGGCCCCTGACCTTCCTGTGGTTCTGAATAACACTTTGTCCACACAGGACACAGGACCGATCTTTAATAGCAGGGTTTTATCTGGCTCAGAATGGGTCTTTGGGGGGTGACTACGCACAGCAGTAAGCAGCATGATCGCTCTGCTGTCAACGTCAATATTATTTGTATAGCACTTTTTATTACACGTAAACCCAAAGTGCTTTTCATTAAAGAAAAAAGGGAAAAATCAAAAAGGGGAAGATGCATCTGTCCTCTTTTTTAACTTTAGTAGCGTATGCTGCAGTTTTTTTGCACTGCAACTTAGGAAAATACATGCAAATAGACCAAAACATTGTTATTTTTCTATTTTGACTAGTCATTACATTGTGTTTTTTTTTTAAATACAGTAATCTGTACCGCTGGTATATTCACCTGTGTGTGTGTGTGTGTGTGTGTGTGTGTGTGTGTGTGTGTGTGTGTGTGTGTGTGTGTAAGACCCCTTCTATAGCTGGAACTACCTCAGAGGCGGTTTTGATTACTTTGCCATTGTCAGTCTGTCTGTCTGTCGACAGCTTTTACAACTGTGCTTAATGCAGTCACAAAACTTTACAGGTGTGGAGTTGACATCAAAATGAATGCCGCTTTCGGACAGGGGTGCAAAATCCATACATTTGCAATTTGGTTTGGCGATGTCAGGCTAGACTCATGGACTAATGCATCAAAATCAACCCTTGACCTTCAACTACTTAAAAAAAAATGTTGATAAACTTGAACTATGATTTTTGCAGCTGTAAGCAGTCCAACAAAGTGCTGCCGCAAGGGACTAAACACTGAGAGATACATATACACACTGTGACACGCTCCAGATTGTATTGCAATGATTTATTCCTCCACACATAAAATACAACTAGTACTGCAGTTACCAAATGTATTACTTTGTGTCGATATAAAGTTAGTTAGTGCAGCGGTCAACAGAAAGTGTTTGTTCCCAGGCTCACCCCCTCTCTGTCACAGCTCAAAAACCCTAGGTGAACACAGGAAGTCAACAAATGTCATCCCTCCCTCTCAAGCTGCAATAAACACATTTACAATATAAGTGCACAATATAATAATAATATAAATTAGACCATAAACATCAAGTATGTGTTTCAGTTTATGGAAGTGGAGGACCCAAATGCAAAGACAGGCAGGCAGGAGAGAGTTGATGTTGGAGTTTATTTAACAAAAACAGGGAAATGCCAAAAGAGATCCAAAAATGCAAAAACAAAGTTCACCATTCAAATCTCCAAAGGGAAAAGAAGAACACCAAAAACAGGAACACAGATACTGGGAAGACAGAATGCCGGAAAAGTTCAAACATTGAAACCACCGACAGGAACACACAAACACAACAATCTGACCAAGTACATGGGAAGATAAAGACTAAATACACAGGGTAATGAGATAACAAGAGGCAGGTGACACAAGGGCTGCTGGGAAACAGGTGGAAGACATCAGGTAATCACAAGAGCGGGAAAACAAAGGAAGTAAAACTGAAGACAAGACAGCACAGAAAACCAGACAAAACAAAATAAAACAGGAAACAGAACATACAGACACTCATAAGAGACCACAACACCAAAGACCAAAAAACAATCTCAAGGACAAAATATATAACAAAATACCAAACCATAACAGTATATGGCTCCTACAACGATTATACTTCATACTTTGTATTATAATATACAACAATTACATTTATCTTGCTCTTAGTCTCTGTAAATGAGGATAATCTCAGTGTCTCATGAGTTAAAATGATTACTGATTGAAGGTCAGATCAATGCTACAACAGCTGCTCAGTCAAACTGTATGACAAATCCAGGTTTTTATTTGGAAGTAATAAGTCTAAAGTAACATCCTTGCACAGGGAGTGCTTGTTTGTGTTGTCATATTATGACGGCAATGAGCATTGTAGGCCTGCCTTTCATTTTTAAGCATATTGTAAGACTGTAGCCACCAGGAAAAGTGATTGATGACAGAAAAGGGAAAAGCATGGGTGAAGTAATTCCAAGGTTTTAACCATTGTTGATTGATTTAGTTTGGCTTTTAAGGTGTGCAGTGAGGAGATAAGCATGCGTGCCTGAAGGACAGCAACACTAAGATTAAACTTTGTCCCAGAATGTACACTGCCCAAGAATCAAAGACACAAATGAGTCAACCAGAGGAAATCCGCTCAAAGTCACATTGAACAAAGTCATTTGTGGTTATTGGCAAATATGTTTTTTTTTTTCTTTTGGAATAGATCATTTATAATTTAATTTATACTCTTTATTGAACTCCTATGGGGAAATTACAATTTACACTCTTTTGTTATTACACACTACACACAGGCCTGAAATACACACATTGAGGGGGGTTCAGTGCCTTGCTCAAGAGCACCTTAGCAGTGCCCAGGAGGTGAACTGGCATCTCTACAGCTACAAGTCCACATTCCATACAGTGGCGACTGTGGGTCTTTGGTTGTGTGGTTGCCTGTCAATTGGAAGGTTGGTGGATCAATCCCTGGCCCTGATGTCCCCTCTCAAAGTGTTGTTGGGCAAGACACTAAACCCTGAGTTGTGTGTGTATGAGTGTTTATCTGATGAGCAGGTGGCAACTTGTACGGCAGCCTCGGCCACAGTGTGTGAATGGTTCCTGTACTATGTAAATGTGCTTTGAGTAGTCGTTAATACTAGAAAAGTGATAGATATTATACTATTATTATTATACTTTGGTCCGTGCAGGGGCTTGAACCAGAAACCCTACGGTTCCCAATCCAACTCTCTACGGACTGAGTTACTGCCACCTCTAAGATAGAAGAAGAACATTAAGTACCAGTGTTTCCCTGCTGTTTTTACTGTAAACTTTAAACTGAATAGTCAGGGCGTCGGACTGGGGGGGAAAGGGGGACTAAGTACCCAGGGCCCTCATGTGAGGAGGACCCAAAAAGACGCTAGAATGTATAGCTGTGGATGCGGGGAGGGGCCCATAGAAAATGCTTTTCTACATGGCCCAGAATTTTGTGCTACGCCCCTGTGAATAGTCATCACAAAAGTCCAGTATATTGTTATAGTGTGTAAGGCAGCTGCGGCTCAGCTGGTAGAGTGGTCGCTTACCAATTGGAAGGTTGGTGGTGAACCGCAAATTGTGCTTGATGCTTCACCACCGGAGTGTAAATGTGTGTGGATGTTAATCTGATAAGCAGGTGACACCTTGTGTTGCAGCCTCTGCCACAGTGTATGAATGGTTCCTGTAAAGCACTTTGAGTAGTTGCTAACGCTAAAAAAGAGGCCATATAGACACAATTCATTTAAGGCAGTAACACACTGCTGCTCACTGTTTGAGGATATTTTCAAAGTAAAGTGATTGAAAATTAGCCGCTATGATGTGTCAAAGGAGATTGCTTTCTCTGAATCACATTGACAGCTGTTTTGGAAACAGCTTTGGGCTGAATGCAAACAAAAAGTGCTGAGCAAATTTTAAAAACTCCCTGGAGAAACAGGAGAAAAGAGGAAGGATAAGAAAAGACATTATTGCTACAAAGACACTTGGCAAAGACACTTGGCAGATTTTCTTATCACTTCAGTCTCTATCCAGAGAGAAAACTAAAGAAAAATACTTACAAAATAGCTATGACATAGTTCCGTTAATGTAAGATTATAATAAGCTGACAAAAGGTGTGGATCTGTGTGAAGCTGTGTGTGTCATTTGCCAACATAGCTTGTCATATCACCAGGAAGGCAATCATTTCATCCCATCCACTTCCTGTTCTTGTGTCCGTAGGACATGGTCAGTGCGTCCTACAGGTGTTTACGTGTGACACACACTATGACACCATTAGTCTCGCATTGTCAGACCCAGTGATGTAGCCTAGTATTTTGTAGTGGGTATACTGTGATTTTTCCCTTCCCACTTCATAAGCGTCCGTCCCAGAGCGACAACCCAATATGTATTGTGTGTGCAGGGAACTGCAAGGTTTAGCAGGGCATAGCAGGGCGTAGCAAGGCACTGCAGGGCGTAGCAGTGTGTAGCAAAGTGCCTATCAGGAACAAGCAACACAACTTCGATAGAAATCATATCACATCCATACAGGAATGGTAGTATACATCTGATAAAACATAAGAAATGATATGACACCCTGGTATCAGGTTAGTACTTGGTATTGGCAGATATGCAAATTCAAGTATTGGAGTAGGTATTGGGAAGCAAAAACTGCTGTCGGATCATTTCAGAGTTTTATAGACTCTGCCCCGTGTCTGGAGCCACAGTGCTAGGACTCCCCCCTCCCCCACACACATCCCACCTCTTAAGTGTTTTCACAGATGCAGTGCTGGCACACAATGTGCAGTCAATGTATTATGTTTACTCAAATGTGCACAAACGCTTGACAACCATAATCAGATTCACTTCAAGGCCTAGCTTAATTAACTTCTCTAAATCCTGTTATAGATTACGCCTTTTCATTTATTGGGAGGAAGTTCACTGTACGTATGTATTTCCATCCCTGCTTCTTTTGTAAGTATTAAAGCCTGCTCATTTTATGGCCCAGTGCATTCAATTATTCAGGTTTTCATTGTCTTAGCAGGGATAATATTCTTGCCCTTCCTGTAATGGTCCTCATTCTGAGTGATGGGTTTGTCATGGTGGCTGTATGGATGAGTTAAGGTCCCCAAGCACTAATCATTTACCCCCAACATGAACTTTTCTGTGAAACATGAGTCATTGTTTTCTCCGATTCTGAAAAAATAGGGTAATGAACTGAGCTACGCGGAGGGTTTTGGATGTTGCAGAACAACTATAGCAGATACTAAAGGATTGACTGTATTAGTATTATTATTATTAATATTAGTCAATATTCACAAAATGTCTCTAGGTAATTTATTGTTCTTGCTACTGTCGTGATACCAAATACATACCAGGTGGTAGCTTATGTGCGATCACAGAAGGCTTGTGTCATGTGGATGCTGTGACAGTGTTGTGGTCATTACTTGGAATTCCTCATGAGGGAGACAGAAACAACGCACTGTAGCTTTAATAGCAGTTAGTGTGCCCCGCACTCTTGGGGCCTGAAAGGTGAGCATTGCAACTCTTATCTTAAAGCCGCTGGATTCCTGTAATACCACGAGATCACGCAAGAATGGCGAATCAGTTGGAATTAGTCAGTTAGTTAGTTTGAATACGTTGCATGTTACTTTATTACATGGATTTTGCAGTGCACAGATTTAAAAAAAAAAATTTAAATTAATTTTCCGTTACAATTTTGAATAATTTTTTTCTAAAATGAGAGTGCAGGAATCTCGACTGATTGGTTCTGCATAGAAGAAATAAAGTTCCTCACTCGCAGTTATAAAAAAAAAAAGGTTTTCCTTGGAACGTCATACATTAGAGAGATTTTTTCAAAGATCATAAGAACCCTTTCTTAAAGAGGTCACCTACTTCAATTATTCCTTTCTTTTTATGTGGGCATTTTCAGCCTTTATTTTGATAGGACAGCAGAAGACATGAAAAGGGAGAGAAACAAGGGAATGACATGCAGCAGAGCCCCGGCATCCCGGCCCGCTGCATCAAGGAGTAAACCTCTATATATGGGCGCCCTCTCTACCAACTAAGCTATCCAGGCCCCCAATTGTTCCTTTCTTTGCCCACATGTCTGGAATCCTGCATCCAGCTTGTCTGGTTTAAATGAAACATTGCCCCACACTGGGCTGAATCATGACAAAGAGGCCAATATGTTCACCCCATACCATACATTAACCATAGTAAGAACTATAAGGTGAGCAGCATGTGTTGGCTGGTATTGTAGTCTACAGGTGAACACAGAACTATAAGCTCACACAGTGACTGCTTGGCTTTGTGTGATACTGAAGTTCTTTGCCCTGAGCTTTCCAGACAGCACTTTTGGCTTTTTCAGGCTGACAGCCCTCTGGCAAAACAACTCAAGGGTCTTCATCAGTGTGGGCATGCTCTACAGGGTTCCAGATTCATGTGTCATCCACACATGAACCAGGAAGTCCGATTTCAATTTTAAATTATTTTAAGTATTTTAGCTTTGATGAATACAGGCACAAATGCCATGGTACATTAAAGGCAGTGGTTGAATGGAACGTACAATTACATGAATGTAAAGTACATTTACTCAAGTACTGTACTTAAGTACAAATATTGAGGTACTTGACTTGAGTCTTTTCTTTTCTTGCCAATTTCTACTTCTACTCCGTTACATTTCAGAGAGAAATATTGTACTTTTTACTCCACTGCATTCATCTGACAGCTTTAGTTACTAGTTACTTCAATTCAATTCAATTTTATTTATAGTATCAATTCATTACAAGTGTTATCTCGAGACACTTTACAGATAGAGTAGGTCTAGACCACACTCCATAATTTACAAGGACCCAGCAGTTCTAGTAGTTCCCTCCAGAGCAAGCAACAGTGCGACAGTTGCGAGGAAAACTTCCTTTTAGGCAGAAACCTCGGACAGACCCAGGCTCTTGGTAGGCGGTGTCTGACGACCGGTTGGGGTTAGAATGAAGAGTGGCAATAACAGTCACAAAAAATAATAGTTTGTTGTAGTTCTTTGTAGTAGTTCATGGCATAGCAGGGCACTGTGCGGCATTACAAGGCACAGCAGGACGTAGAAGGGCACAGCAGAGCGTAGCAGGATGAACATGGCATTGCAGGACGTGTAGCGGGACCATGGCGACAGCTGCTACCATGATTTTGGAGCCTCCCTGATCCAAGGAAACATGCTGGGCAAAAAAAAACATAAGGACTCCGGGAATGACTCCCAGAGCTAGGTTAGTAACAAGCATTTCTGGGACATGGATGCATACAAATGGAAAGATAAAAAGATAGAGGAGAGAGGAGCCCAGTGTGTCAAAGGAAGTCCCTTTATCAATCTAAAATCTAAAAGCTTTATCAAAGAGGTAAGTCTTAAGCCTACTCTTAAATGTGGGGACGGTGTCTGCCTCCTGAACCCAAAGTGGAACTTGGTTCCACAGGAAAGGAGCCTGATAGCTAAATGCTCTGGCTCCCATTCTACTTTTAGAGACTCTAAGAACCACAAGTAACCTTGCATTCTGGGAGCGCAGTGCTCTTGTAGGGTTGTAAGGTACTATGAGCTCTTTAAGATAAGATGGTGCCTGACCATGAAGAGCTTTGTAGGTGAGAAGAAGGATTTTAAATTCTATTCTGGATTTTACAGGAAGCCAATGCAGAGAAGCTAAAACAGGAGAGATGTGATCTCTTTTCCTGGTTCCTGTCAGAACACGTGCTGCAGCATTCTGGACCAGCTGAAGAGTCTTTATGGACTTTTTCGAGCAGCCTGATAATAAAGAATTGCATTAATCCAGCCTAGAAGTAACAAATACATGGACTAGTTTTTCTGCATAATTTTTAGATAGGATATTCCTTATTTTTGCAATATTACATAGGTGAAAAAAGGCGATCCTTGAAATTTGCTTTATGTGGGAATTAAAGGACATGTCCTGATCAAAGATAACTCCAAGATTCCTCACAGTGGTGCTGGAGGCCAGGGTGATGCCATCCAGAGTAACTATCTCTTTGGATAATGTGTCAAGGAGGTGCTTGGGCCCCAGAGCAATAACTTCAGTTTTATCTGAGTTTAACATTAGAAAATTACAGCTCATCCAGGTTTTAATATCCTGAAGGCACATTTGAAGTTTAGCTAACTGATTAGTTTCATCCAGCTTGATCAATAGATATAATTGAGTATCATCTGCATAACAATGAAAGTTTATGGAGTGTTTCCTGATAATATTGCCTAAAGGAAGCATATATAAAGTGAACAGGATTGGACCGAGCACAGATCCTTGTGGGACTCCATGACTAACTTTGGCGTGCACGGAGGATTCATCTTTAACATGAACAAACTGAGTTTGATCTGATAAATAAGACTTAAACCAGCTTAGAGCAGTCCCTTTAATGCCAATTAAATGTTCCAATCTCTGTAATAAGATATGCTGGTCAATTGTATAAAATGCAGCACTAAGATCTAATAACACCAGTACAGAGATAAGTCCTTTGTCCGATGCAATCAGGAGGTCATTAGTAATTTTCACAAGTGCTGTCTCTGTACTATGATGAACTCTAAATCCTGACTGAAAATCCTCAAATAAGCTGTTGCTATGCAGAAAGTCCCATAGCTGTTTGGCAACTGCTTTCTCAAGAATCTTAGAGAGAAATCTTTACACATGTCTGCACACAAAACCCATGTAGTTTATAAAATCAGATGTTTTATTATAAATGAAACTAGCCAACAAGATAACAACCTACAAGTCCAGCTGAAATGATTAAACCATTAAATCCAAAACTGTTTGGATCAGTTCCACTTTCTAAAATGGGATTTTTATTTTTACTTTTAATACTAGGGTCTAGACCTAAGGAGCCTAACTATATCCATCCAAGATGGAGCATCTCCAGAAGAAAACTCTCTTATAGTTCTCGATTGCGTTGCCTAATAGTACCAAAACAATGTGGACATTTCAGTATCAAATGGAAGATACAGCAGGTAATCTACTGAGGAGATGCACAATGAAGGGAGTTTGTGTGTGAGATAGAGTGGGCCAGAATGTGCCCAGTATGAAGGACAAATGGTGAAAGAGAAGAATAAAACCGATGATTATCAGAGTCCCTGTTGCAAGTTGAGTTTCCTTTCCTCTGCAATGCAGCAGACAGAGGACAGAAACATCAGACGGGTGGAGTAGGGCCGATGTGTAATTCAAATCTGAGCTTTGACAGATTTATATTTTAGAGCCAGAAATCCTGGAAGTCATCACACACATACACACACACACACACACACACACACACACACACACACACACACACACACACACACACAGATAGATTTGGTTAAATAAAGGAATTTATAGGATGGATCATAGGAGGAGTACTACAAATAAAAAGGCTGAGGGTGTTGCTTAAATCAACAATAAAAAATCCAACCAAAAACTGACTCCTTACTCAAGGTTTCAACCGGACTAAATACAGACACAGCAAGATACAACAAATCACAGCTGCACGGACTCATAATTTCGAATTCAGATTTACAAGAGACAAATTATGTTCATTTTCAGGTTTAACCTATTTTGTTTTTTTTTACTAAAACATGGTTACATGCTTTAATGTTCCAAAAACATGTTCCCATGTCCTTTATCAGAGTAGAAAGTATTTTGTTCACTGAAGTTGTGTCAGCTGGTAATGGAGCTCTCAAGTCTCAGTGATCATCCTGCAGGGTGTGCATGTGCATACTGAGGGGCAAATTCACCAAAGGATTTCTGGTGTTTTTACTGCCGCATGCACAACCAACAAACCTGCACCAATAAGACAAAAAGAAACCTTCAAAGAGCAGCGTCTCTGTGCTCCTGTGCTATTTTTATGGTTTTAAATGAGGTAATACACAGACATTTGGCTAATGAGAGGTGTCACGCCCAGACTTTTTCAGTAGTTGTAACAAGACATTGCAATGCCAGGTATGCTTATGAGCGGTTATTTCAAAGAAATATATAATTTTGATTTTGGTATTTTGTAATGCCAATACAACCTCATCACCAAAGTGGTTGCTAAATTCCCTGGGTTCGTGCAACAGAGCTACCTTTTAAGAACAACAGTCTCTACAGAATTGAGCAAAACATGGATGACAACCCCAGGCTAGTGATAAGAAAGTTGTTTCATGAAAACATTCGTACTGTAAATATTACTTGCAATGTTGAAAGGAAGATGGTTAACACTTTGTTATAACTACACAAGCAGCAATCGTATCTACTTTCAATTCAGATTGGCAAATATATTGTAAACTTAGAAATTGTGTAACGAACTTAAATAGGAAGAAGAAGAAATTGTACTATAATAAGAAAATTACAGAAATAAAACATGATAGTAAACAGTTATGTAATACATTGAATAATATATTAAGAGGAAATGATAAATCAACTCCGGCTTATTTAGAAAATGAAGGTGATATTCTTACTAAACCAAGTGATATAGCAAATTATCTCAATGATTATTTCATAAATAAAGTAAATAATCTTAAAAAGACTACACAGCTATATAACACGGACTTGTCAAAAATATTGATAGATAAGATCATGGAAGGTTAAATATGTAGCTTTCAATTTAAGAGTGTCAGTGTCTCAAAGGTTGAATTACTTCTGATGAATTGTAAAAATAAACCACCTGGTGTGGACTATCTCGAATATAAATTGATTAAGCCTATAGTTTCAGTCATTGCTCCTATTATTGCACACATAATTAATAACTGTTTTATGGAAAATATATGTTTGCAAGCATGGAAAATATGTAAAGTTGTGCCAATACCTAAGAATAAGAAAATGCCTTTCTCTGGATCAAACAGTAGACCAATAAGCTTATTACCAATTCTTGGTAAAATAATGGAAAGAATTGTTTATGAACAGATTCAGGTTTATTTTTTAAATAATAATTTAATTACAGTTTTTCAGCATGCATACAGAGGAAAACACTCAACAGCTACTGCCCTGACTCAGATGATTGATGACTGGTTTAAGGATATCGACGAAAAGAAAATAATAGGTGTTGTAATGCTTGATTTTACAGCAGCATTTGATATAATTGACCACAATTTACTGTTGAAAAAATTGGAATATTATGGTTTTTCACAAACAGCATTATTATGGATGGAAAGTTATTTGACTGATAGGAGACAATTAGTTTACTTTAATGGAAGTTGTTCAAGAATAAGGCTTGTGGAACAAGGAGTGCCTCAGGAAGTTGTCTTGGGCCACTCCTTTACACAATCTTTACAAATGACTTACCATCTGTACTAGATAAAGCGAGCATCTCGATGTTTGCGGATGATTCTACTATATATATGTCAGGAACTGATATTGGTGATCTAAATACGGACCTACAGAGAGAGCTACAGTTAGTGGTGGACTGGATAAGGAGTAATAAATTGATTCTTAATGAATCTAAAACTATTAGTTTAGTAGTTGGAACTCATTTTTCTTTACGTTCCAAACCGAAACTTAAACTTAGTATTGACCAAATTTTTGTGGCGCAAAGAGAAGAGGCAAAATGTTTGGGTGTTATGATTGACCATAGACTGAGTTGGGACAAACATGTTCAGAAGTTGGTAACTAAAATGGGCAACACCTTGTCAGTTATTAAAAGGTGTGCACATATCTTTACACCACAAACAGTTAAATTAGTCCTTCAAGCTTTGTTTTTTTCACACCTGGATTACTGCTCAGTAGTGTGGTCCAGCACTTCGGCAACTAATATGAAAAAATTACAAGTGATTCAGAATAAAGCTGCACGTGTGGCTCTCTCGTGTGGGTTTAGATCAAATGTTGATAAAATGCATGAACAACTCTCATGGCTTAAAGTTAAAAATAGATTTGTGTATTCGTTAATGGTTTTCTTATATAATGTTATAACAAACAAAACACCTTTTACTTTATTCACAAAATTATCTTTTAGTACTACTACACATCACTATAGAACGAGGCATGCAGTAGGAGGGAGTTTTATTTTACCTAAAGTAAAAACTAAATCAATTCAACGTTCAGTTAGGTACAGAGCAATGTGTGAATGGAACTCTCTCCCAAAGACCATCAAACACGACTCTCAATATGGTTTTAAAAAATCACTTAAAACATATTTATTTCAAAGGAATTGAACATTTAATATGAAATTAGTTGGGTATAGGGCTTTTGTTATCCTATTTCTTAAAATAGATTTATCTATTCGGAGTAGTGCTTTTGTTTTATTTGTATTAATTGCATTAACTGTATGATTTTTGATTTTAGTGTTAAATGTATGTCTGTGTGTGTAATGAAATGTTGAAATGAGTATTGTCAAGGAAAGATTGTAGGACCCCAGGAAGAATAGCTTTTAGTGTATGCTAAAGCTAATGGGGATCCAAATAAACAAACAAACAAACAAACAAACACACTATGAATCATTAGTTAAGTAATGCTTAGTTAAAGCATTCTTCCTACATTACATACACATTAGTATTTAACTATGCTTTTGTGTTATAGGTTGTCTACATCCATGATGTTCTACTTCAGGGAACGTTCAGGTGTCGCCGGAAATTCCACTGGATGTCCCTCTTTTTGGCCGGATGTCCCTTCACCCTTCCTACCAGACTCTGGTCCATTAGCCTTGACCTACCAGGCTCTGGTACATTAGCCTGGTCCTACCAGACTCTGGTCCATTAGCCAGGTCTTACCAGACTCTGGTCCATTAGCCTGGTCCTACCAGACTCTGGTCCATTAGCCTTGACCTACCAGGCTCTGGTACATTAGCCTGGTCCTACCAGACTCTGGTCCATTAGCCAGGTCTTACCAGACTCTGGTCCATTAGCCTGGTCCTACCAGACTCTGGTACATTAGCCTGGTCCTACCAGACTCTGGTACATTAGCCTTGTCCTACCAGACTCTGGTACATTAGCCCAATCTTACCAGACTCTGGTCCATTAGCCCGGTCCTACCAGACCTTGCCAGACTATATTATAGGTGACAGTGCAACCATGGATGATGACTCCACTGTGCAATCCAACAAATGACAGGGCAGCGGCTTACAACCCGCCACACATCCCATCAAAACACAGTGGTGTAATTGAGCGCACCTTCGGCATTCTAAAAAGCAGATTTAGATGCCTGGCTCGTAGCGGATCAGTGCAGCAATACTGTGTAGTCCCTCTAAAGTATACCAGATTATAGTTGTGTACTGCATCCTTCACGGTCTGTGTGTGAGAATAATAAAGACTCAGAACCAGATGCAGAGGTACCACCTGCCCTGCCATCTCATTTAGGAGCGTACGAGCACGGCATGTCAGACAAAATATTGTTTAACATTATTTACGATAATCTGCTGTGTTTTTCAGTTAGCCTGTCTTGATCTTGCAAACGTCTCCACAACAAATCCACCTATGTGTGACCTACTGTACATTTTTTTTTCTTCTGTAAATAATATGCTGTGCTTAAACTACTACTACTTAAACAGCTATTTTGTATATATTTGTTTCTTCTTCTGTATTTGCTGTTGATTTTTATTAATGTTAATGTTTTATTTTGTGTATGTATGCACCATGTATATCACCATGGCAAATTCCACATAGGGTAACTACTGGCAATTAACTCCTTTCTGATTCTTTCACTAAACAACTTTATTCTTATTACTATAAAACTTTTCAACACAGACAAACAAAAGTAGATAAATCGCTCAATAAATAAGTAATAACAAAAATTAATACACCTTAACTTTACTCTTAATATAGCAATTCACTATCCTCATCTCACTTCTCAGCACAGTGGGAATTATTTTGGATTCAGGACCATGGACAGCTCCGTGCCAACTCCTTAATTTTCAGGTAAAGCTTTGGGGACTGTTGTTTCATGAAATCATAAATGTCTTTTTTGAAAATACATTTTAAAAAAAGAGAGAAAGAAATTAATAGAACGGACGGGAGCTACTGGCTCTGGGCCTCAGTTCTTGCTGCACGGCTCTCAGTTCAGTTGTTAGACCCTTCAATAGGGAAGCACATTTTCCTGTGCAGATGTTGGTTTTTTATGCTCTGACATAGAGAAGAGTGTCAATCTCTTTATAGTTTACAGGTACTGAGGGGGGTGTAATGTCTACCAAATTTTGACTGGGCAGCCTAAGCGATTGGGTGGAGGATACATGGGCCGGGCAGCCAGGGATCAGCTCTAAAAAGTCCTTGATGCGTTTAAAAAACTGTGCTTTGATTAGTGTGGATCCAGCTAAGCTGCTGGTTATTTTAGGCAGCGGGACAGCTTCGGAAAAATGTGCACACATCGGTAAGTACTGCTGGAGGGATAGTTTGTTTTACCAGCGACCTGACAGCTTGGTCAGGTCTATCGTATTTGAACCCTTACCAAAAGACATGCTTGAGCTGATTTTTGTTACACCTATGTGTGATATTTGACTTTGTAGTAAAATAGAGTGAGTCAAACATATTTTTTCCAATCTAATTGATGGAAACATGCTAATAATATGACAAGACCCCATTGAAGCTCCTCAAATGTGCTGTTGGCTACAGGTAGGGTGTTTTGAGCCTATATTTGTTGGCCCAATTGGATTAATCAAAAGTATGCCGAATTAGATATTTCTTGTTTGCATTGTACCCATGGCTGTATAGGCAACTATCTCTGGATTACTTTAATACTGTAGAAAACTCATGCTTTGCCCCGCTCCTCCCCTCCACACAACTGTTGGGCGGGTTACAGGAACTGAGGGCTAATAAATGACATAACTCATCGTGATTAAAACTCCCACATGACTGCTTACAGTAGAAATAGGATGTTATATCCTCTCACATACATAACCCATCCTTGCAAACCATTATACAATGTGAACTTTCCACTGGTTATAGAGTTGGTGTTGAGTATAAATCTATCTGGAGGTCGAACTCTTGTTATGTTGATTACAGCTTATTTGAAATGAATTTGTTGAAACAATATCATGGCTAAAAGCTTTTATGAAAAACTAACTAACTCATTTGTCTGATATCCAGATGGGGCTTTCAATCAAAACTGCAATCAAAACGGCCCATTAGGGCTATACAGCCAATTAATTACAGAGCAGACTGACTGTACTGGTAATTGTAAAGCCATACACCTTTCGGCCAGTATTCTATTTTCTTTTCACGTTTTTGGGACATGCTTCCACAGCACATATAGTGCATGTTTCTTTGTTGTGTATACATATATACATGTATACATGTACTTAACATTTACTGTAAATTAAGCTTTAGCATGAGTTCAGTCAGGAATACTATACTTTTGCATGATTAGGTCTTCTTTAATTCTCATGCATCTGCATTCACTCCTCTCACAAATGCTCACTCATTATTCCCTGCTGCCTTGTCTGGGGCTACCAATTAGCTCTTCAGCTGCTCCTAACAGCTGGGGCACGTTCAGCCCCGATAAAATGTAGCAAAAGTTTTTTTTACTGAACACCCTGTTTTGTGCACAAGCGCTCTGCAGATGCATCTCTGCTGATTGGGTATCACCTGTGACACAGCCAATGAATGAGAGACACGGCAACCATACCAGAGAGAAAGATATCTCAAGTATTGGACACCGTTTCACACCGTTCCAAGGAAATGTTGTTCAACCAGAAAACCATAGCAAAACGGTGCAGACCGTTTTTAGATTGAACATGCCCCTGGTTACATTTGTTGATCCCATCTATCCATTAGCTCAGAGACAACCCCACATTGTTAGCCTATCATCCTGCTCCTGCATTGTTTAAATAATAATAATAATAATAATAATAATAATAATAATGTACACTATAATAATAATAATTACAATTTACACTCTGTTGTTATTACACACACATGCTCAGTACCTGCACTAAATGGAGAGATGTCAAAGTGGGTGTGGGGCATCCCATGATCCCATGGAAAGGCACCCCCGAGCAGTTGGGGGTCAGTGTCTTACTTAAGACTCCAGCTACCAGTCCACCACTATACTATTGATCCGTATGTGGACTTGAACAAGCGACCTTCCGATTCCCAACCCAATACCCTACAGATTCTGTCTCTGCCTTTAGTAGGTGTGGGGCATTCTCAGCCGTTATGCTATCTGTGCTCCTCTCTGTTTTCCTCTCTGTGGTTGTCAGCTGTCATTGCAGTGCAAATTGTCCCATCGATATATGGGGCTAGATATTGTCTCAGATTTTGGATATCGTAACATCGTGATATGACAGAAGTCTTTTCCTCTCTGGGACGCGTTCCAATGTCTCAGTGACTTGTTTGCCGTGCAGTGCCCTACTATGCCATGAACTACTATAAACTGTCAACCCCACAATATCAACATGGATTCATTTGGTCAAAAATATTGTCATATTAGATTTACTCCATATTGCCCAGCTCTAGCTCCAGCTCTCCTTTAGCGTCAGTTTCCACAGATTCATCAGCTCCATCTGCCTTACCAGAACCATCAGCCACCGCCATTCATCTTGCTGCTGCTCAGGGCAGACGCCCCTCAGTAACATATCTCCTTGTAGAATTCATATAGAAGTAGAAATAAACTAAGGAACTAAAATATCACGCTCAAAGCACTGTAAGCATTGCTCAGCCAAGACAAATGTTGTCTTCCAGCCAAGTCCGTAAAGCCTGCAGTGATGACTGCACTGACTGAACACACCACTTTTACTGCATGGGTATTTCCAATTCTAAAACATATATTTCTATGTATGCATGCCTGCTTCACTACTCTGAATTTTTACTATTTTAAAAATCAGCGACAGAGGAGTCAATAGATAGAAAGTAAGGTGCTAATCCAGTCTCTCTCCAGACTAAAATAATAAAAAAGAAACATGCAACAAGGTCTGATAGCTTGCTTAGACAACATAGGGAACGAAACGGGAGCGGGACAGGATCCGGTAGTCTTTCTCTCGGGATCTCGCAGGACAGGATTTTTTAATGAGGGGCAGTCATGTGATCGGTACATGCCGGGAGTATTTTCGTGGGCTCATGATGGGATGGGAGTGACAATTGATTCCCAGACCCAGGCTCTTGGTGGGCGGCCATCTGCTGCTGCTGATTGGGACACAGAGAAGGCTACAGATATAGAGAATTGGTATGATGAACAGTGGCAATTATAGTGACAAAGATGATGGAACTATGACTAGAAATAATAGTTGTAGCAGTTCAGGGCGTAGCAGGGTGTTGTGGGGCATAGTAGGGCTTATGGGGGGTCCTATGTACCGTCTTCCCCTGCTGCCCTGCCAAGATCTCTCACTACCCCTTTGCCATCCCCTGTGAAAATTTCTATATCCACCACTGCTCAGGCCACACCCATTTTCAATCGCTGCCTTCATTTCAAATGCCTGAAAGTAATTCATGCTTTTTAATGAATTCATTTTTGTTAAGAGTAATGAGTGTAACAAGACCACATTCTTGCACTGCTGGAATTAGTGTGGTTCAAATGCCCATTAACCTGAATTCACGATGTGAGCTGTTGTGGTAGGCTATAACTCATATACCAGATGTTTCCTAGCACTTTATTCACACATTACAAAGGCCTTTTCTAAGTTTCAAATGTGCAAACCCATTCAGTAAATCACTAGTATGACACTGACTAGTAATTATTAAGAACTTAAGAAGAACTTTACACACAAACCTAAGCCCTGGGCTTTGTACTCTCATCCATTGACCCTTCTACCTACGACTCCGATAAGGTTAGAACATCATTCAGACAGCAACTACATTTGAGACAGCGCAGCATGCATTTATATTAATCCTATTAATCAGTGTTGTCTCAGTGAAAGACAATCATCCCATTTGAAATGAAGCCTGTCCCAAGAATATTTGCCTCATGAGCAGACAAGAAACTGTGGGCTGCCTATTCCGAGTCCAACAGCTTTATAACTAAGTACTTTTTTACAAAGTAGCTTTGTAAACAACAAATCTGTTGTTACCTGAATTGGGAACTGTGTGGTAGTTAGGTGACACGCATTCATATGAGGTTTACTGCTGCCAAGACCTCCCACTAAGTTAATTGTAATCTGTGGCACATAGTTAGAGGAGTCAATCATCTCGCCAACATTCTGGCGCAGCGCTAACACAAGCTCTGATTGGACCATTCATGCATCTATTTGTCAGGGCCTGTGGAGCAGATGTAACTGTACAGCTACATCCGACTCCACCCTGTGCCATGATGGGAGCCAAGAAGTGTACCCATCATTGTATTATTCCTGCATTTATCTTCATTATGCATGAGACGTGACAAATCCCTTCCCGACTGTAAAAACAATGGACGATGCAGCAGTGATGTCACCCATTGGTTTGTGGATTTTTGGCGAGAGGGTGAAGCTAGGGAGGATGGCGCGGCAAAGCCAAGGTTGTTAAACTAACTGAAGGGGGAAAATTCACCTTTCTGGTGCGAGTCACCCTGTGGAGTAAGCGGCAGGTAATTGCAGACTTCTGGGTAATGGTGCCGTTCATCTGCATTGCTTTCTTTATTTCTCACACATTTGCATTCAATCCTCTCACATATGCTCACTCATTATACCTTGCTGCTCTGATCAGCTTGTAACGTCAGCTGATCTCACCCATAACTCAGCGACACACCTTCATGAAGTGAAAACACAGAGAGAGAGAGAGTCAAAGTTTAAGACGAAAACACAAAACATGAAAACAGTCTCATATGACACCAATCCTTGTATCCCTGAATTTGCTTTGGGTAAAATTCAGAATACAGTGTGAGATCCTTTTGATTACCTTCAAAGCATTACATGACCTCCCCCTCCCCCACTCAGATCCTCCAACCTTGGTCTTTTAACCATTCCTCGCTCCAACTACAAGACCAAAGGTGATCGTGCCTTTGCTGTTTTAGCTCCAACGCACTGGAATCTTCTCCCTCGGTCTGTTGTAAGCCTCTTTCAAAATAATATCTGATTGTGTAAAGGGCTGCACACCTTCTTATGCTGTATTTTAAATGTAATTTGTATTTTGTAACTCATGTTTTCTTTATTTCTTCATATATATGTGTGTGAAACACTTTCTTTCTAACTTGCTTAGTTTTGTTGTGTTGAAGTTGAAGTTTGACAATTCTATAATGTTTTATTATAGTAGGAATGCCATTTTTCCTCTCAGAGCACAACCACAATCGACTGATCTTCTATCTTTATGTAACAAATTGGCTGCATACAGTATCTGCACCAACGTTCTGTTTAATTCCCATATAATCCTTCCTTTTCCTGTTCCCAAAGCTCCAGAGTCCGCCGTGTCTCAGCTCAGGGCATATACAGTACTGTTAACTCCCATCCTGAAACTCTGTTATGCAGAAACACATTATTATTCAAAGCAAGCGTGTCACAGCTTAAGGGAATTAAGCTTGATTTCCTGCTGCTGGTGACCCCACAGAGATTACTGTGACACTGTAGTGGGGAGATATGTGCAGTGTGCAGCTAACAGCTGTATTTTCACAGAGATGAGTTCCCCATGGTCCAGTGACCAGGTGTGAACAGAGACAGATACTGTTCCATCTGGGTGGTCAGCACAGGACGGCAGTAAACAACCAGGTAGATACAGAACAACATTTTCAATCAGGAGAGACTTGTTTGCAGATATGCAAAGGTGCATTGTGCATAAGCATAAAAAAATGTACAGTCTTTGGAGCTTATGGTGTTTTTTTCCATTAATGGTACCTGCTGGACTCGACCCATGTGGCTGGTCGTCATAGCAGGAAACTGCTGTGACCTAACGCCACACACACACACAGAATGTCAAAGGTGTTTATGATTCTTGGTGTGTTGCCACAGCCAGAAGGAAAATTAGTTTCTTATGAACCTGTTAGCAACGATGACGCAGTGATTAGTGACGATTCTCTCCGACCAATTGGGAGTCTGCAGGTTTCTCGTCAACTTTTGGTATCGCCTCAGCTCACTTGGAACCTCGACTGCGGTAGTACTAAAAAAAGTACCTGTTAGCAGGTACCAGGGACCTTTTTTTTGTAATGGAAAACCAAAAAAGGCGAGGAGAGTCAAGGCAAGTCAAGTAGATACAATGCAGTGGAAAAACGCCATTTGACTCCATCGGTATAGAATAATTTGCAAAAAGGGGTAAGGAAGCCAAGACAATCCCCCCCCGACCGATGAGTCGACGGAGCGTCCTGCAGGAGGAATACCCAGGGTGCCTTTGGGTGACGATGACTGGAGGTGGAAGGGGAAGTGGAAGAGGAAGTGGAGGGGTGCACGCTTTGCCTGAAATGACAGCTGACAGCAGCAGGGAGAGAAACAGACTCAAAGCAGGGTTGTGACGCTGTGATTGGCCGTTGGAATTCGTGGCCAATTCTGGAGGAAAGTGAACGCCTCCAACAGCTGATTTGATTTAAGAAGAGAGCTGTGATTAAGGAATTTACGCTGAGCTACATTTGTTTCTCTCTCAACATTCAGTGCAGGAGAAATCAATTGTGGCTCAGTCATATCAGTACTGTCTTCTTAACCCTCATGTTGTCCTCGGGTCAAATTGACCCATTTTCCTATATCAATGTTCTTTTCAACTACCCAAAATAACATGATTGATTCCACACAACGCTCTTTGGCAAGTAGAAATCTCTACTTTCACTAATCTTGGGGTGTATTATTCAATTTTATAGCATTTGAAGAAAACATTGAAGTGGTTTTGAAATAGTATCGAGTAAAAGTTGACATATTCCAGTCTGTGATTATCCATCAACATCCATTCCTTTAATTTTAGTCGAAATAATTCCTAATTTCTGCTTTTCTCACTCAAACAATAGGTATAATTTCCTATAAATTAAGTGTTGTGTGGTGTTGAAAAAGTTAAAAACATTGATAAAAAGGGTCAAAAGTGGGAAGACAACACAAGGGTTAAAGCTTTAATGTGTAACTTTTTCATATTAATCCATTAGTCCATTACATTCAAGCCATTGCCAAATGAATTGCTACAAAGCTAATAAAGACTATCAGCTCTGGTGACTTTCGGTCGCAGAAACTCAAGCGAAGATAAAGACCTCTTCTGTTTTCTTAATCCTCCGTGTCCTCCTTGGCTACTAAGAGCTGTGTGGAGGAGGGGTGGGAGTGGTACGTGATCACGGAAGACTTGTATCATGTGGACGCGCCAACGGTTTTGTTGTCATGACTTGGAATTCCTGAATTCGTGAAAAAACATGAATTAATTCATGCAGGACTTCAGTAATTCACAAGGATTAATATTATTTAATGCATGACTTAAATCATGATGATTGAAATACCTTAACTGATGCATTCATTAGCATGTTGTTCCTGCAATATTCACGATGCTCATGTCTTCATATGTAATTCATGTGTAAATCTGTAGTTAGAGTGACTGGCTAAAGAAACTGAATTGTAAAACAGAAAAAGATCCTACATCAGATTGGTTCGATATTAACTGTGTGACACAATGGATATGTGTTGTCTCACCATGACTTGGAATGAAGCTGGCTTAACAGGAGGATTCTGTTTTACAGTATCCTGAAACAGAGTAAAATATGGCTTTAACAGCCTGAAAAATATGTCAAATATACTGAAGATTTACTATGACTTTTAACCTTTAATATTAAAATCCTACATCAGAATGGTCTGATATTACCTGTGTGACACCATGGATATGTGATGTCTGACCCAGACTTGGAATGAAGCTGGCATAACAGGAGGATTATGTTTTAAAGTATCGTGAAAAAGATTAAAGTATGGCTTTAACAGCCTGAAAAAGATGTCAAATATACTGAAGTTTAACTTGGACATTTTAGCCTTTAATTTTAAAATCCTACATCAGAATTGTCTGATATTACTTGTGTGAAACCATGGATATGTGATGTCTCACCCTGACTTGGAATGAAGCTGGCTTAACAGTAGGATTTTGATCTACAGTTGCCTGAAAAAGAGTAAAATATGTCTTTAACAGCCTGAAAAAGATGTCAAATATACTGAAGATTTACTATGACTTTTAACCTGTAATTTTAAAATCCTACATCAGATTGGTCCGATATTAACTGTGTGACACGATGGATATGTGTTGTCTCACCCTGAATTGGAATGAAGCTGGCTTAACAGGAGGATTCTGTTTTACAGTATCCTGAAAAAGATTAAAATATGGCTTTAACAGCCTGAAAAAGATGTCAAATATACTGAAGATTTACTTGGACATTTTAGCCTTTAATTTTAAAATCCTACATCAGATTGGTCCGATATTAACTGTGTGACATGATGGATATGTGTTGTCTCACCCAGACTTGGAATGAAGCTGGCTTAACAGGAGGATTCTGTTTTACAGTATCCTGAAAAAGATTAAAATATGGCTTTAACAGCCTGAAAAAGATGTCAAATATACTGAAGATTTACTTGACATTTTAGACCTTTAATTTTAAAATCCTACATCAGAATGGTCTGATATTACCTGTGTGACACCATGGATATGTGATGTCTCACCCTGACTTGGAATGAAGCTGGCTTACCAGTAGGATTTTGATCTACAGTTGCCTGAAAAAGAGTAAAATATGGCTTTAACAGCCTGAAAAAGATGTCAAATATACTGAAGATTTACTATGACTTTTAACCTTTAATATTAAAATCCTACATCAGAATTGTCCGATATTACCTGTGTGACACCAGGGATATGTGATGTCTCACCCTGACTTGGAATGAAGCTGGCTTAACAGGAGGATTCTGTTTTACAGTATCCTGAAAAAGATTAAAATATGGCTTTAACAGCCTGAAAAAGATGTCAAATATACTGAAGATTTACTTGGACATTTTAGCCTTTAATTTTAAAATCCTACATCAGATTGGTCCGATATTAACTGTGTGACACGATGGATATGTGTTGTCTCACCCTGACTTGGAATGAAGCTGGCTTAACAGGAGGATTCTGTTTTACAGTATCCTGAAAAAGATTAAAATATGGCTTTAACAGCCTGAAAAAGATGTCAAATATACTGAAGATTTACTATGACTTTTAGCCTTTAATTTTAAAATCCTACATCAGAATTGTCCGATATTACCTGTGTGACACCATGGATATGTGATGTCTCACCCAGACTTGGAATGAAGCTGGCTTAACAGGAGGATTCTGATTTACAGTTCCTGAAAAAGAGTAAAATATGGCTTTAACAGCCTGAAAAAGATGTCAAATATACTGAAGATTTACTTGGACTTTTAGCCTTTAATTTTAAAATCCTACATCAGAATTGTCGATATTACCTGTGTGACACCATGGATATGTGATGTCTCACCCTGACTTGGAATGAAGCTGGCTTAACAGGAGGATTCTGTTTTACAGTTCCTGAAAAAGAGTAAAATATGGCTTTAACAGCCTGAAAAAGATGTCAAATATACTGAAGATTTACTTGACATTTTAGCCTTTAATTTTAAAATCCTACATCAGATTGGTCCGATATTACTGTGTGACACCATGGATATGTGATGTCTCACCCTGACTTGGAATGAAGCTGGCTTAACAGGAGGATTCTGTTTTACAGAATCCTGAAAAAGAGTAAAATATGGCTTTAACAGCCTGAAAAAGATGTCAAATATACTGAAGATTTACTATGACTTTTAGCCTTTAATTTTAAAATCCTACATCAGAATGGTCCGATATTACCTGTGTGACACCAGGGATATGTGATGTCTCACCCTGACTTGGAATGAAGCTGGCTTAACAGGAGGATTCTGTTTTACAGTATCCTGAAAAGAGTAAAATATGGCTTTAACAGCCTGAAAAAGATGTCAAATATACTGAAGATTTACTATGACTTTTAGCCTTTAATTTTAAAATCCTACATCAGAATTGTCGATATTACCTGTGTGACACCATGGATATGTGATGTCTCACCGTGACTTGGAATGAAGCTGGCTTAACAGTAGGATTTTGATCTACAGTTGCCTGAAAAAGAGTAAAAAATGGCTTTAACAGCCTGAAAAAGATGTCAAATATACTGAAGATTTACTTGGACATTTTAGCCTTTCATTTTAAAATCCTACATCAGATTGGTCCGATATTAACTGTGTGAAACCAGGGATGTGTGATGTCTCACCGTGACTTGGAATGAAGCTGGCTTAACAGGAGGATTCTGTTTTACCTTATCCTGAAAAAGATTAAAATATGGCTTTAACAGCCTGCAAAAGATGTCAAATATACTGAAGATTTACTATGACATTTTAGCCTTTAATTTTAAAATCCTACATCAGATTGGTCCGATATTACCTGTGTGACACCATGGATATGTGATGTCTCACCCTGACTTGGAATGAAGCTGGCTTAACAGGAGGATTCTGTTTTACAGTATCCTGAAAAAGAGTAAAATATGGCTTTAACAGCCTGAAAAAGATGTCAAATATACTGAAGATTTACTATGACTTTTAACCTTTAATATTAAAATCCTACATCAGAATTGTCCGATATTACCTGTGTGACACCAGGATATGTGATGTCTCACCCTGACTTGGAATGAAGCTGGCTTAACAGGAGGATTCTGTTTTACAGTATCCTGAAAAAGATTAAAATATGGCTTTAACAGCCTGAAAAAGATGTCAAATATACTGAAGATTTACTTGGACATTTTAGCCTTTAATTTTAAGATCCTACATCAGATTGGTCCGATATTAACTGTGTGACACGATGGATATGTGTTGTCTCACCATGACTTGGAATGAAGCTGGCTTAACAGGAGGATTCTGTTTTACAGTATCCTGAAACAGAGTAAAATATGGCTTTAACAGCCTGAAAAATATGTCAAATATATTGAAGATTTACTATGACTTTTAACCTTTAATATTAAAATCCTACATCAGAATGGTCTGATATTACCTGTGTGACACCATGGATATGTGATGTCTCACCCAGACTTGGAATGAAGCTGGCTTAACAGGAGGATTCTGTTTTACAGTATCCTGAAAAAGAGTAAAATATGGCTTTAACAGCCTGAAAAAGATGTCAAATATACTGAAGATTTACTTGGACAGTTTAGCCTTTAATTTTAAGATCCTACATCAGAATGGTCCGATATTAACTGTGTGACACGATGGATATGTGTTGTCTCACACTGACTTGGAATGAAGCTGGCTTAACAGGAGGATTCTGTTTTACAGTATCCTGAAAAAGATTAAAATATGGCTTTAACAGCCTGAAAAAGATCTCAAATATACTGAAGATTTACTATGACTTTTAGCCTTTAATTTTAAAATCCTACATCAGAATTGTCCGATATTACCTGTGTGAAACCACGGATATGTGTTGTCTCAACATGACTTGGAATGAAGCTGGCTTAACAGGAGGATTCTGTTTTGCAGTATCCTGAAAAAGAGTAAAATATGGCTTTAACAGCCTGAAAAATATGTCAAATATACTGAAGATTTACTTGACTTTTAACCTTTAATTTTAAAATCCTACATCAGAATGGTCCGATATTACCTGTGTGACACCATGGATATGTGATGTCTCACCCAGACTTGGAATGAAGCTGGCTTAACAGGAGGATTCTGTTCTACAGTTGCCTGAAAAAGAGTAAAATATGGCTTTAACAGCCTGAAAAAGATGTCAAATATACTGAAGATTTACTATGACATTTTAGCCTTTAATTTTAAAATCCTACATCAGATTGGTCCGATATTACCTGTGTGACACCATGGATATGTGATGTCTCACCAGACTTGGAATGAAGCTGGCTTAACAGGAGGATTCTGTTTTACAGTATCCTGAAAAAGAGTAAAATATGGCTTTAACAGCCTGAAAAAGATGTCAAATATACTGAAGATTTACTTGGACATTTTAGCCTTTAATTTTAAAATCCTACATCAGATTGGTCCATATTAACTGTGTCACACGATGGATATGTGTTGTCTCACCCAGACTTGGAATGAAGCTGGCTTAACAGGAGGATTCTGTTTTACAGTATCCTGAAAAAGAGTAAAATATGGCTTTAACAGCCTGAAAAAGATGTCAAATATACTTTAGATTTACTTGGACATTTTAGCCTTTAATTTTAAAATCCTACATCAGATTGGTCCGATATTACCTGTGTGACACCATGGATATGTGATGTCTCACCCAGACTTGGAATGAAGCTGGCTTAACAGGAGGATTCTGTTTTACAGTATCCTGAAAAAGAGTAAAATATGGCTTTAACAGCCTGAAAAAGATGTCAAATATACTGAAGATTTACTTGACATTTTAGCCTTTAATTTTAAAATCCTGCATCAGATTGGTCCGATATTAACTGTGTGACACCAGGGATATGTGTTGTCTCAAGCTGACTTGGAATGAAGCTGGCTTAACAGGAGGATTCTGTTTTACAGTATCCTGAAAAAGAGTAAAATATGGCTTTAAAAGCCTGAAAAAGATGTCAAATATACTGAAGATTTACTATGACTTTTAGCCTTTAATTTTAAAATCCTACATCAGAATTGTCCAATATTACCTGTGTGACACCATGGATATGTGATGTCTCACCCTGACTTGGAATGAAGCTGGCTTAACAGTAGGATTTTGATCTACAGTTGCCTGAAAAAGAGTAAAATATGGCTTTAACAGCCTGAAAAAGATGTCAAATATACTGAAGATTTACTTGGACATTTTAGCCTTTAATTTTAAAATCCTACATCAGATTGGTCCGATATTAAATGTGTTACACGATGGATATGTGTTGTCTCACCCAGACTTGGAATGAAGCTGGCTTAACAGGAGGATTCTGTTTTACAGTATCCTGAAAAAGAGTAAAATATGGCTTTAACAGCCTGAAAAAGATGTCAAATATATTGAAGATTTACTATGACTTTTAGCCTTTAATTTTAAAATCCTACATCAGAATGGTCCGATATTACCTGTGTGACACCATGGATATGTGATGTCTCACCCAGACTTGGAATGAAGCTGGCTTAACAGGAGGATTCTGTTTTACAGTATCCTGAAAAAGAGTAAAATATGGCTTTAACAGCCTGAAAAAGATGTCAAATATACTGAAGATTTACTATGACTTTTAGCCTTTAATTTTAAAATCCTACATCAGAATGGTCCGATATTACTGTGTGACACCATGGATATGTGATGTCTCACCCTGACTTGGAATGAAGCTGGCTTAACAGTAGGATTTTGATCTACAGTTGCCTGAAAAAGAGTAAAATATGGCTTTAACAGCCTGAAAAAGATGTCAAATATACTGAAGATTTACTATGACTTTTAGCCTTTAATTTTAAAATCCTACATCAGAATTGTCCGATATTACCTGTGTGACACCATGGATATGTGATGTCTCACCCAGACTTGGAATGAAGCTGGCTTAACAGGAGGATTCTGTTTTACAGTATCCTGAAAAAGATTAAAATATGGCTTTAACAGCCTGAAAAAGATGTCAAATATACTGAAGATTTACTTGGACATTTTAGCCTTTAATTTTAAAATCCTACATCAGATTGGTCCGATATTAACTGTGTGACACCATGGATATGTGTTGTCTCACCAGACTTGGAATGAAGCTGGCTTAACAGGAGGATTCTGTTTTACAGTATCCTGAAAAAGATTAAAATATGGCTTTAACAGCCTGAAAAATATGTCAAATATACTGAAGATTTACTATGACTTTTAGCCTTTAATTTTAAAATCCTACATCAGAATGGTCCGATATTACCTGTGTGACACCATGGATATGTGATGTCTCACCCAGACTTGGAATGAAGCTGGCTTAACAGGAGGATTCTGTTTTACAGTATCCTGAAAAAGAGTAAAATATGGCTTTAACAGCCTGAAAAAGATGTCAAATATACTGAAGATTTACTATGACTTTTAGCCTTTAATTTTAAAATCCTACATCAGAATTGTCCGATATTACCTGTGTGACACCATGGATATGTGATGTCTCACCCAGACTTGGAATGAAGCTGGCTTAACAGTAGGATTTGATCTACAGTTGCCTGAAAAAGAGTAAAATATGGCTTTAACAGCCTGAAAAAGATGTCAAATATACTGAAGATTTACTTGGACATTTTAGCCTTTAATTTTAAAATCCTACATCAGATTGGTCCGATATTACCTGTGTGACACCATGGATATGTGATGTCTCACCCAGACTTGGAATGAAGCTGGCTTAACAGGAGGATTCTGTTTTACAGTATCCTGAAAAAGAGTAAAATATGGCTTTAACAGCCTGAAAAAGATGTCAAATATACTGAAGATTTACTTGGACATTTTAGCCTTTAATTTTAAAATCCTACATCAGATTGGTCCGATATTACCTGTGTGACACCATGGATATGTGATGTCTCACCCAGACTTGGAATGAAGCTGTCTTAACAGGAGGATTCTGTTTTACAGTATCCTGAAAAAGAGTAAAATATGGCTTTAACAGCCTGAAAAAGATGTCAAATATACTGAAGATTTACTATGACTTTTAACCTTTAATATTAAAATCCTACATCAGAATGGTCCGATGTTACCTGTGTGACACCAGGGATATGTGATGTCTAACCCTGACTTGGAACGAAGCTGGCTTAACAGTAGGATTTTGATCTACAGTTTCCTGAAAAAGAGTAAAATATGGATTTAACAGCCTGAAAAAGATGTCAAATATACTGAAGATTTACTTGGACATTTTAGCCTTTAATTTTAAAATCCTACATCAGATTGGTCCGATATTAACTGTGTGACACCATGGATATGTGATGTCTGACCTAGACTTGGAATGAAGCTGGCTTAACAGGAGGATTCTGTTTTACAGTATCCTGAAAAAGAGTAAAATATGGCTTTAACAGCCTGAAAAAGATGTCAAATATACTGAAGATTTACTTGACATTTTAGCCTTTAATTTTAAAATCCTACATCAGAATGGTCCGATATTACCTGTGTGACACCATGGATATGTGATGTCTCACCCAGACTTGGAATGAAGCTGGCTTAACAGGAGGATTCTGTTTTACAGTATCCTGAAAAAGAGTAAAATATGGCTTTAACAGCCTGAAAAAGATGTCAAATATACTGTAGATTTACTTGGACATTTTAGCCTTTAATTTTAAAATCCTACATCAGAATGGTCCGATATTATCTGTGTGAAACCATGTATATGTGTTGTCTCACCCAGACTTGGAATGAAGCTGGCTTAACAGGAGGATTCTGTTTTACAGTATCCTGAAAAAGATTAAAATATGGCTTTAACAGCCTGAAAAATATGTCAAATATACTGAAGATTTACTTGGACATTTTAGCCTTTAATTTTAAAATCCTACATCAGAATGGTCCGATATTACCTGTGTGACACCATGGATATGTGATGTCTCACCCAGACTTGGAATGAAGCTGGCTTAACAGGAGGATTCTGTTTTACAGTATCCTGAAAAAGAGTAAAATATGGCTTTAACAGCCTGAAAAAGATGTCAAATATATTGAAGATTTACTATGACTTTTAACCTTTAATATTAAAATCCTACATCAGAATGGTCCGATATTACCTGTGTGACACCATGGATATGTGATGTCTCACCCAGACTTGGAATGAAGCTGGCTTAACAGGAGGATTCTGTTTTACAGTATCCTGAAAAAGAGTAAAATATGGCTTTAACAGCCTGAAAAAGATGTCAAATATATTGAAGATTTACTTGGACATTTTAGCCTTTAATTTTAAAATCCTACATCAGATTGGTCCGATATTAACTGTGTGACACCATGGATATGTGATGTCTCACCAGACTTGGAATGAAGCTGGCTTAACAGGAGGATTCTGTTTTACAGTATCCTGAAAAAGAGTAAAATATGGCTTTAACAGCCTGAAAAATATGTCAAATATATTGAAGATTTACTATGACTTTTAGCCTTTAATTTTAAAATCCTACATCAGAATGGTCCGATATTACCTGTGTGACACCATGGATATGTGATGTCTCACCCAGACTTGGAATGAAGCTGGCTTAACAGGAGGATTCTGTTTTACAGTATCCTGAAAAAGAGTAAAATATGGCTTTAACAGCCTGAAAAAGATGTCAAATATACTGAAGATTTACTTGGACATTTTAGCCTTTCATTTTAAAATCCTACATCAGATTGGTCCGATATTAACTGTGTGACACCATGGATATGTGATGTCTCACCCAGACTTGGAATGAAGCTGGCTTAACAGGAGGATTCTGTTTTACAGTATCCTGAAAAAGAGTAAAATATGGCTTTAACAGCCTGAAAAAGATGTCAAATATACTGAAGATTTACTTGACATTTTAGCCTTTAATTTTAAAATCCTACATCAGAATGGTCCGATATTACCTGTGTGACACCATGGCTATGTGATGTCTCACCCAGACTTGGAATGAAGCTGGCTTAACAGGAGGATTCTGTTTTACAGTATCCTGAAAAAGAGTAAAATATGGCTTTAACAGCCTGAAAAAGATGTCAAATATACTGAAGATTTACTTGGACATTTTAGCCTTTAATTTTAAAATCCTACATCAGATTGGTCCGATATTAACTGTGTGACACCATGGATATGTGTTGTCTCACCCAGACTTGGAATGAAGCTGGCTTAACAGGAGGATTCTGTTTTACAGTATCCTGAAAAAGAGTAAAATATGGCTTTAACAGCCTGAAAAAGATGTCAAATATACTGAAGATTTACTTGACATTTTAGCCTTTAATTTTAAAATCCTACATCAGAATGGTCCGATATTACCTGTGTGACACCATGGATATGTGATGTCTCACCCAGACTTGGAATGAAGCTGGCTTAACAGGAGGATTCTGTTTTACAGTATCCTGAAAAAGAGTAAAATATGGCTTTAACAGCCTGAAAAAGATGTCAAATATACTGAAGATTTACTATGACTTTAGCCTTTAATTTTAAAATCCTACATCAGAATGGTCCGATATTACCTGTGTGACACCATGGATATGTGATGTCTCACCCAGACTTGGAATGAAGCTGGCTTAACAGGAGGATTCTGTTTTACAGTATCCTGAAAAAGAGTAAAATATGGCTTTAACAGCCTAAAAAAGATGTCAAATATATTGTAGATTTTCATGGACTTTTAGCCTTTAATTTTAAAATCCTACATCAGATTGGTCCGATATTACCTGTGTGACACCATGGATATGTGATGTCTCACTCAGACTTGGAATGAAGCTAGCTTAACAGGAGGATTCTGTTTTACATTCTCCTGAAAAAGAGTAAAATATGGCTTTAACAGCCTGAAAAGATGTCAAATATACTGTAGATTTACTTGGACATTTTAGCCTTTAATTTTAAAATCCTACATCAGAATGGTCCGATATTACCTGTGTGACACCATGGATATGTGATGTCTCACCCAGACTTGGAATGAAGCTGGCTTAACAGGAGGATTCTGTTTTACAGTATCCTGAAAAAGAGTAAAATATGGCTTTAACAGCCTGAAAAAGATGTCAAATATACTGAAGATTTACTTGACATTTTAGCCTTTAATTTTAAAATCCTACATCAGAATGGTCCGATATTACCTGTGTGACACCATGGATATGTGATGTCTCACCCAGACTTGGAATGAAGCTGGCTTAACAGGAGGATTCTGTTTTACAGTATCCTGAAAAAGAGTAAAATATGGCTTTAACAGCCTGAAAAAGATGTCAAATATACTGAAGATTTACTTGACATTTTAGCCTTTAATTTTAAAATCCTACATCAGAATGGTCCGATATTACCTGTGTGACACCATGGATATGTGATGTCTCACCCAGACTTGGAATGAAGCTGGCTTAACAGGAGGATTCTGTTTTACAGTATCCTGAAAAAGAGTAAAATATGGCTTTAACAGCCTGAAAAAGATGTCAAATATACTGAAGATTTACTTGACATTTTAGCCTTTAATTTTAAAATCCTACATCAGATTGGTCCGATATTAACTGTGTGACACAATGGATATGTGTTGTCTCACCCAGACTTGGAATGAAGCTGGCTTAACAGGAGGATTCTGTTTTACAGTATCCTGAAAAAGAGTAAAATATGGCTTTAACAGCCTGAAAAAGATGTCAAATATACTGAAGATTTACTATGACTTTTAGCCTTTAATTTTAAAATCCTACATCAGAATGGTCCGATATTACCTGTGTGACACCATGGATATGTGATGTCTCACCCAGACTTGGAATGAAGCTGGCTTAACAGGAGGATTCTGTTTTACAGTATCCTGAAAAAGAGTAAAATATGGCTTTAACAGCCTGAAAAAGATGTCAAATATACTGAAGATTTACTTGGACATTTTAGCCTTTAATTTTAAAATCCTACATCAGATTGGTCCGATATTACCTGTGTGACACCATGGATATGTGATGTCTCACCCAGACTTGGAATGAAGCTGTCTTAACAGGAGGATTCTGTTTTACAGTATCCTGAAAAAGAGTAAAATATGGCTTTAACAGCCTGAAAAAGATGTCAAATATACTGAAGATTTACTATGACTTTTAGCCTTTAATTTTAAAATCCTACATCAGAATGGTCCGATATTACCTGTGTGACAACATGGATATGTGACGTCTCACCCAGACTTGGAATGAAGCTGGCATAACAGGAGGATTCTGTTCTACCTTATCCTGAAAAAGAGTAAAATATGGCTTTAACAGCCTGAAAAAGATGTAAAATATACTGAAGATTTACTTGGACATTTTAGCCTTTAATTTTAAAATCCTACATCAGATTGGTCCGATATTACCTGTGTGACACCATGGATATGTGATGTCTCACCCAGACTTGGGATGAAGCTGGCTTAACAGGAGGATTCTGTTTTACAGTATCCTGAAAAAGAGTAAAATATGGCTTTAACAGCCTGAAAAAGATGTCAAATATACTGAAGATTTACTTGACATTTTAGCCTTTAATTTTAAAATCCTACATCAGATTGGTCCGATATTAACTGTGTGACACCATGGATATGTGATGTCTCACCCAGACTTGGAATGAAGCTGGCTTAACAGGAGGATTCTGTTTTACAGTATCCTGAAAAAGAGTAAAATATGGCTTTAACAGTCTGAAAAAGATGTCAAATATATTGAAGATTTACTTGACATTTTAGCCTTTAATTTTAAAATCCTACATCAGAATGGTCCGATATTACCTGTGTGACACCATGGATATGTGATGTCTCACCCAGACTTGGAATGAAGCTGGCTTAACAGGAGGATTCTGTTCTACAGTATCCTGAAAAAGAGTAAAATATGGCTTTAACAGCCTGAAAAAGATGTAAAATATACTGAAGATTTACTTGGACATTTTAGCCTTTAATTTTAAAATCCTACATCACATTGGTCCGATATTACCTGTGTGACACCATGGATATGTGATGTCTCACCCAGACTTGGGATGAAGCTGGCTTAACAGGAGGATTCTGTTTTACAGTATCCTGAAAAAGAGTAAAATATCGCTTTAACAGCCTGAAAAAGATGTCAAATATACTGAAGATTTACTATGACTTTTAGCCTTTAATTTTAAAATCCTACATCAGAATGGTCCGATATTACCTGTGTGACACCATGGATATGTGATGTCTCACCCAGACTTGGAATGAAGCTGGCTTAACAGGAGGATTCTGTTTTACAGTATCCTGAAAAAGAGTAAAATATCGCTTTAACAGCCTGAAAAAGATGTCAAATGTACTGAAGATTTACTTGGACATTTTAGCGTTTAATTTTAAAATCCTACATCAGATTGGTCGGATATTAACTGTGTCACACGATGGATATGTGATGTCTCACCCAGACTTGGAATGAAGCTGGCTTAACAGGAGGATTCTGTTTTACAGTATCCTGAAAAAGAGTAAAATATGGCTTTAACAGCCTGAAAAAGATGTCAAATATACTGAAGATTTACTTGACATTTTAGCCTTTAATTTTAAAATCCTACATCAGAATGGTCCGATATTACCTGTGTGACACCATGGATATGTGATGTCTCACCCAGACTTGGAATGAAGCTGGCTTAACAGGAGGATTCTGTTTTACAGTATCCTGAAAAAGAGTAAAATATGGCTTTAACAGCCTGAAAAAGATGTCAAATATACTGAAGATTTACTATGACTTTTAGCCTTTAATTTTAAAATCCTACATCAGAATGGTCCGATATTACCTGTGTGACACCATGGATATGTGATGTCTCACCCAGACTTGGAATGAAGCTGGCTTAACAGGAGGATTCTGTTTTACAGTATCCTGAAAAAGAGTAAAATATGGCTTTAACAGCCTGAAAAAGATGTCAAATATACTGAAGATTTACTATGACATTTTAGCCTTTAATTTAAAATCCTACATCAGAATTGGTCCGATATTACCTGTGTGACACCATGGATATGTGATGTCTCACCCAGACTTGGAATGAAGCTGGCTTAACAGGAGGATTCTGTTTTACAGTATCCTGAAAAAGAGTAAAATATGGCTTTAACAGCCTGAAAAAGATGTCAAATATACTGAAGATTTACTTGGACATTTTAGCCTTTAATTTTAAAATCCTACATCAGATTGGTCCGATATTAACTGTGTGACACGATGGATATGTGTTGTCTCACCCAGACTTGGAATGAAGCTGGCTTAACAGGAGGATTCTGTTTTACAGTATCCTGAAAAAGAGTAAAATATGGCTTTAACAGCCTGAAAAAGATGTCAAATATATTGAAGATTTACTATGACTTTTAGCCTTTAATTTTATAATCCTACATCAGAATTTTCTAATATTACCTGTGTGACACCAGGGATATGTGATGTCTCACCCAGACTTGGGATGAAGCTGGCTTAACAGAAGGATTCTCTTTTACAGTATCCTGAAAAAGATTAAAATATGACTAACAGCCTGAAAAATATGTCAATTATATTGAAGATTTACTATGACTTTTAGCCTTTAATTTTAAAATCCTACATCAGAATTGGTCCGATATTACCTGTGTGACACCATGGATATGTGATGTCTCACCCAGACTTGGAATGAAGCTGGCTTAACAGGAGGATTCTGTTTACAGTTCCTGAAAAAGAGTAAAATATGGCTTTAACAGCCTGAAAAAGATGTCAAATATACTATAGATTTACTTGGACATTTTAGCCTTTAATTTTAAAATCCTACATCAGAATGGTCCGATATTACCTGTGTGACACCATGGATATGTGATGTCTCACCAGACTTGGAATGAAGCTGGCTTAACAGGAGGATTCTGTTTTACAGTATCCTGAAAAAGAGTAAAATATGGCTTTAACAGCCTGAAAAAGATGTCAAATATACTGAAGATTTACTTGGACATTTTAGCCTTTAATTTTAAAATCCTACATCAGAATGGTCCGATATTACCTGTGTGACACCATGGATATGTGATGTCTCACCCAGACTTGGAATGAAGCTGGCTTAACAGGAGGATTCTGTTTTACAGTATCCTGAAAAAGAGTAAAATATGGCTTTAACAGCCTGAAAAAGATGTCAAATATACTGAAGATTTACTTGACATTTTAGCCTTTAATTTTAAAATCCTACATCAGAATTGGTCCGATATTACCTGTGTGACACCATGGATATGTGATGTCTCACCCAGACTTGGAATGAAGCTGGCTTAACAGGAGGATTCTGTTTTACAGTATCCTGAAAAAGAGTAAAATATGGCTTTAACAGCCTGAAAAAGATGTCAAATATACTGAAGATTTACTTGGACATTTTAGCCTTTAATTTTAAAATCCTACATCAGATTGGTCCGATATTAACTGTGTGACACCATGGATATGTGATGTCTGACCCAGACTTGGAATGAAGCTGGCTTAACAGGAGGATTCTGTTTTACAGTATCCTGAAAAAGAGTAAAATATGGCTTTAACAGCCTGAAAAAGATGTCAAATATATTGAAGATTTACTTGACTTTTAGCCTTTAATTTTAAAATCCTACATCAGAATTGGTCCGATATTACCTGTGTGACACCATGGATATGTGATGTCTCACCCAGACTTGGAATGAAGCTGGCTTAACAGGAGGATTCTGTTTTACAGTATCCTGAAAAAGAGTAAAATATGGCTTTAACAGCCTGAAAAAGATGTCAAATATACTGAAGATTTACTATGACATTTAGCCTTTAATTTTAAAATCCTACATCAGAATGGTCCGATATTACCTGTGTGACACCATGGATATGTGATGTCTCACCTGACTTGGAATGAAGCTGGCTTAACAGGAGGATTCTGTTCTACAGTATCCTGAAAAAGAGTAAAATATGGCTTTAACAGCCTGAAAAAGATGTCAAATATATTGAAGATTTACTATGACTTTTAGCCTATAATTTTAAAATCCTACATCAGAATTGTCCGATATTACCTGTGTGACACCATGTATATGTGTTGTCTCACCCAGACTTGGAATGAAGCTGGCTTAACAGGAGGATTCTGTTTTACAGTATCCTGAAAAGAGTAAAATATGGCTTTAACAGCCTGAAAAATATGTCAAATATATTGAAGATTTACTATGACTTTTACCTTTAATATTAAAATCCTACATCAGAATGGTCCGATATTACCTGTGTGACACCATGGATATGTGATGTCTCACCCTGACTTGGAATGAAGCTGGCTTAACAGGAGGATTCTGTTCTACAGTTCCTGAAAAAGAGTAAAATATGGCTTTAACAGCCTGAAAAAGATGTCAAATATACTTGAAGATTTACTATGACATTTTAGCCTTTAATTTTAAAATCCTACATCAGATTGGTCCGATATTACCTGTGTGACACCATGGATATGTGATGTCTCACCCTGACTTGGAATGAAGCTGGCTTAACAGGAGGATTCTGTTTTACAGTATCCTGAAAAAGAGTAAAATATGGCTTTAACAGCCTGAAAAAGATGTCAAATATACTGAAGATTTACTTGGACATTTTAGCCTTTAATTTTAAAATCCTACATCAGAATTGTCCGATATTACCTGTGTGACACCAGGGATATGTGATGTCTCACCCTGACTTGGAATGAAGCTGGCTTAACAGGAGGATTCTGTTCTACAGTATCCTGAAAAAGAGTAAAATATGGCTTTAACAGCCTGAAAAAGATGTCAAATATACTTTAAATTTACTTGGACATTTTAGCCTTTAATTTTAAAATCCTACATCAGATTGGTCCGATATTACCTGTGTGACACCATGGATATGTGATGTCTCACCCAGACTTGGAATGAAGCTGGCTTAACAGGAGGATTCTGTTTTACAGTATCCTGAAAAAGATTAAAATATGGCTTTAACAGCCTGAAAAAGATGTCAAATATACTGAAGATTTACTTGGACATTTTAGCCTTTAATTTTAAAATCCTACATCAGATTGGTCCGATATTAACTGTGTGACACCAGGGATGTGTGTTGTCTCACCGTGACTTGGAATGAAGCTGGCTTAACAGGAGGATTCTGTTCTACAGTATCCTGAAAAAGATTAAAATATGGCTTTAACAGCCTGAAAAAGATGTCAAATATACTGAAGATTTACTATGACTTTTAGCCTTTAATTTTAAAATCCTACATCAGAATTGTCCGATATTACCTGTGTGACACCAGGGATATGTGATGTCTCACCCTGACTTGGAATGAAGCTGGCTTAACAGTAGGATTTTGATCTACAGTTGCCTGAAAAAGAGTAAAATATGGCTTTAACAGCCTGAAAAAGATGTCAAATATACTGAAGATTTACTTGACATTTTAGCCTTTAATTTTAAAATCCTACATCAGATTGGTCCGATATTAACTGTGTGACACGATGGATATGTGTTGTCTCACCCAGACTTGGAATGAAGCTGGCTTAACAGGAGGATTCTGTTTTACAGTATCCTGAAAAAGAGTAAAATATGGCTTTAACAGCCTGAAAAATATGTCAAATATATTGAAGATTTACTATGACATTTTAGCCTTTAATTTTAAAATCCTACATCAGAATGGTCCGATATTACCTGTGTGACACCATGGATATGTGATGTCTCACCCAGACTTGGAATGAAGCTGGCTTAACAGGAGGATTCTGTTTTACAGTATCCTGAAAAAGAGTAAAATATGGCTTTAACAGCCTGAAAAATATGTCAAATATATTGAAGATTTACTATGACTTTTAACCTTTAATATTAAAATCCTACATCAGAATGGTCTGATATTACCTGTGTGACACCATGGATATGTGATGTCTCACCCTGACTTGGAATGAAGCTGGCTTAACAGGAGGATTCTGTTTTACAGTTCCTGAAAAAGAGTAAAATATGGCTTTAACAGCCTGAAAAAGATGTCAAATATATTGAAGATTTACTATGACTTTTAGCCTTTAATTTTAAAATCCTACATCAGAATTGTCCAATATTACCTGTGTGACACCAGGGATATGTGATGTCTCACCATGACTTGGAATGAAGCTGGCTTAACAGTAGGATTTGTTCTACAGTTGCCTGAAAAAGAGTAAAATATGGCTTTAACAGCCTGAAAAAGATGTCAAATATACTTTAAGATTTACTTGGACATTTTAGCCTTTAATTTTAAAATCCTACATCAGATTGGTCCGATATTAACTGTGTGACACCATGGATATGTGATGTCTGACCCAGACTTGGAATGAAGCTGGCTTAACAGGAGGATTCTGTTTTACAGTATCCTGAAAAAGAGTAAAATATGGCTTTAACAGCCTGAAAAAGATGTCAAATATACTGAAGATTTACTTGAACATTTTAGCCTTTAATTTTAAAATCCTACATCAGAATGGTCCGATATTACCTGTGTGACACCATGGATATGTGTTGTCTCACCCAGACTTGGAATGAAGCTGGCTTAACAGGAGGATTCTGTTTTACAGTATCCTGAAAAAGAGTAAAATATGGCTTTAACAGCCTGAAAAAGATGTCAAATATACTGAAGATTTACTATGACTTTTAGCCTTTAATTTTAAAATCCTACATCAGAATTGTCCGATATTACCTGTGTGACACCAGGGATATGTGATGTCTCACCCTGACTTGGAATGAAGCTGGCTTAACAGGAGGATTTGATCTACAGTTGCCTGAAAAAGAGTAAAATATGGCTTTAACAGCCTGAAAAAGATGTCAAATATACTGAAGATTTACTATGACATTTTAGCCTTTAATTTTAAAATCCTACATCAGAATTGTCCAATATTACCTGTGTGACACCAGGGATATGTGATGTCTCACCCTGACTTGGAATGAAGCTGGCTTAACAGGAGGATTCTGTTTTACAGTATCCTGAAAAAGAGTAAAATATGGCTTTAACAGCCTGAAAAAGATGTCAAATATACTGAAGATTTACTTGGACATTTTAGCCTTTAATTTTAAAATCCTACATCAGATTGGTCCGATATTAACTGTGTGACACCATGGATATGTGATGTCTCACCAGACTTGGAATGAAGCTGGCTTAACAGGAGGATTCTGTTTTACAGTATCCTGAAAAGAGTAAAATATGGCTTTAACAGCCTGAAAAATATGTCAAATATATTGAAGATTTACTATGACTTTTAATCTTTAATATTAAAATCCTACATCAGAATGGTCTGATATTACCTGTGTGACACCATGGATATGTGTGTCTCACCCTGACTTGGAATGAAGCTGGCTTAACAGGAGGATTCTGTTTTACAGTATCCTGAAAAAGAGTAAAATATGGCTTTAACAGCCTGAAAAAGATGTCAAATATACTGAAGATTTACTATGACTTTTAGCCTTTAATTTTAAAATCCTACATCAGAATTGGTCCGATATTACCTGTGTGACACCATGGATATGTGATGTCTCACCCTGACTTGGAATGAAGCTGGCTTAACAGGAGGATTTGTTCTACAGTTGCCTGAAAAGAGTAAAATATGGCTTTAACAGCCTGAAAAAGATGTCAAATATACTTTAAATTTACATGACATTTTAGCCTTTAATTTTAAAATCCTACATCAGATTGGTCCGATATTACCTGTGTGACACCATGGATATGTGATGTCTCACCAGACTTGGAATGAAGCTGGCTTAACAGGAGGATTCTGTTTTACAGTATCCTGAAAAAGAGTAAAATATGGCTTTAACAGCCTGAAAAAGATGTCAAATATACTGAAGATTTACTTGGACATTTTAGCCTTTAATTTTAAAATCCTACATCAGAATGGTCCGATATTACCTGTGTGACACCAAGTATTTGTGTTGTCTCACCCAGACTTGGAATGAAGCTGGCTTAACAGGAGGATTCTGTTTTACAGTATCCTGAAAAAGATTAAAATATGGCTTTAACAGCCTGAAAAAGATGTCAAATATATTGAAGATTTACTATGACTTTTAGCCTTTAATTTTAAAATCCTACATCAGAATTGTCCAATATTACCTGTGTGACACCATGGATATGTGATGTCTCACCCAGACTTGGAATGAAGCTGGCTTAACAGGAGGATTTGATCTACAGTTGCCTGAAAAAGAGTAAAATATGGCTTTAACAGCCTGAAAAAGATGTCAAATATACTTTAAATTTACTTGGACATTTTAGCCTTTAATTTTAAAATCCTACATCAGATTGGTCCATTATTAATTGTGTGACATGATGGATATGTGTTGTCTCACCCAGACTTGGAATGAAGCTGGCTTAACAGGAGGATTCTGTTTTACAGTATCCTGAAAAAGAGTAAAATATGGCTTTAACAGCCTGAAAATGATGTCAAATATACTGAAGATTTACAATGACTTTTAGCCTTTAATATTAAAATCCTACATCAGATTGGTCCGATATTACCTGTGTGACACCATGGATATGTGATGTCTCACCCAGACTTGGAATGAAGCTGGCTTAACAGGAGGATTCTGTTTTACAGTATCCTGAAAAAGATTAAAATATGGCTTTAACAGCCTGAAAAAGATGTCAAATATACTGAAGATTTACTTGGACATTTTAGCCTTTAATTTTAAAATCCTACATCAGATTGGTCCGATATTAACGGTGTGACACAATGGATATGTGTTGTCTCACCAGACTTGGAATGAAGCTGGCTTAACAGGAGGATTCTGTTTTACAGAATCCTGAAACAGAGTAAAATATGGCTTTAACAGCCTTAAAAATATGTCAAATATATTGAAGATTTACTATGACTTTTAATCTTTAATATTAAAATCCTACATCAGAATGGTCTGATATTACCTGTGTGACACCATGGATATGTGTGTCTCACCCAGACTTGGAATGAAGCTGGCTTAACAGGAGGATTCTGTTTTACAGTATGCTGAAAAAGAGTAAAATATGGCTTTAACAGCCTGAAAAAGATGTCAAATATACTGAAGATTTACTATGACTTTTAGCCTTTAATTTTAAAATCCTACATCAGAATTGTCCAATATTACCTGTGTGATAACACGGATATGTGATGTCTCACCCTGACTTGGAATGAAGCTGGCTTAACAGGAGGATTTGTTCTACAGTTGCCTGAAAAAGAGTAAAATATGGCTTTAACAGCCTGAAAAAGATGTCAAATATACTTTAAATTTACTTGGACATTTTAGCCTTTAATTTTAAAATCCTACATCAGATTGGTCCATTATTAACTGTGTGACACCATGGATATGTGTTGTCTCACCCAGACTTGGAATGAAGCTGGCTTAACAGGAGGATTCTGTTTTACAGTATCCTGAAGAAGAGTAAAATATGGCTTTAACAGCCTGAAAATGATGTCAAATATACTGAAGATTTACTATGACTTTTAACCTTTAATATTAAAATCCTACATTAAAATTGTACGATATTACCTGTGTGACACCAGGGATATGTGATGTCTCACCCTGAATTGGAATGAAGCTGGCTTAACAGGATGATTCTGTTTTACAGTATCCTGAAGAAGATTAAAATATGGCTTTAACAGCCTGAAAAAGATGTCAAATATACTGAAGATTTACTTGAACATTTTAGACTTTAATTTTGAGATCCTACATCAGATTGGTCCGATATTAACTGTGTGGAATGAAGCTGAAAAATATGTCAAATATCTTGAAGATTTACTATGACTTTTAACCTTTAATATTAAAATCCTGCATCAGAATGGTCTGATATTACCTGTGTGACACCATGGATATGTGTTGTCTCACCCTGACTTGGAATGAAGCTGGCTTAACAGGAGGATTCTGTTTTACATTATCCTGAAAAGAGTAAAATATGGCTTTAACAGCGTGAAAAATATGTCAAATATATTGAAGATTTACTATGACTTTTAGCCTTTAATTTTAAAATCCTACATCAGAATTGTCCAATATTACCTGTGTGACACCATGGATATGTGATGTCTCACCATGACTTGGAATGAAGCTGGCTTAACAGTAGGATTTTGATCTACAGTTGCCTGAAAAAGAGTAAAATATGGCTTTAACAGCCTGAAAAAGATGTCAAATATACTTTAAATTTACTTGGACATTTTAGCCTTTAATTTTAAAATCCTACATCAGAATGGTCCATTATTACCTGTGTGACACCATGGATATGTGATGTCTCACCCAGACTTGGAATGAAGCTGGCTTAACAGGAGGATTCTGTTTTACAGTATCCTGAAAAAGATTAAAATATGGCTTTAACAGCCTGAAAAAGATGTCAAATATACTGAAGATTTACTTGGACATTTTAGCCTTTAATTTTAAAATCCTACATCAGATTGGTCCGATATTAACTGTGTGACACCATGGATATGTGATGTCTGACCCAGACTTGGAATGAAGCTGGCTTAACAGGAGGATTCTGTTTTACAGTATCCTGAATAAGAGTAAAATATGGCTTTAACAGCCTGAAAATGATGTCAAATATACTGAAGATTTACAATGACTTTTAGCCTTTAATTTTAAAATCCTACATCAGAATGGTCCGATATTACCTGTGTGACACCAGGGATATGTGATGTCTCACCCAGACTTGGAATGAAGCTGGCTTAACAGGAGGATTCTCTTTTACAGTATCCTGAAAAAGATTAAAATATGACTAACAGCCTGAAAAATATGTCAATTATATTGAAGATTTACTATGACTTTTAGCCTTTAATTTTAAAATCCTACATCAGAATGGTCCGATATTACCTGTGTGACACCAGGGATATGTGATGTCTCACCATGACTTGGAATGAAGCTGGCTTAACAGTAGGATTTTGATCTACAGTTGCCTGAAAAAGAGTAAAATATGGCTTTAACAGCCTGAAAAAGATGTCAAATATACTGAAGATTTACTTGGACATTTTAGCCTTTAATTTTAAAATCCTACATCAGATTGGTCTGATATTAACTGTGTGACACGATGGATATGTGTTGTCTCACCCTGACTTGGAATGAAGCTGGCTTAACAGGAGGATTCTGTTTTACAGTATCCTGAAAAAGAGTAAAATATGGCTTTACCAGCCTGAAAAATATGTCAAATATACTGAAGATTTACTATGACATTTTAGCCTTTAATATTAAAATCCTACATCAGATTGGTCCGATATTACCTGTGTGACACCATGGATATGTGATGTCTCACCAGACTTGGAATGAAGCTGGCTTAACAGGAGGATTCTGTTTTACAGTATCCTGAAAAAGAGTAAAATATGGCTTTACCAGCCTGAAAAATATGTCAAATATACTGAAGATTTACTATGACTATTAACATTTAATATTAAAATCCTACATCAGAATGGTCTGATATTACCTGTGTGACAGCATGGATATGTGTTGTCTCACCCAGACTTGGAATGAAGCTGGCTTAACAGGAGGATTCTGTTTTACAGTATCCTGAAAAAGAGTAAAATATGGCTTTAACAGTCTGAAAAAGATGTCAAATATACTGAAGATTTACTTGGACATTTTAGCCTTTAATTTTAAAATCCTACATCAGAATGGTCCGATATTACCTGTGTGACACCATGGATATGTGATGTTTCACCCAGACTTGGAATGAAGCTGGCTTAACAGGAGGATTCTGTTCTACAGTTGCCTGAAAAAGAGTAAAATATGGCTTTAACAGCCTGAAAAAGATGTCAAATATACTGTAGATTTACTTGGACATATTAGCCTTTAATTTTAAAATCCTACATCACAATGGTCCCATATTACCTGTGTGACACCATGGATATGTGATGTCTCACCCAGACGTGTATTAAGCTGGCTTAACAAGAGGAGTATGTTTTACAGTAGCCTGAAAAAGAATAAAATATGTCTTTAACAGCCTGAAAAAGATGTCAAATATACTGTAGATTTACTTGGACATTTTAGCCTTTAATTTTAAAATCCTGCATCAGAATGGTCCGATATTACCTGTGTGACACCATGGATATGTGTTGTCTCACCAGACTTGGAATGAAGCTGGCTTAACAGGAGGATTCTGTTTTACAGTATCCTGAAAAAGAGTAAAATATGGCTTTAACAGCCTGAAAAAGATGTCAAATATACTGAAGATTTACTTGACATTTTAGCCTTTAATTTTAAAATCCTACATCAGAATGGTCCGATATTAACTGTGTGACACCATGGATATGTGTTGTCTCACCAGACTTGGAATGAAGCTGGCTTAACAGGAGGATTCTGTTTTACAGTATCCTGAAAAAGAGTAAAATATGGCTTTAACAGCCTGAAAAATATGTCAAATATATTGAAGATTTACTTGACATTTTAGCCTTTAATTTTAAAATCCTACATCAGAATGGTCTGATATTACCTGTGTGACACCATGGATATGTGATGTCTCACCCAGACTTGGAATGAAGCTGGCTTAACAGGAGGATTCTGTTTTACAGTATCCTGAAAAAGAGTAAAATATGGCTTTAACAGCCTGAAAAAGATGTCAAATATACTGAAGATTTACTTGGACATTTTAGCCTTTAATTTTAAAATCCTACATCAGATTGGTCCGATATTAACTGTGTGACACCATGGATATGTGTTGTCTCACCCAGACTTGGAATGAAGCTGGCTTAACAGGAGGATTCTGTTTTACAGTATCCTGAAAAAGAGTAAAATATGGCTTTAACAGCCTGAAAAATATGTCAAATATACTTTAGATTTACTTGGACATTTTAGCCTTTAATTTTAAAATCCTACATCAGAATGGTCCGATATTACCTGTGTGACACCATGGATATGTGATGTCTCACCCAGACTTGGAATGAAGCTGGCTTAACAGGAGGATTCTGTTTTACAGTATCCTGAAAAAGATTAAAATATGGCTTTAACAGCCTGAAAAAGATGTCAAATATACTGAAGATTTACTTGGACATTTTAGCCTTTAATTTTAAAATCCTACATCAGATTGGTCCGATATTAACTGTGTGACACAATGGATATGTGTTGTCTCACCCAGACTTGGAATGAAGCTGGCTTAACAGGAGGATTCTGTTTTACAGTATCCTGAAAAAGAGTAAAATATGGCTTTAACAGCCTGAAAAATATGTCAAATATATTGAAGATTTACTTGACTTTTAGCCTTTAATTTTAAAATCCTACATCAGAATGGTCTGATATTACCTGTGTGACACCATGGATATGTGATGTCTCACCCAGACTTGGAATGAAGCTGGCTTAACAGGAGGATTCTGTTTTACAGTGTCCTGAAAAAGAGTAAAATATGGCTTTAACAGCCTGAAAAAGATGTCAAATATACTGAAGATTTACCTGGACATTTTAGCCTTTAATATTAAAATCCTACATCAGATTGGTCCGATATTAACTGTGTGACACCATGGATATGTGATGTCTCACCCAGACTTGGAATGAAGCTGGCTTAACAGGAGGATTCTGTTTTACAGTATCCTGAAAAAGATTAAAATATGGCTTTAACAGCCTGAAAAATATGTCAAATATATTGAAGATTTACTTGGACATTTTAGCCTTTAATTTTAAAATCCTACATCAGATTGGTCCGATATTAACTGTGTGACACCATGGATATGTGTTGTCTCACCAGACTTGGAATGAAGCTTGCTTAACAGGAGGATTCTGTTTTACATTATCCTGAAAAGAGTAAAATAGAGCGTTAACAGCCTGAAAAATATGTCAAATATACTGAAGATTTACTTAAACAACTTAGCTTTAATTTTAATATCCTACATCAGAATGGTTTAATATTAATTGTGTGACACCATGGATATGTGATGTCTCAGCCTGACTTGGAATGAAGCGGCTTAACAGGAGGATTCGGTTTTACAGTATCCTGAAAAAGAGTCAAATATGGCTTTAACAGCCTGTAAAAATGTCAAATATACTTTAGATTTACTATGACTTTTAGCCTTTAATTTTAAAATCCTACATCAGAATGGTCTGATATTACCTGTGTGACACCATGGATATGTGATGTCTCACCCAGACTTGGAATGAAGCGGCTTAACAGGAGGATTCGGTTTTACAGTATCCTGAAAAAGAGTCAAATATGGCTTTAACAGCCTGTAAAAATGTCAAATATACTTTAGATTTACTTGGACATTTTAGCCTTTAATTTTAAAATCCTACATCAGATTGGTCCGATATTAACTGTGTGACACCATGGATATGTGTTGTCTCACCCAGACTTGGAATGAAGCTGGCTTAACAGGAGGATTCTGTTTACAGTATCCTGAAAAAGAGTAAAATATGGCTTTAACAGCCTGAAAAATATGTCAAATATATTGTAGATTTACTTGGACATTTTAGCCTTTAATTTTAAAATCCTACATCAGAATGGTCCGATATTACCTGTGTGACACCATGGATATGTGATGTCTCACCCAGACTTGGAATGAAGCTGGCTTAACAGGAGGATTCTGTTTTACAGTATCCTGAAAAAGAGTAAAATATGGCTTTAACAGCCTGAAAAATATGTCAAATATATTGAAGATTTACTTGACATTTTAGCCTTTAATATTAAAATCCTACATCAGAATGGTCTGATATTAACTGTGTGACACCATGGATATGTGATGTCTCACCCAGACTTGGAATGAAGCTGGCTTAACAGGAGGATTCTGTTTTACAGTATCCTGAAAAAGAGTAAAATATGGCTTTAACAGCCTGAAAAAGATGTCAAATATATTGAAGATTTACTTGACTTTTAGCCTTTAATTTTAAAATCCTACATCAGAATGGTCCGATATTACCTGTGTGACACCATGGATATGTGATGTCTCACCCAGACTTGGAATGAAGCTGGCTTAACAGGAGGATTCTGTTTTACAGTATCCTGAAAAAGAGTAAAATATGGCTTTAACAGCCTGAAAAAGATGTCAAATATACTGAAGATTTACTTGGACTTTTAGCCTTTAATTTTAAAATCCTACATCAGAATGGTCCGATATTAACTGTGTGACACCATGGATATGTGATGTCTCACCAGACTTGGAATGAAGCTGGCTTAACAGGAGGATTCTGTTTTACAGTATCCTGAAAAAGAGTAAAATATGGCTTTAACAGCCTGAAAAATATGTCAAATATATTGAAGATTTACTTGACATTTTAGCCTTTAATTTTAAAATCCTACATCAGAATGGTCTGATATTACCTGTGTGACACCATGGATATGTAATGTCTCACCCAGACTTGGAATGAAACTGGCTTAACAGGAGGATTCTGTTTTACATTATCCTGAAAAAGAATAAAATATGGCTTTAACAGCTTGAAAAAGATGTCAAATATACTGAAGATTTACTAGGACTTTTAGCCTTTAATTTTAAAATCCTACATCAGAATGGTCCGATATTAACTGTTTGAGACCATGGATATGTGATGTATCACCCAGACTTGGAATGAAGCTTGCTTAACAGGAGGATTCTGTTTTACATTATCCTGAAAAGAGTAAAATAGAGCGTTAACAGCCTGAAAAATATGTCAAATATACTGAAGATTTACTTAAACAACTTAGCTTTAATTTTAATATCCTACATCAGAATGGTTTAATATTAATTGTGTGACACCATGGATATGTGTTGTCTCACCCAGACTTGGAATGAAGCTGGCTTAACAGGAGGATTCTGTTTTACAGTATCCTGAAAAAGAGTAAAATATAGCTTCAATAGCCTGAAAAATATGTCAAATATATTGAAGATTTACTATGACTTTTAGCCTTTAAGTTTAAAATCCTACATCAGATTGCTCCGATATTAACTGTGTGACACGATGGATATGTGATGTCTGACCCAGACTTGGAATGAAGCGGCTTAACAGGAGGATTCTGTTTTACAGTATCCTGAAAAAGATTAAAATATGGCTTTAACAGCCTGAAAAAGATGTCAAATATATTGAAGATTTACTTGGACATTTTAGCCTTTAATTTTAAAATCCTACATCAGATTGGTCCGATATTAACTGTGTGACACGATGGAAATGTGTTGTCTCACCCAGACTTGGAATGAAGCTGGCTTAACAGGAGGATTCTGTTTGATAGTATCCTGAATAAGAGTAAAATATGGCTTTAACAGCCTGAAAAAGATGTCAAATATATTGAAGATTTACTTGACTTTTAACCTTTAATATTAAAATCCTACATCAGAATGGTCTTATATTACCTGTGTGACACCATGGATATGTGATGTCTGACCCAGACTTGGAATGAAGCTGGCTTAACAGGAGGATTCTGTTTTACAGTATCCTGAAAAAGAGTAAAATATGGCTTTAACAGCCTGAAAAATATGTCAAATATATTGAAGATTTACTTGGACATTTTAGCCTTTAATATTAAAATCCTACATCAGAATGGTCGATATTAACTGTGTGACACCATGGATATGTGATGTCTCACCCAGACTTGGAATGAAGCTGGCTTAACAGGAGGATTCTGTTTTACAGTATCCTGAAAAAGATTAAAATATGGCTTTAACAGCCTGAAAAATATGTCAAATATACTGAAGATTTACTTGGACATTTTAGCCTTTAATTTTAAAATCCTACATCAGATTGGTCCGATATTAACTGTGTGACACGATGGATATGTGTTGTCTCACCAGACTTGGAATGAAGCTGGCTTAACAGGAGGATTCTGTTTTACAGTATCCTGAAAAAGAGTAAAATATGGCTTTAACAGCCTGAAAAATATGTCAAATATATTGAAGATTTACTTGGACATTTTAGCCTTTAATTTTAAAATCCTACATCAGAATGGTCCGATATTAACTGTGTGACACCATGGATATGTGTTGTCTCACCCAGACTTGGAATGAAGCTGGCTTAACAGGAGGATTCTGTTTTACAGTATCCTGAAAAAGAGTAAAATATGGCTTTAACAGCCTGAAAAATATGTCAAATATATTGAAGATTTACTTGACATTTTAGCCTTTAATATTAAAATCCTACATCAGAATGGTCCGATATTACCTGTGTGACACCATGGATATGTGATGTCTCACCCAGACTTGGAATGAAGCTGGCTTAACAGGAGGATTCTGTTTTACAGTATCCTGAAAAAGAGTAAAATATGGCTTTAACAGCCTGAAAAATATGTCAAATATATTGAAGATTTACTTGGACATTTTAGCCTTTAATGTTAAAATCCTACATCAGAATGGTCCGATATTAACTGTGTGACACCATGGATATGTGATGTCTGACCCAGACTTGGAATGAAGCTGGCTTAACAGGAGGATTCTGTTTTACAGTATCCTGAAAAAGAGTAAAATATGGCTTTAACAGCCTGAAAAAGATGTCAAATATATTGAAGATTTACTTGGACATTTTAGCCTTTAATTTTAAAATCCTACATCAGATTGGTCCGATATTAACTGTGTGACACCATGGATATGTGTTGTCTCACCCAGACTTGGAATGAAGCTGGCTTAACAGGAGGATTCTGTTTTACAGTATCCTGAAAAAGATTAAAATATGGCTTTAACAGCCTGAAAAATATGTCAAATATATTGAAGATTTACTTGACTTTTAGCCTTTAATATTAAAATCCTACATCAGAATGGTCCGATATTAACTGTGTGACACCATGGATATGTGTTGTCTCACCCAGACTTGGAATGAAGCTGGCTTAACAGGAGGATTCTGTTTTACAGTATCCTGAAAAAGAGTAAAATATGGCTTTAACAGCCTGAAAAATATGTCAAATATATTGAAGATTTACTTGACTTTTAGCCTTTAATATTAAAATCCTACATCAGAATGGTCTTATATTACCTGTGTGACACCATGGATATGTGATGTCTCACCCAGACTTGGAATGAAGCTGGCTTAACAGGAGGATTCTGTTTTACAGTATCCTGAAAAAGATTAAAATATGGCTTTAACAGCCTGAAAAATATGTCAAATATACTGAAGATTTACTTGGACATTTTAGCCTTTAATTTTAAAATCCTACATCAGATTGGTCCGATATTAACTGTGTGACACCATGGATATGTGTTGTCTCACCAGACTTGGAATGAAGCTGGCTTAACAGGAGGATTCTGTTTTACAGTATCCTGAAAAAGAGTAAAATATGGCTTTAACAGCCTGAAAAATATGTCAAATATATTGAAGATTTACTATGACTTTTAACCTTTAATATTAAAATCCTACATCAGAATGGTCTGATATTACCTGTGTGACACCATGGATATGTGATGTCTGACCCAGACTTGGAATGAAGCTGGCTTAACAGGAGGATTCTGTTTTACAGTATCCTGAAAAAGAGTAAAATATGGCTTTAACAGCCTGAAAAATATGTCAAATATATTGAAGATTTACTTGGACTTTTAGCCTTTAATATTAAAATCCTACATCAGAATGGTCTTATATTACCTGTGTGACACCATGGATATGTGATGTCTGACCCAGACTTGGAATGAAGCTGGCTTAACAGGAGGATTCTGTTTTACAGTATCCTGAAAAAGAGTAAAATATGGCTTTAACAGCCTGAAAAAGATGTCAAATATATTGAAGATTTACTTGGACATTTTAGCCTTTAATTTTAAAATCCTACATCAGATTGGTCCGATATTAACTGTGTGACACCATGGATATGTGTTGTCTCACCAGACTTGGAATGAAGCTGGCTTAACAGGAGGATTCTGTTTTACAGTATCCTGAAAAGAGTAAAATATGGCTTTAACAGCCTGAAAAATATGTCAAATATATTGAAGATTTACTATGACTTTTAACCTTTAATATTAAAATCCTACATCAGAATGGTCTGATATTACCTGTGTGACACCATGGATATGTGATGTCTGACCCAGACTTGGAATGAAGCTGGCTTAACAGGAGGATTCTGTTTTACAGTATCCTGAAAAAGATTAAAATATGGCTTTAACAGCCTGAAAAATATGTCAAATATATTGAAGATTTACTTGACATTTTAGCCTTTAATATTAAAATCCTACATCAGAATGGTCTGATATTAACTGTGTGACACCATGGATATGTGTTGTCTCACCCAGACTTGGAATGAAGCTGGCTTAACAGGAGGATTCTGTTTTACAGTATCCTGAAAAAGAGTAAAATATGGCTTTAACAGCCTGAAAAATATGTCAAATATATTGAAGATTTACTATGACTTTTAACCTTTAATATTAAAATCCTACATCAGAATGGTCTTATATTACCTGTGTGACACCATGGATATGTGATGTCTGACCCAGACTTGGAATGAAGCTGGCTTAACAGGAGGATTCTGTTTTACAGTATCCTGAAAAAGATTAAAATATGGCTTTAACAGCCTGAAAAATATGTCAAATATACTGAAGATTTACTTGGACATTTTAGCCTTTAATTTTAAGATCCTACATCAGATTGGTCCGATATTAACTGTGTGACACGATGGATATGTGTTGTCTCACCGACTTGGAATGAAGCTGGCTTAACAGGAGGATTCTGTTTTACAGTATCCTGAAAAAGAGTAAAATATGGCTTTAACAGCCTGAAAAATATGTCAAATATATTGAAGATTTACTTGACTTTTAACCTTTAATATTAAAATCCTACATCAGAATGGTCTGATATTACCTGTGTGACACCATGGATATGTGATGTCTGACCCAGACTTGGAATGAAGCTGGCTTAACAGGAGGATTCTGTTTTACAGTATCCTGAAAAAGATTAAAATATGGCTTTAACAGCCTGAAAAAGATGTCAAATATATTGAAGATTTACTTGGACATTTTAGCCTTTAATGTTAAAATCCTACATCAGAATGGTCCGATATTAACTGTGTGACACCATGGATATGTGATGTCTCACCCAGACTTGGAATGAAGCTGGCTTAACAGGAGGATTCTGTTTTACAGTATCCTGAAAAAGATTAAAATATGGCTTTAACAGCCTGAAAAATATGTCAAATATACTGAAGATTTACTTGGACATTTTAGCCTTTAATTTTAAAATCCTACATCAGATTGGTCCGATATTAACTGTGTGACACGATGGATATGTGTTGTCTCACCAGACTTGGAATGAAGCTGGCTTAACAGGAGGATTCTGTTTTACAGTATCCTGAAAAAGAGTAAAATATGGCTTTAACAGCCTGAAAAATATGTCAAATATATTGAAGATTTACTATGACTTTTAACCTTTAATATTAAAATCCTACATCAGAATGGTCTGATATTACCTGTGTGACACCATGGATATGTGATGTCTGACCCAGACTTGGAATGAAGCTGGCTTAACAGGAGGATTCTGTTTTACAGTATCCTGAAAAAGATTAAAATATGGCTTTAACAGCCTGAAAAAGATGTCAAATATACTGAAGATTTACTTGGACATTTTAGCCTTTAATTTTAAAATCCTACATCAGATTGGTCCGATATTAACTGTGTGACACGATGGATATGTGTTGTCTCACCCAGACTTGGAATGAAGCTGGCTTAACAGGAGGATTCTGTTTTACAGTATCCTGAAAAAGAGTAAAATATGGCTTTAACAGCCTGAAAAATATGTCAAATATATTGAAGATTTACTATGACTTTTAACCTTTAATATTAAAATCCTACATCAGAATGGTCTTATATTACCTGTGTGACACCATGGATATGTGATGTCTGACCCAGACTTGGAATGAAGCTGGCTTAACAGGAGGATTCTGTTTTACAGTATCCTGAAAAAGAGTAAAATATGGCTTTAACAGCCTGAAAAAGATGTCAAATATATTGAAGATTTACTATGACTTTTAACCTTTAATATTAAAATCCTACATCAGAATGGTCTTATATTACCTGTGTGACACCATGGATATGTGATGTCTGACCCAGACTTGGAATGAAGCTGGCTTAACAGGAGGATTCTGTTTTACAGTATACTGAAAAAGATTAAAGTATGGCTTTAACAGCCTGAAAAAGATGTCAAATATATTGAAGATTTACTTGGACATTTTAGCCTTTAATTTTAAAATCCTACATCAGATTGGTCCGATATTAACTGTGTGACACGATGGATATGTGTTGTCTCACCAGGACTTGGAATGAAGCTGGCTTAACAGGAGGATTCTGTTTTACAGTATCCTGAAAAAGAGTAAAATATGGCTTTAACAGCCTGAAAAATATGTCAAATATATTGAAGATTTACTATGACTTTTAACCTTTAATATTAAAATCCTACATCAGAATGGTCTGATATTACCTGTGTGACACCATGGATATGTGATGTCTGACCCAGACTTGGAATGAAGCTGGCTTAACAGGAGGATTCTGTTTTACAGTATCCTGAAAAAGATTAAAATATGGCTTTAACAGCCTGAAAAATATGTCAAATATATTGAAGATTTACTTGACATTTTAGCCTTTAATATTAAAATCCTACATCAGAATGGTCTGATATTAACTGTGTGACACCATGGATATGTGTTGTCTCACCCAGACTTGGAATGAAGCTGGCTTAACAGGAGGATTCTGTTTTACAGTATCCTGAAAAAGAGTAAAATATGGCTTTAACAGCCTGAAAAATATGTCAAATATATTGAAGATTTACTATGACTTTTAACCTTTAATATTAAAATCCTACATCAGAATGGTCTTATATTACCTGTGTGACACCATGGATATGTGATGTCTGACCCAGACTTGGAATGAAGCTGGCTTAACAGGAGGATTCTGTTTTACAGTATCCTGAAAAAGATTAAAATATGGCTTTAACAGCCTGAAAAATATGTCAAATATACTGAAGATTTACTGGGCATTTTAGCCTTTAATTTTAAGATCCTACATCAGATTGGTCCGATATTAACTGTGTGACACCAGGGATATGTGTTGTCTCACCACACTTGGGATGAAGCTGGCTTAACAGGAGGATTCTGTTTTACAGTATCCTGAAAAAGAGTAAAATATGGCTTTAACAGCCTGAAAAATATGTCAAATATATTGAAGATTTACTATGACTTTTAACCTTTAATATTAAAATCCTACATCAGAATGGTCTGATATTACCTGTGTGACACCATGGATATGTGATGTCTGACCCAGACTTGGAATGAAGCTGGCTTAACAGGAGGATTCTGTTTTACAGTATCCTGAAACAGAGTAAAATATGGCTTTAACAGCCTGAAAAAGATGTCAAATATATTGAAGATTTACTTGGACATTTTAACCTTTAATATTAAAATCCTACATCAGATTGGTCCGATATTAACTGTGTGACACCATGGATATGTGATGTCTCACCCAGACTTGGGATGAAGCTGGCTTAACAGGAGGATTCTGTTTTACAGTATCCTGAAAAGATTAAAATATGGCTTTAACAGCCTGAAAAATATGTCAAATATACTGAAGATTTACTTGGACATTTTAGCCTTTAATTTTAAAATCCTACATCAGATTGGTCCGATATTAACTGTGTGACACCATGGATATGTGTTGTCTCACCAGACTTGGAATGAAGCTGGCTTAACAGGAGGATTCTGTTTTACAGTATCCTGAAAAAGAGTAAAATATGGCTTTAACAGCCTGAAAAATATGTCAAATATATTGAAGATTTACTATGACTTTTAGCCTTTAATATTAAAATCCTACATCAGAATGGTCTGATATTACCTGTGTGACACCATGGATATGTGATGTCTGACCCAGACTTGGAATGAAGCTGGCTTAACAGGAGGATTCTGTTTTACAGTATCCTGAAAAAGAGTAAAATATGGCTTTAACAGCCTGAAAAATATGTCAAATATATTGAAGATTTACTTGGACATTTTAGCCTTTAATTTTAAAATCCTACATCAGAATGGTCTGATATTAACTGTGTGACACGATGGATATGTGATGTCTCACCCAGACTTGGAATGAAGCTGGCTTAACAGGAGGATTCTGTTTTACAGTATCCTGAAAAAGAGTAAAATATGGCTTTAACAGCCTGAAAAATATGTCAAATATATTGAAGATTTACTTGACTTTTAGCCTTTAATATTAAAATCCTACATCAGAATGGTCTTATATTACCTGTGTGACACCATGGATATGTGATGTCTGACCCAGACTTGGAATGAAGCTGGCTTAACAGGAGGATTCTGTTTTACAGTATCCTGAAAAAGAGTAAAATATGGCTTTAACAGCCTGAAAAATATGTCAAATATATTGAAGATTTACTATGACTTTTAGCCTTTAATATTAAAATCCTACATCAGAATGGTCTTATATTACCTGTGTGACACCATGGATATGTGATGTCTCACCCAGACTTGGAATGAAGCTGGCTTAACAGGAGGATTCTGTTTTACAGTATCCTGAAAAAGATTAAAATATGGCTTTAACAGCCTGAAAAAGATGTCAAATATATTGAAGATTTACTTGGACATTTTAGCCTTTAATTTTAAAATCCTACATCAGATTGGTCCGATATTAACTGTGTGACACGATGGATATGTGTTGTCTCACCAGACTTGGAATGAAGCTGGCTTAACAGGAGGATTCTGTTTTACAGTATCCTGAAAAAGAGTAAAATATGGCTTTAACAGCCTGAAAAATATGTCAAATATATTGAAGATTTACTATGACTTTTAACCTTTAATATTAAAATCCTACATCAGAATGGTCTGATATTACCTGTGTGACACCATGGATATGTGATGTCTGACCCAGACTTGGAATGAAGCTGGCTTAACAGGAGGATTCTGTTTTACAGTATCCTGAAAAAGATTAAAATATGGCTTTAACAGCCTGAAAAATATGTCAAATATATTGAAGATTTACTTGACATTTTAGCCTTTAATTTTAAAATCCTACATCAGATTGGTCCGATATTAACTGTGTGACACCATGGATATGTGTTGTCTCACCCAGACTTGGAATGAAGCTGGCTTAACAGGAGGATTCTGTTTTACAGTATCCTGAAAAAGAGTAAAATATGGCTTTAACAGCCTGAAAAATATGTCAAATATATTGAAGATTTACTATGACTTTTAACCTTTAATATTAAAATCCTACATCAGAATGGTCTTATATTACCTGTGTGACACCATGGATATGTGATGTCTGACCCAGACTTGGAATGAAGCTGGCTTAACAGGAGGATTCTGTTTTACAGTATCCTGAAAAAGATTAAAATATGGCTTTAACAGCCTGAAAAATATGTCAAATATACTGAAGATTTACTTGGACATTTTAGCCTTTAATTTTAAGATCCTACATCAGATTGGTCCGATATTAACTGTGTGACACGATGGATATGTGTTGTCTCACCAGGACTTGGAATGAAGCTGGCTTAACAGGAGGATTCTGTTTTACAGTATCCTGAAAAAGAGTAAAATATGGCTTTAACAGCCTGAAAAATATGTCAAATATATTGAAGATTTACTATGACTTTTAACCTTTAATATTAAAATCCTACATCAGAATGGTCTGATATTACCTGTGTGACACCATGGATATGTGATGTCTGACCCAGACTTGGAATGAAGCTGGCTTAACAGGAGGATTCTGTTTTACAGTATCCTGAAAAAGAGTAAAATATGGCTTTAACAGCCTGAAAAATATGTCAAATATATTGAAGATTTACTTGGACATTGTAGCCTTTAATTTTAAAATCCTACATCAGAATTTTCCAATATTACCTGTGTGACACCATGTATTTTTGTTGTCTCACCCATACTTGGAATGAAGCTGGCTTAACAGGAGGATTCTGTTTTACAGTATCCTGAAAAAGAGTAAAATATGGCTTTAACAGCCTGAAAAATATGTCAAATATATTGAAGATTTACTTGGACATTTTAGCCTTTAATTTTAAAATCCTACATCAGATTGGTCCGATATTAACTGTGTGACACCATGGATATGTGATGTCTCACCAGACTTGGAATGAAGCTGGCTTAACAGGAGGATTCTGTTTTACAGTATCCTGAAAAAGAGTAAAATATGGCTTTAAAAGCATGAAAAATATGTCAAATATATTGAAGATTTACTATGACTTTTAGCCTTTTATTTTAAAATCCTACATCAGAATGGTCTGATATTACCTGTGTGACACCATGGATATGTGATGTCTCACCCAGACTTGGAATGAAGCTGGCTTAACAGGAGGATTCTGTTTTACAGTATCCTGAAAAAGATTAAAATATGGCTTTAACAGCCTGAAAAAGATGTCAAATATACAGAAGTTTTACTTGGACATTTTAGCCTTTAATTTTAAAATCCTACATCAGAATGGTCTGATATTAAATGTGTGACACGATGGATATGTGTTGTCTCACCCAGACTTGGAATGAAGCTGGCTTAACAGGAGGATTCTGTTTTACAGTATCCTGAAAAAGAGTAAAATATGGCTTTAACAGCCTGAAAAATATGTCAAATATATTGAAGATTTACTATGACTTTTAACCTTTAATATTAAAATCCTACATCAGAATGGTCTGATATTACCTGTGTGACACCATGGATATGTGATGTCTGACCCAGACTTGGAATGAAGCTGGCTTAACAGGAGGATTCTGTTTTACAGTATCCTGAAAAAGATTAAAATATGGCTTTAACAGCCTGAAAAATATGTCAAATATATTGAAGATTTACTTGACATTTTAGCCTTTAATTTTAAAATCCTACATCAGATTGGTCCGATATTAACTGTGTGACACCATGGATATGTGATGTCTCACCCAGACTTGGAATGAAGCTGGCTTAACAGGAGGATTCTGTTTTACAGTATCCTGAAAAAGATTAAAATATGGCTTTAACAGCCTGAAAAATATGTCAAATATATTGAAGATTTACTTGGACATTTTAGCCTTTAATATTAAAATCCTACATCAGAATGGTCCGATATTAACTGTGTGACACCATGGATATGTGTTGTCTCACCCAGACTTGGAATGAAGCTGGCTTAACAGGAGGATTCTGTTTTACAGTATCCTGAAAAAGAGTAAAATATGGCTTTAACAGCCTGAAAAATATGTCAAATATATTGAAGATTTACTATGACATTTTAACCTTTAATATTAAAATCCTACATCAGAATGGTCCGATATTACCTGTGTGACACCATGGATATGTGATGTCTCACCCAGACTTGGAATGAAGCTGGCTTAACAGGAGGATTCTGTTTTACAGTATCCTGAAAAGATTAAAATATGGCTTTAACAGCCTGAAAAATATGTCAAATATATTGAAGATTTACTTGGACATTTTAGCCTTTAATATTAAAATCCTACATCAGATTGGTCCGATATTAAATGTGTGACACGATGGATATGTGTTGTCTCACCCAGACTTGGAATGAAGCTGGCTTAACAGGAGGATTCTGTTTTACACTATCCTGAAAAAGAGTAAAATATGGCTTTAACAGCCTGAAAAATATGTCAAATATATTGAAGATTTACTTGACTTTTAACCTTTAATATTAAAATCCTACATCAGAATGGTCTTATATTACCTGTGTGACACCATGGATATGTGATGTCTGACCCAGACTTGGAATGAAGCTGGCTTAACAGGAGGATTCTGTTTTACAGTATCCTGAAAAAGAGTAAAATATGGCTTTAACAGCCTGAAAAATATGTCAAATATATTGAAGATTTACTTGGACATTTTAGCCTTTAATATTAAAATCCTACATGAATGGTCACCTGATGGATATGTGATGTCTCACCCAGACTTGGAATGAAGCTGGCTTAACAGGAGGATTCTGTTTTACAGTATCCTGAAAAAGAGTAAAATATGGCTTTAACAGCCTGAAAAATATGTCAAATATATTGAAGATTTACTATGACTTTTAACCTTTAATATTAAAATCCTACATCAGAATGGTCTGATATTACCTGTGTGACACCATGGATATGTGATGTCTGACCCAGACTTGGAATGAAGCTGGCTTAACAGGAGGATTCTGTTTTACAGTATCCTGAAAAAGAGTAAAATATGGCTTTAACAGCCTGAAAAATATGTCAAATATATTGAAGATTTACTTGGACATTTTAGCCTTTAATATTAAAATCCTACATCAGAATGGTCCGATATTAACTGTGTGACACCATGGATATGTGATGTCTCACCCAGACTTGGAATGAAGCTGGCTTAACAGGAGGATTCTGTTTTACAGTATCCTGAAAAAGAGTAAAATATGGCTTTAACAGCCTGAAAAATATGTCAAATATATTGAAGATTTACTTGACATTTTAGCCTTTAATATTAAAATCCTACATCAGAATGGTCTGATATTAAATGTGTGACACGATGGATATGTGTTGTCTCACCCAGACTTGGAATGAAGCTGGCTTAACAGGAGGATTCTGTTTTACAGTATCCTGAAAAAGAGTAAAATATGGCTTTAACAGCCTGAAAAATATGTCAAATATATTGAAGATTTACTATGACTTTTAACCTTTAATATTAAAATCCTACATCAGAATGGTCTTATATTACCTGTGTGACACCATGGATATGTGATGTCTCACCCAGACTTGGAATGAAGCTGGCTTAACAGGAGGATTCTGTTTTACAGTATCCTGAAAAAGATTAAAATATGGCTTTAACAGCCTGAAAAATATGTCAAATATATTGAAGATTTACTTGGACATTTTAGCCTTTAATATTAAAATCCTACATCAGAATGGTCCGATATTAACTGTGTGACACCATGGATATGTGTTGTCTCACCCAGACTTGGAATGAAGCTGGCTTAACAGGAGGATTCTGTTTTACAGTATCCTGAAAAAGAGTAAAATATGGCTTTAACAGCCTGAAAAATATGTCAAATATATTGAAGATTTACTATGACATTTTAACCTTTAATATTAAAATCCTACATCAGAATGGTCTGATATTACCTGTGTGACACCATGGATATGTGATGTCTCACCCAGACTTGGAATGAAGCTGGCTTAACAGGAGGATTCTGTTTTACAGTATCCTGAAAAAGATTAAAATATGGCTTTAACAGCCTGAAAAATATGTCAAATATATTGAAGATTTACTTGACATTTTAGCCTTTAATATTAAAATCCTACATCAGAATGGTCCGATATTAACTGTGTGACACGATGGATATGTGTTGTCTCACCCTGACTTGGAATGAAGCTGGCTTAACAGGAGGATTCTGTTTTACAGTATCCTGAAAAAGATTAAAATATGGCTTTAACAGCCTGAAAAAGATGTCAAATATATTTAAGATTTACTATGACTTCTAGGCTATAATTTTATAATCCTACATCAGAATTTTCCAATATTACCTGTGTGACACCATGTATTTGTGTTGTCTCACCCAGACTTGGAATGAAGCTGGCTTAACAGGAGGATTCTGTTTTACAGTATCCTGAAAAAGAGTAAAATATGGCTTTAACAGCCTGAAAAATATGTCAAATATATTGAAGATTTACTTGGACATTTTAGCCTTTAATTTTAAAATCCTACATCAGAATGGTCCGATATTAACTGTGTGACACCATGGATTTGTGTTGTCTCACCCAGACTTGGAATAAAGCTGGCTTAACAGGAGGATTCTGTTTTACAGTATCCTGAAAAAGAGTAAAATATAGCTTCAACAGCCTGAAAAATATGTCAAATATATTGAAGATTTACTATGACTTTTAGCCTTTAAGTTTAAAATCCTACATCAGATTGCTCCGATATTAACTGTGTGACACCATGGATATGTGATGTCTGACCCAGACTTGGAATGAAGCTGGCTTAACAGGAGGATTCTGTTTTACAGTATCCTGAAAAAGATAAAATATGGCTTTAACAGCCTGAAAAATATGTCAAATATATTGAAGATTTACTTGGACATTTTAGCCTTTAATATTAAAATCCTACATCAGATTGGTCCGATATTAACTGTGTGACACGATGGATATGTGTTGTCTCACCCAGACTTGGAATGAAGCTGGCTTAACAGGAGGATTCTGTTTTACAGTATCCTGAAAAAGAGTAAAATATGGCTTTAACAGCCTGAAAAATATGTCAAATATATTGAAGATTTACTATGACTTTTAACCTTTAATATTAAAATCCTACATCAGAATGGTCTTATATTACCTGTGTGACACCATGGATATGTGATGTCTGACCCAGACTTGGAATGAAGCTGGCTTAACAGGAGGATTCTGTTTTACAGTATCCTGAAAAAGAGTAAAATATGGCTTTAACAGCCTGAAAAATATGTCAAATATATTGAAGATTTACTTGGACATTTTAGCCTTTAATTTTAAAATCCTACATCAGATTGGTCCGATATTAACTGTGTGACACGATATGTGTTGTCTCACCCAGACTTGGAATGAAGCTGGCTTAACAGGAGGATTCTGTTTTACAGTATCCTGAAACAGAGTAAAATATGGCTTTAACAGCCTGAAAAATATGTCAAATATATTGAAGATTTACTATGACTTTTAACCTTTAATATTAAAATCCTACATCAGATTTGTCCGATATTAACTGTGTGACACCATGGATATGTGATGTCTGACCCAGACTTGGAATGAAGCTGGCTTAACAGGAGGATTCTGTTCTACCTTATCCTTGTAAAAGATTAAAATATGGCTTTAACAGCCTGAAAAAGATGTCAAATATATTGAAGATTTACTTGGACATTGTAGCCTTTAATTTTAAAATCCTACATCAGAATTTTCCAATATTACCTGTGTGACACCATGTATTTTTGTTGTCTCACCCATACTTGGAATGAAGCTGGCTTAACAGGAGGATTCTGTTTTACAGTATCCTGAAAAAGATTAAAATATGGCTTTAACAGCCTGAAAAAGATGTCAAATATACTGAAGATTTACTTGGACATTTTAGCCTTTAATTTTAAAATCCTACATCAGAATTGTCCTATATTACCTGTGTGACACCATGTATTTGTGTTGTCTCACCCAGACTTGGAATGAAGCTGGCTTAACAGGAGGATTCTGTTTTACAGTATCCTGAAAAAGAGTAAAATATGGCTTTAACAGCCTGAAAAATATGTCAAATATATTGAAGATTTACTATGACTTTTAGCCTTTAATTTTAAAATCCTACATCAGAATGGTCTGATATTACCTGTGTGACACCATGGATATGTGATGTCTGACCCAGACTTGGAATGAAGCTGGCTTAACAGGAGGATTCTGTTTTACAGTATCCTGAAAAAGATTAAAATATGGCTTTAACAGCCTGAAAAAGATGTCAAATATATTGAAGATTTACTTGGACATTTTAGCCTTTAATTTTAAAATCCTACATCAGATTGGTCCGATATTAACTGTGTGACACGATGGATATGTGTTGTCTCACCCAGACTTGGAATGAAGCTGGCTTAACAGGAGGATTCTGTTTGATAGTATCCTGAATAAGAGTAAAATATGGCTTTAACAGCCTGAAAAATATGTCAAATATATTGAAGATTTACTATGACTTTTAACCTTTAATATTAAAATCCTACATCAGAATGGTCTTATATTACCTGTGTGACACCATGGATATGTGATGTCTGACCCAGACTTGGAATGAAGCTGGCTTAACAGGAGGATTCTGTTTTACAGTATCCTGAAAAAGATTAAAATATGGCTTTAACAGCCTGAAAAATATGTCAAATATATTGAAGATTTACTTGGACATTTTAGCCTTTAATTTTAAAATCCTACATCAGATTGGTCCGATATTAACTGTGTGACACGATGGATATGTGTTGTCTCACCAGACTTGGAATGAAGCTGGCTTAACAGGAGGATTCTGTTTTACAGTATCCTGAAAAAGAGTAAAATATGGCTTTAACAGCCTGAAAAATATGTCAAATATATTGAAGATTTACTATGACTTTTAACCTTTAATATTAAAATCCTACATCAGAATGGTCTGATATTACCTGTGTGACACCATGGATATGTGATGTCTGACCCAGACTTGGAATGAAGCTGGCTTAACAGGAGGATTCTGTTTTACAGTATCCTGAAAAAGATTAAAATATGGCTTTAACAGCCTGAAAAATATGTCAAATATATTGAAGATTTACTTGGACATTTTAGCCTTTAATATTAAAATCCTACATCAGATTGGTCCGATATTAACTGTGTGACACGATGGATATGTGTTGTCTCACCCAGACTTGGAATGAAGCTGGCTTAACAGGAGGATTCTGTTTTACAGTATCCTGAAAAGAGTAAAATATGGCTTTAACAGCCTGAAAAATATGTCAAATATATTGAAGATTTACTTGACATTTTAGCCTTTAATTTTAAAATCCTACATCAGAATGGTCTGATATTACCTGTGTGACACCATGGATATGTGTTGTCTCACCCAGACTTGGAATGAAGCTGGCTTAACAGGAGGATTCTGTTTTACAGTATCCTGAAAAGAGTAAAATATGGCTTTAACAGCCTGAAAAATATGTCAAATATATTGAAGATTTACTATGACTTTTAACCTTTAATATTAAAATCCTACATCAGAATGGTCTTATATTACCTGTGTGACACCATGGATATGTGATGTCTGACCCAGACTTGGAATGAAGCTGGCTTAACAGGAGGATTCTGTTTTACAGTATCCTGAAAAAGAGTAAAATATGGCTTTAACAGCCTGAAAAATATGTCAAATATATTGAAGATTTACTTGGACATTTTAGCCTTTAATTTTAAAATCCTACATCAGATTGGTCCGATATTAACTGTGTGACACGATGGATATGTGTTGTCTCACCAGGACTTGGAATGAAGCTGGCTTAACAGGAGGATTCTGTTTTACAGTATCCTGAAACAGAGTAAAATATGGCTTTAACAGCCTGAAAAATATGTCAAATATATTGAAGATTTACTATGACTTTTAACCTTTAATATTAAAATCCTACATCAGAATGGTCTGATATTACCTGTGTGACACCATGGATATGTGATGTCTGACCCAGACTTGGAATGAAGCTGGCTTAACAGGAGGATTCTGTTTTACAGTATCCTGAAAAAGATTAAAATATGGCTTTAACAGCCTGAAAAATATGTCAAATATATTGAAGATTTACTTGGACATTTTAGCCTTTAATTTTAAAATCCTACATCAGATTGGTCCGATATTAACTGTGTGACACGATGGATATGTGTTGTCTCACCCAGACTTGGAATGAAGCTGGCTTAACAGGAGGATTCTGTTTTACAGTATCCTGAAAAAGAGTAAAATATGGCTTTAACAGCCTGAAAAATATGTCAAATATATTGAAGATTTACTATGACTTTTAACCTTTAATATTAAAATCCTACATCAGAATGGTCTGATATTACCTGTGTGACACCATGGATATGTGATGTCTCACCCAGACTTGGAATGAAGCTGGCTTAACAGGAGGATTCTGTTTTACAGTATCCTGAAAAAGAGTAAAATATGGCTTTAACAGCCTGAAAAATATGTCAAATATATTGAAGATTTACTATGACTTTTAACCTTTAATATTAAAATCCTACATCAGAATGGTCTTATATTACCTGTGTGACACCATGGATATGTGATGTCTGACCCAGACTTGGAATGAAGCTGGCTTAACAGGAGGATTCTGTTTTACAGTATCCTGAAAAAGATTAAAATATGGCTTTAACAGCCTGAAAAATATGTCAAATATATTGAAGATTTACTTGGACATTTTAGCCTTTAATATTAAAATCCTACATCAGATTGGTCCGATATTAACTGTGTGACACGATGGATATGTGTTGTCTCACCCAGACTTGGAATGAAGCTGGCTTAACAGGAGGATTCTGTTTTACAGTATCCTGAAAAAGAGTAAAATATGGCTTTAACAGCCTGAAAAATATGTCAAATATATTGAAGATTTACTATGACTTTTAACCTTTAATATTAAAATCCTACATCAGAATGGTCTTATATTACCTGTGTGACACCATGGATATGTGATGTCTGACCCAGACTTGGAATGAAGCTGGCTTAACAGGAGGATTCTGTTTTACAGTATCCTGAAAAAGATTAAAATATGGCTTTAACAGCCTGAAAAATATGTCAAATATACTTGAAGATTTACTTGGACATTTTAGCCTTTAATGTTAAAATCCTACATCAGATTGGTCCGATATTAACTGTGTGACACGATGGATATGTGTTGTCTCACCAGGACTTGGAATGAAGCTGGCTTAACAGGAGGATTCTGTTTTACAGTATCCTGAAACAGAGTAAAATATGGCTTTAACAGCCTGAAAAATATGTCAAATATATTGAAGATTTACTATGACTTTTAACCTTTAATATTAAAATCCTACATCAGAATGGTCTGATATTACCTGTGTGACACCATGGATATGTGATGTCTGACCCAGACTTGGAATGAAGCTGGCTTAACAGGAGGATTCTGTTTTACAGTATCCTGAAAAAGATTAAAGTATGGCTTTAACAGCCTGAAAAAGATGTCAAATATATTGAAGATTTACTTGGACATTTTAGCCTTTAATGTTAAAATCCTACATCAGATTGGTCCGATATTAACTGTGTGACACGATGGATATGTGTTGTCTCACCCAGACTTGGAATGAAGCTGGCTTAACAGGAGGATTCTGTTTTACAGTATCCTGAAAAGAGTAAAATATGGCTTTAACAGCCTGAAAAATATGTCAAATATATTGAAGATTTACTATGACTTTTAACCTTTAATATTAAAATCCTACATCAGAATGGTCTTATATTACCTGTGTGACACCATGGATATGTGTTGTCTGACCCAGACTTGGAATGAAGCTGGCTTAACAGGAGGATTCTGTTTTACAGTATCCTGAAAAAGAGTAAAATATGGCTTTAACAGCCTGAAAAATATGTCAAATATATTGAAGATTTACTATGACTTTTAACCTTTAATATTAAAATCCTACATCAGAATGGTCTTATATTACCTGTGTGACACCATGGATATGTGATGTCTGACCCAGACTTGGAATGAAGCTGGCTTAACAGGAGGATTCTGTTTTACAGTATCCTGAAAAAGAGTAAAATATGGCTTTAACAGCCTGAAAAATATGTCAAATATATTGAAGATTTACTTGGACATTTTAGCCTTTAATGTTAAAATCCTACATCAGATTGGTCCGATATTAACTGTGTGACACGATGGATATGTGTTGTCTCACCAGGACTTGGAATGAAGCTGGCTTAACAGGAGGATTCTGTTTTACAGTATCCTGAAACAGAGTAAAATATGGCTTTAACAGCCTGAAAAATGTCAAATATATTGAAGATTTACTATGACTTTTAACCTTTAATATTAAAATCCTACATCAGAATGGTCTTATATTACCTGTGTGACACCATAGATATGTGATGTCTGACCCAAACTTGGAATGAAGCTGGCTTAACAGGAGGATTCTGTTTTACAGTATCCTGAAAAAGATTAAAATATGGCTTTAACAGCCTGAAAAATATGTCAAATATACTGAAGATTTACTTGGACATTTTAGCCTTTAATTTTAAGATCCTACATCAGATTGGTCCGATATTAACTGTGTGACACGATGGATATGTGTTGTCTCACCCTGACTTGGAATGAAGCTGGCTTAACAGGAGGATTCTGTTTTACAGTATCCTGAAACAGAGTAAAATATGGCTTTAACAGCCTGAAAAATATGTCAAATATATTGAAGATTTACTATGACTTTTAACCTTTAATATTAAAATCCTACATCAGAATGGTCTGATGTTACCTGTGTGACACCATGGATATGTGATGTCTGACCCAGACTTGGAATGAAGCTGGCTTAACAGGAGGATTCTGTTTTACAGTATCCTGAAAAAGATTAAAGTATGGCTTTAACAGCCTGAAAAAGATGTCAAATATATTGAAGATTTACTTGGACATTTTAGCCTTTAATATTAAAATCCTACATCAGATTGGTCCGATATTAACTGTGTGACACGATGGATATGTGTTGTCTCACCCAGACTTGGAATGAAGCTGGCTTAACAGGAGGATTCTGTTTTACAGTATCCTGAAAAAGATTAAAATATGGCTTTAACAGCCTGAAAAATATGTCAAATATACTGAAGATTTACTTGGACATTTTAGCCTTTAATTTAAAATCCTACATCAGAATGGTCTTATATTACCTGTGTGACACCATGGATATGTGTGTCTGACCCAGACTTGGAATGAAGCTGGCTTAACAGGAGGATTCTGTTTTACAGTATCCTGAAAAAGAGTAAAATATGGCTTTAACAGCCTGAAAAATATGTCAAATATATTGAAGATTTACTATGACTTTTAACCTTTAATATTAAAATCCTACATCAGAATGGTCTTATATTACCTGTGTGACACCATGGATATGTGATGTCTGACCCAGACTTGGAATGAAGCTGGCTTAACAGGAGGATTCTGTTTTACAGTATCCTGAAAAAGATTAAAGTATGGCTTTAACAGCCTGAAAAATATGTCAAATATACTGAAGATTTACTTGGACATTTTAGCCTTTAATTTTAAGATCCTACATCAGATTGGTCCGATATTAACTGTGTGACACGATGGATATGTGTTGTCTCACCAGGACTTAGAATGAAGCTGGCTTAACAGGAGGATTCTGTTTTACAGTATCCTGAAACAGAGTAAAATATGGCTTTAACAGCCTGAAAAATATGTCAAATATATTGAAGATTTACTTGGACATTTTAACCTTTAATATTAAAATCCTACATCAGAATGGTCTGATATTACCTGTGTGACACCATGGATATGTGTTGTCTGACCCAGACTTGGAATGAAGCTGGCTTAACAGGAGGATTCTGTTTTACAGTATCCTGAAAAAGAGTAAAATATGGCTTTAACAGCCTGAAAAATGTCAAATATATTGAAGATTTACTATGACTTTTAACCTTTAATATTAAAATCCTACATCAGAATGGTCTTATATTACCTGTGTGACACCATGGATATGTGATGTCTGACCCAGACTTGGAATGAAGCTGGCTTAACAGGAGGATTCTGTTTTACAGTATCCTGAAAAAGATTAAAATATGGCTTTAACAGCCTGAAAAATATGTCAAATATACTGAAGATTTACTTGGACATTTTAGCCTTTAATTTTAAAATCCTACATCAGATTGGTCCGATATTAACTGTGTGACACGATGGATATGTGTTGTCTCACCCAGACTTGGAATGAAGCTGGCTTAACAGGAGGATTCTGTTTTACAGTATCCTGAAAAAGAGTAAAATATGGCTTTAACAGCCTGAAAAATATGTCAAATATATTGAAGATTTACTTGACATTTTAGCCTTTAATATTAAAATCCTACATCAGAATGGTCTGATATTACCTGTGTGACACCATGGATATGTGTTGTCTCACCCTGACTTGGAATGAAGCTGGCTTAAAAGGAGGATTCTGTTTTACAGTATCCTGAAACAGAGTAAAATATGGCTTTAACAGCCTGAAAAATATGTCAAATATATTGAAGATTTACTATGACTTTTAACCTTTAATATTAAAATCCTACATCAGAATGGTCTTATATTACCTGTGTGACACCATGGATATGTGATGTCTGACCCAGACTTGGAATGAAGCTGGCTTAACAGGAGGATTCTGTTTTACAGTATCCTGAAAAAGATTAAAATATGGCTTTAACAGCCTGAAAAATATGTCAAATATATTGAAGATTTACTTGGACATTTTAGCCTTTAATTTTAAAATCCTACATCAGATTGGTCCGATATTAACTGTGTGACACGATGGATATGTGTTGTCTCACCCAGACTTGGAATGAAGCTGGCTTAACAGGAGGATTCTGTTTTACAGTATCCTGAAAAAGAGTAAAATATGGCTTTAACAGCCTGAAAAATATGTCAAATATATTGAAGATTTACTATGACTTTTAACCTTTAATATTAAAATCCTACATCAGAATGGTCTTATATTACCTGTGTGACACCATGGATATGTGATGTCTGACCCAGACTTGGAATGAAGCTGGCTTAACAGGAGGATTCTGTTTTACAGTATCCTGAAAAAGAGTAAAATATGGCTTTAACAGCCTGAAAAATATGTCAAATATATTGAAGATTTACTTGACTTTTAACCTTTAATATTAAAATCCTACATCAGAATGGTCCGATATTACCTGTGTGACACCATGGATATGTGATGTCTCACCCAGACTTGGAATGAAGCTGGCTTAACAGGAGGATTCTGTTTTACAGTATCCTGAAAAAGAGTAAAATATGGCTTTAACAGCCTGAAAAATATGTCAAATATATTGAAGATTTACTTGACATTTTAGCCTTTAATATTAAAATCCTACATCAGAATGGTCCGATATTACCTGTGTGACACCATGGATATGTGTTGTCTCACCCAGACTTGGAATGAAGCTGGCTTAACAGGAGGATTCTTTTTTACAGTATCCTGAAACAGAGTAAAATATGGCTTTAACAGCCTGAAAATATGTCAAATATATTGAAGATTTACTATGACTTTTAACCTTTAATATTAAAATCCTACATCAGAATGGTCTTATATTACCTGTGTGACACCATAGATATGTGATGTCTGACCCAGACTTGGAATGAAGCTGGCTTAACAGGAGGATTCTGTTTTACAGTATCCTGAAAAAGATTAAAGTATGGCTTTAACAGCCTGAAAAATATGTCAAATATACTGAAGATTTACTTGGACATTTTAGCCTTTAATTTTAAGATCCTACATCAGATTGGTCCGATATTAACTGTGTGACACGATGGATATGTGTTGTCTCACCCAGACTTGGAATGAAGCTGGCTTAACAGGAGGATTCTGTTTTACAGTATCCTGAAACAGAGTAAAATATGGCTTTAACAGCCTGAAAAATATGTCAAATATATTGAAGATTTACTATGACTTTTAACCTTTAATATTAAAATCCTACATCAGAATGGTCTGATATTACCTGTGTGACACCATGGATATGTGATGTCTGACCCAGACTTGGAATGAAGCTGGCTTAACAGGAGGATTCTGTTTTACAGTATCCTGAAAAAGATTAAAATATGGCTTTAACAGCCTGAAAAAGATGTCAAATATATTGAAGATTTACTTGGACATTTTAGCCTTTAATGTTAAAATCCTACATCAGATTGGTCCGATATTAACTGTGTGACACGATGGATATGTGTTGTCTCACCCTGACTTGGAATGAAGCTGGCTTAACAGGAGGATTCTGTTTTACAGTATCCTGAAAAAGATTAAAATATGGCTTTAACAGCCTGAAAAATATGTCAAATATATTGAAGATTTACTTGACATTTTAGCCTTTAATATTAAAATCCTACATCAGAATGGTCTTATATTACCTGTGTGACACCATGGATATGTGTTGTCTCACCCAGACTTGGAATGAAGCTGGCTTAACAGGAGGATTCTGTTTTACAGTATCCTGAAAAAGAGTAAAATATGGCTTTAACAGCCTGAAAAATATGTCAAATATATTGAAGATTTACTATGACTTTTAACCTTTAATATTAAAATCCTACATCAGAATGGTCTTATATTACCTGTGTGACACCATGGATATGTGATGTCTGACCCAGACTTGGAATGAAGCTGGCTTAACAGGAGGATTCTGTTTTACAGTATCCTGAAAAAGATTAAAGTATGGCTTTAACAGCCTGAAAAATATGTCAAATATACTGAAGATTTACTTGGACATTTTAGCCTTTAATTTTAAGATCCTACATCAGATTGGTCCGATATTAACTGTGTGACACGATGGATATGTGTTGTCTCACCAGACTTGGAATGAAGCTGGCTTAACAGGAGGATTCTGTTTTACAGTATCCTGAAAAAGAGTAAAATATGGCTTTAACAGCCTGAAAAATATGTCAAATATATTGAAGATTTACTATGACTTTTAACCTTTAATATTAAAATCCTACATCAGAATGGTCTGATATTACCTGTGTGACACCATGGATATGTGATGTCTGACCCAGACTTGGAATGAAGCTGGCTTAACAGGAGGATTCTGTTTTACAGTATCCTGAAACAGAGTAAAATATGGCTTTAACAGCCTGAAAAAGATGTCAAATATATTGAAGATTTACTTGGACATTTTAACCTTTAATATTAAAATCCTACATCAGAATGGTCTGATATTACCTGTGTGACACCATGGATATGTGATGTCTGACCCAGACTTGGAATGAAGCTGGCTTAACAGGAGGATTCTGTTTTACAGTATCCTGAAAAAGAGTAAAATATGGCTTTAACAGCCTGAAAAATATGTCAAATATATTGAAGATTTACTATGACTTTTAACCTTTAATATTAAAATCCTACATCAGAATGGTCCGATATTAACTGTGTGACACCATGGATATGTGATGTCTCACCCAGACTTGGAATGAAGCTGGCTTAACAGGAGGATTCTGTTTTACAGTATACTGAAAAAGATTAAAGTATGGCTTTAACAGCCTGAAAAATATGTCAAATATATTGAAGATTTACTTGGACATTTTAGCCTTTAATGTTAAAATCCTACATCAGATTGGTCCGATATTAAATGTGTGACACCATGGATATGTGATGTCTGACCCAGACTTGGAATGAAGCTGGCTTAACAGGAGGATTCTGTTTTACAGTATCCTGAAAAAGAGTAAAATATGGCTTTAACAGCCTGAAAAATATGTCAAATATATTGAAGATTTACTATGACTTTTAACCTTTAATATTAAAATCCTACATCAGAATGGTCTTATATTACCTGTGTGACACCATGGATATGTGTTGTCTGACCCAGACTTGGAATGAAGCTGGCTTAACAGGAGGATTCTGTTTTACAGTATCCTGAAAAAGAGTAAAATATGGCTTTAACAGCCTGAAAAATATGTCAAATATATTGAAGATTTACTATGACTTTTAACCTTTAATATTAAAATCCTACATCAGAATGGTCTTATATTACCTGTGTGACACCATGGATATGTGATGTCTCACCCAGACTTGGAATGAAGCTGGCTTAACAGGAGGATTCTGTTTTACAGTATCCTGAAAAAGAGTAAAATATGGCTTTAACAGCCTGAAAAATATGTCAAATATATTGAAGATTTACTTGGACATTTTAGCCTTTAATTTTAAAATCCTACATCAGATTGGTCCGATATTAACTGTGTGACACGATGGATATGTGTTGTCTCACCCAGACTTGGAATGAAGCTGGCTTAACAGGAGGATTCTGTTTTACAGTATCCTGAAAAAGAGTAAAATATGGCTTTAACAGCCTGAAAAATATGTCAAATATATTGAAGATTTACTATGACATTTTAACCTTTAATATTAAAATCCTACATCAGAATGGTCTTATATTACCTGTGTGACACCATGGATATGTGATGTCTGACCCAGACTTGGAATGAAGCTGGCTTAACAGGAGGATTCTGTTTTACAGTATCCTGAAAAAGAGTAAAATATGGCTTTAACAGCCTGAAAAATATGTCAAATATATTGAAGATTTACTATGACTTTTAACCTTTAATATTAAAATCCTACATCAGAATGGTCTTATATTACCTGTGTGACACCATGGATATGTGATGTCTGACCCAGACTTGGAATGAAGCTGGCTTAACAGGAGGATTCTGTTTTACAGTATCCTGAAAAAGAGTAAAATATGGCTTTAACAGCCTGAAAAATATGTCAAATATATTGAAGATTTACTTGGACATTTTAGCCTTTAATTTTAAAATCCTACATCAGAATGGTCCGATATTAACTGTGTGACACGATGGATATGTGATGTCTCACCCAGACTTGGAATGAAGCTGGCTTAACAGGAGGATTCTGTTTTACAGTATCCTGAAAAAGAGTAAAATATGGCTTTAACAGCCTGAAAAATATGTCAAATATACTGAAGATTTACTTGGACATTTTAGCCTTTAATTTTAAAATCCTACATCAGATTGGTCCGATATTAACTGTGTGACACGATGGATATGTGTTGTCTCACCCAGACTTGGAATGAAGCTGGCTTAACAGGAGGATTCTGTTTTACAGTATCCTGAAACAGAGTAAAATATGGCTTTAACAGCCTGAAAAATATGTCAAATATATTGAAGATTTACTATGACTTTTAACCTTTAATATTAAAATCCTACATCAGAATGGTCTGATATTACCTGTGTGACACCATGGATATGTGATGTCTGACCCAGACTTGGAATGAAGCTGGCTTAACAGGAGGATTCTGTTTTACAGTATCCTGAAAAAGATTAAAATATGGCTTTAACAGCCTGAAAAAGATGTCAAATATATTGAAGATTTACTTGGACATTTTAACCTTTAATATTAAAATCCTACATCAGATTGGTCCGATATTAACTGTGTGACACGATGGATATGTGTTGTCTCACCCAGACTTGGAATGAAGCTGGCTTAACAGGAGGATTCTGTTTTACAGTATCCTGAAAAAGAGTAAAATATGGCTTTAACAGCCTGAAAAATATGTCAAATATATTGAAGATTTACTTGACTTTTAACCTTTAATATTAAAATCCTACATCAGAATGGTCTTATATTACCTGTGTGACACCATGGATATGTGTTGTCTGACCCAGACTTGGAATGAAGCTGGCTTAACAGGAGGATTCTGTTTTACAGTTTCCTGAAAAAGAGTAAAATATGGCTTTAACAGCCTGAAAAATATGTCAAATATATTGAAGATTTACTTGACATTTTAACCTTTAATATTAAAATCCTACATCAGAATGGTCTTATATTACTGTGTGACACCATGGATATGTGATGTCTCACCCAGACTTGGAATGAAGCTGGCTTAACAGGAGGATTCTGTTTTACAGTATCCTGAAAAAGAGTAAAATATGGCTTTAACAGCCTGAAAAATATGTCAAATATATTGAAGATTTACTTGGACATTTTAGCCTTTAATTTTAAAATCCTACATCAGAATGGTCCGATATTAACTGTGTGACACCATGGATATGTGATGTCTCACCCAGACTTGGAATGAAGCTGGCTTAACAGGAGGATTCTGTTTTACAGTATCCTGAAAAAGAGTAAAATATGGCTTTAACAGCCTGAAAAATATGTCAAATATATTGAAGATTTACTTGACTTTTAACCTTTAATATTAAAATCCTACATCAGAATGGTCTTATATTACCTGTGTGACACCATGGATATGTGATGTCTGACCCAGACTTGGAATGAAGCTGGCTTAACAGGAGGATTCTGTTTTACAGTATCCTGAAAAAGAGTAAAATATGGCTTTAACAGCCTGAAAAATATGTCAAATATACTGAAGATTTACTTGGACATTTTAGCCTTTAATTTTAAAATCCTACATCAGAATGGTCCGATATTAACTGTGTGACACGATGGATATGTGTTGTCTCACCCAGACTTGGAATGAAGCTGGCTTAACAGGAGGATTCTGTTTTACAGTATCCTGAAAAAGAGTAAAATATGGCTTTAACAGCCTGAAAAATATGTCAAATATATTGAAGATTTACTTGACTTTTAACCTTTAATATTAAAATCCTACATCAGAATGGTCCGATATTACCTGTGTGACACCATGGATATGTGATGTCTGACCCAGACTTGGAATGAAGCTGGCTTAACAGGAGGATTCTGTTTTACAGTATCCTGAAAAAGATTAAAATATGGCTTTAACAGCCTGAAAAATATGTCAAATATATTGAAGATTTACTTGGACATTTTAGCCTTTAATATTAAAATCCTACATCAGATTGGTCCGATATTAACTGTGTGACACGATGGATATGTGTTGTCTCACCCAGACTTGGAATGAAGCTGGCTTAACAGGAGGATTCTGTTTTACAGTATCCTGAAAAAGAGTAAAATATGGCTTTAACAGCCTGAAAAATATGTCAAATATACTGAAGATTTACTTGGACATTTTAGCCTTTAATTTTAAAATCCTACATCAGAATGGTCTTATATTACCTGTGTGACACCATGGATATGTGTTGTCTGACCCAGACTTGGAATGAAGCTGGCTTAACAGGAGGATTCTGTTTTACAGTATCCTGAAAAAGAGTAAAATATGGCTTTAACAGCCTGAAAAATATGTCAAATATATTGAAGATTTACTTGACTTTTAACCTTTAATATTAAAATCCTACATCAGAATGGTCCGATATTACCTGTGTGACACCATGGATATGTGATGTCTGACCCAGACTTGGAATGAAGCTGGCTTAACAGGAGGATTCTGTTTTACAGTATCCTGAAAAAGATTAAAGTATGGCTTTAACAGCCTGAAAAATATGTCAAATATACTGAAGATTTACTTGGACATTTTAGCCTTTAATTTTAAAATCCTACATCAGAATGGTCCGATATTAACTGTGTGACACCATGGATATGTGTTGTCTCACCAGACTTGGAATGAAGCTGGCTTAACAGGAGGATTCTGTTTTACAGTATCCTGAAAAAGAGTAAAATATGGCTTTAACAGCCTGAAAAATATGTCAAATATATTGAAGATTTACTATGACATTTTAGCCTTTAATATTAAAATCCTACATCAGAATGGTCTGATATTACCTGTGTGACACCATGGATATGTGATGTCTGACCCAGACTTGGAATGAAGCTGGCTTAACAGGAGGATTCTGTTTTACAGTATCCTGAAAAAGAGTAAAATATGGCTTTAACAGCCTGAAAAATATGTCAAATATATTGAAGATTTACTTGGACAGTATGAAACAGAGTAAAATATGGCTTTAACAGCCTTATGTCAAATATATTGAAGATTTACTATGACTTTAACCTTTAATATATAAATCCTACATCAGAATGGTTTGATATTACCTGTGTGACACCATGGATATGTGATGTCTGACCCAGACTTGGAATGAAGCTGGCTTAACAGGAGGATTCTGTTTTACAGTATACTGAAAAAGATTAAAGTATGGCTTTAACAGCCTGAAAAAGATGTCAAATATATTGAAGATTTACTTGGACATTTTAGCCTTTAATGTTAAAATCCTACATCAGATTGGTCCGATATTAAATGTGTGACACGATGGATATGTGTTGTCTCACCCAGACTTGGAATGAAGCTGGCTTAACAGGAGGATTCTTTTTCACACTATCCTTAAAAAGAGTAAAATATGGCTTTAACAGCATGAAAAATATGTCAAATATATTGAAGATTTACTATGACTTTTAACCTTTAATATTAAAATCCTACATCAGAATGGTCTTATATTACCTGTGTGACACGATGGATATGTGTTGTCTCACCAGGACTTGGAATGAAGCTGGCTTAACAGGAGGATTCTGTTTTACAGTATCCTGAAACAGAGTAAAATATGGCTTTAACAGCCTGAAAAATATGTCAAATATATTGAAGATTTACTATGACTTTTAACCTTTAATATTAAAATCCTACATCAGAATGGTCTGATATTACCTGTGTGACACCATGGATATGTGTTGTCTGACCCAGACTTGGAATGAAGCTGGCTTAACAGGAGGATTCTGTTTTACAGTATCCTGAAAAAGAGTAAAATATGGCTTTAACAGCCTGAAAAATATGTCAAATATATTGAAGATTTACTTGGACATTTTAGCCTTTAATGTTAAAATCCTACATCAGATTGGTCCGATATTAACTGTGTGACACGATGGATATGTGTTGTCTCACCCAGACTTGGAATGAAGCTGGCTTAACAGGAGGATTCTGTTTTACAGTATCCTGAAAAAGAGTAAAATATGGCTTTAACAGCCTGAAAAATATGTCAAATATATTGAAGATTTACTTGGACATTTTAGCCTTTAATGTTAAAATCCTACATCAGATTGGTCCGATATTAAATGTGACACGATGGATATGTGTTGTCTCACCCAGACTTGGAATGAAGCTGGCTTAACAGGAGGATTCTGTTTTACAGTATCCTGAAAAAGAGTAAAATATGGCTTTAACAGCCTGAAAAATATGTCAAATATATTGAAGATTTACTATGACTTTTAACCTTTAATATTAAAATCCTACATCAGAATGGTCTTATATTACCTGTGTGACACCATGGATATGTTGTCTGACCCAGACTTGGAATGAAGCTGGCTTAACAGGAGGATTCTGTTTTACAGTATCCTGAAAAAGAGTAAAATATGGCTTTAACAGCCTGAAAAATATGTCAAATATATTGAAGATTTACTATGACTTTTAATCTTTAATATTAAAATCCTACATCAGAATGGTCTTATATTACCTGTGTGACACCATGGATATGTGATGTCTTACCCAGACTTGGAATTAAGCTGGATTAACAGGAGGATTCTGTTTTACAGTATCCTGAAACAGAGTAAAATATGGCTTTAACAGCCTGAAAAAGATGTCAAATATATTGAAGATTTACTTGGACATTTTAGCCTTTAATGTTAAAATCCTACATCAGATTGGTCCGATATTAACTGTGTGACACGATGGATATGTGTTGTCTCACCAGACTTGGAATGAAGCTGGCTTAACAGGAGGATTCTGTTTACAGTATCCTGAAACAGAGTAAAATATGGCTTTAACAGCCTGAAAAATATGTCAAATATATTGAAGATTTACTTGACATTTTAGCCTTTAATATTAAAATCCTACATCAGAATGGTTTGATATTAACTGTGTGACACGATGGATATGTTGTCTCACCAGGACTTAGAATGAAGCTGGCTTAACAGGAGGATTCTGTTTTACAGTATCCTGAAACAGAGTAAAATATGGCTTTAACAGCCTGAAAAAGATGTCAAATATATTGAAGATTTACTTGGACATTTTAACCTTTAATATTAAAATCCTACATCAGAATGGTCTTATATTACCTGTGTGACACCATGGATATGTGTTGTCTGACCCAGACTTGGAATGAAGCTGGCTTAACAGGAGGATTCTGTTTTACAGTTTCCTGAAAAAGAGTAAAATATGGCTTTAACAGCCTGAAAAATATGTCAAATATATTGAAGATTTACTATGACTTTTAATCTTTAATATTAAAATCCTACATCAGAATGGTCTTATATTACCTGTGTGACACCATGGATATGTGATGTCTGACCCAGACTTGGAATGAAGCTGGCTTAACAGGAGGATTCTGTTTTACAGTATCCTGAAAAAGATTAAAGTATGGCTTTAACAGCCTGAAAAATATGTCAAATATATTGAAGATTTACTATGACTTTTAACCTTTAATATTAAAATCCTACATCAGAATGGTCTTATATTACCTGTGTGACACCATGGATATGTGATGTCTGACCCAGACTTGGAATGAAGCTGGCTTAACAGGAGGATTCTGTTTTACAGTATCCTGAAAAGAGTAAAATATGGCTTTAACAGCCTGAAAAATATGTCAAATATATTGAAGATTTACTTGACATTTTAGCCTTTAATTTTAAAATCCTACATCAGAATGGTCCGATATTAACTGTGTGACACCATGGATATGTGTTGTCTCACCCAGACTTGGAATGAAGCTGGCTTAACAGGAGGATTCTGTTTTACAGTATCCTGAAAAAGAGTAAAATATGGCTTTAACAGCCTGAAAAATATGTCAAATATATTGAAGATTTACTATGACTTTTAACCTTTAATATTAAAATCCTACATCAGAATGGTCTGATATTACCTGTGTGACACCATGGATATGTGATGTCTGACCCAGACTTGGAATGAAGCTGGCTTAACAGGAGGATTCTGTTTTACAGTATCCTGAAAAAGAGTAAAATATGGCTTTAACAGCCTGAAAAATATGTCAAATATATTGAAGATTTACTATGACTTTTAATCTTTAATATTAAAATCCTACATAAGAATGGTCTGATATTAAATGTGTGACACGATGGATATGTGTTGTCTCACCCAGACTTGGAATGAAGCTGGCTTAACAGGAGGATTCTGTTTTACAGTATCCTGAAAAAGAGTAAAATATGGCTTTAACAGCCTGAAAAATATGTCAAATATATTGAAGATTTACTTGGACATTTTAGCCTTTAATGTTAAAATCCTACATCAGAATGGTCTTATATTACCTGTGTGACACCATGGATATGTGATGTCTGACCCAGACTTGGAATGAAGCTGGCTTAACAGGAGGATTCTGTTTTACAGTATCCAAAAGATTAAAATATGGCTTTAACAGCCTGAAAAATATGTCAAATATACTGAAGATTTACTTGGACATTTTAGCCTTTAATTTTAAGATCCTACATCAGATTGGTCCGATATTAACTGTGTGACACGATGGATATGTGTTGTCTCACCCAGACTTGGAATGAAGCTGGCTTAACAGGAGGATTCTTTACAGTATCCTGAAAAGAGTAAAATATGGCTTTAACAGCCTGAAAAATATGTCAAATATATTGAAGATTTACTATGACTTTTAACCTTTAATATTAAAATCCTACATCAGAATGGTCTTATATTACCTGTGTGACACCATGGATATGTGATGTCTGACCCAGACTTGGAATGAAGCTGGCTTAACAGGAGGATTCTGTTTTACAGTATCCTGAAAAGATTAAAGTATGGCTTTAACAGCCTGAAAAATATGTCAAATATATTGAAGATTTACTTGGACATTTTAGCCTTTAATTTTAAGATCCTACATCAGATTGGTCCGATATTAACTGTGTGACACCATGGATATGTGTTGTCTCACCCTGACTTGGAATGAAGCTGGCTTAACAGGAGGATTCTGTTTTACAGTATCCTGAAAAAGATTAAAATATGGCTTTAACAGCCTGAAAAATATGTCAAATATACTGAAGATTTACTTGGACATTTTAGCCTTTAATTTTAAAAACCTACATCAGAATGGTCCGATATTACCTGTGTGACACGATGGATATGTGTTGTCTCACCAGGACTTGGAATGAAGCTGGCTTAACAGGAGGATTCTGTTTTACAGTATCCTGAAAAAGAGTAAAATATGGCTTTAACAGCCTGAAAAATATGTCAAATATATTGAAGATTTACTATGACTTTTAACCTTTAATATTAAAATCCTACATCAGAATGGTCTTATATTACCTGTGTGACACCATGGATATGTGATGTCTGACCCAGACTTGGAATGAAGCTGGCTTAACAGGAGGATTCTTTACAGTATCCTGAAAAAGAGTAAAATATGGCTTTAACAGCCTGAAAAATATGTCAAATATATTGAAGATTTACTATGACTTTTAACCTTTAATATAAAATCCTACATCAGAATGGTCTGATATTACCTGTGTGACACATGGATATGTGATGTCTCACCCAGACTTGGAATGAAGCTGGCTTAACAGGAGGATTCTGTTTTACAGTATCCTGAAAAAGAGTAAAATATGGCTTTAACAGCCTGAAAAATATGTCAAATATATTGAAGATTTACTTGACATTTTAGCCTTTAATTTTAAAATCCTACATCAGAATGGTCTGATATTACCTGTGTGACACCATGGATATGTGATGTCTCACCCAGACTTGGAATGAAGCTGGCTTAACAGGAGGATTCTGTTTTACAGTATCCTGAAAAGATTAAATATGGCTTTAACAGCCTGAAAAATATGTCAAATATATTGAAGATTTACTTGGACATTTTAGCCTTTAATTTTAAAATCCTACATCAGATTGGTCCGATATTACCTGTGTGACACGATGGATATGTGTTGTCTCACCAGACTTGGAATGAAGCTGGCTTAACAGGAGGATTCTGTTTTACAGTATCCTGAAAAGAGTAAAATATGGCTTTAACAGCCTGAAAAATATGTCAAATATATTGAAGATTTACTATGACTTTTAACCTTTAATATTAAAATCCTACATCAGAATGGTCTTATATTACCTGTGTGACACCATGGATATGTGATGTCTCACCCAGACTTGGAATGAAGCTGGCTTAACAGGAGGATTCTGTTTTACAGTATCCTGAAAAAGAGTAAATATGGCTTTAACAGCCTGAAAAATATGTCAAATATATTGAAGATTTACTTGGACATTTAAGCCTTTAATTTTAAAACCTACATCAGAATGGTCCGATATTACCTGTGTGACACCATGGATATGTGTTGTCTCACCCAGACTTGGAATGAAGCTGGCTTAACAGGAGGATTCTGTTTTACAGTATCCTGAAAAGATTAAAATATGGCTTTAACAGCCTGAAAAATATGTCAAATATACTGAAGATTTACTTGGACATTTTAGCCTTTAATTTTAAAATCCTACATCAGAATGGTCCGATATTACCTGTGTGACACGATGGATATGTGTTGTCTCACCAGGACTTGGAATGAAGCTGGCTTAACAGGAGGATTCTGTTTTACAGTATCCTGAAACAGAGTAAAATATGGCTTTAACAGCCTGAAAAATATGTCAAATATATTGAAGATTTACTATGACTTTTAACCTTTAATATATAAATCCTACATCAGAATGGTCTGATATTACCTGTGTGACATCATGGATATGTGATGTCTGACCCAGACTTGGAATGAAGCTGGCTTAACAGGAGGATTCTGTTTACAGTATCCTGAAAAAGAGTAAAATATGGCTTTAACAGCCTGAAAAATATGTCAAATATATTGAAGATTTACTATGACTTTTAACCTTTAATATAAAATCCTACATCAGAATGGTCTGATATTACCTGTGTGACATCATGGATATGTGATGTCTGACCCAGACTTGGAATGAAGCTGGCTTAACAGGAGGATTCTTTTTTACACTATCCTTGAAAAAGAGTAAAATATGGCTTTAACAGCCTGAAAAATATGTCAAATATATTGAAGATTTACTATGACTTTTAACCTTTAATATTAAAATCCTACATCAGAATGGTCTGATATTACCTGTGTGACACCATGGATATGTGATGTCTGACCCAGACTTGGAATGAAGCTGGCTTAACAGGAGGATTCTGTTTTACAGTATCCTGAAAAGATTGTAAAATATGGCTTTAACAGCCTGAAAAATATGTCAAATATACTTGAAGATTTACTTGGACATTTTAGCCTTTAATATTAAAACTACATCAGAATGGTCTGATATTAACTGTGTGACACCATGGATATGTGTTGTCTCACCCAGACTTGGAATGAAGCTGGCTTAACAGGAGGATTCTGTTTTACAGTATCCTGAAAAAGAAATATGGCTTTAACAGCCTGAAAAGATGTCAAATATATTGAAGATTTACTTGGACATTTTAGCCTTTAATTTTAATATCCTACATCAGATTGGTCCGATATTAACTGTGTGAAACCATGGATATGTGTTGTCTCACCCTGACTTGGAATGAAATTGGCTTAACAGGAGGATTCTGTTTTACATTATCCTGAAACAGAGTAAAATATGACTTTAACAGCCTGAAAAAGATGTCAAATATATTGAAGATTTACTATGACTTTTAACCTTTAATATTAAAATCCTACATCAGAATGGTCTGATATTACCTGACACCATGGATATGTGTCTGACCCAGACTTGGAATGAAGCTGGCTTAACAGGAGGATTCTGTTTTACAGTATCCTGAAAAAGAGTAAAATATGGCTTTAACAGCCTGAAAATATGTCAAATATACTTGAAGATTTACTTGGACATTTTAGCCTTTAATTTTAAAATCCTACATCAGAATGGTCCGATATTACCTGTGTGACACCATGGATATGTGTTGTCTCACCAGACTTGGAATGAAGCTGGCTTAACAGGAGGATTCTGTTTTACAGTATCCTGAAAAAGATAAAATATGGCTTTAACAGCCTGAAAATATGTCAAATATATTGAAGATTTACTATGACTTTTAGCTTTAATTTTAAAATCCTACATCAGAATGGTCTTATATTACCTGTGTGACACCATGGATATGTGATGTCTCACCCAGACTTGGAATGAAGCTGGCTTAACAGGAGGATTTGTTTTACAGTATCTGAAAAAGAGTAAAATATGGCTTTAACAGCCTGAAAAATATGTCAAATATACTGAAGATTTACTATGACTTTTAGCCTTTAATTTAAAATCCTACATCAGATTGGTCCGATATTACTGTGACACGATGGATATGTGTTGTCTCACCCGACTTGGAATGAAGCTGGCTTAACAGGAGGATTCTGTTTTACAGTATCCTGTAAAAGATTAAAATATGGCTTTAACAGCCTGAAAAATATGTCAAATATACTGAAGATTTACTTGGACATTTTAGCCTTTAATTTTAAAATCCTACATCAGATTGGTCTGATATTAAATGTGTGACACAATGGATATGTGTTGTCTCACCCAGACTTGGAATGAAGCTGGCTTAACAGGAGGATTCTGTTTTACAGTATCCTGAAAAAGAGTAAAATATGGCTTTAACAGCCTGAAAAATATGTCAAATATATTGAAGATTTACTTGGGTTTAAGCCTTTAATTTTAAAATCCTACATCAGATTGGTCCGATATTAACTGTGTGACACCATGGATATGTGATGTCTCACCCAGACTTGGAATGAAGCTGGCTTAACAGGAGGATTCTGTTTTACAGTATCCTGAAAAGATTAAAATATGGCTTTAACAGCCTGAAAAGATGTCAAATATATGGAAGATTTACTTGACATTTTAGCCTTTAATGTTAAAATCCTACATCAGAATTGTCCGATATTACCTGTGACACCATGGATATGTGATGTCTCACCCAGACTTGGAATGAAGCTGGCTTAACAGGAGGATTCTGTTTTACAGCCTGAAAAGAGTAAAATATGGCTTTAACAGCCTGAAAAAGATGTCAAATATACTGAAGATTTACTTGGACATTTTAGCCTTTAATTTTAAGATCCTACATCAGACTGGTCCGATATTAACTGTGTGACACGATGGATATGTGATGTCTCACCCAGACTTGGAATGAAGCTGGCTTAACAGGAGGATTCTGTTTTACAGTATCCTGAAAAAGATTAAAATATGGCTTTAACAGCCTGAAAAAGATGTCAAATATACTGAAGATTTACTTGGACATTTTAGCCTTTAATTTTAAAATCCTACATCAGAATTGTCCAATATTACCTGTGTGACACCAGGGATATGTGATGTCTCACCCAGACTTGGAATGAAGCTGGCTTAACAGGAGGATTCTGTTTTACAGTATCCTGAAAAAGAGTAAAATATGGCTTTAACAGCCTGAAAACATGTCAAATATATTGAAGATTTACTATGACTTTTAACCTTTAATATTAAAATCCTACATCAGAATGGTCTTATATTAAATGTGTGACACCATGGATATGTGTTGTCTCACCCAGACTTGGAATGAAGCTGGCTTAACAGGAGGATTCTGTTTTACAGTATCCTGAAAAAGATTAAAATATGGCTTTAACAGCCTGAAAAATATGTCAAATATACTGAAGATTTACTTGGACATTTTAGCCTTTAATTTTAAGATCCTACATCAGATTGGTCCGATATTAACTGTGTGACACGATGGATATGTGTTGTCTCACCCTGACTTGGAATGAAGCTGGCTTAACAGGAGGATTCTGTTTTACAGTATCCTGAAAAGAGTAAAATATGGCTTTAAAAGCCTGAAAAATATGTCAAATATACTGAAGATTTACTATGACATTTTAGCCTTTAATTTTAAATCCTACATCAGAATGGTCCGATATTACCTGTGTGACACCATGGATATGTGATGTCTCACCAGACTTGGAATGAAGCTGGCTTAACAGGAGGATTCTGTTTTACAGTATCCTGAAAAGAGTAAAATATGGCTTTAACAGCCTGAAAAATATGTCAAATATATTGAAGATTTACTATGACTTTTAACCTTTATTATTAAAATCCTACATCAGATTGGTCTTATATTACCTGTGTGACACCATGGATATGTGATGTCTGACCCAGACTTGGAATGAAGCTGGCTTAACAGGAGGATTCTGTTTTACAGTATCCTGAAAAAGAGTAAAATATGGCTTTAACAGCCTGAAAAATATGTCAAATAAATTGAAGATTTACTATGACTTTTAATCTTTAATATTAAAATCCTACATCAGAATGGTCTTATATTAAATGTGTGACACGATGGATATGTGTTGTCTCACCCAGACTTGGAATGAAGCTGGCTTAACAGGAGGATTCTGTTTTACAGTATCCTGAAAAAGAGTAAAATATGGCTTTAACAGCCTGAAAAGATGTCAAATATACTGAAGATTTACTTGGACATTTTAGCCTTTAATTTTAATATCCTACATCAGATTGGTCCGATATTAACTGTGTGAAACCATGGATATGTGTTGTCTCACCCTGACTTGGAATGAAATTGGCTTAACAGGAGGATTCTGTTTTACATTATCCTGAAACAGAGTAAAATATGACTTTAACAGCCTGAAAAAGATGTCAAATATATTGAAGATTTACTATGACTTTTAACCTTTAATATTAAAATCCTACATCAGAATGGTCTGATATTACCTGTGTGACACCTTGGATATGTGATGTCTGACCCACACTTGGAATGAAGCTGGCTTAACAGGAGGATTCTGTTTTAGAGTATCCTGTAAAAGAGTAAAATATGGCTTTAACAGCCTGAAAAATATCTCAAATATACTTTAGATTTAATTGGACATTTTAGCCTTTAATTTTAAAAACATACATCAGAATGGTCCGATATTACCTGTGTGACACCATGTATATGTGTTGTCTCACATGACTTGGAATGAAGCTGGCTTAACAGGAGGATTCTGTTTTACAGTATCATGAAAAATATTAAAATATGGCTTTAAAAGCCTGAAAATGATGTCAAATATACTGATGATTTACTATGACTTTTAGCGTTTAATTTTAAACTCCTACATCAGAATTGTCCAATATTACCTGTGTGACACGATGGATATGTGATGGCTCACCCTAACTTGGAATGAAGCTGGTTTAACAGTAGTATTTCGATCTACAGTTGCCTGAAAAAGAGTAAAATATGGCTTTAATAGCCTGAATAATACATCAAATATACTGAAGATTTACTATGACTTTTAACCTTTAATATTAAAATCCTACATCAGATTGGTCCGATATTACCTGTGTGACACCATGGATATGTGATGTCTCACCCTGACTTGGAATGAAGCTGGCTTAACAGGAGGAATCTGTTTTACAGTATCCTGAAAAAGATTAAAGTATGGCTTTAACAGCCTGAAAAATATGTCAAATATACTGAAGATTTAATTGGACATTTTAGCCTTTAATGTTAAAATCCTACATCAGATTGGTCCGATATTAAATGTGGGACACGATGGATATGTGTTGTCTCACCCAGACTTGGAATTAAGCTGGCTTAACAGGAGGATTCTGTTTTACAGTATCCTGAAAAAGAGTAAAATATGGCTTTAACAGCCTGAAAAATATGTCAAATATACTGAAGATTTACTTGGGTTTTAGCCTTTAATTTTAAGATCCTACATCAGATTGGTCCGATATTAACTGTGTGACACCAGGGATATGTGTTGTCTCACCCAGACTTGGAATGAAGCTGGCTTAACAGGAGGAATCTGTTTTACAGTATCCTGAAACAGAGTAAAATATGGCTTTAACAGCCTGAAAAAGATGTCAAATATATGGAAGATTTACTATGACTTTTAGCCTTTAATGTTAAAATCCTACATCAGAATTGTCCGATATTACCTGTGTGACACCAGGGATATGTGATGTCTCACCCTGACTTGGAATGAAGCTGGCTTAACAGTAGGATTTTGATGTACAGTTGCCTGAAAAAGAGTAAAATGTGGCTTTAACAGCCTGAAAGAGATGTCAAATATACTGAGGATTTACTTGGACATTTTAGCCTTTAATTTTAAGATCCTACATCAGATTGGTCCGATATTAACTGTGTGACATGATGGATATGTGATGTCTCACCCTGACTTGGAATGAAGCTGGCTTAACAGGAGGATTCTGTTTTACAGTATCCTGAAAAAGATTAAAATATGGCTTTAACAGCCTGAAAAAGATGTCAAATATACTGAAGATTTACAATGTCTTTTAGCCTTTAATTTTAAAATCCTACATCAGAATTGTCCGATATTACCTGTGTGACACCAGGGATATGTGATGTCTCACCCAGACTTGGAATGAAGCTGGCTTAACAGGAGGATTCTGTTTTACAGTATCCTGAAAAAGAGTAAAATATGGCTTTAACAGCCTGAAAAATATGTCAAATATACTGAAGATTTACTATGACTTTTAGCCTTTAATTTTAAAATCCTACATCAGATTGGTCCGATATTAACTGTGTGACACGATGGATATGTGTTGTCTCACCCAGACTTGGAATGAAGCTGGCTTAACAGGAGGATTCTGTTTTAGTTCATCTTTTGATGAACTAAATATTACTTCTTCATAACTTCATCATGTTTGTGGCCCTTCAAATAAAGTGCTGAGCTGCTTCATCTTTAGCATTGATAAATAAACTATGATTAAAGGTGCAGTAAGCGATTCGGCACAAAAGCCGGCCCCCCATCAACTGTCCTCACTTGTTGCTGATTGGCTGGAATAGTGTTTTGTGGTTTGTGCGCCTCTTTGTGTTTGTTTTCCATTTACACACGCTGTGTATGAACACTTTTCAGCACACACAGAAACTAGAGAGGTGACCTTGAGGAGATATTCACTGAATTTGACAGAAATATTTATTGGATTAACATCACTTGGTATACTAATGGTGGCATATGCAGTAATCATCTTTGTGAACCCCCAAATAAAAAAACATTGTAAAGACATTTCTGGTCTTCAGACACTTGGAAGTTAGTAAAAAAAACTTGGTCCCGTCTTCAGTAATAGTTCAGATAATTGACAGCAAAACCAAATTTTACTGCAAACTAAATGCCACTTTCCTGGAGCTCTCTGTTCAGCATGATGTTCAATCAACATGTAACAGACTGTTATTTTTCACATGATTTCACCTTTTGGTTTTCTTCAGCAGTCAGACTTTTGAAGGCTTACAACCGCTCCAGTCTAGTGCATTCTGATTGAAGCTGCCAAGCAAATGCTTATTAAGCTGGTATGTTTGCAGCAATAAGCGAGTGAAAGGAGTTCAAAAGTTTCAAGACCTCCCAAAAAAAACTCTGTTAACTCCGGTCCGCGCAGAATCGATCCTCGGCGATCGCCGCCCAATGCATGCTGGTAGATTTGTGTCCGACTTGATCCCGACTTGCTTTGACGTCATGCACACGTAGGCAACAATAACTTCACGAGATCAAGGCGGCTGCAGTTCTGACACGCAGGCAGCGCAGTTGCTAATTAAAATCAGCAACAGATTGAATGCAGAGCATTTTGAGAGCTATTCTGTCATAATTAACCCTCATGTTGTCCTCGGGTCAAATTGACCCGTTTTCCCATATCAATGTTCTTTTTAACTACCCAAAATAACATAATTGATTGAATAAAGTATTTGAAAAACAAATTGAAGAGATTTTAAAATTGTATTGAGTAAAAGTCTGTGATTATCCATCAACATACAGTACATTCCTTTAATTTTAGTCTAAATAATTCTTAATTTTTAAACTCAAACATTAGGTATAATATCCTATAAATGAGGTTTATTGACCATAAATTCCAAAATAACTGTAAAACTAAAATTAATAAGTTAGTGTTAGGTAGTGTTGAAAATGTCAAGAAACATTGAAAAGAGCGTCAAAAGTGTTGAAAAAAGGGACAAAAACGTAAGAAAAAGTTTTTTAAAAAAAAATGATAAAAAGCGTCAGCAAAAGTGTTGATTTTCAATTTTGATGGGAAAACAACATGAGGGTTAAAACAACTGGAGACTGTGTACTAGCTGATATATGTGTCTGATAACATGTTATTACATCGGAATCAGATCACAGAGGTTGTGTCACTTCCTATTCAGCCTTAAGGCCGCAGGAAGCAGCTGGAAAACTGTCCGACTTTTCCGCAGAGTTTCTGCCGCCTGCTCTTGTCCACTTTACAGACAAGGCGCAGTTCATCTCAAACGAGCCTGCTGTCTCAGCCCGCTAAGTGTGAACCAAGGACATTTCCCAGTGTCTTCAATATGTGAGCACACATTAAAATAGCCTACAGTTGAACTTTAGTGTGTGGAGCTAATGATCGCTGTGAAGTGGTGTGTAGCATTGACATGGTGAAGCCAATACCGCGTTCTGCTGATGCCTACAGATAATGCAGTAAACCAGTTGAAGCTAAACGGTGCCAGCCCCCCTATTTTGAATGGCTCTGGTCCTTGAAGGGATCCCTGTTCAATACCTCCATCGATGTTCCAGAAAAGGCTTGCATAAAGAGTTTTAAGACTGGAACCAATCAAACTAGCTACGAGATGAATCGTGACTATAACATTATTGAGTCATTGCAAAAGAAAATGTTGCAAACAGAAAAAAATACAGTGCAATACAAAATGATCATAGACTACAGTATATAGATCATGGACTACATAGATCATAGACTACATAGATCATAGACTACATAGATCATAGACTATGGTGTCATGTCAGTCTTGTGCACACCGCTTCAAGTGCAGTGTTACCCCATCTTGCGTTAGGATCACACCAGCCGCAACGCCAAATTGGGCCAGTGTGTGTGTGTGTTTGTGGGGGGGGGCACCCTTGCTCGGACCATACACATCTTTTGGATTTAAAGGAGCGTTTCGTCTGTATTCATATCAAAACCAGATAACGTAACTGGCGTGTGAAGCAGTCGTTTTGGTTGTGTTCAGGAACAAAAACTAATTAGATATGTTGATGTTCAAAAGATGACGGTTTGGGTTAAAATCAGTACATTTGTTATGTCACTTCACTTTGCGCATGTGATGCTGAACTTGATGGTAGTTTTTTTTTTTCACTTTTTTTTTTTCAAATGGGACACAAACCCTGGTCTCCTGAGTAAAAGTCCTTTGTTTGTTTAACACATCCACCCCCCCACCCCCCCAACCTACCTTCTTATACTATACTATACCTCACATTACTTCCTGCTTTGCTCCTGTCATAATCACAAAATGATGGGTCATACTTTGAAAAACATGACTGTGTTCAGTGGCTTTGGTATTTTTGTCTATTAGATTTGAATATTTCTGGTGTATAGCAGATATTTTAGTTTGATGGTGGTACTAGAAGGAGAAAATAAATGTCATATAAATTTGTTTATTTGGCTAGTTTCAAAACGTTTTAATTGAGAGCAAAAGCAATCATCATTAGTATCACCTGGGGACCTTGTGTGATGTAGAAATGAATTCACACGGGAAAAGACTGCTTTTAATTGAATTTACTAACATAGCTGTAACCTGAGTGTTGGGTACCCCAAGTTGTGCAGAGGATGGCTGGGGTGAGGCCGTCGCACCGCATTGTATCAGGGTTCTGTATCTTTTTTTTTTCACTGGCGCATTAACAGAAACGTTGATTAATGTGCATTGTCTTATTTTTTCCAAAAAACACACATTTGGAACTCTGGCCTTAAATATAGAGTATAGAGTAATATATGACTGAGTGGGTAGATTTCTAACCACACTTTCTGTGAGTCAAAGATGCCATTCCACGGTCACTTCTCTTCATGCCATCTGTCAGTGGAAACACCTTGAGAAATGCTCTAATATGTAAAATATTAACTGCTTTTCCCAGTGTACATCCCCTCAGTGGCTGTATCCTGGGGGAGACCATCTGGTGGCTGGTTTTAGTCTGGGGGATGCAACACTATGCCGCTATAGCATGCATACACAAAATACACAAAAATGTGTATTACAATATCACGCCTTACATCTCTACCTATATGAATGGACATTTGTAAGTTCACTACTGACAAGGCTTTTTTTGCTGAGCTTGGAGAGAAAACCAAGAATAATCAAACAGTTTGTACACTCAGCATTTACTGACATGAATCGACTGTTACGAGACATCCCAGTTTGAGACATCCCAGCACTGTTTTCCCATTACTGGATGGAATATCTTGCACTTAGATATAGAGTACACAGATAGTTTTTGATTTTAAATCTTAAAATTCTCTGACAACAAATTTAATAATATGCAGTGAAATTAAAGCCCCTATTTGTAGAATTTGACTTGACTGGCACCCTCCAAGGGTAGTATAATAATTAAAAAAAAGGCACTTGTTGTGGTGGGGACCGGCTGGCCGTGAGTCTGTTCTGTTTATTATTATTTGCTCATTTCTTTTCGCACCTTTGTTATTGTTTCCCGGCCCTGTCCTCTGTTTGGTTCTTGTTTTTTGGTTTTCTCTCCTCCTGTCTCCTCCGAAGCCAGCTGATTACCCACACCTGTCTCCTGCCTGCAATCATCAATCGTCTCCGCCACACCTGCCAGTCCACACCAGTTCCTGCCGCTCACACCTGCCTGCCAATTACCATCAACCACAGTATATCTACCCCGGCTCTCCACTCACTCTTCACCTGAACGTTGACTCATCTACCTGGGTGAACCTTTCAGAGCCAAAACATTTTTCCGCGTAACGCTATCCTGTCTCCGTGTGTGTGTCCTTGCATGTACTTACCCCTTTTTGCATCCTCTCTTTCAGTTCACTCCGGTCAGCTGGCTTCGGATCTTCCCCCGGTTCTCCTCCTCCTTCGGCGTCCCCCCTCATCATCTCCACCCCTGCCTTCATCCGTGCCACACCTGCAGCCAACCCCGCGGTTCTCTCCCCAGCCCTCAGCCTTCTCAGACTCCCGGTCCCCTCCTGGACTCCATCCTCGCCCTTCCCTTCTGGTTCCCCAACCCTGCCAACCCTTCGGCTACTCCACCCCTAGGCTCCCTGCCTCCACCTCCCCGTTACCCTCTCCCCTTCTCTCCTAATAAACATCTTTCCCGTGAGTCGTGCGCCTGGGTCCGTCCTTCCCCCGTAACAGCACTAACAATTAAAAAACAAAAACTGACATCAGATAATTGAAAAGGTACTGTAATAACAAAACAATGGGCCTCATTCAAGAACATTTTCTTAACTGTCCCTTACTTTTTTTCCCGGCATACCACATCAGAATACGCTCCCAACTTGAGATGACTGCCTAAAAGTGATGAAAGCCGTCTATGCGTGAATACGTTTTGTAAATTACACATGTTCAAAAGTCAATCACAAAAAAAGATTCACTTCCGGGGATGTTCTGGGACTCTGCTTGACTGAAGTGGGAGTAAAATACAGCTTACGTCATTTAGAAACAGGCAACCGAGTTAAAGTTGGTGCATGTGCACCAAATAAAACTTGGGCTTTCCACCAATAACCTCTGCGCGGACTAGTCAGATAATTAATGGGCGTGATGAAGACACTCCTCAAAGACGCACATGGTTTTAAAGGAACACGCCACCGTTTTTTGAAATAGGGGTAATAGGCAAACGCATTTTTTTTCTCAGTGCATGCATTGTCTTAGTCCATTTAGCTTAGCATAGTGAATGGAATCCTTTGTTGCTGGATGTATCATGAGTAAAAGTGAACCAATATAAAAAAAAAACAACACATAATTACTTCACAACGAGTACAAATGGCAATGCAGATTTAACTAGGCAATTTTCTAGGCAGATATTGCCTTGGCACCATATTGGGGCGAAGCACAGGCAAAGCATCGCTACCTGGGCACAGAGATATTACACAACACCGGAAATCCTCCCAACTTCTATCAACATATACTGGCGTGAATATTAGCTTGCTGGATTTGGTGGGAAAAACCAACCAAAACTACAAAAATGGAAGCAAATTAAGGTGTCAGTGTCCAAGGCCAATGTAACACATAAAAACCCATGCTATCTACTACACCTACTCAAACACAACGAGTTAACTCGTGTTACTGAGTCTCATTGATTCAATTTAATTCAATTTTATTTATAATATTAAATCATAACAAAAGTTATCTCGAGACACTTTACAGATAGAGTAGGTCCAGACCACACTCTATTATGATTTACAAAGCCCCAACAATTCTAGTAATTCCCCCAAGAGCAAGCTCCAGACCCATGCTCTTGGTTGGCTGGTGTCTGGTTCCAGAACAGATCAATCAACTCTGAGTCAATGGGGTTTCTGAAATGGGGCCCAGGAACTCTGATTCTGGGAATTGATATGCAGCTCAGGTGTGAATCGGGCACTGAGGTGTGGATGACCCAGGCACTCAGAAAAAAAATATTCAAATCTTAAAATTGATTCTAAAACGCATCGGGAGCCAATGGAGAGAGTAATACATGGGGGTAACGTGTGTACACCCATCACATTCTCACTTCCATCACGTAAAATACCGACGCTTGGTCAGGTGCACTTTGTTGTTGTTGTTTTTGTGTGTGTGCGTGCCTGCCTGCCTGCTCTCTAACTCATGGGATTTTCTTTTGGCTGCCAGGTATGTAATAGGACACACCTAAAAGAAACTTTTATTAGGGAATGAACCTAGAACGTCCTTTTCACCTTATATTAATGAACATGTAAATGAAACCAAATTTTGTATTTTGTGTATTTATATTTAGCAAAATTATAAAGTTTTGGCTACAGTAATATGCAAGTGCTACCATTCAATGTATTTCTTGTCATCAGTCACTATCAAATAAACATTAAAACTAGTTTTGATTGGCTGTTTTGGTTACTTTGGAAATTCTCTATGATCTTGGGTATTCTATAAGCATAACAGTTCTTAATCCCTCTATTCATATATACAAATAAATTGTAGCACATAGGTTATCAACTGGGTAATCAAACAACTAATGAAGAAGGGGGTGTTCACGCTGCTTGCATACCTCTACATTTAAGAGAGATGTTAATAAGCGATATTAAATACGTACTTGACATTACAGTTCCACTCACACCTGGAAATCTTTTGGGAATTAATACAAACCTCAAGATCAATGCTAGGGACAGATACAGATTTAAAATGCTAAGCTTAACGACTATGGAAACAATCCAAATCCCCAGATCTTCAAGCATAATAGAACAAACACTGGAAATGGAAAAAAAACTCCCTCTTTTACAGTTAGAAATCAAATAGAAAAATGGAATAAATTGTTTCCAGAGCATATACTTAAAAGAATAACTAAACTTTCTAATAAGTGCATACTGTAGATGGATGTGCATGCACGCACAATCTGGCACACACACATTACACACACACAGCAGGGCTGCCTCCTTTTAATTGTGTGCGTTTTGTTGCTGTCTTATTTTCTGTCTTTCTGTGATAAACAAAAAAAAAGGTAATACGATAAAAAAATGTAATGATCTTTGCACTTGACACTAAGAAAAGTACTATAATAAAATAATAGAGAGGGGAAGACATGCAGGAAACCAGGAAAATTTCTACATATGGTCGAGCGCTCTACCAACTGAGCTACCCAGGCGCTTTTAAAGCGATAGTTACATTTGTCAGTGAATGAACAAAAGCGCTTTGACATGTGTGTGACAAAGTGTGGTGAAGATTGGAACGGAGATTTCACTCAAAATGGATCTTATTTTTCTCAGCATTCAACCCCAAACCCACTGCTGTACCAGATCCTGAGAAAAAACATTCCTTTTTTTTTGTCCCAAGTTGATGTCATTTGAGCGGGATTGTAATTTATTTCTTCACAAATCAGATCGGTACCTCGCTGGATGTCTTCAAAAAACCACCACTGTCTAAAACAAGGAGCAGATTCACCTGGCTAAAGAAGCCTCTTAATGATCATATCTCTAACAAACATGCCCTGAAGCTGATAAAGTGGCTTTATGAGATGCTGAAAACAAAATGCAGAATATGCCACTGGCGCATGAAACATAAAAAATTAAACTGTGGAATAAAATATATAATTAAATAAGTAAATGTAAGGTAATATGCAACACTGATGGCGTTGGTGTGTGGTAAGTGTTGGTGGGCCTGGGGAATATAGAATTGCATGAAACCCCATTCTAAATTTTTTTTTTACATTTTTTACATTGTTCTTTTTAAATAGGCTCTGTAACTGTCTGAGGGACCTAGATTACATATTGGTCTATAATTTTGATAATTACATTGGTGTGTGAATTTCATACAGTGATTAAAAACCTTAAAAATGTAATAAATAAGAGTTTAATAGGGGGATGTTTCATTTAAAATTGTGCTTAAATATTTTACATTAAAAATATTTTGTTTACATTTTGTTCATTACAACTGCTATTGCATGTTGAAGTCAAGGGTCAAATATACAGGGTTTAGTGAAGGCCACACCTGTTGCATTGTGGGTGAGAAAAGGTATCCAGAGAGAGCAAACGTGGCTGCAGAGGAAAAATGTACGGGCTCAAACTAATATTTTGCACGGTCCAAGAGGCGCACACGGTAATTGTGCTTTTGTATTTCAACCTTATTTGTTTAATATTTGTTGTAATTCCTTTGTATTTAATGCTCTTTCCGTTCTGCTGTGATGCTAATATTGTGGGGCCCGTCTAGTTCAGGAAACATATTTCAAAGACTGTAAAAGGACAAGTATATTTGACTCATTGTTTTTATGTGTTTATTTTCTTTGTAGTTTTCACGGTGTCTTATGATGGAAATGTGGAAATAAATCTCAAAAGGACATCTGTATGATGCGTGGCCGTATTCAATTGGACCGGTGTAATTACAGTGAAAACGTAACGCCAGCATGGCCAAGAGTCTAAAGTGAGAGTCTTACTAAAGAGCAACGTGAGTCCGTGAAGAGAGAGAGAGAGAAGCATCGCTGAGGCAGCGTGTGACCGGACAAGAAGCGAGAGAAGAGATCGTGCTGACCCACAGGATAAGGTTGGAGAGCCGTTCCTGACACAGAGTGCAGAGTGCCGCGATTTCGCCAACAAAGGACAGCAACTACGAGGACTGCAGCTCCGCAACATCCCCTACAGGCGACAGAGTGCAGTATCTGTTTTCCTCCTTTGCTGTCAACACAACGGGCGGCTCCACAGACAGCGCCAGGTTTGATTGGGCTATCCTGTGCTTCTTTATGGACCTTTTGTAAGCTACAGTTTGAAAGAAAGGACTTGATAAAACAAACTACTGGTTCATTAAGAGAGAGTAATTCTATCTGTCTTTACAGCCCAATTTCTGCTACTGAATTATCAGTGTAATTGTTATTAATGTTTAAATGTGATTGCTAATAATTTTCATCTGAGAGTTTAAATGCTCAATCGAGTTTAGGTGAATAGAAATAGCAATAGACTGCACTGATAACTACATTGCTGTAAAGGGCTTATCTGCATAATTAGCAATACGTTGATGTTTACAGTGCATTTTCTAAAATCTGCAAAATGTCAGTTCATGAAGAAAAATCACCAAGTGCCGAAATAAGTGAAAAATAGATTCTCTTCAGAATAAGTTAAGTAGTTTGAGAGTACAGCTAAAGGCACAAACAGATGAAGCTGAAAAGGAGAGATTAGAAACACTTATAGGTGACATTGTTGCTCAAATAGAGATATTAAAAGTATCAACGGTTGAGCCTGTTCCTACTACTTCCCACACAGACAACCTAAGGAGATCTTCACGAGATAGAAAATTAACCCCAAAAATGCTGGAGTTGAAGCAACTAGAGACCTCTCAAAACGAGAGTAAATTCATAACATTGTATGAAAAATGGAAAGAGCAGGTTAAAGTTGCACGCACCAATCTTAAAGATGAGTGTTCTGATGAAGACTTATGTGAAATGATGGATGCTGTGGAAGGGCTAGAAAAACAAGTGAAAGATACATACGTAAATGTAAGATCTCAATCAGCACCTTCTACTGAAATTAGAAGGAAAGTGGATTCCTGCACAGCGGTATCAAGCGACTTGATGGAGCTAATGAAAGTACGTATGAGTGAAGTAGGGCAAGAGGAATTTGATGCTAAGGCAGAAAGTGCAAGACTTCATGTGATACTGGACAAAGAGTATGCCCAGTCAATATTTGGGTCTTCAAAACCAAATCCACTGTTCGTAGCCATCACTCAAACCATTCTTCACAGTCATCAGAACGGCAAAGCATAACAGCCAAAAGAGCAGAGTGTGCAGCGCAGCTGGCCGCAAAGAAGGTTGAAATAAACATGGAGGAGGCAATTGCTGCACAAAAGCAAGAACTTAAAAGACTGGAAAATCAGAGATCTTGATGTGATCGCTGCTAAGCTTAGGGCATATTCTGAAGCTGACTCAACTGAGACTTGCAGCGAAAACCAAGCAACACCTCCAGTACCAAGTAAAGAAATCAAAAAGAACAAACGTATAAGAATGATAAACAAACAACCAATACTAACAATGAACCATCATTAGTACAAGCTCTGCATGACGCAATGTTTCTAACAAGACTTCCTACACCTGAACCTTCAGTCTTCTTAGGAGACCCACTTAAGTTCTTAGAGTGGAGAACAAGTTTCAAAGCACTGATAGAAAGTCGATGTATAAATCCAGTGGACAGGTTGTTTTACCTGCAGAAGTACATCAGTGGTGAGGCAAGATCTGTAGTAGAAGGAACCTTTTACAGAAAAGATGATGAAGCTTACAATCAAGCATGGGAAGCTTTGAATGCACGATACGGCCATCCCTTTGTGATCCAGTGTGCATACAGAGAAAAATTAAACAGCTGGTTGAAGATTGGCTCAAGAGAGTCAGTGAAATTAAGACAATTTAGCGATTTTCTGACAGCCTGCAGTAATGCCATGCCTCACATTAAAGGACTCCAGGTGTTGAATGACTGTGAGGAAAACCGAAAGATGCTTCAGAAACTCCCAGATTGGTTGACCTCTCGCTGGAATCGTTATGTGACAAAGCAGCTGAGACAAAAAGAGGAATATCCCAATTTCAAGGAGTTTGCTGACTTTGTAGCAAAGGAAGCAGATATAGCATGCAATCCTATGACATCTTTTCAAGCCTTAAAGTCTCCTGAAGAAAGACCACTAAGAGATGTAAAACGTCCAAAGGCTAGTGCATTCAGTACAAATGTGAAAGCAGATGAACCTGATAAATCAGTGTCAATTATGAAAACATACAGTGCTCTAGAGAACCGCTCAAAAGATTTAAATGGATCAAGGAAAGTGAGCATATCAACATTATCTTCACATCCAGTAACATGCCTATGCTGTGGAGAGAGTCACTCCATCCACAAATGCCAGAAGCTCTCCAGTAAGCCTGCAGAGGAAAAGAAAAGGTTCGTATTAGACAATAATCTGTGCTTCGGTTGTCTTAAGAGGGGACACAATTCAAAGGATTGCAAGAATAAAGCTACTTGTGGAATATGTAAGAAACCTCATCCAACACCACTTCACGAGGAACGTGCTCCTGCAGCAGACGCATCTTCTTCTCATGCTATGCAAGCAGAAGAAAACACATCCTCCCTTTCCTGCAGCATTAGTAGAGGTCAAGGTGGGAGCACTTCCATGATAGTGCCTGTTTGGATTTCTTCAATCGCCACCCCTGAAACAGAGACCTTAGTGTATGCCCTACTAGATACACAGAGTAGCAACACTTTTGTAGACCAAGGGGTAAGTGAGAAGATGGGGGCGGGTTCAGAGCCAGTCAAGTTGAAGCTTACCACTATGATGGGAAAAGATTCCATTGTTCAGAGTGAAAGAGTTAGTGGGCTTAGAGTCAGAGGGTTTACCTCAACAAGCTTTGTCAACTTGCCACCTGCTTACACCAGAGACTTCATTCCACTAGAACGTTCTCACATCCCTACCCCTGAAACTGCCAAAAGTGGAAACATTTGACCCAAATAGTACAGGAAATACCAGAGCTGATGGAGTGTGAAGTTGGACTCCTAATAGGCTACGACTGCCCCAAAGCCTTGGCTCCACGGCAAGTCATAACAGGAGGGGACTATGAGCCGTATGGAATTAAAACTGACTTGGGTTGGAGTATTGTTGGCAATTCATCTCAGGTCGCAAAGTCAACAGAAGTAACAGGTCTGTGTCATCGGGTATCGGTCAAGGAACTTCCACCATTGACACCAGCCAATGTCATCAGAGCCCTTGAAGCTGACTTCAAGGATACTAATCCTGGGGAAAAGAGCATATCACAAGATGACATTCAGTTCATGCATTTACTGAATGAAAGAATACACCAGAATGCAGATGGACACCTTGAAATGCCTCTTCCTTTTAAGACACGCCCACAACTGTCAGAAAATAAGCGATTGGCTCTGGTGCGGCTGAAGCAGCTGAAGAGAAAATTTGAGAGGAATCCCAGATTCAAAGATGACTACATTAAGTTCATGGACAGTGTATTTAAAGATGGAGATGCAGAGAGAGCTGAGAACCAACCCAGGGCAGGATACGTCTGGTATATTCCTCACCAGGAGTATACCACCCTAGAAAACCTGAAAAATCAGGGTTGTGTTTGATTGCTCCGCTAAGTATGAGGGTACAGCTCTGAATGATCACTTGTTAGCCGGACCCGACCTCACAAACGGATTGACAGGAGTACTTTGCAGGTTCCGCAAACACGCAATTGCACTGATCTGTGACGTTGAAAAAATGTTCCACAGATTCCATGTAAGCCCAGAGGACAGAGACTACTTAAGATTCCTGTGGTGGGAAAACGGTGATACAAAAGCAGAGCCAAAAGAATATCGAATGCGGGTCCATCTGTTTGGAGCAACCTCTTCTCCAGGCTGCGCAAATTATGGAATGAAGCACCTCGCAAGCCAGAACGAGAAGGAGTATCCTGCAGCAGCCAACTTCATAAGGAAGAACTTTTATGTTGATGACGGGTTGATCAGCGTAGACTCTGTGGAGACAGCAATTAAACTAGTCAGAGAAGCGCAAAACTTGTGTGCAAAAGGGAGATTACACCTCCACAAGTTTATTTCAAACAACAGAGAAGTCTTGGAGTCTATTCCTGACAGTGAACTAGCTAATGGAGTACAGGATGTAGATCTCAATCATGAAGAGCTCCCAGTCCAGACTGTGTTGGGAGTTAAGTGGAGTGCGAATAGTGACACATTCTCCTTTAACGTCGTCCTGGATGAGAAGCCAGCGTCACGTCGGGAATTCTTTCCACAGTCGCTTCTGTGTTCGACCCGCTAGGCTTCTTGGCTCCTTTCCTTCTACTGGGAAAGAAAATACTGCAGGAAATGTGCCAAAAGGGCATTGGATGGGATGAACAATTGCCCGCAGAATTAAGGCCTCGATGGGAGAATTGGTTGAACGATCTAGAGAATCTGCAGAAACTCCAGATTCCACGATGCTTTGTTCCTGAAAACCTAGGGAAGGTACAGAGGACTGAACTGCATCACTTCTCGGATGCGAGTAGCTATGGGTACGGTCAGTGTTCATATATCCGAGTGGTGGCAGAAGACAAAGTATATTGCTCCTTAGTCATAGGTAAAGCCAGGGTTGCACCCACCAAAGTCGTAACCATACCTAGACTGGAGTTAACAGCTGCAGTGGTCTCCTCAGCAGTTGGCAGTATGTTAAAGGAGGAGCTGGAGCTCAAGATTGACCAAGAATACTTTTGGACAGACTCGCAGGTAGTCTTAGGCTACATTAACAACGAGGCACGCAGGTTTCATGTTTTTGTTGCTAATCGAGTCCAACGAATCAGAGAAACAACAGACCCAGCCCAGTGGTACTACATTGATACTGACCAAAACCCGGCGGACCATGCTTCCAGAGGGCTCAAAGTGGCAGAGTTGATGAGTTCAACGTGGCTCACTGGACCAAAATTCCTGTGGGAAAGAGAGATCGTCGCCCAAAAGACAACTCCACAGCTTATGGTGGGAGATCCAGAAGTTAAAGTGACACAAGTACTACAGACAAAAGTTGTCGAAGAGGACAATTTTCTTGAAAGACTGGGGCGTTTTTCAAAATGGCATACAACAGTGAACATTGTTGCTCGAATTCAGAAACTGGCAAAAAGAGCGAAAACAGCAGAACCCATAAGTGTAGAAGACAGAAGAAAGGCCAGTCTTGTACTTGTGAAGTTAGCTCAAAAGAATGCCTTCAAAGAGGAAATACAAATGTTGAATCATGGCAAACTGCCACAAAACCATCAGTTGTCCCAGTTAGATCCAGTAATGCAAGATGGTGTTCTCAGAGTAGGAGGGCGTTTAAAGAAGGCCTCCTTACATCATGACTTGAAGCATCCGGTAATCTTACCAAGAGATGGGGTGATTACACATCTCATCATAGGTTACTGCCATGAAAAAAGTCAGCATCAAGGCAGAGGACAGACTCTCAATGAGCTCAGAGCACATGGTTACTGGGTAGTGGGTGGCAGCAAAATTGTGGCAAGTTACATCAAACAATGTGTCACATGCAGAAGAGCACGCAGACCAACAGAAACACAAAAGATGTCAGATTTACCTGCTAACCGTGTTGATCCCTCACCACCATTCTCTTTCTGTGGGATGGATTGTTTTGGACCCTTTCTCACTAAGCAGGGTCGCAGAGAGCATAAGAGGTACGGTCTGATATTCACCTGCCTATCCTCAAGGGCAATCCATATCGAAATGTTGGAAGACCTAACAACTGACGCGTTCATAAATGCACTGCGGTGTTTTATAGCCATTCGTGGAGCTGTAAGACAAATCAGGTCAGATCGAGGACAAATTTTGTTGGGGCAAAAATGAACTCACAAAAACCTTAAAAGAGGTTGATAAAGATAGACTGTCGTCTTACCTGGCCGAGAAACATTGTGATTTTATCATGAACGTACCTGATGCCAGTCACATGGGAGGGGTTTGGGAACGGCAGATAAGGACAGTTCGGAGCGTCCTTAGCTGTGTTCTTGCCAAGAGTGCCGGAAGATTAGATGATGCTTCTTTAAGAACATTTTTCTATGAAGCAATGTCCATAGTAAACAGTCGACCCCTCACTACTGACAGCATTAATGATTCCAAAAGTCTAGAACCACTTACTCCAAACCATTTGCTGACCATGAAAAGCTCTGTCCCGCTTCCTCCTCCAGGAAAATTTGTGGCAGAAGATTTGTATGCCAAGAAAAGGTGGCGCAGGGTACAGTACCTGACAGAACAATTCTGGAGTAGATGGAGGAAGGAGTACCTAACAAACATTATCCTCAGACAACGCTGGCATTCTGCAAGGCGTAATGTGAGAGTAGGAGATATAGTCATTGTTAAAGAAGACGAGGTGCCCGTAATGAATGGAGAATTGGCAGGGTACTAGATGTTTGTAAAGAGGAAGATGGGTTGGTGCGGAAGGTTACAGTACAAATGGGAAACAGAAAGCTCAGGAAAGAGGGTCAAAGACTTAGCAGTTCATCCATTCTTGAAAGACCTATTCATAAGTTAGTTGTACTTGTAGAAAACAACTCAAATGTGTTGTAATGGAACTAATCTCTAAGAATTTACAGTACAAGTAAGGAGAGTTTAAATGGCAGTGTTGACCTGAGAGGTATAAAATGCCAGTTGTTTATTTCTGGAAATTACTAGATTTATTCAAATGTTTCATAAGTGTCATAAATCATAGTAATTTGATGGGAGTGTAACTGTCTGAGGGACCTAGATTACATATTGGTCTATAATTTTGATAATTACATTGGTGTGTGAATTTCATACAGTGATTAAAAACCTTAAAAATGTAATAAATAAGAGTTTAATAGGGGATGTTTCATTTAAAATTGTGCTTAAATATTTTACATTAAAAATATTTTGTTTACATTTTGTTCATTACAACTGCTATTGCATGTTGAAGTCAAGGGTCAAATATACAGGGTTTAGTGAAGGCCACACCTGTTGCATTGTGGGTGAGAAAAGGTATCCAGAGAGAGCAAACGTGGCTGCAGAGGAAAAATGTACGGGCTCAAACTAATATTTTGCACGGTCCAAGAGGCGCACACGGTAATTGTGCTTTTGTATTTCAACCTTATTTGTTTAATATTTGTTGTAATTCCTTTGTATTTAATGCTCTTTCCGTTCTGCTGTGATGCTAATATTGTGGGGCCCGTCTAGTTCAGGAAACATATTTCAAAGACTGTAAAAGGACAAGTATATTTGACTCATTGTTTTTTATGTGTTTATTTTCTTTGTAGTTTTCACGGTGTCTTATGATGGAAATGTGGAAATAAATCTCAAAAGGACATCTGTATGATGCGTGGCCGTATTCAATTGGACCGGTGTAATTACAGGCTCTGTCAACACATCTGGAAAGACCAAAATAGAAGAGTCGTTCAAAGGTCTCCTTGAGTAACTGGAATCAATTCATATACAGGAAGGCAAGTAATAATAACACGTTTCATAGGCTCCCAACATTGCGGTTATCTTTGTCATTTGCATATATTATGCAATATGCAAAATTATGCATACATTGTTTTGTCAGTGGGTTTACAGATACATAAACATTATTGTTTATTTGGCTTTGAAAATGTTCTCAGGGTTTATGGTTGCGGCAAATTGACTGATGGATGACAGCATTGCAACTCTTAGAAAAATGGCAAAAATAAAAAGAAGGAAGGAGCAGTTAAAAGGATGAGAAGGCGTACAGGCACACTGGTGTAAGAAGGGAGTTTGCTATGATGGATGAGAGCCATTTTCAGCACATAAGACAGGTGTGTTAGAGTAATGGTGTCTTTAAATAATTATGAAATATAGTCAACCAAGTTATTGTTAAAATAATGTCTCTATTAACGCCTGTGTTTGTTTTGTTTCTGCACCAGTATGGGAGAGGAATAATGGCTGGTAGGTGGAAAAGACTAAGTCTAAGTCTGTGGGATGTGAGGCATCATTAAGTTTGAAGATCTGGAAAGAAGATCTCAAAGAAATCTATTCCCCTTGATTACCCATCATGAGGCTTTGCCAGACCATCCTCCACAGTGCTGCGAAGGAAGGTCTGGCTACTCCACATACAGCATCCCTGGATGGGAGAAAAACCTGCTCGGGTTTGTTGGCATTTCTTTAAACCAATCACAATCTGAGACCGAGCTCTCGCGCCTCTGCAAAATAGAATCGGGAAGGAACTTCTTTTGGTGTTTTAGTGGTGCAACCATAGACCGAATAAATATACAGTCTATGGGTGCAACAGAAAACTCAGATTGGACAGAGAGTCTAGGTAGCACCAACACAAAGAAAGAGGAAGGTCATCCAGCCGAAATGAGGGCGGATCTTTTAGCGGATCTTCACCGTAGCAATCCCCTAAATGAATCCTCCACAATATGTACCAGGGAGAGGAAGAATGGCTGGTGGGTGGAAAATAAAGAAGTGGGTCTTTGGGATGTGAGGTGGAAGGCATCATTAAGGGCAAAGATATGGAAAGCCTATCGTAAATCTTGTGGAATTAAGATTTCAAAGACATCTAGTCGCCTTGATTACCCATCATGTGAAGCTTGGATCATCAATTTTCAGTAACGAGTACTCCGTCACATTTACATTCACTTTCTTACACTTACACATATCCTAAAGTCCCTGGTTTGCAATATATATATATAAAATTCTAAATTTAAAAATGGTGAATCCATCATTTTTATAAAGTATGAAAGCAATCTGACACATTACAGATAAGCTTATTAATCAATACTAACACATAACTAATGAATGTGTAATAATGTAGAAACAGTGCTTTATACATGATTAACTTGAATGATACATGTATTAACTGATACTTGACTAATGCTTCCCAGTGGGCAGTTATTATGAAGTGTTACCAAGTTAAGATTAACGTAGTCTCAATACTGTCTCAAATTACATTTCGCATACAGATTTAACAGGACTCACTCTGCCTCTGCTAAAGCCACTTTCCTGCTGCACTCTGTGTTTTTATGTATCCTTGTAACAGTTTATTTCCATGCTTTGCCTTTATCCCTACAATGCATGTTCCAATGGGACAGAATTAACATGTTCATGCACCAACTGAAGGGATGTAAAGTGGTCCCAGAGCAGCCTGTGGTGCCTCCAGCCCAGCCAGGCAGGCTATTTGAATACAGCATTGCTTCGCGCAGGGCAAACAGGTTCATCCATGTGGAAGCAGAAGGCGGCTTTAATTGCTGCTTCCTTTTTTTTCCTGGCAGTAACTCACAGACTTTAAGTTCACTTATTATGCATCAAGGTTCTGAAGTCACAGACAGTATTGTGTCTAAAAAGTAGCTGGTTCTTATATTTCTGGTCATAACAGTGCTCATTTGTGTGGCATTCATAATTATTGTTAGCATTGAGACATTGGCCCTCATTTATCAACCTAAGGTAGAAACCTGCGCAGAAATCCTCTCACGACAGGCTTCACGTGTGATTCATGAAACGTTCGTATCACACCAATCAGGGAGTAAGAATGGTCGTACATTGATAAATGCAGCGGTTGGAAATGATCGTAAGTTAAATATCACGGCCCAATATATTCTCGGTTTAGAGACCTCGCCCCAACTATTTACGACATGGCGAGATGTAATCCGTCTAAGAAGCGGCACTTTTCAGAGGTGGAGATTGAAACCCTGACATCTCAGTGTAATTTGCAGTAACATGTGTCCTATTTGGCAGCCTAAAAGCTGGTATTAGGCTGTAGGAAGAATGCGAAATAGAAAGAGATCAGTAATGCGGTCAGTGTTACCGTATTAAATCGGAATCTGAAGTTTATTTAATTTATACATCCTTGACATATGTATACTCCTAATAGTAATATACAGGTTTATATTGCTTGGGGCTGTGCTGGACACTGCTCTCTGGGCATCAGCCTACGCTCACGTTCAAATTGATTCGTAGGAATCGGCGTACACCCGTCCTACTCCTGTTTTACGTCGTACTCACGTTTCATAAATGAGGGCCAATGAATGCATATCAAATTCAAGACCACTTTTCGGCCTCCCTACTCCCCCCATTCATTGTTAGATTTCCTGAAGAGAAATATGAGTTTTTTTCAGTCGTTTTCACACACTGTGGAAAAAAAAAAAAAAAACACCCCACCAGCTCTTCATGTTTGTTGCCATAAACATTGATGAAAACCTTGTCTCGGGGCTCAAGATAAAATTACATTTCTTCTTCAAGAATAAATCCAGTTTTATGGCCCTAACTTTCCAAGTAAACACCCATAATGAAGAGAAATGTTCTCATGTTTCAAACAACTGAAACAACCTGTCATGGGCAGCTCCATGTGATGCAGTTATGTCCCATGCCACTGCGGCAATAATAACCTCAGTACCTTAAAAAAAAAAGGATTGTTGTTCTCCGAAAAAAAATATTACCCAATAATGCAATATTTCTGAAAATGTAAAATGAAAAGGTGTGATTTCAGCCATTTGTTGAACGGAGAGCGCCATCTAGAGGGATCTGAAAATAAAGACAATGGTTCATGAAGCTTCATGAGGCTGCATTTGACTATCACTACTCCCAACTGTAATGTCATGGTGCACTGGTAAACTTTTATATTACTGCAGCTGCTGAGAATTTAAGAACTGGGGGCCAGCGGGGAAAAATATGTTCAGCTGCTAAGTTTTACTCAAAAATCCAACTTAAAAATCATAGTTTGTCCTTGAAAAGAGTTATAACTTCAAGCACATCTCCTGTTAATGGTGAATAATAAAGAGAAGCCTGGTAAGCATTTCCAGGAACTAAAGAAGTTGTCGATAGAGAGGACAGTTGCCACCAAAAAGCTTGTTTTGCTGTGAAATGGAGTCTGGTGATACTGCAGCCACTGGAGAGCAGCTCCCCCTCATCCTCCACAGTCTGCAAGGGGATATCTTATCTGAGCTTAGAAGACTGCCTAACGGAGCATGGCTCGACATTCAAGTCATTAAAAATTAACCAGGTCACTGAGTTATTTTGTGATGTTTCCTGAAGAAAAGGGAAGGTTGAAAATTTTCCTTCTATACATTTACTATAGAAAGATCATCAATCAGACAATAAAGGAAAGGAACAATAAGTAGGTCATAGACACAAATATAATTATTGAAAAATCTAAGGAGACGGCCAGCCAGTTTCAAATGTAACTGAAGAAGTGGGCAAAGATTTGTACTGTGAAATATGGAAAACAGCAAATGGTTGCCAACAGCTAATAAGGGCTTGATAGAAGCTGAGATCAGTGCCAGACTGCAAACTGTCAGGAAAACAAAGCAGCTTCTTTTCCTACAGTGCAGCAGGCAGTGTAGAGCAGGCAGCCCTTGTTTATTCAATCCTTGATTTCTTTCAAATTAGCACCTAAAAGTCACCTTTGGATGGGTGCTCATTACAACTTACCATGTTGTTTTTCTCGGCCTGCTTACTCATTGATCGTTGCAAGGTTTAGTGTCAACTCATTTTAAGGGATAGTCATTTTAATTGCGAAACACACTGTTGACTGCTTTTTGACTCACTCATCGTTCTGGAAGTTTGGACAGCGAAGGGTTTTCATTATTCTGTACATAACTTAGCTAACCTGGAATTTTAAAACTGCCATCCCTGCAAGCTATGCTTAAAAAATATCACTAGCAGAATCAATATCAGTCCACCACTGTAATCCAGGCTGAAAGATCTCAAGCCGGCCTGGAATTTCATCATTTTAAGGTCAACTGGCAACTATCACAACTACTATTTATAGTCATAGTTCCATTATCTTTACTGACTATAATTGCCACTGTTCATCACACCCCCCAACCAGCACCGTCAGATGCCCGCCCACCAAGAGCCTGGGACTGTCCGAGGTTTCTGCCTAAAAGGAAGTTTTCCTCGCCACTGTCGTGCTCTTGGGGGAATTGTTGGTCCTTTGTAAATCATAGTGTGCTCTAGACCTACTCTATCTGTAAATTGTCTTGAGATAACTTGTGTAGTAATAGGATACTGTAAATAAAACTGAATTGACTTTAATTAAACAGCAAGGCATTAGCGTTACTGTGAACATGTTTGCATGCTAACGTTAACAAGTAAATAAATGGTTAAAGTTGATTAATAAATGAAATTCCAAATGAATATGTAAAGATGACGTAACTTGCTTGGCCCATAAATGACTGCGTGTTCACTCACTTTAGCTATGTGACTGTTAATTATCCAATATTCAAACAAATCTAACTAGATCTGCGAGGTCTGAAATCTGCTTCACGCACTCTCACACGGATTTCCGGTATAGAAATACAGCCCTCTCATTTATACAAATCCATTATTGGTACACATCCACATCCAGTGACAGCAACTGGAACGTCATTTCCATGCTGATGACACGCTCCGCTGTTTGTAGCTATTTCCAAATTAGTATAACAATTTAATCAATTTCAATTAAAGGTCTTTTCACTTTGTTTGATTCAATGCAAACATAATAAAGCCGGTGGTTATCAGAGTCAGCTGAAAGCACCTCAAACAAATTAGCCACAGAAATGTAATAAGAGGCCGGGGTTGTCATCACTGCGGCTTCACTAAAAGGGTAGGAGGCAGACACCATGTGACAATAATTACGTTGATGTAAAAAAAAAGAAATGTGGGTTTTAACAGGAGCATAGGGGTCATGACTGTGTTATCAGATAGCGGAAATCTTTAAATCTTCAAATCAAAAACTGTCCTGAGCTAAAACGAGAGTGAGAAAGAAAGAAGTGTGTTAGACATGGATGTCCGTGATTGGGTCCTTTGAAAGCCGATGAATGTATCCTGGCTTTCTACTTTTTCTGGAAAGCAGAATTAAACAGCCGAAGTTTAGTAGAATGTCTAAAAAACAACCAATACTGACACATTGAGCTGTTGCAGTGGCATTTTAAGGTGGGAACTATGTAGGGCGGGGCTAGAAGGGAGGCACGGGGTGGCACTGCCCCCAATATATGATTGCCTCAACCCCCAGTACAATTGTGATTTCCATTGGATTAGTGTACTGTCACTTGGCTGCCTGTTCTGCCAATCTTCATAGCCCTTGTCATATGATTTTTTAAATTAATGTTTCCATGATGACTATCCAAAATTCTGATACAAATTCAGATTTTTTTTTGTGGCAGGCTGACGGGTTGGCTACATTGCGCGCGTAACGTAAGCAGAGCGGACCATCCATTACTACGCTTTCGGTATAATCTATGAAACTGGCAACGCTGGCATATAAAACTGGACAGTCTTATATATTTATATATTTAACGCGAGGTGTGTGCGGCCCTTTTACACAGAAATGCAACATAACGTGTCTATATTTCTTTTAAATTAAACTACCGATGTACATGAAACGACTTATTGACTGTCAATGAGCGTATTGGCAGTTTCTTTTTGAGAGTTCTGTTCCCTCTGATAACAGTTGACAGTAGATTGATGATTCACAGCGCCGTGCCAGCTCCAAAGACGGTGGAGACAACAATCTCAAAGCAAAAAGCTCTCCGTCTCGCCTGTGACTCTTACAATCCAACGCCGTGTGTGCGCTGCAGACGGTTAAATGATACATTCTGCAAACGGTCCGCATAGTTCAATGTAGCCAAAGCGTGAGCCTAGAGAAAAATTCTGATATACAATTTGTTTAAGCTGAAAACAAGTGACGTTAATAATGAATGTGATATTTTCTGTGATGTGATATTTTCTTTGATTATCGGTCCCCCCCTTCTGTGCCACCCAACTTAAAAAATCCTGGAATCGACCCTGAAAATAATTTGGGGCTACAACTACTTTGAATGGATACAAAACCAGATTTTTTTTTCTTTTTTACAATTTGACACAACACACTCATTGACATTTCCCACACAGTTTAACACGGGCCACTTACATGTTCTCCTCAACTTGCTGTTATTCTCCTCAACTTCCTGTTTTTATGCATTTGGGTAGCTATGTTAACCCTGCAAGCCCAATTCTAGTGCATTGTCCTTCATTTTAAAATAAATTGGGTAATCCCATGCTACTCGGGCTCCTAAACAAGCTAGGAGTATTGCCCTTGTATATAAATCTACTTTCAATTCAATATCCAACCTTGATATTAATTTCAACTAATTTGATGCTCTTGTATGAAACCCATTCCCATCTATTATACAATGTTTTATCTAGAGCAACAGACCCCCTGGCCCTTGTTCCTAATTATTAGAAGAATTTGGAGACTTTTTACTCAATCAGTGAGATGTTAATTATTGGTAATTTCAATATTCACCTGAATGAGACCTCTGATATTCTAAGCAACCTTTTTGGCTGTACTTTCTTATTATTACTGATTTTTAGTGTCATTCAGTTTGTTCATAAATATGCTCATGGGACAGTGCAAGTTAATAAAATCAAGGCTTTTACATAGGTTAATGGTAGAATTAGACAAAAATCAATTTTTTTTTTTTTTATCCCAAGTTCATTTAGCTCAGCGTAAATTCCTTCAGGAAGACCTAACACTTAATCAGTCTTGGCTTCCTTACCTCTTCTACAGATTATTCTATAACGATCTATCTATAAAGCTTCAAAGACTGTACATTTTATTTTGCTTATGCACAATAAACTTTTGCATATCTGCAAACAAGTCTATCCTGATTGAATTTAAAAGTTGCCAAGGTATGACAATAAACATTAAGGCTGTCGTATAAGAAAAAAAGAGCACTTAATTTTTCATCATCTGTAGTCTCCTGGCGTCTATATTAAAAAAAAAAAAAAAAGGCTTAGGCCTTCTGTCTCTCCTGTCAGCTCACTTTCTCATTAAATGTGATTGGAACACAAACAGCATGAATAGAAACTGGAAGTTGTCAATGTATTAATTTCCAAGCAGCATATTTCTCTCACTTAAGCTACGTTCCCACCACAAGACTTTGAAAGCTCGGTGTATAGTTCAGCAGGAACCGGCTGGCCACTGAGGCGGTTTCCTGTATTGCCATATTTCACTTCCTATTCCCTAGTCCCTAGTCACAACAGTTACCTGTTTTTTTTCCCCCGTCAGATTTGTTATAGATCCGGTCATTTCCGAGCTCACTTGAAGGCAGCTTTATTTCCTGGTGAAAGAGATAAAGAAAAAAAAGACAGAGGGACTGAGGAAACAGTCAGCTGTTCCAAAAAACTCCCCTGGCAATTCAGTGCATGTATTTGGTGTTTTAAAACTTTGCTATGGCAGCAATAAAGGCAGCGGTGTTTCCTGCTTCCTGTTTCCTGTTTCCTGTTTCCTGTTTCCTGTACGGGACTCTCACACCGCTTCAAAACACACCGACAAGTCTGATCACTCTTACATGACTTGCCACAGCTGCGTGACGTGGGGTTGCATTTCTCCAAAAGTTGAATAAGTCTCAACTTTATTACAGTATTGAAGGAAAAAAAAAGGGAAAAGAATATTTAAATCCCAAAATTGAAAATAGAATACCTACCCAATGAACAAATATCGTAATAGTCAAATATTCGGATCAAGCCCTATTGGTTTACTTCAATGCATTCTTATGTGGCATTGTAACGCTGCTGTGGACCAGGATCAGGGTTCCAATAAGGGGTCAACAGGGCTGACAGGTGTATCATATTGCATCTAGGGCATCTATAGCGGCAGACATGGGAAGTAACAAAGTACAAATACTTTGATACTATACTTAAGTAGATTTTTCTGATATTTTTACTTTACTATTCATTTTTGTGCCAACTTTTCACTTTTACTCCTTACATTTTAACACAAATATTAATACTTTCTACTCCTTTCATTTTACAAAATTGGCTCGTTACTTTAGTTTCAAATCATTTCAGTGGACTTACCGTTATTATTTTTTGCGTCATCAATACCGAACTCAGTCTAATTGGATGGGAATATACGTTGCACGTGACGCACCACTACAAGACGGCATTCATTCACGGCAAATCATTGCGGCTTGATGGCGGTAACATTAGCATGTGGTAGTTTGATTGAAAATGAAGAAAACAGAGATCCCAGACAAGCAGCAAGACATTCCTGATCATCGTCAGCCTTATCTCAGAGAGATGTTTGAGACAGTAGGCATCAAGAATGACTCCTGGCCAATGTGCTGGGGAACTTCTTCATTAATGTCTGTTTAGTAATTCATATTTTATCCTTTATTTTCTTTCCAGAAGTCATATTTGAGCACACACATATGCTAAACCCATTCTAACCCTAACCCTAACCCTAAAACCAAGTCTTAACCCTTAAGGAGCCCTTTAAAATTATGGGGTCCCGTATTTTGGCTCCACAACGCTGTCGGGACCCCACAAGTGTACTGTATTCCCAGTTTTTAGGAATACACAGCAAGTGCCTCTATACCTGCTCACCATGAAGGGAATAAAATCCCTGGAGGCAGGAGAAGCTCCTATCAAAATGAAAAACCTTTTTATTTTCCATTGTTTGAAAAAAGGAATGAGTGTAGTTTTCACAGTTGGAGGTGAAACACTGTGTGCTGCACATTGTCACCGGAGTACAGTAAATTGTGCAATTTGCAACTGGATCCTGAGAAAGTGTTACAAGAGTACAGTTTTACAGTTAAATCACCAAATTCATGCTTATTAGGTTAGTATTTGAGCTCCCCTCAGTCAACAGGAAGTAGACAAAGGTCCGCAAAACAGGACAGATGTACAGAAGAACAGAGCACTGGGCAATGACAACAGCAACTGATAAGTACTTAATAATCCACATTTTTTATCACATGAAAACATGTATGACGAAGACACACGTTGGGTCTCATGCAAGAACCACAAGGCATTCTTAAGTGGCATTGCAACGCTGCTGTGGACCAGGATCTTGGACAAAATAAGGGGTCAACAGGGCTGACAGGGGTATCATATGGACATACTGTTTTAAGTGCTTTTGCCCAAAAAAGGAAGAAAATGGAATGATATTTAAACAAGGATTTTCATGCATATCTATTAAATGTGAGTCATGAACGGAGCCGGGCCACTGGGCTTCAATATTAATTATGATTTGTGTTTCATCACATGTGATCTTGGCACTGCAGATGATTGAGAGTAATTAGCTGCAGTATATTGTGCTGGAAGGTTTATGTTATTGGAAGAAAGTAGGCTACACATTAGTTCCCACACATTACAGCTATGGAAAGACTTACTATTTACATAGTCTCCTGCAGTCCACTGCAATCATATGGAATATTCCTCTTTGATAATCCTCTTTGATCTGCCCAGTGAAAAGTACAAAACGTTTCAGTGCATTGGACCCTTTTCCCATTGCTCTAGAAGTTGTTGCATTTCCAATATGTGTTGCCAATATTATACAAGAAAAAAAAAAGACAACACAAAGAATTCGCTCTTACCTGAGGGCACAGCCACCATGTGTGATATAGAGAGCAATGAATGATCAAATAAATGATTCATGAACATTAAACAATGTAGTCATTGGTGTATTATAGCACATGTAAAGGGGATCTGATTATCATTTCCTGACCTAAGGCTCTGCAAATGAATTGTGCTTTAATATCTAGGATAACCAAGGAAAGTATATGTCTCCATGATCCTTCAGTACGGATTGCAAAGCAAGTACCACAGTAACTGACCCAGAAGAAAAGAAATTACGGAGCCGGGGGAGACGGTCACATAAGTCATTTAAATGAAGTTGATGCACATATGAAGCTGAAGAGAATGGGATTCACATGGCAAGCAAAGGGCACATTAAGAAAATCTTTGACATTGGTCCAGTATTAAGCCAGATCGCTGCAGTCGGCAGCGGCAAAACAAGCTACAGTGTAAGTTAATTGGGCAATTGTACATCTTGTATTTACGTTCACCAAAATGCTGGTTTTCTGACATGTCTGACAACATTATGGAAAAGATTTCTGAGGAGATCAACCTTTCTGTTAAAGAGTAAGATCCTTTTTTTTAAACAAAAACATCTGCAAAATTGTGTTCGCTAAAGCCACCAGACTCCATGTAAATAAACAGTAACTTTGGTTGAAATAAACACAAAGTTTACCGATTTACATGTGAAAATATGTTGGCTCTATACACTCCATTTTTTAAATGGAGTCTGGTGTGTTAAGTGCTAGCGACGTCAGAGCTGTTTCTAGTTAAACAAAAAGGTCTTAAAGAAATGTTAAAAAGGTCTGTCTCTGTAGGGATCCTTTCCATAATGTTGTCAGACACTTAGAATAATACTCTGAGCTTGTCAGAGGCAATAACAGAACATTTAGTGGACCAAATTGAAGATGCACATTTGCCCCATAGGGTTACATTGCAGCCCGGTCTCTGGCTGCTGGTTACAGCGTTCACGCTTAATACTGGACCAATTTCAAAGATTGATGTTCCTATCAGTCACTTAAAAACTCAAAAACATAGGAAAATAGAGTCCAGGAAAAATTCCCAAATTTACCTTTTAAAGGTAACACCATCATCATAATGATGTTTGTAGTAGAAGAATTGGTGCTTGCAGAAACGAAGAGCAGGGCTGGTGACTGAGGAACCAGCAACTAACTCTGGATAATGAGCAAGCTGACATAGAAAACCATGATTAATTCACAGGCTACAATTATATTCTAGTCAAACGTGGAAATAAGGCAAATGCTGTGAAAAATGACTTTAACATAATTTATACATTTGTCTAAATGGCCAAATGTCATTTTTTTGCATATTAAAGTTGAATTTTGAGGGTTTGGCTCTGGATATTGGGCCCTGAGGCCTAAAACTAATCTGACTCCATTTAACCTGTCCCAATTTAGCCTTTCCTCTGCGTGTTCGTTGATCCTCAACTAGTATACTGAAATGACTCAAGATACTTAGATAGATAGATAGCCTAAAAATGTACAGGGTAAGCAATGAGAATTCTTTCAAGACTAATCTAGCCCTAGCACCAACAGTCTCTTCAGAAGTCTGACTCCCCTATCTCTATGTCGCCTCAAGCTCATTCCCCTTCGGGTGTCTGATGCAGCGTCTCACACCTTCACCTAGTCCAGTCATCCGGTCTTCCATTCGCAGTGATGCAGCGTTTCCTGCACCAGGCCAGAAAAGTTTCCATACTCCCTCTAGCGTCTTCTTCTTTATTTACATTTAGCACCATTTCCTCTTTCTCTAGCATTGCTGAACCACAGTAATTTCTTCTAAACCTGTTAACTTTCTAAGACCCATTGGCCTTTATGAAGCCATATAACTATAGCACTTGTAAGTAAAAAGACACTTCTAAGTGATAAAAGACAGTTCATATATTAAGACATTAAAAATTGTATATTATTTTCTTCAATATTCACATTCATTCTTGCATTTAGAAGTACACTTGCTGTATGTTTTTTTCATCTACTGTATTATTTATGGGAATTATTTACACAAACCTAAAGCATTGTTAGTGCTCCTGTCTGCAGCATCATATGAGATGGATCAGTCAGTGTGTATATTAATGTGTGATGTGGGTGTAGGTCAGGTGGAGTATGGTGAGTCGGTGTTGGAGAGTAGGCTCGGCTCTCTGGTAGGAGCAGGGAGACAGCATGCAGGATGATGGGAGCCAGTAAATCCAATGATGGCATAAAGCAGGCCTGCTCATTGCTTTGCACAGGCTGTTCCCATGAACCATTTGTACACATAGCTACGAGTAAGCTAAGTAATAATGCACTGTAAATTCAATGCGAACATGTGTATGTATTCCATTAGTTATTACTGTCAGCAGAACATTGACTGCTGCTGTACAAGAAGGTGAAGATCCGCATAGGGAGGAGGTTGAGGGGGATGCGTGTGTCCTTAAACACAACGCTGTCAAGCAGGGGAGCGGAGTTCGTGGTCCGGAATAAGTTAAGAGGAAAAAAAAGACTTTCACCCAGGAAATGAGTGTTTGTACCAGGAGTCCTACTTAAAGTATGATGTTTTAACCCAAATCACAATCTTTTTTCTTAACTTAACTAGTGTCCAAACTTAACTGTTGTTTCCATAGGATGGTCACTTTTGTCAGCTAAATGTAACTGTGACCGCCGGCGAAACAACTGTAACCTCAAGGTGCCCACAGTCACCTTTTCTCGGCTAATGTGACCTGTGACTCATGTGACCTGTCATCACGTGAGTTGTTGTGCATAGGTTTTTGTATAATATCGTACAAACCCGTTCATGAGAAGGAGCTGATTTGCAGCCTTTGCCATAATGTTAATATTAAAGGAAGAGCTACAATGGCAGAAAGAGTTTAGGAAAATCTTTGCCTAATGACAAACATATCATGTCAGGGCACAGTGCATAATGGCATATCACCTAACACTACTAATACCTAGGGATTGCACAGAAATAGTGTACACAGGCATTGGTGCCCATGGACCTCCAGCTGTATGGTTTTCAATTCACACTGAGTCCCAAACTCTGGGGAAAATAACTAGTTTTCCAAGTCAATGACTTAGAATACACAAATTAATAACAGACTCATCAAGTCAAAAAGAAAGTCAATAATAGTGTAGGCTTACCCCCTTTTAGAGGTCCCATGAAGAATGAAAAAAAAATAAAAATGAAAATTTCACTTTATGAGGGTTTTTTCCCTCAGCCTCCCTATGGTCCCCCAGTGGCTAGAAATGGTGATAGGTGTAAACCGAGCCCTGAGTATCCTGCTCTGCCTTTGAGAAAATGAAAGCTCAGATGGGCCGATTTGGAATCTTGCCCCTTATGACCTCATAAAGGGAAAGATTCCAAATCGGCCCATCTGAGCTTTCATTTTCCCCCCTTTCTCTGCTTTGCCCGCCCAGAGAAATTGGCCCACCCATGAGAGAGAGACATCATGGCTTTCAAACAAGCAAAGTGGCAGTTGGTCAAGGCCACCCCCCCCCCCCTCTCCTCCTCAAAAGCTACAGACACAGAAATGGCACATACAAAGGAAAGCTCATTGACTGGCTCTAGTGACTGTAATTCTGCACCAAGGCTGACTTTCTGGAAAGAGACTTCAGATATGGTGTTAGGGGACCACTAAGTTCTACATAAAAGAGACTTCTGATACAGTATTAGGGGACCACTAAGGTCTATATAAAAGCGACTTCAGAAACAGTATTAGGGGACCACTAAGGTATATATAAAAGCGACTTCAGATACAATATTAGGGGACCACTAAGGTATATATAAAAGAGACTTCAGATACAGTATTAGAGGACCACTAAGGTCTATATAAAAGCACCATGTCATAGGATCTTTTCTTAGGATGTGCCATCCTAAGAAAATCTGTTTCACCCAATTACACTTATCAATCAAGCCAGATGAATCCAGTCAGTTAGCAAGTCAAGCATGCATTGAATATATAAGATCATGGATGACCTACAATTTTCTGATGTTAAACCCAAACAAAACTGAAGCTATTTAGCTGAGCCCTAAACACCTCCAAGCCTCATTATCCAAAGATATAGTTACTCTAGATTGCCCTGGCCTCTAGTTTTTCCTCGCCACTGTCACACTAAATGCTTGCTCTTAAGGGAATTACTGGAATTGCTGTTTTTTTGTAAATTATAGAGTGTGGTCTAGACCTACTCTATCTGTAAAGTGTCCTAAGATAACTCTTGTTATGATTTGATACTATAAATAAAATTTAACTGAATTAAGGGCTTTTCACACGTCTAGTTTGTGTTTCTGTTCTAAGTGCAATAGTGTAATTATTAATTTTATTTAGTGTGTTTTCACATTTGTAAGAGGAAGGACATGTGCTATTTAGCATATTTATTCTATATTTTATTTCTATAGTATTCTTAATATTTTATATTATTGTTACTCCCTGCTCTTGTTACCTTTTTTATATATCTCATTGTATATATTTTATTATAAAAACATAAGAGGAAGAGCAAATTCTTGTTCTGTTCTGCATAAATCCTTCATTGGAACATTTGAAAAACACACTTAAGAGTAGCCAGTTATTTAACAATTGCAATTACCGGAAACACACTTTTTAGGGTGCAAAATCTTCACCTCCACCATTGCCAAAAAACAATGAACATAATTCTGCACAAAATATGACAGCATAAGTCTCGCCCAGGGTGTAATTCAATGTAAAACTGCCACGGCTGACTGTAGTACCATGTATCCCACCATGTAATCACAAGGAGATTTATTACAAATGGTGGTAATCCTATTCTTTCCTAACAACTGACTGTTATTGCTGATAGCTATAATTGGCTAAATTAGAATAGTCATTATAACCTGATAAATCCAGTCTTGTGCCGTCCTGATAACGATTAAGAAAACACTTTTTATATTTTATGAAACTCAGAAACAGAGACGCGAGCACAAAGGTGACAGTTTCATGTTGCTTGTCAAACTGCCCCCCCCTTCCCGCCCACTTGCCTCTCACTGAAAATGAATTAGGAGGCTGAACAATTGCCCCTCCCCGTGTGAAAAGGCCTTTAGACTATGTCAGGGGTCTTCAAAGTATTTTAGGCCCAGGACCCCTTAGCAGGGGAGGAGCAGGGACCCCCATGTATTCAATTTAATTAAACTGGAGGAAATTCACATCAATATTGGCAGAGACAATATTCTGAACTATGCAGATGAGAATATTTATATTTTTTTTACCTGCATGTCATACAAAGTATTACTATTGTAACTCTTATTCTTCTTTTTCTATTTCTTATAAATATTTTTTTTTGTTTTTTCTTCTATTCTATGTCTATTTAATGTGTATTCAGATGTGTGTGGACTTGTTTGAGCCACTGTAACAGGGGAATTTACCCAGTGTGGGATCAATAGAGTCTATCTTCTCAAGTTTTAATTCCCTACCTTTAAGCCTGTCCTTACGGAAGCGTAGTGCTGCCACGCCTGAAAGAGAAAAACGTATCAGCATCACATTATGACGTCAACCGTTTATTGTAATAAAAAGATGTTTGTCAAGTTTTAACAAGATATTATCATGTTATTACAACATACAAACTTAACAAGTTAGGACAAGAACATTTTTATCACATTTAAACGTGAAAATGTTTTCATTAGTAATAACAATACATAAGTTTATGTTCTGTCAGTATAGTGAGTACAAGATACATTGTTTATTCACAACCAAAGTACTTAGTTTACGTAAGAAGTTCACATTCACGTTAGTGAAACTAGTGTATTGTTACCTAAGTGCATAGCAAGTACATGGAGAGTTGGGTTTTTGCAATCGGCAGCCCACAATACGGGCGACCTCACACTGCCAATGTGTTCTTGGGCAAGGCACCAACCCCCAACCTCGCTGGTCCACTGGCAGCCCACTCACTCAGACATCTCTCCATTAGTGTGATCATGTGTGTGTATTTCAGGCCTGTGTGTAAATTGTAATTTCTAAATGAAATAAAATACATTATAACAACGTCTATATCTCATTTTTTGAAAACAAAACCAAAAATGATCAAACAGTAATTCCAAGGACCCCATAGCTGTTTTTTCCGGAAACAGCCGAAGGTGGATGACGCCTCCCGAGCGTGTGTGTGGAGAAAATGTGAGGGATGCCGCTCTGTCAGAGAGGAGCCGCCACGGACGGGCACGGATACCGCCGTCTTCCCGGGAACACTAACCCACAGTGAGAGTGAGACTGTCCGGCAGCGGAGCGGGAATTTACCTGACACTGCTTAAGGACCAGACCTTTTTTTCTCTCCAATTCACCTCGGTATTAGAGCAGGTGTTGCGGGACTGGAGGAACTGGGAGACTCTTTTCTAAACTGTGCCAGATCTCGGGACCTCCCTGCTATTCTTGTCTTCACTATCTTTTGCCGAAATGCAGATGTCTTGGAAACCTTAAAATGGTGAGTTATGGCATCCTTTGCAGAACTGCTTTGCTGTGCAAACTGTCAGAGATGCAGCTGTGACTGTGTGTGCGTCCTGCAGACTGGAAACGCTGCATGCAACACTGAAATCACACACGAGTCCGTCAGCTCTCACTTGCATCTGGCATCGCAGACTACACTGACACAACCCAAAATCTATTCAAAATCAATACATTGTTTGCCCGTGAAATTCCATATCCTGTCTTAAAGGGACTGATATAAGCCTGCTGTAGCTTGGATCCGCGGCTTTCCCATATTATCCTGAATAGGGATTATGCTTTTGTTTGTTTTTTAAAGTCAACTTTTACAGGCAAATGTTGTTAACGAGGGCTTTACTTACAGATGGATATTAAGCTGTAAAAGTAGTATTAAAATGTATGCTTTATCATGAAGAGTTCGTCGTAAGGAATCAGAAGAAATGAGTCAGATTTTATGTTCTGTGCCTTTATGATTAACAAAGATTCCTTCTTGCATCTTGAATGCTGAGGTATTTACGTACAAAAAATAATGCTGTAGGTTACATTGAAAATATTTGCAAATCAATGAACCCATGTCATTTTATATACGAAATTACATGTCTATATCAAATATGTAATTTGCATAATTATAGCATTATTTGCATCATGTATTAGTGTAATTAGGTCTTGCCTTTCATAACAGGGCTCTCTGTTCAGACTCTCCGGTCAGTCGACCGTGGTATGATATTCACATTATAATCCACTGCTAACGTGATAAAAGAAAACTCACTTTCAAGAACTGCGTCTTGCTGCTTTGATGCATTTATTAAAGTTGAAAAGCATGTTTGACCCTTTGGGAAAACAGTGCCACTTGCAGACTATTCTGTAATGCATCCATGCTTTCAAAAATGTAAGCCTACAGAATTTGCATCACTAGTAAGACCTCAAGTCGATGGCACGCTGTATTGTTAGTAAGAAACACTATATATAAGAATGCATTACTAATGTTGCCTATGAAGCAGGCCTGTTGTGAGAAATTAGAGTATAGTCTAGTTGCTGCACAAATGATCTACTCTGGACTGAGATTTAGTCTCAGCCATGTTGTGTTGTCTGTGTGGCAGCCCCTGTGTTTCATGCTTATTATTAGCCAGTTATATTGTATGATTTAGCTCTCAGTGCTGCATCCTTTTGGCAGTTTTCGAAAGCAAGAATAGCAAGCTGTCCTGTTCATGCTCCGGATGAACAAATCCAAATGCTTCAGGACTAAATCAGGCACAGGAAGAAGAGGAAGGAGAGTGCAGTTCACCTGGGTTTGACAGAGCCTTAATTAGGCTGGATGGATAAGAGAGAAGGGGTGAGGTATAGGCGGAGGGAATGAGTGCAACAGATGGAGGGAAGGGGAGTGAAGGCAGGGAGGCCGAAGAGGAGCTGGAGTCACAGAAACAAGATGCAGGCAGAGAAGAGGTAGAAGGAGTGTTCTGCGTGTTGTTCATCCACCTTGATAAATGCATCAGCTGGATGCATAACGGAATGCATAGAGAGAGAGAGAGAGAGAGAGAGAGAGAGAGAGAGTGTGTGTGTGTGCGTGTTTCTCTTCTCATCCTAATGAAGGCTGCATGAGGTTCAGACCTGAATGTTGAATGCAACACTGCCCTTCCTCCCCACACACATACAGTATGTATATATATATATATATATATATATATATATATATATATATATATATATATATATATATATATATACACACATTCATTAGTGTACAAACTAAGGTGTTGCCTTGCCTAGTAACGTAGTCTGTATGTTTGTTCCTGGCCCCCAGGTGCAGGTCTTTGAAGCAAATTTAAAATAGTAGCCTATCACGTGATGCCATGAAGCCCAAAAATACTTTTTTTGTCTGTACATTTTTATGATAGGACTTGTTCCACTATCAGAATAGTGGCGGAGGTGTCTTGTGCGTCTGCTCTATGGGCTGCACAGTGTCGATCATCCGGATAAATTCATAAGCAGTTTTTTCTACATGAAGTGCCACTGAGCAACTCTCATAGGAATTAATGGGGTTGAATGCTCTATCCAAATCTACTATTACATCCATGGTTTGTGCTGAAGCGGTGTAAAAACTGTGTGATTTGCTGTGATATGTGTCTGTGTGGCTGCAGCCGCTGTGGAGTTCAAGGTATAGAGTTGATCAACACGTTCTCACAGCGAGCGTCAAAAAGCGACGTTTCATCAGTATCCTTTGACGTTTGCTACTGATGCAAAAAGTTTCCTTTAGCATCTCGGTCAGACGCAGAGGGGCTTCCAACTAATTAGGCTTGGTCAGGAGTCACTTTTTGACGCACTTGGTCAGGACTGATTTGGCGTCATTTAGAAAAAGTAAGCTATGCTTAACTGACTTGCGGCACAAGAATGGGACAGTTAAGTTAAGGAAAAGATAGTGGGAATGGGGTTAGTAATTGTATGGACAAGAATGGGACATGAACCCCGGTCTCCTGGGGAAAAGTCCTGGGTTGTTTAGTTTTGCATTGCTAGACCACAGCGCTGCAGAGGAAGGTTTGGCCCCTCCACACACAAACTGTTTTTTTTTGCATTTCTTTACACCAATCACAATCGTCATGGAAGAAGGTGAGCTTGTTTTGGTGGAACATTTGCACCTTGTTAAAGAAAACCTTCAAACAATATTACAGTAAAAGTGCTCATATTGTGCTTTTTGTCTTTTCCCCTTTCCTTTATTGTGTTATATACATATTTTTGTGCATGTAATCGGATTACAAAGTGAAAAAGCTCAAAGTGCACCCCAAAGGGACTTACCATCTCCAACACTTCATAACACACGTTATAATGCTAGCCTAGCTGCTAGCATGGTACGCCCTCATACTCTGCAACTTACTAGCTACAGTAGCAGGGCTTACCTAGCTACTGTGCATGTGCAACTCTTAACAAAGATAGAATAGAAGTGAGATGTCTCACTCTGTAGCTTAAACAGAGAGCTCAACACACAGGGTGAAAAAAGAATGAGCTACAGCAATGTGCAGTACAACAAAATATATGGAGTATTTTGAAAATTAAACCATGTAAACCCATTCTGATACAACCTCTTAACACAATTATGAACCTGAAAATGAGCAGAATATGAGCACTTTAAAAGGAAGTTAACGGTTTACACAGTACAATAACATAAGCTATAAATTAGCTGCATACATGGTGAAATGCAATTTTCCCTTACCAGTGCATCAGTGTGTATTTTGTCCACAGCAAATCCCACCAATCGGTCCCAAAACGACAATACTGACGCTGAAAGACACTGACCCCCAGGAGCGTTTTCAGTCCTTATATTTAAACCAGAGAACACATCAGAAACTTTGTGAAAAAACGGTCGTAGTTTGTGGTTTTGAACGTAACAGTCGTGGTTTTAAACATGCCGCTAACGTTGTGAAACGGCCTCTGTCTGGTTATGTTTAGGGACCAGCACTTCTTAGTTAAATATTTTTCTTTTAACGGGACAAGAACCCCAGTCTCCTGGGTGAAAGTCCTGTGTTTCTTTGACTTATGGGAGCGAGGACTGTCTCGACTGAGTCCACATCGTCATTGTCCCAGCCCAGTCTCATGGCAGTTCGTGAAATGGTCACGCCATTTAATCATTTGATTCGTGAACATGACACGTCAATGCCGTTAATTCCGTGTGGTGAGCAGGAATTTTAATGTAATGTATTTCAATGGGAAGCATATTTTGTGATCATAGAACGATTACGGTAGCTGATGAGGCGAATGTTCACGCACAAAGGTTGGTCGTGGTGGTGGACGGGTCAAACAACACAGGACTTTCACCCCGAAAAGCTGGGATTGTGTCCCACATGTTGCAGTTCCTTTACGTGTTTCTCTTCCTAACCACAACCGCCCCGTTGCTTTTCATTTCCCCGTTGTTGCGTCCCCTAGAGCAGGTTTGAAAATCATGACCTCTACATGAAATAACCTATAACCTATACACAAATCAATAAATCAAAATAACGTTGCATTGTCCACGTGGTCATTTTGTCATTTAAAGATGGCCACAAATTGCAACATTGTCTTGCCATTCTTCACATATCTCAGATTCTGATGACGTTAGAGCCCCTGGAATTTGGCACATCAATCAATAATTAGCAAGAAATATGGAAATGTTGTAATGTACTGGATATACTTTGAAAGTACTGCCTAAGGGCTCCAAATCCACCCAATTTGCATTTTATTTGGGACAGTAAAGACAAATGTGACAGCTGATTGTGCCTTTTAAATCTGTTGTACACAGCTTTGTCTGTACCCCTACCAAATTTCATGGCTCTAGGAGTTTTGATGTTAGAACCCTAAAAATGGTTTCCCGCCAAAGAGGGTTTTTTTAGGGTACGAAAATGTCCCAATGGCAAAAAAAAAACTATGCAAAGAAATTCTTTTCGGTCTGTAATAGCATATACTGTATATAAAATCTAAAAATAAACACAATCCTCCATCTGATTTCACACGTTATGACCCCCGAATGGTATTGAATCTGACGGCAAACTTGGGCTTCTTTGTCTTGATCACAGTTCCGGTTTCTGTTTGTTTTACAGCTGTATGTGGGCTGGCTTCCCTCCATCTCTGCTCACACTCAGCCGTCCTCTCCACATTGATAAATTGTGTGTAATTTCAGGGATGAACAAGTATGAAAACATATGGGTGGAGGGGGCTGCTATATTTTGGCATTGTGTATATACAGCATTTCCATCTAGATTAGAGTCTGCACATTGAGACAAGAGAACTACAGAACCCTGCAGGCTGGAACCAGACCCATGCTCAAATAGTTCCATGCAGGACCCTAATGGTTCTATAATTAGCCAGTTTAGGAAGTTTCTGTAGTATCATGTAGATGGTGGCTACTTGAGGCCGAAACCCAGAGTTAAGAAGGATATAAGTCTGATAACAATCCTTTTTTATGATGTCTACACACAACATAAACCAATGTGGTCATGAAATAAATTAGAAAATAATTATCAGTGGATCATTTTTAGTCTAAAAATAAAAAAAAAACAAGGTTGTGAGATGTTGCCTGGCTTTGTGAGGCCTGGAGTTTTAAAGATTTTTTTAGGGCTTTTTTTCTTTATTAGAGCATCTGCAGCAAGACAGGAAATTGGAGAGAGAGAGACAGAGGGTAGGACATAGAGCTAGAGGTCACCCCAAAACCTGTAGATTTAATTAAATTCTTAAAGCTCATTTTTTCTTCTGGGACCATTTTCTTGGCCGTAAACCAAAGATCATCTGAGCATGTTGTTTCTCAACTCAGGGCTGCACGCACCAAAAAAATTCCTGTACATCATTCCTCAGCATAAAACATCAGTTTTCATCATTTTCTCCTGTTAACATGAAAGAGAACAGAGAGCAGATGCCAGACACTCTGTTTTTATTTAGCTTGTGCCACAGTTGTTTCCCCAATGAGATCAGATTACAGCAGCTTGTATTTCCTGCTGCAGCATCTTCAAAGAAAAGCATATTTCTTAATCAAGTTTTATAACAACACAGACAACCGGTCCTTGCTATCATCCTATCTCATCTGTCTATAGTGTACACAAGGGTTATTTATAGGGAGTTTTTCTGTAAGTATGAACAGGGTGTTCTGTGTTAAGAGAGCTTTGCTCTTAACGATGAGTCCCTGAATCGCCAAGGTAAAATATGGACGCTTGGTTAGGAGCCTTTGGCGTTGTTATTGACGCTAAAATTCTCCTCTAGCGTCATATCTAAACTCGCTTGCTCGGTACTATCGGCGTCACTTTTGACGTAGTTAGGTTAGGAACAGATTGCGGGTGGGCTTGCAAAAGGTACGTTTCCGCGACGCGGGACAAGAACTGGTTTGGTTTAGGAAACGTGACACGCGGGACACAAACCCTGGTCTCCAGGGTGAAAGTCCTGTGTTCTTTGACCCATCGACCAAAATCATTGGTTGGATGTATAATAAGTTTACATGCTATCTAGAGCTCAACAGTGTGGTTCCGGAAGTAAGAATCCCATTCATTTTCTCCATAAGGATTTGGATTATTAAGGTTAGGTGATGCCTTCCAAGGTATCCCACGAGCTACGAGATTGTGAAATAAAGGTTTATGCTCTTGTAAAAGTCAGTATAAAATAAACATGGTATGCAGTATTTATGATGTCATGAAGTACTACACTACCCACCATACTAAGCGTTACAGCCACGTTTGTCACTCCCCGATGTAAGTCGAGTGCAGATTTGAGGGGTGCATGCGTCACTTTGCGACAAGTAGCCTACAAGATGCCAACAAGAGACTTCTGTAATGTCAATACAGAATAAAAATGGACCTACTTAACCAAGTTGGTTCACTGCTGGCTACAAGTTAGCATCAAACACAACAAAAGCTGTCACTTGAATGGCTTTTTGAGCTAATATTGGCAATCCAACAATCATAGATAGCTAAAACCCTCTTTTGTTATTGTTTGTAATGACTAAAATGTATTATGTCATGGATTTCACAAATTTCAGTATGACATGTTATGCCATAACCCGTTTAAATCTGAGCATGTACGACTCAAATCTGCACTCGACTCACACGAGTGTGACAACGTTGATTGGTGAAACTTGCTGTAACCATGAAAACGTTTACCGTACCCGCGAAACTGCAAATGGCTATAGCGAACTGCTACCACTGAAGTCTCTGATCGTTTCTGTCTTTCTTTGCCCTTTTCAAAATGTTATTTTGCGCTGAATCCAATGTTTTATGGTCACGATTAATCTCGTAGCTGGTTGGTCTTTTTCCAGGCTTAAAACTCTTTACTTAAGCATTTAATGAAATGTCAACGTAGATATTGAATGGTGAAAATCACTTCTGGGCGCAGAGTGGGTGCTCACTGTTGAACTCTAATGTCAAACCAAATGCATACACATGTACTGTGTATTCAAGACAATATTGAAAGGGCATTACATTTTATTTCACCTTATCTATTCTGTGGTAGTTAGTAATTACGTACATGCAATCCTGGAGTTTTTAGTCTCTCGGAGGAGCGGGGAACTCATTTGATAGGTGTGGACATGATTGGATGGGAGTGTTTGTCTCATGTCGTGGTATTGTTACTCGGCTGATTGACCTATCTACAGAACAGTCCAGCTCGTCTCCTTTCATTCCCTGGATGGAACAGGACCACAATAGCCGGGCCTTTCAGTGAGGCTCTCTATTGTTTGCTGTTCAGCCAAAGTGTGGCCAGCCGGTGTTGTTTCATCACACCTCAGAGCCAGGGCAAGATCCTATCAGCACAGACAGAACTGTAATTTCCCCACTGTCACACAGGATGGCTGCTGGTATCGAAAGTGATCTCTGCAGTGGGTATTTGGCCTGTGCAGTTTTTTTGAGGATGTCCTGCTTGAATAACGTAATGTATTTGTAATTGAAACAGGATGTTTGGCTGGGACACAACCTGCTGATCATCTGTTTAGTAGCAGAAATGCATTTTACCAGAACACACTACTATAACAAGTACACTCTGTTTACACAGGCAGTTCAGCCCTGTGTGATCTGGGTGTATTTATATAGAAGCATTCATCAATGAAATGACTTGGCCATAAAAAGAAACATAGGTTAATTAATGTGACAGGCATGGCCGCATCAACCTGTTAGGAGAAAATGAGCCTGACAATTAAAGTCTATATTTATATATGTATTTATGGTATATAGTACTGTGCAAAAGTCTGCAAAAGCAGGTGTGAGAAAATGCTGTATACTAAGAATGCTTTCAAAAATATAAATAATGATTTCTATCAATTTACAAAATGCAAAGTGAGCAAACAAAAGAAAAATCTAAATCATAGTCAATTATTACCCATTGCCTTCAAACCAGCATCAATTCTTAGAGGTACACTTGCAAAAAAGTCGGAAAATCGGGAGATGTCCATTAGGGACATCAGCTCAGAACTGACAGATACCAGTGGGACCCAGGGACACCCACTACTGTCTGGAGAAGTCTGGCCAGATGTGGTCTTCATGGAAGAGTTGCAGTCAAAAAGCCAGACCTCCGACATGGAAACAAGGCCAAGCAACTCAACTACGCACAAAAACATAGGAACTGCGGTGCAGAAAAATGGCAGTTGGTGCTCAGATGAGTCAAAATTTTAAAAATGTGGCTGTAGCAGAAGGAAGTTTGTTGGCCGAAGGGCTTCAGAGTGATACAATAATGAGTGTCTGCATGCAACAGTGAAGCATGGTGGAGGTTCCTTGCAAGTTTGGGGCTGTATTTCTGCAAATGGAGTTGGAGATTTGATCAGGATCAATGGTGTCCTTAATGCTGAGAGATACAGACAGGCTGGAGGTCGAGCCCGTGCCCAGGCCTCACAGACAGCTGATCTCCGTAGCTCGCACACACCTGGTTGTGGAGGTGTTAATATTTAGTTCACTGTTTGGTTTAACTTTTTTTATTCCTTCTTTTATTATTATATTTACGTCTTTTTTACAAGATAAATGCTGGAATAATGTTACATATCACAAAATTGTTTCCATTTCCATGAGATTTGCATTTTGTCAGAAAGCACAGCCCACTCAAACTGCTTTAATGTCTGCATGAAATTAAACACACTTTGGAGTAACATCAAAGACATTTGTTATCACCAGACGTGCTCACTAACTTGTAATATTTTAGTTATTCAAGATAGTTCCAGATGAATTTCAGGAAGCAATTTTTCTCCAACATGAATATAACTGTGAAATAAATCCTACTTGATCATCTGTCCAGACAAAAACAAATGGCATGGGCGCGGCTTCTCTCTTTCTTTATAACTGGCCACTCCAACACCTATCTGCGTCCTGTTAGAGGGAGGCTCAATAAAAGCCCTATAAAAGACACTCCATACGCTTGCCTTTACAGCTTCCATATTGCTACCTCTGGCTCGGTACTGCACAGTCATAAATATCAATCCTTATTTCATAACGAGACATTGCAGACAGGTTGTGTCCCTTTGAGTGACTGGGTTATGTTTTACTTGGAATATTGCAATTGAGGCAATTTGAAGCATCTCATGCAGCTAATATGTCCATTGGTGGAGCACCATCATTAGAGCTAGGGCTGGGAAATATATCGATTTTATATCAATATCATGATATGAGACAAGCTATCATCTTAGATTTTGGATATTGTAATATTGTGATATGTGACATAAGTGGTGTTTTTTCCCTGGTTTTAAAGGCTGCATTACAGTAAAGTGATGCACTTTTCTGAACTTACCAGACTGTTCTAGCTGCTCCGTTATTTGCATTTTCCCTACATTACTGATGATTATTTGTCTAAAATCTAAGTGTGAAGATATTTTGTTAAAGCAACATTTGTCAACCCCTGAATATCGCCCTAATTAGAGCCCAACATGATGTTGCATTACACTGTTTCATGTTTTCTGAAGACCTCATAGTAGGAGTCCTGGTAACTACAAATATGGAACTACAACCTAATTTCAGTTTTTATTTTTTTATTTTTTCTTCCTCCATGTCCAGATCTCACGAATAAAACTCGAGATCTCGCAAGGCAAAGTCAAGAGATCTCGCAAAAGGTTTTTTTTTTCGTATTTTTTTCCCTCCATGTCACCGCCGGGGCTCCGTATTGATAAGATAGGATAGCTGAGGACACAAAAGGGGGAGAGAGAGGGGGAATGATATGCAGCAAAGGGCCATGATTTGGATGTGAACCTGCAGTTAAGGACCGAGCCTCTGTTAGAACTTACTTTAATACTATTTTTTTTATAGTTATCATTATAGTTATCGTTCTTGGTGTCTCCAGTGTCCTCATGTAGGATTCTGTTGACTTGAGGCGAGAATTGCTTTTAATTCATTAATGCAATACAATGATCTTGTGATGCCTTTTTCATGAGTCATGTTCTTCCTTGGTGCACCATCCTGGTTGGCTGGGAGAAATCTGCGGCCTGATCAGGGACGCTGCTCGTCAATCGGGGTGCTGTGTGCTGGGAGAAGTCAGTCTATATAATGACGTCATACTAAATGCTGTGCATCATTCATATGAAGAGCCATGGTCGTTTACATTTAATAGTTACTAACAACATTTTACTCAAATTTTAGAACATAACTACAGCAAACAGCAAACTTGAACACAAGCATACTGTATGTTTATATACAGATAAGTGTATTGCCATTCAATAAATAACAAGTTGTGAATGTTGTAAATGTTGACGCAGCCACAACATCTACACAGGCAACAGCAGTGCATGCAACTAATGCATGAGAGCTGCAAGGAGATGGGATGGGGCCGTGTATGGATGCGGGCGACAGATGCGATCCGTTATTATACTTTGTAATAATGAAGGAAAGCAGGGATACAGGGGACAATGCAGGATCTACCGATGCACATTCACGCTGTAAGTTGAAACGAGACAGCTGTCACTGTTAAGTTCATACCCATACCTGATAAACTGAGAATTCTACAAAGGCTTCAACCACTGATTCAATCAATGAATGTGTTCATATGATATTTTACAAAACTATTGTACAACAATATGGCCACAGAAAGTCTTGTGTTTTCCCTTTAAAAGGAGCTCTAAGCGATGTTGGGTGACATTACTTCAAGCTTGCCCCTCCCTCCTCCTCATCCCGTCCCCCCTCCCTTCTGTGCTTCCGCGTACTAACACCCCCAACCCCCACCCCCAAATACTTCTTGTCTGTTATTGGCTGGAACGCTGGAACACTGTTCAGGGGACAGGCAGCTAGCGGATAATGAGGTGATGTTTTTTACAGTGTGTTCAGGGGACAGGCAGCTAGAAGATATTGAGGAGATGTTTTTTACAGTGTTCAGGGGACAGGCAGCTAGCAGATAGTGAGGAGATGTTTTTTACAGTGTGTTCAGGGGACAGGCAGCTAGCAGATAGTAAGGAGATGTTTTTTACAGTGTGTTCTGGGGACAGGCAGCTAGCAGATATTGAGGAGATGTTTTTACAGTGTGTTCAGGGGACAGGCAGCTAGCAGATAGTGAGGAGATGTTTTTTAACAGTGTGTTCTGGGGACAGGCAGCTAGCAGATATTGAGGAGATGTTTTTACAGTGTGTTCAGGGGACAGGCAGCTAGCAGATATTGAGGAGATGTTTTTTACAGTGTGTTAAGGGGACAGGCAGCTAGCAGATAGTAAGGAGATGTTTTTTACAGTGTGTTAAGGGGACAGGCAGCTAGCAGATAGTGAGGAGATGTTTTTTAATAATAATAATAAATTGAATTTATATAGCGCTTTTCTCAAACTCAAAGTCGCTTTACAGACTAGAATAGATAAATAAAATAAAAAAATAAAAAAAAAAACTAAGGATACGTAGAACAGAAGAGATGGGTCTTGAGAGAGGACTGAAAAATGGTGAGGGACTCAGAGATGCGGATCTCATGGGGAGGGAGTTCCAGAGCCTGGGAGCTGCCCTAGAAAGGCTCTGTCCCCAAAACTGCGGAGCTTTGACTTGGGGACAAAGAGGAGACCGGCTGAAGCGGATCTGAGGACCGTGAAGGTTGGTAGGGGGAGAGGAGCACAGTGAGGTATGATGGGGCAAGGTGGTGGATGGCTTTGTAGGTAAGGACCAGGATTTTGTATATGATCCGGTGAGAAATGGGAAGCCAGTGTAGCTCTTTTAGAACCGGAGTGATGTGGTGCCAGGATGTGGAGCGGGTGATGAGTCGTGCGGCTGAGTTCTGAACCAGTTGGAGCCTTTTAATGGAGGTGGAGCTGATGCCGAGGAGTAGTGAGTTGCAATAGTCAAGTCGTGAGGAGATGAAGGCGTGAATAAGTCTTTCGGCAGCAGAGGGAGTGAGTGAGAGTCTGATTTTGGCAATATTTCGAAGGTGAAAGAAGGAGGTTTTGATGACCTGACGAATGTGAGGCTCAAGGGAGAGGGTTGAATCAAATATCACACCAAGGTTGCGGGCCTGGGGAGATGGGGAAACAATGGTGCCGTCAATGGTGAGAGTGAGGTTATTGGCTTTGCAGAGAGTGGATTTGGAGCCTATGAGGAGGAATTCTGTTTTATTGCTGTTTAGTTTGAGGAAGTTGTGGTGCATCCAGGTTTTGATCGCTGACAGACAGGAGATGATGTGGGAGGGGGGGGGATTCAGGGGGAGTTGGTGCTGAGGTAGATCTGGATGTCATCGGCATAACAGTGAAAGTTCAGGTTGAAATGGCGGAGTATCTGACCAAGGGGAGGATGTAGATGATGAAAAGAAGGGGACCAAGTACGGAGCCTTGGGGAACGCCTTGGGTAACTGAGGCAGTAGCAGAGGTGTGATTATGAAGGAGATGAAATGAGATCTGTCAGAAAGGTAGGAGCGGAGCCAGGTGAGTGCAGTACCTTCGATACCAAGGTCTTTGAGTCTGGTGAGCAGGATGTTATGGCTCACAGTATCGAAGGCTGCACTCATGTCAAGAAGAATAAGGATATTGAGGGAACCGGTGTCAGCAGAAGTGAGTAGGTCGTTGAAGACTTTGAGCAGAGCAGTTTCTGTGCTGTGGAGGGGCGAAAACCAGATTGGAAGGGTTCAAATTGGTTATTGGCAAGGAGATGAGTTTGTAGTTGTGAGGCAACAAGGCGTTCGAGGTTTTTGACAGAAAGGGAGGTTGGATATAGGGCGGTAATTATTAAGGGAAGAGGGATCCAGACCGGGTTTTTAAGGACTGGGGTGACAGCAGCAGTTTTGAAAGCAGAGGGGACAATTCCAAGGGACAGAGAGGAGTTGAAGAGGTTAGTGAGGTAGGGGAGAGAACGGGAGGCATAACTTCAAGAGAGGAGTAGGAAGGGAGTCCAGTAAGCAGGTAGTGGGTTTGGAAGAGCTGATGAGTTTAGATATATCGGAAGTGGTGACCAGGTCAAACTGGGAGAGGAGGCAGTGTGGAGGAGGAGAAGGGAGGTCAGGCTGGGTAGGGAGAGGAGGGTCCGTAGTAGGCGCTGGAGTAGATACTGGGAGGTCAGATGCAGGGGATAGAGACTGATAAATGGTGTTGATTTTGTCTGCAAAAAGTGAAGGAATGAGTTGCAGAGATCAGGAGAAGTAGGTGGGGTGTTAGTCCGAGGCTTGATGAGGTTATTCATTGTGGAGAAGAGGGTTCTGGAGTTATGACAGGGGTTGGTGAAGATGGAGGAGAGGTAGGCAGATTTGGCAGAAATGAGAGCCTCTTTGTAGGCAGTGAGGTGGAGTTTATAGGCTTCATGGTGGACTGTGAGAGATGATTTTGTCAGGCGTTCAAGTTGGCGGCCAGTTTGTTTCATTTTCCGGAGAGCAGGTGTGTACCAGGGTGACGAGGTGTTAAAGGTGACGGTTTTTGTTTTGAGGGGGGCCAAAGAGTTAAGGGACAAAGACAGGAGTTGAGGTGGTTTGTGAGATCATCAGGTGAGGTGAGGGTAGAGTCCAGATGAAGAGTGGAGGAGAGCAGGTCAGAGAAATGGTGGGGATCAATGGATTTAAGATTGCGGAAGGTGATTTCTCGAAGGATGCGTGGGCGTGGGGTTGGAGAAGGAATGATGAACCGTATCAGTTTATGATCAGAGAGGGAAAGAGGCATGGATGGAGGTCCAGCACAGGCAGGTTGATGGAGCAGACCAGGTCGAGGATGTGTCCTTTGTCATGGGTGGGGAATGTGACATGTTGGATGAGAGTGAAGTTGTCCAGTAAAGTGGTGAATTCCGATGACAGCTTGCAGGTGGGGGAGTCAATATGAATGTTGAAGTCACCGAGTAGCAGCAGACGTGAGGAGAGAGATGAGGCTAGTGTAAGGAGTTCTGTGAAGTCTGAGAGGAAGGAAGGGTTTGGTTTAGGTGGCCGTAGATAAGAAGAACTGTCATGGAGGAAAGAGCTTTGAAGGCGAGATATTCAAATGAAGATACAGAGGGAGGGGTAAGTTCAGTGATCCGGAAGTTCTGACTGTGGATGACGGCGAGGCCGCCACCACGTCGGGAGGCGGGGTTTGCAAATGTAATTGTATCCAGAGGGGATGCTTGGTTGAGGAAGAAGAAGTCGTTGGGTTGTTGCCAGGTTTCGTGAGCAGAAGAAAGTCCAGCGAGTTATCAAGGATTAGTTCATGAAGGACAGGGGCTTTATTGTTGATTGATCGGGTGTTGAGGAGGGCAAAGTTGACATGCTGAGGGGGTGTTGAGATGGGGGCGGGCTGGAAAGATCTGAGATTGTCCCAGTTAACGGTGCATGTGGGGGGGTAATGCAATTGAGGAAAGACAGCAAGGGAATTTGTAGATGATTGGAGAACAGCTATAGGTGAGGTGTGAATAGCACTGTAGTCCAGTCCGGGTTTTTTGTGCAGCCTGTCGGTGCGCTCAACTGTATGTGATGCAGTGAGGGAAGCGTTCCGATGACGTGGGAGAAGTGCGACAGAGCGTGCCGGGGACCAGATGGTTGGAATAGCTTGTCCGTGGTGAAGATAAACAAACTTGCGGCGACAGCTTCTGTGGATGTAACGGGGTCGTCGAAGAAGTCCGAGCTGTTTGATGACTGGGATGCAGGATGGAATGGAGAAGTTGATTAATTCAGCCAGTTGCAGAGTTGAGTATTTGAACATGATGCCGAGCAGAAGGACTGAAAGCTGCGTGGCAGCGGTTAGCAGTTAGCAGTGGACGAGGGACGCAGAGATGGATGACTGATGTAAGTGCCAAGATGATCCACGGCAAGCCAGGAGGAGATGAAGGTCACAGTCACGGCTGCTTCTGGTTGGAGTTTTGCCTTTGAGACGGACTAGAAAATCGGGTTAGCCACTGATGCAGCTAGAGTTAGCCACCATGCGTTGGGTGAACACGAGCAGCCAGCTGGCGGCAAACCGGTGTTATGTGCCTTCTGGTTTTTCCACCTACTGGTTTCCGAGCCTGTCCAGATGCCGTGTAAACCTCCACGGCTACCCACGTTGACAGATTCGCTACAAATTCATAAACATTTTACTGGCCTTTGCATGTCGCACCTCAATATAAACTGTACTGAACTGGACTGAATATCTGAGCACGACACTACAAACACATTGTACAGCGGGAAAATAATGTGTTTTAAAAGAAATTACGATGATCCGTGTCGCGCTGGGTTCGAACCCTCTTCAGCAAAAATAACAGCATACAAGCCCACTGCACCGTCCGCTAGACCATCAGATCCATCAGGTCGCTGGTGAAAAAACTTTGCTTTCTCTCAGTAGGACAAGACTCACAGTTTAACAGAGTAAACCGAAACAACTTGTTACCTTGATTAAGGCTTCAAAACAAAACTATATCGTGCACTATAACCTCCTACTACACCTCTGCGCCATCCGTGTGCAAGGACTTGTCATAAATTACACCAGGCAGCACACAGTTTGTGAAACAATCGGTCTAAAACAACTGGTTACCCTGGGCTGGAAACGCGTGATCTCGAGGCTCTCAAACAGCTACAACAACAGGTTTCTTGGATTTATGAGAAGAAGCAATATTAATATTGACGTGGCTCAAATGCCTACATCTACGTTTCCAATAGCCTACAACGTTATGTTTACGACTTCATTGTGTTTGCATTTTTGTCCAAACGTTACTTGAACGTAAAAGGTTCTGTCTGAAGTATCGGGTGCACTCATAAGACATATATGTTAAACAACGTTCACCTTTCGTCTTACACCACTTTAAAAACTGATTTGCTGATATCTGGGTGCGTAGGTGACATAATATAACCTACGCTACAACACCAACAATTCAAAAGGTTGGGCACAAACTATTACAATTTCTTAAAAAGAACTTTGTAGGCCTATTGTAGGTGTTTGTATTGTCAAATGCGTATCTTCCGTCGTAAACATAACGTTGTAGGCTATTGGAAACGTAGATGTAGGCATTTGAGCCACGTCAATATTAATATTGCTTCTTCTCATAAATCCAAGAAACCTGTTGTTGTAGCTGTTTGAGAGCCTCGAGATCACGCGTTTCCAGCCCAGGGTAACCAGTTGTTTTAGACCGATTGTTTCCCAAACTGTGTGCTGCCTGGTGTAATTTATGACAGGTCCTTGCACACGGATGGCGCAGAGGTGTAGTAGGAGGTTATAGTGCACGATATAGTTTTGTTTTGAAGCCTTAATCAAGGTAACAAGTTGTTTCGGTTTACTCTGTTAAACTGTGAGTCTTGTCCTAGTGAGAGAAAGCAAAGTTTTTTCACTAGCAGCCTGATGGATCTGATGGTCTAGCGGACGGTGCAGTGGGCTTGTATGCTGTTATTTTTGCTGAAGAGGGTTCGAACCCAGCGCGACACGGATCATCGTAATTTCTTTTAAAACACATTATTTTCCCGCTGTACAATGTGTTTGTAGTGTCGTGCTCAGATATTCAGTCCAGTTCAGTACAGTTTATATTGAGGTGCGACATGCAAAGGCCAGTAAAATGTTTATGAATTTGTAGCGAATCTGTCAACGTGGGTAGCCGTGGAGGTTTACACGGCATCTGGACAGGCTCGGAAACCAGTAGGTGGAAAAACCAGAAGGCACATAACACCGGCGGGGCAGTAGTCCGGGCGAGATGCCGAGCGGCTTCAGGAACCAGCTGAAAGGCTGTCCAGAGGTAGGGGTACAATGAAGACAGACTAACAGAACAGGATGAAGGAAAGAATAGCAAAGCATAGCATAGCAGACCGAAAAGCGGCGAATAAACAGCGCCAGCGTCCTCTCGCGTCGACCGGTGCACTCTTAATGCACTCCTTTCTGTGTGTTCAGGGGACAGGCAGCTAGTAGATAGTGAGGAGATGTTTGCTGTATGTGACAACAAATGTTGTAGCCTAAAACACGTGTGACATCGCTTAGAGCACCTTTAACTTCTCCCATGACACAAACTTCCAGCCAGCATACCTTAAATAAGTGAGCTTGAGCTGACGTTGTCACTAGCTCCGAGGCTAAACCTACACCCTTCACTTCACAAGACACTGGAACTTGGCCTGTGTTTTAAGCACTTGTAGCCTGTATTCACCGACAGATGAATGCCATGGGTACGTAATTTATTTTTATTTATTTATTTATCCTTTATTTAACCAGGAAGTCCCTTGAGATTGAAATCTCTTTTCCGAGGGAGACCTGGCCAAGACGGCACACCAGTTACAATTTAAACAGAAATACAACGTAGACAAGAATCACACAGAGGAAAGGAACACGTCACAAGTGGCAGTTACATTTTTGAATTACATGGCATTTTAACATGGCCTTAAATTCATTTAGTGGGACTATTATGTAATTATGTGGGGATACCGACCCTACAGCAGAACCTACGCCGTAGCCTGAAGCCGTAGCCTGAAGCCGTAGCCTGAAGCCGTAGCCTGAAGCCTGAAGCCGTAGCCTGAAGCCGTAGCCTGAAGCCGTAGCCTGAAGCTGTAGCCTAAAGCCGTAGCCTAAAGCCGTAGCCTGAAGCCGTAGCCTGGAGCTGTAGCCTAAAGCCGTAGCCTGATTTGAACCTCTCAAACTATGTAACTACATGTTGTGGAGACAGCATTCCAGGATAGGAGACAATCATGCTTTTTTTGGCGTTTCTTTAAACCAATGCAAGCACCAAAATGACAAGTATTGGGAATACAAATATCAATTGCTGATTTGGGGATTTATTTTCATATTAATCTTATTTATGTAACTAGTTTTGTTAATTGGGGTTTGCTTAAACATAATATACAGTACATTTTGTTCATCAAATTGTCAGAAATATCAGTAAAATGCATAGATTTATGTCAGATAAGGTAACAGATTTATTGCCTTTACTGTACGTGGACCGGTCATGCTTGCCGCCGTGCAAAGTCCCCACCCCCACCCTCACCCCGCCCCCAAAGGCCCATTCTGATCCCCAAAATAAAAAAAACCCTTGCTGCCCTGGCAAAGGCAGCTAGACAGAAATAATCATCGGTTGTTGACAAGGAGCCAGTTTTGCTCATAGGACCGATGTCGATGTAAAAGAAATGTCGGCTGATACCAATTTGATTGCCTAGATACCTGCAAAGCTCTTATTGGCTCAACTGTTTCTAACCAGTAACCATTGAGCATAACACCAGATGTCTTTAAGATTTATGTCCATCAGTTGTGGTCCAATACAGCTGATGTGTCCAAGGTCATAAAGTGGGTTTTCACACGATGGAAGTCTCATGCCCTTTTGATGTTATGTGAAAAATAAAATAGGCTTTCTCCCTCATTTTTCATGTCAGCAGTTTGCTAATACATGGTGCACCGTTTTCCCGATGCTCAGCACCAGTTGAGGGCTTCAGCTGGAGGACAGAGCAGGTCTGCTTATTCATGAAGAGATCTGGCTGTGGCCCCTGGGGGCCTGCTGGAACAGCAGGCATTATCAGTGGTAAATGGATCTGAAAAAGCTTTGGCCAAGACAGGCTCACCGCTGCCTGATTTATGGCTGGCGATGCAACAAACAGTTAGCCATGTTACCGGCAGGGATATAAGCACTTTCATGGCCACAGTTCAAGTTTATTTCAGCTATAAATTCTGAGAGATATGGAACAAAAAGAGCAATTGAATTTATGACACAGGGATGTTGTTTGTAAGCTGCCAGGAAGAAGCTGTGTTTTAATACCCTGTGGACAAGGATGAACGGTCATTGTGCTCTCTTATCTCTGCGTTTTGTCCAGCACAGCATCAAAATAAATATTCTTAGCCGACAATACAGGAAAAAGGAAAAGATCTTGGTGTCCAAAGAATAAAAGTATTCTCATTCTCATCTAACCTGTATCTCAGGTGTCCAACATGAGTGTTTTAAAGCTGATATCAATACGAAGGTATGTCAAAATGCTAAGTTTGTGAGAACAAGTTATTCTCTAGTATCCTTATTCATCCATTAATTCTGCCCACTACCAGCTTCTTTGAATTTTAACATTTTAACATTACACACATTGGACTGCACCAGCATCAAAAACTCACCTCCTGTCTGCAACATTGTAATGAGATGGTGTCCCTTGTATGCCAAATCTGTCAATCTCCTGACTTTTAAAAGAAATTGATATGATCCTTTATTTTTTTTATTTTTTTTACAAAAAGTGTAACCCTAACCCTAACCCTGTACAAAGACAGCCAAACATGGCTAAACACCAGTGTACCACACTCCGCTATGGAGCTACCAGGCCTGCCAGCAGATGCTGCTCTGTTGCGTAAGACTTGACAAGGTGGGCTGTGTTAACACGGACATGGACTGGTGAAGAAATGGGGGCTTTTATCCAACTACTGCTAACCACTGGTGGAGTTTAGAATTTTTACATTACTCCAAGTGCTAATGCTACCATTGCGTTTACCATTGCAACTTTACAGAGCCTGTAGCCTGTTTCGTATGTCATTTTTCATATAATCTCGTTTTCATATATTTTAAATGTGTAACACCACTTGAGCCACGGTGAAACGTTGTTTCGTGTACAGTATATGGTTGAAATGACAATAAAACCCACTTGAGTTGAATGCCTCACTGTCTATGCTCACTGTCTATGTATGTAAACGGTAGGGGTGGCTTGGGAGTGGACTCTGAGCAGCGAAGCAAGTGCATTGATTTTATCCGCATGAACCAAAAATCACATTTTCTGGCTTTTCTCGGCCTAGAAGGCACCCATTTAGAAATTATTTTCACATTTCTACTACATAAGTGACCCAATTTAAAGATATATTCATCTTTCCCAATATCCCTTTAATCCTCTGAATCCTTTTCTGTTGTTTTCACTCCCAGTATTTACAGGGCTATGATATGAAACTGTCTTGGCGTTGCATGCCATTTTCTACAGACATTTATGGCTGCCAACGGATGAAGCTTTGCTGATCCTCAAAGCTTTCCTATAGCGCCACTTTCAGGTTCACATTTGTGGTTTTTAATCAAATATTTCAACAGCCATTGAAAGGAATGCCATGAAGGTTATGACATGCATTCCTATCCCCCTCAGGATGAATTGTAATACAGCATTGGGCCATGTATAAGTTAATATATGAAAAATCTGAATAAGATTATGACCAGAGTCAGCTTTCAATTGCCATGAATGTTTCGTGTGTTTGGTGCATTCAGTAAACATATTAAAAAGAAATAAACAATTAAGCACAGTACTGCAACAGTCAAGAACATATATATAAAATATAATAAATAATATCTAGGACTAGACAACATCAGATATTGTTTTGGAGTGGAGAGAGTATGGGAGTAACACCAGCACCCTACACAGATTGTTCCGAGTTTGTTGCCTTAATGTTAGGCTAGCAAGTTTCTTCCAGTCAGTTTACAGTGACCCTGTTAGAGAAGTCACTCGCAAAAGAGTTCCGTTAGCCCAGTTTAATTTACAACTGCGAAGGTTGAAGTAATTTCTTTATTCCCTGAGCTCACCAGATGGCGCTCTCTGTTCAACAAAGGGTTGGAAGCACACTGAATTGTCTTTCCTAGAACTTTTTCTGTAAAGGTCCCATGACATGGTGCTCTTTGGATGCTTTTACATAGACCTTAGTGGTCCCCTAATACTGTATCTGAAGTGTCTTTCCCAAAATTCAGCCTTGGTACAACCACTAGAGCCAGTCCTACAATGAGCGTCCCTTAGTATGTGCCATTTCTGAGTCTGTAGCTTTTGAGGAGAGAGGGGGGGGGACTGGGGCTGTGGCCTTGATCAACTGCTCAAAAGGCAGAGCAGGATACCCAGGGCTCGGTTTACACCTATCACTTCTAGCCACTGGGGGACCATAGGCAGGCTGGGGGAACTCATATTAATGTTAAAAAAAAAAAAAACTCATAAAGTTCAAAGTTCAAAAAAAAAGTTCACCAAGCTTCATGAGGCTTTATTGTATTTAGCCATCACTACCTACAGGAGTTTTGAAAGGCTCATGTAACATGCTGAGCTTCTAGGAAACACGTCCAAAGCGTCTTTACTGTGTTTTCTCTTTGGAAATAGTGTCTCAAGGAAGCCGTCCCAACAGGACTGGTGGGAATGTGTGTTGAATCTTCAACAATGTTGCATTGCCCAATTTTAATAATCAAATAGCAGCAGAACTAATGGCATTCACATCACATTCAGCTGTGCGTTGGGTTTATTGTTAATAAGTACATGCAAGTCCAATTAAATTATACACTAAGAAGGTGAACATGATCAACATAAAAGCACCTATCTAATTAATATTGTGGGCATGCCCACATTAGCATTTAGCTCAAAGATATGCAATCTGAACCACTAGTGTAGTGCCCGTTGAAAATGTGTGTGTGTGTTTGGAACGGGCGCTTACTTGGCCTATAGTATTGCTGCTTGTAATTCATCAAAACCAAATTGTACCCCAAAATGACTTTCAGAAGGACCCCAAACCACCTCATATGCAACTCATATGCGACTCCACAGCATAGCCTAATACTGACTGTGTTCTACATCAGAGGAAGACATTGTACTATAAACAGGCATCTATTGAATGGCCGTGATTGCTTGTGGGGCCTGCAGTGCCTCTGGAACGCAGGGCAGACGTGCCCAGTGGAAAATAGGGGTTAGACTACTGATTTATGTGGATGGCATCTGGGAATTCCTTTTTGGGTGCAAAGAGGTAAACAGACCAATTGTATTCAATACTATCTCCAAAGAAAAATAACCTAATGGGTGTTTTTTTTAGGACATCTGTAGCGATGTTTAATGAGGAACCTGTACAAATAGAACTATTAATTTCACACTTTAAAGGTGCGGTAGGTAAGCCTCATAAAACTATTGTGTAATTTTTGCTGAAACTGACCCTATGTCGGAGTAGAACTACATGAAGCAAGTCATTTAAAAAAAAACACAAATCCGTTTTCTCTGGCACCACCTACAGCCAGGGTCGGGGGAGGGGGGTTGGTGTCTAACTGCATGTCAATCACTGCTCATGCACACGCATTCATTCTCCCTTGTGGGGGAAGAATTTTTTTAACTTTAGCGGAAAGGGGCCGGGCGACTGAGTCCTGGATCTTCCCAATCCTACCTACGGCACCTGTAAATGATCAGTTACTCAAATAAGCAGGGGTCTTGGCACTTAATGCGTCACCTTTTGCATAATTCAATGTGTCTGATGAGGGAACACTGAATATTCTGTTTCAGGAGTTGTTGAGTCTGGTAGAGTGCTTTTCTAACCTCCCCTGTGGAGAAGCAATAGATCAATGAAAGTGATTGCAGAGGCTGGATAAGGGAACAGCAGCAGGCTGGATAAGGGAAGTGTCAGGGTGTGAATCAGCACCCCCCCCCCCTTGCTCTCTCCCTTATCACTCATTATGGTCCACAGACTGTAATCAGTTCCTGACATTTATTGGCCACTGCTTAGTCTGCTGGACAGGATCACATTTCTACTCAGATTTCCAGTATCCCTGCGGTGTTTCCTCCACATTACACATGGAATTAAATTGTTTGATTAGTTTCCTTTCACCCGGCTCGGTGTATCAGGGAGTAGCTGCAGCCAGCTGGGTCTCCTCTGATGAGAAGTCGTCTGGTCCAAACTGCTGTATGTTACGCATGAGCACATTGCAGTGTCCAAACTGTGACCTCTGCCATCATCAATACATGTATTTCGAGTATCACTACAGTATTTTTATATTCCCAGGTAGCTGCATGTATTAAGATGCCAGTAAACCCACAAGTTGAACGTTCCAACTGACTTGTATTCTTGTCAGGGTGAGTGAGGTATATCTGGTATATTAATATTGATATAAATATCTCTATTCATATCTACATGTTAACTTAAGATTATGTTTTTATCATGCATTTTTATTTGATTTTGGCTCAGTCTACACACATACAGAGAGAGAGAGACAGAGACAGACAGACAGAGAGAGAGAGAAAAATACGACGCAGATACGAATCCTGACTAAATACAGGTTCAGTGACCATCAACTGGCTGTAGAGACAGGAACACTCAGACAGACAGGTCAGAGAGAGAGAGAGAGAGAGAGAGAGAGCGAGACTCAGTGACCACCAACTGGCTGTAGAGACAGGAAGACAGAAAGACTGAGACAGACATGTCAGAGAGAGAGAGACATACTCAGTGACCACCAACTGGCTGTGCCTACAGGATCCTAAATTTACAGATTATGTTGTACAAAACTGTAACATATTATATTGTGTAATGTAATTGTTTGGAATGTAGTGAGTTGTATAGCAATCATACAGTATAGAATCAATTTATATGAAATATCTGTAAATTTGACATGTTTCCTTTGTTCATGCCAATAAAACAAATTGAATTAAATTGATAGAGACAAAGAGAGATAGACAGAGACAGAGAGAGAGAGAGAGACTGAAAGAAAGAGAGGGACAAAGAGAGAGACAGAGGTTTGTGTTGTCAGACTGAAAAAAGTATGAAATTTGATCGTGGCTGTCGAATACAATGTTATACAGCAGACAATACCAAGCTCATAAAATGAAACTTTCATGCCATAGGACCCTTAAACACAACAGATACACCTGGTATCCTCACTGTATTGGATATTTACAGTAGAACATGTCTATCATTCTCCACACTTCTGTTTGTTTTAATCTACATGGATTATATGTTTTGGGACGTGGAAAATCTTTCCATAAAAAAAAAAAAAAAAAAAAAAAAAATCTAAAGCTGTTGGACTGATAAAAGCATCCACCTTAACCTTACCTTTAAACGATGAAGGTCATCTCTCTGACTGAACTTCATCTTTCAAAAGGAATCATATCTCATGTTGGAAATACTATGGCGGTATCTGTGCAACTGGTCCATCACTGTTGTAAGCACTGGAGTTTTCTTAATGGGCTTCATGAGGTAGTCACCTGAAATGGTTTCCCCTTCACAGGTGGGCCTTGTCAGGGTTAAGTAGTGGAATTTCTTGCCTTATTAATGGAGTTGGGACCATCAGTTGTGTTGTGCAGAAGTCAGGTTAATACACAGCCGACGGCCCAATTGGATAACTGTTAGAATTCATATTATGGCAAGAACCAATCAGCTAAGTAAAGAGAAACCAGTAGCCATCATTACTTTAAGAAATGAAGGTCAGTTGGTCCAGAAAATTGCCAAAATAAATGCATTGAATGAGAAGGTGTAACCAAACTTTTGGCCTGTACTATACAGTGTATCTATCTATCTATATATATCTCAAATCAAATGTCACGTTAGATGTAGAAACACTGACTGCATCAGGTCCATATATAGCTACGTATAAACAAACAGAAAACACAAGGTAGCGTTAAGTTTGATGTGTGTTGGATAAAAGCAGGTGGCAGGTCATGAGACTGACGGCGGGACCGTGGCTGCTCACAGCTCAATCCTTGAATCGTCTTAAGAGGAAGCTGACAGTTTTTGTGAGTCTGTTCATGACTGATAGCACACTATAGAGCTCTGAAAGTCTTGTACAGAAACAGGCACAAATGTCTCCATGCCGCTGCCAAACACTATGTTCCTGCAAGCTGACAGCTCCCCCCAGAACAGAGACACCCTGAACGCATCGCGACACAAAAGAAACTCCCGGCAGAGCTCACTTCTGTCATTTTCCCTGCCAATTCTCTGGAAATCTTCACCCAGTGCAGTGGTGGAATGTAATTAAGTACATTTACACATGTACTTAAGTACAAATTATGCTTTAGTTACTTTACACTAAGATTTCTGCACACAAAACATGTAGTTTGTAAAATCTTGTTTTTTTAAGTAAACTAGTCAACTGACTAGACCATTAAACAACTGTTTGGATCCATTACACTTTCTAAAACATTTTTACGCATTGGTACATTTATTTTTAATACTTTAAGTACATTTTCCTGATGATACTTACAGACTATTACTTGAATAACATTTTCAATGTAGGACTTTTATTTGTAACAGTATTTTAACAATGTTGTATTAGTACTTTTAACCCTCATGTTGTCTTCGGGTCAAATTTGACCCGTTTTCAAATTTTTTATTTTTTAAATCCAAAATAAAGGAAGTCAAAATAAAGGGTGAAAAATGTTGGAAAAGGCAGAAAAATTGATGAAAAAAAAAAAAAAAACCATTGAGAATAAAGGGAAAAAGGGAAGACAACACAAGGGTTAAGTAAATGATCTGACTACTTCTTCCACTGCTGCCTTTACCTGATTGTATTCATTTATTTATTGATTTGGCAGATATTTCTGGAAACAATAGTCTTGCGTTTCTCCTGGCAGTGGGATTCCCATGGCAATATACCAAGTAAAAACATAATGTGGGGTAAGAAAAATAAGATTAAGCGTCCCTTACATTGCAAGTTTGAATAGTTTCACAGGCTACACACACAGTATATATTAGTTTGAGCCCCTGATGTCATGAAAGAGTGTGTGTGTGCACAAGATTGTTGTGTGAAACTAAAGTTGAACCCAAGTGCAGATACAAACACACAGCCTAATGACAGTTTAACAGGTTTATTCTAAATGTCCAAGTTCAGGGATGCAACAGGGAAAAGCCAAGTCCAGATCCAATGGATATCCAGGGTACAGAGCAGGAGTGAAACCTGGTTTCCATGCGTCCGTCTCCAGTAGGCCGGAGATCGAGTGTAGAGAGCAGGAATGGTGGAAGGCAAGAGTGAAGTGGCAGCAGGAGTCAGGTTGACAAAACTGTGGCAGAAAGAGACCGATTAGGGCGAGCGAAAAACACAACATAAATATAACAGGTCGCATCAGCAGCGATACTAACATGGTCGTCTGGACTACGATCTGACGAAGAGTGGTATGTTGACCGGGTATTGGCAGCAGAGGTGATTAGTGTAGATGAGCTGCAGCTGGAACCTGACTCCCGCACACCAGGCTTCACTCCTGTAATTAAGGACAGACAGAGGGGGAGGGGGAGGTGGAGAACAGAGACAGAGAGCTACCTAGCAGCAGCCACAGCAGCAGCAGCAGGCCTTAAAAAGATAACACCTCTTTTATGAAAACAAGTAAAATAAACCATTGTAAAAATTATTCTATTATATAAAATAACAATAAAACTTAGGGCTGAAACTAATGATTATTTTCATTACCAATTAATCCTTCAATTAATTTCTTGATTATTTGTTAGTTCTTTAAAATATCAGAAAATGGGTAAAAAAAAAAGTATGGCTGAATTACAAATAGGACTGGGAAATATATCGATGTTATATCGATATCGCAATATGAGACTAGATATCGTCTTAGATTTCTTTTATTTACCTTTATCCACTATGTCATTAAATCATTTCTGGTGATTATTTATCAAAAATCACATTGTGTGAATAACATGTTGTTAAAGCACCAATAGTCAACCATACAATATCTTCGCAATATCGACACTGAGGTATTCCGTCAAGAATATCGTGATATTTGATTTTCTCTATATCGCCCAGCCCTAATCACAAATCAGAATATTCATCCCCTCAGGGGAAAGTTGTGTTAAGTGTATAACAATAACATAACATGCCAGCAATAAAAAAAAAAAGAATTACATCGGAGAATCTTTACTTTTTTCAAATAGTTGGAGATTCATTTAATAGTTGACAACTAATCGATTTATCTTTGCCACTTTAATATGGGTTTTATTTTGGAAATGACCAATAAATGACCATTTCATTTTCATTAGAAATGACCCAAATCATGTCAGATTTAAAACACAAACATTCCCTTTGCAAATTCTTTATTTATTTATTTCTTTCTTTTTTTGGGGGCTTTTCTACCTTGACAGGACAGCTAAGTGAGAAAGGGTGGTAGACAGGCAGGAAATTGTCATAGGTCAGACTTGAACCCTGGACCTCTGCATCAAGGCATAAACCTTTAAGTAGATGTGCACCTGCTCTACCCACTGAACCAACCCGGCCACATTGCCATATTGCACACACTTTAATAATTTCAATTATCACAGCCTTGGCATAGCCTCACGTATGCTGTATTTTTATTTTGACAGGAATTATGCATCTCTAACATGATACAATTCAATTTTAAATGACATTCAAATTTGTCATCAACCATGCGCACGCAACAGAAATTTCAATTTGGCTACATTATTTGAGTTCAAAGAGCCCCTGTTATGCTTTTTGGGATAATTTTTGTGTATCTAATAGATGCATAAAGTACACAAAAAAATCCCATTTCACTCACAAATTGAGTTTTCTCTCTTACAGACAGCACGTTTCCTCAACTGTCTGAAAAGCTTCACACACATTCCTGTTTAAAGTTCCTCAATTAGTGATGTCACTGATCGACTCAGACCGAGTGTTTCAGACAGATGAACTACAGCAATGGGCAGTATGAGAAACATAATCTGTTTTTTTGAATATCAAAGCATGTAAACCCATTCTAGTAGACTCCAGGAGTACAAATACGATGCCGAAAAGGAGGATAATATGGACTCCTTAATATTGACAGCATCAGACCTCTACACCAGGTTTTTGGAACAGCAAAGGAAAATGTGTCCTAACTTAAGCTACGTTCAAACCAAAAAAAGCAATCGGGCGATTTGATACGGGGTTGTGCGGCGGTGGGAGTGTCACTTAATAAACGGCCCATTTGTGTAACGTTCTGTTGTGTTATTTAACCCCCCCCCCCAATGTAGCATGTGAAGTTCATATTATTATAGAGGGGTGGAGGGTTGCACTCTTTGCCTGCAACAACAGCTGAGTAGCAAGGGGAGAAATGATTATTTAAAGCAGGGTTGTGACTCTGTGATTGGCCCTTGCCATTTGTGTATAATTGTGATTGGTTAAGCAGGAAGCTGATTCCATTTAGGAAGAGAGCATTGATTAAATGAGGTCGTCCTGAAAGAATTTACACTGAGCTATATTTAAATCAGCAGTGACTAGTTGCAGATATGTGACAGTTATACGCAGCAAAAATAAAAAAAAATAAAAATGTATTAGGATAACATGAGCTACATTAGATCTTGATGTTTCTGACCGCACTTGAAGTGAACTTTTTTTTTATTTTATTTTGATTTTTTTTACTTAGAATTGATATCACGATTCTCTGCCACAAGTGTACTGTTTATTGCACATATGAATCATGACAAAACAAAACAAATTGGCAGTACCAAACTGATTTTTTTGTTGACACCAGCAGATTGCACGTCACCACAAGCCTGTACACATAGAGACTTCAATGAAGAGAGGGGGCATTGCAGCTCTTTAAATCCTATTTTATACAGTCTAGGTTTAAAACTCCCAGAAGAAAGTAGTAGCATTTGGGACGCAGTCGGCTCGTAAAATTAAATTAGAATCAAAGTCATGAAAAAATAAAGAAAAATCTAAGTTTTTAAAAGTGAAATAGTAGGGAACTTCGAGAACTGTTGGGTCCTTGTAAATTCTAGAGTGTGGTCTAGACCTACCCTATCTGTAAAGTGTCTCGAGATAACTCTGAATTGATAATATAAATAAAATTGAAATTGAACAGGGTGAAATTCATAACAATTAATAGTGCAGGCCTAACCCCCATTCAAAATGAATGGAAAGACCTGTTTTTACATTCATTTTAATATGATGTCCTAAACTACAGTGTCTGATTGCACCATAATGGTTTCAACCTTCTACATTTCTACAGTTTATATTGAGTTATGCTGTCTCTGTGCTCTTACACTACCTGAGGAGTCCTTCTGAACAACACTACATGCAGAGTGTTGCAGTCAGGCGGTTGGTGGTGACTCCTCAGGTGGGCTGTTGGTAGCCAGCGTATAACAAAAGGGGACCTGTGATTGGGAGTGCGCCCCCTTTGAGGAAAGCACAGAGAAGCCAAATCCCTCAGCCAAGAGCAGATTGCATTGGATCAGGTTCAGAATGACTGTCACTGTTGCAGCAGGAAATAGACACAACAAAACTAGAGTACTTCAAAAATTACAATGTAGAAAATGACAGAGGCTGACCAAAAAATACCATTCAAATAGAGAGGACACCACCAATCACCAATTTCACAAAACATATGGTGCGTATGGTTTTATTCAAGGTGCCCAAACATATTTATATTTAGTGTTTCTCACCAAAATACATTGTGTGTATCCTTGAGGTAAATGTACCAAGCCACAAACAGCGCTGTCCATGGTTCTGAAACAACAGTGACAGATAGACACATGTGGTTCGGTGATGTAATTTACGTGAATATAATTAGCCATGTGGACCGCTGGAAGACAGAAAAGGAGAGTTTGTCTCAGCAAGCAAAGTGATTTACAAGAATTTGCCAAATTTCAAGATCTGTGGCAAACTATAACAAACAGTTAAGACGTTCAGACAGCGTTCATTTGTAGCTTGTTTGAAAGAACCCATTTCTGCACGTGTAACAGCAGCAGTGGATGAGAGACCGACAGAGCAGATTGAAATAATGGTTTTCTATCTTTTTGCCTGTTGAACAGGTGCATTGGCTGTTTATTATTGCACTTACTAGTTTGCCCTTACTAGTACTGCTATAACGTGAGTCATGTTCACTTCACCGCGGCCCTGCTCTCTGACTATTGCCAGTGTGTGTGTGTGTGTGTGTGAGTGTGGACATGCAAAATGCAAAGCCTGTGTGCCAAATGAATTATGCTGAAATCAGCATGATCTAAATCGGAGAAACAAATTCATTCCTGGTTGCACAAAATGTATCCAGCCAATCTGCCGTGCATAATGGCTCGACACAACATATACTGTAGAACTAAGGCACACCAGAGAAGTGGTGAAATTCACAGTTTAACCCTTGTGTTTTCCTCCTGGGTCAAAAATGGACACACATTTGACATTTCCGTCCCTTTTTTTTAACACTTTTTACAGTACTTTTTTGGAATTCGTGGTCAATAACCCTTATTTATATAGACTTATACCTAATATTTGAGTTAAAAAAAGCAGAAATTATGACTTATTTTGACTAATAGTTAAGATCAGAGGAATGTACTGATGAGTTTCGTCAGGAATGAAAGTGATCAATTGTGTTTGGAAAGAGCGTTGAATGGAACCAATCCATTTGTTGGTTAAAAAGAAACCCATATTTCAGATATAGACATTTTTTAAGGATAAAAGGACAACAGGAGGGTTAAATATAACCTTCCCCAGTGCCTGCAGGGTAATATAGCGTTAACTACTGAAACAGCCCAAACCTGATTTCATCTGACGTTATCTACTTATCTAAACTGTTTAACCCCTATACCATTATGTTTTACAGTGGACATTTGTAGTTAACTGAGAAGGAAAACCTTTTGTTCATGCTGCATTTTAACTTTCTAATTCCCTTTGTATTGTCAGTTTGCTCTTTATTCTACACACCTTTCTTAATCTCAAAAACAGTCTAATTAAGCCTAACAAGTTTATCTTGTATGTACAAGATACTATCTCATATGTGGGAGATACATTTTGGCTAAAATTGCCTGCATTCTTTCCCCCCCACCTTTCCTTTCACAGCTTCCATAGATGAAGGATAGAACATGTAGCTGTCATGAGAGTCACTGAGTGTGGTGACATTTCTGGCTCCTACAGTACCCCAGCTCACCTAAACCATCAGCACTAAGCAAAGAGCTTTGATACAATCATTTTTAATTCATTTTTATATGTCAAAACCTGCAGCTTTTCAGATGTTGATGGTCTCCGAGCTGACAGCAGCTGTGCAAGGCGGCTTGCTCGGCGGATCTTTATCTTTAAGCGTTTCAGCACATGGAAGTGTGAGCGGCTGTGTTGTTGAATACTGATCAATCTCTGTTGCTTTCTGTCCAGATTTGTTGTTAATTAACGTTTTAACTCTGCTTGCATGAACAAGAGGTTCGCTAATAAACTCCCTGCAGAATTATTTGCACCGCGTTGAAGTAGAACACACAGTACACTGTGTGTTTTCAATCAAAGTACATGCAAGTCATTTCATCAGCATTCAAATAGAGGACAATGCTTTGTTGTGGATGTAAGACGGACTAATTGGTCATTTTATATTCTATAATAGCCTTTATTTCTGTCTTGTCTCTACGGTCACAGTGATGGTGCTGTTTGTTGAGGTGTTACGAGAGGCAAAAGCAGTGATCACGTTATTCCTAAAATGAAATGCTGTGTGACATGACGGTCAGACAATGACATTCCAACATACTCTCACTCCCATCTCGTAAAATATATGTGTTAAAAAAAAATATGTTATTGGGGACCTTGAGCGTTATATAACATGCGCTTGGTTGGGACTATTAGCGTCCCTTTTGATGCTGTTAGGTTAAGGATAAGCTCATGGGTGGGCTTCTGGTTCGAGGACTCGCGGCAATAACGGGACGGTTAAGGACACATGTGGGACACAAACCTTGCTCTCCTGGGTGAAAGTGCTGTTTTGACCCATCCACCACCCTAACCAGCGTCCCTATGAGAAATGTCCCCCTTACATACTCGCTAAGCACTGTCTACACGCTGCTCTCCCCAGTACGTTCTACACACACGCCGAAGGGTGTCTTTTTTTGTTGCATCACAGGTGGACAGCTACTGTCCAAACACGGGTTGGCCATTCCTGCATATTGAAGGCTCCATAAGGGGACACAGAGGTTGGCGTGTCGCTCAGTCAAAGGGTTTAGGATGATCTAGTCTAGCATTGCCAGATCTGGCTACACCACAGGAGGAAATAAAAACGCTTTGTCTTTGCACGTAAGGTGAACACAGGGGTCACCCGTATGTAATGGCACTGCACTCAACTCAGAGGCTGCAGATTTCTGATGCAGATGTGTGTCCTGCATTCAGATGGCTGAGCCAACCTATTCTCACGCCTGATTCGTAAAATATTAATGTTTGGTCAGTGTTTGTCAGTGTCAGATACTGACGCCTAAATCCCCCTTTAGCGTCTGTATGGAACGCACCGAGCAGAGCAGCAGCTTGACTGCGGCGCTGTAAGATTACGTAGTATTAACGGAAGCGATTAGTATTTCAATCAGGAGAGACTTTGTTGCAGATATGCAAAGAATTATTGTACATAAGCATAATATTAAATGTACAAAGTCTTTGGGGATTAGACTCCATATCTAAAATATTATGGGTAGAGAAGCAAGACATATCCCCCCCAATGAAGCCTAGACACTGGTGATGGTGAAGAATTAACACAGAGACGAAGGAGCTGTCTCCCGGAAAGGGACTCAGGTTGCCGTGGGTGATGATGACCAGAGGTGGAAGGGGAGGAGGAGGGTTGCACGTTTGCCTCAAAAGACAGCTGATAGCAAAGAGAGAAGACATTTAAAGAAGGATGTCGTGCTGCGATTGGATCATGAATTTCGTGGCCAATTCTGGTTGGTTTACTGAAAAGTGAACGCCTCTTAACAGCTGAATAGTTTTAGGGAGAGATAGTGGTGATTGAAGTTATTTAGAAGTCTTCCTGAAAGAATTTGCGCTGAGCTCCATGAGAGACCAAATATCTACGTAAAGAGGTTGGTTGTGTGTGTGTGTGGGGGGGATGGGTCAGCAACACAGGACTTCCACCCAGGAGACCAGAGCTTGTGTCCCGTTCTTGTCCCGCATTTCACTGAAACGTACATTGTGTTACCCCACCCACCATCTTCTATTACACCTATCTGCCCCGTTCTTGTGCCGAATGTCAGTGTAACGGACGTCCCGACCCAATGACGCCAATAGTCACGACCAATGCTTCTAAATATGACGCCAAAGGCCGAGATGTGAGTCCAGAGAGGTCTAAATAGTGACACCAAGATTCCCGACCAAGAGCCTCTAAATATGATGCTAAAGGAGACTTTTTGCACCAATAACAAACACCTAAGTCAAACGCTAATGCCAGAATGCTAACATGCTCAGAATTACAATAATGACATTGTAATGTGCAGGTGCAGGTATGGATTTTCTTGTTGTCTTCTAGAACAGCATAAGAGGACTGGCTGGTTTTGGGTCTCTCTGTGCACTGCTCTTGATGGGAGCCTTCAGAGTGCATATAGAGAGGACAAAGACACAGGTGCAAACAAACAAATGCTGCCCTTGGCAGGGTTCACATTTCCTATCATCTGTCTCAGCACAATCCTCACATGCCCAATGTACATTGAAAGTTATTGTTCCTCCTCTTCATTCTGTCCATGAAACGTTTCCTTCCTAATTGATTCCAGGGAGAATGATTCCAGGGACCAATAACCGTGTCAAGCTACATGCGCCCGCAAGAATTGTACTACAACAGATACAGTAGATAGATAGTATTTCATTAATCCCAAAATCTGAGAATTCTCTTGTTACAGCAGCAAATAATCCATGCATTGCATGGGAATACATCAATAGAAAATGAACGCAACAAATAATTTGAATTAAAATACAGAAAATACAGAAAGAAGAAAGACCTTGTACACATCAGAGTTTCCCGCAGCACTTTGCAGCTTAGGTGGCTTACATTAATACCTGGTCACTTTAGCACAGGACTCAACACTGACACTTTCGACTGATAATTTATGGTTAATGTCTTTTTTGTACGTCTTTTTATTGACAAATGTTCTTATTGTTATTATTATTATTATTATTACTGTTATTTTTGCTATCTTATATGTTTTTTTTTTTCTTTTCTTGCTAAAACGGATGCTGGAAATTTCAATTTCCTTGCGGGAGTCATCCCAAAAGGATTAATAAAGAGAAGTCTAAGTCTAAGTCTAATCAAGACAGGTCTACAACACCTTAAAAAAAAAATTGTATATGAACGATATCCGCCAGGTTACTCAGTCTTGTTTTCTCCCTTTCGTTCCAAACTGTGACCATTGGGACAAGTGGAGTTTTTTGTAGGGCAAGTGGAAAAGAAATTGATTAGGTGGACCGTGTGTTTTTGTAGTTCGATAAGACTACAGCAATGAATTACTTCTTACTTTTTCTTTTTACAATTTTTAGCCCTACATCGGTATGTTCAGGCCATAGCATTAACCCGATTCATGTTGTTTCTACAAAATATGCAGTCAGTTAACCCATATCTAAAATATAAGAATTAATAAAAATTTAATTTTAATTTATTAAAATACTAATTTCTTCTTTACAAACAAGCTTTTCCAGTACCAAAATGATGGGTCTTTCTTGTCTTGTTTCCAAATGCTTGCATACAACACGCCACAATTGAAGACATATTGTTCAAAACCTTAAATATTTTGAAAGGAATATGGATGGCCACAGAACTCAGGCACCAATATGTCCAGGTACAGTATGTTTATCCAATGTCTTGTTCTATAATGTGTTTTATAATTTGTTACTCTACATGTAAACATGCGTTACAGTACTGATACTGTGTTGGATATCTCTCAGAGAGGAATAAAGTTCTTGGCTAATCAAACCCTACTGTAACGTATTCAGATTTTCTTTTCACTCTAATTGTGTCTCATTTTATTTTATGTATTTTACAAATTTTAACCAAAAAAGCCATGGAGGTTAGATTATATGTTGATCACTGACTGCAATTTCCAGTTGCTAATACATGTCATGTCATTTTTCTACTGTACATTCAACAAAGTAAAGATGACTCATTCACTTTTACATAGTTTGTTGCCTAAAATGCTCACATTTAACCCTCAAGCCAAAACTACAGGGTGGTTAAAAGTAAAAGGGAACTGAATTACAAAAAGCAAAAGATTTCACATTATCGATTGTAAGCAGGTAGCACTGAAACATGAACAATAATGCAGTTTTTGGAATGTCATCAGCTGGAAATACGGGGTGGCAGTAGCTCAGTCCGTAGGGAGTTGGGTTGGGGACCGGAGGGTCGCCGGTTCAAGTCCCTGTACAGAGCTGGAGAGATGCCATTTCACCACCTGGGCTGAGACATCCCCCCGCCCCCCACCCACCAACCGCTTGGGGCTGGTCCAGCTTGCAGCCCACTCACTCTGACACCTCTCCATCTCTCTCACTGTGACATCTCTCCATTAGTGCATGAATAGGGTCCTGAGCATGTGTGTGTAATTCAGGCCTGTGTGTAGTGATTACTAACAAAAGAAATGGTAATTTACACTGGGGATCAATAAACAGTATTAATGAAATTATTTAGAAAGTTGTTGTTGAGTTGTTGAGTATGAAAAGATTTGGAAATGTAGAGTTGGTATTTACAGTAAATGACAAAATGTGGTTTTGAGCAGAACATGTGTGTAAATGGGAACCAATGGCTGCCTTATATCAAAATTGCTTCTATTGGAATTGGACTCTAGTTGTCAGTAGCTCTCAGTGTACAAGGCATCAAGGGCATTGTACAATAAGATACAATTTAACAAAGGCAGGAAAACCACAGAAGCTGACAAACATGTACAGGTAAGAGGTAATGTGACTGAATAAGAGCTGCAGAAGACTGAACAAATAAATAGAAATGGAAAAGTATTGACAATAGAAGCAAAGCAGCCACCTTGGATGAAGAGTGTCAGGTTTTTTTGTTGAAGAGAAAGTTTTTTTTTTGCATTTTGAAATGTAGAGTTGGTATTTGATGAACAAAATGTGGTTTTGAGTAGAGAATGCACTATTTGGCTGATTGTGTGAAGTACGTGGGTTGCTGTGTTAAGATTTTTGAAAAAGAATCTTAAGCAATTGAAAAAAAAATCATGACCTTCAGTATTTGGAGCGAGTACCTTGTGAAAAATAAAATGTGCAAAGAAAGTAGACTTCAACTGTTATGTCAATGGTTCAGATACATATTTAAGCAACATTTCTTATTTTCTACTGCACATCTCACTTCCTGGTTAAAGCTGCAGGATGAAAACTGTTTCTGCCTTCCCGGTCAATTTAAAGTGATTACAGTAACAGAATTCTAAATTTTGTGACTTGCAAATGTTGAAAGCTCAACTTACTTACTTAACTTACTGGAATTTCCCATGTTTTTGGGCTCAATAAAAATCTATCTATCTATCTATCTATCTATCTATCTATCTATCTATCTATCTATCTATCTATCTATCTATCTATCTATCTATCTATCTATCTATCTATCTATCTATCTATCTATCTATCTATCTATCTATCTATCTATCTATCTATCTATCTATCTATCTATCTATCTATCTATCTATCTTAGACTCATTTGGACGTCAACCCTAACCATAGCAGTGTTTCTAGTTCATTTACCAATAAACATATGTCCTCATTTGTATCTTACAAATAAGACATCAGCTTTGTAGGTTATAAATGGGAACCAATGGCTGCCTTATAGCAACAACATAATTGCTTCTATTGGAATTGGACTCTAGTTGTCAGTAGCTCTCAGTGTACTTACACACAGCGTCAAGGTCCCATGACATGGTGCTCTTTAGATGCTTTTATATAGGCCTTAGTGGTCCCCTAATACTGTATCTGAAGCCTCTATTATGGTCCCCTAATACTGTATCTGAAGCCTCTTTTATATAGACCTTAGTGGTCCCCTAATACTGTATCTGAAGTCTCTTTTATATAGACCTTAGTGGTCCCCTAATACTGTATCTGAAGTCTCTTTTATATAGACCTTAGTGGTCCGCTAATACTGTATCCAAAGTCTCTTTTATATAGACCTTAGTGGTCCCCTGATACTGTATCCGAAGTCTCTTTTATATAGACCTTAGTGGTCCCCTGATACTGTATCTGAAGTCTCTTTTATATAGACCTTAGTGGTCCCCTAATACCGTATCTGAAGTCTCTTTCTCAAAATTCATCCTTGGTGCAGAATTACAGCCACTAGAGCCAGTCCCATAATGGGCTTTCCTTAGTATGTGCTATTTCTGAGTAGCTTTTGAGGAGGAGGGGGGCAAGGTGGAGGCTGGGGGTGTGGCCTTGACCAACTACCATTTTGCTCGTTTGGAAGCCATGATGTCACTCTCTCATGGGTGGGCCAAATTCTCTGGGCGGGCAAAGCAGAGAAAGAGGAGGTAACCTTGCCCTTTATGACCTCATAAAGAGCAAGATTCCATAATGGCCCATCTGAGCTTTCTTTTTCTCAAAGGCAGAGCAGGACACCCAGGGCTCGGTTTACACCTGTCACCATTTCTAGCCACTGAGGGACCATAGTCAGGCTGGGGGAATGCATATTAACCCTCTGAACCCGAGAGACTCGCCCACAATCAAAAACAGCACCTCTGATTCATAGTTTAATCATTTAATAACCATTAAAGATAGAAACTCACTGATTGTTGCAGCTAAAAGCTAACAAGTTAGCGGTTACGGAGGTTTCTTCCGGGTCTTTCTAGCCTCTACAGGTGATTTCCTATCCAGGCTGGAACTTGTGCCTTTTTCGGGGTCATTGAGCGTTTAAAATACAAACTGCTACATCCAAGATTTATCCACTTTATGTCCATAATTCATCGCGTTTTCGCTCATTTATGCCGCTAGCTCCCGGCTCCGTGTCTGCTCCCTATGTTTAGGGAAGTAAAGGCAGTAGTATGCCCATATATGGGAGAGAACGTCACCCAAAGAGTATGGAGTCCTAAAGAGGTCAATCTTCCCAGTTACACTAGGGTCACACTAGTCTCGTATGCGATCAAACATGCTATAGCGGAACAAGATAGATAACTACCGTTTTATAGAGGAAAATGGCCCCACTGGTTTGAGATATATGGCATATATTTGGCATATATTTGGGCCTTTTTTGAAGAATTGTAAATAGTGTGTGCTTTATATGAGTTATAATGTTTATTATTTTTATTTTTGCATAGAGGAGAACTGTTTTAGACACACAAATGCTTGTGTAGCATTGCTAGGGGTGTAATATCAATAAATATGAGATTATTATGTTGATTATTGGCATAAGTAAATGTCATGAGGGCAAAAGCGTCTGGACTTTCTTTGAAAAAATATATGTATTTTGTCAACTGTATAAGTTATAATAATTATTTCTTCACAGTGTGACTCCCAAGATATATGAGAAGTGTTTTAGAGAGTAAAATAGCTTAGGTTTTACTGCTCTGTGTGTGTGATATAAATACATATCTGAAAGATTCATGTTCCGTTTTATTTATTTATTTGTCTTTAAGGTCCTACAACCATTTTTAACATTCAAGTGCCCTCACTGCAACCCAAATATTCTAATAACCCAGTTTGTTCTGAAAAAAAATGATGTTCATGTCTTGACTGTAGACACCAGGGTTGATGTTTTACAAACTTTTTTATAAAATAAATCCAGACGGACAATGAACTGTAAAAATGGCCTTAGGGTTCTTAGGGTTAATGATAAAAAAGTTAAAGAATTTTTATGCCATGGGACTTTTAACAAGGGCAGCAAAGCCAAAGAAGCTGACAAACAATGAATAATAATAATAATGGATAAGTATTGACAATAGAAGCAAAGCAGCCACCTTGGCTGAAAAGATATGAAAAACATACAGAAATCTGAAAAAGCTCAGCTATGCTTGGAAAAATGGTCAGTGGTAAAGAAAATACAATTAAAACATAAAAACATTTTTTAATATGACCTTAAAAACTAGGGAAGTCATTTGTTCTTAGTTACCTCTTTCTTTTAATGAATTTCATCTCTCATTTTTACCTTGCACTGCAGCTGGATTATAACAATATCACAAAATCACAGGGGCATCGCGGGGTCAGATATCACGCCAAAATCCATCTAGTCAGGCTTCAGGTAATGCGGACCAAAGCAATCGGATTAGTAGATGAGCTGCTGGCAGCTACAGCGTGGTTTAGGTGTGTGTGACAGCCAGGAATATTTTGTAAGTGACTTCCCTTTTCCAAACTGGCTTCTCAGATGGTTCTGTATTAACAGCGTCAGGGTATCTCATTTACCAACTACTCCAAACCAAAGAACATCTTCACAAATTCCTTCAAGCCAACAGAATCCACTGTCTGTCCAGTTCTCCTTGAATTAGTGACAAGTCAGCTTGGAGGCTCAATTCTTGGCTCACAGTTTTGACCTCCTCCCATGACCCTCTTGTTCTACCCTTGTTTTACCCTCGACTTTGCTCCCCTGGATTTGGCCCTAGGTCAAATCTGATTGTGGCCAAGGGAGTGAAGCCACTGAGTGAGTCATTGTGGCTCAGGTGGAGATTATTCTCAACCACTTCCCTATTTGAAATCAGCCATTACCATGCCAGTTCTTAGACATTCTGTACTTAATCCACACTAATATTTAGTGATGGCCAAATAAAGCCTCATGAACCTTTTGTGAAGCATTACATTTATGCTCTGAGCCCATTAGATGGCGCTCTCTCTTTAACAAACAGTTGAAAGCACACTGAATTTCTGTTTCTTGAGCCTTTTTCTTTAAACCAAGAGCACCATATAGTGGGCTCAGTAACTAAATAAAGTCAGTTACAAAGTTTCATTTGGCCACAGCACTCAGTTTGAGCTTCCATTCAAAAAGCATCTAGTTCAAGGCCCTGTACTAGTGAATTGGTGTATAACAATTAAGTTTGTGATAGTTGTATGACAGTAGCCTCACAAATACAAAATGTGTCTTTGTTCTGTGTCAATAATCAGAGGCTAAGGAAGTTTTCAGGTTTGTTACATGAAGACATCAATGACCAATGTTTTGATTTAGGCATTTTGCATGTTCAGGCCTAAGTCTGGAGTATTTTTATCATCAGCGCTATATCAACTGCCGCAATATATGTATCGAAAAAGACTGCAACGTATCTGGGAAGACATTCTGAGATTTTTTTGTAATGTGCCCGTTCTGTCTGGTACTGGACGATTGCTTGGCTTGTGGTATTGCTTCTTGTAGCATTGTCAAGAACCAAATTGTACCCCAAAATTACTAGCCTTTTGCTGTATTTTAGCGAAATACCGCAATTAGCAGAAATTCAAAATGGAATACACTTTAATATCTGTTTATTTATCGCAAATGATATCGCGATATTCAACAATGAATTGCATATTGCATATTTTCCTCATAGGGTGCAGCCCTAGCCTGCAGCTGCTGTCCTGCTGGCATCTCCCCCATTGTCACTAATGACTTCCCACCTTTTGTCTTGCAGAGCTTATTCTTGTCTGCCACCATTGTCTTGTCCCTACTTGTCTTTACTTTGAGCTTTTACAGCTTATTTTGTCACACAAGCGATTCCGTTGGCGGATATGAATCATGCCCATATGTCCAGTACATGATGTGCCCGTACAGTCAGCTGTAAGCTGAATAAGGAGAGGATCGGCAGGGTGCTGGCCCTGTTTCTCTGGGAGCGTGACGTCCCTGGTGGCAGGAGGTTTGGCTTCTGGCTCGACGGCAGCATGGCCCAAGCTCTGAGGGGATGTGACCCACTGAGCCTGGCAGAGCCCCCGGTCCCGGCAATCTGCTGCTCCCCTGAATACTGCAGGGCAACGCTGCAGAGCAACGCCTTGTATGTCACAGCATCAGGGGAATGTCATGCCAGGAAAAAAAACAGATAAACAAAGCGGTACATTAAATTTCCATATTATGTTCATTTTCATGTTCTGTTCATATTATTATTTACATAATAGTAGGGGTACTATAAAACTCTTACATGCCAAAAACACATTTTTTATAGACCCAATCACAATGTCTGTTTACTATTCTGTGTAGAAACTCCAGCTTCTCGTAGATACAAATTAATGTCACTGAGAAAACTGAGACAAAAAAGACATACTCTCATCTCCTTCATCTAAAATGGACGTTTGATGCTTTCATATCTCAACACTTAGCATGGAGAGGTTATTTACAGACTGAAGAAAATGACACCACCCAGACTAGCAGTCAGTCCAACCGGCATGTTGCAACATGTTGCCGTTGGTAACATTAGATTTGGTTTATCAATGACGCTAGTGAAGCAACACAGTACAGAAAATAATCACAGCAGAGACGACAGATAGGTTGCAACCCTCATGTTGTCCTCGGGTCAAATTTGACCCGTTTTCAAAGTTTTTTTATAACAGAAAATATGGGTGGAAGACAAACGTTAGGAAAAGCAAGAAAAATAATGAAAAAACTGCCAAAAACATACCTTCAAACTTAAGAAAAAGCCCCAAAAATGTCAAAAATAATGACAAAAACGTCAGGAAAAAGCCATAAAAATGTTGAAAAAAGTGGCCAAAGAGTTGACAAAAAAAACACAGAAAAACATTGTTGGGGAAGACAACACAAAAGGTTAACTATATATCTTTAAAGTGCCCATATTATGAAATAAATTACTTTTTCTGGGATTTAGTGTGTTATTTTGTGTCTTGGGTGCTTTCACACCCATACAAACTTAGAAAAAAAATTACCCATGCTGTTTTGAGTGCAATATGGTTTCTGAATGTCTTCTGCCTTCAGTCTCCGGGTGAGCTGTTCAAAATCTGCAGGGCTTTCTACGTCACTAGCTGAGACAAGGTGGCTAACCGTAGCACATGTTAGCTCGTTCTCAATACACTGCTTCAACACACACTAGACCACCATAATTTCCAAAAGAACTACTTCCTGTCCCTGTTCTGCAGGTACTCCACAAGTGGCCCTTGTCTAGAAGAAGTCTCCCAGCTTATCCTGCCTTGGACTGACCAAAGTTGGAGGAAGAGTTATCTAGCTGATGGGATCCTACCTTACCTAGCTACTGAGCATGTGAGACTCCCAACAAAGATAGTATAGATGTGAGATGTCTCACTCTGTAGCTAAAACAGACCCAAACGAAAACGAAACGAAACGAAAATATGGTGTTTTTTTAAAATAAAATCATGCTAACCTATTCTGGTACAACCTCAAAACACAATTATGAAACTGAAAATGAGCAGAATATGGGCGCTTTAAACTCTACAGGTATGGCTGAAACAACAGAACAAGTTTGCCGATTTCACATATCTCCATCCATCCATCTTCCATCCGCTTATCCGGTATTGGGTCGCGGGGGGAGCAGCTCCAGTAGGGGACACCAAACTTCCCTTTCCCGAGCCACATCAACCAGCTCCGACTGGGGGATCCCGAGGCGTTCCCAGGCCAGGTTGGAGATATAATCTCTCCACCTAGTCCTGGGTCTTCCCCGAGGCCTCCTCCCAGCTGGCTGTGCCTGGAACACCTCCCTAGGGAGGCCCCCAGGAGGCATCCTCACCAGATGCCCGAACCACCTCAACTGGCTCCTTTCGACGCAAAGGAGCAGTGGCTCTACTCAGAGCTCCTCTCGGATGACTGAGCTTCTCACCCTATCTCTAAGGGAGACGCCAGCCACCCTCCTGAGGAAACCCATTTCGGCCACTTGTACCCTGGATCTCGTTCTTTCGGTCATGACCCAGCCTTCATGACCATAGGTGAGGGTAGGAACGAAAATTGCCCGGTAGATCGAGAGCTTTGCCTTCTGGCTCAGCTCTCTTTTCGTCACAACGGTGCGATAAACGGAATGTAATACCGCACCAGTTGCTCCGATTCTCACGCTCCATGGTCCCTCACTCGCAAACAAGACCCCAAGGTACTTAAACTCCTTCACTTGGGGTAAGGACTCATTCCCTACCTGAAGAAAGCACTCCATCGGTTTCCTGCTGAGAACCATGGCCTCAGATTTAGAGGTGCTGATCCTCATCCATTTAATAGTGTATATATTTATGTTGTGGGTGTGTGTGTGTGTTTGTGTGTGTGTGTCTGTGCTTTGTTGTACATTGTTTCATCTCAGTTTTCAAATTATGTCAAACTGACACCACATGGGCAGCGGATAAATACATAACTCATGCTTTTTAAGCCTTTTTTCTTCATTGGTTACACAGACAGATATCGTGATGTATCGCAGATGATTGACTTGCATTGTGTTGAGTATGGCAGAATTGCTGTATCGTGAAACCATTGTTATCATGGGCAACGTATCATAATAGTATGGTATCGTGAGCTACTCTGTCTATATTCACACTAGGGTGGGAATCACAATTTAGTCAAAACTCCGTACAAGGTTTTGCTGCTGACAATGAGTAGAAACCATCAACTGTAAGTAGGGCTGCACGATATGAGGAAATGATCTAAGTGATCAAATTATTTTGACTGACATTGCGATATGATTCACAATATTGGAGGGAATGATCATTTTTGTTTAATTTTTCAAATTCTTATTGGAAAAATCTTAAAATCTAAAAAAAAATGAAAATGATTTATAGTGTATATTTGCGAGGATCTGTACAAAACGAAGATTTTTTCTTTAGTCTGTAGGGGACAAATTGTAAACTGGGACGTCTTTGCAGCACCACGATACTTCATTCAGAATGGTTAGACACATATTTAGCCTTTACAAGGATATTGCAGTATTGTGATTTCGATAAAATTGCAAATAATTGGGCAGCCATAACTGCAAGTCTGATGTGGGGGGGGGGGGAAACCAATGTGTGATATAAACAGCTGAGAGACAGACAGGGTCAAACCTGCTAATGATTTAATGTGAAGTACTATGAGCCACTGGCAAGACTAATTTGTTGCAATTACGAAGTGTTTTCCCATTAAACCTGAGATAAAGAGTTGTAAATAATGAGCCAGTCATTGTCCTCTCTGTGCCCTTTAGTCCCGTTGCCACTTTAATTAGTTGTGTGATACTTTGAGCCTTACATTTAGTCCTCCTGTGCCTCTTTGTCTCTCTCTGTCCTTTAAGTTTGCTGTTGGTTTTAATGAGGCTCTCCCGGGAATCTCAGCTGGCAACAGTGTACTTTTTAGAGTCGGACCAATAAAGGATTTTTAAGGCCAATACAAATACGTATATGGGGTTATTTAAAAAATCTGATATGCTGATATAATGCCTGATATACTGTATATTTTAAAAAAAAATCCATAAACGTGTTACAAAACATAAACAGATTCCCATTAGTTACATTAGTTAGTTGTAGTTATTTATGAGTTCTCACTAAAATATTGATAATAATTTGTTTTATTGTCACAATAGAATAGAGGAACATAAAAATATAATCAAGTTCTGATGAATAAAATGTATAAACATACAAACTTAAGATGTGAAAGTTAAAGTCCTTTGAACAACAACACATTAACAAAAACAAAAGAATCAGTGTTGGACAAACTATGCAACGCAACATGGTTGACCGTCTTTTTTTTTTTAAATATGCATTTATCAGAATCATTTATTTGTAATTATAAATGATTCTTATGAATGAATATTTTTTAAATCGGCCATTATAAATGTCCTTACTAATAGATCGGGAAATGCCTAATATCAGCCGATAATATTGGCCCGCCAATATATCGGTCAGGTTCTAGTACTTTATCAGCTGAGTCAGCCAGCTGCACATGAGTTGGATAGCTTAAACAATATAGTTCAATTTCAGTTTCAATTTTATTTACAGAATCAATTCATAACAAGAGTTATCTCAAGACACTTTACAGATAGAGTAGGTCTAGACCATACTCCAGAATTTACAAGGACCCAACAGTTCTAGTAGTTTCCTCCAGAGCAAGCAACAGTCCGACAGTGGCGAGGAAAAACTTCCTTTTAGGCAGAAACCTAGGACAGACCCAGGCTCTTGGTAGGCGGTACGAGGCACAACAGGACGTAGCAGGGCACCGCAGAGCGTAGCAGGATGAACATGGCATCGCAGAACGTGTAGCGGGACCATGGCAAAAGCTGCAACCATGATTTTGGAGCCTCCCTGATCCAAGGAAACATGCTGGGCGAAAAAGAACATAAGGACTCCGGGGAATGACTCCCCAGAGCTAGGTTAGTAAAAAGCATTTCTGAGACATTTTATTTATCAGTTAAGCGTAAGTGTTTCGGTAGTCCATATCAACAACGTTTCATTTAAGGGATTGCTCCTCTTTTTTTGTGTTGCTAAACTCCGGTCGATTCGGGAAGCATCCTCTGAGCTATAACCGACAACCAATTATATTTATCTATTGTTTGGAGCAAAATTCTCATCACACACACAGCAGCCATGCAAATTCCAGAGCTCGCCTCCCTACGTGCACATGTTCCACTAAAACCAGTTCGTTTGAGAGGTTATTTTGCAGAGGACGTTTCAGTACAACATTACTGCTTTGGAAACTCCTGGGGAATTCAAGATGGAATCCCAATGGTAGACAAACACCTTTGTGATGTAACTGTGCTGCAATCAATATCACCTTACATACAGTGTTTATTTTTTGTTGTGGCGAGGGTCTCTATTTTTGTTAACCCGCGGTCTAGTGTGCCTGGCCTGTAATCTCAACACATTCTCATTCCCATCTCGTAAAATACGGACGCTTTGTCACTAGGAGTGGGAATCACCAGAGGCCCCACAATACAATATTATGATGATACTTAGGTCACTGTATGGTATAATCTCGATATTTAGTTTGCAATACGATATTATCACAATACTTAGGTCACGATATGATATTATCACAATACTTAAGTCACTGTATGGTATTATCACGATACCTAGGTCCCTGTACGGTATTATCACGATACTTAAGTCACTGTACAGTATTATCACGATACTTAGGTCACGGTACGATATTATCACAATACTTAGGCCACTGTACGATGTTATTACGATGCTTAGGTCACAGTACGATATTATCACGATCCTTAGGTTGCAATACGATATTATCACAATACTTTGGTCACGATACGATATTATCACGATACTTATTGTCAGGGTATGATATCGCGGTACAATATTATCATAATACTTACATTACGGGACGTATTATCAGGATACTTAGGTCACAGTATGATATTATCACGATACTTAAGCCACGATGCAATATTATTGCGATTTTAAATATATTATGATATTCTGCAATATATACACCTGGCAAACTGAACTGTTTGCATTTAATTGCACTACAAACATGTACCTGTACTGCTGTGCTACTACAGGTATTTTTTTTACAATGCAACTTGTACAAAAAGTTGTGCAGGCCCTTCAGCCCCTACGGAATTAGAAAGGCAATTACTGTTAAATTAAACAAAATAAAACATGTAGCCTTACATTAAAATAAAATGTTACATGTACTCTTTGCTGCCTAACCTGGTTGGTACTTAAAAAAGACATTTGGAGAGTGAAGGCATGTCAGCATTCTTGCTCAGAAAGAGGAGCTGATCAAAGTGCTCTGAGCTCAGAGTGCTCCTTTGTGCTGTGACAATGTCTCCAGCCGTTGAGAAGACTCTTTTGGCTGAGACGCTAGTACCTGGGATGCATAGGTATTTTTTTGCCAGCTTGGCCAGGAAAGGATAGACTCGCTCATGTGATTTCCACCAGCTTAGTGGATCTTCTGTGAGTGACATTGGTTCGACCTCCTGGTATCTTTTCCCTTCCTCCTCAGCTATGGCAGTTAATGATTTTGTTGGGGCTCTAACATCACCATAAGTCTGACCAAGGAAGTCTGTTGGCCCACATGACTTCCTCATCTTGGCTGTTCCGGGTTCTTCTTCAGTATAGCCAGGTTTCTCACGATGCTCCTGGACGTCTGGCTCAGAGATGGTCTGCTGTCTAATTTCTTCCTATACACACACAGAAGGAGAGATCATATTTATACATGTACTGTCTCTTTAATTTAGTATGCAGAAAATGTTTCTCTTTGGTAATTTATAGTTAATTTATCTTTTTTTTACCTTTACTAATATGACTACAATATTAGTAGAGAGTTACATGTGGGTTAAAAGCATTGCACTATTATTATTTAAATGTTTGATTACCTGAAGGGTTACCGCCTTGGCAACCACTCTGGCAAAGTTTTCCTGTCTCTCCAGTCAGGGTTTTAAAGCGGGGGTCCAGGGATGATGCTGTGTAGAGGGTGTTCTTCTCTGCTGCACTGGCATATCTCTTTTTAAGATCTTGACTGATGCTTTATTTGATGCCTCTGATCAGCGCTGTGTCACCAACGTTGTCCTGTGTCTCATGCAACAACGTGCTACGAGTGAGAGAGTAGGATTCTTTTCCTCAGACATCACAGTGGTCGCCACTTGCATCGACTAATGCCCGCACAATTTCTTCAGCGTTCCCAATATCAGACTTAGTCAACGTGAAGACATCTGTGCTACTCTTTCTTACTTCTTGAACAGCGCTGAACAAGCGGCAGGGTGCTGTTCAAGAAACCGCAGTAGCATTTCGTAAGCACTGTTCCATCTCGTGCTGACATCAGTCTTCAGGTTACGGGTCTGGAGCTGTAACATTATCTGTTTTTCCTCCAAAGCGTGCTTTGCCACCGTGCTTCTGTTGAAAAAACGGTTATTGGCCGTAGTCTCCCCATGAGCCTGATCCCCAGTGGGGAAATTACAATTTACACTCTGTTGTTGTTAGAATCACTACACACAGACTTGAAATACACACACACACACTTGCTCAGGACCTATTTATGCACAAATGGAGAGATGTCAGAGTGAGTAGGCTGCCCTGAGCGGTTGGGGGAAGGGGGTTTGGTGCCTTGCTCAAGAGCACCTGTGCCCAGGAGGTGAACTGGTATCTCTCCAGCTACCAATCCATACTCTGTACGGCGACCCTCCGGATCCCAACCCTACTTCCTATGGACTGAGCTACTGCCACCCCAACATTTTTTCTTTCTAATAATTTTTAACAGATTTAGCATGTGCGCGAAACACTTCACATGGAGGTGTCCCGCTAACTGAACAGCTACGGCCATATAAGAAGCGTTGTCGGTGACAACCACCAGGTTTTTGTCTGCAATCCCCCATTCCTGTGTTGCATTTTGCAGAAAGTAAGCAATGTTTCCCCCGGTGCTCTAGTTTGGAGAACGTGAGAGAGCAGTTGCCCGTCTTCTGTGAGATAAGGAGCTGTAATAGTCACATCGCAATCCACTGCCCGTGACGTCCATGCATCACAAGTCAATGCAACACGTTCTGCTGTTCTCAAACCTTCCTGAACTTTAAGATTCTCTGTAGTGCTTGGGTACGGCTGTATCCCACGTACCTTGGGACTATACTAAAAGGGAGGACGCACTCCCTACTTCCATACTATAACCGTGAGGTTAAAGTTTGATACCTTTACATCCCTACGTGTGACCTAGGCTACGTATATATCGCACTGGTGCACACTAAGCTACAGTTTGATCCTTACAGGTTAAAGGAGAAACACACATCCTGCTGTCTTGGGAGAATCAGCTGAACGAGAAGCCCTCTTAATAAGACTACTCAAATGCAGCATTAGAGCAGCAAGACGGATTTCAGGTTTCACCTCTAAATGTATTCTGAGGGAGAATTGATTGCTGGCTTTGGAGGTTTAGAGCTGTCTGTCCTGCCCGTATATTGCCATTGAAACACTTTCATGTGTTTTTTTCTGTGCTGACAAAACAAATAATCAATATAATAATTATGCAGTGTAATGCGTCTGATAATGAGTCTATACCTAGCTACACTAACTCAACACAAACAAAAATCTAATTTTTGACTGAGCTGTACCACAATTAAGATCAGTTGTATTTATGCAATGTGTTTGATAATTAAGCAGTGGTGTCCTTGAATCACAGCATAATCTAGACACAGAAACATCCATAAACATAACAGATAAATGATTCCTAATATCTAATCTGCAGATATATTGGTAACATGGTGGTTTAAGGGTAACCACCGCCAAGCTGTTACAGCTACATTATTTAAATGGATTATTTTACACCAGGTTTCCTCTTGTTGTTTATTGGTTTAGCAATAAACCCATGAAGTGTCTGCCAAGTTGGTTCATTCATGAAAGATTTACAGCATGGCTTTTAGGATTTTGATGATGGACGGAAAATTACTTGCTGATGATTTTGATCCAATTCCTTATTCATGTCATTTAATACATGATGAAAATCCTAAATAATGACTGCAGAGGAGCAACTTCTCTAATGCAAATGTGCTTGCTTTTCTGTGCTCTAACTCAATAGCCTTAATGCTGTTGATCAGATGGAGTAAGAAATGTTAAAGGTGCCCTGCCACACATATTTCTTTATTTTGTTGTAGTGTCTGAAGTTCCACCATGGACTCTGTGACATTTTCTGTGGAAGAATTGCCTTGGTTACCTTGTTTCAAGTCATTCTAGCGTGGTACAGAAAGCATACAGGAAGACTCTGTTTCTGCCAGTTCTCATTAATATTCAACGAGGTAAGCTGCTTGACTCTGATTGGCTAACAGCTAGCCAATGAGAGCCTGGCTATCAGTATCACTCTGACATCTCTCCATTAGTGCATGTACAGTATATGACCTGAGCATGTGTGTGTATTTCCGGCCTGTGTGTAGTGTGTAAATTGTAATTTCCCCATTGGGGATCAATAAAGAGTATAAATTATAAATTATTATAATAAATTATCCTTTACCCAGCGCATTAAGGAATAGTAATGAGCTCAGGCAACATAACGTCAGACTGACCAGCTGTTTTGATTGGCCTGATTTCTCCTTTTATTTCTTTTCAGTGACTAGAGCTGACAGAGGAGGTAGCATTTCACCTTCACCACACAACACAAACACATATGGACCTGACATATTTCAAAAAATGCAAGTAAAAACGGTTTTGTGTGGCAGGGCACCTTTAAAGACTTGCTTTGGGCTTTGGTAGCGTGTGTTTTATTATTTTTGACATTGATTGACAAAATGATTAAGCACTTGATGTTTAAAATCAGTATCATTTTGACTTAGCTTCTTTGTAGCTTCTATCTTTATTTATTGTTCAACACATCCTACTCAATTTCATCTAGCTTGTCTTTAATGCTTTTCTGCTTTAATTTTAGCTGTTTATAAAGCAATTATAACTTTTTTTATTTCAGCTGTATATAGGGTTGAAAGATTGGGGGGGGGTGGATCAAATTGCGATTTTTCTTTAAAGTGTTGCAATCTGAAATGTCTGAATTGCTTCAGTTCAACTGCAGCATTTACACATAACACATTCTACCATCATGTTAAATATTAATGTCAAATCTTTAATGTTAAAAAGTTATTCAAAAATCCACCGAAAATAGAATGTATAAAATCTGATATGTAACATTAGTTGTTATTCATCTTGTGAAAATGACTCAAGGGGGATGATTGCAGTTCAGAGTTCAGCCCCAGCCAGCCTATATCACCACTGTTAATCTCTGTGATGCTTCTAAGGATTTATACAGATATATTGCGTATTATTTCAATCAGGAGAGACATATTTGTAGATATGCAAATAAGATTTACTGTACAACTAAAATAAAATGTACCAAGTCTTTGGCGATTAGACTCCATCGCTATACGAATCTTTTGTATATCTATATAGGGGTAGAGAACCATCAGCCCCCCCGATGGAATCTAGACACTGGTGGTGGCAACGAAGGAGCCTGAAGACCAGACCGAAGGAGTCTCTGGACCGGTCAGCTGGAGTAGATGACTGGAGGTGGAAGGGGGGGGGAGGTGGAGGATTGCACTCTTTGTCTGCAACTACAACTGAATAGCAAAGAGAGAAACTATTATTTAAAGCAGGGTTGTGACTCTGTGATTGGTCCTTACCATTTGTGTATGATTCTGATTGGTTTAGCAGGAAGGTGAAGGCCTCCAACTGCTGATTGGAGTTAGGTAGAAAGCATTGATTAGGAGTGAGGTCTTCCTGAAATTTTGAGATATATTTCAATCAGGAGAGACTAGTTGCAGTTACGGTTATACCCAATATGATGAAATATACATTTATTAGGGTTACAGCTGAATTGATTTAAGAGTGCATCAATTAATAGTTAGGGCTTTCTGAAAGATTTTGCTGCTGCTCAGAGTGTCAGAATATGACGAGTTGGGAGAGAGAGTGGGTTGAATAAGCCCTCCTTTAAGAAAGGGTGATTATTGCTGATTGCTGGGAAATGTTGTTTTTGTATTCTGTTTTCCTCATTAAACATCTATCAGAGAGTCCGACTTCATCGATTAACCCATAAGCACTGTGAAATGTGTTTGTCCTCCTCAGTCTTAGAGGTCTGAATATCAATATCTTATCAAGACAACTCTCAGTAGTGAGTCATTGTCACAGAGCTAAAACAGTATAAAAAGGCAATCTTCATCTCCGTTTCCATCACTGTCTGTTTTTTTTTCTTCTTGCTAGCATAGCATGGTTAAAATACACAATTTGTTGTTGCTCTGGGATTGAGAGGACCTCTTGACAGATAGTATTGCTGGTTGAAGTGCGCTGGTTAATGGCATGTGGGCAAACAACCTTTGCCTTGGTTGCTTTGGAGAGACGGTGCTGGTCTGCTGTGGGAGCACTGCATCACGTGAGGACTGCCTCCTCTGCCGTGCACCCTGCGGACCTCTCTGTATTAGCAGAGCTGCATTCATGAATATAAATGTGTTCTCGCTATTATGACACTTAAACACCTGAAGTCACACACAGAAGCAATTGCTAAGTGCTGGCCATTAACCACAGGCATACTGCATGACACTGAAGCAATGGTGTACTTGTCCACATAAATAGGATTCAAGATAAATGTCCAGAATCTCAAATTCAATTATTAATTTTTTTACTATGACTTAGGCTGAATCCCATTTCTCTATCTCACCCCTACCCCTTACCCCTTACTCCTGGCCCTTGAAACCAAGTTTTAAGGGCTAGGGCTGAAGACATCCCCCTATGAAATGGGACACCACTTGGTTACATCACCATACAGTATTGATCACAAACTTCCAAGATGCTGTCTGCAAGTGTGTCTATATGTTGATTGCGTGGGTTTTGACAACAGTGTCATGTGCATTTCTATATTTCTATATTTTATAGTTATAGTTATATTTTATGTTCACTTTGGTGTTCTTATCTGTGTAGTACTTAGGTCTTTTTGCAATACACGTGTATACACACTGCATGGTGTGTTGTATATCTGTTTCAGTTATGATCGTTTTGAATGTCATTGATGTTCAGCAAAACAACTGATAACAAAAATCTGTCTTTATTGCCCAATAAATTAAACATAACAGGCAAAAACATTACATAAAATATATCATATTACAGAACCATTATCAACTATTACCACCATAACTTACATGTCACACACATAAAAAGGCACTCAAATGTGTAAAACTAAAAAAGACACACAAGATCACAAACAAATAAATAAACTACAGCTGTTCTGATATTCCAGACCAGTCTGATGCCGGTTGGCCAGTAACCCTTCCCTCACATTTTGTCCCGTATCATAACCAACAACAGTGTACAAGTGCATGAACAGGAATTAATTACAATTTATTACAATAATACAGTACCAGTACAATAATGAATGGGACAGTTCACCAACTTACCCCTCTAGCCACAAAATGTTCAATTTTCTTTGCTAATTTTTTTGAGATTGCAACAATTCAGCTCACTATTTTTAATCTTTTCTAGGGAATAAATGCAATCTTCTGTGCAGTTGGAATTTTTTTCAGTTGGAATTTTTTTTAATTTTGTCCCAAAGGTGTCCATAGAATAGTGTTAATTTTGTCACCTATTTTTTATTTAGTCTTAGTCTTGCGCCAAATGTCCTTGTTAATTTTAGTCATATTTAGTCATTCACATATGTCTTTTTGTTAGTCACGTTTTAGTCGATTAAAAGTCTCGTCATGTCTTTTTTTAAATACATTATTTATGACCATTTCAGTCAAATAGTGTTTCACACATCATAAAATGTTGGATAAATGTCATAATTACCTGACAAAATACACTTGATTTTTTGTTGAATGCAACTTAGTTAAACTTGTCTGGTTTTCTATCGAGCCTCTTCCTTCAAGCAAATACAATCGTTCACAGACACCTGTTAGATAAGAGCCAGGGAACCTGGGCTCCACAGCATTTTGTTACACAGACACCTGTTAGATAAGATCCAGGGATCCTGGGCTCCACAGCATTTTGTTACACAGACACATGTTAGATAAGAGCCAGGGCTCCTGGGCTCTACAGCACCTTGTTACACAGACACATGTTAGATAAGAACCTGGGCTCCTGGGCTATACAGCACCTTGTTACACAGACACATGTTAGATAAGAGCCAGGGCTCCTGGGTTCTACAGCACCTTGTTACACAGACACATGTTAGATAAGAACCTGGGCTCCTGGGCTATACAGCACCTTGTTACATAGACACATGTTAGATAAGCGCCAGGGCTCCTGAGCTCTACTGCACCTTGTTACACAGACACATGTTAGATAAGAGCCAGAACTTGCGCAGGTCTTGGGTGTCTTGTTTTGTGCCTGTCTGTGTGTGTGTGTGTGTGTGTGTGTGTCTGTGTCTGCGTATGTTGTTTTATCTCCATCCCTCCCGTCTTTTCTCTTTTTAATTATTATTTGTAAAAATGTTGTTATATATTTAATATATATATATATATATATATATATATATATATATATATATATATATATATATATATATATATATATATATATATATATAAAAATCCACCTGATGTGCCATCCTCTAGCTTGGGTCCTCTACCAGAGGCCTGGGAGTTTGAGGGTTCTGCGCAGTATCTTAGCTGTTCCTAGGACTGCACTCTTCTGGACAGAGACTTCTGATGTTTTACCTAGAATCTGCTGGAGCCACTCTCCCAGTTTGGGGGTCACAGCCCCAAGTGCTCCGATTACCACCACTAGCACCACTGTTGCTCTTACTTTCCACATCTTTTCTAGCTCCTCTTTCAGCCCTTGGTATTTCTCAAGCTTCTCGTGTTCCTTCTTCTTGATGTTGCTGTCGCTTGGGATCGCCACATCTATCACTACTGCCTTCTTCTGCTGTTTGTCGATCAACACGATGTCTGGTTGGTTAGCCATCACCAGTTTGTCAGTCTGGATCTTGAAGTCCCACAGGATCTTAGCTCGGTCATTCTTGACTACCTTAGGAGGTGTCTTCCATTTTGACCTTGGGACTTCCAGCCCATACTCGTGGCAGATGTTCCTGTACACTATGACAGCTACCTGGTTATGGCATTCCATGTACGCTCTTCCTGCCTGCATCTTACACCCTGCTGTTATGTGCTATACTGTCTCAGGGGCATCCTTGCACAGTCTGCACCTGGGGTCCTGCTTGGTGTGGTAGAACCCAGCCTCTATTGATCTTGTACTGAGTGCCCGTTCTTGTGCTGCCATGATTAGTGCCTCTGTGCTGTCCTTCAGTCCAGCCTTTGCCAGCCACTGGTAGGATTTCTTGATATCAGCCAGTTCTTCTATTTGTCTGTGGTACACACCGTGCAGCGGCTTGTCCCTCCATGACGGTTCTTCATCTTCCTTGTCCTCACCTTCGGGTTTCTGCTGCCTGAGGTATTCAATAAGCCCTTCATCTTTGGGGGCCATCTTTCTGATGTACTCCTGGATCTTCGATGTTTCATCCTGGACAGTGGTCTTGACACTCACTAGCCCTCGGCCTCCCTCGCTACGCTTGGTGTACAATCTCAGGGTGCTGGATTTGGGGTGAAACCCTCCATGCATTGTGAGGAGCTTTCTCGTCTTGATGTCAGTAGCCTCTATCGCCTCCTTTGGCCAGTTAATTATACCAGCGGGGTATCTGATGACTAGCAGGGCGTATGTGTTGATGGCTTGGATCTTGCTTTTCCCATTCAGCTGACTTTTCAGGACCTGCGTCACTCTTTGTAGGTATTTGGCTGTGGCGGTCTTCCTTGCTGCCTCCTCATGGTTTCCGTTAGCCTGTGGCACCCCAAGGTATTTGTAGCTATCCTGAACATCTGCATTGTGGCCTTCTGGTAGTTTGAGCCCCTCAGTTCTGATCATCTTCCCTCTTTTTGATACCATGCGACCACACTTGTCCAGTCCGAACGACATTCCAATGTCGTTGCTGTAGACCAGTGAGTCAATGTCTCGCTCATTTCTGGCATACAGCTTGATGTCATCCATGTAGAGGAGGTGACTGATTATTGTTCTGCTTCGGAATTGGTATCTGTAGCCAGTCTTTGTGATGATCTGGCTGAGGGGGTTCAGGCCTATGCAGAACAGCAGCAAGGATAATGCATCGCCTTGGTATATGCCGCACTTGATGGTGACTTGTGCAATTGGCTTTGAGTTGGCTTCCAGACTTGTTTTCCACAGCCTCATTGAGTTCTTGATGAAGGCTATTAGTGTCCTGTTGACCTTGTACATCTCCAAGCATTCCAGTATCAATGTATGTGGCATTGAGTTGTAGGCTTTCTTGTAGTCAATCCAGGCAGTGCACAGATTGGTCTGCCTGGTCTTGCAGTCTTGAGTGACTGCTCTATCCACCAGTAGCTGGTGCTTGGCTCCTCTGGTGTCACTGCCTATTCCCTTCTGGGCCCTGTGCATGTATCGAGCCATGTGTCTACTCATCTTAGCCGCTATGATGCCTGACAGGAGCTTCCATGTTGTGCAGAGGCAGGTTATTGGCTGGTAGTTGGATGGGATTGTTCCCTTCTGGGGATCCTTCATGATCAGTAACGTCCGTCCTTGGGTTAACCATTCTGGGTGGGTCCCATCCATCAGCAGTTGGTTCATTTGTACTGCCAGCGTTCATGGAGTGCAGTTAGTTTCTTCTGCCAGTAGGTGTGGATCATGTCAGGGCCTGGTGCTGTCCAGCTCTCCATACCTGCCACTCTTTCTTGGATGTCTGCCGTTGTTATGGTTACTGGTTCTTGTCCTGGGAGATTGCTGTGATCTGTTCTTAGATACACTAGCCACTGAGCATCTGTGTTGTGGGATGCCTCTTTCTCCCATATGTTCTTCCAGTACTGTTCAGTCTCAGCCCTGGGTGGATCTGATCTTGTGTTATTACCCTGCCATTGAGAGTACACTTTGGATGGTTCGGTGGAGAACATCCGGTTTATTCTCCTGGCTTCTGCTTCTCCCTTGTGTCTCTTTAGGCGGGTGGCCAGAGCAGTGAGTCTATGTTTGGCAGTCTCTAGAGCCTCAGGTATCGACAGCTTGTTGTATTGCTTAGGTAACCCCTTCCTTACACCTTTCTGTAGCTCTGAGAGCTGACTAACCTCTCTTTGTGTTGCCTTGATCATGGCCTCTAACCTTCTCCGCCATGGGGGGTACTGCTCTTTGTGGCTTGTGGTGTTCATCTTATAGCCAAGCATCTCTAGGATCACTGTTGCTGTGGTGTACATCAGCTCATTGGTCTCGGTTATGGCTTTAGTAGGGATAGTATGTAGTGCTGCATTTACATATTCTAGCAGACTTTCAGAGGGTACTTTATCACTTAGCCTTGGCAGTCTTGGTCGTTGTACTAGGGGGTCCAGCTTGGCTATGATCTTCAATCGTAGGTCAGTCGCCCTTATGTTGAGTGGTTCTAGGCTTGTTGTTATTGGGGCTTGGGACCCAATCTCTGAGTGTGGGGATGATGATGAAATCTCCTCGCTGACCTGTCGTCCTGTCTCCCCCTTGCCGTAGCATATTTGTTGTACCTCATCAATCTCTAGTTGTGATAGGAGCTGCCGTTTGCGGATGTTCAAACACTGAGCCACAAGTTGTTTCTTTGTCAGTGTTGATGATGATGTGTCGAAGCATCCACATATCCCATAGTCTCTGCATGTAACCCCTCTCACTGGGGTTGCTTGTATAGTAGCATTGCATCAGATCCATGTTTTCGACTGTAGTCCATGTATGTCTTGTTCCAGTCGCCCATTTCTCATCAGGTTGCCCTGGTTCCCTAGCAACTGACGCGGACCTTGTTAACCCGTATACATATACATATATATGTAAAAAAAACAAAAAAACTAGGAACTAAAGAGCTAGAAAACCAGGTTAGATGACCACAAAATAGAAAGGAAGAAAAGAAATATCACCCAAAAAACTACTACTACTACTACTACTACTATTATTACTACTACTACACAACTCAAAGTGCACATGTACATTCAGAATACATGGACTCCTAAATAAGGCATTTAAAGTGATTAAATGGAATCAGGCTGTTCAATTTCATTAGAATCTGCAGGGTTTTCCAATTATATGGATATTCAAATGCAGTTTTACCTAATTATGTCCTAACAAATAGAATATGAAGGACAGAGGAATCACTAGTGCGTGTGCCATAGTGATACAATTTAAAATCCAGCAAGCTTTAAATATACAGGCAATTATATAAGCAAGGCATTGTAAATAAATAAAATGCAGTGCTAGAGACAATTAACCAGGATATCTAGGTCTGGCAGTTTAGTCTTGTCATACTCACCACTCTGCTGCTCTATAATAATAATAATAATAATAATAATAATAATAATAATAATAATAATAATAATAATAATACTACAATGATTATAAGATAGGAAAAACTCCATGAGTCATGAGTGACATACATTTGTCTTTGTCAGGGCAGGCTCAAATGACATAAATACCTATAAGACCATAAAAGATACATATACCAACGGTGTAAAACCACTGACTATACAGACATTAAATCTCCACCTTTGAGCAAAAAAAGTTTCAAAATTTTTTTTTAGCATATCAAACACTTCCTTTCTTGCATTCTATTGACTATTTGTGCAACACTTTGTGCCTTTTGCACCAACTTGTGGTGCAAATGTCTTTAGTTATGTAAAGGAAATTATTATTAGATATTTGGGGGGTTGCACTGGCCAGTTTTGATTTTTGGGGTATTTTTAACGCCTCCCCCCATCCCCTCTGTAAATTACTCCTATGCAGTGTGGTGAGAATGACACAACTCGGTTGTTGTACTGATGGTATCATTGCTGAGGAAATGTACTGTACATGCTTACACGTATTCCACACTTCCACCCCATCCTCAGTGTTTTTTACACTGCTCTTATAATTGACCATCCCCTGGCTAATATCTTAAAATTAGGTGTAGGTGTATGGTTCATAATAGAAAACTTTAAAAAAGTTGTGACAAAAAAATGAATGAAAATGAAAAATGGATATGTGAGGATATGTTTGGCTATTAAAGCTGACTCTGCACTTCCACAGCAGCATCTACACACACACACACACACACACACACACACACACACACACACACACACACACACACACACACAAATAATGCCCCATTTGGCACAGCATTGCATATAACAGTACTGAATGATAGGACTGACACAAAAGAGAAGAGCCAGGGGTTGGTCAACAAACACAAAATATAAAACTAATTGCAACTAATATAAAACTACCATTAAATACAAAATATGAAATGTAAAAAACCTATTTGTGATCCTTTAAGCAGGGGAGGGCTGAGCAGTGTCACATTACAGCACTAACATGCGTTGTATTGGGGCTGGAGATCGATGAGAGCATCCGGAACACATCCTTCATCAGCTGCTGTTGGGAGAGTTTATTGAGCGACTCGTAGCAGAGGACATTTATTTGACAGGTGTTGGCCTCCCGGCCACGCCGCTCTGTCCTTATACCTGTCTTCTCCCAGCCAGCTGCCTTGTTAGACAACTCACCGATGATGGATCGCCGGAATTGACATGAACTACACCAGGACAATGACCTTGTCTGGGTTCCCTCTCTTGCTATCTCTGTCTCAACATACTTGCTTCAACTCTGTCTATAGGAAGGGAGGGTTTAAGGTCTGGGGGGGGCTATTTCCCCTTATAGCCTTGTACCTACACTGCTTATATACTGTACAAATTGTAAATACTGGATCTGAATAGGGATTAATGATATACACTTTACTCTTTACTCTCATGGACTTGTACCTGTGCCTAACCGTCATGGTATGGGGGTTACGGTCCGGTGCACGCAGCCACATGCAGAACATATGGTATGTTGATTGATACATGTAATGCAAAACCAAAGTTAGTAAGAAGCTGTGATAATACTGAGGTTGCTACAGCAAGTTGATTGACGTGTGAATTGAGAGGTGTAGATTCCGCCATCGCGACTGTTTCCATTCATTTCAAAATCCTCAATCAGCCCGTCTCAGCTTGACTCACACCAGCTGATGGTGTCGCTGCGACTCAGCAGTTCAAATCACAGAGGCTGGTTTTAGAATGTAAGGGACGTCTCCTGGTTCACCAGCCAATAGAGAAGTCAGCGGGTAAAGTCAGCTATAAATAGCTATTATATATATTAAAATGATTAATAATCCATTTTATTTCTACGTTAGAAACAGCTGTACAAAATGGCAGAGTTTTAGACAAAGCCTCAACAACCACCCGGAAACACGCAGCGGCGTTAGAACAAAGCCATGAATCAGAAAAAAGGAAGTTTTTGCCGATTTATGCAACTGTAGGAAACATCTCACTATTTCTAACATTATCCACATTCACACAAAACAAATGATATATCCAGTTTCAAAAAAAAAGTCTAAAACTTGGACTTGGTTATGACGGAAGTGCATTGTGCAAAGAGTGGTTGCTATGGAGACGATACACCATCTTGTCTCGTTGGTGTTGAGTTCTGTTGACAGTTGAGTTGAGTTCCATTGCTCTGATTGGTTCTGGGTCTATCCTAGTGCAGAAGCATGTTCTTTCCTGGTTCTGTTGCAAAATGAGAGACATTCGGCGAGATATTTCCGGCAGAATTTGCTGGCGGTACTTCATCGGTTATCATTGGGTGCGTGGATTCTGACATGCATCAGACAACAGCACAGCCATTTAGTTGTATTTAGCTATTTTATTTCTTTCATTGGATGGATTCCAACAGAAGCTAGAGCATGTTTAACATCAACAAAAGCCTTCTGTCTCACACTGACATGCAAATTTAATGGAAGATTTGTTTTCACATTGGTTGCATTTATAAAGCGTTATATCAGTAATCAGCAGCAGTACAGAAAAATCCCCTGGAATATGCTTTACTGCTGCAGCTGCTCTTGTCATTAGATCTCATTTTATTGCTGATAAACACAGCTTCTGTCATGGTGGGCCAGATAGCCAAGACAGGTGTGTGTGTAGACGTGGAGCCCACTGTGACTTTGCCTACCTGCAGCGTCAGCTCTTGCAAACACGTAGGTTGTTATCACCTCATTATTGTGGCCCCCTGGGATGGCACATCCATGGACTATGTGGGTGTTGCGAAGCACTATAAAATATGATCAGCACAGATCATCAAGCGTGTTGTGTGGAAGGGGCTGCTGATTGCCACTGATGAACACATTCAGATTCCTGTGGATATTAGGAGTGTTTTCGACTGCGTGAGAAGAATTATACAGGAGCCTGCTGTGTCAGTCATGTAGCAGGTTATGGGCTTAGATTGTGAGCATTAGTGGTGAAACACGTTGCCGGGCTGCTGCTTCCTCCCTGCCCATGGAGACAGGCTTATGGCCATCTCATTCTGTGGTTTCCATTGTCCCTCACATGTGCTGACATTTTGATTTTCTAAATATTAATACTCACAACTGACACACACAGAGCACAAATATGCTGAATATCAGATTGTCTCACGCGGAGGTCAGGTGTACATTGGGGAATAATTATTATGAGGAAATCAAGAAGTTGAAAATAATCCAACGTGGACCAGTGAGAGCTGGCTGACTGTAGTCTAAGCTGGATAGAAAATGTCTGATGCTGATTATGGTATGTAAATAAGATCACTTATGCTATCAACGTGTCCTAATGTAGTCAAAACAATATTCATGGTCACACCACCAGCATCAGCATCACCTGGGGCAAATGCTGATACAGCATCTAGATCAAGCTGGTTGATTATAGGTTGACCTGCTTACACATCGTTCATTTCACATCCATTGACAATGTCAATGTATCCTATATGTTAGGCGGGAGAGGTCATATTGGTGGATGGATGTGTAGTGTTTCTGACTTTAATGCAGGAGTCCCGTGTTTTGTGTCACACCTCAGACCTGCAGTTAATGTTCTATCTTCAACCTTAACCACAACTCCTTCCCCTCAGTGTTTACCATATCTGAAACAACCAATCAATCAATCCATAGTAGAGCCTGACCGATATATCGGTGGGCCGATATTAGGAATTTCCCAATATATCGATATCGGCATTTATAGTGGCAGATTTTTTATTTTTTTAAAATATCAGAATTATCATCAGAATTCTTTCTAATGACAAATAAATGATTATTTAAAAAATAAAAACGGACCGTCAACCATGTTATGAGTGTTGGCGTTGCATAGTCTGTCCACCAGAGGACGCTCTACAACGTTCCTGTTGGCAACACTGATCATTTTCATATCTTAAGTGTGTATTTATCATACCTTTATTATATTTTGATGTTCCACTTTTCTGTTGTGATGATAAAACAAATTAGTTACCTGTAGTTATTAATGATTTCTCACTAAAATAATATGATAATAATGTCAGGGAAATCTGTTTATGTTTTCTAAAGCATTTCTGGATTTAAAAATATATATATTGGCCGATATATTGCCATATTAGATTTTTAATTCTGAAAATATTTGTATTGGGATGGGCCTTAAAAATCCTTTATCGGCGGGCTCTAATCCATAGTTGCTGCACACAGACAGAATATTGCAGAAAGAAAAAATCTTTTAAAAGGTGGCGTTGCACATTAAATAATGCCTAGACTCTGTCTTGCGACAGGGCTATTGTTGATATTTGGAAAAAAAATTTATGTCTGGAAATCAAGCCTTAAGATGGAATGCTTGAACAACACTACGTTATATTCAAGCAAAAACCCATCAAAATAGATGTCTGGAAAAGCCAGAGAATGGTGATCACTCAAGTCAAAGGTGGGAAATCGAGGTGTAGTGAACAGAAATTGGAGTAGAATTAAAAAAAAAAATTCTAATTGAGCATAATCCAGGGTGTTGTAGACTCGTTTAATATTGACATGTCCAGCACATAAGCATCTGCTTGGATAATCAACAAAAGGTACACACAGTCGTAAACATGAAACCCATCCTAAACTGTTTTTAGAGCATGGCTAAGAGGAAAAGGAAGTTTAATTTTCCAGTTATTGCAACATAGATGTTATGGAGACAAAAACAATACTGATTAGTGTCAACATTGATCAATTCTACTTCAACAGATGGATTTGTTCAGTCTCTTGCAGCGAGACATTGAAGTAGGCAACAATGAAGAACGGTTGTTTTGGCTAGTAGATCCAAGCGTTTGAAGGCTAATTAGCCAAAAAAACTGCAAAAGGTCTATAATACTTGGAGACAGAATCATACGACTTACAGGATAAATCATGACAGCAATCGTTTTGACATTTGTTGCAATTATCACTAGTTTTTTTCAAAGCAATCCACCACTTTCCTATATTTGACTGGCCAACACACTGGGTTCGCTGGATGACATGGACGACATTATGTGGTGCTTAAATTTGAGCCAGCTTCAACTTTTTTTGCGTTTTCTTTCAATCAGAGAGCACTTACTTACTTAGTGGCCTCATTGAAATGAAGGAGGAGCTTGAATTTCTTCCACACAGTTCTAATGTCTGACTAATCATGGCCTTAGGGAACAGTTTTCTCTTTGCTTTCCCAGTATGTCTCACTGACTGAGTTACATTGTACAGTCATTAGGGTTGGGTATCACCAATAATTTCCCTATTTGATTTGATTCTAATTCACAAGTGGCCAATTTGTTTCCATTTCTGATTCAATATTAATGCAAAAGGTAAGGGAATTTCCGTTATAATACCAATTTAGTTTGGATATTAAAGAGATTCTCAGAGAACTTATAATGTAAATTGTGCAAGCAAGAATCATTTGTTTTTACGTTAATGCTTACAAGAATTAACCCCCAAAATGTCTGTTGTGGGTTATACAGTACATCCATGGTGAAAAAGGCAAGGGTTTTATTAATAGATATCAGATCATTAAAACAAAGATGGAGTTTTAATTGGAGAATCGATTATTTAACCCAGCCCTACCAGTCATTGTCAGTAGCATGTGGCTTCAAAGTGTCACCTGGCTTTTTTCCCGTACCTCTGTGGTTTTTAATTGGCTGCAGTCCAGAGTGTCCATGTTCATGTAAAACAGCTATTGATTGCTCAGTAAAAAAAAAAAGCATTGTGATATCATATGCATGTTGTGTTATGTGTTATGTCCAGAGCAGCTCTTTCTCCAACAAAATTCTTGTAGAACTACTGTACCATCTGTGGGAAGCAAAGTGTGTGAAAAAGCAGGTGTGATGGGACAGATTGTCAAGTCTCCCTGGATTGAACAGCAGCACAAGGAGCGTTGTGTGCGGCTGTCAGAGAGCCAACAGGAAACCTTTAGACAGACCTTTAATTATCCGCTGATCAACAGAGGCTGTATTTGTAATTAGAGAAAGGAAATGTTAATGCATTCTATGGAGTTGGATGGCACTCACGTGCCCAGGCATTAATCTCCAGCGTCTGACTTCACTAATCTCACAAGGCAACATTGAGTACATTGCTTTTCTGTTAGCATGTCCTCACTGCAGACATTGTGTTCATGGTAGCAGATTTTTATTTGAGAGGGGAATATTTGGTTTTTGGCATGTGTCTGGCCAACCAGTGGTTGCTTGTGGATTTATTTAAACCCACATTGTGTAATTTTTTGAGTAGATTCTTAGCAAAAAACCCTTTGTTCTTTTACAAATATGTGCTCATTCATGTGTAATTACTTCTACCAACTAATTAAAGTATTCTCGTAAGCGTAGAATCTGCCATTTAGTATCATTCAGAATACATGCGAGCGAGTTGCTCAAATGACGGCCTCCATTGACAAAATACATTAGCCAAAGAGGGTCTTACCTCCACTTTTACACTCAGTGGCACCCCGCACCGTGACAAATGCCAGGGGGAAATTACCGGAAAAGAGAATTAAAGTGACATCGCGACAAGACCTAAGGTAAAATTGGAGTGGCTGGAACAGCTTTGTGCTAATTTCGGGTTTTCGGCCACCGTAGGAGTTAAAACGCGATAGACATGGGAGGGGCTAATTCTCATTTGGTTGTCATATACAATTTCACTGCTAGATGGGAGAAATTCATACACAATGTAGCTTCAAGGTGTGGCAATGCCAAAAAACACTGCTAATACAAAAATATAACCTGTAATAGGATTTTTCAGTGCCGATGCCGATACTGATATTCTTTTCATGAGCCTTAGCAGATGACCAATATGGGATGCTGATTTTCTTGGGCTGATATTTGGAGCTCACACTGCCTTTGCTCCCTCAATTTACATCATAAAATCTAAACCCTGCCACACTGGATTTGTTTTCGGGAATCTGCTTTGCCATTTCTTTAAAAAAAAATAACCAAAAACACAGATCAGTGTCACTTCTGCAATCATCTTACATTCACATCAAATTCTGTGTGCAATGTGCATCATATGGATGGGTGCACTGCATATGGTTAACTGTGCAAGGCTAAAAGGCTTTCATCAACATCTACAACACAGCCTGGATGATGCATTGCTTGCTGACATATTATAAGACGGATATAATCAGGTCATCACTAAATGTCCTTTGTCAACACATTTAAATAATTTAAGAAAACAATACACCTGAAATGCAGCCATTGAAATAAAGTGCTTAGTTTGTAATTTAAGACCGCCATGGTGCTTGTGGTGGAGGGGCTGTGCATGGTCTGCATTCTGAAGTATCTCCAGCAACACTGAGTTGTTTTTTACCTGTCTGTAAATAATAATATCAGTGAACGCAACAGCGGCCCGATATATCGGCCGGCCATAAAATCGGTCTATCACTAACCTGTAACACTGAGAAAATTGCTTGTCAATGTAATATACACACACACAGAACAGCTCATATTGTCCCCTATTTGGTTCCTATAAATAACCACAAAAACTAAGTTTGTTAAGTAATGATTGATAGATTTTTGTTACTGAACATTCATTGTACAGCTCACACAGACTCACAAATGCTTGATTGTTCAAATGTGTCAAAGTCCACCAGTTTATTCTCAAACTGTCAACAAACCCAGGCGAAAGTGCCAAAAAGCAAAGACAGAGATCAAAAACTAAAAGATGAGGCAGGGTCATAAAATTCGCTGGAAGCATGCAGGGAAAATGGGCTGGAACGCTGACCCAAACGGTGCAAGACCAACTGAATGAAAACAATCTCACCATGTCTGATCTATGAATAAATATTTTATTATCACGCATTTCCAAAAGTGATGAGTTGAAACCGTTGAAGCTGTTGCATGGACTGTAGTTTTTGTGAAATAAAAAATGCTTAAATCACACTCTTTACAAAATTGCAATTGACTTTTATTTTTCCGAGGCCTGTGGAGGGCTCGATAGAAGCCCGCAGCTTGTCTTCGTCAGCATTTTCTGAGTGGAAATTGATTTGTAAAAGAAATGAAATGCATCAGTGTATTGACATTTTCACCAAGACCTAAAATGTTTTATGTCATATTCAGGTGATGTTCTTCTGGAACAAATAGAGACATACTTCGACAGTGATTTTAAAGGGACAAGCAGATAAACTCGTGCATTTTCAACTAAGGCTATTAAGATATTGGGCTCTATCTTGCACACAGCGTAGCGTGGTGCAAAGCCAGATGCAAGTGGCTATTTTAAGACCATCTTTGCACCCATGGGCATGCTGGTCTTAATGGGTGGTGTGTTCAGGTGAATTCTTGACGTATTGTTATATTGAGGCAACGGGAAGTATTCCTGCAATTGACCATATTGACCAAAACTGGTCTAAAGTCAATAGCACAGAAGTTTATTGTTATTTTTACAGTGTATTAGTAAAATGCACCTAGGCTCGTGCACAGCGCACACACTATGTTACACACACACACAGGGTTACGCCCAAAACACACCTATGAATTAATGAAGACACTAAGTACCACCCTTTTGAACCATGTGCCCGGCGCATGGACCCTTTTTTCCCTAAATGCACCTGCGCAATGCGCTTTAGGTAACGTGCTTAGATAGTTAAAATAGTGCCCCAAGTGATGCTTTATTGATCCCGCAAGGGGAAATAATTTTTTTTGTCACTCTGTTAGTAAATATTCATTGCAGGCCCGAATTACACACACGTGCAAACAGGACCTACTTCAGATAGGGGACCACTAAGGTCTATATAAAAGCATCCAAAGAGCACCATATCATGTGCCCTTTAAGTTAACTGATTTGTATTGTTTAAGTCCAAACCTCTAAATAGGCTAGCTCCCATGTACCTCTCCGACCTTTTACATCCTTACACCCCTCCAAGGTAATTCAGCTCAGCTTAACAAGATCAAGGCTGAAGCACGGGTGAGATCGCACCTTTAAAGTTTTAGTCCCCAAACTCTGTAATGAGTTGCCTCTACATGTTAAGGCGGATTTATGGTTTTGCCGACGCACGACGCAGAGCCTACGTTAAGTGGCCTACGCCATTGGGAGGTTTATACTTGTACACTGGAGTGAGAGAGTGACAAGGATTAGCAGCTAAAGTTAACCCTCTCCTTGATTTCATGGGGTCTAAGGAGAAGGAGAACCGGGAAAGGAGTCTGGGGAAATGCAAGGCTAACAAACCCAAGCAAGAGGACCAATCAGAGTTGCCACAACATGTAGTTACATTTCAGGAAAGCCGCACGTCATGCTACACATAACTACGCAGTAGGTACCTACGCAATTACACCTACGGTGTAGATTCAACACAGAAGCATAGAACCTTGACTTAGACTGACCCCTACACTGCCGGTTTTTAAATCCTGTCTCGATCACTTGAGCTAAAAGATAAAGAGCAGAAGAGCTTGATAAAAATGAGGCCAATAGATTATAACTCTTTTATTGCTAGTAATCTCATATCTAGGAACTCATAATGAATAGATTTGCCGAATGGAACAGACACAGACACTGAATCATGCTCAAATTACGAAAGCAGAATCCAGCATTCAAAAGATTTCAGCACATAATGCGTCAGATCACTCCCCTGATAAATATTGTGGTTCAGTCTGGTGTTTCAACATGTTTTGAACTCATTTCTCACACTGGCATTTAGCTAGTCTAGTACAGTGCCTCTCTGGAATGGGCCTGACCTGTGGTATTGCTGCATGTAGCTGTACCCCAAAGCACTTAATATGCAACCACACTTTATAGCCTACTACTGACTTCTACTACTTCTACTTTGTTACAACACACTGTACTTCTACATTTACTGTAACTGACAGAGAACATTGCAATATCCAGCCCAGACTCATGGCGTTTCGTGAAATGGTGACATTATTAAATCTATTGTTTTGTGTACAAAGGACACAATTTTTTCGTTTTTTTTGTGATGGTGAGCCCGAATTTTAAACTAATGTATTACAATGTGAAGCATCTGTTGTGATAACGATTACGGTATCGAGTGGTATTGAAAAGTTGAAAATCCGCATAAGGAGGTTGGTTGGTTGGGGGGACGGATGGGTCAAACAACACAGGACTTTCACCCCCCGGAGACCAGGGTTTGCGTCCCGTGGGTGACCTTTCCCTGTTGTTCTCTACCTAACCACAACTGTCCCATTGTTGTAGCGTGTCTCACGCGTGGCATTTCATTTCCCTGTTGTCCCCGAGAGACCACAGATTGTCTCCCGCGGTCGTTGTTGTCACCGTCTACCACGCGTGGCCTTTCCCTAATTTTTAGGGAATGAGGTGATTATTTTGAATGATAATGTTATTGACCTTTATATTTGCATATTTCAGGCGCTCTCTGTTCAACAAAGGGTTGAAAGCACACTGAATTGCCATTCTTTCAGTATTGTTTTTAACCCAAGAGCGCCACCTAGTTGTCAACTAATATAACTAATGGGTCATTTGGACAGCCGAGGCTTCAAAAGACACATTTTAACTGATTAAATTTATACGTGAATTTTTTGCACAGCAACAGTCATATGAAGAATATAACTACAATAAGAAAAGTGCAATAAACCCTCCAAACAATATAAAAAAACTGCATTATATGCATTATATTGTATATCAACCGAGAAATATTGTCTGCAAGTTGAATATTGACCAATAAACAAATGGAGTAGGTGGGGTTACCCCAATTTTGCACCAAATGAGGAACAAAATGCAGAAACACAGAGCTTCTGCTTTTGCCGGACGCCTGAGAGCTCCGCAGCAATTCAGCACACGACAGATAGTGCGGGACAGGAAGTTGAGCACAGAAATAAAACAAAACATTCGGATAATTTTCAAAATAAAATACACCGTGCTCACAGGAGATCATATTTTACTGCACTACACCTTGAAAACACAGCACAGAGTTGTTTCCTCTCTACTCCTCTGGATGGAATCAAACTGTTGGTGGTTTTGAGATTCTATTCTACATGAATTCGCGAAATCTCATTGGTCCTCGTGACTTCAGCTGTCAGTCATGGCCGCAGCCGTTCCGCAACAAATCCGGACCTGGTGGGTGTTGACGGACGGCGGAGCACGGAGCGGAGCCGATCCGCAGTTGGTGGAATTCCAGGGTTAACCCTTTAAGCAGAATGGAGACTGATACTTTCCTCAGGCTTTCTCAGTCAGTTCTGGGATTTACAAATGTAGTTTTTCTCTTGAACAATGTGCTTATTTTACGAGATTGTAAAAGGTGTGTGTGTGTGTGTGTGTGTGTGTGTGTGTGTGTGTGTGTGTGTGTGTGTGTGTGCATGCGTGTGTGTGTGTGTGTGTGTGTGTTTGTGTTCTTGAAATGCAGTTAGAAGTTTTTTTTTACAAGCAGCCCACCCCTAAAGGGGGTGTTCCTGGAGGAGAAGAGTGATGCATTGCGTCCTGCACCACAGCTGACTCAAGACTCTAACCAATTTCTTGAAGTTCAGGGATCAGTTCGCTTCCAGTATTATTGGATTTCAACCATGACACATTGTGTTTCTGAATCTAATATCTCAGAAAGTTATTAACAGCCAGCTCACGTCACTAATCACAGACGCCAAGCGGCTCTCTGTAACTGAACAACGGGACAGAAATTACATCCAGTTTTTCTCTACCAGGTGGCCGCTCAATTTCAGGGGGAACTACAGCTTGTTTGATGTGTCTTTTGACCCTGTGAAATTGGGGGAAGTTCATTCTGCTGAAATGATAAATCTTTACGAGAAACATGAGCTGGCACGCTTTTGAAAATGTGCCCTGTGATGTTACGTTGAAATGGATACCACCTGTCAAAGCGGCCACAGCAGAGGCAAAGAGAGATATTCTTTGTTGCAGATGGATTTAATGTCACTGACTTACTTGTTTGTATTGAACAGGGTCCTGTTGTGGTAAAATCATTCCTCCCTTCCTTAAAATGGAAGGGGCAAGCTTATTCATAACTGTCTTGACCCTGGGACTCGATTTATCCCCCTTCACTTGATCGCGATTTTGATGAAAACCATTTCATCCATATGAGTTTTTTGGCTTTAGTTCTACCCAAGTCATCAGCTGCTAGCTCAAAAAGCCATAGCTCTCAGTAGCAGCTACCCTTAACATTCACTGACAACGGTAAAAAGGACCAACACACACACACACACACACACACACATAGTCCCACCTACCTGCGTCGCATCATTTTGATGTGTTATTTTCACTGGATGTGCACGGTTGTCTTTTGTAATGGGCTTACAGAATTGTCATTTTACATAACAAAGCATACTTATAGACTTAAATGTAAAGTAAAAAAAATTTTTTGTGCTATTTTCTTAAAAATAGACTATTTTCAAGCCTTAATCCAAAATAAGTAGCCTATGATATATTTACATACATAATATAGAATATTTCATAATGGGGGCACAATTATAGATACATTTTAAATCAATAGGGGGCGCAGAAAGCTAACTTGGACAGGCATGCCCCCCCATGCCAATCCTATTTACCTTTTACAAAGTCTAACTGATCATTCAATTATTATTAACAATTTACCTATTAACTATAGGTAGTCAAATACTATAATAAATAATCATTTGTTAATAACCTAAAATCAAATAACCATTTATAACATAGAAGTCTTGACCTAATGTGAAATGATGACAAGCTTTGACTGTCACCACAGTTACTTATTATTGGTTCAGTACATATGAATATGACTGTAAATATTGTGTGTCAGTCTTAACGTGATGACTGTACACCAAACCTGGATAAAACATGAATTGTACGCACATATTTCATATAATAAAGTCTACTTCCGTGGTGATCAAATATATAGTTAGTAACATAGTAATATATGGCATATCGTTTGTTTTGTAGTTTTCATATTCTGCCCTTTTTGTTGAGATTTTATCTTGCATTTGTGGTTAAGACACAAAAAAAGAAAATAATTGTAGTTCCTATCTTGATCTTGATCTCTCACATTCCAAGTTAATGGAAGCAATTATAGCTCATTTATTTTGTAAGCTCTAGATATTTAATTGTCAGGAAAATATGTGCCCATAATGTGCCTCCTTGGTTCTTGGCTTTTGAGCTCTGTTCTTGTGAGAAAACCTCTCTTTCTCCAAACTCAGTGTTTTTTTTCTTTTTTTCTTTTCTTGCTGGATATGACAACTGACTTTTTAGTTTTTTGGAGTTCATAAGTTTTAGCGTTATCGTTATGAGATGGAATCCTCACAATATCAGGCAGAAATGCGCGGTGATCTGAATTTGGAACAAGATCTTGAATTGGGAGATTTTGCATGGACCTATCTAGATTTTTTGAGTTGAAATATTTATTTTGTGTGATTGATTTATGTATATGGAAAGATGATCCATGCTGTTTGGTACAAACCGACATTGCTGTTGTAGTTTCTCCTGAAAAAAACAAACCCATTTGCTACCTGTTGCATCAGCCATAGTAACAGTAAGTAAAAGGATCTTTATTGGATGATTATTAAAGACCAATTTCTTGTTTCTTGTTTTATTTAAGTTCAAGTTCTTTATTTAACTTTCTCTTGTTGATTTATGACTGCAATGGTATATTTTGTCTGTCCCAGAAATTATCTTTACACAATATTTGTATTTTTGTCTGAGAATAAGTAATTGCTGGCTCTAATATGTTCACTGGCAACATATTTCCAGTCCATAAGGGTGGGGCGATATGTCCCTAAAATAATATCAGGGTATTTCTGCGATCATGATATCAATGATATCAAACAAGCCAGAACAGTTGACAAATTAGCGGACAATTTCAACCTTTATTAAAAAAATTACTACTAAGGTAACAATACTTGATAACATGCAAAAAAAAGACTCCTAGGCACACAAAATGTATTAATGAGGTAATGCACTATGAGTTTACGAGGCACACCTGAATGCACCATAAGTTAACGCTGTGCACCTGAATGCTCCATGAAAACTTGTCGGTGCACATACCCTTTGCCATTCGTTGTATTTCCAGTTCTGTTGTTGCGGTCAAACATACAGCACGAGGTCATGTTTGAATTGGAGAAAGATTTCACGTATATGCTATACGTTGTGAAGTGTGGTGAGCTTTCAGGCGCCCCTGGTTCCAGAGGTACGCATAAGTTCCACTTGTTTTCTCCATAAGACTTCTGTGTTATGTGACTCACAGTAGGAGCTCCTTAAGTCTGGAATGGGCATTAATAGGTTACAATATATTGATTTAATTGGTGTTTGGTGTCTGTCCACATTAAAGTTTAGTTTTAATGTTTTACCTTGTGTATCATATAGCACTTTGTAATTTTTATCTGTGAATGCCCTGTATAAATATATTTTAATATACATTTGAACATGTTAGCAAATATCTGCATTCAAAAAGTCCAAAGTACAAGCCTGTGGACATAAATATTCAATGTGAGACATTAACCACGACTACCAACGTGCATTTGTTGCTCTGCTAATTTTGCCGCTATGGATTAATTTGGGGTTGAGTGAATCAGTAAGTAGGGCGCAGCAATTTGTTCCCAACATTTTAAATTCCCTAAAGCTCTGATTCACACTTCTGACTGGCTTCTTCTTCATAGCATTGGTGACCGAGACTTATGGGCATTGCAGTATTTAGAGCGTTGAGAGTCCCTTGTCATGTGTGTTATGTTGAGAATCATGAAGAGAAAAAAAATCTAAATGGGAATTCAGAGAGGGGAAAAAGACTTCCAGAACCTCCCACTTTGCAACTCTCTTCAGTTGCCATACATAGCCGTAGAAAATTCTTACTTTAGTTGCCACAAGCAGACATTGTGGGAGATTAATATTAATAATAATAATAAATTTAATTTATATAGCACTTTTCATGAACTCAAAGCCGCTTTACAAGGCAGGAAGAGCACTCTAGCCCAATGGACGGGGGGGAACCAGTGGGGGCCAATCATATTTCAAAGGGGGGGGCACCCCACCCCCCCTGCTCTGAATAGGCTGTGTTCTGTGTCCTGTTATCAACCTTGTTTTTCTTGTTTTGGCTTTTTGGTGCTAAAGGCTCTAAATGCCCCATCTGACCCATTAGACACTGACTGTTTTCAAGCAGACAAACAAAGCTGCCACCCTCCTCCTCTGCACTCCCCTCTGCTGATGCCAGGTAAAGTATGGAGGAGGAGTCAGTCTCACCTGCGCTGCATGGGTCAAACCCTCAGCATAGCTTCCCACCGGAGCAGAGCCCGCCTCTCAGCCTCTCAGCCTTCAGCTGAAACCCAACACCTGTGACATCATGCACGTAGACATTGGCTGCTGTCTGACTGGCTGACTGGCTGACTGGCTGGCTGGCTGGCTGGCCGGCCCTGCTCACAGCGCTGCAAGGGCTGTTCACTGCTCTTCACTCCCACGAGAGATCAGCAGCTCTGACCTGCGAACGAAGCTGATCTGTGTTCAGATCAATCACGCTGCTGCAGAGCTCTGAAGCCTCTACCTGTGGCTGACCTGAGTGGCTGCACACCTCCCCCAGGCTCGGCGCTCCGTTGGCTTGCAGGGGGATTGTTTTACAGGCTTTGTAGGGGAATTGCTCTGTTATACCTCTAAGGAACAGCACTAATTCTCAGGATACTCTTGTTTTCTCCATGGAGCTTGACAGGTAAGCACTTGCCTATCAGCAACTTGTAAAGTTTTCATGCTGAACGTGTCCACCTGAAAACATGCCTTCTGAGACATCTTTTTTTTTATAACTTTGTGGCTCTGAAGTATCAATTTAAGGCCTAATATCATGATATCAAAGGTTTAATTGCAGGATTCATGGATTGCACTGAGCAACAAAAGTGAGTTATTGGCTACAGATGAGGGTCAGTGCACTCACACACACATGCACGCTCACACAAATAGCAAGCTAATGAGACAGAGGGACAAGAATGGACAAACAAGACAAAGTGCACTGAAGACTTGTAATAACCGAAAGCATTCTATGTGCTGTCCATCTTGCTGCTTTTACCCTCCTGCACGTTTCACCCAGCCTCCACTTTGCGATTTCAACTTAAAACAGATATTCATTAACAAAGCCTTGCAGTTAAAAATTCATCTTATTTGTTGAGAAATTTTGCTTCAAGGGGAAATTGACAAATCCACATTAAGATCCACATTACATGAAGCCTGTAAGCAAAAAAATCAAGATGAAGTAGAATGGAACTCTTTGAGTTACACAAGGTCATAAATCTGACTATAAAAATGAAAAAAGTCATAAAAAGACTTTACTAAGTGTGAAAAGAAAAAGAAAAATTTAATTTTTAATTACAGTTATTACAGTCTGTAGAGTGAAACATCAGTCCATCAGACTTTCACAGAGTCCAAGGTGACATCTTTTAATGTCTTGTTCATATTATATTATAGATGTATTAATAATGATGCATTGATCAACTAGGAACTGCAGCTGTCAGATCAAGTAGTAGTGGAGTACAAGTATGGTACCTCAAAATTGGATGTAAGTACTTAATAATAATAATAATTTTTATTTAAAGGCGCCTTTCTCGACACTCAAGGACGCCGCATATTAAAAACAGCAAAATAAATACTATACATAATAATACAGCCCTTGTACTTGAGTTAATGTATGTTCTTGGACAGTGTTACTTTCCATCACTACAAGTCTTTTGTTTGTAGTATAATTTTGTTGGCCTATAAGTTTTTTTTTAATAAATGAGAAAAATTTGGAAAAGTTTTACAAACAATTTAGAATATCATAGTTTATTTATTACTTTCAAACTGAATGGAAGAAATTCAAATGAAAGAAGGAAATGGAATCTTAGTTTCCAATTTGTACAGAAATCTGCACTAAAAACAGTAGTAATACTTTGAAACTCATGCAAGGACAGACCAGTTTTGATTGTATTTTATAATATGCATTTTATTTTATTTTATTATTCGGTTCAACAAATAGAAGAAGAAGTTAGAAGTAGGCAAACAACGCCGCACAGGTCAGCTTCTCTGGAGCGATGTGTTCTGGTGAGAAATCACTGAACTGAAGTTGTCTAAAGTCATAGGCGTAACTTTGAGTTCAACCTTTTGGGTGGGGGGGGAATTTTGAGCACATCAAACACTTCATTTTCTGCATTGTGGTGATTTTTTTTCTGCAACAGTTTTTGCCTTTTCTGCATCACGTTTAGGTACAAATGTCTTTATTTATGTAAAGGAAATGATAATAGGTCTTCTGGGTGGTTACACTGGCCAGTTTTGTTTATGGGGGGGGGGGGGTGTTATTTACACCTATGTCTGAAGTTATTGAGCACAGAGCTGGCTGCCGGTCTTTGGGGAGTGCTAACTTTTCAGGCAGCTGGGCTTATGGGCTTCTTTCAACCACGCTATTATCAGCCGCTAATCCCACAGTCCTCTGCAGCCGCTAAATTGTTAGTTTAGAGAATAAGCCAACCCGGCTGTCCAACACTACATCTCATTTCACCATGTGTCCTTTCATATCGAAGGAATTTACCTGCACCAAAATACTGGTTACTGTTACTAATTAACTTGAGGCAATACTTGTATTGTAATTATCACATGGTTTGATGTCATGTGATGGACATGGATAGTTTTTTCATTTGTTTTCCTCCTAAAGAACTGTATGATGATTTGTGTTTGTGGTATTCTAGTAAATCCTAACACCAAACACAAATGCAGCTGTGTTGACTTGATTGTTACTTCTGCAAGGCTTTTTCATTATAATTGCTATTGTTGTCATATATATACAGTATATATTATTTATGTATTGTTACATGAGGGAGATGTCATTGCACATGGCAAAATACACGGACATTACATCAAATACATCAACAGATGACATAAGTACAGGTATATAGACACAAAGAAACAACCACATTTACAACAATGACACCGGTTCCATACAAAGTTGCGAGATAGTTTGTTCAGCAGTGCTGTGGCAGAAGCGACAATGCAATATTACCACAATGATGTGAAGTCACAATTCTGAGTATATGAATATAAATATTCTAATAGGGACACACTTTTAAAAAACACATCATCTTCTCACGTTTTGACTTTCTAACCCAAGTCCCAAACAGATGCATATTTTCTGGCTCCAAAACATTTGAGCTTTTTTTTCCTTCTTCTTTAATAATATCAATTTGTCAAATGTGTGACTAAATGTGAGAAATTATTAATTATTATTAATATATATCATTATGAAATTATTATAAAAATTAATCATTATTAATTTGGCAAATAAAATTTCCATCAGCATTTATTGCATGAGCCAAATCTGATAAGACTTTGTGCCGAGATTCATGAAATTCAGTTGAATGTTACGGTTTCCATAAGGCATTTTTTATTTAATATTACTTAACCTTGCATAAAACGTGTGGATGATAACAGGGCTAGTGATGGCCTAGGGAGCATGACCACGATAATAGCTAAAACTTTAAAACCATGACAACCTGAAAGTAGGGGGACAAAAAGTCTAGTTGTTTTCCCTAATTCCAGCGCCAGTAGCCCTCAGTGGAAGTGCTTTAACCCTCCTGTTGTCCTCAGGTCAAATTTGACCCATTTTTCAAAAGCTTCCATATCAGAAATTTGGGTTTTCTTTCAACCAAATTGTCAAAAAAAATAACTTGGATGCTTCCCTACAACGCTCTTCACAAGTGCGTAAATGATCAGTTTACTACTTTCATTTCATTATCCTGGATGCCAGCCAAACTTAGCCCCGCCCACAACATTTGAGGTCGGGAAGTTCATATTCTGACTAGAATCTGAGTATGACTATGTCAGGCTACAATTTGAAGCATTTGAAAGAAAAAAAAACGACAAAAGAATGTTGATAAAAGTGACAAAAATGTTGTGGGGAAAAAAACAACTAATAGGTCAAAAAGGGCAAAAATAAAAAATAAAAAAATAAAAACAAACTTTGATAAAAGTGACAAAAACGTCAGGAAAAGCTTCAAAAACTTGGAAAAAAAGTGACAAAAACGTCAGGAAAAGCTTCAAAAACTTTGAAAAAAGTGACAAAAACGCCAGGAAAAGCTTCAAAACTTGGATCAAAGCGACAAAACACATGAATAAAACTTGGATCAAAGCGACAATACACATGAATAAAAGCAACAAAAGTGAAATTTTGACCCAGAAAAACTAAGCTTCCTGGTCGACGGGAAGACAACACAAGGGTTAAAGAAACAAAGAGAAAGCATGGCACATGTGCGTGTGGAGCAGTGGAACGGGCTGCACAGAAGAACAACACACTTCCCTCTCCCACTGGTGTTGTGCGGGCCAGCGTTAGCTGTTGGAATAGGTCCTCACCTCATCAATGCTTTCAATACCAATCACATGCTGCTTTTGACCCACGGCATTGAGAGCTTACTCTTCCGTCACCGGGCCTCCCCGTAGCCCTCCCCCGCACTCTGCCGCTCTGCACCACATAATGGAATCTGAGAGAGGGCTTTGCTCGCGGCAGGTTAATTGCCTCTGAGATTCCTGCGCTAATGGAGCTAATCCCGCCTTTGTGTAGTTTGCGCACCAGATTTGAGCTTGTTTGCCAGGTTATTGTGCGAGGTCGCATGTATTAATTGATTAGCACTGAGGCTCTGTGTGCTCTTGTCTTTCTGATGAATACTTCAAGGAGCTCGGGGAACTGCCGGGTTCTCTCTGAAACACAAAACATTTACCGAAGACGAAACACAGGGAATATATACGCTTACACACACTTTCAATCTGATGTCTGATGTCTCTGTTTGAAACCTTTTTTAACCACAGGTGGATGGAGATCAAACTGAGGTTGCCATTAAAACTGGCAATTTAGTTGCCTTATGAAGGGAGCATTTTGACTGTACTCCTTCCCTCTTTGATTTAGGAATTCAAAGTCCCCTCCGTCTTCCTCAAGGTTCAAAAGCAGAATTTAAAATATGTTGTACTATTATATTTTCCTGCTGCAGTTATTAGGCGTGACATGTAGAACTGGGGTCTGTGTGGAACTTAATCCCCCTGACGTCTCACTCTTTGTGGATTGACATTGCAAAATGTTAAACTGAATTTTTTGGGGTATTTTTTTATTGCCTTGTCCTTCAATTTTCACAATTAACCCTGTGAAAACAGTGTTTCTTGCTCCTGTCACATTATTACTCACTTTTGGGCAAATTTTACACTCGATGTGAAATTCTTGCATCTCACATTAACAAATACAACCAAGGCCAGAAGCAAGAATAGGTCCTGAATGTCTTTTGAGCCATATTACACATAGCAAACATAGCAAAAGGAAAACGGTAAGTTCAATTCCTGTGATAATTTATTATCTTTAAATAGAAAAACAGTTGAATCAGATAATACAACATTTCTCTAAGGGAACACGTGTATATCCAATACAGGAAAAACATTTTTCATTAAAACAAAGAATTAATGACATTTTTACAAACTTAACACCAGTGGTAAAATGTTACTAAGTAACTTCTGGAGTAGTCTTTCTTTGCCAGACCCTCCTCCAAAGCTCGGTGGAGGAGAGTCTGCCCACTCCACACAGCATTCTTGGATGGGGGGGAAAACGTGCTCTGGTTTATTGCCATTTCTTTAACCCAATCACAATCGTCTTGGGAGAAAAAGCTGCAGAGAAAAGCTGCAGTGCCGCTGCAAAATAGCCTCAGGAAAGACCTCGTTTTGGTGAAACGTGTACGTTTAAAAGTAGTTTCAGTCGTGCAACAGAAAACTCTGATTGGACAGATAGTCTAGCTAGCTGTCTGGATTTACCCTGCAGAGATCTGAGGAGCAGGTAACCATAGTCCTCAGAAATCCACCAGAGTTTATAATGCCAACACAAAGGAAGCACAAGGCTACAGCTATCTGGCCTAAATGAGTGAAATCCGGCGGATTTACCGGCGGTAACAGAGCAATCCCCAAAGTGGAACGTCAAGGATATAGACTATTTTTGGAGCTTTGTTCATACGTTGGTAGGTTCTACCCAGAAAAAACATTCACGGATGGTCAGAATTTTGAGAATTCGGTTATTTCAGCTTCTTTCAAATGGACAGGGTTTTTTCTTTGGCTATCTTTTTAACAAAACATGCTTTATCAAACCCGCCGGTGGGATTTGGGGTAAGGAGGGTTAATTCATGTTCTTTAGATAATGTTAGACATGTATAACTTTAAGGCAGGAGTTGGTAACTATATACCATATACACGTTTTTACATATTGTTTGAAATGGCCTTTACACCCCAACCGCATTAAATCACTTATGGGCTCCGAAAAAAGAGCAAAAATCATCTGTAGCTGCTGTAGTCCCTTAAAAATGTCCACCACTAACTGCCTTGCGGCCCTCTTGGAGGGAACCAATGAAGTGCCCCCTTTCCCCACTGTGCCTACTCTACCCCTCCCATAAATGAGCCGGAGCTCAGTGTGCGTTGTCGCCACATTGCTACTAGAAGTCTTTTTTTTTACATACATACATACATACATACATACATACGCATACATGCATACACGCATACATACAGTATATATATACATACACGCATACATACATACATACACACGCATACAGATATACTGTACATACATACATACATACACACACATACATACATACAGTACATACACACATACAGTACATACACACATACACACATACACACATACATACATACATACTGTACATATACATACATAAATTTTGGATGATAATATTCGGTGTTTGCTTATCGCTGAATGAGAAATTAAGTCAAATTGCTGTCCTCGCGCTGCTCTGAAGCAGCGAGGCAGCGGTGCTCATGCATGTCTGTGTGTGGGCGGAGCCCGAGGGTGTGGGGGTTAGACAGATGCCCCAAGGAGATGCTACTTTCAAATTTTGCTAGCTTTTCAACATTACCAACTAGGGGTAATAAATCATGACGTTTTATCACGACACAGCATATTTGTAATACCTTAAAATCTGTCACGATACGATTTTCGATTAAATTTTATTCAGCAACCTGTGACCTGAGATGCCAGTTTAACAGTTGCATTTACATCAACTCTAAAAAAGAAACTAAATATGATTTTTCCGCTGTAACAGAGCTCTTCCAGACAGTTTTAATAAAAACATAAAAAACAAACTATTCTTTTTAGTATAAACAATAATATAAAGTAGGAATCTGAAATAAAGGGGAATCTTATGTCAATATTTTCACTTTGCATCGATAATATTGGATTGTGGATTTTTGAATCGATATATCGATACAGACCGATGTATCGTTACACGCCTATTACCAACCTTTTAAATGTTAGCAACAGGAAGCGATTCATAGCTGTTCATGAAAAAAAAATGAAAACATTCCTTTGAAGGAATCTTTTTACTGTGAAGCAGTTAGTGATACGCTGCCTTTAGGGGCCATTTACAGGCTCCCTTCATTGTCACGGCAACTGCTCATCAAGGTGCCTCTCTGATTCAGCAGCTGCAAAGAAAATCCTTCCAGGTTTTGTTCTGGCTTTTGCAAAGCCTATCTGATTCATAATGTATCACAGCCTTTTTTTTTTTTTTCAAAGAGCTGCTGAAGCCTTGTCAACTTTAACATTATGCCAGTCCACTGTGATGAAAACACAAAGCACAAATTGGATTTCTACACATCTTTCTTCTTCAGCCGAACACCAATCAGCAGCTACTGGCTCTGGTGGCACACCAACATTGAGCAACCAGTGCTGGGTCACACCAGAGATGTTGTGGCTAGCTTTGTTCATGCAAAAATGTATTTGGCATTTCTGTTGCCATTGCATTCATTTCATACTCTCCAGTTCCCTCAGAGGTTGTTACTTTTACTTTATATACTAGGCATAGTGTTCCCCATAGTGAATTTGCCAAAATCACTATATTTCCCTAACCTCAGCCATACTGTAATAGTAGGGTAATAGTAATGTTGTTTCCACCAGGGCTGGGGCGATGTACTTTTGATTTAATTCTTTATGATACATGGGTGCTGATTGGATTTGTATTGCCATTTTAATTGAATGCGCTTCTAGGTTTTATTGTGATTCGATAGTATTGAGTATTGTAATTTTCTTCTTCCACAAAATCAAAAGTTGAATAATATACTGCTAGAGACAATATATGCACATCACATGTCAGTCAGTTGGTCTTACATTTAATTTGTTCTGCTGGAAAGTAACATGATGTAGTCGCCTTCGGCGGTACTGTATAGACAGAAAATAACCAGGTGAATTATTGGTGAAAATACAGACGTATTTATACATAAATACTGATTCTGGGGAAAAGAAATGTTTAACCCCACCCACACCTCTAGTTTTCCCTATAACTGTTCTACGATGGCGAAAGTCAACATGACGAGAATAAAGTTGAAATACTAGCTTTGCCTAGTTTTCTACAGAATGCCTTGTGAAGGCACTGCAGGCCTATATGAACTCATGAATTTATACTTCAGAATTGGTTTTAATAAGGAAATTCTTGTTCTTTTAGCGCATGAACACAGTATGGTGATAAGTATGAGGGCTTTGAAGAGATTGTGCCAAAAATTGCATCTGTTCAAAAGGAGAAACCACACAAAGTTGGAAGAGGTGGCCGTATTCCTGCAAACTGAAGTAGCTTGTAATGGACATACAGGTATGCAAGGGTATCGATGGTTATATACACACAATACAGAGACAATAAGTCAATTGATCAAATTTTTTGATCCTGCAGGTGTGGAGCTCAGGCGACTTCAAGGATGTAACCCACATGATGCCTACATGGCAGCTGGCATGGCGGACAGTCCCTCTAACGTGATTAAGTGATAAAAGAGTTGAATTTATTCTCGAAATGGTAGTTCAACTTTATTTTTGTCATGTTGACTTTATTATCGAAATGCAAAAAAATCTTCCTCCTTAACCCTCGTGTTGTCTTCCCGTCAAAATTGAAAGTCAACATTTTTGGTTGACGCTTTTTAATCAATGTTTTTAACTTTTTCTTACATTTTTTTGTCCCTTTTTCCAACACATTTTTCAATGTTTGTAACTTTTTTGGATGTTTAACACTAGGTTACACTAACTTATTAACTTTAGATTTACAGTTATTTTTGGAATTTATCGTCAATAAACCTAATTTTTAGGAAATTATACTAATACATAATGTTTGAGTTGGAAAAGCAGAAATTATGAATTATTTAGACTAAAATTAAAGGAATGTACTGTATGTTGGTGGATAATCACAGACCGGAATATGTCAACTTTTACTCAATACTATTCAAAACCTTCAATTTTTTTCTCCAAATGCTATTGAATTAAATAAGACACCCCAAAATTAATGAAAGTAGAGATTTGTACTTGCCAAAGAGTGTTGCTTGAAATCAATCATGTTATTTTGGGTAATTTAAAATAACATTGATCTAGGAAAACGGGTCAATTTGACCCGAGGACAACATGACGGTTCATTTTTCGCCCCCTTGGTCCTAATGCTCAATGTCAAATTTCTTCTATATTTCATAACTGCAAAGTCTTTGATGGCTAAGGGACTTTTTTGCTGATTTTTTTTTTAGGGCTTCATGTGGACCAAACTAAAAAGCTATATGAGACATACAATAATACAATCAAAAATATGTCACTTCTTCCAGTAAATATGTCAATAAACTCAACAAGTCTGGCTCTTCAGGAGTTTCTTGTCCATGTGTGGCCTGTAGTGAAATTGAGTTTGACACCCCTGGTGTACAACAACTGTAGCAACGCACAGTGCTGACATTATGTCGTAAAGCCTGTTTGAGATGCATATTCCGAATGCGCTGTATGCATATCCAAAAGATGCCTCTAAAACCAGAAAAATACAGGCTTATCCCACATTGTCCTAATTGGAAAATGCTAAATTCTGAAAAATAAGCCTTTATTTGGAATATCCAAATGGAACACGCCGTTTACATGACCTGAGGCTACATTTACACTGCTATGTTTTGGTTTAAAAAGGAATATCTTCTGCTACGTCCCCCTTCCCGCTGCTCTGGCGTTTCCGAGCCCTTAAATCGGAGACATTTGGAAACACTTCTGACCCGTTTTGGTTTGGAATCTGCGGGGTTGTGATTCAGTCTCAACCGCCGCAAACGGAGACCTTTGGTAACACCCACACTGACACCAACGTTTCTCCACCTGATTGGGTCTTATCAGTCACGACGTCTCGTTATCTGAGACTAAGCTACTAAAATTACCATAGCAACTACCAGCAACAGGCGGAGTATACTGTAAATGTAGCCTACTGTTTATGCCCAGTATACGAGAATGTTGATGAGATATGAGGTTTGGGTGTGTTAAACAGAGATTAGTTCTTCTACTGGAGGTAAAAAGACTTTAGGGTCAAGGAACTTAATTGTAGCCCTAATTAATTTCTGAATTTAGCCATATTCTGAATAATAGTGGAATATATAAATGTGCATGTAAACGCACTTAGTGCTGCATGTGGAGCTCCAGAGCAGCTTTACAACATTGCCCATGTGTAAAGTCTCCAGCAAAGGATGAGTGGCGACACACCTGCTGGATGCAGTGCGTCTGTGTGTCTGTGTGTGTGTGTGTGTGTGTGTGTGTGTGTGTGTGTGTGTGTGTGTGTGGGGGGTGGTTCTGACTGGCTGTTATGACAGGAGTTATGCTGTAAGACAACCGCTCTTTGCCTTCATTTCACTGAGCCAGGCTGAATGGGACAATACAATGGGGAGCAGGGGAAGGCTGGGATTCTTTGAATATGTGTCATCATTCATACATGAAGGGGGATATTTATCATCAGATTGAGCTGAAGGGCCGCCCTCCTCTCAGCCAGCCTGTCTGTCTACAGATACATTAGTAGGCTGATAGCTGATGCAGAGGGAAATGATAAGTGACTCGTGATACTGCAGGCTACGGGCAGGAATTTATGCCGGCAGGCTTTGCACTTCAATTCTGTGACGCTGGATTTATATATTTTTTTAATAATTTCAAACGGTGGTTTTAGGTTTGGATTTAGATTAGATAGTTAGAATACATAGTTACAGTTTGTGATTTGTGATCAATCATGTAGTCATGGATGAACAATGGCTGATTTTTGCTTTTTCTGTTTTGTGTATTTGTATAAAAGACCATCTAGGCTATACATTCTGTGGTATGAGGCATCGGTAAGTGATGGTCAAAGAATTAGGAAAAGTCATGAAGGATCAAGCTGATAAAGTGGTATTTAGTATGAACCTATGAAAATGTACGGAAGAGAATTAGGGCCACATGTATTGAGTTTTGAGTTGAAAGTCAGAATTCTTAGATTAAAGTCAGAATTCAAAAACAAGTTCCTTCACGGGCTATTTTGCAGAGATACTTAATCAAGAACACTTTGTGAAAACATGTTTCAAACAAATCTTAAGAATCAGAAGTTGTAAAAGAGGAAGAATGATTTTTCTTTTTCTATCTGGCGCTTAACGCCACCCAAGTCTATTGTGATCGGTTTAACCCTCATGTTGTCCTCGGGTCAAAGTGACCCGTTTTCCTATATCAATGTTCTTTTTAATTCCCCAAAATAACATGATTGATTCCACACAACGTTCTTTGGCAAGTACAAATCTCTACTTTCATTCATTTTGGGGCGTCTTATTTAATTTTATATTTATTTGAAAAAAGAAATTGAAGTGCTTTTGAAATAGTATCGAGTAAAAGTTGACATATTCCAGTCTGTGATTATCCATCAACATACATTCCTTTAATTTTAGTCTCAATAATTCCTAATTTCTGCTTTTCTATCTCATAACATAGTTTCCTATAAATGAGGTTTATTGACAATAAATTCCAAAAATAACTGTAAAACTAAAGTTAATAAGTTAGTGCTACGTAGTGTTGTAAAAATGAAAAAAAAAGTGACAAACATTGAAAAGAAGTGTCAAAAATGTTGAAAAAAGGGACAAAAACGTGAGAAAAATGTAAAAACATTGATAAAAAGTGTCATGTTGTGTCATGTGATTTTCAATTGTGTTAGGAAGACAACACGAGGGTTAAAGAACCGCCAATAAACCACAGCCAGGATGCTGTGTCTAGTCCACAAAGCATCCAGACCTTCCTCTGCAGCCCTGCGCAGGAAGGTCTGGCTAAGGTCTTCTGTCCCTATAGCGAAGGCGTGAGGTAATGTGACTCTCTGTCCATGCAGCTTGGAGCCAAGACGGATCGGCAGCGTTCATATTTAACAGTGTTTATGAAAGCAGCTGTTGAGTCAGGAAGTGTCTCCTTATAAAAAAGCTTTGTCTGTGGCCTCTGCTCTGGTGAAACCAGTGACTGGAACACAATGTGGTGATGTGTGAGGAGACAACTTGTTGATAGAGGATGTTACATGCATTGGAATGTGGAGCCTGTCGTTAAGATTTCAGAGAATTTAGACAGTGACAGCAAATAGAGACAACACCCCGCCTATGCATTAATGGTTGCTCACTGACTTGTAATTTGCTATAATATACTTTATTGTTGCTGTCTAATTGCACCATAATTATAGAAAATAGAGTCATTTCAGAACCAACGTAATCAGCAGCTTTTCAGCCAGAGCAACATTTCGATTTGACCCTTTCTAATAGTAATTCCAACCTATCAGTGTCAGTAAAAAAGGCTTTTCTTTTTGCTTTATTTCCTTTAATTTTTAGCTTATCAGCTGCTATGAAAAAAACCCAACATGCATTGTTTTGGATAAGTTGTTAAATGGAGATAATGCTAATTGCTTCAGTAGATTTTTGGAAATGTGCCGTCTAATAGCAGGATCTAAACCTGTAAATACTGGACACTGCTCTTTCAATAACATCGTAGTACTTGGTCCCATAATGACTTCTTTTTGCAGACACTGAGATCCATGTAATATTTCTTCAAGAGTGCTTCACACTTCTCAGGGAACTTGAGTATTGTCAGCTCAGAGCTAAAAAAAAGGCTTTGTATTGTTTCTTTGGTTACAGCTGCGTTTCTTGTAGCCATGGATACCCAGAGCACAGTAATGTAATGTGAAATAAAATAGCTGCATTTGGTCATTAGAACTACAAAATTTGGCTCCAAGTTAGCGCAGTGTCGCATTGTGAGATGGTCCACAAACCGATGTTAGTCACTTAAAGAGTAAGACCCGCATCAGATTCAAAGCTGCACATGGGAGCCAAATTTTAAACAACGGCTGTATTGTACGTTGTGTGTAGCGTTAATGCTGTGTTTGGGATCCTGGAGACACTGGGCCCTCTTCAACATCTTAACATTATTTTATCAGCGACATACTCTAAATTTTTTCTAATTCTATGAAAATTACTCACAGTGTAACATGATTTAAAGGTCCCATGACATGGTGCTCTTTGGATGCTTTTATATAGACCTTAGTGGTCCCCTAATACTGTATCTGAAGTCTCTTTTATATAGACCTTAGTGGTCCCCTAATACTGTATCTGAAGTCTCTTTTATATAGACCTTAGTGGTCCCCTAATACTGTATCTGAAGTCTATTTTATATAGACCTTAGTGGTTCCCTAATACTGTATCTGAAGTCTAATTTATATAGTCCTTAGTGGTCCGCTAATACTGTATCTGAAGTCTCTTTTATATAGACCTTAGTGGTCCGCTAATACTGTATCTGAAGTCTCTTTCCCAAAATTCAGCCTTGGTGCAGAATTACAGCCACTAGAGCCAGTCCTACAATGACCTTTCCTTAGTGTGTGCCATTTCTGAGTCTGTAGATTTTGAGGAGGAGAGGGGGGGGGGGCAAGGTGGGTGTGGCCTTGACCAACTGCCAATTCGTCCATTTGAAAGCCATGATGTCTCTCTCTCTCATAGGTGGGCCAAATTCTCTGGGCGGGCAAAGCAGAGATGTTAAAAACCTCATAAAGTGAAATTTTCAGGCCATGGGACCTGTAAAAGATTTTTACATTTTCAAATGCTCTATATCTCACTAGTTCTATCCAGTGTTAGTTAGTTAGATTTTTTGTAATTGTGTGAAGTTTTCATTTTCCAGCGTACTACAGGGCGTGGTAGGAATTATTCTGCCGAAAATATCTTTACACTTTGCTTTGCTACCTTCACTCAAGCTATTGTAGCCAAATGTAACTCCATAGTGTCTCTTGTGTAACAGACTCAAATGTCTTTAGTCGACAGGTTATTATTTGATCTCACACATTATCCTTTCAATGTACAAACAGTGGCATCTAACTGTAATCACTCTTCTCACACACAAACAAAGGCTCACTTTCCTTCTTCCTTTAATACTTACATATATATTACACTGCCCACTTTTAACACAGTATGTATCACTGAATGCTGCTGAGTGATAATCCATAATAAACGTAGGATTGAAAACTGTTTAGTTTAAAAACATGTACTGTATGTGATATGAAGCCCATAATTCACATTTGGATGACTGGCCCTGTAAGGCCCTAGGTCCCACCTTTGTTTCCATACATTGTTGGTGGCCATGCCACTGTGCAGTGTTACACAAAGGTTTAGGAATGCAGAGGTTTTGGGTTGACAGCACACTGGCCCTCGAGGAAATTGGGCTGCTCTGGCAGTAATTGGCTGAGAGATAGCTTTTAGAAGGACATAAATTATTCACCCCAGCCATCTCTTTCCATCCTCCAGATACGCAGGAAATTGACTCATGTTGTACTGAAAAAACATAGCTGTTTGTTCGTCCAAATTTTTCTCAGCACGACATGTTCTCACTTGGTTGCACTTTGATGGGAACCATCTCACACTGAGTCAGTCAACCTCTTGGCTTGCTTTGTCAGTATAATATTTCAGGTTTATTCTTTGTCTTCCTTTTAATCTTTTTGCTTGCATCGTCAATTATCAAATTTGTCTCCATGCCCCAATGCTATTTTTGTCAACTATGATTAAAATGTATAACAATTAATGTCCTGTCTCTGCCAGCTAACTACCATATTCCTAAAGTCAAATTGCAACCATGAAAATGGCAAAAAAAAGAAGTAAAGAATGATATGCAAATCAAATATTGAAAAGCTAAGCAAATGTTAACATTACATTATCACGTTAGCTAATAACATTAACTTTACTTTCAGTTACCTCCTTTAGCTTTCATGTAGAATGACAACAGAATTGATGTTTTCTGCAGAAGAAGCTTCATGAAACATGTTATCTATTTTCTGAGCCCGCTAGATGGCGCTCTTGGTATAAAGTAAGAGACTCAAGGAATGGGAATTCAGTGTGCTCTTAACTCTTTATTGAACAGAGAGCGCCATTAAGTGGGCTAAGAGACTACAGAAAATGCTTTACGACACTTCATTTGGCTGTCTATAAACCAAAAAAAAAAAAAAAAACGAATCAATAATGGGAAAGTTCATGAAGTTTACTGGGAATTTTGTGAAACTGCAGTACAATACAATGAGAAGTCTATATTATAAATCAAACCCAAATAGCACCGCTTAGCTTACATGGCACTGTAGCCTATATGACACATATAACACAATCAAGCTAGTAAAAACAACCAGCAGCAAGAAACATAAGCTAACTTAGCCTAGCACAATCAAATTAGCTTCTTAGCTGCCTCAATATGGTTACAAAACTAACAATGAGCAATAACCTAATGTTACATAATGAGAAATACTCCCAGACGTCGCCTTAGCAAAAAAAGGGAGAAGGAAAAGCGATCCACTCAGAAACAGATGACTGGTAGAGCTCACACATTCCTGTAGCTGATTACCGCATGGCAATTTTACTTCCTTGTTTCCGAACATGCACTGGTATTATGTTACTATGGTTACAAAGACAAACAAACCACTCTATAAACGGCTGAAACAAAGTAGAAGATGCATTTTTTAAGCGGCATGATAGCTATTTTATATCTGTGTGCAGGCAGGAAATATCTCAGTATTCAACAATTATCAAATGAATAAAATGTGTCTAATATAATTTTAAGTAAAATGTCAAGATCAGCTGCTGGTCGATCAGCTGCTGGTCCAATGGGCCTGTGTGCATGTGCTGTGTTGGGTATTTGGGAGGTCTAATACTTAATCGATATTTGAGTGTAACTGGAATGAGGCCCTTAGGACAGATTTAACCCTTGTGTTGTCTTCCCGTCAACCATAAAAAAAGGTTATTTTTTATACACTTTTTGACACTTTTTCAATGTTGTGGGTGCTTTTTTGATGATTTTTTTCAAAGTTATTTGATGCTTCTAATGTTGACATTTTCAAAGGCCCATTTTTTGTGATTAAAAAAAACTGAAAACGGGCCAAATTTGACCCGAGGACAACATAAGGGTTAAAGAAGAGGCTGTTTCATTAGTGTACGGAAAATGAGTAACATCGTTACACGCATGGCTATGACTTGATGACAAAATCATCATGTATATGTAATAGAAATCTGTGTTGATCCCATTGTTGCATAGTCACAGTAAAACCCTTTAAATGTGGAGTTTTCTTTATTTTATTATAATTGATTAGGGCGTTGGATATCAGACTGATTAATTAAATGATTGGTGATTTATGAGCGCAGTGCTTCATCTCACTGCGTTAATGTATCAAAGCTCTCTGAAGGTTACTTCTCATCTATTTGCTTCGGCTGCCAGCCAGTCTTTCTTCCTGCCAGCTGTCATGGCCATCAGTAAGTGAATAACCCCGTCGACAAATAGCCTGGATAGTATCTCTCAGTCTCCACAGAGTGATGTGAGGGACTAATCAGTGTCTGCAGAGGAGCATTGTGGGGCTGCAGGGAGAGCCATGACAGGAGATAGGCTAGGTATCGACTGTAGGCTCATATCCCTTCTCACACCACGTGTCATTTAACAGCTCACAGTGGCTGCACTCTTATTTAGTGTATATCACTGCAGCGGGTTCCAACGACCACACCGAGGCCTTGCTCTCTCTCGCCATCTTTTAGGCATTTCAGATGCATTGTTGGAGTTACGATGTTTTGTATAATGATCAGTTAATTTTATCCAGTGATAGACTTCATCGCCATCCATTGGGTAAATATATTTCCCTCTTGGATAGACTTTATTACCCAAGAGCTCTGCACGAATCTGAAACAGACCTTAACCTGGCCCATGCAGTACACAACCCCAATCAACTAGTAGTGCTAAATTTCTCAAGCAACCTGATGCCACATACAGCTTTATTATTTATTTTATTATCACTTACTGGCTGTCAGCTGACACATAGGACACTACTAAATGAACATATACTGTACAAAAAGGAATTGACGCAATGAAAGATGGGCGTAATTTCCAGATTACATAATCAATAATTAACAGTAAATTGTAAAGTTGGCAAAATAGATTAGAGGATTATTTAAATAATGGGATTTTACTATTGGTGTTCAAATTAAGCTTCGTGAACCATTTTATCTATTTTCTGAGCCCACTAGAAAAGATGACGCTCTTGGTTTAAAGAAAAAAGGCTGAAGGAATGGCAACTCAGTGTGCTTTCAGATCTTCATTGAACAGAGAGCACCATCTAGTGGGCTCAGAAGATTAAAAAAAAGGATTCACGAAGCTTCATGGGGCTTCATTTGGCCATTTTTGGATTTAACATCTCTGGAAAGTAATCATGGCAGCAGTAACTTCATCTTTGGTCCTGATGATCACCAGTAATCTTTTAGAAATGTGTGCATTTTGACTAGCCACCGCAGTGCATTGTCAGATGACATTGTATTGCTTGCAGCAAAAGTTGAGGACGACTTTCAATCTATCTTCTAGCTTTTATTTCTGCTGATGGAATGGAATGACTTAGATGTGGATTTATTTCACACAGTGCAGTTCTCAAAGAGAAAGAGGATTGTAGAATTTAATGACTGCATTTTTGCCCTGACATTTAAAGGGTCATTTCCTTTCTTTTTTTTTTTCAACCTGGACCCTATTTTCCTGTGCTTTTGTGTATAAGTGACTGATAGGGACAACAATCGTTGAAATTGATCTAATACTAAGCGTGAACGTTGAAACAGGCAGCCATAGACAGGGCTGCAAAGGAACCCTATGTGGCAAATGTGCATCGTCAATTTGGTCCACTAACAGTGTTTTTTCCGCCACTGACAGGCTCAGATTATTATTCTAAGTGTCTGACAACATTATGGAAAGGATCCCTACAGAGATAGACCTTTTTAAAACCTCTTTACAGCTCTGAAGTCATTAGCGCAAAACCCACCAGACTCCATTTAAAAAAAAACACTTTTAGCATGTATAGAACCAACATATTTTCACATGTAAATCAGTACACTATGTGTTTATACTAACCAAAACTCTGTTAGAAAAGTGGAAAGAGAACACAAAAAGACTTCATAGTCAAAGTCATAGTTTAATTTAGTTTCTGTCGACTTTGAATGAAGTGTATTTTACAATGATACAATTACTGTTTTTTTTTGCATGGAGTCTGGTGGCTAAACGCAATTTAGAAAAAAGGATCTTACTCTCTAACAAAAGGACCTCCATAATGTTATGAGACATTGATTGTGAGCCTGTCAGTGGCAAAATGAGCACTTTTCTGGACGTAAACAAGCTGCACGATTGCCCTATTAACTTACACTGTAGCTTGTTTTGTCACTGCCGACTGCAGCGATCTGGCTTACCACTGGACCAATGTCAAAGATTCAGTTACTTTGACACAAAAACAGGCAAATAGGGTCAAGGTTGAGAAAAAAAGAAGTTACCCTTTAATTGTTGTGATATCATCATGTTCATGTGATACCAGTAACATATAACAGGATGTGTTGCATATTTTATTTTGGACCTTATTCATAGTGTCATGCTTTGGCCTCCTTTATTTACTTCTTATAGAAAGTTAATGATTAGCTGATCAATTGTTGGTGTGTAACTGGCTTAAAGGACACAGCTCGGTGCACTCACAGCTTTCAGCTTTGCTCATTTCAGCTAGTGGTGTCTCGGTACGAACCCCCACCCTCGACACCTACAGCAGCTCCTCCCCCCTCCAGCCTGTCTGAATGACTGCTGCCCTTATCTCTGTGGACTTCGGACTCAAAGTGAGAAAGGGCCAACGAAGACAAAATAAAGGAAAGCTTTTAAGAGTGCACTAAAGCTTTGGGGATTTAGACGTCAACACAACTGCTGAATACTCCTTTATCGGTTGAAGAGGGGAGCTCATCACCAGTGCACAATAAACCCATTCAGCAACTGCTCTTTCTTCAATCTCTCTATTTGTCTCTGTGATTGTGTATCTGTTTTCTTCTCTTTTGTTGTTTGTGTCAACTCAGTGGATCCGGCTGAGGGATCCAGGCTAAGGTCAATTAGATTGCAAGTTTCTGATGTCAGACCCAACACCGTGCAGATCTGATAACATTTAAGTTTTAGAGAAACCACCTTCAATCTTACTTCACAGTGACAATTACAGTCAAGCTAGCTTCAGACGGTCTTAGTTGTAAGTAAAACAAATTTTATGCATTAATATATCTGCTGTTCCATACAGTGAGATAAAACTGGAGCTGGATAGTTCCTGTGCTGGCTGGTTTTGGTGATTTTAAAGCTGTTACTTTTGGATGAAATAGTTACATAATGTTGCTTTCAAAAGTGGATAGAAATATACCGTATGCCAACTAAAAAACATATTCTCACCTTGATTTAGTTGATTTAAACCTTGTGTGTGTTGTCTTCCCGTCAACATTTAAAAATCAACATTTTTATTGATGTTTTCAAAACTACGTAATACTAACTTATTAACTTTTAGCCTACAGTTATTTTTGTTTTTTTATGGTCAATAAACCTCATTTATAGAAAATTTTACCTAATGTTTGAGTTAGAAAAGCAGAAAATTATTTTTATTATTATTATTAAAAGATTATTATAATTATTTAGACTAAAATTAAAGGAATGGATGTTGATGGATAATAACAGACTGGAATATGTCAACTTTTACTCAGTACTATTTCAAATACCACTTTTTTTTTTCCAAATGGTACACAATTGAATAAGACACCCCAAAGTTAATGAAAGTAGAGATTTGTACTTGCCAAAGAGTCATGTTATTTTGCATAATTACAATTGAGTAGTTAAAAAGAATATTGATATAGAAAAACGGATCAATTTGACCCGAGGACAACATGAGGGTTAAAAAAAATACAGCCTATAATAATTGTACTGGCAACACCACCGATAGACTCAAAACTAAATAGATAATTTTCTGAAATTCCTAAAAAAAAAAAAAACACAGTTCTTAAGCTATTTTTAGGGCTTTTTTTATCTTCAATTGGCTTTTACTGCCATAAGAGTGGAATAAGCATCCAAAGAAAAAGAAGTTTCTCTGTCAACTCACTGTAAGCTTCGTTCTGAATTCACCCTAATCTCAACCATTTCAACCGAGACAATTCACTTGCTGATCTTCCTTCCTTTCATTCTTTCTTTTTATTTGTCTTTTCTGAGATTGAACACATCATTTCCCTTTCAGAGCTGATTGAATTGAATGTACATTAACCCAAATGAAACCCATTGCTGTGATTTGCCAATGATGGTTTTAGCATAATTAAGGAAAGAGTACAATAGCAGTCCAACGACACTTTGTGTAAAGTATTCTGCATCTGCAGCTAATTGCCATTGCTGTCAATAGAAAGACAAATCCAAAAGCTTTGGGTAATTAAGCCTATCTCTTATTCAGAATCAGAATGGATGGATAGAACAAAGCTTTAAACAATGTCAAGTTAAAGCGTTTTTTTTGAAGGAGAACTTTTATGATATATCTTTCACTAGCATGGACCACGCCACAACCATGTGTTAGTTAAAGATTTAATGAACAATATGAATGTGCAGATGAACATTATGAATGTGAAAATTGATGTGGATGTCGTCCGATGGCTGGTCTGGGAGGATGTATGATGACCGGGTGGAAGAGACTCAGGGTGGGGATCCGTCTCATAAGCAGTTTTCAATAGTCTACAGACCCCAGACGGTACCTAGAAGAGATATGAGAGAGATGAGCAGCAGGAAGGGAAGAGGGGTAAGATGGATGGAGAGGGAAAGGGAGGGTGGGTCAAGCAATCAGAGACACAAGCCTGGCTGTGCATGTGCACGGTATATGTAGTTTTGTCTGGTGATTAGAGGTGTGGTTTAGGCGTGGCCCTGCTCCCGAACCTTAGTTAACAAATTAACTCCATATAATGTTACAATATCAGGTGATCACATTAAACGTGACCAAAGCTTCAAATAATAAAGGAAACGTATGTGAAATAAATCCCTTTGAGCCCAAACCCTCACATGTCAGACCGTCCTGAACACCCCAGTTCCATCCTTTTTTTCCTACTCTCGGCTGACTCTGACATCAACTCGTGCCGTCATCTGCCCCTGTTGCACGTTCCCAGGGAAACCTGTCATCTCGTTTTTTAAGAGAGAGGCATTTCAACAGAGCATCTCAGACAGAGAGGGAACACAGGCGCAACAGCCATGTGCAGCACGAGAAAAACATTAATCATCTCAACATGTTACAAAATACAAAATACAGGTATGAACCTAAAACATGAGCATGATATGTCTCCTTTTAATCAATTTTCATGGGTGTTCTTTATTGTTTCCGATGCTGCTGCTGTATTCGTTCACCGTATCGACGATCTAAACTAACGGGTATTGAAAAAAATGTCTTGTCATTCAGTACCTATATCAATATATTTGGAACAAAAACACAACTTTCACTGTCAACTTTCCAGTCTCCACCTTGCCCCCCCCCACCTCTCTCCTCCTCAAAAGTTACAGCCTCAGAAATGGCGCATACTAAAGAAAGCTCATTGTGGGACTGGCTCTAGTGGCTGGAATTCTGCACCAAGGCTGATTTTTGGGAAAGAGACTTCAGATACAGTATCAGGGGACCACTAAGGTCTATATAAAAGAGACTTCAGATACAATATTAGGGGTCCACTAAGGTCTATATAAAAGAGACTTCAGATACAGTATTAGGGGACCACTAAGGTCTATATAAAAGAGACTTCAGATACAGTATTAGGGGTCCACTAAGGTCTATATAAAAGAGACTTCAGATACAGTATTAGGGGTCCACTAAGGTCTATATAAAAGAGACTTCAGATACAGTATTACCACTAAGGTCTATATAAAAGAGACTTCAGATACAGTATTAGGGGTCCACTAAGGTCTATATAAAGAGACTTCAGATACAGTATTAGGGGTCCACTAAGGTCTATATAAAAGAGACTTCAGATACAGTATTAGGGGTCCACTAAGGTCTATATAAAAGAGACTTCAGATACAGTATTACGGGACCACTAAGGTCTATATAAAAGCATCCAAAGAGCACCGTGTCATGGGCCCTTTAAGTAAAACGCCCCATTTAGAGCTGTGTTGCTCATCTCCATGGCTGCAACAGGAGGTAGGAAGCGTCTGTGGCAGCTTGGCAACAAGTAAATGTGGCTCAAAGGGTCAAAATGTTAGCAACCAAAGATTCTAGAGCGTAGTGATTCTTCATAGCCAAGATTATTTGGTAACAGCACTAGTGACGGTGTAAAATAAAGAATCTTTGGTGCACGCGGTTAACGTGATGAACTCAGTTGTAACGCGTTATGCTCTGTTTTTAAACTCATCACAATTAACACGTTAATGCTGACCGCCCTAGTAGAAATATAAATTAAAGTGATTTAACGTTACAGAGCTCTTTGGTTTCTGTCACATTGCATTGTGGGATACTTTTGCCAGCATAATGTCCAGTGTTTGCATACTGTAATAATTCACTGGAAATAGTATGCAATTCATGTACTACTGTTTTCATACTAAGATTTCGGACATCTAACACACTGTTTTAGCTACTAAATAGTGTGTTAGCGCGCAATTTCCTATACAACCTTTATTTATGGAATTGTCAAAAACCTGAAAATCAGATGAGCTGACTGTAGCATTCCACACATCCAGTAATCAATATATTGGCCCTCAGTGCTCCAAGAATGCACAGCATTTATTGGCTTCTTTTTTTATAGCCCAGACATTCAGGAGTCTGGAGACCTATAAAGCAGTTAGCACATACAGTACATGAAGATAATGTAGCCACATTATCTCACACATATAGTGTTACGCTCAACCTTTCGCACTCTGTAGCTGCAGGAGTGCATCTGCGGCTGCTGCACATAACACCCATCTCTCTCTTTCTGTGCGTCATTTGAATCGCCGTTGGTAGTTGGTAGTAACATTATAATCTTGTGTGTGTACGTAGAAGCTGCAGTAAATGTCACTAAACCGAAGATCACTGCAACTGTCAAACAAGCATAATCATTCGAAAAGGTCGCATCTGCACTTAGAGTGGCTGTAATAAAAAAAAAAGAAAAAAAATGTAATCCTCCGTCATTATGTTATGCACAGCTACAGTACTATAATATCAGTTTCTACACAACCCAACTGTTTGTCGTTGGGACATTACCTTTTACATATACATTATGGTGGCCTGTTTTACAAGTCTATTTTTGTGCCGGTAACATAATATACCCATAAACTATGATAAACAGTGATACAGTGTATCATCAAGTATTCAAGTTAAATGAGGGGTTTACATGAATACTATAATTACATGAATAACATCTATGGAACATTCAAAGACATCACCTTCGGCACTGTGAAACTGTGATGGCCATTTCTTTGTTTGTACAATAAGACAATTATTAAAAAGCAAAAAAAAAAATCAACAGATGAATCCACAATATAATCAGCAGCCCTAAAACATGTCATATATGTCTTTATTTAATAAGTAGAATCCTTTGGTTTTGCTATTTTCTGACACACTGTTCAGTATGTGTTCCCATAATCCCCAGATGGGAACATATACTGTACAGTGTGTACCCTAACTCAGCACTCCTGCCAGTGTTGATAATGAATTGTGAGGAATAGGAAAGCAATGCTACCTTCCAGGCTCTCCTCTCACAACAAATATTTCCGCTAATGGTTGTCTGGAATTTGAAAATCACTCAGCAGCAGTGTATCCTCTCTCTGCTATCGTACCATATCACTCTGAATTCTTTGGGATGTCACAGCCTGTTTCCCCACGAGTTACTTCCAAAACCCAGACTACTGAGCAGTGAGACTTTGCTGTTATTGCCACAGTTTCACAGTAGACCACAGTAGGTTTTCCTATGGCTTCTTTTCAATAATCATGCTCACAGTCTTTGCCAGTGTACTATTACAGGTTTTTTTCCAACACTATTATTGCTTTTTTGACTTTTTTGTTGTCACTTTTTCAATGTTGTGGGTGTTTTTTTGAAGTTATTTGAGATTTACAATGCTGACATTTTCAGTGCTTATTTGGAAGGCCCATTTTTGTGATAAAAAAAACTGAAAACGAGTCAAATCTGACCCGAGGACAACATGAGGGTTAAACTTTATTTTTTCATTCTTCACACAACTTCTAAAAACAACTTCTCAAAGCAAAGAAGACAATGAAATACCTATAGATCAGTCAAATATTCATATAAAGGTTGCAGACCTTTCTCCGCAGCACTGTTAAAGAAGGTCTGACAATGCGAGACACAAAAGAGAGTCGGTTCCTTTTTTGAAAATGCTACATTTCTATTATTGCTTAAATTGCATGCATCCATCAACAAGCTCAACCCATTCACTGCATTTAAGCATATTACAGTCTGGTTTTTAACCCTTGTGTTGTCTTCCCGTCGATATTGAAAATCAACACTTTTGTTGACGCTTTTTATTGATGTTTCTCACTTTGTTTGACGTTTAACACTACGTAACACTAACTTATTAACTCTAGTTTTACAGTTATTTTTGGAATTTATGGTCAATAAACCTCATTTATAGGAAATTACACCTGATGTTTGAGTTAGAAAAACAGAAATTAGGAATTATTTAGACTGAAATTAAAGAAAACTATGTTGATGGATAATCACAGACAACTTTTACTCAATATTATTTCAAAACCACTTCAATTTGTTTTTCCAAATACTATAAAATTGAATAAGACGCCCCAAAATTAATGAAAGTAGAGATTTGTACTTGCCAAAGAGTGTTGTGTGGAATCAATCATGTTATTTTGGGGAATTAAAAAGAACATTGATATAGGAAAACGGGTCCATTTGTCCCGAGGATAACATGAGGGTTAAAGAAAATAATGTTAAAACAACCTAAAACATAGATAAAAATTTTTATAATACATAAACCTGCCTTTCACAACTACACGTTTCAACCTAACTACAGCTCATGCATTACATAAGCCTTAACTGTCATGCTAGGAGGAAAAACGAGAGGACAAATGGGTTGGAACAAGAGTCTTCTCTGAGTGCTATTTCAAAGCAAAGATGTAATTATATACAACTTCTTAAATGTCTTTCTGCATACTGGTGTGTGTGTTATTTTCTGTGGTTATTTTCTCGAGTAAAAATTTAGGGACATCATAACTGTACTATATTGATTTACGTTGTTAACCTTCATGTCCAAAAGGTTTTTCAATTAGCTTCTGAAAAAAAAGAAAAGAAAAATACCCCCAAAAAGTTTCTATTTTCTACCTTCTTTCAGTTTGGGACAAGTCCTATTACAGATACAAAATGCTGCAGTGCAGCAGTGTCAGAAGTAACCAAGCCAGGATGTAACTCGAATCCCCCTGATTGGCGATTAAACAGTTTGAGCTGCAGAATTGATGCGTTTTTGTGAGCCGGGTGAGCACACATGAAAGGCTTGTTGCAGCTGTCTCTACACCTCTGTTGGCAGACAATCGTAATGGTATGGTGAAATGCTTTTGATCCAGGAAGACTGTGGAAATCCAGCACATAGTCACCTACCTGTCTTCCTGCCAAAGCCCACCTAATGACATGTCAAAGACGTTGGACACTTTCTGAAAGACTTTCTGTAATTCAACCTGGGTGTGTTTTCAGGCACATTGCGTGGACATATTCAAAGCTGTTATGAATTTTGTGTGTGTGTGTGTGTATTTTGAATATATTTCAGCAAAAAGTTGTTAGCTGTCACGTAGATTTAACATACCGTATATACTGAAAGGCAGATAAACTGAATATGTATTCGAGCTGTCGGCTGTGTGCATCTGCATGGATGGTGAAGTTGATGGGATTCATGTTGCTCTGGATTTCATTTGAGAAAGGAGGAGCATCAGGGGAAAGTACAACCTGACCACTGCTCTATTTGTATTGCGGGTGTGCTGAGGCAGAAGGCAGTGCCCTTAGTATTGCCCTTATCCCTGGATCCACAGCGATCTATCTCAGCACATAGTTGGCCTTGTTGATGTGCAATCAGTGAAGTTGTGAAGACTGGGCTGGACTTGTTCCAGGTGCTTGCAGTTCAGTAACCACATGGAATCAGTGGAAAGAACAAGAAACCCGTTTGGGATAATCAACAAGAAGCCACAGCTTATTGTAGGGGTGCATTATTTTTGATAACTGCAGGGGTTGGAGTGAATATATCTTTTTATTCCTACTCATGTATTGTTCAGTCATGCTTAGGTTGGACTGTTTGTTGGGGTGTCCCCATGGCCTCGTAGTGCTTATCATGTAAGCACACAATGTCCCCAGTTAGATTTTTGTTTCCTGTCTACCATTACACTCAATTGTGAATTAAAGGCAGGTTTTTTTTTATTACAAATGTCAGTACATGTGGTACTTTGGCTACATTTGCATTGCTACATTTTAAAAACAAATATCTTTTTCCTACATGGAGATTAGTTCTTTTACTGGAACTAAAAACACTTCTGTGTACGGAGATCACTTTAGGCTGAAGACTCTGCATAAAAACCAAAAGTGGCAATGTGAATATGTAACCTTAGGATTGGGCATACACAACTGGTTCTAATTTGGAAGAGTTTTTAAAATTATGATTCCAATGGAATAGTTTTTTTCACTGGAAATTGGTTTCAAACCCAATCATTTGGATCCAGATTACCAAGTGGAGTTATGGTTTTCGCAGCAGCCACCGTACTTCCAGGTGCGTGTTGTGACCTTCTATTATACGCTTTGTGGTTCGATCCCCTTCTCCATGTGTCAAAGTGTTCCTGATAGGGACACATACATTGGCAACCGCATAATTGCTCCCCATAGATGTGTATGGACTAAAGTGTCAGATAAATGAAGTGTAATGTACTATTCTAATGCAATGCATTACATCAAAACAACTAGCAAAAATGCAATAGCTACTTTACAACTGTATTACAGCTTGTGTAGAATCATTAATTTGGACAACAGCACTTTGTTAAATGATAATCATCAAATGTACTGTATGTATTAGTGCAGCTTTCAAGTCTGTAAACAAAACTTTATTGCACAGCCTCACTTGTTGTTGTTCTTGTTGGACCAAAAGCTGACATGCTCTCTCTCTACACCACGGCTTTGTGGATATCTGAAAATAATACACACCTTCAGCCTAATCAGAATCATGCGTTGCGTCATGCCATGACAGTTGCATAAACCATCCCATCACTGAAATATTTACACCCAGGTCCCGTTGACGCTGAGTGAAAATGCGACAAAAAGAAAATGGACATTTATGGAGAGATGACTGGAGGGCAGACATCAGTACAGTTAAAAAGCTCTATTAGGGCATGCATATTGATTTAATTAAATTCAATTTAATTCAAAGGGCTTTATCGGCATGAACGTTTCAATAACAATGATGCCAAAGCATCAGACAAAACACAATAAACAGGTATATGTCCATAAACACAATATTAGGATGGACTTATCTTTGTACTTTTGAATTCTACACAGTATGTATTTGTCATGTGAACCGGCTCTGCAATGCTGATCCTGACCTGGGTTCAACGTGGCTCTGACATGCTTTGCTGACACTGATATGAACGGGTGATATGAGCTTCCAAAATAATTTTAGCATTACAATTATCAATTGACACAAGCTGTGGTTTCGTTCTTTAGCAGTTATGTGCGTAGCTCTTAGGCTACATTAATATTGCTTTTGGTTTTATTCCAAGTTTGGAGCCTAAAGCGACCTAACACGCCCAAACCTAATTTCTCATCAACGTTTCTGTATACCGGGCATAAACAGGAGGCAGCGTGAATACTCCAGCCGTTGCCATGGTAACGTAAGTAACATATGGCGTTTTTCCACTGCGTGCTACTACTCGACTTGACTCTACTCGCCTTTTTTGGTTTTCCATTACGAAAAGAAGTCCCTGGGACCTGCTACCAGGTACTTTTTTTAGTACTACATCAGTCGAGGTTCCAAGCGAGCTGAGGCGATACCAAAAAGTGACGTGAAAACCTGCAAACTACTGATTGGTCGGAGAGGACCGTCACTTATGACTGCGTTTTTAGCAAACAAGAGTGCGGAGTGTGTGTCCGGAACAACCGTGCCATTTAAAGAAAAAAAAAAATCTAGCCAGACACCGACAGATTATCTGCTCTCTGCACTATTCTCACTTTTCTATTCTCACTATTCAATATTAAGGGCTATTATTTTGCATGTTGTTTCCAATATTGCACACTGTTACTTTTTAAAAAAACAAGACAATATATCAAAGAAAAGATTTTATTTAGCTATTCAAGTAGCGCATCAAACCCTCCCGTACATCCCGGTTTTCTTCCTCTGCACCCTGCGACAGTGTACCCCCCGGCTCTGCTGGCCCAGATGCATCCCAGTCATCGTCATAAGCCTCCCCATGACTCTCATAAAGAGTATACAAAGCACAGCAGGTCAGAGCCACAGATTTCACCAGTTGTACATCGAACGCCCAAACAGACGGTCTACTGCGGCGTGAAGGATCTGAAACACACACAGTACACAGCAGACATATTTAGGTGTGTAATCATGGTTGCTAAAGTTAATGTACTTTTATATAGCGTATAGTAAATACTCACTGGGACCCTGAACACATGCAAATGTTAGCTAACGTTACCAGGAAACTTAACTTACCCTTTTGTGTCGGCGTCTGAACTCCGTCAGAATTCCCAAACTCCTGTTGTTTTTTTTCAGCAGTGATTTTTGTTGCTTCCTTCAGCTTCTTTTAAAACATATTTTCTTCTGGCCGAGAATCAAAACTCGGGGGATGGGTCAAACATCACAAACAGAACAGCCCAGTGTCATGGCAGTTGTGAAACGGTCACGTTCAAAAATCGTGACCTGTAAACGAAATAAACAAGAAAATTGTGACACGTACACAAATTAATAAATCAAAATGACGTAATCTAACATAATGTGACAATTTCACAAATTGGCGTGAGACTGGGTTGGTTGCAACAAGCCTAGGGCCCCCTTGTGGCCCTACTAAAATGCTTTGGGCATGATCCATTTGAAATGTCTCAATGATGCTTGGTGATTCAGGGACGTGTTGGTGTGATTTGTGAATGAGCCTGTGAAGTAGGTCTGTTGCTTGCTTGTGAGAATCCCTCCATCTTTGTTTTGTTTGTACGCTGTGCTTTATAATGAGCAATGGGCTTAAATCTTCTAGAACACTGGGGGCCTTGTTGGCTATATTTTATATGCATACAGATACGAGTGGGTAGATAATTCATTTCATACATGCAACTTTGAGATCTGTCTATATTTTTAGTAGTCCCGGTCTGTATTTGTGACAGTATAGTCACTCCACTGTAAGAAAATACACAGGAAGTGGAAGTCATGGATCTATGAACAGTGCATTGCTTCTTTTGATGTAAATGTGTTGAGAGTGAGAGAGTATTGACTGTTTACTTATTTTTTAGTTCAGTTTATTGGTTCATGCATTCAAATACTACAGAGTAATATGCCAATAATCAATAAAACATGTGATAAAGAGAAGAAAAAAACCCTCAGAGGCTTAATCTGGCAATGCATAATCCAATTAAAATAGAAAGAAACAAATACTGAAAAGAAAAGAGATAGAAAAACAGGTACAAACTAGAATTACAAAGGATATCAAATCAACAGAATGAATATGAAAGGGAAAATAATATTAGGAGTTACATGGGTTGTTTCCAAAGACATACCATAGGGATAACATTGCACTGACAAAACCGCTAACATCTTAACAGCTACTTAAATTGTACAGGTGTTAGCTTTGAAAAATCAAATGGGAAAGCATTCCACATCACTCCACCTCTGTAATTTAAACCAAATTGAAGTTGAAATGTTCGACAGATAGAAGGCCTGAGTTTGATGTTGTTTCGAATTTCATGATTATGAAGTTAACAACGTTAAGAATAGAGTTCATTATAGAATTAAGGAATTATCTTGTATACAAATAAAGCAATCTGTAGTTGATTGACTTATTAAACATAATGTTATGTGGTTTGTTGTATTACTCCACTAGGGAACAGACTTACCTGGCCCCTTAAACACCAGCTGGCACCGGCCAGGCCCCTGTGGTTCACATGTGCTGGAAGCATTGCTCCTTTAGTTCATGTCTGGCTCCGGATAATGGAGACTGGCAGGAAGATGAGAGTTGAGCCAGGTGCTTTCTCTTATTGTAGGTGCACTTCACTTCTGAGCGCTGCATTCTCAAAGATACGTCTCTGGCTGAAAATTAAAGTTGTAATATGCGCCATAATCTTGCAATGTTCTTGTCTTAAAGGTCCCATGGCATGGAAATTTCACTTTATGAGGTTTTTTAACATTAACATGTGTTCCCCCAGCCTGCCTTGGGTCCCCCAGTGGCTAGAAATGGTGATAGGTGTAAACCGATCCCTGGTTATCCTGCTCTGCCTTTGAGAAAATGAAAGCTCAGATGGGCCGATCTGGAATCTTCCTCCTCATGAGGTCATAAGGGGCAACATTACCTCCCCTTTTCTCTGCTTTGCTTTTTGGCCAGAGAGTTTGGCCCACCCATGAGAGTGAGAGACATCATGGCTTTCAAACGAGCAAAGTGGCAGATGGTCAAGGCCCCCCCCTCCTCCTTATCAATAGCTACAGACTCAGAAATATCATAGGACAAAAAATGACACATAGAAAACAGTAAAAACAGAAAAAGTGAGGGTGAAATTGTCCCACCACTACTACGTATTAAAAGCCATTCTAAAGAAATAGGTTTTGAGTTTGGACCTAAAAAGAGCTACAAAAAAAGACCATGGGACTTCTAAAAAGAGCAATGACCGGTTGTGCTCATACAGCGTTAAAATCTTGAGACAAATCAAAGAAATACACCATTGTTTTTTCTAGAAATGTAACTGTAGCAAGCAGTTCAATATTATTAATGGTATGTTATTCACATTCATATTTAGACAAAATTATATATCCAGCCAAAAAAGTCGGAACAGCTGTAACAGACGTGCATGTGGCAGACGGGGCGGCTGTGGCTCAGTGGTAGAGCAGTTGCCTGCACCCTGCAGTCCCATGTCAAAGTGCCCTTGGGCAAGACACTGAACTGTGTACAGTGTGTGAATGGTGAATGGTTCCTGTACTATGGGAAAGTGCTTCGAGTAGTTGTTAAGACTAGAAAAGTGCTATTTAAATACATTATTAGCTATAACTTGGTGAAACTAATTCAGTCTGCAGGAAGTCCGGCCTTCATGAAAGTTGAAACGTTCATTGCTTGTCCAAATTGCTTTAGAGAGCAGGTGATTCAAATGTATTGTGTTTTTGTAACGACCTTGACACAACACTGGTGGACTCAAATGCACGACTCCCACTGTTTCCCAAAAAAAATTGCTCTTCAACTTGTACTGCCAATAATGGATTATGCTGATTCTGTGTACTGAATTATACAATAGTACCTCTCTCGCTGTGTAGATTTATTCTTAATTGCTCATTTACAACTCTTCATTGCATAATGTATGAACTTCTTGACTTGCCGTACATAAGAAGAAAGATTAATTGGTTGCAATTTGTCTTGCAACCAAAGTGTGTTCATTTCCACTCTCCTTTTTATTTAAAACAGTTTTTGGTTCCTTTTTCCTCCACTCATCATTTAAGACATACTGTACAGTTTTTTTCAATACCTAATGTTTCTAAGTCCATATCCATAAAAGCTTTTATGTTTAAAGCACCTTTTGACTAGAATAATTTACCAGTAAATATTCGCTCCATTTCATTTTTCAGACTGCTTTTCACTTTACTGAACCACTTAATCTCACTGACATCTTACAGTAAAGCTTGGCTATATTCTGAATGATCATTATTCCCTGTCACTTATTAGGTTTTAATTGTAGGCTCAGTGCGTTTTTTTTTTTTTCACTGATGGCTATTTTGAATCTTTGGTTGTTTGGTTATTTGTGTGTTTGTATATGTGCAATGCATTTTGTGGTATCTTGTTCAAGACCTTGAAAACGAGATGGTACATCTCAAGGGAGTTATTCTAATAAAAAAATTTCAAAGACTCATAACCAGTGAAAAGCGCTCAATAAGAGGAAAAAAACAATCTACCAAAATCAAAGAACAAAACCTGGTTACATGAATAGCTGGCATAGAACTCCTATCACATGGACAGAATAAGATGAACTGGCCCAAGACAAAGGGAGACAAGGACTATTTATACATCAGGTAGGGGGAAAACAGGTGAAACCAATCAAGGGCGGGGTAGACAATCACAGTGGTGGGAAATTGCAGGGTCTGCCGGTGGATACAAAATAAAACAGGAAGTGCACAACAAGATCAGACATGAGTGACTTAACTTAACAGACTTGATGAGACATAACAGTTTTGCAGTGCCGTTCGGTTGTATTGTGTTTTACCTCGTAGTTTTTCTAATATTCAGTGTACCCTTATTGATTGGGGCGGACAAAATATACATATATTTTTACATTAATTATAATCATTCTAAGTGAAACTGTTTGATCAAAATGGAACATTATAAACTTCTTCAAGGTAAAAAAAGATATGGCTTTTGTATTAGAATGTAATACTATCAAAGTCAGTGGCAATTGTTAATGTTTTCCCATGCCACATGAGATGAGAGATAGGTTCTCCTCCAGGTTCTCCGGTTTCCTGCCACCATAAACACATGCATGCTGGGTAACTAGGACTACGGGTGGAAATTTCTGGCTAGAACTGGTGCATTTACAGAAATGTCGATTAATGTGCATTGCCCTAATACAATATTATCTATCGTTAACATCCGTTCTCTTTGCAGGTGTCACTCTATGAAGGTGTGAGGTGGTAGGCGATCAGCAGCAGCAGCGTCAGGACCAACAGTCAGACCATGGACCTTAGATTCAGACGGCTGTCGCCTCTCGCCGAGGGAGCTCTTCATCTGGTGCTGCTGGCCGGGCTGGTGCTGCCGTCTCACACAGAGAGTGAGTACTCATATTCTTCACACAGCTTCTTCACGAGCTTTACCCATCTGTCAGCAGTGTTACAGACAGCTAGGATCCATTAGCTGCCATGGAGGCTGCAGAGTAGGGCTGGGTACCCGGTTCAGTACTTTTTAGGCACGGACCGCATTACCTCCTAGTACCTCGTCATTCGACACTCAATTTCAATACCTAAGGTGGAAATCTCATCAGAGTTAGTGAGCCAATAAGCATGCAGCATGCTTCTACCAAGATCTAATTATGCTGGTGATTGGCTGTCTAACGTCGTAGAAACACACAACACACGAACACACAAAAAACTTTATACAGAAAAATACAGAAAAACTTTATAGGAGCTGAAAAATAAATGTGTGCCTTACTGTGTAATGTTGTAATTTATTTATGTTAAAGGGCAACTGTGTGAACATGTTAACATGCTATAATGTTAAAAAGTAGTTGAAAAGTATTTTTCTCATACTACCCATGACTGCTGCACCTGTATTCACCCTCTGTAAGAGACGCTGTGTAGGAGTGCCTGTCTCTTTAATCCCTCCTCTCGATAAAAGGCCCAGTCTGATTGGCCAGCTCATTTCCTGGAATGTCCGGAACCTCCACTTCATCAAAGAATTTCTAATAAGGGAAGAAGTTCCACTCTCTCAATACTTTCGGCTTCCGAACTGGTTACAGTTCCACTCAGGTTCCACTCACAGGCAGAATGATTGGGACTCTATGGAGCTACACCCAACTTTTCTCAGGATAAAAGTTTTTGTTCAGTAATTTGAATGTTGCATTTAAAAGGGGAGACAAAGAAAATACACACTGCTGGGGGTGGGTGTGAGATTGCTTTATTGGTCTGAAAAGCCTTTTAAAATGTCAATGACGTCATACACATCATACGGCCGGAGATACTGCTTTACAGCAAGCTCTGAGTCTCTATTTGCTCTCGAGGCATTGGCAACACAGCTGACAGGTTAGGCTCTACCTGTAAATATACATGATAGAAAGAGGTTTGCTAATGTTTTATAGACCACGCCAAAAATATTCACCACGCCGAAATATTCACTCAGACATTCTGGCTCCGCTTTGGATGCCGTCAAGCGGGATCTTTGGTCATAATCAGTCCTTCGCTAACCAATCAGCATTCATTAGCAGAATGCTACCATGTATGGGCAACAACCACTCAACCTGGAAGAAATCAAAAGGACATAAGAACTCAACTTTTGACCAATAATCCATGTTGAACTTGCAAAAACTACAATCAAATCTGAGATTTCTCAACAACACTCAGGCGAAAGAGACAAATTTAGCCGTCTAGCTCCATAGACTCCCATTCATTTTGCACTGGATCGCCCTAAATGGAATTTGGTACAATGGCCCTAAATAGGGAGCGAACCGACTTTCCGTAGACGGGCTTTGGCTCGTCACCAATAATGTCTTAACTGTGAAACGGTGCAATCCTTTTGTGAATTTGCCCCCTTACGGTGTTGTTGGTGTAAGCACAGAAGTTAAGTGCCGAGGTTAATGTTACTTATCAGAATAAGAAAAAGGTTTTACTGCCACAATAAGTACACTTATGTGGAATTTGCCTCAGTAAAAGCTGCATACTTAGATAAGAAAAAGAAGCTGAAAACAGAAGCTGAATGGGTCGAGTAAATGCTCACATTTACTAGTGGGAGTTTCTTTTACTTGACACTCCAGACTCTGCTTTAATAGCACTGTGAAGGACTGTATTACCGTGAAGGCATTTAGTCAAATGACTACATAAAACTTAAAACTGTATAAAAGGAGATGAACCAAAGGCTAAACTAAGCTAGGGAACACCATGGGAGGCATTAGAGGACAACCTTTAGGCTCTAAAAATAACCTTTGGACTCCATGAAAACAGCCACAGCAAAAAAAGTAGTAGCTCAGTTCGTAGGGAGTTGGGTTTGGGAAATGGAGGGTCGCCGGTTCAAGTCCCCGTTCGGACCAAAGTATGGTGGTGGGCTGGTAGCTCGGGAGGTGCCAGTTCGCCTCCTGGGCACTGCCAAGGTGCTCTTGAGCAAGGCACCAAACCCCCAACTGCTCGGGGCGCCTTTCCATGGGCACACCCCCCCCCACTCTGACATCTCTCCATTAGTGCATGTATAGGTACTGACCATGTGTGTGTAATTCAGGCCTGTGATAATGTAATAACAGAGTGTAAATTGTAATTTCCTCTTGTGGGATTAATAAAGTATACATTCTTATTATTATTGACATGTTGTTGAGGAATTGGCTAACGCAAATGAGCTGAATGTTTTTTTTTACTAGAGGTTTGAGCATTATGACTGAATGTGACATAGGGCTGCACAATATGACCTAAAATCTAAATCACGATCAATTGCAAATTTTACCTCAGTAACGATAAATTAACGATCTTTTGTTTTGTGAATAGTTTTTTTTTTTTTTGTCCTCAGTTCATTGGCAAGGTTTGTACTGTAAATAGTTTCAAATATTGAAGGTGAGATATTCTTTTCTAATTCTAATGTGCGTATTTTTGTTATTTTTGAATAATTGAAGGAAACGCACAAAGCGGGAACTATTGGGGCTATTTATTGGAAATGGATAAAATTGAAATTGCTTGACATTAAAATGTCATGGGGAAAAAAGTCACATTTTAGTTTTATATAAAAAAAATCACTTTTTGACGTTTTCAACACTACGCAACACTAACTTATTAACTTAAGTTTTACAGTTATTTTTGGAATTCATGGTAAAAACAACTCATTAATAGGAAATTATACCTAATGTTTGATTATTTAGACTAAAATAAAAAAGGAATGGAATGTAAAGGGATGGATTTTGATGGATAACCACAGACTGTAATATGTCAACTTTTACTCAATACTATTTCACAACCTCTTCAATTGTTTTCAAATGCTAGAAAATTGAGTAAGACACCCCAACATTACCCATTAAAATCATCCCAAAGAGCATTGTGTGGAATCAATCATGTTATTTTGGGTAATTACAATTGGGTTGTTAAAAAGAACATTGATATGGGAAAACGGCTCAATTTGATCCAAGGACAACACAAGGGTTACACAAATCAGCATCAACAAGCCCACAGGTCCAGATGGTATCTCTGCTTGTCTGTCACCAACATGTGCAGATGAAATGACACTCCCACTCCACGCCTGTGCTCACCCTCATCACACCTCACCACAACACATAATGAAATATCAAAATGTAATACATATATACTTAATTATGTAACTACACCCACATTATTGAATAATCTGCCTCATTTATGTAATATATTTAGTGATGTGTATCGACCAATAGAAGTACTAATCTACATTTTTACATGATTCACGCTAGGATTCATCATAAAAAACATGGCAATGCTATAAAAAATGAATGAAGACAGCTATTTTGCTTGGTTCTTCCGTAATGCACCATATTACATTTTTGTAAAAAAAAAAAAAGAAATGCAACCATTGCGTTTTGTGAGAACATAACAGGCGTTATTACATAATGCATTGTTAATAAACCCTGTCCATGGGAAAAAGGATGAAAAATCCAAAACAACAATAAACCTTAGAGGACTGTGAGGTCCCTAGAGGCAGGAGACACACAACAGTGACTTAAGAGGAGAGATATCATGGATGGAGACAAAGTTTTATTTATATAGCACCTTATAGACTTATTTTTATTTGTTAATTCGATTTTTTGTTCATTTGCAGAGACACCGTGGCGCCATCCTGCGATTGTGATTTGTTTAACCCTTGTGTTGTCTTCTCGTCAAAATTGAAAATCAGCACTTTTGTTGATGCTTTTTAATCAGTGTTTTTAACTTTTTGTTACATTTTTGTCAGTTTTTTCAATGTTTGTCACTTTTTGGGACGTTTAACACTGCATAACACTAACTTATTAACTTTAGTTTTACAGTCATTTTTGGAATTTATGGTCAATAAGCCTCATTTTTAAGAAATTATACCTAATGTTTGAGTTAGAAAAGCAGAAATTAGGAGTTATTTAGACTAAAATTAAAGGAATGGATGTTGATGGATAATCACAGAGTGGAATATGTCAACTTTTACTCAATACTATTTTAAAACCACTTTTTTTCTCCCAAATGCTATAAAACTGAAAAAGACACCCCAAAATTAATGAAAGTAGAGATTTGTACTTGGCAAAGAGCGTTGTGTGGAATCAATCATGTTATTTTGGGTAATTAAAAAGAACATTGACATGGGAAAACGGATCAATTTGACCCGAGGACAACATGAGGGTTAAAGAAATACCAATAAACCAGAGCACGCTTTTCTCCTATTCTGGAATGCTGTGTTGACTTAACAGACCTTTCCCCGCAGTGCTGTGGAGGAAGGTCTGGCTATGCGACACTAAGCTAATTTGTCGTGTGTAGTCTCTTTTTAAAATGCCTCTTGTTAAAGTCTCCTGGCTGCGTGTTGAATCTGTCTGTGTAGTTACTCAGATACTCTCCACAGCTGTACCCTGCATCCGGTAATATGAGGGGAAGAAACAGTAAAAAGGTCACAACAACATGCATCCCCCATTATGAGCACTGAGTCAGGGTTCATGGCTGGGTTTGGAGACTAAAAAAGGATCCGCATGCATTGACCAGAGCCTTGCTAATGCGATGATGGTTCTTTACGTCTCCCATGAGAATTCCATTGAACCAAGTCAGCTATGATTAATGAGCACAACATCAATTTTGGGGATGGCAAATGCAGTAGAGGTGAAAGGCTGAGTAGGAACGTGGAAAATGTAATTTCACATTAGTCTAGTCAGTAAGAGAAAGGAGTTTAACATTATACACAGCTGACAGGAGTTAGTTAATCAAGCCTTGAGACAGATATTCAAAACGTGACCATTGATGTCTGGTTTGAAAAGAAATATCCGCTGCCACGTTTCCCACCTCTCATTCCCCCTGCTCTGGCGTTTCCGAGGCTCTAAACCGGAGACATTTGGAAAAACATGGGGTTGTGTTGCGCTAAACACCAAAACGCAGATGACATCAAACACCAGATCTATAGAAAGACAGATAAAGTCAGCGTATGATGCATGGTGCATCAATTAATCCTTCAATTAATCCAACCTCTCTGTGACGGCAGGCTTTTCGGCCCACCTTTAAAGCGTCCATATTCTGCTCATTTTCAGGTTCATAATTGTATTTTGAGGTTGTACCAGAATAGGGTTCCATGGTTTCATTTTCAAAAAACACCATATTTTTGTTGTAATGCACATCGCTGCAGATCCTCTTTTCACCCTGTGTGTTTAGGTCTCTGTTTTAGTTTTTTTTTCTAAGTTTGTGTGTGTGTGGAAGCACCAGAGACACAAAATAACACCCCGAATCCCAGAAAAAGGGATTTTTTTCATAATTTGGGCACTTTAAGCGTGGCTGTTCAGAGCAGCTACTGTACATATACATTTTTGTTTAGACATGGTCAGACAACACCTTGTATGAACTTGCTCTTTTAAGCATACTGACACCTTCTATTGTCTTCGTGTAATTGAGACATTTTTTTTTAAAGCAAGAAGTGCTACCTTGAAGGCACTCAATTTTCAATTCAATTTTATTTATATAGCGCTAAATCACAACAACAGTTATCTCTTTTCATAAATGAGCAGGTCTAGACCGTACGCTGTGATGTTATTTACAGAAACCCAACAGTTCCCACCAAGAGCAAGTACTAGGCTACAGAGGCAAGGAAAAACTTCCTTTAAGAGGAAGAAACCTCGAGCAATACATTGCGTTAACCTGTTATGGAAATGGTTTAGTCAAATTAAGATTTATATAACTTATGGTAATGTCATATATTCAGCAAGACTTGTTTGATGTATGATATGTGCAACATAATGTGAGAAATGAATGTTATGCTAGTCTTTCGTCCTTCTTGGCCCCTCTGAGCATCGTACCGTACCATCACAAATAGATGCGCATTAAAATCCACTAAAATGCTCTTCACTCCCGAATGTACCGTTCCCTGCTAACTAGGGCTGGGACGATGTGCTTTTGTCCCTTCATCCTTTTGTTTTGCGATTCAATAGTATTGCAATTTGCTTTTCCTTCTTTAACAAAAACAAAAAAGTTGAAGAATACACTTCTAGAGACAATATAGTATCAGACATTTCTAAAAAACTGATTATTTTCAATGAACACCACATGGATTTTTATGCTTTCGTTCTGTTTTGTTGGAAATGGATACTATGCTAGTGCTACTATATTAACGGAAAATATTTACGTGAATCAATGCTAAGATAAATACATTATTTTGATTCTAGGGAAAATAATTCATTTTTTTCCAAAATCTTGTCCTGACAACAACAAAATACAGTATACGTAAGTCTGTTTCTTTGTGTCTATGTATGTATGTGTGTTGTGTGTTGTAGTAAAACCAAACGCCAGGTGCAGATGATTTTAGAAACACTGCTGATGCATGCTGGGAGCAGTTCTTAGTAATTAGGCCAGGCGGAGGCAGGGCGAAGCCTTTAAGCCTCAGAGGTCCTCAGAGGGCAATGTTTCTAATACAACAGGTTCATTATCGGGACTAGTTGCTTTATGGCTGCAATGAACACATTGTGTAATTTCCTTTATAATTTAGCAGATAGAAATTCATCAGAGGGGCTGTGTCAGCAATTACCTTCCTGTGTGAGCACTGCACTCCAGAGAAAATGAGAATCATTAATTTCTCACTAAGAGTTGAGATTTTGGGAGATTCTTATAGAAACCAAACTCTTTGAACCTAAATCTCGTGAGAAGAGTTGCACAGACATCATACACATAGTGCTGGAAGTAGCAGAACTGTTTTTCTGCAATAGGATAGAATACAATGAAATTTATTAATTCCCAAAAAGGAAACCAGTTGGCACAGTTAGTACACTGTGTCTGCAATACGGCTGAAACTAGCAGTTATTATCATTGTTGATTAATCTGTCTATTTCTCAAATAATGTATTAGTTAGTTAGTAGGGGTGGGAATCACCAGACGCCTCCCGATACAATATCATCACGATACTTATGTCACAATATGATATTATTGTGATTTTAAACTTTCGGCGATATATTGCAGTTTATTACCTTTTTTCCAACTTCTAATTTTTCCCCAATTTCAAAGGACGTCCCCAAAAGGAAACTTTGTCAACATCTCAATTCAGTTCATATCACTTCAGTTTTATTGCTGCCAAATGGGATTGTCAAGCAGACAAACTGACCAACACATACTGTATATAATAATAGATTGATACTTGGCGCCTGTGTATCGATACAGTATCGACACTGAAAATATCACGATACTATGCTGTATCGATTTTTATAAGTAACAAAATGTTTAAAAAAATCTGAGTTTTCCAAAGCCCAAGATGGCGTCCTTAAATGTTATGTTTTGTCCACAACTCAGTCTACTGTTATAGAGTGAAGAAACAACCGAATATTCACATTTAAGGAGCTAGAATCAGAGCAGTTTAATTTTTTTTTTTTTTATAAAATCAAACAAATCGATTATCCAAATATTTGGTAAGTCATTTAATAGACATTTCTCCATTTATGTGAGTGTATAATTTTCAATTCAAATTTGAATTGTCACATACACCATTATACACAGTACTGTGTGTGCATGTGTGTATTTCGGGCCTATGTGTAATGTGTAAAACAATAACAATAGAGTGGAAAAAATGTAATTTCCCTATGAGAATCAATAAAGTATGTCTTCTTCTGGACAACATCAATTAATTCATAAATCTTTGCCGGTCTAGTCGACAACCGTCTAACATTGCCAGACCCTCCTCTACAGCACTATGGAGAAGGGTCTGGCTAGTCCACAGAACATTCCCGAATAGGAGAAAAGCATGTTTTTTTAAACCAAACACAATCGCAAGTGTCTGATGGAGCCACGGTGATCTGCCAAATAGCCTTGGGAAGGAACTTGGAATATGTGTACATTCCAAAGTTTTTTTTAGTCGTGTGATCAGTATAACTCAGATTGGACAGATAGTCTAGCTAGCTGTCTGGATTTACCCTGCAGAGATCTGAGGAGCAGTTAACCATAGTCCTCAGAAATCCACCGGAGTTTAGAACACCATCACAGAGAAAGAGGAAGGTGACGAATATCTGTCCGAAAATGAAAGACATTTGAAGGAATTTCCGGCTGCAGGAAAATCGACGTCCGTCCCAGAAGGACTGTTGCAATATCGAAGATTCTCTGAATTCCTCCAAGGGCTGAGTCCTTCATTTTTCGAATTTCCCATGGACAGCAAAGGATGCATATGTGTATCCTCTGCAGTTCCAAATCACCCACAATCCTACCAAGGAAGGACAATGAGACATTGAGACAGGCTTATGTCGACAAAGACATAAACACAGCAAGCACAATACTTCTACACGATAAATAACACCAGGCAGAGTCACTGAAGGGAAGTACATAGTTCCAGTGCAACAACAATAAGAGGGTCAGTAAAAGCCAAGTATACAGTCATTAGGTTAGAAACCTAAATCATTAAAAACAAAAAAAGTATTAATCTGTCAATGTACAACCACGTAAACAGTATGCAGTCCATAACAACTTAAGTAATTGCCCCATACAAAGAATGAATGAATAGACATTACATCAACATTGCTCATTAAAAAGCCTAACTGCTGCAAGAACAAGACGTCCTGGACCTTTCACTGGATGAAGATACAGTGCAACACTCCAAATCTTTCTCCTGGGTCTTTGCTCTGCGATGGTCTCCAGGAAAACGACAGTTTAGCCCTGAAATAGATCCTGTCTTATTGGTCAGATTACGGTTTCTGTTTCTATCCACAGCCGTAAGGCTGCCACCCCGACAGACAACAGCAAAGATCTCGCCACATAATCATCAGATCTAAATGTTTGTGTAGCATCAAAATGATTCCAGTGGTGCTTGTCCATGTATCCATGGTCACAGGACCAACCGGAAGACTCTCCTCTATCCATTTGTATAAAATCTGGTGGACATACAGGCAAATAGCTCAATGTCAAATTATGTAAAGCTCGTCCTAGAACATGAATAGTACCACTGTTATGTAAATTGATGTAGGAGCCCAACAAAATCCCCCTTTAGCATCTGTATGGAACAGCTTGACCGCAGTGCTGAAAGATGACGTAGTATTAAGAGAGACAGCGGTAAAGAGTAGTATGAAAGACATAAAATCTGCGTAAGGGGGTTGGTTGCGGGGGTGAATGGGTCAAACAACACAGGACTTTCACCCAGGAGACAGGGGTTCATGTCCTGTCTTGTCCCATGTCTCACTGAATGGTACATTTTATAACCCCACCCACAATCTTTTCCTAAACCGAACTGTCCCATTCTTGTTCAACATGTCAGTTAAACCGTCGTCCCGACCCAGAGCGTCAAAAACAGACGCCAAGAATCCCGATCAAGCGCGTCTACATATGACGCTAAAGGAGATTTTTTTTGGAGTCAATACGAAACGCCAAAGACATCTGGGGGCTGTCTCATAAAAGCAGAATTTGTGAATCCAGGATAACTTATAAAGCGAGGCTTGACCTAGTCTAATCTGTGCATCCTGGCTAGGTGCGTTTCACGAAGGCCAAGACAGGCTGAAGTAATTCGGATAGATGTGTGATGTTTCCTTAATAGACGCCGAGGTCAATCACAGATTTACTGTTGCTAAAATGGAGAATACACATTGTTCATACTTTATACAGAGTGAGCATACTTATTGTGGAAGTATGATAACGTGAAACACATTATGATCATGGACCGACTGAATGCGTAAGTAGCCTAAAAATATATATTTACTGACCACTGCTCTGAATTGAAACCGTCATAATCATAGTTTTCAAGAATTCATCTATTTTATTTGAACAAATGAACCATTGTAGGCTACATTTTGCCTTAAAAGTGAGCAGAAGATAATGTTCCTCACGCTAGAATATGATGTGTAAATATCTCTTTCACTCTCTGTCTTCATATTTCTCTCTCAGGGGCTAAAATGTAAATTACCTAAGTCATATTACCTTCCACTGCTTGCTTTTAATGCAAAGTGTACAACTGTTCGTTTGTGAAAATGAAAGTGACTCATTGAATGGTTTTAGTAAAGAGCAGTAGTCTGTAAATGTATAATTTTAGATTAGACCATCATTCAGTCTGTCCGCTATTATAAGCCACGCTTTTTTATTTTTTTTTTCATAGAGGCAGAGTTTTCTTCTTTACATATATTATTTGCTTCCTCGTATATGGTCATAGAAAAGAAAGACACTGAAGTAATTTGACACTAAAATCTAGAAAATATAAAGAGAATTAAGTGACAAATTCCATGCACACTATGAACATGAATGTAACAGACTCAAGAAAAATATAAGATCAAAAATGAATGTAATAGTACAGTGAGTCTAAACTATACAGTTATTGGTTCAGTGAACTAAGACTATAATTTGGGAGGATTGTACAATTAGGATATGTTCTTAAAATTGTAAAAAGTCCCAAATTATATTCGTAGTTTACTAGACAACACAAATTGTGTGCTAAGAATATAATTTTATTGAATCCTTTATTGTTAAAGAATACAAAAAAAATATGAATCAACTAATTCTTAGTAGTCTAATAATATAGTGTCCTTTGTAACTGACTTCATTTAAAAACACATTTGGCAACTTTATCAGCCTTTTCTAATTATTGCAACAAGTGCCGTAATATATTAACCAAATTTCTAACAACAATATAAACAGCAGTCTTCATGCAGCAATACAACAGTAACAATGTCACATGAATAATTATAAAAACAACAATGGTCACAACTTTACATAATAACAGTGAACAGCAATATGGAATAATAAATCCTGACCGTTCAAAACAAATCTCCATGGTAACTTAGATGCCTCTGCTTTTGCAAAACCGAGTCAAGGCTAAATTAAGCCAGGATAACTGGGAAATCCCAGCTTAATAACCTTATCTTGGTTTTGTGAAATAGCCCTCTGACTAGAGTTGGCCAAACATCCCCCTATTTGACCATTCAGAAGGTGAATACCAAAAACTAATACTGAAACAACCCACCCCCACAACGACACATTTTTAGGCATTTCATAAAATATATATTTAATAGTTATTCCTTATCTCCTATATTAAGACCCCCTACCTGACCTGACCAAACGTTGCTTTTTGATGCCATGGTAGTGGGAATGTGTTGGAAAAAAAGAATACCGCCTCTGCCTATAGGAGCTTTGTGGTTATGATGTATTACGCTCTAAAATACAGTGTAGTGTTGATGTTTGTGGTTGTGGTGTTTCTGCCTGGGAACACTCCATCGCATAATATTATACAGTTTTAGTATTAGCACTTGATCGGATGCAATGGATTTCCCTGCTGTGCAAATACAGAAATGTGGGATGTTGTGAATGAGATGGATGGATGGATGTAAATTTGGATTTGAATACAGTTTATCACACAGAGTCCATTACACATTGAACTCCACATGGTGAAGAAAATGTGCTCTTTCAGTGTAAAAGTGATGTCTGTGTGAGGCGGTTGCATGTTAAATACCGGCTCTCCACAGAGAGGTTGTTGTGTCAGAGGGTCCCTGTCATAATGCTGTAGAGACGAAATGTCCCTAAATCACACTGAGTACAGCTCACACTCTTTTGAGTTTACTCATGGTAAAAAAAGAAGAAAAAACGAGTTGGTATTTGAAAGGAGTTCAGGCTAGATTTTAAAACAAAAGAATAATGCCTTTTCAGATATTTTAAAACAGTTGAGCACAGTTGAATATTTTTTTCCAGCTTAGCTGAACCTGTAGACTTTTCAATATAGCAAGGTTTTCAAAACACTTCTTTTCAAAAGGTATTTAATGACCTATGCAGAGGTGTCAAGTAAAAAAGTACAAATACTTTGTTAGCTCACTTAAGTAGAAATTTTGGTAGAAATCTATACTTTACTGCAGTTATTATTTTACAGCAGACTTTTTACTTCTACTTCTTACATTTTCACTCAATTATCTGTACTTTCTACTCCTTACGTTTAAAAAATAGCCTTGTTACTTCGATTTCAGTTTGGCTTGGTTTCATGCTGCCTTGTCTTCGTTAAAAAAATAAATATATATAAATGGCACCATCCGCATAGAATGAATCTCTCACAGATTCCTGCAGCTAAGCGTGAATGTACATTTACATTCCAATAAAGGCTATTGATGACATGCCTCTGCAGTTTGACTTTTTACAGCATAACAATACTTATAGGTGACTAATCATCATATCTTCCGCTCCATGAAACACATGTTAATGCTCAGTAGTACAGTAATAATGTATTTGCATTGTACTAAAATGCATACATTTCAATGGGCATAATTGCAGCTGAAACAGGTGCATACCAAATTTTTCAACATTAACGTTTTAATATAACATTATGGCCTTTAGAAATATGTTTTTTGGGGGGGAGATTAGTGCACTATAGGCCCACTGTGGCACGACCTAAGTTTTTGTCTTTAATGGCATTTTTCCCCCCTAATATTACTTTTACTTTCATACTTTTAAGTAGTTTTGAAACCAGTACTTTTACTTGAGTAAAAAGCTTGAGTTGATACTTCAACTTTCTTTTAGTCTTTTTAAACCCTAGTACCTATACTTCTGAGTATTTAATGTGAATACTTTTGACATGTCTGGACCTATGTAATTAAATTCTTACCAAACTAAATACTAGATACAAATAATAAAAAAAAAAAAAAACATGCAATTAAATGATACAAGGTTTGTTTTTTAGCCCAAAGCACTCCGGTCGCACCCTACTTTAGCTCGACAGATTATGCAATGTCTAGGCACTTATTGCACTCTAAAAACCCATACCAAGGCTCTTGAGGCCACGTTTTTATTTGTGATAATTGGTTATATAAACAACAATGACTTGCCTTAACCCTGCTATTCATTTTATATTCGCTGCCCTTGGGTTAGATCATAAACAGATAAAATATAGCATACCAGTTATATGGGAATGATAGCTTCATTTCTCATTCAAACCCAGTGAGGCCTTAATATTATCCAGGCCTCTTGACTGTCTCAACGTTATGGGGGACTGGTTGGAAGACTACAATTTACAGTTCTATAGATGACTGGGGTTCTGGTTGTTGCTCTGGGAAACCTCGCCCCCGATCATGCATTGGGCTTCTTTTCTCTGCTGTCCGCTCCAACCTCTGTAATTTAGGAGTGATATTTGCTCAATCTTTGTTGTTCTACACGTATGTAAAGTGGCTGAAACGATCCAGTTTTTTTACACTTCAGTAATATTAGTAAACTGAGATCTGTAATTTCATCTACTGAACTTGAGATGCTTATAGATGCATTCGTCTCATCTCACATTAGTCTACCTCAACAACGTTTCATTTCTAGAATTGGCGATCTATACTCCGGTGGATTTCTGAGGACTATGGTTACTGCTCCTCAGATCTCTGCAGGGTAAATCCAGACAGCTAGCTAGACCATCTGTCCAATCAGAGTTTTCTGTTGCACGATTAAAACAAAAAACTTTTGAATGAGCACGTTCCACCAAAACGAGTTCCTTCCCGAGGCTATTTTGCACCGCCCAAGACAATTTTGATTGGTTGAAAGAAATGCCAAATGTTTTTTTTATTCAATATTGGAATGCTGTTTAGACTAGGCAGAAGGTCTGGCAATCAGAGACTATTCTCGCATTGACAATTGAAACAATTTTCTTCTCAGTAAGTCTGAAATTTTCTCTCTAACGTACTGAGCATTGTGCGGTCAGGCAACTGCATATGTGACTAAACTACTTCACCCATATTCACCAGCTCACTCTCTTAGGTCTAATATATTAAATTAGCTTTCTGTTCCACACACACTCTTTTGATTCCATAGCACCTGGATCAGCGGTTTATCAGTGGTTTTCCTTCATTGTGAAGTGGAGTGGAGATTTTCGTGATCTTCATTTGCACGTTTGCATGAAAACAGACAAGTGGAGGTTTGGGCAGCCGAGGAAGTGAGGAAGAGGAGACAGAGGAAGTGATTTGTTTCTACTGTTGCTAGTTTCGGGATTCTGATTGGCTAACATGGGCTTGAGCGTCTCCTTACACTGCCGCATACAGGTTTGGCATGCTCTTGACGGCATATATACATGGGGAGGTGTAACAGAACACTTTTCTGAAAACTGACAGGTGTGCACAATGTTTGAGCTGTCCGTTTATGAAAACAGCAACCCACGTCTAAAGGTAGTCTCAAGGGAGGCTCACTGGACTGTCTTACACTTTAAAAACCACTGACCTAGACCATGGAACACTCTTCCTCCTCCGGTACTGTCTCTCAAACAGGAATTATGATCTGGACTTTATCTATTATTATGTAAATGTTATTTACTAATTCACTTTTTATGCATTTACGATAATATATTATGTGCTCGTGTACATCTTTATATGCTTTTAAAGCACTTTTTAGCCATGAAAAGTGCTTTACGCATAAGTCTCACTTATGTTACTTACCTTTTCCCTGCAATGTTAATGAATTCAACACAGCCTTCAAGCTGCGGCTAACAGCCATGCATACCCATGGACAAAAACATCCAACTTCCAAAAGCAGCCATTCATCACAGCCTGTCAGCAGCCTGAGCACGTGAATCCACAGCCGTGTGCTTATTAAAAAATGACTCACAACTTCACTTTGAGATGACACCTGAACCCTAAACAGCCTCGGCAAGATCCATACGAAAGTATTGACAACTGGTGAAATCCTCCAAGAATATAACTATGATGCAAACTCTTAAGAGAGTTAATAAAACAGACAGAAAACAGGAAGACAGATGAGAGAGAAGCCTGTTTGGTAACACTTTATAGGGTTATTAATAAAAAGTAAGCTGACAGTTAATTGACAATGAAACAATGAAATGCTAATTAATAATGTTGACCAATTATTAGTAATGCTATGTTAACTTATAACTCATTATGGATGGGTATTATACAGTTGTGATCATTACAATACCTTGTTAAGGGTTTATGAATGCTTAAAGCAAAGCATCTATGAAGATTATTTTGATGGCTATTATCAGTGCTACAATAATTACATATTCATATCTTTTAAAGATCGCCGAAAAAAATTTGACGGGCCCATTCAAAAGTGCTTTGTAATTTATTAACTTTAAGTAATTTTTATAAGCATTACTTTATAAGAACATCCAATTAGTATGCATAGCATGTATTATCTGATTACTATTTGAATGCATTAACAAACTATTTCTTATGACACTAATCAAATAACATAGCATAGATTGTAATATAACATTATCAATCATCATTCCATTGTTTAACAGCAAAATAATGTAACTAAAATTGAATTAATTATCCATTTACTATTTATTAATAATGGTTATTATGAAGGTTAACCCAACTTGTGGGTAATGTCACGGCATCATTAACCAGGGGAACTTATGCTTGCACATACAGTATGATACTAGGAAAAGCATTGACACATCTGTTTGACATGAATTGTTACATGACCAACAATGACCTCCCTCAGTATTTTACAAAAAGCTTGAACTTCATTCTGGACTGCGTTCTGTGCAAATGAAGCAATTTAGAATTTCCAGTGAGCCATCAAGTTGATGGAGCTATGTAAAGCGTGAGAAAGCATTCTTCTGGTGTAAGAAGTCATCGGCTCTAATGTCAGGATCCGTCACTGGTCATTGTTTCGGGTTGGTCCTAGTCTAGAATAGAATAGAATAGAATAGAATGCCTTTATTGTCATTATACGCAAGTGCAGTACCTGTGCAATGAGATTGAAGCAACCCATTTACAGTGTTGACACGAAATATAAAAATACAAAATATAAGGAAATAAAATATAAAAATATAAAGTGTAGGTAGATATAGGTATACAGAGCAACTATATACATACAGTATGTAAAAATGCTTTGTGTACACATTGTGTGAAAAGTAGTTAGGTATTAACAAATAAATAAATATTTCACTGTAATGAAATTAAATGGTTAAGTACTAGATAAAACATAAATATTGCACAGAAATGAAATAGTATGAAAGGAAATTGCACAGAATTCCAGTGTCCTTTTAGGTGCTATATAACAGTATTGCACAGTAGGAGGGAAGAAGGAAGGCTGTGGAGTGAAGTCAATGCATGCGTGAGTTCAGGGTGGACATGGCCTTTGGGAAGAAACTGTTCTTGAGACTGTCTATGTCGACGACGTTCCACTTCCGGGATTGTTCAGGTGCTGCCAGAAATTCCGCCGGATGTCCGCATCCTGCTTTCTTTGTGTTGGCATTCTGAACTCAGGTCGATTTACTATCTGTCGAAGCTGAGTTTTCTGTTGCACAAGTAAAACAACCTACAAAAACTATTTCTTCCATTTTCCAGATTTTCCGTCATTGTGTCTGGGGCTTAGCGTGACCAAGACAATTGCGATTGATTTAAAGAAATGCCAATAAACGGTTTTCTCCCATCCCGGATTGCTCTGTGGACTAGCCAGATCTTCCTTCCTGGCAGTCTGGAGGAAGGTCTGGCAATAGGAGACTAGGTTAGTCCTGAATTTGTGCTGTGACGTATCCGTGAGACATGTCAGACTACATGTGTCCAATCAGAGTTTCTCATTTTTCCCGACTTGCCTGATGTGCTGAGGGGATCAGTAAGGTGCCAGAGACTATATTTACAGTTCCAACTGGCAGCACCATCATTCCTTTTTCATTATGAAACATTTAAATGTCAATGTCACCGAACACGTCACCCAACATGAGAATGCCCATTTGCCCCATGGGTTACATTTCTGCCCCGTCTGTGGCTTACAGCGTTCACGCTTAACGCTGGACCAATGTCAAAGATTGTTGTTCCTATCAATTACTTGCACACAAAAACATAGGTAAATAGGGTCCATGTTGGAAAAAAAAAAACTGTAAAAAAGACGCCGATGTTGGCGTTTTGGGGTCTGGTGGTAGGAATTTTCATAAAGCTGATTCAAATATGGACTGTGAGAATTTGAACTGAGGCCTTAAGGTAGTAAAATAAGACAGTACAAAAGGAAATTGCATTAGTTGAAAGTATTTACCCCTAATGTGATTGACTGATGCATTTGCTGTCTTGTTTGCTAAAACAAGACAGCAAATGCATCGGTTGGCTTGTTCATTAAAATGCCCTTCTTAATTAGCTTTCTCTTGAGAGTCGATAGTATAATTTCACACCGAAATTTGTATTCTAGCGCTCACAATGTTCTTATCCAGGCAGCGCTCGCTTCATGGCTAGTATGCCTTAACCTTCCATTTCCCCTACACATCTTGGATTTGCAACTCCCCAGGGTAACATAAACATAATGATGTGCAAAACAGAATCAGTTTATTCACTGTTTCTTTGCCTCGCTCCTTCCAGCCTTCATGCTGTTACCATACTTGTGTGGGAGGCAATTTTGTGGGTCATGAACAAGGAGCAGGAGAACACAATGTATTATTTATGAGAACAAACAAGTGGCAGCAGTGTCTCTGCATCCAACTCTCCAAATGGAAGTTACGATTACTGAGTCTCTGTCGGGTGGCCCAACTGCTTGTGGGTATTAGACTATGGGATGAAACAGGAAGTTGAAATTACCTGTTTTGTTTAGACTATTTCATTTGGCTGTATGGACTTATATGCATATCGTAATAATGTAAAAAATTCTGCCTTGGTGTCTTCTCCTTGCTGGTATGCTAAAACTGTATGTGTATCACCAAGCATGCTAGGTGAGTGGGGATTTCAATGTAAACTAAGCTGTATGAGAACAGTCCACCGTAACTGAATATCACATAAACAAAAGGCTGCGAAGAACAACCTACAGGACAACTCCACCCATAGATAATCTCACATTGTTATGTAACATCAATCTCTCAGTTTGAGATAATTACAGAAATTATTTAGTAATGAGTTATTGAACTGTTTTCATTTGCATTTCTGTTCTTCATTCAGTCTGCCAGCTGGGCTCAGTTGGATTGATTGGATTTGCAGTGTCTGTGCTGGCAGGCTGCTATTGACAAGGCCGTGAATGGATTGGTCCATGATAATCTTGATAAAGATGTGCTGTTTTGTCAAGGGTTTGACATATGGATTATCATGTCCTGAAGACGAACTGGAGAACGGTTTATTTTTCTCTTTAGGGGAAAAATGCTTTTTTTTTCAGTCTAGATATGGCTACAAACATACAGTTAGCTAGTTTGTTCCCTGTAAAAGGTTTGAAATCTCAGCCATGTATGTAATATGCAAAAAGGTTTTTGGTGTGCAACTTCAGAAAGACTTTCATTAAATTTGTTTTTATTTGTCTTGTTGCCTGTATTGGCCAGGACACCCTTGAAAAATATTTGTAATAACAATGTTTCTGGTTAAATGAAGGTTTAAGGTCCCATATGACGCTCATTTTCAGGGTCATAATTGTATTTGGGCTTTTTACTAGAACAGGTTTACATGCTTTAAAAACACACTATTTGTTTATAATAAACCTGCATTCACCTTCTGTCTGAAACGCCTCATTTTAGTGTCTGTCTCTTTTTTTAAGATTATTTTTTGGGGCTTTTTTCCCTTTATCATCGTGATAGTGGGTAGACTGGAAAGGGGGAGACACGCAGCAAAGGGCAGCAGGTTAGATTCGAATCGTGCGCCGCTGCAGGACACCGCCAACACGGGGCCGCTAGAGGCCGCCCCGAGCATCTGTCTCTTTACGCCCTCCTGAAAAAGCCCAGTCTGCTCTGATTAGTCAGCGTTTCCAAGTCTTTGGCACCTACGCTCTCGGCATCTCTATGACTGTAATGCCTCTGTAGCGGCACTTTCTGCTGATATATAGTACAGTTGTGATATCAACTATTTGGAAGTCCTGATGATTCGTTTAAAGCAGGGGTGTCAAACTCAACCTCAATAAGGGCCACACTGGGATATGACAATCACATCAAGGGCCAGAGATGTAGAGTTTGTTACGCGTTAATTTAATCGAAATAGTTGAATATCTTTGACTGTATTATTGCACGTCTTATATTGCCTTTTTACTTACAGTTTGGTCGACATAAAGCCCTAAAAACATCAGAAAAAAAAGTTCCTTACCCATCACAGAGTTTAGCAAATCCAACAAAACTAAGATTACGTTTTTAATAGCAGGTTCCTACACAGCTGACTCACAGCAACCTGTTTCACAGCCTGCAAATAAAAACTCAATGCATCTGGGGGAATTTCTGAGTCTCAAAGTCGGCAAATTTTGCCAAATTCTGTTTCGCCTAATTACAGTTTGAAAAACAGTTTTTGGTCTAGACGGGCCGAAATCTATTGTGAACCGAAATTTATATGTGGTCCGGGTCAAAATTTGCGAGTGGCTGGATTTGGCTCGTGGGCCTTTAGTTTGACATACATGGTTTAAAACAACACATGAACGGGTTTGTATGATATCTTACGACAATGTATGCACACCCATTTTTGTGATATCGTAAGAAACTAGGCGAGGTCCACGACATATGAATGAAAAACGTTTTGTGGCTGTGTAACAATACACATAGGACAATGGGGCAGTTTCTGGATGTTTGGGTGATTATCCGGTAAATTAAATGTCATTGATCCAGGCAAGTAATGGACAAACCCGTTGTGATATATGCTATTGGATAACTACCTTAAATGTCGGTAGGGCTGACGACCAACTTTTGAGTTTTCTGAAGACCAAAGACATTTTTCCCACTTTGCGAAAATAGCCTGGCGACAAAAAACTAAAAGTGAGAAATGTCAAGGTGCCCCTGTAAGTTGCTTTGGCACATCATCTTATTTCAAACCCACTGTATACCTGTGCTGTGAAAGCAGTGAGCTAACTCTTCAGAGACACTTTCTGTCCCTGTGTGCAGTCATGTATTAAACCTGTGCTTGTTCTCTTTTTCACACCACGGAAAGCTGGAAGTTACCGGTGGTGCACGACTGACAGGTTAAGTTGACAGGCCCGTCAATGAGCAGCACTAGGAAATTGGCAGGATTTTCTGTATTATGGGGCAGGAGAGTTGTGCCGTGAAACTCAATGTAACAAACGTTGCTCTTCCTTCCATCCTCTGTTCACCTGATAGGCAATGTACATATGATATTTCTGTTAACATGGGATTACTTATCATAGCTTATGGGATAATCATATTACACATTAAGAAAAGCGTTCATTTAGACACGTTTTACATATTTTTCCACCCTTCCTATCAATAAAGTAACATTGTAATCAACAATGATATTGGACTATTCTGCAAAAAAGGTAATCTTGATAACTGTTGGCATGTTATCTGACTTGTGTCTTCATTTGAGCAATGTCAGCATGTACCCAGATCTCACTTATTTACTAAGGTAACCAGTTGTTGTCACAAAAAAGTCCAAATATTCTTTAAAGATGATTATTTTTCCATCTGAAATGCCTGTCTAAGAATGTGGTAACACAAATAACTTCATATTAAATAAATTATTTTCTCTACTTTGAATAATGCTGGTAACAAAGGGGGTAATGTTACTTTTACAAGTCCAAGACAGTATTGGGGGCATTTTATTCTGCATGTATCAGCATTAATGACTACTGTTTAATTCCTGCTAGAGGCAAAATTATCGACACCTGCACGACTAAACTACCCAGGAGAAGGCTAGGAAGAGAACTGTGGAAGGCGTTTCAGTGTTTCTACCTTGGGTGTCCAGAAGTAAGGGAGCCAGATTGTTTACGTGTAATATGTCACTTTGACTGATAAGAGGTTGATTTGCATGGCTGCTCCACAGCCTAATGAGTCTCTGCGAGGAGAAGACACTTTGTGTGAAACTGTTGACACTTGTCACTGCGAATTGCCTGTGAAACGCAGCTTTATTCCGCCTCACACAGCATTTGACTGCCTGGCTTCATGCCTAGACACCATTAAATTCTTGAGCCCAAATGAGAAACAGGCCTGTAAGACAAGTGTGCTGCCATGGGTGACAATGAGACGTGAGACAATAGGCTGCCAACTCATGAGTTGAGGAATAGTTTTGTTGAAAAATAGTCGGGACCTAAGAATAGTATTACGGCCCAGCCATTTTTGGGATGTCATTTTTCACCTGCTTTCATCCAAGGGAGTCAGATCTACAAGACTCTATGTATGGCCTGCAAAGAGTAAATATAAAAAAAAAAAAACATTATTCTTGACTTAAAACACTAGTTGGCAACATGGAAAACACAAACTCTGAAATTATAATGTGTATCGTGATTTCTCGATTTTTTTTTTAATTGATTATTTTCCCTAGAATTGTGATTTTTTTATTAGTTTTTTTTTTCCACAATGATTTCCCTAAATATTTCTGTTTATTTACGGTACCACTGAATGGGACTACCTCACAATCACATCCCAAATTGAATCGGCACATGTATCGTAACAAGATTGAATGGAGATGAAGGCATATCTTCTCAGCCCTAGTGCCAATACAGATTGTAACAGGTATGGAGCAAGGGGAGGGGGGTTGGTAGGTTGGAGGTTGGGTTGAAAAAACAAACAAACATTGGAACTGCTTAAGAACATGCTACAAACTAGGATCTGGCAACACAACACATTTTAGCTTTGAGGCTAAATAGCTCTCTCTTGACTTTCTGACTAAATTAGTCTTTGTGGTTGTTCTGCTGTAGTTAACCATGGCTGACTTATCTTGATCGTACAGTATGTTAGCGGAACTTCCACATAAAAAGGTGTTGAAAAGACTAACCAGCCAGATTGGAAGACCCCTAAAGATAATTTAGCATTTTTTTAAAAGCAAAGGTCAGTTTTTAACCTCCCTCACCAATTATCCTGACCACTCCAAACTCTTAACGTAACTATCTGTGGTCATCACCTGAACATAGACATTCCCAAACACTCCCAACTAACACATACGGTGTTGGCATGCACTGATGCTTGGTTAGCGGCCCTTAGCTACCAGTACCAACGCACAAGGCACCCACGGCTTTCTTACAAATGACGTAGTATGAAGAGCAACAAAGGTAGGGGAGTAGTATTAAAGACAACGCCGGACTTTCACCCAGGAGAACAGGGTTCGTGTTCTGTTCTTGTCCCGCATGTCACTACAGTAAGTATATAATTTAACCCCACCCACAATCTTTTCCTAACTCTGTCACATTCTTGTCTAGTTGTTAAACGCAACTTTTTTAACCCTTTCTCTAACCCTGACTAAGTGGTTTCCTCTGCATGTTGAGAAATTATCTGACCCAGAGCGTTAGAAAATGACACCAAGGGGTCCTGAACAAGCATCACTATTTGACGAGTTGAGAATGATTAACTCCATACCTGAACCCATGCAATATAACTCAAAAGGCTTAAAGAATAATTTTCATCTTGGGTCGGACACATGGCATCTATTCCATTAACCTTTAAAGATACACGTACTGTAATACTGACGAGCATTTTATTTGACACACTGTGTAGTAAATATTTGTTGGATTTAGCTAAGATGCCTAAGTTTTACTTATGTGCATATGACGTATGCAAGAAAAAAGTCATGCACACCCATTCTCTTACTACTTCACTTGTCAGAGTCACATGTAGGTATACATTAATATTTCAAAGCAATAGCTTTAGCGGTATTCACGCAGAACTAACATTTCCTATGAACCTTATGTGACTTGGAATATTTTGTGGTCATCCCTGTTACAATCCTTTATGAAAGGGCCATGCCTGTGATCTATAAAGCAAAAGTTACACCAGAAATTACCCAGAAAACACAGAGGTCCTTTGCTAATATCATTGCCACACCTTCCCCCACAGCGCTGCTAAGGAAGGTCTGGCTATGCCACACAGCATTCTGGGATGGGAGAAAAACATGCTCTTGTTTATTGGCATTTCTTCAAACCAATCATAATTGTCTTGGGCGGTGCTATGCACCGAAGGGAGCCACGGTGCCTCTGCAAAATAGCCCTGTGAATGAACTTGTTTTGGTGGAACGTGTACGTTCAAAAGTTGTTTTAGTCGTGCAACAGAAAACCTTTTTTGGACAGATAGTCTAGCTACCTGTCTGGATTTACCCTGTAGAGAGTTTAGAATGTCAACACAAAGGAAGAGGAAGACTACCATTATTGTAATTTCTGATAGCAGCTTATTTCCTCTGTTTGGTGGAAGAGAGTATACAATGGAAAATACTGATGAGAGCTTTAATAGCATTGTGGGTGCAAATTGAATAGGCTCATCTAGCAATTCAGCATGGAGACCCATTGTGTTTTAATCAATGGCCTATCAAGAAATAAGATTTAGGATTGGTTCACTAAATGTATGTGAAAGACAGATTTTGTGCAACACAAAGCACAGATTTAAGTAAATGGGAAAATCCTACGAAGTCGACATGTAATTTTAGTCCAGCCTTGATCAGGATTATTCATTTGGAAAAGTCAGGTGTAGTATCTCAGAATCCCTCCTATGAATCATGTAGAAGTAAGACTGAGAGTGGGACTTTTAAAGCTTTAAACGCTTACTCTCAAGCAGAGAGGAATTACTATCGGGCAGAGAGTGACATTGCTGTTTTATGACACTCTCACGTTGAAGTTGATAATGTATTGTAGTTGCCGTTAGGAGATTCACAGCATGGCACCAGATTGTGCAGATCTTATGTTTTGGTTTAAAAAGGAATATCTTCTGCTACATTTCCCCCCCTCATTCCCCCTGCTCTGGCATTTCCGAGCCCCTAAACCGGAGACATTTGGAAACACTTCTGACCCGTTTTGGTTAGGAATCTGCGGGGTTGTGATTCAGTCTCAACGGCCGCAAACGGAGACCCTTGGTAACACCCACACTGACGCCAACGTTTCTCCACCTGATTGGGTCTTATCAGTCACGACGTCTCGTTCTCTAAGACTATGCTACTAACATTACCATGGCAACTACCAGCAACAGGCGGAATATACATGCTGCCTCTTTTTTATGCCAAGTATACGAGAATGTTGATGAGATGTGCAGTCCGGGCATGTTAGTTTAACCCTCCTGTTGTCCTCGGGTAAAATTTGACCCCTGTAAAAAAAAAAAAAGCCTATATCTGAAATATGGGTTTCTTTTTAACCAAATTACCAGAAAAAATGGATTAGATTCCATTCAACACTCATACATTGCAAATACAATTGATCACTTTCATTCCTGCATCTTTACGTTCATCTGATCTTAACTATTGGTCCAAATAATTCATAATTTCTGCTTTTAGAACTCAAATATCAGGTACAATTCTGTATAAATGAGGGTTATTGACCATGAATTCCAAAAAGTACTGTAAAACTAGTGGTAGTAACTAAATAAAAAGTCTGAAAAGGGATAAAAATGTCAAATTTTTGCCTGTTTTTGACCGGGAGGAAAACACAAGGGTTAACCGGAAATTTGTTCTTCTACTGGAGCTAAAAACACTGGCTTTTGGCTCAAATCTCAGCTTAAAAACGTAATTTTTAAATGTAGCCTTAGTCTTTCAGCAGATGCAGTCCATGAGCATGGGATGTGAGAAAGCCAGCAGGAAGTGACAAGGTTTTCACTGCGAGTGGCAGAGAGAATGACAAGCACCAGTACGAGGCAGTCAGTGTAGCATGTAAGCAGCATAGATTGCTGCGCGGATGGATTCACTCGCTGGTTTCAGAGAACCATCAGGGTGGAGGAGGGCTCTGCTGCCACCGGCCTCTGCAGCACTGATTGAAAAGCCGGGTCTCCTGTTTACTGTGGCATCATTTACTGGAGTAATTGAATGAAGAATACACTCTGCTAAACCACCCATGAAGGGATGAGCTCATAACCAATACACTTCATTCCACCATTTATTCAGTAGCCCGGAAGAGGTTGGATATTCGAGACGGAGCCAAGCCGTTCTCACTCCCAACTCATAAAATACTGGTCTGTGGCTCTAAGCGTTGGATACTGATGAAAAAAATCACCCTTTAGCGTCTGTTTATGATGCACCGGACAGAGAAGCAGCTTGACCGCGTTCCTGTAAGATGACGTAGTGTTAGGAGAGACAACGGTAGTGAGTGGTTTGATTGAAAATCAACACAGGACTTTCACCCAGGAGACCAGGGTTTGTGTCCCGTTCTTGTCCGGCATGTTACTGGAACATACATTTTGTAATCTTTTCTTAACCCTTGTGTTGTCTTCCCGTCAACCATGAAAAAAAACGTTTGGGTCACTTTTTTTCCAACATCATTAGCATTTTTTTTCCAATATTTTTGTCACTTTTTCAATGTTGTGGGTGCTTTTTTAAATGTTTTTTCCAAAGATTTTTGACATTTTTAATGTTGACATTTTCAGCTTGTTTCAAAGGCCCAAAAAAATTAACTGAAAACGGGTCAATTTGACCCAAGGACAACATGAGGGTTAAACCTAATCGTCTTTTTCTTGTGCCGCATGTCAGTTGAACGTATGTCCCTACCCAGAGCGTCAAAATGTGACGCTTAAGGAGAATTTTTGCAACATCTGACCAAGCGTCACTTTTTGCCGCGATGGGAGTGAGAATGAGTTGTGTGAGCTGTCACCTGGTTGCCATATTGTTTGTGCCAGATGTACAGTAAATGAATCAGAATCAGAAAGAGAATTTCAGTATCAGAGACAGATTTATTGCCAGGTAAGTAGCACGTTCTAGGAATTTGCCTTGGTTCATGGTGAATACATACAAACAATAATATGAAAAAAAAAAGGATTCAGGATATATAAAATGTGCAGAGGACAGGATGTACTGTAGTGATTTTTTTCAAGAAAAGTGGAGTAAATTCAAAACTGTGAATTTGTAACTGAACAGGTGTATGGGATGTCATTATTTTCATAAGTTGGAGTTAATTCCAATTAAGTTGTATTATGACTCACATTTTATCTTCTGATTTTGGTTCAACAACAGGATGGACTGATGTATAAAAGAGTTCTTCAGCCTGTCGTATCTAAACGAAGGGACTCTAAATCGCCTGTTAGAAGGCAAAAGTTGGTATTCATAATTTAAAACACGCATTGGAGTCAGAAGAGATGCTGTTAGCAAGTCTGAGCATGCCTGCCACTTGGACTCCCTGGGAGGAAAGTCAAACTTAAAACTTTTGCATTTCAAGCTGTTTTTAGATGTGTGTAATAATATAACATGACATGCATGGCAAAGATAAGATGAGAAAAAAAAGTTTCTTCTTGATCAAATTTCTATAATAAAAACTTTCCAGGTTTGCCCACCGTGATATTTCATACACATAACTGGGATCATCTTCACAATGCAAAAATATTAACATGCTTCTGTAATATCATTGGCGGAGGTAGAGCCATTGATAAATGCAGTGATGTTCAACTATTAACTTTTAAATGTACTTTCATGCAAGCAATTTCACCTGGCAGAAATCAATGTATTATTCAATAATGGATAACACACTGAGCCATATGATTTGGTTGAAACATTTCAATGTAATTTATTTGCTATCATAAAAAAGATAAATGAAGGATAAAAGGATGTGCAAAAGAGAATTACTGAATATCTAACTTCCTTAACGTCCCTGCTGCATTTCTGTGCTTCCAACCACGTATTGGTTTGCTTTAGCTACAGTAAGTGCCAACATTCTCAATAAATACATGTTGAATGAGTTGAAAGGAATTCATGTGGATCCTCAATACTAATGGAAAGGCCAGAGTCCAATCAATGTATTGATTTCCTGCTCCATATTGCCTTCTAATAATGTTTCTGGATGCAGAATACATTTTCAGTTGGTGTTAGATCTAGCAGGAGGAAACATGTGACCTTTATCCCTTCAAGCAAAATGAGCCAGGCCCATTAAAGCCTTAAACAGAAGAGATACTAATAATAACACAGTATTTCTGCCTTGGTACCAATTTGCCGCTGAAATCAGTAGCCTGCAATGTCAAGAAGTGCATGGAATGGTGGACCCAAGTGCAGAGAGGAGGAGGTAAAAGTTGAGCTAAAAGTATAAACAAAGGAAGTCCTGAGAGGGGCAGGCAAAAACTAAATCCAGGGTTAAAAAATCCAAGGAACCAGAAACAAATCGCCACAGGGAGAAATGAAACAGAAAATTACAATGATCTGACACAGGACAAGGGAAGCACAAAGACTAAATACAGAGGGTAACGAGGTGACAAGAGGCAGGTGACAAGAGGGCTGGGAAACAGGTGGAAAACATCAGGTAATCACGTGAGCGGGAAAACACAGGAAGTAAAAAAATGCATACGTAGGCAACGATAATCTCACAAGAGCAAGGTTCTGAGACGCAGGCGGCACAGTTGCTTTTCACCAACTGTAAGACCTAGGCAGACCTAGACCATGCTGGGAAACGCCGGCCTCTCAGCTGATTTAACAGCTGATTGGTTCACAATCGACTCAACATGATGACATCTTGTATAAACTTTTTATTGATTTTGAATCAAAGGGATTTTAATTGCTATTTATCTGATTTAAAGGTTTATTCTATACAGAACACATGTTGTTAGAAGTCAGAGAGACTAAATCTGGACCATCTACAGTCTGTTGTCAATTAACATCAGCAACAGATCGCATGTAGAGCATTTGGAGAGTTACTGTCATAATTAAAACAACTAGAGACATATGGGGGGGCTGATAACATTTTATTAAATCGGAATCGCACCACAGTGTTTTTGTCACTTCCTGTTCAGTCTGAAGGCGGCTGAAATCGGCTGGAAACTGTCCGACTTTACCGCAGCTTTTTGTCCCCGCCCCCTGCTGCTGCCGCCTGCTCTCGTTCACTTTACAGGCGAGGCGCAGTTCATCTCAAACGAGCCTAATGAAACCTCAGATGGGCCGAGCTGTTACCTCCCCTTTCTCTGCTTTCTCTGCTGCTAGAGAATTTGGCCCACCCATGAGAGAGAGACATCATGGCTTTCAAACAAGCAAAGTGGCAGTTGGTCAAGGCCACACCCCCAGCCTCCACCTTGCCCCCCCCTCCTCTACTCCTCAGTAGCTACATACTCAGAAATGGCACATAGTAAGGAAAGCTCATTGTGGGACTGGCTCTAGTGGCTGGAATTCTGCACCAAGGCTGAATTTTGGGAAAGAGACTTCAGATACAGTATTAGGGGACCACTAAGGCCTATAGAAAAGACTTCAGATACAGTATTAGGGGACCACTAAGGTCTATATAAAAGAGACTTCAGATACAGCATTAGGGGACCACTAAGGTCTATATAAAAGAGACTTCAGATACAGCATTAGGGGACCACTAAGGTCTATATAAAAGAGACTTCAGATACAGCATTAGGGGACCACTAAGGTCTATATAAAAGAGACTTCAGATACAGCATTAGGGGACCACTAAGGTCTATATAAAAGAGACTTCAGATACAGTATTAGGGGACCACTAAGGTCTATATAAAAGAGACTTCAAATACAGAATTAGGGAACCACTAAGGTCTATATAAAAGAGACTTCAGATACAGTATTAGGGGACCACTAAGGTCTATATAAAAGAGACTTCAGATACAGTATTAGGGGACCACTAAGGTCTATATAAAAGAGACTTCAGATACAGTATTAGGAGACCACTATGGTCTATATAAAAGCATCCAAAGAGCACTGTGTCATGGGACCTTTAAAGAAATCCATCTCAGCCTCCAATTCTCTTCCCTAATCTACTGTAGACCATGCAATACCTCCCACAATGACACTGACATAATGTAACCCCAGTGTGTTGATGCTGATTAACACTACTGGCATGGTATTTCACTGTTGAACAATGGGAACAATGTATAAACACTAATGTGAAAAGATGGAATACAAATGCCATGTCATTCAAATGATCAGCATTCACTCTAATGGCCTTCAGGCTTTAGTTGAGACTTGACGTGAAGTTGTCTCCTTTAACATGAGACCTGACTTGGACTCGTCTCCATTGAGTTGAGACATGATTTGGACATTTTATTCAATTGTCATGACACATGACTTAAACTCAATTCAATTGACTTGGACTTAATCCAAAGCCCTTAATCCTGGAACAAGATGCTCAGTGTTGGGATAGAAGGTGTGCATGGTTTCTGTGAATTAAACCGTATTAGGTTTAGGAGCTATCGCTTGGCAGTGTAATGCACTGATATATAGTAAGCATACATTTCTATATATTAGGATCTCACATTTGTGCTTTTGATTTAACCCTGTCATTCACCACCAAAGGCATTTACCTTTTAAGATGAAAAGAAACCCTTCCATTGGTTGGCATTTAGTACACACTAAGCCTATTATAGTCATACTGTATCTGGTGCTGTTTTAGGGCACTCTGTTAACTGCCTTGGTGCTGGGTAATTTGGTTTGTGTGTCAGTCAATCAGCCACTTGAATCAGTCAGCAAATTATTCTACTAAGTTTCTTCTGCACATCAACAGGAGTGTTGCTATGCATTAAAAACAGTTCACACAGCTCAAAGAAAAATGTAATCACTGATAACTTCTCGCTCTCCTTATAACTCGCTCAGAACCTCATGGTCTTTCACCCGGTGTCTCCATCCAAAACACTGGGTAACCGGGGTAACGTCTGCACACGTCACCTTTTTATTATTTTACCAGTGTCTCCTGGTAGCCTGGAGCTCCACATTTTTAATCATATTACAGGTAGATTTAACAATGCGACGTGATGTGATTACATATTGTTCAGGTTCAAATCGGAAATTTAAAAATGATTTCTGACTCTGAAAAAAAAAATGTTCTTCTGAAGAAAAACGGTCTACAGGATTCCCAAACTGTCAGTGCTTTATGACGGGTAGAGCTCTAAACTAATGATGGCCAAATGAAGCCCCATGAAGCTTTGAGAACCATTTTACCATCATATAAAATGATAGTCACATCTGCAATAAGATAATATTTGCCTGGCTGATTTTTCAGTTTAGCTCTAGTTTGGTTATCTATTTCTAAAAGGTAATGAGCTGATTGTTTTAAATGAAGAACTGATTGACCTTTACATATTTCACATATCAGGCACTCCCGACTAGTGATGACAAAATGAAGCTCCATGAACCATTGTCTTTATTCTCTGAGCCCACTAGATGGCGCTCTCTGTTCAACACGAGTTAAAAGCACACTGAATTGCCATTCCTTGAACTTTTTTCTTTAAACCAAAAGCGCCTTCTAGTGGACAGAAAAAAAATAAAATGGATCATGAAGCTTCATGAGGCTTCATTTGGCCCTCAATAGCCTAAACCCAAGCGTGCCACAGGTGATCCAAGGGAGCCTTGCCACGAAAAGTATGTTTGGCTATCTCACAACTCACTTGGCAGGGCACACTTGCTAAATAACCATCAGCTTGTGGAGGCAAAGAGATAATAACATCTGAAACATGACAACATGTTGAATAAACACCACAAAGTAGGCCCAGTGGCAATCGGCCCGTATTTGCCCGCATGTATTTCTTCTCTTTTTAGTTTTGGTCGAGCTTGCTGCAGGTATAACTATCGTCAATGGACGTGTGGCATGAGAGACGGCGTGGAAAGTGTCATTTGTGTCAGGATCATTGTTAATGCATAAGAGTTGGCAGCCCTATTTCAAGGCTGTTAGAGTAGACAGGCTGGAGAGTGTGTTTTGAGTCAGAACTGGCATTGAACTGATATTATACAGCAACCCTTCCACTAGATCATGTAAAGACAACTTTTTAGCAAAGATGGAAAAGATACCAGTTGCCAAGTAATGTATCTATAACAGCAAGTTCTCTGACTTGAGCTTTTCCAATGGAGATAATGTTATATTTATTTTTTTATTTCATGCAGTTGTTGTCAAAAATGCCACAATATCTATGCTACATAATTTTAAGATAACGTGATTTCATGATATGACATGTTTCTCCACACTGGATTGAAAGATTCTTTAAGTCCTACTTTTTCACATTTTATTCTCATCATATAGTGTCTATCCTTGTGGATTATATGTAGGAAGTTCAATGGACATATTCTAAAGAAACACTCACACTGAGAGAAACAGCAAGCACAGGGTCAGAGAAGAATGGAAGGGAGAGACAACTCACAGCTGCCAGTGATGCTAGGCGAAGCACTCAGCATGTTTTACATTTAGAGTGTCAAGCGTCAGGGTCAAACAACAGCTGCCAGGGGAAATAAATAGTTTAAAAATGGTACGATCCACTCTACTTCCTCTCCGCCCCATCACCTTGGCCTCCTTGGAACCTCTGATAAAACTCTCTCTACTTACTTTTGCATTGCACCAGTATATAAAGGGCAGTATTTCCCTGCTGTACGTTGACCATCCTCAGGACCCTCCAGTAACCTCTTGTACAAGTTGTACAACTGGATTTCCATGGAAACGTACCAGGGGAACAGGTCGTGGCTATGACTGCACAGATGTGTTTTGAATCACATGGAACTTTAAAGAGCACGCTTATTAATTGCCAAAGTAACTGTGAAAATGTCCTGAATTGCCTTCAAAATGCTCTTCATGGCTCCTTGCTGGGGACCCTTGCCTTTGTAGCCCGACATTATGGAAAATGTTGCCGTCACGGCACGGGGCTGTGAACGTGGATTACTGATCGATAGTGCCGACTGGTTCATTAGAGGACACACACACACACAAAGGCACATACACACACACACACACACACACACACAAACACACACGTAATGCAATCTGCCTAACGTGAATCAGTTTGTGACAGTGGAAATGTAACTGTCAGTGTGTTCCTGGATCTCTGTGAGTATATTGTTCCAGAAACAATGACCAAAGGCCTGAACTACGAATAAAGATCAACATGCCCAGGATTTCTTTGGGTTACCTGGCTTCACTACCCCTAACAACAGTCTCACATAAGCTGTGTCACAACAGTGGTTAACAACTAGTTCAATCAACCCGGGGTTTCTCAATCCAGCGGCCCACGTTCACATAAAGAGGTGGTTTTTGCACAGCACAACCAAGCGCAAACATCTACCAGAACTGTATATTTTACACAAGAAGAGCAAACTATAATTCTACATAAATATGAAGAACACAGAAACAGTTTTGCATGCAATGCAATACAATACAATACAGGTTCATACTATTATATGTTTCTACTTGAAAGTGTCATGCTTTAATGTCCAAAAAAAATACTGCCCATGGCTGCTGCACCTGTGTTCCTCCTTTGTCTAAGATGCTCTCTGTCTGGAGCGCCTGTCGCTTTAAAAAGCCCAGTCTGCTCTGATGGGTCAGTGTTTCCTGATCTCTGGAGTCTCCTCATCTGTGCTCTGTTGTCGCTGTCTCTTTACAGTCCGTAGACATTGACTGCAACCGAGTATAGAGCTCATACCGTGTACAACCACCCAATAGGGCTTTTTAACCAAAACTACACATCTGGACATGTTCCAGTGAGATCAGATACTGTATACTAATACTGTATCTGATACTGTATCTGAAGTCTCTTTTATATAGACCTTAGTGGTCCCCTAATACTGTATCTGAAGTCTCTTTTATATAGGCCTTAGTGGTCCCCTAATACTGTATCTGAAGTCTCTTTTATATAGACCTTAGTGGTCCCCTAATACTGTATCTGAAGTCTTTTTCCCAAAATTCAGTCTTGGTGCAGAATTCCAGCCACTAGAGCCAGTCCCACAATGAGCTTTCCTTAGTACGTGCCATTTCTGAATCTGTAGCTATTGAAGAGGAGAGAGGGGGGCAAGGTGGAGGCTGGGGGTGTGGCCTTGACCAACTGCCACTTTGCTCGTTTGAAAGCCATGATGTCTCTCTCTCATGGGTGGGCCAAAGTCTCTGGGCGGGCCAAGCAGAGAAAGGGGAGGTATCCTTGCTCCTTATGACCTCATAAGGGGCAAGATTCCAGATTGGCCCATCTGAGCTTTCATTTTCTCAAAGGTAGAGCAGGATACCCAGGACTTGGTTTACACCTATCACCATTTCTAGCCTCTGGGGGACCATAGGCAGGCTGGGGGAATGCATATTAATGTTAAAAACCTCATAAAATGACATTTTCATGCCATGGGACCTTTAACAACTATACAAAGAACTGTCCACACACTGTGGGGTTCAGTGTTTTGCCTGTGGACACTTCGACATGGAGCTGGAGGGCCAGGGATTTAACTACCAACCTTCCGATTGGTATGCAACCACTCTACCACATGAGCCACAGCCTCTCACATCATGCGGAGAGTAGAAAAAAACTCTTGAAAATGGAGCGTTAGGAAGAGTGTGAAATGAAATGAATGAAAGGTTTCGGCTCACAGGGATTTCTTATAAATATGTTTACCTCATTATGTGAAGCTTTGGCCACATGTTATATGAACATCCGGCAACATTATGGATATCACGGAAAATACTGAAAAACATAATATGTCTCCTTTAAACTTAATCACTTAATCATGTTTCCATTGGCATGCCTCTCTAAAATTGAACTATTGAAGGTGTACCCGCACCATCTGATGAAATGTGATATTGAGTGGCGTTTCTGAGCCCTAGACATTTGCATTAGCACCCTCTGCAGTTGGCATGAGTGTGTATTGCATCACTTGTATGCTCGTGAGCTTGTGCGGTTGATATACAGTAGAGCGTCTGGTACCAACAAAGGGTGAGCTGCTCATCAAACAATAGCAGCATTTAATACATGCATGACCATGACATGACGTGTAAATACCATTCATAATTCACACACACAACACTTATTTCCCCTTTAATCTCAGTGATGTACAGTATAATGGTTGCAGCTGACACCTTCAGATTTACGTGCTGCTTATTATCAGGATGGAGCTTGGCTGTTTTTTTTGGGATTTATGTCTGAATAGTTGTGGCCATGGGCATGAGACAGCATTTGAAAGAGCTCATTGTTATTGCAACGCTTGCAGCAGATGTAAAGATGTAAAAAAAAAAAAAAACTCTGACCTGCCTGGAGCTGTTTCACTGTCAGGCCTCTTCATCTGATGCTGGTTATCCTCTCTTCTCACTGTCTCTTTCCCCCAGGCATGCCCAGCTTCATCAAGTCCCCCGACGATCAGACAGGGATTTCGGGAGGAGTGGCATCGTTTGTATGCCAGGCAGTGGGTGAGCCCAAACCTCGCATCACCTGGATGAAGAAGGGGAAGAAAGTCAGCTCCCAGCGCTTTGAGGTATGACTCGGCAGCGGGCCTCAAAGCTCCCTGTCTGAATGGCTCACACCCTCACTGCTCATTAGCTCTCTGCATTTATGTGTGCCTAAGACAAAGAAAGACAGAGCAGGGCAGGTTGTTTTCTTTCATATTGTACTCGCAGTTCCAGTGTGTCAACATACCTTCACAGCTGTTTAGCAGCAGTAGTATTTTCAGCAGAACTTATGAGTTTTAACCTCGCACAATAATGTCCTTGCACTATTTATATATATTTTAATCTGATGTTTTTATCTAGCTTTTATGATCTTACCTGTAGCACTTGTCTTAAATGTAAAGTGCATTACAATAAAATGTATTATTATTATCATTAAAGCTGAGCTTTCGGCTCAAGCTGTATTTGGTCATTATTAGAATATAGAGAAGCTTTCACTGCATTTAGGCTACACGTACATTGCTCCGATTTGGACCCACTATTTTTTGGTTTAAAAAGGAATATGTTTTGCTACGTTTCTCCCTCTCATTCCTCCTGCTCTGGCGTTTCCGAGCCCCTTAAACCGGAGATATTTGAAAAACATCGGACCCGTTTTGGAATCTGCGGGGTCGTGTTGCAAATGGAGACCTTCGGCAATACAGACGCCAACATTTTTCCACCTGATTGGGTCTTATCAGTTATGACGTCGTAAGCTACTAATGTTACCATGGCAACTGGCAGCAGTGGGCCGAGCAACACGCTGTTTATGCCCGGTATACCAGAATGTTGATGAGATATGAGGTTTGGGCATGTTAGTTTAAACGGAGCTTAGTTCTTCTACTGGAGATAAAAAACACTTTTGTGCACCGAGATCGCTTTTGGCTCAAAACGTTGCTTAAAAAAACAAAACACAGCAATGTTAATGACTTAGTGCCTGTTTGAAGACCACTGAATGCAATCAAGTTATTTGCAATATTCTACTTAGAAAACCCGAGGCTCCGCATCATATTGGGTACATGTCTTAAGGTGACAGGTTAAAGAGCAGAACTGTGATAAACCACTGTAACACACACACACACACACACACACACACACACACACACACACACACACACACACACACACACACACACACACTGAATGACACCTGTACTTTCAAGGCGTTGTGTGTAGTGGAAAGAAAACAGAAAAGGGCTGCAACTAACAATTATGTTTGTTATTGATTAATGAATTCCTTTTGAAATTGACAGATTGCTTGTTTAATATCTGAAAAAAAGTGAAAAATGTTTTTACGGCCCAAGGTGACATCCACATGTTCCACCATGTTGTGGTGCAGTAATGCAGGGGAACTACTTCAAATATTGAAGGGTTAAAGGATACATTCTTTTTTTACAACTAGCAACAATTTCACTTTAAAGGACCAAAACCAATAGTGCATTTCCTCTTATTAAAGTATTTATAAAAAACACATACAGTAAGTCAAATACAAACTATGGCTTGATATTATGATGTGCGATGAAACTAAAAGCTGTGAACAACCAAAACATGCTCAGTGCAACCTGATCTGACAGAATTCAATGAAATGGACACAGCCCCTTAACTCAAAATCTGTGGCAGTTTGGTGGTCTGGTCTCTGACATTCAAGATGGGAGTCTGCTCCTGAAAAGCATTGCTTAATATGGTGGAAAGATCAAACCCTAAAGCTTTGGCTACATTGACCGCGTAACGTATGCGGACTGTTTCTAGGAGTGGATGTGCGGGAACTGGCTACACCCAAGGACTGCAGGCCCAGGGATCGACCGCTCTACCCCCGAGCCACAGCCGCCCTTTATGATCCATTTCTGTGTAAAAGGGCTGCAGACACCTCTTATTTTCACACTTTTAGAGCGCATCTCTGCGGAGCATACACACCACTTAACGTGCTATAGCCAGTTTCATTGATTATAGTGAAAGTGTAGTTTTGGAAAATTTGCTCTGCATACGTTACACGTGCATTATTGTTTTATTTATTTGATTAACAACAAGGTTGCTGGTCTCCAGCTAACTAAAATAGTCTTTTGTAGGATTTGACAACCAAATAGTTAACTAAATCATTAATGTGATGTATTACCTGCAACATATGTGTTGGTACCGACCTTCAAAGAGTCTCCTGCTGAGTCTCTTTTACATTTGAATGTGCAGAATTGTTGTGCAATTTATGCATGCAGCTGCATTAACACACAGAGCAACTGCTTGATTAATAGGACTGTATGCGCCTTCATACCTGACCCTGAAAACAGCAGGAAAACGCTTATTAGCTGCCAGCCAACCCAAATGGCTTCAAGTGTAGTGACTCAACATGAGTCCTGCACAGACGGAGACACTTGTTTCATGTCGTCGTGAGTAATAGGAATTATCTTCCACCTGTCTGCACAGCATTACTCAAACTGATGGCTACCCTGCATGGGGAAGGGATACGTCCACCCCACAGTCCAGACAGTCCACACACTGTCCAGGCAGCCCAGCTCTCTTTTAACTACCCTGTTTTTCAACTCTAAATCTTAAATCCTTAATTAAAAGGTACAGTATATTTCTTAATTCTGTCCAAATGCAATTGTTTTGCCTTTAACACTACCAACTACTGTATGTATTGAGTTACATCAGTGCAATGTTCCTTATATGCAGGACCTGAAATTAACAACCGTCCACCCGTCAAATGCGAGTGAATTTAGCAATTGGTGGGTAACACTGTCAATTTACCTGCCACATTGGCAGGTAGCCAATGAGAATTGAGTGATTCATTAGGTTGTTTTTTTTTGCAACTGTTCTTTTACATTTCAAAGAAAGTCTGCCATTTTATTGGATTTTAGCTAAAAATGTGGCGGCACATTACTGGGGTAAAGAGGCCGGCTGAAAAAACAAACCAACAAAAAGGAAGGAAAGAAAGGAAAAGTAAAAGAAGACGTTTTAATACAAAGTGGACAATTGGCGGCAACGACAAGGTTGGTGAGGGTCTGATTTATCACAGCAGTACAGAACAAGTGTACTGCAGTGACTGGCATGTGTATAGCTCAGAGAAAGGAAAGTAAAAAAAAAATCCTTTTGTAATCAAGACTGAAAACTTAAAATTAGAAGCACTTAAGGACCACGAGTCATCAAAAAGCCACCTACACACGATAAGTCGTAAACCAGCAAAGACTTCTGGAGGGGACCGCTGCCGTCAAGGCACTGATGTCCATGACAACAGTTGGAGAGGATGCGACTGCTGTTTCGGAAAGTTCACGTGATTCCTGTTTTTCTCCTTTATGAGGCAAAAAAATATATATATATATCAGTCTCATTCAACAATAAAAGAATATTGCAACATTTTTACAGCATTGCAACTGTTAATTAATCATAACTTTATGATTTAATTGTGCAGACTGTCGAGTGGATATCCTTCTTTAGAGATGTATAGACCAGTCTACAGGGTTAAGGTCTATCTTGGAACACACTACCACAAAGTGGAAAAATCCATGCGAACTGGATAATGACATAGGCCTGGTATTAAATAAGCGTCATTATCATCATATTGGGATCAGATGACTGTAAGAAGACTGTAAGAAAATTGCTTGGTAGCACTAGTGCTAGCTCATCCACACATGTTGGTCTGCATTCATCAGTTGTCACCTCCATATGCGGTCTGATGGGTTCGATAGCATTCTAATTTTAATGTGATGTGCATACATTTGCACCGGCATCCCTTATCTAGACCTAATATTAATAGTAGGTGAAAATTTGGTCTTACACTCATAGCCTAATTAAAAGTCTGCAATGTTACCCTTTCTCTAGACTCTCCGAAAAAAATCACTCCCCTACATCCAAACACCAAAACAGAGGTTACTAACCACTTGATATCTTCAGCACCACGTCCACTGAGTCGTTAAGCAAATTTGTTAGTTTCTTTTCATATCCCTTTGCACCTTTCTAGCTTTGTTTTGTCTTTGATGCATCTTCTCAATGCCAAATGTCTCTCCCAAGAATTGTACTATTGACCCAACCATCCTCCACTGCACCATAATGTCTCATTTCCTTTAGCATTATTATTCTTAATGTCCTCACTTAGCATCAGTGAAGTGCTATCAATATATAATCAATGCTTTTCATAAGTATCTAATTTGTGGAAAGCACGGTTGCAAACCAGTCCCTGTTCTCTGTTTTGATTGGAGCTTGACTAGTTGGACCTGGTTTTATTTCACACCTCTTTGCTACAGTGGGGGTACAGACTTAATTTGTGTATGGTGAAGTTTAAACCTTCTTAATATGAAATTGCTTTTTTCCAAGTCCATGCTCCTTTACTACGGCTGCCAGGGGTTTAAATGAACTTTTTTGACCCCCTGCAAACATAGTTAGTCGATTTTTTGAAGTTACTAGCCAGTCAGATTTTCCACTAGCCAAATTTAGTTTTTCTTAACTTTACTTTAATTTCAGCTCTTCCATTCATCTACTCTGTAACAGCGTAGATCCTAATCGATACTGCGCACGTAATCACGTAGCCAACGGTAATATGAAACGCCAGGATATAGTGTTCATGGGAAATGTAGGATTAGTACTACAAGCACTGTTGCTAGATGAAGATTACGTTTTCCAACCACACCACATGTCATGGCAGAAAGCAGACCAATCTGGAAACACTGATTTATTTTCTGCAGCCTGCCGAACGCAGTGTTCTTAGCTTCAATAATCACCTGCCAAATTAGCTGGTAAGTTTACAATTTATCCTGCAAAAGTACATTTTTACCCGCATTTGGGGGGTTGGTGGCTGTCAATTTAAGACCTGATGGCTGCATGATATAATGGACTCATGTCATGTTTCTTCATTGGGAAAAGTGTTCCTCGGGCTGATGGCTTCCCTGTGTGTGGGGTGGGAACAAGAGAGTCCAGCTCTGCGCCTCCTTCATTACAACAAGAATGCCAGTTGGCTTCTTGGGTCACGCACACCACAGTGGGGTGGAAGTGTAAGGCCCAGTGCCCTGACCCCTGATTCTTTAGCCCCCTCCCAACATTCCTCAAACCCCTTACATACCTGTTATCCACTCACGCTCATGACTGTGTACATCCTCCTTTAGCACTTGATCCTTCTGCTTTCACCGTCTTATATCCTCAGGTCCTAATAATTCTGTTTAATTACAACTTGTTTTGGTCATCATTCCTATACATTGTACTCATCAATATTGCAGAGATGTGGAAAATTGCTAGGTTTAAGTACCACTGTGGCTGTATGGCGTTCTATATGTGTGCAAGCAAATGACAAGAACAACAAAGACGGACAACATGTCAGCCTACAGATAACAGCACATTCTTAACCCTCCTGTTGCCTCGGGTCAAATTTGACCCATGTTCAAAACGTTTTTTTATTAGAATTTTGGGTTACTTTTGACCAAATTGTCAAAAAATAAAAGATTTCATTGAATTTGGGTTTTCTATTCAATTTTATAGCATTTGCGTAAAAAAGATAAAAAAAACATTGAAAAGAGTGGTAAAATAGCTTCATAAACGTGGGGGGGTGAAGCGCAGGAAGAATGTGACTAAAACAGTGGTAAGAAATGACAAACAACTTTGGGGAAAAGCAACAAAAGTGTAAAAAAAACCGACCACACCAACAAAAAAGTTGCATGGTCGACGGGAAGAAAACACAAGGGTTAAGCTAGGTTTAGGGTTAAGCTAGGTTTATGGGTTAAACTAGGTTTATGGGTTAAGCTAAGTTTATGTTCGCTGCGGTGACGTCACCAGGGCTGACATTTCCAGCGCAAAGGCTCCGCAAGTTGTTGCTAGGTAGACTGGCCGAGCAGGTTTGCTGTATGATTCCTCACGGACAGACAAACAGCCTTAAATATGTGTTCAGAGAGAGACACACCACACTGGGAAAAGAAGATGCATTTTGCTGGAGAGTGTCGAAAAACAGAGAGAGATTGTTTTGTCAAAGCGTTAAAACGGCCCTTATCGAAAAAGAGTGTTCTTTACAATGTTAGAGGCAGACATTCATTTCAATTTGGAGATAAACAACAGTCAGGTTAACACTTACGTACAGATAAATGTAGTTTGGCGGTAGGTTAGTGTTTAACATGAATGTGTTTACTTCTACTTGTGTTCACTTTACAGCCAACCCTGTATTTTTGCATAATGTGTATGCAAACCTCTATCTTTCTACTATTTTACATGTGTATATGTATATAGTTGCTCTCAGGACTGTGCTCCACATTGCCCCCTCTCTTTTTTTTCTGCACTACTTACATTTTATATTTTTATATTTGATATCTTTGTGTTGACACTGTAAAGGGGTTGCTTAAATCTCGTTGCACAAGTACTGCACTTGGGTATAATGACAATAAAGGCATTCTATTCTACTGTTGCCAGGCAGTATGCTTTCCTATACTTCCGCTCTGTTCTTTTTGCTTATTCACAGATCATTTTCTTTGTACGCCCCCTGTTGTTTTGGAGAACAATGCAACGAACACTGCGTTGAGCTTAAACGTCTCCGTGCTACTTGTAGCACACACCATCTACGCGCCACGGTGTCAGTAACCGAGCCTTTAGTTGAAATAAACTGATGTGACTTTAAAGAAAAATCTGACGTAAACTACTTAAAATGTCAGAATAGGAGATGCAACTAGTGTACCTTGCAGCTATGTATGAAGCTAAGTCCAGTGGTAACAACACAACATATTGAACAGCCAAGTGCCAGATCGATTGGGGTGGCAGTATCTCAGTCTGTAGGAGTTGTGTTGGGAACCGGAGGGTTGTCGGTTCAAGTCCCCGTACGGAGTACGGAGTGTGGATCGGTGGCTGGAGAGATGCCAATTCACCTCCTGGCTACTGCCAGGTGCCCTTGAGCAAGGCACCGTACCCCCAACCGCTCGGCCTGTGTGTAGTGATTACTAACAAACAGAGTGTAAATTGTAATTTCCCCACTAGGGATCAATAAAAGTATAAAATATTATAGTAGATATTTCATACTTTCACATCAGCATTTGAGCACATTCATACAGTTTACAGTGCACAGAACATAACTATTTTTAATAGGAGGAATGCAATGTGTTGATACCAGATCACATAATGTGCTTGTTTTTATAGATTTTTTTCAAAATACTTTTACAAAACCAGGATAATGATTGGAATTATCTTCAAAAGCGCGGCAGCGTTGTAAAGCCTAGGCAAAGCTGTTATCGAAACTGCACCCTATAATTTCATTTTTAAAAGTTCGATATAGGTGGAGTAGCTGACAACAATATTACACTACTGCATGTGTACACTGCGGCTGATAAGATTAATGCAGAGGTGCATCTTTTTTACATTTATGAAATGATATAGGAGCATCATTGCACTAAAGCTCTAGCAGCAACATAGGCAGAACATATTTTGGGGCGGCCAGTACAACAGTGAGTGGGCCATCTTTTCCCACAATTCTTTTTTATGAAGACTAGAAGTAGCATGTAGGACAACCATAGACAAATTTAATAAAAACAGCAATACATTTAATTCCCAACAGCAAAGCACTGTCCATACAACATGCTAAACCAACATAGCTCAGTCTAAAAAGACTATAAAAAACAGTATGGACATAAAAATATCTATTGTAACCTATTCAGGATAAAATATATTTTGCAGCACGGGCTATGCAGCACTGTTAATAAGCAATTGTATTGCACAGTGGCACTTAACATGTACCCACACAGCAGAGAAGTGTTAACATACTGCACGAGACAGAAATTTACCTTTGTCTTCTTCTTCTAGTCCGTAGAAATAGCAATGTCGGTACCGGTACCATCATTGGCGCCACCTCTGTTCAGGAGAAGACTGCAACTAGTGTCGCGACCTCCACACATGGGTATAAACAGTTGACGTCATCATGGCGCTCGACAGGTCGGCTGCGGCTAGTATACCGCAAGTTTAAGCCCCAAGAAAATGATAGACTTTTTCAGAAAGACCAATTAATCCTTGGTTTGTCTTCCCATCGCTCTTTTTTGCCAACATTATTATCACTTTGTCCAATATTTTTGTCACTGTTGTAATGTTGGGGGTGCTTTTTTATGTTCTTTCCAAAGTTTTTCGATATTTTTAATGTTGACATTTTCAGCGCTTATTTCGACGGCCCATTTTCTGTGACAACATTTTTTTTTTTAACCTGAAAACGGGTCAAATTTAACACAAGGACAACAAAATTAGGGTTATAGAAATGCTCAGGCAGAGATAACAGAAGCCAGCTGAGCTGAATTCATTGTGTGCAGAAACTTTATATGGGTTGCTAGGTATATTTTTCACATTTGACACATTTGATCAGGCTAGTCCCCCAGTCTTTATGCTAATCTAAGCTAACCACGTCCTCACGTCCCTCAGTTTTGCACTTAACACACAGACTTGCAACTGATATCAATCTGAACATCTCACTCTTAGAAAGAATAGCATTTAGAAGACATATTTACCAAAGTTTTCTTTTAAAACATGTATGCCTATCTACTTTTACAGCAGCATGGCATCTAATAATGTGTTGAATTATTTTTAATATGTAGCTCCAATTTCATCTTATGGGTCTAACAGTATGTTTTCATTTCTGTGGACCACACTCATAGGGGGCTGGCTGGCTTTTAAACAGTTAAAGCAGGAAATTGTCAATGGACTAACTATGAGATATAATCAATCAATCAAATTTGATTTAAAGTGTAAAATCACCATTAAACATGGTAACCGTGCACTTTACAATTAAATTAACAGCAAGAAAACAATTGAACAGCATTAAAGCAGTAATACGTAACAATACAAAACCAGCAACATAAGAGAATGTGTGTGCGGGATGCAGAAAGGATGATGTGTAATAGATGGCTGTAGTATAATGGGTAGAGGTGGGTTTAAAATCTAGATTCAGAAATGTAGTGGGAGGCCATTCCACAGATGAGGGGCACGGTAGGAGACTGATCTACAACCAGTTGACTTTTTATTTACTAGGGGAATGACCAGGAGACCAGCATGTATAGACTTTCATAACAAGGATCCGAAGGAAGTCTTGCAAGCTAAACGCTATTGTGTTGTATCGTTCAGCACAACAGAATGTCACAAGGTGATTACTTTAACCCTTCTCTGCTGTCGTCTGGCCAGGTGATTGAGTTTGATGACGGCTCGGGCTCGGTGCTGCGTATCCAGCCTCTGAGGACCCACCGTGACGAGGCCATCTATGAGTGCACAGCCACCAACAGCGCGGGAGAGATCAACACCAGCGCCAAGCTCACTGTGTTAGAGGGTAAGCCCCTTGACTGCTGTCTTCACTGAGTGCATTTAAGTCCCGCCCCCACCGGCGGGGGAGAAAACACTCTCCGGTTTCCTTGAGTTGTTTTTGCGTGAAGGTTTCCTCCTCGTCAATTTCATCTGCTAGCAAACCACAACAAAAATGCCTAAAAGCTGCTGTGTGGTGTTATTCACTACCATCAATCTAAAGAACCCAGCACTCAAGTTTTTATAGGCTGCCAACCTGGAAAAATGTAGCTTTTATGAAGACAAAGGTGGAAATAGATGTGACGAATCAGCAGAGAAAATGGGAAGACTAGGCTAACCTTATGTCAGACATTACATGTGTTAGCTTAACTTACGGACATATAGTAAACCTAAAACTCACATTTAGATATTTGACTTGGCTTGACACGTAACATCAGACATAACGTTAGCTTAGCATCGGGATTTTCCCATCTCTCCATTCTCTCTGCTGATTCCTCACGTCTGTCATGGGTTATTTACCCTGTTGGTAGGGAATATCCCCACACAGCAGCTTTTAAGCATTTATCTAGTGTTTGCCAGCAGACCAAATTGTCTTGGAGGATACCTTCACGCAATGCGAATGAATGGAGAGCGAGAGTTGTTTTTTTGCCCTCTGGTGGACGTGGCTTTCAGAGTATGGTGCGATTGTGCTCGGTTTCTATGTTTCACACGTGTCCACATGTGTCCTGGCTTTTTAAGTCCTACACATTCCTTCTCTCAGCCTGCCCTCACCTTCCTGACTCTCTCAACTGAAGGGGCTTTTCATGGTCACGTGTCCCTGTGTTGCCCTTGCATCAGAGTTGGTCCTCATGTGAACAGACAACATTGAGTCATTCCCACATGCCTGTTTGTGTTCAGCTTTAACCATTTAGGTCAACTAGATTCAGTTAAAGTGGAAGAGTGTTGCGCTGAGACACATTACCATAAAGGCACATAAAGATGTAGCCTGTTCCCCGGACACAGGAACCACTAATACAGTAACAACACCGCCCGCTCCTGCAGTGTGTGTGTGTGTGTGTGCGTGTGTGTGTGTCTGCTTCTGCTTGCACCGCAAACATAAGATTGATTTGTCAAAAGATGGACTAATTATTTTGAGTTTTTCTCCCTTCCCATAGAGAAAACATGTTATTTTACTGTATAATATTGCTGTATTTGATTAACCTGCTTACTTACTGGTCAGGTAAAGAAAAAAGGGTGTGTGTGAGCCCAAGCAAACCATAGCAACCTAGCAAGTGTCCATGGGAACACTGCAAATAATGGCTGTAAAATCTACTTTTACTTTAGATTTCACAGTAACACTGTGTTACTGTGAAATCTAAAGTAAAAGTTACTGTGAATTTTTTTTTACAGTAAAGGTACTGTACTTCCATTTACAGCATTTTATGTATTCATTGTAAAATACAAAACAATTAAACATCAGATAAGAAAGTAAAATTACAGTAGTTTACTTTACTATTTACAGTTTTTTTTTACAGTAATGTTTTGACTACTGTGATTTCAACTGTAATACTTAGACTACTGCGATGTTGTCATGTCGACAAGGTTGTAATGTAAACTTCACAGCATTCTACTGTAAAAATCATATACAGAACTGGGACTTAGACCTGATCAATCTGTGTACCTAGAGCACATGAAGCACTCCCCTACAATCATACCCACATGCCTGTTTGAGGTCAGCTCGATTGAGTCTTGCACTGAGTCATGGTACATGATTCATTTGATTCGATAACTAGAGAGTTTTTAACAACTTTTCAGAGATAGCTGCTCTCTGGTACAGAGCCTGGTGATCACCGCCAATAATTAAATCCATCTTCAACCCAAGAATTACAACATTAATGGCACAAGTTGTTTTTGCCCTGTTATTTTTGATCATTATATACTCAGTTCTGTCATTTCTTTTCCCAACCAAATACAATATTTCTCTCTCAACCTTTGCTGTACTTTAACAATCAAAAAAACAAAAAGCAAACTGTACGACACTATCACAGAAGCAGCTCCCGTATGTCTTCTTCTTTTACAAACCGGTCAAATGGCCTCCAGATGTTTTCATACACCACAGATCTGCCTCTCAGTATAGTCGCCAATATTCTTCATCCAAGCACCAATTGTAGGTGCATCAATTTTCTTTCAGATGAGAGCCATCGGCCATTATGCCTGCAGTATAGTGAAATCAATACATTTATAGTTTTGGGGTTTCACAATCAGATTGGTTGGATGCAGGTACAGCAAAATCATCTTAGGGTCAAGTGGAATGTTCACAGACAAGATGAACATAGTTTCATTGGTTGATTGACCCCCCACAGTTACACTTGCATACATTGATTGCTCATGTATTGTCCAAGTCTTGTTTGCACTGTCTGTCTGTGTATTTGTCCAGCCCATGCTGATGTCCTGTACAAATGTTTCTGCCCTCATGTACCATAACTTTGTTGTTATTTTAGTTGTCCATATCTGTTTAGTCCATGTAAATGTCCTGTACAAATGTTTCTGTCTCAATGTGCTGTAACTACATTCAATGTTTTATGTTTCTGCAGAACAGGAACCCGCTTGAAACCAGTTTTTAAACTGAGTCAGGCTGTTTATATTGTATCTTAATGTTACTTTTAACTCTCCTGTATAATAAAAGGGGCTAGTAATGGCGATAGGTGTAAACAGAGCCCTGGATATCCTGCTCTGCCTTTGAGAAAATGAAAGCTCAGATGAAACTTATGAGGTCATAAGGGGCAAGGTTACGTCCCCTTTCTCTGCTTTGCTCGCCCAGAGAATTTGGCCCACCTATGTGAAAGAGACATCATGGCTTTCAAAGGAGCAAAGTGGCAGTTGGTCAAGGCCACACCCCCAGCATCTCCCCCATCTCTTCTCCTCAGTTGCTACAAACTCAGAAATGGCACATACTAAGGGAAGCTCATTGTGGGACTGGCTCTAGTGGCTATAATTCTGCACCAAGGCAGAATTTTGGTAGATATGGTATTATGGGACCACTAACGTCAAAAAGCATCCAAATGTCACGGGACCTTTAAAACAAAGGTCAGGTATATTACTGTGGTATCCGTTCAACTTAACAGGATTTGTGAATAGCCACATCAGCCAATTATTTTTGAGTAGAGTTTCAGTTCTGTCATTCTGGTTAATTGGGACCATCCTTTTTGTTTTTTGAAATGCATTGTTTCAAAATAATGAAAACAAATGCACAAAAGTCTCTTGAAATCCGCTGTAAAGGGCACAAAACGTGACGCCTGGTCAGGTGCCTAAGGTGTTTCTTATTGAAATCGCATCATATTTAGACGTGCTGGGTCAGGACGTACGTTTAACTGACATGCGAACATTAATGCTCTGACCATTAATGGTCAGAACATTAATGTTCTGACCCCCCCCCCCTACACACCATATGTAGGACAGTATTGTCTCCAATGTCTAAACTGTTAAATAACAAACCATATACATGGAGTGTTGCAAACATTTTGGTTCAAAACGGGAAACAAACTGCGGCCTCTTGCGACTTAGACAGAACACAACACATTAATATTTTCTGATCTGGCGTCCCTGTTGGCAATGTTTGTCACTGGCTGATATATTGATGGTGATGATGATCATCATGATGTTGATGATAATGATCTTTGTATGGCTATTTGTACTGTATATACTTTAATTTATCATGTGACTGTGGTTTCTGCTTGTGTTTTTTATTGTGTGCATGTTTTTGTTTTTTTGCATATGGAAAAATAAGTACTGTACTTAAGTACAAATCTGGAGGTGCTTATACTTTACTTGAGTCTATTCTTTTTATGCCACTTTCTACTTTTACTCCTCTTAATTTCAGAGAGAAATATTATATTTTCTACTCCACTACATTCATCTGAAAGCTTTAGTTACTAGTTACTTTACAAATTAAGATTTCTGCACATAAAACACATGGAGTATATCAAATCTGATGTTTTATTATAAATGAAACTAGCCAACAATATAACGGCCTACAAGTCCAGCTGAAATGATTAGACCTTTAAACACACAACTGTGTTTGACCTATTTTAACGCTTTTGAAGCTTTCCTTGACGTTTTTTGCTTTTTATTTATTTATTTTTTTTCTAAAATGGGAGGATTTTATTGCATTAAGTATACTTTTATTTTCCTGATATTTACATATTTTTACTTAAAGTAGCATTTCCAACGCAACGGGGGGGGGAGGTATTTCCACTTTTGAGCAGAATCGAAATTTTAAACTTCAGCCTGTTAATTTTTTGTATTCTAATGAATTATATATTTTTTTTAATTGTTCTTGTCTGCATCAATTTATGGTGCAGATGTCCTTATTAAATAAATGCAATCATGATATAATAATATAATTTGGGTGGGTTGCGCTGACCAGTTTTGATTAATTGGAGCGGGGGGTTATCCCCCCTGTAAATTACACCTATCGTGTCTGTACAGTACACTACAGGGCACATTTGTATTTGATAGAGCAAAATGTCTGAATGTTTTTGGCTGGTGGATGTCTGAGCCCAGTGGCTCTGTGTGATGCTGTTTATTGAGCAGGAATGTGTTGAAAGGGAAACTCCTGTAGGTGTGTCTCTAGACAGCGCTGTTGTTTGCCAGCGGCAAAGTTGGAGCCAAAACACGCTTATTTAATTGACACTCTAATTGATAGACAAACAACCACAGAGAAAAAAAAAAAAAAAAAAAAATGGTCTGTCTCTCTGGCAGCCTTTTCCAAATCCCTCAGGAAACCATTTTACTTCTTCTGCCATGTAGATCTTGTCAGCAGTAAACACAGCCGGAGGCTCCAGCGCTCGCTGCACCAAACACACCTCTAAAACCACTCAGGCTCTTTTTGAAAGAGAGTGAGGGGCCAGACAGATGATCATCTGTTAACACAGTCTTCAATGTCACAACACATGAAGTATCAAATAGGAAAACAAAAGTTATTAAGCAATATTTATGCATAGAAAAAAATACATGTACATACAATTCATTAAGTAAACAAAAACATGTGTGTGAAAATGTATTCTATCTATCTCTCTCTCTCTCTCTGTCTGTCTCTCTACCTCTAGCTCTCTCTATATCCATCCCTCTCTCTCCATATCTCTCTCTCCGTATCTCTCTCTCTCCATATCACTCCATATCTCTCTCTCCATATCTCTCTCTCATATCTATATATATATATATAGATATATATATATATATATATCTATATATATATCCATATCTCTCCCTCTCTCTCCATCTATAGATATATACATCTATCTATCTATCTATCTATCTATCTATCTATCTATCTATCTATCTATACACACCTCTATCTATCTTTCTCTATATCCATCTCTATCTATATACAGTTGTGTTCAAAATTATAACAGTCCAACATCACTAACCTCATAAATCATATTTTTTGGTAGAAGTGATGTTCCTACATGGCAAATAATTTACTACTAAGTGTTGTAGAGTCATAGAAAACCAACAGAGCCAACAGTGATGACATGCATGCTGCTCATTCTGTGTAATTGAATCTATAATTGAAAGGGGCGTGTTCCAAATATTAGCAGTGTTGTGTTCAATTAGTGAGGTGATTGATTCTGTAAAGAAACAGGTGTCAATGATGGTCCATATTTAAGGAAGGAGGGAAGCAAATGTTGTGCATGCTGGTTATAGTGCATTTCACACTGAAATACTCAGCAAAATGGGTCGTTCCAGACATTGCTCTGAGGAACAGCGGACTTTGATTAAAAAGTTGAGAGGGAAAAACATATAAAGAAGTTCCGAAAATTATAGGCTGCTTAGTCAAAATGATTTCAAATTCCTTGAAATGACACCCAAAGTCTGAACGACGTGGGGAAAAATGGTCAACTACCATTCGAATGGATGGAAGAATAGCAAAAATGGCAAAGGCTAAACCAATGATCAGCTCCAGGAAAATCAAAGAAGACTTAAAGTTACCTGTGAGTACTGTTACGATCAGAAGAAGGCTATGTGAAGCATAGCTGATAAAAAGACATGTACTGAATAGGTTGGATTTTGCCAAAGGACACATTGACTGTCCAAAGGAGAAATGGAGCAACATTTTATAGACTGATGAGAGCAAAATTGTTCTTTTGGGGTCTAGGGGCCACAGACACTTTGTCCAACAACCATGCATTGAATCCAAGCCACAGTACACTGTGAATACAGTAAAGCATGGTGGTTATGGGGATGATTCTCATACTGTGGTGTTAGGCCTATTTATCACATACCAGGGATCATGGATCAGTTTCATTACATCAAAGTAATTGAAGAGGTCATGTTGCCTTATGCTGAAGAGGAAATGCCTTTGAAATGGTTCTTTCAACAAGATAATGACCCAAAACACAGCAATAAGCAAGCAAAGTCTTGGTTCCAGATGAACCAGATTGATGTTATGGAGCTGCCAGCCCAATCCCCAGACCTCAATCCCATAGAACACTTATGGGGTGACATCAAAAATGCTGTTTCTGAGGCCAAACCTAGTAAGGCAGAGGCACTGTGTAATGTAGTTCAATGGGCCTGGGCTGGAATACCTGTTCACAGGTGACTCCATGCAACCCAGATGTGAAGCAGTTCTCAGAAATAATGGTTATGCAACTAAATATAAGTGCAGTGATTCAAAGTAAAGCAAACCCTTGAGACAGTTTTCAGTTCATGCAGTAAATGTTTAAGTTGGTAAAGAAAACTGCAAATACTGTTACTTATTTTTTTAACAGCCTAATAATCCTTTTTCTTCACTTTCTGTAAAGGTAGAACACAAACTTGATCAATGTTGGTCATGTTTCTATTTGGAATTGCATGTGCAGTGTTCCCAATGCATTACTATGGATTAGTATACTATGGAATTAAGTCTGTTTGTTTTAATTTAGAGTTTGATTTGCATGATAATGTAAAAGCTTTTTTTAAGAAACAAGAGATTCGAGAGACAATGTACACCTGCTCCGTGGAAAAAAAAATGTTGCACCACAAGGCTGTTTATCCATCTCAACCTTTTAACTGCAGATGGTGAAGACCTTTAGTAAAAAAGTATATTTGATAATGAGACATATTTCCATTCCAGTCACCATTTTGTGTCAGTATATGCAAATGGTGGGTTTGTCTTTGAAATAAAAAACTCCTCTGTGATGACCCAGTTGGGGTCTATGTGTGTGTGTGTGTGTGTGTGTGTGTGTGTGTGTGTGTGTGTGTGTGTGTGCGTGCCAGCTGCAGAAAAAGTGAGCGCTAAATAGAGAATGGAAATACAAAACGGCAAAAGCAATAATGGTGGGTCTTGAAGAAATAAAACTCCTCTGTAATGACCCACCCAGGGTGTGTGTGTGCGTGTGTGTGTGTGCGAGTGTGAGCCGAAGAGAGAATGGAAATACAAAACGGCAAAAGAAATAACAGAGAGTGGGCATAAATGACAGATGAGAGAGTGAGGGGAGAGAGGAAGAGGATGAAGACGCGGCAGAGTCGACAGCGGGACTCTGGGTAATGAGAGCGCAGCATTAGTCATGAAGTGAAACCGACAGAGAGGGAGAGCTTAAAGGGATGAAGGGAGGAGCTGGAGCCAGAAAAATGCAGACAGAGATAAGAGGGACTTCTCACGTGTAGAAGTTGTGCGCCTTCCTGCACAAAACGCCACATACACATATCTTTAAGTCGATTGTGACACTCAAGAGGAGCAACGGCACATCACTCCGAACAAGCGTCGTGCACTTGTTATGGCCCCGAGTGGTACTGCTGGTCGCACTGATAGGCACTGACTCAGCATCAGACTCTTGTAATCACTAGATTTCTTTTTTTTCCCCCCACTGTTTTTCCTGTCCTCTGCTGCTGGCTCTGTGTCAGCAATAACCAATCTCTGAGAGGTGACTTGAATTTTTTTTTTTCTGTGCCGTATATTTTCCTCTGAGATGCCCTGCCGAAGGGCACTTTGACAGTGAAGGTGGGTAGCGTAGATAAAAGAGCGCTCTCTGGCAGAATGCATATGTGTGCAGGATGGGGCCCAACACTGACAATAACCGGCCAAATACAGAATCTCTGACCCTGTGAAGGCGCAGCTGTCAAAAACAGCTTCTTCACGTTATATTTATTAATGCTTCATATTGATTTATCCCTTCTTGACCCATTTCAAAAAGGTAAATATAATTCAAGTTCAAGTTCAAGGAGTTTTGCACTCATTGTGCAGCAGTAGAAAACAACACAGTCCATAGAAACAAGCGGCATCAAAAATAAATACATACTACACAGAAGACCGCATCTCACATTGAATTATAAAAAATAATATAGCAGCAGGAACAAAAGAGTTTTTGTGTCAGTCTGTCCTGCATTTAGGCAGACGGAATCAGCAGCCAGATGGCAGCAACATAACGTAACATGTCATACTGAAATTTGTGAAATCCATGGAATAATAAACTTTTTTGTCATTACAAACAATAACAGAAGATGGGTATCAGTGCAAAAACATTGTAGCTATCTCTGCTTGTTTGATTGCTAACGTTAGCTCAAAACGCCATTCCAGCGACAGCCTTTGTTGATTGCTAGCTTGTAGCTAAGCTAGCAGTCGTTTCAAAAAAAGTTTATTATTTCATGGATTTCACTAATTTTAATATGACACGTTATGCCGTTATTATAAAATCTGAGCATGCGCAACTCAAATCTGCACTCGACTTACATCATTAAGTCTGTGGTAATTTTAGCCATTTCCTGTTTGGGAGGGGAAGTTATAACCAATAAGTAGCATAATGCATTTGATCAAACATTTTCCCTCTTGTGGAACATTTGAAAATTGCATTACATAAAACTGGTGTCACATTTCCAAGATATACAATGTGACTGATGCATCAATGTCTTTCTAACCTCTAAGGTGACTTCACACATGATGCAGTGGGATTCGGTGTGTGGCTATAGGTCTACACACATGGCTATAGGTCTATATCCTTGGTGGTTGGTTGTTTGCAACAATTGCTCTACTTTGTCCTTACGATTTATGTTGCAAATTGTTTTGGGCGTATTAAGCCATTTTTGTTGTTAGATGTGTCTGATGCTCCTGCAGTTTGGCCCCAGAGTCTAGGGGATATAGACTGTTTGGAGCTTTGCAACACGTATCCTGCTGCCTTTTCAAATCATTATCCACCAGAACAATAATAACAATTATAATTATTCATTTGAATCATATTATAAGAATTTGACTTTTTCCACATTGTATTACTTACAAGAGGGTGTACTGTCTGCTTTTGGAATGTCCCTGTGTGGAAAGTAGGGTGAGTAAAGTCTTGTTCTGGTAGAAGTTAAATATTTTGCTCAAGGATACTTTGGCATAAATTGCCTCATGGGGGATTGAACCCAGAATGACTTCACAAACCAGCAGATCCACCCTGCAGTCCTGGGACCCGATATGGCTAATTAGTTTCCTTATAGCGCTTTTCCTGCATGAGCACTCTGCATCTCCTGCTTGGAAGTCATCCATCCCTCTAGCCTTTTCAGCAGTAAAACACCTCCAAAGGAGAGAGAGAGAGAGAGAGAGACAGTGTGTAAGAGAGAGAGAGAGCTATGTCTGATAGGACTAAGCTTTATTAGCGGTGATAAATGACACATTATGAAAGATGAATGATAGCTGCATTGCTGAGCCTTTGACCTGCAGGGACTGTTAACCCCCTGACTCGAGCAGGGAAAGTAAGCCAGCATCACTTTCAACATCAGCATCACTGAAAAAAGTTACTTTGAATATGTCATAAATCTCTAACTTACTAGTACAGTGCTGGTTGAAAATGTGTGTTTGGAACGGGCCGGATGCTTGCCCTGTAGGTGTTGCTGCTTTTAGAATTCTCCGAACCCAAATTGTACCCTAAAATGACTTACAGAAGGACCCAGAACCACTTAATACGAAACTCCACTGACTTACAGTGTACTTTTACATCAGAGGAAGACAGTGTACTTCTATATTTACCTGACAGAGAACGTTGCAGATTCAGAATGTAATCAAAAAATATCACAATGACAATGTGGAGTAATCAGTTAAATTAATAGTAATTAGCCTCTCGGACTCATGGCAGTGGGCTCAGCACATGTATGCGTTCATCAACCACCAGAATGTGTGTGTGTGTGTGCTTGGTATGTCCAGCAATCATTTTACACTAGAAGCTGCAAAAAGTACCGGCTTTGCAGCGTGTAAAATACGGACGTTTGGACAGTGGGTGTCAGTGTCTGATGCGATGAAAAAGGCGCCCCGTCTAGCATCTAGACGGGGTTTAGCGAGTAGTATCTAAGGGGGAAATTCCGCGTAGGGAGGAATCCAATCCAACTTTATTTGTTAAGCACTTTAAAACAACCAAAGTTGACCAAAGTGCTGTACAGAAAAATACAAAAATACATTATAACAGGAGTAAAAATAATACCTGCGCAATAAAAGCAATAAAACTAAAGAGTTAAACGCAGTAAATGAAGTCGACATCTTACTAGATGTCAAAGGCCACAGAGAAGAAAGACAAAGAAGAGGCCTTTTTAACGTGTAGAGGCCGATCACTCCATAATTTAGGAGCCGACACCGCAAAGGCCCGGTCCCCTCTGAGCTTCCGCTTAGTGTTAGGGACCCTCAGGATCAGCTGATCATCTGGCCTGAGAGGGCGTGTCTGTACGGAAGGGCGTATGAGCTCAGCGAGGTAGGGCGGGGCAAGACCATTCAAATGGATCCTAAATTGAATAGGCAGCCAGTGGAGTGAGGCTAAAATGGGGGAAAGGTACCCATGTTTCCGTTATTCCCACGTGTCACGGAACCGTAAGCCCACCCACAACCTTTGCTTAAACCCGACCAAGCGCGTTTAGGTAAAGCGTGTTACATATGGTTAGGTTTAGGACGCTTGGTCAGGTGCCTCCGTCGTTGGTATTGGCGCTAAATAACGACGACAAAGGCACGTGACCAAGCGTCCGTATTTTACGAGATGGGAGTGAGAATGCGTTGAGTATCGCAACGTCGAGCTTCTCAAGAAGCTGGTTGAAAGCCTGAAAGAGTCAACAAGTCCCCCACCGATGGAAAGCCCTTTTTAAAAAAATCCTTTTTTGCATAGCTGCATGTAAACGGGAATACTAGTGGAATAATTACTTTCATTGTCATGGAAATGGCTTCGTCGGAATATTGTTTTTTTTTTTCAGAATATGGGCAAAAACAAAGTCAGTGAAATATCAATCTAGACATAAAGTACACAAAACTGGACTTCACCTGTTAGCCACCATCTTAATGCTCATATGGAGAGCTGCAGGTCTCTCTCTCTTTCTCTCTCTCTCTATTCTTTTTCAATTTCATGTTGCTTTATTGGCATGACCAAAAATACATCTGTGCTGCCAAAGCATAAGAATAAACACAAACAACAGCAACAATGAGTAAATACATCTGATATAAATATAATAATACAAGTAAACAGGATATTTATGATATTATATATAATATATACAATTATATCATATATCAATCACTATCTATACATCATCTCCTTATCACTACATACATATCAATATATACTATATTACAATGATAATATAGTATATAATTTGCTCTCTAGCCGCAGTGTCAGGTTCAGCACTCAGGTAACTGGGTCGTCCTTCACTGAGCTGCGGCGTGACGGAGAGGTGTGAAACGTTGTTGCACAGCACCTGTGTGTGTGTGTGTGTGTGTGTGTGTGTGTCTGGCTGTGGAGGATGAAAGCTCCAGGAGTGATCCAGTGGGCTGCAGCATGGCTGTCTCTGCACTCTGCAGATATCCTGCGCTGTCCTTGTGTTGTGATGTACTGTATACCTGTATCTTGAACGCAAATACAGAGGGGTCCTCGTCTCATACGCTGCCTTCTGGCTCTCAGGGCAAAGGATGCTGACAGAAAACAACACTCAAAGCAGGCCACCAGGATATGCGCCCGGGGGCTTTGAAGCCATTAAATTTCAGTTATGTTTGAAAATTGAAAGTTGGTGGAAACTTGCAATAGCCTTGATTGTAAAAAATGCTGTTCCTTTTTTAAAAAGTAGTTTTGCAATAAATTACAGAGATGTTTGAAAATTCCAAGTTGGTGGAAAGACAATATAGCCTATCAATATGGATATGAATTTTTTTAGGTTAGTGGTATTGATGATATTGACAGTTATACCAATTTTATATTATGTGTTATAACAACATGTCAGCCAATATTCTATTTTTTTCTTTCACGTAAAACTTAATGTGAACAAGGCAGTTGAGCTGTATCCCTTACATTTGTCTACAGAATTGTGCTGAAGACATGTCTTTGGGACAGTGTAAAAACTTGACATAGAAGCCAAAATAAGTGGAATTACAATTCAACAATGACATCTGGAAAGTCTAGAAATTATTTTATTCCCATTCGGGGTTAGCGGAGCCCTAATGCACCTGTTCAATGGGCTTCATAGTTCGGAAGCAGCGCCGACCATTTGGATCATTTCTTTTTTTCCGTCATCCAGGAAGAGTTTGCAATCTAAGTCTGATATTTCAGTTTGTTTCCTTGTCGGAATTTACCTCCTGAGGACAATCACAGTGCTGTGATACAAATCACAAACATTCAAGAAGGAAGAACTGATGAGACATGTACAGTCTATGGCAGTGGTCTGTAGTATATTATTTATGTCAATAATGTACCCCTTTGAATTGTTTTTCTTAAGCCAAGTACCCCCAGACAAGCATAAAACACTTTTTATGAAAGGAAAAGGTAGAAAAATATTTAAAACTTAGGGATTGATTGATACTGATTTTCAGGTCCAATACCGATTATAAGTAGTTAATGTACTGTTGTTAATGTTAATAACTGATATTTGGAACCAACATGCCTATTGAGTGAAAAATGTAAAGTAAAAATTAAGATTTTGAAATGTTAATCCAACACAAAAAAAACTTATATTACATAGAAAATAGGTCAAAAAACCCCCGGCCAGGGCCGATTTTTTATTAGCCAATATTACTAATAAAAATATAAAGATGTACAAAGTACAATACAGAGCAGGCAGTGATAGATTTACTAAAGAACAACTTTGTAACTGAAAAACATTGCATTGCTACAAATGATTAATACGATTAAAAGGTATAATTATTTTAGGAAGTATGCATGAAATATTTTTAAATTAGCATTATGCAAAGATCCCACTTACCCCCTGAAGTACTCCAGAGTACCCCTGGAGGTATGGGTACCCCCATTTGAGAAACACTGTTCTATGGTGCATCAACACACCCATACAGTGCGCACTAACAACATTAGACTGCCTAACATTGGACTTTTGGTCCTTGAAAAGCGCTTTACATAATTCAGTTTCTTATTATTAACATCTTCAATGGTGGAGCTTATCAGCCATGCAGTTTCTTTTTTTTTTTTTTTTTTTGACAGAGCAGTTAACAATTAATGGAAGACTCAATCATCAAGCCAGTGTTGTGAGCCAACCAGCACGCCTTCAAACGCAGTTAACCCTTGTGTTGTCCTTCAGGTCCCAGAGACACTCCTGTATTCAAATCGTATTTTTCTGCTAACGTGGCCTCCTCCCCCGGGGTCACGAGACCCGTCCTGCACTCCAACGCATTTCCTACTACCACCATCTCGTCTTTCGGGTCCAAGAGACCCATTATTTAACCCTCATATTGTATTCCCGTCGACTTGCAATTTTGTGTTTTTGTGGGTTGAAATTTCGACATTTTGTGTTTCTTTTTTGACGCTTTGACGTTTTTTTTTCAATTTTATTCCTATTTTTATTGACTTTTTTAAATTATGTTTACATTTTTTTTTTTTAAGTTGCTTTTTCCGGGGTTTTTGTCACTTTTTCCGATATAAAAAAAAAAATGTTTTTTGTTACTTTTTCCAATTTTGTTGGTCACTTTTTCAGCATTTAAAAAAGAATGTTTTGGACGTTTTCTTTCCTGCGTTTTTATATTTTTTTTAACATTTGTCACTTTTTTTCAACGTTATTTTGTCATAGTACTGATATAGAAAGTTTTTGTAAACGGGTCAAATTTGACCCGAGGACAACGGGAGAGGTAATCGTATTTTCTGCTGCCGTGATCTGGTCCTCCGGGGTCCTGTGACCCATCGTGCACGTGTTAAATAAACTTATAATTGTGACACAAGGGACAACGCAAGGATTAAAATGGTGTAAAATGAGAGAGGGAAATCTCTGGCTTGGATTTCCTCTGCAGTGGATTTGTGTGGTGCTGGCACTGTAGCAGCACTACAATGGCAGTACAGAGCTGTGGAAGTGACCTGTGGCCCCACAGTGCTGGGAGTGAAAGGGTTAAGGCCCCTGACCTGACCTTAGCTCAGTGGCCCCTGGAGTGTTCTGCACACGTGTTGGCTTTACACACCTGTTTCCGGAGGAGGACGTGACCTAACGGCCATAGCTGACACTTTCACTCCAGGTCAGACACTCGTATGCGTGATTGCACTCACTGCAACCTTTTTGTCCCTCAGCATGTGCCGAGGCAAATGTTTCACCGAGGTTATTCTCTGTGGGACCAAACAACTAAGTTGCTTCATAAATAGCTAACATAAAATGGGTTTATATACTGTATGTTCTTTTAATCTGTAGTTCCTGGAAAGATGCTACTCAGTCAGAATATAAAATAGAATATTTAAATGTAGGCATGCAGGGCAAAAAGTCTAATAACAATGAATAAACGCTCATTTTGATATCAGTAAAGTCATCTTCAAACATGTGATAGAGTGACAGGTGATTCATTATATATTAATATTAAACATGTAGGACAGAAACATAGAGACAGAGTACACAATGCGTTTCAATTCAGCAACATCAATTGTCATTATTAGTTGACTCGTGATAAAAAAAAGAGACTCTCTATTCAATCCAGTTCAATTTTATTCATAGTAGCAAATCATAACAAAAGTTATCTTCAGACACCTTACAGATAGAGTAGGTCTAGACCCCACTCTATAATTTACAAAGCCCCAACAGTTCTAGTAATTCCCCCAAGAGCAAGCAATTAGCACGTGCGACAGTTGTGAGGAAAAACTCCCTTTCAGGAAGAAACCTCGGACAGACCCAGGCTCTTGGTGGGCGGTGTCTGACGTGGCCGGTTGGGGGTATTAAATACACAAATAAATACTCTAACCCACACTCATGCACATAAATGTGTACAGTGAATACAGCATGGGACCCCGCTGTGACACCCCAGTGCTGAGGGTCAATTTGTTAATGTGTTAACTGGGTACATTGTATGAACTGTGTGTATTTTTCTTACACATACAGTCTCAAATATAGGCCTGAAAAGCCAGATTTTTCTTGGTTTTTGTCAACAATTCCTCCATCCTTAGGCCATCATCATATTACCTGATTCATTTGCTTGCGTTCATGCTTAGATTTCAGTGGGTTTCCTGTAGTTGGCAATCTTATGTTGGCTCTCCCCTCTCTATGTGGAATACCTTTCCAACAGGCGGCAGACAGCGCTGAATGCCACAGATATGTGATGAAATCCAACACAGTGTTTTTAAGCTCTCCCCCACCTTGTGCTTTTGTTTTCCTGCCTAAGTACAGGCTATTATGTTACAGTAGGGATTATATAAATGGTGAGCATAATACGCCAGGGCCCCACGTTCACACACTGACAATATATTTTGAAACTTTAGACAGTACAGCCTTCAAATCCCTCCTGGAATCTGTGGCTCTCTCACGACCCGGGCCACTGAGGTGAATGGACACACAGGCCTTTAAAGGGAGTCACCTCTGTGTTTCTCAATGCCAGGAAGGGGTTTTCCACACCAGCTACTTTTACTTTTGTACAATGTTATGAGAAAGGATACTAATGCAGGTCAAATCTACAAAAAGAAAAAAAACGAAACCTCCTTTTTAAGTCAGAAATGTACAGTATGTGTGCTTTGTTTTAGGGAGATATTGTGATTTTACAGAAGAATATTCAGAGCGGGGTATAACATTACTGTCTTGTCAAGACACCTGGCCACCAATGTGAACATTGTATAAGCAACTTTCAGTAGGCTTAGTTCCTGGAATGTGTACACATAGTTGGCCAATAAAGCTGATTTGGATTCTAATCAAAATGTTTTTCACAAGACATCCAAGTTTGGGGAAAAACAGCACAACCTAACCTATTATATAAATGTCAAGTCAATCAGGTCAGGATACAAAAATCTAATTCTCTGATAATGTTAAGGAGATAGACATGAAAGAGTCTTATGAGGTCTCTGGAACATCCTGTATCAAGACGCCTTGGCACAAAGATCAGCAGCTCTAATTAGGGGAAAGGAGACAGGGAGAAAGCATGTCTGCCTGGCAGAGATTGATCATCCATATGCATTCCAGAGCCAAACCTGCAGCTTTCAACAGCGCTTTGTCCTCTAAGGACAGGGTGCAGCCTGCTGCTTCTGGACACGCCAGGCCTGTGGAGGGAGTACGAGTAATGAGATCAGTATTTAATGGCAGAGCTGTCAAAGTTCACAGGTTCACCATTGTTATAAAACACAAACCAAACACAAGCGATTTGCTTTTGTCCCGATTTGATTCTTATACATTGATGCTGGTTGGATTTGTATTGCGACTTTCATTTATTGTGATTCTATAAGTATTGCAATTTAATAGAATTGAGTATTGCAATTTTCTTTTCCTTCTTTAAAAGATTGCAGGCATGAAGACTTCACTTAATGAGGTTTTTTAACATTAGTATGAGTTCCCCCAGCCTGCCTATGTTCCCCCAGTGGCTAGAAATGGTGATAGGTGTAAACCGAGCCCTGGGTATCCTGCCCTGCCTTTGAGAAAATTAAAGCTCAGATGGGCCGATCTGGAATCTCGCCCCTTATGACCTCATAAGGTTACCTCCTCTTTCTCTGCTTTGCCTGTCCAGAGAGTTTGGCCCACCCATGAGAGAGAGAGACCACATGGCTTTCAAATAAGCAAACCCCCAGTCTCCACCCCCTCGTCTTCAATAGCTACAGACTCACAAATGGCACATACTAAGGAAAGCTCACTGTGGGACTGATACAGTGACTTCAGATACAGTATTAGGGGACCACTAAGGTCTATATAAAAAAGACTTCAGATACAGTATTAGGGGACCACTAAGGCATATATAAAAGAGACTTCAAATACAGTATTAGGGGACCACTAAGGTCTATATAAAAGAGACTTCAGATACAGTGTTAGGGACCACTAAGGTCTATATAAAAGAGACTTCAGATACAGTATTAGGGGACCACTAAGGTCTATATAAAACTTATACACAAGAGAATGCACATCATGTCAGTCCGTCTGACATTTTATTTTCATTTGTAAAGAAAACATAACATGGATTTTCTGCTTTTGTTCTGTTTTGCTGGAAATGGATATGATGTATGCACCGCCGGCAGTAGCCTACCATATAAAAGAAATTTATTTAGGGAGAACCATTGAAAAAGAAAAAAAGATGAAATTTTGAATCCCACCCCTACACAATAGCTATAAAACAGACTTATTCAAAGCTATGTGAGGTCATGACTTCAGTTGCCTGTTCCTGGAGCCCAAAAATCCCAAAATGAGAAGAAGTAGGCTGGGTGGAGCTGTGTTCGGACGAGCAAGCCACAACCACCACAGGTGATTTGGGCTGAAATACCTGTTACTGGAGCAAGACAAACACCTCTAGTTGCTTTGTAACAGTTTGTCTTACACCAAACAGCAAGGGAAAGGTACATCATGCAAAATATAAATTAACGGGTGGATCTGATATCTGCTGAGGTGAATACAGCCTAACCCTGCTTACTTTCATTAAACAGCACCTAATTCATCCAACACAAACCCTCTAATTGCCTTTAAGTGGGCTTAATAAACATGTTCATAGACGAAAGAAAGACCATAGATATGGGTTTAACAGCATGCATTATAAATACATCAGCGTTATCAAACGTCGGCCACACTACTCTTTCATACAAACATATTTAAGATGATCATAGACTCCCACACACATTTAAAACCCCAAAACCCCAATGTCACAGCAGATCAAATGTTCTGTTTCAACTGTCCCGACATTGACATTATAGCCTGTTTTGCTTTCCATGGAAACAAGCTTTCAATATGAAAGTGTGGGATTGTGGCGAACACTAAATAGTCTACTGAACAAGCATGTGGTCAAACATTTAAATGAAAAACACTCATGAAGTTAACTTTTGACCATCAAAACGTGTTTATCGGCTGTAACTCTGTGATAAAAAGGAAATAACAGGGAGATATTTGGCTGATAGAAGGAGGTTAACAGGCTCTTTGTTTTCACCTGAGGAAGTCTGTCTATCATCATTACACTCGGAGAAAAATGGAATTTTTCATCCGTCCCATGTTTCAATCTTCCCGGCTCTCTGTCCTAGTTACCCAGCATGCATGTCTTTATGGTGGGAAGAAACCGGAGTACCCGGAGGAAACCCATGCAAACACGGGGAGAACATGCAAACTCTGGAACCTTCTTGCTGTGCAACAGGTCACTGCCATCTCTAAGAGATTTCTCATCACTTACTCCACAATAGTTTTAATGAACTACAAATAATGAGCCGTGCTTTGCTCGTTTCTGTCATTCTCTGCCTCTGGTCAGCAAGGTGCATCTGCTTGTCTCCATGGCAACATGACTCTTAACTGTAAGGTGGCCTGGAGTGTAGCTCGGCTTTCATTCTGGGCTTATAATGAGTCTTTGTTTTTTCTAACTTGCATTAGATTCATCAATCTAATGCATATCAGTGATGTCATCACATCATTATTTGCATAAAGCTTAATGGTTGTCTTTTGCAGCGAGGGAGAGAGCCCTACGATGTTTTTTTTTGAAAAGCAGCTTGTCACTAAAATGAGAATAGCCGGTCCATCTTAAAGGTGAGCCCATTCAAAGTTAGTCGCTAGCTCCGAGGCTAACCTGTCTAAGCCCCACTTTAACTGTACACAGAGAGCATTGCTAAGTTTCTTAGTAATACTGTCAAAACAGAAACATTATGATGTATTATAGGTACTACTTTGCATCATAATTACTCCAACTCAAAGGCGCCGGCAACTGTAATCCTGTTTTTTTTTTTTTTCCTGTGAGACATGCAACACATCTAATGATAATGCGTGAATACGCACAGGAGCAGCCGACAGCTGCCCTATTCACAGTTATCATTTTCTCATTGAGTACACGTTATTTCACCAACAACCCATCCACTATTAATCAGAGTGTCAGTTTTTATGACTCGATCCATAGATGAACTGGTTGCTGGACGCTGAGTATCGCTGAACCAACGGAGAGAGCTATAGCATGTTGTGTGAATCATGTGTGTTGATATGAATATTGCAATTATGAGGCTTTTCCTGTTTTCGATCATATTGGGGAATCAATTTATTCATATCTGCGTACAGCGGTCCGCTCTGAGCACATCCACCTCTTTCTCTCTCTCTCTCTCTCTCTTACAAAATGCTTCAGTAAAATATTTTCATGATCTAGTCATTATGATATGATACGGTCATACACATTAAATATTATAAGAACAGCTGGGCGGGCGGTTCTTGTGCGTACTATGAAAAAGAATCCTGCCAGCGCCACTGCTCCAACTGATACATATTGTGATATTTGGAAATAAAATAGAATTCAATAACTATATAAGGTCATGCACACCCATGGTCTAGCCACACCAGTGGTAGCATGTAGTCCAGTGACTTCACGTTAATACCCAGCACCTTCAACATTTTTATTACAAATTTATGTTTTTAGTTTTTTATTGTTTTTTTTTTTTACTCTAACAATCCTCTTTAATATTGATTCCCTCCAGCATACTGTCTGCCTCTAACACACACTGTTGTTCACTGATCAAATTGCAGCGAGCGGGCTCTTTAGCTCTTATGCAAGATGAACCTGACCTTTTTAGAATTTAAATACTGAAAATGATGCAATTTGCATACATAGAAGATATGGATAGTTTTTTCAGATGAAATCACACTCTTGGGAACTGAGGTAAATGTGATTTGTTTTCTCTGGACAAAGGAACAATGGACTGGCTTTACTACAACTTTACTAATTTGAAATGTGAAACTGGGATACAGTGCTCATGATTCAGTAGCCGCTACACAGACAACACATGCAGCTCATTAGTTTTTATTAGCACCACCTTTTTCACGTTGTTAGCAGCAGCTGGTTCTGAAACTGCTTTCTGAGTGTTGAGCTTTTCCGACCAAGCTCCAGTGCTGTCAATAATCATTAATTGTGCCGGCCTTCAAACCACGGGCGCCGCGTCAGGTGAGACTTTTCTTAGAAAAACATGTCATGGTGAACAGAGAGGGATGTGTTTGCTGTATCAGGTCATGAGACAAGGGAAAGCGTCTGTCTTTCAGAAACTAAGTGAAGACTAGACACAAACTAAGCAGGCAAAAAGAAAAGAAAGGGAAACTTTTGGATCCTGACTTTAACTCCTTTTAGGAAGAAAATCCTGAAAAATATAAAAAAGACAGACAATAAATCCAAAGCGTGGATCTTCTAATTGAATAGACTTTTGGTGGAGGATATTGAAGTGTGCAGTGCTGTTATTATACTGCTGTTTTGATAGTCTTTTACCCTGGGGAGACAGAGATGACATCTAGAGAGCAGAAGCAATGTTCCGTCTGCTGCCTGGCTGGAAGGAAAACAGCCAGACAGCCAGTAGCGACCAGTAAAGTAGCGTAAATCCAATCTAACAGTTGGGTGGGACAATAGACATAACATTTCTTAAATTGCCCATATTATGAAAAAAAAAAAAATCACTTTTTCTGGGATTTGGGGTGTTATTTTGTGTCTCTGGTGTTTTCACACACATACAAACAAAAAAACTACCCATGCTGTTTTGAATGAGATACGGTTTCTGAATGTCCTCTGTCTTCAGCCTCCAGGTGAGCTGTTCAACATCTGCACATGCCACCGCTATCATGCTAGCTCGTTCATGATGGAAAAACACTGCTACAACACACACTGAATCACCATAATCTCCAAAAGAACTACTTCCTGTCCCTGTTCTGCTGGTATTCCACAAGTGGCCCTCGTCTAGAAGAAGTCTCCCAGCTAATCCTGCCTTGGATTGACCAAAGTTGGAGAAAAAGAGTTATCTAGCTGATGTGATCTTACCTAGCTACTGAGCATGTGCAGCTCCCAACAAGAAGAAGTGAGATGTCTCACTCTGGAGCTAAAACAGAGACCTAAACACACAGGGTGAAAACAGGATCTGCAGCAATGTGCAGTACAACAAAAATATGGTGTTTTTTGAAAATGAAACATGGAACCCTATTCTGGAACAACCTCAAAATACAATTATGAACCTGAAAATGAGCAGAATATGGGCGCTTTAAGAGTAATATTTGAAGACTGTGTGTCCTAGCACCTTACTTGGAGCCTGACTAGATGGTTTTTCTTGTGATATCTATACCTATCCCACGGTTAAGGTAATGTGGAAAGGGGAGGTGATAAAAGGAACAGTTGAACTACAAAACTACAAAGCCGTTTAATCCAGGGTGCAAACTACAGGGGAGCCCTAAAAACATGATTTATGAAATGTTGGGAGGGTCTCTAAAATGTGAACAATTTGCTATTATGTCATGCATCTTGTATTTCTCTTCGTCATCATCATCATTAGGAAAATTAGGCTAGTATTGTTGTAGTATGATTCATGCATGAAGGTGATTCATCACTAATTCACACTAATAAAGATACCGGCGTACATGCTCTTCTTGCCACTACCATTGAAGCGTGGTGGCGCAATATCAAAATCTTCACTCACCGCAGAGGATACCGTGCCCTGGCATAGTTGGCTATATCATATTGGTTTTATCACCTGGTGGGAGGTTTCAATAACGCTGCATTCAGACAACCTGTGTCGGCCCATTTTTAATGGGGGAAGTGCGTTTAGGCTGCTGTGTGGGTTGCCTAAAAAAAACCTACAAATTTTGGAGGAAAGCAATCCCACGTCACGCTGTTGTGGCCAATTGTGTCGCAGAGATCAGAAATGTTGTACAGGAAACAGGAAACATCACGGCCTCTATCGCTGCCACAAGAAAGTTTTAAATTATCAAACACAAGCACTGACCTGCCCAGGAGTTTGTGTAATAGCTGAATGTTTCTTGCAACAACAAAGCACGCGCTATATGTCACTCGTCTTTCTTCTTTCTGCCTTCAAGTGTGGTCGGAAACGTGAAATATAAAGTCTACTTGTGTTTTATTGGGGGGTTTAAGAACACAAGTCACACAAATGGGCCGTTTCATTGACACCCCCGCCGCATTATTATACATCACATGTGCCAAAACACACCAAGTAGATCTACATGCTTGCAGCTATGAATGTTTTCTTTGAACACTCACCAGATATGAAGTGGCCACTAAAAGCAGCCCCCGAAAAGCCAAATAGACATCCATCAAACACATTTTTGTCAGGGTGTCACCACCTTTAGTATGTAGATACTAGCTTTCAGCTATTTCACATCATTTTGAAGGAATAGAGGTGACTGACCCGCTAATGAATCCAGCAGTTCCCCAAGCGGCAGTTCAAGTAAAAGTTCTGGAGACCTGCGAGGCTTTGAATGGCTGCAATAAGCTTCCCCATTTTGCAGCTGTTATTGGATCCTGAGGGTGTCAATTGTGTGGTGGCACATGTGCATTGGTCTCTATGGAATGATTTGCCACCGGCTAAGCAATTAACAATTTGGTTGATGTTTCTTGCCTGCCATGGATTTTAGTCTTGGGGCCACACTGGGCGTTTGTTCTAGCATTGAGTTCTGGGCCTGCTTTGTCCAGTAAGTCTGAGCGGCCAATCCCTTATTCCTCCTAATTGCAACCCCTCCTTGCAGATTTATAAGCATTATGGAATACTTCATCAACTAAGTGAGTGTCCCAGAATGTTAGGGAAATGCTTCAAAACTTGCCTTGACATGTACTTGGAAACTGTTGCCATTCAATGTCAAACCAAGTAGGCACCTGACTAGACCATAGATGTTTGGTTACCATTTTTCTCTTCCAGATGCAAATATTGGTACCTGAACTTCCATATCGGCCGATACTAAGTACAGATCCAATACCAGTGTGTTTTTATTATGTTTTAACCTCTATACTACTAAAATTAGCACAAAAAGTATTGGCATTGACAGAGACGATTTGGCAAATTGTTCATGGGTGCAACCCACCCACTAATTCATGTTCCTTACAAATGGGGCACTATTTGTTGTAGTATATTTTAACATTTTAATCGTTTGACAGCACCGTTAGAAATACTTTGTTATACGTGTCATATGTTAAATGCCAAAACACAAGCCCCTGTAAAAAGAACTTTCCCAAAATTAAACAAACGGCACCATTGGCTTAAAGAAAAGAACTCAAGGAATGGTAAATCACAGTGCTTACAGCCCTTTGTTGAACAGAGAGCGCCATCTAGTGAAAATAAAGAAAATGCTTCATGAAGCTTAATAAGGCTTCATTTGTCCAACACTACTGATTATTACCACAAATCCGAACAAATATTCAAAGCCAACTCTGCCACAGACACATTTTTGTTGGTGCCAAAAATATTTTGTGCGGTTTTGGTTTGATCAATACCCAACATAAGTTGTCTGTCGTGTACAACAACTCATCATGAAACCAAATCACAAATTATTTGTTACATCCATCTTTCTTGCATCAAATCCGGCTGTAGGATTATCCCCTGTTGTTGTTTTGGATGGGGTTTCTGATGCAGTTGTCACCCTTCAGACTTTGGAAACGATTGGTAAGCGCTCTTTTTGGCCCAAAGTCATCCAGTTAATGGATTATAGACTTACACATTACACAGAGATGCTGCAGGCTGTTTACAAGCTGCTCGAGCACATCAACCCAATCAACTCCTGTTGCTCTGTCAGTGGGAGTTCAATCAGGTATCCATGGGCCAAACATGCACTTCCAACAAAATGAGACACAACTTTAATGGGGTCTAAACAATAGGTATTCCAGTGAAATGAAGGAGACAAGAAAGCACAGGAATGTCCCCTAGTCCCCACTCTAAAAAAAAGTGTCCTCTGACTGTCCAGCTGCCAAAATCAGATAGAGACGGTCTAACAGATTATATTTATTCACAAGCTAAGTTGCATGTAGTGCTTCATTATTATCACTGCTTGAATTGGAGATTAGTGGCAGCCAAAAAGAAAGATTGAAGACACTACTCAGCATTAAAAAATATTGTATGCCAATGTTGATTTAGTGTTCAAAAGACCCTAGAATTGAACATCAGTCAAAGTTAGGTACACAACAATTACTATGTATGCAGATTCTAGTAGGGTTAGTGCATTGATAAGACAGAAATTTACGAAGTAAGTTTTCCTTTCCATTATGACCATTATGGAACCAATTTCATTGGGTTTTATTTGCCCACCTCTGAAACCAAACCCACACCATTGATTGCTATTAAGTTCTATTCACTCCACATATAAATGCCCTGTGGTGGGGATGCTGAAATGGCATTTGAACTTGCATGGATGTCAGTAGACAAATCATTAAGACATTTTAATTTTGGATTCATCCTTTTGTGACTCTATGACAATAGAATCAAAGTGTTTGTTACTGTGGTAACCGTTTCAGCTGCTGAGAGAGACAAGCAACAGAGGAAATGCTGTATCTGGGCAATTATCAGCAGCATGCTATGGTAATGATGTGTGTGTGTGTGAATTGTCAGCCCTGGCAGCTGGTCTGTGTTTGGATAGTTGAACCTAATGTGGCGACTTGCTGTGAAGGGAACCCTGTGGAAGCTGCTGTGGGGTCCCTCTCCTTGGTAATTAGAGTAGGCAGGATGATGCCCCACACACACACACACACACACACACACACACACACACACACACACACTTTTTTGGCATCCTACACAATAATAATTCAGGTGATTGGTCACTTTACTGCCGAAAGCAGGGTGATGCTATGAGCCGAACCCTCCTGTTTAAATAATTAAGAGCGATAAACAAACAGAAGACATGCAGCTAGGATCTGCAATAACACTGCTGGAGATTTTCTTGTATTTTTTTTTTTGCATTTAAAGCACAAAATGTCTCTTTGCATAACACACCAAGGCACATGTTGGCAGTATATACGAAAAATGGAATCAATTCATGCGAATGTACTCACACGTATCCGTTTCAAATGTATAGCCATGGTGCCGTTAGCCATAGGACATTTTCATGTTATTCAATAAATAAACAAAGACAGACAAATAAAGCTAGCAGGGGTAGATTCCATTTTCTTTTTTGACAGTTTTATATCCTCTGTCTCTGGACACATGGAGTCATGAGAAAGATGGGTACACAATAGTATCTACACAAAAGATATTAAGTACTTTGTGATTCATACTAGGGTTGTTGCAGTATTTTTTTTTCGTAACGCACACATTTAGTGGGGTCGTTAAAATGCTATGGTTACCTAACAGAAAAATTTTGTGTTTCAAATGCATTTATTCATGTAGTAGTCTATTCCTTATAGCATATATAGTCTAAATGCATGTATTCTGTATTCCAGTGATGTTATTTAAGGGGCCAACTTTGCATTGGTCTGCATATTTCCGCTGGCGCATCATTCTTTTGTTGTTGAAACACAGACAGACTGAAAAATGGTCGTTGACAGTGACATGCTTGCAACGAAAGCATATCGAAAGTTTTTGAAATGTCTGAATACGACCTTTGTGGATCTGTAACTGACAAGTACTTGAGGCTGTGTGAGTTAAGTGAAGGGTAGTATATTTAAAAAAAAAAAAAAAAACTGATGCGGACATGGACAGGAGATGGACCCCTGTTTCTGTTACAGTAAGTACTGCATAGCCAGATGAGTCCACATATAAGCGGGTAATCCAAATTAGAGCCTGACCAATACGAATATTTGGTTATTTAAAAATCTGATATGCTGATATCGGCCAATATATATTTAAAAAAAAAAAATCCAGACCCATGTAACAAAACAAACAGATTTCCCTAACATTAGTTATTCATGAGTTCTTACTAAAATGAGATCAGAGGAACATCAAAATATACTACTTTAATTTCTGATATTATTGAATATAATTATAATTATATTATTGAATGTGGTGTGCCTGACACTTTGTGATTCCGAGATAAGGGAAGACAGATGGGTCAGCAAAGTGTGGGACTTTAACAGGTGTCTTCAAACCATACTTCGATCACTCTCTAACATCTATCCCCATCAAGTTTTAAGAATTTTTTTAAGGTGCCACAGATGAGAAAACGCTAACATGGGTTGGTGTTAGTTTACCTTGCACGGCAGCTGGATTGTCGCACTATCACGAGACCACGCGAGAATCACAGGACCACAAGAATCCATCTTCTTCTGTCTGAAGCACCATCTTACCAAACCAATCAGTGTCTGTTGAGAAGCTACTGGCAGCTACAGCGTGGTTTAAGTGTGTAAGGGATGCAAATCTGTTTTGTCAAAACAATGGCGGACATGATAGACAGCTGGATCATCCAATTAACCTATCAGGTGTTTTTTAAAAGTGCCAGCCCTTTACCAAACAGTTGTCAGTGATGGCTTTGTAGACGTATTTGTGTAACAAACCATCTGAGAAGCGTAATGTTAAGTGTAGTCTCGAGTTGCCAGACCTTCCTCCACAGCGCTGTGGAGGAAAGTCTGGCTAGTCCACACAGCATTCTGGGATGGGGAAAAAAATCTGGTTTATTGGCATTTCTTTAACCCAATCACAATCATCTTGGGCATCGCTAAGCACAGAACACAATGACGGTGCCTCTGCAAAATAGCCTCGGGAAGGAACTTGTTTTGGTGGAACATGTGTACATTAAAAAGTTGTTTTAGAGATGCAACAGAAAACTCAGATTGGAAAGCTAGCTGTCTGGATTTAACGTGCAGAGATGTGAGGAGCAGTTAACCATAGTCCTCATAAATCCACCGGAGTTTAGAATGCCAAAACAAAGAAGCGGAAGTCTGGCCAAAAGTTAGGGACATCCGTTGGAATTTCCGACAGCACCGCTACAATCCTGGAAACATTGTTAATATAGACTAGGTTAGGTGTAAATACTTATCCTCCTGAACCATGAATATCTTCATCAAATTTCAAGGCAATCGGATGCTGAACGTTTTGGTTTAGACCTCCCATCCAAAACCACCACACCCTCTGCATCTTGGAGCTATTGCCCAAGGCCACAGATTTTCAGTCCAACTCCAGGACCTTTGACCAATTTCTAACTCTACAAGTTTCAAGAAATTCAAACTATCTCTTTCTTAAGTTACTCATTTAGTAACAATTCATTGGGCAGGTAAAATATACTGTATATGATGGCATATCTGCCAAAGAGACTCAAAAAAGTCATAAAAACAAACCATTAAGTCTTCTGTCAAGAATGTAATTATGTTCTGTGGTGGTGCAGCGGGCTGTGGGGCTGTGTGCACAGGCCTGCTGCCCTGAGCCTCGCTGAGGTTGAATAAAAGGAGATATCCTGTTCTATCTGTCAAAAGCACCTTGCTCAAAATGATGGATAGCAGCTCCATCGGGCACATAATGCTCTCTAAAGAGGAAATATCCTCCTTCATTTTAAAGCAGCAATGCCAATTACAGCTACAGCTCAGGTCTCAGGCCCGCCTGTTCCTCTGCACAGTGCTGCGGTTCTGGAACACTGAGCATTCAAACCCTGACTAACACATTCAGATTGGAGGTTTACCTCACATATTCATGCCTTCAGTATACCATATCTCACACCGGCGCGCGCACACACACACACACACACACACACACACACACACACACACACACATTGCAACCTGTGAGTGAGCAGTGGTCTTCAGAGGAGGAGGCTACCTTTGAGAATGGTTCAAAGTTTCCATCACCAGAAAGCGTCAACACTTTGGAAAAGACAGACTCCTAAGCATGGATTCATTTCACTAGCTGAATCTTACCGTTAGATCAGTGCATAACACATGCCAACCTGCCAAAAGCAGTGGCTGTCAGCGTCAGTTCCTTTCAGAGCAAAGGCACATCAAGATGACGTAGTAAACGGTAGCGAGTAGTATGAAAACCCGAATATTTGCATAGGGAGGCTGGTTGCGATGGTGCATGGGTCAAACAACACAGGACTTTCATCAGAGACATGGGTTTGTGTCCTGTGTGTCACTTTTCCGAAACCCAACTGTCACTTTCTTGTCTCACGTGTAACAGAAACATACCTTTTATAGGCTTAACTGTGGTAAAAGTGACCCCAATAGTCTTGGCCAAACGCGTTTAGATAAAACGCATTTAGATATGACACTTAAAAAGGTCCCATGGCATAAAAATGTCACTTTATGAGGTTTTGTTAACATTGATATGCATTCCCCCAGCCTGCCTATGGTCCCCCAGTGGCTAGAAATGGTGATAGGTGTAAACCGAGCCCTGGGTATCCTGCTCTGCCTTTGAGAAAATGAAAGCTCAGATGGGCCGATCTGGAATCTTGCCCCTTATGATGTCATAAGGTTACTTCCCCTTTCTCTGCTTTGCCCGCCCAGAGAATTTTTGTCCCACCCATGAGAGAGCGAGACATCATGGCTTTCAAACGAGCAAAGTGGCAGTTGGTCAAGGCCTCACCCTTGCCCCCCCTCTCTGCTCCTCAAAAGCTACAGACTCAGAAATGGCGCATACTAAGGAAAGCTCACTGTGGGACTGGCTCTACTGGCTGTAATTCTGCACCAAGGCTGAATTTTGGGAAAGACACTTCAGATATGGAATTAGAGGACCACTAAGGTCTATATAAAAGACTGCAGATATGGTATTAGGGGATCACTAAGGTCTATATAAATGTATCCAAAGAGGACCACGTCATGGGACCTTTAAGTGGACTTTTATCATGAATAAATACGCCAAAGGCCGCTGACCAAGCGTCCGTATTTTACGCGACATGTTGGACATGTGGATTTCAGTCCTTGGGCACCAGACTAAAGTGATGTCAGAATTGCTTCTCCTTCGCCAATCTAGTAAATGTTCTTGTAAAAGGGCCTATTTAGTATAGGGTCAATGCTTTTGTAGTGGTTTCTGCAGTAAAGAGATTTCAGACTCAACTATCTGCCATCTTCCTCCGCTGTTTATCTCCCCACAACAGGCCCAACACTCAGCTTCCAGGCTCACAAGCATTCACTGGCAAATAGAACCTACAGTGCACAGAAGCACGGGGAGGAACAATGACACACACACACACACACCAATGCAAGGCAAAAAGAAAGCAGTAAAAGCCATCAGATTTCAGTCTGCTGTAAAAATAGCTGTTTATTTACTCATTGGCCCTCCCGTCTGCCTAGATGTCGGTCTTACTCACTCTCACAAGCGAATTTTTTTCGCAACATGCTTGTAAGAGCATGGCGAGGTATGTACAAACAGGACGCACTGAGGTATAAGCGCACACTGCCTTCCGCAGGGACTGAAAATGGCAAACTGGGCTATCCGTGTCATGCATATGCATTCATGGGAGGGTGAAGGGGAAAGTGGGAGCTTCCTATAAAGAGAATGGGAAGGGAAGCATGAAGTGCGCCTAATTATGTAATCATGTACAAAATCCGCACGTGAAAAGCGTGCCTCTATTTTGCGGTGAAAATCCTCCGCTCCTTAAAAGAAGGTGTAAACCAAGTGGATTTCCTGGCATATGCCTCCTGGTGAAATGGCAGCAGTACGACGAGCTGAAAGGACTTTTGCCACAAGGATCACACTCTTTCAGTTGACTGAACACAAAATCATTAAGTGTTACAGATTAAGCCGCCATGCAATATTACAGTTACTGGAGGAATCAAAGACGACATGGCAGTTATTAAACTCCTCGTTGCATTACAAATATTGGCATCAGGATCATTTCAAACAGTCATAGCATCAGGAGTGGGAATATCGCAGTCTGCACTCAGCCGTATCATAGCACACATACTTAATGCTTTGCTACAGCGCAATACATACTATAGTGGGCGGAGAAAGACGCTGATTACCCAATCAACTGGAGGTTTGGTAAATACAACGTAAGCTTAACCCTTGTGTTGTCCTCCCAGGTTAAAAAAACTGACAAATGTGACATTTCCTTCCCTTTTTGAGACTTTTAGTTTTACTAACACTATACTACCACTAGTTTTACAGTACTTTTTGGAATTCATGGTCAGTAACCCTCATTTATATAGAATTATACCTAATATTTGAGTTAAAAAAGCAGAAACTGTGAATTATTTTGACTAACAGTTAATATCAGAAGAACGTATAGATGAGTTTTGTCAGGAATGAAAGTGATCAATTGTATTTGCAAAGAGCGTTGTAAGGAATCCAATCCATTTGTTTGTGATAATTTAGTTAAAAAGAAACCCATATTTCATATATCAAATTTGACCCATGGACATCAGTAGGGTTAATTATTACAGCGTTTGTTTTCTGCAGGTTGGTTGGTAACGCTACATTCACAAGTGTACATACAGAACATCTGGCCCTGAGAATTACTTCATTTTTTCAGTTTTTAGTCATGGCTCCACTGAGGATTTGAAGCCCACTCTTTTCTGTTTTCAGTAATGCCATCTCTAAACTTGTGAAGACTTTCTTTAACGTTTTTATCATGCTGTGAAGGCCATCTGTCAGGAAGTTACCTGCTGTGGCATCAGAAGACTCAGTGACACTCAAACATCGCCATTTCAGCAGACAAATTATACCTCTGGGGGTTACTATAGATTTCTACAGTGTAGGAATAGATTTAGAGCTCAGTGGAGGATTTACCCCCGTTGATATGTATAGCACTCATGCATTACATTATATTCTCTCATCGGGGTATAATATTGCCAATATGCAATATTTTATTTTTAGTTTCATCTCTTTGTAAAAGCTACAAACAAAGCTGAACACAGAAGTTTTTTCATAACTCTGCCGGTCCCTGCGCTGTCAATAGACATCCTTATATCTGCACACAGGCAGACTGGAGGCAGCACTTTTTCATTAGTTATTGCTTGTAAGATTTATTTGAGAGTAAAAACTGAAATGTATACCCTCTGTCTGCACGACATGGGGAAAATATGTGCTATGCGAGAATGTTTGTTGAATAGCGCTAGCAATAATATTTATGCAATACAAGTGTACTCAGTTCTGCTGCTTTCAGTATTCTGCTAAAACACAACAAATTCCTTGTTGCGTTTAGGACAAATTAAATAATTTACCTATTTTAACTAAGCGCATTGCACAGGTGCGTGTCCAAATCCACTTTAGCTAGTTTGACAGCGGGAAAAAGGGTCCGTACAGCAGGCGTATGTTTCAAAAGGGTTGTCGTTAGTGTCTTCATTAATTCATAGGTGTGTTTTGGTTGTAGCATGCAATAAACCAATCAAAATGTCATCTACCATTCCCTTTAAAAGCCAGGCGTGTTTGTACCTTGGCGCATTGCTATTATGATGGATTTGCACCGTAAAATTTTTTACATGTAATCTTTTGCATGCTCTGCTTCCCTGTGTGTGTGTAACAAACATAGTGTGTGCGCTGGGCATGAGTTTAGGCACATTTCACTAATGCGCTGTAAAAATAACAATGAAATGCTGCGTTAATGACTTTGGACCAGGTTTTTGTTGGTCAAAGCCACAATCGCTTCCCGCTGCCTCAAGATAGCAATACTCCAATAATTCACCTGAACACACCTCCATGTAAGACCAGCACGCCCATGGGTGCAAAGATGGACGCAAGTGTATTTGGATGGGAAAAGAACTGTGTTGGTCTGAAAGAAGGAAAGACACTTGCGTCGGGCTCTGCACCGACTGTGCCGGGTGCAAGAAAGTGTCTTTTTGGTGATATGTTGCAGCCTTCTGTAATGTGTTTATTGCGCTAGTTGATATCGCGATGGCGAGAAAAAAGCAATATCCTGTGCCCTCCTATTATACACACACACACACACATTCTCACTCCCATTGCATCGACATGTGATGCTCAATAAGGTGCCTTTGGCGCTTGTTACTAATGCAAAAAGTCTCCTGGGGCGTAATTTTTAGATGCGCTTGGCCAGGACTCTTGGTGTCACCCTTTGACAATCTGGGTCGCAACGTACATTTAACTGACATGTGTCACAAGAACGGGACAGTTAGGTTTAGAAAAGATTCTGGGTGGTGTTAAAAAATGACACTCGAGGGACAAGAACGGGACATGAACCCCGGTCTCCTGGTGGAAAGTCCTTTGTTGTTTTGACCTATTCACCACACCAACCAAGCTCCTTACGCGGATTGTTGGTCTTTCATACTACTCTCTACTGTTGTCTCTGTTAATACTACGTCATCTTACAGCGCCGCGACGGAGCTGCTGCTCTGCCCGGTGCGTTCCATAGAGACGCTAAAGGGTGATTGAGAATAGGTTGGCAGACACAATCACACACAACCAGCCAACGGGTACATGCAAACGCAAATATCATACTTTTTTTATTTGCATATAGAGCGGGAAGTAAGATACGATCACAGATGGTCTCTCGGGTCTGCTGCCAGGTGTTGAACACATGAACTTAGAGCTGTCCAATCGTGATTGGATCACGCTGATCGGATTTGTATAGCATGTGAAAATGAGGCCATAGAGGGGCTGTGTCAAATCTGGATTGAAGACCTAATCATTTGACTTGTTCAGGTGGTTTATATTCCTGAATGAACTAGTGTTTAATCAAATGACCAAAAAATAGTTGACACATATAATTGGTCCAGGATAGTATAATTCAGGATATACTGAGTGCTAGTTGGTGTATGGTTACAGTATCTGGGCAAATAATCACGCAGCCATGTGGAGTCCTTTGCCATCTTAGGAACATGTTGGAAATAATGTTCTCACTTTAACATGCTATACCTTAGATTTCTGCATAAATCTTTAAATCAAATGGATTTATCATGTTTTAAAGAGGGTTTGAGCTGTACATGGGACTGCTTTTGTGAGAGCCAGAGTGTTTACCAGTAGCCTATAGGCTGGCAGCATGGTCCAGCCCTTGAGATATTTTCTATTGCATCATTCCATTAATACATCCTGAGTGCCTTAGGCCTGAAATCCACCTCTCCTCCGATCCTAACGCCTTCCAATCGCCATGCGTTATGCCTTTACACCTGCACATTTCTTTCTGATCCAGATAAGAAATCCCAAATGTCCAATATAACTATCCTGAACAATTGTTATCTGTATAACTACAGTGAGGTTAATGTTGAAGAAAGATTGAATTGAGGGTAGAGCTATGCAACTAAGTGTAGGAAAAGATGGCTGATGAATGGTCAATCAAAATACCAAAGTTAATGTCTGTGATGAGTCACAAACCCCAGCCTCCTGCATAAAAATTGGATATGCTACACTCCCATCCACATTAACCTCCACATGTTTAAGCCGCCAGTATGCTTCGTCAGAACTGCTTGTTGGATGTTCAAATAGCTTTGGAAGCATTGCTCCATCTCTCTCTTTATGGTTAATTTTTTTGAGTGCAAAACTATGAATGTGTATGCCTTCAATGATATTGTGTCGCTACCCTCTCAATGACGGCGGCTTTTCACTACACCATATGAAGTAGTTCTTTTCTAGCATAACCCAGCACTTACATACCACTTCTACAAATAGGGCACAATATTTACTGCATTGGCAGCAAATATTCATATTCAATGCTGGAAATACAAATCATGAGGTTACAGGGCTACGGGTCTTCGGATAGAGATTTCAAGTTAATACGTAATGTACATTGGGGTGGCTGTTTCTATGTAATCAGATTACTGTGTAACTCTAATCATTCCCTGATAATTACTGTATAGTATTGATCTCTTCTATCATCAATATTATATGTAAAAATGACTTATGATACTGGCTTGTGGTCTTTTGGTGCCCTGACTGTGTTTGTGTGTGAGGAGGAGGGTTTGTATTTCACACAATTAAAAATGCATACATTTGATGGATAATTATGCAGATATTCTGAAGCTCTTTAGTGTAATACATTATGCTTTGGCCTTTGAGTAAACTCCACATGCCCGATGGACGCTCAAGGGATGTGTCTTCAAAGGCTCAACTTCAAAAAGCTCCTATTAACAGCTCATTAGGAAGTGTGTATGTGGAGGTGTTTCCTGTGTACATGTTTGATTATTGGTATGTGTGCCCATGTGTCTGCATACAATTAATAGAGGTATGAAGAGATTAATGAGAAATACAAATACGGTCTAGCAACTATTCACTCTTGATGAAAACAAGTGAAGGTCAGCCGTCTGGTGTCAGGGGAGTCAGGTCATGGAGTGTGTGTGTGTGTGTGTTTATACAGACAGGTGACAAAATAGAGGGAAAAAGCTATGTGAATAAGTGAAAATACATGAATGCTACAATACAGGGCACAAGGGCTCACTATATAATGTGCTCAGTTTCCCCTAGAATTGTACAGGTGTGCAGCCCCAGCCAGGCCAGATATTTTTTTTTTATGCCATAAAAAACACCAACTACCTATTGTGTTCCCCTTATATTCATTCAAGGCAACTGTCTGTAGTTAGTTCACGTCTGTAACAGCAGGAGAGTCGAGTGTGTTAGGGTCTAAAATATTAAAGTTAGTTGTAGAGGTGAAGCTAAGCTAAAAGCGGTTAGGTCAAGACTGATCCGTGATGCTGTTTTCCCCTTTTTCCCATGACGTTTGCTTGTAATGATGTAATGTAGCGTTTTATGTGGAGTGATCACTGTGACGGTAAAAGTAGCCTTTTAAATGCTACATTGCTTGTTAGGAAATAACAGGAGTAACAGGCGAACCAGTTTTCAACGTGACATATTTTCTTTGGATCAAATGAATTCTGATGTAAAAAAAAAAAATTAATAATTAGTGTGGATTTGAAACTTTAAAGTGTTAAATTGAGAAAGGAATTTGGAAGTGTTAAAAGCGTTAAAGAGTCAGTTACAAACTGTCAACTGGTCGAAAACTGTTTTGGACATAGGATGAACGAGTGGTCAAGCGAGCTAGAGAGCGACGTGAGATGGAATCAGAGATAAAACCTTATGTTAGCCATGTTTGTTGGGGTACACGGGAGAGGATACAGATGCGGACACCTACAGTAAGGTGAATAGGCAGAGTTTTATTAGTAACCACAAGAAGAGTCAAACAGGTAGGAGGTGCGGTGAAGTCCAGGTTATATAGGAGCCAGATGATAGTGTGCTGGGGAGTTGTCAGGGCGGTCAGACAGGCTGGTGGACAGGAACAAACAGGCAGGAGAGTCTTAAGTGAGGGCGGGAAGGCAGCGAATACAAGCGAACTGTGGTAGACGGAAAAAAAGGTCGTAAGCAAAATCACCAACACTTAGACGGCAAAATAACTGCATGCCCGGAGCAATATACCGAGTGATGTAAACTGACAAACTGGCGATGAGTGAAAGCTGAACCAGGGTTTTAACAGCCAGGGTGATGAGTGATGAGTTTCAGGTGTGATGCAGACGGTGATGAGGCACAGGTGCGATGCACTGCCGGTGGTGACGTGTCAGGAGAAGACACACCCACACAACACACAGAGAGGACTGACAGAAACAGCAGGGAGGGGAAAAACAAGGAAGGGACGAATGGTGAAGCAAACCCTAACAATGTTAGCCCTACTACACATGTGCAACTGCAGCAAGTTTCTATCATTATCCTCATTCTTGATTCCATGCTTTTATCACTGCTCGGCTGGATTATTGTAATTCTTTATATATGGGTCTACATTAGAAATCTTTAAATAGCCTCCAGTTAGTGCAAAACGCAGCTGCTCGCCTTTTAACTAAAACAAAAAAGCGTGAACATATAACGCCAGTCTTGGCCGCCCTCCACTGGCTACCTGTCCGTTATAGGCTAGATTTAAATATTTTATTGCTTGTTTTTAAGGCCTTAAATGGTTTGGCGCTACCTTATCTGGCTGATCTCTTATGCCACCATCCTCCAGTCAGAACGCTGAGGTCAACAAATCAGCTGCACAGACCCTACAAATGTTTAAATCGCTGCTTAAGACGCACCTTTGTGCTGTAGCTTTTAACCTTCGTTATCCTGAATTCTGATGTTTTAAAGTGTTGTTGTTGTTTGTCTCCCTGTGATTCACTTTGGTTGTAGTCATTTTTACACTTGTTATTTATGTATTTGACATCGACACTGTTCAGCACTTTGGTCAACTGTCAATTGTTTTTAAATGTGCTATAGAAATAAAATTGACATTGATTAAGAATCAACGAACAGGGTTCGATTCCCACCTGTGGCACTTTGCCGCGTGTGATTCCGATTCTCTATCCCCTTTCATGTCTTCATCTGTCCTTTCAAAAACAAAGGCTGAAAAATGATCTTTAATAACTAAAAAAGAATCTTCTATTTTGGCATTTTCCTGCTTTTTATCCAAAACAGTGTGCAATTACTGCAGCAGCAGATTAAGTGCACATTTCCAAGGCATCACTTTCCCTTGCTGAACTAAGTTCCCATTAGAAAGATACACAGCATGCTTGTTGCTTTTAATTGGTGCTGCACTGGGCAAATGTTCTAAATCTGTGCCAAGATCTTTGCCTTGTCCTGCCGAGCCTCCCTTGCCCTCCTCCCTGCTCTTTTAATTTGCGAGGAAGCTCTTATTAAGAGCATATAGCCCCTCCAGAGAGGCAGTCTGGCATCTGTTTGATTTAAATGATGGATAGACCAAGGGAAGGGCATCTTTAAGAAATTTTAAAGCTCAGAGAGGCGTGTCGTCTTTTGTTCCAAGTCTCGAAAATCACCGCTTGTCTGCCCACACCACACTGCTGAAATGTTGGCATTTGCCAATGAAAGCGCCATTAGTCTGAGGCTAATGTTGTGGCACTACTTGAATGCCAAAAGTCTGCTCAGTGGTTGTTTGGACTCTAATGGCTGTCAAGGCTGACAGTGGTTAAGTGCTCCCGTAGTTGATAATTGTTTTTGATCAGCTTTGGGGTCAAGAAAGCCGAGCTGTAGTAAAGAACAAGAGTAGTGCTCTGACCATTGAAATACATTCTTGCAGTCTTACAACAGGAATCGGAGATTCAAATATCATTTTTTATGAATGATCCTTTTAATACATAGGGTGATTTTCCGTCTGAATACTCTTTGCAGGACGTTTTTTTCATCTTTTTCATATCATACCTTGTCACGGTCGTACATTGTAAGAGTACATTGTCAGAGTTTCTCACTTACATGTCCAATGAGATGTTTCAGGCCACATTTGTGTTGCTCAATTGTCAACAGATAGTATAGCATAGCTCAAGTAACATTACTTTAACTTTGTGCCAAAACTCCACACAAGAAAAACACAAAAAACTTAACAACTTTAACAAACAAAGTTATAGATTTAGTGATCAATTGGATTTCCCTGTCTGAAGCATGGACAGGCTGTTTAAATGGGAGAAGGAGTTGCTCTTTCCTACCCGACACTCTGAGGTTTCCATACGTCAATACATACATACGTGACTAGCTGACTGATTCTGTTTGTTTTTACTGTTGTGTCTGTTCTGTTCCATCCCTATAAATAAGTGAGAGTTTTCCAGGAGTTGGTTCCAGAATAGAAACTGAACGCTGCTTCCCCTTGTTTTGTTCTGACTCTGGCGACAGAAAGCAGACCGGTCCCAGAACACCTAAGAGGGTCTGGATGCTTTGAGGGATGTGAAACCCGTGCAAAACCCTCGAACTGGAGTGATGCGATCCACTTTCTTGGTCTCAGTGAGGACTGGAGCAGCAGCGGTCTGAATCAGCTGCAGCTGTCTGATTGAAATTAGGAGACCTGTACAGACACCATGACGGTGGTAAAGTCTTCAGAAGATAAAAGCAGGGACAAGTTTTTCTAAATCCTGCTGAGACATAAGTCCTTTAAGTAGGGCTGGGCGACATCAGAAAATCAGATATCACAATAATATTTTTGACCAAATACATCGATATAGATATTGCGACAATATTGTAGAGGTGACAATTGGTGCTTTCACAAAATATGTTTTTCAATGAGATTTTGGATAGTAATCATCGATAATGTAGGAAACAGTTTCAAGTGAAATCATAGAGAAAAAATTAAAAATTTTTCAATTATATGCTGTCTATGTTTACATCCATGCACAAAATTATGATGTCAAAAGAAATCTGCAATTCTTCAAATAGATTCTTCAAACAGATGTTTTGAGAAAATTGAGTTAGTATGTGCTTGTTATTATACATTTAGACAACGTAATTGTATATTACAATATCTCAATAGTATAATTTCATTGCAATATGATTCTATTGAAAGATTTCCATTGCACTGCCCCGCCTTTAACCATTGCTATATTCTTAAGGTGATAATAGGCTGACTTTGTAATTGTTTTAATGTGGATGTTGAAATTAAGGTCTGGGTCTATCACTACCGTACACCAAGATTTCTGGCTTTGTTCGTTTTTTTTTAAACATTGCCGATTGAAGCTGAGCTTTGACTTCCTCTCTGGCTTCAAAAAAAATGAATTCCAAAAAGTTAGCAATCAGCAATCACCAAGCAATCGTTAGCAATCAGCCAGCCAGCAAGGCATGAACACAAATGAAGAGGCAAACAGTTTCAACACCCCCGTTCCCAGGTCGACAAATACTGATGCCAATTGGAGGGACTCACATGCATTAACCGCCGGACCGCACCAAAACAAACACCATTACTCCATTAGCTTTATATCTTTACAGTGCAAATATTAGCTTTCTGCCTTTGCTTCTGTCTGCCACAGAAGCGTTAAAGACTTTTAAATGGGGAAATTAGTTTGGTTGTACTGTTTGGTAACAAGATCTTGGATCAAGATCCTGCCAGAAAACAATCGTGATGTGATATTTTTTGTCGTATGGCCCACCCGTAGCTGTAGTGATAATGCACTACTCAGTCTCATGGGCCTGTTCTTGAAATGGTCACGTTATTTTGATTTATTGATTCGTGTACAGGTTATTTCACAAACTGGGCTGCTCTGGGGGACGCAACAACGGGGGGAATCAAACGCCACACAAGGGATGGTGACCAACCATTCACGCTGGGACACGATACGCGATCACTGGGGGACGCAACGACGGGGAAATGAAACGCCACACACCGGCCACAGTGACAGGATAGTTGTGGTTAGGAAGAGAATAATGCTGAAAGGAACTGCAACACATGGGACGCGATCCCCGGTCTCCGGGGTGAAAGTCCTGTGTTGTTTGACCCGTCACCCGTCACGAACTTCCATGAGACTGGACTGAGATGCTACAGCAGTAATCTGTGAAATGTTCTAAATTTCATTGTTTTATTAGACAAACTAGGATTTTACCCATAGTCATTTCATGAAACACTTATATTTATTGATTTAAACACCCAAGTCCAGACGCATAACCCATGTGATTCATGGGTAAACACAAACATATGCATGCTAACCTGCTAAGCCTGTTTTTTTACTCCCACAGATAGCCATTTATGGATGTTGTGGAATATTGACATTTTAGATATCAGGTTTTGTACTCAATGTATTGATTTTTTTCATTGATTTGATTCATTGGAGCGAGTATTGACTCTCGATGTCTCATGTAATAAATGGAATTTAAAAATGGATATCTGTCAGAGACAGCAGCTCTCCTCCTGATGCCAAACAGCCTCAAAATATAAGCCTAAAGTGAGTGAGCTCGGAAAACAGTACTCAACTTCATGTTTTTGGGGTTAATTTGGTTCACTGTAGGTTCATACCTCTGACTCAACAAGCCACGGCGTTGATTAGGTTACCCTTTTCAAGTCCCCTCTACCTTTTCCCTTTAGCCCATGTTACAAGTACCATTCAGGATATATTGTCAGATAAATAAATGGATGTAATGTCATGCATTCTCTGGCATTTAAGCCACTGAAAGTTAGTGACAACAAGCTCCCTTTGCTAGTCAGCTAGTTAATGTTATAATAATACTATTAACCAGCCGCGTTTTAGAAATAGATTAATGGCTCATAATTAGCTCACCAAGAAAATACACAATGTCTTCACAACTAATTGTGGATGATGGTACATGGCTTCAAATCCCAGACCAGAAAAGTCCTTAGAGAAATAACTGGGCTAGTTTACTCTGACTGAGTGGACTCCCCCCTGCCCTTCTCAAAATGCTCCTGGCACAGAGACAGTTTTAATTTATAGGTGTAAATAGGCTATAGCATTCAGACTGGATACCTAAACATTGAATGCATGCTAAATAATTTCTTTTAAGGGTTAGCCTATAGGCCTCATAATGTGACCGGCTACTTGACAGAATGTGGTGTGCCGCTGTCTTTTCTCCATTTTAACTTCATTTTGCAGACTGAGCTGAGACAGCCAAATAATGCAGAAAACACAGAGAGAGGAGATTTAGAGAGGAGGAGATAGAGAGAGGAGATGAGATGAGGAAAAGAGGTGAGACAAAGATTTCAGCCATATTATTCCTTTTTAACAAGAAATTAGATTACTAAATGAATTTAATAGTGACTGTGTGACCTATGAGGGAGCAACCAGTGATACCCTTGGTACCATCAAATGATAGCCTATAGCAATGTCATCAGGATACACCGGTAGGCCGTGGCCCACCTTACCGGTGATCATGTCGTAGTCCACCTGATCACAGAATTTATAATTTACCCCCTCTTTTTTTTTTACCACTACACCCCTGAGCGTAATACATATTAACCATGGGATGTGGAGAAGCAATTTGCCTTGCAACAGCACAACTGAAACAGTATACCCTTTCTGCTAAAAAACAACCTTTCCCATCATGGGCACCATTGTTTCTTGTCCAAAGTATTCCCTCGCAGCCACAGTCAGTCTGGGAAAGTCCTGAGTGTAAGTGATCCTCATGTGCTATCTCAGGCGGCTGAGAGGCTTGTCTGTCTGCACCCAGACTGCGAACCCTCATCAGGGGAATTATCCTTCCTCGGCTGATCCGGGACTCTCACCACACCAACATCAGGAATATTAGATTGCTAAATGATGGCAACATGCAACGTTGCAGTATTTCTCTAAGGCCCCTGATCTACCACAGCAACCATTTCCAAAACATTTGCAAAGACTCAGTACCCACTTTCACCCTGGTTCTCATTTTGTTTGCCATACCCATCATTGGTTGAATATAAGGATGAACACAACAGAGTGACATTTTTGAATAACATGCTGTGCATTATAACTGTTGATGAGAGGGAGCCTTCCAACAATATCTACTGTACCAGGGAACATGGAGAAACTTGCTTAATTTTAAACAGACCAAATTCACAATAAAATCCATGTTAATGATGGGATTTTGTCCAATGAAACTACAGGGCTTTTAATTTGAAATGTTTTCAGGTTTTGTAGGCAGAGTAACAGCAATCAAGTTTGTAATAGGGAAGTTGATCAGGTGACTGATGGTGGAATGTATATTTTTTTTTTTTATTAAATTGCCTGGGAACACCGCATAATAATTTTAAAAGAGCAATGGCCAATGTGGAAACTCCTACTGGACTGACCAGAGGTGTGACTTCATCTTTCACACTGACCAATGGTGTACCACTCACTTAGTGACAAACTATGTGTAAAGAGATGGCCCCTGCTTTGTTTTCAAGAATAAAATACTTACATTTATTCTCCAAATCTGTGTTGGCCACAGGAATGTCTCTAAATCCTTTGTCAGGCGCATAATTGTCCATCCCTCCAAAAGATTAAAGAAAGCTAACTTGCCCGGCCAAAATATTCAATGTTTTACCAAAGGCACTAGCTTCATGTATGGTTTTTTAACATGAGTTCCCCCAGACTGCCAATGGTCCCCCAGTGGCTAGAAATGGTGATAGTTGTAAACCGAGCCCTGGGTATCCTGCTCTGCCTTTGAGAAAAATGAAAGCTCAGATTTGCCAATCTGGAATCTGGCTCCTCATGAGGTCATAAGGGGCAAGGTACCCTCCCCTTTCTCTGCTTTGCCCACCTAGAGAATATAGGCCCACCCGTGAGAGAGAGACATCATGGCTTTCAAATGAGCAAAGTGGCAGTTGGTCAAGGCCACACCCCCAGCCTCCACCTTGCCCCCTTCTCCTCTTCAAAAGCTACAGACTCAGAGATGGCACATACTAAGGAAAGCTCATTTTGGGACTGGCTCTAGTGGCTGTAATTCTGCACCAAGGCTGAATTTCGGGAAAGAAACTTCAGATACAGTATTAGGGGACCACTAAGGTCTATATAAAAGAGACTTCAGATACAGTATTAGGGGACCACTAAGGTCTATATAAAAGAGACTTCAGATACAGTATTAGAGGACCACTAAGGTCTGTATAAAAGCATCCAAGAGCACAATGTCATCGGACCTTTAAGAGGAAATTCTGTAAAACCTTACCCGAGAACATGCTTGTCTGAAAAGAGAAATAATTTTGGAATTTAGGGAACGAGCTCCCAGAAGGAGTTCAGTTCATCTTCAGTTAACTCCTTCAAGACAGGTTTTTAATTATTGTTTTGAGTCTGGAATAGTAGATTTTTTATCCTGTACCAGAATATTTTCAATAACAATTTCAATAGATGTATTCAGTAATCTGTAGTGGAATACCTTACAGCCCTCAGGCCTGTAAAGCCAACCTACTTGTATGAAGACTTCTCTTCTGTGTACTACTCCAACACCAACCCCAGCCTGACCCCCCTCCTGTCACCATCAGGTCTGATCTGGTTTCTCTCTGTGGCTTCTGTTTTACAGCCAGAAGCCAAAACAGGCTGTCACAGCAGAACTATGAGCTCAGTGTGCACCGGTCTATAGTGGGCCTAATCAGTCAGGCCTACACTGAGCCAGGATGCACCCAGACTGCACTTTTTCCTGCCCATAACAGTTATGAATTAATTAAACATTAACTCAACTTAAAGAGGGGATAACTGAGGTATTTACCCTCCCACAGCACAGAATGACCATAATGCACCTGTGAGGGTTTGATTGGGCTGAGCATCGATCAGTGGCTCTGTGGTTTCTTGGCCGGCTGATGAAAACTCACATTCTAGCCTTTGTTGTGAAACTAAAACTCCCACCCCACCCCCTGTAGTTATCAATACACTCACAACTACAGCGTACTTCTCCCTATTTGGAACTAAGACTGGGTTTTAGCCAATTTCAGCCAGTAAGACATGGAAACCTGTACAGTATTTAGCACCTAAACTGATGAGAAACATTTTCTGAGAGAAGTCACTGATTTATTAACACACTAGGTAGTCTTTATATGTTTTCTTTCATTTTAACCATTTGAGTAATTAGTGGCAGTTCTGGGAGGGGGGGCAGTGCCCCCTTAATATTAAGCGTCAACCCCCCTAACTGTGGCAAATATTTTCATACATTTTTCACCCCACCTCTATCCCCAAAGAGAGGATATATTATGTGCAAGGACAGATATTATGTAGATTACCAGAAATGAGCAAAAAGGGAAATGTCCTCTCACTTTGAACTGCTTTCATTTTTTATTTTCAGTAAACTTAACTTAATATGTGTACGAACATAAAAAGATTCAACAACTGAGATACAAACTGAATGAGTTTCACAGACATGTGACTAACACGTATGGATTAACTTGTCCTTGAGCAAAGGGGGAGGGTTAAAGAAGTGGCTGGTAACTTTAAAATTCGAAATTCTAAAAGTTACTTTGGCTCGTTATCCAAAAAATGAACTTTAAAAGCTGTGTAGATCTTCCCATATTGCAACCCCTTGTCGTAAAATCTCCAGTACATTGTTAAGCCAAAATAACAATTATATTACTTAACAATGGCTGTTTTGAAAAGAGAAACTCCACTGATATTACACACAAAGTCTGTTTGCAGGTCTTTGGGAGTGCTGCTGAATATGTGAAAAAGTTATCTAAAGCCTTTTGTTGACCCCACATGGAGCTGTGTGAAATCTGGTAATGATCAATTGTTCCAAGAAGCGCAAGCCTCCCACAGCTTTCCCCCAAACTCCCCAAAACAACACTTGGTTTTGAGTCAAGCTGAAAGTCCACAAATCGTAGTACCGTAGTAATCTCTGGAGCTGTTGGAACAAACATTGTTCCATATCTTTGGTATGTAATGTAGGAGATACTGTCTGCTGGATTTGAGATGGTTTTGGTTTTATTCAGGTTTTTTTTTGAAAGCTGCTGGAAGCTTGGACTCCTTGTTGAAATGTGGACACTGCCACAGTGAGAGGGCAGTGTGAAGCACCTTTTTCTCTGAGTGATTTTTAAAACCTAAAGCAGGAAGCTCGATGGATGGATGGATGGATGGATGGATGGATGGATGGATCCATGGATGGATCCATGGATGGATCCATGGATGGATCCATGGATGGATCCATGGATGGATGGGCAGTGGAATGGGTGGGTGGGTGGATCCATGGATGGATGGATGGATGGATGGATGGATGGATTGAGTGCAGGTCTGTAATGCTTAGAGCCACCACAATTTGGAATGGCTTGACTTGAACTACCATAGTGGAGACACCCAGTAACACTTTTAAAAGATTTCTCAGGAAACACTTGCAAACCAAACATTATTTAATTTAACTATGATGGGCTATTATTGTCAGAATGTGATGTTGTTCTATTTGACACTAATTTACAAAAACATGTACACAGTGATATTATTTAAGTCTTGTTTTAAATGTATGTAAAATTATATGTTGGTATGGTGTTTCTATGTATATGTTGTGATTGTTTGAAGAGTAGCTGCTACATTGTTAGACGTAAAGGAATAGTATAGAATTTTGGTAAAAGCAATTAAAAATGTTTGGTTATGTTTCCAAGAGCTTGACGAGAACACCAACACAACGATAACACCAACACATTTATTGCTTTAGTTACTGGTATTTTGTTACATATTCACAATTGAAAGATTGTTTTCCTTCTTTACTTCCCTCAATATTTAATTCAGAATTTGCTAATTTGGCTTGAACAACCACAACCATTACTGCTAGTATTAATACTTAACCCGATTAGGTAGGTTGAAGGCCCAGATGAAGGGTAACTTTATTTTTAAAGAAAGGTTCCTATGCTTTGATATGGGCTATTCTGAAATCCAGTAGCAGTATATTAGTATCAATACAGTGCCAACAATGAGGCTGTTCTGCCTCAGCTGTCAGTGAAGCCTTATCCCAGTCAACAGGGACCCAGCTCTGGGACTCTCCTCTGGATCCATTCAATTCACAGTTGACTCAATTCAAAGTGTAAATTGAAAATGCAGTTCTCCTAATAATAGAGCAGTCTACCTTCTCAATAAACTCTCCAATGGATTTGGTGTAATCCACCTTTTAGGGCAAAGTACTTCCTTTTTGAGTGGAAAGAAAACCCACTTCCTCTGCTGAATGAAGTCAAAGTGGATTACTGAAGCGCTCAATGAAAAGTCGGAGCTGAGAGGAATATTACAGGTTGTCTGAGGTGGTGTTTGTGAAGCTGTCAGGCTTGAAGGGAACCTGCAGCCATTTACAAAAATCATTACATGTTATTTCAATCAGGAGAGACATGTTTGCAGATATGCAAAAAGGTTTATTGTACAGCGCAATAAAAAGTCTTTGGCGATTAGACTCCATCGCTATGTGAATAGTTCGTATATAGGGGTAGAGAACCATCATAAGGAGGCCCAAGACCAGACCAAAAGAGGCTCCGGACTGGTCAGCTGGAGTAGATGACTGGAGGTGGAAGGGGGGAGGTGGAGGGTTGCACTCTTTGCCTGCAACAACAGCTGAATAACACAGGGAGAAACAGATTTAAAGTAAGGGTTGTGACTCTGTGATTGGCCCTTGCAATTTGTGTATGATTCTGATTGGTTTAGCAGGAAGGTGAACGCCTCCAACAGCTGATTCAAGTTAGGTAGAAAGCATTGATTACCTGAAAGAATTTACAGTGAGCTACATTTCAATCAGGAGGGACTAGTTGCAGATACACAGCATGATAAAATGTACATTTATTTGGATAACAGCTGATTTGATTTAGTTGTACATCGATTAACAGTTAGATCTTCCTGAAAGAATTTACGCTGAGCTACATTTCTAGGGTCTAAGTCCAAAAATAGTAACAAGTAAACATGAACAGCTCTCTCCCAAATCCCCAAACTAGAGTGCTAAAACTCAAAGGTGTGATGTCAATAAGTGTAAAGTGTGGAGCTGCTCCGTAGACAACGAACTGGGACATGTTCTACTTAGTAAGTAAAAAGTAAAAGTAAAGTAGTTCATTTAAAATGTACTTAGTAAAAGTTACTTCCATATAACAATTGGGGGGGGATTTGTTTTTGAATAATTTACTTTTAATATCTCATTTACACTTTAATACTTTTGCGATTTGATTATGGCACCGCTTTTGATAGAAAAAAGTTAGACCTTTTTTAATTACTTTTTTTACTCAGTAACAAATACGATTTGAAATGTGACGAAGTTGCAACTCTTCAAACAAAGCATGCTTAATTACAAGTAAAAGTACACAAAAAAATGACTCAATTACAGTAACGTGAGTAAATGTAATGTGTCACATTCCACCTCTGGGCAGCACCCAGGGGAATGTTCTGAGTATACGGGAACACTTTGTTTCACACCTGGCAACACTACAATAGAGTAAAGACAACCCAAATCAGTCTCCTATGCATTATCTATAGAGCAGCTCCACACACTGTATACTTGATGACATCACACGTTTAAGTTTGACTTAATTGTATTACATTTTTCAGTTCAATTTTATTTATACAGCGCCAAATCACAACAGTTATTTACAATTGTACTTTCCTATATGAAGGTAAATATGGTGCAAAATGCAAGCTTGTAGACTTAATGTGAGCACAAAACCTGCACTTGTATGTTAAAATTTGCAATTGTAAAAAAAAAGTAATATAAATATGAAATGTATATATAATGATATTGTGTTGATATACTGTATGTGTTTAAGTAAATAACACATTTGTGAATTTTATTTTGTGACTTCACATTCTGAACAGGTGTGTGGGAATATTTTCTACAAGTTATAAATTCAGATTTTTTTCCTACAAGCTTTCATGCGTATTCTTTCTTTCAGTGACTTCAAAGTCAGATCAAGTGTGTGAACATAAAAACATTCTCACATGATATTCTACAAGTGCTCACATGAGGTCTACAAGCTCTCGCACTTTGCATCATATTTACCTTCATATTCCTAGGCCATGGTAATAACATATTGAAACTCTGAATTTAGGTTCCCCTTTAAGTTAAGCTATTGACCGTGATATTAGAAATCTTGCATGGATTGAGAGTTCAGAGTGAGTTCCAAACCAGGACGGACATTTTAAATCAGGCTGGTAGCAGGCAAGTTGCATAAGGTTGTTCTTTCATGGTCATACTTTAGACTGTATTTTCTAAACTGCTTGGAGTAATGGCATGTGTACTTATGGGTCCATATTGCCTGAAGAGATAAGAGGAGGGTTTGGGTTACCGTCTCTCTTCCCAAAGAGCTAATAAAAAGAAAAGAGTAGGAGTGGACGTGTCATGGACACCGGCATACAAACACTCTTTGACGGACAGCCAATCAGCTGCAACACAATGCGGCTCCAATGTGACTTAGCATTGCTGTCTGGTACACGTTAATATCCAATTTAAGGTTTTGTTATGTTTTTCTCTTTGAGTTACAGTGGATTCATTTGTAGAGTCTCAGTTAACAAGCATGGTAATTCTTCCCCTCTCAAGTGTGTGGATGCGTTGCCATGGAACAGCTACATGTATCGTGAAGTCTTTTCATTTACTACACTCCCGGAGCTCATGCACACATATCAGGTGTCTTGGGAGGGGTACAAAATCCTGCATGCGTAACCAACTTTGCTTTATTGTCATGGAGCATGTCGAAGATTCAGTTCTTTGTAGGTATTAGTTAGGACCACGTCATCCGAGACAAGATAGAGGTTATAGGGTTTCAGGAGCTTTCTTTCAGTCACCTTAGTCTGTTGAAGACAAACGCAAAGCCACTCGTGATTCCCAGACTGCATCTGAGCGGCTTACATTGGAACGAGGCTCATCTCTCACACACACACACACACATCACGTCTCTGAGTCCGTGTGGAATGATACATATCATAATGTTGCAGATATGCAAAAAGGTTTATTGTACAGCGCAATAAAAAGTACAAAGTCTTTGGCGATTAGACTCCATTGGATGTCAATGTTATTTTTATACTATTTCCTGTTTTGATGTATTGTTCTCATTCCCTATCCATGGCTCTTTTCTGTGATCTCTGTTTTGTGAACCTAGTTCCATCCTTGTGTCAGTTTTATTTTGTTTGCATTTTTCTTTTTTTCCATCCATCTTCGTCTGGGTCTCGGGTCACGGGGGGGAGCAGCTCCAGCAGGGGGCCCCAAACTTCCCTTTCCCAAGCCACATTAACCAGCTCTGGGGGATCCCGAGGCGTTCCCAGGCCAGGTTGGAGATATAATCCCGCCACCTAGTCCTGAGTCTTCCCCGAGGCCTCCTCCCAGCTGGATGTGCTTGGAACACCTCCCTAGGGAGGCCCCCAGGAGGAATCCTTACCAGATTTCTCATGTTTTAATGTCTTGTTTTACTTCCTACTTGGCATTTCGTTGTGTCGATGATCCCGTTGATGAAGCTGCATTACCTTTCAGGGAGTTAAACATATGTCGGGAGATGATATTGAGTCCCCGACTACAGATGTATTTTCATCTCCAGATAACTTCCTACGTATCGTTTTTCTTCCCAGTCCATAAGTTATGTAGCTTCCATAACCTTTAATAATAATAATGTATACTACACACTCTGTTGTAATTACACACAGATGCTCAGGTCCTATACATGCACTAATGGGGAGATGTCAGAATGGGCGGGCTGCCCATGGAAAGGCAACCCGAGCAGTTGGGGCACCTTGGCAGTGTCCAGGAGGTGACCTGGCATCTCTCCAGCTATCAATCCACCACCATACTTTAGTCCATACGGGGATTGAACCAGCAACCCTCCAGATCCCAACCCAACTCCTTATGGACCAAGCTACTGCCACCCACCTTATCCACCTTCATATCACTAACGTCACCCATCGTGGACATGCGCTACTGTCACAAGAATGTAACTCGCTCTGAAACGTTTTTGTAGTGTTCCCTGGCCCCAAACTAGTAAGAGCCATTAAAAAGGAGTTCCATAGGATTGCATTTGAATAATGATGCTGCAGCCTCAGAATGGGATTAGTAGGCCTATTACTTTATTGCCTGCAGGATTGCACCTAAATGAAATAGATTATCGGTTCAATACAATTTCACCAGTAATATTATACCTATGATTAAATATGATATTAATACACTATATTGGAACTTATACTTTAATTTACTCTTGTAGCAATTCTCTCTCTTTTGCAGCAGCCGCTGTGTTGCTTTTTTAACTAAATACATGTTCAATCTCGCTGTATGTGCATATGAGTATTTCCGCCGACCAGATGTTTGTGGTTGTTACCATGGTGAGTTGTAGTATCATGCCTTCATTCATGCATAGTGGTGGTGCTCGCGCTTAACTCTGAGTGAAACTACTCTGAGTTGATTGAACCAACTCAAATCAGCTGTTTCCCATCTCAGGGTACATCAACTCAGAATTCAGGGCCAGAGTTTGTTAAACCTCCTTCCTGAAACGGGACATGTGTTTCATCTGTTTATATGCCCTCATGTTACCTGTCCCACGTTACTACCCTCAGTGCATTGTGTATTTAATCCGTCTTCTTTGTCTGGCGTCAGTTCGTCATCGTACTTATATAATTAAGTTTAGGACTGTGCCTAGTAATCTGTACATTTTCCTTTAGTACTGTATCATTCGTACCTCCTGCTGCCTCCTTGTCGCCTTTTCTGCAATCTGGCTGCATATCAGCACCACCCTAATAACATGGCAACACATTCTCACTCCCTTTGCGTCAAAAAGCGACGCTTGGTCAGGTGCCATTGGCGTTTTTTATTGACGCAAATAGTCTCCTATAGCATCATATTTAGACGATCTGGGTCCGCTTCTTGGCGTCACTTTTTGGCGCTCTGAGTCGGGACATATGTTTAACATAAACTTTATTTCAGACCCAGGGAGATCCATATCACAATAGAAACGTACACAAACACAAAAATACAAAGCCTTCCACAATGTTCAGTGACTAATATACAGACATGTTCGCCAATGGTTCCACAGTCTGGAAGAGAATCTGACAGAACAGCGTACAGGGTTAGCCAAAACAGTGATTATGTCATTTTCTGACTCAGATACCCTACCCTACAAATAAATCTATACTTCAGATTACATAAAACAGAAATAAGAACATACATAAATACATAAAACAAGAACGGGACAGTTAGGTTTATAAAAAGTGGGTGGGGTCCATCATGTAGGTTTAAGTGACACAGAGGACAAGAAAAGGACATGAACCCCGGTCTCCTGAGTGAAAGTCCTGTGTTGTTGACCCATCCACCCCCCCCAGACAGATGCTAAAGGGGGATTACTGCGTTGGTATCGGATGCTGAGAGACACTGACCAAGCACGGGTGTGTCTTGACATTTTCCCTCAAATGTAATTGAGGATGCAGTTTTTTTGTATTAGAATGTCATTTTTTTTTATGAGGGGGGTTGCATCGGGACATGTCTGTCCCCTACTGTCAGCCCAGTGCCCTCTGGTACCCTAACAGTAACAAATGAGGTTGCACCGGAGCAAAAACACAAGAATGACTGGTCTCATTTGCTTACTGTGTGGAGTGAAGAGGCTCTTTTTTCAACACTGGGAGTCTTCCAGCAGCTTTCAGCTAGCCTGGCTGTCACCTCTCCTTTGTTTCCCAGAGTTTCATTTTTTTATCTGTCACAACAGGATCTTTTCTCCCCTCCCCACGGCCCATTCTAAGCTCTTTATCAGAGGCTGTCCCATTGTGGCACACGGAGCTTGCCACACTGCATGTTGAAATTTGTGAAAAATATGTGTCATTGTCCTTTTCATCACTCTCTCCCACCAATGGTGTAACTTCATTACTCACTCAGTGACTCACTCAGCGGCAGACTTTCGTGTTTAAAGGCCTGGCCTCGCTTGCAGTGCTGTGGGCCAGACCAAAATAACAGTTATCATCAGATAAATACAATATCAAAGCATATGGAAAATATAAAGTCTAATTGAAAGAACTGAAAGGGTACAGCTCAAATGAAAATGACCAACATAGAAAAGCTCAATCTGGAAATGGATAATGGTTTGTCTGTTAATGGCAGAGAGAATGTGCAGGGTCTGGAAGTTGGACATCATGTTTGACAATGTAACCTTCTCCTGAGCTTAGCCCCGTCCATGGCGATTGTGATTGGTTTAAATGTCCCATGACATGGTGCTCTTTGGATGCTCTTGGGACCTTAGTGGTCACCTGATACCATATCTGAAGTCTCTTTCCCAAAATTCAGCCTTGGTGCAGAATTACAGCCACTAGGGCCAGTCCCACAATGAGCCTTCCTTAGGACGTGCCATTTCTGAGTCTGTCGCTTTTGAAGAGGGGGCTTGACCAACTGTCACTTTGCTCGTTTTAAAGCCATGATGTCTCTCTCTCATGGGTGGGCCAAATTCTCTGGGCAGGCAGAGGGGAGGTAACCTTCCCCCTTATGTTATCATAAGGGGCAAGATTCTAGATCGGCCCATCTGAGCTTTCATTTTCTCAAAGGCAGAGCAGGATACCCAGGGCTCGGTTTACACCTATCACCATTTCTAGCCACTGGGGGACCATAGGCAGGCTGGGGGAACGCATATTAACGTTAACAAATCCTCATAAAGTAAAATGTTCATGCCATGGGACCTTTAAAGAAATGCTAATAAACCGGAGCATGTTTTTCTATCATCCCTGAATGCTATGTGGACTAGCCAGACCTTCTTTTACATTACAGTGGAGGAAGGTCAATGTGAGACTACTTGTTATCTGGCCAATATGGATGGCACTGTTCACTGTGGGTTGATTATGGAGCTCTCCCTGGTGTCTGAAAGGTGCCTCTATGCCCCACCAACACCCTCCTCATTTACTTAAAAATATGAATAGTAATTAGCAAATGCAGTAGGCTGGGAGGAAAAACCAAACTAAAAAACCATGCATTGCGTGTAAACTTTTTATTTGAGCATTTTATATTTTTTTTATTTAGAATTTTCCTTTTTCAGTTTCCAACTGCTCCCCAACCCCCCTTAAAAAAAGATAGAATCGGTTCAGTGTTTTCAAAAGCACACCTTCAGAATGTAAAAGAAGATAGTGGATGTTGACCATCAATGGACTGTACAATCTCTGTACCAAATTCCATGGCAATGTCAAAAATGTCAATTTGCTGATGGCACTAGAGTACAAATCAGGGATTACCTATTCATTCATACCTAAAGTGGTGTTTGTACTGTCACCACAGACCAAAATCACAGGATTCCTTTTGATGCTGAAAAGATAGTCTGAATCTGATGATTATGAGACGAGGTGTGTGAAGCTTTGACTGTTGCTGTGTCCGTCCTCAGCAAAATGGGCAGAGGTGTGGAATGCGATTTTCAGCCCATGATTTTATTCATGTTTCATCCATAATTTGGTAAGAATGACATTTGACCGCACTAAGTGTTTAAGATTATGTGTGCACAGCAAGGGCCTTTCGCTTTCAGAATGCATTCCACTCGGGGTGAAATTGCATCGCTTTCGCTCTCGTTCACACCGATCCATGACGAGAAATTCCTTAGAAGGATTAGTCATGCAGTGGCCCAGAATTTGAATTTTATGGGGGGAACCTTGTATGCTTAAGGATGTGGGATGAGCAGGGAAATCTCACACCGCAGGGTCTAGGCCATGTGTCAAACTCAAGGCCCGTAGGCCAAATCCGGACCCTTACAGATTTTGATCCGTCCCGCATATCAATTTAGGTTCACAATAAATTTCGTCCCACATAGGTTTTGTTGCTTTTCTGAATTTTTGTGTCACTTTTTTTTGTTTTTTTCCACGTCTTTGCTCAATATTTTTTAAAGATTATTTTTTTTAGGGCATTTTTAGGCTTTTATTTGACAGGACATCTGAAGACATGAAGGGGGGGGGTATGACATGCAGCAAAGGGCTACAGGTTGGAATTGAACCCAGGCCTGCTGCATCAAAGAGTAAACCTCTATACATGGCCACCTGCTCTACCAACTGAGCTATCCAGGCGCCCTTTTTTAAATTGTTTCTGGCACTTTTTTTTTTAATGATGGCTAAAGAACTTTTGTTCTGACTTTATGTCAACCACACTGGAAGTTAGAAGACTTTATAAGACATGCAATAATACAGTGGAAGATATTTGACTGTGTCAAAATAAAAATAAAAACATGTTAACATGTCAATACACTATATGTCTGGCCCTTGATGTGATTCTCAATTCTCATTTTCTGCCTATAGAGAAATGGAGGTTGACACTCCTGGTCTAGGCTGAATAGAACATCTAATGATTGACTCAAGTCTTAACCGACATCTTCCACTTGTCATGTGTCAGAGAGCCAATGTTAATTTGTCTCTGTCTTTTTCACAGAAGACCAGATTCCTCATGGTTTCCCCACCATTGACATGGGGCCCCAGCTGAAGGTTGTGGAGAGAACGCGCACTGCTACGATGCTGTGCGCAGCCAGCGGCAACCCTGACCCGGAGATCTACTGGTTCAAAGACTTCCTGCCTGTTGACATCAGCAGCAGCAACGGGCGCATAAAACAGCTGCGATCAGGTAAAGCACTCATCTCAACATGTTCACACAGAAGTCTCTTTTTTAGAAAATCAGTGCAGTTAGCTGTCCTATTAGGTGTTTGGTGGGTGTGGTAACTAACCTTTGAGACCTTGCAGGATACAAGCAAACAAAGCAAAGAACATTTCAAAAACATCATGACCTATATGAAAGCCATGATTAGATGAATTGTGAACGCTAAAATGCTTTCTAATTTCAGATAGTAAAACACAATAAGCTTCTGGAAATAAGTGGTTCAGACTTTGAGTGGGATGTCATAGATTGCGTTAATTGCCTGAGCAGCACCTGTGTGGGAACAGTGCCGTGCCAACAGTGCTTAACACTCCACAGACAGTGATGAATGTGAATGCCGAGGCAGCCATGTGAGGAAGCTCTGTGTGGACGTGGCCTGGATCCAGAAGAGCAGATAGGGCATCTTTCTCCACAAAAACCAGCCCGGGCAGCTCACAGCAGAGCTGGATAGCTTCAGGCTGAATAACCAAGCATTATACACACTTTCAGCTGCCCTTTTCTCTCTTTTTCTGTGACAAAATAGAAATGTTTGCTTCTTGCCAAAAGTTGCAAGCACCTACAAAACATCATAACGGCTGTATAGGGTCGGACTTTCTTGCCAGCCCTTGCGGCTGAGCCTTTCCTCTCTGCCTCAACCCAGGCAGAGAAGAAAGGCTGAAAGACAGCCTTCAGGATATCATTGGCTTTGAAGTCCACTTTTTCCCAAGTTGTAGTCTGGGCCTGAGTTTAGGACAAACATGCCATGTATTATTAACCAAATAGCATGGCAATTTGTTTCAATTTGTTTCATAGGGCCCTTTTGTCACATGCAGTCCCACAGCACCCAGGCACAGATGGCTGGCTTTCTTTTAATATAAAAATCAGAGTTATCCTGTGCCACACAAAGGCAAGTGAAATATATAGCCGTGTGCAATATCAGCACTCCACAATTATTCCATTTATTTGTTTCAATAGATGTCATTATATAGAGCAGTGATTAGATTTGCTCATGAATAAGTTAGACCAATTAAATGAATTTGATACATTAAGAAACACTAATAGCTTCATTTTTCAATTTGAGACCTTTGCTCTCTTTTGGAATAAAAGGAACAAAAATGTCATCTGGCTTCTGTAAGGCTTCCTCTGACACTCCAAAGCTCAACTGTCTGCCAGTAATTACAACCAAAGTTTGTCCATCGAAGAGTATTGTGACCCAGACCAATGTCGACTCTCTGGATGCTGGACCGGCGAGCGCTGTGACTGCTGGCCTGGGGATCTGCTAGTCCGAAGAGATTGGAAAAGAAGAAGATTACAACAGGACAAAGCTCTTCTGTGGTAAACAATGCTGGAGTGAAAGATCAAGGTTCCGATTCAGCCGCCATATTCTCAAACACAGCAATAACACCCCCAGTCAGATTTTTATATTTCTTTGTTGAGGCTCAGAAAGCAGAACACTCCAGTGGCCAATGTGTGGACAAAGCTTGACAAAGATGGCCCCAGCTGAATTGTTTTTGCAGTCATTGGCTATTTAAGGGGTACTCCAGTAATGTAGTGTTGCAAATTCTGAATATTGGAGACACTCGCGAGAGACTGATTAATAAATGAATGGTTAAATTGGAAGCAGAATGGGTTAGGCTTACATGTATTTGTTATGAATCCTTGGATAGAAGACGTTGACCTCAGTATTTGACTTTCCTCTTTTTGATATGCCCAAAAACCAAATAAATCCAGTCACATTGTGCACTTTAATTAGGCCTGAGTCTCAGAAAGTGAGAAACATGAATTTTGAAGTGTGAGTTCCATAGAGAATGCGTTGACAGTGTCTATTAGCTAAACCATGTTAGTAGGGTTAGCTCCTGGATGTATGGCTCATACTGACAAACCAGAGCTGAAAAAGCCTCTGATGTCACTATTTAGGTCTGTTGTTTGGGAGTGTTATTGCTTTCCGGTTCGTTATGATGACACTGGGCAGAGTGGTGGAAAGGACCAGAATTGCTATAGTGTCACCTACATTTGTCGATCAAACAGACTGACCCCCGTTAATGTAACAATGAATAATGTTACAAATGTTAACAAATAATGTTCTTTCGCTTGGGCATCATATAAATGTGCACAAGCTGCAGTCATTCAAGAATTATCCAATGCCTCGGCAGTTGCTCTAAGCCCTATTTTCCACTGGGTGCGTTCCGGAGGCGTCGCCAGCCCCTGCGAGCAATGGCGACCATTTAAGTCAGTGCTTGATATTCCACCACCTGCAACACGACGCGGCCCAGAAGCATGCATGAAGCGGCTCTCTGCAAAAGGTACAAGCCAGGTCTGTTTTCATGTTAGCTGTGGGCGTTTCAGACATCCGGGCAGTAAGAGAAACAGAAAGAGCATCGGGTCAATTTATCAAAATACACCCTCCCAATATTATAGTCTATACGTCTCCTCCACAACACCATGGCTGATGAAAGATTCATCTTGGAGGTGTAAAAACATAATAGACATCACAGAGTTCAATCAGGATAACACCAGAAAAGAGAAGGCATAGTGTTTAATTGTAGGAGTGCTTGGAGTGGAAGGTAGATCCAAGCTTAATAGACATGTGATTGTTCTGTAAAGCACTTGTAGAGAAAATCAAATCAGGCAAGCAAAACACTCAGCTTCTGAGATGCTCCCAGTGTGGTATGGTGCGTGGCGGAGGGCGGAACAAAACCGGAATGCAGCCGGAACACAGCACAGACGTACCTGGTGGAAAATCGAGTACCGCTGACGTCCAGGGTCTACTAGGTCTTGCCTGAATATCAGCACCAACTGGAAACTTAATCTAAACCACTGGCTAACTGAGGCGTAGTATCGCTCCCTATGGGAGGAAAACTAATAGTGGTGTGTAAAATCAATGGAGGTCCCCTTTAACAGCCAATCACGTTGCCATGGTAAATGGGCTACATTTATATTGTATTAGAGGACTACAATGTTTGCCTCTCATTCGCCCATGCACACACATGCTAACACACACGCACACATACTGATGGCAGCAGGTTACTATTACTATGCAATGTGCTACTGGCCAATCATTGGTAGCAACTCAGGGTTCAGTGTCATGTCCAAGGACACTTCGACATGTGGACGGGAGAAGCCGGGGAAGGGCCTACGTTGGGGGACATTGGGGACAACCTGCTCTACCTTCAAGCTACAGCCATGTGTTGGGATATTGTTTTGCTTGGAAAGGACAAAATGGACAAAAGCTGGATGCAACTGGTGCATTTCACACCATCGGTTTGATACTCATGTGCAAAGTTGTTGAGGACTGCCAATCCATTATCAACAGAAACAAATCCTCCCAATCCAGACATTGTGAAAATATAATAAAGTCCTATTATTTTTCACAATGAAACCCAAAACCTGTCATGACACCCTGCTTTCATGCTGAAATGGCGTGGGATTCTTCTAGCTGTGAGAAGTCATGGCAGGTGTCCGCATTGCCTAGCCCGGCCCTCTGAAAGCTGCTGATGTCCCCCACATCAAACCCCCAGGGGCCACACAGCTTCCAGGGCCCCCTTCCCCATCTGCTGTCTCCCACCACGTATCTGACACTTCTTCTTTGACTGAAGAGCGGCTTGGTTTATTATCCAGATCACTGTCATCTGCATAGTAACCATCCCTCTCTCTGCCATTTGTTGCATATGACCTGATATGCCCAAATGGTGCCAGCTACTACAGATTACCTACACAAGGGAAGTGCAAGATTAAAGGAAGAAATGCTGCTATTGTGGTACAAGAATGAATAGTATTAGGGCGGAAAGATTCATGACTTTTAATGGTCTAATCATCTCATATTATTTTGTAAAGTAACTAAAGTTGTCAGATGAATGTAGTGGAGTGAAAAGTACAATGTTTCTCTCTGAAATGTAGTGGAGTAGAAGTAGAAAGTGGCAGGTAAAGAAAAATCGGAGTAAAGTCTCAACATTTGTACTTAACTACAGTACTTAATGAAATGTACTTAGTTACATTCCACCACTCTTTACTGGCTGGTTTAAAATCTGGGAGGACTCCAACAATAAGAAACTGCAGTATTTCACCTGACCTACGCTTGGTAAAGTCATAATTTAATTAAAAGTGTTGTATGCTTATAGAAAATAACGGGGATTAAAATAGATTAAAATCCCTAACTAGTGCACAGGGAAGAAATGCTGTGGGATGATTAGATGTCCCAAATCATATGACAACTGTTATAACAATAGATCTGTATTATGCTCATTTTGGAGCTTGATTATTACGATTATTTACACCTTTCTTTGACTTTTCTGGGCAAAAACACCAAAGTGTTTCAATAAATAATCTAAGCAATCACTCACAATTACTTCAACTCGGTTTCTGAGAAATAAAACCATAAATACTACGATACCCATAAGTCTGGGCAGCTGTTGCCATGTAGAGCAGTCAGCATTAGGGTTGACATTATTTTGCTCAAAAATGGTTCAGTCCTAAATGTTTCACAGGGACAAATGCTGGCAGAAAATTAGATGTCCCGTATTATATAACAACTGTTATAAAAATACCTCTTTATTATGCTCATTTTGGAGCTTGATTATTACAATTATTAATACCTTTGAGGCAGCAACTTCCCAGTGTATTCCAGGACACAAGTGCAGGTTTCTTTGAATTGCATCAGAGGGAGAGTGGGCAGCTTGTGTTCTTCCAGTGCGCTCCATTTGTACTTGGAAGTCAGATTTTCTAGGTCAAAGTCGGAAACAACCCCCCCCCCTGACCTCGGATTTGTGAGCTCAGAATTTGGACAACCACGAGTCCCCCTAAGACAAAATCCAACACTGCTGCTCCGTGCATCAACAATCTGACTGTCCATCTATCTGTGGACATGTTGCCATAGTGTTTGTATGCACAAAAAACAGCATAATGGTTTGTTATCAACTGGTATTGCTAACAATGGCTAACCTGGCTAGAGCTAATCCCACAATGAAAAATCTGAGTTGTAAATGGAACACAGTCAACTTGGGTGTGTTCCCACGTCGTTCCCGGCTCTGGCATCCAAGTTCCGAGGTAAATGGAACGCATTATTATCTGCGTTGTTACGGCAGGATGCAGGACACAAAAATCTAACAGAAAAATACTTGTTGTTGGTAAATGAGGGGTCAAGTCCATGATAGCCAGGTGCTGTCAAGGGAGAAAAAAATCAGGTGTGGGGAATGAGACGCTTTATGATCACAACAGGATGCAAGCTCTGTGGAGCAAATAGCCAGCTGCATGAGGAAAATAAGCAGCATGTTAAAGTAAATAACCACAGCCACAAATGACAGACTGGCAGTTGTAGCTGGGGTATGAATTATTGAAACAAGTTTGTGCTTCAATAACACATTTGTACAGAAGAAAGAACTTACAGTTGTCATTTATGTAACTGATTTTAAATGAAATTATCAGTAAGTGTATTTCCCACTCTCGGCTACCACGTTGACTTATTGCACATTTATTAATACCTTTTTATGGATGTTTTTTGTTCTCACAGGGTGAGAATAGCAGTCACTCTTATCTCTGCTGTTTTTCTTCTCTTTGCTCTCCTACCACTCTTGTCTTTCTCTGTTTCACTTTCTTATTCTCTTCTCTCTATGCTAATGGTTATCTCTAATCTTATTTGCATTCAAATTACCTCACCAGGTGGTACACCAATCAGAGGTAAGAATGCTGGGTACAGAAAACGTCTTCTCATCCCCCTCTCCTCCTCTCCTCCATCTCCTTTATCCTCCTCCTCCTGTCACCTCAGTATGTCCCATTACCAACTCTCCGTCCACTTACTCTGCCGTCACCACATTCTCCAAAGCGTGTATTGTCTTGGAAGAGATGAAAACAATACAGTTGAAAAAGGTCACACTTTCTAGTGACACTGTAATCAAATGAAATCACTTTGACCATTTCCTGCTGATTTACAGTGGGCTGCAGTGGGTTAACAAATACTATTTACAGTGTTTCCCCCAGTATATTACTAGCCCGGTGGCCCAGCCACCAGCGATGTTTTTTATACCAGTTACAGTAGGGTGACTTGGTTAGAAACTTCAAATGTCCAGTTACTTAACGTAGAGCCCTATGGAATCGGTCTTGTAGCAGACTTCATAGGGCTCCACATTAAATCAGTGCTAAAAGCTAACTCTAAATTACACAAACAAAAACCCCACCCCACTACAGGTAAAAAAAAACATATTAAAAATACATTAACAATTCCCAGTGGCTGAGGCGTGGTGGGGGAGGGGGGGGGCAACTCAGGCCCGGTGGGCCTCCAGGCTGATAATAAACTGGGGGAACCACTGCCTAGATCATGCCAGTGAACCGGGTCATGGAGGTGAGTCAGTTAGCATATGTGATAACGTACGTCTTGAATAATTAGTAGTCTGCAAAGTGCTTGTCATGAAGGTGTAAGGGTTTGACCTCTCTGTCTGGAGGGAACACATGCTACGTTAACGAGGGAGCTACGTCTGAAGGGCAGAGGCAGTGTTGTTTAGAGCTTCATTAGTCTCGCATTGTCAGACCTTCCTCCACAGAGCTCCTACGGAAGGTCTGGTTGTCGACACAACATTCTGGGATTGGAGGAATACGTGTTCTGGTTTATTGGCTAAGCGGCAAACAGAACAACGGTGCATCTGCAAAACAGCTTCGGGAAGGAATAATAATATCGATAATATATCGATATCGAGATATAAGACTAGATATCGTCTTAGATTTTGGATATTGTAATATCGTAATATGGCATAAGTGGTGTCTTTTCCTGGTTTTAAAGGCTAAATTACAGTTACAGTTACACTTACCAGACTGTTGTAACTGTTCTATTATTTGCCTTTACCCACTTAGTCAGTATATCTACATTACTGATGATTATTTATCAACGATCCCATTGTGTCAATATTTTGTGAAAGCACCAATAGCCAACCCTACAATATCATTGCGGTATCGATATTTAGGTATTTGGTCAAAAATATCTTTATATTTGATTTTCTCCACATTGCCCAGCCATAGTGGAACATGTATATGTTCCAAAGTTGTTTTAGTCGTGCAACAGAAAACTCAGATTGGACAGATAGTCTAGCTAGCTGTCTGGATTTACCCTGCAGAGATCTGAGGAGCAGGTAACCATAGTCCTCAGAAACCCATCGGAGGTTAGAGCGCCAACACAAAGAAAGAGGAAGGTGCAATTCTCAGTTGAGAATTATGCATTTTCTACTAAAAGGCAGCTACCATGTAAGAGGTGCTAAATGTGCGGTGATATAGATAGACAATCATCACAAAATTGGACGTAGGTAAATAGAGAAAGATAGTCATCTTCTGCTGCGCATAATACTTCACACTAGTTACTTCACCATAGTTTAAGGACTGGTCTCCCGGACTGACTCTCAATGGGATAAGGTTAAAATACACGGCTTCCATTAACATTTTGACTTGATGTTTTGTGATGTGTAGGAGAAAGGATTGCCTACATACTGTGTGTGTATGCGTGTGTGTGTGTGTGTGTGTGTGTGTGTGTGTGTGTGTGTTACGGACATGCATCCCAGATGAAGGTTGTTCCTCCTCCATTTCTGGGCTCACTGTCTGCACCAGATCCACCGGGGATGTACCTACACACGCATTATTTCAACCGCTGATTGTTTTATTTGTCCTATTTCTCAATGTTACAAACCCATTCCATGTTGCATTTCAGGATTGTATTCTGAAATATGTACATTATTTTCACATTTATTGTCCACTGCAAAACTGCATGATATATGTCACATTCACAGCCTTGCTAAAAACACATACATGTTTGCTATATCATACCTAACATCTCTACTGACATTTGAATATTAAATGTTTGTATGAATGCTATGAAATTGTTGATGAAATGAACGGTGTTCCATATCAATAGTTCCAGGTAAGTTTGATCTGATATTTCCACAAAATGAAAGCTCTCAAAGAGGTCATTAGCATTAATAAAGTAAGAAGTATTGTGCTTATGGTTATAAAATCACAATCTCGATTCACCCCCGTTCTCAATTTAAAGGTCCCACGGCATGATAATTTCACTTTGAGTTTTTTTAACGTTAATATGAGTTCCCTCAGCCTGCCTATGGTCCCCCAGTGGCTAGAAATGGTGATAGGTGTAAACTGAGTCCTGGGTGCTCTGCCTTTTAGAAAATGAAAGCTCAGATGAGCCGATCTGGAGTCTTGCTCCTTATGAGGTCATAAGGGGAGGTTACGTCCCCTTTCTCTGCTTTGCCCACCCATGAGGAGTATGGGTGGGCATTTAAAGCTACAGACTCAGAAATGGCACAAACTAAGGAAAGCTCATTGTGGGACTGGCTCTAGTGGCTATAATTCTGCAACCAAGGCTAAATTTCAGGAAAGAGACTTCAGATATGGTATCAGGAGACCTCTAAGGTCTATATAAAATAGACTTTAGATATGGTAATAGAGGACCACTAAGGTCTATGTAAAAGAGACTTGAGATATGGTATTAGGGGACCACTAAGGTCTATATAAAAGAGACTTCAGATACAGTATTAGGGGACCACTAAGGTCTATATAAAAAGAGACTTCAGATATGGTATTAGGGGACCACTAAGGTCTATATAAAAGAGACTTCAGATACAGTATTAGGGGACCTCTAAGGTCTATATAAAAAAGACTTCAGATACAGTATTAGGGGACCACTAAGGTCTATATAAAAGAGACTTCAGATACAGTATTAGGGGACCACTAAGGTGTATATAAAAGAGACTTCAGATACAGTATTAGGGGACCACTAAGGTCTATATAAAAGAGACTTCAGATACAGTATTAGGGGACCACTAAGGTCTATATAAAAGTTTCTAAAAAGCACCATGTCATGGGACCTTTAAAACATCTGAGCCAATTAGCACTTAGATCAGTTGTTTCCCATCATGCATTAAAGGATGAAGCTGGTGTTATTTTCATCCAGTCAGCAACCATGAAAAGCCCCCAAACCAACATTTTGTGTTTAAATACGTTCTAATTACCCTGCCCGCTCAGCCCCAAGCCCACTGCTTCCAAAAATGGTTCACAAATATAACATTTCATCCATCCAACAAAGCTAAATAATGTCCAACTAGACTAACATTCTACAGCCATGCTAGAGGCTCTGGGAGACTATTTTCAGCTGTAGATGTATTCCCATTTGGTGGGCTAGTGAATATTTAAGGAAAGATCATAAGCGACAGTGGCTGCGATTATTGTTAGGATTAATGAAGGAATATCTCACCCAGTATATAGAGCATAAAACATTTGTCAAACTCAATGCCCGCAGGCCGAACCCGGCCCTTCGCTGCTCTACAATAGATCCAGCCCACATATCAATTTAGGTTCACAATACACTGTGGCCCGCCTTGTTGTGCACCAAACCAAAAAGACGAGAAACTATTTTTATTCTCCCACAGAAGTTTTTACAGTCAAAATGTAATCTAGTTTTGCATGATTTGCTTAACTCTGTGATGGCTAATGAACGTTTGTAGAGCTTTATGTTGACCCAAAGGCAACAAAAAGAGTGACACATTTTTTTAAAAATGACAAAAACTTGTCGGAGAGCAAACAAAAATGTCAACAAAAGCAATACGCGGTAATAGAGCCAAAGATATTTTACTTTTCCAATGTATGCAGTGTATCCAGTGAGGCCCTTAGTGAAGTTGAGTGTGACACCCCTGGAGTATAAGAATATAACCAGCCTTATACTTATGCAGCCTTGTTGCTCCCATGCCACTTTAATTGACGGTGTGAGTTAGCGTGACACTACAGCAAGTAATGAGGAGTTGGACAGGATCCTCCTGGATCATCTCGAAAACCAACCTGGTAATATTTGGTCATTGCCATAAATAAGTGGATAGAGCATAGGCTTCCAAATAATCAAGAAAAAGAAGAAATGTGAATCCTTAATATCCAAAAAGGGATATTAAAAGCAAGTGTGTGTGTGTGTGTGTGTGTGTGTGTGTGGGTGTGTAAATTTGGTTGAACGGTTGTGATGCAGACCTGAACTTTGACCTCCCTCCCCAGGAGCGCTTCAGATTGAGAACAGCGAGGAGTCGGACCAGGGCAAATATGAATGTGTGGCAGTCAACAGCGCCGGGACTCGCTACTCTGCTCCGGCGAACCTTTATGTCCGAGGTAAGATCCCTCTTGACCCCTCCACCCCCTCACCCCACCTCTGCCATTCAGGTCGCTGCCTCTAACACTAAGGTCCTCCACCTGTTCTGCACCGATGCACCAATGCTCTGCCTCCTGACTGCTAATAGGAACGCTGGCTGGCCGGATTCAACCGCAGTGAAAGTCAAACCTGTTGAGGCCTGTCCGCTCTCTGCATTTACACTGTCATTTCCTGCTCTCTCTCTCTCTCTCTCTCTCTCTCTCTCTCTCTCTCTCTTTTCTGTCTTGTCTTTGTCTACAATTCCCTGTTAGTTTGTTTGACCTATCTAACCTCACAGTGTGGGCGGTGTGTGTGTGTGTGGGGGCTTGACTCATCAGGGTTGAAAGAGAGGTTGGCTGCGGTTCTGTCTTTGTTTTAAGGAGTTGGAGTTTTACGTGTGGAGTCTTGCCACAAAGAGAAGCCGACACCAATTGCAATTGTGCGTCCCGTGTTTGGAGTCGACTGGCAGGAAATCCCCCCCCTGAAAGTGTGCTCCGGTCGACTGGGTATGCTGCCAGCTGGGGTGAAAGCAAGCCTCGGGGCTTTTCATGAGTACTCCTTGTCAACTAAGAACTCAATTAGCCACAGCCAATATCATGTTCTCAAAGGCAATTTTCAAAGCATTTTCATTGACAATGCTCTTTGATGCAGTTTGCCACTAAAAAATGTATCAAAGCTTCTGCATGTTAAATACAGTTACTACCTAATATTTAGTGCAGTTTTACACTTCTGTAATAATGTATTTAAACCAATTTGAAGTTGCTTTTGTTTGTTTAAAAGAATAGATGATATACTTATGTCTAAGAGAGTCATGCGACTGAGCAATTAGAACAGATAGAACAATGGAACTATCGCCTGTCAAAATAGCTTACTCACCTAGAAAACATTTCCCTCACACATATTAAAAAATATACTATTTATGATAGAAAGATTAGCTAAGAAAGCGTATTCAAAGGTATACAGTACATAAATTCAATCCAACTCTGCCCAATGTGAGGAGTGTGCAGATTTGAGTCGCGCATGCATCACTTTGCGACAAGTAGCATAAAAGATGCTAACGATAGACTTCTGTAATGTCAATACAGCAAAAATGGACCTATCTAACGAAGTTGCTTCGCTGCTGGCCACAAGTTAGCATCAAACACAACCAAGGATGTCAGTTGAATGGCGTTTGGAGCTAACGTTAGCAATCAAACTGTCATAGATAGCGTTAGCTAAAACGTTTTTGAAATGACTGCTAGCTTAGCTACAAGCTAGCAATCAAGCACAACAAAGGCTAGCAGTTGAATGGCATTTTGAGCTAATGTTAGCAATCAAACAATCATAGCCAGATAGCTACAATGTACAATGTTGAAATTATTCCCATCTTCTGTTGTTTGTAATGAGAATGTTTTTTTTTTTTTATTAAATGGATTTCACTAATTTCAGTATGACAGTTATGTCATAAACCGTTTACATCTGAGCATGCGTGACTAAAATCTGCCCTCGACTCACATCGGGGACGGACAAGGACAATGCACATTAATCAACATATCTGTAAATTTGCTAGCGTTAGCCAGTTGGCTAATTTTCAACTGTAGTCCTAGTTCCTAGCATGCATGTCTTTATGGTGGGAGGAAACCAGAGGAAACCCACGCAAACATGGGGAGAACATACAAACTCTACACAGAAAGGCCCGGAACGACCTGGATTCAAACCCAGAACCTTCTTGCAGTGAGGCAGAGGTGCCAACTACTGAGCCACCATGGTGTGTGTGTGTGTGTGTGTGTGTGTGTGTGTGTCTGTGTGCAGATGTACATGCATCAGTCCCAAAATACTGTAACATTGCCTTTGAGAACTCACAAAAAGCTATTTTCAACAATCTCTCTAAAACATATGATGAATTTGGCTGTGGCTTCTGCACACAGCTGATGTGTTCAGGAATGGTATCGCAGTTGCAAAATTAAAAAATTAAATAAAAAAATTGTAAATATTTAATTTTCTGTCGCAAGAAGCATTCCCCAGTAGACCAAACAGAGCCGTAGCCAACAGAGTCAGATTATGAAGTATATGCTGATATGCTCCTCTTTTCAAGGTTTCTGTCTGTGTTGCTTTAACCTTTAACCTCTCCAGGTGTGCTGGTAGCGTTTGTCTCCATTTTCATCTCACAGTTCTGAGCAAACACTGGAACACACCATATGTTACCAACGTGTGTTTGAATGTGTCTTCTTTATGTTATCTTTATATTTCTCTTCATCTGTTTAGCTTTTCAGGCCTTCTCCTTCTCTGTATTTGATGCCACCGTCCACAATCCCTCCTCCACTCATGTGTCAGTCATATACACAGACTGTATATGTTTCTGTTCATCTCTCCAATGCTTATCCTTCTACACATGATGGCAGCTGTTTTCATTGTTTAATATGCTTTGCTTTGTTTGACATGTGAGAAATTATTTTGAGTTGTTGTTGTCTGTGAGAGGATGTGTTTGTGGCTGTTGTTCATATAGAGAGAATCATATACAGAAATTCATCTTGGTCCACTTAGCCACTAAGGGGCATACCGCAAATTCTAAATATACAGTAAATCACTGTAAATGAAATTTTAATACCCATAATGCAATGTTTATTACAGTAATTAACCACAAAAGAAAATTTTGTATTTTACTGGGCATTTTGTGGTAAATAACTGTAGAAATTACAGCAAAGTCTAACCTATCTCATTTGGACCGGACTTTTCAGGTTGATCCAATAAAAAATAACAGGTGTGAAACCTCCCCCAAACCACGGTCCGGACCCAGAGATGGGTCCCTTCCAGTACTCAAGTAGAAGTACAGATACTTGTGTTAAAAAATACTCTGGTAAAAGTAGAAGTACTGATTTGACTTCTTTACTCAAGTAAAAGTAACAAAGTACAGGCTTGGAAATTGACTTAAAATATACAATTATAACTAACTATAATAAGTTATACGACCTACAGTTCACAAGGACTCACACACACACAATCTCAACTGATTATACTCCGGACAGCTAGTGTCTCTCTTTCTTTTCTCTGTGTGGCGTGTGTCCGCGCTATTCTCCGACATGCACTCACAATCACACCTGTTAGACAACTATTGTACAAAACTAAAGTAACGAGCCAATTTTTTTAATGTAAGGAGTAAAAGTAAAAAGTTGCCACAAAAAAAAGTAAAAATATCGGAAAAATCTAATTAAGTACAATAACTAAGTATTTGTACTTTGTTATTTCCCATCTCTTTCCGGACCAAACAGGTGAAATTTGGTCCAACCAAAAGAAGTATCAGATCAAACTGAACCATGGTCCGGTTGATTTCTAGCATTTTTGGATGGTTTGGACTTTTCAAGCTCTGGCAGACTATCGTCCTGTTTATAAAACCATTATAAGGAACAGCTCAGTGCTTAGTGTGTATGTGAGAGAGTGACTGTGTCAGCGCTCAGAGCAGACAGCTGTCGGCTGTCAGAGCTGGGAATAAATCAGCAGTTTGTCAATTGGTAGTTAATGTACAGTGTAGGTTTCAGTCTGCAGCTCCTCAAACCCCCGCAAGTAAAGCTCCCGTGTCTTGCTTCTCAACAACGCAACACAAAAAGAGCCGCAGCAGCACGGGGAGAGCAGCTGTCAGCTGGAAAAACTCTGACATATGGCGCTTACCCACTGCTGGTACCAGCTCCGCTCTGCAGACCGCGGTGCCCCGTCCTCCATTTTCCATTGCAGATTCAGAACTGCCTCATGCGGTGGCCGGTCGTCATTGCAACGCCGCTGTCACCACAGCGATAAGGCAAATTTTAGAAGCTGGAAACAGCAAAAAAACTGTCTAAACTATTTAGCAATGAATAGTAACGATTCTCTCTGACCATTCAGTGGCCTGCAAGTTTTCACGTCACCTTTTGGTATCACCTCAGCTTGTTTGGATTGGATACATAAAAAGTACCTGCTAGCTAGTACCAGGTAACTTTTTTCACAATGGAAAAACAAAAAAAGCAGAGTTGAGGCGAGTCGAGTAGGTACCATGTACTGGAAAAAACACCAATAGAGAGAGGATAAGAGAGGACGGGGAAGCTCGTCTATAAACCAATCAATTATAACTGTTGGGAGACGCAGCTCACGTAGGTGATGACGACAGGATGTAGTTTTGTCCAAGGGGGTAAGCCAACCTCCACAAAGTGTAGCTCATGTGGCGCCATCTTAATGCTATGCTTGGTAGCATTAGCATTCCATTGACTCCCATTCATTTTGGCACCACTTTGACAGCAAAATAACATTACACCTGAAGCGTTTAAAGTCTTTATTTGTCCATTGTACATTTCTAAAGAAACACGACAATGTATAAAAAGGCCCCATTACCAATTGTCCAAGACAATCCAACTACCAATCAAGTCCAAGATACGTCAGAGAAAATACAAAAACGCATCGAGTCCCAGTCGGGAATCAAGTGCAGCCCTGAAGTCAAGCATGAAAAAATGATAAAGACTAAGATAATAAGCTTACACTTTGTTGTGTACCATAATCCATCATTTGTGGTGGTTACTTATATTATTGCTGGCACACCAGAGTATTGTGTATTCATGAGACACACAGGTCAGCAGCAATGGCTTTAATTTGGTGGGTAATAGTTCCTCCAACCCTAAAAGCTTTGAGCTCTTCAGGCTCCGCTGTTAAGCACTACACTGAGTAGCAGATGTTGGAAGATAACCTCCCAAGCTCTTGGATTTGCTGTTTGCTAACAAATGTTTGTGTGTTGAAGCTGAGCACTAGCTGTCTAGCTTGTTCTGAGAGATCTGTTGTTTTAGTTTAGCCTTAGCAGATGCAATGTGGATATGAGGCTTAGTCACGCAGCAAGTATCTGCTCTTTGCTTGGGTGAGAGGAGGCTTTAAAGGCTAGAGAGAATGATGTCGCCCGTCATGATGGCACAGTCACAGTTACTTAATCAACAGAAAAAATGTACTCACTACACACAATACTCAAGACATAACAATCTGGCTTAATGTTGAATTGTGTAGGGAAACTTAGACATCTTCAATCATTAACCTTTGTGTTGTCTTCCCATCAAAATTGAAAGTCAACATTTTTGTTGATGCTTTTTAATCAATGTTTTTAACTTTTTCGTTTTTGTTCCTTTTTTTTCGCTTTTTTTTAGGAATTATTTTGACTAAAATTAAAGGAAAGTATGTTGATGGATAATCACAGACTGGACTATGTCAACTTTTACTCAATACTATTTCAAAAGCACTTCAATTTTTTTTTTTTTTTCAAAATGCTATAAAATTGAATAAGACCCCTCAAAATAAATGAAAGTAGAGATTTGTACAAGCGGCCGAAATGGGTTCTCCCTGGAGGGTGGCTGGCGTCTCCCTTAGAGATAGGGCCACTGCTCCTTTGCGTGGAAAGGAGACAGTTGAGGTGGTTCGGGCATCTGGTGAGGATGCCTCCTGGGCCCCTCCCTAGGGAGGTGTTCCAGGCACGTCCAGCTGGGAGGAGGCCTCGAGGAAGACCCAGGACTAGGTGGAGAGATTATATCTCCAACCTGGCCTGGGAACGCCTCGGGATCCCCCAGTTGGAAATCATGTCATTTTGTGTAGTTAAAAAGAATATAGGAAAATGGGTCAATTTGATCCGAGGACAACATGAGGGTTAAACCAGCTCTTCTTGGTAGACATCGGAGTAGATGTGTTTAAAGGGGCGCCCAGGTGGCTCAGCTGGTAGATTGCAGGCCCAAATGACCAACCTGCGGTGGTTTCCTGCACATCTTCCCCTTCTCTCTCCCCTTTCATGTCTGAGCTGTAACTATAGGCAGAAATGCCGAAAAAAAAAATCTTTAAAAATAGCTTAATGAAATCAGATTGTTGACCACGCTCACTGCCAGATCCCACATCAAGTGAATCATTGTCTGTGTTCACGTCAGGTAGTGGGTAAGTGGACCAAAGGGTAGTGTGCTCATTTAATGCAGTATTAGCTCACTGAGAGTTCCTCCATAGAAATCTCAGTTAGGACTGGGCACATGGCAAAAGAAGTACACATTTTCAAGGTGAGTGTTTGACTAATCCTATCAGGGACATTCTTTATGTGCTCATTGATTTTAAGGCTCGGCGGCTGAGTGCGCTCAGAGTCAATGGGCAGAATAAATGTGCGCAGTAACACACTGTCTGCCTTGTGTGCTTAATGAAGTCTGGTTGTCAGCAAGCGTCAGCCTCCTTAATGCTGACTTTATTCCAAGGCTCTGAAGGACTCGACACACTGCAGCAAAGTTAAGGACAGGGAGGGCAGTGTGTAAATGTATGTCCATGTCTGCTTCTGTGAGTCCAAATGTGTGGGTGCTTATTTTGTTGTCAGAGTTAGATTGGCACTTATGATCTTGCTGTGTCTGTGTGTGTCTTTGTTTAAGAGTGTTTCTTTCATGGCCTTTTGCTTTGTGTGTGCGTGTGTGTGTGTGTGTGTGTGTGTGTGTGTGTGTGTGTGTGTGTCACCTCACTGCTACTGTGTCTACTGTGATTATTTCACTCATTAATGGATAAGCAGATATTTGCCTGTTTTACTCTCTCTGTTTCTCCTTGTCTTCTTCCTCCTACTCCTTATTTTGCCCCTCTTGTTGTTTCTTTTTTCTTTCTTTTTCACTTTATCTTAAATCCCTCCATCATCACTGCACCCTGCCATCCAAAAAAAATATACTATCCAAATCTCACCACTCAGATCAACGGGAAGGTTGGTTCTTTCACTCTTTACCCTCCTAAAGCCAAGGCCTGGCAGACTGGAGCCGTGCTGCGCCAGCATCTCGCTGGGCGCCTCAGGCCCGTCCCGGCCTCTCTCTCTCTCAGGACCCCAACCCCGACATTGCAACCCACTTGCCCCCCCCCCCCATCCCCTGCTACAGTATATGCTGCCTTGCACCACATTACATATTGCTCCATGCAGCTTGTTTGTCTGAAAATTTGTGAAATGCGCATGTCTTGAATGCCAATAATGTGCTTTTTGCACAGGAAATTGCATTTCCCTACCAGGAAAGGTTTACATTGAGGATGTGACACTGAGATTGAATTGTAGGAATTAGTAACTGTGTGAGCCAAAGTTTCTTCTTTTCTTCTTTTCTTTTTCAAAATAAAGAGTGACCAAACCCTAAAAATTGCAAGGTGAGAGAAATAACTTTATGTGTCAGAGGTTCAGGTGTAATTCCCCCTTATTTTGATACACTTGATATCCTCACAGCAATGTAATACTGTAAAACAAAATCAAACATCTTATACCATTCGGCCTCTGTTTGTTATCATTTAAATACATTATTATTCAAGTATTATTCAAGTGTAGAACATCTGTACATGTAAGTCAGCCAAAAGTCCATAGAGGCCTTTAAAGAATATAAACCATTGACTTTACCTTCAGACAAACCAGTTAGCAGCAACGACTATTAGATTTCCAATGTCTTTTAGTAGGGGTGGGGAAAAATCGATACAGCATAGTATCGCGATATTTTCAGTGGCAATACTGTATCGATACACAGGCGCCAAGTATCTATCTTTTTTTATATACTGTATGTGTTTGTCAGTTTGTCTTCTTGACAATCCCATGTTGCAGCAATAAAATGGAAGTGATATGGACAAACAGAGAAATGTATCTTTTTAGATAAAACAGATGTTGACAAAGCTTCGTTTTTGGTACACTTTTGGGATCATATGATAGTCGGAAACAAGGTTATAAATTGCAATATATCGCAGAATATTGCAATATGTTAAAAATCGCAATAATATCGTATCATAAGTATCGTGATTCTGGTGATTCCCCCTATCTTTTATTAATACATTTTATTTATTATCTTTTATTATTGTTTTTCAAGTCTTCCCATAATGCAAGATAAGCCATTATTTCAAACATGTGTCACCGCTGTCTTTTATAGAGCTTGACAATTAGTGAATTGAGTGTTTTCTAATAAAAGGAAACACAGGACACGTGTGGATGTTGATTGTGTTATGCATTGTGTGACACATGATTTTTATTTGCAGCATCGCTATTCTACCACTAGATTGTGTTTGTTAGCATGGCCAGAGCTGTGCTTGGAGTCACACACTTTTCTAAGTGTAAGACAAAGTGGTAAATTCCACACTTTGGCAATGCATTATACACACACACATCTATGCAAATGCGCGGTTGATTAATGAGGCCCCTGGTTACCCTTGTAAAAGAAACCATTGATCTCAACGGGTCATGTTAAATATGGGTTAAATAAAGTACAATTGGAGCAATTCTTTCAGTTTTAGTTTGACAAATTCATCACATATTCCAAATCTGAAAGGTTCATTTCTCACCTCAAAAAAATGGGAGACACTGTTATGGTTTAAAAACATCTGTGAGTCGGGCTTGTGTCCTTCTCATCACTGCTAGTTGATGCAAAATGCATGCAGGGATCATTGAAACCCACAGGTTCACACAAGCCAGCTCCCAATTATCCCAGATAAAATATGCAAATAGTATAAAGAGTGACTGAATCCGCATTAGGAGGGACAGTTCATACAAACACAGGACTTTCACCCAGGTGGTCACTGTTCGTGTCCTGTGTGTGAACCAAAGTCAACGTTGCCCCAACGTAAATGCATCATTACGTAACCGTGTCACAGACGCAACTTTTCTGCTACTATGATCGCATCAAAACATGAAACTTGCTCGAAGTGTCACCAGGGGCTCTACGCATTAACTCCAGTATTGAGAACATTGTTTGAGTACACAGAGTTAAAAAGAAGTGTTGATGTCCGAATGCAACGTAACAGGGAGGAGAGTAAAGATATAGTTCCATATAAATGCATGGATAATTAGTTTAGTTGTTAGTGAAAAACAATATTGACCTTGTTGTTGAAATAGGAGTTTCTTATAAGAATGACATTTCCTTTTATGGAGTCCGTTCATTTGCATTTGGAGATAGATACTGTTTGACTGACAAGACTTTGACCAAAGTTTCATGTTGTGTCAAAAACCCCATGTACGTAAAAAAAAACTCATTTTAACCCAAACCAAGATTTCCCCTTAACCCTCTACACATGCACTCGAGCATTGAGAACAACTTTAGCGGTTGTTGTTTACGCTGTCCGCCATTCATTGACTTCATGTGTAGAGCTCCTGGTGATACTTGGAGAAAAGTCTCATGTTGTGTTGAGTCTTCTTCGTGTTTTAAAAGTAGAGATTTTGATGCAATCATAGCAGCGCCCCTAGCTCTCCCATTCAAAAGGCCATTTGACCAAAAAACGATAAACGTTAAATCATAAAAGTGGCGCTTCCATCCTAATTATGCTTTTAACTGACAGTTTGACTCGGCTACCTTCACAAAAACACCCTAGGTTGCATTTTGGCGAGAGTTACGCTTTAACTAAATGGAAAAATTACACTGGGCATGCTGCATTTTTTGGGCCCCCCTCCAAATGGATACTAGGTTATTTGGGGAATAAAAAACGTTACTTTTTGAACTACCACACAATCATATTGCAAATATATGTATTTTGGTATTTTAATGCTTCTTATGTAGGATTATTTAAAGGACCTAAGAAAAAGTTGTTTTTTGCTCCTCTTTGTCGGTTTCTGTCTTTTTTGTTGTTGTTCTTTTTATCCACTTTGCTGCACCCGAAAGCATCCCAGATAAGTGCTAGTTTAACCGCTTTGGCTCGCTTACATACCTTTTTATTAAAATAATACAGCAATATATATAAAAGATGAAGTGTTAGATTGGAAATTGACATTTTTTTAATTATTTTAAAACTATGAATATGTATAAAATAATTTATTTTACTTTTCCCTCTTACTGGGCCCCTTAGTGGCCCTAGGCAGGTGCCTAAAATGCCTATGCCTTGACCCGGGCCTGCGTATAAGTGCCTAAGAGATCCCAAGGATGTGTCCAGTATGTTCTGTTGTCATACACCTCAAACCTTTCCTGGTGAAGGAACACAATCGTTACATAATGTATGCCCACAAAATAAAATATGAGTTGAAAGTTTGTGCTCATTTTACAAAATGTTGTGACTGTGTCGGCCCCACGATGTCCTCTCCAGCATGCTGATTATGTTTTTATGTTCTTGGCTCATTCAAAGGCACGGCTCGTCCCAGCTCTCATCTGCTATCTGACCATCATTACGCTGAGCGGCAGCCTCGGAGCTCTAACTGCTTTAACCATGCTCTCCTCTTATCTGCGTCTCCTAGAAAACTACACTTTCACATTGAGCAAAACATGTTTACAGCTTTTTCCAAGACTCATACTGCTGGATCATTAAAAGGACTACATTGAGGAGCTCAGAAATTGAGGGGGAGTGAAATACTATTGGTGAAAAGTGCTGCCCTAGCCGCTCTAGTTTTACAGAAAAAAAAAATCTTGGCTTGATATATGCGGTTTGAGAATGGAGTGATGCAGCATGAGCATTAGGGATCGTGTGTAATTTTAAGCTTTATATCTGCGGTTAGAGAATAGAGGGAGGCAGCATGAGCATTAGGGATCGTATATGGAATTTCTGTACAGGACGGAATAAAGGCTCATTCATTGTCCTGTCAGCTTGAGCATAGAATGTATCATTTATTTAAAAAAAAATAGATATGACAAAATGATCAGAAGTCATTCTGATGTTGCTTTTGTCTTCATTGGGCTACATTACACTGTGTTGCATCTTCCTACTACCTGTGTCTATGTTACCTGATATAAATATATGTATTTGCCACATTGACTGTTGCTGTATAAGAACGTGATTGGCCGTGGGGGAGGAGGACGGGGTTGATGGGTGGATCATAAAACAGGACTTTCAAGCCGGGGAAATGCGTGTTCCTTGGGAGTGTTAGAATCAACACCACGATCTTTTTCCTAAACTTAACTAGTCATTTTGGTGCCTAAACTTAACTTTTGTTGCTGCATAATGCTTACATTGCGTTTTTCTTTAAAGTGCCCATATTATGAAAAAAAAATCCCTTTTTCTGGGTTTTTGGCTGTTATTTTGTGTGTCTGATTGCTTTCACACACATATAAACTTAGAAAAAAAAACTATCCATGGTGTTTTGAGTGAGATCCGGTTTCTGAATGTCCTCTGCCTTCAGTCTCCGGGTGAGCTGTTCAAAATCTGCACAGCTTTGTACGTCAATAGCCGAGACGAGGTGGCTAACCGTAGTGTGCTATCTCATTCTCAATGGTAAAACACTGTTACAACACACACTAGTTGACCCTAATCTCCAAAAGAACTGTTTCTGTTCTGCAGGCATTCCACAAGTGGCCCTTGTCTAGAAGTCTCCCAGCTTATCCTGCCTTGGACTGACCAATGTTGGAGAAAGAGTTATCTAGCTGATGGGATCTTACCTAGCTACTGTGCATGTGTGACTCCTAACAGAGATAGTATAGAAGTGAGATGCCTCACTCTGGAGCTAAAACAGAGACCTTAAGACACAGGGTGAAAAGAGGATCTGCAGCAATGTGCAGTGCAACAAAAATATGGTGTTTTTTGATAATGAAACCATGTAAACCTATTCTAGTACAACCTCAAAATACAATTATGAACCTGAAAATGAGCATAATATGGGCACTTTAACTTAACTGTAATGTCTGCCAAGACGACCAGAAGCTCACCGTGCTCTGTACTCTGCTCAAAGTCACCTATTCTCGGCTAACTGAACCACAAACTACCGCTGATACAAGGGAGCATCCTACTATATACTGTATCTACTGATATGACCGAGCTGTGACGGAGGTCTGTAGCCGCGTAACAAAGCTCTGTAGCGGCTTAAACAACTAGCAACTGCCGCTCAGCGTCTTGGAGCGCCGTAGCCGGCGATCTCCTATTTTCGTACGATATCTTACGTTTTTGTGTTCATACATCTTCATGCGATATCATACGGATCCATTCATGGGAACGCATTGATGCACCTAATTCTGTATGCCGATGGTACATCTATCATCACTTCATTTCCATTTTGATTGATGCTTTGTATAGCATGTAGCCGCTGGATGTTATGTACAGCAGCAAAATCTCTACATCAGCACAGATTTATTCCTACTTCTGCTTCCCATGTTGAGTTGTTAATCAATGGGCATCTCATGCTTTTTCGGTGCCGCGAAAAAAAGTTACCTTCATGTCAGACAGGAGGTAACAAAACAATTCAAATTTGTTCATGACTGACATCATTCTGACTTCTTTTCATGAAACATACAGTAAAGACTGAACATTAAAAGCACAATGAATCAAGTTAAATGGTACAGTTTGCATGGTGCTAAACTAGCCATATAAATAATGGCTTAGGTGTGCTTTTTGATGAAACAGTGTGGATTCAGGTGAATATTTTGTCTAAATTGACCAAGTTCACTCAGTAGTTAGCTCCTCCATGAGCAACTTGCACTGCCTCGAGTCAAGTTGCATCATCTTGCTCCGTTTGTTTCCTTCCACTGACTTTGAATGCGTTCATGTTGCCAAAATGTATCTTACAAAGTATTAATTGAAAGAAGTAAAGGGAGATTTGGTCCAAAACAGCATTTTAGAACAAGAACAACTCTCTTACGGATCTGTAAACACAAATGATCGTTGAAAACATCAGCGAAAGTCAGAAATGTAAAAAATCTAAAATTCTCTTTCATGGTGGACTTGAATAAAGAAGAGGACTGAGATGGTCATGGTATGAAAGATCTAACTCTGATTCTGACGTCATGTCAACATAGAGTAGCATCATACATATTAAATGCAATAGTGGAATTTAACATAATTTTGAACAGCCTGACATGCGTCAGGTCAACCAAAAGACCAAAACTGTAGATTGACAGATGGTTTGGAGCTGTTGGCTGTATGCCCTCCCAGCACAATGGACCTCTATGGATTTTGCCTTTTGATATTATGGCATATATCATATGGTGGTTATATTACTGTGTATTTTCACAGAAATTGTTCACAAAACGTGATTTGTTTTTTATATTTCGAATTGCATAACTTAGTGCTTCGGCAACTTTTATCAGCCACCGAGGTTGGTTTTGGGAGATTAAAGAACTGACTTAATGGATTTAAGGGAAAATGATGAACATGAACATTAGACTTGAAGCTGAAATGTTCATCAACACAAAAGCTGCGTCTACTTAGATTCCATTCCCAACATTTATCAATTCAATAAGCACAATCTCTGTCTCTGAATCCTGCATGCCGATGCTGCTGCATGATTTCCCTGGCAATCCATACAGATGTTTGCTCCCCCACCCATCTTAGCTTCCCCTACAACTCCAGCTTTTTCTTTCTTAGGACTTGGCTTCCCAAATCTTCTTTTCTTGTCCATCCCCCTTCCTTATCCCGTCTCTTTTCTCTGGCATGCCACTAAAGATATCTGCATTCTAACTATCAAATGCTCCTAATGTGCATCTGTTACTCCTTTATGTCATTGTGGCGACTGAGTAACAAATTCAGTCTGTGCCTGTGTCAGTGCCTCAGTCATCCACATTGTCCCACCCAACAGAAGCAATAATAACACATTATCACTTTTAACTTCTGACTCGAATAACAATTGTCATGACATTGTGACCGTCTTCCATGTCCCCATGGTAACTTCATTGTTTCTAATTGACTAATAAAAAAACACAATGATTCCCTCAGTGCTGGCCAGCACATTGATACCATCCAGCATCAGAATGTAGAATAAGTAAGCATTTCAGTCACTTTAATAAAACTCAATGTCTTACATTCACCATCCAAGGGCAAATTAAGGAAGTATATATATGTATGAAATTGCACTGCAGTTACTTATCAACATGAACCCCAATGCCAAGGACTCATCTTTAGGATTAATTGAGCATGCTACACAAAAGTTGGCCCGCACCATGCCAATCAAGCACCATAAACCTCCCATAGTATATCACTGCTAAGCTGCCCTTACATTGCCCATTTATTCCTCAGAGGGTGAAAAGAATGGAAAGGCCACAAACCACACACTTCATCCTGCACACGTCATGTAAAACTGAAATGTTTGCTAAAGATTTACTAGTTTCCAACATCCACATTCAGCACATTGGGAAGACAGTGCTGGTGTAAGTGCTGGCCAGCTGAGGCTAACACATCCTAGTTTAATGCCCTTACTACCCCCACTTTGCTGTGGTAAGGATATCAACAGGTAATTTCAATGTTAAGATGTCTATCAGTAAGATCTCTGATGTATTACTCTAGTGTTTCCATTTACCAACACACACACACAGAGCTTTGTCACTGCCCTCTGTTACCATCCACATTTATCATCCACATTTTAAGAGTTTCTATTTGGCCCCTTCCCTGGTACATCAACATTACAACTAAAAGCGTATTCATAGCTGTCAAAGCCACTTTGAAATGATTTTGGCTGGGAACCACTTGGCCGCAATAGGGACAGGCCACCTGTGTGTGTGTGTGTTGGCAGATCAGTGGGGATATGAAATGTTAAGGCCTGGCTTTTTCTGTGCACCTGCTAAAAATGTACAACGCCATCAGATTTGTGTCCCTTTTACTGCCACGCAATCAGTGGTGGAGGAAGTATTCAAAATGTAATTAAACCTAATTGTGCCTTTAATCAATCCTCCAGCATCAAACAAGTGACCAGCCACAGTAAAATAGATTTCCCATGAGCCTCAACCAAACTGACCTTGCAGTTTACCACTAAAGTCTGATTTATGGTTTTCTGTGCGGAGCCTCCGCACCGTAGCCTACGTAAGTGGCCTGAAGTTCATACTTGTGCGCTGGTGTGTGCGTCAGTCTCTTTAACCTTTGTGTTGTCTTCCCGTCAACCATGCAACTTAAGACATTGTCACTTTTTCCGATGTTCTTTATCCCTTTTTGTTTTCTTTGATTTTCTTTGCGCTTTTTGACGTTTTTGTTGTTTTTTTCTGACTTTTTTTTGTCACTTTTTTCAACTTTCTTCAAAATGATATAAAATTGAATAAAACACCCACATTCACCCATATTTTTTTTGGTGATCAAATATTTTTATTTCATTTAAACAATTAAACAATACAATGGGTCATATGAACGCGTCACAGGACCAAAGAAAAAACCAAAAGAATAAAAAATACACAGAGAGGAAAGACGGGGAGGGGGGAAACCCAACAAAAACACAACAGCAGGAACAGAGCTCACCAGCAAGCCGCGTTATTTTTTGGAATATTTGGTTGAGAGAAACCCAACTTTCTTGAAAATTGATCAAATTTGACTCGAGGACAACAAGAGGGTTAAGAGAATAGCAGAGCCGGTGATTCAGATGTGTGATGTGTGTGATAGAGCGAGTGAGAGAGTGACAGCGATTAGCTTCGGAGTGGGTAACAAAGTGTCTCCCTTGCTTCCTGACAACTTTGCGAAATCTGTAACAGGAAAAGTTAACCCTCTCCTTGATTTCATGTTGTTTATGGAGAAGGAGAACCAGGAAATGAGTCGGGGGAAATGCACCTCTAACAAGCACAGACCACAGACAATTCACAGTTGTTGTGGTCTGCGTGTAGTCACAGGTGTATGTAAGTATCTCCATGTATCTACGTATGAAGCCACAGCGTCGATTTAACACAGAAGCATAAATTACCCTTAAATCTCCCTCCTCTTTCTCCACTATCTTGTCCTAGCCCTCTGCCTCCTCTCCTCCTTCTCTTCCACATCATGTTCTCTAGCACTTTAGCTTCCACTGAAGTCCACCTCAATGCCAGCCATCTGCGTTTCAGAGTCCGCTGCTTCCCATGCCAGCAAACAATGCTATTCTTGTATGAGCAGTAACCAAAAAACTCTATTCCGTCCTCCACCACATTAACATTTAGCCCACACATGCACTCCAAAGCTCTCTGAATTATTGTTCAGCCAAACATACTGTACGTACTAGAGCTCCTTCCCAATTCTCGACTCCAGCATCATCCCTTCTGCATTTGATTTTTGTGTGAGAGACAGAGAAATATAATTTGTAACCTCGCTCTTCCCTCTCTGTAGTTAAACCAAACCCTTAGAAAAGCCTCTGATCCACAGTGTAAGCTCCTCACACCCGTATTCCAGCCCGCAGCTTAAATTACACTTTGTGAGTCAGATTTACGTGACCCTGTGCAGGCTAAGTCAAGAGAGCGAGGACTCCACTTATGCAGCGCAGCCGTCTGCATATTTAATACTCACACTGTGCTGTTGCACTAATTCAGATGTAGTGTAATGAGATCCTAGCACTGAGGGGAGATTTCTAAGGAAGAGAGCTAACAATAGGGGCGAAATCCTTCTGTATTCTCGCTCACTCGTGCCTTAGCATCAGGATGTGCTAGAAGTGCTCCAGACTAGCATCACAGAGAGTCCAGGTGTATTTTAATCCCAGCAGCACAGCAGAAAAACCCAGATCCTCCGGATAAATTCAGCCATACGCCTTAGGCACAGGTTCTCAATTTACTACATTTTCAACATGGCAAACTTTAAATTGACTGTTACATCTAGTACATAGGCGCGGGCATAAAAGAAGGTAATGCCATGTCAACATTATGAGGCTCTGATAGGGAAGGCCAAACTAATCCGTTGGTCCCAGACTGTAGTAAAGAGTTCCTACAAGAGCTCCGGTCAATACTAAGAGTTCAGCCATGACACCAAAAAGTGAAGGGTTTTATAAGAAAGGGTCATCCAAATTTTTTTCTTTAGATGTGTTTGGGTGACCCTTTTTAATAAATCTCTCTCTCTCTCTCTCTCTCTATATATATATATATATATATATATATATATATATATATATATATATATATATATATAGTATAAATATCAGATATTTTATACTGTATATATATATATATATATATATATAAAAACATCTGTTTGAATATATATACTGTATATGTATATATATTTCACTTTTTAAATATATATATATATAAAGAGCGATGAGACATAATGTCATTCAGGTGGGAAAAATGGTAAAAACATTCAGACATTTTTGCCTTGAAGGCAATCATGGAGAATGGAGTGATGTCAGTAGCTATATGTGATGAATAAGGAAGAAGAGGGTCTGAGAGATAGGTTGAATAAAGAAGAGGCGTGTCAGCGCTATTTGGCAATCCAACAACAACACACTTGGAACACAGTCACTGATAATAAGCACTGCCCTTAAGATAGATTTATAGCTGCGCATAAAGCTCTAACAGAGCTTTACACATGTAGCCGCCATACACAGATGCCAAGTGGACACCACAAAGAACTGTGATTGGTCAGCGTGGGCTCCTTGTGTTTTTTTTTTGCCTGTGGGGATGTTGATAGTGAAGACAACATTGAAATCAATTTGGAGAGAAATAAGTAAGACGCATCTAACACATCAAACACTCCACTTCAAATCGTTCAGCTCTGCATGATCACCACTCCATCACAGTGAATGGAAGATCATAAATACAATGATTGCACAGAAATGGTCTCCTATTCAGTAATGAAACAAGAAGAAGTAGAAGTTACCTGGAGGAAATTGCACTTCTTTCATTTTCTATTTGGAGTCCATCTTTCACATCACAACACAAAGTGAATGAAAGAATGTAATCACAGTTATCGTGGGGAACACGACTGATGCACAATACAGCCTGATTATGTATATCCGTCTAGTGTTGTGGTGCGAAAAGAAACCCTGAACAATAAATCAGAACATTGACCTGCTACCAGACTGGTATCAACCCAATGTGTGCAGTGTAAACCCAGCTTCAGTACAAATCAGGTGCTAATGATACACACATTGCAAATACAATAAATTACTATGTGTATTCATGTTTAAATACCTGACCTAGAAATGTAGATTCAAAGTAAATGGTTGTTGATTCTTTTAATTGCTTTGCCCTAGCCTTCTGGAAGTTAGGTCAGACATGACTGTGAACATAATGCCTTCTGTCTTCAGAGTTACATTATCCTTGCATGGTGTGAGAGCAGAATGACTTGAAATCTCGGCACAGTGAGCAACAGTCACTTTTTGACAAAATGCAAATTACACATGATGTTCACTGATGATGAATTACGTCTTTATAAATGGATTTTTGATGAATAAAAGCACTGGGCCGCTTGAAGGTTGGATTATAATAGTCTTTTAATATATTTCTTGTAAATCAACCAAACAAAACTCTCTCAAAGTGCATTGAGACCCAAAGTTAAATCAGTGGCACATTGATGAAACATGGTGACACAAATACGTAACGTTAAACTGATAGATCTAATGATGAAAACAAAACAAAAATAAGCACTTAAAGAAGTATTTCACTGAGGGAAAGGGGTCTTGTCATTAAACTGGACTGTCTATGCAGTGGACAACGCTCTGGTGGGCAGGCGACATAATGTGAGCACTCTCAGAAGGCGATATCGCGGCCAGCTGGTAACAAACAATCCTGTCTTACAGTTACACGGTAAGCTAAAATACATAAATTTCACAATTTTCTGGAAACATTTGAGGTGAGAAGTATGCAATACAGTGAAGAGAATCTTGGTGCATATGTCATCAGCACTGTCTAGTTTTACAGTTTAAAGGTCCCATGACATGGTGATCTTTGGATGCTTTTATATAGACCTTAGTGTTCCCCTAATACTGTATCTGAAGTCTCTTTTATATAGACCTTAGTGTTCCCTAATACTGTATCTGAAGTCTCTTTTATATAGACCTTAAATACTGTATCTGAAGTCTCTTTTATATAGACCTTAGTGTTCCCCTAATACTGTATCTGAAGTCTCTTTTATATAGACCTTATTGGTCCCTTAATACTGTATCTGAAGTCTCTTTTATATAGACCTTATTGGTCCTTTAATACTGTATCTGAAGTCTCTTTTATATAGACCTTAGTGGTCCCCTAATACTGTATCTGAAGTCTCTTTTAGGCCTTAGTGGTCCCCTAATACTGTATCTGAAGTCTCTTTTATATAGACCTTAGTGGTCCCTTAATACTGTATCTGAAGTCTCATTTATATAGACCTTAGTTGTCCCCTAATACTGTATCTGAAGTCTCTTTTATATAGACCTTAGTGGTCCCCTAATACTGTATCTGAAGTCTCTTTTATATAGACCTTAGTGTTCCCCTAATACTGTATCTGAAGTCTCTTTTATATAGACCTTATTGGTCCCTTAATACTGTATCTGAAGTCTCTTTTATATAGACCTTATTGGTCCTTTAATACTGTATCTGAAGTCTCTTTTATATAGACCTTAGTGGTCCCCTAATACTGTATCTGAAGTCTCTTTTAGGCCTTAGTGGTCCCCTAATACTGTATCTGAAGTCTCTTTTATATAGACCTTAGTGGTCCCTTAATACTGTATCTGAAGTCTCATTTATATAGACCTTAGTTGTCCCCTAATACTGTATCTGAAGTCTCTTTTATATAGACCTTAGTGATCCCCTAATACTGTATCTGAAGTCTCTTTTATATAGACCTTAGTGGACCCTTAATACTGTATCTGAAGTCTCTTTTATATAGACCTTAGTGGACCCCTAATACTGTATCTGAAGTCTCTTTTATATAGACCTTAGTGATCCCCTAATACTGTATCTGAAGTCTCTTTACCAAAACTCAGGCCGAATTCTACTGACAGGCAAAGCAGAGAAAGGGGAGCAACCTTGCCCCTTATGAAGACTCCAGATCGGCCCATCTGAGCTTTCAAGGCAGAGCAGGATACCCAGGGCTCGGTTTACACCTATCACCATTTCTAGCCACTGGGGGACCATTGGCAAGATGGGGGACCGCATATTGATGTTAAAAAACCTCATAAAGTGAAATTTTCATGCCATGGGACCTTTAACCTGAGTCCATTCTGAATTTCTCTGTCAAACTAAACCACAGGTATAAAATTCATTTTGTTGAAAATTATGTGACACTCAGGCATGCAGATTTGGCAGATTTGCCGACTTTGAGCCTCAAAAATTCCCACTGAAGCAGAGAGTTTTCACATTCAGTCAGTCGGCTGTGTGGTTGGATGCTTTACAAAATGTAATCTTTGTTTTTCATGATTTGCTAAATTCTATGATGGCTAAGAAACTTTTTTTGCTGACTTTTTTTTAGGGTTTTAGTATGTCCACCAAACTTAGAGTGACAAAGTGAGAAAGCTAATTGAGACATGCAATAATACAGCAAAGATATTTTACTTACTTTTTGTTAAATAAAAACATGTCAGTAAACTATACATGTCTGGCCCTTTTTATGATTCTAATTACGAGTTTGACACCCCTGATTAGATTACACATACTACCCACATTGTTATGATAAAACGCTGGTTAAAATCGGCAGAGTATCTCTTTAACTGTAGATATCAGATGCTACAAATCAAGTAACATTTAGGACACTCATTAATGTAACAAAGACTGTAACCAAAAGGACCACATCTAAACTGAAACCATTCTAATGAAAAGTATTAATAAACTGCCTAAAACTTGGTTTCAAAGTGATTTACAAGTTGAAAAAAAACACATCCAGTCTCCCTCAGAAGTCTAAAACAAATTTTAGATCATGATGTGACAGCCCAACTGTTATTCAGGCATTATTGTGGTGCACAGTACAAGCCAGGCCAGTCAGACATGATGTCGGCCCAGTGGTCCAGTGATCCCCCACCACCACCACTTGCTCCACCTCTGTCTTCTCACACTCCTTTCTTTACCCCTGCAGTTCGCCGTGTGCCTCCCCGTTTCTCCATCCCCCCCACCAATCACGAGGTGATGCCCGGCGGCAGCGTCAACCTAACCTGCGTCGCGGTTGGCGCTCCCATGCCTTACGTCAAGTGGATGAGCGGTGAGGTGGAACTGACCCGGGAGGAGGAGATGCCTATTGGCCGCAACGTCCTGGAGCTCACCAACATCCGGCAGTCTGGAAACTACACCTGTGTGGCCATATCGTCCCTGGGCATGATCGAGACCACGGCCCAGATCATTGTCAAAGGTCAGAAACATTCTCTTGGAGGGTTGCAGGGTCTGGGTGGCAGTGTTGTAGTCAAGACTAGATTAGTCAATATCGCAGACGTTTTATTTACGGGATAGTTCAGGTGGCGCCGGAAGATCCACCGCCCGTCCGTTACCTTCATCTTTCTGTGTGTTGGCGTTCTAACCCCCTAACCCTAACCCTAACCTAAATCCAGACAGCTAGCTAGACTATCTGTCCAATCGGAGTTCTTTGTTGACGACTAAAACAACTTTTGAACGTACACATGTTCCACCAAAACAAGTTCCTTCCCGAGGCTATTTTGCAGAGACACCATGGCTGCGTCCAGTGCTTAGTAACGCCTAAAACGATTGTGATTGGTTTAAAGAAATGCCAACAAAACAGAGCACGTCTTTCTCTTGTCCAGTAATGCTGTGTGGACTAGCCAGACCCTCCTTCGCAGCGCTGTGGAGGAAGGTCTGGCAATGCGAGACTTAGACCACCTGAGCCACAACAAAGTCATCACCAGCACCAGAGAGTATCGTGACCGAGTCAAGACCAAGACCAGACCAGTGCAAGTCCCACACTGAAAGATTTACATTTGTATAAAAAAACACCCACAAAAAGAGATTGAGATTCTTCTTCATCCCCTACTTTAAGTGCCATGAGAGTATCGTGTGAAAAGGATTGATAAAATAATCAAAAGGCAGTTGTGGTCTTGACCTCAGGGGCACTGCCAGGAATTTTGGGCCCCTTGTCAAAAAATCTAATTGTGCCGCCTATATTAGTTTTGACCTATTTTTGGGGCCCCTGTCAGTCATGGGCCCTTGGAATTGTCCTAACTTTACGTCAACCCTGCTTGACATGTCTTAAAATAAAATCCAGAGCCCTCCTTATCCAACACCGAGACGAGACCGAGTAAAAATGCGGTCGATTTCCAAGACCAGAACCTTCAAAAAGTGGTCTTGAGACTGATCTCGAGACCCAGACCAATCTTGAGTACTACAACACTGCTGGGTAGAATGTGATCACACATAGGACAGAGGAGAGGTTGGAATCAGAAAACATAGATGAAATTAAATGTCTTAATAACTTGTTAAAGAAAATAAAGTCATCATATTTGCTATTATTATTACATGTGTGTTATGTGAGATGTTTTTTGTGCTCGATAGTTCCAGGTATGTGGAAGTCTAGGGCTGCCAGTCTTCAAATTACATGTTTAACATTATGTTCTGTAAATTTGTGCACAAAAATTATGTAATTCAAGAGCAAAAGTCCCCAGTTTATTAATTTATTTACTCTATGTACATGATTTACTGATTGGTTTTGCAAGTTTGCCAGATCGGGTAGTGGATCTGGAGTTCCAATGAGACATAATAGGAAAATTTTGCTTCCAACCAGTAGGGGGACCAGAGTGGGAAAAGTTCTCTAGTGTTGCTTTAATCACATTTTTTATTTGTTCTAAATGTACTTTAAAAAGGGATATTTTGCAAGTGGTATTTAAGACTGGATGTACTTCGGTGGTAGCTCAGTTCACATCGACAGTACATGCAAATAACTTTAGAGGAGAGAACCATCTGGAAGGGTTTTAACACTCAGTTTTTCATTCAAAGGACCACTTTCTTTTTCCATTTCTGCTCAAGGAGCTTTGTTTCTGCTAGACATTCACTCCTGTCAGGTCCCCGCCCACGGCCCCCCACACCCCTACTGACTCCCTGTGCATAACTTCCCGATTCCCCAAACTAAGCATCTGCCCGAACGTGCACGCATATGTCAAAACACGTAGAGGATTTTATGTTAACTTCTCATTATTGCTTTACTTTTGACAGCCCTGATAAATAATTTTGTTATATCTGTTAAACATTCAGCACAGTAGGCTCTGCTGCGTGGCTGCATTGAATATATGCACTTCTGATGATCTCAGTTACATACACTACAGATGGATTTACATAGGAGTACGTACACCCACCTGCTTGGCAACATATTACATGTGCTCATCCTGCTGGTACTGTGCAGATCAGGAGAGGGCAGACACAGGCTCCTGAATAATAATTCCCTGACAGACTGCCACTATTGTTTGTCTGACTCTCATGTCTGTCTCTGCTCTCTAACAGCTCTGCCCAAGCCACCCACTTCCCTCACTGTGACAGAAACCACGGCCACCAGTGTCACTCTAACCTGGGACTCTGGCAACCCCGAACCGGTATCCTACTATGTGATCCAGTATCGGGCCAAACTGTCTGACAACGGCTTCCAGGAAGTAGACGGGGTAGCCACAACTCGATACAGCATTGGGGGCCTCAGCCCCTTCTCAGAATATGAGTTTCGTGTCATGGCTGTCAACAATGTGGGCAGGGGGCCTCCCAGCGGTATTGTAGACACCCGAACAAGTGAGCAAGCCCCCTCATCACCGCCTCTTCACATCCAGGCGCGGATGCTGAGCTCCAGCACCATGCTGGTCCAGTGGGAGCCTCCGGAGGAGCCCAACGGCCAAATACGGGGCTACCGGGTCTACTACAGCTCGGAACATGACGCCCCGCTCAGCGCCTGGCAGAAACACAACACAGATGACAGCCAGCTCACCACCATCTCAGGCCTGACCACAGATATCACCTACAGCCTCAGGGTACTGGGCTTCACCTCTGTGGGGGATGGGCCGCCTTCTGATGTGCTGCAGATCAAGACCCAGCAGGGAGGTAAGAACACGCTCACTATGTCATAGCAAAGCAATGGCACGGGAACACTCTTGTTGGATTGTTTTGTAGCAACAGAAGTAGTGCCAGTAATTGATTTAACAACGATTCAGATAATTTACTTAGGTTAAAGAATAACTATCGTTTTTTTCAACCTGGACCATATTGTCCATTGTTTTTTGTGTAAGTGACTGATTAGAACAACAGTCTTTGACATTGCGCTAGTATTAAGCAAGAACACTACAACCGGCAGCCACAGACCGGGCTGCAATGTAACCTTATTGGGCAAATTTGCATCGTCAATTTGGTCCACTAAATGTTCTGTTTTTGTTTTCAGATTATTATTCAAAGTGTCTATAAACATTATGGAAAGGATCCCTACAGAGATAGACCTTTTTTAAAGCCTCTGAGTGGCTGTGGCTCAATGGTAGAGCAGTTGCCTGCCACTGGGAAGGTTGGTGGTTTGATTCCTGGCCCTGTAGACCCATGTCGTGTGGTCCTTGGTTAAGACACTGAACCCCGAGTTTCCCTGATGCTGCACATTATAGTTTAAATGTGTGTGAATGTCTATCTGATGAGCAAGTGGCGCCTTATACGGCAGCCTCGGCTACAGTGTATAAACGTTGAATGGTGCCTGTAAAAGCACTTTGAGTAGTCATTAAGACTAGAAAAAGTGAATATAAATGCAGTCCATTTACGACCTTTCTGTTTAACCAGAAAGAGGTCGTTAGCGCCGATCCCACCAGACCATTCAAAAAAACAATACTTTAAGCGTGTATGAAGCCAACATATTTTCACATGTAAATCAGTAAACTATGTGTTTATTTCAACCAAAACTAGAGTTGTGATGGTTGGAAAAATGGAAAGATGATTCAAAATGGCTTTTCATAGTTTTACTTTGTTTCTTTTGACTTTGAATGAAGTCCATTTCATGATGTTAAAATTACTATTTATTTACTGTAATTACTGTTTACTGTAATTTCTCGGGTGTTTTTGTTTAAAAAAGGATCTTACTCTTCAACAAAATCCTTTCCATCATGTTGTCAGACACTTAGAATATTAATCTGAGCCTGTTAGTGGCTAAACGAGCACTTTTGTCAATGTAAATACAAACTGCACAATTGCCCTGTTAACTCAGTAGCTTGTTTTGCTGACTGCAGACTGCAGCCATCTTGCTTAATACTGGACCAATGTCAAAAATTGTTGTTCCTATCACTCACTTAGACACAAAATCATAGGTAAATAGGTTGAAAAAGACGGTAGTTACCCTTTAAAATGTACTCTTACACATAAAAGTGCTGTTTTGGAAGAAGCTGCAAACACAACTTTGACATATTATCACCTAATGAAGTTGTTGGCAAACATGGTAGCAAACTGTTGTCTACTTACACATCCAGCAGATACAGAGCAACATTTGCATTCATTTGGAGTCTTATTTGTTGTCAACCTGATGAATGAACAGTAATCAGTCGTCTAACCCAAATCTATCACATATTGATTAGAGTTTAGAGTAAATAAACATGGATACATTGCACTGTGGTTATGAGAAATATGAACACCGACAAAACCAGCAGTCTGACATAACTAAGAGTCTATAGTTAACGGTCATCTACAGTGCTACATGTACTGTGGCACCTCTAAATGACACCTCCATGACTGTAATTACGGTGCAATTAGAGAGTTGTATTATATAGATTGGTGCCTGGCAATTTGCACCAACTATGCATGTACTGACTGTGTGTCTCTGTGGAATGGATGTATGCATGAAGGTATTGGTTGCAGCAAAAATGCCTGGGATAAATGTAGTCACACTCACATCATTTTGAAATTGCAGAAAAACTGAGCTCTTATGTGAAACGTTAGTCTGTCAGATATTCACCAGCTGAGATGAACACAGTGGGTGATTTGTATGTGTGTGTTTGTGTGATTTGTGCGTGTGTGTGTGTGTGTGTGTGTGTGTGTGTGCGTGCATGTATGTGTGCAATATGAAAGTCTCCTACACTTCATCCTCAAGGACAAAGTGGCTGCCTGCACATAGGGGATTAATAATAGTATTTCATTCACAGAGAGGCTGTTTTTCAGCTTCCTGTGTTTGGCTGGAAGAAACATGACATCACAATAGGGCTGCAATAGAAGATAAAGCCACCCAAATTCAGCTGACCCACTTTATTTATTTTTGGAAAAGAGTTCAGCACCCTTCCAGGCGGACATAAATCATTTTGCCTTAAATGCATATTACAAAGTGTAGTAACTAGTATCAGACTAAGACAGATTCTACCCGTTGTTTTATAAACCCATCAATGTGAGTAATGTAAAATGTTCCAATGTCATGTCATCTATTATTTGGCCATCTACATTATCATATCGTCTGGAGCAATCAGCTGTTTGCCTGAGCTCAGACAAAGAATTACTGTTTTTTTAAAAAGAATTTTATTCACAACTTTTACAGGAGCCTTTAAAGCAACACATGCACTTAAATCGGTGAAAGCTACAACAACACAACAGTAGGGTGCAAAATCAACAAGTCTAGTGAATGTTCAAATGTTACCAGCCATGCAACAGATTACCATTTTTTTTTAACTGGGAAGTGAAGCAAATCTACCAGCCACTTGCATATTTTCCCAGCATTTGTCTGTTGGATGGTGCTAATTTTGTACCCTTGCTGCAACAGAACAAAGTCCCATCCTCACTGATCTTGAAACTATTGATTCACCTTCTATTTTAAGTATGCTACAGTCACACTTAGTGTCTGATGTGTCATGATACTGAGTCATGAAACATTCTATTACACAAGCTATTACACAAACTCCTGGGCAGTTCAGTGCTTGTGTTTTTTTTGTTTTTTTAACTTACTTGTGGCAGCAATAGAAGCAGTGATGTTTCCTGTTTCCTATACGGGACTCTTACACCGTCTTAAACCATAGCTCAAAACACAACGACGAGTCTGATCTCTGGTTACATGAGCCTTGGATCAGGGAGGCTCCAAAATCATGTTTTCAGCTGTCGCTGTGGTCCTGCTACACGTCCTGCAGTGCCCTGCTACGCGCTGCTGTGCCCTGTAATGCCGTGCAGTGCCCTGCTATGCCATGAACTACTACAAACTACTACTTTTAGTCCCTGTTCCATTATCTTATTGCCACTCTTCATTTCAACCCAAACCGGCCGTCAGACACCGCCTACCAAGAGCCTGGGTCTGTCCCAGGTTTCTTCCTAAAAGGAGTTTTTCCTCACCACTGATGCTTGCTGTGGAGGAACTACTAGAACTGTTGGGTAAATTATACAGTGTGGTCTAGACCTACTCTATCTGTAAGGTGTCTCGAGATAACTGTTGTTATGAATTGATACTATAAATAGAATTGAACTGAATTGGATGTTTGAACTGAATGTTTGGCCAGTGTTACGTGGGGTTGCTTTTCTCCAAAAGTTGAGTTGTCCCCAACTTTTCACCACAGGGCCGCTGCGTGTCCCCCTTGTCCCTCGAAGCAACTCCTAAGAATACAGTATATCTTGATCTTTAGCTGGTTAAGGTACAGCAACTAGCTTTGTCTGCCTGTTATGTGGTGCCAGTGTCGCCAACTATTTATCCGAATGCAAACTAGCTGAAGTGAGGAGAAGTTTGTGGGGAAAAACATTTCAAACACAAGTTATTAGTTGTTTTCTATGTCTTAAAACTTGCCTGGGGAGGATCTTTGAGATAAAAAGTAGTGCAATTTTAGAATACATAAAAGGGAAAAAGTGTGTTTGGGAGTTTGCTTGTTTGATTGACAGAAGTCTCAGTTGTTTGTAGAGGAGCTGTGATGGTTGCTGCTTTCTTGTCTCACCCTTGCTCCACCGTACTTTGCCGTAAGAAAGATTTGTTTGGCTCCAGTAACTGACAAAGATGGTAGCAAGTAATAAAGCCAAAACCATGCTTCGAGCGATCAGAAAACTGGCTGTAGTGATGGCATTTCAGTCAGGAGAGACATGTTTGCAGACATGCAAATAAGATTTATTGTATAGCTCAAATAAAATGTACAAAGTCTTTGGTGATTAGACTCCATCGCTATACGAATCCCTCGATATAGGAGCCCGAAGACCAGACTGAAGGAAGCGCCGGACCGGTCAGCTGGAGTAGATGACTGGCGGTGGAAGGGGTGGTGGAGGGTTGCACTCTTTGCCTGCAACGACAGCTGAATAGCGAAGAGAGAAACAATTATTTCAAGCAGTGTTGTGACTCTGTGATTGGCCCTTGCCATTTGTGTATGATTCTGATTGGTTTAGCAGGAAGGTGAACGCCTCCAACTGCTGACTGAGATACATTTCAATCAGGAGAGACTAGTTGCAGAGATGTAACGGTTATACCCAGCAAGATGAAATATACATTTATTAGGATAACAGCTGAATTGATTTAGGAGTGCATCAATTAATAGTTAGGGCTTTCTGAAAGAATTTACGCTGAGCTACATTTGAAGGAACTGTGGCCTAACATTTTATGTAATGCATTGGAAGTGAGTTAAACATTAACCTTGTGGAGGGACAAGCAGAGTCGGATTGCACCAGGTTGTAGTACAAGTGCTTTTTCCCGCCCGTAGTCCCTGGGCAGGTAGGTAAAACAATAAATGTTAAATGCAAATGAAGTACAAAACATCAGAATTTTACAATCGCATTCACGCCTAATTCACAATAATCCAAATATGTGCAAAGTTGCATCAATACAATTATCTTGGGCTCAAGCGTTCCGACATCCTAAAACCAGTCCAGCCCCATCCCTCCCCAAAGCTTTGAAATCAAAATCCTTACCCCACAATACAATATCCAGAGTTTTGTCAAGCATTAAAAGGTTTGAGGATTTGTAATGAGCTGTGTTAGGAGACTGTTCCACTGACTTATGATGATTTGCCATGTAAGCATCACACACCTCAATAAATTCATGGTGGTCCTGGACATGAGAGACTTAGTAGACAACTGTCAGTAAGACTAAATCTCAATTACCTTAGAGGATTTAAAGGTGATGAAATTATTTCTACTTCCTCAGCTTTGTTGCTGTTCTGAATACTGATGAGTATTGACTGCAGCATTTTACTAAACCCAGCTTCTCTGGGCCTGAATCTCCCATTTCCCCTCTTGACTCCCTTACTTTGAATTTCCACCTCTGACCATACCCTTAACTGTCTCGGTCTCTGTTCCTGTCTATGAGTAACTTCATGTCTTTTTTCTGTGTGCCTCCAGTTCCAGCTCAGCCGTCTGGTTTTGAGGCCGAGGCAGAGTTGGACTCACGCATCATGCTGTCTTGGCTTTGGCCGGTCCAGGACCCCATTATTAGCTTTGAACTGCTCTACTGGGAGGACAGCACCCCTACAGACAAGGTAAGAAACACCTTAAAAACATGTTTCTGCCAATGAAGGAGTGTGATTATAATAACTATAATAAACCTTATTTATACAGCACCTTTTATACAGAACGAGCAGCTCAAAGTGCTTCATAAATTGTAATTTCCCTATTGGGGATCAATAAAGAGTATGAATAAATTATAATAAATTATAACAAAGTGAAAATGTGTGACACTTGTGTGATAGGTTAGGTTTTTTATTAGTACCCAAAGGTAAATTTGCTCTGCAGACAGGGTACAGATGTCCAAGTAAAAAACAAAGGCAAATGTCACCATTATCATAGAAGAATCTGAACAGACCTCAGACCTTGCATGCTATTGTTGTTTCCTCCTGCAGCTAGCCCAGAGGGAATCATTAAAGTTTCATTCAAGTCTCATTTTACCTGTCAGACCCCAGAATTAGAGTTGAGTTTGTTTGGGTCAATGCTAAAACCATACTTTTAAAACGGTGCCGTTGTCTAAACGATGCCAGAACCGATACTTTAAAAAAAAAATTAATAAAGAAGAAAAAAAAGAAGCAATTGGCGACATTAAAGAACATTAAAAACATAATTACAATAATTTATTTCACCAGTAAATTGCTGTTAAACAAAAAAAAAAAAGATGAGATAAGGGTATTTTACAATATCTTAGAATGCACCACGAGGCTTACCAGTTTCAAGTGAACGCACCATTATCCAGTCTGTGTTGTTTTTTTTTACAACAGCAATGACCATTGTGGTAGTTTGTGTCTTTAGCTGCAGACTGTTGTACATCCCGCTGTTGGAATCCTCTACAGTGAAATATAGTGACACTTTACACCGCTAAGCTATCAGAATTTTAACCATATTTAATCCAGCTACTAGCTAACGGTGGGCTAAGATTACCGGCTGCAAAGTGTAGCGTGACATGCATCAAAGCCTCCGTTGCCTCTAACTTCGATTTTGGAGCACCAGACAGCAGCAAAGGCATTTAATTGGCACCAAAATGAAGCACCAAAATCTGCGTTTCTATTCGGTCCAGTAAATATCGGTGCCATATTAGCACCAGATTTTGGTACCCACCTCTACTCAGAATGATTTGCCTATGAAATAATTTTACCTTTTTCCCCAAGAACAGCCTCAAATCAACATCAGCATTGGCTCCTTCTGATAATCAGATTTATCTAAGGGTAACACACAAGAGAAATTTAGTTGATTGTGTTGAGATTGTACTAAATGAAACCCAAGATTATATTAATACATCCAATATTCTATATGTGTTTGTGTATGTGCCCTGGCTTTCATGATCTCATGGTTTACATCTTCCTACAGCATCATGAGACGTTCGACCCAGCGGGCTCCCATGCAGTTGATGGTCTAAAGCCAGACACACTCTACATGTTTTCCCTGGCAGCAAGATCAGAGATTGGTTTAGGAGTCTTTACTCAGCCAATTGAGGCCAGGACGGCCCAGTCCAGTAAGTACTGCTGCCTTCTAATGTCCCTCTCACACGTGCGTTTCAGGTTATTCTGTCCGGACGAAGAGAAAATATGATTCGTTGTTGCCTTTTAAGTTTTGGTGATGTCATCCTGCATCATCAGCGTCGCATGGAGACCATGAGGAATCAAATGGAGACGACGGCAGCAGGTCATCCTGCACTTTAATGTAGGCCTGTAGCAATGTGTGTGTAGGTGTGCGTGTGTGTGTGTGTGTATATATCTTTCTATCTCTTCTCTGCTAACTTTCCCAGCTGGAAGAAGCATCAGATTGTACCTTACGCAAACAGTCAGCAGCATTTTAGCAGGGATGCTCACAAGCCTATGAGCTAGAGTCCAAGTCAGGTCTCAGCAGATATTACGTTAGATAGTACCTACAACCTACCAGTGTTACGTAGGTAGATTGTAGGTTGGGCAGGGAGGGGAATAGCTGTCAGCTCATTAGACGTTTCCTTAAAAATAAAGATTGTTCACAAGGCCCGCATCTCAACGACGAGTCGATTCAAAGTCTCAATTCAAGTCTAAAGGCACCGTATGTGGCGAGTCTCAAACCTTGCATTTTATGGAGGGTTTCTCCTCCATGGGGATTGTCCTAAAAGTTCTCCAGAGTTTCACTGACCATGTTTGGGCCGACTGTTACAAAAGATATATTACTCCCAAAATGAAGCTGATTGATTAAAAAAAAAACACAGCATGCTTTTTTATTAGACTGCCAGTGTCACGGTCACTGGTAGTCATTTGTCATTGTGATTGGTTGTCAATCTGAAAATGGCGGCTTTGACCTAATATGAGCCTGCCTGAGGACAGACGCCAGAGTGAGGCAGTAGTAGAGAGACAGACGGCTGACAGACGCGTTCAGGCACAGCAGTCAGGCCGACGCACAATCACTGAAGTGAAACAGAAGTGAGCCATATGAGCCATGTTTTATATGGTGTTTGGTGCTTTTTTGCCCTCAACATCTCCTTCCAGGCAGCGCGGCAATGTTTAGGGTTAAGGTTAGGGTTATAATTTATACTGTTTATTGATCCCCAGTGGGAAAATTACAATTTATACTCTGTTTGTTAGTAATCACTACACACAACAAGGAAGAACAAAAGAAAATGTCATTCTAAAGAGTTTTTTTCTGTCAGGCGTAAAATCCATTGTACCACCAAAGCCATCATTCATAGGCACACTAGTATCACAGGATAATTTCTGACGCCTGGAAGTGCCAAGGAGGTGAAGTGGCATCTCTCCAGCTAACAATACCAGTACCACTCCGTACGGGGACTTGAACCTGCGACCCTCTAGATCCCAACCCAACTTCATATGGACTGAGCTACTGCCTCCCCAAAGGTTAGCTGCCTGAAAGGCGACATTGGAGGGAAATACACCATCGAGCGGTTTATACTTGCAGAAGAGGAATTGTAAATGACTGTAAACTCATGTCAAATATACATGGACATATTGGTACGACATTGCTTTTATACATTTCTTCTAAAGAAAGGATTCAAATATTGGAAACACATGATTATTATATACAACTATAAATTATTACAAAGGTAACACAGGTTGAATAAGATGATTTCATATGGCTGGCAAAATGTAGATTTTTTAATATTAATACTGTCCTTCAAAAATCCTATATGAATATGAATAGGGGAGCGGACACTCCTGTTCTGCACCAGCTCAAACTATTATAACACAGTAATGCTTGCAGACGGGCTGCGAAATTGCAATTCCAAGCTTGCGAAATGTAATTACCAGTGTAGCATTAGTTATGTGAAGAATTCTTTTCCACGTGTCAGTCATCCTTGATTTTGCTGAACATGCAACTCAATTACAAAGTTCAAACACCAAGGCAACAACAAGAGAAAATGTCATTCTAAAGAGTTTTTTTGTTCTGTCAGGCGTAAAACCCGTTGTTCCACCCAAGCCATCATTCATAAGCACACTAGTATCGCTTGATATTTTCTGATCTTTCTGCTTTCTGCTGCCTTTGCGTAACAAATCACCAGACGTTGCACATTGCACATTTTGACAAATGGTCTAATAAAGGCACTGAGTCGATACAAACAGAACATTATGATGTAAGACCAAGGAAAAACAAACGGACTGTTGCACAGAGAGACAGCTTTTATCATGACTGCCATGTCTCTTTGAAATGATAGTTTGTCATATGAAACATGGCATCGAGAGTGCTGATGTGCAGGAATTCTGCTGTTCCACACTGACACTAATACTATTGAACACCTTTTATTCTGAACTTAACTACATACCGAGTATTGGATCTTTGGCTCTCTGGCATGCTGGGATATATGGACTTGAACCTGTAGTATGTATGACAGTAGAATCTAAGCCCTCTCCCTTGTTTTACCTGTCAGGTGTGAAATCCCCGCTCCTGTATTCACACTGAAAACAATCTTTTTCACAACTCTGATGTTTTAGTCTCCCATCACTCCTCTGGCAGTCAAACCCGTCGTGTCAGGAAACCAAAGACCCTGACCACTGCTGTCACTTACTGCTTGTCTAAATCCCTTCCATAGTTTCATCTATCTGCTCTTCTCTGTCTCCATTCTTCTGTTTATTTACAGTATATATCTGTCAGATTATGATTCTTAACATTGACAGGCCATTCGAGGAGAAAACCAAGGTGATATCACAATGTCATGTTTTGTTTTTAGCAATGGCAGGCGGCTGTCAAAAGTCAACAAGTTGCAAAGCACATCGCAACCACTGTTGTGTTATTTTATTTATTGAAATATGACTCAGTGAAAGGATGTGGGGTTAAAGTGCCAACCGCGCATTCATACAGCCATAATATAATCCAAAATGTGTTTGTTTTTTTTTTTTTGCATAGAATTGAACAGAGTTACAAATTGGCAAGGGTAATAATAAAAGTGAAGAAGTTCTGTGATTGATGTGCCAAGGTGAACTCACCCAGTACGCCGACATTGTACTAGTCCCGCCCACCATAGCTCCCAATCACTCACACTGCCCGTTCCCTTTCTCCCACAGCTCAGGGTAGTAGTATTAATGGATTTGACAGGTTCATGGTGCACTATATGGGATATTTTCCTCTAGATCTTAGAAATAAGGGTAAGGTGTGCAGGCAAACAAATAAGCAAACAAATTGTATGTATCTGTATTAATTGTGTTTATATGTGGAATCCGATTCATTAGCAAGGTAAAGGCTACAGTCAGTGTTAGCTCTAGCACCGCTCATTTTATTCTGGGGTGAAAAAGCACATTTGTGACACAATAACATTACCGGGGATAAATGTAGCCTGAGAACAACTGCAATAGTAGGGACCACCCTATTCATGTAATAGTGTTACTAACGTTACCACTGTTGCAGTAGTTAGTCTGCAGGGGATCCACTTTGTCCGGTCTGTACTATCGATGGGATGGCTGTATCCTTCACCACATTGTCTGCGTGGCTAATTCCATTTTTTCATAATAATCATCCTCAGTGAAATGTTCTGAGGTCGCTACAGGAGTATTCGGATCCATATCCAGAGCAAGTATAGCCATAAATTTAGCGGTCAGGTTTCCCCTTCTCTGAGCAAACTCCAGGCGAACTTTCTGCTCTGTGACCGGGCTTCTCAGATGCAATCACTCCGCCCAAGTAGCAGAAGTAGCAGTGCTTCGCCTTTCTGAGAATATAGTTCCCAGTTAGTATGCGGTTAGAAGATGGCTGTGTCTCATGTGACCTTGTTATTTGTACCCGCTGTGATTATACAGATCACAACATGTAAATAGGAACATGTTGGTGTTATTCTGTCATTTATTGGGAGCAGCAGCTAGTTGGAACCAGTTACCTGCAGGATCTTTGCTAAGGCTAAGCCAATGCTGGGGGCGTCAGACAGAGGTACAACACAGACGGAGATGAGAAGGGTATGTATGGACTTATCTAACTCTGAGGGATATGGTGAATGAGATAAAATCCCAATAAGTTGGCGAGTTCCTTTAACTGAACAGCTTCGGAGTCATTGGAATGGTTATACAGTACGACTTTATTTGAGTTGAATGGTGGTCGTCTCGCTTCTTCCAAGCGCCTTTGAGCGGAAAACCCACCTTTGGCAAGTCGCCGGACTCAGCGTCAGGAAGTATTGCGTGATATCAGGTCTCGTAGTCTTGCTTCACGGGAACTGCACATATACGGCCATTCAGGAACTGGCTAACAAGGTAGCAATGGAGTTAACAAGGTAGCGATGGAGTTTTTTTTCACAGTGAGTTTTTCACGCTATCGTCATGTCATCGTCAAAAAAGAAACGGTAACTTAGGAAAGCATTGTTGGAGGAAGAGAGAAAGAGGAAACGGCAGACTGACCGAGTGAAGAGTCAGATACAAGGAAACACAGGAGCTGCCATATGTCTATTCCGAAGCTGTAGGGGGGGGGCTCTACAGAGAAACCTGCGAGAAAACAGTGAAGAAATGTCCATAACTGCATAGCGCCTCTTTAACCAAATCCTTCAATCTATGCAGTTTCTCAACATGACACCACTTTGTTTTTATCCCACTCAAATAGCATTCTTTCTTTGCTGTGTTCATTTTTTTTCTGTCCAAATCCAATTTCTTTTCTTCCACAGCCACCTGCCCTCTACTCCGAGTTATGGTATTTTCCATAACCCTCTTTCTATTTGTGACTTTAGTCAGCTGCAGTGCATCTCCCACTCATGAATCTCTGTCTCTTTGATCCATTGCACCCTTGCATGGACATATCCAAAGGTTCTTGTATGTGTGATGGAATTACGGGTGTTCTTGTGTGTCTCTTTCAACTCGTCACAAGCACATCTGCTGCAGGCGAACAAGCCAGCCTCCAACACTGTTCAAACAGTAACCTCGCTGTGTCCTGGCGCTCTGCTGGGCTGCCCAACCACAGGCGAGCATGATAACAGCCCCCTGTGTTATCTCTCCCACCTGCTCCACACTGATCTCGACTGTTTTGCTGCTGTGTTTTGTGGAATTCTGCTCTTGTGTTATCATTGTGCATGCATGCATTCATCTGTACCTGTTTTACTTTTCAGTTGGTGAAACTTCACACTGTGTAATGCCCTATTTCCACTGTATGGTGCATTCCTGTTTTTTGGTTTTCCACTGCGGATAGTAATCCCTAGAGCTGTCTGAGAAATAATTGCAATTGACAATATAATTGTCTTAAATCAAATTTTTAAACAGAACCTATTTCTTTATTTATTCCTTTTTCAAACAAATTCAAGTTTTGAATGAATCCCAGGATACATCTTTTGGTTATATCTGCTATGTTACCCAGATAATAGCAACACAAATACACAAGTTATAATGTAAAACATGCATAAAAATGTTTTTCTAACTGTATCCACCCCTTATTATTTGTGTTGCTATGAACTTGGTCAAGTGCCAACAACTAACAATTTAAATAATAATACATTACATAGCCTGACAAATAATCACTTATATAATCACAATTTGGCATATCTAAACATAAGAAAGAAGCAGTCATACGCCTTAAGACCTCAGCTAATTAAGCAATCAATTGCGGTTAAACAAAGAAACCATGAAATTATGTAATAATTGTTAAAGACCTAGTACCCCCTCAGGGATTGTCAGCTGATTGCTGTTGCAACGACATCATGCGTGACATCTTTTTTTAATGCGACTTGTTATCAGTAATGATTTCTGCACCTCATCAATGGTAGGCACAGTGATTCCCAACCAAGGGTACGTCTACAGCTCAATTACCGAAAAAATAGAAATCATGATTTCATTAAACAAATATATCCACTTATCAACAGCAGGCCAACTGTAACAACTGAACACTACGCGTTACAGTTATGTGAAAACTCAGCTTCACTCTGTAGTTGATTGATTGATGACCAAGCCATGACTGCTCAATTGTTTGGAAATATTAACAATTTCCAATTTTTGGGGTTGCTTGTGGCTCGGATGTAGAGGCTCAAACCCACATTTCAAAGAGTCCCAGAGCCAGACACTGAACCGCAATATATAGATGTCTACTGCTCCAAATACTAGAATGGGTTAAAATGCTGAAATAAGATGTCATACTGTGTGTGACAATAATGAATCCATTTTGTTTTGTATAATTCATTTTTGAAACATAGATTGGGAATCGAGTAATGGGTACAGGAGTTCATCTGACAGGGCTGTGGGGCCAGAAAGGTTGGTTACCACTGAGTGTATGGCGTAGTGTACGTATTGTACAGCGTGGGATTCCCATTTTGTGTCTCTCTGTCCCTATTTCAAACTGGCAGGTTTGTCCAGGATGCCCCACGTCGCGCTAGTGACAGTTTCTTCCTGACCAATCAGTGGTCTGCAGTGTTATAACGCCACCTTCTACTATTCGCTCACCACGCTTGGAACATGGACCGATGTATTACCAAAAAAAAATCTACCAGGTACTATTTACAATTTTTGCTAATGGAAAACTAAAAAGAGCGAGTCGAGTAGAGCCGTGCCGTACCATGCAGTGGAAATGCAGCATTTGTTACATGTCTATGTGAGATCATTGTTGTTTTACAGAAAGGTAGCTCGAGTGTGAAGTGTCACCCATGTTTTTGTCTGACCTCTGGACTGTAAAGATGATAAAAACCAAAGATAGCAATTCTCAGAAATGTTCATTTTTGTCCTAATTGGAAAAGAAATCACGTTTATTGTTCAATGCAAATCCTAACAATTAACCATCCAACCATCAACCCTTAAAATGATGTATTTATATATAATTAATTTGATTAATATGGTTTGTAGAGAACACCGTGTTGCTCAAATCACATTTTTAATTTACATAATGAGGAAACCTTTATATCTTTATTAGACACCGTTATATACAGACACCGTAATTGGTAGTTGGTTTATTACATTTTATTGTCATAGTTTTAGTCACTGGTTAACCCTCGTGTTGTCTTCCCACCAACCTGGAAACTTAAAATGAAAAACCTTTTATCAAGGTTATGGTCGTCTTTTTCGACCCTTTTGTGGCTTTCCCTCAATGATTTTGTCACTTTTTTAACGTTTGTCGACTTTTTCAGAGCCTTTTGAAATGTTCGTGGCTTTTTTAAAGCTTTTTTTTTTTTTTTTTCACTTTTTTGGACATTTCTGTTATCTTTTCACGTCACTTTATTTGACATTTGGTCACATTTGAGCCATTTTTCACATTTTTCTCTCGTTTTTACACTTTTTTTAAAGTTCTTTTACCAATTGTTTTTTCTCCAAATGCTTTAAAATTGACACACAAAAAAACAACACAAATTCAATAAAAGATTTAACTTGTGAGGAGGGTTGTTGGGAACCATCCACGTTACTTTTTTGGAAAATTTGTTTGAAAGAAACCCAAATTTCTGACATAGAAAGTTTTTGGAAAGGGGTCAAATATGACCCGAAGACAACAGGAGGGTTAAATCCGTTATGATAACATTGTATTCACTGAGGTTATTACCGAGATCTGCTAAGAACAAAGTCCCATGGGTCAAGAAAAACGGGCAGTCAGACGTTCAGACAGGTTGCAAACAAACCTCCAGGTCAGTCACATTTCTGGATCATAACCAACTAATAAAGTGGTTAAGATAATCTGGATGAACGTTTTTTGTTTGTTCCCAACCTGTCTGATCACTCGACTGCTCATTTCTTACAGCGTTGAACTTTCTAGCTATGTCGCAGCATTCCCATTCCTCAGGATTTGGCGTTTCATTACTGTAGCAAATGATGGCCAAACTACAAAAATAACCCTTGTGTTGTCCTTTGTGTCCTTTGTTTAATTTATTTACATTTTATATTAAGCCTTTTTCATTTCATGTCAACTACCATCATGGCCTCGGCCTTTTGGGTTTTGGAGACCCTTTTTATTTTTATGCGATCCATCGGGTCCCAGGGACCCCGGAGGACGAGATGAGTGTAGTGGGAAATGAATTTGACTGCAAAACAGGTCTCTGGGACCCCAGAGGCCAAAGCCACGGTAGCAGAAAAATAGGATTGAATACAAGACGGGTCTCTGGGACCCAAAGGACAACACAAGGGATAAGGCTAAAGTTTAAATTAAAAGGAAAATTTCATTGTGCTTTTGGTTACATATTAAAAAGTCAATGTTTGCTTAAGGTGTTCACTTTTTTCAATATGTAACCAAGAACACAACCTTTCACCAAACAGCTGGGACTTGTGAACCCGAGTCTATAGTATCAAAGTCCTGGGCTTTGCACACACACACCCATCGACCCAGATCTCCTCTCTATGACATCTATACAGTTTAAGAATGACACAACAAAAAATGGCTATTGAACATGAGGTGAGCTGCTTTTACGTTTTCTCCAAAACATAATGGTAAAGCAAATTAGTAGGATATGAACAAATTATTTAGGGCATAGGTTAGCCAGTCAGGATGTTCTCATGAACCATTCGTGCATATAGCTGCGAAAAGTAATGCACTTTAATTTGTATTCCCCACCCAGTCTCACGCCAGTATGTGAAATGGTCACCTTATTTTGATTTATTGATTCTTGTACATGTCACGATTTTCTTGTTTATTTCATGTACAGATCACAATTTTGACCATTTCACAACTGCCATGACACCGGGCTGCTCTGGGGAACGCAACAACGGGGAAATGATACGCCAAACGCCGTCCACAACAACAGGACGGTTACAGTTAGGAAAAAAAGACAGAGAAAGGAACGTCACACGCAGGATACGCCAACAACAACGGGACGGTTGTGGTTAGGAAGAGGATAACGCGGAAAGGAACTGCAACACACGGGACATGATCCCCGGTCTCCGGGGTGAAAGTCCTGTGTTTTTCGGCCTTTCAATACTACTCGCTACCGTAATCGTTGTGATCATGAACTAGGCTTGCCATTGAAATACATTACCTCAAAATTCGCAATCAATGCAATCAATAGACTAAATCAATAGACTAAATAACGTGACTATTTCACGAACTGGCGTGAGACCGGGCTGGTAGTCCACGTATGTATCACTCTATACACCATGACTGTCGCTGGATGTAAGACCTAAAACACCGGGCTTTTTAAAGCATGGGAGCGGAGTTCGTGGCTTAGAAGAAAGTTAATGGAAAAAACACAAGACTTTCACCTAGAAAATGGTGTTTGTGTACTGGGATTTCTACTTAGGGGATCGGTTATTAGCGACGCCCAAGACATTTGTGATTGGTTTAAAGAAATTCAAATAAGCATGAGCATGTTTTTCACCTGTCTAGGAATTCTGTGTGGACTAGCCGGACCTTCATTCGCAGCGCTGTTGAGGAAATCATGGCAATGTGAAACTACCGCATGACAGTTACCCTTTGTCGGCTAACCTTAACTGCCACGTGATCGGTCGTCAAGTTACCAGCAGGCAGTCACCGTAATTTCGTAGGATATCATATGAATTGTTGTGCATATATTTTAGCACATTATATACGAACCTGTTCATGAGAATGCAAGACCTGTCTGTAATGTTTAAGCACATTATCTCTCTGCAGTCCAGATGGTAAGTCGCTTTGTCTGCCATTATCCACACTGTTTGACCATCACCCTCCCTCCTCCCCTCCCATCAGCCCCCTCGGCCCTCCCCAGGAGGTACGCTTGCTCAGCCTCAGCTCCACCAGCATCAAGGTGAGTTGGGTGGCGCCGCCATAGACAGCCGCCACGGGGAGCTAGTGCGCTACTCCCTGGCCTACCAAGCACTCACAGGGGAGGATGTGAAGCGCCACCAGGTGTCAGGAATCGGTGCTGATGTCACCAGCTATGTGCTGGACGACCTGCAGAAGTGGACTGAGTATTTGGTGTGGGTGAGGGCTCACACTGACATCGGGCCTGGCCCGGAGAGCTCGGGGCCCTCATCAGAACCAAGGAAGACGGTATGTTGATGGTGTCATTGGGAGCAGCCTGGGATACAAACCCTCCAATACTCACTCTTCTCCTCTCCTACTGCTGCTGCAGTTTAGTCTCACAAGCTCTTGCTTATTGTGTGATACTTTAAAAAGTAAAACAGGAGTGCAAGAAATTATTTTGAATTAGTATTAGGGTGGGACATGGTTTTGATTTGAACAATTCTGATTCCAGTTCTATTTGATTCGATTCCGATTCTTTAAGGGGTGGAGTTGAAACGGATCACAGAGGAAGTTTTCTCTAAGAGGAAAACTTTAGTAGATTCAGTGGTGATTTTAGCTGTCTTTTTCAATGTGAAAAAAGCCACATAGCTGCAACACAACTATATTATATATATATATATATATATATATATATATATATATATATATATATGCCAAAACTATCTTTTGATGGCATTGGATGTAGACCAAAAAATGTCATTAAACGCACTTCTGGGTTGTGTAGAATGTGGTTGTAGATAAAATCCTACATTGGAGCTTCAAACAAATGTTTTTTTTTTTTTTTTGCCAAAATCAAACAATGACCTTACCCTTTCTTGAATCAAATAGTATGACCATTTTGTATTCATGCTACAAAATACTCTAATCTTTTATATTTCATGGTGAATAGACGTGATAATTAGTCACAGCATGAACTTGCATGTGCTCATTTCACTTTGTGAGTCTGCTTTATGAGGCGTTTGCTGCCACTGATCTCCTGCCTGCCTTCTCCCTGGCAATTTTCCTAGCCTCATGACCTGGCTTTAGCCTGCCGGGCTGCTGCCTTCCTAGGCTACGGTGTCTGGAGAATTTCCTGAGTGGGAACATGACATGCTCTTTCCCTGTCTTCAGTCAGATACGTGTAGGTCTGACAGGCCGCTATGATTCAATCCATAGGGAGATTCTGCCATTTGTAGAACACATTCATTATTACTGTCACTGCTGGAGACACTCAGAAGCAGAACGCAGCACAGCCCAATGCCCACAGCTATGAGACAGACCGTTACAACAAATCCTTGCAAAGGATCTTTTGTGAGGGCATAATTGGCAATTTCATGACCAATGAGAGCAAAGAGTGTTGGGCTCTTTTTCTGTAGCCACTAGAGGAAATCAAAGTATCGCAGGATAAATCCTGGACAATGTCGCGGAGGCTTAGAAATAATAGCAGCATGTGTGGAACCTCTCCTCTGTTAAAGCTCACAGTGGTGACCATGCTCAGGCCTCTTTGACTGCTTTCAAATGAACTCCTGCTCTGCCTTTGACTCCTACCTTAAATTCCCCTTTTAGTCATAGTAGTCCAATGTCTGGATAAATTTGATTGCCTCTTGCTTTTATTGTTTTTTTGTCTGTGTCTCAATGGTAATTATGGAGCAAACAGAGAGAGAGAGAGCGAGAGAGAGAGAGAGAGAGAGAGAAAGAGAGAGAAAGAGAGAGTGAGAGTGAGAGATTATGCATGTACAGTATGCATGTATATATGTGTATATTGCTATGACTTATCTGCGCTCTGTTAATTGATTTGTTAGACTAACGCTGTTTTTTTCTGTGTCGCTTATTCACAGAATTCTAGGATTATAGAGACAAATCTAATATTAGGCTTCCTTCCACACATCCAAGCACTGTGGAGGTCAGTGCTGGGTAGTTCTAGTGACTCCAATTACAAGGGTTCTGTAACCAGTTCAGGACAACACTTTTTAAGACTTTTCTCCCGAACCTAACGCTTGATTGTGACCCAATTATTTAAAGAGCCCCTGTTCTGCTTTTTGGGGATTTTTTTCCCTCTTTTATTGTGTTGTATAGTTTTTTTGTGTTTGTAATAAATGTATGAAGTACAAAAAAAATCCTCTCTCAAACAGCACTTTTTCTCAACCTCCTGACAATGCCTCGCCCACATTCCTATTTTAAATTCCTCAATTAGTGATGTCACTGATGTAGAACTCCAGCCCAGTATTTCCATAAGGGCTGCCCATTGGTGCTGGCCGAGCAAGCACAGCCCACCCAGTGGCTTGTTTGAATTTGGCTGACCAATCACAACAGAGTGGTCCAGCTGACCAATCAGAGCAGACTGGGCTTTTCGGGAAGGCGGGCCAAGAGCTCAGAGTGTTTCAGACAGAGGAGCTGCAGCAGTGGGCAGTATGAGAAACATAATCTGTTTTTGAACATAAAAATATGTAAATCTATTCTAGTAGATCCCTAGAGTAAAAATATGATGCTGAAAATTAGCATAATATGGGCTGTTTAAAGAAATACTAAAAACTCAATAATGATCCCAACCTTTCTTGGGTACTAACATGATTTCATGCCTCCATGCCAGTAGATGCTAGATCGGATCCGCTAGAAGTGTCAACATCGAAGGTCGTTATTCTGCCTCCAATTGGCTTACCCTGATAGTCTTACAATAATCCTAGTCTCGCAGTCTAGTCTGGGAGACAAACATGCTCTGGTTTATTGGCATTTCTTCAAACCAATCACGATCGTCATGGGCGGAGCCACGGTGCCCCTGCATAATCGCCTCGGGAAGGAACTTGCTTTAGTGGAACGTGCAACAGAAAACTCAGATTGGACATATAGTCTAGCTAGCTGTCTGGATTTACCCTGCAGAGATCTGAGGACCAGTTAACCATAGTCCTCAGAAATCCACCAGGGATTAGAGCGCCAACACAAAGAAAGAGGAGAAGAAGTGTATACTTCTGTCTGCCCATCCCATTCTCGGACATGTGATATATCAATGTCTTGAGTCAATTTATTCAAATTTGGCACAAACCTCCATTTGAAACTGAGTATTAACTGATTTTATTCTAGAGGTCAAAGGTTTGTACATTAATAATTTAGTTACATTTTACACAAAAATGACACAGAGTGATGACTTACCCAAACTGTCAAAGGTCAACTTCACTGTGACACTGTTTTCTGGCCATCATTCAACGTCAGAACTCAGGAACAGAAGGAGAGACAGTTGGTCCGATATTGAGTTAGTGACGCTAAACTGTGGTGATTGTGCCGATCCTCTGTGCTGCCGGGTTGACGATGTCTAAATAGTTTTGGAAGCACTGTTTCCTTCCTCCCTCCAAAGCACTAACCCTCTCCACCTGCTGTCCTTCTCTCTCAATCTTCATTCTCTCTCACAGCCTCTCCAACCTCCCAACGCACGCACTTGAATATTAATCTCACACTCTTTTTCATCTCTCTGCATGCACCCCATTTGTCTTTGAGCTCTGATCACTGACTGGATTGGTCCAGCATCTGTCCATTCTGCACATAGACTGTAGGAGCTTTTGCTGCGCTCTGCCCACAAAATTCTCCTTCCAGACAAGGCCATTCAGAGGGAGCAAAGTTGTTTGATGGACTGGACCCTATCTTTGACCGCTGACAGGCTTCAGCCCGCCTCAGCAGGGACCTATTTTGTATATGCCTAAGGAGAAATGAATCAAATCCGATCCTGCCTTTGACAGGCTACTGCTTGCTCCACTGTAATGTTCCCTCCAAGCTTTGGAGTGGGTGGTGTTCAAAGATGTGAGTACATGCAAATGAAACACAGCAGTGTGTTGAGGTCGTTCAGGTTGGAAGGAAGAGCTGGAGAGGAAGGTCTGGCTAGTCCACACTGCGTTACAGGGATTTCTTTAAATATTATTTAGTCACAATCGCCTTGGACACTGCGGAGCAATGGTGTCTCTGCAAAATAGCCTCGGGAAGGACCTTGTTTTGGTGGAACATATGTACGTTAAAAGGTTGTTTTAGTCATGCAACAGAAAATTCAGATTGGACAAATAGTCTAGCTAGCAGTCTGGATTTACCCTGCAGAGATCTGAGGAGCAGTTAACCATAGTACTCAGAAATCCATCAGAGGTTAGAATGCCAACACAAAGAAAGAGGAAGTTAACGGACATCTGGCAGAATTTCCGGCGGCACCCGAGCTTGGACTATGGAGTGCTTTTAGGTACAGTAGACAGAATTAAGGGAAGCCAGACAGACACACATAGTGGACAAGATGAGAGAAATAGAAGGAAGACAATTGGAGACTGCCTCAACATTTAGCAGCTGCTGTGGAGAACCCCCAGCATCCCTTGACACTCCATCCAGCTCCATGCTGTCAGTCAGGATGGCCCTACAAGTTAAAAACATCATGGTCTTTGTAAACCTCGCAAAGTCTGCAATGACCATTGTCCATTTTCACATCAAAGTGGGAGTTAATGACAAAGGAAAAGCATGATGATTGAAATACCTTAATGGGTGCAATCATTAACTTATTGTTCCTCCATAAAGTCATGCATAAGATACTATTAATCATTGTACATTAGTGATTCATGCTTTTATATTCATGATGCCATGCATGAATCTATCATAATTCATGTACACCGATTTAGAAAGTGTTACAAACTTAACTAAGTAATTTCAGTGCCTTAACCTTCCTGTTGTCCTCGGGTCAAATTTGACCCGTTTACAAAAACTTTCTATATCAGAACTATGTGAAAAGGACGTTGAAAAAAGTGACAAATGTTGGAAAAAGCTACAAAAACGCAGATTTTTTTTTTTTTACAAAAACATTTATTTTCTTAAATGCTGAAAAAAGTGACCAAAAAAACCCCATCAAAAACATCGGCCAAGGTGACAAAAAGTTGTTTAAAACAGTAACAAAAAAATTGGGGAAACAACATAATAAAAAAATAAAAATAAAAAAAATGCCCAAAAAGTGACAAAAAAGTGACAAAAAAATTGGGGAAAAAACATAATAAAAAAATAAAGAAGAAAAAAAGAAAATGCCCAAAAAATTGACAAAAAAATGGAAACCTGACAAAAACACTGATTATTTTTTTGTTACTGTATTTTTGTTCAAAGGACTTTAAGTTTTGTATCTTAAGGTTTGTATTTTTATACATTTTATTTATCAGAACTTTAATATATTTTCCTCTGTGCAATAAAACAAATTATCATATTATTTAGTGAGAACTCATAAATAACTACAAATAACTAACGTTAGGGAAATCTGTTTATGTTTTGTAATGCATTTTTGGATTTTTTATTTAATATATGTATCCGCCGATTGGCATATCAGATTTTTAAATCACCAAATATTCAAATCGGCATCGGCCTTAAAATCCTTTATCGGTCGGATTGTACAAGTCACCATTAGGTTACAGTTGTTTCAGCGGCCGTTGCAGTTAGTTTGACCTTAATGGGGCGATGATGAGGTTACAACACCAAAACAAGTAGTTAAGATTGGAAAAAAGATTGTGGTTTGGGTTATAACACCGGCCTCCTTAGGTAGTAGTAGTAGTAGTAGTAGTAGTAGTAGGACACAAACACCTGTTTCCTGTGTAAAAGTCTTGTGTTTTGCCCTTAACTTCTCCTGGAACAAAAGCTCTGCTCTTCCTCTTAAAAGTCTGTATTTTAGGACCCAAACATCCACCCCGACCTACTGTATGCGAACCTTAGCGCTCTTTTACACCACCAGTCAATGTGGTGCGTACAATAATAAATACGTGGAGTGCATACCAATTAGAGTGCATTACTTTCCGTAGCTGTATGTACGAATGGTTCATGAAAACAGCCTATGAAGTGTCTATTGACAATCAACGTCCATCAGGTTTGATTATGCACAACAAAACAAAACATGATAGAATTAAATCCCCCTTTCAATATCATGGATAAAATGCCACACATTTAGGAAATTCAATATCCAATGGAAAATAATCTCAACATGAAATAGTACAACTTGTGTCAACATGAAACACTTTCAAGCCGGAGAGTGGCAACAACAAAATACTTTCTCCCAGGAAACGCTTGATATTTCCTCAGGAGAGAACCACAATCTTTTTCCTAAACTGAACTAGTCATTTTGGTGCCTAAACTTAACTGTCAGCGCAGCCTGATGCTCATAAATGCTAATAAATGCTAATAATAAATACAACTAGGAACTGCTGCTCGGATACATCGTTATATTGCACTATATGTTCACGTTACTGTTGTGGGTTGGGATATTGTTTTGTATGTGATCCTTGTATTTGGTATTTTGCTTTGTTTTCTGTTCCTTCTTCTTGTCTCCTTGTGCTTGTGTTTCCTTAGTTTCCTCCCCGGTCTTGTGTTGTGTTGTTGTTGTTCTTGTCTTGTGTTGTGTTGTGTTTCCCTTGAGTGTCTGTATGTTCTGTTTCCTGTTTTATTGTGATAGTCTGGGTCTCGGTCTCGTTAAAATACTTCTATTTTTGGTACAGTATATAATTAATAGATGTCTCGGACAGGGGTCTTCAACGTTTTTTAAGCCAAGGACCCCTTTACTGAAAGAGAGACAGTGCAGGGACCCCTACTACATGTATTAAAATGAACTTGCATAGTAATTGGGCCTACAAAAACATGTAGGGCGGCCTAAAACCTTTATACAATACATACCTTTTTAGTGCATAGAATACTAAGCTATTCAAGTATTAATTGTTGGCATAGTTTTATAAATCATGTGACACAGTGATAACTTAGGATGAACTGGATCTGTGGGTGGCCACCTTATTGACTCCTTACCTTTAGGCCAGTAAGCTTATCACATTTTTTTCACTGATAGGCTGATTTCTATTTGCTAATTATGTGGTGGATTTCAGGTAATGAATTTTGAATTGCCCCTCGGGACAAAGTTAATTATTGAAAAAAAGTCTTTTGGTCTAGGGTATTGGTGAAGTAGATGATCACTTTGAGGGGGGGGTACATTCTGTCCCCACTGGGAATAACAATATTTCAGCAGAGGCAGGGATATGTAGACCAGAAAGGGGGATACCCCATGCATCCTTGTCCGAAAACTGCACCCTGTATGTAGACATGTTAGCATGTGGGATGAAGATAAAAAGAAGTTTAAAAAAAAGCGCTTTCACTGAACACAATTAAGGGTTTTTCAGGTTCTAGTCTGTTGATATGGTTGCCATAGATGAATGAAGTGGCTAAGTGTACGGTGCTGAGGCTACAGTAGCACTGAACATCCAGAAATTGCTGATATTTCCTCCTTACTAGACTGACTTCAAAGATGTGTTTAGTCTGCGGTTGTCGGTTACACGATCAATTTTGTTCTTCCTCATTACACAGGCTACGGCTTTGTATTCGTAGAACAGAAGTTTATTGATGCTTTTTTACCTCCAAAGCCTGGAGTTTGATTCTGGAAGCTTGCTGATACAATATGAGGTTAAACGATTCCAATGGGTCTAAAGCACATAATGCTGACACCAAGTTACAGAGCTTTACTTTGCCTGCTGTGCTGGGTCATACTTGAGCTGCTTTAACACTTTTCCCTCCATGTCTTAATCTCTTGCGGGCAGTGCATTTAACCCTCTAACACTTCCTCTCCTCTTCTTGTCCGTCTTAAATTCCATTAATAGTTCCTCTTCTTTTTTGTCAAAGTCAAATTTGTATTCATTTCCCTCTGAAGCTGACCGAGCATTCTAAAGAAATCTTCATGAGCTCATTTCGATATTCTATGAAGTAGAATAAACCCTCTTGGGGCTCCATGTGACGAGCTTTGATGTGTATAACTTGCAAAGACAGCCAGCAACCTTCACAGTACTTTGTTACTTTGCCGGGCCTAACTATCTCCTCAGGTCAGGAGAAGTTTCAAACCTTGATGTTACTTACCAGATGGGGATAAAGAAACCACTGGATTGCATACGAGGGAACAGGATTAACCCAGCTTTGCTTCTATCCAGCACATCTTCTGCTGACCTGACATGTTCACACTGTTTTGATGTGATGTGTAATCCTACTGGGGTGGAACTATTTATATTACTCTTTTAATACAGACGCATTAAGCCATTCCATTTTGCAAACACAACTTTTCTTTTGCCCAAAGCAGTTTCTGGGGTGTACAAATCTTATATCTTAAAAAGCTTCCATTACATACACATGATCAATATATACTGTTCTAAGGCTATCAAAATGAAGGCGTTAATAACGCAAATCCCTTTTAACTATGGTTATCTGCTCCTCAGATCTCTGCCAGGTAAATCCAGACAGCTAGCTAGACTATCTGACCAATCAGAATTTTCTGTTGCACGTCTAGAACATATTTTAAATGACACGTGTTCCACCAAAATAAGTTCCTTCCCGAGGCTATTTTCCCACGGCACCAGGGCTTCGTCCGGCACTTAGTGGCACCGATGATGATTGTGATTGGTTTGAAGAAATGCAAGTAAACCAGAGCACGTTTTTCTCTCATGCTGTGTGGACTAGCCAGACCTTCTTCTGCGGCGCGGTGGAGGAAGGTCTGACAATGCGAGATTAACCAAAAGATAATGTGCCTGTAAAAAAGTGTTTTTAAAAAAGCTTTTATTCCAAATGCCATCGGTATCCTCAATCACATCCAGTGACAATCAAACTGAGCTGCACTTTTAATGAATGGAAGCAAATGTATTCTTTTTTATCCTGATACTTTTTTTTCATTTTTTTTTCATATTTTACTATGTTTGAGATGTTGTCTGTATGTATATCTGTCTTATAGGTCTTGTGAGCCAAAGAAAGATTTCCACCCTGGTGGACAATAAAGATTTATTCTATTCTATTCTATTCTAAATGCAGATATGAAAAAAAGACGTTCAAGACCCTAAATTTGAGGTTGTGTGCTGTGTTGTGTTGCAGTGCCTGGAGCTCCACCCAGGAAGGTGGAGGCAGAAGCCCTCAACTCCACTGCCCTCCGGGTGAGCTGGAAGCCCCCCCTGTCTGTGAAGCAGCATGGCCAGATTCGAGGCTACCAGCTGGTTTACTCCCGGCTGGAAAACGGACAGCCTCACGGCCAGCCGGTCATCATTGACGTTTCCTTTCCTGAAGCCCAGGTACTGCAGCACCATCATAAGAACATAGAAAGGCACTCAAACTTTCGGAAATAGAAAAAAACAATGTGATAAATAGATCAGGATGCAAAATAAAGTACAATTATGTAAAGCAGTGACAATTAGAAGTTTTAAGGTCCAAAATCAGATTTCTAAAATGTCTAAAAGTGAGTTGATTTTAAGAAAGTGTCCACAAGTCAGGTGCACCTCAAGTTGAGACTGAGCTCTACATATATATACACACACAGACACACACACACACACAAACAAGAATAACAATATATCCAAGAAAGCAAATGAGATGAAATCTTTGCACCAAAGAAGAAACCAGGTTAAAGGAGGAAAACAATGTAATGGATTAGCAGGTTAGCAGCAGCAGCACGAGTGATCATGTGTGAGCCCATTGAAGCAGAAGTCAAAGGGTGGATGTTTCAGAGCGCTCGGTGAGATGGCGTCAGGTTCCTTTCCTCTCGGCTTGTTTGGGTCTCCTGAAGGAGCGTCTCGCCTGATTTCCTTTATAAGCAGCATTCCTGTCTTATCTGTGCAAAGCAGGAGGCCTGATGGAGGTCCGGTATCATACAATCCATCTACCCACACACACAAACACACACACACACAGACTCACATACTTCTCACACCCGCTGAGGGGACTTTTCTTTCAGCCTCATCTGTGATAAGTGTAGTCCATACCCCTGGCGTCAGTGATGGTGATGAGAGTCAACACACAGTCCGTGGAGGGACTCCATAAACAAAGTCCTCTGCACCACACACACACACACACACACACACACAGAGCATACACTCCAGAGGTATAACTCTAACCACACATCTACTGACCTGGCTACATTTGGAATAGACTAATGCCATTTTATTCAATACTAGATAAATGAAAAAATAATACATGATAAATAAATAACTATATATGTCTTTGAAATACATCATGAAAAAAATTAATTAGGCCAGAAATACATGTAAAAATGCATATACAAATGAATCAGTTAGTTAAATAGGTGTATTAAAAGGTTTTACTTTTAATTATTTCAAGGCACTTTTATTTCATAAATCCACATTTATTTATTTCCGTGGACTTTTATTTCCTAATGCCACATTTATTTATTTCCCTCTCTATTTATTTCCAGTTCTTATATGCAAATCAGGGGGGCAGCTCGATAGCCACGCCCCCTCATTTGCATACAAATGAAATAAAAATACCATGAAATAATTCAAAGTAAAACCTTTTAATATATTTTTAACTAATTATTTCATTTTTACATGACTATTTACATTTATATAAGTATGGATTTATTGCCTCATTCATTTATTTCATGATGCATTTCAAAGGCATATTTATTTACTTATTCATATATTTATGTATTTCTTCATGTCTTTATGGGTTTATTCATTTATGTAATATTGAATAAAATGACATTCCATAATCTAAAAGCAGTAAAAGATGCCAGATATTTCTATTACTCAATTTTGGCAATTACCTTCAGTGATAACCCAAATGAAACTGTTTTTTGAATGTTAGAATAACACAATAACAATAACTTTTTAGCAGAGCTGCCATGCTGGAAGTTGAAGTGGAAAGCCGTTCGTCATAGAGAGATGGGAAACCTGATATTGTATGAATATGAAACTACAATGCATTGTCTCTGCTGGGTGGCATTCATAGTGCTGTACTCGGATGTTCACATTTATATCGCAAGTCTATATCGACGATGTTCCTGATTGGTTTAAAGAAATGCCAATAAACCAGTGCACATTTTTCTCATATCCCGGAATGCTTTGTGAACTAGCCAGACCTTCCTCCGCAGCGCTGTGGAGGAAGGTCCGACAATGCAGGACTAAGCTTAAGCCGACAGAAATATTATAAAAACTAAAGAAAAGTTAAAACATAAATAAGAGAACTTGATAGGAAAGCAAGTCAGATGGAGTATACTTGCCTCCTAACAATGTGAAAAGCAGCAGAAGAGTTTCCAGGAGGTTAGATTGCGTGACATGCTTTTTGTAATGACACCACATACTGTATGCTCTGTGATGAATGGATTCAGTCTGATGTACTGATGAGTCATTTCAGAAGAAGGCTCAGATCTGTTTGCCAGCAGAACCAGTTGTACCCCGGCTGCTGTGTTTACAGCCCGTGTGTCCTTGTCAGGGTGATGGACAGCGGCCTCCAGCTCTGCTAATGAGATTCTGGAGCCCGTCACACAGCTTCAGTGTGACGTCACTAAAGCAAAGAGCAGTATTTTTTTTTAAATCCACTAAGCTGGGCTGTGAGTGCTGAGCTGGGTGTTGTCTCCTGTGAAGCTGCCTGAAAGAGCCCTCGTCTGTTTCACAGAGGTTTGGCTTGCCAACAGTCTGTACAGATTACTGCTTTTTTGTCACAATAAAAAAGACCTTGATGACAAAATCAATACAGTCATGTCAAATTACCGGAGCTTACAGGCAGGGGGCAAAGCTTTAATTGGCTGCTCATTCCCAGTTTGGGCTGTTTTTCCTTTAGAATCAAATCTGTCCATCTCTTTTGCTTTTTTTGCTGGCAAGCTTGTGGGTTTTTTTTTTAGCTCTCGTTGAGGCGTATTTTTGGATAGCTGAAGAAAGCTCGAAGGGAGCCTCTTATCCCTCCCAGCACTGATGGCTGTGAAGCGTGCGCATCACTTGATCTGATAAGATATGGCAACCTGTCTGTGGCTCATCTCGTTTTGTTGTATCCCAAAAAAAAATAAATACATACCCATTCAATGGCAGAGCACTAATGGAGTTGCATGAGAATATGGGCCCTATTTTAACGATCTAGGCGCTCGGCGTGAAGCGCCTGGCATACTTTTGTTAGTTTAATGCCGGACAAAAGGGTCCGTCCGCCAGGCACATGGTTTAAAAGGGTTAGGTGTTTTTTGGGCGTGACATGTAATAAACCAATCAGAGTGTCATCTCCCGTTCTGTTTTAAAGCCAGGCGTTTTGTGCCTTGGCGCATTGCTATTATGATGGTTCACTAAAGCAGGAAGGCGAAGAGGAGAGAAACAAGAGGCGAAGAAACTCATCTGCCCGTGTGTGAAGTGAAAGCGCGCGAGCAGATTATATCATAATACTATTTCACATTGTGTAGTACTTAATGTTTTTCATCTTTTGCATGTTCGTGTGCCGCTGTACGTCCCTTTGTGTGTAACAAGCATAATGTGAAGGCGAGAGGACAGTTGGGTAATAATACATTTAAAGATTAAGTTTAATCACCCCCCTTGGGAAATTTGCAAAGAGAATATGAATTTCAATAATCTTTCTGCCTTCAAATGGCTGGATTTATGGATTTCCAGCAGTGCAGCGTAGCTGGACCCTGCTGTGAACGGCTCCTCCAGCCAATGTTCAACAACCTAATGGCTGCTTCATTTATCCAGCCAGACAGTGAGCACCACCGACACTGTGAATGTATCGACTGGTCATTACTGCCAGTTGGATGATAGTCACAGCCTTTGATCTATCTTCTTCATGTATATAAAGAAGAAAGAATATAAGAAAAAGGCATCATGTGCTAATTTCAGTTCAAAGTACTCCAATTTCTTACTCATAATGGCTTCAGTGGCAAAGAGAACCCAGGCTTTCTTTAACAACAGCTTTCTCTGCTGCTTTTTTCGTTCACTCCTTCCACTTAGATCTATTTTTTTGATCGATTACTGAAACTCAAAACTCCATACAGATGCAAATGAATAAAAGAAGTTTTAGCCATTTGCTAGTTTCATGTGTGCATGGGCTCAGCTTTTGGGACATGGTTAGATGTTTAGAAATTAAAAGTACAATGGCTGACATATAGGGGGATGCTTACCGGTGGAGTTTTTTTTGTGTGTTGTCCCCCACCCCCGCCGAGTCAAAAACAGACGAAAATTTGACATTTTTGTCCCTTTTTCAGACTTTTATTTTTTTAGTTTTCACTAACACCACCTTACTACCACTAGTTTTACACTACTTTTTGGAATTCATGGTCAATAACCCTAATTAATATAGAATTATACCTAATATTTGACATTATGAATTATTTTAACTAATAGTTAAGATTAGAGGAACGTACAGATGAGTTTAGTCAGGAATGAAAGTGATCAATTATATTTCCAAAGAGCATTCTAAAGAATCCAACCCATATTTTCAGATATATTTTTTAAAGGGGTCAAATTTGACCCGAGGACAACAGGATGGATATATTAACTAGTAGAAGACCCAAGGGCAAAACCAGAACACACATACAGTGTTTGTCATCAGGCCTAAAAAGACCTCTGGATCCCACAAGAGGACTTGTACAATGTGGCTGGACAGAAGGACAACTGTTGTCTCTACGTTGTTGCACCTGCATGTCAGAAGACATTTGCATAAAGTTGATTATTTCTCAAGCTTTTGCAGGTTCCACTGTGCAAATTTTAAATCTTTGTTACTGCACGGATACAATCATAAAGAGCATCCGATGGCGCTTTTAACGTGTTAGTCTACAGGTGGGAGCTGTTAGCTTGCTGTAACTGAGTATGTTTACTTTAATATTCCGATATTATTCCGAATATGACAATATTTTGAAATTTGATTCAGTCAATGTTTGCCATCAACACATGTAATCAAAAAAAGCCTAGCTACCAGCCTGGCTAGGCAACAATGAAATCAAATGTCCGAACATGCTAGCGATTAGCCTGTCAGCTAGCACGTATACAGTGGTCTATTCAGTGGTGTCCTGACTAAGTTTGTCATATAAATCACAATTTGTGTTGATAAAAATATCAATGTTTGTGTAGAAACATTTTAATCGCCAACAAATAGTTCATGAGACAGCGCTGTTAACCTCCGCCATCTTGGTCAAACCTTTTTCGTAATTTCCGCCTCCAAACACAAACACACGGACCTTATTTGTTCTCCAGTGGTCCTCATTTGATCAACTTTGTTTCGATCCCCTTGGCGAGTCCCTCTCATCTCGCCCAATCAGGGTGAATTTTGTCTCCATTCAATCTCAATGAGAGCGAACCGAAATTTCATTGTGTGGAAACATACTGTTACGGTCAGCTCTGTGCGTTGCTATGGTTATTGTACACAAACCAACCAGCTAACAGGTCAAGTGAGTCTTGCTGCGGTTCAGATGCATGCTCAAATGAAAAGAAATACAGCAACTTCCAAACATTATGAAAGACTTGGGTATCAGCAGGTTTTTGGATATGCACAAACATTGCAACACCAAACTTTTCAAGAAGGTGGTTGACTGAAGGAAGGAGGCTACGTTCACATGGTCAAGTTCTCCACCATAATCCGGAATAATAGTGTAATATTCACTTTCATTAGCCATGTGAACAACTTAGTCAGAATATTGTCTTTTCGGAATAAGGCCAAAAACCGGAGTATTATGTGTATGTAAACCTAGTCACTGTAACCCATACTCAGAGGGCAGAAAATAGATGGATTGATGGATGAAAAATATGTTATCTGCTAATAGAAAGCAGTTTTGTAATCAGACTGTTGTGTCAGAACAGTATACGCTCTGATTAATATATATATGATTGTCCCAGTTGTGCCAACTTTTGAATTTATCACTTCTTAACCGATTGAAATTTTGATCAAAAACTTCCGCAGCTAAATTAAATGCAAATTCAAGTATTTATAAATGCTGTAATATATAATATATACATAGATGAAAAGACAAGTCAGTGATCATAGTTAATGATAAATATGTATCCCTCAATAGCATACTTGCCAACCTCTAGACATCATAGCCTGAACATGTTGAATAACTCATTGAACTCTGTTTGGTGGTTCATGATACTTTTGGATAATTTGATAATATATGTATTTGTAGTGACATCAACAATAACTTTATTCTACTGAATGATACTAATTTTTTTCAACTGGTCTCTAAGTGGAAAGATAATGTCACTGTCAAGCCGGCTGCTTGTATTTTGTGCATCCAGCGTGGTGTAAAATAGCCCCAGATACTTGTGCTTATGTGCAGATGAAACTTCTGCGCATCAACAGGCGTGTTTGAGCCCGGCACATCGAAAACCTTTCACACAGCTTCACTAAAAGTACATTTCTTTATGAAGTGTCAAATTGCGTGAGTCTCACGGTCAATGCGTGACACTTGGCAGCCCTGTATAGTCGGTTTGTCCAATTTAAACAATGCTATCATTTCAGAAATTAAAGGTCCCATGGCATGAACATTTCACTTTGAGGTTTTTTAAAATTAATATGAGTTCCCCTAGCCTGCCTGTGGTCCCCCAGTGGCTAAAAATGGTAAATAAGTGTAAACCGAGCCCTGGGTATCCTGCTCTACCTTTGAGAAAATGAAAGCTCAAATGGGCTGATCTGGAATCTTGCCTCTTATGAGGTCATAAGGGGCATGGTTACCTCCCCTTTCTCTGCTTTGCCCGCCCAGAGAATCTGTAATTCTGCACCAGGGCTGAATTTTGGGAAAGAGACTTCTGTTTTAAGGGACCGCTAGGGTCTATATAAAAGAGACTTCAGATACAGTATTAGGGAGCCACTAAGGCCTATATAAAAGAGACTTCAGATACAGTATTAGGGGACCACTAAGGTCTATATAAAAGAGACTTCAGATACAATATTAGGGGACCACTAAGGTCTATATTAAAAGAGACTTTGGATACAGTATTAGGGGACCACTAAGGTCTATATAAAAGCATCCAAAAAGCACCATGTCATGGGACCTTTAAGAAAAACTTTACTTAAGTGTATTTAGTGTGTGCCGTAAGACAATTTGAATATCCATCAGTCACATACTGTAGCTTATGTGCAGTGTTTAGACCAGGTACTTTTGCTTGAATGTCAGGTAGGGATGTAACGATTACCTTTGTAACGGTAAACCATGATAAAAATAGTTTTCATTTAAAATATTATTATCACAGTGAATTACCACGGTGTGGAGACGTGGGTTTAATCCTTCCCAGCTTCATCCGAGTCTCTTGAAGTTGTTGCAACGGCGCACTGCGTAGCCTGCAACGTGTGTTTCTTGAGATGACAGCACTCAGGACATTTATCAGCCCTCTAAGATGACTAAGTCTGAAGCATGGGCATATTTTGGTTATTAAAAAAATGTTGAAGGACAGTTGATTGAAGCTATCCTGTTTGAAGAACGTGCAGGACAAAAGTTGCTGCTAAAGGCATTGAACACACTTTTAGAAATACCACGATAACACCAGAAACCGTGATCATTTTGGTCATTATAATGGTGAGGTCAAATTTTCATCCCCAATGTCAGGCTGTGTGCTATGAAATGAAACCGACAATTCCCCAAGAAAGGAGATTGTCTTTGATCGTGGAAGACTTTTGGATCTTTTGGCTTGTCTCTGTCTTCTTGAGCTAAATGTTTGTCTGAGTGCTGCTGTTAAATTATTAGTTCAGCCAGTGACACTTGCCAAAACAACTGAGCATCACACAAACAGTTCAGTAGATGGCTGCAATAAACACAGCTGGTCCCTTTAGGCTTTACATGAAAAATGTATCCCAGAGAAAAACAACAAATGCTACAGAAAATTATGAGGTTACATGCTTCATGTTACATGCTATTATACTGTACACATGTTACATGGAGTTTGTTGATATGAAAGAACAATCAGCTTGATAAGCTGCTCCCTAACATGCTTCACCAAACCCCTGTTCCTTGTGTTTCATTGGTGTTTTTTTGATGATAAAAGAATTCGTGGAGCAATAATTGATTACTTCGGAGTGAAATAACACCAGACAGGATGACATTTAGAATGATAATGGCTTAGCTCCCTCTGCAGCCTCAAAGGGCTACAGGCTGCCCCATGTTCTGCAGGAGGGTGTAGTTAGTTGGCTGCAATGAGACTGTTGAGTACAAACTGAAATACATATTGACATACATGGCAACACCACAGTTGCAAGGTTTCATAAAACTATGTTGTTGGCAGTTGGTGAATGCCTAATCTAAATCAATTTTTGACTACATACTTACCTAGTTATACTAGATATATGACTAAATCAGTCAGCAAAAATATGCTGCGCCATGTCAGACAAGCTATTGCCATCAATTTTGGAACATGAACCCTGGTCTCCTGGGTGAAGTCCTGTGTTGTTTGACCCATCCCACCCCAACCTACCTCTGTATGTGGATTTTAAGTCTTTCATACTACTCGCTACCATTGTTGCTCTTAATGCTCCGTCATCTTACAGCTCTACTTACCATTATCTTCAACCAGAGAGTCTCCCTCCAGACCAACAGCGAAGTTGATAAGCGGTATAGCAGTGAGGACAGCCATCACGACTTCAGAAGAATCCATCCTCATAATGTACAAGTTCACTGACAGAGCCAGTGATACATCAAGACGTAGAGCCCAGTAATTCATCCGTAACTGTATGAAAGAATGATGGTTACTCAACACTGGGGCCACTTTTAGTCTCCCTGCTGCTTTTTATAATTAATCTCTTTTTGATTTAGAGCATGAGCTGCACCATGGCCAGGGAATGGAGCCCATTTTCACCTCACTGTTAACAGCTTACATTGTTTATGATAACAGCTTTTATTTATTTCTTCTAAAAGCTGAGAAAGCGAAAGACCATTGTCTTTTCTGGCTAGTCAGCAAGGTCAGGAAGAAGAATACAAATGCCCGGTACCTCTGAATCACTGCTGTTGAAGCAGCCACTCGTGTTGGGAATAAAACTGGCTGACCAATGTCCTTTGGCATTCATCAGTAAAGCAAACACCATTAACAATAAGGGTTCCTTTACATAAGTACTTATTGTTATTTAAAGTGCCCATATTATGCTCATCTTCAGGTTCATAATTGTATTTTGAGTTTGTACCAGAATAGGTTTGCATGGTTTCATTTTCAAAAAAACCACATATTTTTGTTGTACCGCACATTGCTACATAATATGTTTCTCATACTACCAATTGCTACATCTCCTCTGTCTAAAACACTCCGTCTGAGCTCTTGGCCCGCCTTCCTGAAAAGCCCAGTCTGCTCTGATTGGTCACCTAGCCCACTCTGTTGTGATTTGTCAACCAAATTTACACATGGGTTGGCTTTTTCAATCAGTGGCATCCCTAATTGAGGAATTTCAAACAGTAATGTGTGCGAGGCGTTTTCAGACAGTTGAGCTAAAGTGCTGTCTATGGTAGAGAAAGCTTAATTTCCACGTGTTTTGTTTTATTTTATTCATTTATTACATACACAAAAAACATATAACACCGTAAAAGATAGGAAAAATCCCAAAAAGTATGATAGGGGTTCTTTAATGTCCACTAACGAACTGCCCATGGTGCCACAGGTCTAGGAGGATTAATTGAGTGATATTTAATTTTCAAGAACTTTACATTTTCACAATTATTTTGCTAATAGCTTAATATGACAATTACAGCTGGAGTGCTACTTATCTCTGTGCTCTGGGGATTTACAATAGGCATGATCTTTATAACCATTTCTCACAATTGCCACTATTTTGTTGCAAATCAAGCACATTCATCCTTAAATACACCATTATTATTATGTGTGCTGCTTTTATATTGTATTGTTTGTGAGTATATATGGATTTGGTTAGGTTCCATCAGTAATTCTGCTTCTTAAGATAAGTTCACAGTACACAACTTTTAAAGTAGTCAGATCGTTGTACTGTTCAGACGACACTGTACTATTTGAACTTTCTGTCTCGTTATCGGGAGTCTTGCAGTCGTATGGTTTTCACACTTCACACACTTTGTTTTTTGCTTGTCTTCAAAAAATACTTTGTCCTGAAAAACACACGGACGTAATACCATGCAGGGCTGCAAATTGTGGGTGAGCTGATTTGCAGTGAGAAAACAAAAAAATGGATGAAAAGTGTTATTTTTGGCACACATGTTCACAGAATAGTTTTCCCAAATCTTTACTTTTTAAAGACCGTTTTCTCGAGGTGCAACATCAACTTTGGATTGTGTGGCACATGCAACACATGAGCTGTTTTCTCAGATGAACTCCGGACAATGCCTAGACCTGATTTGTCAAACCTGTTGCCCTGTCAAACATGTAGCACACAATAGGACATTTTCCTTTAACAGGTGTGTTCTCACTCCCTGGAAATACTCAATTTTAGGCAAGGGGTGGCACCTGGGTAGAGCGTGCAGGTGTCAGGACATGACATTGGTTACACTGGTCACGTTGGCCGGTTTGTAACTTGGTCATAAACAATCGAGTCTTTTGTTCTTCCTTTAATCTGTCTGACTATTTCGGTGTCGAGCCTTGCCGAAAGAAGGCCCAGAATCTTGCTGTTTCTCCAGTTAGACCTTATTATTGGCATCATGTAAATCAGCCTTCTTCTTCAGCCACGGCTGTTTGTTGTCTTCCAGTTTTGCGGGTGCCACATGATGGAAACATCATCAACTTGACTCGTAGTGGCTGTAACCTGGACTGGCAGCTAGAAGGCCTTTGGTTGGGAGGGGGAATTCTGATTGGCTGTGTCTGTAATGCAGCATGACTTTCCATTAAGCAGATTCAGCTAAATGTAACTAATAAAAAAGGCTCAATTGCAACATTATCAAGCATGATGGGAGGCATACTTCTAATATGTTCATCCACCATTGGAAATAAGTAAAAGAAAAACCAAAGGAGGGTAAATACAAGAATCTAAGTGTTATGGTTTTGCACTATCAATACATTTTTAACAGAACTAAGGCTCGAAACGTCCTATCAGCGTGGTTCTTTTATCCCTGAAACATTGACTTCTGTTGAAAACATGTGGATACACAGGCCAAAAACAAATATTAATTGGATAAAATGTTTAGCGTGTAAAGGAAGGGTTAAAAGATAATTTTCTTTTTTTTGGACCAGGACAGTTCACCCCCAAATCATTCCTGGAGAAGCCAAGGGGCTCCAACGTCTGAAGGCTGACTTTACAGCAGTACAAACTCTCCTTCATCCCTCTCTGTATGCTTCCTTCTTCATCTCTGTTTGTCTCATTCTGCTCTAAACACAACCTCAGGGATGAGAGCTGACATCTAAAGAATAAATGAGAAACTGAAAATTTGATTTTCTGCTGCCCCAGAATACTGACTATGAATAGATCCCAGTGACACAAGACATACAAAGCAAATAACAGTGCAGCAGTAATTAAAGTGCCATACTCAAGTACAAATTTGATGTTCTTGTACTTTACGTAAGTCTTTTCTTTTCATGCCACTTTCTACTTTTACTCTGCTACAGAGAAATACTTTATTTTGTACTCCACTACATTCATCTGACAGCTTTAGTTACTAGTTACTTTACACACTTCACACTACACACACAGAACACATGTAGTTTATGAAATACAATGTTTTATTATAAGCTAAACTGAAAAGGTTAGATGATTAAACACTTAGTTGATTGATAGAACTGTTCAGAATACCATTCCCTTTAATACTTTAAGTACATTTTCCTAACAATACTTACATACTTTAACTTAAGTAACAATTTCAATGCAGGACATTTACTTGTAACAGGGTATTTTAAAGTGTGGTATTACAAACAGAGTACTTTACTTTTATTTTTTACTGATTAGATTAATTCTCACATAGAAAACAATGCTGTTTTACTTGCTTAGTCTTAGGCAAGGTCCTCATGTAGGATTCCCCCCCTCCCCCCAGCCTGAGCCTCTCAGTACTAGCCTGGTGTATCCGGTACCTTCTTCCTCAACCTTAACACAGAGAAAAATAAACATAATCCTGGTTGTTGGGATCATTAATGATTCTCCTAGCCTTATTCTTGCCATTTATTGAAGGGCCTTGGGGCCTTGTTTGTTGCTGTTTGCGTACCAGGCAGTGATGTTCCCCGTCAGGATGCTTTTTAATGATGTAGTAGTAAAGATGGTGGACTTGAACCACGTGGGCATGACAGACTGATCCGGAAACAGGTTGAAAATATCATTGTAAACACCAGCAATAGTTGGTCAACACGTGGTTACCCTCTGGTTCTGCGGCTTTCTCGGTGTTCGCCGCATGCTGGAGCCCTCCTGGCGTCATGCTCCAGAAGAGAGATCTTCTTCGTTTGCTTGTTTTTTGCTAGTCGACTGCTGATGGCTTCATAGTGGGTATACAAGTTGTGTAGCTCACTTGCTGTAGACGCCTCATCCTAAGCATTAGAAGCAGTGGACGGCCAATGGAGCAACTTCTGGTTTAGTGTCTGGCTAAAGGACACTTTGACATGTGGCCGGAGGGATCAAACTGCCAGTCTTGTGGTTGAAGGCCGACTCACTCTACCTCTGAGCCACAGACACCCTAACTTGTCCTAGCTTGACAAAGAGGAGTGGGTGGGCTTGTATTCTATCATAGTTCATAATCCTTGCTTTGTGCTTCTGGGATTGGCTGATTTTGAATTGTCCATGTTTCCAGACTGCAGTACCATTTTGTAGTCTTCCGTGTGTGTGTTTATTCAGATGGTTCTGGTAATCCACAGTTTCTGGTTGTGGAATGATTTAACTGTTTTTTGGGTTCAGATGCCTCTGTTGCTTTACAAATTAAATATAATACAAACCCAGTGACTCATTTGACGTTGGCATTGACGGTGGCGTCCTGGAACGTGCTCTAGACTAGGGTATACAGGGTGTACTGGGGAGTTGCATTTGAAGTGGTTTGGGATCTTTCTGTAAGTAATTATAGGGTACAATTTGGTTTTGATGAATTCCAAAAGCAGCAATACCAGAGGCCAACCAATCCGTCCGTTCCAAACAGGCACATCTTCAACCACTTGTGTGGTTGATGGAGGAAAGTCAATGTGTGATTGAGTGCATGGGCCATGCTCCCAGGTTGAGAAAGCTGGGTTCATGGTACAGGTCAGTCAGCAGTCTGGGCTCCAGATCCTCTGGATGTGCGATATAACAACACAGACATGGAGACAAGTCTGGTCCATGCCTCATCAGCATGGACCAGACTTGTCTCAACAGGTAAAACTATGCAGAAAAGCTCTTATTATACAAACACACATTCAGATGTTACCTCCATTACAACATGCAAGATCTAAAGCTGGGGTATAAAACTTAATTTCATTAAGGGCCAGACTGGAAAATGAGAATCACATCAAGAGCTAGACATGTATAGTTTATTGACAAGCTTTTATTTAATTGAAAAAGTCTTATTATTATTAATATTATTATTGAATGTCTCATATAGCTTTCACACACCGTTTGGGCCTCATAAAGCCCCCAAAAATTGGCAAAAATAAATTTGAAAAAATGTAGTGACAACTTTGTCTAAAAAAAAAGGGACAAAAACTCTAGAAAAGGTATTGAAAAAGTTGAAAAAAGCGCCATATACTTGGGAAAAAAGGACAAAAACTAGATGGGCCAATATGTATTGTGAACCTGAAATTCAGGTCTGGGCCCGATTCGACACATGATCTAAAGCAACCCCCCCGCCCTGGCAGCTCTGTCTCTCCTCTATAGGCAATATTCACAGCAGTCGTCCAGCATGCTAATTCCTTATGGTAAATTACATTCTAGACAGAAAGTTCACTGTTTTTCTGACTCCTCTCCCCTGTCTGTCCTTTTCATCAGTGGACTGATGAGGATTCAACGAACTACGTGAGTAGCCACAGTGTTGAGTGGACAGGGGTTATGGGGAGTGTGTTTTCTGTCGTAACATCTTCCGATCTCTGCATGGGTACTAACAGGATTATTTCTCCAACCAGCGTGGGCGTGCAGCAGCTATCCAAACAAGTCTTTCATATAACTACAGTTATATACTCATCCTGGCCCTATTTCCACAGGGTATTAGCATTGAATCTGTATCTGGATACAGTATCTGGATAATAACAGCTGATCATGGAGGTTTGCATTTACACTTGGTAAATGATATCTTGATACGTGAGCAGATCTCAGTGGAAAAGATAGAGATATGTGGCTACACTTGGTTGCTTCTATAGAAGTATGTACTGTAGTTGTCCAGTAGCCTTCTCCCTTTGCTTTACTACGTCATGTCTCATCCTTACATCCCCAAGACAGTTTCTAACAGGTGGGATACTGTCACCTCATTCCAGCTTCATACCAGAAACTCAAAACCATCAGATTTCAAGAGAGCTGACAGCTCCTCAGAAGGGGAAAGTCCCTTTTTAACTCCTAACTGTAGCTTCTTTTTCTTTTCGTACACACCTCGCTGTGTGCTGTTTGCTTCTAAAGTGAATTTTAATGGAGTGTGTGTGTGTGTGTGTGTGTGTGTGTGTGTGTTATTTCAATGCCTTGCGTGTGGGTCAGGTGGGGGTGTCATGGGGTCATGCATTGGGCTTTGAAATGAACACTGAGAGTGACATAAGACTAGACTTCACGACCTAATGTTCGCTAAAGATGACAAGATGACAACTGCAACAACAGTGTGTGTGTGTGTGTGTGTGTGTGTGTGTACAGCCTCCCAGGTACTGAGCAGTTGCAGCTGTAAACGCTGTTTTGGTTTTATTGTAGAAGGGAAGTTGGGGTTTGTGGTTGTACTGTCTGATTTTTGTGTATCTGCCATGGTATTACAGAACACATACATGCAGCGATGTATTTCAGACTCTACAGTAGTAATTATCAAACAAGTGTTCAGCCTCTAGTTCAGTGTCTCCTGCCGCCTCCGCTCTCCATTTACCTTGAATCACCTGGAGTCTGTATGAACTTTTTTGCTACCTACCATCCAATAAAAGCTGAGACTGCTTATTGATTCTACTTGAGTCCAGCTCCTGTTAGGTTTATTTTGCAATAAAAACTCCACAGAGACTAGTAGTGCATACAGCTTTTGTTTACAAGCTTACATCTTCTGTGCTGAGCATGAAAATTACAGTATCCTTCAAATATATTCCTTTGCTGCAATGCTGATCTGTTCAACTGTGCAATTCCATAATGGTAACGGCAATGTTGTTTATACAGTATAGCAACCTTCATTACATGTAAAACCAAAATGCTTTAGATTAAAAAAACAGCACAGACATTAGAACAAAGCAATAACAGAAATAAGAGTACACACATCGTCACATCACAGTGGAACCCTCAAGGGAACTGGATGGATAGGTGGGCTAGCACTATAGTGCTAGCAAGCTTCTCCATGGGTTTTGATCACCTTCTAACTGGGAATCCACATCGAAAGCCAGATGTCAGCCGAATTGAAGTGCGCAGTCTGTTCAATCCACAAAACATCTACTGATCCATTTCTGTACTCAGAACCAAGCTGTCGATTTGTCTTTGCCATGCTGATTAACAGCAAACATTTACCGGATTAGCTCTATAAGGAGGATACAAAAAGAAAACAACATTGTTTTTTTCTCTCTGCAGTGTCCTGCTTCCATTGACCTGAGACACAACATGTGCGTTGATATGTCTGTCGGCTGTGCCTGCATAATTTGCTAATTAAGATCCACAATGTAGGCTGAATCATTTTAATGAGAATGCCATTTAATACCAAGTTTAAGTGCAAAGCCCCCATGATCAGATGTCATAATCCAGATATAAATTAGCATGGTATTAGCAAGTGGAGATGGGGTCATTGAATCCAACACCATCCATCTTCATCTGCTTATCCGGTATCGGGGCTCGTGGGGGCAGCAGCTCCAGCAGGGGACCCCAAACTTCCCTTTCCTGAGCTACATTAACCAGAACCGACTGGAGGATCCCGAGGCGTTCCCAGGCCAGGTTGGAGATATAATCTCTCCACCTAGTCCTGGGTCTTCCCCGAGGCTTCCTCCCAGCTGAACGTGCCTGGAACACCTCCCTAGGGAGGCCCCCTTACCAGATGCCCGAACCACCTCAACTGGCTCCTTCCAACGCGAAGGAGCAGCGGCTCTACTCCAACTCCTCTCGGATGACTGAGCTTCTCACCGTATCTCTAAGGGAGATGCCAGCCCCCCTCCTAAGGGAACCCATTTTGGCCGCTTGTACCCTGGATATCGTTCTTTTGGTCCTGACCTAGGTGATGGTAGGAACCTTAACTGATAGATTGAGAGCTTTGCCTTCTGGCTCAGCTCTCTTTTTGTCACAACGGTAAATCCAACACATTAGGGTAAAAACACATTTTCCCATCATGGTGCCAGGATGCTTAAACCAAGACACACAAAAACATTCGAAATTGAAAAAAATCTTTAGAACCCAAATCACACCAATAGATATTAGCCCCCATGAATATAAATCTTCATCAATGACCAGTCACTGCAGACGACCTCTGACCTGACCCTTTGACAACTTGCTATTCAATGGAAAGTAGTTCCTCAGAATTGCACTAAGGAGCTTCTAGCTTCATTATATATCAGAAAGATAGGATGGTATACATTTGAAGCAGCTGGTATTGGTCAACTTCTCCACACTTCTAATATCACTCAACAGCATATGTGGGAAAACATGAAGACAGCCTTCAAAGCCCTTTAAGTCAGTCTGACATACTGTAGCATGCTTCTTGTTGTATATGATATGTCAGTTTGAGCAGAGGAGAAAACTCCATCAGCCTATCCATCTGTCCAATTCCCTGACTTCAAAAAGTTTTTCAGAGGAAGATAAAAACACTTTATTGTTGCCAGACGTGACAGCAATGCTGTCCCCACGATAGCACCACAACTGCGCAAGATGCAGTCACAAAACTCGACAGTTGTGTCTGTTGGATCAAAATGAATGCCAAGTCGGAAGATGGGTGGGACCCGAGCAAGATTGTTTCCTCCATAGCATTGAAAAATTATGTTCGAAAATTCAACAGCAACATCTTGTTTAAGAAACAATGCCCCTGTTCATCTTGATAATCCAGAATACATTGTTAAGGAACTATCTGTTTGGCTAAATACCTTTAGAGAGGTTGGACTAGGGTGGGACAAGAGGGAAATATACATTTTAAATATTTTCTTTTGTATAAAGCCTCATGAAGCTTCATGAATCATTTCATTTATTTTCTGAGCCCACTAGATGGCGCTCTTGGTTTAAAGAAAAAATGCCCAAGGAATGGTAAATCAGTGTGCTTTTAGCCTTTTGTTGAGCAGGGAGTGCCATCTAGTGGGTTCAGAGAATAAAGGAAATGGTTCATGAAGCTTCATGAGGCTCCATTTGGCAGTCAGGATATTTCTGTTGAATTATCCCTTCAAGTCACAGCCAGTGTTAAATGTGTTAGAAAACACTTGTTTGCCAGTAACTACTCAAAACTCTGAAAGGCTCATTACTTCTTTATAATCTCCACCAGCCGGATTCCACTGGGCTCAGCATTAGCGTAGTGTTTCTGAAGGAGGAGCATTTTGCCTGCCCGATTTTGTTGACCTGCAATATTTGTTGATTTGGTCCTTTTCTTCCTGATGTTTGCGTTTCTACCATAAGTAACTAAGTGTTGTGGCTTTGGCTTTGAAACCTGAAGGGGATCATGATCAGCCTAATATTTTTTTGCACATTTATGACTGTATGATCAAGGACCACTCGTGGTTGCGGTGATTCACAATTTTTGGAAAACCTACTTTATTGAATGTTTTATCCCGGCATTGACTGCAACATATACGAAGGCATTCAGTGTACATTCATTCCTGTTGGCAGCACATTGCCGTGTGCACATTGCCCTCAACATTACCATGCTGACCAAAAACTCGCCAAGTGTATCGCCACCATTAGTGATGAGTTAACTGACAGAGGCATTTCAGCAACTCTCTGGCATTATTAAATGGATTCAACGACCACCGAAACAAACGAGACCATACAGTCATTAATATATGACATATGAATCAAAAATACGGGGATGATGGGTACTGTAGAATGCGGGATGAGTGGCAGACGGACGGACAGGAAGGCAGGCACCAACAGAAAGCGTGATTCCAACAGAGATAATAGCAACACTACTGGAATGAAAGCTATAGGCACATTGCCAATGGCAGCATTTCAAAGTATATATTTAAAAAGTAACTAAAATGTTACTTATCACAGTTACGCAATAGTTGTGGGTGGAAAGTCATTTAGTAACTTTTTAATGAGGTCACTAGTAACTGTAACTAATGAGGATGTATCAGTAACTAGCACTGGGAACGCTGGTCCCAGCATCATGTCCAGTAAGGGGAATCTCTTTGATTGCAGTCTCAGTATCAAGCGGCACTTCTGATGACTGTGGGATGAGTCAGAGAACTAGAAGATCTATGTAGTGGTCTCCTGCAGCTACAAAGTTTTACACAAGCACTTCCTTTATTTCTCACAGCTTTGATATTGCCTTTCATAACGTTACATCATTTTAATAGGTTAACAGCTTGCTAGCAAGTAGCTGATTAGGAATCAGAATTAATGGGAAATAAACAGAGAGATATTCTTTGAAAGTAGGATGGGTAAATTTATAGACAGTCTTAGTCTCATTTTCGCCGCCATTGCATAAATTACGTTTATTTGGGAGGGGAAAGGGAGAAACACATGGCAGAGATCAGGTCAAATTAAAACATTTTCTTTATATTCTGTGAACTGGGCCAGGCTCCAGACCCCCACCCAACTACCACCTATCTCAGCAAAGGATTAGTGGATAATGATAATGGATGAAAGCATTGGATTAGCATCACTGGCGGCAATTTAAAATGACAAATCAAAGGAAATCTTACATACAACATACCGACTGTAGTCTATATCCACGACATTCCACTTCCAGGATTGCTGGAAAATTCTGCCGGAAGTCACTCTTTTTTCGGCAGGATGTTCGCGTTGGAATTTTAACCTCCCATGAGGACTATGTTTAACAAATCCTCAGACTATTCTGCAGAGGCACCACTGCTCCGTTCGGCAGTTAGCACCACCCAAGACAATTGTGATTGGTTTAAAAGGTCCTATGACTTGGTGTTGTTTGGATGCTTTTATATAAAACTTAGTTGTCCCCTAATACTGTATCTGAAGTCTCTTTTATATAGACCTTAGTGGTCCCCTAATACTGTATCTGAAGTCTCTTTTATATAGACCTTAGTGGTCCCCTAATACTGTATCTGAAGTCTCTTTTATATAGACCTTAGTGGTCCCCTAATACTGTATCAGAAGTCTCTTTCCCAAAATTCAGCCTTGGTGCAGAGTTACAGCCACTAGAGCCAGTCCCACAATGAGCTTTCCTTAGTATGTGCCATTTCTTTAGCTTTTGAGGGGGCAAGGTGGAGGGTGGGAGTGTGGCTTTGACCAACTGCCACTTTGCTCGTTTGAAAGCCATGATGTCTCTATCTCATAAGGAGCAAGATTCCAGATCGGCCAATCTGAGCTTTCATTTTCTCAAAGGGGAGGAATGCGAGACTATACCGACAGTGACTGTGGTTTAAACTTAAGTATGAGTCAGAAATGCCAAGTGGTGGAAAAAGTATTCAGATCCTTTACTTTAGTAAATCTAAAAAGTCCTGCATTGAAAAAATATCACTTGAATGAAAGTATGTAAGTAAGTGTCATGGGGAAAATGCACTTAAAAGTATTAAAAGTACTTAGAAACTGGTGATCCAAACAGTTTTGTCAGTCAAATAAGTGTTTAATGGTCTCATCATTTCAGCTGGTAGTTTAAATTTTAATAAAACATTTGGGTTTCTCAATTTGTTAAGTGGAGCGGAGTAAAAAATAACAATATTTCTGAAATGTAGCGGAGAAGTAGTAGTAGAAGTAGAAAGTGGCATGAAAAGAAAGTAAAGTACAACTTCCTCAACATTTGCGTTTAAGTAAAGTTCTTGAGAAAATGTACTTAGTTACATTCCACCACTAATTGTCCCTCCCTTAGTGTTAGTCTTAGTGCAGATGCATCAGCACACTGTTACACACCTGCTATTAAGCTTTTGTATTGGAGCTGTAACATTAGTGCAAACCAGCAGCATTTGATGTTTGACACATAGGAAGTCACTTAACATTGATTGGCTCCTGTTAAACCAGAGATTCCCCTCACAGGAGCGATGTCTCCTGACTTCATCTGTTCAGTCCTTGGGAATTCATCCCCACACACACACACACACACACACACACACACACACACACACACACTGGCTGGCTGTGCTTTTGAAAAAGACAGATGAAAGACCCATTAGATTATTTTTTTTTCCTTCTGTCTCCAAATGGAAGAACGTCTCTGGCAACAAAAGTGGAAAGGAATACCACCAGATTAAAAATAATGAGGCTTTAGAGTAGCTTCCCATGAGTCACATTTCTCTTTTATCTTTCACCTTCTTAGCCCTGCAGAGCAGACATGAAGGAGGGTTTATATATACAGTGTATACACACACACACACACACACACACACACACACAGTATATATATTAACTCTTTAGGTCCCCGCTGATTTCTGATCTGTACATGTCTGCTTCAAAACCTTTTAAACATCCTGTGATATATATAAAATTGCCAGGCATTAAATAATAATTAGAGCTTTGGTTGTTGCTGGAACCCCTGGCTGCTTTGGCAGGGCCTTGCTAATTTGCCCTGTCATCTCCAAGGATGGCAAAGCGAGCCCTAGGCTGTAGGCGGAGGCGCCGGTCTGATGGGGGGGAAATGGAAGCCACTGGGTGTTCTCTGCTGGGAGTATTATCTTTGTCGCGCACACACACACACACACACACACACACACACACTCCAACCACCATCCCGCTGCCATTTTTCTTTCATCACAAGCTGCTTCATCTCTGCAACCCCTCTCCACTCATCACTCAGGAACAGCACTAGAAAGGAATCTGCAGCTATCTGAGAGGAGTGGGTCTTTTCCAAACCTTTTAATGGACTCCCAGCTGCTGACTGAATGTACATGTTGCTGTATTTACAGGGCTTTTAAAGCAGTGAAGGAGCATGTAAGAATGTGTGCTCTTGATGTGTGTGGGCAATCATTATCGGAAGGGAACATATTAAGTTTGATATGCGCCTGAAGTCTCATGTTATTGCTGTTTTGGCCTTTGTGCGTTTTATGTTTTATACAGTCTCGCTTTGCCAGACTGTCCTCCACAGCACTGTGGAGGAAGGTCTGGGAAGTCCATACAGCATTCCAGGATGGGAAAATAACATGCTCTAATTATTGTCATTTCTTTAAACCAATCACAATTGTCTTGGGTGGCGCTATTCGCCAGACAGAGCAACGGTGCCTTTGCAGAATAGCCTTGGAAAGACACTTGTTTTGGTAGAACATGTGTACGTTCAAAAGTTTTAGTCGTGCAACAGGAAACTCCGATTGGACAGATAGTCTAGCTAGCTGTCTGGATTTACCCTGCAGAGATCTGAGGAGCAGGTAGCCATAGTCCTCAGAAATCCACCCGAGTTTAGAATATCAACACAAAGAAAGCAGAAGTACATGTATTTTTATACAGTGCATGTTTGTGGGTGTGTAATATGGGAATGAGTAGCATTACCAGTGTATTAGATATGGGCAATTTTGGCGTTGTACTTAAAAGGGACTTATTATGAATTTTATTATTTTCAGTTATATCTATAGTAGTACAGTGTCAGATGTTCAGATTCAAAGTGGCCAAAGTTTCAAATAATGAGGTCAATGTCTGTAAAAAATAAGCAAAAATCCTCAAATTTCAGAGCGCTTTAAATAAGATGACATTAAGTGTTGCCAGATTTCTATCTATGGTCATCTGCTCCAGGCAGTGTTGACATGACATACACTGCTACGTGTTAGCATGCTTACACCAGAGAAAACTGTAATCTTGGTTGCCGATGTTAATTTCTCCCCAATTTTAAATCACATCCTGGATTTCTGCTGGAACATGTCAGGTTGTGTAGTTTTTGGTTTTATCGGTGATGTGTCACGATATAAAGTGTCAATATACAACATTACATTCATTCCTCCAGCAATGACAGATGGTACAGGATGGATGGTCATTTCTTCCCGCCCTCTAGTAGCCCCCCCATAACTATTATGGGAGCAAAGCAGTTAAAACGCGGACATTCAAGTCAATGCTTGACATTCCAAAAGCCGTGCCCAGAAGTGTGCATGAAAGGGCTAAAGACACGCGCCAGGTCTATTTTCACATTGAGACAGCTGAGCAGGAAGTGGAACAGCCAGGCCATGCAGTCAATTTACCAACCCCCAAACAGATCCTTTTTATAATAGCTTGGTAGCTACTAATTTGTTAAATATGTGATTGTTCTTTAACCATTGAGTTGTCTTCCCTTTGACCATGACAAAGGTTGTTCCCCTTATCTCAACGTTTTTGTTGCTTTTTACAAAGTTTTTTTTTATGACGGTTTTGTATTTTTCTTCTTTTTTTGTCATTGCTTTTGCCGCTTTTTCCAACATTTTTCACCCATATTTCGACTACCTTTATTTCGGATATTAAAAAAAAAATAAAATAATAATACATTGTATTGTAGAGACAATACAATCTGCCAATTGGACAGCAAGGTGCTTCGCTTCTGAGACACTCAAAGACATCCTATACAATCGAGGATATAAACACACAAAGTCCAGGACTTATTTCCATTGTGGTCCCCCGATGTAATATGGTACGTGGCGGACGACGGACCAAAACCGGAACGCAGCCAGAACACAGCACAGACGCGGCCGGTGGAGGTTGGTTCGTGGGGGTGGGTAGGGGGTCAAACAAACATAGGACTTTCCCCCAGGAGACCACGGTTTGTGTCCAGTTTGGAAATAAAAGTAGACAGCGAGTTACTTTTTGACTTTAACAGAGTGGCGTAACAGTCTATGTCACATACGTAACCGGAAGATAAGTACCGTAAAAGATGATTTCAACTTGGTTGGTTGTAAAAGGACAAACAAAGGCAAATTACTGTCCAAAGGTAACAATCCATCTTAGTTTACAGATCCACCTTCTGCAATACAGTACCTCAAGGACCAGGGACCTTGAACTTTATGGAGGATTTCATCTAAATGCACTCCTGGTTTACATTCAGGACTCTCACTTTACTTTTTCCTGAAAAGAAAAGAGTTTAAATGCCTTTGGAAATGTTGGACAGGCATGTTGTGTGCGCCTGACTTGTTTAATGTGCCTGAGTGCCTTGTACAGTGAACTGGCTGACAGCCCACCAATTCAACTGAGGCCACTGACTCAACCTGAATGTTGTTGTCCTTTTCTCTGTCCGTTACTTTCTCTTCACCTCTGTCTCCATTCCCCTCCGTGTCCCTCCCTCCCTACGTCTTTCTTCTTCTCTGTACCTCTGTACCACGCAGGAGGCCATAGTAACAGGTCTGCTCCCAGAGACAACCTACTCTGTGACCGTGGCTGCGTACACCACCAAGGGCGATGGAGCTCGCAGCAAAGCCAAAGTGGTCACCACCACAGGAGCAGGTGTGTTGCACCCACCATGTTTTTGAATGTTATTGCAGTAGAATTTGTTCTCTGTCCCAGACCAAACTTGATCTTTATGCAGAGGATGCAAGATAGTTTATAATAAGACCAAGTGGTGACCATATGAACCTAACTAAGGCTTTGTGTTAGAGCCCGACCGATAAATCGGCGGTTGATATTGTTAAGTAGAAGCCCACTAGATGGGAGTCTAGTGGGCTTCTGTTGGCTAATGTTAGCATCAGCAAACTTTGGATAGATATTGCTGCATAAGTGATATCACCAGCAGGTTCACAACACAAATTACCATTTTGTTCTGATGCCACTATGGCCAGGATGATGATGATGTTGGTCAGTTCTTTCCAAAATCATAAATCACTAGATTTTTGTGACCATATCGTTTGGATAGGTTAAGGCAAAAAAAAAAATACTACTTAGGTTTGGGTTAACAACAACTTTGTTGAACAAAGGAAACATTTTAATCACGCTTTTAAGGTTAGGGTTATGGTTTTTTATTTTTATTTGTCCAGCCATTGGTTTTGTTGGTTATTACATTGTTCTCACTGTAGTAATTGCTAAGTTCTCAGAATGCGGCAACATGACTAAAAATAGGTCCAACAGAACAACACGAGAACGAGCAGTCAGGCAAATTAAAGGTGAATGTTAATATTACTCAAACTGTCCGTTCTTAAAGCTATAGTGCATATTTTCTGCCTCCCCCATGAGGAATTATAAGTAAAGACAAAAAAATTGTCATTGCATCCACATGATGCAAGTCTTTCATGTCCGGGCAAAACACGACTGAACATAGTCATATAATAAAAGAAAAAATAAAGATCGTGCAGGTGAGATCAAGAAAACCTCTGGGGGCAAATAGAAGGAGTCTCGCCATTAGGAAGAGAGGAATATTATAGATAATGAACAGTTACAATTATAAGTGTCCTTAAAAAACAAATTGAACACAAGTAAGCACTGAATTAAAATAAAAAATAAAATATAAGCATAAGCATAAGGTTGGCTACATAAACATCAAAGGCGTACAATAATATAGAAAACAAGGATATGTGGACTTAGGTGTGTATGTGTAAGTAGAAATGATAGCAAGGCCAAATAAAATGCAATATGAATAGTTCAGACCAATACAGATAGTTAATTTTAGATAATTAGACAGGTCAAAACCTTTTTATAATTCTTGACAGAAGTTGACTGATATGCAGTGTTACTATACCTGTTCAAGGAAAACCTATGTTTGTACAAGTTATTATTAGTGCAGTATTGTGATATATGAGTCTTATCCAACACTCAGTGATGAAGTGTTAAAGTTGTATTGCCTGTAGTAGGAGTGATTTCTTGTAGCGGTCCATGAGACACGGAAGCAATGAGTTAACCCTTGTGTTGTCTTCCCGTCAAAATTGAACACTTCTGCTGACGCATTCTATCGATGTTTTTAACTTTCTTTCATTTTTGTCCCCTTTTTCAAACACTTTTGACCCTTTTCTTTCAATGTTTGTCACTTCTTTTTTTTACATTTTCAACACTACATAACACTAACTTAGTAACTTTAGTTTTACAGTTATTTTTGGAATTTATGGTCAATAAACCTAATTTATAGGAAATTATGCTTAATGTTTGAGTTAGAAAAGCAGAAATTAGGAATTATTTTGACTAAAATTAAGGGAATGGATGTTGATGGATAATCACAGACTGGAATATGTCAACTTTTACTCAATGCTATTTCAAAACCGCTGAATTTGTTTTCAAATGCTATAAAATTGAATAAGACACCCCAAAATGAATGAAAGTAGTAGAGGTTTATACTTGCCAAAGAGCGTTGTGTGGAATCAATCATGTTATTTTGGGTAATTACAATTGGGTAGTTAAAGAGGACATTGATATAGGAAAACACCCGAGGACAACGTGATTAAGGGTTAAGATTAATTTTGTGTTGAATGAATTGCATGTAGTTGTTTTAAGAGTAACAAAGACATGGGAATGTCTTCCAGTGCCTGGCAAGCCCACTATGATGATCAGCACCACCATAGGGAACACCGCTCTGATCCAGTGGCAGCCGCCAAAGGAGATGGTGGGGGAGCATGTGGGATACCAGCTGCAGTACAAGAGAGCAGAGGAGGAAGCTTTCACCATCAAAGACTTCAGAAAGTCAGACGATCACTTCACAGTCACCGGCCTCCACAAGGGAGCCACCTACATCTTCAAACTGTGCGGCAAAAACCGAGCCGGCAACGGGGAGGAATATGTGAAGGAGATCAGCACCCCTGAGGACATTCCCAGCAGCTACCCCCAGAATCTGAGTGTGGTAGGCCTGACCGCCACCTCCACCAAGCTGGCCTGGGAGCCCCCGCCGCTGCCCGAGAGGAACGGAAAGATTGTCAAGTACGTGGTGGTGTACCGAGATATCAACAGCCAACACAACAACACCAACAGTACCACGGAAACACAGATGACCGTCCAAGGTTTGCAGCCAGACACAACCTACGACATCAGAGTCCAAGCTTTCACCAGCAAGGGGGGGGGACCAATCAGCCCCAGCATTCAGAGTCGGACCATGTCCACATCCATGCCAGGTGAGAACCACAGGCTACTTCTCAGTGCTGCGTTCAGGGTGCTTTTAGGCAGCTGCATCTGACCTCAGCACTCCATACATGACTCTATAATTTGGACATGTAGGTAGGAATCAACCAGTAGTGGTTTTTCAAGAACGATACCGATTATTAGTAGTTAATGAAACCTTAACCGATAAGTGGAACTAATCGAATTACTGTGAAAATAAAAATCTTTAAGTCAAAATTAAGTTTTTAGAATGTAACTCCAACAAATAACTTTGTTGAGATGCTATAAGGAATTATTTAATCAATGAGACATTTTCAACATAATACCCAGTAACAAAGTGTTATGGGCGCGACATTAAATCAGACTCAGTGGTGAGTGAAACCGAAGAAGAGGGACAAACACGGAGCTGTAGCCGAGCCAAAGTAGACCACTTTTTAGTTCATTAACTTAATTCGCTATCAGGCAAATAAAAACGCTGATACAGACAATCTGCAAACTGCCAAAAAAACAACCCGATAACTGGCCTTAACTTCACTTTCTTCATTGAATAACGCTTACTTTTTCTTTTAAACTTAACTGTAATGTCCACTGAAACGACCAGCAGGTCATGGTGCTCTATACCCGGCTCAAAGTCACCTATTTTCCGGTGAATGAACCGCCAACTACTGCTGACCTGTTGGAGCACCATGCGGAGGACCATGGTCTGTAGCTGATACGAGGAGCTGTGACGGAGGTCTATATCTGGCATCACAAAGCTCTGTAGCGGCTTAAAACGACTAGCATCTGCCTCTCTGCGTCATGGAGCTCTGTAGCCAGTGTCACATGACCAGCCGGCGGTCTCCTAGTTCTGTAGGATATCTTACGTTTGGTGTGCATAATTTTTTGTACATTATGCATACATTTTTGGTACTATATGACACAGACCTATTCGTGAGAATGCCTTGTCAAGATATAATTGCATTGGTATTGAGATGACTGTGCCAAATAATACAGACTGTGCTCTTATTTTGATGAATATGCAAATGCAAAGTGTAGAAACTGTCATTTTAGTGAACAAATGCCCTTGTTTTTCTTGCTTTTGTGCACCAACTTTTTAACTTTGAGTTATCTCAGTCATATCTGCAATTAAATTAACCACCTAATAATCATCTAGACCTTCCCTCAGTGTTCACCAAGAACTTTGGTGTGAAGGCTGTGATGAAAACCTCTGTCCTGCTGACCTGGGAAGTGCCAGAAACCTACAAATCCCAAGTGCCTCTCAAGGTAAAGATCAGCCCACATTGTCACCTAGACAGCAGCTGCAGCACTGAGACATTACAGCCACTGAAGTTAACAACTGAAAGATGTTTCTTGTTAATAATCTAAAACCAAGTAGCCAATTTTTGTGAATATCTATTTGATATGGCTAGACATGAAAGATTAATTTTTCGCTCTTTATTGACTTGCATTGGGTGAAGGTTTCTCCTATAGTCAATTTTGTCTTCTAGCATACAGCAGAAAAATGCCTGAAAGCTGCTGTGTGATATTCACTACCAACAGGCTAAATAACCCATGAGTTTTAATCAGCTGCCGACCCAAAAAAACTGAAAACAAAAGTGGAGACAGACGTGAGGAATCAGCAAGGAGAATGGGAAGACTGTAGGATCCTGAAACTAAGCTAACATTACGTCCGACATAACTTACGGGCATATAGTTAGCCTAAAACTAGTCTCGCTTTGCCAGACCTTCCTCCGCTATGCAGTGGTCTGGCTAGTCCCCACAGCATTACGGGATGGGAGAAAAACGGGCTCTGATTCCTTGGCATTTCTTTCAACCAATCACAATTGCCATGGACGTTGCTAAGCTCCACACGGAGCCACGGTGCCTCTGCAAAGTATTTGGACAGATTGGACAGATAGTCTACCTAGCTGTCTGGATTTACCCTGCAGAGATCTGAGGAGCAGGTAACCATAGTCCTCAGAAATCCACCAGAGGTTATAAACACCAACACAAAGAAAGAGGAAGGAAACGGACATTGGCAAAAAGACATGTCCACCATGACACATCTGTCTCATATTATAGATGTGCAAAGTATTGTTGTGTACTGATTTTTTTTTTTCTTAATTAACAATAATTTGGAGGACCCCTAGGGGGCCCCAGATCCCCTGTTGCAGATCTGTGCTTTAAAGTCAATTCGTTGGGTGTTTAAAAAATATTGACTTTGGTACCCAGCCCTTGCGTGAGTTTAAAAAAAATAATAAAAAGACTTCTTTGCTTCAGATCCTGTACAACCAGCAGAGTGTGGAAGTCCAAGGCAACCTGAAGAGGAAGCTGATCACACAGCTGCAGCCGGATACGGATTATTCCTTCGTGCTAATGAGCCGGGGAAACAGTGCCGGCGGCCTCCAGCAGCAGGTTTCCATCCGAACAGCTCCGGATCTGCTGACAATGAAACCGGCTCCATACCAACACGATGTGGAGGAGGGGGGTAGAGTAACCATCAGTCTGTCCAGGGCGCCTGCTGAAGCCCACATCAGGTGTGTGCTGTTTGTTTGTCACAGGGGGAACTAGGGCTGAACAATTCTGGAAGAAATAAATCTAATTACATTTTCTTGCCATAAATTGTCATTACAATTCAATATGTCAGTTAAAAAAAAAAATAAAATTAGCTAAAGTTAATTGTTCACTGTGTAAAAAACCATCATGGAGCAGTATAACAGGAGACACCATCAAAACTGCTCTATATTGTTATGCAACGATTACATATATATGATTTTCCAGCAATTAGTGTTTGCCTTTTAATAAGAATAGGACATTGAACAGTCAAACAGACCATTTATAATAATACACAACAATTCCAATTATAAAATATTAGTACTTTTCTGTCAACTGAAACGTCTGCTATGTCTCAGTTCAACAGCAGCATCTACATATTACACCTTCTACCATCATGTTAAATAAAGTTGTACAAAATAAATGAAAAAAACACTGAAAATAAGACATTTGTGGAAACCATCTGTGATATGTAACATTATTCCAACATTTATCCTATGAACAAAAAAATAAATACAATATAAAGAGGAATAAAAAGTGCTACACCCAAACATTCAACTAATTGTTCACATTCAAGTGATAAAACCCAATTCTTACAAATCTTGATTTGAAAATGATTAATAGTTCAGCCCTAGTGGGATACTGAAGACATAAGGGATGATTCATAATTTCAGAGATGGCTCTGAAATGGCTTTTCTACACTGCTACTGTTAGTGGAAAGTAATTAGGAAAGGCTTTGTATGGAAGCAAATAAAAAAGGTAAAAGAATTTGAATACTTGAATGTTGAAGTTAACCACAACTCAATTCCTAATGTAGACACCACTGAACTTAAAGATTTAGAGTATTAAGAGGCTTTACTTAGAAAAAGCACCACATCTGTGTCTTCAGCTGCTTTTAAATGCTTCTTCACCAGCTACACAAAGAAAAAGAATGGCTCTTTAATAGTTCTTCAAAAGGACCCTATTGTTCTTTAAAGAATTTAATGATTGTGTCATGGATGGTGGAGAAGGTTGGACCCAAATGCAGAGAAAACAGGTGAGGTAATGAACTTGAATCTATATTTAACAAAAACCCGAAAAACAGAAGGTGTCCACAAAACAGCAGGTCAAAAAATGAAGAAACCAAGGAGAAAACTCTGGAGACATGCGGGGAAATTCACAGCTACACAACACAAGGACTAAATACAACAGGTAACGAGAACTAACAAGGGACAGGTGACACTAGGGATGAGGAACAGGTGAAACAAATCAAGGCTGGGCAGACAAACAGAAAAGGTGGGAAAATACAAGACAGGACGTAAAACTAGACAAGACTTAATAAAAATAATAGTGAAATAAAACAGGAAACATACAGACACCAACAATCATGACAGAATATCTCTTAATTTTATTTTATTTATGCATTTTATATAGTTCTTTCAAGTACTAAAAGGTTCTCGGTTGCCTAAAGGCAACAAACAGATTTTCTTGATTTCTTGTTTTGTCTGCATAAAACATCAGAAAGCAGTGAAAAATGCCCAGCACAGTTTCCCAAGTCCCAAGTGTTTGGTGTAGTTGTTTTACTGCAGTGGTAAAAGAATTACTTAGAGCTTGGTGAGTAATAGGACTGTAGAAATACTTGGTAAAAGTATTCAAAAGGTAACTAAATTCAAAATACAAATGTATAATTATTGATGGATTAATGTAAATGTTACTTAATTTATGCAGGTTAAAATGGTGGGGGTAATTTTGTGCATGTGCTTCTTGGTGCTGAGCAGGTAGTGTACACTGGGTTCATTTGTCACACCCTGTCTACTGTAAGTGAAAATAAAGTAATGAGAGTGGCGAGACTGAACAAACGGTAAATATGCTACAAATCTCTTTAGAGCAGAGGGGAACTGCTAAGTGCCCTTCTACACCATGAACTAATGCAACAAATACTATTTCTAGTCCTAGTTCCATTATCTTTATTGTGACTATAACTGCCACTGTTCACCGGCAGACTACGGCCCACCAAGAGCCTGGGTCTGTCCGAGGTTGCTTCCTAAAAGGAGTTTTTACTCGCTCCACTGTCACACTAAATGCTTGCTCTTGCGGGAATTGTTGGGTCTATGTAAATTATAGAGTGTGGTCTAGACCTACTCTAATCTGTAAAGAGTCCCTAGATAACTCTTGTTATGATTTGATACTATCAATAAATTGAATTGATCATTCTCAATGGGTTTGTCACTACTAGTGACACCTTTTATACAACACATAGTGGATTGATCCATTGTTAAAATAGAGCACTTATGGTTTTAAACCTTGTGTTGTCCTTGGGTCAAATTGGGTCGTTTTCAGTTTTTTTTTTTTTAGTCACAAAAAATGGGCCTTCGAAATAAGCGCTAAAAATGTCCACATTAGAAATATCAAATAACTTTGGAAAAAAACAAAAAACAAAAACACCCACGAAATTGAAAAAGTGGCAAAAACGTCATGGTTGACGGGAAGACAACGCAAACATAACTCTAATGATTATATTAAGGCACTACCCCGATTTCTCAAACACTATGTAAACCCCTTAAAATCTGAGTTCTCATAACCAGAAGTGTCAAAAGTATTTACATTCATTACTCAGGTAGAAGTATAGATACCAGCGTAGAGCTTGCAGCGCATTCAAAAGGAGATGTTTTTGCATCCAACCATTTGGAAAAATGGTTGTAGAAAGGTTGGCTGGTCTTGCTGGCTACCAACCTCCTCGCTGGTGCTTGGTTGGGACATTTTGCTCAAGTTCTCTTGAGTCTCGGCCACAGACATCTTCGTACTAGGCTACATACGGCTGCTATTTCCTTGCTGGTGTGTGATGGGATTTGCATCGTGCGTTGGTTCGATGGATCGCGTACAAACCAATAGGGTGTCGGAATGGTATATGTTTATACTTCTCATCCAACCACGATCAAAGTCACTCTTTCCCGGTTGGTGCGATTTACCTGGATAGGTTTTTTGTCTTTTTGTCAAACTGAAATAAGAGCAACGATGCTATTTTTAAAATGGAAGGAGTAGAAAATACAGATAATTGTGTGAGAATGTAAGAAGTAGAAGTAAAAAGTCTGCTGTAAAACAAATTCTTGATACCAATTCTGATACCTGAACTTGTGTATTGGCCAATACCGAGTAATGATCCGATACTATCCCTGTGTACGTGTATGTGAGTACTACTACAGTGAGTACTACTGGAATTGTTGGGTGTTTGTAAATTATAGTGTGGTCTAGACCTATTCTATCTGTAAAGTGTAAAGTACATTTTCTTCAGGGCTAAATTACATTATTAGTATCAGATTGGTGCATAAACTCCATTTTAGGCAGTATCGGAGGCTTTTTCCAATAATGGCATTGGTATCGGAACATCTCTGATTATTGGGTATGAGTACTTCTTTCACCACTGCACCTCATACTGATGCGATAACTGACATCAACCCCAACCCCAACATTCAGTCCCACAACCCAACAACACCATGTTTATAATTTATAAACCAATGGCCATGCTAACAATAACCCCAGTTCCACTCCTGAGCTCTCTCCTGGTATTAGAAAGCAATTTATTTATGAGTGGAGCTTTAAACCCACAATTGATCAGCAAAGAGAATCCCAATGCAAAGGCTGAAACTCAGTAGAAGTTAATTTTTTATTATTATCATCACACAGCCAATCAGGAACACAAGCACTAAAAATAGCTTGGATTTGTAATTTAAGTGTTTATTCTTCCGAAGGATTCGGCCACAAGTACGCTGTAAAAAAGAGAAGGGAGGCTGATGAAGAGAAGAAAAGCTAATAATAACTGATAATCCCTATATGAATGCCAGACCCAGACTTTTTCATTAGTCCCAGAGCAAACTCTGTATTTATATCGGTGTTTAGGAGAAGAAGAGACATGAATGTTAAAAGTCTCAGAAAAAATATTGAGAAAGGTCCTACAAAACTGGGTAGCTCACCTGGTACAGCAGGCGCCCATGTGCAGAGGCTCAGTCCTTAGGGTTTGAGTACGACCTGGGTGTGTAATGCAGTTGTGTTACTGTGCTTGATACAGGTGGTACTACATAGTGGTTGTCCCTGTCACCCCGGTTTCTCTGAGAAGATGGGAGAACCCGGAAGACATGGACATACATGAGGTGAGTGGACGTGTACTTGTATATGCCATGTACTGTAAAGGACTCTGTTTACACTGAGTCCCTAAAATCTGCAATGTAGTGGTTATGGTTAAAGGTTATATTTAAATTGTTTAAACACACTGGGACCTTATGCAACAACCACTTAAAATCACATATTCAGAAGGGTTTCTTTTCTATTTCTTGCAGTGTGAAGTTCTTCATTTTACATTAATTTAAATGAGCACTGTCCACATATGGAGTAGAACATGGTGCCTTATTTAATGCTTTGTGTATATCCTCTTGCATGAGGATATACACAAATGCATTATGTGTATGAGAATAAAAGTGTTGAATGCATTTTCTTTCTTAAAGGACAAGCAAACGTTTTGGATAAAACTTTAATTATATTTCCATTAATGTTTAGTAGCAGCTTTTGGTTATGGTATAGGTCTTATATTTCATGCATAATGGTATAAAAAGGGTCTTAAGAGAAAAAAAAAATTGACATGGTGAAACCTGCAGAAAGCCTGCATGTATACCTGTGCATCGTTGTTTTTTCATGTTTTACAAAGAAAACAGAGACCAGCTCATAAATACAATAGCAGACACTTAGACTTGTCTTAGCAGGAGAAGCCCAGGTGTTACTAATAACATTAACGATGGCTCTGCCCCAAATAAGCCACAGCTGTGTGACTGTGAGCCAGCAAGCACTATTTCAAGGCCCTGAAACAGTGCAGCTAAATGGAATTCAACCATCAGGAGTTTTATTATTTACACCTGTGTTTTTCCTACTGGGACATGTCACATGTCTTCCCTAAAAAAGGCCCACACACCATAGCGCCAAGTTAATGCAAGGTCCTTCTAAGGGACAAAATCAAGTGTTTGTGTGTGTGTGCGTGTGTGTGTGTCTGTCTCTAATCTTCAGAATCAGTCTAATCTTCAGTGGCTTCACTTGGAGTAGATAGATATCTAGCATGAATAGGGATAAAGTATTATAATTTTGGGGCACCTTGGCAGTTTTTGAAATATCACTGCATTGGTCTGATCCAGAAATGCATCCTCTCGACCCCCCCCTTCATTGTGTTGGTTGTTTTAGTGTTTTAGCACTTTGGCTGTTTGTTGCACTGTATATATCAAAATGGGCTTATGCTTGTTAACATTCTTCCATTTGTTGGATAATCAAAGTAATGTTTCTATTTAAAGAAAGTATTAATGTATACATGTACAAGGATTACATTTTTAGGATACGCTTGTGCTCTGCGTAAGGCCTTCATTTTACGCTCTTCTTTTTTTAAAACTGCACAACTTTGTATAGATTGTTTTACATATATCAGTCTCATTAATTTTTGACAGTTTAAGTATGTTTCTTTCCAGTGAGTAGAGTGGGTGATCCCCTTCAGTAAAAGATAGGATTAATGTCAAGGAAAAAAAGAAGAAGAGAAAATGTTGTTGGTGAGGGAGTTGGGTGGGGGCACTTATTGAGACAATAACTCAGAAATTACTCGAGGGCAGGGGATAAACAACTCTTAGCCTCAGTGTTCAGATGGTTATACAGCAGTGTCAAATCAGCCCACTGCTCCGAAAATACACACTTTGCAGTTGGGATTCAGGGACTTTCTAGACTCTGTTAACAATAAAAAAATTAAATAAGCATAGATACCCTTTCTCCCATTAAGATGATAACTTTGTCTAAGAAGATGAGTTCAAAATGCTGTTGTTGCATTGTATCTCCAAAATAATTTACCAAAAGCAGCTTTTCTGTATGTGTATTTATGTACCAAATAAAGCCTGTCATTTTATTAAATTTGCTGTAAAAGTTTTAAACTACAATCCAGAGTTGTCTTAATGAGTGCAGCACAGACATGTATAGTACATTATTAAAATCCCCAAAACACAGATTAAAACACTTGTAAAATTAACAATTATCTATAACACACAAGAATTAACTTTGGATAGGCTTAGTCTAATATGATTTAACAGGAGTTACAGAAAGACATGCACAGTGTTGAGATTTATAATAGTATGTAATTTCTGTATGGCTCATAGTATGTTTTTAAGGTAAAGTTGTTAATAACATTTTGTCTCTGGGTAATCCGGTATTTTATCAGCTGAACCATACATTGTGTATACAATCTGTATCATCTTGTAGTCTAGTTTGTTAAATCTATAAATAGGTACTTCTTTCTAAATGATTTTGTTATGTAGTCAATTTTTTCAATAAATAGTACATTAACCTTTGTTTGACAAGTATATTACTGAACCCCGCCATCATACACATCCTGCGCTACCCCCTACACACATATACACACACACAAGGAAATTCTCAACCTGAGGGAAACACTGCATCATTAAACCTCTCTCCTGTTGCATTATGGATTTATCACAGAGATAATGTCACATGAAATAATCTTTGCAAAACTAACAAAACTAAAGCCAATAATGGACATTTAGATCCTCTTGTCCCTCCTGCGGGTTTTCTTAATTATAGACATAAGTCTCTCCTGATTATATATGTCTATTTTAAAATGTTGGTTGTGACCACATTCAGCCCCGACGAAACGCTGCAACATGTTTCTCTTTTTAAACTGAAACGGGGGTGCGTTGAGCACACTATTGTGTTGGCAAGCGCTTTGCCTTTTTATTACTACAAGATTACAGACACGTCTCTGCTGATTGGGTATCACCCGCGACACAGCCAATGAATGAGAGACACACCAACCAAAAAGAAGAAACATAACCTTACAGCCGCTGCACACGTTTCACACCTTTCCGTGGAAAAAAAAAAACATGTCATTGCACACCGTTTTGAGATTGAACGTGCCCCTGGTAAGGAGGCAATTGATCGTTGTTTGGGAAATGCATTGGGTTGAAGTTTCTTCAGACATGTCTTGTGAATATAAAGATGTGAATGAGATTACATAATATTAGTAGTAGCGAATGAGGATTTATGTATCTGCCAGGTTTGGCTGCCGTGGTCTTGATTGTTTTTTATCTCTATAAATAAGACAAAGTAGCAGACTGGGAGTCCTCGGATATAACAAGGCCACCGAGCACTGTCGACACTTCCCACAAAGATTGGATTCGCTCCATTCTCTTATCAATTCAAATGCATTTACTACTTACTTTGATACGTTTTTGCATTTTGGTTTTACGAAGGGATTGGTGCAGTGGGTTGAAGTTTGATGGCTGTATATAGCTTTACCATTATTACATTTACATTAATGCACAGGTCTACGGGGAGATTGGTGGGATTTCTACCTCACTCAGGTCACAGCTCATTGATCTGAGCTATTACATTCAGCACAGACATGTGGAATAGATTATTATGTAGATGTGGTATATGTGCTGTGTTAGTCTTGGCGGCTAAGCTCTGAACTGGTGTCTCCCCAGTGGTTAACACCAAGCCCGAAACAGCAGGGACATATTATAGATTTTATTCTTCAGCTATGGGGGATTGGAAGGTTAGATACTTGACTTAAAAAAACTGAATTTAAGGCTTGGTAAAAGTTAGTTTCTAACAATGTATTTGAAGCCTACTGCTTTATGCAAGAAAGCAATTCAACTGGGAACGTTGGGTTTACAGGTACTGGAGTCTCATCCAAGCGAGACACATCTATCTGAAGAGCTTCCAGCAAACAACAGCCATCAGCCAGTTCTACCAAGTTTTTGGCAGCTCCAGCCTTTTTTTTCTTTGTGTTGTTGTAGTAAAGGTCTTTACTTTAATTCATAATGGTCTTTATAGAGTCTTATTCTTGGTTTCTAGGCTCTGACCTGGTCTCTCCCTAGTGGTCAACACCAAGCTCGACACAGCCGGGAGTGGGAAGGTCTCTTTGTACTTCCAAATTTCATGCTTTTTTTGTTGCTGGATATATCAATTGTTGTGTCTAAATATCAATTTGGAAACAACATTTGACATTGGTCCAGCATTAAGCGTGAATACTGTAACCAGCAGCCTCAGACCAGGCTGCGATGTAACCCTATGGGGAAAATGTGCATTGTCAAATTTGGTCTATTAAATTTATTTTGCCCCTGACAGGCTCAGATTATTAGTGTGTATAAGTGTCTGACAACATTATTGAAAGGATCCCTACAGAAATAGACCTTTTTAAAACCTCTTTAAGACCTTTCTGTTTGACCAGAAACAACTCTGAGGTCGCTAGCACTAAACCCACCAGAGTCCATTTAAAAAAAACAATACTTTTAGCATGTATAGAGACAACATATTTTCACATGTATATCTGTAAACTATTTGTTTATTTCAACCAAAACTGGAGTTGTGATGGTTGGAAAAGTCGAAAGATTACCCAAAACGGCTTTTTATAGTTTAATTTTGTTTCTGTTGACTCTGAATGAAGTGTAGTTTACAATGCTAAAATTACTGTTTATTTACATGGAGCCTGGTGGCTTTAGCGAACACAATTTTGGGATGTTTTTAAGTATAAAAAAAAGGGATACTACTCTTTAGCAGAAAGGTCGACTTCCTTAGAAATTTTTTCCATAATGTTGTCAGACACTTAGAATAATAATCTGAGCCTGTAAGCAAAACAAGCACTTTTGGGACTACCAATCGGAAGGTTTGTAGTTCGATCCCTGGCCCTGCAGTCCCATGTCGACGTGTCTTTGGGCAAGACACTGAACCCAAAGTTGCCCCCGATTCTGAGCCATTGGGGTGAAACTGTGTGTGAGTGTTTATTTGATGAGCAGGAGGCACCGTGTACAGTGTATGAATGTGTGTGAAGGGTGAATGCTTCCTGTACTATGTAAAAGTGCTTTGAGTAGTTGACTAGAAAAGCGCTATATAAATACCTCCATACCCTCCATATAAGTCCTATGCAGTGGCCCCCACACACACACACACTTCCATTTCCTGTCTAACCACTGCCACTATTGAATGAAGGAAAAAGCCCCCAAAAAATCTTTCAAAAATAAAATAAAACAAAAACAGGTTGCAGATGTGGTTTGTGTGATTGAAACTTCTCTAGTGAGTTTAGTGTCAATTTACCCTGTGTGTCAGCGTCATCCCGGACATTGATGGGTGGCAGCTAAGGCTGGCTCTAAGATGATCTAAAGTGGAGATAGGAAGCAGGTGGTGGAGAAAGATGTCTCATACACAGAGACAAACAAACATGGACAGAATAAAACTCAGCTCTCAGCTTCTGTACTCTGTACTCCCTGTGAAGGTCATCAAACTCTACGATTTCAGTCCTGTCTAATCATAAAGTCTGGTAGTCCTCATCATTTCTCAGAACTAGCACGGTACTTTAAAGGTATAATTTATAAGCTCTGAAATTACAATACTATGGAAAAATGATTCTTGGAAGGAGTTGTGGATTTTTATTGATGGCCAAATAAAGCCTCATGAAGCTTTTTGCGATCCCTTTTATTTGATTTCTGAGCCCACTAGACTTCACTTTTGGTGTAAAGAAAAAATGTTCAAGGAATCGCAATTGTGTGCTTTCAACCCTTTGTTGAACATAGAGGCCATCTAGTGGGCTCAGAGAATAAATAACATGGTTCGTGGAGCTTCATTAGGCTTCATTTGTCATTATTTGTTATAATGGGATGGAAGATACTAAAGCAGAGTTTTTGGATTGAATCACAATAATTGCCTGCTTTATAGCTCAATCAATAAAGCAAGGTTTGAAATGAAAAAAAATTATATGGCCCAAAGAACACGACTCAAGTCTACACTTGAGTTTAATATGCAACTCAATTTCATACAATATGTGGTGGGAGGGTCCCTTCTCCATCTCCTTTTCAGCTATTGGCTTAAAAAACGTTGAAGACCCCTGTTGTAGTGTGTAGTATTAAGATTTCCCTTTCTTTGGAAATATGGAGTCTAAACCAGAAAAAAGGCTTGAAACTGGATCAGAATTAAAAGTCACAGAATGGGATTAGCAGTCACTTGGGAGGAGTAAGTTTGTAGTACATCAATTAATGTACTATAATGTTAACGTTGTGTCACGTTTTCCAAAGTGACCTGTTGTGTTGTCCCTCTGGCAGCTCTTGGAGCCCGACAGCAGTCTGCAGAGAGAGAAGAGTCCGAGCCAGGACGTCCTGCAGCCCTACATCGCTGCCAAGATGGACGCTCTGCCCGAGATCTTCACACTGGGTGATGAGAAGAAATACAACGGCTACTACAACAAACCCCTCCCGGGCCAGAAGCAGTACCGCTGCTTTGTTCTGGCAGACCTGATGAACCACGAGTCTGTGAGTCACCTTTATGTATTTATAAGGACATCAGATTGCATGGCACCTTTAATACATTTTAAAGCTTTGTGGGTAGAGGGTGCTGGGCCTTAACCAGATTTAGATTAGATTACATAGACTTTATAGATCCCAAATTTGGAAATATTAGTGCTACAGCAGCAAAATATGAGACACACAGCACACTTACAGAATATACAAGACATAATAAATAGTATATAAGAAGTATTACAAGAATAATTATTCAAAATAACGCTAAATAAATACAAAGGAAATAATGTACAAATTTATATACATATGTATATGCCACTGTATATGTAATACAGTGGCAAAACATACTTCTAATAGAATAGAATTTATAAAGATGTAAATATGGCTGTGCAAGTTGCACTTAGTGCAGTATTATGATGTATATGTATAACTCTCAGTGATGAAGTGTTAAAATGTTTCATTGCCTGTGGAAGGAATGACTTCTTGTAGCGGTCAGTGCGACACCGAGGCTGTCAGAGCCTCTTAGATAAAGTGCTCCGCTGTTGGACCAGTTTGGGTCTAGTCAGCGTTATCCGTGCTACATAAGAGTTTGTTCAGTGACCTCCTCTCCACCACAGCTTCCAATGTCTCCTATACCTTCATTGCACGTTTTAAATCAACAGCAAGCCCTCCAGTACTTACAGAACCTTGTGCAGAGGATGGTGCATTTCTGGCCAATCACAGGACTCTTTGGTCAGTTGCTCTCCAATCACAAGGCTATCATCGGAACTAGTAATAAACAGAGTAGGTGAACGTACAGTAAAAAAAAGATGTAGAGATTGGTAATAAACTTCAATGTTCAGTTTCAATTTGTTCAATTTGGGAATTATTTCAGCCAATTCTAGCAATTAATCTGTTGATAAAAGCTAGTGACAGCCAAATGAAGCCTTGTGAAGCTTCATGAAGCATTTTCTTGATTTGCTGAGCCCACTAAATGGCACTCTCTGTTTAACAAAGGGTTGAACGCAAAGTCTTTAGTGGTTCCGCTTAAGTCAACTTTGTTGGCCATCACTGATAAAAGACAAACTAGTTTATAGTTTTATGACTATATACTGTATATTGATTCATTCCATTGTCTAACTTCTTGGGTAAATCTGCAAAGAGGCATGCTACACTACACTGCTGCAGCAAACAGAAATGAGGAACTTCAAAACGAAAAGGAGCCTTTTAAAATGAACAGCATGTCTGAAATGTTATGATACCAATCATATTCATTGCTTCCAGGACAAACAGATGTACAATACAAATTATATAGAAACTAATAAGCTCATTCAACTAAGATGATGAATATATTTATACTGAACAACCAGTGCATAGTGTATGGGGAACATTAACATGGTGAATTATTTTCCTTTTCTTATGGTCTAAGTTTATATTGATCTACTTCAAATGTGTTGTGCTTCCTTATACTGTTGCACTGGGCCGGTGAACCGTTATTATTTTGTGAGCCTATGTGTACTTATTGTACTTTTAGCAGAGGGGGAAGTTCACATTAACATGTATTATATGTGTATAAATATGTCAAGTCATATGATGTCAATGCTCACACTTGACAGCTCAATTGGTCCATTAAAAAACTAAATTACAATTGTGAAATGATCCAAAGAAGAGAAAGTCCACATTAATTTGTGCAATTCTGCTTTAAAAAAAGAAGTAGAGAATAATATAAGATGGCTGGGAACGATGTGCACAGCCTGGTCTGTTTTATTTCTTATAAGAATCTCAACACAGGCTACAATTTGGTTTTTAAGTGGGGTTTTGAGCCAAAAGTGACCCTGTGCAAGTGTTTTTAACTCCATTAGAAGAACTAATCTGCATTTTAACTAACATCCTAAAACATATTGGAGCTCGTAAACGCCTGAGCAGGGGGAATGAGACGGGGGACACTTAGCAGAAGACATTCCTTTTTTAACCAAATTGTAGCCACGTAAATGTAGCCTCAGTCGAGAATACTGTCAGCCACAACATTAAAATACTACTCAAAATAATATTAAAACTAACTTCCAGCTTTACAACAGATCTTTAAAAGCAGCACTGTGGATAATCAGAGCTGCTGAAAGACAGTCGACCAAAATGTCTGACCTGTCAGGAGTCCATCTGATCAACCAACAGCTAGATCATTGATCATTCAAGGGAATTCATCTGTTGTCATGACCACTCTCAAACTGAACGTCCAACAACAGCCGGTCTAGCGGAAATGCCCAATTCAGGGTTCAATTCTTACTTAATTCGTACCGCATCTGCTCATCTTTTACAACAACCGGTTTATCCACATGTTGATAAGATACAGGGACTAGACACAATAACAGGGACACGTGTTTGATATAATGCAATAGCTTTGCAATGAGTGCAACCTCTGTGAAACTTGTACGATTGTGAAACTTGCAATTATGTGGTTCAGCTCTGGGATGAGGCCACCATCTGGGTTGTTGTTGTTGTACTGGATTGCATTATATATGAAGTTAATATTTTCTCTTTACTATGTTATGGCATCCTTGATAAATTGAACCTTGTCAGAACCGAGCTCTGGTAATAATACAAATGAATTCCCAGAGCAGGTCTGACCAATCTTAGCACCAATTGTTTTATGTCAAATACTCCTTCTGTATTCCTACAGCAGTTAAATACACTAACCCAGGCTAGCTATTACCACGTGAGAAAGAAGCTAAGTTTTTTTTATTGGACTGGATTAAGCTGTAAGTCACAGTCTGCCTTGCATGCAGCAGTGCAGTGTCAGGAAAAGTTCACCGAGACCAAGGCTGTGCTTGACATCTCTCGCCCTTTAATAAATCATAAAACTACTGCTGCTGAGGAAACATGGATGGGTTTTTAATATAAAGCTCTATTGCTGTTTTGTCTGCATTCTTGCTCTTAATAACCGTCAGATGAATAGTTCTCATAAAACTTCATTTCTACCCTGTGGGTCACATTCTAGTACTTACAACTGCAGCGTGTGTGTGCCATCCGTTTTCGCAAGGCCTTGCATTTGTTGAATAAACAGAGCTCAGTCTGTTTTTCCGCCCTGGATTGTTCTGTTGTATCTGTGGAACAAAGGAGAAGCCCCTCAGGCAGCGGTGCACATATTGCCAGGCACGACGCTCTGATGCAAATCACGTCCTTGACTCACGCATGCATCTGCAGGTATATATCTCTCAGGCAGTGAAGCAATGATCCCTGCTGTCATTCACAGGTATCTTGCTTTCAGTGGACAGCATTTTCAGGCTGTCTCTCTAATTGCTATTCCTTTTTGTTTCTCATATCAGTCATTTCTAGGGCTGTAACAATATGGAAAATTAAAGCGAAATTGCGACACTCCACGAACCTGTGTCGCGGTGCGAGAAGGCTGAATCATTACAACTCTTCCAACTCCCAGTTATTCTTCTCGTCCAGATCCAATGCTACCACATCTTTAATTCACTAGTAGTCCTTTTGGTGCCATTATTCCTGTTTTTTTTCTGGTAAATTTAACTAACTAATGACGGCTAAAAGTGAAAGAGGGGGCACCGGTACTGCTAATGGAGGTATAATGTTACGAGTGGCCGCTTTTTGACTCGGGAGCCTGAGTCTGTTTCCCAACGGTTCAGTAAACTGCCGTTAGCGTCCTTAGCACCGGAGGTAAGTGCTGACCGGGCTGGCTGCTAGCTGGCTGGGGGCTGACTGCAGATGTGTCCCTGGGCCGCGGCTGTAATGATAGTGGATGGTTGCTGGCTGGCTGGGGGCTGACTGTGGATGTGTCCCCGGGGCTGTAATGATAGTGGATGGCTGCTAGCTGGCTGGGGGCTGACTGTGGATGTGTCCCCGGGGCTGTAATGATAGTGGATGGCTGCTAGCTGGCTGGGGGCTGACTGTGGATGTGTCCCCGGGGCTGTAATGATAGTGGATGGCTGCTAGCTGGCTGGGGGCTAACACTGGAATGGATGTGTCTGCGGACCGGGCTGTTAGCTGGTTCAGCTCTTATCCCGACTGAAGCCTTACAGCGCCGGGAGACTGTGGCAGAAGACAGAGTTGTGCTAGCTAGCTAAATTACCATTAGATAAGTCGTCTATCTATAGAGTTAATGTTACTGATGAATTTGTGGGTTAGCCCAGAGTTGTTAACCGTGGTCAAAACAATCATACTAAAAAATAACTGAGCATGTTGGACGGTGTTGTAATCTTACTTTACCTTACTTTAGAATTGCATTAGCATTAGCATTAGCTACTTGTCAACCAGCACCTTTACCTCGTCGTTCCCCATACAGCTCGGGAGGGGAATTGTTACCAATATTCTTATGTTTCATTCCAACGAGTTAATGAACCACTGAAACAATTTTGGAAACATTATTTTAAGGTACAAAAGAATTGATTGAAATCAATCAATATCAATAAATAACGTATCTGTTGTATTACTGTGTTGCAATGGCAAAACAATGCCATGTGGCAGAAAAACTTTTGGGGTCCCTTAATGGAGCTGCTCCCCCCGCGATCCGATACCGTATAAGCAGATGAAGATGGATGGATGGATGGATCGGAGCTTTCAGTTTCTCAAAGGCAGAGCAGGACACCCAGGGCTCGGTTTTCATCTATCACCATTTCTACCCACCGGGGGACCATAGGCAGGCTGGGGGAACGCATATAATGTTAAAAAACCTTAAAGTGAAATGTGTATTGCCATGGGACCTTTAAACAACCATATGCTTTGGGTACCTCTTTGGCTTCATTTTTCAGTGTACTCGGTCCGGACCCCTTGGTATCACTTTTTCCATCTGGCTCAGGACTCTAATTGTTCATCATACTCTCAACGGAGTAAAATATTTGCAAAATATTTCAAGGCTGTCTTTAAAGGCACTTTTTTAAATATAGAGTTGGCCTCTATCTCCTAATACCATCATTGCTATAAAGAAAGTGATTTTTAAAGTCCCTAATGGAAAAAATGTCCCAAACACCAGGAGCACAAGTAGAAACCTACCTAAGTGCATTATAGTGCTTATGTACTGCTAACTTTCCTGATTGGTCGAATACTAGTCTAGCATTACCAGACCTTCCTCCACAGCGCTGCGAAGGAAGGTCTGGCTAATCCATACAGCATTCTGGGATGGGAGAACAACTTGCTCTGCTTAATTGGCATTTCTTTAAAGCTATAGTGCATACTCTCTGTCTCCCCCATGAGAAATTCAAAGCAATGACAACAAAACTGTCCACGTCCACATGATACAAGCCTTCCATGATCGCGCAGAGTCCCCACTCCTCCTCCTCACAGTAGCTAGTTGCCAAGGAGGACACGGAGGATTAAAAACACATGAGGGACTCTTCAGAAGAGTTAATTATCTTCACTCGAGTTTCTTTGCAGGAAAGTCACCGGACGCACAATCTTCTGAAACTATTCATTCTGAAAAAGACAGAGAGTTGTGTGGAGCTGATAGTCTTAATTAGCTTTGTAGCAACTCTTTTGGCAATGGCTTGAATGTAACTGATGTTCATTAATATCCAAAAGTTATGCCCTAAAGCCCTAAACCAATCACAATCGTCACTAAGCGCCGGACAGAGCCACGGTACCTCTGCATAATAGCCTCGGGAAGCAACTTGTTTTGGTGGAACATGTGTACATTCAAAAGTAGTTTTAGTTGTACAACAGAAAACTCAGATTGGACAGATAGTCTAGCTAGCTGTCTGGATTTACCCTGCAGAGATCTGAGGAGCAGGTAACCATAGTTTAGAATTACAACACAAAGGAAGAGAAAGGTGAAGGACATCCGGCTGGAAATTAGTGACATCCAGCGGATCTTCCAGCACCACAGTAGTCCCCTAAATGAATCGTTGTGGATATAAAGATTAGTCAAATCCAAATCATGTGGCTGCTACGACTTGTGTACAGCTTATTACTAGCTGCATTACTTAAACAGTACCAGCACTATCAATAGGACATGGACGTGGAGTGGAATATCTAGTCATTTTTTTTCAATGTCAACAGGGTCCAACAGCTCATTTTCATTCAGGTTCATTCACACACATACCAAGCACACCCCAGCTTTTATCAAGCATGTGTAGCCTTGGACCATGATTGTTTCATTGTGTTAAGAACAGTGCAGTGAAAAGCCCAGATTCAGTAAATGACACTCAGCTGAATGTGATTTGACTCTGTACCAAAATAGAATCACGTTCATTGAAAACAGGAAGTAAGCTTATAGCTTTTATTGCCACTGCAAAGCTGCTGGCAGGCTGGAAGAAAGAAAGAAGGGGTGGGTGGGGGTGTGGGTGCTGGAGACGGAAGCAAAAAGGGCACTGCGGCTTTCTGTGGCCCCCACTGCTGGTAAACAAGCTGGGACGTGTGAAATTGGATAAAAGGAAAAAGGCCATATAAACAGTGCGATCACTTAGAGCAGAGGAAAGAGGGAGGGACAGCGAGCGGTGAACAGCAGCTTCCTCTGAATGCAGAGCCCTGTGGGAGTGACAGAGAGGTGAGGAGAAGTGGGAGAGAGAAAAGAGAGGGAGCTTAATGGGGGGATAAGTTTGCTAAGAATGTGGGGGGTCCTGAGGGAAACGCACAGACGTACTTGAGAAGGCGAGAAACACTGCAATCATTGGAGAGGGAATGACTTGGATGCTGGAATGAGCTCCTGATGTGGGAGGGATGCTGAACTTTGAGGAGAAAAGACCGAGAGGAAGTAAGAAGGATAGCAGTGCACAGGACTGGGGATTGTGGGTAATACACTGAGCCTACTGGATAGCATCCAGTTTGTCGCAGATAGATGAGCTGTGAGCGGAAGGCTCAGGCTGAGGCGTAAATCTTTAAAATTCTGGAAAATAACAAAGCTGTCAAAACACATTAGAATCACACAGTGTTTCTGCTTATTGTATGACTCAAATGCTTTTTTGGGGGGAGATAATGGACAATGGAAACAATAGAAATATATTCATCCTCCCACTGCTATTAAAGCCACGTTTTCTTTTTGCACACCCCACCTCCTCTCTTCAGCTTGCAGATGTAGCAGCAGTACATTTTTCTCTGCTGAAGGATTACTATCTATCAAATCTATCAGCCAGTGCCACTGAGATTGATCACCTCCAACCCCCTGAGATTTTATAAATATCCTTCAGAATGTGCTTCTGTGCTGCCTAAAAGCCCGTAAAAAAATTATCATTGAAAAAAGTTTTCAGAGCTGTAGGCAATACTTTGCTAGAAGTGCCAAAAAGTATTACAGAGAAAAGAAGGCTCAAAGAGCTGAGGAGACAGATGAGCAGAACATATCCAGCTGCACAACTTTTTTTTTTTTTTTAAGGTTTCAAGGTTTATTCTCCTGACTATTTAAAACGTTGGAAGATTGGAGTGATTTCAAACAGGCAAACTAAGGCAAACTATGTAGCCCTGTCCATAGTGGCGACAGATCATACAACTTGTGTTTTCTCATTGAGGGATTTCAGGGACAAACAACGTCATTTGTCATTTAATTTGGATGAACATGACACACTCCCTTTGGATACCGGGCTGAAACCCCTACAGTACAAACCTGTTCCTACCCTCTATTATGACCCACAGGAGGGTTTCATAAATGAACGCCCCTAGTGGTGGCAGGAAATACGTCCTCATATCTAAACCAGAGAATGTAATGGTCACGGTTTTAAACACGTCGTTAACGTAGTGAAATGTTTGGTCAGGGCTCTTTTTAACGATCTAAGCACACGGCGTGAAGCGCAATGGCACAGGTGTGTGTAGGGCGTGCTAGTTTGACAGCTGAAAAAAGGGTCCATCCCCCGGGTGCGATTGTTTCAAAAGGGTTGTACTTAGTGTCTTAATTAACTCATAGGTGTGTGTTGGGCGTAACATGGAATCAACCAATCAGAATGTCATCTCCAGTTCCCTTTAAAAAAAAAACCCTGTTTCCTTTAACCCTGGCTACCTGGATGAAAGCCATGTGTCTGTTTGACTAATCCATCCCCCACCCCCACCCCCATCTCCCCAACCTGCCTGTTTATGCAGAAAGTTGGCACTCTTTTACGTTGTCACATTGCGTCCTTCTTTATTACCGTCGTATTAAAGAAGCAACAAGATCTCATTTGCAAGTGAGAGCTAAGTACAAACTGAAATATCAAACACAAATGCAATCAGATGAAAATAAGAACATATTTAAATAGCAAGTTAACTAGACCGCAGCAGGCATTATTGGACAAAATGTAAAAAAATGATTTCATACACATTCATACAAATTCTTAAATGTTCAAAACACAACTGTAGCCTCGGGTGTTCAATGGGGAAGCACATTTCTGCAGAACCCCAGGAAGAGAGTCAAAAATAAATCACAAAAAAAGGGAAAATGACATGTTACTGCTGTGTGAACGTGGTATTCAGTCACCTGCTCGACTCCACAGCGAAGGTATTATTTTATTTTTATTGCATTGTTTTTATTTTTTTCTAAAATGGCATTGAGGCCAATATAAAGACGTATGGCTATGCTATGTAAAACATGCAACGATGTACTGTATGTGGGGGGAGGACAGTCTGCTGAATAATGGTTCACCCCTTCACTTTAAGGGCCCTGTGGTCGCTCATCTCATTTTAGACATAAGCTAAATGAAGGTATTGTATTGGGTGTTCAGTGGCCTTACAACAAGGCAAAGGCGCATGTCCGCCTCGACCCCCAGCAGCAAAAGGTCCTGCAAAATTACACAATATCAATAATATTCAGTGGAATAGAGTGAAACTAGCAGTGGGAATGTAAATTGCATCACCCGCATCATTGCTCACATACAACACAATGCATCCTCGTAGCTAAAGCACAAGATACATGCAAAACAGGAACCCACTCAATGAAATATTGCTCCATAGCACTACTAAAAAAAAACACCTCAAATATTTGCTTACTGACAAACCCCCTCCTCTGATTGATTAAAAGTCATCAAGTCAACTCCACTCCCTCCACTACTTAATCAACAACATTATTCCACTTGACTTTATGCATAATTTTTCTCACCACTGCACCACTTCCTACAAGAGAAACATTTTAAAAAAATGAAGCAATGTTATCCCAGTGGCATGCAAAACCGAAAATGTATTCTTTCTCGACAACTTTTTTAATCAAAAGAATGCACGTCTGCTAACGCACTACATAAACATCTGTCTTACAAGTCATTGAGTCTAAAATTCAGCATAAAGGCTTATTTATGCCTGTGCCTGTGGGGTGACATGATTTCCTTGTTGTCTTTGCCGTTTCCAGTGTGCCAGGTGTTTTCTAGAAAAAAGGCACTGTCATCATAAAACGTCATTCTCAATTCGAGAAGAAAAATTTAAATCATTTTTAAGATGACAGCGACGACAACGACGACGACGTTTCATTTCCGGGGTTGCTCCGGTGCAGCCGGATATTCCTCCAGATGTCGGTCACCTTCCTCTTTCTCTGTGTTGTAATTCTAACCTCTGGTGGAGTTTTGAGTTCCTCAGATCTCTGCAGGGTAAATCCGCTAAGATGAAAATTAATAAGGATGGATATTACAAAAAGTAAGTTAGAAATTGGGACCAGAATCATCAATAACAAATCAAATTCCCTTCAAATTTTCCTTCTGTCCAATTGTCAATTGTCCCCTCCCCCGGAGCAGACAAAAAAACAACAAAATAAGACGTGTTGGTTGCCGTGTGGTTGTTGGAGAGCAGTGAAATGGTGCAGTGATATCAGAATATCAGAGGAAGGAGCAAAGACAGTTTGGCTGTGGGAGGATGAGCCTGGAGCAAGCCGGCTGCCAACTGGTGCACACTCACTCTGATGTGGATGGCAATTATTCACACACTGCAACGTGTGTGCAGTATTTGGTCGTTATGGTAAAATGATGGATAAGCAATATATGTATATATTGGAAATATATTGTGTAGCACGTGTCGTGTGTCAGGCTAGATACCAGAGGAGAAAAGTGATGTCTGCTTCATGGAGAATGACTAGGGAGTGATGATATTAATTATGGCCGGCTGATGGTGAGTGTGAGAGAAGCCGGGGTGATGAACTGAATAATCTGTATGGATTTTTGTCTTTTTTTTATTTATTTTTTTTTTTTTTACACCGCCATATTCTCGCTGGATCATGTTGTCTTCTCTGCTCTAACCTGCACACTCCTCTCATTTCCCATCTCATCTCAACACTTGTTTCTTATATTGCCCAATTTAATTAAATGTTTTTTTCTTTAGATTACGACGATTGCTATTTTACCAACAAAAAAAAAGCCATGACTCTCTTTACAGCACCCCCACGGGCCCCGGTGCCACTGCATTTATATTTTGAACTGTCCCTGTTGCCTCAATTTTCTGTTTATAGATGAAGACATTTCCCCCATCAATGAATGCAGAAAGGTGTCTGACGCTTACATTTTGATTTTATATATATATATATATATATATATATATATATATATATATATGAGTATGTCTATGATACAAATTATTTAGCTGTTTCATTTTTTTAATCGGTACCTCAAACGATGAAAGAACATGATTCTAAATCAAGTTTCCTGTACCTTTTAAATTACAGTTTAAGCTAGATTATATTTAACATACAATGTAAATGGATTTCCACGGCAAAGAATAGCAGATATAGTCCGTTTAAATTACTTGGTTTGATTATTAAGAAGGATTAGGATACTGGATTCCATCTGGAGAGCAAAGGAAACACCCATCCTAATGTACTAGATCTTATGGCATATATGTGGACGTCGATGTGCTTGAGACCACGGCACGTCAAAATGCTGTTTGTTCCACAACATGACAAATGTTCAACAAATGTCTCGCAGTCACAAATGTCACGTATAATTCATTTGCACTCGTCAGCCCCGATCACACGCTCTCACTATGAACGCTGGAGAGAACGAGAGTGTGAAATATGTGTTGAAATTAATGAATCAGTAAGGAAGCAAAGCCAGGTCCAGGGCTGACATTGTTTTAACAAGCAGTATTCTTCAATTGTGTTTACAGCCTTCACCCAGAGGAGCCTTTTTGAGCCAGAGCCCCGTCAGGCTTATAGGAATATTTATAGTCCCATTCGCTAACACAGTCCAACTTGCTGCACTTGTCTCACAGAGCATAAAGTGACAAGCAGCACAGTTATTTAAAGTGAATTACACCTTGCAAGCTGATCCATGTAACTCCTATTTAAAGTTTATTACGTTTCCAATATCCAACTGGCTACAAATCTGCACCGCGACTCACTAATCAGGATGGAACGATTTTTCACGGACAATAAATTCTTTTGTTTTGTTTTTTTCTTTAAAGGTTAATGATGCAATGATATGTTTCACATCTTCTAATGATGGGCTGTTCTGTCACTGCATCGTGTTTGAGTGCCGTCACTTGAGACTGCACATCAATAACACAGAGTCTGCATTACAAAATGGGGGTGGGGATATTTTATAGAATATTTTAAGCGTAAAGATTTTCAATTGTATGTCTTCTATTCTAAGGATCCTCCACAGAAGGCTTAGTTTGAGGTAACCAGATCCCATAGATCACAATGTACATATCTATTAGAAGGGTCTTACAAATAAGGAGCGGTTTAAAGGTAACACTGTACCACAGAAATAGATAGACAAGAAGAAAAGTATAGAAGAGGAGTTAGTCTGATGTTCAGAGAGACACTTTTGGTACACACTTGTGTATGTGTGTGCCCACGCTTCTCTTCCTTGTTCAATTGAATTGAGTAAAGCTGCATTTAATCTAAATATATTGGACTCTTCATGTTCGAAGTGTCCTCCATCATTTCCCGTCATGATTCCCAGATATCAGGGAGTTTTAAAGATGTACGACAAATAGATTCTAGGCAAATGCAGGATCCAGCAGTTTTGTAGCACTCTATGTCTTAATTTGGATACTCCTGTGAGAGCACTTATGTACAAGTAGTGCACTGTGCACACTTTTACTTGTACATTTCGACAGCGTAGTGTTGCCTCACATCACTCGCCCTGCGTTAAGCGCGCAATCAGTGGTGCCTGCAGGATTCCATTTCCGAGTACGCACAAAGAACGCCTGCCCGCTGGAGCTGTTTACTGCGCCAGAAATCAGCTGTTCTTATCATATTGAAAGTGTATGAGAGTGTGCTTTTAGCATGCTTTTATCATATCATGATGACCTGGGGTCCGTTTCAGCAAGCAGGTATGTGAAAACTGTGGGTGTGTTCACCCTGAGATGAAGGGAACTCTGGGTCTTCTGTTTCAGAAAGAGAGGTCAGTTACTATGCGCAGTTTGTTATCTGCATGAATAAAAAAAACAGGGTTGGTTTATTAAATATGATGAAGATATATGCAGACTATAAAACATTTTTGTTCCGAAAATGGCATTTCCTTGTGTCGACGATCCCGTTGGTGAAGCTGTATTACTTCTCAGGGAGTAAAACATACGTTGGGAGATGTATTTTCATTTCCAGATAACTTCCTATTTGAGTGGTATGATTTTTCTTCCCAGTCTATCAGTTATGTAGCCGACATAACCTTAATACAAATAATAATAATAATAATGCAAGTCAAAGAATCTGCTGGGATGTAGAGTCCACGATGACGTTAGTGTGTGTGTTACTGTGCTACAACAACAACAACAATACTTGCTGTAACTTTGACATTATTGTTGAGCACTGCTATAGAATTGTCAGTGCAAAAAATTACCAATTATTACAACTTTGGTCTGGCAAAACAATCTCAACACACACAGGGTCCAAATAGTTTATGGTTCTTGATCAACAGAGGTCATTATTCTGAGCACTTTTAGGACCTATCATCCTTAAAAGATATCTGTTGATGATGTGTGATATGTAGTAATGGCGACATGAAGCCTCAAGAATAGGGTTGGGTATTAGGGTGTTTTACAATAACTTTGAATGTATCACAAGGTTTACTAGTTTCAAGTGAACGCACCGTCCACACTCCGTAACGTCCCGCTGTTGGAATCCTCTACAATACACACACCCTTTACACCGTGTTTAATCCAGCTGCTACCTAACGGTAGGCTAACGTTACCTGCTGTCAAGTGAAGTGTCACTAGTATCACGTGCAGCGATGCTTCTGTTGCCTCTAACGTCTGTTTCAGAGCATCAAAGAGCAGCGAAGGCATATCAGTGGCACCGAAATGAGGCATCGAAGTCTGCGTTGGGATTCGGTCCAGTAGATACTGGTCGTTTAGGCACCGGTGCCATATTAGCACCGGGTTTCCGTACCCAACCCTACTCAAGAAGCATTGGTGCTTTCCAGCAAACTGGTTGGCAAAATGGTTCATTTCTTTAACCATTTGCTCACAATACCACCTGTTGATGAAAGGGTGTAAAACAGGCACATATATTACAGATGATCTATGTCAGGGGTGTCAAACATACAGCCCGTGGGCCAAAAGGTCCAATCAGGCCTACTGGATGACTATTGCTACTTTAATCTCAAAGTTCTTTAAGTTGGAATATTACCCCTCTCTCCCGGATTTGGCCTTAGAACGCTGTTATAGCAGAAGCAACTTGTATTTGCCAACATCAAGCTGACAAGAAATTCTGTGGCAGATAAAGTTTCTGATCTTTCTAGCGCGGTTTACTGGTCTAGCCCACTAGAGATGAAATTAGGGTTATGTGGCCCATGACCTAAAATGAATTTGACACCCCTCATCTATGTGATCCATGATACACTGAATTAGAGACGGTTTTTGACTATATTTTGCACCAGTAAAGACTGACCATGAACAAAAAAATCAATATACAAGTAATCTGTTCATATCAATATAATGTGTATATTCTGATGGTATAGTGAAAAAAAAAACTGTATTATAAATGGATTTCCTTGAGAGGAATGTGGCTATCAAAATGTGTAAAGCCATCATTTTGGTCATAATATATAAGAATAGCAGGAGGGGTATTATTAGTAGGCTATTGACTGCTATAACTGGAAAGTGGCCATGGTTTAACTGGGCAGATGGCGGTGAATATGCTTGTGTAGATCATGGATGTGTAGATTTGAAACACTTCATAAACCAGTCACGTGGTACGGACTGGCAGCGAGGCTTCGGATGTCATCAATGACGTCTTTTGTCTAAAACGATAAAAGCCTTGATACACGCTTCACGGATAACTTTGAGACCCAAGTTTTAGTAATTTATTTAAAACTAAGTTAATTTAATTTGAATCATCCTTTACTGTAAGTATGGTGTAATACACACCTACACAAATACAACACAAAGAAAGGTTTACAGTATTCATTACATCTATGTCTACATATTCATTTCTATGTGAGTTAAAGATAGCATTCCAGCTCAAAGAGTGACGGATAATAACTAATGGCAGCTCAACCTGCTCAGCCCGACACCTTCGAAGACATTGTGTCTCCTGGCAGCAGTGTGAGCGTGTCCTGTGTGCTTTGGATACGGGAGAGACTGCCGTGTTGTCTAATGATGGCAGGGAAATAGCCAGGGCCGGCCTCAGGTCTCCACGGCTGTCCAGAAAGTGTGTGAAGTTGTTTTGCATTATTGGATTTGTCTTCAGGATGTCACTGATGCGGATCCTCCGCTGTGCTGCTTCCTTTCCTCCCTGGCCTCAGAGGGGACTCTTCACTCCCAACACAGCAGCCCGCCTCGGTCTGTCTCACCTTTGATTCACTGTCCTCCTCGGATTTTATAAACTACATGTGCTCTGTGTGCAAATATCTTAATTTGTAAAGTAACTAGTAACTAAAGCTGCCAGGGTAATGTAGTGGAGTAAAAAGTACAATATTTTTCTCTGACATGTAGCGTAGAAGTAGAAAGTGGCATGAAAAAATAATATATTTTGACTTAGGAACAGGTAAATGTACTTAGTTACAATACACACACACACACACACACACACACACACACACACAGGCAGCTGTGTGTGTGTGTGTGTGTGTGTGTGTGTGTGTGTGTGTGTGTGTGTGTGTGTGTCCAACAGCCTCCATACTCTCAAATATAGTCCTGCCTCACTGAACACCCACAAGTGTCCATGTAACATGGTGGGTCAGCTGTCAAAAACAGGTAAACTTTATATATATATATATATATATATATATATATATATATATATATATATATATATATATATAGTATATATATATATATATATAGTCAAAGCATTCTGGGACTACAGCTGTCTGGCCAGTCACCAGAATTCTTTATCTCAACCGTCGACGGAGATCTAGGATCCCCATCTAGACATGACCAAAAAGTGACGGCCAGGGGTCCGTACGTACAACAGCAAAATTTCCTTCTGGACACTGGGTTGAGTTGTCAGCAACTCGTTGATGCCGTCGTGGTTGTGTACAGTTGCCATAGTTACAGGTGTTGTTGTTCTCATCTATGGCAGGGTTAGCAAAAAAGGCATAGTGACTTGTATTTTCCACTGTAATCTATATCCACGATGTTCCACTTCGGTTTCGCCGAAAATTCTGCTAGATGTCACTCTATTCGGTCGAATGGCCATTACCTTACGTTTTCTTTGTGTTGTAATTTTAAACTCCGGCAGATTTATGAGGACTATGGTTAACTGCTCCTCCAAAACAAGTTAATTCCTAGGCTATTTTGCACCTATCCTAAGCACTGTTGCACAATTGATTGGCACCGCCCAAGACAATTGGGATTGGTTTGAAGAAATGGCACTAAACCAGAGCACAGCTTTCTCCCAGACCCTCCTCCGCTGTGCTGTGGAGGAAGGTCTGGCAATGCGAGACTAATACCACTGTAAGATAACTCACTGCCTATCCTCAGTAAATGGCTGTTATTCCCACACTCTGCTGTTTGAACGCAGTGGGGTACTCTGTCATGCTTGATCACTGTTCATTATTCTAGCTACCTGTGCTCTCTACTGCAGAGCAGCAAATCATTGAGCAGATGGATTCACTCATCTGCTCTACTCTCTGAAGACCTGCTAAAATGTCTGATAATATTAATGCAAAACTATCCCTATACTTTAAGTTTTAAATGGTTGACAGCACATTAATCCTGCACTCATTCTTAGTAATATCCCATATTAACACCAAAACAATAGTCAACTAAAAGTACCATAAGTGTTACATCCACATCCATAGCCCTCTGTAATGCCAGGTCAATGTGAGCTTAGCTTTTTGTTAATGCCAGATTGTGGGTCTTTTGGTAGTTTTTCCCAGATTCCTTGTCCTATTTTTGTAAGCATTGTGGCTGCATTTAGTTTTCATACAGTAAATCTATCCGTTCATAGTTCACATTTTGGCCTAATTCTAAATTTGTCATAAAAAATGAGTTTTTAATGAACAGTTTTTTAAAAGCTGGGCCAAAGTAATTAAATTCAATTTTATTTATAGTATCAAATCATAACAAGAGTCATCTCGAGACACTTTACAGATAGAGTAGGTCCAGACCACACTTTATAATTTATAAAGTCTCAACAATTCTAGTAATTCCCCCAAGAGCAAGCATAGTGCGACAGTGTGACAGTGGCAAGGAAAAGCTCTTAAGAGAACCAGTTTGCAGACCTCGACCTTGTACACCTCAGATAAATGTGTAAGTCGAGCACCATCTTGATTTATCTTCCACAGATAAAAGGTACCCTCTGGTAGTGCTATGTGATTAGTGGATCTTGGTTGTGTTTCTCACATGCACATTGTTAGACCTCAAGGATACACAAAATGTGTTTGGATTAGAAGCACTAAATATGAACAAAAACCTTGTGTGTTCACAAGAAAACTTCCCACTGGGCACCTGAAATTATACTCTTTGGCTGTCAGAACATTTTAAAATTACTGGCTTTAATTACTTAATAGCTTAATTACTAAAAGAGGAAATGTTTTTACCCGGAAAGACACTTAAAACTATATCGCCAGCTGTATTGTGGGGAGCACCACCGCCCTTTTCTGACATTGTAGCCATGATATTGTCTGAACTGACTATTGACAGCAATCCCAAATCCACCATTGGTAACCACCATTCAATAGGCTTTCAACCCTTTGTTGAACAGAGAGCACCATGTAGTGGGCTCAGAAGATAAAGAAAATAGTTCATGAAGATTCATGAGGCTTCATTTGTCCATCACTAATTTCCATTGAGAAAATAGTGTGGTGTGTGAATAAAGTTCATATCTAACCTGGACACATCAGCACACAGAAAGACAGACCAGTCCTTTGATTTCTCAGCCACTGTGTGAGTTGGAGGAAAAGGTTTCATTGTAAAACCGTGGTGGCAGATGGCCTTCAGCCATTGGAGAGTTAGGTAATCTCATTGAGTCACAGGGTATCATTCTCAAAAGGGACCTGCTTGGGACAATACACAACATCAGTAACACACAGACAAACGTGTTACAAGTTCCTCTCCAACGGAGATAGTTGGCATGTTAAATCAGGTATCATCCAACTCAAATGCCAAAGTGCGGGATTATCGCATTATATATAGACCTGGGTCGGGAACCTTGATACTTTTTAGGCACCAACCTAATAACCTCAACAGTACCAATTATCAAAAAATGCCTCGTTATTCAATACTAAATTTTAATACCTAAGGACTAAATCTCATCAGCAACAATGAGCCTAGATCTAATGATGCTTGTGTCGTCAAAGAGGCATGCAGGAAAAGCACTATTTTACACGCAAAGACAGGGCTCACGGGTTTGTGTTGTTGTATTTTGAAAAGCTTGACTACAGTATGTATCACTTTCATAGGAAGGAGCTGAAAAAAAAAGATTTGTACCATAATTTCTTTTTGTTAAAAAGGATTCTATAAAATTGGTATCGAAAATTGTTCAGGAACTGATATCAAAATAGCGGTATCTATCTCTACGGGTATCAAAAAACGATACCCAGCCATAAATGTGTCAGTTTGGTGATGTTTTGATTATATATTGTAAGAAAAATCTATCTAACTATCACGTGTTCTTTGATTTGATGAGGACCAAGAGAGGCTGAGGGTCCATTTGAGAATTAAGAAAAGGTTTAATGAAAGAGCATGATGAAGATGATAAGACAAAGACAATACGACACAAAACATGGTAACACTGCAGCTGACAGCGGACTTGATCCATACTTCTCCCTGATGGAGTCGCATGAGACCAGTCCTGAATATTCCTAAATCAGACACATTTATTCCCTGCACATGGGGGCGGTTCCTTTTCACCTGGTGTATTAAAATCCATTCTCATTGGTCCATCGTTGGCAAGGTAACGTGCTGAGCGCATCTTCGCTGTCCAATAACGAAGGACACGGCTCTAAACTCTGCAATGGGGCAATCGGTGCCTTTCTAGATGTTAATAGTTTTCAGTTCTAATTGATCTGGCAGAGACAGAGGAAGAGAGGAGGTAGGTGAGAGACAAAAGGGCCGTCTTGACCTCTTCACAGAGACAAAATGCATATTATCCTAACCTGGCTGCATCATACCAAACAGAAATACATTGTTTTCAAAACATTGTTTTTAACTTTTTATAACTCAACAATAGCCAGGGTGATAAAGCACCAACCAAAAGCACAACCAAATGAAGTACATCACTACTCACTATGCTGACGGTATTATGTCCTGATTTACTCTGCTCCGTTGTGTGTAACTCAGTGAGTGTGAACTGACTCTGGATCATCCTGCTCATTTGCAGCAGAGGACTTTTGCAGCCAGCCCGTTCTCTGATCCCATCATGGTGAAGCTCCACAGTGGGATGGCCCGACAAACCGAGGACTCCGAGATGCTGTGGGTGATGGGTCCCGTGCTGGCAGTCATTCTCATCATCATCATAGTCATTGCTATTCTACTCTTCAAGAGGTGAGTCTAATGGAGAAAAAAAAAACAGCAGACAGCTTCTGTCCTGTTACATTTCAGAAAAGTCTAAACTAGATCTATTTATTTGATTAGCACAATGCACATTAATCAACATTTCTGTAAAAGTGCCAGTGTTAGCCAGTCGGCTAATTTTGTGTAACTGTAGTCCTAGTTACCTAGCATGCATCTCTTTATGGTGGGAAGAAACCCAGAACCGTCTTGCTGTGAGGAAAAAGTGCTAATCACTGAGCCACCATGCTGCCTAAAGGCGGATTTATGCTAACGTTAGCGTTAATGTTAGCTGTATAGATAGAAGACAAATCTAATGCTAATTTAGCCAGCTATCCCACCATGTTTTTCTGCCTCACACCCCGCCGCTAAGGGACTACAGTCAAGATGAAAACGGACAACAGCCCCACATCCACCTAGCCAGCACAAATTCCAGTGCAGGGTAACAACCATGCTAATAACTGAAACTGTAATGTTCCATCGGGGAAACGGACCATATTGCCCCAGGCTTTTGAGTCTGGCTGGTTGCCCTGTTGTAATGAAATTCTCACCCCTTTAGCGTCTTCTTTACAGCCCCAGGTATGAAGTAGCTAAGTCTCTCAACAGGGTTGGGTAACAAGTCCCTTTTATTTCCCCTCTGTGCTGAAAACCTCCAACAAGTGACACTGACGTGAAATATATTGTGATATTGTGGTTTTAGCTGCTGGCTAATGTCAGCTTGCTCGCTCGCTAACTGGTCAACTAGCTAGCTACCAATACAAATCAAACCAAAAAAACGTAATTATGTGGGGGTAAACTGCAGCAGTTTTATCAGAATGACATGAATTAACTGTAATTTATAAACCTATCTGTGAACACATATATTTTAATCGGCAATTGTGTTAAACTCCCATAATTCCACTACAAGACGTGATCAAAAGTCTGTGTTTACGTCCATTGTTTTGATTAAGAGACCCCTAGCGGCAGAAAATGACATATTGTACGTTTAAGGTGCAAAAGTCTTTATGTATGTAAAGGAAATTATTCCTCTATTGTTCAACAAATCTGTCAGAGAACGAGACCTTGTTAAAACTAGAAGCTCCAAATTTTAAATTTACATAAATCTATCTTAATTTTGTATGCTCCTGTTGTGTTCTTTAGCCCCCCAATTTAGCACAAGTAGACACAGTAGTAGTAGCTGTGTCTACCCCCCACCCCCTTCCGCTCTTCTAGCATACACAGGTTCATTTTGTTTAATAAAAACAGGAATAGTGTCAGTATACCTATGTCTCTTAATACTCTACAGAACTTCTACCGTTGTACAATTGAGAGTATATTGACAGGTAACATTGTAGTGTGGTTTGGTAGGGCTACTTTACATGATCGTAATCTTCAGACAAAGGTGGTCAAAATTGCATCTAAAATCATCGACGTTCCACTTGAACCATTGCAATATATTTACTAGAAACGTAGTACTAAGAAGGCACGTAGTATTATGCGAGATTCTAGTCATCCTGCACACAACCTCTTCTCCCACCTTCCATCAGGGAGACGTTTGCAGAGTATCCCAACGCGTACATCACGTTATAGGGATAGTTTTTATCCTCAGGTAATAAGGTTACTGAATGATGGCACAGCAGGAAGGAGGGCTGGGGTCTGTATTTAGTCACTTAGCCACTGTTTATTGTGGTGGTCTAATGTTTTTATATTATTATTATTGTTATTATAACAGTTACTGTTGACTGGTGCTGACAGAGTGCAATAAGGCATATTGTATTTCATTGCTGTGGTACTCTGTATTAAGGTACATATGACAATTAACTTGAACTTGTACTTTGAAGCAGTGCATGCTCATTGTGTTCTTCCTCATCTAGCTGAGCGATCATTTAAGCGGAGCGATCATTTAAGCCCAGTCCAGAGAGAGGCCTGGAGCATTTTTCTTCAGCACAGCAGATGACAACAACATTTAACAAGAGTCAGGCACCAAGAAATGGTCAGACTGGAGTATTTTCTAAAGTACAGACAGACATTTATTCTCGCTGAGCTGGCCTGAAGGCAAAGGCCCTCCATAGCATATGGGAGGAAGGCGCTGTGAGTTGCCCCACGGCGCTGCCCTTCCAGGCTAACAGTTGGCCTGTGCTTCCTGTGCTTGGATCAAACATCTGGAGCTGCTGACTGGGCTGACGGGGGCTTCCATATGGCTGCTGCTCTGTTCAAATGGCAACACTTGTTTAGTCTTTTTCTTATTTTGCTCGTTCTCTCTTGATGTGTCAGGATTTGTTTAGTAATATTGGTAATGGGGAGTCTCTGAGGAAAGCAACTCAAACTGAAATCACTTGGTGTTGCAAGACTAAGTTGATGTTTTGCATGTTTCATTCTTATAAATCAAATATTTATTACATTACTAGCCCACATTTTCCTAAATATAACAGTATTATAGAAAGTTAATTGTTTTTCAGTAGTTTCCATTTATTTTAGTACACTATGAAAAGTGAATTGAGCATGGGTATTGTATATATTCCATAATATTGTGAGACTGTATTTTTTTGATGAATGAAGCAAAGCGTCTGTTTGAATCGGCAGGCTGCAGAAACGATGCACCAAGTTAGTGTTTCCAGATTGGTCTGTTTTCTGCCAAGAAAGTTGGGCAGTTTTGTGTGTCTTTGGCTTGGAAACGTAATCTGTATCTGGCAACGTAATCTGTATCTGCTACATTTCCCATGAACACCAAGTCGTGACGCGTCAGACAACCATTGGCTAGCGTGCGTGCGATCGATTACAAGCTAGGCTGAAATGGAGAAGACAAATAAACCAGAAGAGCTGCTGTTCAAGTGAAATTAGTTAAAAAAAACATGGCTGGTGGAAAATCTGATTGGCTGGCAACTTTTAAAATCTACTAGCCATGTTGGCTGGTGGAATAGGTAAGTGGCTCTCATCCGTTTAGTTGTTGGGATATGCGCAATGCTTTTGAAAAGTGCATCAATCCTTTCCCAATGTACCCTTATCTCTAACATTTAATGTAGCCTCAGCTAACATAGCTATTGTTTAGTTTATTGGGTTATCGTGCTGCTTGCTGTCATTCTTTCCCTATCCCTATGGTGCGCAAAGACTAATATCTGCATGTGTGAAAAGTTCAAATTTGCATGTGAGCATGTTTTTCAGCAAGTATGCTATAAATGTGACACCACACATATTTTTCAGGGATATTCATAAAGAAACCTGCAATATGCAGATACATAATGATTTCCTCGGAAAGATCCAGTAACAAAGATTTGGTTTGTAGCTTTCCACATGGACATAAATACCCTACTAGAGTAGATCAGAGGGTTATCTCTTTGCTGCAACAGAGTCAGTGGGGAACACAAAGAGGAAATGGAATTCTAGAAAACTTCTAAACCACATTTTAACCTTAGCTGAATTTAGAAATGAGGACTGAGGATTGTGTTCCCATCTTTCACGGTTGCTAGGAAGGGATGTCAATATGAACAGAAGAAATCATTACATAGATGAACAATTCAACATACATATGAGATTGTGAGTATTATATAGACTTGAAAACATGCAAACCTATACTTTAAGACCACATTTCATATAAACCCTATTGCTTATTATCTCTCCTCCCTTATCCTGGTACATTTTATTATATGAATAGACACCATTGCACTTACATTTTACACATACATTTTAATGCATGTATTTATTTTTATATGTAACTATGACATGTTTAAGCTTAAAAAAAGGTTTTAAGTTGGCAACAAGATACTTGCACAGTGTCCAAGTGTTACCCCCTCTTTCAAGTCAATTGACAATGTAAATGCAAAAAGTACTCTTTAAGGGGACCGAGTTTGGTCAAAGGACTGTATGTGAAGACAGCCTTAGTATCAGTAAGAAGCGACCACCAACATGTCATATTTCCCACTGATCATATAATTCTGAATAGCAATAAAAGAAGATGTGTGTTAGCTGAAGATCTCAGACGCTGGAAAGGAGAGGCTGCTCCGCTGACTGTGGATCAGATAAAGAGCGAAGGGAGCAGTAGGAGTAATAAGTTAGGTGCTGTAATGTGATCTGTCAGGTGCACTTCTCATCCACTGTGACTCTGTGTGGTATCCCTGCTGCTGACAACTTGTAAATGAATCCTTTCTCTCTCTCTTTCTGCTCCCTCTTTCCCTCTCTCTTTCTGCCTGCTTTCTGTGGATGCAGCAAACAAGAAAGGTTAGTGCCTCTGTCTGTTCTTACAGCATTTCCCCACTCTTTTAATTTGCTCCAGTATCTCTTTCCATTTGTCTACACTTCCCTTTTACCTCTGATTTCTTGTAAACACATTCAAAGAACTTCTTATCCTCAACATGCTACATTTACATTGCTATGTTTTGGTTCAAAAAGGAATATCTTCTGCTACGTTCCCCCCCCTTCCCCCTGCTCTGGCATTTCCGAGCCCTTAAATCGGAAACACTTCTGACCCGTTTTGGTTTGGAATCTGCGGGGTTGTGATTCAGTCTCAACCGCCGCAAACGGAGACCCTTGGTAACACCCACACTGACGCCAATGCTTTGCCACCTGATTGGGTCTTATCAGTCACGACGTCTCGTTCTCTGAGACTAAGCTACTAACGTAACCATGGCAACTACCAGCAGCAGGCGGGGTCAACACGCTGCCTCCTGTTTATGCCCAATATCCAAGAATGTTGATGAGATATTAGGTTCGCGCGTGTTAGTTTAAACGGAGATTAGTTTTTCTACTAGAGCTAAAAACACACATCGCTTTTGGCTCAAAACTTTCACTTAAAAACCAAAACGTACGTAGCAACGTAAATGTAGCCTTAGTAAATATTTGTCCCTTTTTCCAGAGGGCATTACATCATGAATGTCTTTATAATATATTCTATTTTCCCTTTTCACACCACTCCGGTGTAACATTTAACATTACCAAAATACGGGGGTAGAAATTTGCCTCGAATTCTTCACATTCCCTCCAACACTTGATGCCAAAAAATCATAATAATCAACGATAAGCATATTTATTTGGGGTAATAAAATACAGAAAGTTTATCTTTTAAGCCTTACACGTGTACACGTCCTCCTATTGTTCAGTGTCAATCCCAAAATCTTTCGCTCATTTTTGCTTTCCTAGAATTTGTTATAATTGTTTTTATGATCCATGTGTAGAGCATGGTATTTATCGAGGACTTATATACGTATATAATACTAATAATAATAACAATAATAATAACAATAATAATGCTTTTTATTTAGACACTTTCCAGAGTTACAGTATATCATCTGTTGCTTTTATTTAAGGGAGACTATCACATACATAGCTTCCCACTTTTATTAATTAATTTATTTTAGTTAACCTTTATTTAACCAGGTAGGCCGTTGAGAACAGCTTCAAGCATAAGCGTGCAGGACAACATACAGTTTCACATTCCATACAATACAGGAATACAGAATACACTTGGCTACGTGAAGTGCAGATTAAGTAGGCATTACACAGCCGGAGCAAAGTGGGGTGTAAGTCAATGGATATGCAAAAGGGATATGGTAATAACACAATATACATGAATAGACAGTCTACAACACTGCTGAGATGTGTCGAACACACAGTTAGTGCAACTTGTGGTCTGGTTTCAAAAAGAGTGAATGAGGCGAATCATGTTTTATTTAAGTTTTTTAAATTATTTTATGCATTTATTACCTATGACTAGAATGTTATTCTATATGATTTCCCATGACAAATTGATTGATTGATTTTTTCCAAGTATATCTTATCCTTTCTGACTAAATGGACTAATAGTACAGTACACGTGTTTATACGTTTACGTGTGCTGTCTGTGTTGTATTTCAAATTGTATTTAATGTTATTTAAACTGCATGGATTTCTAATGTATTTTATTTTCTAGTGCCACTCGTCAGGCCATTGTAAATAAGAACCCGTTCTTAATGACTTATGTGAAAAAGGTGAAATAAAAATAAAACAAATTAGTGAACACGTAGTCCATGACCAGAAGATTCTGTGAGGCAGAATGTTTGTTGCATGCCCTCAGACCTGTCCCGCTGCCGCCAATAGACACATCATCACATACCCTTCACCATACATAGAGATAGGCATGGTTGATGTGGGGGGGGGGGTATTTTAATTCCAAAGGCGGAACTTTATCAGGATGCATAGTATCCTGGATTCAGGAAATAACTGGCCTTTAAAAATAAAAATCTGCCTGCCTCTATGGGAATTTAACATAAGGGGGTGTATATTTATGCCCCCTGTATTTTAAGGAAGAACATTTAATTATTTACAATACATTATTCATTCACAACGTTAACATTAATGTTTTCACAATTAGATTTTTGAAAATTGTCAGTAATATGGATATAATGACTAAGTGGGTAAAGGCAAATAATAGAACAGTTTGGAAAATGACATAGCTTTACTGTAATGCAGCCTTTAAAACCACTTATTACAATATATCCAAAATCTAAGACAACATCTAGTCTCCTATCACGATATCGATACAATATTGATATATTGCCAAAGCAACCTGTCTTGGTCAGGGTAAATCATCATCTTTTCTTACTTTGCACCTGCCTGGGGCTGTTACCAAATAACAATACAGAATTTTTGCTGTAACATTCCCAATTTAGTACAATTGTAACGCCACATCGCAACTCTGTAACATCTAAACATCTTACACTATACACATGGCATTCATTCTTTACAGTGGTATCAGGATCTCCAATGTCCATTAATGATAGACATCCATAATCCATTAAGAATATAATAATTCTTGTGAATTCATATAAAAAAGTCTAAAAAGTGCATGCTATTGTCTCAATGGAGCTTTCTTATTGGTTTTTATCTTGACCTCCTCCCATTTTAAACAGAATTGAGATAAAGTACATTTAGCTTACCGTTAGTTCATGCAAGACATGGAAGTCATACGCCTGCTGATTGAATATCATTCCCATCAGCCACATACCAATCGCAGCCATTCTCACATCAAGGCGGTGCTTTTAAATATGCCTCCCTCCTCACTGGCCCCTGCTACACTGGCAACGCTTCGCTTCCACCACCCCAGCCTCCACCTTCCTAGTTAAGAGTCCTAACATGACATAAAGTTTAATAGGGTTTCTGCATAGCGCCCCTGTTTCAGCTTAGCATGCCGCTTGGCTGGTCCAGGGAGCATTATCAAGACCAGAGCCATCAGCAACAAGCATAACTGTATTTCCATTTGTGGCAATAAATGGTTAAATCTATGACAAGAGTGTCCCTGTACTTTGAGTTGTTCACATGGCTGCCTTCTCTCATCGTACCATCATTCCACCAGGAAACGAACATCTCCAGCCAAGGATGAGCACATGGCGGGGGTCAAGGACTCACTGCTGGGCCACTCCTCAGACCCTGTGGAGATGAGGAGACTCAACTATCAGACACAAGGCATGGACACACACACACACACTCACGCACACACACTGTCCCTAGAAGCTATAAGCTCATATTTATTCAAGTTGACCCACACAAACACTTACTGAGGTCCAAATTATCTCCCTGATGTACCCGTAGCCGTGATAATACTGACAGATATCTACTTAGGTTTTTGTCTCTAGACGCAACTGTCCTTACCCAATAAATGATCCCATAGATTGTTTGCACACGCAGCTTATTACTAGGGTTGGTTTTTATTGTTATTTTTTCGAAACCGGTGTCAAACTGGTTTGAACCGTTGTTTTGTCCTGACTACTTTCACACAAAACGGGAATATTTTGCTGCGAAAAAGCGGCGTAATGTTTTTACAAATAAGGTTGATTTTTTTGGAGCATTTGCGAGGCAAATAAAGACCAATCAACCAATCACGTTGTGTTCTTTACCATTGAAGATCATCATAGAGAAACTCAGGGGCTGTTGTAGACTGTGTACAGACAGTAGTCTCGCATTACCAGACCTTCCTCCAGAGTGCCGCAAAGGAAGATCTGGCTAGTTTACACAGCATTCCAGGATGGGAGAAAAACTTGCATTTCTTTTTACTAATCACAATCGTCTCGGGCAGCACTAAGAACCAGACGGAGCAACGGTGCCTCTGTAAAATAGTCTCGGGAAGGAACTTGTCTTGGTGGAACATGTGTACGTTCAAAAGTTGTTTTAGTCGTCAACAGAAAACTCAGATTGGACAGATAGTCTAGCTAGCTGTCTGGATTTACCCTGCAGAGATCTGAGGAGCAGGTAACCATAGTCCTCAGAAATCCACCGGAGTTTAGAAAAACACAGAAAGAGGAAGGTGAAGGACATTCGGCCGAAAAACAAGGGACATCCAGCAGAATTTCAGGCAGTATTGTCGATATAGAGTGTAGGGACAGATCTTGGTTTGAGTTAAAATACAAAACTTTGTTAAATTTGGGGAACCTTCGTCATCGTGGTTATTATAATAAAATTGTGGTTAAGGATAGGGGACGATAGTGATCATGCTTTGAAGAAAACGTTGAGTGACGGTTGGAAACGAACAGCAGTCTCTTGTTTTCGAACCTGATGTTTTGCTGATCCATCCATCAAATCTGACCTCCTCCCTACGCAGATATAACATCAATTAACATCCTCCTTTCCTCCAGTCATAACTACTTTTAGTTGTATGAACCAGGCAGGCTGTTTCTTTTTTTCTATTCTCTAACTATAACTCTCTCTGTTTTACTTTCTCTTTGTTTCCTAAGTCACTCTCCTGCCAGACGTCTTCACTGATCTCTTCACCCATCCAACTACTCCTCTTATTTCTTTCTCCCGCCTGTCTTTCAGTGGGAGGTTTTAAACTCAGTGGGAGGTTTGTCATTGTGTTTTATCCATGTTCCTCTTCTCAATCAGATGGCTGGCATTTACCTAAGGTAGCAGTGGGAGGGAATTTGGCAGATGTTGTTTACGCCAACAGAAATTCAGCAACTCATTTCACTGCCAACCTTTGTTCCCCCTCCAGTGAAAGCTCACCAGGTGGCCTTAAAGCCTCTAAAACTTCCAGTTTCCCATAAGACTGAAGAACTAATTGCCAGTGTTTTATTCACCATCAAATAAAAAATCCATTTCTTTAGTCATAACTTCTACTCGCTGTCTACAAGAAGGGTTATTATACAGTGGAATAACCATCACGCTAATAGGACAGTGATCTGACAAGGCTTGAGTTCCAATTTCTCATTCACTGATTCGATCAAAAACTCCCCTAGGCCTAGATAATAAAAAAAACTCACTCCTGGAGAAGGACTGATGAGGGTGGGGTGATTTTATTTTTTTATTTTTTTCATCAGCAGTTAGCTACATTCACATCTCGACTCAGCTCTCTGTATAGATTCTTTGGCTTGCTCACCATTCCCCCCACGGGGCCTGCTTAACTGCAAAATACATAACATCACTAAAGAAGTTAAACCCTTTGGTTTACTATTCTCTTAAGGTCTGGAAGGATACTTTGCAGTTTTCCTTGAAGAAAGGATTTGTTCTCTCTGCTGTTGCCTGCCTCTGGGAATGGTGACTTTATCCAAAGGAGTAGCATCTCTGTCTTTAATATATGGAAAGCTAGGGGCAATAAGGTTATTGAAGACATATTTCAAGAATGTATAAGCAACAGTTTGATCTCCCAAAGGAGCCCTTTTTTGGGCATTTGCAAATAGCCGACACAATAGCCCTTTTTTTTTTAAATTTCATTGATCGGAAACGTAAATTAACCGTGCCTTTAGGTGGAGACCGGACAAACTGAACAACCGATGACCAACATTTCCACCCCCAGAGAACCCCGCTGGCATTACTAAGGCTGCGTACAGACTGCCTGGGTCAGCTGTCCGACGTTCCTGCAAGAACTTTCCAATTATTTTGGACGGGGATAGTGCATTAAGGCTGCGGCGGGGGTTGGCGCAGGGCGACACGCAAAAAGATGCCTGTGGCGAAAGGTTGAGACCGACTCATCTTGTGAAGAAAAGCAAATCCACGTCACGCTGCGTTGGCCTGTCATGTAACTGGAGATCAGACTTGTTGTGTTTTGAGCTGTGGTTTGAGGCGGTGTGAGTGTCCCGTACAGGAAACAGGAAACAGGAAACATCACGGCCTCTATTGCTGCCACAGGAAAGCTTTAAAACAGCAAAGACAAGCACTGACCTGCCCGTGAGTTTGTGTAATAGCTGAATGTTTCCTGCAACAACAAAGCATGCGCTATGTCTCACTCGTGTCTTTTCTTTCTCTCTTTCTCCTGTGAAATAAAGCTGTGGTAAAGTGCAGTCAGAGATCTATGAATGATCTGACTGAAAACATTAATTGTGAAATATAAAGTCTACTTGTGCTTTATGGGCAGGGGGGTTTAAGAACACAAAAGGATGTCATACAAATGGGCCATTCTTTGACACTCCCTCCGCTGTACCACCCTGCAGAAAATCGCTTGGTGTGAATGCCCCGTAACAGCTGAAGCCGCTTCATCTGTGCTCGGATGCAATGAATATCACAGGTTTTCTCAAATGCTAAACGACAGGGGTCACAACTGAAATCATGTGTGCAAAACTCTAACTACAGTCTGCCCTACCAACAGTCACCTGAACTAAACAGTTCACATCAGCTGCAAAACTCATTCATAGCGACACAACTCTTAACATACGTCTCAAAACAGGCTCAGTGCATCACACACTATGAACAACTCTCACACACTGTCACTCAGAACACACTGAGAGTAAAAACACTAGCATCAAACACCAAGAGACAGAAATTACTAACTTTACAGTTAGAACAAATTAAGTGACTACACACTGTTCAATAGTTTCTTTAAAGAAAATATATAGATTTTACAATATACCAATTTTTACATAAGGTAAACAAGAAGGAATGAATATCAGCAGTTTGCTTACAGTTTTTTTTTAGACTACTAAACCACAGTGGGCACAACTGGAGTCACATGTGCAAGACTCTAACTACAGTCTGCACTGCAGCAGGTCATGTAGTCCAGTTCATTTTTCATTGCTAGAACACAATTTTCAAAACTCTACACACTTAGCCCATGGCTTTATCCACAATGTGCACAACTATCTACAGCACTTTGTTCTGTTAAAACTGTTAACCACACATTCAAAACAGAATAGATCTCAGTCTGGGGCCCATCAAACACTGATGATTGCAATTTTAGCTTTCATTTGAATAAAGTGCTGTAAATCCACGGTGTTGTGCACATTGTGGCTAAGTGTGTAGAGTTTTGAAAACTGTGTTCAAGCAATGAAAAAATGAACTAGAGTTTGGTTCACATGAACTGCCGCAGTGCAGACTGTAGTTAGAGTTTTGCACACGTGGCTTCAGTTGTGCCCACTGTGGTTTATCAATAAAAAAATGATATTGTACAGATAAAGCTGCCTCACAGTGCACAACACAAAACAGATCCATGTGTTATTTTCGTTTCTCTGTCTTTTCCTAACTGACCCCTGTTCTGTTTGTTTTGCCTGGTCTTCCCCCCACAGGTTCCAGTGGCCTCAGTTGCCCGAATACTTCAAGTTAGTTTTTTAATCCCTCTTGTGTTTTACTGATATTTCCTCCATCCCCACCTCCTTCCCTTTCTTTTTACATGGCACCCATTTGAACTAGAACCCTCTTATTAAACTCCATATACTTCCCTCATGGTCTGTCCATGTCATTAAAACTAAGATTTGAAATAAAATACAGTAGAAAGACATTAAAAATATAGATATATAGAAACAATTGTCAGTGTAAGATGCTGTAGGTACTCTTAACACCCCAACCACCAGTGTGGCACTTTCACACTCACTTATGGCTTAATGGGATTTCTTTAACCAATCAGCATGCTTGTTCACCGGTGTGGTTATGGCATGCTGTTGAAGAGCTGCATAGTCATACGTCATCTCTCTTCTCAGCACACAGCACCCTCACTGTCACCCCATAACACTCTGACCAGTTAGCTCTGAGCCTTCAACATGCATCTACACTCTGGTGCGTGCGTGTGTGCGTGCCTGCGTGCGTGTGTGCGTGTGTGAAATTTTACCAGACACTCTATAGATCACCATTGTATTTTGGCTGTTGAGTGAAGCAAATCTACCAGACACTATTTTACCAGTTGATGTTAGTTGATGGTGCTAATTTTTGACCCTTTGTGTGTGTGTGTGTGTGTGTGTGTGTGTGTGTGTGTGTGTGTGTGTGTGTGTGTGTGTGTGTGTGTGTGATGGACTGTACTTACTGCTCCACCTCTCCCTGCAGGGATGAGGGAACATCCTCCCATCGCTGTCTGTGACCTGGCCGACTACATAGAGAGACTCAAGGCCAATGACGGTCTGCGCTTCTCTCAGGAGTACGAGGTAACTTCCTGCTCTCATACATGGTGTGGAAGAAAGGTTCTCTCAGGTCCAATTCAGTGACCAAGGCAAAAAAAAATACTTTGTTTTAATACTTAGCTAGACTTTCCTGCTCACCACTCACCATGGCTCTAAGTATATTTTATTATTGGTATTTATATTTTTCCATTCCGAGTACTTATTTAAACTATGTTTAGACTCAATATCATCTATACTATGGTTACTTACTTTTGCCATATATTATTCTATTTAATTCCATGTCACTTATTCACTTACACTGCAATATTTTCTGTAGTATGGCCACTTAACTTTACTTAACAATATATTTTATATAATGCCACTTTACATTCATTCAGTACTTTTTGCAAATTGTCTGTTGTTTGCCTGTTGTTTGTTGGTTTGTTGTTGTTGTTTTTTTACTGTAGAAAGGAATTTCCCCATTGTGGGATGAATAAAGTATTATCTAATCTAATCCAAAAAGCGGACAGACTAACTATATATATCAGGTTAAAACGAAGCTGAGCTCTATTGCAAGTCAGCTCAGCTTTTACCATGCTGTATCCATAATGTCAGATAGATATTTTTCAATTGGATGCACAAACCAAAGAGAGACTAGCTGTGTTTCTACATAATCCCATCTCAGAATGAAAACCCAGAAAGAAGCATATTGTGGATGTGTGCAATTATACGTGCAGCTCAATCAGTCTACTGTTACCGCTACACTGGCACTGAAAGTGACCACCCATGCAAGCCACGTCTTCAGTCAAGCTAACTGTATCTCCATATAACCATCTTCATGGTCAAACCATGTCATTTCATTTAAACACTTTTTCAGATGATGGTATCTTGTGCAGCGTTACAATGTCTGCTCTGCCATGAAAACTATGAATTACCCTACAGGTTTAATTTTCGTGTTACTTAGTGATATTGGAAACTGCTTTTTGTTTCAGTCAGGCCAGGGATACATATTTTTTTCCCATTCCCATGCATCTGTAAAATCAATATTCTATTTTCGCACTAAAATACCTCACATATTCCAGGCCTGATGTTTCTACTCATGTATTGAGCTGGCTCACCGTTACAGAGTTAAAGTTCAGCATTGGTTATTTTTAAAAGGATACTGCTAAGTATGCATAAATCTCTACCTCCTTTCCAAAAATAATATGTATTACCCACTGTCTTTACCTACTGTAAAAGCCAGTGAGGGATTATGGCTTGTTGATGTCCTACAATGGAAGGTAATTTGCATTTAAAGTGGTGAATTTCCAGCGGATAAACCAGGACAGATGGGTGCACTGTTTATGTACCCTAGAAGGAAGAGGGCATATAAATTATGAAACAGCAGCTGCATCAACTTTTCTACCTTTCCAAGTTTTTTTTTCTTACCCAATATGGTAAAATGGAGGGAACTTTGTGGAGACAGGTTGTTGTGTTTGCCAAACAAGATAACATTCAGTTCAGTTTAGAATATTTTGGTAAGCCTTTCTTAGAGTAAAATATGTTGAAATATTTGGCTGAAAAATATAAAATGTTGGGTATTGGATGATACTAAGCCACGTATCCAATGACAGGGGTGCTGACTTGTATTTACTAGTCTAATAATTAAATGATTGCCTGATTATTATTACATACTGTTGTTTTGTAAACCAAAAAACACACCAGACACTGCTGTCCCAATGGCGGTGCCTTAAGATTCTGCCCATCAATGTTGCAAGAAGTATCGGTGACAAGGCATAACCCTGCAGAGTCCAGCACCCACTGAGAACAGGCTTGACTTCATGCCAAGAATACAGACTCAACTCTCGTCCCTCTTAGACAAGGACTGGATGCCTCATAGCAACAGTCCCAGACCCTTTATTCTCACAGCACTCTCCACAAGACACCCTAAGAGACACTGTGATATGCCATCTCCAAAAAAACACATGACATAGACTGGGAGTTCTTACCCAAGGTACGAACCGGTTGCTTCGGGTGTCTTCCATCTGAATATTTGCTCTTTGTTTCTGCTAGTAATCAGGAATTAATGATGGCCAAAGGAAGCCTCATGAATCTTCATGAACCATTTTATTTATTTTCTGAGCCCACCAGATGGTGCTCTTGGTTTAAAGAAAAAGGCTCAAAGAATGGCAATTCAGTGTGTTTTCAACCCTTTGTTGGACAAAGAGCGCCATCTAGTGTGCTGCGAAAATGAAGATTGTTGGCCATCACTATTAAGAATGAAACCAAAAATCACAGCAGCTGATGTGGAATCTGATACCGTAGGATTCAATAAAGTCTGATCTGGAGATTGGGGATGGCCGAGGCACTAGGTCTCTCCCTCACACACACACACACACACACACACACACACACACACACACACACACACACTGTAATTAATCAAAGGCCTCAAAAAACTATCTCAATGTAACATCTCACAGTTCCAGACTTAACTAGAGGTTACTGCTTATCTATGGTGCAAGGTTATTAATTAAATAAAAAATAAAAAAAAATCTGGATATCTTAGCAAGCGTGAACACAAGCACAACCCATTGCAATGATCTGGCTCACATTGTCACACACACACACACACACACACACACACACACACACACATACACACACTTAGACATAGACAGACTTAGAAAGACTTTATTGTCAATTAACTGCACATTCACATATACAGTTGAGCGAGATTTTATTGCAAGGCTCCAAAAAAAGAAAAGGAAACAGAATAAATAGTATGTATAAGTAAGTATAAAAAGTATGTGCAATATAAAAACTAAAAATGTATTTATTATTATTATTATTATTATCATAAGATGATTATGACTAGTGCAAAAGCAGCAGGATGCATTACAGTGAAATGAATAATATAAATTTAAAGTTACATTAGTGCAAGTAGGGTTCACAGTGTCCATGTAAAGTGACTAGTGTCGTATGTATGGGGGGGATTATTGGGAGTTCAGGAGTCTTATGATGGGGGATGAAGCTGTTGTGGAACCTGGTTGTTCTGCATTTGAAGCTGCTGAAGCTCTTGCCAGAGGACAGCAGGGAGTACAGTCCATGGTTGGGGTGGGAGGGGTCCTTAGTGATTGACTGAGCCCTGGTCATGGTTGGGGTGGGAGGGGTCCTTAGTGATTGACTGAGCCCTGGTCATGGTTGGGGTGGGAGGGGTCCTTAGTGATTGAGCCCTGGTCAGGCAGCGTCTCCGAGCAGTGTCATGGATGGAAGGAGGTGCTGTCCCGGGGATTTTCTCCGCTGTCCACCCCACTCCCTCTACACGTTTCCAGTCTGAGGCGCTGCAGGCCCCAGACCAGACAGAGATGCAGCTGGTCAGTATGCTCTCTATTGTCCCTCTGTAGAAAGTGATGTGGGGGGTTTGCTCTTCTCATCCGACGTAGAAAGTGCAGACGCTGCTGTGCTCCCACCAGAGCAGAGGTGTGGAGGGACCAGTTCAAAGTGTCACACTCACACATACACGCACAGACACATACACGCGCACACACACACACACATACATACACGCACACACTCACACACACTCATTGTATGTCCTCCTGTGTCCTGTTGCATCGGCGCTACGAGCCATTAGTCTATAGTAAGAGCAGCAGGCCTTGAAATGAAAAGCTCATAATGGCTGCATTTAAAATGAGACCCGCCATAGGATCTTACAGCTTGTTACATCTGATGTATGAGTTTGGGGACTACTTGAGACCACTTCATACACTCCATATATAACAGTAATTCTTTTCATCACATAATAATGATTACATCCATTTATTAGCCATATCAAATGCGTAAAAGCTGGTTTGCACTAGTAAAACTTAGTTTGGGCTGTTAACTGAGCCTCACCTCTGCATTGGCAAGGATTACTGCTGTTATTAATATCTGTTTGAGCAATATAACACTCAAGGGTGGGATTTAATATCAGTATTGGCGCTACAGTGATGCGGCTAGGCCTTCGCCGAAGTAAGCATCACTTCCAACTTCCAATAATATGATATTAAATCAAACCCTCGAATGTAGTATTGCAATTATACAACGGTTACCAACAAAATAAAAGTTGTACTCAAACTGTATTCGTATTGCGGCGCAATATGCTCTCAAAATAAAATAAACTGAATAAATACCGCCCATAAAAAAACAACACATTCTCAGTCCTATCGTGTCAAAAAGCAGTGCTTGGTCAGGTGCCTTTGGCATTTTGACGACACTAATTTCTGAACATATCCATACTGAGAAATCCAGAGAGAGCTGTGTGGAGCTGATAGTCTTAATTAGCTTTGTATCAACTCATTTGGCAATGGCTTGAATGTAACGGACGTTCATTATTTAAAACAATGTTACGCATTAAAGCTGTTGCGCCATGCCGGCACAGCTGACGTGATCCAACCATTTCAGTGTGTTCCCCTGTGGTTCCTGATTTATGTTCCTGAATACAAATGTTTAATAAGCTGTTTTTGATATCAATATTTTGAGTGATGAGCATGGTGTGCTCTTGATGTGCCGTCATGCTGATAAGAACACTTTCTAACGTCTAGTTGACCAATTAGATCCACTTGAGGATCGATAACTGTCTCTTTACAAATATGCTCATTGGGCCAATGCAATGGCAAATACATATCTCACAAACACAATGAATTCATTCAATTCAATTCAGTTTTATACATAGTATCAAATCATAACACAAGTTATCTCCAGACACTTTACAGAGGAGGACCACACTCTATAAAGGACCCAACAATTCCAGTAATTCCCCCAAAAGTGACCATTTAGTGCAACAATGGCAAGGTAAAACTTCCTTTTAGGCAGAAACCTCGGACAGACCCAGGCTGCTGCTGCCAGTTTGGACACAGAGACACTAATACAGATATACAGATATACAGATATAGAGAAATATGATTCATAATAGTTATACCAGTTTGTGTGATGAACCATGATGACAAAGCATTTAAAACAGGAGTGGCATGTTTATATCATCCTCAGTGCTGCCAAATGATTTAAATATTGAATCGTGATTAATCGCATCAATGTCAGTTTTATTCAAAATGTTCCTTGATTTTCTTTTTGTCCCATTATTTTTTTTCTCATTTCTTAATGCTCTTATTAACATAGAAAAGTGGATTGGCTCACTTTGTGTAAATGTTTTTTTTAAAACAACGTTGGCATATGGCCTACTGTAGTGTTCAAGACCCCCCCGCCCCAGCATATAGCCTACTGTAGTTTTCAAGACCCCCCCCAGTATATAGCCTACTGTAGTGTTTAAGACCCCCCAGCATATAGCCTACTGTATTGTTCAAGACCCCCCCTCCCAGCATATAGCCTACTGTAATGTTCAAGACCCCCCAGCATATAGCCTACTGTAGTGTTTAAGACCCCCCCCAGCATAGAGCCTACTGTAGTGTTCAATTTCACACGTCACATTCTCACTTGGAGCAAATAATCTCTCACACAATGTAACACTGTCCATCAATAAAAGGGTGGGAAAAAAAACTCTGACGAGGGGGTGGGGGGGAGAATTGGCATCAGCTGTGTGCTTGTCCATCAATCCATGGTATTACAGACTGGCCGTGATGCAACGACAACGCACACAGATCACTTTGGTCTCGTCAATGGAACATTTGGCAACTTTTAAAAAGTCTTATCGGCGTCCATTTCGGTGTCTCGCGCTCGCCATCCACTCAAAACGTAACGTTACAACTCTTTGGCTGGCTCGCAAGCCCAAACGGCGTGTGTGCGGCGTGCCTTTTGTCTTGTTTCCGGTCTAGCTAGACCCGGTGTGGTGGTGTAGTTTTTCTAACGTTACTAGTTGTTGCAACAGCATGTGAAAAAACTACAAAAATTGCTAGGCCAAAAAGAACGTTAATCTTGTGATAAAAAAATTGACCCTGTTAAAATGGGTTTGCGTTAACGCCGTTTTATAGCGCGTTTAACTGACAACACTAAACATCCTTAATACTCGCCAATGGTCTGGAAATTACATCTGCGAAATTTCCGGCGGAAACAGAGAAATCCTGAAAGTAGATGGATGTAGACTAGTATACACTAGATGCAAACACTGGAAGTTACAGAAAGCATCAGATAAAAATCACCATAGTTTGTATATTTATTAGTAAGTATACATGTATTTTGTTTAATTTTAACAACACTCAGCAAAGTGAATGTGATTCTCATCTGACAGGGTGAAATAGATAAGATGTAAGATGTAAAATATATGAAAAGGGGTGCAGCCAATTGAGAGCCAACACAGACTCCTGTAACATGTATTAGACATAAGTGAGTTATTATTCTTAACTCAGTGAATGTGGCAGCGGGCGCTGAGTGTGAACCTGACTCTACCATACACAAATCCACATGCTTCATGCCCGACTATTCCTCTCTGCTGTGTTTACCTGCATTGTTTTTTTGTTGGTGGAACTGCAGCTCCGTGAGTGTGATTACACTGACACACTGGGTAACCGATCTCCGCGTCGGTGGAGCACATTAGCAGTAATGTGAGTGGTTTGTCAGTGCAGCACGGTGGAAGCCTTACCTAACAGGCTGTTAAATAAGATGTGCATTCAACCTCTTTCTCCATTGTCATTATTATCAGTTGTAGACTGGGTGGGCTGAGCCACCGCCCAGCCAGCCAGTCAGGAGTAAAGGACCAGGATATTAGAGTCCTTGTCGCAGCTTCATTTTGCCTGTGAATATGTGTGTGTGTGTGTGTGTGTGTGTGTATGTGTGTGTGTGTGTATACGGATATGGGTTTGTTTTCCAGATGATTCAAGATAAGTAGGAGTGTGAAACGTCAATCATGAAAAACAATCCTCAGCATGTTATTATTCAGCTAAACCTCCGCCTGCATTCACAGCCAGCAATCGCTGGGAGACCAATGTTGGGGATTAGGAAGGAAAAGATTCAAATATTAGCAATTCATCAAAGATGTTTTATTAATATTAACAAAGTTGTGAAGATTGTGTATTAAAGGTGCCCTGCCACACAAAACCGTTTTTACTTGCATTATTTGAACTATGTTAGATCCAAATGTGTTTGTGTTATGTGGTGAATGTGAAAATGAACTGCTACCTCCTCTGTCAGCTCTAATCACTGAAAAGAAATAGGAGGAGAAATCTGGCCAATCACAAAGGCTGGTCAGTCTGATGTCTTGTTGCCTGAGCTCATTACTATTCATGAGCTCAACCAGTTGCATTGGGTAAAGGATGCTGATAACCAGGCTCTCATTGACTTGCTGTTAGCCAATCAGAGTCGAGCAGCGTAGCTCGTTGAATATTAATGAGAACTGGCACAAATGGAGTCTTCCTGCAGGCTTTCTACCACGCTTGAATGGCTTGAAACAAGGTACCCAAGGCATTTCTTCCACAAAAAATGTTACAGAGTCCACGGTAGAACTTCAGACATTACCACAAAGTAATGATACACGTGTACCTTTAAAAGGCACCTTTAATAACGTTACCAAATTGACAATCATAACGGGGCACCACCCTGGAATCAGGGACCAATACCTGAACTGTGAAAACAGTCTTGTAGACAGTCATCTCTTTAAAATTACAGATCTTAATTAATTAAATTATTTTATCTCATATGTATAAAGTGAACTTTATTAAATTAAATTGACTTATTAAATTCGAGCACTTGTTCAACCAGCTGGTATTACAACATATACACAAATAATCACAAACTCTGCTCTTTAAAGTATTATAGAATTCAATTAACAAATTATCAATTGTCAATCAATAGTTCTTCAATCTAGAAACCTATTGCCTACAACAAAGGCAAAAACAAGCAAACATGCGGTGTGTGTGTATGTGTGAGAAAAATGGAGACGGGGAGATCACGTGGGTTGCAAAGCCACGCGAGATGTAAGGCTCTTTGTAGTTTTAGCGCAAAATCCGCTACTTGAGGAAATAACACAAACAGGCTATTTAACCCCAAGATGGCGGGTAGTGAAACTGATTTGCAATACCATGTGACTTTGGGGTAGCCGTCAGCTGATCTGTGTATATGTGTGCGCATGTGTTAGGTTAGTGTGTAAAGCAGGCACGGCGTCATGGGTGGGCCTGACGGGCCTAGGCCCACCCACTTTTCATCAGGCCCACCCAAAAAAAAATCATTAAAAAAAAAATAATAATATATTTTAATTATAAATAATTATTAAAAAATGGCAAAATATCTCATAATGTGTGCTAAAATAGTCTAAATCTTAAATAGTTTTTAACTTAATTTTAAAAAGTTGTCTATTTTGATGTTTCTGCGCAAGTTCAGCAGACGCTGAGACGGTGAGCTGGTCAGTAGCGGGTATGCTAAGCTCAGTTGATCTGAAAAGTGTGATTTCCAGTTAAAGACAATGTCGCAGCAGTCATTGTTTAGGTACCTGAAACGTAAACGAACGGTTTCGAGTCATCACGGCAACCAGAAGATGATGGAGAGTTGAGATCAACAACGTCTGTCACATCTTCGTCTCTGCCCCCAGGATGCTAGCGCGGCTAGCATGGACAACGCGCAAGCGCGTCAGCGCGGCAAGCGCGACCACCGCCGTTGCTGGTGCCTCGCGAGTGGAAGATAGTCCTGTGGATTTGTCTTCCGTGGATCAGCCCGCAACTCAACCAGTGCTTAAGTATCCGGTCACAGTGATAGGTGACAAAGAAAGGAGTTTCTCCACAAACTGGTACAGCAGATACAGTTTCCTTGAGTACAGCATTAGGAAGGATGCAGTATTCTGTAAGATGTGCAGGCACTTTGGTGAGCGGGGCAGGGAGGAGAAGTTCAGCCAGATTGGATACCGGGACTGGAAGCACCTCAACCACGCTTGTTTAAAGCACCAAAATAGCAAATCGCACAGGTTTGCACTGGATAAATTTAATAATTACAGGCTGTCAATGTCTGAGCGTGGCTCTGTCATCCATCAACTCAACAACACAGATGGCAGACAGAGTTTGTTTGTATTTGTAGGCTACATGTTGAAAGTTAGTAACATAGCAGAGAGAAAAAGAGGAAATGAGTCGTTCGCTTATTCTAGGCCTATTTTAGCGAGTTTAATTGTGTATCACGAGGGGAAAACAGTAAGGAATGTGAAGGCTACTCTGTCTGTATTGAGATATACAAAATAATCGATTCATAACCCGTTACAAATCTACAGGCGCATTTCTATTTCTATATCAGCTTGTTACTGTTGTTCTTTTTCCTCCTGGGTTTTTCTTGTTATGGACGCTATGTCTGTTCTTAATGTGATTTATTTCCTTTTGTTAAATATGTTTATAACATGAATCACACTAAAGTAACAGTTTGTCTCTTTCGGAAATAACTTGAGTCTTGTTTTACACGACAGATGACGTCAATGACCAAGTTCTGTGCCGGTGTATTGAATGAAACTGTCGGCCTGTGTTGTTGATCTGTATTGTTGAAAACTTAAAAACAATTAAACAGAATTGTGAAATATTCGGCCTCCTGTTATACGAGCAGAACTAAATTATGTTTTGGGAAATATTAAATGCCTGACCATTGTGACAGTCTGAGGTCTATAGAGCGTTGCGGTATAGCGCAGCCAGGTACGGTGCGTAATGCCACAGCGCTCTTCTTTGGTCAGAACCAAGGAGAGCGAGCGCCGACAGGGCCATCCTAAACGAAACGTTTGTACAATTGTTTTTTACAACATATTTAAAGAGCATCAAGCTATTGAAATCTCTATTATGTTGTTAGCACAGATAATATAACAGTATATTAGTAATTTGTATTAGGTTAAACAGGGATTTGATATCAGGTTTTAATTTAAGGCCCACCCACAATTGGTCTGGCCCATCCAAAACTGGAATCCTGGCGCCGTGCCTGGTGTAAAGAGGACAGAAAAGCATGGCCGGGTTGGCTCAGTTGGTACATCAAGCTCACATTTGCATAGAGGTTTATTCCTCGATGCAGAGACAGCAGTGTAGTATTACAGTTTTAATATACGCTACAGTATCAAACACAAGCTTCAGGCCCTGGTCACAATCATATCAGTAGCAAGACATTTGCAACAGTAGCACTTACTAATTAATAAAACATTCAATGTTGTAACAAGTTGCAGCAATAGCAGTTACTGACATTAATAACACACACCTATATTTCTCTGCCCAGAAACTTAAGCCTCCTTTACTGTGTGTGTTCCCGTTTGTTTGGCCCCATAACAAAACGGATCCGTCTTACTCGTCAGTGATCCCCGGAAAAACCTGGTTTCTCTCCAAAGGCAGTGAAGAACCAGTTCAGTAGACTGTCTGCGTTGTCCGATTGTTTTGTTTTCCATTCTGCAGAGATGAAAAACGGATGCCCACATATTTCAACGGGATCCAAAATAGTTCATTCATCCAGAAACCATTAAATTAGAGTACATGTGTTTGGCTGTGCTTCCAATTTAGTACGGATGTAATGGAGAGCAACAGATTGTCCTCTTCAACAACTTGGCATTGTACTGGGTGACCGATGTTTGTCCTCTTCACCCTCCTGTTGTCCTCGGGTCAAATTTGACCTCTTTAAAGAAATGTCTATATCTGAAAAAAAAAAATGGATTGGATTCAATGCAATGCACTTTCATTCTTCTGATCTTAACTTTTAGTCAAAATAATTCATAATTTCTGCTTTTTTAACTCAAATACTAGGTACAATTCTATATAAATGAACGTTATTGTAAATGCGCTGTATTTATATAGTGCTTCTCTAGTCTTAACGACTACTCAAAGCGCTTTTACATCATACTGGATACATTTACCATTCACACACATTCATACACTGTGGCCAAGGCTGCCGTATAAGGTGCCACCTGCTCATCAGATAAACATGCACACACATTCACACTACGATGTGCTTCGACATGGGACTGCAGGGCCAGAGATTGAACCACCGACCTTCCAATTGGCAGGCAATCGCTCTACCGCTGAGCCACAGCCGCCCCTATTGACCATGAATTCCAAAATGCACTGTAAAACTAGTGGAAAAAGGGACAAAAATGTCAAATTGGACAACACAAGGGCTACAGCTCGAGGTGTTGCAGTGGGTGACAATGAAAAGAGGGTCACCATAGTATTTATATCCCCGGTCACCTGGGCACGGACCCCTGCTGTGTTCAGGGACTCCAGCCAATAGGGAAATCAGAGTTCTTGAAGGTAACATGTAGGTGTAAACTACAACCTCTGTAGTTTTTAATCCTCCGGCCATCTTTCTCATGGAAGCGTGAATTTGTAGGCTTTTACATTTGCATGGAGGCTGCATTCTCTTTGTTTGTAAAGGGTGCTCAGGCCAGATGTGAGCCATGCGATTGCCTTTGTCTCAGAGGTCACATGCTCTGAGATCTCTGTGTTGCAAGATAGTGTTTAATCACACTGCTCGGTTCCCAACACCAATCACCAGGCAGCATATTGAAAACCTGCCCAGCTCTTATCAGGACACACTCCACCAGCACTACAACACAGGCTTGGCTTTCCATCTTGCATACTGCCATGATTTAAAACACAAGAGTACAAAGAAATAAGAATAAAAAAAAAAAACATTAATACAAGAACAATTCACCATCTGTTCTAACGTCATGTCTCTTTGTGTAGAAACCTAAAAAATTAGTAAAAATAAGAACTTCTGCCTTCGGGGTGTCTGTTTGTATTGCTGTAGCTATGGAGAAGAGACTCAAACAAAAGTAGTATGAATTATCGAAGCAAAGAAACAATGAGTGTAGAATAGTTACAAAATGTAAATAACTCAACAAGTCCTCCAAACCATTTGACGGAGACGATATGGGTTGTTTAATTCTACCCTCTGATACGAGACATATTCCACACCCTTTGCCTCTCCACAGCTGTACTCCATGAGGGTGCTTCCAAAAGAGTGCAAGTACATGTTTGTGTCACTTTTGGCTGTATTGAGAAATAAAATCTACCACAAGTCCTAATCTGTTGACTCTTGACATAGTGCTAGTGGTCCACCATCACTTAACCCTAATGTATGCTACTGGGAAACATACATCCAAGGACTATTGTCCCAAAACCTTTGTGAAAATGGAGTTTCCCTTCCTCACTGGATCTGTTCTTTGTTAATACCAGGTACTGAGCTGGAAGGTGAAAGGCTGTAAGGGATTTTAGGAGTGTCCAAACAGCCCTGTGTGTGTGTCCAGGGGAGTTAAAGTTCATCTAGGGCTTTTCTTATTATAGAGCCGCAGGCTGGGGGAGGGATGGATGATGAATTAGTTTGTGTCACATTTATTGGTCTGGACTTTTCGCTCCAAGCTCTGACAGGCTTTAAAAAACCGAAAAGAATATAGGCATTGTTGTAATAAATGGTTACCTGCTCTCCTCTCCCCTCCCACCCTCTGTATGTCAGTCTATTGATCCAGGACAGCAGTTCACCTGGGAGCACTCCAACCTTGAAGTCAGCAAGCCAAAGAACCGCTATGCAAATGTTATTGCCTACGACCACTCCAGGGTCATCCTCACACCTGTGGATGGTAAGAGACACTCAGACGTCTCACTTTACATACTGTAATTCTCACATCGTGGTCGGGCCTTGATTTCCCTCAAACACAGAGAGAACCAGATCTTTATTTAACTTCCCAGTTGTCCTTGGGTTGAATTTGACCCATTTTTAATATCAGCAATGTGAATGTTTTTTTACAAAAATCACACAAAAAATACATGGATACCATACAACGCTCTTTACGTGTACAATTAATGATCATTAAACTACTTCTATTAAATGTTGGGTGTTTTATTCAATTGAATAGCATTTGAAAACAAATTTAAATGATTTTAAAACTATTTTGACTATACTTTGACATACACATGTCTCTGATTATCTACCAACATACATTCCTCTAATATTAGTCTGAATAATTCCTAATTGTTGCTTTTTTAACTGAAAAATTAGGTAAAAATTTCTTACATATGAGGTTTATTGTGCATGGAATTCATAAATAGGTGTCAATCTAGTAATACGTTGGTGTTAGTGGTGTATGTACTGGTGGTAGGGTAAAAGAAAGCATCAAAAACATAAAAAATGTATCTAAAACATCAGAAAATAGTTGTTCAAAGTGCACGGTTGACTGGAAGACAACACAAGGGTTTCTAATATAACGAGACGAACTTTAATTTCTGATTTCCCCTGTCATATACGATGAGTGTATTTCATCCTATTTTAGTAAGAAGCCCCGCTGTTTTCTATAACACTATGAATATGCTTGCTAACTCTGTCCGACTTGTTCCTTCCTGCAGGAGTTCCAGGTAGCGACTACATCAACGCCAACTACATCGATGGCTACAGGAAGCAGAATGCTTACATTGCCACACAGGGGCCGCTGCCGGAGACGCTGAGTGACTTCTGGAGGATGGTGTGGGAGCAGAGGACCTGCACCATCATTATGATGACCCGTCTGGAGGAGAAGTCACGGGTGAGCCTCTCATGTTAATCAAAAATAATACTCTCATGACAATGGCCTTGGTTGACAGTGCATTTATCAAAGAAGAGGCCCAACATGTTTTTAATGAGGACATAAATAAATAGAGCAAGTTTTAGAATTAATAAGGGGTGTAACGATACATCCATCTGGATCGATATATCAATTCATTGAGCCATGATCCAATATTATCGATGCAAGGTGAACTCTCTGAATATCTATACATATTGTGTGTCAGACGCCCCTTTGTTTTACAATGCACTTTATATTTAAGTGGCTTGATATAATGTTTAAGTGGCTTAACCTAAATGGGCTTATGTATGTATATGTGTGCAAAATATCCCATGTGCCATTATTACATCTGTGCATAATTTTCATTTGTGCAATTTTCATAAGTGCAATTTTACTCATTCACGTGCAATTATTGTTCTTACCCACTAGTCTATCCAAAAATATATCATCATCTTCAGCAACTCTTGCTGTGACTATTAATTTAAAAAGTTAAGAGCTAAGTTATAATTTCTTAGCAACTACTTAACTACTACTTAGAATAATGGTTGTCCATTTTAACACAATAGGACATAAAGTAACAAAATACAAATGGGCTGGGCTGTATGGAGAAAATCAGATATCATGATATTTCTGACCAAATGCATCGATATCGATATTGTGACGATTTTGTAGAATTCACAGCTTTCCAAAAAATATTTTTTTACAATGAGATTTTAAATAAATAATAATCAATGATGTGGTAAACAGTTTCAAATGAAATTATAGAGAAAAAAGGAAAACTATTTCAGCCATGTACTGATAATATTTACATGCATGCACAAAAATAGTGTGATGTTAAACCAAATCTGCAATTCTTCAATATTCCCTCAACAATGAGTTAGTATGTGTATGTTAATATCAATCGAGACAACGTAATTGCATATCACGATATCTCGATATATGATTTCATCACAATATGATTCCATTGAAAGACGATAAATTATGGAAGTAAATCTGTTTATTAAATTTTGAAATCAAAAAGCCATTGAATTTCTAGCACTGAATATTTATGCATTGAAATGATGTATGTATGTATGAATTGTTTTCATTTTTTCAGCGATTCACTTTCACCTTTATTTTTCTAAGTTCATAACTTTAGAATCCAAAATTCAACATGAAAAAATTACATATACCAAATTCAGATGCAAAATGTAACGTTTAAAATTAAACCAATATATTTTCAACATGCTCAAAAAGGCCAAATTCAGCTGCAACATGTAATTTTAAAAATTCAGTGTTAACATCCGGGAACCCAAGGATGTAAGAATCTATTCTAGATCGGGGGTTTGCCATAGCAGCTGCAGCAAACAACCCGAAACCTTTTACCATTTGCGTCTGCTATTTCACCACTAAATTCACTTTTGAGACTTTTCTTATGCAAGAAATCAACTGTGCAGAGTTCTGATATGTGCATTTTTACGAACATTTATGGCCAATTACACATTTGCTCCAATGTTGTCGGACTTGATAAGCTCCAGTCTGATGTGACAGCCAGCTGGTGGCTGCTGGGATCCCTCGCTCGAAGGCCGACCAGTGATGCTAATTTAAAAAGTTAAGAGCTACAAGTTATAACTATTGTCAGAATGAGGGCCGTCTATTCTAACACAAAAGGACGTACTGTACATTATCATATTGAATTATTGCCCAACCCTAAGTACACAGATGCAACAATGACAGAGCCCCGTACATCAGTGAACTGATCTGCTCTGTAGTGCACCAGTTCCAGTGGTGCAGATGAGCTTAGCTCAGCAACATCATCACCCTGCTGCTGGACATGAGGTATGAGGCATTCACAGCCAGTCACATGGCAGATGAGTGCTAGCAGGGCAGGGACAAGTTGTCATATGAGTAATGATTGCAGCCCTGTTTCACACAGTTAATAACTCCACAACCAAGGGGCAGAACTGAGTGCCACAGCAGTGAGCCATTATTATTTGTGACAGAGACCATCAGCCCTCTGCCAGAGCCAGTAACACCTGTCTGTGGTTCAACTAGAGGTGCATCATATATTAGATGATATATAACCTGTGGCTGAGGCAATGGCTGCCGCTGGATAACCAAACACGGCCAGTGTGTCCACTGTTTCTCCTGATGTGAGGCACTCTTGCATTGCAGTGTACATGTCCCTATGACAATGCAGATATGCAAAAGTAATGTGATTACTTTTTAAAGACAATTTTTAAAGCGTTTTTTTTATATTAATGTCCGTTACATTTAAGCCATTTGACTTTATGGAAAGCTAATGAACGCTATCAGCTCCACAAAACTCTCTCACAGAAGGCTTGTATCATGCGGATACACAGACAGTTTTGTTGTCATTACTTAGAATTCCTCATTCCTCCTCTTTTTAATTTAAGTCTACATTTTCAGCAGTCATCAAAAAGACTATATATTCATATATCGTCTACAATTTTGGATATTGTAATATGGTGATATGACACAAGTCTTTTCCTGGTGTCCAATACCGCGTAATGTATTAAGTAGTTTATTTTATTATTATTATGTTCTTTTTCCGTACTGACAGAGTTACAAACTAGATAAGATAAGACAGTTATTTGGCATCTGTTCTGTTTTGTGTTCTTGTTTCACAAAGAGTTTTCACCTGAGCCAGGCCGTACGACAAAGGAACCATATCACATCCATACAGGGATAGTACAGCTGTTCAAATATAATATGTACTGTATATATGTATTTTTTAACCTACTGATATCGGATCAGTACACAGTATCGTCCGACACTCAGGTTCAGGTATCAGAATTCGTATCGCCGTATCTAGAAGAAAACAATGGTATCGGAACAACTCTAGTTGTGTTGAATCAATTTTTCACCAACTATCTGACACTCACACTATCTTGACACAAGACATGGGTCCAGATATTGTTCCAGCATTGCAGTTCTACGGTGGCCAACAGGGGCAAACACCCTGCAACTTCAAAAAACACACACAACTTCATTCATTTGACAACACATGCATATACACACAACACAACCAAATGCATAAACACAAAAGAAGTTCTGTTGTGTAATCTGGATGCAGCATTTTTTGTTGCATTTGTTTTCGTGGTTTGTGTGCTTTTCTTTTTGCATCATTTTTTATTTGCATCGCGTTCATGCTTTTGGTTGTGTTGTGTGTATATGCAGCACCTTTGCTGAATGCTGCGCATGTGTTGTCAAATTAATGAAGTTGTTTTCTTAATTTGCTTGTGTTTTGTCTATTTGCGTGTGTTTTCTGTAGCTGCAGGGCGTTTGCCCCTGTCGGCCACCGTACAGTGCTGGTTTCTATAGCTGATCATTTACAACACCATAAACAAACAGCTGCCACATTTTCCACTAAAACATTAAAATAAATAAAATCTCTACTACAACTTAATTATTGTTACTGCTGCTGCCTTAAAGCAACTACTCTCATGTTGTAGTTGTAATCCTTACCCACCTGGAAAACCTGCACTTGAATGATAGCCACAAGCCACAAGCAAGTAAAAGTGTGAAATATATGAAATGGAAAAATCAATCTTGTATAAGAACTGCAATGATAACTGGTATCAGCAGGAGCAGTAATCACAGTCAATCAGCTGGTCTGTCAAGGTTTAGGATGACCGGCAGGCAGGCATTTTAGCTTGCCGAGGCCTCATATTAGCTTTGGCTGAACTTTTGAATACATTTTTGTGCATAAAAAAAATGTGTCCCCAATTTCTTACTGTGCAGTCACACTATGAAGCAATCCTGATTACAGCAATCATGAACTCTTTTAACATATACATGGTCAGTGGTGAAGTGAAGTCTTTGTAGGTGGATAGGAGGATACACAGTAGGGGTGTTGAAATGAATCATTGCATCATTGCATCATTGCATCGTTGCCTTGTGATGCAGACCTGGACGATTCTGCATCAATGCAGTGATAGACCATAAACCATAAAGATTATTGCCTTATTTTCTGGTTGCTGCTTTTTTAGTTTTTGCCTTTTGTCTGCTGGGTTCAGATTCAATACAATAAAGAGGGGAGTTCATATATATACTACTGTGTGTGTGTGTGTGTGTCTATATATATATATATATATATATATATATATATATATATATATATATATATATATATATATATATATATATATATATATATAAAAATCCCCTCTCACCCCTTGTGGGGTGGTATGTGTCATCCTCAAGCTTGGGTCCTCTACCAGAGGCCTGGGAGTTTGAGGGTTCTGCGCAGTATCTTAGCTGTTCCTAGGACTGCACTCTTCTGGACAGAGACCTCTGATGTTTTACCTGGAATCTGCTGTAGCCACTCTCCCAGTTTGGGGGTCACAGCCCCCAGTGCTCCGATTACCACCACTAGCACCACTGTTGCTCTTACTTTCCACATATTTTCTAGCTCCTCTTTCAGCCCTTGGTATTTCTCAAGCTTCTCGTGTTCCTTCTTCTTGATGTTGCTGTTGCTTGGGATTGCCACATCTATCACTACTGCCTTCTTCTGCTGTTTGTCGATCAACACAATGTCTGGTTGGTTAGCCATCACCAGTTTGTCGGTCTGGATCTTGAAGTCCCACAGGATCTTAGCTCGGTCATTCTCGACTACCTTAGGAGGTGTCTTCCATTTTGACCTTGGGACTTCCAGCCCATACTCGTGGCAGATGTTCCTGTACACTATGACAGCTACCTGGTTATGGCGTTCCATGTACGCTCTTCCTGCCTGCATCTTACACCCTGCTGTTATGTGCTGTACTGTCTCAGGGGCTTCCTTGCACAGTCTGCACCTGGGGTCCTGCTTGGTGTGGTAGACCACAGCCTCTATTGATCTTGTACTGAGTGCCTGCTCTTGTGCTGCCATGATTAGAGCCTCTGTGCTGTCCTTCAGTCCAGCCTTTGCCAGCCACTGGTAGGATTTCTTGATATCAGCCACTTCTTCTATTTGTCTGTGGTACACGCCGTGCAGCGGCTTGTCCCTCCATGACGGTTCTTCATCTTCCTTGTCCTCACCTTCGGGTTTCTGCTGCCTGAGGTATTCACTAAGCCCTTCATCTTTGGGGGCCATCTTTCTGATGTACTTCTGGATCTTCGTTGTTTCATCCTGGACAGTGGTCTTGACACTCACTAGCCCTCGGCCTCCCTTGCTACGCTTGGTGTACAGTCAATATATATATATATATATATATATATATATATATATATATATATATATATATATATATATATGATAATCGTAATCAAATCATGTAATCGTAATCAAATTGTGACACCAGTGAAGATTCACACCCCTAATACATGGGCTAATGCCTGCATGAGTACTTGAGTACTTGAGCTACTTTTACCTATTAGTGACATTTTACTACAATAACTTTACTTTTTTTAAATTTTTTAATTTTACTTCACCATTAGACCATATATTATATACCTAAAATAGATGTATTTTAAACTCAGTAAAGCGCTGTAACGTGAACGGTCTATAGTACCATAGAACGATAAAATCTGAGCAGCAGTTGCTGGTTGTATCTACAGAGCTCCGGGCCGCCGGCTACCAGCAGCAGTTGTTTAGCCGCCAATAGGTGACTGTGAGCCAGGTCCAGGCACCGCCAGATGACCGGCCTTTCAGGGGCCGTGGTAGTGAAGTTTAGCCTGAAAAAGTGTTATGCAGTGCTGACAGTTAAAAAGATTGTGGTAAAAACCCTCCCGAGGGAAGAACAAGCTTTACTGGGAGAAAGTATTTTGTTTTCCCCGCAAAGTGAACTCTGCTCCCCTGCTTGAAAGCACTGTGTTTTATGTTGACACCATGTTATTTCACGCTATTTCATTCTGAGATAATGTTCCATTGAATATTGAAGTTCATAAGTTCATGCCAAGCTTTGGCATGGCTGGCCGAGTTGCATCCGTGGTATTGGAAGGGGGATTTAATTCTTGCATGTTTTCTTTTATTGTGCATGATCAAAAAACATTTTCCCCCCCACCCTTTTTTTTAACAAATTGTACCTTGACTATGACATATAATGTACACATTATGTCATTATGTCTCATCTTCAATTTCTAACATAATGTCAGCATCCATCCACTGACGAAGCTCGCGTGTTGTAGAACAACAACAAAAAAGGAGACATTAGTTCCTTGAGTTTGTCCTTTAAACAGAGCTTCTTTGTTCTTCTCACAGATTACATATGTTTCCCAGAATCGTCACTCTAAGGGCAGGCATTATTCACACAACAACAAGCAGTGGTGAAAAAAGTATTCAGATCCTATACTTAAGCAAAAGTATTAATACCACACTGTAAAACTCAGTAAAAGTCCTGCATTGATGTTACTGAAGTAAAAGTATGTACGTATCATCAGGAAAATGTACTTAAAGTATTAAAAGGAATAGTACTCAATGCAAGAGAATCCTCACATTTTAGAAATGATCCAATCAGTTCTCCGTTAAAAAAATCAAGATATTAGCTATATAAATGAAAATAATATTATATGGGTGTGCAGAGCGTTCAGAATGCCAGGGTCAGCTGCCTTCCAGTGCGGTCGGAAACTTCGAGATTTGTAAAGGATCTGACGGAAAACAGTTTTGTGAAATATAAAGTCTAAATGTGCTACATTGGTGGGTTAAAGAACAAAACAGTACGTCACACAAATTATTTTAAATGACAGTCCCCCCGTCGCACAACCCTTCGGAAAATCGCCAGATCCCTTTTTTTGGCATGAAAAGAAAAAGACTCAAGTAAAGTACAAGTACCTCAACATTTGTACTTAGGCTACATTACTTGAGTAAATGTACTGTACATTCCTCCACTGAAAGCAAGAGGTAGCTTGTCAAGAAAATATAAGCATTGGTTAAGATTGATGCTGTTGTTGAGTCTCTTGGATCTCTCGTTAACATGCTATTGGCGGGTAACACTTACTGAGCCATGTGTGATGTGTGAATCCAGGTGGTGGCTCTTAATACCACTACGACCAAAGGCCACGGGGCCCTGTACTCGGCCGCAGGCCCTGCAAAACAGTTATGCCAAGCTCCTGCGGCCACCCGATGGCCACATGTAGGTTGCTTCACCCCCTGTCATCCTCTGCGTCTATCCATCCCACCAACAGCCAACAGTGGAATAACAACAGCAACACTAACAGGGCACACGCTGTGTTGGACCAATTTGTTTTATATAAGTCCTTTTAATCTGAAGAACCTTGTTTGAACTCTGTCTCACTTAATGTTCCTTTTGCATTGCATCACAACGCTCTCAAAGTGTGTAAAATGTGTAAGTTCTACTTGTATTATCTTTGTACTTTAGAATTATATTGCTTTTACTCACCCTATAATTCTGGGTCCTCGTGTTAGCAAGGGGGAAGTCCAAAATGCTCATTAAGAAACCAGTGGATGCTATAATAGAGCTAAGTTAAACTTATTTTGTCTGTGAAGCAGCAGCCTAACCCACTGTACGCCACCCAACACACTCTATCCAACAGCTCAGCTTGACTAATTACTTAAAGTGTGACTCCACAGCCTTTACACATTCAAGTGTTGAGAAGAACTTTTGCATATGTGAAACAGTTGTATAAAGCCTCTTGTGTCTCCAGTGGGAGCTCTGTGGACCCTGATAAATGTCCTCAAGTGATGTCACTTGAGTCAGCGTCAGACCTTAAAGTGTGTTCCATTTACCTCAGAGCTCGGAAGCTGGAGCTTGGAATGACGTAACACCTGAGTTGAATGCGTTCCATTTAGCCAGGTTAGCCATTGTTAGCAACACCAGTTAATTACAACGCACCATGCTGTTCTTGTGCATACAAATAGCGTAACAACATATCCACAGATAGAAGATGGAAAGGACAGTGTGTACAACTGATTTAGTGACACACAAATGAGACAGAAGTGCTGATTAACTGTATGTACTACAGCATTCACTACTGTTGATTCACAGGGCAGCCATGTTGGATTTTGAGCTTGGGGTTGACCCAGTTCCGAGGTCAGAAATCCAAGGTCAGGGGCGTGTTTCCAACTTTTACCTAGGAAAATCCGACTTCCAAGTACAAATGGAACGCACTATTAGGCAACAACTTTGAAATGAAAGAAATCTGGAGGTGTGGAAAGAAGTGAGTTTACCACACCTCTGAAAACTCATCTCTGCTGCAGGCTAGAGAGGCACATCCACCCCTCAAACCAAACTGTCAACAGTCGTGTTTCATTGTGGGTAATGTAGGTGCCAGGTTTTGACAAAAAAGAAGGTGGGATTCTGCAGCATCCGTTTTGGTCCTTTTATTCTTTTAATCTGTTTTATCTCACAAAGCAGAAAACAAAACAAAAAAATGGATCCATAATGGTAATATTTTCTTGACTTGGTTGCCATATTCAAATGTTCTGCTTTATGTTTAATCTGTGTCTGTGTGCAGGTGAAATGTGACCAGTACTGGCCCAGTCGAGGAACAGAGACATATGGGATGATCCAGGTGACCATGCTGGACACTGTGGAGCTGGCTACGTACAGCATTCGCACATTCGCCCTCTATAAGGTGGGAACTCTATATGTACACTGTGTTTACGTAGTCAAATACACTTGAGTGAAGAAAATGTGAAAGCTGTTGCTTTGTGAAAGTTATTAAAAGTTATGAAGCCTTTGCTGTAGATGTGATGATAAATGGTTTGCCATTGATAGTGCTATACTAGGGTAACCATATTTGGATTTCCAAAAAGAGGACCCTCGGCCCAGGCTCGAGACACAAATTTAGACAGGCTTCTCAGAGGTTAATGAACATGCTTTATTATGCCTCAATAACTTATGTACATACAAAAATAACTTATGTAATAAAATAAAATATGTAACAACCTGTAACAAAATAATAGCTCTCTTGTCAAATAAATAAATGTGAAATAATATTTCAATGTAATAAGATGAGGTTTTTTGGTGTTCATGTGAGCTTTGAGATCTCCAGCACCTTCATTAGACACTGAAACACACTGAAACACACTGAAACACACGGTGCACCACCCCCTTGTCCCGACCGGAACGGTACGTGGAAACTGTGAAGCTGCACTTATGCGTTGGCATTTTGTGTTCAGTGCTGCTCCGGCTCTGATCTTCTCCCTGTATGTGCTCCCTGTCTGATCTTCTCCCTGTATGTGCTCCCTGTCTGATCTTCTCCCTGTGTGTGCTCCTGTCTGATCTGCTCCTTTTATGTCCGCGTCGCAGAGCCGCCCGCAAGGCAGCTTCTCGGGAATTACGTCACGCAACAAAGTACCATAGTATTGTGTGCAAAGCGCCAGTCAATTTAAGTACACGCTTAATGGTCCCATGAAAAACAGTGAAAACTGGACATTTATGTACTTTTGAGTGCTGCTCAGTATGCATTTTTACTTTTTGACACACCGGCCAAGGGAATTGGTAGATGAAAAATCCAAGCGTCCAAGCATATTTTTTACTGAAATTATAAATGTTTTTAATATATATATTTGTTACATATACCGTACAGTACATTTCATTGTGATTGATTTATCAATTAGTTACTGTGATGCATCTAACCAAAATGAAAGGAGTAAATGTTCAACGCCTAACAGCTCTCCATTGACTTGTATTGCTTGAAGGTGCCTCCTCATCAATTCCGCCTGCTGACAAACGAGAAAAAATGGCATAAAGCTGCTGTGTGCTGATATTCCCTACCAACAGTGTTGAGGACCCATAACCCAACAATATCTCCGACGTTGCGTGTGTTAATGTATATATTTAATTTGGTAACAAAATGTTTGCTGCACACGTAGCATCAGACATAACGTTAGCTCAATGTCAGGATCCCACTTTCCATCCTACCTGCGGATTCCTCACGTCTATTTCCACTTTTGTCTCCATAAAAGCTCAGTTTTTCAGAGTTGGCATCTAGTAAAAACTTAACATATGGGTTATTTAACCTGTTGTATCACCACACAGCAGCATTTAGGCATTTTTCAGTTGTTTGTTAGCAGACAAAATTGATGAGGAGGAAACCTTAACGCAATACAAATCAATGGAGAGCGGAGAGTTGTTTCCCGGTGGGCGTGGCTTTCAAAGTATGATGCGATCTGTCTCTATTCATAGCCAGATTAATAAATCATGAAATTGTGTTGAATCACCTTTTTATAAATGACAAAATGTGTGTATGTGTGCTCTAACAGAATGGCTCGAGTGAGAAGAGAGAGGTACGACAGTTCCAGTTCATGGCCTGGCCTGATCATGGAGTGCCTGAGTATCCCACCCCAATACTGGCCTTTCTACGCAGAGTCAAGGCCTGTAATCCTCCAGATGCTGGACCCATGGTGGTCCACTGCAGGTAAGGTCCCAAAACACTAGGCAGACAGTCGGCTAATTATTTCCTCTCACTCAGTTGCAGAACATGCGCGTTACTCTGTGGTGTGTTCAAGTCCAATTTTTTTGCCAAGACGCAACAGTTGGCCTTTGTTGGCACTAGGTGACGCCAGGTTGGTGTGGTAGGGCTTTTACATCAACACAGAAGCCTCAGTCTGATTAAAAAAAAAAGTGTGTGTGAACATCTGGCACAGTCTGAAATCCCCTTGCCAGTGGCGTCCAACAAGTTGTTAAACTTTGTGAAAAAGGCAAACCAACTATCAAGGCCACATTACACAGTGTGTTGAGGTGTGGCCTGTGCGCTTCAGCAAACGTTTCAGCGTCTCCTCTATTTTTTCCGCAAACGAATGTGTTAAGCCAGGCAGGTAATCGTATATAGGAAGGCCACCAGTGCAGCCGGATACTTTACAAATTAAAACATATTTCAAAATAAAACACCCAATTTTAGGGTGATTCTGACTGTCTTGACTTCTCAGCTGTGTCTACAGCAAGACACTTGATCAGGCACACGGAGAGAAAGACCGACAGAGGGACAGAAGAGGGAAGAGGGAGAGAAATTAACACACACACACACACACACACACACACACACACACACAGGGAGAGAGAGAGAAACACATTCTGTAGAGTGGAGAGGAGAAGGGCTGCTTTTTAACCGGCGCAGAGAACTCAGGCAGGAATCTACAATTCACAGCTATTCGTGGCGCTTCCTCGTGTGGTGTGTTTCTGCTGTGAGAGTAGGCGGGGTTTAAACCCTTCGTGTGTACAAATGAGTGCAACACTACAAATCACAGGTGCCTATATCGTGAGTTCATCAGTGGGTCGTTTTGGATTTCCCACGGAAAAATAACATCAGGGGCAACACTGGCATTGTTAAATGAAAATGAATAGCAGGAAAGCAGGGGATTTAACCCTAACCCTCTGAATTAAACTTCTGTCCTGTATTTCACTTTCCTGTATTTCTGTCATCCAACAGTCCTATATGTGTGTGTCATTTTGCATCATCCTGTGTGAACCAACCGTTGCTTACAAAGCAAGGCCGTTGCAAAGTGAGTTAATCAGTACAATACAACTTGTCCAGACCATATTGAAAAATGGATACATTTGAAAAACAGACATGTTATTTAGCTGACGCTTTCATCCCAATCAACTTACAATTGCTACATATACTGTATATACATGTATGTCAGAGGCCACACGCCTCTGGAGCAACTATGTGTAAAGCGTCTTGCTCAGGGACACATTGGTTGCTGTATCGCAGTGGGAATTGAATCCAGATCTCTCACACCAACAGCATGTGTCATATCCACTGCGTCATCACCAAGCCACAGCTACATCGTTGTAACAACTTAAAATGATCAACAAACACCTGGTAGTATGCCTATAATACTAAGTGGATCAAATGTGTTTGTGCATAACATTAGTATCATGAAAGCCTTTTTAGAAGAAGAGACTGTCCAAAAGTGTGCGCCATTATTCCTATTTATATATGATTCATTGCTCTGAGACTACAAAGACAGGTAAATCACCTTGCCTTCCAGTGTGTATAATCATTGGCTTTGAGATATAAACAATAATGTTATCGGTAATTATTGCATTATGTCAACACAAAACCGAGAACTACCCAGAGATCTTTGAAAGATCTTTGAAACTAGCCCAGCTAGTCTATGGGGCTTTATGCCACATGAATCAAAAGAACAGAAAAGGCAAAGATCTAAAAATCCAGTCCAGTTTTCTTAAGGCAGAGTGCTCCCTCCCTGCTGTTTAACAAACCTTCACATCGCTTCTTCTTTGGAGTGAGGTCAGTGATGTTCGCAGTCTAGCACGGTACGCCATATTGAAGTGCTGAGGCAATACACTGGTGTCTTGTACACAACATGTGTCTGGCGTGGTTGACGCTTTCTTTGTTGCTATTCATTCACTAGAAGCCGAGTGTTGCCAAATGTATAAGCAAAATAGACACAGTAGACAAATAAATGATCTTGTTTAATAGTATCTGCAAATGAATGCAGAATCTGTAGCCAACGGGACAAGATTTTGGTTTCTGAAGCTTTTCTTTTTGAATAGGGACAGATACTGCTACATAGACATTTGTGCAACTAATCTCCAATGTACAGCCTTGTACTGTCTGTGTACTGCCTTCATAGCTAGTGCTTTTTTCCAATGCCCGTTTGTATCATGAGTAGTACACAACACGTTTGAGCAGGCTTTGCAGATAAACGAATAGCTGTTGCCAAGGCAATGAGATACGGTGGCCGATAGGGGCACACGCCATACACACAACACAACCAAATACATAAACATGCTGCAAATACAGAAACCATGCAAAAAGAAAAGCACACAAACCCCGAGAAAAGAAGTGATGCAAAAACAAAAGTAGACAAACCCTGAAAACAAATGCACCAACAACACTGCATCCAGATTACAAAACGGAAGTTCTCCAGGCCTCTAAGGGCGCGCTAATTGGAAATGCTGCCTAACCTTAACCCTTACCCTCACCCTATCTATAAACTAATTCTAACCTTAATCCTAAAACCAAGTCTTAACCCTTTAACAGCCCTTTAAAGTTGTGGGGTGCAGCCTTTTGGCCCCACAAAACTGTTCGGACCCTACAAGTATACTGGACTCCTGGTTTTTGGACCCCATGAATGTAGTTAAACGAGAACACACACACACACATACCCACACACCAGGATTTGGTTCGGTGGCAAATGTCTTTTTTTTTAATAGGGCCCGGCAGGGGCCAGTGACAGACTGATGGCAGCATTCATGTAGAGCCCAATAGTTTCTGGATTACAGAATCATGGACGGAATTGTGAAATTGAGAATTAAAAAAAAATCTATAAGACAGATGCCATAGGGATCTACGTTAAGTCAGTCTTTAAAGCTAACTGGAGATTTAAGATAAGACTATGTCCAAGTTTCCAACCAAGGCGCCCCACTGTAACTAGTTTAATAACTAAAATGTCTTAATAATGCATTCATCCCCAGTAGATTAGGCCTGGTGCGGAGCAACTTAGGCCCGGTGGGCCTCCAGGATTGCAATACACTGGGGGAAACCCTTTTCACACACACACACACACACAAGCTGGTAACAGCACATGCCAATAAACTATTGTTTTGTCTGTGTGCCCTGTCAGTGCCGGCGTGGGCCGAACAGGCTGCCTCATTGTGATCGAAGCCATGCTGGAGAGGATGAAACACGAGAAGTCGGTGGACATTTACGGTCATGTGACATGTATGCGCGCTCAGAGGAACTACATGGTGCAAACAGAGGATCAGTACATATTCATCCACGAGGCCCTGCTGGAAGCTGCAACATGTGGCAACACAGAAGTCCCTGCCCGGAACCTGTACGCCCACATCCAGAAGCTCACCCAGATCGCTCCCGGAGAGAGTGTCACCGCCATGGAACTGGAGTTTAAGGTTGGTACCCTTTTTTTGTTTTTGATCGTTTTGTGCATGGTGAGTTTGTGCAGCTTGATAGTTTAGTTATCACATAACTGGCTCTGGTGTGTTTGTCTTGATTGACAGACTTTGTGATGCAATGTCGAAAATGGCATTGTAAAATAAAAAAACAGAAGTATAATCAATTAGGGCTCCACAATTAATCACAATTTTATCAAAATCGCCATATGGACTACTGCAATATCGTAATTGCAGGGGGCAGTATTTGTTGAAGGCAAAATATATGTCCAACCTAAGACTGCTGCTAAGACTTCCCAGCCTACAAATCCTGTCATACAGATTCAAGAAAAAAGTCTTTCGTTTTGAACAGATTTCTGCAAAAATCACACCAATCATTTAAATATTTTTCATTAATAATGACAAAAATTATATAAAAATGATCATTCCCCCCAATATCATGAATCATATTGCAGTATCAGTGAAAAATAATTGCAATGAGATATTTTCCTTATATCCTGTAGCCTCATAATCAATTCTGATTAGCAAAGCTTAGATCTTAGAACAGGTGTATTGTGACCATATTTGCGCTCTCTTGTACGAACTCTGGGAGCAGTCTTTTTAGGCTGAAGAGGGTGTTGTGGTAGTCTAAACCCAATGGTTTCCAAACTCTTCACGTCATTCTCCCTTCACCCTGAATTCCTTGCATTTTTAACTTTGTCCAACTAAAGGAGCCACATTGAAATGTCATTGAAATAGCATTGCTAAGAACATAAAATCTGTCGAAATGAAAAATTCAAGTTGACCTTTGTCCAAAGTTTTTACACTCCAAATATACAACAACACAATCCCCACAGCAGGGAAACGTTGCTTCATATTTTGGACTTGACTTGCATGTTTGCTTGATTATCACCTATTTCACTTTTTCCGTCCATCTTGTACTGTACATGCATTCAAATCAATTTATATTCGTTTTTCAAGAAAGGCAACAAGAAGCCTCCAACTGTACTCCTGCTATATTTTTGATATGATAAAATGGAGTTTTTGTTCTGTTGTGGACTTGGCTCTGGAGCATATAGAGTCAGAATCAACAATAACAACAATTCAACGGACTAAAAGTCAGGATATCTCAGCCTCTGTTGCATCCATTTTGGCCATTATTTTTTTTTAAATCCAGGTCTTCCAACATAATGGAAGAGCAATCCTAAATGGCTGGAGTGTCCCTTCAACGGCATGATGCAGTGACAGCTAGTGAAGGATTTTTATCCTTAGCCTGTACAACAGAGATGAACTCCTTCTCAGAGGAGGAGCTGCGAGAGCTTAACTTCTGAGCTTCAGACGACAGGCCGAAGGAGAGGGAGGGTGCAGAGGGAGAGAGTGATGGAGGGAAGGAGACAGGGCCGGGACAGACTGGATGTCTGACGGCCTAACGATTAGGGCCTGCTGGGTTTGGTGGTATTACATGGTGTGAGCCGCAGCACTGCACCACCCTTTACTGCTCACTCCACACTGAGCGACACCACAGTGATTCAACACTCCTCATGCATGGGGCGGCAGGCCACAACCCGAATTATGCTGCTTGTTCAAGCAAGCAGGATGGCCGCAAATCTGGTCGCAGCATAATTAGGTTTTCATCCTCGACTCACTGTAAATTTCTTTCGCAAGCACTTCTCAAAATGACATTTGCCCTTGCGATGCAGAGGAATCACATTAGGGCCTGTCAGCAAAGCGAAAAAAAAAAAGAAAACTCAGCTGGGATGTTGCCATTCAAAGGTTTTATTAATATGCATTGATACAGGCCTCTCTACATCAGCTCAGAGCAAATATGTATTTGTTTTGACTTGTCAGTGTCTTCAGGGTGGATTTTTTTTCATTTTTTAACAACATACAAAACATACAACTCCCCCCCTCCCCTTCTTCATCACCACCCACCCAGAGGAAAATCGAAAATCTGATGACACAGTAACTGCAATTTTCTAGACCATCTAACAAAATAGGAACAAAATAGACAATAAAACCAAATAAGCATATGTATGAATGACAACACCATAAGCCCATCATACATGCGTCTGCATCTATTATCTGTCACAAAGCTTCTAAGAAGCCCTCCAGAACGTTCTTATACACGCCGCCACCCTAGCCATCTCGCTAGCCCACTCCTGGATTGACTGTATCCCTTCATTCCTCCATCCTCTTAAAATATTCTGTCTATCATTAAACTAGTCTGGACTCAGCTTTTTATGTGCTTATGCATCCAGCTTGGGATTGACCCATCTCCCAGAACAAATAATCTTGGGCTGAGTGGAACCTGGCTCCCTGCAATCAGACAATCAGGTTATCATGTATCCCGGTCCAAAATTTCTGGACCTCATCACATGCAGGGTGTGTTTTAATACAGCCGGGCATCAGGTTTTTCAAGTCAGAGAACAAAGAGGATCAGCTCAACGTACATCATTTTCATGCACTAATAAGAATGATAGATCCCCATGCCCTTTAATTAACAACCTTACCACATTGCACCAAGACCGGTTGTATTACAACATGAGATCATGAGTTCGCGTAAACATACAGTACACGCCAACTTTCTTAAGCTAAGTGGTGTGTTATTTGTACACATTTTGAGCTATGTGACACGCGGTTGGGTTTAGGAAAAGAAGAACTGGGTTGGGTTTAGTAAAAAAAGAAACTGACTAGGTTTAGAAAACGTGACAGGTGGGACACAAATCCCAGTCTCCCTACACAGATTTTTGCCCTTTCATACTATCCTATCTATAATAATAATGTATACTGTATTAATCCCGCAAGGGGAAATTACAAAGTTTTCACTGTTATTGCACACATTACACACAGGCCTGAATTACACACACACATGCTCAGTACCTATACTTGCACTAAATGAGAGATGTCAGAGTGGGGGCCCATTGAAAAGCGCCCTGAACAATTGGGAGTTCTGTGCCTTGCTCAAGAGCACCTTGGCAGTGCCCAGGAGGTGAACTAGCACCTGTTCAGCTACCTGTCAACCACCATACCTACTTCCCCATACAGGTCCATATGGGGACTTGAACCTGCAACCCTCTGGTTCCTGTCCCAACTCCCTACAGACTGAGCTACTGCCACAATTCGTTGACAAATACGTTATGCGTCTTGGTAACACGCCAATGATTGCAGACAAATTGACGTGCCATACATACGGCAATTCATGAGATCAGTCTGTGTTAGCTCTTTGAAAGACCTGAGACGGACAGTGGAGACAGTGGGTGAAGTTGTTAAAGCTGCAGTGCACGTGTCCTCCTCTCTGTGTCCGCAGAAACTGGCCAACTCTAAAGCACATACCTCAAGATTCATCAGTGCCAACCTGCCGTGTAACAAATTCAAGAACCGCCTGGTGAACATCATGCCTTTCGAGTCCACCCGTGTCTGCCTGCAGCCAATCAGAGGGGTGGAGGGCTCCGACTACATCAACGCCAGCTTTATCGACGGATACAGGTAAATCCATGGCAACTGTTTCACTGTGGTGTGTGACACACAGGGCCACCGAAAGAGATAATGGAGAGGATAATATTATGCAAAAAAAAAAAAATGTTTTGGGGGTGGTACCCTGGTCAAAAAGTAGTAATCTTTAGTGTAAAATAAACATAAATTAAATACATAAATGTTAGTACAAGTATACTTTTACTTGATGTGCTTAATTTATGGCTAGAGTGAAAGTTGTACATAACATTTCAAACTTATCTTATATTCATAATTTTACTCATAATTTTGTATACTCATTTGTAATACACTTACAGTATCCTTTATTAAAATATATTTTGATTGCACTTCATTCAATATATACAGTGTATATATATATATATATATATATATATATATATATATATATATATATATATATATATATATATTAGTACATTGACAAAAAATGCACTTGCATGTAAATTTATATTAAGCTGATTATTAATTATTTAATATTAATTTCAGTGTACTTTGTAGAAGTATACTAAATTTCAAATACTTTGTGGTCATTTGCTGTACTTATAAAAAGCATAATTATTTGAATATTTAAAAAATAAAAACGGACGGTCAACCATGTTATGAGTGTTGGCGTTGCATAGTCTGTCCACTAGAGGGCGCTCTACAACGTCCCTGTTGGCAACACTGATTGTTTTTTTTTGTTCAAAGGACTTTAAGTTTCATATCTTAAGTTTGTATTTTTCTACATTTTTTTATTTTATTTATCAGAACTTTAATATATTTTTATGTTCCTCTGTTCTGTTGTGACAATAACACAATTTCTTAGCATATTATTTTAGTGATATCTCATAAATAACTACAAAAAAACTAATGTTAGGGAAATCTTTCTTTTTGTAACGCGTTTCTGGATTTTTTTTTACTGTATATATATATATATATATATATATATATATATATATATATATATTGGCCGATATATCGGCATGTCAAATTTTTAAATAACCAAATATTCGTATCTTATCGGCTTTAAAAATCCTTTATCAGTCGGGCTTTAATCAACACTAACATTGGGAGTTTCGGTACTATGAAAAAAATATAATAAAATATAAGGCAAGGCGAGGCAGCTTTATTTCTACAGCACATTTCAGCAACAGGGCATTTCAAAGTGCTTTACATTAAAAAATCAAGAGCAGTTAAAAACAATTAACAATATAAAAACAGATAAAATACGAGACTAAAAGTCAGAGGACAGAAAAAGAAACCAACAACTATTTTAAGAAAAGCTGCATCAAAGAGAAGTTTCTCCAGCCTCGACTTAAAAGAACTGGGAGTTGCGGCAGACCTTCAGTTTTCTGATGTATGGAGCATAAAAACTGAACGCTGCTTCACCGTCTTTAGTTCTGACTCTGGGGACAGAAAGCAGACGTGTCCCACACCGCCTGAGAGGTCTGGGACACGTCTGCAGATCACAAACGTATTTTGTCCCTGTGTCTTTTTGACAGTGCTTTATAAACCAACAGAGCTATTTTGAACTTAATTCTTTGAGGGACATGAAACCAGTGTGAAGACTTGAGAACTGGACTGATGTCATCCACACTTGTACTATCTGTCACAAACAAATAGTACAAGCACATAGTTGTGACATTTGAGGACAGATCTCTGTCTCCTGCTCTCTGTGAAGCAATCCTTCAAGATTTAATTGTCTTATAAAGCAAATGATAAATTTAAAAAATTCACTATGCAAAAGCTTAATAAAGAGAGGGACAGAGAGTCTGCCTGAGTTTGTAACACAACTATGTACAAATATTTAATGTCACCACTGGTATTGTCACGTCAGATAAAATAGCCAATCCCAGGCCTCTTGGAGAAGCATTTCTTTTGTGAAAATCTAAAGACTAATTGGAAATAGTATCCAGTGCTCTAACAGAGTAAAGTCTGTGCTAATGAATCAGGACTTTAACTTGCAGCGAGGGTGGGTGTGTCTTGTTCTGGGCTGTCAGTGCCTAATGAAGTCCCCTGGGCACCTCCACCTAAGGGAGGATGGGGAAAGAGGCAGGGGTGTCCTGCAATTCCGCTTGCAGTAATTAACAGTGGAGTGAGATTGAGGGGGATCCGGCACTCTCCGAGCTCAGCCTTTATAGTGCACAGTGTGGATTAGGATGGATTAAGGTGAGGGGGAGAGACATTACAATGATTAGTGGAGCTGCCCAATCACCTCGATGTATATCAGCTGTAGTCATTCAGCTCAGTGCCATGGTGATGTGATCCAGAAAGTCAGTAAGCAGGCGTACTCCAGTTTATCATTACTTCTAGATTAGAGAATACTTGAATAGAATGGACTTCCTGCTAAAGCCATTTATTATCCTTTGATAGCACTCTGTTATGGCTGGAATGTAGTGACTATTATTAAAGTGGCTATTTGTAATTTTCAGTTGGTGTGGCTTGTAGCGGCTGCTTTGGACAAAAGCGGTAGTGTTTTTACCCCACCTGCCGTTGTAAAGATCTTTTCTTTACGTTGCTGTATTGCATGCTGCAGATTACTGGGTTAGCGTTATGGGGAGGTCATATAGTGGCTATGAATATTTTGCTCAGACAGCAAATCATTTATTTACAATAAGAGAACAAGTCACAGATGCATCGTTGCATTTTAAGTGTAGCATACGGCAACATAGCCTACTTTGGATGTATCGTGAGCTAAACCTGGTATCACTGTCACTGCGTCACAAGCCAAAGCATTAAGAGATTGTTGTAGCAACCAGCGTCATAATAACTTAGATTCATATAGCGCATTTTATGAAACCCACGGACGCTTTACACAACTAAAGGGTGACAAGGGAAAAGAAAAGAGTAGGCCAACACAAACGTCCGCGCTGGAAGAGGGACGTAATTTAATCTAGGCTGCTGACGTACAAACACATCGTGCTTTGTAAATGACATATTACATACCTCAGGGCCAATTCTGCAACATTTTTGAATCATTTACAATCCCGTAATTGTCTCCTTCTGTTATTAGATTGACTCTAGTTTTCGCCCATCCTGTCACTTTCCCTTTTTCTGTGATGGTTCTGCCCCAATATCAACCATAAATACAGCTGATACCTTCTAAAATGAAGCTATGCGTACCTGGATAGCTCAGTTGTTAGACCAGGCGCCCATATATATTTCAATTTAATTCTATTTATAGTATCAAATCATAACAAAAGTTCTCTCGAGACACTTTACAGATTGAGTAGGTGTAGACCACACTCTATAATTTAGAAAGCCCCAACAATTCTAGTAATTCCCCCAAGAGCAAACAATTAGAGGTTTACTCCTGGATGCAGCGGACCCCGTTTCAACTCCGACCTGCGGCCCTTTGCTGCATGTCGTCCCCCCCCCTTTCATGTATTCAGCTGTCCTGTAAAGGCCTAAAATGGCAAAAACAAATAATTTTTAAAAAAGTAAAAAAATAAAAATACAATTAGGCATATACAAAGACAACTCCGGCTACCTTTTACCTGGCTGCGTAGGCTTTTCCGGGTAAGAAATCTGTTACCTGTCACAATGTGCATTACTCTAAGTTACATATAGCCACTTTAAGAAAAAACTTCCTCTTGTTTGTTGGTTTGGCCATTGTTTTTTATCAGTTATCACTTTATCTAAACCATTATTTAGACTTTTGTTAGATTCAATTTGGGGCTTTTTGCAACACAGTAGGTAGAGCGTCGTCTACTGACCGAAGGGTTGGTGGCTTCCCCTGGGTGGAACTCACTGCTAGTGGTGTGTGAGTGTGAATGTGTGTGAACGGGTGAATGAGAGGTAGAATTGTAGAGCGCTTTGGATAAAAGTGCTATGTAAATGCATTCCATTTACAGGAGTTTTCCTGTAAATTAACAAGTTATGTTTGCATTCATTGTTACTCACTAAAATACATTGTGTGTAATATTAAGCCCTAACACCTATTACTGTAAATTGGAGGGGGGCATTTTTTTACTCAATCCCTAATTCATTATGTGACATCATGTGAACATGGCTACTCACACAGACAACAGTAAACACAGACACAGTACTCTATATTTATAATGTCAACAACAATGACCAAATCCTACTAATAATGAGTATTGTGTGCATCAGCCTGCTGAATCTTGTTCCTCTGCCATAGAGCTCCATTGTTATTGTCCAAAAACTGTTAAAAACACATCAGGAGGTAGCGCAGGTTGTCCAGTCGTTACAGGGTTGGTGGTTCAATCCCTAGGAAAGTGTCTTTGATCAAGACACTGAATCTCACAAGTGGCCTCCAATGGGCAGGCCAGCTGCAGTGAATGGATGAATTGTTAAGCAATGTGTCTGTTAAGGTAGAAAGGTGCAGTCCATTTACCTTTACTGTTGCACTGGCTGACATGTCTTATTATTACCATGAACAAACCCACTGCAGTTTGTTTTGACTCAGTCCTGCTGTCCCAAATGCTCACTAGACTAGAGCACTAATTGTGGATTCATCCGCAGCTGAATATATTGCTCAACAAATGCACTGTTCACTCCTGCCACACACAGGGGAAGAGACTCAGAAAGTATTGAGTCATGGCATAAACCATTGTTGGTTTTTGTCTTTCCTGGGGATTTGTTGACAATAGGAACAGTATAGAATAAAGCTTGGTCCTTTAAACACACATTTTAACTATGATATATACAGCATATGCTTTTATCAATCAGCATAACGATATAGCAACATTAGCAAACAGTTTACAGTTCTGGGTGCTCTTTAGCAGCCAAACTGTCATTATTATTCAACCTCCCACATTTGGTACTCGTCTAAGTTCCTCTAATCATTGTGCGCATTGGTGAGCCAGAACAGCCAGCAGGCAAAGGGACGGCAGTGCCAGAGTCCCAACAAAATACAGAAGCTTTGGTTTCTGAGTTTATTTGTTTGTTGAATTATGAAGGCATTCTAACAATAGTTCCAATGCCTGTTGCACAGAGGTAAAACCTGAGAGCAGGACAGGGGCGGACTAGCAAACCAAAAACAACAGTGCCTCTAGCCATCTCTGACATGCACAAATGATAGAGCACTGATGTATACAGATAACAGAACAGGAATACTCAATATGTGTGCTGTACTGGCACTCAGGCACTCAAGCAAACAGGCTTGACTGCATTACCCAAACAATGTGCTGCATGCTTCAACACTGCCCCCCAGTGGGCAGGTTGGGAGAAGTTCCAGAGCCCAGAGCTGAGCTGAGCAGCTGGGATGGCATCTGTCATTTTAACAGCGTTGTTAAAAAGGGTCTGTGTTCATGCAAAAGCATTTGAATATCAGCGCATACATTAGCAACAGCTGACTCATCAAATTTACTTTAAGGGGCTGTGTAATATTAAATATTTAACACTTGATTTCATTTCAGTTCATTCAACTGCTGTGGGACGTCATTCCCTGGAACTAGAAGCTATTAAAGCACCGCCAAAGCACTTTTCCTCTCCGGTCCCCCTACAGCTTGGAAGCGGAATCATCCCATTATGTCTCATTCATACTACAGATCCACTACCCGATCTGGCAAACTCGCATAGTGCGGTTATAGCCGGTAGAGAGCCGCAAAGTGAATGCAGAAGTGTCGTTCACCGATTTGGGAAACATTATTTTAAGTTACAAAAGAATCTTCGGTGTTGCTTTAAGGGAATGCGTTGAAGGGTGAATCTAAATGAACTCAATTTTACTTTTGTAATATTATTATTGCAGGCTCACATACATAAATATGATGACCAAAATCCATAATGTACTGTACATCATAGGTGGATGCCCAATATATTATAGAAAGATTGCTTTATTAAAGCACGGGGGTTGAAGCTCTTTTGTAGGGTTTTATTTAGATTTTCAGCTGACGTATACAAAAACTGGGCAAAGTGGGCAACTTCCCTTACGGACCCAGACCCCAAGGGCCTCAATGGCCCCAAAACCCCCATGATCACTGTATGTCAGTTGGGTTTTAAAATTGTGGTTGATTGCAGATTTGTTTGGGAATATGTGTTGATGGGCAAATGAAGCCTCACAAAGCTTTGTGAAGCATTTATTGATTTTCTGAGCCAAATAGATGGTTTTATGAAAAGCAAATATTTCAAACCTTTTGTTGAACAGAGAGTGTAATCTAAAATCATTTGGCCATCACTTGTAATATGCACCACTGAAGTACATTGTCAATTGGCATGATAAGGAACTTAAAGCGGTACTTTTGTCTATCTCATGCACAAGGACTCTCATGAACAAGCCATACACAGCCCTGCCAATTGTTGCACACTATTCCTCTGAACAAAAGGTGGTGTTATTAGGTTACACCAACATATGCAACAATGTCCCAGCAAAGGCAGAGAAGAAGAGGTCTGCTAGCAAGTAGCGACGGCAAAATGAAGCCTCATGAACCATTATCTTTATTCTCTGAGCCCACTAGATGGCACTCTTTGTTCCACAAAGGGTTGAAAGCACACTGAATTGCCATTCTTTGAACCATTAAATGAAACCAAAAGCGCCATCTAGTGGGGTCAGATATTATATAAAAGGATTCACGAAGCTTTATGAGGCTTCATTTGGCCATCCCTACTAGCAAGTAAAAAGGGATGTAAACAATAATTGATCTAAAAGACAATTTTTCAAATGTTTTATGAGGAATTGAATGCATTCAACACATTTGTTAAGGCGTAACATTATGCAAAATGTATCTTTAGTGAGTAACACTGAACGAATTGAATTGCAAATAGCCCCAAAAGTCAGTGGCAAACAGAGTAGTTGTATGCATTGATGTAGGAGGTAACAATCAAGTTTTAACCCCTCTTATTGTTTTGGTGTATATTTTGTTTAAATAGTGCGTGTTACCAATTTTGGTATTGTTCATATAGTCAAATCACATTCAGCTCTAACACACATAAATACCCTTCCACAAATGCCACCAGCGGTCTATACACATTTCCTAAATCTAGAACATAATCAAAGCAATGTACAGTATTGTTTCGAGGCATGGTTGCATGGAACTCATTTCCAGCCCAGATTGCTAAAGTACACAATAAAGCAAGCTTTAAAAAAATAATTAAAGCAACATCTAATGGTCCCACAGCGGTGGAAGAAGTATTCAAATCCTTTACTTAAGTAAAAGTACTAATACCACAGTGTAAAAACCCTTTGTAACAAGTTAAAGTCCTGCATTGAAAATGTTACTTAATTAAAAGTATGCAAGTATCATCAGCACTTAAAGTATAAAAAGTAAAAGCACTCAATGCAGAAAAATCCTCAAAAGGTTCATCTAATCATTTTTAATGTTAGGCCTGTATATTGTTGGGTAGTTTAATTTATGATAAAAGATCACATTTTATAAATTATGTGTGTGTTGTGTGCAGAAATCTTAATGTGTAATGTAACTAGTAACTAAAGCTGTTGGATGAATGTAGTAAAAAGTACAATCTTACTCTCTGAAATGTAGCGGAGTAGAAGTAGAAAGTAGCATCAGCAGACTCAAGTGAAGTACAAGTACCTCAACATTTGGACTTAAGTACTGTACTCAAGTTAATGGACTTAGTTCCATTCCAATACTGTGGCCATTACACCTGTAACCAAATTTTAAATTACTTTTTGTACTTTTTATGTAAAGGAATATGTTGTAAGATTTCACTTTTGTATATTCAGTGCTCACGAGTATATATATATATATATATATATATATATATATATATATATATATATATATATATATATATACGTGTATATGATGACAAATATGTATAGTTACTGTATATGTTTGCAAGAAAGAATATCACTAGCTATATTTTCTAATTTATAGTTTCATGTGGTGTGTGGTGGTTTTGTCTGAAAGTGTCTTACCTGTTGTCATGTTTTCTATTTTGTGTGGACCCCAGGAAGAGATCAGCATCTGCATCAGCAAATAGGGATCCCAATAATATCTAAAAGAAAAGCTAAAATTTAGCATTTAATGAAATGATCACTGACTATTCGACACACAGCAAATGTTCCAGGTAGTACACTATTCTAAAGTACAACTTTGCCGTATGCCAAGATGCCATATGTATTCTACACCTATTGTATTTATGGGTACTTGTGTGCACTAGTGCACAGACAACAGTGTTGCCAGATTGGGTGGTGTGATAATCTTGGCTACTTGGATGAACCGTAATGTCTCTTTTGAAAGCAATCTATGACAACTGGGCATGTGTGAGCCTCTATTTCTATTACTATCTACTTTGAGGAAAGGGAGACAATAGGTGGCCCCTAGCAGGTTCATCCAACCACACATGTCCACAATCAAACTCATCCAATCACAGCCTGGGCCAGACAGTCTCAACAGCAGCATGTAAAAGTTTTTTGTTGGCTGTTTACTATGATGACATAAAAATGACTGGATGTAGTTATTAACCAGTATCATTATTTATCTTCCATACCTGTATTTTTATTACAGTAAAATGGAATTCTGCACCAGGACCTTACACTGCTCCAACAAAGCCATGGAGTTTGGTTTTGGGAGATTAAAGGAAGTCTTAGTCATTTTTTTCCGACCTGTGACACTTTTTTACTTCATTTTTACCTTTTTGTTGCTTTTCCCAATGTTTTTGAAGTATTTTTCAACGTTTTCAGAAGTTTAATACCTGATCAGCTTTGAATGAGAGAATTGTATTTAATAGGCCTAACACAATTTCTTGTATTTTTAAGTATGGGACAAAGTCAAGGTAATAAACTAACCTTTTCAGAACCTTTTACAGAGGTATTTCTTAAAATGTAGGTAGGGCTGAAGAATAAGAAAGTTGAAACGGTATCCAGAGAACCCTGAGGAGTAAACACAGAAGTGTCTCTGTTCCAATTTGCAGGCAGCAGAAAGCGTACATGGCCACCCAGGGCCCATTAGCCGAGACCACTGAGGACTTCTGGAGAATGTTGTGGGAACACAACTCCACCATTGTAGTCATGCTCACCAAACTCCGCGAGATGGGACGGGTAAATGCATCACCTTCACACCTTATGTCATGTCATTTAGTATCACGAAGTATTACATCTAATTGAGTAAAATTAAGCCTAAATGACATAAGTATAGAAATATGGGTTTTTGATACACATACATGAAATATGTACAAATAAAACATACAGTACAAACACAAAAGAATACAAATAAATAAAGTAATTAGAATTTGGTTCACTTCCTTTTTAGCATGACTGAATATAATGTTTGGGGGAAATTAAATTAATCTACAGTTTGCTTAATCTGACATTTATAAAACCTTAAAAAGCTCATAGAATTAGCAAATACCTGCTACATAACTAACTGTCAAATGCATTTTTAGCATGCACTTTGTGCAAACAATTACTATTGTACATTTAGAAATATAAGTTCAATGTATGTGTTGTAGTATAGTATATTTTAAGTTGTATTACTTTCATATAACTAAAAAATTTGTAAATTGAAATCATACAGCTTAAATACAGAAATCATCAGCACATTTTTGAGAATAATCAAAATATATATTATTGCATACTATTTGTTGTATTAATAACATCTTTTGATATATCATAATCATTTTCTTGCCTCAAAGGCAGGTCCTTAAAAGATAATTCCATCAAAATACTTCCAGGACACAGCTAGATCACACTATAATTTACGAAGACCCAACAATCTTCCCCCTTGGACTAGAAATGATAGTAGTAGCAGTGCAGGGCGTAGCAGGGGCGTAGCAGGGCTACGTAGAGCAGGACCACAGCAGCAAGTCCAAAAAGAAAAAAGGCACAACTCACAAATACAAACAGATATACTGATTAAGTACCCCACATCTTGTGTGATACATCTTTCTCTGTTCTTTTTTTGTGATTAACAACTTTTATTTTTTTATTTTGTAACAACATACAAAACACACAACTTGCATCATGAACACCTCTACTCCCCCATTCGTCCACCAACCACATAGACAAAAATCAAGAGAAGATGACACCGTAACTGCAATATTTATTACTATATATGTAAATAAGTGATGCATAATCTTGAACTGACATTGTTTTAATATTTCTACAGATTCTGTCCCACTCCTCATCATCCAGTGTAATACTCAGATCCTTTTCCTTCTCTCCGTTCTTTAGGAAAAGTGCCATCAGTACTGGCCTGCTGAGCGCTCCGCACGCTACCAGTACTTTGTTGTGGACCCCATGGCTGAGTACAACATGCCTCAGTACATCCTGAGAGAGTTCAAAGTCACAGACGCCAGGGTAGGTCCTCCCCAGCAAAGCTTTGCTGCTGTTTGCGTGCTGCAGCAGAAGGAAGATGGTTTTTAGCTGGTTTTAATTGGAAAGGACATCAACGGCACTTAGGGCACTATTTCTGCAACAGAATATGTTTGTGCTGGCAGAGTGCCATTTTTCTTCGCATGCAGAGGTTTTCTTTTTCCATCTGTGTCTGTTAAGCATTTTGAGAATTTCACTGCATTTTCACTGCACTCAAGTGGGAGGTTTGGGACTGCGCGTTCCCCACACAGGGCACAGAGTTCAGTGTCTGAAAAAAGAAAAGGTGAATTGACTGGTCAAGACTGAGGGTCTTCTGCTTGAGTTTTGTTTTGTTTGTTATTTTCTCTGAACTTTACTTAAAAAAACTGAAAATTATGGGAATTTCGACCTGTTGTATTTATGTACATGTGTGACTATGTTATCATGAAATGGCAAATTTGAGACAAAAAGACTTGGGGGTAAAAGACACTACTAATTCCTAGATTTACAGGAAAAAGTAATAAAAAGAGTAATACCTTACTTTTTGGTAATGTGTTACCCCAACACTGTCTGGATATTGGATATAATGATGGGGCTGTAGACTTATGTGTGAGTTTCTAACGTATCTGTCTCCATTTCCCTGTGTCTCTGTCAGGATGGTCAGTCGAGGACCATCAGGCAGTTTCAGTTCACTGACTGGCCAGAGCAAGGAGTGCCCAAAACTGGGGAGGGATTCATCGATTTCATCGGCCAAGTCCATAAAACTAAAGAGCAATTCGGACAAGATGGACCAATTACTGTGCACTGCAGGTAACTGTGTGTGTGTGTGTGTGTGTGTGTGTGTGTGTGTGTGTGTGTGTGTGTGTGTGTGTGTGTGTGTGTGTGTGTGTGTGTGTGTGTGTGTGTGTGTGTGTGCGGCAACTACGCATTAATCCAGTCCGTTTAGCTTTACAGATAGAATAGGTCTAGACCACACTGTAATTTACAAATTTCATGAATGTCCCAAAGCCAAAATCATATTGAACCAACAGTCACACTGACCCATAGGCCGCAGCCTGTGCCAAGGACGGTCTGAAAACATTCAATCTGTAAAACCTCACAAAAGTGTGAGGTGTAGCCCAGCTTGCCGCTGCACAAATTTCCTTCGCTGACCTACCTCTGAAAAGGGTCCATGAAGTGGCCATGCCCCTTGTGGAATGAGCTCTCAGAACCCTGGGGGTGCAAACCTTTACACTCATAGGTCAATGATATGGCCTCTACAATCCAGTGGGACAGCCTCTGACGGGACAATGGCTGGCCCTTATGAGGAGGACCCCAGAACCGAACATCTGATCCGCTTTTCTGAACCCAGCCATCTGACTCACTTACTGTACATGTGCAGAGCCTGGACAGGGCATAACATGTGAAGTCTTTCCTTCTCTCCTGAGCAGAACGGCAGAACGAAGGCGGGTGAAATGCCAAGAGCTCCACTGAGGGACATGTGTAGGCTGACTCAACCAACTTTGGGTGGCTGTTGGGGTTCGATCCCTGGTCCTGCAGTCCCATGTTCCACACAGTAGTCATTAAGTAGTGACAGTAGTCATTAAGCTCTGCAATGGTTTAAGCCAATAGAGATAAATCTCATCTCCATAGGCTCAAATGGGTGATGGGAGAGTCAAATCCTACAGAGGTACCAGGGGCCTTTCATGTGCCCCTTTCATAAAACGACATACTAAGGGATGACGCCCCATCGGCATATCCCTGAAACCCACGTGACAAGCTGAGACTGAAGCTAAGGACACCTTAATGGCCAAAATCCCTTTATCCATCAGGTACTGCAGGAAACACAACAGGTCCACCACAGAACACTGAAAGGGGATTATCCTAAAAAAACTGACACTTTCCACTGTAAACAGAGCGGGTGGATGCGGGCCTTGCACTCTGAATGGGGTCAATGACCTGCACAGGCAGGCCTGGTGCATTCAGGTTCCACCTCTCACGGGCCAAGCTCAGAGTGCCATGCTCCGCTTAGTGTTTTTATTTTTATTTTTAACTGTTTCTTCTGTGTTTTATCTGTTTTTATTTTTTATTTTTTAACTGTTTTTGTGTAAAGCACTTTGGAGAGACATTCTTCCAGAGACGCTAATCTCCCCTTCAATAGCGTGACACGGTAGGAGAGGGAGTTTAATTTGAGACTCAAACAGTCCTTAGATTGCGCGGGTTCTACTCAGCTCTTTGCCCGGTTTATGTTGAACCCCAAATCCCTGAGATTATTTATCACCGTAGTGGAATCTCTGACAGCCTGCTCCTGTGATTGGGAGAAGACCAGATAGGAAGATAGTCTAGCTAGCTGTCTGGATTCACCCTGCAGAGATCTGAGGAGCAGTTAACCATAGTCCTCAGAAATCGAGTTTAAAACGGCAACACAAAGGAAGCTCAAGGCAACGGATATCCGTCCTAAATGAGTGAAATCTAGTGGGTTTGCTGGCGGCAACGGAGCGATCCCGGAAGTATAGACTAGAGAGGAGTTTACTGGTCATGTTGGAGGCTGCAGTTACACTGAAGGGTGTTTCCAACATTTTGTTCGATTTTACAGGATTCAACAAATAGGTAGACTCAAGCTAAGAGATAATACCTCTATATGTTGGTGCTGTATAAAGAGATAATTTTACAAATGCTAAAGTTTGTGAAAAGGTAAGGGGGAAGAAAATAAGTTAGTTGTAAATAAGGTCCAAAATTATCGCAGGACCATAGGACATGAAGCCGTTGTCTGTCTTACATGTTGTTTTTCTCTGTAATGTGCGTATCCACCAGTGCTGGTGTTGGGCGGACCGGTGTGTTCATCACCCTGAGCATCGTCTTGGAGAGGATGAGATACGAGGGAGCGGTGGACCTATTCCACACCGTCAAGACGCTCCGAACTCAGAGGCCAGCCATGGTGCAGACAGAGGTATGAGCAATCGGGATGCAGGGTTTCTCACACAGGACCATTTATTTGTGGCTGTTGACTCATAGCATACACACAATATTTCTTGTTCCTGCAAGCCACCAGCTAACATCTGATTACAAGTTATTTTTCTACAGTATGTTAATCCAGTGTAATGCACCAGCCCAGAAGATCTTTGAACTAGCTAATTCACTTCAATAGCATCTATGAGAAGCTAAGCATCCCCTTTCAAAGGGGAAATAAAGTGTTTAGCCCGGTGGCCCAGCTTGGCCCTGTCACAGACTAATGGCAGCATTAAAGGGTAATTACCACTATTTTCCCACCCTATTTTCCATGTTTTTGTGTCTAATGGGAACAACAATATTTGACATTGGTCCAGCATTAAGCAAGATCGCTGCAGTCAGCAAAACAAGTTGCAATACAAGTCATTGCTTTAGTGCGTAACGTTTTGATACATTCCGTCTGTTAAATGAGTTGCTTCACAGCTAATTAAGACTATCAGCTCCACACAACTCTCTCTGCATTTCTCAGTATGGCTATATTCAGAAGATTGTTTCGTCCGGTGCGCACAAGTTCAAGTGAAGATAATTACATCTTCGGAAGAGTCCATCGTGTTTTTTGAATCTTCCGTGTCCTCCTTGGCTGCTAGCAACTGCACGGAGGAGGGGCTTGTGTCACGGCTTGTGGACGCTCCGACAGCGTGCAGTTCACTGTGTTCACGCTGTCTCGCACAGACGACTCTCTTTCTCTGTTAAAACGAGTCAGGAAGCAGACAGCAAAACATAACTTTACTTTTAATGATTTTAATGATGAAATGTTCTCCGCCCTATAATGGTCATGAATCGATACTAGAGTAGCCTACTTCCTTGTTTAGTGCTGCAATTAATAAAATGCAGAGGAGAGTATAGCATCTATCTTCACAAAAATCATCTGTTGAGTGTTTGAGGGTAATTTATTTGTGCTTAAGAACGTAATCAATGTGAGTAGAAAACATTAGGTCTCGGTATCAACTACTACCAGAAATATGGAATAAGTAACAGTGGAACTGGTGGGACTGAAAGGTTAACTCAAATGACTATAAGCATAAGTATACTCCTGTATAAGTAACAATGTAGCGAGTCTTTATTTTATTTATTATATTTATTCATTGATATTCATTCATTCATTTGTTTTCTGTAAAATAGTGTTAAAATCGTGTCTCGTCTCGAGCTCATAAACCCAATCTCGTGTCTTGTGGGTGTCTCGTCACACCCCTACTTAGAATTCCTCATGGGGGCAACAGAAACTACACACTATACTGTAGCTTTAATGGGGCAATTGTGCAGCTTGTATTTCCATTCATAAAAGTGCTTGTTTTCCCACTGACAGACTCAGATTATTATTCAAAGTGTCTGATAACATTATGGAAAAGATTCCTAAGGAGGTCGACCTTTCTGTTAAAGAGTAAGATCCTTTTTTTAAACATCAAAACATCCGTGAAATTGCGTTCGCTAAACCAGACTTCATGTAAATTAACAATATTAACAATATGACACTATACTAACTCGTAAAATATTGACGCTTGGTCAGTGTTTCTCAATATCAAATATCAGTGCACAAATCACTCACACCGTTGTAACTGAAATGTACGTTATAACCCCGCCCACCATTTTTTCTGTCCCGTTCATGTGCAGCATGTCAGTTAAACGTAAGTCCCAACCCAGAGCGTCAACATGTGACGCTAAGAATCCCGACCAAGCGTGTCGCTAAAGGAGACTTTTTTTCGTCAATAAAAACGTCAAAGGCAGCTGACCAGGCGTCGCTTTGTGACGCGATGGGAGTTAGAATGTGTTGAAATGCAAAAAGAGTTGCGTGGAGATGATAATAAGGCTGAAAATAAGCTTCGTAGCAACTCATTTGGCAATGGCTTGAATGTAACGGACGTTCGTAAAGTCTCGCGCTGTAGCTTTAATTCTTGCTTCCCACTTACAAACTAACCAAAATGTTGGGGTTTTTTTCGTCACTAGGACCAGTACCAACTGTGCTACCGGGCTGCTCTGGAGTACCTTGGAAGCTTTGATCACTATGCAACATAACCCCACCCAGAAAGACACCCTCAGAAGAGTTGTGTGTCTCGTCTGAGCCACATCTACTCCGCTCCATCATTCCCTGAGGCCTGATGAGGAGGCTCTGGGGGGGACTGATGAGGAGGGGACCACATCAGGAAGTTAGGGATTGGAGGAAAGAGGAGATGGGACAGGACAAACTCCTCCTGCACTGGTGCCATGATTCTGCCACAGACCCGACACCAAAACCTCCCAAAAAGCAACCCTGAAAGACTCGTAGTCATGACTCATTCCAATTTTTGACTCAATACTCCCGCCACTCCCCAATATCTGCCTCCTCCATATAGAAAAAGCAAATGTTCTGCTATTTTCATTTATATTCATCATGACTATGTTGTTATAAATAGTTAGACTTTATTTTGTAATCACTTACACTTGTTCTTGTATGTCTTAATGGGTCTTTCTTTTGATTGGCTTGTCTTTTTTTATTATTTTTTATTAGCACAAAGGACATGTATTTTCAACATTAATACTGGAGATATACTCACAGCTGCTAATCATTTTATTTTGTACCATAGATATGATGTTCTAATGTTATAATTAAAACAGATCACATGAACGAAATTTGAACTACAAGATGAAATAAACCTTTGGCTGAACGCACCAACGCACAACACACATCTGAACAACTGCTGGCATGTACAGAGTCAATATCTGTAGACTATTTTTCAGAGATCTGGACACTTTAAGCAAATATAAAGTTGTTGGAAAGATTGTGTTTTCACACCCCCTCTTATTATATAGACTCAGGTAGACTAAATCCAGACCGTCTGTTCTTGAGAATTTTGGTGGAATAAGTGTGACCATATTGCTATCCAAATGTGGTTTGTGCATGAGAGAAAAGGAATCCATTATGGCACCAAGACCCAGACTCAATGCTGACATTTAAATGAATTGGTTTAGTTGCCCAACCTTAAAGGATAAGGCTGGCTTTATTCAATATTTTCTTATTGTCAACAAATCCCATGGAAAAAAAACAACAATGTGTTTGTCCATCTGTCAAGACTTTCTTACAAAGCCCGTTGGTTCCTACTAAGCTTATAATTCTTTGTTTAAATGGCTCACGAATATATTTTCAAATAAAAAAAAATTAAAAAAGTCACATTAATTTCCTATAACAGATTGACACTGCAGTTTAAGGGAAACTCATACCAGAAGGAAATAGTGCTTTTCTTGGGGTCTATTTTTAGCAGCGGATGTATCCACAATTGGTGCTCTAGTGACTATTTGTGGCAACAGGACTGTGTGTGTGTGTGTGTGTGTGTGTGTGTGTGTGTGTGTGTGTGTGTGTGTGTGTGTGTGTGTGTGTTTGGTAATGTCACATGTCACCCAGTGCAACAATGTGGCTAACTGATACACACTCAATAATTATTAGTAAGATCAGTTCACTGTTGGTTTGGGTCTGCACATGGGATTTGTTGACAAGAAGAAAAAGATGCTGTAGAATATCGCCAGACCTATTCATATTTAAAATTTTCTGTTAAACTTTACATGTGTGATCCCTGATGATGTTATAACTGCTAACAACACTCTAAATCCTAAAATGTTCCACTTGTTGTTGTTCTTAAACCCAACTCAGTTCACAGCTGAATTTTAAAAGCATTTACAGTGGGCTTGGGGGAAAAAATGTAAAATGTGAAAAATATTAGATCATATGAAAAGAATAAGAAAGGATAATGGGCCAGATAAACAAAAGCACAAAAAAACGTATTTTCTCCCTTGGCCAGATTATCAGCCAACCAGATTTTTTTTAAGGTAAGGATGTGGGTTGTCACTTTATATTATTGTAGCTCAAAATGTGTCTAACGTCATGCAATCTGGTTTCCGTGTGCTCATACTTATTAAGCAAAATTTCCAGGCATTTTGTTTTTACAAAAATACCCACATGGACCACACATACTGCACCCAACATGACTCTGACATCATACAGGGAGTGATTTAGTGATCTCGGCACATTTCAGGTTTCTCCTACTTTTTGGTTTGCCTACATGGCTTTACATATAGACAGGGCAAACAAGCAGATACACTGGATCCTCATTCATGATATATTACAGCTCAACTATTGTATCACTGTGTTGCAGACAGCCAGACATGTAACTGCGAGCAGCATCAATGTTCAGCGGTGGATCTCTGTGGTGAGATGACAAAGGGAGGTGGTTTTGGACGAGGTGGACCATATAAAGGATTCATTTCACAGTTGTGCTGTAGGAGTCCTATCTGTTTATCTGTATACATGATCTGTTTTCTATTTGTTAATAAAAAACAGACTGAATTGTCTTGAAAACCTTGATGTTAATAAAGTTGAATAACTGGGTTTTTATTAATATAAATGCGGTGGATTTCTTTCCTTTCGTGACACCCGGTGGACCCCCATGGCCCAGTTTGCTACTCTGAGCAGGGCAGGCGGTAAAAGTGATCCAGAGTTGCACAACACACACACACACACACACACACACTCTTCTTTCCCTTCCCCTTTTCTCCTTCTCTTTTCCCTCACTCTCTTCTGTTGACTGTTAAGTGGTGTTTCACATTAGCAGTGTTTCACATTTATGAAGACAGTTTCATAAGTGAACGTTGAGCAGAGAGAATTATGCACATGAGTATCAAGAAAATACTTTTAGAAATTCTATAGATTCTTTGTGAGCTTTTTTATTGAGTCCAAAAATATTTATCCTACAATTTTTATCCTACAAAACTCCTTCAAAAGTGAAACACATGACTGACAGACTTTTTTTGTTGATGAAAATCAATGTTGTAACTCAATTGTGTATTGTCCAATTGGCTTCCCATTTATTATGCGTTATAACAGGCCAGGCCTGAGGACGCCTACATGCTAATATTAAGTCATATCGCCATCTGCAAGCAACAGGGAATCAACCTTATCACCAGCACCACAGGATGTACATGAAATGTACATTGCATGGTCTACAATTGTAGAACACCATAGTCTTGCATAGCCTGACCTTCCTCCACAGAGCTGCATAAGAGGGTCTGGCTAGTCCACACAGCAATCTGTACGTTCAAAAGTTGTTTCAAGTCGTGCAACAGAAAACTCGGATTGGAAGGATAGTCTAGCCAGCTAGTCTGGATTTACCCTGCAGAGACGTGGTCCACTCATTTCAATTGAAAGGGTAATTAGTCCAGAACTGAGCGTGAACCTATAGATCAAATGTTCACAAAGTTCTGTTTTTTTGCTGCTGACAGGCTCAAGTTATTATTATTATTATTATTCTCTAAGTGTCACAATATGGAAAGGATTCCAGAGAGATGGACCTTTTTGTTTCACTTGGAGCTTGAGGGCCCTTAATCGCTGCTTGCTACTTCAATTTATAAAGGTTGTATGGACTTGCAATATATCGAGATCATTGTGCAGTGCTGGAATTAATATTTAGATTTTTCACTTGAGAAATGTAGCAAAACTCACAAAAGCGGAGTCCTTACCACAGCGTCCGTGGGTGGGAAATTAACGAGTGCATGTCACTGTCTATGCGACGTATACAGTCCATTCAAGGCAGAGAAATGCGGGACTGTTGTGCAAAATCAACGTTAACGTTAGCGGTTAGCGATTAGCGTTAGCATAGCAAGCTAGCAATTTTTTAAAAGTTTCAGTTAAGAACATGGTTGCAGTATGTATGTACACAGGACTGCATAGAGCACAAAACAAGACTGTCGTATCTTTTAAATTAATTATTTAAGCCGAAAATACATTTACATTATACTTACATTTATGGGTCTCTCTGGTCGATGCGGCAGCCATTGTTGCCTGTTGCACAATGTATATCTCTACCACTCGATAAGGGGTAGGGGTAAGATAGAGAAATGAAATAAAGGTCTAAAAATAAAAAAAAATAAAATAAAAAAATAAAACATAATCTTAAAAACAAACTCCATTACCACTAAAATGTTAGGCTACCAATGTAAAATCATTATTTGGATAAAGTAAAGTTGCCACAGTTGATTATAATACCTCGTCAATGGGTAATAAATGCTTTGTGAAGCATCTATAAACATTATTTAGATTGCTATTATCAGTGCACTAATGATCAAATAATCGTCTCTTGTATAGATCAGTAAAAATATGTAATGGGTGAATGAATGTTACTTGATCATCATCATTTATTCAGAGCAAATTGACTGAGCATTAAGCTCTTCAATAGCAATGCAAACAATAAAATGTAGAAATGTAAAATATACACAAATACATCAACCATATCATCTAGCATCATTGTACTTCATGTACATCTACTCCATGTATTTGGTGAAAAAACAAAAAAACTAAACTAATTTACAAAGGTCATTATTGATCTGACGATGTCTCAAAAGATACAAATGCCTCTGAGCATGTGAGGAAAAATGGATTTTCTTGTTTTAAATAAGAAGTGAAGAAGGGTTATGTTCTACAAACTCATACTCTCCTATCACACTAAACTACTTATAATATAACATAGATTATAAATTTACTAATAAGTAGTAACAATATGAATCATTTCGTTGTTTGTTTACAGTTAAAGTTTAATTAACTATCAATTTTCTATTTCTGTCTGATGGTTATTATAAAATGTTGCATTACCTTGCATTTATTTACATCACATTTATTTAGCTGATACTTTTATCCAAAGTAACTTACAATAAGTGCATTTAACCATGTGGGTGAAACCCCAATCCCCCAAAAAGTGGAAGAATCACGCATGTAAACAGTATTTTATTTTGTGATCAAGGAACCAGTTGGAACTTCTTTATGCGGAGTATTTTATACCAATGTGTCATATTTTAGAAACTGAAATTGTGGTTTGTATATATGACAGTTATCGGGCTGTGTGTGTTTTTAGGGGCTATATAAAAAGTGACTTGACATTTAGACCACCATATAGGGATATGTAATTTACAGAATGCCACAGCATGATGTTCACATTGTATCTATACACATCACACCATTTACTGAGCCCTTGTGTTGGTGGGGAACACAGAATATTACATTTCAGTTCATCTTGTTATGTAGTCCGTTCTTGGAAAATAGTTAGAGTAAGATGTAGTAATTGGTAATAATATACCTTCATTTCAGTACATCATTTGATTAAGGAACTTTAGTGTGTGTGTGTGTGTGTGTGTGTGTGTGTGTGTGTGTGTGTGTGTGTGTGTGTGACTGTTATACCTGGGTGCAGGCATGGTCTGGAGGAAAGGGCGTTGTGATTGGCTGGGGGACTACGGAAGCCCCTCCCGCTGAGCTCCATGTAAACAAACACACACTGAGCATGCGTCATTGGAATAATGGAGGACTGTCTTTTCCACCCGGACTGATGATGTCTGTATTTTTACTCTACTACCTGTGATCTGGGGAAAAGAACAACAACTCGTCTGCAATTCAGCGAGTGTAAGTTAATGTTTAACAGTTTACAATGAGTTCGTTTTTAGGAAATTAAGAGTAACTCTAAGTTTGGGCACAAAAACTAGCGGTCAGCAACAAGCCATGTTTGCTAGCTCAGAGCAGAGGCAGCTGTCAGATCTAACGTTACACACTTAGCGGTTGCTTTCAATAAATGATTATCTGGTTTGACAGGAAGACTCGCATTGTATGTACATGTTAGTTACGTGCGGTCTACTCCTGAATATGACAGTAGTTTTGTTTTTGTTGACTACACTTTTAATTCCTGAAACTGAGAGCAAGCTATCTTCCAGTTAGCATGTTAGCTAGCGGACTAACGGAACGTTAGCTTCATATTTTTCCGTGGAGCGGCGCTGTCAGTGGGCCACGGTTTAACAGACATGGTATTCAACCAATCACAGACTGAGCATATCAGGATTGTAGCCAATCACAGTATATGGGGAACCCCTAGAGAAGTCTTCAGGGTTTTGTAAGTATAGTCCGTAATGCTAGAGTTCAAATACGTTGCCTGTTAGCTCAAAATTGAACGTCTTGTCGGTTGGTCAACTCTACACAAAACAAAAAGATTTTTGTAATGCACATTACTTAAATAAGATAGTTAAATTGGAGGTCTAAGGTGGGGAAAGTCTTTTGTAGCATAGTAGTTAAGGGGGAACTGGGGTAAATGCAAAATAGGACTGACTATTTTTGTAATAGTCAGTAAATACTTAGATAAAATTTGTTTTCACGAATAGAATAAAGGAAATTACAATTCTGGGTTATAAAATATATTTTGGGTTTAAGTATAGCGGTTTCTTTTCTTGTGTGGTCTGGCATGGAGAAAAACAGAAATAGAATATAAGGTTTCACAAAGAGTTTCCTCGGGCTGCCTGTTGATTTAAGGTTCAGGTTTGACAAGTCAGAGTGCGTAGCGGTTTTTGGAAACAGCTGTGAAATATAATTTTATTCTGTTTTCACAACCAGAATAAAAGTTTCACAAATCTGCTAATCTGCTGATTATATATCAAAATGTAGCCTTGGTGCAGAATTATTGCCACTAAAGACAGTCCTTAGTATGTGCCATTTCTGAGTCTGTAGCTTTTTAAAGGGGCAAGGTGGAGGCTGGGGGTGTGGCTCTGGCCAACTACCACTTTGCTCATTTGAAAGCCATGATGTTTCTCTGTCATGGGCGGGCCAAATTCTCTGGGCGGGCAAAGCAGAGAAAGGGGAGGTAACCTTGCTCCTTACGACCTCATAAGGGGCAAGGTTCCAGATCAGCCCATCTGAGCTTTCATTTTCTGGCAGAGCAGGATACCCAGGACTCGGTTTACACCTGTCACTATTTCTAGCCACTGGGGGACCAAAGGCAGGCTGGGGGAAGGCATATTAATGTTAAAAAAACTCATAAAGTGACATTTTAATGCCATGGGAGATTGGAGAGCAACTTCAGCAGTGTGCTTGAGACGGTCTGTACTGTCAAGTGATGGCACACACAGGCTAAAAAAGCCTTTATGCAACTGCATGAAAAGACATGTAACTTAAATGTTTTCATGGTCATGTCTAGGGATAGACCAGTTATCGATCCTGGCCGATTATTGATATTTTGACAGATTGTGTGTACCAGTGTTTTATTTGCCTCATAACCGATAAAGTTAATGAATTAAAAAGTGGTATACGTTGGCTCGGCTACAGCTCTGTGTCTGTCCCGCTGCTTTGGTTTTACACCACTGAGTCTCACTTAATGTCTCGGCCAATCCCTAATCATGTCCATGTTTTCCACCAATCACAGTTGAGGTCAAAGTAACGAACCCAAGATGACTACAGCCACGCCAGCCCAAGGCGCAGGCTCCAGGATAATGACGTTCACGCCTTCCAAAGAGGAGTTCAAGGACTTCAGCCGGTACATTGCCTATATGGAGTCACAAGGAGCACACAAAGCTGGAATGGCAAAAGTAAGTAGGGTCCATTGTATTTTGTGAGGTTACTACGATACAGTGAGTTCTGATTGATCTGATAGTTTTCCTTAAATGTACAATATACATGGGACATCATTATTAACCGTACTGTTGGCTGAGTAGTTAGTAATTAGTAGTTCATAGCAGTGTTGTAGTCAAGACCATCTAAACCAAGACCAAGTCTTTACCAAGACCAGAGTGTATAGAGACCAAGAAGACCAAGACCAAAGGCAGGGCGAGACGGAGTCAAGACCAGACCAAACAACTGAAACATACAGTATATACACACAACTAGCTAATATGTATAGCTAGTATTTGCTAAATCACTTTAGTTGAGGGGTGAAGAGATTTCTTAAGGGTTTTGGTAAAGAGGCAGATACTACTCCACATAGCATTTGGGGATGGATGGAAAACGTGCTCTGGTTTATTGGCATTTCTTCAAATCAATCACAATCGTCATGGACGGTGCTAATCACCGGAGAAAGCCGCGGTGCCTTTGCAAAATAGCCTCTGGAAGGAACTTGTTTTGGTGGAACATGTGCGTTTAAAAGTTGTTTCAGTTGTGCAACAGCTAGCTGTCTGGATTTAACCTGCAGAGATCTGAAGAGCAGTTAACCATAGTCCTCATTAATCCAACGGAGTTTAGAACGCCAACACAAAGAAAGGCCAACGCAACAGATATCTAGCCTAACTGAGTGAAATCCGACAGATTTTCCATCGGCAATAGAGCAATCCTAGAAGTGGGTCAAGGATATAGACTAACAGGCAGATAACTTTAGCTAGATAGCTTCACTAGCATCTTTTACACAACATTTGTCAAACTCAAGGCCCACTGCAAAAGGTCCTCCCATCGAAAAGCTGGAAACCTAGACGGACATACAATGATATCGATGACCTGGTGACTCCCGCTCCCATTCAGCAGGTGGAAACATAGCGGGATTTACATGTAATGTGGAGAGAATATCCGTGTACTGAACCCACGGGCCACTGCTCGAAGCCCGGCATCACCACAAAAGAAATGTGCATCAATGTGCATTACATGAGTGATCGTTTCAGCCCTGCTCATCACTCTGGTGCTCTGAGTTTTCTTTTCTCTAACAGAAAGGCTTGTCATTCTGTTCTCCTTGTTACAGGTCATCCCACCGAAAAGCTGGAAACCTAGAAAGACATACGATGATATCGATGACCTGGTGATTCCCGCTCCCATTCAGCAGGTGGTGACTGGCCAGTCAGGACTGTTCACACAGTACAACATCCAGAAGAAGCCGATGGCGGTCCACGAGTTCCGCAAGACCTCCAACCTGGACAAGTCAGTTTACATAGTCAAACTATGAACCGCAGTGGATTGATGAATATTTTTCACACAATGAATTAGGGCTGGGAAATATATCAATATAGTATCAATGTATTGGACTAAATATCGTCTTAGATTTTGTATAATGTTTTTCGTAATATGGCATAAGTATTGTCTTGTGCTGGTTTTACTGGCTGCAAAGTGATGTCATTTTTCTGAACCTACCAGACTGTTCTAGCTGTACTCAGTTAGTCAATATGTATCCACATTATCTGGGATTATATATCTAAAATTGAATTGGTAAAATGATTTGTAAAAGCACCAATTGTCAGACCTACATTAGCGTTCCAATATCAACATTGAGGTATTTGGTCAAGAATATTGTGATATCTGATATTCTCCATAATGCCCAGCCCTGCAATGAATTAAGGCTGGGCGAAATCAAATATCCCGATATTCTTGACCAATGTCAATATTTCACCGATACTGTAGGGTTGACTATTGGTGCTTTCACAAAATACTTTCCCAATGAGATTTTAGAGAAATAATCATCAGTAATGTGTATTCAATGACTGTGTGGGTAAATTCAAATACTAGAACCGCTAGAACAGTGGTGGAAAGTTCAGAAAAGTACATCACTTTACTGTAATGCAGCCCAGTCAAAATCCAAGACGATATCTAGTCTCACATGGATTGATATATTGCCCAGCTCTACAATAAATATATGATTTATAATGTCGACAACCTGTACTGTACGTGATTTACGTAAGCCTATTATTTAAAATATCCAACAAGTTCTCTTCTCGGATTTTCATTGTAGGTTCTGCAATCCCCGATACGTGGATTTTGACGAGTTGGAGAGGAAGTTTTGGAAGAACCTGACCTTCAACCACCCCCTTTATGGTGCTGACGTCAGCGGAACACTGTATGATTCAGTGAGTGGTAATCTATATCTACGACGTTCATTAACAGGATTAATCCGGAGCCGCCGCAAATTCCACCAGATGTCCCTCATTTTCGGCCGAATGTCCATTGCCTTCCTCTATCTTCGTGTTGGCGTTGTAATCATCTCCATTCCTATCTGTAATAATTGTTGCCATGGTTTTATAAAATCCTGTTTTAATGTTATACATGTAGAACAGTGAAACCTTTGGTATGAACTATATCTGTGGATGGTTGCCTTAGTGACTACATTACTTGTAGGCCAGTAAGCCTGTCATCAGGTATTTTTAACAAATATGCTTATGTACTGTATATTTGCTATTAATATGTTGGATTCATGTTTAGACATAACATTTTTTTAGTGCTGCCAGTGATAAACGGCGTTAACGCAAACCCATTTTAACGGCGTCAATTTTTTTATCGCAAGATTAACGTTCTTTTTTGGCCTAAAAATCTTTTGATTTTTTCACATGCTGTTGCAACAACTAGTTGAACTTTCTTCTAACGTTAGAAAAACTACACCACCACACCGGATCTAGCTAGACCGGAAACAAAACAACAGGCACGCCGCACACACGCCGTTTGGGCTTGCAAGCCGGCCAAAGAGTAGTAACGTTAGGTTTTGAGTGGATGGCGAGTGCGAGACACCGAAATTAAACACATATGCCAATGTTGTTTTCAATAAAAACATATTTTGACAAAGAAAATCAATCAACTTTTCCATGTTGATAAGAGCATTAAAATGAGAAAAAATAATGGGACAAAAAGAAATCAAGGGACATTTAGAATAGATAAAAATGTTCGATTGATTGCGAGTTAACCATGACATTAATGCTATTAATCGCAATAATGTATTTTAATCGTTTGACAGCACTAATTAGTTTTAAATGTTCAAACAATTACCAATAATTTGGTAGCCCCCCTGCAGTAGCTCTGAGGACCCCTATGGGTCCCGCACCCCCTGTTAAAGATCTCTGATAGAGTGAATGAAATTAACCACAGAGAAGTCAAACACCACTACCAAATGGCGAACACACTATGTAGTGCACTATTTCCGTGATAGGGATCCAACACAGCTAAAGACATTTTTATAGGGTGATCAACCTCATTCCAGACCTTACAGCCTCTGGTGAATCCCTCCTTTTGCAGGATGTGGCTGAATGGAACATCGGCCGCCTCAACACCATTCTCGACACTGTGGAGAACGAGAGCGGGATCAAGATCAAAGGCGTCAACACGCCGTACCTTTACTTTGGGATGTGGAAGAGCGCCTTCGCGTGGCACACGGAGGACATGGATCTGTACAGCATCAACTACCTGCACTTTGGAGAGCCAAAGTCCTGGTACAGTCACTGCTCCCCTCCCCCCTGCATATGTATTGGCCGCATCTGTTTTAATAGCCTTAGTGTCAAAAAATAAAATAGAACTGTCAATAATCCTAGTTTATCACTGCAGATGTATAGAGATGTGCAGATTCAGTGGGCGCGCCAATGTGATGTCAAAATGATGTACATCTCGCTGGCGCACCAGGATTTTGGCATGTGACGAAACAAGAAGCCTGAGACTGCCAGGAGAAGGCTGCAACTAGTATTATAAACAGTTACGCGGTCTCATGACGTCACATTTGCGCACGCCAGCTGGGCTGCGGCTACTGTATAACGCCCTAAAGTCGCTTGGATCCGCGGGGTCTCCTGCGCTCCTCATGCGAATAGACAACGCTCCGAGTAATGGTGGGTGTCCATATAAGCATTGTTTTCACGGATGGGATCCCCCAGCTTCCCAGCATTGCATGCTAGTGAGCTCGCCACCAGTTTCTCTTCACTTTGACCACTGACAAGCAAAGAAAACCCTCCTACAACCGCCACGCCTGCTCCCTAATTTCAAAACCGACCATAATGGCGGCTCGTTTGGAATACGGGGAAATGACGCTGACAGTGGACACACACCATCAGATTGCCTGCTCGCCTCTCATAGAAAATAGATGGCACGACAATAGCTCCCCGTCTAAAAAGACCTAAATGCAGCTTTCCAGACAATTTACCCAAAATACACTAGAAAGTGATAGGGGAAAAAAACAATTACAATCAGAAATACTATAAATGTATACATTAGCACTGGGACATTGGGACCAATCAATTACTACTGTTAAATATTTATATTTTATTATTATTTAAAATTAACACAGTGTACATATTCATTAATAAATATTTATATGCATCTGTAGTTTTTATATTTTCCGTGAGAGAACATGGCCACTAGAAAAAAAGAAAACTGGGAAGGAAAACTTCTTTTTACTTTTTTTCTTTTTTTTAAACTATTATTTATTAGCTAAATGATACTGCCATGTAAATAAACGTTGTGTTTGCTGGAGGACATAAATAGAAACGAAAGAAACAAATCTGGTTTCAGTACCAGTTCCTGATGTGTGCAGATTCCTTCAGATACACTAAAACATTTTTAATGGAAGATAAAAAACAACAAAACAACAAGCTTAAGCTGTTTTACTTATCTACTGTATATCTTTGTGGTTTGGCTAATTGTTGATGAATATATTGGTGTTCCCAGCCTTGAATTACTACAGTAACCCTGCAATGAATGATGACATTGTTGATAGTCTCTGTGGTTATTAGGCTTCATTCTCTAAAACATGTGGCCACCATATGGAAGTTTTTCCCTGCTTTCAATATCATAGCCATAATCATATTTGATACTTGTGTTTGTGCTGCTCTGCAGGTATGTTGTTCCACCGGAGCATGGGAAAAGACTGGAACGACTTGCTAAGGGTACGTGATGGCTTCTTGCTCCGTAGATTTAAATGTGTCACAACAGGCGTGAATCCCCTTTGAGAATTAATCAGTTATTGTTACTCAGATACATTTTAACCACTGGGTCCAACAACTCACTTCAGCTTGTCATGCTCAGTGGTTTTAAAGAGGAAGTCAAAACTGCTTTCGGTCTATCTCCACACTGTATGGAAAGTACCTCTGAAACCACAACAGCAATTATGTTCACATGTCTATCACTTAAAATACATAAACACCATTTATATGCGATAAATTAACTAATTTCAAAGTGTTCTCAGTTCTGCTGCTTTCAGTGCTTTTCTGCTAAAATACAACAAACTGCTTGTTGAATTTTTCATTGACCAAATTTAAAATAAAAATTTAATTGAGTATAAAAGGCAGCACTAAAAAAAGAATTACATTATTATACATTTTCCTTTCAACTCTCACGCAAAACCTCTCTGTGCAGGGTTCAACATTTTTTTTCACCTGTCTGGTCAGGAAAGTAAAAAGAAAAAAAAAAATTCTATACTCGCCCAGAGTCAATTTTTACAGGCCCATATACAATTTCTTTTTTTATTTATTTATTTTTTTTTTACTCGAGGAAATAGTATGGGAAAAAGTTTGGAAAAACAGTCAAACTTTGGCATAAAAATTTAAAAGAGAAAGAAAAACACTTCCAAAATGTAAACAAAAACGCAGAAAAGAAATGTTGAAAAAAAGTCAAATGTTGAAAGCATCAAAAGAGTAAAGCAAATCCCATCAAAAGCATCAAGCGCCGTCGCAATTCTTGATTGGCCAACGGCACATTCAAATAAAGCGATAATGAAATGATGATGCCCGAACAGGCAAGTGGGTTGTAACTTTCCCCGGGCCATCGGGCAACCCTCCTTGTTGAACCCTGGAGTGTCTTTTGCGATATGTTTATTGTGCCAGTTGATATCCCGATGAGGATAAAAAAACGATACATTGTGCAGCCCTAATTAACACAATGATGTTGTGAATGATTTTGTGTATTTGCAGGCTTCTTTCCAGGGAATGCTCAGAGCTGTGAAGCCTTCTTGCGCCACAAGATGACTTTAATTTCCCCCTCAATCCTGAAGAAATATGGCATACCATTTGAGAAGGTGAGCTTTCATTCAATTTGTGTTGACCTCAAGTCTTTAACAAACAAGCAGAAAATACACCTGATGATAGTGGTAGTGATGACATGAACCAATGGTGGAAAGCTTGAAATTAAATGTTGTGTCCGCTCTTGTAATTCTCTGTTCTTTGTCATTTTCAGGTCACGCAAGAGGCCGGCCAGTTCATTGTGACGTTCCCGTTTGGTTACCACGCAGGTTTCAACCATGGCTTCAACTGTGCTGAGTCTACCAACTTTGCCACCCAGCGATGGATTGACTACGGCAAACAGGCAACACTGGTATGCAAGACATTCATGAATTCATTTAAAAGCCTCATATAAGAATGACTTTCCTATGGAGACCTATGGAGTCCATTCATTCACATTGGGAGATCGATTCTTTTTGACTGGCAAAGATGGCTTCGAGCGGAAACAACAACAGCTAAGTGATAGGGCTGCTCGATTATGGGAATCATAATCATAATCGCGAATATTTTTGGTCAATATTGCAATCATGATAATTTAACATAATTACTCATTGACTCTTGGAAAGATTTTACCATTTTGCTATTGTAAAAAAGTGAAACAGTACAAATCAACAGGGAAAACGTGAACTGTGAAACTATCCTTCAGACTTTTCCCGTTGAACTTTTTTCCCTTTTCATTCAGACAAATGAAACACAAACACAAGAGTTTAAAATAAGAGTTAAAAATAAATAAACATTTTTCTCGATTACATTTTTGTTATGATCGTTGGACGTCAAAATCGCTGTTTAGTAAACTCTGTGTACACAAACAATGTTCTCAATGCTCGAGTTCATGTGTAGAGCCCCTGGTGATACTTTTGTTGTAACATTGCACGCTAGATAAAGGATTTTTAAGGCTGATACGATACAAATATTTAGTTATTTAAAAATCCGATATTCGATATATATATATATATATATATATATATATATATATATATATATATATATATATATATATATATATATAGAAACACGTTACCAAACGTAACAATTTTCCTTTATAACATTAGTTATTTGTAGTTATTTATAGTTCTCACTAAAATAATATGATAATTTGTACAGAGGAACAGAGGAACATCAAAATATATTAAAGTTCTGATAAATAAAATGTATAAAAATACAAACTTAAGATATGAAACTTAAAGACCTTTGAACAATAACACATTAACAAAAAAAAAACGATTAGTGTTGCCAACAGGGTCGTTGTAGAGCGCCCTCTGGTGGACAGACTATGCAACTATATAATTTTAAATATATAATATTCATTTATCAGAATCATTTATTTGTCATTATAAGTGATTCTGACTACATTTCTTTTTTTTTTATCGACCATTATAAATACAAATGATTTGGGAAATTGGCCGATAATATCGGCCCACCGATATGTCGGTTGGGCTCTATTGCATGCAAAATTTTAACCTGACGTAACATTCTGAGCATAACACGCTTTTAATGACAAAGTAACCACAGTGCTGTGGAGGAAGGTCTAGCAATTCGAGACTACTCAATATCTGAATGACTCTGGAGAACACTATCAACTAGGGGTGGAGGAAAAAATTGATACAGCGTAGTATCGCGATATTTTCAGTGGCAATACGATCGATACACAGGCGCCAAGTATTAATCTTTTATTATAGACGTGTTGGTCAGTTTGTCTGCTTGGCAATCCCATTTTGCAGCAATAACATTGAAGTGAGATGAACAAACAGAGAAATGTATCTTTTTAGATAAAACCGATGTTGACAAAGTTTCTTTTTGGGGACGTCCTTTAAAATTGGGAAAAATTAGAAGCTGGGAAAAAAGGTTATAAATTGCAATATATCGCAGAATATTGCAATTATGTTTAAAATCGCAATAATATCGTATCGTGCCGTAAGTATCGTGATGATATCGTATCGGGAGGCGTGTGCTGATTCCCACCCCTACTATCAGACTACCATGGGTCAAACCTAGACTAAAGCGTTGATATGTGTGTTCCTTCCAGTGTTCGTGCCGGCAGGACATGGTGAAGATCTCCATGGATGTGTTTGTACGCAAATTTCAGCCCGACCGTTACAAACTGTGGAAGGCAGGGAAAGACAACGCTCCCATTGACCACTCCAAACCCACACCAGAGGCGGCTGTGTTCCTGAAAGAAGAGAAGTGCGAGCCTGTAAAAGAGACTCCCAGTGAAGCTGGATCTGAGGAGCCCACTGCCCCTGTCCAGGAGGACAAAAGGTCTGGGTTTACATTCGCTACTAACATAACTGATTTACCTAATTCTGGCCGTATTCAAAAAAATGTTTGGCATATCTTCATCACAACCCATGTTAAATGAGTATTTAAATCACTCATTTGCTTTGTTTTCAGTTCAGTTTTAAGATTCTTGATCACTGAGGCTACATTTACATTGCTATGTTTTGGTTTCTAAGCAGAGTTTTTAGCATGTTTTTAGCTCCAGTAGAAGAGCTAATCTTCGTTTAAACTCACACGCCCAAACCTCATATCTCATCCACATTCTGGTATACTTTGCTTAAACAGGAGGCAACGTGTAGACTCCGCCTGTTGCTTGTAGTTGCCATGGTAACATTAGTAGCTTATACCTCTTTCACGCCACCTACCAGGGTCGGGTTATGGTTGTCTGATCAGGGTTCAACCCTCCCTTTGGAAACCAAGTCGATCTACATGGGTATATCCTGGTCATGGACAATTCAGAGGGGTTACCTGTGTCAACCCGGGAGCACTGCATAGCAGTTAAGTTAAGTACTAGAAATGGGCGGGGCTTTCACATCATAGTCAGTGAGCAGCTATCACACCAGTTCATCTGTATACCAGCAGAACTAATGTTTTGTAGCTACTTGAATCTGTCATTGTACAGTAGGGGGAGATAAATAAAGCTTACTTTATGATTGTTTCACAGTGATTACGTTCTAAAGCACCAATAAATAACCATCACTTTATTGCTTAGCTGGACAAGGAAGTAGGCTATTCTAGTATTGATTTTAAAGATGAAGGGAGAGCATTTCTCTTGGTTTGATTTCATTAAAAGTAAAGTTTGGCTTTACTGTTGGATCCTTAACTCATTTTTAGAAAAGACAGAGAAAAAAGGAGAGAGATTCTGTCGCACTGAACTGCTGCAGGATGCCAGAGAGAGGGAGTAAGAGCGGCGGTGCAGAGAGAGTTAAACAAAACTTATTTTCATATGTTTACGAACTACCGATGGGTTACCTCTCTGCCGGCAGACTAGTGAACATCCGGGCACCCACTGCCAGCGGACTGAAATTAATTGAACCGCTCCGCTCTGTAGTTGTTAAAGCTGTCTGTAATAATCCTAGTTCTATACAGTCTATGGTGAAAGCACAGTGAGACATTGAGAACATTTATTTGTTGTTTTTTCAAAGTGTTCAGCGAACATACTGTGAACTAACCTGTGACGACCGCCCCACTATCATTTCCAACCAATCACATAATATGTCCCGCCCTGGCTGTTGTCGACCCAGGACGTGCGCAATTCACATTGAAATCGACCTTAGTTTACCCTGATCAAACCCACCTGGTGACCTGGGTCACGAAGCTGAGTATAACCCTGGTAGGGCCATTGGTGTGAAAGGGTATTAGTCTCAGAGAACAAAATGTAATGAGTAATAAAACACAATCAGGCAGAGAAATGTTGGAGTCGGTGTTGCCAATGGTCTTCTTTTTTTTTTTTTTTTTTTATGTGTTAAAAGTAAGTTAGCTGTCTCCAGAAATGTACAAGCGGATGTGATAATGGACAACAATTTAGATTTTAGGCTAGAGTTCAGGAAAAAAAAATGGCCAAAAGGAAAACATAAAAAAGTTTTGTACAAATACACATGATCTTATAAGACATACATAACATAATCAAGCAAAACACATTGATCTGGCTGTTGAGCTACTTTTATCAAATTACATCTGACCACCTCATGCTTCTCATTCTAAGATCGACCTTTAAAGGCTTCTGCATGGAATGACTACAATATAAATACCTCAGTAGACAAAACATTCATTAAAACTTGTTTGTGACAAATACTGCCTATGTCAAAATCTAACAAACTCAGATTTAGATGTATATTTTTTTTAAATCATGCAGGGAAATTGTTGCATCGATATTAGTCTCTGAATCGGAATTGAATCGTGAGCTGCCCAGAGATTCCCACCTTTATCGTTCAGTACAGTGGTGGGAGAAGTACTTAGCTCTTATACTTGAGTAAAAATAGCAATACTGCAGCGTAAAAATACAAAAAGAGTAAAAGTCTTTCAAATTCTTACTTACGTAAAAGTACAAAAAGTATTTGCATCAAAATATGCTTCAAGTACTGAAAGTAAAAGTGCTCATTATGCAAAATGTTTCCCTGTAAGTCCTATCTGACATGTCTTCATGTCTAAAGTCTCCCATGCATCAGTCCGAAGCCTCAGACTGGGAAGAAGCGTCAGCTGGAAGCTATCCGAGCCTCTGAAGACATCAAACCTGAGCTGACTATGAAAGTGACTGAGGAGGTGGAGCCAAAGAAGGCCAAGCTGTCATGCAAAGAGTCTCCAGCTAAAGCCTCTGTCAAGCCAGATAAAGGTACAGTACAGTTCATAGAGATCTTATGTCAGTTTTTAAGTTTTAGGTTTTTTGGAATTGAATAATGATACAACCAACCAGAGCAAAAAGTTAATAAAACTAGTATAAAGTTTTACTTCATAATCTATTAACCAATATTGTCTTTATCTCAATTTCAAACAATTGAGTTAACATTGCATTAGGGAATGAAATCAGTCTCTACTAGAACACAATTAAAAATGGAAGTGTGAATCGTTTTTTGTTATAAGGTTATAATTCATGTTAAAAATCACTATGTGATCATTCTTATCTTGGAAAAAGTGGTCATATCCAGAATGGTTTTCTGAATTGAGTCAGGAATACATGTTTATCACAGAAAAGAAGGCAAGGCCATTGATTTTCAGGTAGAAAAAAAGCAACTTGTACCATGTTTCTTCTTCTAAAAATTTGAAATGGGTCAATTTGACCCGAATACGATACAAGGGTTAAGAATGACTTAACTCCAAGTCTTCCAGAGTCACGGCCAAAGCCGTTTCGAAAAACAATCTTCTTTGTTTTCAAGTAGCAGGGAATTCACACCAAACCGTCGCAACTCTGCTGTCTTTCTGTTAAGCCAGCCCACCGAGTCTATACACGATGTGATTGGCCTGACTAGAATTTGGTTTTTCCAGCTCGCAAGCCAACGGAGAGTTGCTAGACTGACCCTGGCTGCAAACTAGATTTGTTACCGCTAGGGTGAGTCTAGATTTCAAGGCTAGGTTTTGTGCTAAGTTTAAAAAAAAATAAAAATAAATAATTAAAAAAAATCATCCTATGAATAGGAAGTGATGTGGTGTTGCATCTTTTGGAGTTACCTGAACGCGTACTAGATCGTTGTAGTCCCAGTTACAGTTTTATATATATATATACAATTGTGTACTACTACAAGTTATGCTTATTAAATAAAGCCCAAAATATGTTGCACACTAGAAATTGCTAGTATCAGCTAACAAGAGCTAATGTCAACGTTAGGTAGCCCCTAGCTAGAAGGGTTTGTGGTGACTTTGCCTGAAACGCTACCAAGGCGTGAATTGTGACTTGAAGTCGTAACTTACGGGAAAAAAAAACTGTGTCTGGAAATGCTATCCTGTACCTAACTCGGTTTGAGGGTCATAGATAAGGGTGCTCTGATCAAGATTTTTGGGGCGATCACCAATTGCTGAAAGCAGTATTGATTGATACCGATCACTGGGTCTATTTGAAGCCTTCTATTTATCCTGTCATATATAAAATTTTAATAGTCTTAACAATTTATATGTATTAAAATGAACAGAAGATAATGTACTGTGAATTGTCAACTGTTTACTTTTATTGACAGGAAACTTTCAACATTCTGCATCCTGTTAGAAACATCTTCAACAGCTTAGAGCTTAGATAATTCAATATATTCAATATAAATATAGTTTCATTCACTGACAGCAACACAACTGGAGACACAGAGAGAGAGAGAAATGTGCGAATGAAGTTCTCAACTCGGATCGAGCACTGTTGCGATGGTATACAGGCGCTTCGACTGAATGTCACTGAATTTGTTCTGGACCGTTTCCAACAACGTGGCTTTCGAAGTTTTTATATTAACGGTACTGTTCCACCTGGTTGGTACATCCTGTTGTAGCCTCTTAATAGGCTGGCCAAGTTGCTTCAGAATATTTTGAAGTCGAGAGTAGGCAAGCTAGGAATGTTTGAAATGACCGACGACGCGTCTTCCACAGGCTGTTATATCAGCGACGCTGCGTTGTGATAAAACTCCGTCGGCAACGGCAAGCTGCAGTGTATGAGCCATGCACGGCAGGCTGGGTAGATCTGCATCCCTCATGGCCTTTACTATGTTCTTGGGATTATCCGTTAGAATAACGTGTACTTTTACCGTCGGGATTCCCCATGCGCGAAACATGTCGCTGAATGCGGCAGCAAGAGCCTCCGCGGAGTGTGACGCCAAAAATTCTTGAGAATGAAGCACAACTCTTTTTAATTCAAAGTTTTAATTAAGAAACTGCGCAGTTAGGCTCAACATGGACATGGGACATACATCTGAACTCCACATGTCACTTGTGAAGCTGATTGATGTGATGTCCTTCATTAGGGTGTCAACAAGTGCAAACAGGGTCTCTCTCTCTCTCTCTCTCTCTCTCTCTCTCTCTCTCTCTCTGCTGTAGTGCTAACTAACTTTGGAATTTCCTTGGCACGCACGTTGCAAATCGCTAATGTGTTGTCTTTTTCAGACACCTTGTACAACTGCCAGACCGGTGAATGAAGGGAGGCCGCCATTTTAGCTGCGCGTAGTATTTTTTTTCTCACGAGTGGTGCGTCTCATCTGATAGGCCTCCGATCAAACTATTTAAAGCCTTTATCGGCCGATAACGATCAGTGACCGATCAATCGGAGCACCCTTAGTCATAGAGCGGTAAATTGTTTTACGGTATTCTGCCTTGAGTTTCTTGTGGGCTTTTGGAAATTTCGGTTAAGACAACCCTTTTTTTTTCTCTCAAAAAAAACAATAAAATTGACACAAGATGCTTATCCACATGATAAAGAATGTGGATAGGATCATGAACTCATTTTTTTCCCTTCTGCTTTGAGGTCTGTAACGCAGAAAGGCCACACCCACCCTAGGCAAGCGGCCAATGAATAGTATCATTACTGTATAATTCTTTCAGACACAGTAAAAGTCAAGACGGAGCCTAAGAAGGAGAAAGAGACCAAGCCTCAGACTAAATCGCAGTCCAAAGCCAGCGCGAAGAAAACTTCACACCGACAAAGCACGTCAAGAAAAGAGAAGAACGGTGTGTCGGCTGCAGCCGTCTGTCTGCCCGAGCCTGTGGCTCTGTGCTCTGAGGAGGGAGCTCAGCTGGGTAGCAGCTGCAGCCCAGCTGAGCCACACAAAGTGTTCCAGAGGACGCTGAGCCCCGCAGACGTCCTGCATGTTCACAGCTACGCCAAAGGAGACTACGGAGAGGGAGAAGCCCCGCCTAAGGAGGAGAAGAAGAGTGAAGGCAGTGACACGGAGACGGAGAAAGACAACAGACATGTTAGCAAAGCAGTGAGTGGACACAGATGGTACACACACTTAATGAGGGCTGGGTATGGTTAAAACAAAAATCTGTGTTCTGTTTTCTCACCCTTTCCTAAATAATATATTTTATAGATAGATAGATAGATAGATAGATAGATAGATAGATAGATAGATAGATAGATAGATAGATAGATAGATAGATAGATAGATAGATAGATAGATAGATAGATAGATAGATAGATAGATAGATAGATAGATAGATAGATAGATAGATAGATAGATAGATAGATAGATAGATAGATAGATAGATAGGAAATAATAAATACTCAACACCTACTTTCAAACTTTAAAGACAATGTAAAAAAAAAAAAAAGTTGTACAAGTAGACAATAAACATATACAACCAGATTACAGTACATACATATATGAAAAATATATAGTGTTAGTAAACATCAGTGTGCAATTTGTGCATAGTGCTTGTTTTATGAAACAAAAACACATCTCTTTATTTATTTTTCAGCTCCTACTACATGAGCCTCGTCTCTGTGTAACTTAGTTTGCCCTGCCTGCCTCTACGCATGTAATGCTGCGTGCTTATTGGCTCACTGACTCTTATGAGATTAACTCCTTGGGTATTGATTGACGAGGCATTTTTCGATACTAAGGAGGCAATTCGGCCAATGCCTTAAAAGTATTGAATTTGTTACCCACACTACATCTAATACTCTACTCCACATGTTAATGGACCATAACAGTGTTTTAACTCCCAATTGTGCCCACTGTACAGTAGGCCTGCACAATTAATTGTTATGAAATCGCGATCTCAATTCACCCTGTTCACGCACGATTTAATTTTTAAATAACTTTTTATTTAAAAATAAATTGTAAATTTTTTTCGACTCATTTAATTTTACGAGCCGACTGCATCACAAACTTTTTCACATCACAAAATATCACAAAAGTTTGTTGTTTTTTTTTTACCTTTTTTAAACTTACAAAAAATAGAGAAGAACCTACATACAATATGGGTATGCAGCATCTGACATTGTTACATGAAGTAAATGAAGTAATAAAAGAAAGACAAAGGCTTTATGAGAATATTTGCAATAACCAAAGTAGTCCAGTGCTTCCTGTCTCATAGTACTGTCAAGAGTATAAATAGAAAACAAAGCAAGACAACAAGAACAAACACAGGCACCCTCACAATAAAGGCCCAGAGAGGAGAATCAAACCCTTAGTCAGTCCAAAAAAATAAAACCATGTAAATACATAAAAGTCTGTTTCATGTGTTGGTCACAACACCAAAAATGGTTCCCACGCTTTCTCATAATAATTTGGTGCATCCCCTCTGCTAAGGCGAATCTGTTTCATCCTAGAAACGCAAACCATTTCGTTAAGCCACCTCTTAAAGCATCTTCTGTGAGTTTTAAACAGACTGTATGAAATAGGATTTTATATAATGCTCTCCCTTCTCTTCATTGAAGGCTTTATTGAAGCCTCTAGGCCTGTGGTGATGCGCAATCTGCTATAGGCAGGGTAAATCCAGACCTCTAGCTAGACTATCGGTCCAATCTGAGTTTTCTGTTGCACGACTGAAACAACCTTTGAACATAAGCAAAATCCACCGAAACAAGGTCCTTTTGAGCCTGTTTTTCAGACGCACCACAGCTTTTCTCCTGTGCTCAGCATCTCCCAAGGCGATTGTGATTGGTTTAAAGTAATGCCATTAAACCAGACCATGTTTTCCTCCCAACCACGAATGCTACGTGGAGTAGCCAGACTCACCTTACTAGTCTCGTTTTGCCAGACCCTCCTCCAAAGCGCACTGGAGGTGAGTCTGGCTACTCCAAACCAGCTTTAAAAGTGAGTCAGTAAAATCTTAAAACCAATTATCAAGCGAACATGGAGCCAATGGAGAGAAGCCAGGTTTGGGTTGATGTGACGTTGTCTATTAAAACCAGTAAGAAGCCTAGCTGCTGCTTTCTGAACCAGTTAGAAGCAAGAGAGTGACCTTTGGTTGATGCCATAAAGGAGGGTATGGTCTTCTGAAAAGATTGTCCAGCCTGGATGCTGATAGTAACAGTGTGTGTATATCTCTCCAGCAGGTGGCAGAAGAGTTGGCTGCAGATGGAGAGCTGGAGAGTGACCTAGGGCAGCTGCCAGGCCACCATCCGCTCATAAAGGACGGCATGAGTGATGAAGGTCTGTTACACCTGCTGCAACCACTTCACTGGGATGCCTCACCAACATATTTTCAATTGGCTGAATATAAAAACCCAAGTGGTTGTGTTTTTCTTTATTTATTTTTTTGCACTCACAGGTAGTACATTACAACTTTTGTTCAACAAGTCCCCTCTCCCGAACCCAAGCCATAATATACATATGAATACAAAAATAACTAAGAATTGCACCTTTGCCATCACCCTCCAAGACACACCTCAGTCCTTTCCCCTTCTGGGTTATACCACATGTTTTTATTTAAGGTATCCTGTAGTGACCGATTTTATCAGCCGGCCGATATATCAGGCCGATATTTACGTTTGCACGTGTATCGGCATTCGTTTGCTGCGTTTGCCAATAGTTTTTCTCCGGCATTATTTACAACCAAAGGCAGCTCTGTGTTGCTGGAGACACTTCAGTTAAAATGCAGACCATGCACTGCTGCTCCACCACCAGCACCATGGCGGTCTTAAATTACAAACTAAGCACTTTATTTCAATGGCTACTTTTCAGGTGTAATGTTTTCTTAAATTATTTAAATGTGTTGACAAAGGACATTTAGTGATGACTTGATTATATCCGTCTTATAATATGTCAGCAAGCAATGCCTCATCCAGGCTGTGTTGTAGATGTTGATGAAAGCCTTTTAGCCTTGCACAGTTAACCATATGCAGTGCACCCATCCATATGATGCACATTGCACACAGAATTTGGGTGATAAGTATGTATTGAATGTAAGATGATGCAGACGTGACACTGATCTGTGTTTTGTTATTTTAGATTCCAAAAACAGATCCAGTGTGGCAAGGTTTCCATTTTTATGATGCCCATATCGGTCATTGGCTAAGGCTGAAAAAAATCTGTATCAGCACTAAAAAAAATCCTTATTGGTCGATCCCTGGTATCTTGTCCCACATTGTCCCTGTGTAGAAGCTTCCATATGTCTCCTTTTTTTATATATTGGTCAAACAGTTATATATTTTTGATACAAATGGTATTCTCTCCATGGACATACTTTGCACCATATTCTTGATCCAAGTACCAATTGTAGGCATCTTTATTTTCTTCAAGATGAGAGCTATAGTGCTTTTTGCCTGCAGTATAACGAAATTAAACAAATGCCGAATTTATAGAAATGGTCTTTAGGTCTAATTAGCATTCGGTCTCTTGAGCAAATATCCACCCGCTAGTTATTTTAGTCGCATTTGTGTATGCTAACTTTGCCGTTGTTCTTCTTTGCTTCTCAGAGGCTCCAGAGGAGGCCCCCTCAGTAGAGGAAGGCGGCCTGGAAGGAGAGAGCTGGGCTAAACCTCTGGCCCACCTGTGGCAGAACAGACCTCCCAACCTGAAGAAAGAGAGAGAATACAACCAGCTCATGGAATCCAAACCTCCATACTGCTCCATCTGCAGGCTGTTTCACACCTACCAGCAGGTAACCGGTACCAGAGCAGACTCCACTCACCAGTCATTACCAGTCACCTATAGACAGGTGTCATTTAGCTTTTGTGACTTTAGCAAGCTACACGTAACAATATAAAAACTGCAGTAGCGTAGAAACAATAAAAACACTGCAGTAGCCAATCCTAGTCCGTGTGATGTGATACAGAGCCGAGAAAAAGGTAAAGGTACTTCTATTGTCACATACATGTAGCGAAATTTATTCTCTGCATTAAACCCGTCCCTCAAGTGAGCAGTGGGCAGCCAATCACAGCGTGCGGGGGGACCAACTCCAGATCTGAGCCAGTGCCTTGATCAAGGGCACTGACTGGAGAACCTAGTACATGTTTTTTGATAGTGGGGGAAACCCACGCAAAAATGGGGAGAACAAATTCTACACAGAAAGGCCCGGAACACGGTGAGGCCACAGTGCTAACCATTAACAACCATTGAAACCAGAGCGGTTAGAACAGTGGGAAGTCTGAGGATTTGGCTCACAGGGATTTCCCTGAAATACGTTTACCTCATTATTTGAAGCTTTGTTCACTTTTTTAACATGAAAATTCAACATTTCATCATTATAAATGTGACAGAAAACACAGAAAAGCATCAAAGATCACTTTTTAAATAAATCAGTGGTAGAATAATTCAATTTAATTTCTGTTTTATTTATAGTGACAAATCATAACAAGAGTTTTCTCGAGGCACTTATACAGATAGAGTAGGTCTAGACCACACTCTATAATTTACAAAGGCCCAACAATTCCCACCCCCCAAGAGCAAGCATTTAGTGCAACAGTGGCAAGGAAAAACAGACCCTGGCTCTTGGTGGGCCCCTGCTGCTGCCAGTTGGGACACAGATACAGATATAAAGAAGTATGATTCATAATAACCGTAGCAGTTGGTTTGATAAAAAGCCATTATGGTAACAATAAAGGTAATAGAACTATGACTAGATAAAATGTCATGGAGGCATAGTTGTGCCATTTAAAAAGAAAAAAAAAAAAATCTGGGTTGAGTGTATAAAATATTGCTTCGCAATTAGCTACCAGTGGAGCTAACTGGTAATTTGTAATGAATTGAATAAGAAGTCACTTGTTGCACAGTGTTGTAAGCTCCATGTTTCTACGTGCTGTGGCTGCCGTCAGACGGAGTGCGGGAACAGTGGAGACAAGCCTGTCATGGTGGCTGGCGGGCGGATGCGGACCAAACCTCTGATCCCAGAGATGTGTTTCACCACCACCACGGAGGAGGACTCCGAGTGTGAGGAGCAGCCCGTCACGCCTCATCTGGAGAAAGACGGAACCAGCCTCCTCATCAGCTGCTCTCAGTGCAGCATACGGGTTCACACCAGTTAGTACACACACACACACACACACACACACACACACACACACACGCACTAGGGTTGCACGATATGAGGTAAATGCAATAATGTTGAATATCTTGATAACGATATTTTTGTGACACATAAACAGATATTAAAGTGTACTCAGTTCTGCATTTTAGCTGCTTTTAGCAAATAGAATTTTAAATAAATGAAAGGAAATTATATACATTCTCTAATCTCTCTAAATCTAATTGAACAAATTAAACATTGAATATAAAATTGGCGCTAGGAAATTGTGAAGTGCAGTTTTCTACTGATATTGTCTTTCAACTAACACATTGCTGATTGCCAATACGTCACAGCCTTTCGCAATGTGTTTTATTGCGCCAGTTGATATCGCAATGACAATAAAAAAAATCAATATGTTGTGCAGCGCACACACACACACACACACACACACTTGAGCTGAGATTATTTGCTGCAAACATGTAACACAGTATGTGTGCACATGATCAGTGTTGTTAACCCTTGTGTTGTCTTCCCGTCAAAATTGAAAATCAACACTTTTGTTGACTCTTTTTATCAATGTTTTTTACTTTTTCTTACGTTTTTGTCACACTTTGATGCTTTTTTTTTCAATGTTTGTCACTTTTGTCGGCGTTTAACACTACAAAACACTAACTTATTAACTAGTTTTACAGTTATTTTGGGAATTTATGGTCAATAAACCTCATTTATAGGTAATTATACCTCATGTTTGAGTTAGAAAAGCAGAAATTATGAACTATTTAGACTAAAATGAAAGGAATATATGTTGATGGATAATCACAGACTGGAATATGTCAACTTTTACTCAATACTATTTCAAAACCACTTCAATTTGTTTTTCCAATGCTATAAAATTGAATAAGACGCCCCAAAATTAATGAAAGTAGAGATTTGTACTTGCCAAAGAACGTTGTGTGGAATCAATCATGTTTTTGGGTAGTTAAAAAGAACATTGATATAGGAGAATGGGTCAATTTGAACAGAGGACAACATGAGGGTTAAATAAACCCTGTTGTCCTTACAAGTCTCTTATTTTATTAATCTTTATTCCCCCAAATTTCATATATGTAATTTTAGCAGAAATGTGTTACAATCGAATTAGACATCAACATTTGATGACAGATCTTATTCAAAATATTCAAACATATATATTCTGTTTACATGGCCATATAAAATTTGGAAAATTGTCATATTCCAAATAATAGTGGAATATTAGTGTGCATGAATATGTTTTGACTGAGTCTCTCAGCCACTACACCAGTGTGTCAGACTGTGTCTTTGTGTTTGTATGTTCCAGGTTGCTATGGTGTGGATCCAGCCAGTGTGAGCAAGGAATGGAAATGTGCACGCTGCAAAGCCAACGCCATGACTGAGGTCAGTTAAGGTGTTGTTTAATTGGAGCCCTCTTGGTAGTTCAAGAGCAGACCCCTCAGTGACTTAGGCTTTATGTAGTTATTTCTTTTCTATATTCTTTTTAAAGATTATTTTTGGGGCTTTTCTGCCATTTATGGCCATGACAGCTAAGTGAGAGAGAGAGAGAGAGGAAGACATGCAGGAAATTGTCACAGGTCAGACTCAAACCCTGGACCTCTGCGTCGAGGCATAAACCTCCGAGTATAAGTGCGCCTGCTCTACCAGCTGAGCCAACCCGGCCACTTATGTAGTTAATTCTGATGGTCAACTCTCATGGTCCACAAAAAGGAGGATGGTTGGTACTGTTACTGATCTATGTCTTTTGTTCTTCATAAATCAAATATCCCAAAAATATATGAAATAAATTACCAAATATGAAATAATAACAAAATTCTGTATAAAATCTGCTCCTTTTAATAGCAAAGCTCACATTGTTTGCTTGTGCACTTTATTTTCCTCAGTTTACCACATGCTGGTGAGTAGTGTGTGTGTGTGTATATATATATATTATGTGATCTTACTGTTTTAACACCACTTGTGAGGTACTCTTGGTGACCCATACCATCTTGATGATTTGTGAAGAACTCAAATAATCAGAGGGATGTTTCAGAGAGCGTATTTATATACTGGTGTCCACAGGTGTCTCTGCAGAGGCTCACATGTACAGTTAGTTGTGGAAGTGTATTTTAAAGATGCTGACACACCAAGAAGAGTTGCGTGTGCAACTTTTTGGCCAAGATACAGGCAACATGATGAGTCACCACAGTAGGCCTCTGCACCTTTTTAGTTCTTTGCTCTCAGTCTGGAGCATTTTAGGCATAATAATAGTAGTAGTTGTCTAAGTAGCTTAGACAACCATAACACAACACACACATATATCTCACATACATAAAAATCACTCACAAAAATGTAAAGACTTAACAATTTGTGAAGTGATTACAAAGATTTGGTATGGACTGACCATGTGATGCAATGACCATAATAGGGTGCTATGGTAGAGTGTGAGCAGTGGTGATATTGCAAACGTGAACAGTGCAGTGCTTGTGCAATAGCTTGTTATTAAAAATTAACTATGACTATGAAAAGACAAGAAGTGTATGCATCTCTGACATTTGCATACATGAGGTTGATTGTTCTGTTCTTCCGTTTAGGGTAGTTCTGTTCAAGTTCCCTGAAATTGCAATGAGGGCTTTAGGGTGCTGGGCCAGGAGCCTAACTGAATGGATGACGTCACATGCGGTTTCAGTTAGAGCTCGTGATAGGCATGTAATACGGACGGAGACTCCCCGCTAACAGTTCAATGTCTGGGCAGCAGATAGTTTCCATCACCGTCACATGTCCTGGGTTGCACCATTTAATGTTGACAAAGAGTGCAAGCCCCCTTATCTTTGTTTTTGCCACTTTGTTTTGGGTCTTTGTCCGCCCTCACAGCTGAAAAGCTGGGTAGGTCCATGTCAGCGTCTGGGATTTTTTCTTGTGGGCCATGTCTCTGTGAAGCACAGAAGGCTGCGCTCCCTGAATACCTTCACGTTCTTCACAAGGGCAGCCAGCTCGCCAGTCTTGTTGGCCAGTGAGTTCACGTTCCCCATCACACATGGAGGAATGGACGGCTTGAACCTCCATCGCTTCTCCATGAGCCTAGCATTGACCTTAGCTGCAGCTCTGCTTCCTCGGTACTGTCACCTTAGTTCCTCGAGGATCAGCGGAAGTGTATGTCCATTGTCCTCAGCTCAAGCAGTTCTTCCCTCGAGTAAATTAGGTTCTTACTGCAGTGTTGGGGACTAGTAATAGCCATATCCATAGGATATACAGATATCTACGCTATGCATATAAAAATGAAACGTTTGAAAAGGAAAAAAAGTTAATAAATAAAAGACTAAAAAGACACGTAACAGACGGAGCTACTGAAAAAGGCTGCCACTCTCGTCGGCGGCACTTATGAACGTTTGCTGCAGGTTTATAAGTTCAGATTTCCCTATGCTCTGGAGTTTTAGATGGAAGACTCTACTGTTAAATTGTGTTGCACTCGAGCTGGTTATAGTCATATAATACCGTTATAAATCGCATATATAACTGTCGGACCCACATTAACATCAGATGGCCATTGGTTTTGATAATGGCTGCTAATTAATTTTGCTTCTAGTCAACTACTCCAAGCTACACCAATAAAAAAAAAAATGCAGGTCTTTATTGTTTACGGTTAGTTGATTGATGCTCTTTTTGCAGAATTGCTGTTTGTGTTCGCTGAGAGGGGGAGCCTTGCAGAAAGCTAACAACAACAAGTAAGTTGTTCCAGAAACGCCAGAAGCAGTACATCTAGCTGTTTTAGAACATCTGCACTATTATAATGGTACTTTATCCTTAAACAGGATAACACCAAACTGGTTTAGCGTGCTAAGCTGCTCATTGATTTTTTTTCAACTCCTTAACAGCCATCAACAGGTGAGTTCTGAGTCAGAAAACTGGAATAGTCATGATCCAACTGATTAGGTATTACTGTATATAGGGATGCACATTATATTGGTAGCCAATCAGGGTGCAATTTGCTTGGGGGGGATGAGTGGGATTTCACCCTTTCTGGTGTATATATCTGTGCCTTTGCTGAATTATTTTTATACCCAGTGGGGACAAAACCCCACCCTCACAGTGATCAATACTACTTCACCAGTAGACCATATTATTAACAGAAGTCATTTACAATGAGTAAAGCGCTGTAATGTTAACCGATAGAGCGATAGAATCTGAGCAGCTGGTTGTATTTAGCCGCTACAGAGCTCCAAGACGCCAGCAGCAGTTGTTTAGCCGCCAGTAGGTGACTGTGAGCAGGCTACAGGCACTGCCTTTCAGGGGCCATGGTAGGGGAGTGTAGCCAGAAACAGTGAGCGTCATACGGTGATGACAGTTAAGTTTAGGAAAATGGTGGTTTGGATGAAAACACTCCCGAAGAAAGAATAGGCGTTTCCTGGGTGAAAGTATTTTGTTCACGTTGTTTTATGTTGACGCCATGTTGTACTAGTACATTTTGAGAGTTAGTTTCAATTGGATATTCGAGTTCAGAAATTAGTGTTTTGGCACGCCTGGCCGAGTGTCTTCTGTGGTATTGGAAGGGGGATTTAATTCTTGCATGTTTTATACGATCCATCTCTCCTCCCCCAGAAATATGCTGATGGAAGTCCAGGCAACAACAATGTCCTCTGATAATGCAGGGCCTTGGCTCGGTTTTTTGTATTGGGATGACAATCAAAACCCAGTTCCTATTGTTTTTTTATTTTTATTTTCTTCTGTCAGCACTGAAAGGCACGGAGATTAGACTCTCCTCTGCTCCCTTTGTTTGCACAAGGGTGGGACTGAGTTTTCTAGCATAAAGATATCTGCCACATAGATCAGCAAAGATCTTTTGTAACTAAAGGGTTACACCCTGTAAGAGTCTTGGATTTAACTTGTTAAATATCACCGGTATCACTAGTTCAGGCCTGGTATTTTCCCATGGTTGCAAGATCAACCACGAAGGAACCCCCTCGAAAATGAGATGATTCATCTTAAGGAGTAATCTTTCTAATAAATACTCCATACTTGAGCACGGTAGAATTTGTACCTCCAAAGCCATCAGGAATTAATTTACTCTCTCAATGTCTCAAACCATCAACAGTTAGATCATGGTTATGATTGTTCAAAGAAGAGTAAGGATTCCTGGAAAGCATACACAGTACACTCCCAATACCACACAATAAGATTTGTGTGTGTGTGTCTGTGTGTGTGTGTGTGTTTTAGGTGGGTACATGTGCTGTGTGCAGTAGCTGTGCTGGAGGCTCGCTTTGTCAACATCACTGAAAGAAGTCCTGTGGATTTAAGTGGCATCCCTTTGCAAAGATTTAAACTGGTGAGTTCAAATAACAATCGCACGCTTTCATGGAGAAGCTACCGTTACATTCTCCATTATAAGCTGGTATATAATAGAATAGAAGAGAATGCCTTTATTGTCATTATACACAAGTGCGCTACCTGTGCAATGACATTTAAGCCGCCCCTTTAACAGTGTCAACACAAAAATATAAAATATAAGTAGTGCAGAAAAAAAAAAAGAGGGGGGGATGTGGAGCACAGTCCTGAGAGCAATTATGTACATATATAAAGTGGTAGAGAGATAAAGGGTTTGTATACACATTATGCAGAAATATAGTTTGAATATTGCACAGTAATGAGATTAAATGGTTAAGTATAATAATAAATATTGCGCTGTAATGAAATTAAATGCTTAAGTATTAATAAATCAATAAATGGTTAAATAGTAAGTATTGCACTGTAATGAAATTGCACAGCATTCCAGTGTCCTTTTAGGTATTATATATATATATAAGTATTGCACAGTAGGTGGGAGAAGAAAGTCCGGGGGGCCGGGGTAGGCTGTGAAGTGAAGTCAGTGCATGTGTGAGTTCAGAGTGGTTATGGCTTTTGGGAGTAAATATATAATGGCTGAGTCTCAAATAATAGCCAGCATGAACAAATAGAGGCTGATTGCTAAAAAAAAAAAAAAAAGGTGAGGGTGATTAAAACCACTCATCTCCTGTAGTTTACACTGTACATTAAAGATAATGAACATTTCCATAACCGTAATTCCATGTGTACAAGTCATGTATCTCTATCTGACAGAAATCCTGTTTTTCTTCACTTTCTTCTCACTTTAAAATGAAAGACTTACCAGGTGGATTTAGCCCTCGGATCTGCTAAATTTTTTTTTTCCCCTAAGCTTCCGGCACTTTTTTGTTTGTTTTATTTTTTTAAAGTTATGTTTTATTCAATATTTTTGCTGCTTTTTTATTGACATTGTGTTGCTTTTTCCATGTTTTCTTTTTTTTTTTTTTCCTACCTTTTTTCGACATTGTGTCACTTTTACGTTTGCCGCTTTTTTTCACACTACTACCTGATACGAGTTTTGCATTTATTCTTGGAATTCAGGGTCAATAAACCTAATGTTTTAGTTTAAAAAGCAGAAATATGCTTTACAACTGAATAAAACACCTCAAATCCAATCAACATAGTGTACAGATCCTAACCCTTTACTAGAGAAGAGGGTTACATGGAACCATCCATGTAAATTTCTGGCAATTTGGTTGAGAGAAAACTATATTTCTGATATAATTTTTTTTTGAAAATGGGTCAAATTGGACCCAAACACAACAGGAGGGTTAAAGGTGCACTATGAGTTCCTGCATGGTCACTTCTGTTGACGTCCCAAGTGAACTTCAAACAAAGCAGAGCAAGCTTGCCTCTCCCCTCATGTCTCCGTAACTGTCATGGCTAACTGACCAACTGTCACAAACCCCCCACCCCCTCCCCCAACCATCTTGTCAGTGATTGGCTGGAGTGGTTTGCTGTGTTTTGGTGCCTATCCTGTGCCACTAGTGTCTGTCTCACATCTACAACCCCTGTGTTGTCTCCCCGGGACCGGCTATTTCACGGTGTGTTCAGGGGGCAGGCGCTGAAACCATGCAAGAACTCATAGTGCACCCATAATGTGAAACTTCTGAGCAGGAAGTTAATAAAGTACTTACTAGGGCTGTGCAAAAAACAGGATTCACATTCATGACTCCATTCAAGCTCTACCGATTCAAACTCGATTCAAAGAATTCCAAAAATCGCTTCCTATTTAAAAAAAAATAATAATAATTTAATTCTTTTCTTTTTTTCGTTTTGTAATTCCGTGTATACTATCACATGGGAAAAGTAACTACATTTACATACAGTGAATCTTTTCTTTTTTTTTTAATCGTGAGCCTAAAAATCGATGAACTACTCCTTTTTAACTGCCATCCAAAGCAACAGGCAAATGCTCATTAGCCGAGGACAAACACACAACCAACAACCTATTTTAAGATTTTTAAGATTATTTTTTGGGGGCATTTTCAGCCTTTATTTTGATAGGACAGCAGAAGACATGGAAGGGGAGAGAGAGGGGGAAGGACATGCGTCCATGGCAGTTTCCTGATTTTTGGCTCCTGTGCTTTAATCTCTGTCAGAAATGTTACTATTGCAAGAAGCGGATGAAGAAGGCGTCTGGCTGCTGCGTGCAGTGCTCTCATGGCCGCTGTCCCACTGCCTACCACCCCACCTGTGCCCAGGCTGCTGGAGTACTCATGCAGCCGGATCAGTGGCCCTTTGTGGTCCATGTTACCTGCTGTCGACACAAAGGCCCCACTCAGATTGAGGTAAGGAGCTGGTAACCTCTTCTTTAAGGACTTACTGTCACTAGAGATTAACTTTTTAAATCTTTTGAAATCATTGTCCAGACCAGAGACTTGCAAACTATTTTGCATCTATTTTGGTTCTTTGAACCTCCATTCTAACTTCACAAGCATTTTTGTGGCTGAATTTCTCTCGTTGCGTCTGAAAATACGAATTACCTATAGTAAAATAATTGCTACAGTTGCATTGCTAGTAGTGTTGAAACAGCGTTTTATTTCTCTGATTCACTACTTTGGTAAAAAAACGTGCTCTGTTTTTTTGGCATTTCTTTGAACCAATTGCAGTCGTCTTGGTGCTAAGCCCTGGAAAAAGGATGGTGGCTCTGCTAAATAGCCTCAGGAAGAACTTGTATTGGTGGAACTTCTAGTGGCTTCGTGGCTCTAGTCAATGGAGCTACCCGAGAGCAGCTAAGGTCTGCCAAGATTTTCCGGATGACGCAAAACTTGGTGGGCCGCTGTTTCAATCAACCGCTGATTGCAGCAGACCGTGCACCGCGGCCACAAAATATTTCTCTTTAATAGTGATTGTTTAAGATGAATCCATAAGGGCCCCAATATGCTTCAAATGAAGGGTTTGTCCTAGCCCCCAACAGCATCTAAAACTCCTGCATTACCACCTTCCTGACATTACAATTGCGGGGCTGCATAAAAAAATGTTTTTACTTTCACCACCAGTTCCAGTGTGGATAGTATTGCATTGCCAGACCTTCCTCCACAGCGCTCAAAGGAAGGTCTGGCTAGTCCACACAGCATTCCAGGATGGGAGAAAATGTGCTCTGGATTTTTGGCATTTCTTTAAACCAATCAGAATCATCTTGGACGGCGCTGAAGGCCTTACACAATCACAGTGACTCTGCAAAATAGCCTCAGGAAGGACCTTGTTGTGGTATAACTTGTTTTGGGTGGTGATGGTGCAATGGATATGACACATGCTCTGAGCATGTGTCCCTGAGCAAGACACTTAACCCTGAGTTACTCCAGAGGCGTGTGGCCTCTGACATATAAAGCAATTGTAAGTCGCTTTGGATAAAAGCGTCAGCTAAATGATATGTAATGTAATGTAAAATGTGTATGCTCAAAAGTTGTTTTAGTTGTGCAACAGAAAGCTCAGATTGGACAGATAGTCTAGCTAGCTGTCTGGATTTACCCTGCAGAGATCTGAGGAGCAGGTAACCATAGTCCTCAGAAATCCACCGGAGTTTAGAACGCCAACACACAGAAAGAGGATGGTTAAGGGGACATCCGGCAGGAAAGAGTGACATCTGGCAGAATTTCTTGCAGCACCTGAACAATCCTGGAAATGGAACGTCATCGATATAGACTACCTCCTTCCAAAACCGCCACTCTGACCAGTTTGCAATTATTTGTAACTGACTTGACCAGCTGACTTTCCATACATCCTAAACCCAGCCACTGGCGACTTGACAAGCTAAATCCCGGGCGACACCATCAGCTGGCTTGAGTTAACCCTCCGGTCGCCTATATCTGAAATATGGGTTTCTTTTTAACCAAATTACCACAAAAAAAATGGATTGGATTCCTTACAACGCTCTTTGCAAATACAATTGATCACTTTGATTCCTGACTAAACTCATCTGTTCGTTCCTCTGATCTTACCTGTTAGTCAAAATAATCCAGCAGTGTCAACATTAGTAATTAATAAAAATGTGATTTTCCTGAAACTCCTTTGACAGCGCAATAAAGCAGCCATGCAGGAGCTGACTGTGGGACAGAAGGTGATATGCAAGCACAAGAACGGCCGCTACTACCAGTGTGACGTGGTGCAGCTTTCTAAAGAGACGTTTTACGAAGTCAACTTTGACGACGGTTCCTTCAGCGACAATCTCTTTCCCGAAGACATCGTGGTAGGTTCACTGGTTTAATCTTTATCTTGTCTTTCTTTTTTTTTATTATTCCAAAAATAACACCCAAATATATATTTGTGTTTCACCTATATTCATTCTGCAGCGACACACTGCCCTGAACTGCAGCTAAGCATTCCCGAGATAACTGTCTGTGGTTAGTTCACATCTGTAATAGAGCCCGACCAATATTATCGGCCGATATTAGGCATTTCTGGACACACAGTCCCGCATTATTGATAGACAGTGTTACATTGTGTGAGAGATTATTTGCTCCAAGAGAGAATGTTAGTGTGAAATTGAACACTACAGTAGGCTATATGCCAATGTTGTTTTCAATAAAAAAAAAAACCTTTGCACGAAGCGAGCCAATCCACTTTTCCATGTTGATAAGAGCATTAAAATGAGAAAAAATAATGAGACAAAAAGAAATCAAGGGACATTTAGAATAGATAAAAATGTGTGATTAATTACAAGTTAACTATGACATTAATGCCATTAATCGCGATTAAATATTTGAATTGCTTGACAGCCCTAATTTATTTATTTGATTAGGACAATGCACATTCATCAACATTTCTGTAAATGCACCACTTTTCAACTGCAGTCATAGTTACCTAGCATGCATGTCTTTAGTTACCTAGCATGCATGTTCACGTTAAAAAGTGTGTGCGTGCACGAGCGTTACGGTCACGTGTAAAGTGTCCCGGTTTTTGCTCTCGGAAATCTGGCCCCTCAAATAATATGTCCACTTCAAAAGTATCCCCCAGGCTAAAGCAGTCAACACAGGGGAGAAATCTGTGCCTGTGTTCAGTTTTCAGTGTGTTTTTATGTTTTTAGAGCCGGGACTGTGCTCAGCTCGGACCCCCACCCCCGGGCGAAGTGGTTCAGGTGCGATGGACAGACGGCCTGGTGTACGGGGCCAAATTTGTGGCAGCGCATGCCATCCACATGTACCTGGTAAGATTTCCTTTTTCTCTGTGTGTGTGTTTTGTGTCACATGGCAAAGTTTGACTTGTTGTAATTAAAAGCACAATGCGCTAACAATTTGAACCTAAATATTACAATTGCCAGCACTGAAAACATGGTTTTAGCAAAAGGTTGGGGCAAGTAATATAAGATTTTTCTCACTGCTTCTTTTGATCGTGGAACATGTTTTGTTGTAACATATTGAATTATAAGTGTCTACATTTAATGAATCACTTTCAGATATTAACGATTTCTCTTTTTGAGAATATTTGGAATTGGCCATTCCCAAAAATAATTCTTTCTGTTTATTGTGAGTAGATTTTAATATTAGATCTACAAATGTAGCCTTTGACTCTGTAAACTACAATATATGGTGGCCTTGCCGTCCAAGCAGCCATTTATACAGTTTTGGATTCCATTGATACAATCAAACTGGAAACAAGAAGTCCAGTTTGAATTACAAAGTCGGAAAGTCTAGCAGATGCCAAAACACTGCACAGCACTTCGTAATGTTACGAGGAAGGATTTTGCTGCTCTGGCAAGTTCAGATAGCAGCAGTTTTTTGAACTTCCATTCGGACAAGCCCGGTGAGAAAGGTGAGAAATACAGTGTTCATGCTACAAAGTAATTCCCCTGAAAACAGCACTTATTTGACCTATTTGATTGGCCAGCGAATTCTGCCGTTTGTTGTAGGTTCAACCTTAAGCATGTATGTTACAATTAGGGCTGTGCAATTTTATTGCAATCGTCTATACGGACTATATTTGTTAAAGGCCAAATATGTGTCAAATCATTCTGAATTGGGTATTGATAAAGGTCTGTAGGAATCCTTTCCATTATGTTGTCAGACACTTAGAATTATAATCTGAGCATGTCCAAAATAGCATGACTGATACTGAACATTTGTCAAGGACCAGAACAGAGAGAGAGATGGAGAAGGGACCCTTTACTACATATATTGTATGAAAGTTGCATAATTAACTGGGCCTACAGTAACGTGTAGGGCAGCCTAAAGCCTTTTACACATACATTTTTAGATTACTATGCTATTAAAATAGCCTGATAATTGTTGACATGATTTCATAATTCTTTTTATTTACTGTAGTAGTTTATTTGTCAGCATACATGATTACATACATCGTTATCACAGTCAAGGCCATACCAATTTGTGTAGATGTGTTGCATAAAAGGCTTCTAGCCAATAGGCTAATTTGGAACCCCAGTCTCTGGTCAGGCCTTTCTAAAAAAATAAATATACAATACAGAACTACACAGTGTGAGTTACTTCTTGCAGCAGATACATTGTATACTAATACATTACATTAACATTTAACAGTTGTGACTACATTACACAAAACAGCACATCTCGTAACAACACAAAGCCCAAGCACCCAGCCACTCGCACCTGCTCACGTATACCCACCCCGATAGTGAGGGGCCTATCTCCCATACCCAGACCCCGCCCCGCGGGGTGAACCCTGGCAGCCGTGCGCAACCAGCCAGGCATCTGGCGCAGACAATACAACAACACAACTGACTCACTGGTTACATGTTTTTTTTTTTTTTTTTCTTTCAGCCAGTATTTCACCATTGTATAAAATGTTTTCAGTTTGGTTTGGGTTTTTATTTCAGTTGGTAAGTCATTCCAAAAATGGGTCCCTGTCACTGAAAAACATGGTTTTGTGCCCCTCTGCTATGCTCCCCTAGTGGCCACTCTCCTTGTATTTGTTTTTGTCACAAAAGGGGCTAGATTAGCTAGATTATTTGCGCATTTAAAAATCAGTTTGATAAAAAAAGAACTTAATGAAGCTAATCATGTTTTTTATGTTAAACGTACATGTGGTAACATGAAAGTTATGTTAAACATTTAGCTTTCCACAATTGTTTCCAAGTTATGTGACGTTTTTTTTCATTGTGACAATGAAGCACTTTGTCAGCTTTGTGATTTATAAGGTGAAATTCAATATAAATTGTTGTAATTGATTATGAGAAAGTTACAGGTCAGTTAGACACAGCTCAGTTCTGCTCAATTTTAGGGTTAAGGAATATATCAATATCATATCGACATGGGTATATGAGGCTACATAGCGTCTTAAATTTTGGATACGTGTTGTCTTTTCCTGGTTTTAAAGGATGCATCACAATAAAGCGATGTCATTTTCTGAATTTACTAGACCGTTCTAGATGTTTTATTATTTGCCTTTACCAACAACCATCATTGTATCCACGTTATTTGTGATTATTTATCAAAGCTCTCATTGTGTGAAAGCACCAAGAGTCAACACTACTATATCGCCACAGTATCGACATTGATGTACTCGGTCAAAAATATTGTGATAAATGTTGTTTTTTTTTTTTTTCATATGCTCTACTCTATATTTTGTCTCCTGACTTTTTTGTTTGCTACATTTCTGGAACGTAGGTGGAGTTCGAGGATGGGTCACAGCTTACAGCCAAGAGAGATGATGTCTACTCTCTGGATGAGGAACTCCCAAAGAGAGTCAAATCCAGACTGGTAAATGCAACCCAAACCACTCACATGGACGCTTTAATCCACCGTATACGTTATACGTGTATACATATTGCATATATGTGTCCAATCCTGTGTTCATTTAACAAAGACTGAGTTGGAATTAAAAATAGGATTGGGCATCAAGAATTGGTTCTAACTTGGAATCTTTTCAAATATTCCAATTCCAATTGAATCGTTTTTCTATTGGAATTGTATGGAATAGTTTGGAGAAAAAAAATGGTTTTGAATCTGGTCATTGGTTCCAAATTTAACATGTTTTGGTTTCCGAGGCGACCGCCAGACTTTTAGGCGCTTGTTGTGTTGCAGCCATGGAGCACTGTAAAACTGTAATCCACCAATAAAACAAAATCAAATGGTTCCTCTTATCTGCGAAATTAACATGGCTGCTTCCAAAATTCCACACTAACATGCTATTTAGTTGCTAAAACAATATGTGAGACTCATTTATGTTAATATTTTTTTTTTTTTTTTTTGTCCGGTCACCCAAACCTCCATCCAAAACCTGCGTATGAAATCCTAAAGGAAACACTACTATGCAATACGGGACACTATGCCGGAATAAATGTCCCACAATGCAATGCGGTAGCAATGACATCCTTCAAAACAGACGGACAGACAGCAACCAAGGAGCACTGTAACGTCAATAACGCTCTAATTCACATTTCTACGACTGTTGGTCTAGTTATTCACCTCAGTCAGTATATTAATCGTTATGTGCCGATGCCGCTAGAGCGGAGGTCGCCAGGGGTTACCATGGTTACGCGTCTCCAACAGCAAGCAGGAAGTGAGGTTGAAAATTACAACTTAGACCTCTCTTTATTAATCCTTTTGGGATGACTCCAGCAAGGAAATTGAAAATTCCAGCAGCAGTTTTAGACAGTATAAAGACAACAAAATAATAATAATAATAATAACAATAAGAACATTCGTCAAATAAAGACAAAAGACCGTAAATTATTATCATGTGTATGTATGTATGTATTGTCCTCTCTGCCCTATTTCCTTCCCGAGTGAGGAGTTGTAGAGTCTGATGGCAGTAGTGCGTCCTAAAGAGATCCACTCTGTTTATTTACACAAAAGTATGTTGAACGACAGTATACATATTGAGTATGTAGAGCAGAGAGATTTTGAACACGGCTTCGGTTTTGAATCGGGTCATCGTTTCCAAATTTAACAGCCATAAGTTTTGGTTTCCGTAGCAACCTCCATGCTTCCAGGCGCTTGTTGCGTTGTAGCCGTGGAGTTCAGTACGAGGCGCTCTTGTAGCTTTATTTCACGTTGAAAAAAGCCAAGTTGAACTTTAAATCCCCAAGAAAATGAAATGTTCCTCTTATCTGTGAAATAAACATGTGAGCCGTTCCACCCCTCAAAAGAACCAGATTCGAAAAAGAAGGATGCCAATCCGAATTTGTTCAAATCAAAATGATGCCCAACCTTAACCAAAAACGGTTAAGAGTAGAAAAGCAATTGTAAAGCCGTGTCCGTGTTGTCATGCAGTCTGGTGTTTTGTCTCTGCAGTCCAAAGCATCAGACATGAGATTCGACGGCATCTTTGAAGAGAAGGAGATCATCCAGGAGTCCAAGAGACAGAGAGTGATCAACTCGCGTTACAGAGGGGACTATATAGAGCCTGTGATTTACAGAGCCATCATGGAGTAACCCCTCTCACACATACCCACCACCCACACAGCACCAGCACTGACAGACTGACCCGTGCTCACTGTACCTTAACCTAGCAGCTAGCAGCTAGCAGCTGACAAAGTGTAGCTCCGGACCTCTTTCTTCTGGACTCGCTTTGGACTGGTCTCTGATTTTTTTTTTTTTTTTTTTTTTTAAACTTCTCGTTCATCCGTCTTCATTAAATAACAGTAATATTTGCCTTTGTTTGAGTGCGAAACAGGAAACCGCAGTATTTTTGGGGTTTTTCCAGCCCTGGCAGGACATAAAAGTAGGAAGTAAGACCAAAATGGCTTTTGTACTAAAGTAGCATTTGACAGTAAAGCACCTGTTTTATAAAAAAAAAAAAAGACAATGCTGAAGTTCAACTTTAATTACAGTAATGTTTTAAACATTTTAATAAATATGCTTAATGATACTTAAACAGGGAGGATAATATCAGCGTCATTTTATTTATTTTTTTGCTGCCATTAGTGGCGATGATACGGAGCCCAACAGGTCTCAAAGGTAAAAGATTAGATTGATTTCATTTCACATATTTAAAGTACTAAACTGTGTCCTAAAATGGCTGGATAAATTATTTCAAATTAAAAGCCTTGCCATTATTTGTTTAGTTTCAGTCTCTCCCACACTTCCTAATTTAATAATTAATTTGTGTGCCCGAGTTATTAATTTTAGGGTATGATTTCCTAAAGTGTATGCTGCAATTTCTCAAAATTGTTTTGGGTTTATTTATATTTTTATTAGGATTATTTCCATTAATTAATCTGCCACTTGTTTTATTTTGTCTATGAAGTGTCAGAAAGGAGTGAAAAATGCTCAGCAGACTTTTTCCTGAGCTGAAATGATAAATATTCATATTTGTGCTTTATTATTCACTTTTAATCCTGTTTTGGATTCATTTTAACAGAGAAAAGCAGCAAGCAGACCATATTTGGCAATTTTCCTTGAACATGGACTAATGTTGACTAAAGATGTTTCCGCTGATACCTGCCGGGCTTCATATTCTAACGAGGTTGAGTTTTACATTGCTTAAACTCGTTATGCTAATTTCATTCGAAATGTGCATCATGTGAACATAACATAAACTAAAATAGTGAATTCCTTAATACTAGATATTGAAAATAGGGCCGCTCTCAGAGACAGGGCCAGAATGTTACAGAATAAAACAGAACCCTAACTCCAACCAACACAAATCATAACTTTAAAAATGAAAAAGAAAAAAAAAAAAAAGTCCTGTATCCAATACAGTAAGGTAGCGAATGTATCAGGTAGCAGAGCTCGACGCTCGGCCAGTCAGTTAGCTTTATTGCATAATAAATGGCTTGACGAACCTCTAAGTTTAAAGTCACACACACGTTGAAATAAGTATTTTTTTTTTTAACCCTTCTGTTCTTCCATTCGACCGTGCACTTGCTGGGTCAAAACTGAACATCAACACTTTTTCTGACCTGTTCTGTCTCGTTTTCTGACGTTTGACACTTTTTGTTTTGTTCCCATGTGTTAATACCAACTTATCACTAGTTTTACACCTATTTTTGGAATTCAAGGTCAATAAATGTCATTTATAGGAAATTATACGGAATTTTTGAGTTTAAAAAAAAAGCATAACTAATGAAATATTTATACTATTATTAAAGGAAGGATCATCACTGAAGGGTTTATGTCAAAGTTGAGTCAGGATACATTTTTGATGGATCCGATGTTTTGTTGTTCTTGCGAAGCGCGTTGTATGCAACCATCCGTGTTATTTTTGGGTAATTACAATTGGGTAGTTAAAAAGAAACCTATATTTCTGATACAGACAATTAGAAAACGGGTCAAATTCGACCCTAAGACAACACAACGGTTAACATGAGTTACAATAGCACAATAACACAGTTATGGTTATGGTTACAGTTATAGTTGCAGGCCATTTTGCAAAAACAATGGAGTTACAGGTGGAATATTTTACTGAAACTACTGAAAGTGTACCCATACCAAATTGATACTTTTTTCAATACATTTAATTTTTTTGCGCATGTGCGTGGAACCCCCCCCCCCAAAAAAAAAAAATGCCAAAGTTCTATAATGTTAAAACACAAACAGATGTACAATAACCTTTTGCCTCAAAATTGGCTGAACATTCAATTATTATCTGGGACTATCTGATCAAAGATCACAGATCTGACCAGATATTCACTGACAGCTTTTTAAAATTTTGACTATTTATATCAATTTGAAAAAAGCTATGTACTTATTGAGTAGGTTAAAAAAATTAAACGTTACCAAATTGTTTTTGAACAAACATTTCTGGAATAGGTCCTTCTTAGGCTATGTTCACACTTGACGTCTTTTTTTTTTTAAGCTGCCAGCGTCTGTTTTACAAAATAATCCCGTGGAGTAAATATGTTTTCAAAAAAAGTGGTGAGAACTTTTCTGAAAAAAACTCCCTACGTCAAGCGCTTTTCTGACAGCCAACCAATGACAAGTGGAGTAGCCAGACCCGTCGTTTCCGTAACAACAAGAAAAAATGGAATCGGAGCACATCGAGTTATACGCTCGCTCCACCGCTTTGTTTTATCTAACGTTAGCACCACTCTCTCTTTCTGTTCTTTTTCTAGCTCGCTCCACCGCTTTGTTTTATTTAACTTTAGCAACGCTCTCTCGCTGTTCTTTTTCTAGCTGACTCCACCACTTTGTTTTATCTAACATTAGCACTGCTCTCTCTCTGTTCTTTCTCTAGCTCGCTCCACCGCTTTGTTTTATCTAACTTTAGCACCGCTCTCTCTCTCTCTCTGTTCTTTTTCTAGCTCACTCCACCACTTTGATTTATTTCACATTAGCACCGCTCTCTCTCGGTTCTTTTTCTAGCTCACTCCACCGCTTTGTTTTATTTAACATTACCACCGCGCTCTCTCTCTCTGTTCTTTCTCTAGCTCGCTCCACCGCTTCATCTCACATTAGCACCGCTCTCTCTCTTTCTTTCTCTAGCTTGCTCCACCGCTTTGTTTTATTTAACATTACCACCACTCTCTCTCTCTGTTCTTTCTCTAGCTCGCTCCACTGCTTCATCTCACATTTGCACCGCTCTCTCTCTTTTCTTTCTCTAGCTTGCTCCACCGCTTTGTTTTAGCTAACGTTAGCACCACACTCTTTCTCTCTCTCTCTCTCTCTCTACGTCTTTGTTTTATCTAACATTAGCACCGATCCATATGGTGCTTAAGGATACTGTAGCTGTTGTTATAGCATCAAAAGACGCTTGCTGGAACCAAAACACTTCCAGCTTCTAATTTCTTTCACTACAAAAGCCCTAGCCAACTTTTTCTTGTCAAAAAAAGTGTGTACATAGCCTAACTTGCTTGTCTCCGGGCTTTCAACTGCATTATGAAGCTCTGAGAAAAGCATGCAAGTGGCCTTTGAGTTGCGATTATTCTATTATTTTACGTACATTTGTTTAAAAAAATAAAGTGTGATCAAGATATGTATTGAGCAGACATTGCATTTCAGTGTGAAAATGGATCAAAGTTTGAAATGCAGTTTTGGAGATAGTTTTGGACACACGAGTGGAATGCTGCAAACTTGGCGTGAGCAATTAAAACCTTTCTACTGAAACGTTGTCTGATAGACTCTCCCTACAACTTGGCTCAGAAATTGCTCACATTTGTGAGAAGAAACCTTTGACCCCAGCATTCCAGACAACACGGTTGCAACAAATGCATACAAAACTAAAAATATACAAATGAAGTATTTCTTTGCGCAATGCCATTTAATCCAGTGATTATGCCTCCTCCTGAACTAAAACTATGAACTGCATTCCTTTATATGAATTTAGTAAAACTGAATATAGCTTGTTGTTACCAGCCTATTTATAAACGGTGCTTTGAGAGAGTAACCACTGCAGACATGAGTCTGCAATAATACCGCGGAGGGTTGAGTTTCATGATGTATGTTCTATTTTTTCTACAGTATATAGATGCATTTTCAAGAAACCCATTCAGATTTTTTCTAATCTCGCTTTGTCTACCCACTTCTTTCCTCACTCTTCTACTGAAAGCCGTGCATTGCACTTTTATTTAAGTCCAGTTTTGCGAGGACATTTGAAAAGTTGTGTGCTGCCATTGCTGATTTGTTTGAAAAAAAAAAAATCTGTTTTAAAATGTTAATTGTACATTTATAAAAAAAAATGTAAAAAAAAAAAAATTGTCTTTTGTGCACCCCTCCCTCTTGATCAAGCCTGTGAACTTGTTCTTGTTGTTGTGAGAGTGTAGACGCAGAGGAACGCTAGTTTTCTAGTTTAGATTCAAAGGACCTGCTTTCATCAGTCCAGTGGAGAATACATTTATTTTATTCATAAAGTATCAACAGAGTTATACCGGGGGGGGGGGCATCTTATCTATTTTATTGCATTGTTTTGTAAAAAAAAGGTTCTATGTGTATTTTCACAGAAACCTGTGAGCAGTAAATGGCATGTAGTCTATTTTAAGATGTTACCAGGAGATGAGCTGTGTTCTCGTTGTATAACTGAACTTCCAGTTTATCATTCAATTTGTAAAAAAAAAAAGTCAATGTTTTTTTTTTTTTTTTTTTTCAGTAAAGAAATTTGCTTCAGCGCTATTTGTCTGTCTTCATTCAACATTAACCTGATTGTTACTTATACTTATTTTTATTAAAAGATTTCCGTCATGATTCATTTTTGGGCACCGTTATTATATAGGACAGCTGAAGATGTGAAATGGGAGAGAGAGGGAGAACGACATACAGCAAAGGGCCAAAGGTCAGAGTCAAACATGCGGCCGCTGGGACAGGGACTTACCCTTTGCACGTGGGGGTGCATGCTCTACCAGCTGAGCTATCCAGGCTCTCATAATTCTTGATAAGAAAAGATGTACACGTCATAATTAAGAATTTCAATGCTGTAGTTCACTTGCGAGCCTGATGCTGTAAGTTACTCAGCCATTAATAAGAACAGGTTTTGTGTTGCCAAGCTACCAATTAATAAATGCGTATGTGCTCTAATAAGCCATCAAGTCCGCAGTTATAAATGGTAACTCATCATCAAGGTGGATTTGATTGCAGTGACCCATGGCCCTTATCTGTTTTCATCACATGGTCAGAGGTCATGTGATATGCAAAAAGTAAATATCCATTTAAATACTATTCAGACATTGGTGTTCATAATACTATTCCGGTTAGGCAATAAAGATGACAAAATAATGATATCACTGTTTCACTTTAACCCTCCTGTTGTCCTCAGATCAAATTTGACCCATTTTCAAGAGGTTTATTTGTTTTAAATTTGGGTTTCTTTTAAACAAATTGTCAAAAGAAATAACGTAGAGGTTCCCTGCAACGCTCTGTACAAATAAAACAAATGATCAGTTCACTACTTTAAATGAATTTAGGTGTTTTATTCAATAGCATTTGATTTTTTTTTTTTATAGCTTAAAAAATGTGGGGGAAATGCAGAGACTGACATATATAATGTGGAAAAAAGTGAAAAAAAAACATTGAAAAAAAAGTGACAAATGTCAAAAAGCAACAAAAGTGTCAATAAAAAAAAATTAACTAAATGTTTAAAAAAAAAAAATTATGTTTTGACCCAGAAAAAACAAAAGTTGCACGGTCGACATGACAACACAAGGGTTAAAATGGATGCATGTAGTTTGTAGTAATGTTTCAGACTAATAGACTCAAGCGGGTGTAATACAGTAGATATATACATTATAGATTTCAGGCGTTCAGCAGAAAATTTACAAACCACTCCAGATCACCAACTCTCAGGAGGAAAGGATAGAGAGTCAAAAGAAATATCTTCTTAATAGTTCTTAATTCTGAAAATATGACTTGTTGATTCACTGGTGAGAAAGGCACACCAGCGTCTTTTTCACCTCAGTCGCCTGAAGTACTTACCTCAGCAATTACTTAAGAACTTTTACAGAGCCACCATTGAAAGTATTATTACTGGGAAAATAACAGCTTGGTGTGGAAACAGCACTCAGCAAGACCGTCAAGCCTTGAGGAAAGTAGTGAGATCAGCTGAACGTACCACTAGGAGTGCACAACCCAACCTAGAGGAAATATACATCAGAGAGTATATGTAGTGTAGCGCAATGTATATAAGGATACCCCTCGGTTTCAATTAAACTCGCGTCCTCCATTGATTTTTTTCATTCACTGTCTATGGTTCCAAGGGCCAGACACCCCTACACCTTGATCAAAATGAGTATTGGGACAGCCCTTAGTCTCGTGTGAACATGCAAAACCTAGTGGAAGGGTAAGATAAGATAGAGCCTAAAGTCCAGAGTAAAGAAAATCCCCAGAGCACCCAGTCACCCCAAAAACTGCCTCTTCTCTGCCCTCCAGAGAGCATGGGGAACAGTTTTTATCCCCAAGCTATCCGGATACTGAATGAGGACTGCATGTTGGAAACACCTCATGCACTTTAGAGATTTCTTCTTCTTCTCTTCTTGTTCTATTTATTTCCTTATTATTTACACATTGCACAGCCATGGAGACAGTGGACAAAGCATTTCACTACATATACTCTGTATAATTGTATGTGACTAATACATTTGATTTAATTTGATATATCCTTCATTCCCAGGATTCTTTTAATGTGTGGACACATTAATGACACACTAGGCCTGTAATAATTATTTAATAATTGTCTCATCGCAATATTTTTTTAAGTTATCGCTGATTTTAACTGCCATTTTAATTGCTGACATTAGTTAAGGTCCCAAGGGGTATGACTGTTGGTGGTAATTGTCAATTTTATCTTTATTTAAGGAAAAAAAATACAATGTGTTATGATAATAAAGAGGCAAAGTTTAGATAGATTTTCAAAAAAAAAAGGGAAATTCCAGTGTTGCAGCAGCAACATATCACACACACAGCACACACACGCACAGAATATACATGAAATAACAGGATACAATAAGAACAAATGGGGGGTCACACCACAGTGATATATAATTAAAAGATGTATCCTGGGACTCATTGAAAACTTTATTTGTTGAAAAATAAAAAATAAAGAGACAGACTGAAAGAGACAGTAATATTGGCCATTAAACAATTATTTTTGAGATTATTAATTGTACAGGATCATTTGTTAGGACTAACAATTTCACTCTATTCAGGTCCGGCCTTTCCAGTTACTGAGGATCAGATGATGTGACTGTTCTTTTTTTTATTTTTTTTTTTATTATTATTATTATTATTAAACTGTCCTTTTGGCAGTTTGTCCTCAAGGCCCGCGCTGTCAGGGTTGTGAGATGGAATCAGCGAGGCTTGGACCCAAATGCAGCGGAGACGAGAGCAGAGCAGCGCAGCGTTCAAAGACTCCCTGCAGCTCCCTGCACTTGCTTGAAGACATTTTTGTTTGTATGAACTTTTGTTACTTTTGTTACACTTATCTACCCGTTTCTGTCCTCTGCGTTGGGTCAACACGCCACTAGTTCGCAACAGAAAATGTTACGTAAGTAAAAGTGTCATCAGGAAAATGTACTTAAAGTATTAAAAGTAAAAGAAGCCTCCTTAGTTTGGGATTCAAGTCTGTGGGACCTGTTTTTAATGTCTGCTAAAAGAAAAATTATGCTATTTATGATTTCGTCTAACTCAAACTCACTGGCCTTGGCTTATTTTCTGTGAAGAACATAGAAAATTACTTATTTTCAATGACTGCACACGGTACCCCCCCCACACCACCACCACCACACACACACACACACACACACTAACACACATAACTATTGCATATGAGGTGTTCGGGTCTACTGGCCTTGGCTTATTTTCTGTGAAGAACATAGAAAATTACTTATTTTCAATGACTGCACACGATCCATAATCGGCCTGACGCTTTAGCTTCCTTTTACCACCACGGGAGGCTGTATTCAAACCTTCTTCTGGAAATATAACATATACTTGAAATAATGTACAATACTTGCAAGACTTGCATATGCGTATGTGTAGCCTTGCGGATGCGGATGCGGATGCTTATGCGGATGCATATGCGGATGCGTACCGATGCGTTACTCTATAACGGCCCTAAACAAGAAGCTGCTCGATCGCTTCTCTATTGCCATTGTGTTAAACCCGCCAACTGCGCGCCAGGTAGATAAGCCAGTTTGTGATTGGTTCCCTGCAGGTTTCTGCAGACCGAGCTGCAAGCCATCACTCTGATGAACAGCTGACTTCTGACTCACAGTGTCAGGTTCAACTCCTGTGCAGTAACCCAGCAACACTGTCTCTAATCAGTCTGTTTTCTGGTTCCACTTATCATTTATTCATCATTCTCTATTTCAGAGCTGTTCATACTGTTCATATTGTAATATAATACTTATATAATAGCATGCTATTTATTCCAGCATCCTTTCCACTGTGCTCTATAACTAAAATAATAATAACTATCTTTGCACTCCTCATTGCACTATTGTCTCAACCTGTCTATATTGTTTCTTTTTATAATGTCTATTAATATTAGTGTGTTTATATTGTTGTTGTTTTTTTTGTATGAGTAAGCACATTGTGAGCAATCCAATTGTTGAAATTAAAAAAGTTAAAACATTGGTGATGTTTGATAAAAAATGTATTTCTGTCATGTATCTCCCTCTGTATCTCCCTAAGAGACAAAACCAAACTATTGACATATAGAAAGAAAACGTTTGTCCCATAGCAGAAAACAAACATACTGTATATATATATATATATATATATATACATACATATAGTACAGGCCAAAAGTTTGGTTACACCTTCTCATTCAATGTGTTTCCTTTATTTTCATGACAGTTTACATTGTAGATTCTCACTGAAGGCATCACAACTATGAATGAACACACACACACACACACACACACACACACACACACACACACACATACATGTAATATTTTTAGTTCAAGAAGTCCACAGGTTAGACTATTGGATTACCTCAACCATTGTAAAAGGTCATTTGATGGCATTAAAACTAACCAGAATAATCCATTAACTCATACATTTGTTTTTCTGTTAGGTTTGTAAGAATAACATACAAACATAAACCACATGTTATGTGTGTATTAAGTTCATTTATACTGTGACATTTGTGTAACCATTATTTCTGTGTCTACATATCACATAACAACTGCGAAAAACAAATCATTCAGACAGAATCAAAGTTCAGTTTCAATAAATGTATTGGTTTATTTGACAATTGTAGTAACAACAACATCATCAGTAAAACTGTCAAAACACTGTGCAGTTATTATTCAGATAGGAACAACCTGTTGGCAGTTATAATGGAGTTCCCACACAACAAAGCAAGTGTGTGCTATGTCTTGTCAGGCAGTTAGATGGGTGGAAAAGGCACCTGCAGAACCGGATTTTAATCCCAAACAATGGAAGACCAAATCTGTATCACCATGACCGTGCTGTCATGCTTAGAGTGAGCAGAGAAATAGCTGAAAGACTGGAAACTGGTGACCAGTTCAAGTCCCCATACGGACCAAAGTATGGTGATGGACTGGTATCTGGAGAGGTGCCAGTTCACCTCCTTGACCAAAACCCCATCTGCTCTTTCCATGGGCAGCCCCCTCACTCTGACATCTCTCCATTAGAGCATGTATAGGATCTGAGCATGTGTGTGTAATTCAGGCCTGTGTGTAATAACAACTGAGTGTAAATTGTATTTTCTCTTTTTACTAATGCCAAACATGAAAATGAAAATGCATGTTGACCATTCTTTTCAATGTTCTGGCTCTCTTTCACTGCAGTAAACCCACAAATAGCAAGGGTTGTGACCCAACCTCCTGTCTTCCCCACTCCTCAACCTCTATTCACCCAGGGCCCTACATCTACTCCTACTCCTACTCTTAGGAAAGTATGTTGATGGCTAACTGCAGACTGGAATATGTCAACTTTTACTTAATACTATTTCAAAAGCACTTCAATTTTTTCCAAATGCTATAAAATTGAATAAGACACCCCAAAATTCATGAAAGTGGAGATTTGTACTTGCCAAAGAGCGTTATGTGGAATCAATCATGTTATTTGGGGTAATTAGAATTGGGTAGTTTAAAAAGAACATTGATAGGAAAGCGGGTCCATTTGACCCGAGGACAACATGAGGGTAAAATCTCTGTCGCGGCAGTCTGAAATTACTTTTAAAGTAATTCACATTGTACAAAGGTACGACTTACTCAACAAAATGTGGTATTTTTGGAATCAACCTAGAGAGAAGAATAAGGAAGCTGCATTTATACAGTTGCCGCTCTCGTCCACTTTACAGGCAATGAACTGCGCCTATTAAAATAGATTTGTGAAGTTAGGCGTGACGTTATTTGCGATTTGGACCTATCGGGTTAGGGAGACTGGACGGAGGGGAGGGACCACCGAGTCTGCCTCTCAGTTTACGGTCAATGCCGTTAACTGAATGAAGATGCAGAGCTAGTTATTGACTTTTGGGATGTTTTCACATAACGCCAATGTTGACCAATGCATATTGGTAGTTTGGTGGCCAACGGAAGCACCGACGGATTTGAGGTCAACTTGGAAAATAATGGTAGCGGTAACCGTGCGGTAAGAGCTCGTGAATGTCTTGCTTGCTTGCTAGCGTTGCCAGCCAGTCATGCTTATTGGCTATTTGTTATGCCATTTTTCCAATATGCCTGACATTCATATTCATGTCACCACCAGCCAGTCTGAGAATTAACGTCAGTGGAGGCTATTATGGCAGCTAATGTTAACGCTAATAGGCTATCATTACTATGGGGACAGTATAGCCAACATAACACTGCTTAATTAGCTGTTAGCTGCTAGCTGCAATAACATCACCTTGTTTTCACCGTTACGCTAACGTTGCATTCACTGTTAAATAGTTTTTTTTCAATACACATAAAGGTACTCAATTTAAAGCTCAGTTAAGTGTAAAATAAATTACCTGACCTAACGTTAATGGTTAAACTCATTCCCACTCTCTCCCCCTCTGTCACTTTCGTTTTAATGTTTTATCAGTGTGTTTGTAATATTCATTGATATTAAAAATCACAACACATACACTATAACGTTACTACCATGTTAATCGGGCATGACAGCCTGGTCTGACCTCCAGCCTGCACTGAATTGTCATGCATCCCTACGCAATTTGCTTTTTCTTGATTGTGGGAATGCTGTTGCTCAGCATATACTATTGTTGATATTGTTTCACCAACTATTGTTAATTAGTTCTTTCTTTTTACTATTCCGTACATTTTTTGGCTCTCAGTAACATCTGCATACTTTCAGCTATTAAAACCAAAACCAAAACTTTTAAGATCTTCAGCTCTTTCAGCAGATGATGGGACTTTTTTGACGTTTTTTCTACTATTTATACTTTTTCAAATATTAAGCTTTCAAACACTTTATTTTACCAGTGTTTACATATATATACAGCTGAGTCTTCCTGCGGGCTTTCTATACCACGCTTGAATGGCTTGAAACAAGGTAACCAAGGCATTTCTTCCACACAAAAAATGTAACAGAGTTCATGGTAGAACTTCAGACATATGTGTGGCAGGGCTCCTTTAAAGGAGTATTCCGGTCAATTTCAATACGTAGCTCTGTTGTTTGTAAATGTAGAGTGCTGTCAGTAGAGAGAAAAATGAAACCAATCGGTGCTGCCTACACCGAGTTATCCTCCTGCTAGATTATGCACCCAACAGGCTTAAACAGGGCAAATTCTAAACCTGTTTTTAGTCTCTAAACACGTTCGAAATGTCATTACAAGTGCATACCCATGTGCAGTGAATTTGCATGATGGAGATGTGACAAAGTTGTGTTAATTCAGCCAGTGCACATACCTCTGTTTTTTTCCTCTTTTTTCCAGTGAAGTCCACACTAGTCAAAACATGCTTTTCTGTCACATATACTGCAGTCAAATTTGCTGTGTTCACTTGGAAGGAATTACTGCACATGGGTAGGCACTGATAATGACATTTTAAGCATGTTTAGAGGCTAAAAACAACTGTAAAACTTGCCCTGTTTATTTTTCTCTCTACTGACAGCACTCCACATTTACAAGCAACAGAGCCACGTATTGAAATTGACTGGAATTCTCCTTTTAAGCCGAGTGGCGCGTTATCTGTACACATTTTGAGCTATCTGCGTGTACATGTCGGGGCGCCTTTCCATGGGCAGCCCCCTAACTCTGACATCTCTCCATTTAGTGCATGTATAGGTACTGAGCGTGTGTATGTGTAATTCAGGCCTGTGTGTAATAACAACAGAGTGTAAATTGGAATTCCCCCTTGTGGGATTAATAAAGGATACATTAATGTCAATGCTGTATACAACGTGCGTAAACATACACGCCACTGGCCATGCTATCATGACAAGAAAGCAACGGTTGAGTTTAGGAAACGTGACACGCGGGTTGGGTTTAGGAAAAGAAAAACGGAGGGTTGGCTTTAATAAAAAAAAAAAAAAAAAACGATGGTTGAGTTTAGGAAACGTGACACGTGGGACACGATCCTCGGTCTCCTGGGTGAAAGTCCTGTGTTTTACTCATCCGCCACCCTGACCAACCTCCCTACGCGGATTTTCACCCTTTCATACTAGTTGCTACTGCATACCTTTACATACTATTGCAAGGTAATGTAGGCCAAATGGCATTGATAAGCACTAAAAACGAGTGTGTTTCTTGATAACACGGCAATAATGGCATACAAATTGGCGGGTCATACACACGCCATTTCATGAGATCAGTCTGCTCTGGAAGTTTTCATGTCACGCTTTTGGTTGAATAACAACAGACCTGAGTATATGGTTGGTAGGTCATGTTTATTACAGGAATCTTTAATGTTGCCTATAATTTCAACTCAAATATTACTTCCCTTTTCCCGTTTGTTTGTTACTTGACTGGGAAGAAAATTAAAATGACATCATAAGGAAGCCTAGAAGGAAGCCTAGAAGTCAGCAAACACACAGTGCAAAGCCATGTGAATATGTGAAGATATTTACTTTTTACACTTTTTTTTTTAAAGCCACTGGTCAAGGGCTGATGATGCTTTGCTCATCTCATCATGCTACTGCAATTTGCTCAAAATTCTACCTCCACTTTAACTGACCTGCCTCAAAGTAGAGCAGACTATTCCAGTAGCTGTAAATGTTTTTGCTACAGTTTATCTGTCCACTTTTGGTAAAGAATTCCCAAAGCATGCTATACAGTTTAACAACTTTGGATGTATATATGATGTAAATAAATGAGTGTAAATCATAATTCTGTTAATGGTGGTGCTGCAACCTCAGAATGGGATCAGTAGTAGTTTACTTTTTTGCCCGCAGGATTGCACTTTAAATGAAATGATAGGTGTAGCTTAGGCCTACTACCATTCCAGTTTTCACCAGTAGCGTTGTAGTTTACCTGTGCTTAAATATGGAATCAATACACTATATTAGCATTGACTCAAGCAACAATTTTCTCCCACAGCAGTTCTTGCTATTCTGCAGCAGCCGCTGTGTTGCTTTAAAAAAAAAAACTAAATACATATTCAAACTTGCTGTATGTGCACATGAGTATTTCCGCTGACCAGTTTGTTTGTGGTTGTTACCATGGTAGTATCATGGCTCATTTATGCTGCCTTTTTATTGTGGGGGTGGACGCACTCTGAGTCAACCTACTCTGAGTTGATTGAACCAACTTGAATCAACCATTCTGGAACCGAAAACTCAGAGTTTCCCATCCTAGGGTAAATCAACTCAGAGTTCAGAGTTAGACTCAGAGTTTGTTAAACCTCTTTCCTGAAATGGAGCCCAGGAGCCTTGAACTAAACCAGCCTTGAACAGAAAATCACAGAATATGATTTGGACAAAGTATGACTTAGGTTCCAGGTCAGCTTACTTGGACTTGGTTCCTAGGAACCGACTGGACCTGTCAATATGGAGCATCCACCCCCAACTCCCAGTGTGGATCACTACAAATAAAGTATCGTCCTTGGGAAAACAAGCGAGCAATTTGATACTTCTGCTGACTGGTGTAGAGTCTCAGGCATTCAGCGTCTCTGGGGAGGATGGTATTACATTATGACAAGCTGTGGATGAGTGCAGGACTAACCCTTTTTATCTCCTCGTCAAACAGGCACCAATAGGGGATGTGCCATGTATGCTAGCCTGAGATGAGAATTAAACCCAGCCGCAACTTCCTGCTGGGCCTGTGCTCCTTGCTGGCCTTGGGATGGCTCTACTACTGGTCATGGTGGATCAGCTCAGGAAGATGGGGCCACAATTCATGTGAGTCTTCCTCTAATAAGTGCTGGCATAATGCCATGTATATATGACATTACAGTATAACATTTATTACAGTTTTTCTCAATCACTTTGGCACATTTACTGAAACAAACTTACAATTTTCAAAACTTTAAGTACAATCCTCACACGACGTGGTACATTTAGCACATCACCTGCAAAAGGTGATGTGCTTTTTATGAAATAATTAACTCCTGTTTGTTTCAAATGTAAATAAATCCATTAATGAATAAATAATTGCTATTAAATAAGCAGTTCTTTTATCATTGCTCAGACCAAGACAGTCAAAATACAAAGACATCTTGTCCAATAAAAGTGTGATGGTTACTCTCTGTAATATTGTCCAGTTGCTAACATTGTATATTAAGGCAGCTGACTAGTATTGATGTCTGCCATGGCACACACTATACTTTCTCATTGTATGTACACACCAGCCAACTGTAAATGTATAAAGAAAGTAGAGAAAAAAAGATATACAAAAGCAAAATGAACAGGAAATACTGTACAAAATGTGCAAGAAAATATGCTGCAAATGTATCCATCTGCTACATTACATTTACAACAACCTGCTGTCATATCCTCACCTGTCACCTGTTTGCGTGTGGTTTCTCTAAATTGTGAGGAAATATAATTATTCCCCATCTAGCCTAAGTCTATCTATCTGACAACTTTCATATGTGTGACAGGTTATTTTGATTGTTGATTGCTCTATTTTGCATTTAGGGATTTACACAATGAACATATGTATAATTGCATTAGAGAGTAATATGATTCTATAGCAAATAAATGCAAACTGTTTATCTCTGCAAGGCTTAATTGCTACATTTTGTGCCAAAGCGACTATAGTCATGTGAACAATTCAATTCAATTTTATTTATAGTATCAATTCATAACAGGTGTTATCTTGAGACACTTTACAGATAGAGCAGGTCTAGACCCAACAGGACCCAACAGTTCTAGTAGTTCCCTCCAGAGCAAGCAACAGTGCGACAGTGGCGAGGAAAAACTTCCTTTTCTGCAGAAACCTCAGACAGACCCAGGCTCTTGGTAGGTGGTGTCTGACGACCGGTTGGGGTTAGAATGAAGAGTGGCAATAACAGTCACAAAAAACAGTAGTTTGTAGTAGTTGTTTGTAGTAGTTCATGGCATACCAGGGCACTGTGCGGCATTACAAGGCACAGCAGGACGTAGCAGGGCACCGCGGAGCGTAGCAGGATAAACTGACCAAGTGTTCATATAAACAGTGATATAGTTTGAAGAATGTTTAAAACTCTAACTTATTTCAGTGACAAGTGGCAACTGGACCACAAGTGAGAGAAGTTATCTTCTCTCTACTTAAGTCACTGAGTATGTTTACATTCACAGTTACTCCGGATATGACAACATTCTGAATTTCCAAATACAACATTTTCTGAGTAAGATGCGGGCTATGCTGGTATTATTTGGGTTTTAGAAGCATTCTTTGGACACGGTTGGAAGGAGAAACACACCACAGTTTAAACGTTTTGGATATACACAAAGCCGTGCGCATCTGTTACCAACACATGTCTGCAGCTATGGTTCAGGTGTGGCAACTGGACCACAAGTGAGAGAAGTTATCGTCTCTCTACTTAAGAGATGGTTGGAAGGAGAAACACACCTCCTTTTTATCGTTTTGGATATGCACAAAGCCGTGTGCATACATAGAGATAGGCATGGTTTTATTTCAGTTAACTTAATAACTGGTTTGATTTGCAATGAGACATGATCTTATGGAAAGTTCCCCATGCCAATCTCTAGGTATGTTGAAGGGGATGTGATGATGGGGGCTATTTTAATTCCAAAGGCCAAGGGAACTTTATCAGGATGCATAGTATCTTGATCCATGAAATAACTGGCCTTTAAAAAACAAATGTGCCTGCCTCTATGGGAATTTAACGTAGGGGGGTGTATACTTATGCCTCCTGTATTTTAAAGAAGAACATTTATTTACAATACATTATTCATTCACAAAGAAAATTGGTGTCCTTAAAAGGTTAGATTTTCCTAAATTTTTTAATAAAGGCATTAAGACCAATTTCCAAAAGTTTTTTTTTATCCCTCTTTTTAATTTAGCACTTTAGCATGGGTGTCCACATTAGGTGATTGTCATTTTTTTACGCCTTTCTGTCACATCCACCGCAGTCAAATTCACTGTGTTCACTTGGAAGGAATAACTCCACATGGCTAGGCACTGGTAATGACATTTTGAGCATGTTAACAGGCTAAACACATGTTTCAACTTGCCTGTTGGGTGCTAACTCTAGCAGGAGGATAACACGGTGTCGACAGCACCGATTGGTTTCATTTGTCTCGCTACTGACAGAACTACAAATTTAAAAAAACAGAGCTACATGTTGAAATCGACCAGAATTCTCCTTTTAAGCACTATTTTGAAAATGGGGATCAGTTTTTCGAAACACTATACACAATTAGCAGAAGGCCTCAGACCCTTTGCAAAATGAAACATTCTTGCAAAAACTATACACTAATTTATAAAAAAAACAGATTTTGTTACCATACATTTTTTTTTTTTTAGCTCAAGTAATGTATCAATATTATATTAAAATATGCGTTCCCAAATCCAAAACTGACATTTTTTTATATTATTTGTATCATCATTAGGGCAAAAGAACACACTTTATGTCCCTCATCAACTTTGCAATGATCAATTCTGCTGCAGGATCAGGTGAGATGCGGGCATGCGTGACATATGCTGCAGCGCTGATTATGAAATGTCTTCTGAAAATCTAGGCAACCCGTATCAAACCAATATTTTACAGAACGAACCAAATCTGCTAAAGGCAACCATTTCATGATTCCTAAACCATTCTGGTAAACAAAATCCATTCTGTGGCTGTTGAGATGTGTAAGCAGCAGCAAACGGGAATAATCACTCAAAGTTAACCAAAATATGTCTTTATTAGGGCAAGGCAGGCATATTTCTCTTTTAAACACGTTCAACACAACTTCAACTAAATTAAAGACTAGACCCACAGAATCTGCGCGCACTGCAAAAGACAGGGCCATAGGCCGATGTAAAACTGCAATATCAGTCGTTGAGTGACAAACATGTATATTAATGTTTAGCCTACCTCAATTTTTTACTAAATTATTGAATAGATAATAACTAACCAGGCAAACTCTCAGCAAGGTTTTTAAACCTAGCAAACACACAAAACATGGTGTAAATGGCTTAACTGGTCTATAAAGTATTACTACATTATGTATTAACAATAACATTGATAAAGCCACGCTAAGGGGCCTTATTTCAATGTGGTAGGTTTTATTAATTTTAAAGACTAATATCAACAGTCACATAATAGAACACAAAACTGCAGATACTCCGTTGCTTATGTTGACCAAAAAGATTTAAAATAAGTGATTATTGCTTAGTTACAGATACAGCACTCACAGTCACACAACTGAGTTCATGTAATTTTCCCAATTCTGGACAAGAAGCAGTAATGGAGCAGGGGTATCTGCCTGACCCTCAATCACGGGGGACTCTTTGTGTAGAATGTTCATCAAGTCACCATCTTTCATTTCCTCTGTGGCTTAGTGGTCATTGAAATGGCCTGCTGCAGATCTAATGCTAGGTCCCCTTCACTCTTAGTCGAGACCTCTTCAGTCGGACTTGGAGCGTCCCCTTTTGCACTCGACGTCCTATCTACTGCCTCTGTAGATGCACCATTGCTCTCTCTCTCCTCATCATGGCAGTGGTTGGCAAAAAGATGCTCCGCAAGTCCCTTAGCGGCCCTCAGCAGCATTTGTCATGATGGCATGCCAAAGATTTCAGTGGGCCTTGGTGCTTGTGCGACTAGAGCACCGGGATCCAGAAGGTCAAAATTATAGTTATTAAAATGAGCCATGAGCAATGTCAATAAGAGTCTTGGTCACCGGTCTATGGAGTACAGTATAGCGATCCAACATATTTGCCAGGCTGTTCCAACGGGTACGGCAATCCAAAATGAGCACCGACTCTGTCCCATGATCTCGTTTGATGCATTCTCTCAGCTTGTCATTACTGACAGGTGACGTGTGGAATTACCTGTACATTTACACACAATGTGTTCGTCCATGTCAAGCTTGAATCTTTGAAGCTGGGAGTCAACCAACACTTTGACTTTATCGGCTGGCATTGTTCCATGAATGTTAATGATACCTAAATTCCAATATGTTTGTGCACCATGCACGTTCATGCTCATGAATCTTTTATGTTGTGTCTTTTATGTTTTTTCAAAGAAAAACGCATCCCTTGCTTCACCATGTCTTGGAATATATCTGCCAGTTGTTTTTTTGTTCATTAGCAAACCCTCTAACCTGTTAGAAGATTTCAGAGGGGTTTTTGCGAAGAACATGTCCATCTCTCTTAAGGGCTGATCTCAGATAGTCACATTTTGCCATTCTATTAAATGTAAATCCATCAAAAGCTGTAATGTCCGAGAGTGTTTCACAAAGCGACTTGCTAGCTTTGCTGAAGTAGCTAACTAGCGTTCTCGAACGTTTGAAACTTTCAATGGGTTTTCTTTGTGAACTTTGCCATGCTGAGATTCTAAAAGTCACCTGATAAAAGGAACTCCCGATAACCCGGTCACACAACATGCTCTTTTTTTCATTTTCCGCTCTTTGAAAATGCTGGCCACAGAAATCATTAGCGGAGGTAGGTAGCCTAGCCTACTGTGGCATAGTGTGTGTATACTGCGTAATGAATTTCTTCTTCTTCTTCTTAAATGAATGTATCGAGCCTTTCTAATAAATTTAGGGAGCCTGTAGCTACGATACGGCACCGTCGCCTGCATTAACTTAACCGCATGACAACAATAGACGCACTCTTAGCTTTTTTAATTTAATTTTATTTCCCGTTTCTTGTCATAACCTTTTGCGGGAATCAGGAAATAGTCTTGATCAGATACCAGTTACACACTGCTTTTGTGGACCTAAAACACTTTTAGCAAATCTACTTCTCAGTGATTAGAGTACTGTAAATGAAGTACACAGAGAGAGTGCAAATATACAAGTTCACCAAACACTACACAAGACCAATGCTGCATACTGAAGAAAAGATACTTTGTTTCTCTCCATATACCCAAATCAGTCAACATGTCAACATGGAGAATCACAACAAAATATGTCCCAGTTTTCATCAGAAAATACCAGACTTACCTGCTGCATTTGTATTTTTTCATATATATTAAAGCTGATTGGTGTGTCTACAGTTAAGCAGTTGTGTGTGCGTGCCTGATGGCTACGGTTCACAGATTGGCTCATAGGTGTGGGAATATGACAGATGGCGCTTAGGAATTGCAAGAAAGTCACATCATGATATACAACTGTGTCTAGTGTACACAAGTGTGTTTAGTGTTTTGCAGATCACTGTGTGTATTGTTTTTCAAAAAATGTGAGGGTGATTTTGCTCATAGTGGTGCACATCTGGGCCAATGTTTTGCACCTTGAGTGTAAGGTTTTGATAATTGTGTAACACTTTAGATTTCACTCGGCAAAAGCTGTAATACTGAATTACATGTGTGAAAGGGGAAGGCTGTATAAAGAAGAAACAAATCCAGTTTGCTATAACTTCTTAAGGAATTGTTAAAATGGCTTAATGTTTGTTGAAGGGATGACAATTTTGTTCCTCTTTGGCACTTCTTCTCACCAGATGGGGGAGCCAGTCCATTTACTTAGAGACAGGATGTGTCATTAGTGGTTTTAGTTGCCTAGATTTTCCCTCCACACTGCCTCTTCACTGCTTTTAAAGAAGAAAAGCATTACATCCTACACACTAAAATCCAGCAAGTTTTAATTGCTGAACCTAGTTTTACTTCATTTTTTTGAATAGTTTTTTTCTTCTTTTCACTCTGTTTCACTCTGTTCTCTAAAAAATACACACACTAAGAAAGCACATCAGTATTTGCTAGCAATTTGGGAGATGATTGGTTTGCATGTTTGTACACTGCTTGTTAGAGATGAAGACTTTACTCAAAGTTCATAAAAGGGTTGGTGGAGTTGAGCCTGGTGCTGAGCCTCTGCTACCCTGTGTCCAGGCTTGATTAGAATATTGTGTGTTATGTAGAGCCAAGCAAATGCTTGTTATTTAACTTAAGCCTTTTTGTAAGTCTGTAACCTTTTGGCAGCCAGACTAATTCAGCTATAAATGTATCTTTTCAAACCAGCCAGAGTTGTTAAATCCTGTCTGTGAACCACTGTGCAGCGTATTGGTATTTGATAAGCCTTCAAATGGATATACACTGTAGGGCTGCACGATTATGGCCAAAATGATAATCACGATTATTTTTGATCAATATTGTGATCACAATTATTCTCACGATTATTTGTTGATTTTAACCAAAACATTTGTATTGTCACATAGGCTGTTTATAACTGCTTTCACATCTATATTATGTTACAATCTTCTTATGTTAAAGTTGTATGTTGTATAGACATACAGCTGCAACACACGTGAAAATTAGCTACCTGAAATATATAAATATATATATTTTTTAAATGTATCTCTGAGAAAGCTCCTTCACTTGTTTTCAACATTAATTGATTAAAAGAGCTAGGGAGTGAGAGGGAGTGCTACTTACAGAGAGACGGCTGATCATTATGAACGGGTTCAGCACGGGTCGAATAGCGGATACACACATCGTGTGTATGAAATGTCTGTATCGTCACTGCGCTCCATTTTTATGAACTATGATATTCTGGCCATGGGTCACATCTCTTGCAGGTCCAGCAGGCTCCGTGTCAGTATTACTCTACGAACTGAAGTTGGTTGCATTCAATAACTTCTTCTGTGTTTTTTGCCGTGGCGACCGCGATAGCAATTACCTGTGGAAACCCTGGTACAAATACAGGTTTGCCCCTCATATTTAACAATATACAGCTGCGTTAATAACAATTAAAACTGTTGACAAATGTCAGAAATGTGGCGCTGTGTGGCGGGGCTGCGCGGAGAGTAAGAGGAGAGAAAGTAAAGGAGAGATAAACACAGGCACGGCTTTACAGAAGAAATGGGTTGTGTAACGCAACATTAAACCATATCCATATAAACAACATTGCAGCGGATGCGAGGACATTAGCACCGGTGCGTCCTGGAAGAAATAACAGACGATAACTAGCACTGGTCGCTGCTGTTGTCTGAAAAACACAGACGGGACAAAATGGTAAACTGGTAAACCTTGACACCGCCGTATAACCGACTGCTGTCTGTTGAATTTTCCTCCCGTTACTGTCCTCTGTGACTGTCTCCATCTAGAAACTAAGCTCTCAACTCTGACTGGCTCATGAGCAGACAGTGGTTTACAGAGCGGTAGATGCGCTATGCAAAAAAACCCGGAGCGTTCTATGAAATGACGCTTAAAAAAAAAAAAATCGCTTGATCACGCAAATTTGATCGTGGGAAGTCAATATTGTGATCGCGATAAAAATTAGATTAATTGTCCTAATACACTGCAACAGATTTTTCTGAATTGTATTCCATCGTCTCACCTTTACCAGAAGCAACATACCCACGTGCATATTTATTGTTCTATAAGACACAAAAGTACAACCGCAATCACCTGGCCAAGTCAGCTGGCTGTTGTATTTACAATTTACAAGTTTATGATTCATCATTTGAGGGATAACAAAATCCCAAGTAATGTTATGTCAAGTATACAAAAATGCTCTTCCTCATATTGTTGACAAAAAAGTGTCTTTCCTCTAGTTCAGTACAGAAACCCATTAACTTCTTTGTAATTAAATTACTTCAATGTCATACAAATAACGATATAATCATAATAATAATTATATGATATAGTATGTCATTATTTTAACCTTATTTTTTTATTTTTCTAGTGTATGATAAGCAAGGGTTCCTTCTGAAGCTGGATGGTAGTCTGTGAGTATACATTTTACTATTTATATAAGTTTCACTTCCTACTCAGTGTCTAGGTACTAACCTGTGGGGTGCATTGGTGTTGTTGTATCAATCATGGCATAAGGTGCATGGGCTGGCAATAATGAGTTGTCCCTACTGTTATTTACAGTATTTGCTGTACACTATTATGTGAAATTAAATCATTGCTTAACTTCATTCCTCCATGTCTCCAGGCCAGTGGAGCTGATGTTAAAATACGGCAATCTCAGCAAGGGAGCCTGTAAGCCTGGTTTTGCAGCTGCCAAGATGACAGCTATTTATCCAAAGTAAGAATACGTACAGTACATGCTATGAAAGTGAGCTTGTAGCATTTTAGACATCATCATAATTGTTACATACATTGTAATTAGTTTGACCCTTGTGCAGTCACTGTTCTATCCCATACCGGTTTTATTATTAATTAGTGCTTGGGTGTTTCTAGATTCTTCACATTTCACGTTTGGTAACTTATTTAGTTTTCACAAATGTCAGGATGTCAACAGTTTAAAGGTCCCATGGCATGAAAATGTCACTTTATGAGGTTTTTAACAGGACAGGTTTTTTTAGAAATGACGATAGGTGTAAACCGAGCCCTGGGTATCTTTGCTGCTTTGTCTTTGAGAAAATGAAAGCTAAGATGGGCCAATCTGGACTCTTATGAGGTCATAAGGGGCAAAGTTACCTCCACTTCTCTCTGCTTTGCTCGCCCAAAGGATTTGGCCCACCCATGAAAGAGAGACATCATGGCTTTCACATAAACAAAGTGGCAGTTGGTCAAGGCCACACCCCCAGCCTCCACCTGGGCCCCCCCCTTCTCCTCCTCAAAAGCTACAGACTCAGAAATGGCACGTCCTAAGGAAAGCTCATTGTGGGACTGGCTCTAGTGGCTGTAATTTTGCACCAAGGCTGAATTTTGGGAAAGAGACTTCCGATATGGTATTAGGGGACCACTAAGCTTCCAGAGAGCATCATGTCATGGGACCTTTAAGACAACATTACAAAATGAGACTGGGTTGGTGTTATTACTGTGCCACCATGGTGGCTTTTTTCAAAGTGACATATATGATTAAAATAATTCCACATTCTGAGTTTTATTTTTTTTAGCTATACAGGTCTATTGGTGTCTGTTTTGCCTACTAATGCCATGGCTTTACAATGTGATGGTAGGTACTCAACAAATGACTTGTGATGGCCAGATGAGCCTCAAGAAACTTCATAAACCATTTTATTTTTATTTTTTTAAAGAAGAAGGCTGAAGGAATGGTAAATCAGTGTGCTTTCAGACCTTTGTTGAACAGAGTGCTCCATCTAGTGGGCTCAGAAGATAAAGAAATGGTTCATGAAGCTTTGAGAGGCTCCATTTGGCCATCACTACAAATTACACACCATGTTTTAAAGTAGTTCAGTAGGTCACTTTATCTTGACAGTAACACGTTAGACAGATAATCTGTGAAAACAATGTTCCTCGGCCTCCCTAAAAGGGACTTTACAAGTTTCCACTGTGCCTAAAGATACAACCAATCAGAGCTGAGGATTCTTTAATGCAGTGTCAATCACTAGGCATTGCCGATCAAATACGAATCAAGATTCTGTTACTGCAATGGCTATTTCTCGCCATATATTTAGGTTACTGTTTATCTGTAAAATAAGAAAGTTTGTAACCAAGTTGAGCCAAAACCAAGCACCGCCCACTGAACGACTAGCTGGAGCAAAAATAAATATCAGTAGTAACGTAGCACAACTCCTGTAAGCTTACATAAAATGTAAAATAAAACAGATATAATATTTAAAAAAAGACTGACTGTAGACAGCGCTTTTTCATTAGTCATCGCATTTTAATCTATGATTTATGTAAGGGTAAAAGCTGACATTTATAAACATGCACTAGCTTATTTCAGGAGGGCAACAAAAAAGTAGAACAGTTAAGGGAGTTTTAAAGCTAATGTCTAACTCTGTTTCACTGTTTGATGTTAAATATTAACATAGTCTTGTATCTTTTATTTAACCATCATAATAAATCTATAGTTATGCTTTTAGTTGGCAGTTGCCTACCTTGCCCAATGATAAATTCGACTCACTGTGCTTGTGGTGCTCTGGGAACCTAATTCACCCACAGCATGGTTAAAAACTGGCCTAAATCATGTATTCTCCGTCAATCACTCCTATTTCATACAAAGCTCTGAGCTCAGAGTGGTATGGTAGAGGACAGATCCTCTTTCTGCCTCTGAATTATTAACAACCAAAAAAGTCCCCACACCATGAAAGCCCTTCCCCTTCTTGTGTTTTCAGCACTATGTATAAAATGACTCCAAAGATGCAGTGGTTTGAATGGGCCCATGTGTGGTGCGGAACTATTTTTGTCCTCTTCTGCTCTGCCGTTTTCCCAGTGCGTGAGAAAACCTCCGGCCGGTTCACTTACCCACTTACTCTGAGAGCAGCTGAGACACGCAGCCCTCGAACCCACCACGGCTTTGAGACAGCAGCGCTAATGAAGTGTGCTCACAGAGTTCAGATTGAGACATGTTAAAATAACAAGAGAGGATTTTCCTCAGGAGAAAAGAGTGGTAAAATGCCCAGGGCATCCTTGACCCATTTATTCTGCTTTCTTTGCTCAGCTGGTTGGACTGCTGCAACTAACAGCAGGTGGTGCAGGTGAGAATTCACACAGCCAGCCCAGGGCTCCAGACTAACTTTTTTTTACTAGGTCCACTATAGCCCGTAATTAAAAATGTAGGGGCACAGGTAGAAATTTTATGGGCGTACAACTTAAATTGACCTGCAACGCAATTTTTCACATTTCCCCATGTTAACTGTTTTACTGATTAATGCTTTGGTAATAAATACAGAAACTACAATGTGCTGTTTTATTTTAGTTCACAGTCACATTTTAATTGAATGATACTTAACAAATGCACATTCAGAAATGCAAGTGTACTGTATTATTACCTCATACAGGCTCTCTCTCTTTTTGTTGTTTACACTGAAATAATCATATCTAAGGTGTTTAAACTTCCATGGAATGGGGAGTATCTAGGCTAACTAAGTATCCAACTCCCAGTGTGGGAAATATTGACTAAAGAGGGAGCCAAAGAGAGAGGAGCTCAAAACACTCACACAAGCACTATTTGTTTTTACGTGGTAAATAGTTATAAATGTAGGATCCTGTGTGTATTTTCTTCATAGAAGCGGTCTCCGCTCTCTGCTGTCACATTTCTACCTCTCTCACCCAAGTGAGGGAGCAGCGTTTGGCAAATTCCGGAGCTGATGTTTAAAAAGCATGCAAATAAATCAGTGAATGCACTACAGCACTGCCGAGGTCTAACAACACAGCTCCGCCAACCGGAAGTGCACGCAACCCGGGTTGAGACGTAAACAGAGAGGAGGTCCCACTTTTGCAACCAGTAGTAGTGTTGCTTTTTCATTTAGTAACATGTCACTGCAAAGTAAAGGTTAAGATGTTGTTTAACTAGTGTATTTTGTTTAAACTGCGAAGTGCTTGCACTGTTGGCTAGTGACTGTAACATTCACAGTTCATGGAGTTTGTCTCCTTACAGTACCTCAACCAGCTTAATTCTCACAGCTAGTCTTCCCAAAAATGGTGGGTTCAGCCTTTTTTGCCACACAAACCTCTGACTCTGAATTGTCATCTTACTGTGACATTGTAGACTCTGGCACCATCACACCAGCTGCAGGTCGGAATAACGAGTTTGCTTGCTTATTGTTGTGATATCTGTCTGTGTCTCCTTCAAACAGACGGTTAAGCGCTCGATTACCTCTAGGACCCTCCACACATTAGCCACTTACAGCGGCCATTCCTTATTCTTCTCACACTCATTGGCCTGCCACAGAGTCCGGATTCATTGACGCACCCCTTACATGTTTAGCGTGAAGAAGAAGAAGAAGAAAAAAGTGGGACAAATTTACTGGTCGCACATGTGCGACTGGATGTAAAATTCAGTCGCACACTCTCAAATTTTGGTCGCAAAATGCAACCATTTGGTCGCAGTCTGGAGCACTGCAGCCGTCAGACGGTCCGGCTGCCACAAGTGGTCCTGAGTTTGTGTAATAGCTGAATGTTTCCTGCAACAACAAAGCATGCGCTATGTCGCGCTCGTCTCGTTTCGTTTCTCTCGTGAAACAAAGCTGCCTTCAAGTACGGTCGGAAACGTCAGGCTCTAAACGATCCAACAGAAAACAGTAATTGTAAAATATAAAGTCTATTTATTTTACATTATAAGAAAAGAACACAACAGTATGTTACACAAATTGGCCGTTTCATTGACACTCCCCCTGCTGCACAACCCTGCTAAAAAATCACTGGATTGCTTTTTTTTGGTCTGAATGCACCGTAACTGAGGTGTCATTCATAAATTCCTGCTGCTTTAAAAGAAATACGGTATCTGTATTGTATTCTTATCCTGTGTGTTCCACTTTCTTCTGTCAGTGAAGGACAGTAGAAAAGCAAATAAGAAAGTCTTTATCCAATCTGTTGTTGCTTCTGATTAGAAAAGCAAGATGCATCATTAGTGGCTGATTTCTTAACTGTGTTGGAAGTGTTTTTCATGTTTCTTTCAATTATTTTGTAGACTTTCCAACATTGACTGATTAGCAGCTGTTTTGTGTTACCAAATCACAGCTCATTTGCGGTTCATTATGTGATACTACACATAAAGGAAACAAGCTGCCAAAGCTGCACGGGTTGACTCGGTTAAAGAAACATTTTTCCTTCTGTTTCAGTTCTTCCACAGCAAGGTTTTCCTTTTTTATAGGCTTTATTTTTCAAAATAGTAAACCTATGATATTAGCATTTAAAGCCAAATGTATTTTTGTGGAACTTTTCCAAGCAAAAACCATTAACTGGTTTTGATAAGAAGTTTTTCAGATATCAGTCTTTTCTGATTTAATTTTTAAGTATTTTTTTTACCCCAAAGGGAGACTTTTTTTATACATGTATAGTGTTTCATGTGAACGGAGATTTTCCTTTCAAAAACTCTTCAGCAGTTAAGTTTTACAATCAGTGTCCTAGCTTAACACTTGGGCTATATATACATTACTTTGTTTTGGTTTGAAAACAAATACTGTATATCTGTTGCTACTTTTACGCCTCGTGTCCACACTACTCTGGCATTTCAAGCCCCTAAAACAGAGATTTGGAAATACTCTTGCTCCCATTTTGGTTAGAAAACTCTGGGGTTGCTTTGTTACTGACCATTGTCAGATTTTCACTTCTATATTTTACACCAGTAATTAATGCCATTAATGTCTGGTTTGTAATCTCTCACCCTGGGGTCTTGGCACAAGGCAAAAGACAAATGTACAAACATGTCCAGTTGTGCTATAAAAAGCTCAACTGTGAAGGCATTTATTAAGGCCTAATCCCCCAAAATGGAGACAGATGTGAAGATTAAATTGAGCATAACAGGTTTAATGCTGTGAAACAACAAACTAACAGAATACACTTAACTGTGTAATTTTTTTTACATGTAATGTCATAATAAGTGAGCTATTGGTGGTAACCAGCCAATTGGACTATGTTCATGTAGAGTAAATTATCATGTTATTTTATCCTATTATATTATACCTCTTCATACACTTACTGCTGCTAGTGTATACATCTTTATAAAAGGATAATAGTGTAACTCTGTTACAGATTACATCACGTTATTAAATACTTAGAAACAGATTTTCAGAACATAAAATGCTTGCTTTTAACACGTAAATGTTTTTTGACTGAACGTGCAGCCAAGGACCGCTGGAACCAACCAGGGACGGAGCCAGACTTTAAAAACATTCTGGTCTCAGTCCAGACCTGTTTTATACAGTCTCTGGCCCAGACCTGGGGCTGGATGGGATTTTTTCTCATTTACGGCAGCTATATGTGCTCATGTTTATAACATTTGATAATAGAATGTCTTAAAATCTGTACATGATGTGAGAAAAATATGATAGTTGTCATAAGGCAGGTTTGGACCCATGTGCAAAGCTGAAGCGGAGGAAGCAGGTATAGAGTTCAAATGGTTTTATAAGAAAACATACTTACAGCCAAAAGTCTAAAACAGGCAGAGAACTCAACACAATCCAAAAGACAATCAGGAACATGTGGACACAGGCAAGACCTAAAGGGATATTTCACAGTTGGAAAGCTGAATATATCTTTAAATTGGGTCACTTATATAGTATATTTATTTATTTTTCTAGGCCAAGAAAAGCCAGAAAATGTGTTTTTGGCTCAAGTCGATGAAAGGGGCTCCAGCAGAATCCTTGTTGCTGCTAAGATTCTTTATCCCTAATGACTAGTATTACCTGGGGACCTCTAGTAATTTGTAAGTTTCAGACTGAGGTTTGCTGTGATCTTAATCTCGTGCAAGTCTGCCATGTCTCTAATTTGTCAAGTAAAAATTCTACCGCAAATTACCTACCATATTTTACCAAACAAAGGTTGTGTGGTAATACTACTCCTGGGAAAATCAGCATCTTTGTTACTCAGGGTTGTATTGGTTGTGTTGACAATTATAAATGAAAGTTTTTTTACAGAGCTTTGACATTAGACTTCTCTTTACTAATCCTTTTGGATTAATAATCATATGTGGGGAATAATTTCAGTAAAATATCGACTTTGCTTATCCTCTGCAAATGCACCACGAGAATCACAGACACGGGCTGATGTTAATTTTAAATCATGTGAGGTCCCCTCATACTAGTTCCGTCCAATTAGGGCTCTTGAGTCTTGAGACTATTACCCATCAACACCAGTGTGAAAATATCCCTTTACATAGCTCTGGGGCAAGAAGCTGAAGATACTAGCTGCTGTTCATTCGGTGCCATAAAGACATGCCCATCTTCGATTACGTTTTTGTTCTTATTCTTTTTTGTTTTAAACAATGTTTGATGCTTTGAAATGCCCTTCCCACAGCCTCACTGTGTGAGATGTGCAGCTCTCTGTCACACTTATCTCTGAATTTGTTTAGGTGAAAGTGAAATCAGATGGACTGTGGATTAGCTGGAAACACGATGCTTTAAATCCTCTTAAGAATTCTACCATTAATCAGTGCATCTATACACATCATGGCCGTACGGGTCTTGGACAGATATTGCATTAACGAGGACCACTTCTTCATCCTTACTTGTTCTAACTTGTTCTCTTTTATATCAACAGGTTCACCAAACTGGCGCCCATGTTCCTTGATCAAAATTACAAAAGATTCTCCAAGATTAGTCATTATTTTCCTCCGTTTGGTGTAAAATCACAAGGTATGATTACACATTCTTGCACTGCATTTCTTTACAGTTAAAACAAAAAAAATTCCAACCACTAGTATATAAAATACCCTAGCACTGTCAAAGCCTCTGGGCCCTATTTTAACAATTTGAGTGCACGGCATGAAGGGCATGGCACAGGAGAGTTTAGGGCATGTCCAAATCCACTTTTGCTAGGTTGATGGCGGGATGAAGAGTCCATACGGCAGGCACATGGTTCAAAAGGGTTGTACTTAGTGTCTTCATTAATTCATACTCTAGGTGTGTTCTTGAGCGTAACATGCAATAAACCAATCAGAGTGTCATCTCCCGTTCCCTTTAAAAACCAGGCACGTTTCTAACTTGGAGCATTGGTATTATGATGGCGGATTTGCACCGTAATATTTTTCATTTTGTCATTGTGTACGCACAATGTGCACGAGCCTAGGCGCATTTTACTAATGTGCTGTTAAAATACCAATGACATGCTGCGCTATTGACTTTACACCAGGTTTTTGTTGGTCAATGCCACGATTACTTCCCGCTGCCTCAAGATAGCAATACGCCAAGAATTCACCTGAGCACACCTCCCTGAAAGACCACATGCCCATGGGCGCAGATGTATTTGCTCTTTAAATGACGTGGCGCTGGATGGTCTTAAAATAGCAAACACACTTGCTCTGCCGAGTGCAAGATAGGGCCCTCTGTCCGCTTCAAACAAGCTAGTTTCTACGTGTCTTAAAACCATGTCTAAAGAAGTGTTTTAACTGTTCTGAACGGCCACTTTTGAAGTCGGGGTGAAAAGCCTGCCATCATAGAATCCCCCTTGCTGCATCCCAAAACCCTTGTGATCCCTCTCCCATCAATTCTGTCTTTTGTGTCTCTGTAGTCTTGACTCAATGAATCAAATGTATTGGGTTTAACGGAGCACCCATAGGAACTCTTCAAAGCATTCATATACACGACTCTCTCGAGGAAGTTAGTGGGCTGTTAGTCTATATTGATGACGTTTCATTTCTGGAATTGTTCAGGTGCCACTGGAAATTCCGCCAGATGTCCCTCATTTCGGCAGGATTTTAATCACCTTGCGCTTTCTTTGTGTAAACGTTCTAAACTCTGTTGGATTTCTGAGGACTATGGTTAACTGCTCCTCAGATCTCTGCAAGGTAAATCCAGACAGCTAGCTAGACAATCTGTCTAATCAGAGTTTTCTGTTGCACGACTAAAACAACATTTGAATGTACACGTTCTACCAAAACAAGTTCCTTCCCGCAGCTATTTTGCACCGGCACCGTGGCTCCCCTGGCGCTTAGCGCAGCCCAAGACAATTGGGATTGGTTTAAAAAAAAAAAAAAATACGTTTGTCTCTCGTCCCGGAATGTTGTGTGGACCAGCCACACCCTTCTCCGCAGTGTTGTGGAAGAAGGTCTGACAATACAAGACTAGTGAACTGTCTATGGGCTCTCACCCTGCTTTGCCACCCATCTTTAATGGTTGTATAACATTGTAACGTGTAAGTGTCAGCCGCTGGCTCCCAGCTCTGCCTCATTTATCACAGCTAGTCTAGTTGTGCTGGACATGAGGGCATCATAGCTGGGTTGAAATGTAGAGGGAAAATTATTATTTTAATTTCAGCTTCATCTCACTTTTTTCTCTTTCTGCTTCTGTTTCTCTCTTATACTTGCAGAGAAGCTCATAGATATTCTTCTGGCAGCTACTCAGAGCTATGGCCTTGGGAAAAAACTGGACAGGTAAGCTAGATGTCCTGTCATGCTCGGATCCACGTGCAGCCATCACAATATAATATTCCATGTTCTTTCAGCTCTGTATTTAAAGCTACAATTAGGAGCAGTTGTAAACAGTTGACAACGTCAGTTTATAACTTTTGACAATGCACACACATTGAGGTGCTTATCAGCATGGGCGTGAATTCCATCTAACAATTTTTCAAGAGCAATTTTTGAAAGGGACACAAATAATACAGCCAAAATTGTACAATTTTAAAGGGTATGTGCAGTTGTGGAACTAAGTAGGCTAGTAGAGTATGTTGAACCCTCTAGCAAGAAGGCTAACTAACTAGCCAGTTGGCTCATTTTCTGCAACTAGCAAAAGAATGTTGCAAGTTTTAAACGTTAGAAACAGGCTGTAACCTGACACCACAGTGGAGCCGGGAGAGCTGCAGTTCAAGATTTCAAGAGATATTGCGCATGCACATAGGTAACTAAGCAATAATGGGCTCTTGAACTTTTGACCTGCTGCAGCCGGCTGCTCTGCGCTCCTGGCTCCACTTTGGTGTCAGGTTACAGCCTGTCTCAACATAGTCATTACTAAGGACTTAACAACAGCAAATCGTTTTTTTTGTGGAAAAAATACTTTTTGAAATATTAGATTGTATGAGTTCGACAATCGACTAGAGTGGACTTCACCGGAAAACAGGAAATAAACAGACGATGGAGATGGATTAACACAACTTCAATGCCCTTCTGTCACATCTACTTCAGTTAGATTAACTGTGTTCCCTCGGAGGGAATCACTTCACAGGGGTAGGCACTTGTAATGACATTTTGAACATGTTTAGGCTAAAAACACGTTTAAAAGTTGCCCTGTTTAAGTAAGCTTGTTGCGTGCTTACTCTAGCAGGAGGATAACACGGTGTAGACAGCACCGACTGTTGTCATTTCTTCTCGCTACTGACAGCACTTCAAACTTATAAACAACAGAGCTGTGTATTGAAATTGACTGGAATTCTCCTTTTAGGAGTAGCTTCTCTAAATCTGGGAGTTCGTGTCCATATAGTCTCTGAACAAATTGACAAAGCCATTGTTATAAATTCTGAACAGACTGTGCTTTAATGGTAAATCTGTCTATATACCCTGAAACTCAAGACTTAATGTCCAGTTCCAAGATCAGTTATTGAAGTAAAATAGTTGATTCCACCTTGTTTTTGTCTTTATATGGTCAGACACAATGTACTGAACCGGTTTCATCTGCCAGCCGAGACAATTAGGAATGTGTTTACTTTTCCACCCAGAATTAAGCACTAAAGCACTAAACACTGAACACATGTACTGAGTCTACAATACAATTTTATAATCATAATATTACTATAGGGTAACACATTGCCTTAACAGCCACACTTCTGCTTTTAGTGCTTCAGAGAGTAATTCACTTAAGTATAAATACTGAGCTAATCATAAAGTATTGTGGCATTATTAGTCCTCAGTTTTATACTCTAGAATATGAGTGACTGCAATGAAGAATGAATATAATATACATGAACATATAATAGTGTCAATAGATTAAAATATGTAACAGTGATTCACCCCATAACTGTCCATTAACTTGCGATTATTATTTTGTTTTAGTTTTTAATGATGTTGTCAACATGGGAGTGAACAAATATGCTTGCTTTAGGCAAATATTATTATTGCGACAATCCAAAACAAAAAAAAGTCAGTGAAGACGCCTGTTTTGATGTCTTGTGCTTTTTCTTTTTTTTTACGAGAAAAAGACATTCTAGCCAGCGTATGGGGTAAATGACTGGAGTAAAGTAGTACCACATCACAATGGTGCATGGTTCTGTGTTACAGCAAGAAGTGTAAGACATGCATCATCATAGGAAACGGAGGGATCCTCGCCAACAAGTCTCTGGGAAAGAGGATTAATCAGTTTGATGTGGTGATCAGGTATGTTGTGACACAAATCCCTTAAATGCCACTTTTCTTTTCCTTAAAGGTCTCATGGCATGAAAATTTCACTTTATGAGGTTTTTTTAACATTAATATGAGTTAGTTCCCTCAGCCTGCCTATGGCCCCGCAGTGGCCAGAAATGGTGAGAGTTGTAAACCGAGCCCTGGGTATCCTGCTCTTCCTTTGAGAATATGAAAGTTCAGATGGACCGATCTGGAATCTTGCCCCTTATGAGGTCACAAGTAGCAAGGTTACCTCCCAGAGAATTTGGCCCACCCATGAGAGAGGGACATCATGGCTTTCAAACGAGCAAAGTGGCAGTTGGTCAAGTTTAATGTAATCTTAATCCTGCGCGAGTCGGCCATGTTTGCAATTTATAAATGAAAAATTCCCACAGAAATGACCTACCATATTTTGCCAAACACAAGGTCCTGTGATAATATACTGTAAGTCTCTTGCGAATCAACATGTCTGTGATTTGGCAGGGTTGTAAATCATTTTTTCAAGGTTTTTGTTTCTCTGCGCCTTTTTATCCTTCTCACGAAGGCCGCCTTTCATGACCAAAGTAGTCTGAACCACGGCCCGACTGGAGACCTCTGTCCCCAAGTCAACGCCCTTCCGTCGTCTGAGGGTGTGACGGTAATGCTGTGTGGGTGCCGTCGGGGTGAGGATAGGGCAAGCCCCCTGGTAACCTTTACCAGGCCTGGCCAAAAAATACAGATCCCCAACCCAAGTGCAGTGCGGCAGCCATCGCTCTGGCCGTCCCCTGCGGCCGTCCCCTGTGCACCTCTGAGTACACAGCTCTTGAGATACAATTAAGTCGGTATATTCGAGTAAAAACTGGCTTTGCTTATCTCATGTGCGCCTCACCAAACGGGGGCAAGGTCCCCAGATGATTCTAATCCCGTGCAAATAGGGCTTCATACATTAGACAGTGTTATCCTGTTGCAGGAATTGAGATTCTTCAGACCAGGAGACATTTTTCCAAATGCCCCCCAGTTTTATGTTTTTACAGGAGTGGAACCTGTGGTGGTCTTCTGCTGCTATAGTCTGTCCAAGTCCAAGTTTGACATTTTGTTTGTTGATTTATCTTCTGGAAAGCATTGTTGTAAAATGTAGTTATTTGAGTTTCTGACACCTTTCACAGTAGCTCAGTCCGTTGGGACTTATCGTTGGAATCTGAGGGTCACCTTCAGGGACCAAGAAGGTTTGGGCAATATAATAATATATATCGATATTGTGATGTGAGACTAGATATCGTCATATCGTAATATGATACAAGTGTTGTCTTTTCCTGGTTATAAAGGCTGCATTTGAACTGGACTGTTCTAGTTGTTTTATTATTTGCCTTTACCGACTTAGTTATTTTATCCAAGTTATTGGTGAGTATTTATCTAAAATCTTATAGTTAATATTTTGTATAAGCACCAATAGTCAACCAACAATATTGTTGCATATCGACATTGAAGTATTTGGTCAAATATATTGTGATATTTGATTATTTTTATATCGACTAGCCCTAGGTCCAAGTATTGAGCCTGAACTTGGAGCAGGAGAGGTGTAGAGCTGTCAAAATGAGAGTTTGAATATCTATTTCTCCGCATTATGTCCATAAGAGGGGAAACCAATACAATGGGAGACATAACTACTTATTAGACGTCTCTCTCTCTCTCTTTCTCTGGACCATGCAGGAGACCGGACAGGCCGAGGATTACACCACCGTCACCGAGCTGTTCGTAGTTTGGTCATTTTGTCAAATTGTCCAATGATATTTTCTTGTTGTCTCTGCAGTTTAAGATTTACGTTAGGGTTTTTGTGCCATCTTCTTCTATCGGTAGCAGCAGCCACATGATAGAACGTAATCAACTTGCCCACTTGCTCTCTTCATGGACAGAGGGTGTCATATTGGTGTGCAAATTTTAAAGCAGTAATGCTCGGCTTTATATATAAAAATGACTTGATGAAGTCATGTAAGCATTTAAACTTTTGTATTTGGTGATTTGACTAATGCTGTGATTTGTAAATTGCTGTTTAAAATGAAAAATGTTTTGGACTGGGCATTTTGTGATTGATTTTTCAGGTTGAATCAGGCCCCAGTGAAAGGCTTTGAGAATGATGTAGGCTCCAAGACCACCATGAGGATCTCCTATCCAGAGGGGGCCATCCAGAAGATGGATGGCTACGAGTCTGAGTCCCTGTTTGTCCTCTCGGCCTTTAAACCTCTGGACTTCAAGTGGCTCTTACACATGGTTTTCAAGCAGAAACTGGTAAGGCAGCTAAAAAAACTTTTTTTTGCCACTGATGAATGGAGACAGTTGGTGATAAGAGTAGACAGTGAGAATGTTTCCATCCACCTGTTTTCATGCACATTTCTGATTTGTACATGAAAAAAACCTGAGTGGAACTACCAAGAATTCACAAATATCACAATTTTCACAAAGAAGGCTGTTGGAAAGTGATTCTAATCCACACTAGCAGCATAGCTCTGTTGATGTCACCTTATTGGTCCATACTTAAATATCTGAAATACTATTACATGGATTGGCGTAGATTTTTGTTACAGCTATTTGTGGAGTACTTTTTGGAGTACACGGCTCCACGTTGCCCTCATTCACATTCCCTCATCATCTTAGCTCCTCCCAGCAGGGACGTAAGAAAGATATTTCAGGTGAAGGAGATGTATGTATTTACCATGAGTAACCAAAAAATTACTAGAGACCATCTTGCAATGGGATCACACCAGCCACGACACCAATTTGGGCCAAGGAGAATAAGAGGGAGCAGTGGTGGAATTAAGTATTCAGATCCTTTTACTCAAGTAAAAGTAGTAATACCACACTGTAAAAATACTCTGTTACAAGTAAAAGTCATGCATTGAAAATGTAAAAGTCTGTATGTATCATCAGAAAAGAGGAGCTTAATGTATTACAAGTAAAAGTACTCAATGCAGAAATATCCTCCTATTTTAGATACTGGAAACGATCCAAACTGTTGTGTTTAATCATCTAATCATTTCAGCTGGACTTGTAGGCTGTTATATTGTTGGCTAGATTAATTTATAATTATTGCTCCGGTGCTGAAGAAAATTCCACCGGATTCATGTATTTTCCGCTTCCTTTCGCTTTCTTTTGTGTTGCAATTTTAAATTTGGTGGATTTCTGAGGTGGTTAACTGCTCCTAAGATCTTTGCGGGGTAAATCCAGACAGCTAGCTAGCTGAGTTTAGCACCACCCATGGAGAAATGCCATCAAACCAGAGCGTTTTCCTCCCATCCCCGAATGCTATGTGGAGCATCCTGACCCTCCTTCAGTGCGCTTTGGATGAGGGTCTGGCAAAGCGAGACCAAGTATCTAGTAACTAAAGCTTTCAGATTAATGTAGTGGAGTAAAAAGCACATTATTTCTCTCTGAAATGTAACGGAGTAGAAGTAGAAAGGGTTTTAAAAAGAAAAGACAGTAATGTTCAAGTACCTCAACATTTGTACTTAATCTGTCCGCAGACAGACAGACAAACATATCTGTCTGCGGACACACACACACACACACACACACACACACACACACACACACACACACACACACACACACACACACATACACATACACATAGACTCACAAGGTCAAAACCATACCAGGGTTAAATATGCAAACAAGTTGTTACAGGTTTCCTGCTCATTTACATAATACTCTGTGGCATGCAAAAAGGTGAAGAGAAACGATAGCAAGAGGGGAGGAATGATGACTGTGACCTGGGTGAGCAGAGAAATTCAAATGCAGCCTGGGAAACCATTGAGGTCATAATCCAATTTAATATCATCTCATCGCAGATATGTCCCTACAGTTTTATTTATGGCAACATAAACGTGTTTTAAAAGATCTACATACTTACACATTACAAAACAAACACAAACAATAAATAAATAATAATAATAATAAATAAATAAATAAAATATTGTCCTATACCGTAAAATCTTATTTTAAACACCTATCTCACACTGGTGATTTTGGCGTTGTGGTTTACAGACAGAATTTCGTGCATCTGGTTGTCCCTGGGTAACTGTGTACCCAGGGAGCACATACACCGAAAGATGAGGCAGAGTTGCAATGCAGATGTATTCACACCTCTAGCAGTTTTGCACTCTTCCATGCTTCTGAAATCCATCAGCATGAGAAACAACACACAATGTTGTCCAGCCAGTGTGGGTCAACCTCACTACAGGCTATCAACAGTGTGGAAAACACAATGAAGTACCATCACAACTTTTCTGTTGAAAGTACAGAACAAGAGCACCTACTCAGTGGCTGTGAATGACGCACACACTCCACAGAGGAGATGAGATTCGTATGAAGGTAAATATGGTGCAATTGTGAGATAGCGTAGAATATGATTTGCGAGCGCATAGATGCGATGTGAGCACTTGTAGAATATCATTTGATAGCTTGTACAACTAAAATTGAACTCGTAGATGCAATGTGAGCGCTTGTAGAATATAATTTGAGAGCTTGTAGAAATAAATCTGTACTCGTAGATGCAATGTTAGCGCTTGTAGAAAAAAATCTGTACTCGTATTTTTTTATTTTTTTCCCACATTAGTAACTTTCCCAGTACAACCACAACTCAGTGATAACAACCTCTCGAATCTGTTGCTGCAGCGTGCTCTCTCGCATCACACAGCGGTGAGTCTGCGCTCTCGACTTTTGCAACACTTCTTGCGATACATTTGGTGCAAAACTAATTTGTACCTGTGGACTTAGTCTGTGGAGCTCTGAGTCAACAGGACGGCTGGGGACCGCAGGGTTTCTATCACCAGATGAGGGACAATTATGTCCGGCTTATTTATGTAGCATGAAAGCTAGCGTTAGCTAACTAGCAGCCAGCAAGTGTTGAGATAATTAAATTGTATTTACATTATTTAGATCTAAATAATGTAAATACCTTTTAATTATCTCAACACTTTTTAACAGTCCAACTGAAACATTGGCGGTGAGCTCCAGGTCCTGCAGCTGCGGACGGACCGCTGAAGTGGGGCTCGGCCAGCGTGGAAACATCGTTAGAAAGCTCCGCTGCTGACCTCGACCTGATCTGATTGTCAGCGGGTGGAATAGAAAGCTAGCGTTAGCAAACTAACCAACCAGCCCGCAATAAATAAATGCAATTTAATTTAACTTAAAAGGCAGGCATTATATACCAATGATGGCGGTCCGTCTGTGGCTGCAGGACCTGGAGCTCACCACCAGTGTTTCAGTTGGACTGTTAAAAGTGTTAGGATAACTAAAATGTATTTATAAGCAAGGTTAGTTTGCTAAGCTAGCTTGCTATTTCACCAACACTGGCGGTGAGCTCCAGGGGGGTTGTGCAGCTGCTACCGGGTCTGGAGCTCTCCGTGTCCCGATGGCGATCAGGTCGAGGTTGGCAGCGGAGCTTTCTAGCGATGTTTCCACGCTGGCCGAGCCCCACTGACGGCGGTCCGTCCGCGGCTGCAGGACCTGGAGCTCACCACCAGTGTTTCAGTTGGACTGTTAAAGTGTTGAGATAATTAAAAAGTATTTTGTACAGATTGCGAGTACAGATTTTTTTCCTCAAATCATATTCTACAAGCGCTCACATGGCATCTACGAGTACAGATTTTTTGACAAGCTCTCAAATCATATTCTACAAGTGCTCACATCGCATCTACGCTCTCTCACATTTGCACCATATTTACCTTCATAGATTCGGTATGTTTGATCAGAGAGAAGCTTGTCATTGCAGATATTGACTTTCAGATATCTTGGATAAGTGCTTATATGTATACTTGCTATACATAAACAGATATTGAAGTGTACAGAGTTCTGCATGTCTATGAGTATTCTGCTAAAATATACAAAAAAATCGATTGTTGAATTTAAAACAAATGAAAGTAAATAATTTCCAACTTTCCTTTAGTGAACAAATAGAACATTGAATTGAATATAAAAGGCACCACTAAACAAGAATGACAGTTACATTTTAGGACAAAAATAAAAATAAATACTTTTAAAAGTCCCTGTGGGATTTGTTTTTGATGCGCTGGGTTCAACCAATCATCGTAGTTCCACCTACCAATGGCCAATCAGATGCAAAGCAGGGCGAAAGTGCGGTTTGTTATCCATGGTAACCTGGCAACGCAGCAAAAAAACATTGAAGCAAAGTTTATCAAACCTGAAGAAAATACAATACTCTGTTTAGGCCTTGGTAGTTATTATAAGCCTGAACATCAACCCAGCATACCAAGCTGCCTCCTCTGCTCTCATGTTGGCCTGTGTCGCTTCCAACAACATCTCTATGTGGGAACAGGCTTTATGGTCGTACATGCTTGATTGGGAATGTCACACATTCCTGCAGCCAGAGTCACAACATACCTGCTTTGTACTCCCTGTCCATTCCTCCCTGACAATAAACAAATGGGGTCAAATATGCAAAAACCTTTAAATAGATGCAAATATTAAGATAACATGTGTAGTGCTTAAGCTTACTGTATGCTCCATCCTTGTATCCTTTTCTGAGATGAGACACTACAAGATATATTACAATAAAATGTGTCCACTCCATTTATATCAATGAAGGTACAGTAAATCTAATATCAATTTACGGATTAAGCAAGTTTTAGCAAGTGTAAATCCACTGAGATTCTGAATCTTTGATTTCCGAAAAAAAAAAAAAAGAGTATTTACCAGAAAAAGTACAATTACTATAACCTGTAATGGGAGGTACCATGGAGTCATGGGTAAGTGAAAGGCAAACACGTCTAACATGTGTAGGCATACATGTTTACGATAATATGTCAATCAAGACACTATTTATAACCACTTGAAGGACACCTATCAGCCAGGCATCTTGTTTTATCAGGTAGCTTTCCATATATTGTGTTCAATATGTTTTTCCTTATGTTTACCAGGAACAACCTACACCTACATAGGTATACCTTAGATATTTTAATCCATTGCTTAATTTTGATTGATGCAACTTTTGTAGACAACAATGCAACAGTGTTTTGCCCTTTGCCAGTTTTAGACTCTAAGTACTGAGAATCACCTGATGTCTAGCGTGCATACCTATTCAACTGGCAGCCAGAGTGGGGAGTATGAGACTTCAGATCTGATGAACCTCAGACAGCAGCTGTCATTCTGCTGCAGCACTGGAGGCAGAGAAGGAAACCTGGACTTCATGTGGCTATCACCAGGGTGGTCCTAGTCCTGGATCACATTTCACCTCCACTGACAGGTGGAAGCACTGACACTGTCGCAGCTGTATTGCTACATCCCTGTTGTTTGTTGTCAACAGGCCTATGTCTTGTCTACAGTGGAAGTGACCTAAACACTTTTTTTAGCTATTGCTGCCATCCACGCCGGCTCTCGACATGCTCCATCACATTGTTAGCACTGTGACCTGAGGCATTCTTTTACGCTTCTCTTCTAGTCTATTTTTTATTTTACAAATGCATTAAAACCTGCTTGTAAAACCCACACACTTGAACTATTTTAATTGCAGAGCAACCGGAAAACAAAGAGCATTGCTTCTCAAATTGCCATCTTTATGCATATGATTGAATGTAGAAGTTTTAAGAGTTAGTTATTTGTGGTATTGTCTGCCATGTTTCAACAATCAGGATGAAGTCAGAAAACGTGCATGAATGCATGATTTAAAGGAATAGTTTGCCCTTTTTAAATCCAGCTCTGTTTCATCTTTGTGTGGGCAGTGTGTTTAAAAGAGACACTAGTCAATGGAGCTACCTGAGAAGCACCTGAGGTCTGCCAAGATTTGCCGGTTGACACAAAACTTGGTGGGCCGCTGTTTCAATCATCCGCTGATCTCAGCAGACTGTGCGCCGCCGCAACAAAATATTTCTCTTTAATAGGGGTTGTTTTAGATGAATCCATAAGGGCCCCAATATGCTTCAAATGAAGGGTTTGTCCTAGCCCCCAACAGCATCTAAAACTCCTGCATTACCACCTTCCTGACATTACAAAAATGTTTTTACTTTCACCACCAGTTCCAGTGTGGATAGTATTGCATTGCCAGACCTTCCTTCACAGCGCTCAAAGGAAGGTCTGGCTAGTCCACCCAGCATTCCAGGATGGGAGAAAATGTGCTCTGGATTTTTGGCATTTCTTTAAACCAATCGTCTTGGACGGCGCTGAACGCCTTACACAATGACAGTGACTCTGCAAAATAGCCTCAGGAAGGACCTTGTTGTGGTATAACTTGTTTTGGGTGGTGATGGTGCAGTGGATATGACACATGCCCTGAGCATGTGTCCCTGAGCAAGACACTTAACCCTGAGTTACTCCAGAGGCGTGCAGCCTCTGACATATAAAGCAATTGTAAGTCGCTTTGGATAAAAGCGTCAGCTAAATGATATTTAATGTAATGTAATGTACTTTCAAAAGTTGTTTTAGTCGTGCAACAGAAAGCTCAGATTGGACAGATAGTTGGACATCGGGCCGAAATGAGGGACATTCCGGCGACACATGAAAAATCCTGGAAAAGAACATTCAGAACAGATGTATTGCCTTTAGATGAGGTCAGACAATATGTCATACAAACTAGGTTGTTTTTTTAAAATACTGAACTCTTGAAACTTCTCTCCTTTGTAATCTTCTGTGTAAAACCCAAGGACATGTATAAGTGGTAAGCAGCATTGGTAGAATGTGTCTTTGTTGGCAGTGTGTTAATAGAACAGGTGTAACATTTGACCCATCCATCATGTTGAATAGACTTGTTTAATTTTCATTCACAACAACACTTCAGGAGGGAGATCAAGTTTCCTCCCCTAGAGCAGTGCAGAAAAGAGACCAGATAATAGATGGGCACACACACACACACACACACACATGCTCACTAGTTACAGTGGTGCTCAAAAGTTTACATACACATGCTTAAGTTGACTAAAGAGAATTTTTATTTTAATACCTAAATTAACACCAATTTTCTTTGTGAATGAATAACGTATTGTAAATAAATAAATGTTCTTATTTAAAATACAGTCATAAGTATACAAATTCCCATAGAGGGGCAGATTTTTTATTAAAGGCCAGTTATTTCCTGGATTCAGGATATTATGCATCCTGATAAAGTTCCCTGGCCTTTAGAATTAAAATAGCCCCATCATCACATACTCTTCACCATGCTTAGAGATAGGCATGGTTTTATTTCAGTTAGACTAATACCTGGTTTGATTTGCATTGAGAGATGATTTTATAGAAAGTATCATGCCTATCTCTAAGCATGTTGAAGAGTATGTGATGATGTGGGGCTATTTTAATTCTAAAGGCCAAGGAACTATCAGGATGCATAATATCCTGAATCCAGGAAATAACTGGCCTTTAATAATAAAAATCTGGGGAATTTAACACTTATGACCGTATTTTAAATAAGAACATTTATTTATTTACAATTTATTCATTCACAAAGAAAATTGGTGTCATTTTACCTCATTTTTAATTTAGATTAAAATAAATTTCAAAACATGATTTTTTTATTCCTCTTTTTAGTCAACTTAAGCATGTGTATGTAAACTTTTGAGCACCACTGTATGAATGAGCAAGTGTTGGCTGGAGGGAAAGTGATTGCACTAAGATATGGAAATTGGCAAAGCACTTGACACTAAGAGCTGGCATTGTGCAATGCTTTGGACAAGGTATTTTCAAAAGAAAACGTCAAGAAATAGATGTGATTTTATATTGGAAGAGAATAACTCCATAAATGGGTGGTGATGCCGCAGGGGGTATGACACGTACCTTTGGTGTGGGACACCTGCGTTTGAATCCCACTGCGATACATCAACCAATGTGTCCCTGAATAAGACACTTATCCCCTAGTTCATTTTTATTTATAGCAATTGTAAGTCGCTTTGGATACATGTAGTAATAATAATAATATAATAAATCTTACCTCAAATCACATACAGAACTGTAATAGCTCAGTACATATGGACTTGGCAGAACAACTAGTGTTGTTAATAACATATTCTAAGTGTCCCAGTGTAGGACTATACATGAATAGAGGTGTATGCTATTTAGAGCTGCACGATATGAAGAAAATATGCAATACTGTTGTTGAATATCGTGAAAACGATATTAGTTGCAGTACATTAACAGATATTAAAGTGTACTCAGTTCTGCATTTCTATGAATATTCTGCAACAAATTGCTTGTTGAATTTAAAACAAATGAGAGTAAATCATTTCCAACATTCCTTTATTGAACAAATAAATTGAATTGAATATAAAAGCACCACTAAAAAAGAATGACAGTTTTATTTTAAAGTGCAGTTTTTCTACTGATATTTTCACAAAAACACAAAAAATCTCTGAGCGTCTTTCACAATATGTCGTAGCCTTTCGCGACGTTTTTGTTGCGGAAGTTGCAGCCCTAATGCTGCTGCAACCTGACTTTGTGACATAGGCTAGATTTACTGTATATGTACTAACATTTGTTGATGTAGAATTATCTGTATATAAGCATATTTACTGATCCTGCCATTAGGGACATGAGAATTGCTTGTCATCTGATCCCGTTGGCTGCGTGCAGATGGGTTTTCCACAGACTCGTGTCCTTCTAGTGCTGCCAGCGGAGCAGAGGTGTTGGGTTTCCCACAGGGATAGAGGAGCAAAATGGTCTCAGTCAGACAGGATTACCAACTGATCCGTCAGTGAGGCGCTTACAGTCTAACACAGTAACACCGCTATGCTAGAAAGCTAATAGCTCATATCAGTGCTGTTTGGTTTCTCCCCGCCCCTCACTCCAGCATACCTGAGCAAACTCAGAGGCAGGTATCCCAGTAACTGTTCATAAAGAGACATCAGGACTGCTGGGCAGACTGCTGGTAATTAGTGTAATGGCCCCAGGTATACTGATACAGGGGCTTCCTTCTCTGACTGGCTTTGTTTGCTCCGCTTGTTTTTCATCAGAGCTTTAATGGTGTTGACCCCCTCCCCCAGGCCTCTGCTCAGGCTATTGCTTTCACTGGGCTGCTTAAGCACCATCATATTTTCCACCCCTGTCCACTTTGCATGGTAATAAGAATTGATAAATATTTATGGTGTGAAAATTGTTGGTAATTATTACGCATTAACATTCATGATGACTTATATATCTTTCAATTTTATGTTGTTTTTTTATTTAATAATTTAGACTTGTGCCTATTGTAACTGCTGTAAAGAAAATGATGACACAGAAACAAAGTTTAGTTGGGGTTAAATCTTTTTTTTTTTTTTTTTTTGAAATGACATGAACTTCTGCAATACATTAGTTCCTTATCAGTAAATACTAGCAGAATTTGTGCAACTGTGATCAATAAATCGTTTGGGCCAATATATTATTAGTGTACCACAGATATGCCGGTATCATCATGTAACTCATCATGATCATTAATTATTAATGTCAGTACAGACAGTGCTCACATATTTGAGGTTATTGAGAAACAACAGTGTCTGTATTAATTTATAAACTGTAAAATTTGTTATACATACAGTATACAGTAATCAAATCACAAACCATTTTTTTTTGTTGCAAAAATTGAATTTTTTTAACTGCTTTGTTACTTTGAACCTAGTCTCGCATTGCCAGACCTTACTCCAAAGTGCCGTAGAGGAAGGGCTGGCTAGTCCACACTAGAGCTGTCAGTCTTCCTCTATTATACCATTTGAATTTCATTTGTTATTTTATTTTTAAATATTTGAATATTTAATGCTAAAATGCAGCCTGTTATAAATATGTACCACGCTACTCAGGCTTAAGTATTGTCAATGCCACTATAAGCATGTTTGTTGTTATACATTCTGTCTATTATTATTATTATTATTATTATTATTACTACTATTTCTCATCCTTCTTCCGATTTCCAGCCACAGCCTGTCACTCCCCGCTGTACTCACATAACTCGGTACATAACGTTAGCTCACAATGCCATGTGTTTCTCACTCCCGTAACTTAATGTTCATCAGACGTGACGTGAGAAGAGGGCAATTAGCTAACGTTAGTCAACCTATTTATAACATTTTTTTTTTTTAAAAATCACATTCGAATAGTATTGATTGTTTTACTATTCTAATTATATTTGACTTTCGGAATTCATTCCAACAGCATTCCAGGATGGGAGAAAAACCTGCTCTGGTTTATTGGCATTTCTTTAAACTAATCACAATGGTCTTGGGCAGCGCTAAGCGCCGGACGGAGCTACGGTGCCTCTGCATTTGCCTGAAAAAGACCCAGTAGGGTTGATTGACGTTGCTTTTTATATTCAAATTATGGGAGCATTAAAGCAGTGTTGCAGATATTAAATTTTTCACTTCAGTATTTTTCATTTGTCCTGCACTTGCCATAGGGTGGGATGTGCACATAATTTCTTTTAGAATTGTTGTTTCTGCAAAGTAGCCACGGAAAGGAACTTGTTTTGGTGGCGCATGTGTATGTTCAAAAGTAGTTGTAGTCGTGCAACAGAAAACTCCAATTGGACAGATAGTTTAGCTAGCTGTCTGGATTCACCCTGCAGAGATTTGAGGACCAGGTAACCATAGTCCTCAGAAATCCACCAGATCTTAGAATGCCTACACAAAGGAAGAGGAAGGTAACGGTCATCTGGCAGAATTTCCAGCGGCACCTGAACAATCCCAGAAATTCAATGTCATTGATGTAGTTAATAAACCGTGTAATAATTGCCATAATGTAAAGCGAGCTGGTCATTATTGCAATTAGAACCCTGACAGGGTGATGCAGGTCTTGAATCATAATTCCTGAATGTGACCTGAATGTGAACAGTGATCTGTTTTTCTTTTTCTGGTGTGGCAGCGATGCGCTTCTGCGGAGGTTCACATTAACCACGCTGTTTTATTCTCTTGCTCTTTGTCTCTCAGCGCAGCACTGAAGGCTTCTGGAAGTCAGTGGCCCTGCAAGTTCCAAGAGACCCCAGCGACATGCGCATCCTAAACCCCTACTTTATCCAGGAGGCCTCCTTCAATTTGATTGGTTTACCTTACAACGGTGGAATGATGGGCAGAGGGGTGAGATACCTGTTGTTTTCCCTTGCATCATTTTCTGTCCAGGTAGTAAAGTGTTGGGAACAGCGAGCTGTTTAACACACAGCGGTGAGTTAATGGTCAGGACTGCAGCTCTGCTAGCTGACTCCCTTGTCTGTCTGTTTTCATTATGAAGGCCTCTGTGAACACACAGCAGATGCAGCTGGGAGCCGAGCACCTCCACAGAGCCTGAAAAAAAGTGTTACGATTAGGCTGTTAAAAGTAGGACCATTCTTCAGATTTCACATCTGGAAGATATCCACACAATCACCATACGGCTTGTCTCCTGTACATTCATATGTTCACTACTGTCACGGTATAACCACAACCGTGAGAAAACGTACGTCTATCGGGGCTAATCTAGGGTGTACAGAGCTTGGTTTTACTTGTGCATTTGAAAACTGCAGAAGCTAACGCTAGTCCGTCAGACTGAAGTTAAGAATTAGAGGCCTACCGTGGCACCGTTCGGCTCTTCTCTTCGGACCAGCTCGGTCCTCGGTGCAGTGTCAGTCAGCCTCGATTCTTTGTTGATAGTTCATTTGTGGACAGTCAAGATGCGGACGCAACATTAGAACTTTAGCGTGTAATAAAAAAAAAAAAAGTGATCGTTCATTACATTCAAGCCATTGCCATGTGAGTTGATACAAAGCATATTAAGACTATCAGCTCTCTCTCTCTCTGTATTTCTCAGTATGGCTGTGTTTAAAAAATTGTGTCATCCAGCAACTTTCGCACAAGTAAAGGTAATTATCTCCAAAAGAGTCCATGTTTTTTTTTTTTCCTTTCTTGGCTACAAGTAACTACGTGAAAGAGGTGTAGGGGGTGGTGCATGATCACGGAATGTTTTTGTCATGTGGATCCGACGGTTTCATTACTTAGAATTCCTTATGGAGGAGTATCAAACTACGCTCTAACAACTGGAATGGGAAACGACAAATCAGAAACACATCCTCTCATTGCTGATTCCGGTCTCACAGTCAGTCTGCGTCCCTGCACCAGTCATCTGCTTTGTAAGCTCTGTGATCAGACAAGTCACACCCACCCCAGCCTGGCAGCCAATAGAAACCAATAGGTGGATTTTGCAGTGACACTACACACTGATGATCCGGGTGACTAGTCCTGGCTCGGTTATCTGTTTTATACACTCTTAATTTCTGTCTGTTTTCAGAATATCCCAACCCTGGGCACAGTTGCCATAACGATGGCCCTTCATAACTGTGATGAAGTAGCTGTAGCTGGATTTGGTTACAACATGGACACCCCCAATGCCCCTATGCACTACTATGAGAAGATCAGGATGTCGGCCATCAAGGAGGTAACTAAAGACCTGATTTGGTATGATTATGTATAAAACTGAGCTTTCTGTAGACGTAAGTCTAACACTTTTTAAGCCACTTTGACATGGATCCCCCTTTTTTCTTTGATCCATTCTTCCTGTAAATAAATTTAAGTGCTCTGAACACCAGCAGGGTAAAACATGGGTCAGAACGTCCATTATTGTTTTCTATGTAAAGGTTTACATACAGTAGATCGGTGCATCATCACACCCACACGCATTCACTCCATGGATTCGCACATTCAGGCTTGAGTATTTTAATCACATGTGCTACAAATGCCACCAGTGTGTTCCCCTCAAAGTCAGAGCGAAACAGCAGTTGGATTGTCTTAATCTTCCGAAATGTGGCGTATTTCTGAGTGAAATAGAATATGTGAGCGGTGGATAGTTATGAGAGGGATTTAAATCCAATCCTTTTCAATTTGATTGGATTGCTCAAGTGTGATTTAGGGATTACAGAGATACAAAGCTGAAGAGGACTGTTAGCTTTAAAGCACCCCTCCCACACCTGGGAGGACTTCAACTTTATTCTTTTGGAAATTAAGTTTTTGTTTTTCCAACTGACGTCTACACACACCCCTCTGACCCTTGTAATCACTCTGCTAGCTGCCACAACCCACAAGCTCAGTAAGCAGTGGTTTTATATGATGGGCGGGGTTAGCGGCGCAGTCAGGGACACAGGATAAGGATACTAGGAAATGTATTTTTTTTATTTAACCATCACCATCACAATATTAACCTCCTTGTTTGTTCTGAAAACCCCGCAGTGATAAATTATGTTCTCTGAAGCTGCAGTAATTCAATTATTAGTTTAACTTAAACAGATTGGTGTATCTGCTGAAACCTTGTAGCCATTTGAGAGAAACCTTGATTGTCTTTTTTTGCTAGATTTATGATGCAGTAGTAGCCTGAATTTGTGAAGGACTTTTCAGACTTCTAAGTTGATGATTCATCCCCTCCATCCACAGGTGTGTGTGACCCACTATTTCCTCCACATTTTTCTCCTAATGGACGGTACTCCCACACATTATTCACAAGCCCCAAATTTGTTAGCATTCTGACCAACATGTCGACCACCATCCTATTTGTTAGTTTTCCAGGTTTACGCAACACTGGAACAGTTTACTGTGACCTTTCTCTCATTCAAAATGCCTCTCAGGAGGGATTTACCCAGCATGCTGCGTGGTGGCCTAGGATGTGTATGAAATCTCAAGTGTTGGAACTTTGCTGGGTTCTGGTTTTTGAGTCACGGTGCACTACATACAGTGTTCACACTTCACAGTCTCCAGCCTGCTCATAAATCACTCTTAGCCCAGGTTACTGAGACAGACATGCAATCCCCTTCATCCTTTTTTCATAAGACTTGTGTTTCAGTTCAAAGAGGCACAGGGCTGCTTGGCCCCGACTCGCGGCATGTATAATTGAGACAAGAGAGAAATTGGCTCATTTCTACAGTCCTCCATTAGCCTACATTGACTGTTTTTTGTTTTTTTGGTAGGGTATCCATATCAACATTAGAAAGAGTCAGATGTTCAAATTGCAAGAGCCACAACTTTAATTATAATTGATTGACATGTTGCCAAAGAAGACAACAAGAGGTTTTTTGCTTTATTAGGTTAAAAAACACCACCAAAGTAGTGTCTTGCTCTAAATGAAGTACAGTGGCTTGCACAAGTTTACCCACTCATGCTAAAGTTGATTAAAAAGAGGAATAAATTAATTCAAAAAATTTAGGAAAGTCCTTTTGAAGGACACCAATTTTCTTTGTGAATGAATAATGTATTGTAAATAAATATAAGTTCTTCCTTAAAATACAGGGGGCATAAGTAGACACACCCCTTTGTTAAATTCCCATAGAAGCAGGCACATTTTGATATTTAAAAGCCAGTTATTTCATAACAACCCACCATCATCACATATCCTTCACCATACATAGAGATCCGCATGGGGAACTTTCCATAAGATCATCTCTCAATGCAAATCAAACGAGCTATTAAGTTAACTGAAATAAAACCATGCCTATCTCTATGTATGGTGAAGGGGATGTGATGATGTGGGGGGTTATTTTAATTCCAAAGGCCAAGGGAACTTTATCAGGATGCATAGTATCCTGATTCATGAAATAACTGGCCTTTAAAAATAAAAATGTGCCTGCTTCTATGGGAATTTAAAATAGGGGGTTATATATTCATGCCCCCCATATTTTAAGGAAGCACATTTATTTATTTACAATATATTATTTATTCACAAAGAAAATGGTGTCCTTAAAAGGTTGGATTATCCAAATTTTTTTAAGGCATTAAGATCAAGTTTTTTTAGTCCTCTTTTCAATCAACTTTGGCATGGGTGAGTAAACTTATGCAAGCTAGTGTATCTAGATCACGTGTCAAACTCAAGGCCCGCGGGCCAAATCCGACCATTCACGGATTTTTATATGGCCCTTATAACAATTTTGGTTCAGTATCAATTTTGGCCCACCTAATTTTTGCCACTTTTTCCAACGTTTTTGGTGCTTTTTCCGACAATTGTGTCCCTTTTTTTTGGGCTTTTTTATTGCAATTTTGGGCATTTTTTTCATGGTTTGGGCTTTGTTTTTTATGATAGCTGAGGAACTTTTTTGCTGACATTTTTAGGGCTTTATGGGGCCCAAACTGTGAATGTGACTATATGAAACATACAGGAACACAGTCAAAAATATTTGACTTTCTTTTGAATGAATGTCAATAAAGTATACATGTCTGGCCCTTGATGGGATTCTCTTTTTACGGTGTGGCTCTTAGGGAACTTGAGTTTGACACTGCTGAGCTCTAGATCAGCTCATGATCACCTCATGATGGTGAATGATGATCACCTCACTTCATTTCAGAGAAGCAGCTGGCAGGTAGCTGTGTTGGTGTTCAAGCTGGTGAACAGAGTTGTATCGCCTGTTAGACCTTTTAGACTCATCATATTGTTTCAAGCCACACTTAACCAAATGTTACTATGTGCACTTTGGCATCTCGGACTCATGTCGATACATTTGTGCACTCAGCAAAACTCTTGATATTGGCCGTGATGTTATTTAAGGCTGAAACCATTACATGTATTATTATTTCATTATTTTCTCAATTGATGGATTAATCATTCACTCTCCAAAATGTCAGAAAAATATAAAAAAGAAGGGATTTGACAGAGTCCGAGATCACGTTCTCATTTGTCTGACCATCAGTCCTGAATCCAATACTGTTCAATTAGACGTAAGTGAAGTTTAAAATGATATAAATGTTTACTGATGACTAAAACCATTAATGACCAAGACCCATGTGACTCATGACAGTGGCTGCTCGGAGACAAAATTATGTAGACAAACCAATAGAACATGTCAAACAGCCAGCACAATCAGTCAGTAAATTACTTTTCAATAAGGTAATAAATAAATGGGGTTGAAAAGGCTGAAATGCAGATCCAACTAGCATTAGCTAGCTTCTCCATTGGCTCTGGTTACCTTCATACAGCGTAAGTAATGTTAAGGTTACTGAAAAGCAGCCTACAGATGCCTTCGGCTGTCACAAGACCCTCACCTTGCATATGGAGATGGGATCACAATGCAAGGAAAAAGGAGACTGTACGTGTTCTCTTACAGTATTGATACCAGGCGTATATCTAAAGGCCTGTGATCAGATGTCATCATCCAGATAACGTATCCACGTAGATCAGATGTTAATACCAAGTGTAGATAGGGTTTTTATGCCACGCTGACTCTCCAGAGACATTGGCTATGCAATTTAAAAATCTTCTGGACCAAAGTGTTGGGCAGAAAAGACTAACCAACATCACCATCCTAAGCCTTGCGTCATTCCAAGGAAGAAATGCAGTCAATTCTCAAAAAAAAATGTGTATGCCCATGGTATTATGCCACCATTATTCCCTCGAAGCACAGGCAGACACAAGGCTATCTGGCTACTGTTTTTTTTTTATTCTCTCCAAACCCACCATGAAAACTAAACAGACAGTATATTGAGGAAACAACCAGACCATATGAGCATAGGAACATATCAGTGACATGCACAGCATGTAGAATAACATTAACCAAAGTGAAATGCAGACAGACAGAACAATGTACATGATTGGCTGCATGCTAAACAAATACAAGTGCTAAGTACATTTACTCCAGCATTGTACTTAAAGCACTCATATTATGCTCATTTTCAGATTCATAATTGCATTTAGGGGTTGTACCAGAATAGGTTTGTGTGGTTTAATTTTCAGGAAACACCATATTTTTGTTGTACCACACATTGCTGCAGCTCCTCTTTTCACGCTGTGTCTTGAGCTCTGTTTTAGCTACAGAGTGAGGCATCTCAGAGCATGAGGGCGTGCTACGCTAGCAGCAAGGCGAGCATTATAACGTGTGTTACAAAGGGACGCACGTTCATCACGGAAGTAAAGGCTGGACTACACTAGAGCTGTTTGGAGCAGTTTGTGAACAGTGTTTTCTGTCCATCCTTTGGGATGACGTTTTCACTTTGTAAACTTATAATGTGCACAAACAAGATATATAACACTATAAAAGAAAGGGGAAAAGCCAAAAAGCATAATATGTGCTTCCAAATGTTGAGGTACTTGTACTTTACTTGAGAAATATTGTACTTTTTACTCCACTACAATCATCTGACAGCTTTAGTTACTTTACACATTAAGGTTCCTACCCATAAATCATATGTAGTTTATAAAATCTGATGTTTTATTATAAATTAAACTAGCCAACAATAGTACAGCCTAAGTCCAGCTGAAATGATTAGACCTTTAAACACACAACTATTTGGATCCATTACACCTTCTAAAATGGGGGGATTTTTCTTTACTTTTAGGCTGAATCTCATTTCTCTATCTTACCCCTACCCCCTACCCCTTACCCCTTCCCCTAGGTTTTGCGCTTTCACGCAAGACTAAGGGCTGTCCCAATACTCATTTTGACCTAGGGCTAGGGTTTAAGATGAAAGGGTACATGGCCCTTGGAACCGAGTGAGGACGCAAGCTTACTTAAAACCGAGGGTTTATACATATACATTGCGCAACAAGCAACAATGGCTGCCGCATCGAGCAAAGAGACACATAAATGTAAGTGTTTTTGGCTTAAATAATTGATTTCAAAATTACGACAGTCTTGTGCTCTATACAGTCCTGCACATATATACTTGCAACCATGTTCTTAATTGAAACTTTTTAAAAATCATCACACAGGGATGCAGGACACACAGCAGCTAATCCACTTTATATTATATATACCGCCCTGTATCACACAGGAGGACACAGCACCTGATCCACTATATACTATATATACCGTCCTGTATCACACAGGGATGCAGGACACACAGCAGCTGATCCACTTTATACTATATGTACCGTCCTGTATCACACAGGGATGCAGGACACACAGCAGCTGATCCACTTTATACTATATGTACCGTGCTGTATCACACAGGGACGCAGGAGGACACCCGGCAGCTGATCCACTTTATACTATATGTACCGTCCTGTATCACACAGGAGGACACAGCAGCTTATCCACTTTATACTATATATACTGTCCTGTATCACACAGGAGGACACAGCAGCTTATCCACTTTATACTATATATACTGTCCTGTATCACAGGAGGACACGGCAGCTGGTCCACTTTATACTATTTATACCGTCCTGTATCACACAGGGACGCAGGACACACAGCAGCTGATCCACTTTCGGACTGAAAACTAGCAGAAGTTTCTTAAATCATGTGTTTATGTTGTACCCATTCATTATTATATTGGTACTGTCTTATTGTAATCATTTGTAATTAATTCCTGTTCATGCACTTGTATATTGTTGTTGGTTATGATAAGCGACACTGATGAAAGAAATGTGAGGGAAGGGTTACTGGCCAACCGGCATCAGACTGGTCTGGAATATCAGAACAGCTGTAGTTTATTTGTTTGTGATCTTGTTTGTCTTTTTTAGTTTTACACATTTGAAGCCTTTTTATGTGTATGACATGTAAGTTATGGTTGTAATAATTGATAATGGTTCCGTAATATGATATATTTTATGTAATGTTTAATTTATTGGGCAATAAAGAGATTTTTTAACAAAATGTTTTTCTGAACATCAATGACCTTCAAAACGGTGATAACTGAAACAGATATACAAAAAACCATGCAGTGTGTATACACGTGTATTGCAAAAAGACCTAAGTACTATACAGATAAGAACATCTGCACCACTAAAGTGAACATAAAATAACTATTAAATATATAAATGCATATGACAAAACGTCAAAACGCACACAATCGACATATAGACACACTTGCAGACCGCATCTTGGAAGTTTGTGACCAATACTGTATGGGGGTGTCTCATTTCATAGAGGTATGTTTTCACCCCTAGCCCTTACCACTTGGTTTCAAGGGCCAGGGGTAAGGGGTGATGGAGAAATGGGATTCAGCCTTAATAGTTTAACCACATTTTCCTGATGATCAGAAGTACAAATACTTTGTGGAAATTTTGGGTGATCTATACTTTGGAGTAATTATTTTAAAGCAGACTTTTTACTTCTACTTGTTACATTTTTACACATTTATCTGTACTTTCTACTCTGCAGTCCTGGACTCACAACATATCGAAAGAGAAGGAGTTTCTGCTGAAGCTGGTCAAGGCTGGAGTCATCCAGGACTGGACCAATGGCATCTGTGGTGCACAATGCTGATGGTCTGCACACGAGATGCAGCACTGTGTTCACCTTCCCCTGCTCCAGCAACTGAAGAGGGGGCCGAGCGGCTGGGTGGGTCCCGGTCCCAGCAGAGAGCAGCAGCGTTCACACACTGCTCTCGGCGCAGAGATGAGGCTTATTGATCGGAACACTCTGCCCCAGTGTCACATATCAAAGTATTGCAAGTAATAAGCCTCAGGTTACTGTATATTTACATGGTTTAGTGCCCTGGTTCAGTGTTTTGGTGATCAAAGCAACACCTAGACCTGGCTGCCCTCCTACTGTAACTGCTGCAGGCTGCGGAGAGGAGAGCATAACGGTGTTGGGTTTGAACATTGTTCCTGTGCCAAGAATACCTCTACAAGTGTCCTTCTGCTCGCACATCTGAATGTAATCTGCAATACACGTATAGTCTCTTATTTATATTGTCCGGTTTCTGTGGTAAACAGGGTGCACACTACATTACACGTGACTCAGCCGTCCTGGACCAGTCTCTGACACCTGTGGGTAAACCCATTCTGTTGGAGCGACATGGCAATCATCAGAGCTTTAGTTGTGTCGGTATAAAACTAGAATAAGTGCTGCCTCAGCATGGACATCACGCTCAAAGGCAAAGTCCAGCGTACTGAATGGTTGCTTATGCATTGATGTGAAATGATAGTGTTGGACAGGGTTATGATGATGATGATGATGCTGGATTTAAAGACTAGAGATGTTCAGATACCAATACCAGTATTGAGGAAAGCCTCCGTTACTGCCTATAATGCTGGTATTAGTGTCGGCGAATACTGGAGATTATGCACCAATCTGATACCAGGTAATTTTTACTTTAAATTAGTTAATGTTCTTTTTCCATTATGACTCACTGTCATACTGGATAATACAAGAAAGCTCAACGGCGTTCATTGATTGTGTGTTTGTTCATGTTTCACACTGAGTTTAACACCAATGATAGCAATCGTATCGCATCCATACAGGATAGTAGTATACAGCTGTTAAAAAATATAACACACTGGTGTCAGATCGCTACTCAGTATCAGCTGATACGCAAGTTCAGGTATCAGAATCTGTATCAGGAAGTTAAAAAACAAAAATTGTATCGGAGCATCTCTAGTAAAGACCCACTCAGTCCTTCTCTTAACCAGATCTAAAAACTCACTGATCTCACTTTTTTTCTGTTCATTGCCCAGAATAACAGCAGAACACCAAAACGTTCTCCCAACTCTCTGCACTCGGCCCTGCTGAGGGCTGCTATCTCAGGCCCCAGACATCACTCACACAGTGTTACTATCACAGACGTAAAAAAAGCATATGTACACTGAACAAAATAATAAACGCAACACTTTTGTTTTTACCCCCAGTTTTCACGAGCTGAACTCAAAGGTCTAAGACTTTTTCTATGTACACAAAAGGATTATTTCTCTCAAATATTGTTCACAAATCGGTCTCAATCTGTGTTAGTGAGCACTTCTCCTTTGCCGAGATAATCCATCCACCTCACAGGTGTGGTATATCAGGATGCTGATTGGACAGCATGATTTCTGCACAGGTGTGCATTAGGCTGGCCACAATAAAAGGGCTCTCTAAAATGTGCAGTTTTACTGTATTGGGGGGGTCCGGGTGGTCTGAAAACCAGTCAGTATCTGGTGTTAGGGTTCATCCTTCTCTCTCTCTTTCTCCGTCTCTCTTTCTCTCTCTCTCTTTCTCTCTCTCTCTCTGGATGGATTATCTCGGCAAAGGGGAAGTGCTCACTAACACAGATTTAGACAGATTTGTGAACAATATTTGAGAGAAATAAGCCTTCTGTGTACATAGAAAAAGTCTTAGACCTTTGAGTTCAGCTCGTGGAAAATGGGGGCAAAACCAAAAGTGTTGCGTTTCTAATTTTGTTCAGTACATACTGTATATGTCACTTTATTCACTAAGATCAACTCCATTGTGAAGTTTGTGTTGCTTTATACACTTTGGCCTGCATAGTTAGTGGATGCTGGTCAGTTGCTCAATCCAAAGTATTCCCATATTTATTGTAAGCTATTCACAAGAACGCATTATACAATAAAGATATAAGGATGCTGTATTTTAATGTGTCTTCTTTTTTTCAACAAGTGGCATTCAGCATAAGAATTGTGTAAAATCCTTTTTTTTTGTAAAAAGAAGAAACAAAGACATTTAAAAAAATCATATCAAATGTGCTTCAAATGACGTTAATTGAAATATCAAATGCCAACAGCAAATTTTTCTACCCAGTCATAATACATAAGCCACACAGCCCATCTTAAGTTGTTTTGTGATTTGAATTACTGATGTGGCTAAATTGAGTCTCTTCCCTTGTTTTAAATACTTAATTTAATATAGTAAATTTAGACTTGAGTCTTATTTTGGCATTGTCTACCGTTTCTGTCACTAATGAGACTGTGAGCAATGGTGTGCTCACCAAAAGTCCTGAAATCTTTCAAAAGTGTGGAATCATACTGTACTTGAGATGAGAATTTTTTGTAATGAAAAAAATCACCTATCTATATTAAAAATATTCATGTAAGTAAGTAAGTAAGTAAGTAAAGTTTATTTATAAAGCGCTTTTCTCAGATAAAAATCACAAAGTGCCGTACAAAAGAATAAATAAAAACAAAATGTACAAGGTTTCCCCTAGAAAAGTTGTTTAGCCTTTTAGTAAGTGTCTTTTTCTCAACTGTCAGTGATGGCAGACTGGTGGCAGCATTAATGGAGAGCCCAAGAGTTTCTGTGATAACAGAATTGTGGACGTAATTGTGAAATTGAGGATTTAAAAAAGCCAAGAGACAGATTCCATAGGGCCCTACATTAAATCAGAGCTAAAAGCTAACAAATATAAATATGAAAGTGTCCGATCGTTTTTAAAACGTCTTAGAATACATTAAAATATAATTCCCAGTGCCTGGGTAGCTCACCTGGTAGAGCGCGCGTGCCCGTATACAGAGGCTCAGTCCTCACCGTAGCGGCCGCAGGGTTTGGTCCTGACATGCCGCCCTTTTACTGCAGCCCTTTCCCCCCTCTCCCCTTCCATGTCTTAAGCTGGCTAATAAAGCTAATAAAGGCCTAAAAATGCCACAAAATAGAGAAAAAAAAATCCCCAGTGGTTTTTGTCTAGTGGGGGGCAATTTAAGCCCAATACTGCAGTATTTCTTGAATTGTACAAGTCAACGACTGGACCGACTTTACCATTTGACGTGACCTCTGCAATAATGCCAAGACAAATCTCTCTTGATTCTCAAAAATCAGATATTCTTTTTTAGATTTCTGGGCCCAAATGGCCTGTAAGATGAAGATGTTTGTGCAGAGTTGACACCTACTGTACATTTGTCTGCAGCCAGCCTGTTGGACACTCAGTCCCAGGATCCAGCTGCTGTTTTATAAGCAGTAGTCCCATGTTTATGAGTGAATGGAGGTAAACACGAAGGCTTCAGTGAGTCATTGTGTGCTGAGTCAAGCTGTGTACAAGTAGTCTGTGTTACACGTTTAATGACCACTAAGTGAAGACAAACAAGCTAAGTGAAACCACTTGCCGTCATGTTAGTCCGTCTCATCCCGAGCCCCCCATTGGTTGTGATAGAGGACTATAGCTACTGCAGAAGCCTCTTAGTTAATACTTAATACTTAGTGATCACAGAAAATTCTGAAAAATAAAAAATTCAACAGTATTCAAAGAGTCCCCAAACAGGTATCATAAAGACAGAATGCTCAACTGTTCCAATTAAAAATTAGTTTTTTCTGGCTTTTGATTTTTAGTAGTAGTTCTCACACAATCTGTAAATAGGGAGTCACCTTGAAGTCAGTAATCCGCTATTTTACTTTATACAAATTATTGTCTCGGAGGTACAAAATGTATTGAGTAATAGTAAATCTATGGAAGAGGGTTAGGGCTACTTTTGAAAAAATGTCTTTGAGTTTTGACTTTAAAGTTTAAAGTCAGAATTCTGAGCATACTATTTCCGGTAAAATATTACATTGTGCAATACTGGACACTATGCCAGCACAAATATCCCACAATGCAACATCATTTCAGCGTTGTTGTTACTACCGCATTGCATTGTGGGATATTTGTGCTGGCATAGTGTCCAGTATTGCACAATGTAATATTTTACCGATGATGTTGCATTGTGGGATTTGCTGTCGTACACTTCAGGGCCACCGTAATAAAAAAAAAAAAAATAAAAAAATCTGTTATCAGCTATAATCAAAGGATTTTAAATATTTAAAGCCATTATTTTTCTTCATTATTATCTTCAATCACAGATATTTTTATTCAGCTGATAACATCCCGCCAATATTTCCCTACATACTCTATAGCTCATTCACATTATCAGTCATTGGGTCCTATCTTGCAGCCAGCGCAAAGCCCAAAGCAGTTGTCAATTTCCCGTCCAGCACCCGTGTCGTTAAAATAACCAATGCACTTGCGCCCATGGGCGTGCTGGTCTTACACGGGGGTGTGTTCAGGTACATTCTTAGCGTACTGAGGCAGCAAGAAGCCATTTATTAACAAGAACCTGGTCTAAAGTCAGTAACGCAGCATTTAATTGTTATTTTAACAGCAAATTAGTAAAATGTGCCTAAGCTTATGGACAGAGCATGCCCACCATGCTTGTTACACACACACACACACACACAGGGAAATGCAGCAGCACACATATGCAAAAGATTAAAAAGATGACAAATAAAAATATAACGGTGCAAATCCTCCATCATAATAGCAATGCGCCAAGGTACAAATGCGCTAAAGGGAAAGAGAGATGACACTGTGATTGGTTTATTGCATGTTACGCCCAAAACACACCTATGATTAATGAAGACACTAAGGACAACCCTTTTGAACCATGTGCCGTCAAAACTAGCAAAAGTAGACTTGTACCGACTTAAACGCACCTGCGCCATGTGCTTAGATTGATTAAATAGGGCCCTTTGTCTGTCTTTGTCAGTCTTTCAAAGCTAAAATTATGAGAAAAAAAGTCTGACTTTATTCTCAGAACTCTTTCTTTAAACTCCAAATTATGGTTGTGTCTGAAATTGCACACTCTGCATTACAGACTCAATATGTAGACTATCGTTCATTACTTTTGTGTAAATAATCAGTAGTGTGGATCTTTTCGGACTCACTAAGCTGTAATTTTCAACGATACCCCCCCCCGCTCTAGCAGCAACGACAGATAGCGCTGAAAGAGGTGAAAAACTAGACCAACGGTCGTTTAAATTGATTGGAAATGTAAATTTGAGCATTATTGACGTCTGTTTGTCTGTTGGTGACAATGCTGTCGTGTTGTGGTGAAATGTTGTCGAGATGTGGGATTTGCTGTCGCGTTGCTTTGTTTGGAATTCATAAGGTTACAAAATTTCATCTACCAATAAGAATGATAACGATGTCACTTGTGCTGCCCCAGCAGATGCAACAACGCTAAAGGTCTACACACACCCACACAATCCTGGAAAAAGGTCCAATCAGTCAGATTAACTGAATACACCTGTGTGGGTGTATAACACTTAATCTGGATCAACGACAATTCCTTTTCCACAATAACTGCCTCGAAAACTTTCCACTGTCTGTTGCTGTTTCTTCGTTAAAACAACAAACTTGTGCAAGCAAGCTACACGCTGAAAATGATATGTTTTGATGAAAAATGTGAACGGTGCTACAAGGCAGACCTGCTTGGTTCCTTCAGTAAAATGATTGTAGAGATTTACAAAGAATATGTTAATTTCCTCTCCAACTTGGAAATTTTGGGACCGATTGGTGGGATTTCTGTGGACGAGGTACACACGGAGAAACACTGGTAAGAGCTAATGAGGTTGAACCATCTATCTATATTTTATGTGGCGCTTGTCTTTTGCGGGGTGTAAATGTTCCACCAAAAGAAGTTCCTTCCTGAGACTTTTTAGCAGAGTCACTGTCGCTGCAGCCGGAGTTTAGACGATTGGGATTGGTTTAAAAAGATGCAACCGACCCAGATTGGGTTTTTTCTCCTATCCCGGAATGTGTGTGTGATGTAGGCAGACCTTCCTCCACAAAAGTGGAGATAGAGCTGGAAATGTGAGAATAGATGACGCTGGGCCAAGAGCTCAGACATCTCATAGCCCTTGAATTGCCTCCTTGAGTCCTCCACTTGCCACCCTTCTCTGTATGTCCCACCGAGGAGGCACGTCTCTCCACAGATGAATCGTGTGAACCATCTGCAATTTTCCACCACACTATATTTATTTTCATTCTATATGTTTTCCATGGTATTTTCCATGGTACATGGTACTGGCTGTAGTGCTCACATCTTGGGACCCAATCTGGGACTCTTTGACTGATGCTAGTGAATATACATGCAGTGGCAGGGATTATTTTGAAGGCTGAAGGAGTAGTGCTGAAACTAACGATTGTTTTCATTGTCAATAAATATGTTGATTATTTTCTCTATTTATAGATTAGTTGTTTGGTCTATAAAATGGTGAAAAATGTTGATCAGTGTTGCCCAAAACTTATGATGACATCCTCAAATGTCTTGTTTTGTCCTCAACACAAAGATATTCAGTTTACTGTCACAGAGGAGAGAAGAAACTAAAAAATATTAAGTGCCCATATTATGAAAAAAAATACTTTTTTTCTGGGATTTGGGGTGTTATTTTTGTCTCTGGGGCTTCCACAGACATAGAAACCTGGCAAAACACTGCTAGAACACACACTAGTTGACCATTTTCTCCAAAAGAACTACTTCCTGTCCCTGTTCTGCAGGTATTCCACAAGAGGCCCTCGTCTAGAAGAAGTCTCCCAGATAATCCTGCCTTGGACTGACAAAAGTTGGAGTAAGAGTTATCTAGCTGATGGGATCTTACTTAGCTACTGAGCATGTGTGACTCGCAACAAAGATAGTATAGAAGTGAGATGTCTCACCCTGTAGCTAAAACAGAGACCTAAACACACAGGGTGATAACAGGATCTGCAGCAATGTGCAGTACAACAAAAATATGGTGTTTTATTGAAAATGAAATCATGTAAACCTATTCTGGTACAACCTCAAAACTTGAAAATGAGCAGAATATGTCACTTTAATGATTTAGTGCTTAACTGTTTTTATAATAATAATGTCTGTTACATTCAAGCTATTGCCAAATGAGTTCCTACAAAGCTAATTAATAATACCGAGGTCCGGACCTCAGTGTCCTCAATGGTAGATTTGCCATGCTTACAGCTCTATGTAGAAGTAAGGATTGATCAGTGCAAATGTGGTTGTTGTCCCAGCCAGGCTTGATTCATTCTGTGGTGGATAAAGAAAAAGGAGTCAAGGTTCATTCTAGATCTGGACCAGAGTCAAACTTGATTGGAACGCGAGAAAACCAGAGAGTAGTCTATACCAACAACGTTTCACTTCTGGGATTCTTCCGTCGCCGCAGTAAATTCTGCCGGATGTCCCTTTATTTTTACCTTACTTACAATGTTTTCACTCTGTTGACACACAGGCCTGAATTACACACACATGCTCAAGTCCTATACATGCACTAATGGAGAGATGTCAGAGTGGGGGGGCTGCCCATAGGCAGTTGTGGGTTCGTTGCCTTTCCCAAGAGCAGCTTGTCAGTGCCCAGGAGGTGAACTGGCACCTCTCCAGCTACCAGTCCACTACCATACTTTGGTCTGTATGAGGCCTTGAACAAGCGACCCTCTGGTTCCTTTGTGATGGCGTTCTGAACCCTGGTGGATTTATGAAGATTATGGTTAACTGCTCCTCAGATGAAATGACAACATAAAATGACAGACTGAAGAAATGCCAATAAAAGCACATTTTTCTCCCATTCCAGAATGTTGTGTAGACTAGCCGGACTTTCCTCCGCCGCGCTGTGGAGGGAGAAAGCAAAACGGGTGTTTGTTTCCCGGGAAGTACTACCTAAGGCGATCTGTGTTTTAATCCAAACCACATTCTTTTTTTCTAATCTTAACAAGTTGTCGGCACATGACATTTTCCTTTTGTCACACCTAACTGAAACGGCCACTGAAACAAGGCTAGTGTTGTCACAGTTACTTTGAAAAAATAACTTACATTACATTGCAGATTACTTACAAGTTACTTTATTAGTTACATCCAGCAGCTGCCGACAACACCCCCGCCGCCTCAACATAAAAATGACAACCCTCTTACTGTGAGGCAGCTCGGCATTGACAGTAGTGGGGATCTTGTTTATTATGGCACAAAAGAGAGCGAGTCAACCGGGTTTAAGGGCAGCGTTTCCTCTACAACATCCTGCCCGACCAACTTCTTCAACTCTGCCCCACTTACTAGTTTTGCACCGGAGTCCAGCTTTTGTTGTTTGGGTGGTTGGTGGGGGTGGGGGGGGGGGGAGTCCTGCTCTTTGCTTTGCACCACCTGGGACTTGTTCTGTATGTTTCAATGCAGTGCTGCGACTCCAAATGTTTCTCCAAATTTGACGTAATGTTTTTGTAGCTAGACAACACTTTGTCGCCACCAGCACAAAGTGTACAGCAAGCTTAATATTGCCATCTTTAGCTGACGCAAACTCAAAATATGTATTTCCAGCTCGAAAACACTCATCTCTCTTCTCTCCATTGTTGTTTACGTTGGTGTCGCTGCATGGTAACATGAACCGTCCTCATGCTGATCCCGGAGAAGAGAGCAAAAATAGATATTTTTACTAAGGAAAATAACAAATATACTGTAGTAATGCACACGACTTGGATAACTAACTTTAATCTTATTACTGGTTTGGAAATAGTAACGCGTTAGATTACTCGTTACTGATAAAAGGGGTGAGATTAGAGTAACGTGTTATTAAGTAATGCGTTACCAGCATCACTGCACATGGCGGTGCTCTGTACCCGGCTCACGGTAACCTTTTCTAGGCTAAATTTAACGGTGAAGACTGTTAAACTTATCTGGTTGTCACCTGACTGGCCGTAATTTCGTAGGATATCCTACTAATTGTTGTGCATACCTTTTCATACGATATCATACGAACCTCTTCATGAGAATGTGTGGCTTTAATAATGCTGTCTCCAGGGGGCAGGCTGTTAAAGGGTTACCTTTTTGCTGATTTTACTGTTTTTTTCCCAAGATATGCTAAAAAGAACATGTGCAATGTAGCAAAAGAAATGTGACATACTAACAGAGTGTGTGTACTGTAGCTCTGCAGTGAATAGAAAACCGATTCCGAAAGAGTAAGATCACAAACAGCTTGGCTATGGACAGAAAGAGCAGGTGGCCACTATTAAAAGAGGATCCTTGACCTGGACATGTTCTCAGGCTGTGTTGGGGGGGGGGTTGGTCACTGGGTGAGTACACACAAACAGAAGCTCCTCACTACTATGTAGGTGGCCTGGGTATGACAACATGGGAATGGTGAGGACACAGAGGGACAGCGTTCACATACCAGCCGCAGTGACCAGCCCGGCTCCAGTTACAGATAAAGTGTTCATCTCACTCACTGCCTTTTCATCTGTGGAACCGGACCCGGGCCAATCGTCCCAGAGCATCATTTTGTTTTAATTAATCCTGGAGCTGGAAGCAGGCTGAGCTCCGTTCTGCAGGAGAGTGTGGCTGTACAGGCTCAGGTTGCATTTTCCTTTATTCCCACTGACAGTGCATCTGTATTGGGTAAGGCCACAACACAATCCCCAGTGAAAACCTGAACTCCACAGCAGTACAGATGGAATCCATGCATCTGTCTTTACCTGTCACAAAAATCCTCTCAGATGGATTTTTTTTCCTTCATGTAGCCTAATGTCACACTCAGGTTAGTCTCGCTTTGCCAGACCTTCCTCCACAGCGCTGCGGAGGAGCGTCCGGCTAGTCCACACAGCATTCCGGGTTGGGAGAAAAACGTGCTCTGGTTCATTTGCATTTCTTTAAAGCAATCACAATTGTCATCGGCAGCGCTAAGCACTGTGCAACTTTTTTTTGGGTGGTACACGTGTACAGAAAACTCAGATTGGACAGATAGTGTAGCTAGCTGTCTGGATTTACACTGCAGAGATCTGAGGAGCAGTTAACCATAGTCCTCAGAAATCCACCAGAGTTTAAATTTCCAACACAAAGAAATAGGACGGCCAAAAAGAGTCAAATCTGAAGAAATTTCCAGTGGCAACGGAAGTGGAACGTCGTGGATTTAGACCACACTGACGTGAACAACCAAGGAACCCTTGCTAACAACAGGAATGTACAGTGTAGTTGAGTAATATTGTAGTTTAGGGTAGTGGTGGTGCAGCAGTTACCACTGTTTCCTTGCTCGACATCCATTTCTGGGTTTGAAACATTGACTATAAAAATAATGGATGAAGCTTCCGGGCCTGGAAAGTGAAGCCAATGCTAAGGTGCTTTAAACCTGCATTCTATCTCATTTCCAGCATACAGCGACTCCACTAGCTCCAAAAAGAAGTCTGTTTATGTTGCCCAGTGCTGGCCACTTGAACATAATTAAAAATGAACCGTGCAGTTAAAATGCAGGTTTGCTCAGAATCCAGCTCGGAATACTAATACAAGCAAGACTTGCACAAATAAAGCAAGAGAAGTTGAGAAGAAGAATATGAAAATGCATGTGGCCCAATGTGTTTTAGGTGAGAAACTCTCACCCTGGTCACAAACGTTTTGAATCCCTCCCCTCTGGCAGGAGACTGTGCTCAATCAGGACCAAAACCCCACGCCACAAAAGACAGTTTCTTCCATCTTTAGTCCATCCTGGACTATACCTGTCCATTGCACCTACTTTATATCCTGTCCCTTTTGCACATCCTGTAACATTTTTGCTCAGAATTGAACCATTCAGCCTTTTTATTATTATATGAACAGTTATATTATACATATTTGTTTTTGTATTTATTGCTTATTTCCTTTTCATATGTTTATGTATGCACTTACCCACCAAGGTTAATTACTTGTGTTACTTACACGGCAATACATCTTTTCTGATTCTGTGCAAACACTCCACATCTGTAATGCTTGATGCATTGTCCCAAAAGTGTTCATTGGAGCTAATAACCAGTGAGACGCTCATAAACATACATTCACCTGTTATTTTCCTCGAGCCATTACAATCTCAGGGGGGGAACGTCTTGTTGGAAGTACCCATTATCCACCTGGGTACGTTAATGGCCACATAATGGGGGAAAACATCTGTACTGGCATCAAAGCCTCTCTACTGGAGTCATTTTGATAGTCTGTCTTATGATTTGATCCAATCCTTCAAAAAGCTCTTCTCTTCTGCATTCTTGGCAGCGACCCAAACTAGCTCTAGCACCCATGGGTCCTGACTTTATCACCATGTGTTTCTGTCTATTCCTGGGTCTGAACTTATAGAAATAGCCTTTAGCACAGTATCTGTTTTCTACATTTCTATAACTTTGATAGACAGGTAACGCACCGAGGGAGATTAACTGATAAGTAACCCTCTGCCTTGAGTTTCTCTCGCTTCTCTCTCACTCTCTCTCATGCGCTCACTCACTCACACACACATGCAGTTTAGGTTAGTTTTTAATGTGAAGGCAGGTGTTTTCTATATGTTCAAACTCCCAGTGCTAGTATAAACTACTTTATGAAGCACCACTGCCTCATTTTTCGCCACCAACTTTTCATCAAAAACTGAAACATGTACTTAACATATAATAAAAGTTGTGAAGTAATTTCCTAAGAGTTGTGTGTGTGTGTGTTGAGGGGGACACACCACGTTGTGCTATTTCATTTTGAGTTTGAAGTTCATAAATAAGTGTTTTGGCATGGCTGGTTGAGTGGCTCTACTGTATATCCATGGTATTGGAAGGGGGATTTAATTCTTGTTTTGTTTTCTTGTGCTTGATCAAACCCCCCGCCCCTTTTTTTTTACCATAAATGACACCCTGTGTGTCAACAGCCTGAGGAAACCCGACAGGCAGCTGAATCCATGCGAAGCGTGAGACATGGAGCTAGAGAGTTTGATAGTGGACTCTTGCAGTTCATCCATCCCCAGACATCTTCTGATGAATATCTTCTGTGCGATCACACAACTTCGTGGACAGTGGCCAGCCATCATGATGCCAGCTAGTTTCACTTGATTTAATTAACTAACATTTCAACACACGTTGAACACACGCTTTTCTTTCAATTCAGTTTGTGTAAAGGGTTGAAATTCATGTTACAATGAGGTACCCCTATATGTATTTATTTTTCATGCATGATTATCTCAGCGGAAGCCGGTCCATGGCCAAGATAGGATAAGCATGATATCCCTTTGCTGTTATCACAAACAAAAACTGATCTGATCCAACACAAACACTGTAATTACCACAGGCATATATAATTACAGTGGAACCTTTAGGTACAATTTAACAACTCACACACACAGACCCCTAGCATGATTATAGTGTAATAGTATAGTATTATTTATATTATATGTATGGTATATACGTTTGTTTGTAACGGCCACTAGAGGGTGCCGTTACTATACATGTAAATATAAGTCGTTATTGCTGCTTGTACAAACAACCTATGGGAGCGATTTTCGGGGAACAGCAGTCTTGTATTTTAAAATATCCTGTGTGCGTCCTCAGGGTGTGATTTTACAGGACGCCGGCTGCAAGCCGCAGTTGTTTAGCTGCCAATCGGTGACTGTGAGCCGGGTACAGGCGTCACCAGATGATGGTCCTTTCAGGGGCCGTGGTAGTGGAGTTTAGCCAGTAAAAGTGAGCGTCACAGTAGAAATGAAGGACTAAAAAGACTAGTTAAGTTTAGAAAAAAGATCAGCTTTGGACTAAAACACTCCCGAGGAACGAATGAAGCGTTTCCTGGGTGAAAGTATTTTGTTTTCTCTGCAAAGTGAACGCCGCTCTCCGGCTTGAAAGTGCTGTGTTTTATTTAGACACGTTTTAATTCTTTTGTTTCGTTGTGCTTGATTAAAAACACCCCCCTGTTTTCTTCACAAATCGCAGCCTGTACGTACGCTGTCAGGACTATGCTAGGATAACGGTGACCTAATGTCACAAATACACTCTGGCTGGACTCCAGGGGGCCAATGGAATCAGTGACAAAAGGTTGGCTTGAACAAGGCGACATTATGGTATCAGGTCCTTCAGACGATTGTGAGACTCCGATTGTGATAGGTGGAGCAGCAGTGTGCTCTGCAGTGAGATCCTGGGAGGTAGAGCATGAGCAGTGGCGGGCCCTGACCTCAGGGTGTGTGCTGATTGCAGGGTAATGTTTTGGTGCACACGCTGATGATCAGGGTTATCTTGTCAGGATGCTTCTGTCTGTGCTTGCCCTCTCTCCTACATCCGCTGCCAATTTAATTGGCAATGACTAAAGAAGCCTGTCATGTTTGGCATTCTGCTTGCATCTCTCCGTCACACATCTCCTCTGCTCTTTAAAGACACAGGCACATATGTAAGGCAAGGCAAGGGAGTTTTATTTATGTAGCACAGACATGAAGAAATTCAAAATGCTTTACACAAGCAAAAAATACATTAAAAATAGAACGTCAAAGTACATATTGTAAAAGACAAAAAAAAATGCAAAAACAGTCTGCTAGACAGTATTCCTTTCTACCGTCATCTATGGTCATGAAGGCTGGGTCATGACCGAAAGAACAAGATTGCTGGGTAAATAGGTTTCTCAGGAGGATGGCTGGTGTCTCATTTAGAGCCTTCCAGGAACATGGCTGGGAGGTGACCCAGGAGTAGATGGAGGGATTATATCTCCACCCTGGCCTGGGAACGCCTCGGGATCCTCCAGTTGGAGCTGGTTGATGTGGCTCGGGAAAGGGAAGTTTGGGGTCCCCTGCTGGGGTTGCTTCCTCCCACGACCCAACCCCTGTTAAGTGGATGGATGGATGGATGGATGGATGGATGGATGGATGGATGGATGGATGGATGGATGGATGGATGGATGGATGGATGGATGGATGGATGGATGGATGGATGGATGGATTGTATTTGAAAGACAATACAAAGCAAGCAAATAAATAGTTTCAAATTGAGTTATATAACCGTTTTAAAATGAAAGCCATGCTAAACAGTTGTTTTGAGCCCAGATTTAAAGGTCCTCGACACACTCGTCTCACATTGCCAGACCTTCCTCCACAGCGCTGCGAAGGAAGGTCTGGCTAGTCCACACAGTACCCATAACGTGAGAAAAATGTGCTCCAGTTTGTTGACATTTCTTTAAGCCAATCACAATTGTCTTGGGTGGCGGTAAGGTCCGGACGGAGCAACGGTGCCTTTGCAAAATAGCCTCTGGAAAGAACTTGTTTTGGTGGAACATGTGTACGCTCCAAATTTGTTGCGTCACCTCATACAGTTCTGATCCAGGAGACACTGATTAGAGCTGTATCTGATGGTTTCATCCACCAGTCAGTTACAGTCTATAGTCAGGGCCACAACCATTTAGTGCTTTGTTGGCGAGTAGTAGCATTTTAAAATCTATCATCTGGCTATGTGTTGGTTTTGGTTCCGAAGTTGCATGTACTGCAAGTAGCAGCTCACAAGCCAAACTACATCAAATAACTTTGACTTTGATGGAAAGTCAGGTTACGCAGGTTTGTGCAACCTCTTCCGAGATCCCATTTCCTCCACATTATTCATCCTGCGCTAACACACTGTTTGTGCAGCTGATAGCCATACGCCTGGAAATACATCATACTGGCGGGGGCTAAACTGAGTTTAAATGAGTATTGAAATGAAAATTATTTCAGCCATCAATTCCTTTCTGAAGGGTTAACCCATCATTCAGCTTGAAAGGAAAAGTTAATTACATCCTTTGGGAAGTGTGGAGGAGAGGATTGATGATGGAGGGATTTATGGGGAAATAATCAGGTGCAGCCGGTTTGACTCGTATAGTAGAATGAGAAACGGGAACTGGCAGGGCAGCAGAGCTGAGTTGACTTATGGTAGCGGCAGAGATGGAAGGAAGAATTCATCAAGAGTGGATTTGGGGGGGAGGAAGATGTGTTCCTTGAAAATAGCCGTGTTCTCAAGAATGTAAAGCTGCCTGGGGCAATGTTTTAATGTAATCAACTGTTCATTGTGTCAGCTTGAATCACAAAGAACAGCCTATCCCCATTTGAGACGCTCTAAGCTCAGTACGGTCTTCGTTAGGAAGTCCTCACCCCCATTAAATCAAATCAGTGGTTCCAAAACTCAATCTCAACCAAGGTAATAATAGTTTTTTAATTAGTTATTATTTTGTTAAATTTTGAATTTAAACGTTTTTTTCAAAGTGTATTTGTATTAGTTTCATTTTTTATTCTATCAGAAATATTTAATTTTTTATAGTTAATTATACAGTAGTTTTAGTTTGTTTACGTTAGGGCCTGTTGTGTGTCAGTTGCATATAGATAGATAGATAGATAGATAGATAGATAGATAGATAGATAGATAGATAGATATAGATTTGAAGTCCAAATAATGATCAACACAAAGTTTGTGCTTATTTTTTCATCTTTTCAAACAAACCAAAAGAAGAACATGCTCACCATCTCTTCTGAATCCCTACATGTTTTAAACTATGAATACCCACTTCCGCCTTCTGACATGCGATTTGGAGCCCCTCGTATACCACAGGCCAAAGAACTCTTTTATACACCAGTCTATCCGGTTGCTAAACCAAAATCAGTGTGCTGCCAATTAAGATCTGGATCTAAGTTGGACACTGGCTCAAGTCCCTGTTTGTACCAAAGTATGGAGTTTGGACTGGTAACTGGAGAGATGCCAGTTCACCTCCTGGACACTGTCAATGTGCTGTTGAGCAAGGCACCGAACCCCCCTCAGCCGCTCAGGGCGCTGGTCCAGCACAGGCAGCCCACTCACTCAGACATCTCTCCATTAGCCCATGTATAGGACCTGAGCGTGTGTGTATTCAGGTATGTAGTGTGTACACAACAACAGTGTAAATTGTAATTTTCCCATAGGGGATCAATAAAGAGTATAAATTATAAGAATATCCTAAAACATGTTTTTTTTGTCATGCTGTAGATGTGTTTTCATTTTTGTACTAAATGTGTACTTGTTGTGTATAACTATGTGTGTAATTGTAAATTAGAGCTGCAAAGTTGGAGTTCACTTTTTGGAGTAAAATCAAACAGCATTTGAAGTGATACAGCAGCACGTCTGTGTGACTACAGTGGGATGCGAGTGAGGTGTGAGCAGATGGCCGGTGTTTTCTTGACTTGGCAGGATGGACTGTGTGTGGGTCAGCCAGGCTGAGAATGAGACTCCCTGCTGGGGGCCGCGGCCTCTGCTGGTGCAGCTCAGACGTGGTTTCTTGGAGAGCAGAGGTCGAGACTCCAGCCTCATGTGCAGAGCGTCAGCAGCCACGCCTGATCAGCAGTGCTGTGGCTCACTCAGGGGCGATTTTTAAGTGGGGTGGCCCAGGGGGGACACTGGCACTTTAAAAAAAAAAAAAGCACTTTGTAACATATACTATAATGCTCGCCTAGCTGCTAACGTGGCATGCCCTCATACTGTGCAACTGACGAGCTAGCAGTACTTACTGCGCATGTGTGACTCCCAACAGAGATGGTACAGAAGTGAGATGCCTCACTCTGTAGCTAAAACAGAGAGCTCAACACACAGTTGCAGTAACGTGCAGAACAACAAATCTATGGTGTTTTCTGAAAATCAAACCTCATAAACATATTCTGGTACAACCTCTAAATACAATTATGAACCTGAAAATGAGCATAATATGAGCACTTTTTCTCCCATCCAGGAGTGTTGTGTAGAAGGGCCAAACCGGAGCAATATCTGACCAATATCTATCTAACAAGGTCTGGCAATGCGAGACAAACAAACAATGGAATGATAATTAATAATGTTGAAAGTGGTCAGTGACGCGTGAACAGAGATGAAATGGAGAGAAGATAACTTGTTGAAAAGACGGAGGATGGAGGTGACCCTGTTGCTCTGGATGGGTTTTGAAAGTACTACCATGGCGGAAGTTCAAAAGTTAAGAGGTCTCCAGCGTGTTTTGGGTATGTTTTTTTTCTCCTTTTGTTCACAAGTTTTTACAAGTATCTTTGGCTTACTTGGCAGTCAGTGGCAGGTGGTGCTTCCTGTGGAGCAGACGCAGTTCACTGAGCAGGTTAGTCATGAATAAATGTGTGCTCGGAGAGGTGCGTTCCAGGTTACTCCTCAGTGCCCCTCTGAGCTGCTGTCTCCTGCCCCCCTGCCCCTGCCAGGCCTCCCCCACCATCCCTTCACCACTACCTATTAGACAGCCTTTCAGGCTAAGCGGAGACCCTGGTCGGCGGAGGGTGGCGGGTTCATGCTCCAGCAGCGATCAACCAGCCACCGCTGCCCATAGAAGGAGCCGTGGCCTATGGAGGGTTTCAATCTTGTGGGGGTGGGGGTGGGGGGGGCTTCTGGAGATGTTGTGTGGAGGAGAGGGAGGAGGGATGCTCCTGACTGCAGAGCCACAATCAGGAGAGGGGTTTATAAAGGCTGGAGTGAAGTTTTACTTGAGTCCCAGCCAATCTTGATAAATCACACCAGATTGAGGGTTGCACACCAGTGTTTGCTTGCGGGAAATGTGTTCGCTGAAACCTTTACGCCCTTTTACTGGGCTCTCTGGGCAAACAGTTTGCTGTCTCAGAGATGGTTTATTGTTTTAGAGAACATTGACTTCAGAGGTAAGGTACTGACGTAGTGAAGGTACTGAGGTCAGACGTAATCTCACTCCTGTTTCTTTGGAACCTATTATACTGGTAATGCAAAATGCAGGACAGCTGCTCATCCAAAACAATGTCAGAGAATAATTATGTAACTTCCAGAAGCATTTACCACTCAAGCTCTCTCGTTAAATTTCCTCACAAGGTGGCATTTTATAAACTGTTCTATTTATACTTTAACCAAGAAAAAAAGGAAAAAGTTGCTGCATACTGTATGTAAGGATAGAGAAAGCATTTGTGTGTTGTACATTTTCTACATATCTAGGAGGACTATGCATTTGTATACACATTGAACACGCACACATTCATGCATGCTTCCATGCGCGAGGGAATAATCATGAATACATGAATATTGATGTGCATCTAAGATGTAGATAGTAGATACATACGCAAACTAAATGAAAGTATAGTAACTGAATTTATGAAACAGCTTTGTCAGTTTACAATAAAATCCATTTATAGTGAGTATAGGTAAGTAAGCTATTAATTGTGTTGTGTGTAAGGCAAAAACTCCTTAGATAGATAGACTCAAAAGTCATTTTGAATTTTTTCACATGATAAATCATTCTTAAATAAAGTTGTGTCCAATGAAATTATTACAAATTGAGTAGTATTGTATCATAGCAGGCCTACACTCTAAGAAATAAATCCATAAAACAACAGAAAAGGTTCTGCCAGCTCATTACCCAAACTTTGCACCATATTTTTAAAAAAATAAAGAAATTGGAAATGATGTGTGTAGCTACAGTTAAAATACAGAATATTTTCTGTTATTGTTATGTTAGTATATTAAATTCTCTTACCCTCACTTCTGAAAACAATGAAAAAAAGCGACAAAGAACGTCGTGAAAGGTATCAAAAAATGCCATAAAAAGCAACAAACGTTGAAAAAAGCAACAAAAGCGCTCCAAAAAGTCTCCCAAAACTATCACTGCCAACAAAAGTTGTCAGAGAACAAATTACACAAATTGAAATGTGAAAACAAAATATCCTACAACTGTGAATAAGGTTCTACGGACAATTTCTGTTCAAATAGGCCTACACAGATATTTCCAGAGATAGGAAGTAAGGAATTACAAATACTTTGTTACTGTACTGATTTTTCAGATATTTGTACTTTACTATTTGTTTTTGTGCCGACTTTTTACTTTTACTCCTTACATTTCCACACGAATATCCACACACTCTTTTGAATAATTTCTGAGTTACCGTTATTATGTTATGCCTCATCAGTACCAAATTCAATCTAATTGGATGGTAATATAGGCCTACGTTGCACTTGACGCACCATAACAAGACGACCTGGCGGATTTGGCGGCAAAGCAAATCATTGCGGCTTGATGGCGGTAACATTAGCATGTGGTAGTTTGATTGAAAATGAAGAAAACAGAGATACTAGAGATTCGGCAGACAAGCAGCAAGACATTCCTGATCATCGTCAGCCTTATCTCAGAGAGATGTTTGAGACAGTAGGCATCAAGAATGACTCCTGGCCAATGTGCTGGGGAACTTCTTCATTAACGTTTGTTTAGTCATTCATATTTTAGTCTTTATTTTCTTTCCAGAAGCCATAATTGAGCACACACATATGCTACATGTAGATTCCTTTAAAGGTTAAGGGGAAGAAAAAGAGAAACTGGATCTGGGAATTCTCACAGAATCACAACTGAATTCATATCGTGTTACTCAGTCAGAATCTTATTAACCTGGAGTCCCAGTCTCATATATCATAATAATCATAGGTGTGAAGTTTTAGGCCTATTGGCAGACATCCATTTAAAATGTAGCCAATGACATATAAAGAGCCTTTTCTCCATGTCCACTAAAGGTTCTCAGCGTGCTCTCTAGTAACGTGTGTGGTCCAGGTAGCTTTGCATAAAAAATGGTTGTCATTCACAAGGCTACTTTTACTTTTATACTTTAAGTAAATTTCCAAGCCTGTACTTTGTTACTTTACTTGAGTAAAGCATTTATATCAGTACTTCTACTTTTACCAGAGTATTTTTAACACAATTATCTGTACTCCTTGAGTACAAGAAGTGAGTTGTCTACTTGCCATTTCTGGATATTTCTCCAAAACTAGTAAGCCGTAAAAAGAACACTCACGTTGCCCTTTGCCCATTGACAGTGCTATCATGCTGAGGTCTAAAAAGTGATGGGAGTGGCTAATAACTCCATTCTTTTAATGTGTATGTGTATCCTCACATGTCCCCTAGCTTCCTACACTGAACTTGTGTGTGTTGAGTTGATTTTTAATGCCACAGCATGCGACCGTGTGATGGAGGAGGGAACATGACACCGCAGTCTTTAAACGCACACACATCTGCACATGAAGCTTCAGTCGGTCCACACCTGTCCTGCAGCAGGACGCACGGCACGGCACGGCACGGCACGGCACGACCCGACCACCCCTTCTCTGACAGTAACCGGCTCAGTCCCCGCAGAATCAGCGCTGTCCCTCTCTAACATGTCTCCAGCCATGAAGAGCGCCGAGATCTGGACTGCGCCACTATGCCACAGGATTTAACAGAGGAAGCGACGCAGAGCTCCGCGGAGAATATCCAGGTGCGCGCGGATTATTACAGCAGCAGGACGGCCGCAGATCGCGTCTCACACTCACGTCCATGATCGGGAGGGCGAGTAAACTTCACGGCAAAGGTAAGACTCTTGAGGTAAGGCTATTGATGAAAAATGTCAGAGAGAGCCCTGAGTTCAGTCTCAAAGTTTCTGAAGCCCACCAACCCCAATGCAGGACACAATCCTTTAAAAGGCAATTATGATTTGTGATATTGGTCTATTTCCAATGCAACTGACTTGACTTGAAAGGTTAAAATTTGCTATGTCCAACTATAGAGATATATATGACAGTAATGGAGGAAATTGTAAAAATGTCCATTTGCTTCAGCCTACATTCCACATGCCTTTTAATGCTATTTACAGAGAATACTCACATTTGACAGGTTAATATTTAAAGTAATATACTTCCAATACATATCACCAAAAAAGATATAATTCAAAAATGTTTGTGTCATATATAGCAAACCTATACAATGAATAGTGCGATACTGAGACATTTTGGTCTCCATCTCTGAGACATAGAGTAGCCTAACTGAATAGCCTAACTGGTCTCTTCATCTACTACTTACTCATCAGTGATTGCTCTAGATTTGAAAGCAAAAATGCATTATTGATGATTTTGTTAGTTTTGCTTTGGAAGGGCATATTCTGTGGCATAAATGGAAGTTAAAGTCTAGTTTTACTTCCCTAGAACAATAAATCAGCAAATCCTATATGCAAAGAGTACAACTATGTACTAGATGTTTGCGTACGAGACCCATCCCTAGCTGACAGCATGCCAGTGGCTCAGACTCATGAGATATCATTGGAGATGTTAATGTATAAAAGTCTTACTTCTACCTTGTTCAGGATAGCAAAGCAATTCCACAAATAAACAGGAGGACGAGGATAAGGCGCCGCTGCAGCCTGGACAGTTGCTTCCATTTCTGCAGGCACACAGACGGCAGAAAGATGGATAATAATGCCAACTTCTATCCAGCTCCTTGAGAATTTCTATTGTATAACGTGTGCAAGCGTGTGTGTGTATATGTGCACTATATGTTGATGAGACTTAATGGCTGAGGATATTATCCCTACAAACATTGTGTCTGGGGCAAGTGTACTTTTGGTTTCATATATCAAAGTGAGTTTGTGTTAAATTCTTCATCACAACAAATTGATTTGAATATATCACTATTAAAGTAAGTCTGGAAAGAGTTTACCCTTTTTTTGGAAAATTGCATAATAGGAGTCATAAGCACATCTCTGTTATTCTAACATACCATACACTGAGGGAAACAATGCACTTTGTTTACACTGTAATTTCTATAATGGCAGCTTTTGTCTGTTTCTCATTACTTCCACTTTGCAAGAGACTATATGTGACAACTCCGTTTCATGTTGAGAGAGTGGATTCTGAGGAGATGGAATTGGAGAATGAGTTTGGAATAACATTACATACAATGATTTGTTGGACTGAGTTCAGCTCGGCAGTGACTTGCTCCCCTGTCCAAGTGTCTATTTTAGGTACATTGCTGTAATGTGTTAAGGCAATATTTAACAGCTCTCCGAATTGTTTACAGAATCCAATCTATTTGCCAAGAATATTACACGGGGGAAGAATTCCACTTCAGATGCTTTCACTCGATAAGCTTTTATCTGGACAGGATCACGTACTGTAGGTTACACAAGGGACACATATACTGGTGTGCCAGTGTTAAAAGTGCTACATGTTGTACATATTTGACTTTTATAAAGGCGGTGTGTGATAGATAGATAGATAGATAGATAGATAGATAGATAGATAGATAGATAGATAGATATAGCCAGATAGATAGATAGATAGATAGATAGATAGATAGATAGATAGATAGATAGATAGATAGATCCATTAAGATAGATAGATAGATAGATACATAGATAGATAGATAGATAGATAGATAGATAGATAGATAGATAGATAGATAGATAGATAGATAGATAGATAGATAGATCCATAGATAGATAGATAGATAGATAGATAGATAGATAGATAGATAGATCCATATAGATAGATAGATAGATAGATAGATAGATTGATAGATAGATCCACTAAGATAGATAGATAGATAGATAGATAGATAGATAGATAGATAGATAGATAGATAGATCCATATAGATAGATAGATAGATCCATTAAGATAGATAGATAGATAGATAGATAGATAGATAGAAACATAGACAGAAACATAGATAGATCCATAGATAGATAGATAGATAGATAGATAGATAGATAGATAGATAGATAGATAGATAGATCCATATAGATAGATAGATAGATAGATAGATTGATAGATAGATCCACTAAGATAGATAGATAGATAGATAGATAGATAGATAGATAGATAGATAGATAGATAGATAGATAGATAGATAGATAGATAGATCGATCGATTGATCGATCGATCGATTGATCGATCGATAGATCGATAGATAGATAGATCCATTAAGATAGATAGATAGATAGATAGATAGATAGATAGATAGATAGATAGATAGATAGATAGATAGATAGATAGATAGATAGATAGATAGACTTTTATTGATCCCACAATGGGAATTATATGGGCAACAGCAGCAAAATATCATAAATACAGTATATACTGTATACATATATATATAGTTACATTAATAAACAATATGTATAAGTGTAGACTAAAAGGTACAACCCGCATACAGAGTATATGTAACAAAATAAATTATGTATAATGTGAATGTTGTACTTACGATTGTCAGGTGGCCAGACGAAATAACTATTTCTGTTCTCCTGAACCTCCCACCTGTGTACTGTACGCTCCGCTCGTCACTGAAATACCACACAGACGGGCAAAGAGAATTCCAAGGTCAGGAAAATACCAAAGTGTCGGAGCGCTGCCATTATGTCAGGTTTACTGAACCAACGTGAGCTACAACTCAAACTGATATGGAATGGTCCCAGAAAAAAGCAGCTTTTACTGGCATCAAACCATCTAGGCAGATTTGTAAGGGAAGCCTGCTAGATTGATTTACAGTGCGCTACCCAAGATATTCCTCGTTGTCGGTGTTCATTTTGTAAAAAAAAGTAAAAATAAAAAGTTCAATGCAATCTTCAACTTGCTACAATACAAAAAAGGAATGCAGAAAAACACAAAATAATACAGCCATAATTATACTTGTAGAGGATATGTGTATACAGAGGAAAGCCTTGATACTATCATTAGTTACATAATGACTTATTTTGAGAAAATGTCTCCATATAAAATAAATACAATGCTTTCGAACACTTGTTAAATTAGCTGATCATAATGTAAATCAGTGAGCCACTGGTAAAGCTCATCTGCTAACCCTGACAGCCACACACCTCCAAAAATATTAGCTAAGCTCAACACACTAACCTGAGACTCACCTGACTGTCTCTGGTCTCCCTGTTCCTTACCTGAGACTCACCTGACTGTCTCTGGTCTCCCTGTTCCTTACCTGAGACTCACCTGACTGTCTCTGGTCTCCCTGTTCCTTACCTGAGACTCACCTGACTGTCTCTGGTCTCCCTGTTCCTTACCTGAGACTCTACACCTGACTGTCTCTTGTCTCCCTGTTCCTTACCTGAGACTCACCTGACTGTCTCTGGTCTCCCTGTTCCTTACCTGAGACTCTACACCTGACTGTCTCTTGTCTCCCTGTTCCTTACCTGAGACTCTACACCTGACTGTCCTTAGTCTCCCTGTTCCTTACCTGAGACTCTACACCTGACTGTCCTTAGTCTCCCTGGTCCTTACCTAGACTCCTGACTGTCCCTGGTCTCCCTGGTCCTTACCTGAGACTCACCTGACTGTCTCTGGTCTCCCTGGTCCTTACCTGAGACTCTACACCTGACTGTCCTTAGTCTCCCTGGTCCTTACCTAGACACCTGACTGTCCCTGGTCTATATATATATATATATATATATATATATATATATATATATATATATATATATAACTGCAGCAAACACAAGGGAGGGGGGACTAAAAATGTTTCTAAACTTAAAAAGCATTATCTGGGGTTTGAATTGTTTTACTACTACACTGATATTTTCAGTACACATCATTATGTTATTTACAGTACACAGTACGGTTTTTAATGATATTTCTAGGGGGAGAGGGGCAATTCTCAAGTGGGGGGGGGGGTGTCTTGACCCATCTAAGGGTCGTCCCCCCTGGGATTTACGCCTATGATAGCAACACTCACTCTCTCTGGAATGACCTGTTATTGAAGTCTTCCATGACGGCTCTATTTTCTGAAGCCTAAAAAGAGAGCCAAGTGGAGTTGCAGAAGACAAGTTATTTTTCAGACCAATTAAATTACAAAATGAAGTAAGATTATTATGGAATGTTTGCCCTGACAACACCAAAAAATAAACTGCCTATACCACAGCTTTAAGTACAGAGGTCAAAAGAAACACCAAAGTGTGGTTTACAATTCATACTACCTTGTCATTTGCAAGTGCCTTCATCATTTGCAAGTATTAATTGTAAAAAGGAAAGTCACCAGAAAAGGTTGCTTGGTTGTTAGTCCAAAACTAGTCTCGCTTTGCCAGACCTTCCTCCACAGCGCTGCTGAGGAGGATCTGGCCAGTTCCTACAGCATTCCATGATGAGAGAAAGACGTGATCTGGTTTATTGGCATTTCTTTAACCCTCATGTTGTCCTCAGGTCAAATTTGACCCGTTTTCAGTTTTTTTATCACAAAAAATGGTCCTTCAAAATAAGTGCTGAAAATGTCAACATCAGAAATGTCAAATAACTGGTAAAAAACATCTTAAAAAAAGCACCTACAACAGTGAAAATGTGACAAAAATGTTTTCCATGGTTGACAGGAAGACAACACAAGGGTTTAACCAATCACAATCATCATGGGTGGCGCAAAGCTCCGCACGGTGCCTCTGCAAAATAGTCTCTGGTTGTTTTGGTGGATCACGTGTACATTCAAAAGTTGTTTTAGTTGTGCAACAGAAATCTCTGGAACCTGGATTTACCCTGCAGAGATCTGAGGAGCAGTTAACCGTAGTCCTTATTAATCCACCTGAGTTTAAAATTCCAACACAAAGAAAGACAAAGGGAACGGATATCGGTGAAAAGACATGCATCAGGCGACTGAGTCTATACACTCATTATGAAAATGTTTACTGAGGTAATAAATCAAGTGAGAAGTAGGCTCATTTTCTCACAGACTTCTATAGAAACAGACTTATTTTTAGAACCAAAAAAAGGAGTCAGACCTGGAAGCTTTGTCCATTGTTTTTGCAGTTGATGCTATGAAACCCTTGTGTGTGTGTGTGTGTGTGTGTGTGTGTGTGTGTGTGTGTGTGTGTGTGTGTCTTAATGTAGCTGTAGCAATGAAAACATGGCACTTCTTTACTTCTTACCCCCTCTGTGGGGCAAATCTGGTGTTTCTACAACCCCCCTCAAAGGGCAGTGATTGCATGGTGGCATTAGGAAGAGTTATGCAGGACAGCAGTGGCCTGCTTTATTGCAAAATGTGCTAATGATCAGCAAAATTTGGCAGGCACAGGTTCACAACAACTCACATTCATCAGACATTGATCATTTATGCATCTATTTGCTTTTAGAGAGAGACCACCAGTAGCAAAGATGAGTCTTTAGGAATTCTTTATTATAAAAAAGAATCTTAGTAAAACAATAAAGTGATGATAGTGAAATACTAGCAAGTTTTCTTTCTGGGAGAAGAAAGAATGTCCACTAGTCTTAGTGGTTCAATGGTTTCCCAAGTTTGTTTTATTGAGATGTGTTGTGGCTGGTTAGTTTTAATTTTTTTTCTTCCTTTTTGTCAATAATACCTGAATGAATTGTTTTTCACTGTGACAGGAATTATCCACGCCATATTAAAATCAAATCACAGACCTGCCTTTACTGAATACAAAGCGCTGTCATTAGTATTAATGAAGATGTGAGAGGAGATAGAAATGGGTTGTCCATGCCCAAATGAAAAACTATCACCTGTCCAGTCAAAACGTGGGGGGTGGGTGGGACAGGCTCAGTGTTTGCTCAGCCATGACAGAAACTGTCTGCTGTTTTAAGGAACTCTCAATCACAAATGGGCCCATTGGCTGGTATCAGCTATGATAAGGTCCGTCCATAGTTCTGTCCCCCGTGGTGTGAGATAAACAGTATTTATGGCATTGACAATTGGGAAACTTTGTAGTTGACTTAAAACCATGCTGGTGTTACAGGGTCTCCCTTTCACTGGTCTGTATTGACGAAATTCCACTTCCGGGAATGTTCAGGTGCTGCTGGAAGTTCCGCCGAAACGTCCCTAATTTTGGACAGATGTCCATCACCTTCCACTTTCTTTGTGTTGGTGTTCTAAACTCTGGTGGATTTCTGAGGACTATGGTTAACTGCTCCTCAGATCTCTGTAGGGTAAATTCAGACAGCTAGCTAGACTATCTGTCCAATCAGAGTTTGTGGAGGAAGGTCTGGCAAAGTGAGACTAGCGTTGGACAACCTAGCAACCTTTTCTGGTGACTTTCCTTTTTACAATTAATATTAGCAAATGATGAAGGCACTTGCAAATGACAAGGTAGTACATGCATACATACATACATAATTAAAGCTTTGGTATAGGCAGTTTATTTTTGGCGTTTTTAGGCTGACATTCCATAATAATCTTACTTGATATTGTAATTTAATTGGACTGAAAAATAACTTGACTTCTGCAACTCCACTTGGCTCTCTTTTTAGGCTTCAGAAAATGGAGCCGTCACGGAAGACTTCAATCACAGGTCATTCCAGAGAGAGCGAGCGTTGCCATTGGCTGCTCTGCGCATACATTGCCTGAGCAACAGAGAGGATAGAGCTGCTTTAAATTATGTTTTTTTTTTTTTTCGCATTGTAGCCTAATGCATCTTTAAGATGTTATTATTACTTTATACTTTTTTATTATTAAGATACACTGACAACGAGGAATATCTTGGGTAGTGCACTGTAAATCCACCAAAACAAGTTCCTTCCCGAGGCTGTTTTGCAGAGGCACCGTTGCTCCATCCAGTGCTTAGCACCACCCAAGACAATTATGATTGGTTTAAAGAATGCTGTGAGATATGTGAGACCTTTGCATTGTCAGACCCTTCTGTCCTGATGTTTTGGCTCCATACTAAAGCTCTGTCTCTTAGAGACCTCCATGGTGGCCCTGCCTTCACCTTTCCAGTCTCTGGGACTTCTTTGTAGTTTGGTTTTACTTGTCAGATTTCGAGTAATCTAAAAGATTGTGATCATTCTCTGTACACAATAAATTGTTGTTGCTTCATTGCAGTATAGGTACACATCAACATCTTATTTCACAACCCAGATGAACCTCAGTGAAATGTCTAATAAATGAATCTGATGTTCCCCTGGCAGTAATATTTTATTTATAATAATTCTGAATATTGTAAAGATGATACAATCCTGAAAAAAGAAAGGGATTTGGATATGAAGATTCATAACAACAGCTTTATTGAGTAAAGTAAGCCCTCTAACAGAATAGGGGCTGTAATTTATCTGCACGCTAACGTTCTGTTTCGGGCCTGTTGGAGCTGCACTGTATCAGCTTGTGTGTACTATTTCAGCTGTAGTAGAATGTGAAAAAGGTGACGTCTGTTGCATTTTGTAAGTTGTCTTTTGCTAAATAATGTGGAAGGCTTAATATGGAAGCAAAGGATGTTCTTGGAAATATGGAGTTAGTGCACTTCTACAAACACAAGTTGTAGGAGTGACGGCATTTCTGTAAACAGAGCTAACATCTTCCAGACCGCCTAAGACATTGCCGTCCTAAGTAGCGCTCCTGTAGTCTCGCATTGCCAGACCTTCCTCCACAGAGCTTTGGAGCAAGTTCTAGCCCTTTCACAAAGCATTCTGGGATGGTAGAAAAACATGCTCTGGTTTATTGGCATTTCTTTAAACCAATCACAATCGTCTCAGGCAGAGCTAAGCGCCAGTCGGAGCCACAGTGCCTTTGCCAAATAGCCTCGGGAAGGAACTTGTTTTGGTGGAACATGTACGTTCAAAATTTGCTTTAGTGGCATCAGAAAACTCAGATTGGACAGATAGTCTAGCTAGCCTTCTGGATTTACCCTGCAGAAATCTGAGGAGCTGTTAACCATAGTCCTCAGAAATCCAGTTTAGAACATGAAGAAAGAGGAAGGTGAGGGACATCCGGACAAAATGAGTGACATCCGGTGGAATTTCCAGCAACACCAGAGCAATCCCGGAAATAAAACATAATTTATATAGACTATTACTCCTGTAGACTTAAGCGTACAGTGTTAGAACAGTGAAGTACTAAACAATGGTAGATTCAAATTTGTTGTTCATGTTCACAATTATCTAGACTGTGTTAAAAAAAAAAAATTTATATATATATATATATATAAATTATAAAATATAATAATTATATAAAATATTGTATTTTCAAAAATGCTACTCTGACTTGGTAACTTTTGAATGGAAACTAAGAAAAAAGAACAAGCCCCCTGCCATATGCCCGGTGGTGGAAGCAGTCTGCCGGGTGCTGAGCTCACTACAACACATCAACATCTGCTTCACAGCAGTCACGCTCACACGCTGGGATATCCAAACAGCCCCACTTCATTTATAAAAGCTCAATTTATATAAAAATGTCTTCTGGACATCTATCAAGAGGTTCAGACAGGGTATGCTGGCTGTGTGTCGATACATAAACATGGTGAGGATGCATTTTGTTCCAAAGCACTGACTTTGGAGGCTTTGTAGAACACAAAATGATGGCCTTTCTGACTTGCTGTAGTTCTTATAATTAAATACTCCACTCATCTCTCTTTATGGTATCACTTTGGGCTTGAAAGGTCGTTTTATCCTTTATCCTGTTGCATTTGATTCCAAAGCTAAAATGCTTTCACGGCAAAATTATGTGAAGTGACATTTCAGAAACCTTGCAAATCGTCCAATAATCCACTTCTCTGCTGTGCATACACACTTTGAGTAGATATCTCAGTATGAACTAGATGTACAAGTCATTCAACCACATCTAAAAATGAATGGCCACACTCAAAGTGTTTGAAGTCTGCTGTCATAGCATCCAGTGGTGGAATGTAACTAAGTACATTTACTCCATTACTGTACTGTACACATTTGAGGTACTTGTACTTTATTTGAGCATTTTCTTTTCATGCCAGTTTCTACTTCTACTCTGCTACAGTTTAGTGAGAAATATCATACTTTTTACTCTTTACTGCGTCGTTTCTGCCGCCCCCCCATGAGGAATTCTAAGTAACGACAACAAAACTGTCGCCTCCTCCACATGATACAAGCCTTCCATGATCGCCACGCAGTTGCTAGTAGCCAAGGAGGATTAAAAAAACATGATAGACTTGAGTGTCAGCGCAGGAAAGTCACCGAACGCCACAGTCTTCTGAACATAGTCATACTAAGAAATACAGTGTGGTCTTAGTACTTTTACTTCAGTAAATGATCTGAATACTTATTCCACCACTGATAGCATCCTCTGGCTACCTGATCTCTCTCGAACGACTCTGTGTCTTGGTGGGTTTTTTTTTTTTTTTTTGGACAGCCTCTTCTTGGATGTATTCATGGTGCCTTTTACACGTCTAGAACTCATCGACAAAGTTACAAAACTTGGCGAACACAATCCACGCAATTCTGCTGCACAATCCAGCTGTTAAGGCTGGAAATGGATTTTTCAATCTGCATGTACTGTAGGCAAACAACTTGTGTACTCGTATGGATTTAAAGTACATTTTTCATTTTTAACCGGAGCTGATCAGACAATCCGCTTGCTTGATGCAGGTTTTTACAACCTACTGTTAAGACTTAGAAGGTGTGTGTGTTGGCTCCTGTGTGACCCTCTGCACCCTACAATTAGCCATAACACCCTTCCTTGATTAAACCCCATTGATACTTTGAGTTTTTTGTGTATCTTCACAGAAACATAGCTCCAGCCTTGAAGGGAAACTTTTTATATTTATTTATTTAAAGGTTTATATTTTTTGACCAACTTTGTATAACAATAATTTGGGTTAGTGTCTGTAAATGAACTATGGTAAACCTCAACTTCCCTTCTATGAAACCAGCACCCAGAACTCAAAATGTGTAATCCTGTGGCTTTTTGCTGGCTCAAGGGCTGTTGCTAAGACTGTACTGTACTGCCTCATCTTTTTACTTTGCGTTAGATGTGTACAAAAGCCTTAGACGAGCGTTTGCGTATTTTTTAATGAATGTGTAAAATGATTTGGATGAACTTCAAAGTCAATCACAGAAATGCCCTCAGGTTGTAGCACAGAACATCCAGACAGAAAATATGTTGATTTTCCCTCAGGGGGATGCTTGTGTGGTTTGGTTCCTGAGGAATGCAGGGAGAGGATGAGCATGGCCTCCCTCTGGTGACGTTGAATCAAACTTCAGCATTTTTGTCTGAATGTTTCACATTGTCTTTCTCACTGAGATGTATACAGTGGACATATTTGTGAGGCAGAAATGAAGTGTGAGTAATAAATGAGGTCTGGCTTGACCTTTTTCTAAGGAATTAATTTGTTTATTACTCACAGACACTTAAAGTATGTGTGTGTGTGTGTGTGTGTGTGTGTGTGTGTGTGTGGTTGCTGTTAGAGTGTTACCAAGCGATGTAATCATGTACAAACATTCCTGTGTGATGTAAGGATGGTTTAAGATCCCTTACGACCTGATTTGTAAAAGAAGAACTTAATCCTATTACCGGCCATGGTGGCAAACACCAGTGAGTGAAGTTATGAATAAAGATTAGATATTTGGCAGCCGTCGAGACTTTCACAAACGGTCTGTTGGTAGGTTGGGATTGGCAGAAAATCAAAGGGCTAGGCAGCTGCTGAAGTTGTGTTTTATCTCTGCTGTAAGAGGTAGCCTGGCTGTGTGGCGCAAGCGGTGTTTTTGTTGCTCTTCAGCAGTGTTTTCCTTCAGTTTTGGGAAGACTTAGGTGCGTGTATTTGGTGGGGGGTTTAGGCATCGCTTCTCAACAAAGTATTACGTTTTTCAATTTTAAAAGAAATGCAATTTCCCCATACATTTTATTATACTTTGTGAGTTTTTTGTCTCTTTGTAATCGTGTTGTGTATCTTTTGGGTAATTAATCTTTTCTTTGGGCTTGTTTAGCATCTCTTTGTAGTCTCTTTTTCACATCATTTAGGAACGTTAGTATCACCATATCTGTGTTTAAAACACTGAGAAAGCTAGAGCAGATCATAAATAAATAACACTCAAAACAATTAAAGACAGAACTTTCTAAAGAAGTCCAACTACATTTATTTGATCTGAGAAAAGTCTTTTTGTTACATCCATTCGGCTTAGGTGGTTCCCAGAAGGCCCCGGGTGCTGCACCTAAACCTTAAAATGATGGGGAAAACCTAAGAATACAGACTGAATCACTGTCATGTTGTGCTAACACAAAATGCTAGCATCATTGATGAACCAAATCTAGTGTTAGGAACAGCGACATGTCACCGCTGGTTGGACTGACTGCTTGTTTGGGTGGTATCATGTTCTTCAGTCTGTGGCTTAACAGGTGAATTAGCTCTCCAAATTGACGTTAGTCAAAGTGTTGACATATGAAAGCATCAAACATGCATTTTTGATGGAGATGAGAGTTTGTCCAAGAGGTTTCTACCCGGAAGTTGTAAAAAAACATTGTGATTGGGTTTTATGCCAGACTTAAGAAAGTAAGTGCTTGAGTCCTGCAGATATTCTTGATGTAACTGGCGGATTGGAAAGCATTTCAAATGTTTTTTTGCTTCATATCAGTAGTTGTCAGGACCAGGATTGGCTTTGTCGATGCCAATCTTGGAAAAGCAGAAAAACAAATTAAGTCAAACTAAGTTAGCCCAACTAAATGCAATAATCAAAACTGGCCAATGCAACCCCCTTAAAACCTATTGTGAATTCCTTTACATAAATAAAGACATTTGCACCATAACTCGATGCAGAAAAGTCACAATTTGTTTTCAATTTTGCTCAAAAGTACAGATCTCAACCCCCAAAGTTACACTCTTGAATCATACACTTTAATATTGGGAGGTACAATGAACATTCAAAGGGATACAAGTGGGACTGTTAATATTTTTCAATTATAGATTAAATAGATTACATAACAGGCATTACTACAGGAAATAAGTCAGTTGAAGCTACACTTTTCTACACCTTTCCCATCTGTGTCCTCAGTTGGGTCTGTTCTAAGATTTTAGTAGCTGGTGTAGTCTTGGCATTAGTGTTTCACTGAAGGCTATCATTTATACACACACACACACACACACACACACACACACACACACAGTCAGTGTTGTGTAATCTAATCCAGAAGCAATTTTTGGAAACATGAAGTTATAAAAATAGAGAGCACACCAGAACAAACTTCAATGTCTTGTTTTGCTGTTTACATCCTGGAAGACTTTGTCTTAGTCTTTGTGTCTACCACGGATGTACTGGGACCAAAATCCGACCCGGGACTTTGGGATGGAGTAGCCTTTTATGAGAGCGTGTGAAGAGTGCACATAGAACAATTTTTGGAAGTCATTTCATATAATACTACATAAGGTAATACAGATGTAAAACAATAAAAATGAATCCAGCCTTTGTGGTATGGAGAGAATCTGATGTTATTAAAGACCTTCAACTCAGGATGTTTTGCACACATGCCTCCTCAGATTGCTGACTAAGAGCTACTGTACATATGCAGGGTAAATAAAGTACTATAAATGACATCAGTAACTTATATAATTACCAATAACTAACCATTGAAAAGTGATAAAGATGTCTAATTCAGCAGGCCAGTACCTGTGATGCAATAGTGGAGGTTCTCTTAATTTCTGTTTTATATGATGTAGTTTGTGTAGACGGTGATGATGGTGGTGGTGATGATGATAATGATGATGATGATGATGGTGGTGGTGATGATGATGATGATGTCTATGCCGTGGATGTGGACAATTTGTGTTATGATGGACGAGATGTTGATCATGTATTCAACATGTCTGGTTACTTTGCACTTTATTATGGATATTTGTAGCTTTGTCCTTATTCTGCCGCTGTTTTTTTAGATGTTATTAATACTGTGCTTTGTACACTTGGAAATGTCAAAGTCGGTCACCAGTGACTATTGTTGATCTTCTAGCCCCCCATCTCCTTCTGAATTATATGTTGTTTTTCATGTATTGCACTTTTTGTCTTGTACCAAAATAAAGTTGAAAGTTGAAGTTACACAGCACTACCTTTGACTGTATCTTTGCTGGGTCCTGCTCCATATTCTTCCTGCCTGTCTTAACTATTCCTTATTAAAGCCGCTTTGACCTAATGCATACACATTATTGCCCAACATGGCCGATAGTGCACCTGTCATGTCTCTGCTGCTGGGTCAATGTCCTGCCTCATCAGTGCTCTCACAGTGGTATTTACCTTGGCCTTTTTACCTTTTCAGAAAGAAGATAATGACATCTCCTGAAGACTCTATCATGTTTTTTTAATCCTCCGTGTCCTCCTTGGTTACAAGTAACTGTGCGGCCCTAATTGCCAATGCTACTATTGCTGGGCTCCTCTTCTCTTTATACAGGACCAACTGAAACATAAAAAGTTTCACTTCCTGTGGTTTCTCCCAGGCAAGCCTTACTGACGGCCAAATGTACCAAACATAGCAAATGGAAACACTTTTATTAACTTACTATGAGCTAACTAATGCTGTGTCATATTTTAGTGGCTGCATTGGTCTATCATTGCATGTCATTGGGAGCTAATTAAAGTCTATAGAGGCTGATCACAAAGACCAAACTACTGTTTTTTTCCTAGTGGAACTCATCAATAGGATTGGGAATAGCATTGATTTTACCAATTCTGATTCCAATTCTAATTCTTCCCTTTGATTCAGGTTTTTATCGATTCCGATTCTTTGAGGGGTGGGGTTGAAACGGGTCACATGCTTATTTCACAGATAAGAGTGGTGACTAATACAGTTTTGCCGGGCTTTTTCAACCACATTTCAGAGCGCTGCATACTGTGCTCCATGGCTGCAACACAACAAGCACCTGGCAGCTAAGGAAACCAAAACATCAAATTCAACACGCATTTTGAATTTGGAACAGATGATCGGATTCAAATTTTTCAAATATTATTTTGGAAACTATAAGTTGGAATCACTTTACAATGCCCAATCTTACTCATCAAGTCTGACATTTCTAAGTTAACAACCAGGAAGTTGTCCACCTAACAACAGATATTGGCACATTGAGACAAGCTTACAGTACATGCTGTGATGTGTCACTTTGGGCACTCTTTGGCCACCTGGTCCAATGATATCTCCACATCTTTTCAAGTTAAAACGCATCATGAATGGATTGTGGGGTGTTGACAACCACAAATATTACTTAAGTTGTGTCAGATTTTGGCAAAAGAAGACTTTTCCTCAGCTGCATTTGGACAAGACTTTGGACTGGGATAATCATCCATCCAATATGTTTTTGACTTTGGGCACTTTCGCACCTATAGTTCGGTAGACTCGCTGTAATTCGAGGGTGAAGTTGCAATTTTTCAAATGCTTCGGTTTGCGTTCACGTTGCACCTTGTCAAGCGCACCAAACATCAAAACAGTCGCTGGTCTATTGGACAGAATATCCGAGTGGAACTCGCTGACACTTCTGGTCTCAGAAATCACGGAGCGACATAACATCTTGGGTTTTCTGGTTGTGCTTTAGTGTTTCTGATATTTTAGAAGAAGGCAAACAATCAGCTATCAGACAGCGAGAGAAGGAGAGAGATGATGATGTCACACAGATTACCAGCAATGTGTGGTCAGAACAGCTTATTGAGCTGAAAGTTATCATCCCTTTTGTCAGGGGTTCTCAAATGTATCACTGAAAGGTCCATATCTGAATTTTTTCAGGTCAGGGGTCCGGCACTATTGGCATAAAAAAGCAGTTAATAAATGTACTAATAAATTTTAGGCAACACACAAGTTCTCTGTTCTTCTGGTCAACCTTTGGACTGACACCACTACCTGGAACTCAGTACCAGTATCTTTTTTTCAGTAGCTTACTTTCTCTCTAATAAAAAAATCAATTTTAATTGTAAAAATTTGTCCAAACCTATTTATCTGTTCAGGGAGGGAGATCAACTATGGTCTGTTACACCCCAATTGTATATTCAACTTTTCTTACAATGTACTGATCAGTATGAAATGTATTTATAAATTAAAAGAACTCATAACAAGAGGTTTATGGGCTGATGATGTGGACCTCGGTCTGGACTTTGAGAAGCCCTGCCTTATGTCATATATAAGTCCTTAAATTGTGTGCAAGGTTGAAATTGCAGGTTATTAAATTCAATTCAATTCAATTTTATTTATAGTATCAATTCATAACAAGTGTTATCTCAAGACACTTTACAGATAGAGCAGGTCTAGACCACACTCCATAATTTACAAGGACCCAACAGTTCTAGTAGTTACCTCCAGAGCAAGCAACAGTGCGACAGTGGCGAGGAAAAACTTCCTTTTAGGCAGAAACCTCGGACAGACCCAGGCCCAGACCCAGACCCAGGCTCTTGGTAGGCGGTGTCTGACGACCGGTTGGGGTTAGAATGAAGAGTGGCAATAACAGTCACAAAAAATAAATGCTTTGACCTTTGGTTAACTTCCTGTATTTGGGTCGGATTTCTGTTGTCTGCCGAACTCTAGTTCACTTGGAAGACACCTGACTACCTTGAAATGGGATAGCGGTTATGTTTACTTACTTTTTGTCTTGTCCAATAATTGGAAAACACATTCATTTTTTGTAATTATTAATTACCCTTTTTTCTGATTTCTATTTTAAAATCACGTAGTACCCAACCTCAGTATGGTAGCCAAGTGATTGCTCTATGAATGTAAAAGTCCTCATGTTGATGATCTCACTCAAATCTTCAGATACACCTTCTGTAATGTGAGGCAGCATGGTATGGACGGGAAATTGAGTGAGACAGAGTGTTGACATGCAGACATCGGGGAGGGAATCATTTTATATATTTTATAGGACCGGAGAGATTGAGAAATATGTCACGCTAACAGATTTTCCAAGTAAAAAGAAAAATTACCAGATAACAAAAACACTGCTCTGAGGGTATCCGGACAATATTTGTCATTGATTGAGCCGTCAATTGATTTCCAATAATAAATATACAGACATTTACACAACGGAAGCATATTGGTACACTCCCATGTTGATAAGAGTAATTCAGTACTTAATACTTTAATACTTTATTATTATTTATTATTCATTTGTTTTCCCATTGACAGACCTAGTATACGTCAAAATGAAATGCTGTGGAAGTGAAGTGTGTCATCCTGTCTGAGTGAACTGAATTTGCTCTCAGTGCCAATGGCACTGTGGTAAACAGAGCATGAATCATAAGTGTTCTCTTTTGATTTCTAAAGATTTAACAAAAGCTAATGGTACCTTGGTATTGTGGCGACGGAAAGCCGGAATTCCTCCCGCCTCGAGGAAACATTCCACATGGCATTTCAAAAGAACAGTTAATTAGACTACTGAATGGAGAGTGCTTTTCTTGATTATTGTTATTATTGTTTATACATATGTTTTTTTTTCAGATGGTAAAACGTGGTGGAGGCAAGAGGCGTCGACACCCCAGCATCACCTGAAGAACTGGAAGGTGAGCATGTTCCCAGATCAGTTTGTCTCACAGCAAAGCAGTCTGTTGTTCTGTCAGCTGGCCCGAGATGCCCTGGTCAGTAAAAAGACTGATGCCAACCCCAGTAAACACTAGTGTCAAACTCAAGGCCCGCGGGCCAAATCCGGCCCCTGGCAGATGTTGTTCCAGCCCGCTTATCAATTTCGGTTCTTAATCAATTTCGACTCACTTAGTTTTTGTCACCTTTTCAGCATTCTGTTAAGTTTTGTCACTTCTGTCAACACTTTTGGTTGTTTTTTTCTACGTTTTTCCCACTGTCTTTGTCTTTGTAGCTTTTTCCGTGCGTTTGTCACTTTTTTCTACGATGGCTTACCCCTAATATCTACCAGGCACATGTGCGTTGCATTTTGGGCGCGTAGTGTGCCCCGTGAGTAATCACGGCCATTCAATCGTATATGTAATATTGTATAGGCAAAAAAGAGAAGGCATGGAATTTGATGTGCTTAGAGTAGAAGGCAGATGCTAGTTTAATAAGCATGTGATTATTCTGTAAAATTCTTGTAGAGACAATATAATCTACCAGTCGAGCAGGCAAGACGCTCTGCTTCTGAGACGCTTCCAGTGTGGTTAGGCACATGGCGGAGGACGAAACAAAGGACGGCAGCATAGTGGAGAATCGGAGTAAGGGACTTTTTTTCAGGGTTTTTATGTCAACCAAACTGTATTTGAGAAGACTTTATAAGACATGCAATAATACAGTCAAAGATATTTTACTTTTTAGATTAAATAAAAGCATGTCAATAAACTCTACATGTCTGGTCCTTGATGCAACTCTCATTTTCCGCTGTGTCCCTTAGGGAAGTTGAGTTTGACATCCGTGCACTAGGGGTTTCAGGCGCTGTAAGACGATCCAACAAGCTGTTCCTGTATGTTTTTAATTATATGTATATTTATATGGACAGCCCTTTGTCCAAAACAAATCTCCCCTGGGACAAATAAATCTTGAAGCTGTTCGCTTGACGCATACTGAAGTTGTAATCCTTGTTCTCATGAATGAAAGACATATCTAATGCATGAGAATCAAAAAAAAAAGAAGGCCAGTAGGATTTGCTGGCAGACTCTCGGCATATATGTTTCACTATCAGCCAGTTTCCACTACATTGCCCATTTGATCTGGGTCTTTGTAACTTCCTGCCACACTGCAGAGAAACTCATTTCATAAGTGATGTTAAAATATTAACCCTACCTGCACAATGGGAAGGTATCACGTGTATATTAAGTAATTAAAGAGGTGCAGGTGTTGGCTGCAGGTATCCCACTAGGCCGTAAGGACAGGGCCTCTACAGGCTACTGGCCAGACACAGGGATCACAGACACCATTTTCATGTCGAAGAGCTGATGGAACAGGATGGATCAGCTTTCAGTTTCCACAATGTATGTAACACTGTATATCACTGTATAAGTCCGGCATTGAAAATGAAATGTAGCGAAGTAGAAAGTGGCATGAAAAAAAAGACTCAAGTAAAGTACCTCAACATTTATACTTAACTACAGTACTGGAGTAAATGTATTTAGTTACATTCCACCATTGGCTCTAGGGATGACACAATCACTTTGGTCCGGACTGGAATATCTCGACAACTATTGAATAAATTGCCATGGAATTTGGTTTAGACTAGAGATGTTCCGATATTGGTATTAGCCTCCGATACTGCATAAAATGCAGCGATCATTCATGCATCAACCCTTCTAATACTATAATATATTTTTTCTAATGGGTACTTTTACTTTTGGTACTCTGTACCAAGTATACTTGGGTGCTATATACTTTAATGAAAAGTCAATTTGAATGATTTAACTCGTTACAGAGGATTGCTATACTGGTTATGCTACCTTGTATTCCAACACTGTTTTTTTTTTGCCAAAAGAAAGTCAAAAGAGTTCCACAATGACAGCTCACTTTTTGAACGGCTCTGGTTCCGGAAGTGTTTTTTTTCCATTTAATATTTTACATTTGAGTAAATTCTTGTAAAAAAGTTTTAAGCCTGGAACCAAGCCAACTAGCTACAAGATGAATCGCGACCATAAAACACTTGATCTGCAAAAGAACATCTGTCTAACAAATTGGGAAACCTGTGTCTGTGGTCTGTCTTTGAACTATCTCATCAACCGTTCATCCAATATACTTCACACTTGGTGTCCTGGGTGCACGTTGAACTTGGGTTTTCAAAATTGGAGCAGTCTGGACACGTTGGACATTAAAGTGTGAATAAAACTAAAAGACCATGGAAAAAAGGTTGAGGGGAAAAAAGCGCTGCCATAATGCTGGCTCCTCTGTGTCTACCCTTCACAATTAATGTCCAGCTTAAATTCACTCAGCATTTCGTTAAGAGGAAACTCAACAAAAAAATGATTCATACCCTTCACAATAAAAGCCCATTTTAAATTCACTTGGATCATTTCGCTTAGAGGAAACTCAGTCAAAAGGCTATTTTTTGGCACTACATTGTATTAAGTTGCTGTGAGCTGTGAATTCACCACTTCTCACTTAGACTCACCCTGGGTCTGGTTGTCCATGTGTACTGCTAACTTAGAACACTGGTAACATTACTGGCCAAATACCCCTGGGAATCAAATCCATACTTCAACGTTAACCGTCAAGCCATTAAGTCATTAAACGCTTACTGTGGCGATATCATCATGCAATATCGTTGAGGAAAGCGATGGAACGCCAACATGTACAGTATTTAAACAAAAACTCTCTTTGTATGCTTTGCCTTTCACCTTTTTTGTGGGTAGCTGGGTACTTCTCCTTGACAGCGTGTACAAAACGTGTTTTACTTAAAACAAGGTTGATTTCATACAGACTTGTGGCTTGGACTTAGATTATGGCAAATAATCCTTATAGAGAAAATGAATGGGGGTTTTACTTCCAGAACCACACTGTTGAGTAATAATGGAATAGACTATAGATATTGGAATAGACCATGCATGGTAGTTATGCTTCTGGTGTCTGCAGCAATGGATAGTGTTTTTAATCTCCCACCCTTAAAAACAAGAAGCCTTTATTGTCATTATGTTACAGTTAATACAACAAAATTACAAGTTCCAAAGCTCAAAATAAAACTATATTGCACACATCCACATATAACATGAGACAAACATTCATTCAACATTCATCATAAAACAAATAAGGGCAAGTAGTTGCGAAAATAAATATATTGCACAGTTATAAATAAAAAATAATAATATAATATACTATAATATTGTAAAATAACCCCTCTGGGTTTGAACTCTAAATATTGCACAGATCAATAAAATTGTGTGGAAAACCACTCATAAGAAATGGGAATATGGGTGCAGAGACATTATGAGCGTATATTTAGAGTCTGGATGGCTTTTAAGAAAGAGTTTTTACTCTGTTAGTACTCTAGTGAGGAACATTAAACTCTGACTGCATGTGTCTTTGTGATTGTAAACTCTCTGATGATGCTTTTATGATAAAATGCAGTGAATCTTCCAGCTTCCCTTACCAACCAGCCAGCCAGCCGGTGGACAAAGTAACCAATTATGTCTTCCTTGATATTATCAGGTGATGCTGTGGGTGGTGGCATCTTTGCTGACACTAGTGGAAGATGTGTTTTCTGAGGAAGACAGTAAAGAGGCTCAGTCAGACTTCCATCGTGTCCTCAGGCAGCCCTCCTTGTCTCCTGCTGAGGATCTGACTCAGCACAGCACGGTCCACGTACCCTGGCCTAAAGCCCTTGGCAAGTATTTAATTTTCTTACTTCACCAGCAATGAATGTATCAGCGTATCTGCAGTCTATTTGATGTTGTTTTACTTTATTTTCTGGTTATTTCTGGCATTTGAAGAATTCTTTTTTTTTTTATAAAAGAACGTTGAGAAAAGTGACAGAAATGTCGGAAAAAACAAGAAAAATGTCACAAAAAGCGTAAAAAAAAATCAACCAAAACATCGTAAAAAATGACACATCAGGGAAAGCAGTAAAAGTGTCTTTAGGTTTTAATTTTAAATTTTGACCCGGAAAAACTAAGGTCGACGGGAAGACAACACAAGGGTTAATCGTGATTAATTGCCAAATTTCTATAGTTAATCATGATTAATTGCATGTTTTATCACATGATTATAATTCCATTATTTTGCATTTAAGAACTGTTTTTAAGTAGCCTACATATTAACAATGGAAAGCAATTCTTACCAGTGTATCTTAATTGGAAATCAAATGAATGCAAAGAAAGAAACTTAACTTTAAGATTTGTTTGTTATGTATTTATTTACTGTAAACAAAAGAAAAAATGTGTGCATCTGTCATTATTGCACAATTCCTTCAAGTACCTAACAAAAAAACTTAAAATCTCTATCCTTACACCACAGTAATTAACTAAGATGTTATACTAACACTTTGCTTTTACAAACAAAATGGTCCCAAAACCTGAGCCCGCTAGCATCAACCTGAATCACGTTAACTGTACTATGCTTAGCTTGTAGCTGGTAGCTCAAGCTTGACTTACTTTGGTGATATTTTAATTTGTCTTTACACAATGTGCATATGGCTTTTAACTTGTCTACTGAGCTGTCCGGGAGTTTTGGAAAATAAAATGCACTATTCAGAATTGTGTTGCAGCTGTCTTTGAAGGATGTGTTACGAGCGGTTACGAGGAAGTATCATAGTATTGCAGCTTGATGATAAGTATAGGTGTGGCAAAGGGTCAAAATAGTAGCCTACCCCCAAGAGGCTTTAGATGTCTGTGGGAACGGCAGGAAGCGGCAGGAAGCCGAGTGAAGCGTAAAATAAATTAATAAATGGCAACATGCAATTAATACGATTTAAAAAAATATATAACGTGTGATGCCCGGCCCCTTAAGCGCATTAACGTAAATTTCTTTTACCGCCACACATTTGTTTTGACATTCTATGGTAGACTAAAGTTATCTGCATGTTTTGTCGATGTGAACAGCGTTACCACCGGAGTCCGCCCAGTCGCAAATACCACTTGAGAAACAAAACCTTGAAAAGTATCCCTTATAAAGTATATTTAGTACAGATAAAAAAGAAAATGTGTGATCAAACACTATTGAAATCATGCAATTAACTTTTTTAATCAATTTACAGCCCTAATATATAAATTATATATATATTAGGGCTATATATATATATATATATATATATATATATATATATATATATATATATATATATGTGTGTGTGTGCATCTACTACATATACTGTATGTATTTATATATGTACTTTTTCTAAATACACTATAAAATGTGATATTAATAAACCACTCCTTAAGAACAGTAATAAAAGTGTAATATTATTTAGAATGCTGGGAAACTTTATAAGACATGTCTAGTGGGAACACATAACTATTGTCTTCTCCTTGTGCGTGGGGGCCGTGTTACATCAGCTGCCTGCAGGCATACACTGCTCGGCTTTTACAACCTTGTGAAGGGCTCTCTCTTTATTTCCATCCTTCATTGTAACATTTGTCATTTTTCTGTATGCAGATAAGAGGCTGAAAACAAAGCTTCATAAATCGGAGATGGAGGCCATAAAATAGCAGCGTGTCACTCCTGAATTACTTATGTAGCCTCTGGAAATGTGCCTGGTAGTTTTCAACACTGAGTATGGCCCTGGTCAGCTGAGCAAGGGCCCCCGTGTACAACAGGCTAAAAATAATCAATGCAAGCTGCAGGTTTCTGTTGCTTTTCATAGCTAGTGGAGAAATAAGATGAATGAACCTGAATTGTATGTTTTTATTCTACCAGTCAGTTTGGTAAATAGCTAAACTAGAAATATTTAATAATGCGTACAGTAAAAAAAAAACGTTTTAAAGTGAGCAAACCCCTGACACTCCAACTTTGACTGAATTGTAATTGGATAAGATTTTATTTATATATTTTATATAATATTACATACATCTTTTTTTGGGGGGGGCATGTTAGGGCATTAACTTATTAATTAAGCTTAGTGTTTGGTAGATAGTCTCACAATGCCAGCTCTATCTCCACAGCGCTGTGCAGTAATGTCTGGCTTCACCACACATACATTAAGGGATAGGAGGGAGAAAATGCCACATACAATATTAAATGAAGTCAACTGTACAGTAACGTGAGCTATTTAAATTAGCTGGATACATGGTTAAAGGAGAATTCCAGTCGATCCCAACACGTAGCTCTGTTGTTTGTAAGTTTGGAGTGCTGTCAGTAGAGAGAAAAATGAAACCAATCGGTGCTATTTACACCGTGTTGTCCTCCTGCTAGAGTTTAAAACAGGCTCAAAAAGGACAAGTTTTAAATGTGTTTTTAGCCTCTAAACATGTTCAAAATGTCATTACAAGTGCCTACCCATGTGAAGTGATTCCCTCCGAGGGAACACAGTGAATCTGACTGCTGTAGATGTGACAGAAAGGCATTACAGTTGTGTTAATTCATCTCCATCCTCTGTTTACTTCCTGTTTTCTGGTGAAGTCTACACTAGTCAATTGTCGAACTCCTACAATCCAATATTCCAAAATGTATTTTTTCCTCAAAAAAAGGATTTGCTGTCATTTTGTCCTTAGTAATGACTATGTAGAAACAGGCTGTAACCTGACACCACAGTGGAGCCGGGAGAGCTGCAGTTCAAGAGTTCAAGAGATATTGCGCATGCACATAGCTAACTAAGCAATAATGGGCTCTTGAACTTTTGACGTGCTGCAGCCGTCTGCCCTGCTCTCCTGGCTCCACTGTGGTGTCATGGGAAGGCACTTGTAATGACATTTTGAACATGTTTAGAGGCTAAAAACACATTTAAAACTTGCCCTGTTTAGTCCTGTAGGGTGCTAACTCTAGCAGGAAGATTACACGGTGTAGGCAGCACTGATTGATTTAATTTGAATTGCTACTGACAGCACTCCAAATTTCCAAAGAACAGAGTTACATGTTGACATCAACCGGAATTCTCCTTTAAACATCATTAGCTCTTACCAGTGTATCTCTGTGTGTACTTTGTCCACAGCAATCCTATCAATCGGTCCCAAAACATGCTAGTTAGAGAATAAACATCGTAAACATATTCTTTGTAAATCTTTCAAATCATTCACCCAACAAACCAAGCAGGCCTGCCTTGTTGCATGATTCAAATTTTTCAGCGTGTAGCTTGCAAGCTCAAAGGTGGTTGTTATTATTTCCTAATGAGAAGGGAGTTTAAGAACAAGAACATACAGAGAGCAGACATCTTGCACAGGAGCCACGTGCCAGATTTCACGTTTTATCCCCAAAAATGTACTTCTATTGATCCATACTAAAAAAGATAATAATACATTACCTGCCCAAAAATCAAACAGAATTAATAATAATGCCTACTACAAGTCTACTTGTAGACCAAAAAAATCGAAATTAAAGTTCACTCCTGGATGAGACAGTCAAAGTATATTTGGTATATATTATTATATTTCTTTTTACTTATTAGTTTATTTATCAGGTACTATGCAGTGTATTACATACATAATTATCACAATAAAAGCCATAACAAAATGTGTAGATGTGTTGCATAAAAACATTCAAGCCAATAGGCTAATGTGCAAACCCAGTCCCCTGATCAGGCCTTTCTAAAAACAGGGACAACAGAGTGTATGTGCATGAATGTGTGTACTGCACCTGCTCTTGCATTTATGAACCTTTCTCAGTGGCTACATATTTGGTTATCTTTCAGCCAGTGTTTTTGCGTACAGTAAGATTTGTCAGTCTGTTTCCTTTTTGTGGTGCTGTCGAGCATTCCTAAGTTGTGTTTCTCCTCCTAAAGCTATATTTATGAAAGTGAAGGAAAGCCTCAAACTGACAAGCATCACACTCTTGTGACTCATTCAAAACAATTATAAGGTTCAGTAAAGCCAGACATGATTGCCTGAACGTTGCCCAATCCAATTGTAACATGGAATAGTTGTATAATTACATGAAATAATGCAAACCCATGTGGCATGTTTTAACATGGCTGAATGTCTTTCTGAGAAGTCCTCCGCTCTTCGCCTGGGGAATATTTCTATGCACTTTTCTGGTCTTACTTTCCCCTTGTGATTAGAACCTGTGAAGTGTTCTTTACGTAAATATGGAGGCATGAACTGACAAGCGCCCTTGCTTCTATGAATCAATCAATCTTTTCTGCATCAAGTTGCAAAATGTCTTTAATTATGTAAAGAAGAATATTATTCACCTGTGTTGTTCAAAACATCACACGTGTTTCAGGATATTTTAAACATTATGATTTGTCATTCAACATTTTGATAACATATTTGGGGGGGTTCTCTGGCCAGTTTTGATATTTGGGGGCTATAACCCCCCATAAATTATGCCTATAGGTGTCACTCACAGGGAGTAAATAAAATAAAATGAAGACAGACTTGTTTAACACAAGAGACACTAAAAAGTGTGTGGATCAGAGAAAATAATAGGAACTTAATTAGTGAGCAGAAGGGAACATCATGAAAAAATGAGACAAAAATTGTTATTCATTTTCTTCTACAGTACAGTTTGATGTTTTTTTTTTTTAATGTTCCTGGCAACCAAGAAAACATCTCTAGCTCCTGTTGGAGTTTAGCCAGCAGCTCCACTTATTGGTAACGACCCCGCATAGTGACAGTACAGTACAGCTGATAACCAGAGGAGTTTCACTCTCAGTTTCAACGCCCATGTCTGCTTTTAATTTAGTTGCACATGCTCTCTCCTCTCATAAATGTCTGTGACAGCGAATGTGAAATTAGATTAAATTGAGCATTATATTGAATTAAAATGGAACTTAATTTAAGTGAAATAACATTTTTAAATTACACAAAAACTATTGCATTGGATTTTTTTGCAAATAAATGCATTAGTTAAATCAAGTCAACTTTATTGTCAACTCTGCAATATGTGCCATACAAAGCCATTGTAAATAAGTTTCTCTCTGAACCACACTGTTGTGGTTTGGGGTTTTGTTTGGGTTTATTTTTCCCTTTCTTTGGCCTTCTTGTGCTTTTGTCTTAGTTTTGTTCTACTACCTGTTTTATTTTGATAGTGTAGTTTCCTGTCTTGTCTTGTCGTGTCTAGCTTTGCTTTGTTTGTCTGATTGTCCTGCCCAGCCCTAATGTGATTCACCTGATGTCTTACCTGTTCCCCGTTACCTCATTACCTCATGTATTTAACCCCTGTGTTCCTTTTGTCTTGTGCTTGATCATTTTGTCTTGTTTCTGCATGATATCCAGTTTGTGCCGTGTAGTCAGTATTTCCAGTCTGCGTGATCCTGCCTGTTTCCCGGCCATCCCCCGCGAACATGTCCGTGAGTTTTCCTGTTCCCGTTTTGCCATGTGTTTGGACTCTTGCCTCTCCCCTTACCGGTTTGGGATTGTCGTTTGACTTTGCCTCTCATTGTTTCATTTCATTGAGTATCGGCTTATTCCTGCCTCCTTGTCTCTGCATTTGGGTCCTCCATCCACCCCCATCACAACACACATGGCAATAAGGAAACATATACAAATAAAGATTAAAAGGATAGGTAACATATACAATTGAAGAAGATAAGTAATTTGTACAATGCAGTAATACATTCTAAATAGTGCAAATGTAAGGCAAAACCAAACAGTGTATAAGTGAGGGGGGGGGGCTGAGGTCACCCACAATGCTGGTTGTTTTGTGGGTGAGGCAGGTTTTGTAAATGCAACATATACTGTATGAAACATATTTCATAAAATCAATTCAAAGAAATTAATTCAGCTAGAAACAGATGTGGATCTGAAGATAGTACTTTTGGTTTGAGTACATGTGTGGATGGAACGGTATTTATATTAGAACCAAGGAGGGAAAATACCTCTTTTCTAAAGTACAAGAAGAGTCCACTGGACAGCTAACTTCTCTCAAACTAAAGCACTAAAATGCTTCAAGAATAACACCAAAAACGTAGGAGCCACAGAGTTAGGACTGAATTAGTCTTGCATTGCCAGACCTTCCTCCACGGTGTTGCGGGGGAGGGTCTGGCTAGACCACAAAGCATTCTGGGATGGGAGAAAAACATGCTCTGTTTTATTGGCATTTCTTTAAACCAATCACAATCGTCTTCGGTGACGCTAAGCGCTGGACGGAGCAACGGTGGCTCTGCAAAATAGCCTCTGGACAGAACTTGTTTTGGTGGAATATGTGTAAATTCAAAAGTTGTTTTAGTCGTCAACAGAAAACTCTGATTGGACAGATAGTCTAGCTAGCTGTCTGGATTCACCCTGCAGAGATCTGAGGGGCTGTTAACCATAGTCCTCATTAATCCAACGGAGGTTAGAACGCCAACACAAAGAAAGAGGAAGGTGACGGACATCCGGCCAAAAAAGATGGTCGAAATAGACTAAGACTGAATCAACTCTCATTGTTAGGAGTTTCATCTTACTTACTAGACAGTTAGAAACTACTTTTTTACTACAATCCATACTTCCAAAGGCTCCAGTCTCCTGGTTGCTGCTGACATATAGAAATAAAAACTACCTCCTCTTTGTCTCTCTCTGATCCAACTTCCATCATGCAGTTGGACCAGCAGATTTTTTAAATGGAGTACAGTTGACATGCCAAATATGTTTACACACACCAGGAATTTGTGAGTTGAGGCGAGGGGTCGAATCAGAGCTCTTTAACATATGGCTGAGTGAAGAAAAGCGATACAAGATGTCTTTGTTACCTTTCGATACCCTGTGCTTGAGGGTTTCCATGAATATGTTATTATAATTACCGTGCAATAATAGGTTTCTTTCAATTACAGCTGCATGTTACATAGTGTTGTTCTAATTTCATTTAAGACTTTAGGCCGTTTTATGCTTCTGCGGAGGCTCCATGCCGTAGCCTATGTAAGTAACCTGGTGTTTATACGCGCTGGTGTGTCCGCTGAGCCGGCATGTGTGTGTATGGGGGAGGGGTGTGGTAGAGGTAGAGCTGGGCAATATATATTGATATTGTGATATGAGACTAGATATCGTCTTAGATTTTGGATATTGTAATATCGCAATATGGCATAAGTGGTGTTGTTTCCTTGTTTTAAAGGCTAAATTGCAGTAAAGTGTCATTTTCTGAACTTATAGTCATTATACCCATATTATTCATGATTATTTATCAAATCTCATTGTGTAAATATTTTTGTGAAAGCCAGTCAAAAATAGTCAACGCTGCAATATCATTGTGGTATCCATATCGAGGTAATTGGTCAAAAATATTAGATATTTGATTTTCTCCATCTCGCCCAGCCCTAGGCAGAGGGAGAAGTGAGAGAGGGACGGCGAGTACTGACTCTAGAGTCATAGTGAGAGAATTAAAGTGTCTCCCCTGTTCTTTCTGATTACCAACTTTCTTTCTCATATTGCTCCCCATAACCACTGAAAACTGTCTAACAGAAAGTCCTATTATTATGGACGTTATCTGACATTAAGCGTTTCTGCTTCACATTGTGACACGCTTGATTATGCAAGACTAGGAAGGGAGGGGACACATCAACTTGTCTGGCTGCCGAGTGGGGAGGGCTTAGCTAGGTGGAAAAAAGGAGAGAATATCATTGCAGTATTGAATAATTGGAGCCCAGATGCAATTTTGTAATTTTCTAAATTTCTCATCCTCTGAATAAAAACTGAAAATTTGAAAAACAGTTTAAAGATCCAGATTTTTGAATTGATCATGGTGGAATACCCCAGTCAGAGCAGGTTAATGTGGCTCGGGAAAGGAAAGTTTGGGGTCCCCTGCTGGAGCTGCTGCCCCCGTGACCCGACACAGGATAAGCGGACGTGGATGGATGGATGGATGGATGGTTGGATGGATGGATGGATGGATGGATTAAGATGGAAAAAGATGAAAAATTGGATATTTTAACCCATTTTTCTGTTTTTCCAAATGTCCGTTTGTGCTTAAAAATTGAACTGATGGACACGGACCTAAAACGGCCTTTTAAAGGTCACATTTTGAAATTTCCTGGCTTTTATCCTAACATTTTCATAATAGTTGTCCTGATCTGTTTATTACATTGTTTTTTCTTTTTTGGAAAAGTTAAAGTTGTCTTTCTATGTTTTTATGATGGTGTTCAGCGTTTCCTACAAATTAGAAAGCAATTTGTGTGCTCATTTGTACATTTGTGACGTCATTTCGCAATAATTTCCATAAAGCTTAATGGTTCTGTCAGCAAGGTAGATAGAAAGAAATAGAAATTCAAAACAGGATTTAATTTTACCTTTGTAATGTAGCATATCTTTGAAGTAAAAAATAAATTCTACAAAAGAAGGGAAAAAGATCAATAAAGAATTCTCAAAGAAGGCTGGCTTGCCCAAGGCCAGGCCAGCTCAGCGGCATCTTTCTCCTGTCGCGTCCCGCTGTCTCTCCTCCCTACACCGTCCCCCACACCCTGTCCCTTCTCCCCTTTCTACCTGCCTACGCTCATGGGGAGGGGAGGGGCTGCTCCTCTGCTCCTCACAAAACAGATTCAGAGAAAGGTGACAGTTTTGGCGGCCACAGGACAATACTGGCGATGTTTTTACAGAAAGTTGTTTTCTTTTCAACAGAAAGTTGCTTTTCTGAAGAAAAAAAGTTGCTAAGGTGGTCTGAAAAGTCGCTAAATCTAAATTGGCAACACTGTTTTCATGGAGACAGACGCTGTGTGTACAGAGTGTGTGGTGCACCGCTACAAATTAATCTATAAATTAATCTAACGAAACATTGGTGTTGCTTCCTTCTCTGTGTTTCCTTTGTCTTTGTAACTCAATGGCTGCCCCTCAATGGTCTCTCGAGTATGAATAAAGTTTGAATGAATGAACAAATGAATGAAAAAATGGGATATGAACCCCCGGACTCCTGGGTGAAAGTCCTGTATTAGGCAACAACCTGCCTCACCTTACTTCCTGCTTAGCTCCTGTCATACTTACTACAGCCACTAGAGCACCTCGCCACTGTGAATGTAGAGATGAGTCGTAATTGCTGCTTAAACAAATTAATTATGGGAGTGTTGTTTTTCGGGGGAGGACAGTCTCACATCCAACTGACCATCACCGCTAATAACTCATTGGTGTACACTAAAGATTGATCCTTCGCTGTTTAACAACCATATTTCAACAGGAATCAAGCATCACATTAATAAGGTCAATTAAGTTAAGTCAACTTTATATATACAGCACAATTAAAACAACAAAAGTTGACACAAAGTGCCAGATAGTTTGAAATCTGCCTCAATAGAAAACAGCATAGATTTAAAAAGTACATCAAACACAAAATGTAATACAAAACAACTGACACAAAGACACCAAAGTCAAGTAGAGTAGATGGAAATTAGAAGAGGGAGTTATATAGTTATATAACAATAGATTAAAAAACAAGGTAATAAAAGATCATTTAGGCGGTAAAAACAGCTAAAATCTCAAAGCAAGTGAAAATAGGTGGGTTTTTAAATAAGATTATACATTTTCAATCATGGAACGTGATGATACTGCTTTTAGATTTACATGAAAACCTGATTTGGGGAAAAGAATCTGGTCACTATCTGCCACAATGTCTTTCATACTACCACACAATTTTTCTTTTTTTTTTCTTTTGAGAACCAAATAACTGACTACCCAGGTGTCCTGTCTGTGTTTCCTTTTTTTCTTGCAGTAGAGTGGTCACTGATGCAGGAAGAGGACATCCAGCAGAGCAGATGGCGTCGCTCCCCTCGGGACCCAAACTCACCCAAAACGTCCCGGAGGAACCGCAAGAAGACCAAAAGCAGCCGCGACTGCCACCTGGAGAGGAAGGAGATGCGGGTTCGGGACCTCGGTCTCGGTTACGACTCGGACGAAATAGTCCTCTTTAAGTACTGTGTTGGGACATGCCACAGCGCCCGCAAAAACTATGACCTGGCCCTCAAAGCTCTGATGGACAACGGGAGCATCTTGGACAAGAGGGTCAGCAGTCACCCCTGCTGTCGGCCTACTCGTTACGAGACCGTGTCCTTCATGGACACCCAGACTACCTGGCGCACCATTAGGTGGCTCTCTGCGGCCAACTGCAGCTGTGTGGGCTGACTGTAAAGAAAAAAGAGTCTATCTGCATTACACAAACACAGAAAAGCTCTTGTTTGAAATAGCAGCATGCCGCGAGGCCTGGTCTCTATAGCGGGTGACTAAACCCCGGTTCATGTGGTGTGAGGCGTGGGCCGGGGTGGGATCCGCAGTGCGGTGGCCACGGCCTGCCCTACGCTGATAGCTCGGCTGTTGTTAATGGAGGTTCAGATACCTTCAGATTGAACCATACGCCACCGGCAGGCTATCTGAATGTCTGCCACCAGCCTGGTGCAGTGGAAGGTTTGATTAAATGCCACCAGCAATAAGCAGAGAGGAGGAAACCTCATTCAGCATGTTGAAGGCTTACGGCAGCCATGTTAGAGGTCTTCCAGCCCTTGGAAAAGAAACTCTGAGTAGTAGCTGATCACATTTCTAAGGCTACATTTACGTTGCTAAGTTTTGGTTTTTAAGCGTTAAGAGTTTGGAGCCGAAAGAGATCTCCGTGCAGCCAAGCGTTTTTAGCTCCAGTAGAAGAACTAATCTCCGTTTAGACCCAAACCCAGTTCAGACCAAAGATTTGTGACAAGACAAGTTTAAACTATTTTCCTGTGTGCAGTGTTCTGAAACCTGCCAGTTCACACCAATGCGACGAGACGGTGTATCAACTCCATAGCAACAACTCTTTGTGCTTCCGTCATAACTAACGACTTCAAGGCCTTATTGTAGCTGAACATTTCATTTATGAATGTGGATAACGATTTCTCTGATTTTTCCCTTTTATTTCCCATGGCTTTGTCCTAGGCGCTCCCTCTCTTTAGTCACTCTCTATCTCATACGTGCATGCAGGCGCACGTTGAGCCTCCGTTAACAGTTTGTCACAGAAATTAAATGGATTATGGATCATTTTATTGTAGCTGACTTTACAAGATGACTTCTCTATTGGCCGTTGAAACAGGAGACGTCCCTTACGTTCTAAAACCAGTCTCTGCGACTTGAACCGCTGAGTCGCAGCGACACCATCACCTGGATTGTGTCATGCTGAGACGGGCCGCTTTAGACAGCTGCGACTTTTCTCTGAAACATTCTTAAATGGTTTTGTCTCTTCGCAAATCTTTGGTCTGAACTGGGCTCAACACGCCCAAACCTCATATCTCAACAACATTCTCGTATACTGGGCAGAAACAGGAGGCAGCATGTGTACTCCACACGTTGCTGGTAGTTGCCATGGTAATGTTAGTAGCATAGTCTTAGAGAACGAGACGTCGTGACTGATAAGACCCAATCAGGCGGAGAAACATTGGCGTCAGTGTGGATGTTACCAAAAGTCTCCGTTTGTGGCCGCTGAGACCGAATCACAACCCCGCAGATTCCAAACCAAAACGGGTCAGAAGTGTTTCCAAATGTCTCTGATTTAAGGGCTCTGAAATGCCAGAGCAGGGGGAATGAGGGGGGGAAACGTAGCAGAAGATATTCCTTTTTTAACCAAAATATAGTTATGTAAATGTAGCCTAAGCGTGCAATGGAATTCTGTATGGTAAATTGGTAACTGTTCTTTTTAACTGAAAGCTGTTAATTTCACTGGTAATTTGTTTTTTGTTAGGCAGAAAAATCTCCAGACTTTCTTAGCTATCTAGCTAATAAGATAGCTTGTCCTGAAATAGAAGCTAGCAGTAGAAGAGGCTGCATGCAGACCTTTGTAGCTGAAACATACTCCAGCAGGTATGACGTGTAAAAATTTGTATTAATTTGTGTTCACAAATGATTATATTGTGGCAATTAATTAACATTGGATTGGAAACATTCTTATTTATTATCCTGAAAACTTTAAAGGATGTCAAATATATCACAGCCTTAAACATAAAATCCAAAATTAAATTAAAAAACTGGCCAAATTAGAGCCAAGCAGCCCATTCAGACATTCCATGGAGTGAACATGGAGTGCTGAAACACAGTTTAACATATTAAATTCACGTATAAATATGTGATGAAACAAATTACTTTGTTATTATTAACTCAACTTTATTAATTCGAGGCAAGGGTAATGCTTTGGGTTCACAAATTTGAAAATATTACCCTTTACATATGCAGAATTCTATAGGGAAAACCTTAACATCAGAGTATCAACTATATTGAGTTTCCTTTGAATTGAAAACTCACATAGTACGCAGCATATTTTGGCAAAACTAAGTCCCTTTTGAACTTTTTTTTTGTGACATTGTTTCAATGCGACACAAGGACAGCCCAACCTGAAATATGATGGCAGCTTTTAACGGTTTCAGTTATTTTGAATTCAATTCAATTGAATTTGTATTTTCTTTTTTAAATGGAAGTTGAAGACAGTTTATGATCTGAAATGTGAGTCATTGACTCTAAAAGTCTGCAAGTAACCGTAGGACATTTTAATGTTGGCATTTCTTTTTGTTTGCCTGCCAACTGCGAACCAATAACAAAGCCAAAAACTCAATAATTTGTTCACGTCACAGTATTCACTGTATCTAAAACACAACTTTATCTACTTACTTTAGTTTGAACATTACTGACTTATACATCCACACCAAAGCATTGTTGAAACTATCTCTTTTTCTTACATGGTTGTTTTATAGCCTATAAAACCTTCCATTATTTGCCAAAAGCCAGTTATCCAGGGAATCTCCGTGATTTCTGGATATTTGTAAATCAACTGTAAAGCCTCTATTAAAACGAAGTCAAGGCAGCAGGACATAGACTCAAAATCAGAAAAAACTCAGTTAAACCAGTTTAAAGACCAAATACTATGATGTGAAGAGATGCTAATAAGAACTCAGAAGTATATTGAACTGTATGTTTTGTTTTGTTAATATAATGGTCTTCATAAGACTAAAATTAGCTTTCACCATGTGATACAACTACCTTTCCTTCCAGGGCAGCTCAAAAAAATCTGGTCAAGGAAAACTCAGTATGAAAGCATCTATAGTCAGTCTTCTAATGTGCTACACACACACACACACACACACACACACACACACTCACTCACTCACTCACTCACTCACTCACTCACTCACTCACTCACTCACTCACTCACTCACACTCTTTCAGTTCATAAATACAACAGTATTTAGCTTTGTTGATTTTAGTGGATGATATTTATAGTGCTTTGCAACAGGTTCTCACTCCAAACTCGTAAAATACTGATGCTTGGCCAGTGTCTCTCAGCGTCAGAGCCCAATGCAAAAATCACCCTTTAGCATCTGTATGGAACACACACCGGGCAGAACAGCAGCTCAACCTGTTGACTGTAAGATGATGAGTATAAAGAGAGGCAACGGTAGAGAGTAGTATGAAAGGGAAAGGGTTGATGGGTCAAATATCACAGGACTTTCACCCATGAGACCGGGGTTCATGTCCAGTTCTTGTCCCACGTGTCACTGAAACATACATTTTGTAGCCCTACCCAATATCTTTTACTAAACCTTAACGCCCTGGTCTCGTGTCGCATGCCAGTTCAACGTACGTCCTGACCCAGAGCGTCAAAAAGTGACGCCAAAGTCACTTGACCAGGAGTCGCTTTTGGACGCGATGGGAGTGAAAATGTGTTGCGGTTTACATGACCCTAGTGGCTTTCTAAATTCAGCAAAGCAGAGCAGATCCTAACACACTGTCCTCCAGCCAACCTATGCCAACCTTAATTGTAAATGCCACCGCACTAGCTCTGGAGTAGCAGTTTAAGCACAGCTTGTTTACATGTCTGTTAGGGCTGCTCGCTGCTTGGTGGACTAAAATTTCTTTAGTTGATTAGTCACTTTTTATCCATTTTCATGCTGAATGGCTTATTTCCAAGAAACTTGCTTGAAACGTGCACGTCTCTGGTAAACACAAGATTTAAAGTGCACGATTCTTTGTTGAGAAACTTAGTTTAACAGATCTTGCGAGTAAATCAACAAATCCAAGAGTTAGTCAACTAACGTTCCATTTGTACTCGGAGGTTGGATTTTCCGAGGTCAAAGTCGGAAGCACGCCCCCTGACCTTGGGTTTCCGAGCTCGGAACTCAGACAGCTTTGCAAAGTGCGTTCCATTTACATCGTAACTCAGAAGCTGAAGCTGGGAATGACCTCACACCCGAGTTGAATGCTTTCCATTTCCAGGTTAGCCATTGTTAGCAATGCCAATTTATAATTACGCAGATTTCTGTGCATACAAACAGCGTAACAACATGTCCGCAGATAGAATATGGACAGGACTGTGTGTACGACTGATTTAGTGAGACACAAATAAGCTTGTGAAAGCTATAGCAACATACAGTTATTAGCACTTCTGTCATATTTGTGTCTCACATGCTATTGTAGGTCCTGTTTAAATGAAACTTAATTTTATACAATATATGTATATGGGTCCCTGCTCCGTCTCTCTCACAGTTAAGTGGCTTAAAACAATGGTCACATCTAATCCAACTAGCACAGATTGGTTCGCAAAGAAGCAATTTGGACCGTGACATGTATATCTAACATAACTTCACACAATGTGAAATGCAACACATTGATAATGGTTGTAATTAAGATAAAGGCTATGATATACTGTAAATTCTATACTGCTTTCAATTGAAATAAATAGCCTGATATACCAGTTATTGCAAAGTGTATTGAGTCAAACCCCAGATTACTTTAATTACACCATATTTTAATGTCCAAAACCACCATTTCAAAAATATTTCTTAATACAATATCTGTGCATGACAACCATGGTATGAATAAGGTTAGGGAGAGATTATGAAAAATAAACTACACTTAAGGTATGGTTAGTAGTTAATACAAAACTGATAATATAACAAAGGCATTTATTTATTTTTTACATATAATGTAATAACATCGTTTTACTAGTGCTGTCAATCAATTAAAATATTTAATCGTGAATAATCACATAATTGTCCATAGTTAACTTGCGATAAATTGCAAATTAATCCCATTTGCTTTTTTATCTGTGCTAAATGTACTTTAAAATGGATTTAATGGATTTTTTTCAGGTTTTTAATGCTCTTTCAACATGGGAGCAGACGTAGAAATGGGAGCAAATGTTATGTTATTAGTTATAAATGTTATTATTATTGCAACAAGTTTGCCTCGACAGTACATGCAAATAACTTGAAGTAACATGAAGGTTAACTAGTTGTAGGTGTACACACCTATGTTTTCTGATAGTGTCGGCCCTTGCTGTTACACACAGTTAAAATCCAAAATGTATCAATGAACATACACACTTATTTTAACTTTTTATTAGAATTTATATTATTACATTTTTCATAAACTTGCCACTGAAATGTAATTACAACCATATAATATATTAACCTTTAACATTATATGCAGATTATACTTTTTTTTTTATTTCAGTATCTGCAATAGTATTTAACAATAATAATAATAGACATTATTAACCAGTTTCAAGGCACTCTTCTTGTTTGGTAAAACAACTTGAAATATGAAACATGAAACATTGGCTGTTGATGTAAATAGCGTGCTGCAGTTTTATAGATAGATGGTCCGGTTATACACATTATAGTAATATTTGCAAGGCTATGTATCAGGACATTTGTTGCATGCTTTACATCACCATGTTCCACCTCTCTGGGCTGCACATTTATGAGACTTTGAGAAATCTGAGTGGACCATATAAAAGCTGAAAGAGAATCCCAGTTTCAGTTTCCAGTCCTTCCATATCTGACCACTAACAAAAGATGTGGACCCTAAACATTGAAAATGTTTACAAGAAGCATCACATATCATATGGGAGAATATTTATTTTGTAGATGCAAGTTCTCTAAGACAGTATTCATATAAGCTTTTTGTGTTCAGCTGCATTTAAACTAGTGAAAAAGACATTTACAGTGGTGTGAAAAAGTGTTGGCCCCCTTCCTCATTTCCTGTTCCTTTGCATGTTTGTCACACTTAAGTGTTTCGGAACATCAAACCAATTTAAACAATAGTCAAGGACAACACAAGTAAACACAAAATGCAATTTGTAAATGAAGGTGTTTATTATTAAAGGTGAAAAAAAATCCAAACCATCATGGCCCTGTGTGAAAAAGTGATTGCCCCCCTTGTTAAAACATACTATAACTGTGGTTGTCCACACCTGAGTTCAATTTCTCTAGCCACACCCAGGCCTGATTATTGCCACACCTGTTCACAATCAAAGCATCACTTAAATAGGAGCTGCTTGACACAGTAAGGTCCACCAGAAGATCCTTAAAAGCTACACATCATGCCGAGACCCAAAGAAATTCAGGAACAATTGAGAAAGAAAGTAATTGAGATCTATCAGTCTGGAAAGGATTATAAAGCCATTTCCAAAGCTTGGGAATCCAGCGAACCACAATGAGAGCCATTATCCACAAATGGTGAAGACATGGAACAGTGGTGAACCTTCCCAGGAGTGGCCGGCCGCCCAAAATTACCCCAAGAGCGCAGCAACGACTCATCCAAGAGGTCACAAAAGACCCCACAACAACGTCCAAAGAACTGCAGGCCTCACTTGCCTCAGTTAAGGTCAGCGTTTATGCCTCCACCATCAGGAAAAGACTGGGCAAAAATGGCCTGCATGGCAGAGTTCCAAGGAGAAAACCACTGCTGAGCAAAAAGAACATCAAAGCTCATCTCAATTTCTCCACAACACATCTTGATGATCCCCAAGACTTTTGGGACAACATTCTGTGGACCGATGAGACAAAAGTGGAACTCTTTGGAAGGTGTGTGTCCAAGTATATCTGGCGTAGAAGGAACACTGCATTTCATAAAAGAACATTATACCAACAGTAAAATATGGTGGTGGTAGTGTGATGGTCTGGGGCTGTTTTGCTGCTTCAGGACCTGGAAGACTTGCCATGATAAAAGGAACTATGAATTCTGCTGTCTACCAAGAGATCCTGAAGGAGAATGTCCGACCATCTGTTCGTGTACTCAAGCTGAAACAAACTTGGGTTCTGCAGCAGGACAATGATCCTAAACACACCAGCAAGTCCACCACCGAATGGCTGAAGAAAAACAAAATGAAGACTTTGGAGTGGCCTAGCCAAAGTCCTGACCTGAATCCTATTGAGATGTTGTGGTATGACCTTAAAAAGGCTGTTCATGCTCGAAAACCCTCTAATGTAACTGAATTAGGACAATTCTGCAAAGATGAGTGGGCCAAAATTCCTCCAGGACGCTGTAAAAGCCTCATTGCACATTATCACAAACGCTTGGTTGCAGTTGTTGCTGCTAAGGGTGGCCCAACCAGTTATTAGGTTTAGGGGGCAATCACTTTTTCACACAGGGCCATGATGGTTTGGATTTTTTTTCACCTTTAATAATAAACACCTTCATTTACAAATTGCATTTTGTGTTTACTTGTGTTGTCCTTGACTATTGTTTAAATTGGTTTGATGTTCCGAAACACTTAAGTGTGACAAACATGCAAAGGAACAGGAAATGAGGAAGAGGGCAAACACTTTTTCACACCACTGTAAGTGAAGCGTTGGCCTGTCTTACTTTGTGTCTTACTTTATATGTATCTCTATAGGGTGTGTTTCCACTGAGAATGGAATAACAAAGCACCTCCACATATTTGTATTACAAATGGTTCCGCCCTCACGCTATTCAGCTCACTGAAATACTACTTTTTTGTGTGTGTTATTCAGGCTCATCTGCAGAATCCTTACAGGCAAGCTTTCACACAATCTCACATTTGCTTTTAATTACACCAACTTGTGTTTTTTTATGACAACAAATAGAAGTTGTACGGTTTAGAAGCAAAATGACAACTCTCAAGATAATTTTCAGACAACCTTATTACAAACAAAGGTCCGTTTTACTAATAACTACTCTACAAATTTAAACCAACTATTTGTTACACAAAAACCCTGATTATACTGTATGTATTCAGCAAGATACAATATATAATCAAGACTTACTGTTTCCCTCTGCTTTGTGCTAAGATTAGATGAACACAGACAATGGATGCTTCAAATTTGTCTTAAATGGCTCCTTATTTTTCTCACTTGCATCTTAAGTCGTCTGATACATCGTAAGTTGAGAGGAAGCGATGCAAGGAAAAGATGTGAGGAAAGAGGAATCAAGTGTTTTTAGTAAAAATGAGACCTTTCCTTTCCTATGAACCGTTATCTGGAATGGTGTCAGTTACTAGTGATGATGGCACACCTGGTTCACCTGTCAGTAGGTCTGCAGTTACTCTGTATCAATGAACTTACTGCATTAATTGAATAGTTCCAGAAGTTCCGCCGGATGTCCCTCACTTTCTGTTCACTTAAAACTCCAGTTGTATCGTGCAACATTAAGCGAAACCTCTGAGCAACATTATACGCTGAAAATTGTACGTTTTAAGGAAAATTTGGATCTTGCAACAAGGCTCTCTAGGAATTATTGTAAAGATTTGCATAGAATATGTTTACAGCATTTACTCTCTAACTGGAACGTTTTGGTGGGATTTGCTAAGGACAAAATACACACGGTGATACACTGGTAAGAACAAACGCCGTTTAACTATGTATCCGGCTAATTTAAATAGCTCACGTTACTGTATTGTGTGAACAGTTAACTTCATTTAATATTGGATGCGTTTTCTTTTGTGGAGTACACAGGTTCCACCAAAACAAGTTCCTTCCAGAGACTATTTTGCAGAGCCACACTCGCTCCGTCTGGAGCTTAGCATTGCCCAAGACGATTGTGATGCAAATAAACCCTGGCCGTTTTTATAATTTATACTTTTTATTAATCCCCACTGGGGAAAATTACAATTTACACTCTGTTGTTATTACACACTACACACAGGCCTGTAATACACATACATGTTCAGGTGCTTTTACAAGCACAAATGGAGAGTGAGTGAGTGGGCTGCAATTGAACAGGCTCCCTGAGTGGTTGGGGTGTGTGTGTGTGTGTGGGGGTTCCCAACCCAAGTCCCTACAGACTGAGCTACTACCACCCATATTATTTAATTCTCCTATGCAGTTATATATGTGTGGATTTGCCAGACCTTACTGCACAGCACTGTGGAGGAAGGTCTGGCAATGTGAGAATAGTCTGCAGTCAGCTCTTGGAGTTTGTGTTACAACAGACAATGTGAAGTAATATCCAAATAATAACGTCCATTTACCACTGTGTCTCTGCATGTTTCCCCTTAAATTGACAGTTTGACGAGTATCTGCACATTAAAAAACATAAAGCCTATTCTGTGTTTAAACTGTGAACAGATCTGTCAACTGAAAGCCAGCAACGCTTTAATTATTTATTTATTGAATCATGTGCATGTATTGATTGATATTCTGTTTGTCAATTGATTATATAATAAACCAAGTCACGATGATAATGTCTTGTAAATTGTAGAAAAATATAGTAGCATTTATATTTTAGAGAGAGTGGAAAACTATGTTAATATATCTCACATTACAAATTCCCTTCACACCTGACTATGATTTTCAGCCTCATAACAAATCAATATTTAACTTAAATTTCTTCACTGCTGAGAGTAAACTCACTCATTCCCTGGTCCATGACAGGCTACAAGCTACTGTAGGGAAATAATGAAAAGAAAAATCTGTCTATTAATGAAAGTGGTTATATGCTCACTTTAATAATCAGACCTACAGTTACCACAAACCATTAACACAAACAAAAACTAAGCTTGGTAGGAAGATTACACAGGGGCGGGGCTAGAAGAGTGGCACGGGGTGGCACCCCCCCCCCAGAGTGCAACTGGGATTTACTTTGGATCAGAGTACTGTCACTTGGCTGCCTGTTCTGCCAATCTTACCAGCCCGTGTCACATGGCCAATTAATGTTTCCATAACGACCATCCAAAATTCTAATACCAAGGAACCAGCACTGGAACTGTTAAAGTGGCAGACTTTAAAATGGATTTAATGGATTTTTTTTTGAATGCTCTTTCAACATGGGAGCAGAAGTATAAATTCATTATTATTGCGACAAGTTTGCATCGACAGTACATGCAAATAACTTGCGGATGGAACCATTTGGAAGGGTTATGAAGTTCAACTTTCAACTATGAAGTTCAACTTTCAGACTAGAAAATGTGTTTTGTATTCTGATATACAATTTTGTTTTTAATGAAAACAATTAAAATGAATAATGAATGTGATGTTTTATGTAGCAGAATTACATTGCGTTGTTCTCTCATATGCAATATTTCCTTTCTAAAATGACTTTCTATGCTGTAAAAAATAATCCTGAAATCGCCCCTGAGATTACATCTGAGTTGAAGCTTTTATTTCCCCCAGTAAAACTGCAGTGATGTAGTATCAAAGCACTGATTAGCTGCGGCATCCAATCAGGAACTGATTTCTAGTAAAGCGATATCTCTGTCCAATAAAAGTCTCTTGTGTCCTCGCTCAGTGTCCCTCCAGACAGCCTCCTTGCTTTTGCAAAGAGAAATAATGGAATTTAAATGTCCTTCCTGATGGACCAGATCCATTTCCGGGTAGAGCTGTGACAAATTCCAAATGTGCATTTTTTGCATTGTCTGAGAAATAATTGCAATTAACAATATAATTCACTCTTTCAGTCAAATTAAAATTATTTGTTTATTACTTTTTCAAACAAATTAAGGTTTTGAATGAATTCCAGGATACATATTGCGGTTACATCATTGTTATGTGACCCAGATAATGTAACAACACAAGTAAGTATCTGCATTTCTACCAAATCCATCACCACAGCTACTTCCTCCTCCATGACCAACTGCCTCACTGATATTCAAACCTGGATGCAAACCAACTTCCTCCAACTCAACTACAATAAATCCGACTTTGATGGTCATTGGTCCAAAATCTCTCACAAAGAACACCCATAACTTCGGTCTCACTGTAAAACTATCAAGTTGCTGGAGTAATAAAACCGTTCTTTCAGCAAATGTTTTTTTAAATGTTTTTAAAAAGTCAGAATTCTTAGATTAAAGTCAGAATTATGACTTTTCCCAAGAATTCTGACATTATTTTCAGAATTCTGACTCTAAACTCAGAACTTAATACATTTTTTTTCACATTTGGCCCTAATCCTCTCCCGTAGAAAACAATAAAACAAACACAAATAACAGAAAAAAATTTAATAAAGAAAACAATTAAATAGATAAGTAAAATAAAATAAAATAATCCTAATTCACATAAAGGTTCAAGTTTGAACTATCATTAACCCTTGTGTTGTCCTTGGGTCAAATTGGACCTGTTTTTAAAAGATTTTTTATTTCAGAAATATGGGTTTCTTACAACCAAATTACCCAAAATAACATTGGTGCATGCCCGTTGTATGGAAGTCATACAACATTATTCACAGGTACAATTAATGATCACTTTCAATTAATTTTGGGTGTGTGTTTTTTCAGTTTTAGAGCATTTCAACAAAAATTAAATGGTTTCAAAACATATTCTGATTAAACTTTGAAAGGTACCAATCTGTGATTCACTCAACATCCTCTGACCTCTATTTGTCAAAAAGAAGTTAACAGTTTCTGCTTTTTTAACTCTAAAATTAAGTATAACGTCATATTAATTAAGTTTATTGACCATGAATTTAAAAAAGCGTTGAGAAAAGTGACAAAACCTTTTTTAAGTGTCAAATGCATTGAAAAAAGTGTCAAAAACATTGGAAAAAGTGCCACAAAAAAATCCCTTTAAAATTTTCACTTTGAAGGACAACAAATTCCTGGTGGACAGAAAGACAACACAAGGGTTAAGTAGTAGGACAACAGGAAAGTAAGGAATTTTTATGGACAATACGTTTAATAGTGTTTCTGCAACCCTAGGACAAAGACAACCATTTTTTTATTTATTCTTCATTTGCATTAAAAGCTGTTCTGAGGACATTTATTATTAATGAAGTATCCATGTATGTATATATATTCATGTACAGTGAATGTACATTTTTAATTTTTATATAGAACAATCCATATTCAGAGAGTTTAACATTTCAAAGCCTGCTTGAATAGAATAGAATAGAATAGAATAGAATAGAATGCCTTTATTGTCATTATACACAAGTACACAGTACCTGTGCAATGAAATTGGAGCAATCCCTTTACAGTGTTGACACAAAAATATAAGAAATATAAGATAACAACATAAAGTGTAGGTAGTGCAGAGAAAGAAGGGGGCTGGTGCACAGTCCTGAGTCCGGAGAGAAACTGTATACATATATAAAATAGCTTTGAATACACATTGTGTGAAATTAGATAAGTATTAACAAATAAATAAATACGTGTACGGAAGACTGGAGTGTGCCACTAGAATAATCAGATTTGTACGGTGTGAAGAAGCATGAAAACCCATTTTAGATGTCACAATGCTTATACATCTTTCTTTTTTTTTTAAAGAGAGAGTCAAAGCTGTCACAAAATGACATCATAAATGTTAATACAAGTAACAAATTAACTGTGAGGAAAAGTATGATAGACGAGAGGAAATAGTTACAATAGAAAAAGGTTTTGGGCGGCCTCTAGCTCAGCGTTCGCCCCATGTTGGCTGAGTCCTGCAGCGGTGTGCATTTGCCCTTTAGGCCTATTGTTACATTGCATGCGGTTACAGCATTCTCATTCAATACTGGACCAATTTGTTGGGCCTTTTTTGCCTTTAATTGATAGGACAGCTGTAGACAGGCAAGGGGAGATAGTAAGGGGGAGACATACAGCAAAGGGCCACAGGTCAAAATTGAACCTGGGCCACTGAGGAATAGACTGAGCCTTAGTAGCCTACAACTAGGTGAACTACCAGGATGCTTACTGGACCAATTTTAAAGATGTGTTTACATCAGTCACTTAAATGCATGGGGGGAAAAAAAGGGTCCAGGTTGAAAGAAAACTAAAATTAAGTTTAAGTGAGCAAGGCGTTGAAAGGTGAAAAAGGTGTTCAACTACATGGAATGACTGGGTCTGGATGGGTGTGAAAGGCTTGATTAAACTGGGAGCCGGCCTTTCCTTGCTACATGTACTGTAAGGGGACGCTGCCAAGTGAGGAGTGCCTGTGCCTGGCGCCCCTGCTATCAGAGGGTCAACGCTTTGCACCCACAGACTTCTCTCTGATTCTCTTCATCTGCAGTGCATTTCTGAACCAGGGTCAGTACACTGCTGTTACACTGGTACTCTAACCTGTACTGTATGTGCCACCTCATTGTAGAGTGAGCCTGTTGGGTCTGCATCACCCAACAGATTGCAGCTGAAAACAGCCTGATATAAGCCTGATATGAGTCTTCTTAATCTGTATGTCGTGGTACTGTATTATCTTGAATATATTCCGAATTTTTGACAATGCATTCAAATAAGCCTTCTAAACACTTTTTTCAGTCTATTATTTTGATTAATTGATACAGTCTAAAATGTCAGAAAATTGTCCCCAAATGTCTTGTTTATTTATTTCATCTTTATTTTTTACAGCAAGTCATTAAGGTCTTATTTACAATGGGGGCCTGACAAGCAAGAGCTTGTAGTCCACTACTCAAAGATATTCAGTTTAATGTCACAGAGGATTGATGAAATTCGAAAATATTCACATTCACATTACCGAATCAGAGCATTTTGACTTCTTTTCATTAAACAATTACTCAAACCGATTCATCATTTTCAAAATAGTTGGTGATTAATTTAATAGTTGTCAACTAATGGATTAATCTTTACAGCTCTACTCTGCATTGTAGGATGTACAGATTGTGATTTTAAGTCTGTAAAAATATTTAAATTCACTGATGGTACTACAGTGGTTGGGTTGGTATTTAACAGGAACAAATCCACACATGTGAAGGAGGACTAAAATCTTATTATATGCTTGTGCAGAGTAAAAACATTCAACCTGAAGGGGCCCTGTGGAGTTTTCTTGTAAACATTCAGTGGTCTACATGCAGTGTTTCTCACCAAAACACATTAAACCTGGATGTAAAGAAGGGGAAGCTGCCACCTGTTGGTAGAAAGAGTTTCTCACACAATAAACTATCCTGGAAAAAAAAACTATTCTAATTCCATATAATATAATATAATATAATATAATATACATATTAGTGTGTTAGCATTGAGGGAAACTATGCTTTTTATATATATATATATATATATACTGTACTGTATAGCGGTTGTGGGATATTTAAAGAAGTTAGGGATAGAATATAGCCTAGTAAGTTATTTTTAATTGTTTGATTGTCTTTAATTAGTATTAAAGAGAAAGAGTTCCTCACACAATAAACTATCCTGGACAAAAAAATAACTATTCTAATTCCATATGATATAATATAATATAATGTAATATAATATAATATACATATTAGTGTGTTAGCATTGGGAGAAACTATGCTTTATATATATATATATATATATATATATATATATATATATATATATATATATATATATATATATACAGTGGTGTGAAAAAGTGTTTGCCCCTTCCTCATTTCCTGTTCCTTTGCATGTTTGTCACACTTAAGTGTTTGAACATCAAACCAATTTAAACAATAGTCAAGGACAACACAAGTAAACACAAAATGCAATTTGTAAATGAAGGTGTTTATTATTAAAGGTGAAAAAATCCAAACCATCATGGCCCTGTGTGAAAAAGTGATTGCCCCCCTTGTTAAAACATACTATAACTGTGGTTGTCCACACCTGAGTTCAATTTCTCTAGCCACACCCAGGCTTGATTATTGCCACACCTGTTCACAATCAAGGCATCACTTAAATAGGAGCTGCTTGACACAGTAAGGTCCACCAGAAGATCCTTAAAAGCTACACATCATGCCGAGACCCAAAGAAATTCAGGAACAATTGAGAAAGAAAGTAATTGAGATCTATCAGTCTGGAAAGGGTTATAAAGCCATTTCCAAAGCTTTGGGAATCCAGCGAACCACAGTGAGAGCCATTATCCACAAATGGCGAAGACATGGAACAGTGGTGAACCTTCCCAGGAGTGGCCGGCCGCCCAAAATTACCCCAAGAGCGCAGCGACGACTCATCCAAGAGGTCACAAAAGACCCCACAACAACGTCCAAAGAACTGCAGGCCTCACTTGCCTCAGTTAAGGTCAGCGTTCATGCCTCCACCATCAGGAAAAACTGGGCAAAAATGGCCTGCATGGCAGAGTTCCAAGGAGAAAACCACTGCTGAGCAAAAAGAACATCAAAGCTCGTCTCAATTTCTCCACAACACATCTTGATGATCCCCAAGACTTTTGGGACAACATTCTGTGGACCGATGAGACAAAAGTGGAACTCTTTGGAAGGTGTGTGTCCAAGTATATCTGGCGTAGAAGGAACACTGCATTTCATAAAAAGAACATTATACCAACAGTAAAATATGGTGGTGGTAGTGTGATGGTCTGGGGCTGTTTTGCTGCTTCAGGACCTGGAAGACTTGCCGTGATAAAAGGAACTATGAATTCTGCTGTCTACCAAGAGATCCTGAAGGAGAATGTCCGACCATCTGTTCGTGTACTCAAGCTGAAACGAACTTGGGTTCTGCAGCAGGACAATGATCCTAAACACACCAACAAGTCCACCACCGAATGGCTGAAGAAAAACAAAATGAAGACTTTGGAGTGGCCTGGCCAAAGTCCTGACCTGAATCCTATTGAGATGTTGTGGTATGACCTTAAAAAGGCCGTTCATGCTCGAAAACCCTCTAATGTAACTGAATTAGGACAATTCTGCAAAGATGAGTGGGCCAAAATTCCTCCAGGACGCTGTAAAAGCCTCATTGCACATTATCGCAAACGCTTGGTTGCAGTTGTTGCTGCTAAGGGTGGCCCAACCAGTTATTAGGTTTAGTGGGCAATCACTTTTTCACACAGGGCCATGATGGTTTGGATTTTTTTTCACCTTTAATAATAAACACCTTCATTTACAAATTGCATTTTGTGTTTACTTGTGTTGTCCTTGACTATTGTTTAAATTGGTTTGATGTTCCGAAACACTTAAGTGTGACAAACATGCAAAGGAACAGGAAATGAGGAAGGGGGCAAACACTTTTTCACACCACTGTATATATATATATATTTATATATATATGTATATATACACTGCATAGCGGTTGTGGAGTATTTAAAGAAGATAGGGATAGAATATAGCCTAGTAAGTTATTTTTTCTTTGTTTGATTGTCTTTAATTAGTATTAATGCTTTAATTTAATTATTACTTCATTTTCCTGATGTTGCAAAGTAAATACTCCGGTACAATAGGTGGCCCTATGCACCTTTTAAGTAATGGTTGCAACCCGCCATATGACAAAAAAAGAAACGAACAGCTGTCTTTTTACCTTTAAGGCTTGCCGTAGTGTTTTGCAACATTTAGCGCCAAGTTTAATACCAACCATTGGTACTAAGCTGAATCAAGCTAAACCTACGAGTTTATGTCAAACTAATACTTTCATAAATATTATATGGGACTAACATCTCCTTAGTTGACTATATGAACTCGCTGTCAATTATTATCTGTGAGGGCCTATAGTTAACGTTTTACGAAGGAAGAGCAAAACTGGAGCGCAGGCATGAGAGCGCCTTTACTGTGGAAACAGCAGAGCCGCTAACGCTAACGCTAGCTTTTTCTGGGTAACTAAGGGGAGTTAGCGTGTAATGATAGCAACACGGGCAGCTGAGGAGTCTCAACATAACAGCCGAGGAAACAAGGAAAATGGTAAGCGAGCTTTTTGTTATTATTTGTTTCCTTAACGCTACAGACTGCATTCGGGTGTTGACTACTAACAGTGCAATGCAACTAAGTACACATAGGGTTACTCAAGTAACGTTACTGTACTTGTGACGTTACTTATGTCATTTTCTACTTCTACTCCGATACATTTTTCAGAGGGAAATATGGTACTTTTTACTCCATTAAATTAATCTGACAGCTTTCGTTACTTTACAAATTAAGATATTAGCACAAAAAACGTTTGTGTATAGAATACGATGTTTTAATATAAATTAAACTACCTAACAATATACAGGCCTATATGTCTAGCTAGCTAGACCATTAAACATTTAGTTGATTGACATAACTGTTTTGATCGTTTCCAGTTTCTAAAAAAAGTTTTCTTTTTTTCTTGACATGCATGGGATTTACTCGTAGTATTGTATTTTTACAGTGTGGTATTAATAATTTTACTTAAGTAAAGAATCTGAATACTTTTTCCACCACTGGCTACCAATTTGAACTAACATTATCTATCTCAATAATGCTGACTTTCTTTGTATGAAATCATAATCCCAGAGAAGGAGTCTTGCTCCCAGTCAGGTTGCTAAACGGAAGCAAGGAGATTCCTGTGAAGACGATGACTGGACATGTAAAACTGTAAGTAAATTAACATGACTATCATACAGTCAAAGCTTTATTATACTACTATATAATTTACTATATTTATACATGTTTTAATGTTAAACACACATGTAGCACAGCGAATCTTTAATTGTATCTGTGAATGGCTACCTTACCTACAGGCTGATACAATATACATTTAAAAACAAATCACTGATTTCTCTTTGCTTATAATATGTTGTACTTATGTTTATTCTCAGGCATATTAACTTTTGAACTAAAAAAAAAAGATTCAATAATAACCCTGGGGCCCCCCTGCAGTAACTCTGAGGACCCCATAAGGGTCCCGGACCCCCTGTGGATGATCTCTGGTCTAGACAGTTTTAGTGTGAGTTACCCAGTGTTGGAGATATCAGCCATTGAGATGTCTGTCTTCTCTCAAATATAATGGAACTAGATGGCACAGTGATACAGTTGGCAGGTGTAATTCGGTAGAAAGAAAATAGTTTCTATATGTAACTGCTAACAGCCAGATCTGTGAATTTCCTTGAGTAACCAGCTCATGATTTCTAGAAAGAGGCATTGTTGTTGAGTTTTTCAAATGAATTTTTTGGCACTTTGGGCACCACAAGCCGAGTGCTCTCTAGTTCCATTATATTGGAGAGAAAGCAGACATCTTTACAGCCGATATCTCTTATCTGGATTGATAACTAGCACTACAGGTAAAAAATATGTATTTTTGGTTTTGGGTTGAACTGTCCCTTCAAGCACTTAAAGCGTTACTCTCGCCAAAATGCAACCTGGGGTCTTTTTCTGAATGTACCTGAGTCAAACTTTTCATTTAAAAGAATATTTTATCGCAAGGAAACCTTTGCAACCCAAAGAATAGTACTAAAAGTTTTTTTTTTATTTGTTTGTTTATGTATGCAAAATTCACCAAGGCAACTTTCACATAAGTGTACTTTTTTGGCAATAAAACCTTTTCTGATTCTGGTTCTAATATTAAGCTATAAGGGAAAACTGTACTATTTAGTGAGTGATAAACCAAAACGAATAACTATAGTTGTCGGTGAGCATTTGTGCAGTTGGCATTGAAAAGTGTGTAATGCTTTTTCACAGGAGAAAAGAAGAAAAATGACAAGGAGGTGCGAGAAAGCCATATTTCTCCCTTCAGAAAGCCTCTGACACAGCTGAACATCCGGCCTGCATGTATGGACGGTGACAAACATGTAAGAGTTGTTAAGTACTCCCAAATACATTTTGGGTGTGAATACAGCAATGGTTGCAACTTGATGCCATGACAAGGCTCACTCGTTCAAAATCCTGTCTACAGGAGGCATTTATACGAAGCATCCTCTCCAAGCCATTCAAAATTCCTATTCCAAATTACACAGGTAACTGTATTCTTGTCACTATGGTTTCTCTTTCATGTCTAGTATTGTACAATTGCTAAAGAATGACTTAAACTGCTCTCTTGAATGAATTACCCATAGGCGCACTAGGAATCAGGGCACTTGGTCTAAAGCGTGCAGGAGTAAGGAAAGCACTTCACGATCCCTTCGCAGAAGATGCTTTGGTTCTTTATGAGCCTCCGACTCTGAGTGCTCACGACCTGATCAAAGCTGACAAGTAGGTTCAGAATACACGGCACCCTTCCTCCATTAAATAATCTTTTGCTTGATCTCCAGTACAAAGGCTTATTTTTTTGTTATAGCTGCACTAGACACGTTTGTATGTTAGACAGTGTTGTAGTCAAAACCACCTAAACCGAGACCAAGTCATCACCAAGACCAGAGTGTATGAAAACCTAAAAGAGACCAAGACTTTGAAGGGATTGAGACCGAGTCAAGACCAGACCAATGCCAGACAGCCAGAGCTTCTCCTCTTGTGTTGAGCAAATTGAACATTGAATTGAATACGTACAGTAATGCACCGCTAATAAAAGAATGACACATTAGAAAGGGCAGTTTTCTTTCAGAGTGTCTTTTGCGAGATGTCACAGCCTTTTGCAATGTTTTTATCGCGCCAGTTGATATTGCAATGGCAATTATGAAACGATATATTGTGCATCCCTACTGGAGAGTTCCTACAAGTGACTATACATAAACTGCAGTATAATTTGAGAAAGTTGTGTTAATGATTATTTAGTAATTGCATTCCTCTTAAACCTTTAATTCTGCTTAGATATGTAGACATAAACTTTGCCTTTTGCAGCTTTAAGAAAACACTTCATTGCTTTTACTGGCCATTGATGGGAGTCATTGTAATAAAAAGATATGTGTGACTTCTTTGTTTTGTCCAGAGAAAAACTACCAGTCCATGTTGTTGTGGATCCAGTTTTAGGAAAAGTACTCAGACCCCATCAAAGAGAGGTAAACCCAATAACTTTTTTTCTATTAGTAGTACCTCTACAGTGGTGTGAAAAAGTGTTTGCCCCCTTCCTCATTTCCTGTTCCTTTGCATGTTTGTCACACTTAAGTGTTTCGGAACATCAAACCAATTTAAACAATAGTCAAGGACAACACAAGTAAACACAAAATGCAATTTGTAAATGAAGGTGTTTATTATTAAAGGTGAAAAAAAATCCAAACCATCATGGCCCTGTGTGAAAAAGTGATTGCCCCCCTTGTTAAAACATACTAGAACTGTGGTTGTCCACACCTGAGTTCAATTTCTCTAGCCACACCCAGGCCTGATTATTGCCACACCTGTTCACAATCAAGGCATCACTTAAATAGGAGCTGCTTGACACAGTAAGGTCCACCAGAAGATCCTTAAAAGCTACACATCATGCCGAGACCCAAAGAAATTCAGGAACAATTGAGAAAGAAAGTAATTGAGATCTATCAGTCTGGAAAGGGTTATAAAGCCATTTCCAAAGCTTTGGGAATCCAGCGAACCACAGTGAGAGCCATTATCCACAAATGGCGAAGACATGGAACAGTGGTGAACCTTCCCAGGAGTGGCCGGCCGCCCAAAATTACCCCAAGAATGCAGCGACGACTCATCCAAGAGGTCACAAAAGACCCCACAACAACGTCCAAAGAACTGCAGGCCTCACTTGCCTCAGTTAAGGTCAGCGTTCATGCCTCCACCATCAGGAAAAGACTGGGCAAAAATGGCCTGCATGGCAGAGTTCCAAGGAGAAAACCACTGCTGAGCAAAAAGAACATCAAAGCTCGTCTCAATTTCTCCACAACACATCTTGATGATCCCCAAGACTTTTGGGACAACATTCTGTGGACCGATGAGACAAAAGTGGAACTCTTTGGAAGGTGTGTGTCCAAGTATATCTGGCGTAGAAGGAACACTGCATTTCATAAAAAGAACATTATACCAACAGTAAAATATGGTGGTGGTAGTGTGATGGTCTGGGGCTGTTTTGCTGCTTCAGGACCTGGAAGACTTGCCGTGATAAAAGGAACTATGAATTCTGCTGTCTACCAAGAGATCCTGAAGGAGAATGTCCGACCATCTGTTCGTGTACTCAAGCTGAAACGAACTTGGGTTCTGCAGCAGGACAATGATCCTAAACACACCAGCAAGTCCACCACCGAATGGCTGAAGAAAAACAAAATGAAGACTTTGGAGTGGCCTAGCCAAAGTCCTGACCTGAATCCTATTGAGATGTTGTGGTATGACCTTAAAAAGGCCGTTCATGCTCGATAACCCTCTAATGTAACTGAATTAGGAGAATTCTGCATAGATGAGTGGGCCAAAATTCCTCCAGGACGTTGTAAAAGCCTCATTGCACATTATCGCAAACGCTTGGTTGCAGTTGTTGCTGCTAAGGGTGGCCCAACCAGTTATTAGGTTTAGGGGGCAATCACTTTTTCACACAGGGCCATGATGGTTTGGATTTTTTTTCACCTTTAATAATAAACACCTTCATTTACAAATTGCATTTTGTGTTTACTTGTGTTGTCCTTGACTATTGTTTAAATTGGTTTGATGTTCCAAAACACTTAAGTGTGACAAACATGCAAAGGAACAGGAAATGAGGAAGGGGGCAAACACTTTTTCACACCACTGTATTTCTGTTGCATTTATCGTAACAATAGTGTTAAATAGTAGAGATGTAGAATCTTATATTAATGAAGCAGCCTTATACAATACCACCATGGATATAGAGCCACTCGGCCTGGCATGCCAAAACACTAACACTTTGATATTTAATGGAAAATAATCTCTAAATGCTAAAGCACAACGTGGTGTCAACATAAAACACGCTTTCAAGCCAGAGAGCAGAGTTCACTTTAAAGCAAAAACAAAATACTTTCACCCAGGAAACGCTCGTTTGATCCTCAAGAGTGTTTTAACGACAATATTTTTCCCAAAACTTAACTACTCATTTTGGTGCCTAAACTTAACTGAAAGGACCGTCAGGCGGTGCCTGTACCCGGCTCACAGTCACCTATTGGCGGCTAAACAACTGCCCTCAACTATATGCTTTAAAATACTTCTATTTTAGGGGTGGCTGTGGCTCAGCGGTAGAGTGATTGCCTTCCATTTGGAAGGTTGGTGGTTCAATCCCTGACCCTACAGACCCATGTTGAAGTGTCCTTGGGCAAGACACTGAACCCCGAGTTGCTCCCGATGCTGCGCCGGAGTGTGAGTGTGTATCTGTTGAGCAGGTGGCACCTTGTACGGCAGCCTCGGCCACAGTGTATGAATGTGTGTGAATGGTTCCTGCATGATGTAAAAGCGCTTTAAGTAGTCGTTAAGACTAGAAAAGCACATTTATACAGCACATTTACATTTACATGTTATATATGGTCTAATGGTGAAGTAGCATTCATCACTTTGATGGGGGGGATACATTTAGTCCCCACCGGGAATACAACTAATTCAGCAGAGGCAGGCAAATATTGACAAGAAACAGGGACATCCCAAGCATTCCCCTTAAAAATCTCACCCTGGAAATATCCAGAAAAGGCGAGTTAGTTGAGCAGAAACTAGATTTTTTGTTTTGTTCTTTTAGATTATAAAATGGATGTCTTTAATTTCTTTAGGGGGTAAAGTTCCTGTGGGAGTGTGTGACGGGACGACGCATCTCCGGATCGTACGGCTGCATCATGGCTGACGAGATGGGCCTGGGGAAGACTCTGCAGTGTATCGCCCTCATGTGGACCCTGCTACGCCAAAGCCCCGACGCTAAGCCAGAGATAGACAAGATCATTGTGGTTTCACCTTCCAGTCTTGTTCGCAACTGGTACAACGAAGTAGGAAAGTGGCTAGGAGGACGCGTCTCCCCGTTGGCCATCGATGGAGGATCAAAGGATGAGATCGATAGACAACTAGGTAGTTTACCTTTCCCCTCTATCTCATGAATATCTGCAGAAAAGTTCATGGAAATATGGTGACTTTTATTTCTTTTTTTAACAATGTGTTTATTGGTTTTCAGTTTGCAAATCGCATCAAATTATACAGTGGATAACCGCTATATAAAACACAGTAAACTGGAAATACTGCGGTTTGATACCTTGTCATCAGAATCCAATGTGACTCAAGATAGCAATACGCCAAGAATTCACCTGAACACACCTCCCTGAAAGACGGGCACAGGTGCATTTGCTATTTAAACAATTTCTGGATGGGAAACTGACAACTGCATCAGTTTTAAACTAGCAAAGACACTTGTGTCGGGCTGTGCGCTGCACGAGGTGCAAGATAGGGCCATGTATGTAAAAATGATATGAAAAGTGCTACTTTATTGTGCAAACGTAAAAACACACACACTGACAAGGGGTGCAACCAGTTGAATGGAATAGTCTTTATTTATCGAAATTGAATGCAGTCCTCTTGCAAAACAGTAAAAGTGCATAGCAGGAAAATAAATATCTATATGAATGTAATAAAATAGTCTCTAAAGTCATTATAAACTTTTATGAAGAAATTTATTCATAGGAGGTTATTTATTTATTTAAAAGGGAAAACAAAAACATAAAACGAGGCATTCACTGCATGATTCTTCCTTAAACTCAAAACTGAATTTGTATTAAGTTCAGTTATGGCTCTTGGATAAAAACTGTTTTTCAGTCTGTTTGTTGTAATATTGTGCCATGTCAGTTACATTTGGCCGGTTATCCACTAGAATTAAACTAATGTCCAGCCCAACCTCAGATTGTGGCTACAAAATGCAGGCTACTTGTCAGGGCTGCAGGATATTAGGAAAATATGCAACAACGTTGTTGAACATTGCGGTAACGTACCTAGTTCTGCATTTCTCCTGCTTTCAGTATTCTGTGACAGTATTTCAGTATTCTTCAACAAAATACAACAAATTGTTGAATTAAAAACAAATAAAAGGAAATAATTTCCAACATTCTTTTATTGAACAAATTAAACATTAAATTGAATATAAAAGGCACCACTAAAAAAGAATGACCGATACATTATAAAGTGCTATTTTCTACTGCTATTACCTTTCAACTAATACAAAAAGTGTCTTCTGCGCTATGTTGCAGCCTTTTGGGATGTGTGCAGTATATTGTGCCAGTTGATATTGCGATGACGATTTATAAAAAAAAAAAGATATATTGTGCAGCCCCAGTACTTGTACAATAACTGCTTTTAATAGTGTTGATTTGTTTGATATATATTTATGAAAATGTTGGGAGTTTATTAGTAGTCTGCTTATTAAGTGGTTTGTATTTTGTGATTTCTAGTGAACTTTATCTCTCAGTATGGTTTGAGAGTACCAATCCCTATCCTGATCATTTCTTATGAGACATTTCGACTGCACGCTGGGGTGCTGCACAAGGGCAAAGTCGGACTTGTCATCTGTGATGAGGTATTTCATCCCATCCATTATAATTCCAAGTTTTCAGTTGACACAATGGTGTAACATTAGTTGTGTTTGCTGTAGGGTCATCGGCTGAAGAACTCCGACAACCAAACATACCAGGCCCTAAATGCCATGAGTGCCCAGAGGAGAGTGCTGATATCGGGCACTCCCATTCAGAACGACCTGCTGGAGTACTTCAGCTTGGTGCACTTTGTTAATGCTGGGATCCTTGGTAAGTAGCTCCACAAACACACACTCACTCAAAAGAGCTACACCCAAATGTGGGTTATTTCTGCTGTTTTTCAGCTGCACCTCCAGTCATCAGTCCATCAAGCTCCTTAAGTTTGTCCACGACACCACCCTCATTGCATCACTAGGTGTGTCAGTAGCTCAGTGTGTAGGGAGTTGGGTTGGGAACCGGAGGTCGCTGGTCAAGTCTCCGTACGGACCAAAGTTCGGTGGTGCACTGGTAACTGGAGGGATGCAAGTTCAACACACACTGGTGCACTTCAGCAAGGCACTATACCCCCAACTGTTCAGGGCACCTGTCCATCAGCAGCTCACTCTTCTCTCCATTAGGTCATGTATAGGTACACCTGTGTGTTATAACAACCGAGTGAAAACACTTGTAATTTCCCTTGGGGGTTAATAATAAAGTACAAATTATTATTATTAGTCACTCACTACACTTGCACCAACCTTGATCCTCTACATCTGCCTATTGCATATACTATATATTCCTTGCAAAATTTGCACTCAACCCATTTAGCCTTTTTGCATATATGTATTTTTTTTTTCTGTATTTATTGTTTGTTTCATTTTTAATATATTTGTTTGTGGTGTTTGTGTCACCTTTCACCAAGGCAGAGTCCAAATAAGTTTACTTTTTGGGGCAATGAAACCTTTTTCAGATTCTGATTTGTCCTTTCCACCTCGACGGCAGGTACAGCCCAGGAGTTTAAAAAGCGATTTGAGCTACCCATCCTCAAGGGTCGAGATGCAGATGCCAGTGATAAGGACAGACAGATGGGAGAGGAGAAACTCAAGGAGCTGATCACCATTGTCAACAGGTGACCTCAAAGCACATATGCAGGGTGTTTCATCTTATTTAAATTTCTAAAAGAAAGGCATTACTATTTTTGCTTTCTTTTCTTTCCTATGTCATATTATTTTTAACACTTAATGAATGCCAAAAAAACAGCTAGGGCAATAAACACCTAAAGGACAATTTATGCTTTGGTGTTAAATCGACGCCGTAGTTACATACATTGTAGTCTATATTCATGACCTCTCACTTCTGGGATTTCCCGGCCGGAAATACCGCCATATGTCCTTTTTCCGAACAAATTTCCATTACGTAACGGTTGTGTCGGTGTTCTAAACTCTTGTGGATTTCTGAGGACTATGGTTAACTGCTCCTCAGATCTCTGCAGGGTAAATCCAGACAGCTAGCTAGACTATCTGAGTTTTCTGTTGCACAACTAAAACTACTTCTGAACATACACATGTTCCACCAAAACAAGTTCCTTTCTGAGGCTATTTTCCAGTAGCACCGGGCCTCCATACGGCGCTTAGAGCCGCCCATGACCATTTTGATTGGTTTAAACAAATGCCAATAAACCAAAGCACGTCTTTCTCCCATCCCGGAATGCTGTGTAGACTAGCCAGACCCTCCTCCGCAGCGCTGTGGAGGAGGGTCTGGCTAGTCTACACAGCATTCTACACAACTTTGTACGTACAGTGCTGCTCATGAGTGTAGGAGCCCCTGCTTAATTTGACTAAAAAGAGGAAGAAAAAAATCATCTTTTGCAAATTGATCTTTTTGCCTTAATTAAAAAATGAGGAAAAATCCTACCTTTAAGGACACCAATTTTCTTTCCATAATTAAATATTGGCTAGGGGTACTTTCCATAAAATCCATAAAATCTCTCAATGCAAATCAGACCAGCCATTAGGCTAACTGAAATAAAACATGCCAATCTCTAGGTATGGTGAAGGGTATGTGATGATGGGTCACTTTCTCATAGACTTCTACAGAAACCGACCTCCTTTTGCAACCGCACGTGTCGCCTCCTGCTGGAGTTCAGATAGAATACAGGTTTAAGGCACTTCCGCATTTGCAGCACTTCACCGAACCGGATGCTTTGCCCATTAATATTATACAGTCTATGGGTATGACAGTGGCTGACATATGCGCAACGGCGCATTGGGCATCTCCGTACCTTTTTTCATCCGCTCTCATTACGCAATGTGTCTCCATGATCCACTCGGTCTTATCCGCACTCAACGGCATGTGATGCGCTGTTAGATCTGGTATGCCATGTCTCCATACTCCTGCACCAGAGTGCCCGTCAGGAATGTACTTTGCATTAAATAATGATGATTTTAATCTTAATTATGAAGCACCTTCAGAATCCATGCGACAGGGCCTTACAATGTTAAACCGGCTATTCATGGAGATAGCCTATCAGGAGTTTAAGCAAACACTATCGTTTTTGTTACATAAAAAACATGTTCAGTGTGAGAAGGAAGAAGAGATAATCTATCCACCTGCTTCACTAACACTGGCTGAAGAAAAATGCTGATGTTGGGAGCAGATCTTTGGTCTTGCATCTGTAATATACCGTAACTACAGATGTAAGAGAGGCCCGTTCAGGGCAGAAATCTTCATGACTGTGCATGCATTTCTCACTCGCTCTACCACACACTCCTCACACACACACACACACACACACACACACACACACATACACACATGCTGGGCCTGCTATTCTCTTAATGAGATCGACGCACACTCCAACGCACCAGCAGAAACTTCAGGCCACTTAGTACGGCGAAAGCTCCGCATGGAGCCTCCGCAGAACCATGAATCAGACTTAAGCCTGCATAATCACGTGACCGAAGCCACGGATATTAAGCTAAGTGGAGCAACATTGTCCCTAGGTACCGTAAAGCATAATAAACTGTATTATATAAGCAGTGACATAATGAATAACTCAAAACAAAACTACACAGAACATGAAGACAACACAGACCAAGAAATGCACACATGCTTTGAACTCTAATTTTTCCCAATTTCAAATGATGTCCCCAAAAGGAAACTTTGTCAACATCTCTTTTATCTAAAAAGATACATTTCTCTGTTTGTTCATCTCACTTCAATTGAATTGCCTATTGCTTTATTGCCAAGCAGACAAACTGACCAACACATATATAATAGTAATAATAATAATAATAGATCTATACTTGGCATCAGTGTATCCATACAGTATTGCCACTGAAAATATCACAATACTATGCTGTATCCATTTTTCCCCCCACCCCTGATGCACATAGTATTTTTCCCATAGGTCAATGTTGTATAAATAGCATTTGTTACACTATTACATAAAACATTTAAGAACAGAGGGGAAAAAAAGATCATAACACAAACACTATACACAATTGGAGACTTTTATTGACGTAAAACCTAAATTCTCAAAACAAATCTCATATTTTGTGTTTTGCATCATGTTTGTTGTTTGTGGGTGTCCACAGCAACTTCAAACAACACTGGTTGTGTATTTAGGTTAAACAGCCTTCTGTAATACTGCCCATGTTCTGCATTAACAGGTGCCTGATACGGAGAACATCTGATATCTTGTCTAAGTACCTTCCTGTGAAAATCGAGCAGGTTGTGTGTTGCAGGTAGGTCGATTTAATTTGGTTTCTGTTAAGAGAAGGTTGAAGAGAAATTAATACTAAATAGATACTTTTTAATCCCTTACTTTGAGTATAAACTTATTTTTCAACCCAGAAACCCTTTTATTTATTTACCAACTTAAGCCAAATTTCTCAATACATTATTCTAATACGTTAGTTTAATGACGCTGTCTCCAGACACACATTTTTAATTTAATTTGAGCTTGATCTTTATCAGGAAACATGGCTATGGACTAGGGCTGAACGATTAATCATTTTCAAATCAAAATCAAGATTTGAAAGAATACAATTAGCTTATCATTATTGAATGGGCAATATTTAGTTGAATGTTTGGTTTGGTAGAAGGTGCAACATGTAGATGCTGCTGTTAAACTGAGACATAGCAGACATTTCAGTTTACAGGAAAGTACTGATATATATATTTTTTATTGGAATTGTTTGATTTATCATCATAACTTTAGCTTTTGTGATAAGTGTTCTGTGTTTGACTGTTTAATGTTCCACGCTTATTAAAAGAAAAACACTTATTGCTGCCAATTCAATTCAATTTTATTTATATAGTGCTAAATCACAACAATAGTTTTTTCTTTGCGCTTTTTATAAATGAGCAGGTCTAGACCGTACTCTGTGATGTTATTTACAGAAACCCAATAATTCCCACCAAGAGCAAGCACTAGGCCACAGAGGCAAGGAAAAGCTTCCTTTTAAGAGGCTGAAACCTCGAACAGAACCATGACTCAGGGTGGAAGGTCATCTGCCTCGACCGGTCGGGGGTGTAGGAGAGAGAGACAGACACAGACAGACAGACACACAGACAGGCACACAGACACACAGGGCGGCTGTGGCTCAGTGTTAGAGCGGTTGTCTGCCAATCGGAAGGTTGGTGGTTCAATCCCTGGCCCTGTAGTCCCATGTCGAAGTGTCCTTGGGCAAGACACTGAACCCCGAGTTGCCCCCGATGCTGTGTCTTCGGAGTGTGAATGTGTGTGCATGTTTATCTGATGAGCAGGTGGCACCTTGTACGGCAGCCTCGGCCACAGTGTATGAATGTGTGTGTATGGTTCCTTTTTGTATGTATCTATTGAATGTATCCTGTCTGATGTAAAAAGCGCTTTGAGTAGTCGTTAAGACTAGAAAAGCGCTATATAAATACAGCACATTTACATTTACAGACAGGCACAGACAGACAGAAACAGAAACATGGAGAATTGTAGCAGAGGGTGTCAAACAGGAACATGGAGGCAGCAGGTAACTCCAACCACAGATCCAGGCTCCACAGCTCCACAGCTAGAAACACTGGCAATTCAATATCTATGTTCTCATGTTACAATGCTCCGTGACATGTTTTATCTGTTAAACAATGAATATTGAAAATTTTTATGAAATCGTAATCATCTTATCTGGCTGAAAAATTTGAATTCTTTTCCCCAAATCATTCAGCCCTACTACAGACCCATTTCAGCAAGTTTTCAAAAAGTATTTAGCTTCAAGATATACACCTCTACTCTCAATGTAACACTTTGTGATAGAATGTAATCTTTTTTTATATGATATTGAACAATTTCATTTGACATCATGACTTGTTTCCCTGTAGGCTGACTCCTCTGCAGTCAGAGCTCTATAAGCTCTTCCTGAGGCAGGCAAAACCCATCGAGACATTACAAGAGGGCAAAATAAGTGTATCCTCGCTGTCTTCCATCACATCACTTAAGAAACTGTGCAATCGTGAGTGCTTAAGCCAAATCTAATTTGCTCTGTAAAATGGTGCATGTGTGAACATTATTGGGATCACACAGAAAGTCTTCTCACTTTTTGAAGCAGTTGCAAAGTTCTACCAAATAGCCAAATGTAAAAGTAAAGACGGGAATCCATGGCTGTGGATGTCTAAATATGCATGTCTTTTATGCATATTGGAATGGAATAGTACTGTACTTAAGTCCAAATGTTGAGGTACTTGTACTTCACTTGAGTCTTTTCTTTTCATGCCATTTTCTATTTCTACTCTGCTACATTTCCGAAAGAAATATTTACTCTACTACATTAATCTGTCACCTTTAGTTACTAGTTACTTTACACATTAGGTTTTTGTAAACAAACAGGTCGGTACAGGTGAACAGGTGAAAAACCGTTAAACACAAAAGAAATGAAAAACACTGGTTAAACAGGTTTTTTTTCCAACACAGACAAGGTTAAGTGCTTACTACAGGACACACAGATCAATGTAAGTACTACAATAGGATAAGGCATTTAACTTAGAAGATAAGATATGTTTTAAATTAGGTAAAAGTATTATTTAACAAATGTTTACAAATGAACAAAGGTATTTCTTGACTAATTACTGTTAAACCAATTAGATGCTGTTTTCACACACATGTATACTGCGCAATTACATAAACCAAGCTGTGATTATTTTACACACATTAACCTACATTAACTATACAAAAGGTATATACATTTAGTGCAGTGACAACTTCTTTTACCCACAACAATAACACATTTTATTTAGAATCATCTGCTGCCTGGTTGAAATACTGACCACTGTTTTGTAGGGGTGTAACGATACATTGATCTGAATTGATATATTGATTCAATCCTAAATGATCCAATATTATACAAAGTGAAAATATCCATACATATTGTCATCTTTAAGATATTATTATAAGATATTATTTTGAAATTCCCTCTTTATATTATTTTAAAATAGAGTAGTTTGTTTTCATTTACATGTCTGGAAGAGCTCAATGAAATTGTCAAATCATATTTTGGTTGTTTCTCATATATATATATATATATATATATATATATATATATATATATATATATATATATATATATATATATATATATATATATATACAGTATATATATATACAGTATATAAAATAAATGTAAGTGATTGTGTTAAATGGGGTTGTTGTATCAATGTCCTAAAAATCAATAAGATATTGTATCGTGAGAGAACGTGTGATTTACACCACTAATGTGTTGTGTCCTAGACCCGGCGCTCATCTATGAGAAGTGTGTGGAGAGTGCGGAGGGCTTTGAGGGGGCGCTGGATCTGTTTCCACCTGGCTACTGCACTAAAGCTGTTGAGCCTCAGCTCTCTGGTAAGAAACATGTAACACAGCTCATCACACCTCAGGTGTTGTTAAAGGGTAACTACTGTATTTTTCAACCTGAAATGTATTTTTCCTAGGTTTTTGTGTGTAAGTGACTGATGGGAACAACAATCTTTGAAATTGGTCTAGTATTAAGCGTGAATGCTGTAACCGGCAGCCACAGACCAGGCTGCAATGTAACCCAAAGGGCAAATATTCATTGTCAATTTGGTCCAATTTTGGTCCGTTTTGGACTGTTTCTGCCGTTGACAGGCTCAGATTATTAATGTGTGTTATTGAGTGTCTGACAACATTATGGAAAGGGTCCCTACAGAGATAGACCTTTTTAACTTTTAACCTCTTTAAGACCTTTCTGTTGAAACAAAAACGGCCCAGAGCGTGTATAGAGCCAACATATTTTCACCTGTACATCAGTAAACTATGTGTTTATTTCAACCAAAACTAGAGTTGTGATGGTTAGAAAAGTGGAAAGACGACCCAAAACGGATTTTCATAGTTTTAGTTTGTTTCTGTCAACTTTGAATGAAATGTGTTTTACGATGCTAAGATTACTGTTTATTTACATGGAGTCTGGTGACTTTAGTAAATGCAATTTCGCTGATGTTCCTATGTTTAAAAAAAGGATGTTACTCTATTGCAGAAAGGTCGACCTCCTTAGAAATCCTTTCCATAATTTTGTCAGACACTTAGAATATTAATCTTAGCCTGTCAGTGGCTAAACAAGCACTTGTGAACTTGCAAACGTAAATACAAGCTGCACAATTGCCCTATTAACTTGCATTGTAGCTTCTCTCCTCCGCTGCTAACTGCAGCAATCTCTCTTAATACTGGACCAATGTCAAAGATTGTTGTTCCCATTAGTCACTTAGACACAAAAACATAGAAAAATAGGGTCCAGGTTGAAAAAAAAAAAGGTTGTTACCCTTTGATGATTGTTCCTGCTGACTCACGTTATACAACAACGAAAGTTTGGATTCACTCTGATCCAGATGTGTGGCCACCTCACTAATGGCTTGGAAAACTGCTACTGCTTGTATCTAGAGATGTTCCCATACAGATACCAGTATCGGAAAAACCTCCAATACCGCCTAAAATGCTAGTATCGGAAAGTACTGGAGTTTATGCACCTATCCGTTATTGGAAATTGACTATCTGCTGTCATTGTTTGTGTTTGTTGATGTTTCACAAAAAGTTTAACCTGAGCAATAACAAAGATCGAAATCATATCACATCCATACAGTGATAGTAGTATACACAGGGTACCCGGGGGGGTGTCAGTTCTTTAAAAAAGTCTTAAATTTAATTTTCTCAAAATAAGGACTACAAAGTCTTAAATTTCATTGCCAAAGTATAAAATTTTGTTAACAAAGGTCTTCAATGATTTCTTGTCCTTTCGTAGGATTAAATAAATACTGTGAAGTCAAAAATAAGGTTGCGTGTGTGACTTTACAATATACAGTTACTCTGTTTGTGACTTGGATGTTATATGACCTTACAGGTACTGTTTAATAGAGCTGTAATTGTGGCCTTAAATTGGCCTTAAAAGTCCGGCCCAACGAGGTACGAGCCCGTCAGAATTTGGCCGTAGCCCGACAAGTATATTTTGATTGACAGCTTTTTAAAAGCCCAAACTCGTTTACAGCCATTATTCAAATGTGCGCATGCTCACAGCTCTTTTACCTTTTGTACAAGTTCAAGTTCAATAATTTATTGCCATGTCAACATAGTTAATTGGAATTTGTCCTAGGATTCTTAAAAGACAGTACATATGCAGGAACAAAAACATAAACAATCACATAGACAATCATTTGGATTAGTAAAAGGATGTAAATACTATTGTAACTTCCCATGAAGTGTATTGTGCAGTTTATAAAGTGCAATTAAATAAGGTGCATTTAGTACAGGTTTACTTTGCAAGGTGCCTGAGCATTAAGGAGCCTAATAGTGGCATGGTAAGTGCTGTTGCAAAAGCGGGATGTTTTGCCTCTGAGACTTTGAACTCTTTTTCCTGAGGGCAGTAGTTGGAAGAGGGACCTACCAGGGTGGGAGGTGTCGTCAAGCACTTTCTGCGCTTTATAGCTAGGCGTGGAGAGGCTATATAATAACTTCCATGTAATAATGGTATTTAGGGTATATGTTTGAAACGCATCCAACTTGCTGACGCACATTTGTCGACATCGCATTTGTCGACATCAAAAGGCTGCTTTCAAGCCGCCTTTTGACGCAAAAGCAGATGTCAGTTACTGGAGCAATTGGCATTTACATTTATATATTTTATTACATCATATATTTTTATCTAGCTAAGGTGGAACAAATTTTAACACCTCATAATGCACACTTTTTATTTTTTATTATCCTATGTATTTTTGAATTTTTAGTTTTATAGCATAAGAGCTCTTTGTGCAACAACTACTTTATTATCTTATGTTATTAGAGTACAACAATGTAGGGCCACATGTGAAAAATGTATTTGAGTTCTGATTTCATCACTTTATTCTCAGAATTCTGAGGATGGTTCTATATCTGGATGTGTTCTTATCAGTCTTGTTTTCAGCAACAGCAGGCAGATGTTAACAGAGTAAAAGCTCTGACAAACCCACAGTACACTATCTGCCACAGTACACTATCTGCTGTTAGGAGACTTGCTGCTTAACAAACTGGAGCATTCAGCAGCTAAAGAGACTAATCATTTTCTCAGGAGCTAGTGGAGACCAAAAAAACAAGCTAAAGGGAGAGTGAATATTGTCAGGTGGATTCAAACACAACTCCAAGTGAATGCCCATGTTGCTATATGTTTGCTGGATGTGTAAATGGGACAACTTACTGTATTTGGTTGAAAGGAATAAGTGTCAGTGTTGTGTTGCAAAATAATCTGTTACCGTAGTTTTGATAGATGTGGTGCATCTCTCTAGTCTAATGAACTGAATAAAGTGCTCCTTTTTTAGATTTATGGGTAAGAAATTATTTCCTTTGTTCCAGGGAAAATGCTGGTTCTTGACTACATTCTGGCAATGACAAGGACTACAACTAGTGACAAGGTGGTGCTTGTCTCCAACTACACTCAAACACTGGACCTCTTTGAAAAGCTGTGCAGATCTAGAAGGTGCTTTTTGGAGATAAAAAACACCATTTAATTGTGTCTGTATCATATGATTTGTCATTTAAAGTGAGCAACAACCCTCCTCCTGGTCTTTTACAGATACCTCTATGTTCGACTGGATGGCACAATGTCCATAAAGAAAAGGGCCAAGATTGTAGAGCGATTCAACAGTCCATCGGTGAGTGGGAAACTCTGTTTTAAACCACACCGTGAGCTAGTCAAGAGCACCTCAACCGAGACCAAGTCAAGACCAAGATCAGACCAGTGCCAGACAGCCAGATCTGCTCCCTTCTCTAGCATTCACTTTCTTGAGAGTGCCTGTTAAGAGGGGGTTAACAGGAATTAGAAATTAGTTAAGTTATTGTTTGCAATTGAAGCAGGACGTTTTACATCCAACTACAGCTATGATGTTAAGACATAAAATTAGACAATGCTGAGGCAATTCAGTGATATCCCTGCAATTGTGGTCTTGACCGGTCTTGAATTAAAATCCCAAGTCCTCTTTATCTGAGACCGAGACAAGACCGAGACCTTCAAAAGGTGGTCTTGAGACTAAACACTTCAACACTGGCGTGAGCTTTGAAAAACGGTTAAACACCATCTGAATCCATCTATGTTCTCAGAATCCAGAGTTCATCTTCATGCTGAGCAGCAAGGCCGGTGGATGTGGCCTGAATCTGATTGGTGCTAATCGCTTGGTGATGTTTGATCCGGACTGGAATCCAGCCAATGACGAGCAGGCGATGGCGCGGGTGTGGCGGGACGGCCAGAAGAAGACCTGCTACATCTACAGACTGCTCTCGGTCAGTTCAACACAATTCACAAGATGCAGACATGACCTATAACACGTCATCACTGCTTAATGTCTATTTTAGCTTTCAAGTCATCAAGGTAATATTTTCACATACTGTATATCCATTACTTTTCCTCTACTGATTTTTTTGTTGCTGTGGTAAAAAATATTTTTATCACTACCAACTCAGACAAAAATCAGAAAAAGATGACACAGTCACTACAATATTGGATTTGGAGTGGATCTGGATTCTCTGCACCCCTTCATTCCTCCATCCTCTTAAAATAATCTGTCTGGCTATCATTAAACTAGTTTGGTTGGGAACTGGAGGGTTGCTGGTTGAAGTCCCCAAATGCCAGTTTCCCTCCTGGCCACTGCCAAGGTGCTATTTTAAATTTTTTTGGGCATTTTAGGCCTTTATTTTCAGAGGACAGATGAAGACATGAAAGGTGAGAGAGAGGGGGAACGACACGCAGCAAAGTAGTAATTTCCTCCCTGGGGATCAATGAAGTATTAATTATTATTATTACATGGCTTTATCAGCTGTGGCAAAAAGTGGGGAAATGTGGATCAACTTTTGTCCTCCAATTCAAGCAATGGCAGCAGATCTGGTGAGCATCTATCGCTATATCTTTTATATTAGAGGACCATAGGAAATGAAGTAATTGTCTGTCCTCTGTCTTACATTTCCAAAAATTTGGTGTGTCCTCTACTGATTTTTAATTATTCCGCAAAGTTCAGGACCTCAAAATAGATGTGTCGGTGCATCAGGGGGAGGTTAAAGGCTGTGTGTTTGGCATAGTTTCCATATTTGACACGTGTGTGTGTGTGTGTTTGTGTGCTGACAGACGGGGACGATTGAGGAGAAGATCCTTCAGAGGCAGGCCCATAAGAAGGCCCTGAGCAGCTGCGTGGTGGACGAGGAGCAGGACGTGGAGCGCCACTTCTCTCTGGGCGAACTCCGAGAACTCTTCACTCTCAACGAGGAGACCACCAGCGACACACATGACAAGTAAAGAAAAAATCACTCTCATAAGTAGTGCATACTGCTCACTCTGCTGAGAATTGAATTTCCTCTATAAAGATGGTCAGACATCAATGAGTACGTTTAAATGCACACGAATATTCCACTATTATTCGGAATATGACAGTATTTCAAACAGGTCATTAGGGATGCACAGTATATCTTTTTTTATCGTAATCGGCATATCAACTGGCGCAATAAACATATTGCTAAAGGCTGTGACATATTGCGAAAGACACTCAAGGTCTTTTGTGTTAGTTGAAAGAAAGTAGCAATAGAAATGTACACTTTAAAATGTAACTGTCCGTTTTTATTGCCGCCTTTCATATTCAGTTCAATTTTCAGTAATGTTGAAAATGATTTTCTTTTCATTTGTTTTACAACAAATACAGCAATTTGTTGTAGTTAAGCAGAACACTGAAAACAACAGCAATGCAGAACTGAGTATATAGCGCTTTATCATAGACACTCGGGGGTGGGGGGGACTACTCTCTAACACCACCAATGTGTAGCACCCACCTGGGTGATGCACGTCAGCCTTACGATGCCAGACACTCACCACACATCAGCTTGGTAGAGAGGGAGGGGAACATATTTTTAGTGGTGGGGAAAACCGGAGTTCCTGGAGAAAACCGAATGCACATGCATGCACAACATGTTAACTCCACACAGAAGGCCCGGGACCACCAGGGTTCAAACACTGTACCTTCTTGCTGTGAGGCCCCAGTGCTGCAAGTACACTTAATATCTGTTTATTGATCGCAAGTAATATCGTAATCTCTCGATATCCAACATTATCGCATATTTTTATGTATGTTATTATTAAATTAGCTCTCTTCCTTGCTCTCGTGGCATTGTTAGATTCCGCTGCCGACGCTGTGTGAATGGCCGGGAGGTTTGGCCTCCTGCAGAGGACTCTGACTGTACCAGTGACCTTTCCCAGTGGAACCACTGCTTTGACAAGAAGGGCCTGAGGGACCAAGTGTTGAAAACCTCCTGGGACGCTGCTGTCTCCTTCGTCTTCCACCAGCGCTCTCATGAGGATCAGAAGGGTGTCATATAGCAGGAGGAACTCAACAAACTTTCTATTACGCTGCCACATGTACTGTAAATAGTGATATTTATTTGTTATTCAGTTTTTTTTCTGTTGGATATTTTTTTATTAAAACTGAAAAAGTAAAGCAGAATTATTTGTAATCCATCCATGATGAATGCAGTAACTTTTGCACATAAATAACTTGGGCAAAACATGTTGACACTGGTAATGGATTTGCCAGTCGTGACAAGTCGTCTTAATGTATACGTGGTGCAGTTGCCAATGTGCCCAGCTCATTGTGTTGTCGAGGTAGAGGGAAGCTGTTGTCTGTGCCACAGTAAGAACTGACTCTAATCTGTCTGTTATGTACAGCTCGTTGTAAGGTGTTTGAGGGTTAAGAAAAGCACACACATCTGGATGATAAATACTGGACAAAAGAACATGGAAAAGATGGACAAATAGAGTCCACACATTAGATACTGCTCCCATGAATACATTTAATTACCAGCAAGTGATGTTTCATTGATGGGAGCATTATCTAGTGTTTAGGCTCCATTTTTCTGTCCTTAAGTTTCCCTTCAGCCATCTTAAAGCAACTGGAAAGTTATGTATTTCATCTAAACCATTTTAATAGCACAATGCACATGTTCCACTTAAGTGCTGTGTGTGTGTGTGTGTGTGTGTGTGTGTGCGTGCACGCGCATCCGCTCGCGCATGTAAAAAAAAAAAAAAAGTGCTATATAAATGCAGCTCTTTTTACCATCAATGACTGAATAAAAACTTTAAATGGGTTTTGTGTTTTATTGGCAGTAATGTGTAGTGTACTATATCCACTTTCCATTTTTTTAAGTCCTGGGCACTCCATGAAAATACCTAATTTCACTGTGACAGCCAAACTGCTGCAGATATGTATTATCTCTTGGGAGGAACAGTAAAATATTGACTGCACCAAGTCTAATAATCCTGTTTGCACTCCCAAATAGTGGTGACAACCTGCTCTCTACACAGCCTGTGCAGCTGAGGATATCTTTCAACCCAACCACTATACTGTAGGTTTAACAGTAGTTAAGATCCAGTCATTGGTGGAAGAAGTATTCAGATCATTTACTTATGTAAAAATACTCTGTTACAAGTAAAAGTCCTGCATTGAAAATGTACTCAGGTAAAAGTCTAAGTATCAGGACAATGAACTTAAAGTATCAAAAGTACTTAATGGTCAATCATTTCAGCTGGACTTGTAGGCCGTTATATTGTTGGCTAGTTTCATTTATAATAAAGCATCAGATTTTATAAACTACATGGGTTGTGTGCAGAAATCCTATTGTGTAAAGTTACTAGTAACAAAAGCTGTCAGATGAATGTATTGGAGTAAAAAGTACAATATTTCTTTTTGAAATGTAGATTAGATTAGATTAGATTAGATTAGATTAGATTAGATTATACTTTATTTATCCCACAACGGGGAAATTTCCTTATTACAGCATCAGCATTATCTTCTATACAGCAAAAAATAACACACAAACAAGTAAACACACAAGAAATACAGGCAAAACAATAAACAATAATTATAAGGTAGACAGAAAGTAAGCAGAATGGCGTCAAATAAAGGTATTTTAAAGTATATTTTAAAGTGCGTCCATGATACAAGAAAAACAGTGTAATATTGCAGTGTAAGTGACATTAAAATTAAATTGAATGTGTAATTGGAGTAATAAAGCAAGAGTCGGTAGCACAATATAAATTATATTAACCTGTGACTATAAATATTGAAAAGTAAGTACTTGTAATAAAATAATATAAATACCGATAATAAATATAAACAGAAAGTGTGTGGTGTAGATGGGTGCTAAAAAGGAACAGAAACTACAACATTATCAGGTGGTGCAGGTGTTGTAGAGTCTGACAGCGGCCGGGATGAAGGACCTGCGGTACCTCTCCTTCCTACACCGTGGGTGTATCAGTCTGCTGCTGAAGGAGCTGCTCAGGGACCCCACAGTGTCATGTAGGGGTGGGAGGTGTTGTCCATGATGGATGTCAGCTTGGCTAACATCCTTCTCTCCCCTACTTTCTCTGGGGTCCAGAGGACAGTCCAGGACAGAGCTCGCTCTCTTGATCAGTCTATTGAGTCTGCTCCTGTCCCTGTCCGAGCTGCCCCCCCTCCAGCAGACCACGGCATAAAGGATGGCAGAGGCCACCACAGAGTCTGAGTAGCTGAGTAGAAGTAGAAAGTTGCATGAAAAGAAAAGACTCAAGTAAAGTACAAGTACCATGAATTTGTAATTAAGTGCAGTACTTGAGTAAATGTATTTCCACCACTGGATCCGAGCAATGCTAAAAAATAACTAGTTTGTACGTTGTGTTGCTGGTCTGAACATGCCATGCTGGAGATGGTTTTTACAGACGCTGATAATTGTTGTATAAATATTATAACGGCTCACATTTTAACACAGTATGGCAATAATAGTTTTGCGTTTATTTGTACACATCTAAACTAACAAATATTTTTGTAAAAACTGAAAAAAGAAAGCTTGAGAGAGACATTCAAACCTTGCTTCAATTCTCACCTGCAGCCTCTTCATTTCATTCATTCATTTCATTTATTGTTATTTCTGTGTCATGCCCTAGTTTTATACAGTCTATAGTCATGCAAAACATTTATTACAAGACACCACAATGTAACATATATCTTCTGGTCTCACACATACCAAGCATGTGGAAAGAACACCATAAACAAGAAACAATGACAGAAATACAGTAGTTCCAAGAAACAAATATCTAAAGATTGTTCTGATAAAGACCTTTTTTTCCTCTTCTCCCAGGCTTTCTCAAGATGTATATTTCACAAATGAACAGCCATCTTAGTCTTGGAAAATATATATATATATATATATATATATATATATATATATATATATATATATATATATATTTAGTCTTACTAAACACCCTTTTCATAAGAAAAAGTAAAAGTTTATCAGAGTCAAAATCAGAAATTGCAAACACAGTGTTAGAGTAGCCTAAAGTTAAAGTATGGCAACACCATCCGGAAGATGGCAGTAATGCAAGGATGCATGCTTCCCAAAAGAAGTAAAGAAGAACCAGAACATGTATTTTGTTTGTCAACCCCCATGGTCAACCCGTGGATGTGCCAACCATAGACATATAACGTTCTAACTAGAGGAAGACCAACCGCTGGCTTTTCCTCACCTGACGCGGCTGGAACCAGTGCTGTGTTCTGTCAGTTGGTTAGCTAACTATTAGCATCGATGTTAGTTAATGACACACACACCAATGCTAAACAATGCCCGACACTGTCCACAATGCAAACCAAAGAACTCCAAAAGAGATATATCTAAAGGAGATATGTTTCCAAGCTGTCAGAGAACATTATGCTGCTCTGGGAATTGAGGCTGTTCTTGGTAAGTTAACCTTACTAGCCTTGGAGAAGACGAGTAGCTAACGTTGGCTAACAAAGAGAAATAACGCTAAGAAGTTTAAATGTTATGCTAGAAGCTAGTTAGCATGTCATTAACGTTAACGCTAGCTAGCTACATATCCTCCAAGTCGAAACGGACAGCTAACGTAACGTTACACCTAACTCCATTCAATAACCTTGCAAGTTATGACCATATTTTTCAGTGACCGTACTAAAATAGCACCCACAGTACATGTCAAGAGCTAGCTAGCTAGCTATCACCTGAAATCCGAAAAAAATCAGCTTGATTGGTCAAGTAACGTTATGTGTAGCTTGCTAACTAGGTAACTTAGGCCAGTGGTTCCCAAACTTTTTATGTTAAGGACCCTTAATCTGACACAAATTAGAAAACAACCCCCCATTTGATAAGACTTTGTCTCAGGTATTTTGCTTTTAGATGTTTTGTTACTTAACGCTAAAGTGTATGAACCTCATAGCCAAGGTAGTCAGTTAGTCTGGAATTGTGTTTAACGTTACTCATGGATGGTATTATCATGAAAATAAAGTATTCCCTTTTTTGCTGGGAACCCCCTCAAGGAACACCATAGAGTCTATGGGTTTGACACAGGCTTTACTTCACAGGCTTAGGATACAATAGAATACACTTCATTGTCCCTATGGGAAATTTGTGTTGGGCATAGCTGCAATGTGTTGCTTCACAACACAAACGTGTAACAGAAAAGACATTCTAAAAATCGACATAGAATCAACATAAAAACAACATAAGATCAACAAGGACTTTTATACATGAAGGAAGGACACATGTGACTGTGAAGACAATACATCTTAAAAATACTGTAATTACCATAGTGCAAAATGTGCTAGTGTATTTATTGCACTTTGCTCTGTTGTGCTTAGATTTACTTTGGAGTTCAGCAGCTTGATAGAGGTTGGGATGAACACTTTACCTGAGGTGATGTTGATGACAATGAAAATGATGAAAGAAAGTCTGTGTCCACTGTTGGAATGTCCTAACATTAACCAATCTGTCTTAATGTAGATCTTCCAACGCCTCTCATTACGGATCTTCTTCCTCATCTGACTGTATGTCAGCTGGATGAGCTCCAGCCTGCCCTGAACCAGAGGGGTAAGAACTGTAGTTGGAGTGCAAAGGTGTTTTGTATTTTTTTCTTTGTTCATAGACAGTAACACTACCTTTTTGTTTTGATCGATCCATTGTTTTTTCAATTCAGTTCTATTCTAAACAGGAGTTATTTCAGGACACTTTACAGATAGAGTAGGTCTAGATTAGGGCTGGGCAATATATCGATATCGTGATATGTGACTAGATAATGTCTTAGATTTTGGATATTATAATATCGTAATATGACATAAGTGTTGTCTTTTCCTGGTTTTACAGGCTACATTACAGTGAACCTACCAGACTGTTCTAGCTGTTCTATTATTTTCCTTTACCCACTTAAACATTACTGATGATTATTTATCACAAATCACATTGTGTAAATATTTTGGGAAAGCACCAATTGTCAACCCTACAATATTGCCGCAATATTGAAATAATAATTTGTCAGAAATATTGTGATATTTGATTTTCTCCATATCGCCCATCCATAGTCTAGACCACACACTATAATTTATAAAGTCCCAACAACATTACATACATTACATCTTTTTCTTTATAAACACTCTTTAAGTAGTTGTAAATTTTTATTCCCAACTTGTATATACATTTGTACATTCCTTTGTATTTTTTTATCTTTATTTTTTCAATATTTCTTCTTGTATTTTATCCTATTTATTTTTTCTTATATATTCTGTATGTGTGCTGTGTGTCTAATAAAAATATATATAGCTGCTGTAGCACTGACATTACCCAATTTGGGATCAATAAAAGTCTGTCATATCTTATCATTATTATTCCATTAGTCTTTTTCTTGTCTGCCTTGTCTCAGGAATATCAACTCACTCTGGGTGGATTGGAGTCCTACAGGATATGTGTGGACCTAACCATGTAGGTGCACCGTCTTCTTTAATGATCAACAATCTCATATAGTAACATCCAGAACCCATATGTAACGTGTGTGTGTGTGTTACATTTCAGGTAATAGACTTCAACACAGAAGAAGCGGCCAAACACGAAGTCATGAGACTGCTTTTTACTCTTGTATTCTACGGCTTCACAAACCCCTTTGTCAAAAGAAACATCACAAATCTAAACACCCCATCCTTCCTGTGGGCTGCAGCTAAATGTATCAAACATTTTTTACTCACTACGCCAGTCGAAAGATTGACCGCTGAGGAGCGGCCACTTCTGGAGCTCTTGGAGCAGCGTATCGGAAGTGTTGGTGTATCGCAGTGCATTGATCTATCAAAGAGGAAGACACAAACTGCGCTGTATGTCCTCCATCGCCTGCTAGACCACGGTGTGGCTAAAAAACTTGTTGTACATGTGCAATGCCCTATCATGCTGTCCTGGATCCTACATGGCAGAGGTTCTCAGTATGTAAACCCCGAGCTGAGGAACCTAATGCACAGCAAAAAGACAAGCTGCATTTACCAAGCAGCTTCATTCAGAGCAGACGGGGCCAGCTGCAGTTCAAGTCTCGAGGCCGGGGCTTCAGAAGATGAGGATGACCAAGCCACTCCCTGCAAACGCTCTAGGTCGGATTTTGTGTCCGCGGAGCAGGACGCGGAATCTGGAGATACAAAATTTACTGTGGACCCGCATGTTCTCTGTCAAAGCTTCACTCCGTGTGATGGGCGTTCGACAGGGGCTTGTCCATGGGGACAGATCGAATGTCTGGAGATCCGGCAGTGTGGGTCCAACTCCCTCAGAGTGCTAAACTCTGCCCTGCCCACATTTTTTTGCCTTCGCTCTCTAACTCTTCACAGCATTGGTAAGTTTGCTAATTAATGTACGAGGAAGTTGAGGTGTGGATCATTCAGGGGTCGTTATGGTCCACCATATATCATACAATGTACTGTACCTGTGCTTTCATGCTATTTGCAACATTGACAGTTAAAAGTCATTTTCTTTAGCATTGGTTGCAGTTGAGGTGTCACGATTTTTCAAATCCATAATTTGATTACATGTTTGATTTAGCAGCACTGACTGCTCCGCCATTATTTGGTTTACGTTGGTTTTATTCCCTGACAACCATTTTCAAATTCTTCTTTCAAAAGATAGGCTCAATGGTATCAATTGTGATATAACCATTTTTTTCCTGAATGTACCACATTATGGCCAGATGGTTCAAGTCTAAATCATCTTACTTAAAATGTAATAACAGTCACTCATTTCACTAGTCAAACGGTTTTAACACAAAAACAAAAAGAGCCACAAGATGGCAGAATGGTACTTTACAGCAACGTCTTGAGTTTGCTGATCTGCAAAAAGCCACTAGATCCTGGGAGAAAAAATAAATACTTCATCCAGATTTTGATGATTGAAATTGAAATCGATTTTAGATTTTATTTTTTTTAGATAATCGTTTTGGGCATTTTAGGCCTTTATTTTTGTAGGACAGCTGAATACACGAAAGGGGACAGCGAGGGGAACGACATGCAGCAAAGGGCTGCAAGTCGGAGTCGTTCCCGGGGCATCGAGGAGCGTACCTCTATATATAGGCGTGCGCTTCACCACGTAAGCTTACTAGGCGCCCAGATTTGAAATCGTAACACCCCGATGTATCATTGATGTCTAACAAAAGTATTGAAAAGCTTTTTTTAAATCCAGCATGGTTTCCATCCATGTTTAGTCTTGTTACTCTCTGCCTTTGTTAGTGCATCACTGCATTGCTTCCTCTAGATCAGTTGAATAGTGGCCATTTTGCACGCACGCGAGGCAAACCCAAAAAACTGCTCCATAGCTGCTCAAGGTTAAAAACTCCACATGGTACCTTTTTACTGTCTTGGCCTTGAATGAGCCAGTCAGTCAGATTACCAGTCAGTGTGTGTTGGAGAGCATAGGCTTCCTCTAGGGGTGGGGATGTTCACTGCTTGTGATACCATACTTGAATTTTGGTACTGATGCCAATTTTTTGTTGACACAACCTACAGTCAACTCATTCAGCTCCATTGTATCAGGGTGGAGGCAAAATATATATATATATTTTTTTGTACTTGGATGACATATTTTTGGCATGCCGAAATCTACATCCAACAAAGAATGAAATGCAAATTAGAACAGTCGGGGGAGGCAATGTTGAATTTTAACATTGAACTGCAGCCAAATAAAGGGATGCAGCCTGTAGACATTATTGCTGTATCACAGGGGTTTTCAAAGGTCTGCATCTGATTTTTATTCCTGGGCAAAGTTCTGCAACAATTGGCAATAACAAAAAACATTCTGTCTGTTTTTTTAGCTTCATCTGTAAAAGTACAGCAGTATTCTTAGCTTCATGTAGTAAAAAGGTTGTTTTGGTCACTGAAATTTGTTATCTGCCCTTTTTTTCAATGGTTTTTTTTTTTTTTTCTATTTTTGCTAGACTTTTTGCAATGTTTTTGTCGCCCTTTTCAATGTTTTTGTTGCCTTCAACGTTTTTATTTTTATTGTGTATAGTCAACATTACTATTAATGTATTGATCAGTAGAAAATTTATTTAAAAATAAAAAGTGTTACACTTCAAAAGGTATTGTATTCATAACACAAGGTACAGGCCGGGTCCAGATTGACATGCCGTTTGGTCCAGATACGGACCTTGGTTCAGACTTTGAGATGCCCTGCTGTAATAATTCCATTTAATCAGTTCACTAAACTGAAATAGAGGATCACCTTCAAAGAAAATGTGTGGTGTACACAGGGTTTAAAATTCACTTTTTCATCCACCAGCCAAATGGCTAGTGAATGTTCAAATTTCACCAGCCACTTAATAGATTATCATTGATTTTTTTTTTGCTGGTGAGTGAAGAAAATCCAACAGCCACTTGCATGATTTACCAGCATTTGGCTGGTAGATGGTGCTAATTTTGCATCCTGGGTGTGCACAAATGATTTGTTTTTGTGTTTGTTTGTGCAGCGACCTTCAGGGACTCTGATGTGTTGAGCCTGGCCAGAGCCCTGAAGCAGCTGTCGCAGAGTCCCCGCAGCTCACTAACGGATCTGAGCATCAGCGTCCTGCCATACACCCGGCTCATGGGGATCCTGCTGGAAGCGAGCCCCAACGTGACGTCCCTGCATGTGGAGATCCAGACTGTGATGTGGGGGCCACGCTTCTTACCACATCATCCCAGGATGGCTGAGTTGGACGTGTCAGGTGCTGTGAAGCTTCTACCAAAGTTACCAAAGTAACAGTTAAAGTGAATGGGATTGAGAGTAGGCATTGGCCGGTAGACAGCAGCCGTCGGTACGCTTGTCTGCTTCTCCAAACTGTTGCTGTGCTAACCGTCCTCTACTGTAGCTAATACACAGACTAACACTATTGATAAGTACGTTACACAACATCACCTTTATATAAGGCCGAACTATCGATTTAAACAATGCATAGATAATCAAAATTGATTACCAACTTCTGTTGATTACTAATTGAACTAATACATTTGTAAAACATTTAAGATTAGTTTTTGGGCATTTTTAGGCCTTTTTTTTTTTTTTTAGCTTTTCAGCTTAGTGGAGATTGAACGGGAATTACAAGCAGTAATGGGCCGCAGGTCGGCATTGAACCTGCGGACGCTGCATATGGGCGTGTGCTCTACCAGGTGAGCTACCCAGGCGCCCGATCAACTAATAGTTTAATTGATTCATTGTTTCTGTCCCAAAAGACGTACACACCAAGCTGAGATCTGGGAACATGTTGAAATCATAATAGAGGAGGGGGGGGATTTTGTGTGGAGTGTAAAATGTTCTAAATAAGTAACAAAATGGAAAGAGGGAAAGTACCGAAAAAAGGTACTGTCGGAACCGAATTCCAGGCACCAGTATCAGTACCGTAGCAGAATAAAAGTGAATGGTCCCCAACCCTAGAGACCAGAGTTGTAGTACATTTTTGTATTATTTTTGGGTTGTATCCACATGGTTAAATGCACTTATTGTAAGTGACTTCAGCTAAATAAATTAAATGTAATTCTAAACTGTCTGTTTTTTTAACCAACTCTTAAAAAAAACAAAACAGAAGAATTGTACTGAGTTCTAAATGCTAATACTACTGTAAAGCAGTGTAGTGTAGTAAAAAAGAAAAAAAAATCAACCTATGGTGACTGTTTTCTTCCACAGAGCTGCCCTTGGAGAAGCTGGCAGTCAAAGTAGCTGAGCTCCAAACAGATCTGCACTTCATCACATCAGTGCTGCGACGCACGCCACATCTCACCTCGCTTCATGTAGCAGGGATGAGATTACCAACTGGCTCCTCTCAAAGCCAACTCCTCGCCACTCTCTCAGGTAACGTGTCACGTCACTGGAAGGGTTGTGTCCAGGCCTTCCTAAAGTGCCAGGGATATGTTGTTGGGAGATGTTCCACTGGGGAGTTGGGCTGGAGGATCAGAGTCAACATAGTCCCACAGCATTCAGGGATGGGTGAAACACGTGATCTGGTTTATTATTAGCATTTGTTGTTATTTCTTTAAACCAATCACAATCGTCTTGGGCGGTGCTATGGAGCCGCTGCAAAACAGCCTCAGGAAGGAACTTGTTTTGGTGGAACATGTACATTTAAAGGTTTTTTTTTTAGTCGTCCAACAGAGAACTCAGATTAGACAGATAGTCTAGCTAGCTGTCTGGATTTACCCTGCAGAGATCTGAGGAGTAGATAACCATAGTCCTCAGAAATCCACCGGTGTTTAGAACGCCAACACAAAGGAGGAGGAAGGACATCAAGCTGAAAATGAGGGACATCCAGTGGAATTTTAGGTGGACTCAATTGTTGACATCATGATAGCATAGGTTGTGTGTGTGTATCCAAACCCCAATTTATCTTTTTCCTGCGTACAGGTTTTGTGGACTAGCCAGACCTTCCGCCGCAGCGCTGTGGAGGAAGGTCTGGCAATGCGGGACTAGTTATCAGTTGACATAAACACATCTGCAATAAGCTAGCATGTGCCTGTCCTGCCCTAATATTGGCCTTGTCTTAACTGTAAAACAAATATAAGCTGAAGTGCTGTCAGTAATGACATATGGTCAACTTTTAGAGTCAAATCACTTCTTGAGGAGTCTCAACTTGGAGGACATGAAGCTGTCTGACTGTCTCCCTGAGATCCTCAACCTACTGAGAGACTGCAAGTTGGAAGGTAAGAAAAAGAGGGTGGCTCATAACGGCTAGTCTTTTCCTACATGTTCACTTGATCCCAACAGGTACATGACACATAAGAGCATCTGTCTGGAACAATCCACCGCCATAATTACAATCAACAGGCCCAATGATTAAGTCTCTGTAGCCTTGAGTAAGGACATAGGGGTCATTGCCGGGTAATTTTGATTTTATTTATGATTATTTGTTTGGCATTTTAGGCCTTTATTTGAATAGGACAGCTTAGACTTGAAAGGAGGGGAAATGACATGCAGCAAAGGGCCGCAGATTGGAGTTGAACTCATGGCCGCTGTGTCTAGGACTGAGCCTCTATACATGGGCGCTTGATCTACCAGATATTTAAGTCTGCTTCAATTTAAGCAGATACAACATGCAAAACAGCAGGTAGTGACTTTATTATTCTCTGTCAGCGTTTCTTTTCTCATTGGAGAAGGAATTCCTCATGTGCTTAGCTCCTTTCCCCTCTCTCTGTATCTCAGAGCTGCGGTTTAATGACTGCCGCCTTCTGGAGAAGTGGAGCAACAAGGAGGAGAGTCTGCAGCAGCTGGTGGCTGCTCTGAGGATGGTGCCTTCCCTCCACACACTCAGCCTGGCTCAGAATCGGCTCGGTAAGCACATGGAGAGATGGATTCATGCATGGTCAAACAGTCTGGCCTGGACAGGGAGTAACAGGTTAAAGGTTTGAAGAAAGTCTCAGTTGCACTCGCTCTTAACCAAAATGTGACTTAAAACCTACCTTTTTAGTCAGGCCTTTTAATAAACATCTTACTTATTCATTTTCTTTATCTAACCACTTATTTGTTTATATGTAGTTTGTTTTAGTCCGTTTTATAATTTATTTTATTAATAGTTTTTAATCTACTTATTTATGTATCTGTATTTTATGGATTGTTTTTAACAATCTACAGTTGATGCACTTATTCGCAACTGTTTAGAGCTTTTATTTATTTGATTTATGTATTTAAGTTTCTTTTGGTTTTAAGTGTAATGCCTCTGTTTCATCAGCTTGATCCAGCTGTGTGTGTGTGTGTGTGTGTGTGTGTGTGTGTGTGTGTGTGTGTGTGTGTGTGTGTGTGTGTGTGTGTGTGTGTGTGTGTGTGTGTGTGTGTGTGTGTGTGTGTGTGTGTGTGTGTGTGTGTGTGTGTGTGTGTGTGTGTGTGTGTGTGTGTGTGTGCGTGTCTCTAGATCATGAATAGTTTTGAAAGCAACTGTTTCAACTGTGTTAAATAATGTGACTGTGTCTGCAGCCAAGAACGTGTGTGTGCTGGCAGAGCTGTTCTCAGGATCCTCAGCGAGCTCAGTGAACCGACTCGACATCAGGTGAGCGCTGCAGGCAGCAGCACCAGGATGCCTCCAGCCGCCTACACATGATCCGCCGAAAAAACACAGCTCTCAAAATTCAATTTTTTTCAACTTTGACCTCCATTCAATTCAATTAAATTTAATTTTATTCATAGTATCAATTCATAACAAGTGTTTTTCACTTTACATAATTTACAAGGACCTAACAGTTAGTAGTTTCCTCCAGAGCAAGCAGTGGCGAGGAAAAACTTCCTTTTAGGCAGAAACCTCGGACAGACCCAGGCTCTTGGTAGGCGGTGTCTGACGACCGGTTGGGGTTAGAATGAAGAGTGGCAATAACAGTCACAAAAAATAGTAGTTTGTAGTAGTTCTTTGTAGTAGTTCATGGCATAGCAGGGCACTGTGCAGTGCAGCATTACAAGGCACAGCATTGCCGCTGACCCTTCAAGGCGCGACCAATTCCAGAACGTTACTGCGCTGCGTTTAGCCTCTGTGCTCTGCGCCCTACCTCGTGGTTTTGCTGCAGATTATGTGTAGGCGGCTTCAGGCTTCAACACCTCTCTGATGGACTGATTTGAAGGAGTAGTTATTTTGTTAGTTTTTGTTATTTTTTTCGTTTTTGGGCCCTTCCACATTTGATTATCAGGACAGCTTGATAATAAAAGGGAAGAGAGGAGAAGACATGCAGGAAGTTGCCGCAGGTGGGACTCGAACCCTGAGCCTCTGTGTTGAAAAATACACCTCTACATGTGGGCGTGCTGAGCTACTCGGGCGCACAAGTAATAAAGTTAAAATAAGAGACTAAATATGTTAGCATGTGTATATTGCTTTAAAGTGCTCATATTATGCTCATCCTCAGGTTCATAATTGTATTTAGAGGTTGTACCAGAATACGTTTGTTTGTTTAATTTTCAAAAAAACTCTATTTGTTGTACTGCATATTGCTGCAGCTCCTCTTTTCACCCCGTGTGTTGCGCTCTCTGTTTTAGCTACAGAGTGAGGCATCACACTTCTATTCCATCTTTGTTGCGAGTCGCACATGCGCAGTACCTAGGTAAGGACTACTAGCCAGTCAGAAGCAGAGTATCAGGGTGTGCTACGCTAACAGCTAGGCGAGCATTATAACGTCTGTTACAAAGTGACGCATGTTTGTCACGGAAGTAAAGGCTGGACTACACTAGAGCTGTTTGGAGAGGTTGGTGAACAGTGTTTTCTGTTGGAGATGGTAAGTCGCCCTGGGGGGGACATTTTCACTTTGTTAACGTACACAAAAAAGATACATAACACAATAAAGTTAGGGAAAAAGCATAATATGAGCACTTTAAGTTACAGAATGCCACACAAAGTGTACATGACATTTCCAATAATGAATGCAAACTTTGCCCCATACTATCATGTTTCATCCAACACTCACTGTCGATTTAGTTTAGTAAGTTGTTTTTTGTGTTGTTGTTTTTTTTATTACATTATATCATAATTTCCATGTGCTGCCTTTTGTCCCGAACAGCTCCAACTTCATTCAGCCGGCTGAGCTGCTGGAGTTCGCTAAGAGATTGAGGACACATCCTCCGCCACACCGATTGACCCTAGACCTCAGGAAAAACCCAGGGGATCGGGACCCCGACACATGGAACACGGCACTGAAGAGGCTCCGTCCCTTCTGTGTTCTCCTGGTTGAAGGATGGAACTCCACGGACACAATGGCAGACCACATCAGCAATATGTGAACAGAGCTAGAGGCACGTCTGAGTGGCAAACTCTCCCTGTTGGAGTGGAAAGTTGCTGTAAAGTGAGCACTTTATGTAACGTTTGACTGAAGAGACTGTGCCCTGGGTATCCGCTCTGCCTTTGAGAAAATGAAAGCTCAGATGGGCCGATCTGGAATCTTGCTTCTTATGAGGTCATAAGGGGAGAGGTTACCTCCGCCTTTTCTCTGAGAGAAGTCATGGCTTTCAAACGAGCAAAGTGGCAGTTGGTCGAGGCTTTTCTTTTTATTCCCAAACCACACCTGCAGCATGAGTCACTTCTCCACAGTCCATTTCATTCAATATTGTTCTGAACATATTGTAGTTCAACATGTTTAAACACACAACTTCCAATCTGTCTAAATTGTGCTACGCTAATAGTGTACCGAGGATTCGGCTGGAAAAAAGAGAAGGGGATGAAGCCGTATGAAGGGTTCTTAGTGACACTGACATTTAGTTTTTCTGCCATAATTGCAATTATGGTAGAACAGTCCTCATTGATGCTTTAATTAGTTGTGACACATTTCATTAGTTCTATGAATGTTACATCTATTTAATGTAACATTTCATTTGTTCTCTTGCATCAGAGTGCACTCTGATGCAAGAGAACAAATGAAATGGCACTGTTGGAAAATAAAAGAGCGTTCCGTTAGTTTGACATTTGAATCATTTATTAAACCAACGTCTGTTACACTTCCAGAGTCTTCCCTTGGACACAGTGTGAGTGAGAGGGGACATTAAGATACAACTGAAAAAACCTGGAGGGTTGACGTCGAGGTGATGAGCAGTTTCACAGCAGCTTTCTCACACCGTCTCTTCATTGTCATTTTCTTTACATTAGACGAACAGCATCGACACCGACTACCAAATCATCATTAGTAGGAACCAAGTAGAAAAAAACAATCAGAAAAACGGATTAAAAGAGCTTAATCTTTTTCTTAGTGGATTTTTTTTTTAAAGCTAAATACTGTAACACTTACTTTATGTAAATTCAGTTTTTCCTTGTCATAGGTTGTCATATTTTTAGTAAATTCAAGTCGAAAAGAGTGAAGACCCTATGTCTGCATGCTAATCTGTTGATTTGCCGGGTCTCATCTACAACCATCTCGTACATAAAACAAAGACACTCTCACAAACACACAGCACTTACACACTCATACACACTGGCACAACATTTCAGCTTGGCCAGGCTAGGCTTCTCATTCACTGTGATTTTACAGGAAATCAAATTAAAACATTTGGCCATATTCATACCTCATAAAGAAATCAACAGGTTTGTTCTGAGGACTTTATTTTACTTATATCGATGACTTATACTGAAACTTATGCCCTTTTTTTTGTTTTTTAATTTTCTCTAAGAAACAATTGGCTGTCAGAAAAAATGAGCTCACCTTAATGCCAAAATCAGATATTCTGATTATCATAATGCGAAAATATTTTCACATTTCTATGTTGACAGCCGCAGATGGCATGTTAAAGGGTGGGAAGTTAACTGGACCCAGGATTACTTACTACTAAGTAACTACTAGTGTAGTTCACAAATTGTATCTTGTTGGTTATGAGATAGTCACCAATAAATCTAAGGGTCACCTGTGAGGTGTAGAGTTAGGACTGTTTAAACCTGGCAACCCCACTATGAGGACAGGACGATGGCATGATGGTTTTTCTTGCATTTAGCAGCTAGTTTGATGCTAAGAAACAGGTGTGTTGTGGGGTGAAAGTGGTCTCTCTTTGTACAGAATGTCTGCGTCATGGTTCAGCGATAGATGGCGATGCAGCTACTGTAGGTTGATGGCTGACATCCGCAGCCCATAATCTGCCCAGACCTTAACAAAAGTAAAAACTATTCCTCAAGATAAACCACTTCTTTTTGGAGTATGAATCAGACGTACAGTTACAGATATCAAGGCTTAATAACACTTTGTGGTAGGTGTACTTCAGGGAATTATGGGTGGACGTTTGGAGATGGAGTTAAATTGTTACTTTTGGACCTTTTATCAAAGTGAGCAAAATGTACACTAACCAGACTTGGAGGGGGGGGGGAATCCCCTCCCTGTTGCATTAACTTTCACAGCCATTTCCACTGTTACACGTGGTTTTTCTTATTTCTCTATATACTTTTACATATTCTGTGACAGTGTGACGGAGGTGGGGTGGGTGTGTGTCTCTCTCCCCATGGAGCATTCACAATCATCATTTCAGTTGTCACAAAAAACCCCAAATGAATCAAAATGGTACAGCAATATTCACACAGTCCTACCATAACGAAAACTACAGTTGATCTCTTTTCACACACACACACACACACACACACGTGCTGTAACAAGCGCACACTGGAGCCTACATTACAATATCTTGAGAAGGCATTAAGGAAATCTCCTCAAATAAATATAAATAAATTAAATCATATAAAAAAGAATGGGTTAACAACATAGAAATTCTGTTATACAGCAAAAAATCTCAAATGAATACAATAAACAAGAGTACTTGCTTGTAGACAAAGTCCATATGGATGCAAGAGACAGGTACGTTTTGTAAACAGTGACAGACAGACAGGTAGGCAGGTAGACACATTCACAAATCATTAGTGAGCAGAAAGGCCTGTTGAGGCTCGGTGGTGGTGGACTTGCTCCGGGGTAGGGGATGGGCCTGGAGGGTGTTCCTCAAATCCCTCCCAGGAAGGGTGAGCGTGCTGTGTGGTGTTTTAAACATTAATGATGGGGGCTGTTTTTGGCAGTGCTGCTATCATCCCTACTACTGTATCTGCTGCGTATGGATATTCAGGATGCCTGTGGTCAACCGGACCAAATACTGTGGCAGAGTGGGCACACGGGACCAGATTTCCTCAAGATGACCTAATGCTAAAGCTAGGGCTGGGCAATACATAAATATAAATCGAATCGTGTTATGGGACTAGCTGTTGTCTTAGATTTCTACGTGATGTGACACAAGTGTTGTCTTTTCGTGTCTTTAAAGGCTACATCACAGTAAACTTAGTCATTATATCCTCTGATGATTATTTATATATTTTGTCAAAGCGTCAATAGTCAACCCTACAATACCGTCGTTAGCGATACATATCGTTATCGAGGTATTTGATCAAAAATATTGTGATGTTTGATTTTCACCGTATCGCCCAGCCCTAACTAAAAAATACCAGACTGTTGGTGAGATCAGTTTCCAGGCAACCATCTGTCCGAGCCTGGTGGCTTTTCCTTTGTTGGCACACATTCAGCCAGTAACGAGAAACTAAGCTGGGGATTCGAACATGGACACCAAATCCAACTGGACCGTAGTTACTGTCTCAGTAACTAGTTCAAAACTATTCATGATCTAGAGACACGCACGCACGCACGCGCGCGCGCGCGCGCGCGCGTGCGTGCGTGCGTGCGTGCGTGCGTGTCTCTAGATCATGAATAGTTTTGAAAGCAACTGTTTCAACTGTGTTAAATAATGTGACTGTGTCTGCAGCCAAGAACGTGTGTGTGCTGGCAGAGCTGTTCTCAGGATCCTCAGCGAGCTCAGTGAACCGACTCGACATCAGGTGAGCGCTGCAGGCAGCAGCACCAGGATGCCTCCAGCCGCCTACACATGATCCGCCGAAAAAACACAGCTCTCAAAATTCAATTTTTTTCAACTTTGACCTCCATTCAATTCAATTAAATTTAATTTTATTCATAGTATCAATTCATAACAAGTGTTTTTCACTTTACATAATTTACAAGGACCTAACAGTTAGTAGTTTCCTCCAGAGCAAGCAGTGGCGAGGAAAAACTTCCTTTTAGGCAGAAACCTCGGACAGACCCAGGCTCTTGGTAGGCGGTGTCTGACGACCGGTTGGGGTTAGAATGAAGAGTGGCAATAACAGTCACAAAAAATAGTAGTTTGTAGTAGTTCTTTGTAGTAGTTCATGGCATAGCAGGGCACTGTGCAGTGCAGCATTACAAGGCACAGCATTGCCGCTGACCCTTCAAGGCGCGACCAATTCCAGAACGTTACTGCGCTGCGTTTAGCCTCTGTGCTCTGCGCCCTACCTCGTGGTTTTGCTGCAGATTATGTGTAGGCGGCTTCAGGCTTCAACACCTCTCTGGTGGACTGATTTGAAGGAGTAGTTATTTTGTTAGTTTTTGTTATTTTTTTCGTTTTTTGGGCCCTTCCACATTTGATTATCAGGACAGCTTGATAATAAAAGGGAAGAGAGGAGAAGACATGCAGGAAGTTGCCGCAGGTGGGACTCGAACCCTGAGCCTCTGTGTTGAAAAATACACCTCTACATGTGGGCGTGCTGAGCTACTCGGGCGCACAAGTAATAAAGTTAAAATAAGAGACTAAATATGTTAGCATGTGTATATTGCTTTAAAGTGCTCATATTATGCTCATCTTCAGGTTCATAATTGTATTTAGAGGTTGTACCAGAATACGTTTGTTTGTTTAATTTTCAAAAAAACTCTATTTGTTGTACTGCATATTGCTGCAGCTCCTCTTTTCACCCCGTGTGTTGCGCTCTCTGTTTTAGCTACAGAGTGAGGCATCACACTTCTATTCCATCTTTGTTGCGAGTCGCACATGCGCAGTACCTAGGTAAGGACTACTAGCCAGTCAGAAGCAGAGTATCAGGGTGTGCTACGCTAACAGCTAGGCGAGCATTATAACGTCTGTTACAAAGTGACGCATGTTTGTCACGGAAGTAAAGGCTGGTCTACACTAGAGCTGTTTGGAGAGGTTGGTGAACAGTGTTTTCTGTTGGAGATGGTAAGTCGCCCTGGGGGGGACATTTTCACTTTGTTAACGTACACAAAAAAGATACATAACACAATAAAGTTAGGAAAAGCATAATATGAGCACTTTAAGTTACAGAATGCCACACAAAGTGTACATGACATTTCCAATAATGAATGCAAACTTTGCCCCATACTATCATGTTTCATCCAACACTCACTGTCGATTTAGTTTAGTAAGTTGTTTTTTGTGTTGTTGTTTTTTTTATTACATTATATCATAATTTCCATGTGCTGCCTTTTGTCCCGAACAGCTCCAACTTCATTCAGCCGGCTGAGCTGCTGGAGTTCGCTAAGAGATTGAGGACACATCCTCCGCCACACCGATTGACCCTAGACCTCAGGAAAACCCAGGGATCGGGACCCCGACACATGGAACACGGCACTGAAGAGGCTCCGTCCCTTCTGTGTTCTCCTGGTTGAAGGATGGAACTCCACGGACACAATGGCAGACCACATCAGCAATATGTGAACAGAGCTAGAGGCACGTCTGAGTGGCAAACTCTCCCTGTTGGAGTGGAAAGTTGCTGTAAAGTGAGCACTTTATGTAACGTTTGACTGAAGAGACTGTGCCCTGGGTATCCGCTCTGCCTTTGAGAAAATGAAAGCTCAGATGGGCCGATCTGGAATCTTGCTTCTTATGAGGTCATAAGGGGAGAGGTTACCTCCGCCTTTTCTCTGAGAGAAGTCATGGCTTTCAAACGAGCAAAGTGGCAGTTGGTCGAGGCTTTTCTTTTTATTCCCAAACCACACCTGCAGCATGAGTCACTTCTCCACAGTCCATTTCATTCAATATTGTTCTGAACATATTGTAGTTCAACATGTTTAAACACACAACTTCCAATCTGTCTAAATTGTGCTACGCTAATAGTGTACCGAGGATTCGGCTGGAAAAAAGAGAAGGGGATGAAGCCGTATGAAGGGTTCTTAGTGACACTGACATTTAGTTTTTCTGCCATAATTGCAATTATGGTAGAACAGTCCTCATTGATGCTTTAATTAGTTGTGACACATTTCATTAGTTCTATGAATGTTACATCTATTTAATGTAACATTTCATTTGTTCTCTTGCATCAGAGTGCACTCTGATGCAAGAGAACAAATGAAATGGCACTGTTGGAAAATAAAAGAGCGTTCCGTTAGTTTGACATTTGAATCATTTATTAAACCAACGTCTGTTACACTTCCAGAGTCTTCCCTTGGACACAGTGTGAGTGAGAGGGGACATTAAGATACAACTGAAAAAACCTGGAGGGTTGACGTCGAGGTGATGAGCAGTTTCACAGCAGCTTTCTCACACCGTCTCTTCATTGTCATTTTCTTTACATTAGACGAACAGCATCGACACCGACTACCAAATCATCATTAGTAGGAACCAAGTAGAAAAAAACAATCAGAAAAACGGATTAAAAGAGCTTAATCTTTTTCTTAGTGGATTTTTTTTTTAAAGCTAAATACTGTAACACTTACTTTATGTAAATTCAGTTTTTCCTTGTCATAGGTTGTCATATTTTTAGTAAATTCAAGTCGAAAAGAGTGAAGACCCTATGTCTGCATGCTAATCTGTTGATTTGCCGGGTCTCATCTACAACCATCTCGTACATAAAACAAAGACACTCTCACAAACACACAGCACTTACACACTCATACACACTGGCACAACATTTCAGCTTGGCCAGGCTAGGCTTCTCATTCACTGTGATTTTACAGGAAATCAAATTAAAACATTTGGCCATATTCATACCTCATAAAGAAATCAACAGGTTTGTTCTGAGGACTTTATTTTACTTATATCGATGACTTATACTGAAACTTATGCCCTTTTTTTTGTTTTTTAATTTTCTCTAAGAAACAATTGGCTGTCAGAAAAAATGAGCTCACCTTAATGCCAAAATCAGATATTCTGATTATCATAATGCGAAAATATTTTCACATTTCTATGTTGACAGCCGCAGATGGCATGTTAAAGGGTGGGAAGTTAACTGGACCCAGGATTACTTACTACTAAGTAACTACTAGTGTAGTTCACAAATTGTATCTTGTTGGTTATGAGATAGTCACCAATAAATCTAAGGGTCACCTGTGAGGTGTAGAGTTAGGACTGTTTAAACCTGGCAACCCCACTATGAGGACAGGACGATGGCATGATGGTTTTTTCTTGCATTTAGCAGCTAGTTTGATGCTAAGAAACAGGTGTGTTGTGGGGTGAAAGTGGTCTCTCTTTGTACAGAATGTCTGCGTCATGGTTCAGCGATAGATGGCGATGCAGCTACTGTAGGTTGATGGCTGACATCCGCAGCCCATAATCTGCCCAGACCTTAACAAAAGTAAAAACTATTCCTCAAGATAAACCACTTCTTTTTGGAGTATGAATCAGACGTACAGTTACAGATATCAAGGCTTAATAACACTTTGTGGTAGGTGTACTTCAGGGAATTATGGGTGGACGTTTGGAGATGGAGTTAAATTGTTACTTTTGGACCTTTTATCAAAGTGAGCAAAATGTACACTAACCAGACTTGGAGGGGGGGGGGAATCCCCTCCCTGTTGCATTAACTTTCACAGCCATTTCCACTGTTACACGTGGTTTTTCTTATTTCTCTATATACTTTTACATATTCTGTGACAGTGTGACGGAGGTGGGGTGGGTGTGTGTCTCTCTCCCCATGGAGCATTCACAATCATCATTTCAGTTGTCACAAAAAACCCCAAATGAATCAAAATGGTACAGCAATATTCACACAGTCCTACCATAACGAAAACTACAGTTGATCTCTTTTCACACACACACACACACACACACACACACACACACACACACACACGTGCTGTAACAAGCGCACACTGGAGCCTACATTACAATATCTTGAGAAGGCATTAAGGAAATCTCCTCAAATAAATATAAATAAATTAAATCATATAAAAAAGAATGGGTTAACAACATAGAAATTCTGTTATACAGCAAAAAATCTCAAATGAATACAATAAACAAGAGTACTTGCTTGTAGACAAAGTCCATATGGATGCAAGAGACAGGTACGTTTTGTAAACAGTGACAGACAGACAGGTAGGCAGGTAGACACATTCACAAATCATTAGTGAGCAGAAAGGCCTGTTGAGGCTCGGTGGTGGTGGACTTGCTCCGGGGGGTAGGGGGATGGGCCTGGAGGGTGTTCCTCAAATCCCTCCCAGGAAGGGTGAGCGTGCTGTGTGGTGTTTTAAACATTAATGATGGGGGCTGTTTTTGGCAGTGCTGCTATCATCCCTACTACTGTATCTGCTGCGTATGGATATTCAGGATGCCTGTGGTCAACCGGACCAAATACTGTGGCAGAGTGGGCACACGGGACCAGATTTCCTCAAGATGACCTAATGCTAAAGCTAGGGCTGGGCAATACATAAATATAAATCGAATCGTGTTATGGGACTAGCTGTTGTCTTAGATTTCTACGTGATGTGACACAAGTGTTGTCTTTTCGTGTCTTTAAAGGCTACATCACAGTAAACTTAGTCATTATATCCTCTGATGATTATTTATATATTTTGTCAAAGCGTCAATAGTCAACCCTACAATACCGTCGTTAGCGATACATATCGTTATCGAGGTATTTGATCAAAAATATTGTGATGTTTGATTTTCACCGTATCGCCCAGCCCTAACTAAAAAATACCAGACTGTTGGTGAGATCAGTTTCCAGGCAACCATCTGTCCGAGCCTGGTGGCTTTTCCTTTGTTGGCACACATTCAGCCAGTAACGAGAAACTAAGCTGGGGATTCGAACATGGACACCAAATCCAACTGGACCGTAGTTACTGTCTCCTGTGCTGCATGCTAGAACATCATAGCAATTAATATCCTGCACAATATGTAACACTCAGTGTACTGTAATAGCACTACTAACCATAGTGTATGTATGATACACTATGATGTATGTTCATGTATGATGAAGGAAATAAATTCTACCTCTTACAAATGAAAAGTTGAACACATCTGACCAGTAGCTTATGGTGGCTAATGTTGGCTAATATTACCAGACAGTACTTTTTCATGTTGCTGTTCCTCTGTTTCAACATCCAGCATTACCACATAACTGTCACTTGTGGCCGGCCACAGTGCCTGCTGTTCAGCAAACGTTAGCCAGCATACTGTTTAAGCAGTTGCACATTTTTGTATTCCCAACTTGTATAAATTCAAATATTTGTTCTTGTATTTTATCCTATTATTTCATTTATATTTATATTCTGTGCGACTGATATTTTGCTGCTGTAACTATAATTTCCCATTTTAATGGGATCAATATCTATCTATCTATCTATCTTCCCATCTATCTATCGTCCCAATATTAAGAAAAGGAAACCTCCTGTGAATCGGATTTAAAGTGTTCACACACTATTCCAACATTGTTGACCCTGTAGCAGTTTGTTAGCAAGTATGCCAGACAGAAATAAGCAGTGTATAGCTAGTTCATTTCTAATTAGCTGTAGTCATATCGGATGTTATTTGGAGGCAAGAGCAAGCTTTGATGTCACATAGAGACATTTTCCCCCCTCCTGGCTGCTCATGCTGTAGTTATGGCTGATATAATAAGACAGGGTTTGAGTGTGCCTGCTAACACTCAACAGAATAATTAAGAGCACTAAGATTGCTGAAGGTCAGTATGGTCTAGGCCGTAATTTCTACTGGGATGGGGAGATATATATATATATATAAAATGGAGTATACTGCATGCCCCCTGTCCCCACAATCTTAGTGCTGTAATGTATTGTAAATAAATAAATGTTCTTCCTTAAAATACAGGGGGCATGAGTATTCACCCCCCTATGTTAAATTCCAATAGAGGCAGGCCATTTCATGGATCAGGATACTATGCATCCTGATAAAGTTCCCTTGGCCTTTGGAAATAAAATACCCCCCCCCCACATCATCACATACAGTACCCTTCACCATACCTAGAGATTGGCATGGTTTTATTTCAGTTAGCTTAATAGCTGGTTTGATTTTCACTGAGAGATGAATTTAAGTACCCCATGCCAATCTCTATGTAAAAGATGATTTAGTCAACTTAAGCAGGCGTTCCTATACTCATGAGCAGCCCTGTACTAACAGTACAAACACAATCTTTGCTAATGTGTGTGTAAACCCAACACGGTGGAAGTGTTGTAGGGCTGATTTAGTGTCCACGTTCTCCTCACTTGACGGCTTAGTGGCCAACAAAGCTTATCACCTTATCACTGTCTTCCTTTACAGCGACACTAGTTTATAGTGATGCTGGCAGGCAACATCTAACAGAGTGAAGTTATGTTTCGCCCCAACTGCTTTTGTCTCAATGGTTTCTGTCAAGGGCTTTAAATTGACACCCGCCAACCGGCCAAATGTGGCTTCAAATTAACTTTTGCGGGCAACATTGTAAAGTGACTAGACAACACCGCATCTGTTCGTCAGTGTTGCCAGATTGGTCTGTTTTCCGCCCCAAAAACTGGGCGTTTTTGTGTGTGTTTGGCTGGGAAACGTAATCTTTCTCTTGCAGCTCTGCTTGCTGTACTAATCTTTTTTTTCCCCATGAACACCGTGTTGTGACGTGTTGTACGACTGTAGCGTGTGTGCTATCGCTACTATGAAGCTACGCTGAAACAAAGAAGACAAAAAAAAGGAATGAAGTCAAGCAAACCAGAGGAGCCGAAATGAGTAAGTTCAAGGAAGAAAAAAGTAAAGTTAGTTTGAGGGGGGGAAAAACAAAAAAACATTTGGCTACTGGAAAATGTGATTGGCTGGTAACTTTAAAACATCTACTAGCCATGTTGGCTGGTGATCCAAAAAGTTCATTTAAAGCCCAGTTTCTGTCACATTAGGACAGCACTTTGTCATCGTGAGGCAGGATCACAAACAGAGGAGCCTCTGTGTTGAGTTCTCAGCTCCTACTAAGTTGTGGCAGTGTAAAACGTTGGACACAGCTTCGCCTTTACACCTGGTGTCTGAGGCATACTGTACATATAGCGGGATCAAGCTGATATAATAAAGTACAGAGGGAATGGTGCAGTTAGGCTTTATATCTTGTGAAAATCTGGTGCTGAACCCTAGGAATCATTTGCTTAGCCAGTGTACGTTAGAGACTTTAACACCTGTGGCAGAACGTGCGTGTGTACTGTATGTTTGAATGCATCATCCAGCTAGGTGATAACTCTTGCTTTGCGTTAGATGGTATTGTACACTGCAGAAGGTGGGGCAAGACTTTCCAATGCAAGTGTGTACATGTTCTGATATGTGGGTCAATTTGTGTGTGACAGTGTATGTGTGTTTAAGCAGGGGTAAACAAAGAGTTCATATCAAAAAAATAAGTTGAATTTCAAAAGAGGGGTCCTGAACTCTGAGTGTGCCAGTGACACTAACATGAATCCAATGAAATGATGAGATCCCTGCTAATTCCTTCATACTGTATGTGTATAACTGTATTAATGTATGTGAAGGCACACACAGTACTGTTAGCATATGAAAACACTGGAACTCCAGTACAGGTGTTTTTTTTTTTTTTGTCTTTTCTTGTGTAAATGTCAGTTAAAGGACTACATCTACAGGAATAGAAAAACCAGCTGGGTCAACTCAAATGTACAGTGGTCAAACTCGAAAACAAGGCAGTTTTGTTAGTTCCAGCAAAGTAAACATGTTGAAGAGGCGAGGTATTCACCCAGCGGCAACAATGTGTATGTATGATGTTCCTGTGCTGGGGGAAGTGTGTGGGGCCCTGTAATGGAGGGGGTAAAGTATGGATGACGTGTGTGTGTCTGTGTGAGTGAGTGAGTGTGTGTGTGTGTGTGTGTGTGTGTGTGTGTGAGAGATGGGGGGGCTATAGCATTCCATCCATGAAGCTGGTGTCCAGCCGCTGGATGAGCACCCGGATGAAGGACATCTCCTTGCGCGTGTTCTCAAAGATCACCCTGGGGTCGTCGGACTGGCAGCGCAGACAGTTGGGAGCCATGACCATGGCCAGGTTGTTCACGTCCATCTTGGTGATGGCCACATTGGCGGACTGGGCAAATACCTGAACACACACGACGTACGGTTAGGGCTGGGCGATATGGAGACAATAGCTAGTCTCGTATTGTCATACTACGATATTGTGATATCCAAAACCAAGACATACATATGACTTTTTCAACGTACTATACTAGGACTTTTTTTCGACGTGCTATACTATGACTGTTTTGGGGGACTTCCTGCTCTTTCCTCTATTTTTCCATTTGTGTGCATTCATATCCCAGTTACGCTTGTTACTAACTTAGCTGGGGGAGCTTATTGCCCGGAGTCCTTATGTGTTCTTGCTTTGCTGTTTTTCTTGGATTGTGGTGGCAGCTGCTGCTGTGGTCCTGCACAGCGCCCTGCTATGTCCTGCACTGCTACTACTATTGTTCTTCACTAGGGGCTCCTCAGAGTTACTGCAGTGGGGGCACCAAATTATTGTTAATTAAGTATTATGTTTTTTGTTTTTTTCCCCCAAAATTTAAATGTCTTAAATATAAGTCCAACATATTATTAGCAAATATAAATCAGTCTATTTGTGAAAAGAAGTGAGTCACTAAGGTAACCATCCACAGATAGTTCATCCTAAGGATTCACTATGCTTTCAATTCAATGTTTAACATCAAAAGATGATTTATAACATCATGCCAACAATTAAAATGTATGCATTAAACAGGTAGGTATAAAGGCGTTAGGATACCCACACATTATATATATACACTGTAGACTTTTTTCTGACATGTTATTACTGTAGCTCAGGCAATATTAAAATTCAAATATATTCAAACAAATTCAGCCACTTATTCTAATACTTTAAGCTATTTCTTTTTTTACCATTAGGTCATTATTTTTAGCTACATGTTCGAACTTCTGTGCTCGCTTGCTATCCTGCTAACTAAGAACTCCAGTTCTGCTGGATGTAAGTTAGAAAAGATCTTTCTGTTTTTGTAATTTAGATGCCATAAACTGTTTCAGTTAAATATATTAATGCCTAGTGAGAGGTGTGTGTGTGCGTGTGTCTTACCTGTAGGAAGCGGATGAGGTAGCAGAGTACCAGTTTGTTGATGTGTGGCAGGCCTAGCACCACATTGACAGCTGCCTCTGGGTTGTCATAGTGATTGATGCACTCCTCATAAAACTCGTGAGGGATGAGAGGCTCCTCCAGCTCCCTGTACCAGAGCTTCAGCAGAGACGCTGGAGACACACAGACACAAAGGTCGCATGACATGAGACCTCCGTGAAAAGTCATTTAAAACCTGTTTAAGAACTAAATGAAGTCATTGGAACATTCACTCTGCTACACTCACGTTACACTAACGGCATGTGCCTCATCTTGTTGGCCTGTAACTATTATTACATAATCTAATTTTCAATTATTTTACATGATCACGTTTTTTTTGTTTAACCGCAAATAATTGCTAACATTAGTTAAGGTCTTAAAGGGTATGACTTTTGATAGTAGTTGTTGATTTTATTTAGATATTCTAAATTGTAATTATATATGTCATTATATAATTACAGGCTGAAACCTGCCTCACAAACCCTCTGATTAAATTACCATCACCACCCTTCACTTAATATTTATGATAAAAAAGGGGGGTTGTTTACTTCATAGGCTGTGTACTTTTTATTATTACATTATCTGGGTCACATAACAGGGATATATAACCAAAAGATATATCCTGGGATTCATTTAAAACTTTAATTTGTTTTAAAAAGTAATAAATAAAGAAAGGAACAATTATATTGTTAATCGCAATTATTTATGAGACAATTAATTGTACAGCAAAATGTGTGTGTGTGTGTGTGTGTGTGTGTGTGTGTGTACCTGGGATGTGTGGGTCCTCCAGTCCAGTGGGGATTTTCCATTGATCTACTTGCAGCTTGAGGGCATTGACTTCATCTATGTCCCCTGGCACCCTGGAGGTCAAAGGTCAGAAGCTGGTTATACTTCAGCGCCTCGTCTCTCCAGTCCCAGTGTCCTCTTCTCTGTATGTCTTGTGACTATGTTACATTCCACAATCCATTCTATGAGAACTCTGATGAAAGTCGTTCCCATCGGTTCTATTTCTGTCATTAACTGTAACTGTTTTCCTCCCTCAAGATGTATCTTGTGTGTACTTGCCTTCTGCCCATCCTGACTCTTTATCTTACTACATGTCAGCTAAATGAATGTAGCGATTGTTAGAAAATGCGTATGTCCTTGTGTGTCTCATTAAAGCTTCGGAACATTGTGAACTGAACCCTGCTTCGTGTTGCTTTGTTCTCCGAGCGCTCGCCACTGCTTTCAGAATCAATTTACAGAGGTCAAGCCAGTAGAGCACCAGTCTTCTACATTTTTTAAGCCAAGGACCCCCAAGGAACACTCTACTACATTTACATACTACATATTATATATATATATATATATATATATATATATATATATATACATATATAAACATACATACATAATATTTATACACTGTATATACATATACATATATATACACACATACTGTACATATACATATAGATACACACATATATACTGTATATACACATTTATATACACACATACAGCATATACACATATATACATACAGTATATATACATACACACACACATATATATATATATATATATATATATATATATATACATATGTACACATATATATACACACACACACACATATATATGTGTATATATATATATATATGTATGTACACACACACATACATATATATATATATATATGTACACATACACACACACACACACACACACACACACACACACACACACACACACACACACACACACACACACACACACACACACACACTTTACATTCTGCATGTGTCTTGTCATTCTATGTTGTACACTGCAACTCAATATAAAATAGACAGCAGCACTCTACCAATTACATGCTTGTTATTGGATTCAATAGATAGAATTGTGGGCAATTAATGATCACTCTAATTATAAATATCTATTTATTAACTAATTAATTATTAATTAAGGCTTCAACAGCAAAATACGTATTGGTGTCGCCAGTGAGAAACCAGAAGAAAGTCTTCTTCCATCATATCATTACTTTCCAACTGTGAACACTGACATCTGATTTCCAATTAAAGACCTGTGTTGTGTTCATGCTCGGCAGCCCTCTCTGTTCTGCTGCATTCAAAGTCCCTTCTGCCTCCTTCTCCACTCACTCACCTGAAGATGCCTTCTGTCTGGTCTCCATTGAGACCCAGAACCTCTTCAGAGAGGCGGGTCTGCACCCAGGGCAGCTGGTTGTCTGGATACCGCTCCTTCTGGAGCGCCATCACCTCGTCCAGGGAGGAGCCAAACATGGAGGGACTGAAGATGGCATTCCTGGCGTGCTTAATCTCCTCCAGACATGGCTTCTGCACGCCCTGAATAGAGAGAAACACACACGCGCATGCACACACACGCAGGAGTTCATGTTAATACAGCAGGGCAGGTGAAGGACAGCTTGAGTACTTGCAGGATGTGGATCAGAAAGTAGTGGAAGGGAAGGACAGTCAAATGTTCAGATGTTAGTGGAAAAAAACATTGGTCCGGCCACAGGACACAGAGCTCATTAACGTGCTGTGAGAGGTTAGCAGGTTAACACCAAGCAAACACCACAGAGTCATAAATGTGACAAATCATCTCTATCAGTGACCTGCTGAGATTCTGCCGCTACATGCTACACAGGCTCTCAGCCAAGCTGCTGCCTGCCTGCCTGCCATGCCTGCCTGCCTGCCAACACACACACACACACACACACACACACACACACACACACACACACACACACACACACACACACACACACACACACACACACACACACGACATGTCCACCAAAGCCATAGGAATCAATGTGCTGCTATAACAACCTCCACTCCTTCTGGTTTCAGGCTTTCCATCCCGTTTTGGAAGCAGGCTGCAGGGATTTGCTCCCATTTAGCCACATACAAGAGCATTAGTAAGGTCCACTGATGATGCTGATACGACTACGGTGACCAACTGTTTAAGGACTTTACTGAGCTTTAAAAAATGAAACTATGTATTTGTGAGCTGTTTTGAACCAGTGGGCTTAAGCCACAGACAGGTAGAGAAGCCAGAAAGTAGACTAACACAAGGTTGGCTGTGCTCTTTTCATGAGATCAATGGACAATAATAGCATATAAAATAACCTCAGCTTTGTACTCTGAGGAAAATACCACGGCAGAAACAGCAACATTAAGCCAGACCCCACGCTGCTTACCTTCTTGGCACCAGTCAGAGCAGCTTTTGTCAGTTTCCTGTAGCAGTATTTAGCATAGCTGCTAATGGCCACTCCTGAAGGAACAGAGAAAATAGGACATATTTACACCCTTTAGAAGAGTTCCAATTTTGTAATTTCTGCATACTGGTTCAACAGCAACAATTTCATTCAGTTCAGGAAGTTGGAATTTGTTAATAAGCAGTGGGTCAGAGGTGAAGCTGCCGAGGAGTGGAGTTCCTTCATGACCCAGATTACCACTTTTATTAAACAACGTAGGACTTCGTTAGAAAGACAAGGCCAGGAGCTTCTCTTTGGCTGCTGTGGCCGTTTATTTACACCAAACATAAACACCCAACAGCTGTTCATCACATCCATTTTAACCCCTTAAACTGTGTTATCATGGTTACTAAACAACCTCTTAAAGAGACTCCTCACAATTAATTGTGATTACCTCACAAGTCCAACCCCCATATATGTTGAACACACATTAAAACAGGTTTTATTGAATCCTTAAGTCCAATGCAAAGAAACTGGAAAAAAAAAAAACGTATAACCCGACCAGGCCGGCTCTGCAACACTGGAGCGGGAAATGGAGCCATCACGGGATTAGCCAAAAATGTCTTACAGCTGCCTTATTTATTCATTTTCTTTATCTTTCTGCGTATGGTCTATTACTTTTTTTTTAATTAAGCATTGCATTAGTTCATGCAGGACACGCAAGTCAGAGGCCCACTAATTGAATTATCATTCCAGCCAGTCACAACTAATCACAGCCATTTCAGGCGGTCCATTTAAAGTGCCCATATTATATTATATCCCATATCTGGGATTTTGGGTGTTATTTTGTGTCTCTGGTGCTTCCACACACATACAAACTTGGGGAAAAAACTATACATGCTGTTTTGAGGGAGATGGGTTAGGACCATAATTGACCATAATCTCCAAAAGAACTACTTCCTGTCCCTGTTCTGCAGGTATTCCACAAGTCTCCCAGCAAATCCTGCCTTGGACTGACCAAAGTTGGAGAAAGAGTTATCTAGCTGATTGGATCTTACCTAGCTACTGAGCATGTGCGACTCCCAACAAAGATAGTATAGAAGTGAGATGTCTCACTCTGTAGCTAAAACAAGTGAGATGCCTCGCTCTGTAGCTAAATCCTGAGACCTAAACACACAGGGTGAAAACAGGATCTGCAGCAATGTGCAAAATATGGCCACTTTAAATGTCTCCCTATTCCTCTCAGATTCCTGTTACTCCAATGCTGTCTCACACCGCTGCTGCTGGCAAAGCTTGCTTCCATCACCCCAGCCTCCACCTTCCCTGACATTGTTTTAACCTACTCCTGTGTACGGGGTGGGGGGGGGGGGTCTCCGCAGCGTGCTCATCGTGTCATTTTAGCATGCAGATTGGCAGATCCAGGGAGCATCATCAGAACAGAGCCTTCATTGCCAAGTATCACTGTATTTCCATTTGTTGCAATAAATGGTTAAATCTATGATGAGACTGTTCCTGACTCAATATGCAGTTTGTTTTAGAATTTATTTTATTGTTTTTATGCCACCTATACCTGTATTTTATTATTCTTAACAATCTACAGTCTACAATGTACTTATTAGCCACTCCTAGAGCTTTTATTTATAAGATTTATATAAGTTAGGTTTCTTTTGGTTTTAAGTGTAATGCCTCTGGTGGTTTCCTCACTTCTGGTGCTCAGTTCGGTTCAGCTCAGTTCCTGTTTTTAATTCATTCATTTTTGTCAATTTGGATGGGGCTGGGGGGAGTATATTGTGTAATGTGTGTATGTGTGTGTGTGTGTGTGTGTGTGTGTGTGTGTGTGGAGGGGGGGTATTGTATGACTTTTGTAAGAACTTTGTGCTACATTTACATGTATGGAAAGTGCTACATAAATGAAGTTTGATTGATTAACTGACCACTTAATCCAGGTTTATTACATTTTTACATTCAGCCAAGCAGTCTTGTTGGGTTCAAATTCATGAGTGCTTATGTATAATAATGTGAATGTGAATTCAAGGTATCAAACAACATGTACTGTTTATGTATATGTGGCCTAGCATAAGAAAGACCAGTATTAGAGAAGAGACACGGAATAAACAGCATTCTTCATATTAAAGAAATGTACAGGGTTTTCCCCAGAAAAGTAGTGTAGCCCAGTGTATCCCAAAGTATCTTTTTCCCAACGCAGACCCGGCTGGGGTAAGCTAAGCTAATTGGAGATTTGAAAAAGTTTCCAACCGACTGTAACTGTAGTTTATAAAATGTCTTAAAAGTACAAACCGCAATTCCAATGAAGTTGGGACGTTTGTACATTAAAGAAAAAATTCCAGGTAGCTTAGGCTGGTGGGGGGCAACTAAGCACTTATTGCACCAGGCTTGTAATACTCCGGGGGAAACCCTGATAACCAGAATCCTGTGTGTAAGGAAAAATACGACAGATAATTAGAACAGGGTATTGCCATGTGGTTTAAGGTACTTTGCGGATGCTGTCATGGACTTAATGGGAGATCTGGAGTCGTCTCTCACTATCACTACTACCTTATTTTAAGTCTCATACTCAGAGTTAGGTTATGGGTTACATAATAGAGCTCAGAGTAGCATACAGACACTCAAGACTTCATTCAGACTGAACATTTACATTGAAATTATTGCTAAATCAATATGTAGAGCTCTTTGTGCAAGTAATTCAAACTGTTTTTGAATCGCGTAGTTCTGCAACCAGGGACTTTTTGCCTCTATCCAGAGGGGAGATACTGGAATTCCTTGTTCAAAGGGTGTAGGCTATCTCCTAAAATGGCCATAGCTATCAGCTGTAGTTGTTTAGCATACAGGGATGTGGGGTGCAGCTGGGACTCCCCCAGTCAGCTTACGTTAACATCTTATCTTACCTGAAACACACCCAAACCATGATGCGAAGGAGAATGATATGATGTCATCATGGTCTTGTCTATATGACAATGGTATAATCGATAATTGTCCCCAGATATATAGGATGCTTTTTAACGCACAATAACTGAGTTCATTTAAGCTTGTAACTTTCATTTTGTATGTAAAACGCAGGAAAGGAGCACTGAAAAACTTAGTGGACTGCTCAGCTCTCTCACTATCCATCAAAGTCAAGCTATAAAGCATTAGTCCTACATTAGCACTGAGCCACCAGGGGGAGAGGAGGCCAGTTATCGGTTATTCATTCTGTTCACCTGTAGGGGGAAGCAGAGCACCAGAACCTGTTATTTACAACTGCAACTTACACACAAAATCTGAAACCTCTCACTAAAAGAGCAAAACTACACACCAAATCTCCAAAACCATAAGCTTTTTCTTAGCCTTTCACACACTTTTTTTCAAAAACACTACAACACACAATTCTCCACCTCCAACAAGAAGTGACATGCTTTCCTTTTCCAAACACAACCAATCACAACACTTGGATGCAAATGTTTTTGGCATTTTAAATGCAGTGTTTAATTTTGTAGGATGTAGGAGGCATTTAGCATTTTGATTATGCAGTTTTGGAAACTGTGTGTAGAGTTTTGAATAAAGTAGACATAGTTCTGAAAACGTGTGAACAGTTGTAAAATGTAAATGCACTGTGAAGTACTTCATTTACGGTAAGACTGCCAATGCTGATGCCTCTAGGTTTGCAGGTTATTGATTTTCTTTTAAGAAAATAAGGGAAGTAAATTATCTGAAGATATTTGTTGGATTGTATATCTGTATCAGGCTCGCACTCATCTGATATTTCAACCTGGAGTTCCCCAAAGACTGTCTTCAGTGCTGGTCCGATCAATATCCTCCCATTTTAAAAACCTCTAGCATTCGTTCCCCCTCTTAACATCTTCAAAATGCAGAATCTGTGCAACTGCATTGATGAGCTTGTAGGATAATCAGTATTTAGCTGTTACCATGAAAATGTATTTTTTTGTTGAAAAAGCCACAAAAACTGCACTGAAAGAACAATCTCCAGCTGTGCTCAAACAGCAACATATGCCATATAAGCGTGACTTCATTCAGAAAGACTTCTATGTTTTTTTTCATTCTCCTCCTCTCTCTCTTGCCCAACCAAATCAGCTGACTCTGGGCATTCACTCTTTCAAATAAACCAACCAGACTTCGCCATGATTTCCAAGAAGCAAATCACATTGTTGCATCCATACTTTAAATCAGGGGCGCGTTTAATCTCTAAACAGTGTGCACTGTTTTGCTACGGTTTCCCTGTTGAAAGATATGTTTCCTCGGGACGGTGTAAAACGGTGTGCAACGGCTTTAGGGTTATGTTTTCTTTCTCTCATTTGGTTCATGTATCTGGTTTATTGGCTGTGTCGCAGGTGATACCCAATCAGCAGAGACGTGTCTGTAAACTTGTGGTAATAAAAAGGCAGGGTGTTCAACGCACCCCCGTTTCAGTTTTTAAAAAAAACACTGTTCTCCTCTCCGCTGCGGTCAGTTGTCAATTCAGAAAAATCTATGCAACCCTCCACTCCATTCACCTCCAGTTCTCATCATTTCCCAGCACCCAGGGGTCCTCCATCAGAAGCCCCGCTCCACATAAACATCCATCCAGATCTTCTGGCTTTCCTTCACTACCACCAGTGTGTAGACTCCCTCGGGGGGATATTCCTGTCTACCCATGGCCTTTCTGCCCCTTATAAATTTAACATAGCGTCTAATAGACAATAACTATTAGATGGAGTCTAATAACCAAAGACATTGCAACCTTTTGCGCATCAGAAAAAAAAAGAAAAGCCCCTAATCTCTCTTACAACATATGACATTACATACAACTGACAGTACAACATATTGAAAGGCAATCTCTGCATTTAACCCATTCTAAGAATGAGGAGCAGTGGACACATACACATACGGCGCCCGGGGAGTTCAGTTGGGTTTTCAGTGTTTTGCTCTAGGACACTTTCACATGTGGCAGCAGGAGGCCGTAATCAAACCGCCAATCTAGTGTTTGAGGGCCGGCAATACACTGGGGGAAACCAGTGCATTGTAAGCCTGCTGGTGGCCTTAGTTGCCTAAGCCTAAGCCGCTTGGAATTATTTTTTTAAATATATTTTTAAGATGTTTTTTAAACTACAGTTACAGTGGGCAACTTGCTTGGAAACTTAGACATAGTCATATTTTCAAATTTCTAGTTAGCTTTTAGGTCTGCCCTACTGTAGATCCCATGGAATCTGTCTTATAGCTTTTATAAATCCTTAATTTCGTGATTCCATCCATTATTCTGTTATCACAGAAACTATTGGGCTCTACAGCTCCAAGAAGGGCCCTCATCGAATAAGACACATGCCATCATGTTAAATCAAGTTATTTTCAGCCTTAATTTAGCCTCTCCTGATTGAAATACTGTAACCTACAGAGTCAGGGCTTGATTCAATTATTGAGACCCTGTCCCCCTCTCTCTTCCCCTTTCCTGTCATTCTCCGGCTGCTCCCTTAAAAAGGCAAAAAAGCCCCTAAAAATTATAACTACTAATTATAATAATAATACCGCTCCGTGCCATTGTTTGGCTGCGGTGGAGACAACTCGGAGGAAGCGCTACCCCTTTCTGCTCAGAGTTGCCGCTGAGCGTCGCGCTCAAAGTTCAAATTATTTCATCTTTGACCGTGTTGCCGCTGACCTTTCAAGGCGCAACTAAACAATTAGCAACAACTCTCTGTGCTCTGCTCCCTACCTCATGGTTTTACCATTTTATAATGTGTAGAAGGGTTAACTCTTAAGCCAACATGGTAGAAAAGTCCTTCAAGTGCTCAAAAATGTGAATATCTATGATTCCATGACCGCCGGGCAAACGCCATCTGAAGATAAAGATCATACATTATGATTGAAAGCTCCAGAGTTGAGTCTGTTGTCTTAAAGGACGAAAGTTCTCAAACATCCCTAGCACCTTTTAGAGGATGCACTGTTTATTGCACACCACAATACGAACGTCTTAGCAGGAGTGGGTCTAGACGTTTTTGAAAGAAACATATTGAAACAATTTATGTCTTTTATCAACATAACGAGGCAAGAAAATCTTCCTAAAAAAATGTTCTCGACAATGCATTTGGTATGTTTCCAAAGAAATCAGCTTGAACCAACTGAAGCTTGATTGACACTTTTATAGTCCTGTTAAGGCAACTCAAAGTGTTATTATAAAAATATAATGTAACAATGTATGAAATGACAATGCGAAGACACTGACAATGTGATAATGTTGAAGGTATCAGCTGAATCTGCAGCTAACCTTAGCTTCACAGAGCTTTATAGTGAATTGTCCGTTTATCTTGTGTAGTTTATTGTTTTACAACCTGTTACAAATATGTATTCACTGCATCCTTGTTTACATTCATTTTATTCATACTGCAATTCTCTACCACACATTTCTATATATATTTTGTTACTTTTCATGTCTGTATATTTTAACTTCTGCACTATTTCATTTCTCAAATTGTAATTTGTTTTACTTTGCATGTTTATGCACTGGTCCCAACTTGAAATCATTTAAAAAATTCCAAAAGTTCCAATGAATAATTTTTCTATTGGAATGGTTTGGAAAAATGTGGTTAATAATCTGATGTCTGTTCCGAATTTAACACGCGCAAGATTTGGTTTCTTGCTTGTTGTGTTGCAGCCATGTAGCACAGTATGTGACGCTCTAAAGTGTAGCTGAAAAAGCCACTGAATCAAAATAAAACGTTCCTCTTATCTGTGAAATAAGCATTAATTCTACCCCTCAAAGAATCGAAATTGAGAATGGATTTTAATAAGCAATGTTGGTGGGAGCCTGAGGTCCAAGATTTTCATCGCCAACGACTGCGTCTCTGTAATTGGTTAACTACTTATAGCATTGTTTTAGGCTGCAGCAGGTTTAAGTGAAAAAGCTTTAAAAAGCCACTGAGCTGTACCTGCTTAGCATCAAACAGCAGACAGTTCAAAACTAGCTGATGAACATAGTGAAGCATTTAGTAGATAGAGAGACAAATATTTCCCATAGACCAAAAACATTTTGGAAAGCGACTGAAAGGAGACCTGTTGTGCATCTAAAAAAACCCAGCAAACCCTCTTGGTAAAGAGCCATCCTCTGGAGACCATGACTATCAAAATTAAAGTTCATAGCAATCTGGGTTAGTACTAGGGATGCTAATTTAGAATGTTTTTTTTCTGACCAATATTCTTTAAGTACATTTTCCTGATAACACATACTTTAACCTAAGTAACATTTTCAATGCAGATCTTTTACTTGAGTATTTTTACAGTGTGATTTTAGTACTTTTGTGAGGGGTGGGGGTGGGGGGTGGGGGTGTTGATACAGCGTTGTGATATTTTCCATGGCAATACCGTATCGATACATAGACGCCAAATATGGATCTTTTATTATATATGTGTTGGTCAGTTTGTCTGTTGACAAAGTTTCCTTTTGGGGACATCATTTGAAATTGGAAGACATTTGAAGTTGGAAAAAGTTAATAAATTCCATATATTGCAATGTTTTTCATTTTTCATTCAACATCGTATCATGACATAAGTATTGTGATAATATCGTATTGTGGGGCCTCTGGTGATTCCACCCCTACTGAGTGTGTGTTGCTCCCTCACCCTTGGTGTCGTTGAGAGGGTCCATGTGTCGGCAGATGTAGCCCTCCAGGTAGGTGTGGAAACGGGGTGTGGGGGGGAAGAAGGCCAGACAGATGGCCATCAGCTCCCAGCCTCGCTCCAGGCTGTCGTAGCGGAAGTTCTCCGTGGTTTGGCGACACAGCTGGATGTAGAGCTCGTCGCGCAGACCCTGGTTGCTCCACCCGCGCACCACCACCTGATGGAGACAGGCAGAGAGCTGCGTGAGGTCTTCTGCTCATGACTGTCTCTCTATTAGAGGTGTTCCAATATCGATACCTTCCGATACTGCCTAAAATGTTGGCATCGGTATGGGAAAGTACCAAAGTTTATGCAACAAACATGATTGTCCACCGCAACATAACGTGGGGTTGCTTTTCTCCAAAAGTTGAGTCGGTCTCAACTTTTTACTGCAGGCCCACTGCAGTTTTTTACACTGTGAACAAGGACACAGCTTGCAAAACCTCCTGCAGACTTTAGGCGTACTGCAGAGATGAGAGTCAAGTGATCCTGGTTCAGTTTGACATCTGCAGACACTGAACAACACATATGGTTATTTCCTAAGGAAGGTGTTGCTAACATCTAGGCATGGAGTTCTAATGTAACCCTGCCTGAAAATGTGTCAGGTTCAGACCAAGGACATCATTGAAAATAAAAAACATGTTCCACAAGCTCGGTCTTGGACAATTTAGAAATCTAGTAATTGCTTTACATAATCATACTTTCTTTTGCATCCTTATTATCCTAATTTATTTATCAAATCATTTTCCCAATTCAGAAAGTTGTCTTTCTATTTCTCTTACGTCTCTGATGTTCTGTTTTTCTCTTTGGAATATGACTCAATGTCGCTGTAAATGGGGGTCGCCGCTTAATGAAGTTTTCTAGAGTATAAATAAACTAGAGATGTTGAAAAAGCCTAAAATGCTAGTATCAGTATCAGTAAGTACTGGAGTTTATGCACCAAATCTGATAACACGTAATTTAGCCCTCAAGAAAATCTACTTTGAAGTAATTTATTATGTTCTTTTTCCATACCGAATGACTTTCGAAATGGATAATAAAATAAAGTTCTACGGTGTTCATTTGTCATTTGTTCATGTTTCACATAATGTTTAACCCAAGCCAGGCCGTACATTAAAGATAGCAATCATATGACATCCATACAGGGATAGTAGTGTACAGCTGTTAAAACATGATAAAATATATATTACAGTGGTATCAGATCTGTACTTGGTATTGGAATTGCTATCAAGAAGCACAAAATGGTATCGGACTATCTCTAAGATAAAGCCTGAATGAAAAGTGAAAACCACTACAGAGGGACATCAAGGTGAGAAATGAAGGGGTGAGAGTGAGAAAACAGCTTCTGTGCATTGATAAACGAGTGTTTAGACTAGAGATGGTCCGATACCATTTTTTGCTTCTCGATAGCAATTCCGATCCCCGAGCTTCCGTATTGGCCGATACAGAGTACTGATCTGGTACCTGTGCTTCATATACTTTACTATGTTTTAACAGCTACACACTGCATACACTACCATCCCTGTATGGATATGATATGATTTCATTATTTGTTATATGGTCTGGCAAAGGTTAAGCTTTTTATGAAAACACAAACAATGAACGCAATAGAACATTCCTTTATTATCCAGTTTGACAGTCATTCATAACAGAAAAAGAACATAAATTAACTACCTTTAAGTAGATTTTCGGTACTTACGGAACTACTTACTCTGATACCAGCATTTTAGGTAGCATTAGAGGCTTTTCTATCGGAACATCTCTAATTTAGACCCTGAGGCAGGACAGAGGATTGGTTCAGGATGTCCACAGACCTCCAGAGCCACGGCGAGGGAGTCGGCCTTGGAGCGACGGTCTCCCATGAAGGTCTGAATGAGCTTAAAGATGTCCACTGCCTCCCTCTTTACGGTGCGGTCCGAGGTCACAATCATGGGCTTCTTGATGGGCTCGCTGCTCCAGGCCAGCATGTTGGCAATGGACACCTTTCTTCTAAACAGACCCTGAGATAAAAAATCAGAATGGGATGGAGGGGGGAAAAAAGCCAGGGTTAGGCTAATAAATGAGAAAATCCTTTCAGTCCCTGGACAACAAGGGTTACAACACTTCAAATCTAAAGTCTGGCAAAGGGAAATCAGACTACAGCATCGCTCAAAAGCAAACACTCTGCCTCCCTTGAGGAGAAACAATGTTAGGCAAAAGCCTTGCCTAGATTAAGTAAGATTTGACAGACTGATTGAACTCCATTTGAATAATTGTGAGACAGTCACTGTTATACATTATACCCACTGCTATAATTATTATGAGTTATATTTCTGTATTTATTGTAATTCGGTTTTACACTCTCTCTCCCTCTCTCTTTCCAGGGTTTATACAGGTTTCCCCAAGTCAAATGTAAGACTTTTTAATAGCATTATGAATTAAATTTAAGACCTATATCACATAAAAACAAAGTCATATGTCTGAGTCCAGAAACATTGCCTGAAACAATTCCCAGATTTCCTCATTGGCATTATAGGACTGGTGTCTAGATTGGCTGCAATTTAAGTTTTATGTTGGTCTCATTTATAGCTGTAATCAAGCAAATTTTATGTGAAGAACAACTAAAAGCGCTGCAGGGACATTTCAAAGAGCATTGGAGGTAGCGTTTCATTGATGTAGGAAAATTAAGACCGTTTTAAAAATATGTAATGTATGTGGAAACCCTGCTCTCTAAACGACACAATCTTATGAACATAGTCATGCTGAGAAATACAGCGTTGGCAGCGTTTTGTGGCGCTCATGGTCTTAATTAGCTGTGTAGCAATTAATTTCGCAATGGCTTAAATGTAACGGAATTTCATTAATATCAAACACGTTACGCAGTAAAGCTTTTATGACAGGCCTAATTTGTCCCACTTTTTGACTCCTGTGTTCTGGTACCTACTGTATTTGCGTAGATCCGGTACCTATGGTGGTATCATTCCTGTTTGCCATTTAGTGTCTATCTTGTTTATCATTAATGCACCTGCAGTTGTGGAACTCACAATTTCGGTGTATTGTTCTGTGCAATGACAATCTTATTATTATCCTATCTCATAAATAAAAAAATAACATAACATTGAAATATATATTGTTTCATTTACAGACCAATTCTGAAACAAAATGTCATGTTCTTAATAAGTTTTGGTCTTAAATTTGGGGAGGGGGGGAGACATGCAGGGAACCATGTCAGCTTCAAACCTTGGGCATCTGGGCATGCACTCTACCAGCTGAGGTTTTAATAAAAAATATCAATCAAAAGATCACATCAGCACGTCTTTTGACAAACAAATCTAAAACAATATCCAAATTACTGTAGATGTTTTTGAAGCTTGCAACCAGATCTTGTGGCCAGAAAAAAGACGGACCTTGAATTGAGACTCAGGTCAAGAATAGGCCTTCTTGCTCAACTCATGTATTATTTCTTGAGTAGCTAAACCTGATTAGAGATCAGCTGATTATTGAAACAATCTGTTACGCAGGAGGTTTCCACTTACAGTGTAACCCACCAAGAAATCAACAGTAACATTTGAATCTGACACAGGGTTCAGCAGATTAACATAGTATGGGACAAATAAACTGAAATTACATGGCCATGTCTTTCACTGCAGTACACTTTCACATAAATAAATATTCATAAACGATTTCAAGATATTCCACAACATTTTGGAGACAGTTAAGACAGAAATACCAACAAAAGCCCATCAAAGTCAGATACACACAGTGCTAGAATGTGACCAAATACAAATACTTCGTCACTGTCTTAAGAATCTTTACATATCTGTACTTTTTCTTCCTTATTTATATTTCTGAAAACTTTTACTTTTACTCCACTACAATTATTTCCACTAAGCATCTTAGTTACTCGTCAGAAATTTAGGTTTCACGCGCTTCACAAGTAAAATAAATGATCAGTTCACTACTTTCATTGAATTTGGGAGTTTTATTCAATTGTATAGCATTTGAAGAAAATCACTGATAAAAGAATGTTGAAAAAAGTGAGAAATGTCAGAAAGGAAAACAAAACAAAAAACTCAAAAGCACAGAAAAAAATCTACAAAGAAAATCAAAAAAAGTGACAAAAACATCAACAAAAGTGTCTTTAAATTTTGACCCAGAAACAAAAAGTTGCATTGTCGACGGGAAGAAAAAAATGAAAGATGAAGGGAAGGGTTAAAAATGTGTTAACCCTTATTATTATACTTCACCATAAGGAAGCCACAATTAGCTTTTTTATTTTACTTTTACTTCTAACAGTTAATATCATAAAATTACTTTTGATAATTAAGTACAGTAAATATCAGATACTTTAAGACTTTACTTAAGTAATATTCTGAAAGATGACTTTAACTTAAACCAAAGTCATTTTCTGGCAAGATACTTGTACCCTTGTACTTGTGCTCAAATACTGCTTTCAAGTACTTTATACAAGACTGGCTACACACATCCTCTTGAGTACCTGTGTGTGTTTGTTGAAGTGCTTGGACGCCCAGTTCTCGATGTCGGTCTCTGAGGAGGGTTTTCTCAGGGTGAATTCTGGGAAAATGCCACAGCTGGCGCTTGGCATCATATTCCTGGCATTTCGGCTGGCCTCAAACTGGGCACAGGCTCCAAGGTCCTCCGACTGGCAGGTGAAGCAACAGAGGAACGAGCAGGGAAGATGGAGAGGGAGAGAGGAAACAGAACATAGTATTCATCTCTGTGGCACTGCTGCAGAACATTTACAGAAGCTTGAGAGGTAAAGGTTTCTCTGGAGTGGGGGGCTGACTGGGATTAATACTGACGTGTTAATACGTCAACATGTGCAAGGTTATTCCAGTGCAACAAAGACCATTAATTCTTCAGTGTCTTGATAGAAATAATCTGAAGTAACAGCTATGAATCAAAACAAAAACAAATTGATTGTTTGAAATTGAAGTTATTCAAAGACGGCTGTAAGAGCCTTTTATGGTGTCGTCCTGCTGGCAGAGGCTGCAGGGTAAACACTGTACGGAACAAAGTAAACATGAAGGAAGTGAGTTTGTATTTATGCCAACCTTTTGAACCGGCATTTATCATTATGAAATTAAAAAGTAGCTGACATTACCACCCTGTGCCAATGGCGTGTATTGCAAGCCGCGTTGAGCAGTAGCATTACTTGTTTAACTACATGTCTATAGCGTCACTTAGTCTCGCATTGCCAGACCTCCCTCCACCGCGGCATTCTGGGATGGGATAAAAACATGCTCTGATTTTTTTGGCATTTCTTTAAACCAATCACAATTGTCTTGGGCGATGCTACGCACCAGGAAAAGCCATGCAAAACAGCCTCGGGAAGGAACTTGTTTTGGTGGAACATGTGTACGTTCAAAAGTTGTTTTAGTTGTGCAAGGGAAAACTCAGATTGGACAGATAGTCTAGCTAGCTGTCTGGATTTACCCCGCAGAGATCTGAGGAGCAGGTAACCATAGTCCTCAGAAATCCACCGGAGTTTGAAACAGGATTTCTGGCCTAAATTGGTGAAATCCTGCAGAATTTCCGGCGGCAACAGACCAATCCCGGAAATGGAACTTCAAGGATATGGACTACTATTTACTGAATCAAATGGCTCTTATATTGGTCAAGAAGTGCAGTCAGTAGTGTCCACATAAGCTACAATTTCCCGAGCATTCTGAAATAAAACTGCTCAAGATCACTGACGCCACCGCCATGTTTGGCTATGTGTATGAAAAATTGCTTCTACGTAGTTCAGTGTAGCGAAGCTCCATTTTACAGTATGTAGAATAACTGGTAGTTTAGCTCACTAAACTTTCCAAGTAGCAGCCTACTGGTAACAAGACGAGGCAATGCGTAAACATTGCAGGTAAAAAGTCATGGCTTAGACCGCCACCATTAGCATTAGCATTAGCGCCACCACCTGGCCTGAAGTCACTACACTTTCATTATGGGCTCCCTCATCAGCCTCACTGAGGAGCGGCTGTACGACACCTAATGGTAAAATGTATAATACCAGTCTGGTCTAGTGCTTCAAATTTACACCAGCCAAAGCCTAATTATGCATCACGTAATGCAGACTGTAGGGCGGCCTCTGATTGGCCCCTCCATGTCCTGGCCTTAGTTTGTTAACACCTGGATCTCAGCAAGATGGCCACATGGTCGCTGTTCCCGAGCATGGGTAGCGATTCTGCTCGGTAGCTGTTTTTGAATGGCATATAGGAGGGATCCAGAGTGTTTATTCACTTGTGGCACAGTCAATATCATGGAAATCAGGCATAACCTTCTTAAGGTAAGCCCGATTGTCTTGAGCGCAGCGTCATTGTTACCATTCTGTGAGCAGTTCAGGTCTTTGCAAAGATCCAATATGGCAGCCCCTGTGCTCGCCTGTGGTGGGACGTAGACCACTGTGATAATGACGATGCAACATGTTCATTAGTGCTTCCAGTCTTTATGCTAAGCTAGTCTAACCACGTCCTGACTGATGGATTGGTATCAATCTGAACATTTCACTCTCAAAAAGAAAGTGAATACGCTTATTTACAATTAAATTAAAATGTTTAACACATAGAATACTGCTCTCTTTATATTCTGGTGCTGCATTCACTTTTTGTGTGATGTCATTGAGACTGATGGAATAAAAGATTCATTCACATTTTTCCCCACCACAACCTTGCTCGCCCTGTTGGTGGATGCAAATTTACATGGCAACTATTCTGGTATCCTCAGTTCTTCTCCTTTGCTGAATAAAACACCTGTCTGTCCATTCTATCCCTTTCATCCTTCATTCTTTCTCTCCTCTTCTCCATCCACTTTGTCCACTGCTCTTCTTTTTCTCTTCTTTCAAAGGTGGATTCTGCTCAGCAGATTTATCTCTTCACGCTCTCAGCTTTATACTGAAGCGTTGCATTGCTGAATTTAAAAAGAAAGAGAAAGCGCGAGAGAAAATGGTGGGAGTAGACAGACACAGAGAGGAGCAACAGCCTATTTTCCTCTTGGCTAAGTGCCTCCCAGCCCTCTGATGTCCTCGGGGCCTCTGAGGACTCAGATAAAGACAAATGTCATACCAACCAGTGCTTATGTGTTCATTTGCTGCCCGTCCTTTTACATCACACTTAAACAACTCACACATCTATCTGTTTCTATAGAAATGCAGGATGGTTGTGTTTTAGGTGAACTCACAGTTCTCTCAGACTGGAACAGATCATCAGAGTTAGGCCTTGATTAGACAGAGCACCTTTCAGTAGCCTGGGGCAACTTTTTTGTAATCGTTTTATTTATTTTTTTTAGTTATTTTTTGTGCATTTTTGTGCAGTTTTTTTCAACTGGAGCCCAACATCCAACAACCCAACATCATTTAGCTTCACAGCAAAATAACAATTGGGCTGAGGACGGGGGATTCTATGGTTGTCTAGCAGAATAACAAAAACACGTAAAAGGCTTTGCTCTGTCCGATCTGGGCGCCTTCAGCAAAAGGCAGAATGGTACTGTTTGTATGTTGTTTGCAACCTGCAAACAAGCTCTGTCCGATCAGTGCTATGACAATCCACTGTTCACTGCTTGAATTGGAATATAAAAAGGTGCCAGTACAATAAACCAGCAGCATTACATTACAGCATTTGGGGGCACAGCTGCAGCATTTACTGCGTCACATTAAAAGCTTGCCACCTTCAAACCAGCGGGAGGCTTTTATCGTGAAATACAATATATTTGTCACAAATTCAGCAGAAACTTCTAATAAAATTGGAACTATTCTTGACTAAAAGCTGGTCAACACAAACCGACAGTTGACAAAACATTCTCACCTTAAGGTCACATAGCCCAATTGCCATGGAAATGTAGAATGTACAATTCCATTTTTCACTGAGCACTTGACAACTGGATGACAACTGGGCCATTCCATTTGCTGACAAAGCTCATGTGATTTAAAAGGAATGTGAGGCATTTCCAGTACTGGATATATTAGTCATGATGTGTGTACACTGTCTGGGAATGTTCTACATACAAGAACTACATTCTCCAGAGAAAAAGCAGCTTTTGCTAATCAAGGATTTCTTTCTTCAATGGTGTGAGCTGAATTATGGTATGTCATAACACAGTTAAAGCAGGTGCAAGAAACAAATTTGCACATCCTTTTTTTTTTTTTACAACTCTAGGTGTGTGTTTATATATATATATATATATATATATATATATATATATATATATATATATATATATATATATATATATATATATATATATATATATATATATATATACAAACACACATACTGTGTGTGTGTGTGTGTGTGTGTGTGTGTGTTCCCTGAGCATGGTGCTACTGTTGGTGTACTGATGTCTCACTAGACCAGGCAGCAGTGTGACTGTTACATAAGCCAATCTAAGGCTCAGAGCAGCATTACATGACACATCTATGACTTTCCATCAGGACAATACCAGACCTGACTGGGCCGTTCACTGATGCTGTGTGTGTGTGTGTGTGTGTGTGTGTGTGTGTGTGTGTGTATACGCTGTAGTACCAGGTAAGGTTTCAGCTCTGTGGCTATTTAGTTGATGAACTGATCTTTTTATAGTTCAAGTTCATTATTGTAACCACAATAGCTCTGCACTTGGCCATATACGTTATTAAATAACATCACAGTGTTTTTGAATTTACATCTGCTCCACAGTATGTTAATCGATACACGTTGCATCTTAGCTTCAACTTTTGACGTACTGCATCTCTTTTAATTGTTTGTAAATTATATGAATTACAGTCAGAAACTAAGCAGCCAGAGAGCTGAAATCACTTCAAAATAAACTGATGGGTATCCATATCCTAAAATGATAACTCTGGTTTATGAAAACTTGGATCTTATTTTGGCAGTTCTGTCCATCATTTCTATCTGTTATAAAAACATTTAACTCATCAAAGTAATTGCTGAGATCTGGGAATGTGGGGACATCACTACAGGGGGAGACAGGGAAAGAAACACAACCAGTTAGAAGATCAGACTGACAACATTAACCTCACTATGAAAATAAGACCCAAGTTGTAATAAACTGGAATTATCCTGTACTCCTAGATGTTGACAGAGACTTCCAGCATGCAGCAGTACCTGTGAGGGGTGGAGGTAAGGCTCAGGGGAGGCCAGGCTGGTCTGGACAGAGAGGCTTTTCTCCAGTAGGGCCTGGGGGAAGCCCAGCCGATCGAAGGTGCTGCGTTTCCAGTGGTGGCCGTCACTCTGCGCCAGCGCCTCATCCTCACTGAACGCCCTCACCACCGGTCCAGGTAACGGCAGAGGCAGCGCCCCGTCACTCTCATAGCCGTCTTTGGAGCCGCCGCCCTGGGCTGTCCCCCCGCCCTGCCCTGAGTCCCAACTGCTCCTCTGTTTCATCACCTGCTGGGCCTCCCACGCCAGCCTGGCCTGGGCCAGCATCGCCTCCGATGCCGTGCCTGCAAGCTCCCCCTCTGGCCCAATGCAGCGCGCCAGTTCCTGGGGGAGGGACGGCTTGCGGCTCTTACGTTTGCGGTTACCCCCGGGAGAGAAAGCCCCAGGGCCACCAGTAGAGGAAGAGGAGAGGGAGTGGGTCTGACTGGACGTCCAGGATATGGAGTCCTCATAAAGCAACCTCTGGCCTCCCTCTCCGCCCTCCCCACTGTAGTCCAGCAGTAGGCGGGGATCCCTGATCAGAGACTGGCTGTGCTGCAGAGTATAGGACCCCCCATATGAGCCACCATAGCCCCCTGTAGTGCCGTAACGCAGCAGGCGATCGGCGGTCTTGAAGCGAGGGCTAGAAGACGACTGCTCCACGTAAACCAGCTGCTTGACATACTCCTTCCCCACAGGACTGTACTCCAGACTCTGGGTCTTTTCTGGACACTTCTGCCTGGTTAAAACCAGCTGGCCGTAGGGTGACTGGCCCTGCTTGGGGGAGTGATAGAGGGGGGCCGAAGACTTGCGAGCAGGTGACTTGCCAGTGCCGTAGAAGGAGGAGTCAGAGAGGTGCATGTCAGTGGGAGGCTCCTCGTAAATGGGAGGGGGCTGGTACTCCGAGGGCGGCTCCTCATACAGCGGGGGTTCATAGGCGTAGCGGGGCGAGGGAGGCTGGGAGTCGGCTGAGGAGCGGCGGTGCGTGCCGGTGCCGCCAAGCTCAGCCCGCTTCAGGAACGGGGACTGACGGCGGTCGGCGTAAAGAACGGGGGAGCCGTCGGGTTCTGGAGGCGCGTTACCTCCAGATGGACGGCGGGTTCGTGGGGTGGTGCCCCCTCCAGGAGGACCAGGGGTGGGGGGGTCACAGGGGGAATAACCATTTCCCTGGTGGGCCAGGAAGCTGGGCTCTCTGTCTGTCACCTTGATTAGCATTCGCTCCTTCGTGCCAGTGTTCCACCTGAAGGGAGAAGTCCTGAGAGCAGAAGAGAAGAGAGGAGGACAGAAGATTTAATGAAGGGTCAGGTGGCAGACTGATTAATAGCTGTCACATTCACACTACAGGGCTTTGTAGTAGAGATTCATCCTGTTTGCTTATAAATTACAGAGTCGCTGATGCGATGAATCAGATTCTTTAATACTTGCGGCACGGGAGAATACCTGAAGTGTTCTCTCTTGTCCCTTTGGAGTAGCTGTTCTAATATACATTATCTACAAGTCACCAAAAGGACCACAGTTGCCATCCATTGAGTCATGCATTTTCAACATATATTTCCTGAGCTCTTTTCCTGAAACCAAAAGTCAATTTAATGTACTTCATAATACCCTTTGATACTCAATTACCCATTTTAGGTGCTTTCACAATATATTTTGTTTTGATAAATAATCACCACCACCGATACCATATCCACCATCGAAATAATATCAATATATTGCCCACCCATACTACCATTTGTCAGGAAAACATGATCCTTTGAGAATTTTGTCTCTCGGTTGACTGTTACATATGTCAGACTTCATTAAACTTATACATGAAATACTCTTAAATCTGCAGTCTAAATGTTCATTTTCCACAGCCTTGCAATACTTTCAAGAAGCCATCACACTATCATATCTTTCTTGCCACCTGTAATAACAATCTACCTCAACTTTTTGCTAGAATATCATACTATTCTATTCAGGTCCAAACTGAAGGGTGCATTGGTGTGGGCATGTGTCTACTGGTAATGGTCAGCCAATGGAGTACGATCCACGACGTCCAATTTGGATTATTAATGAGTTTAAAGGCTTATCAGATTCCATAACATTAATACTCCATAACACTGCACAGTGGTTTTAAAAAGGGTTTCTAAAAGCCACAATCACACCCCACTTTACATGCAAAGAGTAGTGTGAAAGATGGCAGGCTTCTTTCAAGCTGGACTTTTTCCATCCTACAATTTACTACTTTTTATTAGATTAGATTAGATAATACTTTATTCATCCCACAGTGGGGAAATTCCATTATTATGACTGAGTGCAATACTATGAATGTCTTTGAGGAGAGCCTATCCAAATGCCTTACATTGAAACTACAAAGTTTCTAAATAGAAATTGGCCTTCATCATGATTATTTTTCTTTTGGCTATAGTTTTTCAAATTTCATCCATCCACCCATCTTCATCCGCTTATCCGGTATTGGGTCGCGGGGGCAGCAGCTCCAGTAGGGGACCCCAAACTTCCCTTTCCCGAGCCACATCAACCATCTCCGACTGGGGGATTCCGAGGCGTTCCCAGGCCAGGTTGGAGATATAATCTCTCCACCTAGTCCTGGGTCTTCCCCGAGGCCTCCTCCCAGCTGGACGTGCCTGGAACACCTCCCTAGGGAGGCGCCCTGGAGGCATCCTTACCAGATGCCCGAACCACCTCAACTGGCTCCTTTCGACGCAAAGGAGCAGTGGCTCTACTCCGAGCTCCTCTCGGATGACTGAGCTTCTCACCCTATCTCTAAGGGAGACGCCAGCCACCCTCCTGAGGAAACCCATTTCGGCCGCTTGTACCCTGGACCTCGTTCTTTCGGTCATGACCCAGCCTTCATGACCATAGGTGAGGGTAGGAACGAAAATTGCCCGGTAGATCGAAAGCTTTGCCTTCTGGCTCAGCTCTCTTTTCGTCACAACGGTGCGATAAACTGAATGTAATACCGCACCAGCTGCTCCGATTCTCCGACCAATCTCACGCTCCATAGTCCCCTCACTCGCGAACAAGACCCCAAGGTACTTAAACTCCTTCACTTGGGGCAAGGACTCACTCCCTACCCGAAGAAAGCACTCCATCGGTTTCCTGCTGAGAACCATGGCCTCAGATTTAGAGGTGCTGATCCTCATCCCAGCCGCTTCACACTCGGCTGCGAACCGATCCAGTGAGTGCTGGAGGTCACAGGCCGATGACGCCATCAAGACCACATCATCTGCAAAAAGCAGCGATGACATCCCGAGCCCACCGAACTGCAACCCCTCCCCGCCCCGACTATGCCTCGATATCCTGTCCATAAATATTACAAACAGGATTGGTGACAAAGCGCAGCCCTGGCGGAGGCCAACCCTCACCTGGAACGAGTCCGACTTACTGCCGAGAACCCGGACACAGCTCTCGCTTTGGTCATACAGAGATTGGATGGCCCTGAGAAGGGACCCCAGCAGCACCTCCCACAATTTCTCCCGGGGGACCCGGTCATACGCCTTCTCCAGATCCACAAAACACATGTAGACTGGTTGGGCATACTCCCAGGCCCCCTCCAAGATCCTTGCGAGAGTGAAGATCTGATCCGTTGTTCCACGGCCAGGACGGAATCCACATTGTTTCTCTTCAATCCGAGGTTCGACTATCGGCCGAACCCTCCTTTCCAGCACCTTGGAGTAGACTTTACCAGGGAGGCTGAGAAGTGTGATACCCCTGTAATTGGCACACACCCTCTGGTCCCCCTTTTTGAATAGGGGAACCACCACCCCGGTCTGCCACTCCTCAGGCACCGTCCCAGACTTCCACGCAATGTTGAAGAGGCGTGTCAACCAAGACATCCCCTCCACACCCAGAGCTTTCAGCATTTCTGGACGGATCTCATCAATCCCTGGGGCTTTGCCGCTGTGGAGTTGTTTGACTACCTCAGCGACTTCCACCAGGGAAATTGACGACAATCCCCCATCATCCTCCAGCTCTGCCTCTACCACAGAGGGCGTGTCAGCTGGATTTAGGAGTTCCTCAAAGTGCTCCTTCCACCGTTCTATTACCTCCCCAGTTGAGGTCAACAACGTCCCATCCTTACTGTATACAGCTTGGATGATTCCTCGCTTCCCCCTCCTAAGGTGGCGAACGGTTTTCCAGAAGCACCTTGGTGCCGACCGAAAGTCCTTCTCCATGTCTTCTCCGAACTTCTCCCACACCCGCTGCTTTGCCTCTGTCACGGCAGAGGCTGCAGCCCTTCGGGCCCGTCGGTACCCTACAACTGCCTCCGGAGTCCTCCGGGATAACATATCCCGGAAAGACTCCTTCTTCAGTCGGACGGCTTCCCTGACCACCGGTGTCCACCAGGGTGTTGTTTTTCAAATTTGTTTTTCAAATTTGAAAATGTTAATTAAATTTTGTCATACAATATCCACAGATTGGCTGTATTTATAATATGACAACTTATTTGAGTAATCTAATGGAATATATTACAAATTAAATTTCCGTCATCGGTGGTAGGATACGTTTTAAAAGGAACCCTAGCAACACTGGCCAACTCTGAAATATAATGAATCTTAAGGGGTGCAACGTGGCTCGTTTTGTTTTCCCAATATATATACCTCATCAGTTCACATTCACACAGTTGTTCCTCAGTGAATAGGCCCTCACATTCTGGCTGTTTGTCAGACAACACAAAGGGGGATGGGGGAGAGCGGCGTGGGATGAGGAACAAGAAGTGAACTGGGCAAGAGGAAGGAAGTGTGACATCGATTGCAGCATTGGCCACCCTCCGTTTCCAAATACTTCCAAACACTGATCCCCAGGGCCAGTGCTGAATAGTGGCAGTGTGAGTGTTTGTTTAACGTGGATGTTAATATGCATGTGTGTGTGTGTGTGTGTGTGTGTGTGTGTGTGTGTGTGTGTGGGAAACAATGAGGGCAGGATTAAGCATTACAGGGCTGTGCTGGCATATATCACAACATGCTCCAGACTCAGAGCTCCAACCCACTTTCTTTATTTCCTCAGTCCATCCACTACTCTGCCAACATTTTCTCTCTGTCTCCTACTCATTACTACACTTTCTCTCCTTATACCTAATTATTACTAATATTAATTAATATTTCCATTTTGACACATTCCCTGCCTTTTCTAGTCTGTCTCCGTGCAGCGTCAGCCTGCTGATTCCTCCTTTTCATTTAAATTTCTGTTGCTCAGTCGGCCATCAGTGACTGAAATACTTCCCAAAGTGGCCAAACAGTGTGGAAATGTTGATTTTCCCAGTAGAGTCAGAGCTGGCTGGCTAACTACATTTACCTTTCAATTCCATCTATTCTGTTTCCATTTTGAAGAGAAGCAGTATTCTGCTAGCTCAGCACATGAGGACTGATTCGCAAAGGTTACCCTTTGTTATGTAGCTTGGTTTATGTAAAAAGGATGTGAGACTATTAGTGCTGGTAAAAAAAGCTTTCATTTCAATGAAAAACCTCCATTCATTGCTATGAATTAGTAATGAATCAGTAGGACATTCCAATTATGCTTATAAAATCCGTAGCCTGTAAATATAAAAAGTAAAAAATGGTCTCTTGTAAGCGAAGTCGAACCCGTGGCTGCTGCGCTGAGGAGCAAACCTCCACACATGGGAAAGCCACCTAGGTGCCTACCCGAGCCGTTTTGGGCAGCACCTAAGCCAAATTAATGAATTCAATTCAATTTTATTTATAGTATCAGTTTTCTCAGGACACTGTGACACAGGACACACAGGACAGGACACACATAGAGTAGGTCTAGACCACATTCTATAATTTACAATTCCAGTAATTCCCTTAAGAGCAAGCATTTAGTATGACAGTGGCGAGGAAAAACTCCTTTTAGGAAGAAACCTTGAACAGACCCAGGCTCTTGGTAGGCGGTGTCTGTTGGGGGTGTGATGAACAATGGCAATAATAGTAATAGTAACAGACCGGGAGCTGGTTCCACAGGAGAGGAGCCTGATAGCTGAAGGCTCCGGCTCCCATTCTACTTTTAGAGACTCTAGGAACCACAAGTAACAAGAATTCTGAGAGCGTAGTGCTCTAGTGGGACAATAAGGTACTATGAGCTTTTCAATAAATTATGGTGCTTGACCATTTAGAGCTTTGTTGGTCAGAAGAAGGATTTTAAATTAAATCCTGTATTTTACAGGAAGCCAATGCAGAGAAGCTAATACAGGAGAAATATAATCTCTTTTCTTAGTTCTTGTCAGAACACACGCTGCAGCATTCTGGATCAGCTGGAGAGTCTTAAGGGCAACCTGATAGTAAGGAATTATAGTGGTCCAGCTTGGAAGTAACAAATGCATGGACTAGTTTTTCCGTATCATTTTGAGACAGGATGGGCCTAATTAAGGCAATGTTACAAAGATGAAAAAAGGCTGATCTTGAGGTTTGTTTTAAGTTGGCGTTAATCAAAAATAACGCCTACGTTTATGACAGGAGTGCTGGAGGCCAGGGCAATACCATCCAGAGTAACTATATCTTTGGATAATGAGGTTTGGCGGTGTTTAGGGCCCAGGACAATAACAGTTTTGTTTGAGTTTAGTATCAGAAATTATTTTGTATCATTAATAAATGCTTGAAGTTTAGTTGACTGGTTTCGTCTGGCTTGACTGATAAGTATAATAGGGTGTCATCCGCATAACAGTGAAAGTTAATTGAGTGTTTCCTAATAATATTGCCAAGAGGAAGCATATATAAGGAGAATAGAATTGATCCAAGCAATGAGCCTTGTGGAACACCGTGGCTAACTTTAGCATACCTGGAGGATTTATTGTAGATAAACTTAATAATTAATAATAACTTAATAATTTACAAAGACCCAACAATTTCCCACGAGCAAGTATTTAGTGTGATGTCACATTTTCTTGAGGTACACCCCCCGCCAAATACAGTATGCATACCCAAGTCTTCTACAAAGCGAGGGGAAACACTAACGTGTGTTGGCCCCGTCTTGGCGTGGCAATGGGAAGAACATGTGTTTGAGAAACTAGCAGTGGGTTTGAGGACAGCTCATTATGTTTTTATTTGATAGGGACATGAGACTCATTCCTGTTTTTACCTTTATGATGACTGCTGCCTTGATCTTACAACGTCATTATATTTGACTGATCAAACGCTCCTTTCTGACAGCAGCATTTTGAAAAAAGCAGCACAAAGGTGTATCGTTGATGCCGGGCTGTAATCAAGACCACTTAAGATGGGTCCAAAGCAAGTCCAGGTCCGAGTAGTCTCGACATTGAGTCCAACCAGGCTAAAGACAATTCAAGACCAAGAACAAAAACAACACCAAACAGTGTCCAATAGGACTGCACAATATGAGGATAATATGTGATATGCGATAACGTTGAATATCACAATAAACAATATTACTTGGGATAAATAAACAGATATTCAGTTCTGCTGCTTTCAGTATCCTGCTAAACTACAAACTATTAAAAGTATTAAGTTTAAAATTAACAATTTCTAACATTATTTTATTAAAAAAAACACTGAATTGATAATAAAAACCATCATTAAAAATGTTAAAGTGTAGTTTTCTAATGATTTCTACTACTTCACCTGTACAAGACCTATGTATATCTTTTCTTTCAATAAAAGTGAATAAAAAAAGCAATTTTTTTTATTCACAAATTAACAGTTTGGGTATTTTCGGTAGCTAACAAATGCCTAAATTAAGGGGTACATTACAGCTCTGCACCATCTGTGTGTGATTAACTAAACAACAACACTGTGACTGTAAAACACTTAAATGCTACATTTCAAATGTTTAGAATGTATCACTGAATTTATTCATTTTATAGCATCATTATTTTGGGAATTATGTATGACTGATATTTTTAAAAATTAACATTTAAAAAAATCTCACATACCTTCATAGATGCATATCTAAATTATTCTAAATGAGAGCAGCAGCCCTCAGTAGTGGGACAAGGCAAGGCTTAGCGCTGCTTTTAATAATCAATACATAAAAATAAACTTGTGAGCAGGAGAGTAATTGCTTAGAAGCTGTCCCCAGCGTGGATAATATACCAAGACAAAACCGTATTTACTAAAGTTAAAAGCGGGTGGTTGGATTTAAAATGTAAAAGCACTGATATGCACAGTGTGAAGGCCGTGGAGGGGGCCATTGGACTGTGAACTGCCACCACTGGAAATCATCCCTCCAGCTCCACATAATCAGCTTTCAAGGTCAGGTATGCTGTGGCAACTCGCACTGATTCACTGACATGCAGTTTATGTCTGGAAACAAATCACCTCCTTTTAACTTTGCAATTTTGTTGTCTATAGAAGGTAAAGTCCGCACACAAAGGGACCTATGATGGGTCATTGCAATACAATACAGCTGAGGAATGCCAAATTGTGGGTCGAAACGTTGTTTGTCTTATTTGCACTATTGAAGTAGTTTTCCGGAGCATTAAGCTGTTGTGCAGACTTATTACCATCTTTGAACATTTACTTTTTTGTCCTGCAACAGCAACTACATGGATGTGCAAAACATCATCTTTTCAAACCAGTTTAAAAATATAATTAAAACATTGAACACACTGTGATAAAGAACTTTACTCATAGAGTGTACTGATACTGATGTCAGTTCTTAGTCTACAACTTGCCACACAACATGAAAAGGGTTTGTGTGTATCAGTTTACATGTGGTCCAATGGCGAGTTGCCACTGCTACTCCTTTGTGTGTGAGAGAGAGAGAGAGAGAGAGAGAGAGAGAGAGAGAGAGACTTTGTAGACACTTCCCATATAACCAGATCCAATAAGGAATATGTGAGAGCAGATCTCCCAGCAGCCATCTGGACTGTCTGCAGCTGTGCCACCAGGCCACTCTCTCTCACACTCACTCACACACACACACACACACACACACACACACACACACACACACACACACACACACACACACACACACACACACACACACACACACACACACACACACACACGCAGAATCAAAGAGTTTCTTGGACCATCCATGAATAATTCCCTTGCCCAGTAATAGACACAGAGGGGGCACGTAAAGGAGGGGGGACCTGACATTGTCAAGCTGCAATTTTTGTGCATTTGGACCTGGAACTGGATGTATGTTTTACCCTCATTGGTTAAATATTGACTAACCAAGCCAATGGGGGTGCCGGGGGTGGCCCAACAGTGCACCACATCAGTTACTACTGTACAGGCTATTAGCTTTTCCTGGGATGTTGCCTTGACTCTCAGCCACCAGAGGCACTGATAGGCCGGTACTTATTCCTTTCCCTAAGCGATTAACGCTAATTATGCCATTGCAGTTCCATGTTCAGATGAAAGTATATGTAGTAGTTATTGCTTTCCTGATCCACGATTAAATGTATTTTTTTTTCTTACCTTGCAGCTTGATTCTCACAATATCACGAGATCACGCGAGAATTGCTGGATCATATATCACACAAATATGTTTGTGCCTGAACTACCAACTAACCTGACTAATCAGCTAGTCCCAGTTTCCAATGACAGCTCCTCAGATGTGCAACAAATCATCTGGCGTCAGGTTAGTTTTCTTCACCTTTTTTGTTGCGTGCTCTAAGCCAATATTAATGAGCTTATATCAGGAGCAGCCTAGTAGCAGCAGCCTCAGTATGCTCGAAACAAACAATGTTTATACGACACGTCCAAAAAAGGCGTTTATACCTATTCCAATGTCCACACTGGATGGCTGGCTGAATAGCCTCCTCTTCCTCACTGCATCCCGCTGCCTCCCTATTCTCTCTCCAACAATTCTGTCTCTTAAGTGTCTTTGTAGTCGTGAAAAAAGAATTGTGAAAATTGGGATAATGGCAAACATTTTCTCCTGGAAGGCATTCATGTTCACTTGGTTGACACAAAAAGTGATGGAAGTAGTTGCATGGCTTCAAAAAAAAATTCTAACCCCCAATTTTCCCTGGCTGCGGAACGGCTGCACATCCACTCCGGAACGGCGGCGGAGTCATTAGGTTTCCATTTAAGTCAATGTGTGTATTTTCACTGACTGCTGAACAGCTGTTTTCCGACTTCATCCCAGCTTTGGCGATCTGCCGCAGCCCTCCGGAGCAGATACGTAGAGCTTCTGCTTTTGCCGGACGCCGGAGAGCTCCGCAGCAATTCAGCACACGGCAGATAGTGTGGGACAGGAAGTCGAGCACAGAAACAAAATAAAACATCTGGTTAATTTTCAAAATAAAACAGACCGTGCTCACGGCGGATCATATTTCACTGCACTACAACTTGAAAACACAGCACAGAGTTGTTTCCTCTCTACTCCTCTGGATGGAATCAAACTGTTGGTGGTTTTGTGGTTTTATTCTACATGAATTTGCGAGATCTCATTGGTCCTCGTGACTTCAGCTGTCAGTCATGGCCGCAGCCGTTCTGCAACCAATCCGGACCTGGTGAGAACTGATGGATGGCGGAGTACGGAGCCGACACGCAGCGGAGCCGATCCAAAGCCGTTCTGCAACCGGTGGAAATTAGGGGTAACCCTGCCTTCTTTCACACCTCCAAACAATGCCAATTGACTGTTGGAAACCATTTGGTTTTATGTCAAGAGGTTGACTCATCTTCGTTTTTTTTATGGCTGTTACCATTGGCCATTGTAAGTTGTGGCCACTAAAACATTTCAACTTTTAATAAGCTAGTTGTTCACTTTAAACCTTAAGTTTGCAGCCCACATTGTCAGGAAAAGTATCATTCCCCATTAGTTAACTTGCTAGCTAGCTAACTCAGCACATGGCTAGGGCTGTGACAATAACATCATCACCGCTATTACTGCATTTTAGATTCAGTCCTGTTTTGCACAGCTACATGCAATATTAACTTTTATTAGCCATGTAAACAGATGAGTCTGAATATTGTCTTTTTTGAAATAAGGGCAAAAACCAAAATATTATGTGCATGTAAACGTAGTTAATAATTCAGACACTGCATATAACAGAAAGACAAAGGTACAGACTACAGTACAAGTGAGTGTTTATCCTCTTCTGTCTTCTTCATCCTGATCTCTGTCCTCCTCTCCTCCCTCTGTCCTCTTTCTCCCCATTTGTCCCTCCCTCCATCCTTTAATAGGATCTTTGGTGTGTGCAGGCTGGTAGAGCTGTGTAGAGGTCAATAGCTCCCATCTGTCACAGAGAAAGCTATGTGGTCTACGACAAACTGCCTCTCCCACTCTCCTTAACAGCATTCACTCTCTCCAGGGACCATCTTCAGCCTGACACTCAGCTTCCACACTAAACAGACTGCTATTTGTTATAACTAAATGTTTGTGGGGAATGGACCATATGACAAGAGAATATCGCGCCATTTAATTCTACTGTGAGTATTTACTACAGATGATATCTGAACCAACCGACATGTTTTTATACTGCACCGTTTTCATACCAAACTAGGGCTGAACAATTTGGGGAAAAAATAGAATTGTGATTTTCCTGGCAGATATTGCGATTAGGATTCGTTTTGCAATTTATTTATTTTTTTTGCTGCATATTGCACCTTCCTACGATCCTGTAAAAAAGTGATACAAAATACAGTAAATGAAATATCCACTGAAAATAGGACATATCTGTAAATAATCTGTGATATGTAACATTGGTCCATTATGTGTCTGTCTAAAAAAAGAGGAATACAAAATGTCAAATGAAATGTTACACCAAACATTTAACTAAATAATTCACATTCAATTAATCCTGGTTTCCATGATTAGTTTGATTTGAAAACAATTAATGGTTCAGCCTTATGCCGAACCTTCCCATACTGTACATGACAAGTAAATCAGTTTCCTTTTCACATACTGTGTGTGCAGAACGTACAGTGTATATTATTCAGTTGTTCATCTTCAAATAGTTGTGTTGTGCACTAAATTTTAGTTATACCCCATCACAAAACATTTTCTGTTCTTGCAAAGGTATATTGATATTTTTTCACTTTACGTAAAACAAACAATGACCACTTATAGTGACTTATAACATGCTAGTAACATACTATTATATCTGCCTATACCTCATAACTCAATACCTTATATTGACATTATAATGGATTATAATAGTGATTATAATGCAATATAATAAAATAAAATTATAAATGTATTACAACTATGTGAATTATAATACACTAACACATGTCAGTGAGTGACCAGCAGTTATGAAGCATTATGATAGATAGATAAAGCGTGATTGAAGCTTCTGTGTAAAATATACGCTGACGTGCAATTCTCAAAAAATTTAACAACACGTTGCGGCACCGCCCCCCCCAACTCATTTCCTGGTTCTCCTTCTCCATAAACAACATGAAATCAAGGAATGGGTTAACTTTTCCTGCTACAGATTTGTAGCATGTAGACCATGGTCAGAAAGAACAGGGGCGACACTTTGTTTCTCTCACTATGTCTCTAGAGTTGCTACTCGCGCCGAAGATAATCACCGTCGCTCTATCACTTCTCCCTTGCTGTACCACACACTCCCCACACACACACACACACACACACACACACGTCGGCTGGACGCACACACCAGCGCACAAGTTTAAACTGCAGGCCACTTACGTAGGCTACGGCGAAAGCTCTGCGTGAAGCCTCAGCAGAACCATGAATCACGCTTTAGTCATTATGAAATGCTTTATAATACATTGTAAATATTGTTATAGAATTATACAGTGCAAATTCTTAGCATAACTCATTTAAAGAATGCTTGTAATGCGCTATAAACATGGGTGTCACAGAAAGTGTTACTAGGACATTTTTGGAAAGTGAGGACATTCTGGCCACTCACCTTTGGACAAAGGCCTCTTTGAAGGTTTAGACTTGGTTTTAAGGTTCAGGTTACAGGTTAGGGTCAGGGTTAGGCCTTGTTGTGAGGGTTTATGTTGGGGTTAGGGAATGTATTATGCCATTATGAGGAGTGTCCCAACCATGTAGAATAGAAGTACATGGTTGTGTGTGTGTGTGTGTGTGTGTGTGTGTCTTCTCGTTGCAAGTAAAGAAGACATTTACAGGACACTGTGACCCCAGCCGGGCAGATCCACCAATCACTGCAGACTGCAGCAGATTACAGCAAACCAGCAAACCAAGGAAACCAAGACTGAGGGGGGATCTCAAGGTGACAGAGGATAGGAATTAATGGACAGTGGCAGAAATAGAAAGGAAGAGACAGGATGATGAGACAGAGGAAAGGATGAAGAGGAACTACTGACAAAAACGGAAAGAAACAGTCTAATTCTGACCTTTTAACCTTGGTGGCTTTACACCTACCACCTTATGTTATGAGCGAGAATTATCAGAGTCAGGTGAGAAAATGTCTTTCCCCTCTGATTGTTTTTTCACATTCTGTATTTGAATGCAATTCAAATATTTTGTTTTTACCATTGAACATGGCAGTGAGGGTTACCAACACTCAAGGAACCACAAAAGCAAATTTGGATATTTGCAAACTGGGCCCATGGGTGCAGACTGAGGCAGTATCAATGTGATGAAGCATAGTGTGAAGTAAATTGTAGCTTACTTATTCATTTATTAAATGTGCCTTGTACATGTACAGGGGCAATATCATAGATTTTTCACAGATTTCTTTTCAGATTTTATTCACTGCAGAATAAAACGTTTTTTATCTGTTTCAGTGTGTGTACAGATAGACAGCTACATTGAACCTCCAAGACAAACAGGCACCAACATTCCCTTACCTTTCTCTCTTACCTTTCTTTTCTTATTTCTGTGCAGAGTCAACAAACACAGACATACAACCACCTCATGCCACAACAATGTGGTGCCTCCAAGACACACAAGCATCACAGACATCACTGCTTTCCTTTCTGTCCCAACTTAGGCAAACGAAGACCGATCCAATTGGTATTTTTCAGCGTCTGGTGAGTTACCATGCAGCAGTGCCCTGCTACCCACAATTATACCCCTCAGTTAGCCTTAAAGTGCCCATGTTATGAAAAAACCCTTTGTGTCTCTGGTGCTTCCACACGCATACAAACTTGGAAAAATAACTATACGGTTTCTGAATGTCCTCTGTCTTCAGTCTCCAGGTGAGCTGTTCAACATCTGCACAGCTTTCTACGTAACTAGCTGAGACGAGGTGGCTAACCGTAGCATGCTAGTGCTAGCATGCTAGCTCGTTCTCAATGGCAAAACACAGCTCCAACACACACTAGTTGACCATCATCTCGAATAATAATCTCACAAGTGGCCCTCGTCTAGAAGAAGTCTCCCATCTAATCCTGCCTTGCACTGACCAAAGTTGAAAAAAGAGTTATTTGAAAATGAAACCATGTAAACCTAGTACCTCAAAATACAATTATGAACTTGAAAATGAGTATACTATGGGCGCTTTAAAGTTCCACGGCACAAAACCAAAAACATATAGTTACCATATTGTGTAAGAGTTTCTGTAAGTGTGTGTGTGTGTGTGTGTGTGTGTGTGTGTGTTACTGAATTAAAACCAGTGGGATTTTTCTACTTTCACTTGTAATACTTTAAGTGCATTTTCTTGACAATACTTTTACTTAAGTAACATTTTCAATGCAGGACCTTTACTTGTAACAGAGTATTTTTACAGTGTGGTATTAGTAGTTTTTACTTAAGTAAAAGGATACTTCTTCCACCACTGCTTAAAACCAAAAACTCTGACTCTGAATCCAATGCAAACAGAATTTGATGTGTAGAATTTGGTAAAAAAGTTATCCTTTAACACTTGTGGCCTTCAAAATAACAAATTTGTCCCGTTTGTTAGGTGTGTGTTTACCGGCTCGCCAGGTGACTTACCTGTCGGCCTCCTCTCTGTTGCCCTGTTTTTCAGAAAGCTCCTGATCGAGGGAGGAGGAGGTGCTTCCCTCTCGGCTGACCCCGCTGTTACGTCCTGGGCTGTTGTCAGCGGACGCCCGCCCACCTCCTCCACCTGCAGGATGTGGGTTGGTGGCATCTGTGTGCTGCTTCAGGGTCTGCAGCTTAGCCAGGGGGATAATGTCGCAGGCCTGGGGCCGGTGCCACACTGTCCGCTGGGTGGAGGCGTTGTAGTAGTAGAAGCGTGACGTGTTGGGATCAAACAGCTCCCACCACTGGTTGTCACCGGTACGCTTGATGCAAACGCCTTGTGGAGGGTCCCACACGCACTCGCCCGTCAGCAGGTTGGCGTACATACGCTCCCGCGTGCGCGGCTCGATGATCTCCACCCACTCCAACCTGCAGGGTGAGAGTTCAGAATGAGACTTTTAGCAAATTGACTTTAAAAATAACCATGACCTCTGACTACTGGAGGTCCTGCACCAATAACTGACAACAAGGGTTGGGATGGGTACCCAGACCTGGTGCTACAGAAACATCGCTGCATGTGACGGAAGTTAACACTAACGTCACACTTGACAGCAGGTAATGTTAGCCTACTGTTAGCTAGTAGTCCATGATTAATAATACGTCCATGCGTACAACGGTCTGCTACTGCCGTTGTCGGAAAAACAACACAGCTCACTTGAAACTGGTACCCTCATGGTGCATTCAGAGTTATTGAACAATACCCTTTTCCAATCTGGTGGTTGTTTTTGTCATTTAAAAAAGGTGCTACAACATACAACATTTTTTGTCACACAGCAAACATCTCACTATCCGTGAGCTGCCTGTCCCCTGAACACACTGTAAAAACATCTCCTCACCATAGAGTTGGAAAAGATAGTAATTTTCCAAGTCAAACTAGTCTAGTATGTGATCAAAGAATAATTAGTGGACAAGAGAGATATATAACTTTACAGAGGAGATTTGGCATATTTGGGCCTTTTTTGAAGAAATAAAGAGTTTGTGCTTTATATGAGTTAGAGTGTTTATCATGTTTATTTTTGCATCTAGGAGAACGGTTTTAGACACACAAATGCTTGTATAGCATTGCTGTGGGTGTAATAACAATAAATATGACATTATTATGTTGATTATTGGCATAAGTAAATGTCATGAGGGCAAAAGCGTCTGGACTTTCTTCGAAAAAATATATGTATTTTGTCAACTATATAAGTTATAATGATTATTTCTTCACAGTGTGACTCCCAAGACATATGAGAAGTGTTTTAGAGAAGAGATTGGCTTAGCTTTTACTGCTCTGTGTGTGATATTAATACATATCTGTAAAATTCATGTTCCATTTTATTTATTTATTTGTCTTTAAGGTACAACCATTTTTAACATTCAAGTGACCTCACTGCAGCACAAATATTCTAATAACCCAGTTTGTCCTGAAAAAAATGATGTTCATAGATTGACTGTAGACAACAGGGTTGATGTTTTACAAGCTTTTTTTTTAGAAAATAAAACCAGACGGACAATAAACTGTAAAAATGACCTTAGGTCTCTGAGGATCAAAAAGCATTGTTTTAGCATCGGTATTGGAAAAAAATATAACACAAACCCAAACTGCCCGCACAGCAGCACACAAATATATAATAACTTCAAAAAGAAGCAGGAGCAGTTTTGATTGACACTTCAGGAGTGTAAAAGAAAGACAGGAACTGCTTATGTTTTGTTTCTTGGTAAAATAAGGAATTAGGAGTGTAAAGACAACCACACAATCTAACAGTGCAGATCCATTTCCTTCGACGTAATACATCAATGGTTGATGGTCCACGCCCCAGACTTTATTGATCCAGTGGTGAAATTCACAAGCTAGCTGCCAAATCAAACTTCTGCTGTTATTTTGGTGAATATTGTAATATAACTAATTACTCTCAAATGACAGTAACTAGTAATCTATAATGAATTACATTTTGGAAGTAACTTGCCCAACACTGATCATAACAATGGCAATACAGTCTATGATGCCAAATGTCTCTCTGGACAATTACAGTAGGTGGTATATTGCTTATGGTATGCAATAATAATTGGCAGCTGTCAAACTAAAGGATCATGTAAATGCCTTCATCCGACTGTTTGCACACAGTAATGGCTCAACTAGCACTATTGTGTGCATGTCAATATCTCAACTGTTCAGAATTCTTAATGCTCTTGAAAATATAAAATCTTTTTCTTTTCTTTTACTGTGAACTTTACTCGTTTTAGCCCAGTATCTATACATGTCAGATAGTTCTGTCTGTCAGTGTGTGTGTGGTGTGTATGTGTGTCGGGCACGTTGTTTGGATTAGAAATGCAAAAGACATCGTTAAATATATATATATATATATATATATATATATATATATATATATATATATATATATATAAAGCACACCCTGAGGACCAAAGACAGAGAGCAGCGGAGCTTTGGCAGCTAAAATGTGACATACACCTCAGACCCACACAAATGTGTCAAGTAGCACTACTTTGGACTGTCTTTGACTTTGAATAAACAGGAAGACAATTCCTGAATTTCAGCACGTTTCAGAATCCCACACATGCACTGCACAACACAACAGACAGACAGAGCGTAATGCCACTTATGTGCAAGGCATTTATCTTAGAAAGCGAGATGTATCTTTATATATGTGTGTTCGTGTTTGGGGGGAAGGTAACCTGCACATCAGCAGACGTCACATGCAGAATGCTTTACAACAGCGGGGGCTCTTTTCCTGCTATTGTATTAAATTGCCGTGAGTGTTAGCTGGCAGAACAAAACGTAGCCTAATGTCAAAGGTTATTCATTCAGAGTGCTGTGCAATGCGAAAAAATGTCAGAGTTGAACCGGGCAGATCCATCACTTTTCATCAGACTTACCCTGGGTCAGGTTAATTAAGTCGTCACAAGACAACACTGTCTCTCTCTCTATTTCTGCACGCACACGCACGGTTCAGTTCTGGTGGTTGATATGTGCAGATTAGCTCTCATAACTACTATATACTCCACATTGTCATTGTGATGTTTTGGGATTACATTCTGAATCTACAGCGTTCTCTGTCAGGTAAATACAGTAGTATTATAATGTCTTCCTCTGATGTAGAAGTAGGCTACACTGTAAGTCAGTAGTAGGCTATACAGTGGAGTTGCATATTAAGTGGTTTGGGGGTTCCTTCTGTAAGCCATTTTGGGGTACAATTTGGTTTTGAAGAATTCTGAAAGCAGCAATACCACAAGCCTAGTAAGTGCGCATAATTATACAAGATGCCAACAGAACAACAAACATGTTTTGTTCATAACAGAAGATAAAAGTTGGAAGCACGTTAATGGGGCACATTACTAAATTGCAAAGGGTTTACACAGAGCTACCAGAGCTATACTCTGCACATGCACACGCACACACATCTTTTAGCTCAAATGCAGCTGTGTGTATTTCAGAAAGAGGGAGGCTTTAATATGACTCACACACACCTACACAGCAAAACATAGACACATTAATGTGCCAAAGTGCACGCACGCACGCACGCACGCACGCACGCACGCACGCACGCACGCACGCACGCACGCACGCACGCACGCACACGCACACACACACACACACACACACACACACACACACACACACACACACACACACACACACACACACACACACACACACACACAGTTACTGTAAAATATGCACATTTTAACAGCAACCACACAGCCTGTATGTTTTCTGGCTTCATTGTGCTGTGTGGTTAAAGTCTTTAGACCAGTTGTTGACAGATAAGAATGACTAACTGTTGGCAGGCAGAGAGTGGGTGGATACCTGCATGTCAATTCCACTTTAACAGAGGAGGATGCAGCGGCAGCAGAGGATGAGGTGATGCTGACAAAGACTGCTAAACAACACTGCATCCAGAGGCTTTCTTATCAGACATTATAATGTTGAAGACATTGTGTTTTTTCTTCTAAATGACATAATGAGGGGGAGAATCGTGGATTAGGTATCGTCTTGTGGAGGTTATTCAACTGATAAGATATGCATGCATTTTTCTGGCAGACCTTTATTATTTAGCATGCAGTGATATTATCACAATGACTAGAATAAAAAACACAGCTTGATGTTCAAAAAAGTCCAAAACTACCCCTTAAAATAATTAATGCACGGAAATGCAGATGGTGAGGAGCATCAAGGACAGTTCAAGGTTCATCCTGTACGATGCTTAAAGCGCCCATATTCTGCTCATTTTCAGGGTCATAATTGTATTTTGAGGTTGTACCAGAATAGGTTTACATGATTTAATTTTTAAAAAACACCATATTTTTGTTGAACTGCACATTGCCGCAAAACCTGTTTTCACCCTGTGTGTTTAGGTTTCTGTTTTTGCTACAGAGTGAGACATCTCACTTGTTTTAGCTACAGGGTGACACATCTCTTCTATACTATCTCTGTTAGGAGTCACACATGCTCAGTAGCTAGGTAAGATCGCATCAGCTAGATAACTCTTTCTCCAACTTTGGTCAGTCCAAGGCAGGATTATCTGGGAGACTTCTTCTAGACGAGGGCCACTTGTGGAATACCTGCAGAACAGGGACAGGAAGTAGTTCTTTTAGAGCTTATGGTCAACAACTAGTGTGTGTTGTAGCAGTGTTTTGCATTGAGAATGAGCTAGCATGCTAGTGCTGAAGACAGAGGACATTCAGAAACCCATAACTCATGGCAGCCATGTTATTTTTAGACATGAAGCGTCTACGCAAATTATTTGTGTCGACGCATTTAGGTCGACGAATCGTCCCAGCCCAAGTAGATACTAGCTTAAACATGTGATTGTTCTGTAAAATAGTTGTAGAGACAATACAATCTGCTTTGCTTCTGAGATGCTTTCCGGTGTGGTTAGGCGCGCGGCGGAGGACGGAACAAAACCGCGGCGCAGCCAGAACACAGCAGAGACGCGCTTAGTGGACAATGCGAGATAGTCCAAACATTAACACACTAATCTGGGAACTAATCTGAGTGAAGCAGCTTTCTTTGAGATCCACTGACAGTCTATCCCTGCTGAACACAGGAATAAGATCTGCTGAGCTGCTTATTTCAAAGAGCTTTATCAGTGACTGAGGTGTGGCTGAAGTGCATCTAATTCTAATGATCCACTCAGACCTGAGCAGTGCTGACAGCATAGCTTAACGGCTACATCCTCTCCTCTTCCTCTGGACCAGGGGGAGACCACAGTCCTGACAGCTGATGTATCACAGAGGGACTAAAGTGCAACCACAGCCAAACAAGTAATTTCCAATACTCAAGATGCACCTCCTATAAGACTAAATGTTAAATTGTTGCTGCCTTCAGGGAGCAAGTCAGTCCGCATTTGTAGCACCACCTATACATGATGAAATGCCTCATTTAGGTAATTTAGCTTGTTAAAATTAGAGCCTCACTGATATATCGGCGAACCTATATTATTGGCTAATATTAGCCATTTTCCGATCTTTCGGTATCTGCATTTATAATGGCAGATATTTAAAAGAAAAAAACGAATTCATCAGAATCATTTATAATGACAAAAATGATTCTTATAAATAAAAAAATAAAAATAAAAACGGACGGTCAACCATGTTATGAGTGTCGGCGTTGCATAGTTTGTCCACCAGAGGGCGCTCTACATCGTCCCTGTTGTTTTTTTTCTGTTGTTTTTTTTGTTCAAAGGACTTTAAGTTTGATATCTTAAGTTTGTATTTTTATACATTTTATTTATCAAACATTAATATATTTTGATGATAACTACAAATAACTAATTAAGCGTTTCTGGATTTTTTTCTGAATATACTGTATATCGGCCGATATATCTGAATATCGGATTTTTAAATAATTGTATTGTGTCCGCCTTAAAAATCCTTTATCGGTCGGGCTCTAGGTGAAATACATCTGTGTTGCAGTTCTTCACTTCTGCTGTATGAGAATGGAAGAGCTCAGAGAGGAAAGATGGCTTCTTCCATTTAAAACAGGACAGGCCACTAGGATGGAGATACGAGCTCAACTACTTGATTTGAATGTAAAACTGAAAGTGACACATGAAGTGTCACTTATAATCAATCATTGCATGAAATGCTTTGTGCACAAGTACAGTAAGTAAAGTAAGCAAAAGTTAAAGCAGGAAGTGGGTGGGGCTGGGAGATATCGATATATGAGGCTAGATATTGTCTTAGATTTTGGATTTCGTGATATGACAATATGTTGTGTTGTCTTTTGTAAAGTAATGTCATTTTCTGAAGTTACCATATCTACAAGCTGTTTTATGATTTGCCTTTAACCTTTGTCATTGTATCCACATTATTGGTGATTAATTACCAAATATCTCATTGTGTTATGCTAATGTTTTGTGACAGCACCAATAGCTTTAGTCTCTAAACTGCACAAAGTTTGGGTCGTAATAGTTCTTCATAATAATACTTCTATTTAGCAATTTTGTAGTGTTCCCTGAGCTCAGCTAATAACTTGGTGAGTCATTATGGCCGTTCAGTCATGAACTGCTTCCCGTTTTGAGCGTCTCTCTTCCAGGAAAGACTTTTAGGCCTTCTGAGAGTCACTGCAGTTGATTTTAATTGCTTCGTGCCAGTTGGATCTGTCACTTGCAAGTAGAGCGCGACCGATAAAGGATTTTTAAAGCCGATACGGATATGAATGTTTGGTTATTTAAAAATCCGATATGCCGATATATGGACCAGAAACGTGTTACAAAACTAACAGATTTCCCTAACATTAGTTATTTGTAGTTATTTATGAGTTCTCACTAAAATAATATAATAACTTGTTTTGTAATAACAGAACAGAGGAACATCAAAATATATTCAATTTCTGATAATTAAAATCCAACCTAAGATATGAAACTTAAAGTCCTTTGAACAAAAACATATTGACAAAAAAAAAAAAAGGGACGTTGCCAATAGGGACGTTGTAGAGTCCTCTGGTGGACAAACTATGCAACGCCCATAACATGGTTGACAGTCCGTTTTTATTTTTTAAATATTCATTCATCAGAATCATTCATTTGTCATTATAATGACAAATTAAATCGGGAAACGCCTAATGTCGCTTGGGCTTTACTTGCAAGTGCCCCCCAGTTGTCCAGGTTGATGGAGAAGATCCTTCTTAATGACGTCTTTAAAACGTAGGCGGGGCGACCATGTTGGGGCATTTGCCAGCTCACCATTTCACAAGATTTGAGGGAGGCAAGTGTCATTCATTCAATAAACACGCCCAGCCCATCGGAGGTGGTGTACAGGTCACTGGAGCCAGAATTCTCAAATTCTGTTTGGCACATGGTCCTTCCAGCACACACCCAGTATGGAACGAATGCAGTGAAAATGGAAGGCCTTGAGGCAAGGCAAGGTAGCAAGGCAACTTTATTTATATAGCACATTTCAGCAACAGGGCAATTCAAAGTGCTTTACACAAAAACAGTTAAAAGAAAATAAAACCGATAAAACACAGAAGAAACAGTTTAAAAAAAAAAAATATATATATATATATATATATATATATATATATAAAAACAAATAAAACACAAGAATAAAAGTTACAGTGCAGTATAAAAGAAAGAAATGAACATAATTTAAAGAAAGGCAACATCAAAAAGAAAGGTCTTCAGCATTGATTTAAAAGAACTAAGAGTAGCAGCAGACCTGCAGGTTTCTGGGAGTTTATTCCAGATATGAGGAGCATAGAAACTGAACGCTGCTTCCCCCTGTTTAGTTCTGAGGCGATGTTTGTGCCTAAGATATGTTGTCCATGTGTCACTCTTATGTATAATACGCTGCTAAGTACAAATGTGTGGTATGCACGGACCTTGAGGATCAAGGAGAGGTTCTTGTGAACATGAACATGCTTGCTCAATTTGCCAAACGTTGATGGTGCCTTCCCAATGTGCACGTGGTGAGTATAAGGTTATTGTTTATAGAAATGAGGGTCAAAATACAAAGTAAATAGCTTTTTTTTAAAGCACAAAAAAACACAAATTAGTTTAAAAAAAATGCAATTTTTACCTCCTGGGGGTGAACTTCTGACAACCATTTTTGTTATTAGTTTTGTTGGCGGTTTCCTTGTGATTCCATCCCCCTGTAGAGTTCTCTGTCAGTGTGTTTTTATAAGCTGCTCTGCTTGTTGAGCACTGGGGCACTCACAAATATAGCTAGCTGCTGTGTGTGTGTGTGTGTGTGTGTGTGTGTGTGTGTGTGTGTGTGTGTGTGTGTGTGTGTGTGTGTGTGAGACAGAGAGAGAGAGATAGAGAGAGAGAGAAAAGAGAGAAATAAGAGAAAGAAATGGTACATCAGCTGTCACAGTGAATGCTTGTCAAATGGAGCAGAACAGGCCAGTTAAATAGAGAGATCCAGAGCGAAGAGAGTAGGATTAATTGGCCATAATTGGTTGATGTGTTGGTGTTCCAAATGACCCAGTTTAGCTGGTGTCCTCCCTGTTCCTGCAGGGACAGGAGCTGTCGGCATACACTCCGAAAGCTACTAATGTTGACTGAAAACTACCCAACTGGGATTAATAAACACATAATGTGAAGGATCCTTTATGTTAAATGTTAGTTGGGGCTGGCCAATCCATTGAAATTTTAATTGGGATTGGGATTTGGGCTCCTAACAATCACAAAAACAGAGTAATCGAAAACAAATTATTATTATGCACATTACGTTTTACAAGTAAATTCTTATTTTTATTAACTTGTCTTGAAGTTAAAACTATTAATATAAAATATTAAGGGAAATTTCACAGTTCAAGGTGTTTTACTGTTGATTTGTTTAACTGTTTCTCTGTTGTTGTTTTTTTAAGTTCAATAAATGCTAAATGCTTAAGTTCAATAGATGCTCAATAAATCTTGTTGTATGAGGTTAAATAATCGTTCAATACTATTGACCAAAATATTCGTGATTATGATTTTTTCCCGTAATCAAGCAGCCATTTCACCCCTTAGTGTGAAATGTACTGTTTTATTCACAGTATTAACTTTATGTCACATATGGAGGGACATCAAGATGTGCTACATAGCTAACTTGCCATTAGATGAGTCGACTTCCCATACAGCTGCTGTAGCTTCATAACGTAATGTGAATCCAATCATGGGGTAGCCCAGCGCTGTAATTTGTGCTCAAAATTAAAAAAACTTTGAGTGCGTTGAACATTGTTCTGTTTTATTTTTTTAAAGAATTTTTTTCTGGCTTTTTGGGCTTTAATTAATAGGACATTTTTGAAAGAAAAGGGGGATAGAGAGCCATTAGCCATTGTTAGCAATGCCATTGTTGGTTTTTTTGTGCATACAAACAGCGTAACAACACGTCCACAGATAGAAGTTGGACAGGACCGTGTGGATGACTGATTTAATGAGACACAAATAAGACAGAAGAGCTGATAAACTGTATGTCGCTACAGCTTTCACTACTGCTGATGCACGGGGCAGCCATGTTGGAATTTTAGCTCGGGCTACTTCGATGCTGTACGAGTTCCGAGCTCGGATATCTGAGGTCAGGGGAGCGCGTTTCCAATTTTCACCTTCCGGGTACAAATGGAACGCACTTTAAGATCTCACAATGCCTTGTGTTGCTCAATCCCGCTAATTTTATTCTTCATCAGACGTGATGTAATAAAAGCATTTTGTTTTAACATGTGGTTAGGCCAAGGCGAAGAAGCACGACAATCAACATTGGCCAACACATTCATGAAAAAAACACAAAATAATATAGACATTTCAGCATTTAAAAAAAAATTTAAACTACATATATTTGATTCGTAGAATTCATTCCAACAGCCCTAGCATCTAGTTGTGAAGCTGCAGATTGCAACCAACTGAAACTTCCTTACTGTGTGTCAGGCGCGTAGGAGAACTACTGTAGTCAATGTGAAGAAACAAATGGCACTGTGCTCACTGCGTTGGGCAAAAATGCTACCAGGAAATTGTTATGGTGAGAAAAATACAAAACTGTCAGAGTGCTGCTTGTAGCATTGGTGGTAGCCCTGCCACAAACAAAGAGCCCCATCTGTATTTCAACACAGTCACATCTCTTTAAAACGGACATCTACAGTACACTGGTAAAAAGATCAATCAGATGATAAACTCTGAGGGAAATGGTTTCCATCAGATGCTGCTTTTGAGTGATGGATGTCAACAGGATGGCATTATGTCCCACATGTCATTAAGGGTGGGCCATATGGAGAAAATCAGATATCACGATATTATGCTGATGTTGCGGCCCATATTGTAGGGTTGACAATTGGTGCTTTCACAAAATATTTTCGTTAGATAACTAATCATCCATTATTTAAATATAATGACTATGTGGTTAAAGACAAATAACAGAGCTGCTAGAACAGTCTGGTAAGTTCAGAAAATGGCATCACTTAACTGCAGCCTACAAACCAGGAAAAGACACATACAGCGATATTACGATATCCAAAATCTAAGATGATATCTTGTCTCATATCACAATATAGATATGATATCAATATCTTGCCCAGCCCTACATATCATGCATCCACCATGGAGAAACATAAAAGAAAGTGGAGTTTAAGCCCTAATGTCAAGTCATTTCTATAGCCTTTCACTCACATAGCACTACTTGGCTCGCATCAAAAATCAATCCAACAGACAAACGATGAAAGACAGCTCTGGCAAACATCCACACCACCACCGCAGTGTCTTTCTGCCATAGTATCTCTGCCTTTCTCTAATCTGATGTGATCTCTGGGCCTCCTGCTGATTGGACATCTGTACTGCGCACACACACACACACACACACACACACACACACACACGTTCCATTTTGACAATGCTTACATTCAGAGTGCAACTTCATTAACCCTTCAGCTTTGATGACCCCTCTGAGAATCAAATCTCCAACTGAAAAGTCTGAGGCTGTTTTTGCGTCTAGTTGGTTCAGAGCTGTCAGGACAATCCCTGGAGAGCTTTCCCAGAAAAACCACGGCAGAGACCAAATCTGGAGCACTTTATCAGAGCCAACTGAAGGACGCACTGTGCATCTTAGGTTAATTATACAGTGAATTAAGGGTTAATTAAGGGTAAAGGGTATTAGTTCTACACCCGAACAAAGTGCTCTCCCTCTGTCCAGAATAAACTAGTAAAAAAAGAAAATGTAGTTAAAAATGTAGTTCAATTTAATTTAGGTTGCTCTGATTAAATCCCATTTAACTAAGCTTGTACTTAAACATAATTACAAGAAGAAAGAACTTTGGTTAGAGATTACATTCATGCCGACCTTACACCAAACGACTTTTCCAGCGATTCCACTGTCGCAAACTCATTTCCAATATCAGAATGAATGGCATGGTGATGGCGCTGTGGATATGACATGCCCTTGGTGTGAGAGATCTGGGTTCAATTTCCATTGCAATACATCAACCAATGTGACCCTGAGAAAGACACTTAACCCATAGTTGCTCCACAGGCGTGTGACCTCTGATAAATAGAGCAAGTGTAAGTCACTTTGGATAAAAGCATCTGCTAAATGATGTGTAATGCAATGTAACCCTGAGCGTCTTGCTTGAGTTGGGGCGCTGTAGTCGTATCAATTGTTTGGTGTAAGATAATTATAAAACTCAGTCCGAGTCAGTCTTTTCAGTCAGTCCCATCTTGATGTTCTGACAAAATCAATCTAAATGCTAAAGGGGAAAAGTTGCAGACTTTCAACCCTTCTGAAGCGCGTCATCTAACGCGAGCTTTACCAGCGGATAAACGCGGACCTCCAGGTACCGCCGCCATTCATCTGCATGTACGGCAGAACAGAAAATCAAACGTTCCCTTATGTAACCAGCTAACACGGCTAGCTTGCTTACATTTTATAGCTTTGTTAAACAAATCTAGTAATAGTCTTGCAATGTGTGACCCTGCACGATTCCCAGTCTTTACATTTAATGACAGTCTTTAACTTTAGATGTGAGATGATTGTCTTTAAGATGTGAGATGGTGTCAGACTTAAGCCTTTTCAAAGTCTGTTCAAAGTCTTCTAGTATACGGTAGGCATTAGTTGGGCTCACTGTGCAATACAGTAACTAGGGAATAGAAGCCCAGCGCAGGCAGTGCTAATTGCTCCTCTACCCTTCTCTGAAAAAGGTTAGTTGGCAACACTGTTGCTGGGGGACTACCAGACAACACTTTTATAAGGTATGAATAGGAGGAGGGTCTTGGACAAGGACAGATGAGGAGTGGGGGTAGTGGGAATGGAGAGGTAGACAGAAAGGCTAATTAAGCTCCTATTCAAAAAATACTTAATATCAAAACACACTCAATATTGAAATTATCCCACTGGACATTGTCACACTGACATTAGAAGCCTTTTATAAATTAAATATATATAATGACAGAATTTGTATTGTTAATTGGTCTTGGTTGGTGTTTGTTAGCAGTTAGCTCTCTCATTAGCCGCTGAGCCACAGCGGTGTGCAGGCAGAGCGAGCAACCGCCAGACTAACCCAGTGATCCGTGCAGGAGACGTGTGGCCGGCAGGTAACGTTAACTGGTCCCTATACGCAAACAACGTATCATAAGCGATAGGTAAACCAGCAACGGTGATCATTAGCTTGTCCTTAGAATTAATGTTTTGGTAGGAACGGAAGCTTACATTGTATGTTTCTCCGGAATCAGGCAGCGTGAAGCACGTCTATATACCGATTGGTTGCTGGCGTTAGCCGCTGCTTGCCGCTGAACCGCGTCATAGCTCATTACCGTAAAGTTGAAAAATTTCAACTTTCTGACTGACGCTCTGGTCGCTCAAAACGCAACGCCGACAAATTTTCCTCCTTGCAGCAGAGAGAAGCTTCTATTGAAAATGAATGACTTCCGGATGTGTACGTACTGTAAGGTCTATATCAAAGCATCCAAATGGGACCTTTAAAAATTTGATAACTGAGAAAAACTTTATTTGAAGCATGCTAAGAGCCCAGCCTATTTTATAAATGTTTTGTCAGTTTGTTTTCATGTTTTAGCAAGAAGCCTCAATGCTTCTGTTTTAATTTTATTCATTTTTAATTTTTCAACCTGGACCCTATTTTCCCATATATTGATGTCTAAGTGACTAATGTAAATGGACTGTATTTACATAGCTCTTTTCTAGTCTTAACGACTAAAACGCTTTTACACAGTACAGGAACCATTCACCATTCAGACGCATTCATACCCTGTGGCCGAGGCTGCCATACAGCAGGTGCCACCTGCTCATCAGATAAGCAGCCTTTGATAGTAAGGATATGAATTAATTTAGCATGGTATACCAGCTGTTAGCATGACTATTGTGCAGTGAAAACACACACACACACACACACACACACGCACACACACAAAACAGTGTGGCCTTAGAACACATCATGAAGTCCATCTGCATGCACACACATTCTTCTGCAAATAAACATGCCAGCATGATAATTTACATGCTACTACACAGTTAAACAACTTTCTTTGACCTTGATGATGTGGCCATTGAAATGTATTTTAGCAAAGCCACTCCGTATATCATTTTAGCAAATTCTCTGCCTATTTTAGCAGATAAACTCTTGATATTGAAATACGGGCAGCAGCTAATGTACAACTCATCAAGATTTTGAAGACTCGTGTAAGTACAGCACAGTATGTGCATGCTTGCATTCAAGAGCTGACAACTAAATTAAAAAACTATCGCAAACATTCTTTGGTTCCAGCTTCTCAATTGTGAGAATTTGCTGCTTATGGGTTTTTGGACAGACAAAACAAGACATAAGGAGAAGTAAACACAGGCTTCAGGACAGAGCCTGGGAAGAACAGTTGACCATCTTAAAAATTCAGACTCTTTTAAGGGAAAGCTGCTCTCAGATCCTCAGCAATCGTCACAGTCAAACTGGGAAGCCTCATATCACAGCATGTGTCACTAAATACACTAAAATCAGTAAGTCATGGTTCCAAAATATGGTTGCGGTAACAGAGAAATCTGATTACTGATCCGCTAATTTAGAGTAACAAGCTTGTGTAAATGCATGTAAACAGGTTTGACTTCCTGCAATTAAACTGGTTTATATAGATATATATATATATATATATATATATATATATATATATATATATATATATATATATATATATATATATATATATATATATATATTAGTGAATGTAATCACACTGAACATATTTGAACGGAAGCATGTGACAGGTGCCTACAGCCTAATCAATAACTTTCCATCCACTTTCCAACTTTGACCCAAATATACTGACAGTATAATGTGCATCCAGTGAGATTATGGCATTGATGGGAGGCAGACGTTATTACTGAGATCATTTCACTGTGTGAGAAGAATGGTGTAAATTGTATTTAGTACCTTACTGATATAACTGGAGTTCCTGTATAGAACTCGTCTCTCCGATCTTACTTGGACAAGAAGAAAAATGTGGGTTTCTTTTTTTCCTTTGGGTTCAACATGGGGGTCGGGGCTCTCTTTTGAGCTAAATTGAAATTTTGTGTGTCAAACACTGAATTTTCTGCATTCTGGTGATTTAGTTTGAAAACAATTTATGGTGAAAATGTCTTTATTTAAGTAAAAGAAGTTATAATTGTTTTGGTTTTTTTGGTGCACTGGCCATTTTTTTGATTATTGGAGGGGTTGTAACCCCCCATCCCCCCTCTTTAAATTACACCTATGGATGGCGGATTCCGCCGGATGTCCCTCGTTTCGGCCGGCAACCTTTCTCTTTCTTTGTGTGACTATGGTCACCTGCTCCTCAGATCTCTGCAGGGTAAATCCAGACAGCTAGCTAGACTATCTGTCCAATCTGAGTTTTCTGTTGACGACTAAAACAATTTTTTAACGTACACATGTTCCACCAAAACAAGTTCCTTCTTGAGACTGTTTTGCAGAGGCACCGTGGCTCCGTCCGGCGCTTAGCGCTGCCCAAGACGATTGTGATTGGTTTAAAGAAATGCCAATAAATCAGAGCAGAGTTTTTCTCCCACCCCGGAATGCTGTGTGGACTGGCCAGACCTTCCTCCGCAGTGCTGTGGAGAAAGGTGTGGCAATGCGAGACTAAAGGAATAATAACATTTTTCATCACAGAAAATATTGTTCCCACTCTGCTGTGACAGCTGGTGTGTCACTTCAGGATTTTGTTTTGGGTGAGATGTTCACAGCTCGGTAATACACAATGTGAATCCTGTGTTTGCACCACTGCATTTAAGCAATTGTCTGAATGGAGAGAGTGAATGGATTTTTTCCTAAGCATCAAAGATGTCAACTTTTTTTTAAAGAAATGAGCCAAACACAACCCACCTATTCCACAATGTCCATGTTTGTTAGTTGTTTTTTCTCTTAAGTTTGGATTTGAACCAACAAGAGTGCAGACAAACCGGGGTGTGAAACACTGACTGACACTGACAGAAATGAAGCCAGGGAGGAAGTTCCGTCTGACAGACTGCCTTCTGTAATTTTCACACATAACCCAATGAAATGGTGATATGGCTAACTGGGTGGGAAAAAAAACATGATATGCTTGGACATCATTTGTCTATACCAGGGTTTTCCCCACTATTATAAGGTTTAGGTGCAGCACCAGAACCATTTTGTGCAGAACCGAATAATTCAATTTCAATTCAATTTTATTTATAGTATAAATTCATAACAAGTGTTATCTCAAGACACTTTACAGATAGAGTAGGTCTAGACCACACTCCATAATTTACAAGGACCCAACAGTTCTTGTAGTTCCCTCCAGAGCTAGCAACAGTGAGACAGTGTTGAGGAAAAACTGAATAATAATAATAATAAATAAATAAATAAATGTAACTAAAAGACTTTTCTCAGATCTAATGATTGTAGTTGGACTTCTTTAACAAGTTCTGTCTTTAAGCTTTTTGAGTGTTATTTATTTCTGATCTGCTCTAGCTTTCCCAGTTTTATAGAAACAGATATGGTGATAGTAACAGCCCTAAATGATGTGAAACAGAGACGCAGAACTAGGGCTGGGCAATACTAGAAAATACAATATCACAATATTCTTGACCAAATACCTCAATGTCGATATTGCGACAATACTGTATGGTTGACTATTGGTGCTTTAACAAAATGTGATTATACAATGAGAATTTAATGATTTAATGACTTAGTGGGTAAAGGTAAATGATAGAACATCTAGAACAGTCTGGTAAGTTCCCTTTACTGTAATGCAGTCTGTAAAACCAAGTAAAGCCAACACATACAATATGTATTCAAAATCTAAGATGAAATCTAGCCTCATATCGCGATATTGATCCAACATCGATAAATTGCCCAGCCCTACGCAGACCAACCACAAAGGGAAGCAAACTGACCACAAAGATACGCCAAATGACCACAGAGACAACAACCCCAAAGGACACAAAAATGACCAAAAAGAGACACTCACACTACTACAAAAAGACGCAAAAACCCACAGAAAGCCACTAAATGCATAGGGAAATTGCATTTACATTATCGTGAGGAAGGACGCCTAAACACACTCAAATATGTTCACCCAAGTCTTCCACAAACCGAGGGAAAACTGAGAGTTTAAGCTGCCGCCATCTGGGAGGCCTTTCCTAATACTGACCAAAAAAATATATACACACACACACACACACACACACACACACACACACACAGTTAAAACATAAAAGGAATATATAAAAAAATATTTAGAATAGAAACTGATATCAAAAAGAAGAAAAATAATTCCATCCTATCCCTTATAGCAGAGGTGGAAGCCACTGACTTGCCGATACCCATTACTGCCATTTATCAGGCCTGTATGTCAGTAGGAAGCTAAAACATTTTACTCCATGTTAGACCACAAACTCCCCATCCATCTCTTTGAAGTGCGTGCTGCCTGCTGTCTGCTCTCTTCTCTGTTCCACACCCATAAAACCTTCACCTCTCATTTAGATTCCAGATAAAGAACAGCTGCAAAAGAAAGAAATAACCATTTATTATACAAGTGAAAAGGAATAATCCGTCAAGTACACCTCTTTCTTGTTCAGAAGGAAAAAAGATAAGCAACACTAGAACCCCTAAGGAAGTAACCCACCAACCCACACACACACACACACACACACACACACACACACACACACACACACACGTCTGTATGTATGTGTGGCACATTAATATTCTTTCCTGTGGCCATCATGTGAAGGAAAAGAGATAAGAACAAAGGATGGGCAAGGGTGGGGTGTATTCCACTCAGTTTATAGAAGCACTCTCTCACCTCAGAGACAGAGGATGCATTTGTAATTTAGTTGTTTAGCTCATTCCTTTTTGTCCTCCTCCATTTTTAAAGGCTGAACTCTATCTCAAGCCACTACAGCGTCTGCCTCTCTCTCATCATGTTAGTGATGACCCTGGCAGACAGTGGCCTCTACATATGATGGATGACAGTGGATCTGCATCGTGGCACACTCATATCACATATCAGAGTCCTGTCTCCGGGAACAGCTAGGGGGAACCCCCTGAGATGGTCTCAGGACCTTTGTGAGGTGGATTTGATCCAGCTCTAATGCTTCTCGGATGCATTTAGCCGTTCTGATATTCAATCAACCCAATCTGTATGAAGTGGCTGAGTGGAAATGGGGAAAAAGATTAGAGTTGTCCCGAATATCTTTTTTTTTTTTTGTCCAAACAGCATTACGGAATGGGAGAAAAATGTGCTCTGGTTAAATGGCATGTCTTTAAACCAATCACAATTGTTTTGGTCCGGACAGAGCAACAGTGCCTCTGCAAAATAGCCTCAGGAAGGAACTTGTTTTGGTTCATTTGGTTCAACATTCATACATTGGTGTGTGTGTGTGTGTGTGTGTGTGTGTGTGTGTGTGTGTGTGTGTGTGTGTGTGTGTGTGATCATGGCAAAATGTGTATGTGTGTCTAGTGTAGCGGAAACTACCAAAGAGGCGGTTTTCAGTACTTTTCCAGGAGTTTATGGTCTGTGCGATAGCACTTCAAGTTCACAACCATGCAAGATGCCATCACAAAGCTTTACAGGTGTGGAGTTTAGACAAAAAAAATGGCTCCATGGGTGGCAAATTGCACGTAGGGTAAATACTGTGGCAATTAACTCCTTTCTGATTCAGATTCTGGTTACCTTGCACAGCAATATCTCAATATCACACAAGTACAACCAGATCACGAATTGCACGAAAATCCAATTGCCAGGCTTTAAGTAACGTCTTTGCCTTTGCATCAAATTCCGATGTGAAACGTGACATTTTGCATTTTGATTTACAGATGTATCTTTCGCAATGTATGCTAGGGGAATAAGTCTTGGGCCAGAGGGCATCACGTGACGGGCCGGAAGTTGTAAGTCTACCGTTCTGCCGCTATGTTCAATTCGCTTCAAAGCCCAGTGCACTTCCTGGGGGCCTGCATGGGCCCTGTCATGGACCAGTCAACAATTCTTGATGGCTGTATTTGTTAAGTAAGTACAGAAGGTCTGATGTTTATTACTAGCAATTTGGGTAATTATTTTACGGTTTGCCTTGATCAAACTGTTTGACTATCCTGCAGAGCTTGGCGATATGGAGAAAATCCCCCAAAACATTGATGCCAATATTGTAGGGTTGACTCTTGGTGCTTTCACAAAATATTAACACAATGAGAGTTTTGATAAATAATCACATGTGGATATAATGACTAGGTGGCTAAAGGCAAATTATAAAACAGCTAGTAAATATGATAAGTTCAAAAAATGACATCACTTTACTGTAATGCAGCCTTTAAATACAGGAAAAGACAACACTTCATAACCTGACATTACAATATCCAAAATTTAAGATGATATCTAGCCTTATATTGTATATCCTTGTCAATATAATATTGATATATTGCCCAGCCCTACTAACCTAGGAGAAGTTTTAAAGGAAAGTCTTAACTAAGACAGACTTGTCACTAGAGCTGTGCGATAGAGAGGAAATCTTTTTTATGTTCACCTCGATAACGATACCGCAACGATTATTGTAGTGTTGACTATTGGTGTTTTTACAAAATATTTACACATTGAGATTGATGACTGATTGATAAATCAGTAATCAGTAATGTGGATATACTGACTAAGTGGGTAAAGGCAAATAATAGAACAGTTACAACGGTATTGTCCAGCGAGCTCTTGTGGCCACCAAAACAGTCTTTTGACTGACTGGGGAGCAGCCCCTCTGTACTCTCCTCCTCACTACGGGGGCAGGTAGAAGGGGAGGGGGGACAGGGTGTAGGTACGAGAGACAGCAGGACGCAACGGGAGAAAGACGCCGTGAAGCTGGCATGGCCCTGGGTAATATATACTATATAATACTATATTAGCTTTAGCCAGGCAGGCAGCCGCTTTCTGCAGTGAGAAATGTCCGGGAGACGTGATAACGTTGCATCAATCAGGTGATTTAGTTTGTCTTTGCAGAGAACCGAGATATTTCCGTGTGTATTTCAGTTTTATAGCTGATTGTCTTATTTTGTTTACAAGTTACAGATGGAGCCTGGAGATGATGTGGGGTACTTATTGTTTACGGTTTACATCTTACACACTTCAGGTTGTTGCAGCTAACTCAATGGAGAGACTATATGACACTAGGTGGTACAGCCTGTGACATAAACAATAAAAAAAAAAAAAAAAGACTGGCATTTTTGATCTGCAGAACTATGATGTCTGAACCGAGGTATGAACCAAACCGTGACGTATGTCTACCGTTCCACCCTGATGTTTGCATGTATGCACCAAAATATGTTAAACCAAATCTGGAATTCAATCAAAACTAGAAGGATCATACCGTAAGTGCTCCGTTTTGAAATAAAAGCGAAAATCCTTACTACCTCCTACAACTTCTCGATTTTGCTTATTAGTCTGGTAGTATTGATACTGTTTCTCAGTTCCTTTTGATTATTGTGCGAGGAAAATAAGAACAGACCTAGAACTGTGAATGTCCCAATCAGCTTTTTTGACCCCCCCGATCCGATTTTTCAAATTACTGAATACCTGCCGAAACCAATTCAGAAACTTGTATTTTTTGCTCTGATAATAGAGATGCACATATATTTTTTTTTATGTTTACAAAAATAACTATTCCATACAATACATTTAATATGGAGCATAAAGGGCAGCAAGTGAGTCTTTTCTCTTAACAGCAAACCAGTTCTCTTTAAGATTCCAGCAATCCCCCAACCGAAATATAAACAGTTTTAAGTTTGCCGCTAAACTTAGTGAAGCCTCTTTTCTTCCTGTGTTTACCAACATCGGCTCCGGGTAATAATGGTCTGTACAGCGGCTTCCTCGTGGAATCACTGAAGACTTGCGGAAAAATTGATAAATCAGCTTCTGTAAAAAACGGGGGACTAAGAAAGACAGACTTTTTTTACTTGTTGCAAGCTACGAGACACTCTCTGAACAGACACTGGTGAGCGAGCGGCCGAGCGCCATCTTGGTTTGAAGTGCCAGCATCCAGGCAGCCTGGCGGTGCGTTTGTGGCTCAGGGCGGATGTGATTAAAGGCAGCGATCACTACAAGCTGAAGGTAAACGGGGTGAATCCCCGATCGGTAAAAAAAAAAAAAAAAGCCAAAATCGTCTCCAATCTGATACTGTGATCAGGATGGGGACATGCTTAAAATAACCTGCTGAGCTGATTGTTCTCAGCCTCAATGGTGACAACAATTCGACAATTAAAATGTGTTTTAAATTGGACTGAATATGGAAATAGAAATTAATTTTAGCTTGTTAAGAGCTGGTCACTGTTAGCCGACTGAGAGCTTGAGATGCAGGTATGTTGTGTATGTATGCTGTTAGCAGGGCAGCAGCAGTATCATCAGTCCTCCGTCTGTGTGTGTACAGGATGCACTCCGGCACCACAGCAGGCGGTTACGCAGCCTGTGTAGATGGCTGTATTGTTTCAAATAGAAGTGTACGTGCTTCAGAAGCGTGTGAAAAAGACATCAAAGGAGTCAAAAACACTGTTTCACCTAACACTAGGAATGGGTTCCACTGCTAATGTCTATTTTATCCAACCTTTTATCTCTCCACATTTTTTTTTTTGGCAAAGAGCAACAGAGCACAACAGTTAGGGCTGTGCAATTAATCAGAATATTACCGATTTTGGCACCTAATGATCACAAAAACAGAATAATTGAGAAAAACAATGAATTTGCACTTTACGTTTTGCAAGTGCACTTTGACAAAAATGTTCAAATGGGGAAAGTATAAAGGGGAATTTCACAGTTCTGGGTGTTTCCACCGTTGGTTTGTTTAACTGTGTTTTAAGTTAGTAACATCTTTAGTAACATCTTTCCAAAAGTCAATGAGTAATCATGTTGAATAATTGTGATTTCAATATTGACCAAAATAATCATGAAAGACAGACATATAGCCTGGTATAGAAAGATATAAGAAAAAGCAGTGTCTCTAGGAAACCTACACACTTATTCTCACAGCTAACACACACACGACACGCACCAACACAACACTAGGCAAGCCTTTATGGGATGCTTCACACTACTTTTACCTAAAACCAATGCCATTAAGAAAACTGTAGTCATGATGTGCTTTGTCAATTAAATCAGTTTGTTTTTTTTGTTTGTTTTTTTTGCCGAATGTTAAAGGTTCATGATCCATACAGAAAGTTACATGTTATTATTAATCTCAACACTGTTCACTCCTAACTGCTGTTAAACCATATAAGACTAGGGCTATCTAACGCTGTACTATACATGACCTGTTGCATTCATTTTGATCTCGTCTGAGCAGATTTCTGTCATTCAACAATTCTGAATTGTAGTTTTCAGCCATTTTAATAAAATGAAGTCCATATATACAGTTAGCTAATGGATACAGGCACGCAGAACTGAAGGCTCGGTTAGCAACGATTAGCCCTAATTAGCGGTTAGCTTCGCTATAAAGACATGGAGTGGAGGAGACTGCCGCGGAGAGGGGTAACAACCAGACTCTGATGAATGATGTTCAGGGAGCTTTCACAGCAACGTGGCTGCATTGTTTCTACGGTTTTACAAGTACAGTTAATCCCAAGTTAACATTTAATTTCCTCCATATCGCCCAGCTTTAATAGATGGATCTTAAATGCAACACTTTATATAGTAACAATAAAATACCATCCCAAAGAAACCTATAATAAATGTCTAAGTGTCCTTTTAACACATATAAAGTAATGAAGTGTGTATGAAGTATGAAGTAAAGTAATATTTGCCCTTTGAATTTTTCTTAATGTGTGTATTATGAAATTGTATTCCTATTTATCTATTGATGTAAAGGGAACCAGCAAGATTTGGAAACATGCACTTTAGCTTTTGGGCTTTAGCATTCTTCTCTGCAAAAGATGATATTATGATACTACCACAACTTTAAATCTAGCAAATTCTGGAAGACATGTTCTTCCTCAAATGTAAAGATTCTATTTGGGGCTGCTTTATCTTTTACATATTTGTAATGATGTCGTTACATGACTTTTGTTATCTCTCTGCTCCTGCTGTATTATTGTTGTACCACAGACGTTTGTCTTTTTTGCCCTTGTCCTCTTTCCCTTCATCTCTCTTTTCTGCTCTGCTGATTGTAATCGGTGTAGTGTGTGTGTGTGTGTGTGTGTGTGTGTGTGTGTGTGTGTGTGTGTGTGTGTGCTCTGAGAGGGGAGAAGAGAGAATAGATGAGCACAAAAAGATAGTTTAAAATTTTAAAAACAATTCCCCACAAAGGACAATATCTATCTATCATAGTGTGTGTCCATATATACATTGTTTTCACGGTTGGGATCTTCCCAGCAACGCATGCCACCAGTTTTTCTTAACTGACAAGCAAAGAAAACAGTCCACACCCTTCTACAACTACATGGCCGCAGCTGATTGGACGAACTGACGAACCTCAGTAGCATAAAGTTGAATTATTCAACTTTATGCTAATGAGGAGCGGTCGGCTCGGCCCTATTTTTGCATGGCCAATTTCTCGCTTAAAACATTTTCAGAAACATGTTTCTGTGAACTATGCAAATAAGGAGCGGGTAACTCGCCGCCGCGCCGACGGAAATCTTTTAAATTGGCCGTTGAAGACAGAATTTAGCACCACACCTTGTGCTTGTCAGCAAGTTGATGTTTTGTCAGCTTTCCCATCTGCCTGTCTGACAAGTTGTGTACTGCCTCCCCAGGGTTCGCAGTGGTATCTCGTCCAGCCGTGGGATGTGCCCCCCCGCGACAAAGCTGTCCTGGACTTGCGGTATGCCTTTCCTTATAGACAGGCTTTTTGATTTTTCCACCTTCATCCTTGCCCATGTGGGAACTTCATCAAAACGCCTGGGGACCCTGGTTGTGCAAGGAGCCGTTTGGAGGATGCTTGTCACGTTGTCCATGTAGCTCCTCAGGGGTGGAAGCCTCACACCAGATGGTAATTTAACCTCCAACTACCTGCCTGGCCCCACTGAGAATTACCTCAAAGGCCATCACAAGCAGGATGGGGGAGATGGCACATGCCATCGCAATTCCCCGTTCTAGTTGCTGCCATCCCGTTGTGTAGCCCTCTAGAGTGAAGTATCTGGAGATGACGTTCTTTACACAGCCCGGAACATGGAAGAACTCCAATGCAAAGTCAATCAACCCGTGTGGGACTGAGCCATATGCCATGGCTAGGTCTAACCACACCACATGCAAATCACTCTTCTCTCTCCTGGAGCACTGGATCTGATCCCAAATCAGAGAAGAGTGCTCAATGCATTCTGGGAAGCCAGGGATTCCACCCTTCTGGCAGCCTGTGTCCATGTATCCATTCGCCATGAGAAAGTTGGTAATTTGCTTTGCCAGAAACGAGAAGAAAATCTTTCCCTCTACATTCAACAAGGCAATGCTTCTGAGGTGCAGCCTTCCTTCACTTCTGACGGAGCTGGCGCCTTGCTTTGATGAGCTGTTCAATCTCTCTCTCTCTTCTTCCCTTGCCTGGGGCTGTGGGCTCTTTCCTACTGACCTCGCCAAACTTCTCTCTGCATACCTCGAAGATGATATATCCCAATGATGTTAAGTTTGCTCTCGACGCTCCCTCTCAATGCCAGCTCTGACAGTTGGCTCACATCAACATCCACCTGGTCATTTGCTTTTGGCCGTTTGATCTTATTGTGCCTGCCTGGCTGCTTTGTTACCATCTTTGTTGGGTCTACAGAAAGGAAATCTTAAATCGACAAATGTAAAATGAGTCTATATCAAAGACGTTTCACTTCCGGGATTGTTCAGGTGCCGCCGGAAATTGCGCCGGATGTCACTCTTTTCAGCTGTATGTCCCTAACCTTTATCTTTCTTTGTATTGGCGTTCTAAACTCCGGTGGATTTCTGAGGACTATGGTAACCTGCTCCTCAGATCTCTGCAGGGTAAATCCAGACAGCTAGCTAGACTATCTGTCCAATCTGAGTTTTCTGTTGCATGACTAAAACAACTTTTGAACGTACACGTTTCACCAAAACAAGTTCCTCCCCATGGGTATTTTGCTTAGCATCGCCCGGGACCAAAAAATGCCAATAAACCAGAGCACGTTTTTCTCCCATCCCAGAATGTTGTGTGGACTAGCCAGACCTTCCACTGAGGCCCTTCGGATGAAGGTCTAGTTGGGCGTTGTTTCGATTCAAACAATTCTGATTCCAATCCCAATTCTTCCTTTCAATTCCGGTTGTAATCGATTCTTAATTAGAAACATGCTTATTTCACAGATTAGAGGAAATCATATTTTTATTTAATCATGGTTTACAGTTTTACTGGGCTTTTTCAACGTAAAATAAAGCCACACTTTAGAGCGCCGCTTAATGTGCTTCATGGCTGCAACACAACAGCACCTGGAAGTACGGTGGCCGTTATGGAAACCAAAACTTGCAAGTGTTACATTTGGAGCCGAGATCGGATCATAAGCAATTTCTTTCAAAACGATTCTATTAAAAAAAAAAAAAAAAAAACAATTCCATTGTAATTGTAATTTTTTAAACAATTCTAAGTTGGAACTGGTTCTCGATGCCCAATCCTAGGTCTGGTTATTGCAAGACTAATGTAACGTTTCGTTTCTCTGCTCCAGCTGCCTGTTCACACCCCAGCTTATCACCAGCCAGGAGATTTAAGTCTTGTCAGAGAGGCTGAGGGCAGATAAACCTCATGGGGTCTTTTGTCGAATCAGATCACCTGACAGTCTGGACGACACACAGTTTAGCAAACGCTATCTAGTGGCATCAGCCAGGAGCATAGAAGAAGAATGAGAAGAATAGTGACTTCTGATTTTAGAAGTACAACAGATCCCGAAATAGCTACAAATTAGCACTAGTATTGATGAAATGTATGTATGCAGCCACCTTGACATTTTCAGGGTACCTTCAATTGGAATGTAATGTACATCTGCACTGTCCCTGGTCTCAACAGATGTAAGGTGCTGCTCAGCAATCAAGGCTAGACGGGAAACAGGCTCAGTCACAGGTATCTTACAAGCATCGACCCGGCATATGGAGACAGAAAGTAAATGAGAGGCTGCACACACACACACACACACACACACACACACACACACACACTTTACATTCACCATCAGTATGCTTAATAGGCCTGCAGTGAATCAGTTGGGGAAGGAAGTCACGGGATGAAGAGGGAAAAATTAGAGGTAAATGAGGAAGAGAAAGACAAAGGAGAAGAGTGAAAGTTAAGCTAAGACTTGGTGGGCATTCACACAGCCTGCATCAGCTGTCAAACGACGCAGGTCTTAACGTTTGTTTTGAATGGGGTTAGTGGGGTAGTTAGCTTTTGGAGAAACGCAACCCGACGTCACATTGCGGTGGCCAATCATGTGACCGGCGATAAGACTTGTCAGTCGGTTTTGAGGCGTTGAGTCCCGTACAGGAGACAGGAAACATCGCTGCCACTAAAACACCAAACACAAGCTCTGAACTGCCCAGGAGTTTGGGGGACAGCTGAATGTTTGCCAAACAACAGAGCACCATGGCTCTGTCTTGCTCGTCTCTTTTCTTCCTCTCTTTCTTTGTGAAATGAAGCAGTCGCAAACGACGGGATCTGACGCAAAACAGTAGTTGTGGAATATAACGTCTACTTGTGCTACATTGGGGGTTAATGGACACAACAAGACGTCACAAGACGTTTTAGTAACACTCCCTGAATGCAGACTTACAAAGTTCTCCTGTCTCGCGCTTTCACACATTCCACACATCGTGCTCGAGTGTGTGTACACGAGTGCCATGCCAAGGCCAATTTGCCTCCAATATGGGGCTTTCATCTGGGAGCTCCAAAACTGAGCGGAAAGTCTTGTAGTGGGCACCTGCCATTAGATGATTGAGCAGAAACAGAGAGAGAGAGAGAGAGAGAGAGAGAGAGAGATTGGTGGAAACACAGGGTGAGAGAGGATCAGAATGGAGATGGAGGAGGTGGGGGTGGGATGCAACTGGTATTTGCAGATGAATGAAGCAGCCAGCAGGATAAGGGACAAAACGGCAGGAGTGAAATAAAAGACAACAGAGGAAGAACATTCACTGGCCTAAGGCATCTGCAGCCATGTGTGCAATTAGCATTTGTGTAGATCTGAGAGTCTATGTGGGTGTAGGAGGGGGGGTGGGCAGTGTGTGTGTGCGTGAGGGGGAGTTCCTTGAATTCCTCCATGAATCTCAGCTGAGATTCTGAGCCAGCTGTAGACAACACATCTTGCTGAGGACCGCACTTAAAAAAAACAAAAAAAAACAATGTGGAGAGCATACGGATGAGCCGACGGAGGGGACAGGAGTCTACTCGTTTTCTTCTGCACACGTGCCACGTGATGGTTAGCGTACACAGCGGCACAGACAATGTCACACACACACACACACACACACACACACACACACACACACACACACACACATGCATGAACCAGAGTGTTTTTGCTGAGTACGAAGTTAGCAGTATACCAGTGAACGCAGCAGAGTGTGTACAGTTGATCTGCCGATCGAGTGCATATAAAATTAATTGATCTTCAAAACTTTCAAACATTGGCAGCCATATGCCTCCACAATCTACTGTTGGTCAGGCTGTAATGTCATTTACCAAAGTGATTGTTGGCCATGAGAATTATACGATAAATTAACTTTACTAGTTTGCACCCGCATATGGATTCTAAAATACCATAATGATGTAACAGGTGTACATCCACCCCCATGTTAATAAAAGGCCAAATTAACAAGAACAGCCTTTTTGATGGAGTTAAGCAGATGGAGCTTTACTATAGATGAAGAGTATGAGGCCTTATTATTCCCTCTTGGCTGAGCACCAGTAGGACTTAGGCCTCTCCTTTCATTCTCCCTTTGTTTCACTTTATCTGCCCCCAATTGGCTTAATCGTGTCCCAGTGAGAGCCAGCAGGTTAGACCACAGCATGAACAGAGGAGGGGGCTCATCACACAGGTGTAAAAGGACATGGTCCACCATCTGGATGGAAATGGGTGCCATTTCAAATTTTTTCCCTATACTAGGTTTGTGGAAGACTTAAGTGCACATATTTGGAGGGGCGTTTCAGTGGTCCTCCTTAAGAAAAGGTTACATTGTCCAATACAAAATGCAATTTCATACCATGGACCATTACTGTTTTTTTAACCCTTGTGTTGTCTTCCCGTCAAAATTGAAAATCAATACTTTTGTTGACGCTTTTTATAGATGTTTTTAACTTTTTCTTCCGTTTTTGTCCCTTTTTTCAACACCTTTGTCTTTTTTATGTTTTCAACACTACGTAACATTAACTTATAAACTTTAGTTTTACAGTTATTTTTGGAATTTATGGTCAATAAACCTCATTTATAAGAAATTATACCTAATGTTTGAGTTAGAAAAGCAGAAATTAGCAGTTATTTCAACTAAATTTAAAGGAATGTATGTTTATGGATAATCACAGACTGGAATATGTCAACTTTTTTTTCAAATGCTATAAAATTGAATAAGACACCCCAAAATTAATGAAAGTAGAGATTTGTACTTGCCAAAGAGTGTTGTGTGGAATCAATCATGTTATTTTGGGTAATTAAAAAGAACACTGATATAGGAAAACGGGTCACTTTGACCTGAGGACAACATGAGGGTTAAAGAAACAACCAGCACATCCAAAAATTCTTCTGTGCAGGTGCGTTTGAAAATAACATCAACTTGGAAACAAATCCCACACTCTACAAAAAACTAATGTTTTGGTCCCTTTTTTGGGGGGGGGGACTAAATGTTGTTAGTTGATGTGTTGCCAGATCTCCTGAGAGTTTATTCCTGAAACAGATATACGTCTCAAACTAAGTCTTCTTCTGATATGTCCGTCTGAAAAAAGGCCATTTTAGTGTTAGAATGTTCTGGAGATACAGTATTTGGCTTGTGAGCAATGGCTCCAATATTGACTTTGGTGACTATGGGGGGAAGAATCACTCACAATCTCTGTGCATGTTCACTTCTCCCACTGGAATCAAATATATATATGTATACTTTATTAATCCCACTGCTAGTCTCCTCAAGAGGTGTGGCTGTGACGGGGCCCACGTGACACAGAGACAGGAAACTACTCTGAGTTGGGGCGTCTCGCTTCTAAACCGTCTCTGCGCACAGCTGAGCCGTCGCCGCCATTTTGGCTCAGTCGCCTCCATGTTTGCTCAGAGGTTAAAACTGTGTGCAGGCGATGTATGTATGTTGTACATAGCCCCTTTAAGATTTTTGTTTTTATAATTCTCTGGTGCCAGCATCACACATTTACTTGTATCCTTAGACTTTAATGATAGTCCAGTTAAGATATTTAGGTTTTTGACTGTTGTTCAGATATAATGAGACATCTGACGATGCCACTCTGGGCTTTGGGAAATTGTGATGGATATTTTTTTGTTGTTCTCCAATAAGGGAGTGAAATGGTTGGGTCTGGCTCTGTGCTACTTAACTATTAATGGAACCTGTTAGCACAGGTATTTGTGGGTGCTAACTGACTAGCATGTCAGCACTCCTACCACACTGCCGACAGTGACACGGACATGCCCATGATTAGCAGCTTGAGAAGAATGCTTTCAATAATACATAAAAAGTATCCACATTCTCCGCTGCTTCAAATACTGCTGAAATGTTCATGTAAGTACACCCAGAAACTGTGAGAAGAATACAGGCACATGAGCATGCACGTACCAAACCCACATTTCCCATTTTTTTGAATGCAGGGCTTTTGATCTGAAAAGTAATCAGAGACTGAGGAGAAAATTGCTAGCACCAGTGCTAAATTGTTATCCACATCATGATTCCTTGAGAGTCAATAAAAAAACCAAAAACAAAGTGTCTGGTATAATAGCAATTGTAAAATTGTGAAATGTCTTTTGAGCAGCCCAGCGAATTGCAGTCTCTACAGAGAAGTGTGACAGGACCCGACACACACACACGCAGTGTGACATCTGCTATCAGGCTGCAGCTTGCACCACAGAGACAGGGAGTAATGGGAACAGGAAGAGAAGGCCAACATGCGCAGGAGGGCACGCATGTTAGGATGTAAAACATGATCAGACTGTATAATGCAACGTCACAGTACCTTATCATCATATTAGTGAAGCTGCACTTTCCACCACACCCCGCTGTTTCCCTCAGTCCCACACACACACACACACACACACACACACACACACACACACACACACACACACACACACACACACACACACACACACAATAAACTCTGAAGCTAATGAAACATTCATGGCTGCTCTGTCCAGTTTCAACCCGCCTCATGTTAAATGCATGGGCCGCTCTTTCAATTTCCACACGCACCCTCAGCCACTTATCTGAATATTACCAATCATGGCTGATGTCTTATGTAAGTCAGTACTCACCTAGCCATTTCCTGCATGATTGTTGGGGGTGGACTTGTCCGATTGACAGACCATCCTCCCTGCTGATCTCCAAATATTCCAGAAATTCTTCAAAATAAAGTACCACTACATGCTGGTTTTCAAATATGATTTAGCATATTTTTAAAAGACATGATGTCATTGGCTCGGGAAAGGGAAGTTTGGGGTCCCCTACTGGAGCTGCTGCCCCCGCGACCGGATAAGCAGATGAAGATGGATGGATGGATGGATGGATGGATGGATGGATGGATGGATGGATGGATGGATGGATGGATGGATGGATGGATGGATGGATGGATGGATGGATGGATGGATGGATGGATGGATGGATGGATGATGTCCTTGCCCTTGCTGTCTGTGTCTCGGTGGCAATAAAGATAATAGGGTTGAACTGAAATACTTTGTACAAGTGAGTGATATTTTGTAAGATCAAGATGCATCACATCCACACGTAGTGGATGCCGTTTTGTTGTCTGAGCTCAGCTCCAACGAAGCTCCTTCTTTGACTAAACATTGTGATGGGTTTAAAGTGACTACTGTATATGTAACTTTTAAATATTTCTGAAACTGTGTAATGTTCCATCTGATGATCATAAATGATCTGTAAGAGAAAACAAGACTTACAGTGAAAAGTATGCTAATTTTATATAGTTTTTGTTAATGCCTTGGCCCAGGTCCTAGTTTTACTGCGAAGTCAGAAAAGTAATGTACAGCAGGTAGAACAGCTCTACAGTAACACATTCTGATGGGTCCAAGATTTAGGCATAACACCGGAAAAGCAAGTGGGGCTCTTCAACTGCAACTCGGCTGTCTTAGTCCCGAGACAATCAGTTCAAAAAGGCCAAAATCGGCTGCGATCTGCTGATCAGGATCAGGACATCCCTGTCTGAAACAATTCCCTGATCTCTTCATTGGCCTTATAGGACTGGTGTCGAGATTGGCTGCAATATGAGTTTGTAAATACATTTGTAGTCGTAATACAACAAATCATAATTGGACTTGCGACAGAAAGAACTACAACACCCTGTAAAAAAGAACGTTGTAAAGTGTTGCGAGGAAATTTCAATGCCGACTATCTAAGGCCTAAAATTTTGACCTGGCATGCTAGCACAAGCTCGCTAGAGGGTGACACAGGAAACAATTGTCGCTCCCATCCCATCCCTAACCCACAAAAATACTCCTGTCCTATCCTGATTGCGTGACTGCCCCACCCCAAAAATCCTGTCCTGCAATATCCCGAGAGAAAGACTCTTGAATCCCGTCCGCTCCCGTTGTGTAAAGTTATCACACTCTGTTGCGGACATTGTCCGTCGCTGTCTGGAGGATAACCAGCCAGTTGATACCGCATGTGTGCGTTTGGTTAATTGCGGTTAAATCACTAAGGTTGCCTCGGAAATTTAGGTTACGCTATACATGCATTACCTGCAGGCCTAGGCAATTTCATGACGTAATTCCTAACGGAGATCTTCTCACACTCAAAACACGCATTTTTCCGTCCCACTCCCGTTGATTTCTATGCTCTATTCAGTCCCTATCATGTTACCAACAGTGAAACTGACTCCCGTAACCACGGGAATACCGTGACCCACGAGAGTTCCAAAAACTTGTCACCCTTTAATGCTCGCCTGTCTGTTAGGTGTGGGAATTACCAGATGCCTTCTGATACATATCATGATGATACTTATGCCACGATACAATATTATTGCGATGTTAAACATATTGCAATATTCTGTGATGCATTGCAACCTTTTTTCCAACTTCTAATTTGTCCCAATTTCAAATGATGTCCCCAAAAGGAAACTTTGTCAACATCTGTTTTATCTAAAATGATAATTTTCTCTGTTTGTTCATATCACTTCAATGTTTTTGCTGCAAAATGGGATTTTCAAGCAGACAAACTGACCAACACATCCATACTTGGCGCCTGTGTGTCGATACAGTATTGCCACTGAAAATATCGCAATAATAAGCTGTATTGTTTTTTCCCCACACCCCTACTATCTGTCTGTTCAGAAGTCAGGTAAACTCTTCATCATCATCACCATCATCATCATCATTATATCATCTTGCTAAGTATTCCCTTTGGCTACCAGCTGTGAAAATCCAGTGAATTAAAACAAGCACAGTGGGTTTAGTCACAGGAGGAGAGACACAGTAAAGCACTCTGTGTGAGACTGTAATTACTTAAGGTCAATCGAGGCAACATCACTATAGGGTCCGCCACTGACGCCCTTCTTTTTTTCTGTGAAGGAGAAACAGTACAGCCTAATTGAAATGACTTGTCCCTAACACACACATGAGAAACTATAACCCAAACACTCAACACGACTATGTCAGGTCATCTGTTTGATATACTGATGTGACGTTACATTATCCTGACTATGAATTTAGCAAGGCAGACAATGCTGCCCCCTAAACGGCTGATTACACAATTAGACAAAGATGAACCTTATTGCACTTCCTATGCTGATGCCATGCTGCAATTTTTTCAAGTCCCCATATGGACCAAAGTATGGTGGTGGACTGGTAGCTGGAGTAGTGCCAGTTCACCTCCTAGGCATTGCCAAGGTGCTCTTGAGCAAGGCACCAAACCCCCAACTGCTCAGGGCACCTTTCCATGGGCACCCTCCATTAGAGCATCTATAGGTACTGAGCATGCGTGTGTGTAACAATAATTTCCCCTTACGGGATTAATAAAGTATACATTATTATATTATTATTAAAGAAGCAGTTGTTAAGGAATCTGTGCCATATTGGGTTTCAGTACCCAACCCTAGTCATGGCCAACCGCGCAATCAGTCTGAAGTTTACATATTCTTCATTCTGAAGCAACAGTATCTGATTTTCTGCAGAGGTTCCACGCCTCCCTTTCAACTTATCAGATAGGCTTCTGCATGTTGAGCAGTTGCAGCTGCACTATTTTGTCTCATTTCATCAGATTTTATTCTTCATCACCACCAACCCCCCTATGCTGTTATGTAGTGCTCTGTGTGTTCCTGCACCAGTGGCGGCGGGGGAATCTCTGCGGAGCGTCCATGATCTGGTAGGCTGATCTGGACCTCTCAACACCCACACACTAAAAATAGCTGCAGCAGCAGTAGTGTGTTCACATACTGGAGGCATCAGCCTCCCAACAGCAGCGTTTGGAAAGATTTTACCCTGTAGCATTGCAAGGTGTGCGTGTGTTATGCTCACATTCTGCTGTCTCTGCTGACTCTGCCTCAGGACTAGGCATGGGCCTGTATGAGATTCTGACAATATTTCCGTTTCTTTTTATGATGTCCTTTGGTACTATTTAGTTTTGGGAAAATTAAATGTTCAACACCTACACAACGTTTTATACAAACTACGTAGGTTTAGTGTGTACAGGAAAGAACCCATTTGAGTCGTGCTCCTTAAGTAAAATATTTTTATTTTCGTGCTAAAAATAGGACATTTATGAATAATTACATATATGTAGATGCAGACTATGGGATGCTATTATAATGACAATAGGAGTAGATATAAATCAGCCAATTTATTTGTCACATGAAATCATATAAAAACAATTCCAGTGATATGTATTATTTAAATAATAGGTGGATTGCCGTGGTAAAATGCTAACTCATTACAGCCAGTCTTCAGTTATGTTTGGGTTGTCTGTTCACACATGTGTGTGTGTGTGTGTGTGTGTGTGTGTGTGTGTGTGTGTGTGTGTGTGTGTGTGTGTGTGTGTGTGTGTGTCTAGGTATGATGCAGTAGTTTATGCTGGAGGCTCTTGAACACAAAAGCATGGAGGAGATGGTCTCCTAGCAACCATGGCCTTCGCAATTCTGTGACCCTTGGGTGCTGCACATGTGTGTAGGCCCTTTTGTGATAGTCAAAATATGTACTTATCACACGATATATGGAAATGAGCTCGGTAGGTTTTGGTGACGCAATATATACTGCAATTGATCATTTTTATAAAAAGAGTATAATCATTTTGACATACAAATGAATTTTACCATTGTTTTAGTCGATCGCGCCGCCTCTGTCATGTCGTCTGCTTTGTGTGTCGGAGGAAGAGGGGCTCAGACAGCGTCTCCGCACACACACACACACACACACACACACACAACACACACACACACACACACACACACACACACACACACACACACACTTGCACACAGAGCGGATAGCGACAGGTCAAGACGTGAACCCACTGCCTTATAGGCCCTATAGTGTTTTGTGACATGTACAGCCAATTAGGAAGAATAAGTACCAATGGACTTGGTTTCAAAGCTGCGATCTTCAGCTTCGGTTTGGGAACGTTTTGGCTTTAAGCCGTATGAAAGAGGAGAGCCAATTAACGTGGACGAGCCGGTATGTCGTCTTTGTTTAAAAAATAGTGTCAGTGAAAAGAGGCAACACAATTAACCTAATATCTCACCTAAAACATAACCATCCCACCCAGTTTTTCAACCTGGGAACAACAACCGCAGCTGGAGGTGGAGCGGGGGTCTTCCACACAGTAACCTGTTACAGATACTTTCATTGAGAAATTGAAAGAGCAACTTGATAAGAGGCTAGCACACCAACTATAGCTGTTTGTCTCATCAATGTCTGTCAGCATTTGAGAGATTGGAGACAGGGTTGGAAGTGTTCCACTGGTTTTTCTGTGTGCTGTGGGTTGCTCCGTACAGCAGATGACATACAGTAGACTGGCAACTCAGTGCCCTCAGTCTCCTTGAAGGTAAATCCCAATTTGAGATAGTTCTCTGAATACTTTAATCCGGTCTTGTTAGCGCTTACCTGTAGCAGCATGGCTAAAGTTAGGTGCATTAGCTTCACCCTTGTAAGTTTGCCGGTGGTTTCTGAGGTGGACGGTATGTTTCTTGCTTGAGAGGTTATAGCACAATCCACTGTGGCTCACAAGAATGTCCTTACACTTGGAATAATACAGCTAATTGACCAATGTGTTTCAATTATACATAGCTAACTAGTTCATCGTTATGGATAGGGGCACAGTGATTTAGAGTAGTTTAAACTTTAATAAAATGATCAAACAGTATTCTGCCAGCCCCCTTGGAGTATTTGAGGACTCCCTGTTGAAGACCCAGGGATTAGATCGTGGCTAAACAAATGAAATACAACCACTTTTATCACAAATCTGCACTCAGTCAATAGTTACATGACGTTCCACTCCCGGGACTGCTCCGGTGCCGGCGGATGTCACTCTTTTTTGTGTTGGCATTCTAAACTCCGGTGGATTTATGAGGACTATGGTTAACTGCTCCTCAGACAGCTAGCTAGAGTATCTGCCCAGATCTTTACAGCTCTAATAACCAGCACACAGCAACCAACAGACCCAGCGCCTGTACATATTTACTGTAATATTGATTGTGGGGGGAGTGATTTGAAGTGGCTTGAATACCAAGCACACATATGCCTGTGTGTTTGACCCATGTGACTCCTCTGCATCCGAGGCATTAGTGGGAGTAAAGAGGGCCACGACCTGGATGGGCTCGATTAACAGGCCTGGCAGGAGGACAGACCGTGTGTCCAGGGATCTACAAGCCTATTGCTAGAGTCCTTTTCAGACATGACATTCTGACATCATTGGCTTCATCCTATCTTTTAAAGTGATGGCTTTGTATCACTCAGACATAGGTGACTTTTGCATTAATGTTCCTTACGGCTTTATGAAGACATGACTACACATTTACGGAAAGTGCCACAGTGAGATTTTTACCACCTGGTGCGCGAGGGGGAGCAGAGAGATCGAGTGAAAGAGAGAGCGCAGGGTTCAACATTGAGGTTGTTTTTTATTTCAAAGTCAATTTTTACTGACCCCTATGGAAAATTGTTATTTTATTAGTGGTTATCAAATAACAGCAAAAACTCAAGTAAATTGTTCAATTGGATCTTAATTTACAATGAATAAACACACCATGAACAGTGTGATAGATGAGTTTAAGTTTATTCTGAAAGTGGAGGCTGTTATTTGAAAAAAAAAAATAATAATTGTGATAATGAACTTACTGGAAAGACAGTGGTTTCTGTCCTATTTATCCTATTTACATAAATCTCCAGTTAGCTTTTAGCATTGAGTTAATCTAGAGTCATATTAATATATGAGCCATACTATTTGGCTCTACATTAATGCTGCCATCAGTCTGGGACTGGCCCCAGGCGGGCCCTCGTCAAAAAAAAAAAAAAGACCTAACAACTTTTCTGGGGGAAACCCAGGACTTGTAACAGTGTTTTGCATTGCTGTATTGGTACTGTTACTTAAGTAAAGCAAAGGACTTCCATGACAAAGCTCTTCCGCCACCACTGCTGACAGTGAATCCAGGTCCCTAGCTGGTTTGACGGCCCCAAAAATGGTTCCCGCTTGCCGTACCACGTTCAGTGGTGTGTTGGATCCCCAGACATTGTGTTTGTCGTAGCCGTCCCTGCTGTGATGTGATGTTCTAACTAATTGGCCGATAGCGATCAACAGCACTGCCAACAGCTCCTGAAAGTACTCTGTCACAATGGATAGGCCACCTTCCTGCAGTGGAAAAAGGCTTCATATCTGCTGTCACCCCTGCTGACAGACATCTGCTCCAGTCGGTGCAGCCTCTAGCACTACAAAGGTCCGAACTGTAGCAAACTCTGAATTCGACATCTGACAAACATCTGACGAACATCTGATGAACACTGCGTTTCTATCACACCCACAGTGATGTGTTTCCAATCACAGTGTGTAAATATAGGCTCTTGGGCTAAGGCTACATTCTAATCCAGTAGGGAGGAGAACATTGCTTTACTTCACTTCAATGACCCGGAAACAACAATGCTAAAGACTGTGTGGCACCAAGTAACTACACTGTGATATCTGGAAAATAAATAACAATCGACAGCACTGCCAGCATCTCCTGAAAGTACGCTGTGAAAATGGATACGTCAGCTTACTGCAGTGGAAAAAGGCTTCATACTGTATCTGCTGTCACTCCTGCTGACAGAAACCAGCTCCAGTCGGTGCAGCCTCTGTGTTCTAACACTACAAAGGTTCAATTCAATTCAATTTTATTTATAGTATCAAATCATAACAAGCTATTTTTAAGACACTTTACAGATAGAGTAGGTCTAGATCACACTCTATAGTTTACAGAGACCCAACAATTCCAACAATTCCCCCAAGAGCAAGCATTTGGTGCAACGGTGGCGAGAAAAAAAAAAAAACTTGCTTTTCAAACTGCAGCAAACTCGGAATTCAACAAACATCTGACAAACATCTCATGAACATCTGACAAACGCTGCCACTGCGTTTCCATTACACCCAGCCAAGTCGGGGACGGGAGAAGAAGACCTCATCCTCCTGCTGCCTGCTGATAAACAGCTGAGGCCGAGCCGCCATGTGGGACCAGTGGCACAATAAGAAACACTACCTACTGTGACTGCCCAGTGAAAGCAGAATACTGAAGCAAGTCAGCATTATGCAAAAATGGGTTTTCCATTCAAAACAATTTCATACGTTGCACATGACAGGCCTCTGTAGACCTAATAGCTGTGATGTCGCACTAACACAAAATTCCGGTGGTGGAGCTGTGTGAAATCAGAAAACTTGTTTATGTCTCTTGTCATTTTCCACCGTATCTGTAACATTTAAATTAGTTCTGAAAAAATATCTCATCTTCCATATTTGAGTCTAGTTACAGTAAAAAAAAAAACTGCCAATAACTATGAGAAAAAAAAAACTAATCACAAAATCTTTTAATTATCTTTCATTTGTGGTTATCCAGTAGGGATGGGCATGGTTAATCAACGATCGATAATTGATCATTAAGATATTCGTTGATATCGATAAAAGTAATGCAGGTTGCGTTGCATAGTGGGAGACTTAAAGAAATGAAATGAATTTCATTGTGTGGCAGCAATTAAACATTTTACTACCCTGGAGATATATGTGACGCTGTACAGCGAGTTTCTGTTTTGATTTCAGAAGAAGAATCATGAAGAGGTCACGGCGAAGTGTGGCGTGGGACCATTTTGAATTAAAAAAATGACTTAGTTCACTGCAAACACTGCGATGCCATGTGTGTACAACACAGCCACGACTTCATTGATGTACCACTTAAACAAAGTGCATCCGACCCTGGTTAATGTCGGTGGCGGTGCATCCTGCTCACAGTCTCAATCTAGCATCAAGCACAGTGGAGCAGAGAAAATTACCCAAGGGATCTGCAAGTATTGTTGAGGGCAAAGGGTTTCGAGAACTGGTAAATTTATTGGAACCAGCATATCACATTCCGTCACGACACAGTGAAGGAGACAGGCCCAGTCTCATCAAGTTCAAGTCAAAAGTGCGTTGAATGTAAGCTAAACTTTAGTTACTTAGTTAACATGATGTACCTGATTACATGCATACTTGCCTGTTATCTGCATTGTGTTACCTATTTAGATACAGTATTTTTTCTGATTATTGATTCCCCCATCATATATTTCTACAGGTTCAGTCTTGTGAGTTTGTGCCATGATCTTATCAATGCTGGACCCTTGTCACAAGCAGCATGGCTTTCTTACACCAACACAGAGACTGGCTGCTAATGACAAACTGGTTGAACTGGGAGAGGCAGTGGAGACCAGTAAGGCGGCTCTCCCACAGGCTGTGGGAGACAAGGCTGCGTTGTCTGGAGTCGGCCTCCCAGTCATCTGCTATGGCACAACTCCTTGGGGAGCACAATTTCAGAACTTTCTGAGGGAGATTCCCCCACATCTGGATGGCACCCCTACAGACTGGTGGACAGAGAACTAAATAAGGTTCCCACGGGCTGGCCAAGTTAGCACGGAGGTACCGACGTCAGTCCCCTCAGAGCGGGTGTTTTCAACGGTCCCCAGGTATGCGGTCGTGTCTGACCCCAGATCATGTCAACATGCTTATCTTTCTCAACAAAAATCAGTAGACTGGTGCAGAAGTTGTGTGTGAGTTACTAGTTATTTTTTATGAGGCTTTGTTAAATAGCTTATGAGGTCATAAGGGGCAAGGTTACCTCCCCTTTCTCTGCTGTGCCCGCCCAGAGAATTTGGCCCACCCTTGAGAGAGAGACATCATGGCTTTCAAACGAGCAAAGTGGCAGTTGGTCAAGGCCACACCCCCAGCCTCCACCTTGCCCCCCCCTCCTCAATAGCTACAGACTCAGAAATGACACACACTAAGGAAAGCTCATTGTGGGACTGGCTCTAGTGGCTGTACTTCTGCACCAAGGCTGAGTTTTGGGAAAGAGACTTCAGATACAGTACTAGGTGACCACTAAGGTCTATATAAAAAAGAGACTTCAGATACAGTATTAGGGGACCACTAATGTCTATATAAAAGAGACTTAAGATACAGTATTAGGGGACCACTAATGTCTATATAAAAGAGACTTCAGATACAGTATTAGGGGACCACTAAGGTTTATATAAAAGAGACTTAAGATACAGTATTAGGGGACCACTAAGGTTTATATAAAAGAGACTTAAGATACAGTATTAGGGGACCACTAATGTCTATATAAAAGAGACTCCAGATACAGTATTAGGGGACCACTAAGGTCTATATAAAGAGACTTCAGATACAATATTAGGGACCACTAAGGTCTATATAAAAGAGACTTCAGATACAGTATTAGGGGACCACTAAGGTCTATATAAAAGAGACTTCAGATACAGTACTAGGTGACCACTAAGGTCTATATAAAAAGAGACTTCAGATACAGTATTAGGGGACCACTAAGGTCTATATAAAAGCCTCCAAAGAGCACCATGTCATGGGACCTTTAAGTAGCCTAATTAATTGTTAAGTAGGCTAATCTCTCTCACCCTCTTTCTTGATTCCATGCCTTGGATAGTTTAGAGTTACATAAGTTTTATTATGTTTTTGGTTAAGTTTGAAAAATTGTTTAACATGATTCTTTTTTTCCATTCTTTTTTTGTTATTTATTATTTTGGAACAAACGAGGGTCTCTGTTTCAGAACGCCAGCTCAGAGCTGCAGGTTCCGCTGCCTTAGAGCACCACAGCGCTTATATCTTCAAGTTTAGCCTAACTAATTGTCCAGTTTAACAACCACAAGTTGTTCTTCTTGTAATAAAGATCTCAGGCTATATTTTTTGTATTTTCATTGCATTTTACATTCATAAAAAGCAATTAATTAATTTTAATATAAAAATATGAATGATTAATCAATAGCTGATCGTTAATTTTCCCGACGATCTACTGAGACAAGTTAATCAAACGCCCATCCCTATTATTCAGGTAAAATGTGCAATTAATCGTGATTTAGATTTTAGGTCATATCTTGCAGCCCTAGGGTGTGTGTTGTTAATTGTGTACAAATCAAAGTGTCCCACGCTAGCTTCCTCTCTCACTGTGCTGCCTTCACCCCCAAAACTCCCCCCAACCCCTCCACCCCCTACAACAACAACAATGCCTGACAGGGTATGTTTCATTTGGGTGTGTGTGTGTGTGTGTGTGTGTGTGTGTGTGTGTGTGTGTCCCGCATTAGGCTGATGAGTTCTTCAACAGCAGCATGGCTAATTAAAGTTGCCTCCTGCTTGTTAACAACCCCACCCTCCCCCCCTGTTGCACTCAAGCTCTGAGGCACCGGCTTCACCAGAATTCCTGCCAGACCGCAGGCGTTGGTGATTCATGATTTATTCATCTTGCTTAAAACATAGGCACACACACACACAACATTTGTTGTTGACTTTATTTGACAGGGACAGTGCAATTATTTGTTTATTTTTGGATTGTGGGTTTTGGATCAAATGTTACATGGACAACTAGGGACGGGTATTGTTAGAATACTATACTCTTATTATGGATACTCTTTATCGGTTTGGAATTTATCTGTGATATTTAAATAAATATTACTTTTTTAAGCAGTTTTGTTGATTGGGGTTTCATTAACTCAAGCTTATATAACATTTTTGTTTATCAAATTGTCAGAAATATTATAGATTTCTGCCTTTTCTGTACGCAGACAGAACATAGTTAGTGTCATGCGTAGCCCCCCCCCCCAAAAAAAGTGTCTAGAGCAGCAACAGTGACTTTACTATATACATTCATTGAAAACAAATGTATAATGTCAATAAAATAAATAATATTCCTGACATCAGAATACTGGGTATAATAAGTAAAACTTGATTAAAGATGTAAGAGTGTATGCCTGCGTGCGTGCCAAGATTATTATAGTTTTGCATTTTTCATTTGTTTTTGTTTTTATTTTGTTTAACATGCTTAGCTTTAGTTTTAGTCTTTTTTCTAATATGGCTTATTTGTCAGGGGCGAGATTCAAAAAGATCAGAAAAAGTATTGTATATAAATAGTATAATAATAATAATAGAATAATAAAAACTCAACAAAACCATCCTACAATTTTAGATCTATGTATTCATAATGTATTCAACAATAACACCAGTACATTAAAAATGTAGATATGGGCATGAATATGTAAACAGTCTACACGAGGGCAAAATGGGTAAGTGACGCGTGCCAGGAAATAACCTAAATAGCCAACAGAATAAAGAAGACATACATGAACAGGTGTTTTGAACTTACATTACACAGAACTAATACAAATCCATCCAATAACCACACAAGACATCTCATTTATTCAAAATAGTGAGCCTGATCATCATCATTGCTGCATCTAACACACCTCTAAGCCGCCTACACGTGATCAGAGGAATAACCGCGAGGTAGCATATTCTCTAGCAGGCAGAGAGGCAACGCGCAAGGCAGGTTTATCTCGTTGCTTCTGGCTTTGGTTGAGCACCAAAGGTCAGCAGTAATTTCAACTTTGAGTTAGGGCTGAACAATTTGGGAGGGAAAAAACTCTAATTGCAATTTTTCTGCCAGATATTGCAATTACAATTTGATTCGCATTTGGCTACAGCTCAATATTCACTATGTAACAGATAAAACACGTCATGCATTATAACATGAGACACCATCCAAACTGCTCTTTGTTCTTGTGCAAGGATCAAACCATAGATATGAATTGCCTGCAATGCGTGCTGTTCTTTTATTAAGCATGGTACATTGAACAGTCAAACACAAAAGCTAAAGTTATGTTATAAAAAAAAGTATCAGGACTTTTCTGTAAATTAACATTCTTGCTGTGTCTCAGTTCAACAGCAGCATCTTCCATCTTGCACCTTCTACCACCGTGTTAAAAGTAAAAAATATAAAAAAATCTATAAATGAAAAATCCACTGAGAATATGACATTTCTGTAAACAATCTGTGTTATGTAAATGTTATTCCAGCATTTAGCTTATGAAAAAACAGTCAATGTAAAAAAAGAAATAAATGTTAAAGCGCCCATATTATGGACATTTTCAGATTCATAATAACACAATATAACACCCCAAATCCCAGAAAAGGTGATTTTTTTTCATAATATGGGCACTTTAAACCAAATGTTACACCAAATACTCAACTAAACATTCACATTCAATAATTGCTGGCTTCGCAATTAGCTTATCGCATTCTTTCAAATCTCGATTTCGATCTGGAAACGATTCCTCGTTCAGCCCTACTTTGGCTGCAGCGGCAAATTCCGCCAAAGGGTAGCGCTTACTCCGAGTCGTCTCATCTACTGTCCCCTTAGGGAAACAATGGCACAGCCAGCGCACAGCGGTTTTTACCGCAGATGATTTGTAGGCGGCTTAAGTCCACAGCAACCCGTGTGCTTGCTTAATGTAAGTTCTTTACGCTGACAGACCAGAAAGATTGCCTGGCAGTTTCATCATTCAGCAGTATTTTTACCACCTAAACAAGCTCCAAAAAACATCTAGATTCAGGCTAAGACTGACTCTGGCAGTCAGTACTCATTAGAAAGTGTTGTAATTGCATTTGGAAGATGAGGGATGGCATATTTGCAGTGCTGTTGTTTTTTTCCATCTGTGTGAGTGGATTGTGGTGAATGGGAGCCGACAGGCTAACAGGCTTTGCTTACTGTGAGCAGCAGCTTTAACTGACACAGGGCTTGAGCTGATAAAAGAGCATTAGGAAATGTACAAACATCCCGCTAGAACAACAGTTTACCAAAATGTCAACCAAAGAGCGGATTTTACTGACTTAAAAAAATTGCCCCAAAAAAGAAACATCATCACTGTAACATGGCAACAGGAGGCTGCCTAACAACTGTATATGCACTGTAACATAGCTCAAAATATATTAAACGTAACCAGGTCTCATGATGATTAGAGCATTGCAAAATGTTTCAAGTGTATCAACAGGATTAAAAAAAAAAAGACATTAAAATGGAGGACAGGCAGAAACTATTGGACAAATAAATAATAATCAAATAAATAATCAAAACAACAAAACAACAATGCTAGATTTTGTAAAAGCGGTAGCATGCTTCTTGCGTTCAGCGCGGTCGGGCGCTGCGGTCGGCACGCATGGTTGCCGCAAACCGGCTGGTCTTTCTTACTGATTGCCGTCAGAGAGGCTCAAAGAACCGACGTCTTACCTCCTGGAGCCAATCATTGCAACGCGGCCTATGCGAGAGCATCCGAATCGTTACAAAATCTTGGCGGTGCGCGACTCGGCGATCAGACACTCCGTCTCCCAGGCCGCGTTTGCATCATATCGCCGTCCGCATCACGTCAAAGTTTGTGTGTCATTTGTAGAGGCGACGGGCCATTTAGTGATAATGTTGCAGAGGCCCACCTGTGATTTAAGTGGTACTAATTAGGGGTGTAACCATAGACAGAGCATCAGTGACCTCCCCCATTGATTGGTCGACTGCTGTTTTGAATCTAAGATAGTAGAAACTGAATTGCCCTTCAAGGATTAATAAAGCTATTTGTATCTGTATAAGAGCCACCAGATGGTAGAAGGGTGCTTTACGACAACAGTTTGAGTTTCTCAAAATTAACCAATAGTTTAACGAGGTGAACATGAACGCACCATGAGGTCCCGTCAAAGCCCATATGCTTTACCTTCGTTATATGTTCTGTTTACAAAACTCACTCACGGGGAAGGCAGAATGTTGCCATGCGGTGACTTCAGGGAAGCAGGAGGATTTTCCAGTGTGGTTGTTTCTCCGTCGTCACAAACTCCGCTTTTTTTCTTCAGACATGCGCAAGTAGGCAGGAGTGGTGAGAGAAAAAAATATACTGGGGGAATGGAAAATCCTGCTATTGGTTTCAACAGTCAAAATCGAAAGCTCATTTTGATCGAAATCGTGAGACCCCTACCTAATAGTGCTTGTTTTCCTTTATTCTCTACCACTGGGCCCACACACACACACACACACACACACACACACACACACACACACACACACATTTGGGAGTCTGTAGGGGCAGCCCTTCAGACAAACACATTTACACAATAATCCTATTAGAGAGAGAAAGTGCTCTCTCTCTCTCTTGCTCTCTTTATCCGTCAATACTCCCACTATCTGGCCCCGCCTCTCCCTCTCCCCCTCCATCCACTGCCAATGCCGGTCAATATGCTGCTATCTCTGCTCACTTTCGTATTCTAATTCAAACAGGCTTTGCTGCAGCCATGAGCAATCAGTGTCCAACAATAGCAGCGGAGAGCTCGATAGCTCGACACTGTGTCACATTCATTTTTCGGGCACAGAGTGATGGAGACGACGTGCTGCTCTCACAGTGCTGCCGCGCGAGCAGCATTGCTGCTACTTCACTCTACTGCTTGTCAATATTATCTCATAACTCTGTCTCTATTTTCCTGGCTCTAATGTCCTTTCCGTCCTCTGTCCACCCCATCCCCTCCTCTCGACCCTTTGCCCACCCACAGGCAAGCGAACAGCTAAAGATTAGGGCTGCACCACTTCAATAAATCCTTCTACGCTATGGCAGATGAAATATGACATGTGACGGACATGTTTGAAGTATCTGCAAATGCATAGTGCAAGTGCAAGGGAGTTACTGAGCAGTAGAAATTGAGAAAGAAATCTTAGAAACATACATTTTTAATGGAAAAACAGGTATTGGACAGTAAAGGTTGTCCATCTCACATGATAAAAATGAGGCGATTCAATTTTAAAGGTGCATGGAGCAGGGCAAACGACTGAAGAGGTCCATACCCTATTCAATTCAATTTTGTTGTTGTCTTTAATGTCCCAAACTCTAATTACAGGCGTTGCTAGTTTGCTAGCCACCCAGACTCCGGGAATATGGTATAGCACATGCATGATGCTGGGAGGCTATACAAGACATTGTTGTAAAAAGGAAATTGAAGCAGCAGAAGCTGAGACATCCTGACTTTGAACCCCTAGTATGGGTCAAGCTTATTTGCTGTTTATTAAGCCAAGCCAAAAATTAGAAGCTGCAACCTGTTTGTTAATGCATTGATCTTTGCTTATCAGAAAGTGGAAGGGGTAGTAAAAAGGTTTGAGAAGAGATTCTAGTGCTGTAACTTAGCTATTTAGCCAGCCAGCAACCAGATCCAAAATGGATTGGAACCCAACTAGGGCTGCACAATTAATCGCAATTTTATCAAAATCGCAATATGAACTAGTACAATATCCAAATCGCTGGTGGGGGGCGCAATATTTGTTAAAGGCAAAATATGTTTCAAACCGTTAAAATATTAAGTATTGTGGTGCTTCAATTAGTCCCGGCCAACAAACAAGAAAAAATCTTTGTTTGGTACAGATCCATGCAAAAAAAAATCATATTGTTTTTTTAAATGAAAATGACAATAATGATACAGAAATTATCATTCCCTCCAATATTGTGAATCATATCGCAATATCAGTCAAAATAATCGCAATTAGATATTTTCCTAATATCGGGCAGCCCTAAACCCAGCCCTTGTTACAAGTCATTGTTATTACATTTTAATTAAATCATTTAAATTTGACCACATGACCTTAGCAATAAAAAGGCTGTGCTCTTCTTTTTTTAAAGTATTGATTCAGGCACCGGCACCGTTTTAAAAGTATCGTTTTGGGACAAGAAATCTCAAACGATACCCAACCCCAGCAGTGGGATGCAGTCAGGTCTAGGCTAGAATGTCACGCTAATTCACCTGAATTCCACACCACATCTGACAAATAAACGTTAAACTAACAAACTGATGGCTGGTGAAACGGAGGGAAGCTGGTTATCTACACACACACACACACACACACACACACACACACACACACACACACACACACACTACCATTACACAGAATTAGTCTAAAATCAGCAAAGTATCCCTTTGTCCAACTCACTTTCACTAAGGGCCACACTGGAAAAAGAATCACATCAAGGGTCAGAAATGAAGGCTATAGTTTTTTGACATGCTTTCATTCAATCAAAAGTCAAATATTTTTCACTGTATTATTGCATGTCTCATATTGCCTTCTCACATACAATTTGGTCCACTTTAAAGCCCTAGTTCCCTAGTTCCTTAGCCATCACAGAGGTTAACAAATCAAGCAAAACAAGGCCTTTCACAGCCTGATTATGCAAACTCACTGGTTCTGAGGGAATTTCTGTAATCGCAGTTTGAAAACAAGTTTCCGTCTTTTTGGTTTGGCGGGCCAACATTTGTTTTGAACCTAAATTGATATGCGGGCCGGATCCAGATTGACACGTGTACTTTCAGTAGGGCTGCCAGATATGAGGAAAATATCCTGCAATTCCTCAAATAAAGACCGGTAGTTAATTAAAAGCCGGGGAAAAATTTACGTGGATAATCTCCTAAATGCCTTTCATATAATGTGCATTCCAGTTTACCCTAATGTACTGTACATTTCTACCAATTTAATTTAACAGATTGAACAATATATTCATGCTTTGTTTTTCTGGGTTACGGTAAAGTAAAGTTCAGTATTATTGTCCTACCGTTATTTTAGTCAGTGCGGCTGTATGGGTTAAAACTCGGGTGATAAAGCTGCGAGACATTTTGACATTGTCCCCATTTTTTTCTTTAGTCTGTAGGATTTGTAGGCTAGGACGTCACAATACTTCATTCGGAATCTGCAATTTGGATATTGCACTAGTCCATATTGCAATTTCAATAAAATTGAGATTAATTGTGCAGCATTTAAAATATTTTTTGCGCCTTAGCTTGCAGTCAGAACGCCCTTCCCAACGAGAAACTCTGTTATCTGTGCTCTCTTCCAAAGCCATAAGACTCCATAGACAAAAACAGTAATTTTAACTTAACATGATTGTAATAATAATCATCTATTTAAATTGGAAATGCGACTCTCATTTTTGATTGCCATACTTGACACGTGATGATGCCTCGCGTCTGGCTGAACGACGCCCCTTAGCTGTGATATAATCACAACTTACAACGGCCTGTTGTGAGCTATTGGTTAAACATATGTCTGGGACACAATGACATGTGTCTGCCTGACGCTTCTTCATCAACTGATTACACGGATGAAAAATGAACAGCTCAGACTACAGCCTTGTACAAACTTCTGTCCTTTCATGTCCCGACATCAATGGGAACCGAACAGTTTGTGAACTCTTTCATGTGGGTAACGAGGGACGGGAGTGGGACAAAGATGGAGCCCATGAGAGCAAACACAACAACCCTGAGGTACATATCAACATTTTATTAACCTAACAGCCGGGTGCGCTACTGTTCGCTAAATGCACACACATATGTTCGTTCACTGCCTCCATACACATACACGTTCAAACAGATGTGCAGGAAGTCAACTAGAGTCATGTGACTGAGGCAATCCAAATGATCAATCAGAGCCTCTAGAAGTGTAACATTTTTTTTTTTTAAGGTAACAGTGCTGCAATGTGTTTTGTGCCTGTCGGGGGTGGGGTCGACAGGTAAAACTGAGTGTCTGTATTTGGTACCCATGAAACACTACAATCAACCCATCTTAACCCACTGGCTTCATAGGAATTCACTGTTAACTCTGTATGCACTAGCGCCCGAATAAAGGAGACAGCAGGACATTTATGTCCAGCCACTTTCTACTGGTGGTAACAAAGTGGTAATGTCTAAGACACTTTTAGACTTTTTGATGTCCACCCTGATGTCCTCAGAGTCAGCAGCTGGCAGTACTCTCTGGACAGAGCGTTTCTTTTTCTCTCTTTGCCTCCACGAGTGGATGGTTAGTTCACGATCACCACTTTCACCGAGCTCTCCCCACCATGGCACACTTTGACTTTGACAGTTCGGGAACCCTGTAGAGATTTTTCCTCAGAAGAAACGTATCGTTGTCCGAGACTTGGGAAGGAAAAAAAAATATATATTTTTTAAAGTTTAGTTTTGAACCCGAACAATCTCCAGGGCTTCCCGCAAAACTGTGCAGTTAAGGCGGCCGCCTTAGCAACACCAGCCTGCCGCCTTAACTACGTCGTCAAAATGTTTTATTTATTCATCTCTCGGTGCCAAATTTCGGTTCCAGAAGCGTCTGAGCGAGTAAGCGCTAGAGCCCAAACGATATATCAGCGAGCCGATACAATAATCTGTAGGCCAGCCTAGAGCCTTTATACAAACATTTTTTGCATAAAGTACTAAGTATTAAATAGCCTAATAATTTCTGGCATGATTTTATAAATCCTGTTTTAATGTTAAAACATAGGCCTACATGCGGTACACATCTGTGAATGGCCTAAGTAACTACCTTGACAATAGGCCTGTAAGCAGTGGTCGTTTTTTTTAATTTGCTAATAATAATAATAATAATAATAATAGCGTAACGCAAGCGAGTGGTGGGAGCGAGCGGGAGGATTTTGGAAGGAGCGCAGAGCAGAATATTTAAATGTTGGAGCGTCACCTTAACTCTAGGGATGGGTATCGTTCAAAATGTTCCGATACTGGTACCAATACCCAGACTTTGATCCCTGTTCCTAAACAACACTTTTTCCGATGCCAATTTTATAATTTCCCCCTCGTCCCCACTCTATCTTTCTCCTTTCCAGTCTACAGCTGTCCTATCAATAAAAGCCCCCCAAAAATTAAAATAGATACAAAAAGTGATTGTCTAAGTCAATTGATTCCCCGAGTCTTAAAATAAAGGTTTGAAGGGAAGTAAAATATCTGGCCTCTTTATGTCCCAGATGAAGAGATGTTAGGGACAACACGAGTATACGTCTGTGACAGATATGGCAGAAGCTAAGTGGCCCGAGCACGGCGATATGAATATTTCAACCACATGCTGAGGCTGCCAAACACACGCTCAGTGCCCCACCCTGCTGCTGGGATCAAATGTCAAGCTGGCTGCCAGACATGAAGACACGTGCAGCGTGGAGCCATGTGTGGGTTGATAGATGTTGCTGATGTACTGTATGTCAACAACATCTTCCTGGATAGTCTCAAGTTCAGCACTGGCCATTACGGGGACCAGGAACAGTAGGATTGTTAACATCAGCTACTGGTGTACCTTGCATTTTGCCTTTTAGTTCTTTGCTGACTTCAGTATTTTGGTTATTCTTGTGAATAAACTGGCCAAAATATGTCCACTGCAATCACAAAGAGTTAAAGGAGAATTCATGTTAACAGATTTTTCAAGAGCTATTAATTAATTAATGAATTACTTAATCATGCCGGGAGAAAAATCACAGAAGAAGTGCACATCATTTCTCTATTCAGAGTAGCTCAACGGACTGGAATGCCACGCAACCACAACACATGGTGAGATTGGAGTTTGGACAGCAGCTGCCTCAGACATACAGTACATTAATCTACACACTCTATTTATATGCATATATTTCAAACTCGAGTGCAAACAACAAATTCACTCAAGGTTGCTGAAAGGCAATCTGGAAAATGAAATCAGTAACCGAGGAGCGGAAAAAAAGTCAAAGTGGAGTCACCAAGAGTTATGAAACTCGAAAGGGTATTTTCACACTAAGTTCACATACGTACGTGTGAGAAAGCCGCACAAAACCAAGCAGCGTTTCTGTTGCTAGGCCTAAGTGCACTGGAATACAAAGCAAAACTTTTAGAGGTTTTTTTTAGAGTTCTTGCTAAAACTTGCTTTAAGAAAAAATAATTTAAAAAAATATATATATATAATTTTTTTTTTCACTAATATAAAACAAATAAAACAATACGGTACAAACACACTGCCAGGGTTGGTGAAACATTCCTTTGGCTGAAGCCGTCATATCTTTCTGGGAGGCCCAATAAACCCGTCATTGCTGCTGGAGTTTGAACACACCATTGCGGATAAATTGCATGAAAAGAAAACAAAGTACAACCCCAAAGAGATTCAGTTTACAATAAAACAGGAGAAAGCAGCATATCCTTGCATTTGACATTGTTGATTGATAAATTACTTGACTACTTTACAATAAATCTATTCATTTCTTAACCTTTGCCCCGAGCCAGCTAGCCATCACCGGTCAATTCAACAATGTAAATACACACACTATCACCCAACCTTAACAGAGACAATAGCCCGGCCACGGTTAGACTGAGTCTGACCTCAAAGTGCTGCTGTGGATTTCCTTTTCTCTTAAGTCTGAGGGTGCAACCACTATGTAACCTCACGGCAAGAAGCAGGTGGTCAGGTGTGTGGTGTCTGGTGTCTGGTGAGATGCTTTCCTTACTGTTTGTGCAAAACACAGAAATAGTTCAGTTTCTGTCATCAAAACCACAAAGTCCAAGTAGGGTTAGGGGATAGAAAAAAAAAAAAAATCAAATGTCACATTATTTTTGACCAAATACATCGATGTCGATATTGTGCTGATATTGTAGGGTTGACTGCTGGCGTTTTCCCCAAAAATTCACACAATGAGAGTTTTGATAAATAATCATCAATAATGCGGATACAATGACTAAGTTGGTGAAGGCCAATCCAAAAACAGCTGTAACGTTAAGTCCGGTAAATTAAGGAAATTATATCAATTGCCGTGCAGCAGTTAAAACCAGGAAAAGACAACACTTGTGTCATATCACAATACTACGATATCCAAAAACTGGAGACGAAATCTGGCCTCATATATCGATGTCAATTATAATATCGATATGTTGGCCAAGTCCAAGTCCTGAAATGCATTCAGGAGCCATCATCTCCACACTGGACTCTCCAAGCTGATAATACCTTGACCCACATCTCCAACATCTGATCACAAGGCCAAATGCTATCTGATCAGTCATCAATTACTACTGCACCTGTGAATGATGATGGTGCATTTTGACCAGATCAATGGCTTGATGTGAGTGACTCTGGCAAACGCCTGGATTTGTATAATGCTCCAAAGCCCACAGGGAAGACCTACAGGAGTGATTTACATGAGGCTGAATGACCCCTGCAACACAAATTTAACAGCCATCAATTATTAACTCGGGCTCATGAGATTGCATGCTGCTAGGAAGGGGGTGCACATGTCTGTATTCAAGATGCGGCCCACACCCTCACTTTAAAAACGCAATAAACGTGATAAAAATGCCCATCCCCCATCTCAAGCTTTGTGCTGCAGAACGCCTTGATGTTGAGGCTAGGTTCCGTGAGTGACATTCCCTCTTCTGTCACGCCAAACCCAATTCAAATTTCGGATGTTTTAGTTGTTTACTTGAGCCGCGGCGAGTTTACATGCCAGGTATAACTTGGATTTGGATAACTTGTATGGAAATTGCATCATTACCATATGCCCTCCAATACGTAGATGATTAATTAAACCATGCAACTCTTTATTTAGTACAAATTGGACTTTTGTCCTTGCGTTGGTCCACCACCTCCCGCCATCAGTGGGAGATTGTGGCGAACAGCAGTTCTGAAAATGGACATTTTTTTTATTAGCCTACTAATAATGACTAATTTCGTACATTGCTACATTACATGCTGTAGAATTTCCCACGAAGACTACTGATTTAAAAAAAAATGGCTGTTTAGCTGTTATAATGAAATGCGTGAATTTACGCAAGTTCATATGGAAATGCCACTCATTAGGGCGCAGACTAATGAGTGGCATTTCCATATTTTAACTAGCTAACGATACATGGTTAGAAACGACGGTGTTAGAGAGGTAACAGGATGGTGGTACACTTCTCCATGCTCAGTGCCTCCTCTCATGGGAGGCGCCTCCATCTATCATGAAGATGAGGGATGCTGCGAGGGAGGCTTGGGGTAACCTGGCTAGCCAAGCCTCAGCCCACACTGATAACGGGCGCATAGGTGGGTGTGCTGCTAGCATCCAGCTAACGTTAGATGAGCAGGTTAGCTGCATTCCAGCAAAGAGACGGCAATTTAGACCGACAGGTGCAACAGCATCATCATGCAGCCCGACACAGCCTCCTTGTACCGCTCCTTCCACCTTGACATAACCAAAGAAACAAGCTCGAGCCAACAACCCACAGTGAGTGGGACGAACACACGTCTGAATTCATATATATGTTTTTCAATATTTCAAAAAAAAAAAAAAATGTTCGTGAGCGAATAAGTGGCGAGCTAAGCTAGCTAAAATCCGCCTCAGCACAGCGACCAAACGAACCGCTGTTAGCCTCGTCGCTGGGTTGGCTGCCTCCTCTCTGCTCTGAGATAAGGGCATCGAATAAAAAAGCAAGCGGGAGAAAAACACAGCATGTAGGTTGTCCGACTCACCTCTCTGCCATTTTCCCGACGGTTCTTAAAATCCGTTCAGAATAAATCCCACAACGGCTCCCATGTTGCCGAAATTGCGGTCGCCGCAGTCAACGAGTCACTCCTTCCAGACCAGTGTCAAGATATCAACAATGGCAAACACCACATCCGATCAATACCTTCACAATAAAAGCTTCTTACCAATTGTAACGTGACACCTGTTACATAGAAATAAATGGAGATACGGTACTTAGACATGTAACTATACTGTTTTAATGTCAAGCACTCATAGTCTGTATACCTTTAAAACCATAATTTACTATTTTATGCAATGGTAAAATACAACCATTCATTAATTACCTTGCATCACAAATATACTTATACATTTAATGGAGAGTATTTTATCCTTAAAAGTGCGTTTTTTTCTAAAAGAAAATCTAATAAACAATGTATTGATGCTAGCCATCTTACTATGATGTCATCTGTGTTACAAATAATTTCAAAAGCATTCATGTCAGTCTTGAAAGCTGTTATAACAAGATTGCCATATTGAGTGTGTTTTATTAAAACCACGCTACATACCCGTATAGCCTACCTGAATGCTTTCTAGATTGCTTTGTTTTAATTTTCTAGCTCAACCTAATTTAATTTAATTATATTTGCCATTTAAACTGTATTTTTCTTGTTTTAACTGTGAGGTGAGTGCTGTGAAAGGCACTCATAAATAAAATGTATTATTATTATTATTATTATTATTATTATTATTATTATTATTATTATACTACATAATCCCAACATAAACATGGATGCATGTGTGTTGCCATATATTCTTTTCCTGATATTTTTTTCTCATAACAGCATCATGGATGTTAAGCTTACACTGTCACATCAGAAGGTAAAGGGTGATTCAACAGTAGTAATATCAATAAAATGTTCTGCACTTTCATCATAGAGTCTGAGTCGCCAAAGTTAAGACAAAAATGCAATTAACGGCCAGTTCACATCAATTATTTTATTCTGAAGGTAACAATTCACTAACTTCTGGTATTCATTATGCTAATTTCAGCTAACTTGAGCAAAAGGGACCGCGCACCGCTTGTTTAAAGAGGTGATGCATTCATGTTAAATGTAAAGGACTGGATATGAGAGATTGTTAGTAATATAGCCTATTGCTCACCAGAGATTTCAGGCGGTCCATTTGTATTACTTTGTCAGGGTTTAGGGGATGGCAGTCTGTCCCAGCATGCTCTGGGGCACTATGGACATGTCTTCAATGCATCACAGGGCTACCACAGAAACATAGACACTCCCATTCATACCCTAGTTGAGAACTAGTTGGAGACATCCACCCATGTGACTGATGAAACTCATTAGAAAACAGGTAAAGTATGTAACTCATAATAAACAAAGAATCAAACAAAGTCATGGATGAACTCTTTTTTTTTTATCAGAACACAGCATAGAAAATCTTATCTTAAAAATATAGGAAATAATGAATAGGATGGAACAACCCAATGTAATTCAGCTAAATAAAACATTACATTCATTATTACACTGGTTTTGATTTTAAACAAATTGTATATCTGAATTCAATACACATTTTGCCACTTAAAAATACTAAAAGTGATTCCAGTGCTGGTTCTGTGGTATTAGAATTTTGGATAGTTGTCACAAACATTAATTGGTCATGTGACAATGGCTGGGGAAGACTGGCAGAACAGGCAGGCAAGTGACAACTCTGATCCAATAGAGCTCAACAGTCCCGCCCACAGCGGGTGTCACTCCTCAATGTGAGTCGAGCGCAGATTTGAGTCGCGCATGCGTCACTTTGCGACAAGTAGCCTACAAGATGCTAACAAGAGACTTCTGTAATATCAATACAGAATAAAAATGGACCTACTTAACCAAGTTGGTTCACCGCTGGCTGCAAGTTAGCAATCAAACACAACAAAGCCTGTCAGTTGATATGATTCCCATCGTCTGTTAATGTTTGCAATGGGAAAAGTTTATTATTTCATGGATTTCACAAATTTTAGTATGACACGTTATGCGACAGGAGTGAAAGTAAAAATACAATGCAATTTCTCCATTGAGAGTTGGAGAATAGATCCTTTGCAAACACGTGACCACGACCACGTGACGGCGCCATGACGGACGGCAGAATCACCGGAAGCACACGCTACACAGTGTAGTAGACGAGCGGAAAGTTTCATTAGTTTCAATCACTTTAAAATAAATAACACTAAATAAACTGCCTTAATGATGCTATCTTCTTCTTTATGGCTTCTTCTATTGAACAACAAGTTGTTGTGTAGTTATTGGTCAAGGTGGGGGTATCTGGTATTTGGAAAAGTTGGAGATTGCAGGATTGGATACCGACCCTTATCCTTCTTCATCCTTCCATTTTCAGTGTGCCCGGCTTCAGTTCACACGGTCTGTACCACTGTGTGGTAAACTGGATATATTACACTGGTGCTGATCTCACAGCTTTTCAAAGTCTGGGTGCTTTACCAGTTCTTTGTAGCTGGCAGGGTTACAGGTACGCGGGGGAGGTACCCCATAATGGCACAAATAAGACATTAATCTAGAGTTTATTTTGTATAAACATCTATTCTTCAATTAAGTAAAGATTTATTTAACACTTAGCCTATGTTTTTAGAGGACATGGTCCCTCGTGGCTACCCACATACCAACTTTCTAATGGAGCCTGGACACATCCCAGCTCTGGGAAGTGCAGTCATTAATTATCAATCATACATATAATAATCATGGAGTGTATATGATCAGTAGGCCTAGTAACCACACATAATTGTAACATATACATCTATCTGTGATTATTTTCGCTGTAGCCAGGTTTTTCATTTGGAAATGAAAATATGCTGCTAGACAGTCTTGTATTTTTGACTTTTTTTTAAATTTTCTGTTTGTTTTTTCACTCAAAATGATATGTTGTATGCTTATGAGTCACGTCATAGCTGGTTATCCTAAGGCATGGTCTAAAACTCTTTTTAGACAGATTTTTCCAGACGTCAATGGCAGAAATTAATGGGAAATGTTCTATGTAAATCACAATTGTCAGATTGACAGCAATCAAGCCTAATGGATTTTTTTTTTTGGGGGGGGGGAGAAATCATATTTCGGGGAGGGGCGGTACCACCCCGTGACCCCATTCTAGCCCCGCCCCTGGAACACAGCTGGAACATGAGCATTTGACAAGCACAATTATACTCACCTCTACCTCTCCGTTGAACTTGAATCCTAATAGCATCACAACTTCTACAAAACCATGATCCAGGAACTTGTTGCTTTTGATTTTAAAACATGGAACATGCAAGCCATTGTCACACTGTTTTCCAAATATATTTTATTTTCCAAATAATTGTGCTTCCATGTTGCACTTACACGTGGCTCTTTCTGGTTTGTCTTATTTGATTCTTGCTGTTCTGAGTTTGTACCTTCATGGTTGAACACACCTATTGGATCGGCTTTGGATAAATCATCAGCTAAATCAAACGTTATTGTAATGTAAGTGTAAAAATGAAAGATATTTTCAAATGATGGTCTGTTCCTTATCACCATGCCTTAGAATCATAATTCATGGGTTTGTCCAAACCTGGCCTGCCTTCTAACTCCCAGTTTACAAGTCTTTTGTCCACCTGTAAAACTTCAAAACAAGGCCGGGCTTAGGTGCCGCAACAACAAATATGCAACCTAATGTGGACCTTTGATTGGTTTAAAGCATTGGGAAGTTTTTTTCAGGCAGAGAAGTTTTCCATTGAGGGGTTTTTGTTGTCTAAAACACTATTCACACGGGACACATACTACCAGGGGACCTCATGTGATTTACAAATTACCCCCACGTCTGTGTTTTGTGTACCACGTTCACACGGGCTAAGCAAAGCCTGTTTTTACTCAAATCTACATTGACATTATCCACTAGGGATCGACTAATACTGTTTTTTTTCAAGGCCGATACCGATTATTAGTAGTTAATAAAACCAATGTGCTGATTTGGAACCAATATGCATGTACAGTGAAAATAAAAAACTTCAAAAGTCAAAATTAAGATTTTGGAATGTTACAAACTCCAACACAATACTTTGTTTAGATGCTTAAAGCAATTATTTTATAAATGACAAACTTTCAACTTAATACCCAGTAACAGATAGTGTTATGGGCGTCATAGGTGCCAATACTGAGCACCCTGAGCAAACTTTTTTTTAAGATTATTATTTCCGCCTTTAATTGTTGACAGGACAGGTAGGTGAGAAGGGGGGGGGGGGAAGACATGCAGGAAATGATCACAGGTCGGACTCGAACCCTCGACCTCTGCGTCGAGGTATAAACCTCTCAGGATATGTACACCTGCACTACCACGGAGTCACCCTGGCCACATGAAAGCAAAGGGTGTGCCCCCCCCCCATGAGCACCCACGCATTCAGACCCATTGGTGAGTGAAACCAAAGCCGAGGGATAGACATGGAGCTGTAGTCGAGCCAAAGTAGACCACTTTTTAATTCATGAACTTTATCGGTAATCAGGCAAATAAAACGTAATACAGATAATCTGCAAAAACAGCCTGATTACAGTAATCAGCCATATGATATTAAGGCTCTGTCAAATATTTTAATAACATTATGACTACACTGTAAAAAAAACAAATAGAAAAACTGATAATGCCCTGGGAGAAAATACACAGTCCCTTTTGCGATTGAGTTTACGGACATCCTTTTAATCCAAAAATCTAAATATGGGAAAACCCCTGTGAAAAAAACATTACAGAAGATTACTTCATATTACCCCACAGTATATAAGCCCATATTTCAACAGACTTTTCTAACAGTGTAAGGTGACTTGAGGGTGCCGCTGCTATGGAAATAAATGAGTTGGTGCTGCTTGAACAAACGACATATGTGGCCGTTTTTCAGGGGAGGACAGTCTCAGAATAAGCGGTTGTATGAGAAAAGTTAGAAGCTCTACAGGAGTACAGGAACAGGATTTCTTAAGATGTTTTGGGGGGCATTTTAGGCCTTTAATTTTTTTACAGGGCAGCTTAGACTTGAAAGGGGAGAGAGAGGAAGAATGACATGCATCTACGTCGAGGAGTGAACCTCTATATACCTTAATATATTTAATTTGTAGGAGTTTTATCACACTATAAACAATAAATGAACACATATTAATGGACTGCATTTATATAGAGCTTTTCTAGTCTTAATGACTACTCAAAGTACTTTTACACAGTACAGGAACTCTTTACCTTTCACACACATTCATACACTGTGGCAGAGTGTGTTCCACCTGCTCATCATATTAACACTCACACACATTTACACAGGTGTGTAGTCGGTTTCTGTTGTTAATAAATCTACTGTTGCAGAAAGCTGCACCGAGCATCTTGACACAACTTCTAATCATGTGGCCTTCATTTCCCAGAAACACTCTAAAGTGTGGAGGTTACGAGCCATTTGGCCGATGATTAATAAAGCAAAGCGTCTGTTTTAATCAGCCGGCTGCAGAAACCATCCGACAGGTCAGTGCTCACAGGCTGGTCCGTTATCCAGCAAGACATTTGGGCGGAAACAAACCAGACGAGCTGAAATCTAGTAAAAATAGATAGGGGGGAAAAAAACGTGGTGACATTTTTCGAGGGTAAAATAAATGTAAATGTTTTGTATTTTATCTGCCAATCATCATCCCAAACATATTTTTATGCAGACATGGATGCTTAAATGTATTCAGCGGGACTCATAATGTGGTTTATTTTCACTGGAACAGAAATTGGCTGGTGATTGGCTGGTAACTTAAAAAAATTTACTTTATTTAATACTCTTTATTGATTATGTGGAAATTACAATTTACACTCTGTTGTTATTACACTACACACAGGCCTGAAATACACACACATGCTCAGGTCCTATACAGGCACTAATGGAGAGATGTCAGAGTGGATCGAACCACTAACCTTCCGATTGGCAGACAAATGTTCTACCACTGAAGAGAAGAAGAAACGAAGGTGTATAGTCAGTTATTGTTGTTTAAAAATGACTTCTAACCAAGCACTCTGAGCAGTAGAGGTGCCTTGCTCAAGAGCTCCTGGCAGTGCCCAGGAGATGAACCAGCATCACTCCAGCCACATTATGACACACTCCGTACTTTTGATCCAATGGGGGAACTGTGTGTGTGTGTGTGTGTGTGTGTGTGTGTGTGTGTGTGTGTGTGTGTGTGTGTGTGTGTGTGTGTGTGTGTGTGTGTGTGTGTGTGTGTTGATTGCGGCCCCAAGTGGACATTTGCAGAACTTCAGCTTTAATGTGGACCAAAGGAATCCCGGATTACGTGAGCGATTTTAGACACATTTTAAGAGGGTTAACACTTTAAAGGTCTGATCCTAGAATCTCCCCTCCCGGATTACATTAAAACATCCTTATTTTATGAATATTAAATATTAAGAAAAGCCATGTAATTTTATTTAAGCCTAGTTTAAAAAAAAAAAAAAAACGTTATGTATTCCTGCAGTTATTTATTAGGTTCATCCCAAATGTACCTGTTGATTACCTGCTCTGGTTTCTTTTTGACTGTCAATTATGGGCCTTCTATAGTCTAAATGGGCATATCTATTATTGCTCTAAGGTCACTATAATGCAGACTTTTCAAATAATGAGTCAAAATAAAGAGCACACTTTATTATGACATAAATTCTTATGTCAAACTTGAAATATTTCTATAGTCAATATGCTTTTTGGACAGAGCCCCTACAAGATGATTGCTTGGAGCAATGATAGATACCAAGTTGTACTGCAAACCAATTAATATGATTTCATCTAAAGTAGCAACAACTAAGAGATGGTGACAAAACAAGCCAGCTGCTGGGTTATTAGCAGTGCATTAAAAAGATCTATCAGTCATGGAAGAGATGTAATAGATACACAGATTGCCTTTTCGCAAGCCATTGCCATTCTCAGTGTTTTCCACTTTTCAGCCAACTTAGCCCCATACACAACTACCAAACTTCAAATAAGAGTTCCTCATCAGGGCCAACAAACTATAAATGAATTCCCAAAAATGTTATCAGATGATTGCATCATTGGCGTTGGGAGCATACATTAGATATATAGAGCCACATAATGACCTTTGCCTGCACATGCCTGTTGTTGCTGCATGATTATTTTCTTCCTTTATTTCCTGTTGGAATAAACTTATCTCAATCAACTCAGATTTTTTATTTTTTTTTAACATTTCAATTTTTAATTTTGTACTGTAAATAAAAAGACACACAAAAAGCCTAAATATGACTAGAAATACACAATAAAATGCTTGATGCACTTATTTTGTGCCTGACTACTACCTTTATGATTAACAAAGTCTTAATGTTGGACTGTGCAAGACCTCATGGGAATGAAAAACCCCAGACTAACATTGTGATCACAGACAGGTTAGTCTACAGTATATAAACGACGTTCCACTTCCAGGATTGCTCCATTTCCGCTGGAAGTCTGTCAACTTCCTCTTCATTCGTGTTGGCCGTTAAACTCCGATGGATTTATGATGACTATGGTTAACCGCTCCTCAGATCTCTGCAGGGTAAATCCAGACAGCTAGCTAGACTATCTGTACAATCTGAGTTTTCTGTTGCATACACAAAACAAGATCCCTCCCGAGACTATTTTGCAGAGGCACCGTTACTCCGTCCGGCACGCAGCGGTTGTGATGATTTTGAAGAAAATGCCGATAAACCAGAGCAGGTTTTTCTCCCATCCCGGAATGCCTTGCTCCTCCAAAGCGCTGTAGAGGAAGGTCTGGCGATGCTTTAGGCGTGTAAGGTAGTCCCTGTACTCATAATACTGACAAGAAACAGCTGGCTGAAATTGCCTCCCCCAGTCTCACAGGTTCCCCAATACCTGAAATAAAAAGAGGCAACTTCTGGGCCTAAGAAATGAAGCCACTGCTTTCTAATCTAATTTATCCACTGGCTCCAAATGAAGTCCAATTACATAGAAGTCTATGGGGACAGGACCCTACTTCTCACTTGAGTTATTACCTTAGTAAACATTTTCCAAACAGGTCTCTGGTCTCAATTGCTAGAGTCAAGTCTACTTCAATACAGCATGACATTTATTCTGTAAATTAGGGTGCTATTTATGTTCAAACAGACAAAACAGGGGATGTTTGTGACGAAGTGGGTTTGCTCACCACTTGTCCCATACAGGTCATTGGCTATAGCAAGCAGACACACAGTCATGTTAGTTTCAGTTCCATTTTATTAGGTTGCAAGTTCAAAGATGGTTTAAAGGCCAAACCAAGTAGAGGGTTTTCTTTCTTATAGGAATGTTAATTTTGGTTGTTTTTGGTTATTATATCAGAAAGGTATGAATAACCCTGACCTGTTTTGTAGTCAGTGGGATAGGAGTGAACTGGTAACTAAGTTCCATAGGTTGAGATTGCTAGGTATTAATGTTATGGAGTAGATCAACCTGCTTTAGGATGGGATGGACTAAAGCAGTGGGGTGTGAATTGACCACATAAATAGTTGGATTTGTGCTTCCAAGGGAAAAACAGGAAGGTGAGGCTGTGCTGGTAGGAACACACGGCTGTTGTTAGTGCTACTAGTTTAATGTGTTATTTTCTTTAAGTTTTGATTGTTTAATTATCCGTGTACTGCAGACCATTGGAAATAAAATAATCACCTCTGGAAACAATGTTTGAGTGTGCCTGCCTACCTGTCACCTCCCTAACCACTCTGGCCAGGTACCTCACAGTGTTTTAGGGGAGGGGCAACAATAATGTAATATTCATACAATGAACATTATAACACTATAATTATGCGGTGTGTGCGTGTGTGTGTGTGTGTGTGTGTGTGTGTGTGTGTGTGTGTGTGTGTGTGTGCATTGAACAACCAAAGAACATATTTGTCTCTGTGGTTATGACTGTTTGGAATAGATTGGTACAAAAAAAATACTTTGCACATGCGTTGGACTGGGACAAAAGTTGCAAAAAAGAAGCCTCCCGCAGACTGTCTAACTCTAAAAAAATATATAAAATGATATATTAAAATATATATATATATATATAAAAAATTATTGGCAACATTTGGGTACTTAACATCACCAGCGGGAGGTTTTTTCTGCACAACTCAACAACATCCACATGAATACATAACATTCATTCATAACCCCTTTATAGTAACCATTATATATATATTGTACCAGAGCAATCTGTAGTACATGGATATTGATTTATAATAAATCCACACAACTAATTATGTAGAGCATTCATATTCAGGCATATTTCCCAAACCTGCTGTTACCTTATTCATTAATAGATAAATAGAGGAAAAATATTAAAATGAACACAACAAGAGTCCTCACAAAAAAATCATCGAAGGGCAATAACTTCATACGTTATCCAGAAAAGTCTTCATACATACATTTTTGCGGTAAATCACATAAAAATGTAAAGAAAAATAGAAAGTATGACTTTGGTAGAAGTTAAAGTAACCTTTTAGAGTATTACCTGAGTAAAAGTTTCTGATATTTACTGTACTTAAGTATCAAAAGTCATTTTTTCTGATATTAAATGTACTCAATTTTTAGAAGTAAAAGTAAATAAAAACTTTTATTCTGAGCTTTATTGTGGCTTTCTTATAGCAAAGTATCATATTCAGGGTTTCCACATCCTTCTTAAACATCAAACAGAATTTACATTTTCATGTGAAAAAGAATCTTTCACTCCAACATACGAACGAAGATGCTTAGGAAAATTTAGTGAAGTAAATGTATGCATTTTATTTAGGAAATGTAGTTAAAAGTAAGTAAAAGTTTCTAGAAATAACAAATAACAAAGTAAAGCACAAGAAATTTCTACGTAAGTGCAGTAACAAAGTATTTTCAAGTATTACAACACTGCATCATCAGTACAAAAAACCTTCAGGGCCTCAGAAGATTACATTAGTTTTAGCCGGTGATTAAAAAAGTTAATTTATAACAGCACAGGGACATAATAATGATCCGAGCCTCTTCATCTCTCTTCTCTCCATCACCTTCTCTCTCGGTCTCCTGATCTTATCCCGTATCTCTTGCCTTCCCAAAACTAAGCTTTGATTGACAGTCTTTTCCTTTTATGTCCAAAAAAAGAAAACACAGGGTCAATTGATATTTATATGTCAATGTTACTGGCCTACGCTAGGATAATTAAAATATATAGGGGTGCAGTGGATATGAAAAATGCCTTTGGAGGGGGAGACCCAGGTTCGAGTCCCAATGTGATACATCAGCCAATGTGTCCCTGAGCAAGACACTTAACCCCTAGTTGCTCCAAGGGCGTGCAACCTCTGACATACAGTGGTGTGAAAAAGTGTTTGCCCCCTTCCTCATTTCCTGTTCCTTTGCATGTTTGTCACACTTAAGTGTTTCGGAACATCAAACCAATTTAAACAATAGTCAAGGACAACACAAGTAAACACAAAATGCAATTTGTAAATGAAGGTGTTTATTATTAAAGGTGAAAAAAAATCCAAACCATCATGGCCCTGTGTGAAAAAGTGATTGCCCCCTAAACCTAATAACTGGTTGGGCCACCCTTAGCAGCAACAACTGCAACCAAGCGTTTGCGATAATGTGCAATGAGGCTTTTACAGCGTCCTGGAGGAATTTTGGCCCACTCATCTTTGCAGAATTGTCCTAATTCAGTTACATTAGAGGGTTTTCGAGCATGAACGGCCTTTTTAAGGTCATACCACAACATCTCAATAGGATTCAGGTCAGGACTTTGGCTAGGCCACTCCAAAGTCTTCATTTTGTTTTTCTTCAGCCATTCGGTGGTGGACTTGCTGGTGTGTTTAGGATCATTGTCCTGCTGCAGAACCCAAGTTCGTTTCAGCTTGAGTACACGAACAGATGGTCGGACATTCTCCTTCAGGATCTCTTGGTAGACAGCAGAATTCCTAGTTCCTTTTATCACGGCAAGTCTTCCAGGTCCTGAAGCAGCAAAACAGCCCCAGACCATCACACTACCACCACCATATTTTACTGTTGGTATAATGTTCTTTTTATGAAATGCAGTGTTCCTTCTACGCCAGATGTCTCATCGGTCCACAGAATGTAGTCCCAAAAGTCTTGGGGATCATCAAGATGTGTTGTGGAGAAATTGAGACGAGCTTTGATGTTCTTTTTGCTCAGCAGTGGTTTTCTCCTTGGAACTCTGCCATGCAGGCCATTTTTGCCCAGTCTTTTCCTGATGGTGGAGGCATGAACGCTGACCTTAACTGAGGCAAGTGAGGCCTGCAGTTCTTTGGACGTTGTTGTGGGGTCTTTTGTGACCTCTTGGATGAGTCGTCGCTGCGCTCTTGGGTTAATTTTGGGCGGCCGGCCACTCCTGGGAAGGTTCACCACTGTTCCATGTCTTCGCCATTTGTGGATAATGGCTCTCACTGTGGTTCGCTGGATTCCCAAAGCTTTGGAAATGGCTTTATAACCCTTTCCAGACTGATAGATCTCAATTATTTTCTTTCTCAATTGTTCCTGAATTTCTTTGGGTCTCGGCATGATGTGTAGCTTTTAAGGATCTTCTGGTGGACCTTACTGTGTCAAGCAGCTCCTATTTAAGTGATGCCTTGATTGTGAACAGGTGTGGCAATAATCAGGCCTGGGTGTGGCTAGAGAAATTGAACTCAGGTGTGGACAACCACAGTTATAGTATGTTTTAACAAGGGGGGCAATCACTTTTTCACACAGGGCCATGATGGTTTGGATTTTTTTTCACCTTTAATAATAAACACCTTCATTTACAAATTGCATTTTGTGTTTACTTGTGTTGTCCTTGACTATTGTTTAAATTGGTTTGATGTTCCGAAACATTTAAGTGTGACAAACATGCAAAGGAACAGGAAATGAGGAAGGGGGCAAACACTTTTTCACACCGCTGTATATAGCAATTGTGAGTCGCTTTGGATAAAAGCGTCAGCTAAATGACATGTAGTATCATGAAAGTGAAACTAAATATTTGTGACTGCGGAGTGCGGTCATTGAGGAAGTGGTTCAAGACAATGTCTCTGACCATAAAGGGTTAAGCTTGAGCCTTTAACAATATTTTAAGCCGTTATGGTATAAGATTGCATTATGTACTAGACAGATAAGAACACAGGAAAGGTAGTTAAAGTTACAGAACAGATGAGGAAGTTTCACCACAAAGTCCAGATCGTGTGTGTGTGTGTGTGTGTGTGTGTGTGTGTGTGTGTGTGTGCGTGTGTGTGTGTGAAGATAACAGCTGCCTAAAAACAAGGAGACACCCTCCCTGTGAGGAGAGAATAAAGACAGGGAAAACTTGGTTAAGGGTTCATTTTAAGATGAGATCTTGGTAGACCAGCTCTGATTTAAAGTGTCTATTGCCAGGGAAACTTATGTTTTTTTTCCACTGCATGGTACCTCTTTGACTTGCCTCGACTCTACTTGTCTTTTTGGTTTTCCGTTACGAAAAGAAGTACCTTGTACCTGTTAACAGAAACCTTTTTTTAGTACCACCTCAGCCAAGGTTCCAAGCGAGCTAAGGTGATACTAGAAGGTGATGTGAAAACCTGCAGACTACTGATTGGTCGGAGAGAATTGTTGCTAAATGAATTAAACCTTTATTGCCCCTAGGGGAATTTGTTTTACACTCAGGGGAGTCACATTTGAACATTAAGCCCATGCAACAGTAAAACAATGAAATACATTAAGAAAACAATAAAACCACACCAACAGCAATGAAGATTGAAAAACAGAACATAAAGAACGACAACAACACAGTGCTGGTGGTGACATGCAGCCCACTAACTAAGATGATTCAATGAATAAAAAAGTGCCCAATATCAAATTTGTGATCTATTCACTAACTGCATGTTACTCTGCACAAATGATGTAATGGCACATTTGGTTTTTGTTAGGGGCATTCAAAATCTACGTCGTAGGAGGTAGATTCCCCCCCCCCCCCAGGTCTGGATGGCAAAGGTCACCACTCTGAATAAAAGTGAAATAAAACAATGTCAGAGTTGTTTTGTCTGCATTAAAACTACGCAGTTTCCTTTAAAAATAAAGCTGTTGCTGTGCTTTTGTGTATCTTGCTTGTGTTGGCCGACTAGTTTGAAATCTCTAATAGTGCCCAGCTACTTATACTCTTCCACAGTCTCAATGGCTATCCCTTGAATAATAACAAGTTGCAGTGGAGGGGGCCTTTTCCCTAAATCAATCACCATTTCTTTTGTTGTTGAAATGAGCTTTGATTGTACCATTCATGGAAAAGGTCAACTTCATCTGCAAACTAAATCAGTGAGCAGTTGGAATGGTGGATAACACAATCATTAGTATACAAAATAAATAGCAGTGGTGATAAAACATATCCTTGTGGCACTCCCGTGTTTGTCATGATGGTTTTCGCCTGACTGTGACCCGCCCTCACATACTGTTGTCTGCCAGTCAAAAATCCCTGAATCCACTTTGCAAGAATGAGGTTTACACCCATGTTAATCAGCTTATCTATCAACAAGTGTGACTGGATAGTCTTAAAAGCTGAAGAGAAGTCTGCAAACAGGATATGTACATGAGAGCCAGGTGTTTCAAGGTGTTGTGACAGCATCATCCACTCCCCTTTTTTTCTCTGTAAGCAAACTGTAATGTGTAATGTGAGCTTTGGTTTGTATTTTGAGATGAATTAAAATAATCCACTCAAAGCACTTTATAGCAACAGAAGTGAGTGCAGCATCTTTGCACTATGCTCCACATTAAAATAATCACAATTTACTCCTGCATACTTTGCACTCTTCATTGCACTCATTGCACTATTTCCTCTATGTTGTTTCTGTTTAGAGTGTGTATATATTAGTGTGTATATATTATTTGTTTTGTGGTTTGTTTTGTATGGGTATGCGCATTGTTAGCAATGATTATTCAAAGAAAAATCCTCAGTGTCCTCACACCTGTGGAGTGGTGATTTTGCCCTATGATAGTTTTAATACCCCTCCACGCCATACAGGAGTTATTTTCCTTTAGTTGTTGTTCAACTTTGTCTTCATATTGTCTCTTGTCTTGTTTGATTTCCGTCTGTATTTCCTTCTGAATCAGCTTCCCTCCATGCCTATCATTTGCTTTAAACAATCTTTTCATATCCACTAACAGTCAGTTGTAATCCAAGGTTTTGAATTAGCAAACTGTTTCACACGTTTTGTCGGGATCACATTATCCACATGTCCAACAACCGCATGGTAGTTGAGATCTACACAGTCAAAAACACTCCACTCCGTGCAGTCAAAACAGCCCTGCAGAGCTGTCACACTGTCATCATCCCAAACACGCACTGATGTCATTTTAAGTTTTTCCCTTTTCAGTATTTGTTGGTAAGAAAGCAATAAAAAGACGGTGTTATGATCTGACCCGCCTATCGGTGGTTTGCTGACTGCTTTGTAGGCAATTTTTATGTTGCCATGACATAGATCGATTGTTTTTTATCCTTGCGTGGCACACTTTACATATTGCTGACAGTTGGGTAGCGCAGATGGCAAGGATCAGCCATTAAAGTCACCCAGAATAAGTTTAGGAGTACCTCCAATTCTTGTATCTGGTGGTATATCACATCTGTAGTCTCTTTGTAGTTTGCGTCAGGGGGAATATACACTAGAAATACCAATAGTTGCCCAATCTCTTGTGGTGAATATGTAAGTCTAAGGGAAACCGATAGAAGTTCTAGATTTGGGGAATTTATGGTGTGCCTAATGATATGGTGTCTACACCACTTGGTGTTAATATACATGCATAGTCCTCCACCGATCGATTTCCCAGTGGCTTGTTGTTCTCTGTCAACTCTTAACGGTGTACCAAAGCCAGGAAGGGAAAGACTGTCATCGTTCACTGTACGGAAGTCTCACTGAAGCAGAACAGACAACTGTCTCTGTATTCATACAGGTATTGCGTAGAGGCATAGAGTTCATCTAATTTGTTCCTTTGCGATCCCACATTAGAGAGGATGATAATTGGTAGTGGAGGCTTAAATCCTCTTGCACAAACACGCCGTTTAATTCCTCCTCCCGAGCCACGCTTTCTCTTTGTCCAGACAGATTGCTGTTCAGTTGGATGTAGGCATTCCAAAGGAAAGTCTGTTGGAGGTGTCCACTGCAGCTGTGTTGTTAGACCCAGCTGAAGTAATTGACCTCTGCCGTAGGTTATCCTATTCACTGCTTCATTGCTAGCAACAGTTGGGGGAAGTGGGGGGGGAGCTTTTTTTTTTTTGCTTCCCCCAGCTTCTTTTGAAAGTAATGTCTGTTTCTCTGTTTCTGTGTGTGTGATTGTCTTAGGGGCTAAATTACATGGTAAACGATACCGATGCCAGCGTTTTAGGCAGTATTGGAGGCTTTTCCGATTTCTGGTATTGGTATTTAAACATCTTTAGTATCTGTGACGCTGTTTTAGCTGTATTTGCCATCCCCAGGCTGCTGTGTGTGTTACATGACTCCTGTAGAGTGTTGGTATTCTGACACCTTGATGTTTGCATTTACACAGCCTCCTGTGTGACTGGAGGATCTCAACATGCCATCAAGTCAGGTTTATTTTACCTTCACACATTGTTCTTGTTTTTCTCACTTCCTACCATTGTGTCACAAAAGTAATATCTAACCAGGATTCCTCTTGCTTTCTGCCCTCAGTCTCAGCCGCCTCCTGCGTCTTAGTTTCACAGCCTGCTTCACTATGACAGCTGACAGTTGTCACGGTTCTTGTCATGAAAGCCGTGACAGACCCATGGGGGCCACAGCATTGCGCCTGGCGATACATTTTCTGTCCTTGGGCTTCTTGTAGTAGTACAGCAACACACTAAGATCAACAGCTTTGTAAGCAGCGTCATGTCAAGGACAATAGTGTACTTACTGCTGGAGTAGCTGCATAGGGAGGGGAAGAAAGTGCATGCAATGTACCTTGCATGTTCTGTACCATGCTGCTTGATATGAGCTTAGTTTAGTTATTTTTTTCTATGTATCTTATCAAACAATCAACATAGTTAAAAAAAGTATATAATCCAGGATAACAAAGATATACAAATTATTCCAATTCTGGGTACCTGGGTAGCTCATCTGGTAGAGTGCGTCAATTCTTGACGCAGCAGCCGCAGGTTTGAATCTGACCTGCGGGCTTTTTGTGCATGTCATTCCCCCCTCTCTCCCCTTAATGTCTAAATGTGCCACTCAAAAAATCCTCAAAAGAAAAAAAGGTTTAAGGAAAGAGCAGGCAGATGTACATAATGCTTATAAAGTCCTGCCCCAACTTTACAACATATTATTACAGGGTAAAAAAACAAGTAACTATGCATATACAGAATACAAAAATTGTAAGTCATACAATAATACAACAAAATACAACTATACACTGTGTGTACATTCTCATGCCTTAGATGGTTTTCTCTACTTTCACAAGCAGAGCCCTTCATCCATCTCAACTGCTCATATATATATATATATATATATATATATATATATAAAGTTTTCTCAATTTCTTTTTTGCAAACACACTGTTACTTCAGTGACATCTAAATTAGGCATTACCCAGGGAGCAAGTGATTCCTTTTCTATGTGAGTAGCACCACCATGTGGCCATTTATAAAGGACGTTCTATTTGGGCTGATAACTCCTGAAACACAAGGTCTAAAATCCAACTTGGAAGTATTTACTTAAGTAAAAGTAGCAATACCGAACTGTTAACATATTCTGTAAATATACCCCTGCATTGAAAGCGTTACTTAAGTAAAAGTATGTAAGTAAAAGGAATATGGACTTAAAAGTAAAAGTACTCAATGCAGAAAAATCCTCCCATTTTAGAAAGTTTAAAGGATCCAAAAAGTTGTGTCTTTAATGGTCTAATCATTTCAGCTGGACTTGTTGGCCATGATACTGTTGGCTAGTTTCATTTATAATAAACAGAGAATTTTATAAACTACATGTAGGGATGGGTGAATTGGAGAAAATCAAATATTACGATGTTTCTGACCAAATACTTCAAAATCAATATTGCGACAAAATTGTAGGGTTGACAATTGGTGCTTTTCAAAATATTTACACAATGAGATTTGTGATAAATAATCATCAGTAATGTGGATATAATGATTAAGTGGGTAAAGGCCAATAATAGAACAGCTAGAACAGTCTGGTGGGTTCACTGTAATGTAGCCTGTAAAACCAGGAAAATACAACACTTGTCATATTACACTATTATAATATACAAAATCTAAGATATTATCTAGTCACATATCATGATATCGATACAATATTGATATACTGCCTAGCCCTAAGTACATGATTTTTGTGTGATAAAATGTGTAAAGTAACTAGTAACTAAAGCTGTCAGATGAATGTAGTGGAGTAAAAGTACAATATTTCTCTCTGAAATGTAACGGAGTAGAAGTAGAAAGGGGTATGAAAAGAAAAGACTCAAGTAAAGTACAACTACCTTAACATTTGTACTTAAGTACTTGAGTAAATGTACTTAGTTACATTCCACCACTTGTTTCCTATTTGCCTTGGTTAATTATGATTCTCTACTCAAACAGGTTATCTGCCATTTTAAATGGTTAATATTGTTTGGCATCAAATTATACTTTGGGCAAGATTTTGGGCATAGGCGTAATTTACAGGGGGATGGGAAGATTACAACCCCCCCATTAATTAAAACTGGCCAAAGCAACCCACCCCAAAAAACCTATTAATTTCCTTTACATAAATACAATTTCTTTTGGGTAACACTTTCTGACAAGTCAGGGTTTATAAGCATTAACTAATGCTTCATTAATGGTTGATAAGTCATGAATAATAAGTCACAATAAATAAGCCATTTATAACAACAATTACAATGACAGCATAACTTTGGGATCGCCAGGTTGTGGTAAACCTCCATCTCCATCATCAAAGTTGCTTTGTATTTTTTTAGCTTGCATCTTAGTTCATCAGGAAGATGAATGTTGACCACTTCCCTCCTGGAGAAGGACTGCAGGGTGAACCGAATAAATGCCTAAATAATGTAATTCCATTTACTTTGACAATGTGAATGGATTACTATAGGAATATAAATGTATTAACATTTATAACTGCAGTTAATTAACAAGCTAGTTATTTATTAATGACTTGCTAGCCAAAGACATGCCTATCTCACAATGTTGCTGTTACATGCAGTGGGAATTTCCAAAGTCAAGAAAAAATGTTCCGATCATTCCAACATCACATGAATGCATCACATGTCTTATCTCGCAATGTTAGATAGATAGATAGATAGATAGATAGATAGATAGATAGATAGATAGATAGATAGATAGATAGATAGATAGATAGATAGATAGATAGATAGATAGATACTTATTTTTATACTTTTATTGATCCCAAATTGGGAAATGTCAGTGCCTAAAGGTACTCTAAGTTACTTCTTGTTGACATTCAAAGTATTTTCAAACAAAACGAGACTAGCTTGCCCCTCCCTACTCCTCATCCCGTCCCCTCCCTTCTGTGCTTCTGCGCACTAACCCCCCCATTCATTGCCTGTGGTAGGAATGATTTGTAGCAGTCTGTGCAACACCGAAGCTGTCGGAGCCTCTTAGAGAAGGTGCTCCGCAGTGTGTGTGTGTGTGTGTGTGTGTGTGTGTGTTTGTGTGTGCGTATGGGGAATCTCCAACATTCTGCTGCACACGTTGAAGGATCTCAGCTTTATCAGGAAATAGAGTTTGCTCATCCCCTTCTTGTAAACAGCAGTGCTGTTGATTTTCCAGTTCAGCCTGTTGTTGATGTTGACACCCAGGTATCTGTAATCCTCACCCATGTCCACCCAGAATGCAAAGGGTCTGCAGAGCTGTCCCTCCTGAAGTCAATCACCATCTCTCTGCTCCTATCCATGTTCAGCAACAAGTGATTCTTACCAGCCCACTCCACAAAGTTGTCCACCAGCGCTCTGTACTCTCCCTTCTGTCCATCCCTTACACACCCAACAACTGCAGAGTCATCAGAAAACGTCTGTAGGGTGTCATGATTCTGAGTTGTAGCTACTGGAAGCCTGTGTTGTATAAGCAGTGGTGGATTTGGCACCTTGGGGGCTCAAGGCAAACACAGCTGATGGCATTTGGTTATAATCCATCCATGCATTTTAGCATTATTAGAATGACATGCTTATTAGTTGAAGAGTAAGAAACAACATTTACCATAAGTTTAATAGGTAAATAAAATAAAAAAAATATTTGATCACAAAAAAAAAGGCAATCGCTGACCTTTGCCTATAATGTACAGCTCTGTGTATAAGGTGAACAAAAAAGGAGACTGCACAGTCCCCTGTGGAGCCCCTGTCCCATTCACTACCACATCAGGCAGAACACAGTCCAGATGGACAAACTGTGGTCTGTAGGGCTGTCCTCAACTAAAGAAATTCTTAGTTGACTAACACTTACATGATTTTGTTGACTAATCGATTAGTTGATTTAATCGACAGAGCTGTGCGCGCTGAGAGGTGGTAACGACTAGAAAAGCACAATATAAATGTAGTTAATTAACCATCTGTAAAACTGAGTTTCTTCACATTTAATCCTGCAAAAGCACCACTTTAAATATTGTGTTCACCAGAAATGTGCTCATAAATTTCTTGGAAATGAGTAATTAAGCATGAATAAGCATAAAATAATGATTTATCAATTAAAGAAATCTTAGTCGACTAATACCAAAACCACAGATTAGTTGACTAGTCGACTAAGACGGGGCAACCCTAGTGGACTGCCTGTCAGGTAGTTGGTGAGCAAAAATCAGAAATTAAAATAGGGCCTACGTGATTCTCATAGTGCTACTGCTACCATCCAGGTCCAAAAATTAAAACTAACAGATAAAATAGGCAATGAGTTTGAAATTATTCAAAACCATTGTGTGATTTGGGCTCCAGAAACTCCCCTTTCAGGTCTAGGCCTGTGTGAACCACACACCATACAGGGACACCTTTAAACAAGTGAACTCTTATTCTGTTTCGTCCTCCCAATCCTTTACTTTTTAATCGTAAGTCAAACTAATTATACAGTGTAACCATCACTTTGAATTAACTTGCCATTCCCATCATGGTAGGCCATCAGGTAGGCCTAGGCCTAGTATCTGGGTCCCCATAAGAATAGGCTAGCTACATTACCTTGCTACCAGTACACAGTCGAAGCGAAATGCTTTTACCCATGAAGCCTATTTGGTGTATGTGACACGGATGTTCTTATTTTTCAGGTAACAACACGCTGGGTTTACTGGAATTCAGCGTTAGTGCAGTTGTTTCCTGCCTCCACCCATCTCCGATCGTCGTCCGACACAAGCCGAACGTTTCCGAGAAGTAACTCGTGGTCTCATTTCATTGGCGAGACGTTCGTCCAATGAGCCGCGGCCATCTGTGCAGGGCTAGTCGCCGTTGAAATTCTCAGGTTACATTTCCTCGAGGCTTTATTAGCTGATTTCGCCTCAAGTCTCCTGTCTCTAACTCCCTGGCACCGGTGAGAAGAAGCTGCCAACATGAAGCTCCCAGTGGCGATTCTCGCAGTTTTTGCATCGATAGCTGTCACCATTGACGCTACCGTCTACTTCAAGGAACAATTTCTGGATGGAGGTAACGTAAACGTTACAGTAACTTAATGCCAATGGCATGTCTTGTTCTATGGATACAAAAATGTGTTGTGAAAGTGGCTGCTTAACGTTAACAGCCTTTAAGAGTAGCTATCAGTTGGCAATTTGTTTTCAATATTTGTCCCTTTTGAAGAAATATTTCTTTGAAAATAACATTACTGTATTAATTTAACCGCTAGGCCACGGTATGTATAATAACGGTTAACGTTACGTTAACGTCATTAGAGAGCAAAAAAAAAACTAGCTAAAGTGGCACAATATAGCTAGCTAGTATTGTGTCACATTGACTTAACGGTTAAGTCAGTGTCCTAATATTATTTAAAAAATGGAATGGGTAACACCGAATGACATCCTCGTATGTAGCTAGCTAAGTTGAAATATTCTTTCACTTTTGATATCGCACTGAACCGTATTAAGGGCTTTCATATGTAATCCCCATAGATATATAACGCTAACTAGCTACGTTAAATACGGCTTTTTGGTTGAAACTACCGACTGTCCTTAATGTTAGAATAAAAGCAGAACTTCGATGGAAAATGTAAAAGAAAAAAGGCCCGTAGCCCTGCTGACTGTATTTAGCTGAGATTTGAGTAATGCAAACGACTAAAATGTACTAAAAACAGTATTACATGTAAATAATTCGTAATAACAATTTGTGAGACACCTCTCACCACCAACCCCCCTGTCATTGACAGATATGCTTATTTATATTCTCTTAAAAATGTAGGCTTTTATTATGAAGACGTCTTCGAATTCAGTACAGCAAGTTTAAGTAGGCCTATACCTTTTTTTTTCTTTTTGGGAAATTATGTTGAAAGAAACACAAATGTCTGATATAGAAACTTTGAAAACGATGTGTTTGATGCACTTCTACTAACCGGAAAAAGCAGGCAGTCAATAACCAGTAGAGTTGGATTCCTGTGTTTCAGATGGATGGGAGAGCCGGTGGGTCGAGTCCAAACACAAGTCAGACTATGGCCAGTGGAAACTGAGTGCTGGGAAGTTTTATGGTGAAGCTGAGGCTGATAAAGGTAACTGATACAAATACTTTCTCATGGTGTTTTGTTATGCAAATATACTGTATGTAAAAAAAGGTTTGTGTATGTGACCTGTTCTCGGTACAGCCACTTCAAAAACAAAGGCCTGTAAAGTACTAAGATTATCCAGAACTGGATAACCTGACAGGGGGCCCAGTGGCTAGTTTGCCACAGATTTCACTCCATTATCAACATCCTAAATGTTAATGCATAGGGTTTTCTGTGCTTGAATACTCCCTGGCTCCAGGTTTATTCTGTTGTTATTTGAGCAAACGCATATTCATTAAGAAATATATAACGAAAAAACGTGGTACCGAATGACATCGGCACAAAGCAGGTGCACATTTTGGCTTTTACAAATTAATGGCATAACTGGAGCCACATTAAACGGGAGAGGTTTACAGGAGGGATATATCACAGCAGATGTCTTAACCCACTTCACAAGTGCGCCTAACACCAGAGATGTACAGCGACTCGCCACAAAGTACATATGCAGCCGATTAATAGAGCGATAAAAGATTGTTTGCTAGTTAATCGATAGCAGATGTCATTGCTCTCTCTGGACGGGTGATCAATAAAATAAATGCTGAAAATGGGATGGCCTCCCTGTGTAAAGTCTATGTTCAAGAAACACTGCACAGTAATCCTGGAACTTTTGCCCAATGTGCTCAGCTGATGCAGACTTGGTTATATCCATAAGCATTACAGTAAGTCACAGAGTATCTGGCACATAAAAAAATTCATGATATTAGAATGAAATCATTTTTACAAGGGAAACCTGTTCAAAAAGAACCTGCATCATCACAAACAAGATCCATAAATAGCCTGTATAATAATAATAATAATAATAACAACAACAACAGCGGAGCACTTTCTCCGAGAGGCTCTGACAGCTTCTGTGTTACACTGGAAGTCATTCCTACCACAGGCAATGCAACTTTTTAACACTTCATCAATGAGGGTTAGAGAAGATTCATATACATCACAATAATGTACTGAGTGCAACTTGCACATACATAGGTTTTACTTGCATCTTTTTGTCAATACTATTTTTAAGTAGGTTTTAGCAGATTTTTCATTCTTTGCATTTTTTTTTTTAACAGTTATTCTTGTATTCTATCTTATTTATTATGCCTTGTAGATTCTGTGCGTGTCTGATATTTTGCTGCTGTAGCACTAAGCCCCCCCCCAACTCTACCTGTACACCAGGTATCCAGACCAGCCAGGACGCCCGCTTTTACGCCCTGTCGGCTCGCTTCGAGCCTTTTAGCAACGAGGGAAAACCCCTGGTCGTCCAGTTCACCATCAAGCATGAGCAGAAGATTGACTGCGGCGGCGGCTATGTCAAGATCTTCCCGTCTGACCTTGACCAGAGCAACATGCATGGAGACTCTCAGTATTACATCATGTTTGGTGAGTCATGCTTGTCATGTGGAGGCACTGAGGCCTGACCACAGAACACAACTGTTGAAGGAGAGAGCACTTGAAAAGATGTTTGTGTCTTCCTGATTGGTTATTTTAACATTCAGGGGTTTATAATGTAGTTGTTACTAAGTTTCTAATGAAAGGTACATTTAAATAAATCCTGTAATGTGACCTGTGTCTCCAGGGCCTGACATCTGTGGCTACAGCACAAAGAAGGTCCATGTGATCTTCAACTACAAGGGCCAGAACCACCTCATCAAGAAAGACATCAAATGCAAGGTAAATACTGCATAAAGCCCAATGAACATTTTTTTTTTTTTTTTGAATATGATTTATTTATTTATTTTTTTTAATGATTTTTAAAAAAACACACACTTTACAACATGGGCATAAACCCTCCCCTCACTTAGACACAGTTTAAAAAGATGACATAATAACCATAGCATTCAAGACACTATAGTACAATAACCAAATAGACACCAAGATGTAAACCAAATAAACATGTGTACATGTGATAACACTATAAACACATTATATGCTTCTCCCCCAGCACATAGTTTCCTAGGCACCCTCCAGAAAGTATAAGTACTTCCCCATTTTCTAGTGTAGACATCCAATTTGGTGAACCGTTTGTTTGACATCTTTTCAAATTCTGCAACTCGTGTTATCTCGCTAGCCCACTCCTGGATTGACGACACCCTTCATTCCTCCATCCTCTTAAAAGAATCTGTCAGGCTATCATTAAACTAGCCTGGACTCAGCTTTTTAGGCTTCTTATCCAATCTCCCAAAACAAATAATCTTGGGTTGAATGGAACCTGGGTCCCTGCAGTCCGACATGGGTTATCATGTAACCTTTAACCTTATCACAGGACCATAGAACATGAAGTAATTGACCCTCCTCTGTCAGAAATTTCCGACAATTTGGTGTGTTCAATCCCATTCTAAACAATCTGGAGGGAGTCCAATAGAAGTGATGCAAAATCTTGTTTTAATATTCCTACAGATTCTGTCCCACTATTCAATTTTATTTATTGTATCAAATCCTAACAAGTTATCTCAAGACAGGTTACAGATAGAGTAGGACTAGGCCGCACGCTATAATGTACAAAGGCCCAACAATTCCCCCAAGAGCAAGCATCTAGTGCAACAGTAGCGAGGAAAAACCTTTTAGGCAGAAACCTCAGACAGATTCTTGGTGGGAGGCCATCATCATCATCATCCAGTGTAATACTCGGATACCTTTCCCATGTCTTGTTGAGGGCGGACCAGGGCTCCTGCAAACATTAACTGAAAGATTCTTGCTCACTCTGAATTCCCTTTTACCCCCTCTCTCCAGGATGACGAGCTGACCAACCTGTACACACTGATCCTGAATCCAGACCAGACGTACGAGGTGAAGATCAACAACGAGAAGGTGGAGTCCGGCTCCCTGGAGGACGACTGGGACATGCTGCCCCCAAAGAAGATCAAGGACCCGGAGGCCAAGAAGCCCAGCGACTGGGACGACAGGGCCAAGATCGACGACCCCAATGACACCAAGCCTGAGGTAGGAGATAAGGGCCGCGTTCTTTGTACTTAGATACCTGGAAGTTGATATTAAATCCGCTTTAAAGAACTAAAAAAATACAGACTTTTATCAACTTGTCAACACCACAATCTGGATAACTTTATTAACCAAGTATGGGGCTCAGAGCTTCGCTTAAAGTTATTAAGATAATTCAGTAAATCCAGATTCTCGGAACAGTCCCCTGGGTTTCTTTTCAAACCCAGCTTAAATTTTTTTTTTTAGGGCAGATAGAGAAGTTCATCGCAGTCAAAACTAAATGCTGGACTGAAAAATGCAGCGTAGTGCTAACGTCTGCATATTAAACATTGCCCTCAGGGTATTAACGTATATTACGATCAATAAGAGTTTCTGAGGTGACTGCTCTTTGTTAGACAGCTTGAACAGTGTTGCACCAGAAATGTCACATTATAGATGCTAATAGACACACACATCTTAGGAACAGTTGCTGAGTTGCTATCCACAATTTCATATTGCAGAGCTAATTTGACCATAGTTTCTGGATAAATGGTAGTTTATGAGGACAGTTTGTAAGGGAAATCCGCTTTACATAATAGTCATAAAAAGTTGTATACATAGCATTGACAGGACAGGAAGTGTCACATTTCGGAAAAAATGTGTACTAAAAAAATTACTATTCCACCAACTCCACATACCTATTGTGTTCTTGCTCAAAACACCCACAACATTTTAGTTGCTATTAGTGCAGAAGGGGTGACCTTTTGAACATTGGGTCTTTGAACACCATTGGAGGTTAATTTTGTTCATCTTGGATGTACTTATTTTCAATAACGGTGTGCTCTTATATGTAAAAAAAATAAGATGCTGACGGCTCACAATAGTTCTAAATCATCTTAAAGCCAGCTTTAAATAATTTGAGAAATCCAGGCTTGTGTCCCTGTTTGTACGATGTGCATTGTGTTCTACCAGTGGGGTTTCGTTTTCACAATTAGGACTACAGTGGTAACTTATTGTGCTGTCTTCTAGGAATGGGACAAGCCAGAGACCATCCCTGACCCTGATGCCAAGAAGCCTAGTGACTGGGACGAGGACATGGATGGAGAGTGGGAACCTCCCATGATCACCAACCCAGAGTACAAAGTACGACTTTCACAGTCAAGGAGATGGGCTGGAGCTTTTATTGATCACTATTTGAAATTATTTTACCAGTGTTTGTGAAGAAATTATTGTATTTTAAAAAGTGTGTGTGTGTTTACATTATTAAATTTGCCATTTAAAGGTTGGGGGGGGTCATATTTTGAAGACATTACTTCCATTATAGAATTGGTCTAATAACCAGTGCCATCACTAGTCCTTACCGCTCTTGGGTCTTTGCAGGGCGAGTGGAGTCCCAAGAAGATTGACAACCCTGACTATAAAGGAGTCTGGGTCCACCCCGAGATCGACAACCCAGAGTACACTCACGATGTCACTATGTACAAGTTTGAGAACATTGGTGTACTGGGCCTGGATCTGTGGCAGGTAAAGATTATTGCTCACCATCGAGAGTCGTAATAACTGAAATACCAAGTCTAAGTATACGTACGTACAGACTTTTTTTTCGTGCTGGATGCCTTGAGTAAACCATGCTAATGTGTTGGGTGTCTTTGTTCAGGTGAAATCTGGCACCATCTTTGACAACTTCCTGATCACTGACGATGTCAAAGAAGCAGAGGAGTTTGGGAAGGAAACCTGGGGAGTTACTAAGGTAGGACTGTATGTCTAAGGTAGGACTGTATGTCGGGCCTACACTGTTCTGTGTATTCTATAGTAAACCAAATTAACCATTTGTCCATTCATTTTTGTTTTATTTAGCTTCCATGCTTAAATACTCATCAGTACCTTGAGTTATTCAGTTGAAAGTGAAGAATGCAGCCCAAAGTTCTCGGGCTTATCCTAAGTTATAGAGGTCCGCTGGAACGAGCGTTAGGCTCTATGTGAAAAAACAATGGGAGAGACCTGCAGTTTGGAAGTTTCACGGTGAACCTGTGAGAACCGTTGCCGTAGATACTGTGTACGGTAAAGCCAGATGCTTACTGCGGTCAAGCAGTCGTGCTCGGTGAGGAGTCTCAGTATGAACACTGGTTGGTCAGCTGGCCGTGCAAGTGCACTGTTAAAACAGTCTGTGTTCTGCTTCCTGTGTGTTATTGGGTCCCGGTACATACACCAAAATAAAATTGTGAGCTGTCCAAATTCCCCGAAGTAAAAATAAAGATCTGAACGGCGTCCTTGCCTTCTTAGCTGGTTTTTGATTCCTTTTGAGCGGCACGCCTTTTTGTTTCCTAATGTTGTACACAAAGACAATTTTTATTTTAATTTTTTTTATTACTGAATCCAGAATAAGTGTATAATTGTACAATGTCATCTGCAATGTGAACATAGTGGAAGCCTAACCGCACCTTTTTAAATACCACCACCTGTTGAAAACATGAAAACAATTTGTCTTGTCTCCCCCGGAGAAGAAGATGAAAGACGAGCAGGAGGACATGGAGAGGAAAGTCAGGGAGGAGGAGGAAAAGAGCAAGAAGAAGGACACTGAAGGCGGTGATGAGGAGGAAGAGGAGGAGGAGGAAGACGGTGAGGACGAGGCAGAGGAAGAGGGCGAGGAGATGGAAGACGACGCTGGGACGGAAGAGGACAGCGATGTCAAAGAGAAGGACGAGTTGTAGAGCGAAAGGACCCACTTGGCAGACTGCTGTGTGTTTCTCTCTGCAGGTTCGACAGAGAATCGGCAAAAAGCCCTATGGACTCTGGCCTTTCATACAGCAGCCTTTTATTCAGGTGTAGGGGCGGGGGACGGGTGGAAGGTGGGGTCAGCTCAGATTATTTTTTTTTTTTTATTGATTCCCTTGTTGCTTTTTTCTAACCTTCAAATAAGAGAAGGGATCACATGTTGTTTTTCTTATGCGTTATGTGTCTGCTTTGGTTGGGAATGTTTTATTTAATGTGATTTACCAACGGTCCAATGGGGGTGTGCGTGTGTGTGTGTGTGTGTGTGTGTGTGTGTGTGTGTGTGTGCATCCTGCAGTTAATCACAGAGCCAATTCAATTTTATTATTGACTTTGTTTGGAGGTCCATTAAATCAAGGCCCTGTGATGTCTGGTTCATGCACTTTTACTTCTCCTGTGTGATGTAGTACGGTTTATTTTTTATTGTGTTTTTTCTGTTTTTTTTTTTTTTTTTTTAAATTGGTCCCCATTCATAATTTATTCAATCATTAAATTGATTCCTTAAAAACATGTCAGTTTCCAAAGCTCTGTTTTCGGGCCATACATCTTTCCTCAACTCTTGTGTGGGCATTCCTAATGCGCGTGTGTGTGTGTTTTTGTTTGAGAGTAAGACTGCATTAGACAAACTGTGATTTTTACAATCCCCATTTTGTCATTGTTCTGAATGAGTGACTGTCCTGTGGGAGCACACTGTTCAGTTTCAGTGAATAAATTGATGCCTCTCTCTACAAGCTGATGCCTGTTTTCTATTATTTTTTTAAGAGAATTATTTTTTGGGACATTTTAGGCCTTAATTTGACATGACAGCCAAAGATATGGAAGGGGGGTGGTGACATGCAGCAAGGGGTTGAAGTCACAGTCGAACCCAGACCCGCTGCATCAAGGACTAAACCTCTATATGTGCACTCGCTCTACCAAGTGAGTTATCTGAGTAGTGGTTAGTCTTATTTCAGTGTGGTGACTGAAGTCTGAAATGTCAGTCACATGATAGTCTATATCCATGACGTTCCACCTCCTGGGTTGCTCAGGTGCCGCCGGATATTCTGCCAGATGTAACTCTTTTCACCTGGATGTCTGTTACCTTCCGCTTTCTTTGAGTTGTAATTCTAAACTGTGGTGGATTTCTGAGGACTATGGTTACCTGGTCCTCAGATCTCTGGAGGGTAAATCCAGACAGATACAGAGGGGTAGAAAGTTTTACCCCAGGTAAAAATTTTATTAATGTGCATAAAGAAGAAAAGACGGGAAAAATCTCAAAGGCATCAAATGACAGATTAGACATTCGTGTAATGTGTCACAAAAAGTTAGATTTTATTTCCATCATTTACACTTTCAAAATAACAGAAAACCAAAAAATGGCTTCTGCAAAAGTTTGGGCACCCTGCAGAGTTTCTAGCATGCACTGCCCCCTTCGGAAAGCTGAGACCTGACAGTGTCATGGATTGTTCTCAATCATCATCTGGAAAGACCAGGTGATGTCAATCTTAAGGTTTTAAATACCCAGACTCATCTGACCTTGCCCCAACAATCAGCACCATGGCTTCTTCTAATCAGTTGTCTAGAAAACTGAAACTGAAAATAGCTGGAGAAGACTGTAAGAAGATAGCAAAGCGTTTTTTGTTTGGAATGTAATTAAGAAATGGCCGTCATCAGGAACAGTGGAAGTTAAAGCAAGATCTGGAAGACCAAGAAAAATATCAGACAGAACAGCTCGCAGGAGTGTGAGAAAAGCAAGTCCAAACCCATGTTTGACTGCACGATCCATCCAGAAAAACCTGCAGACACTGGAGTTGTGCTACACCATTCCACTATAAAGAGATACTACAGAAATGGTCTTCATGGAAGAGTCATCAGAAGAAAACCTCTTCTACGTCCTCACCACAAAAATCAGCTTTTGAAGTTTGCAAATAAACATATAGACAAGCCTGATGCATTGTGGGAACGAGTTCTGTGGACCGATGAGGTTAAAGTAGAACTTTTTGGCCGGAATGAGCAAAAGTACATTTGAAGAAGAAAAGGCACAAAATTTAATGAAAAGAACCTCTGTCCAACTGTTAAGCATGGGGGGGATCAATCATGCTTTAGGGTTGTATTGCAGCATGAAAGCTCAGATGAACACATCTGGAATATTGATCCTCATGAGGTCATAAAGGGCAAGGTAACTTCCCCTTTCTCTGCTTTGCCTGCCCAGAGAATGTGGCCCACCTATGAGAGAGAGACATCACGGCTTTCAAATGAGCAAAGTGGTAGTTGGTCAAGGCCACAGATACAGTATTAGGGGACCACTAAGGTCTATATAAAAGCATCCAAAGAGAACCATGTCACTGGACATTTAAGTCAATGGACGGCTGGAATCGAGGACGACATTCACATGAAATGGCAGAGAGCAGGGAACTGCACATGTACAGGTTGCCCGGGCAACTGCTTGATTGCCCTGATTGGCTTAGCTGCCCCTCTGGTGAAAGAGCCTAAATAAACTTTTCTTTCTTATTGTTTTGCTGTTTTGGCTGCATTAATACGATAATATACCAATCATTACTAAAGTTAAATCAAATGAAATCGCTATATCATCCAGTCTTGCCTTCAGCAAGGCCAGTCACGTGACTTTGTTTATTGTTGGTTAATTCATGTGGTATTTACCAGGTATCAGGCGGGAGCTAAACATCTACTGCTCACTATTGTTTGCGTTGGGGGTTCAACTTGGGCATGCCTATGCTTTGTTAGGTTCAGTGCACTTCCTAGAAATGATATGTGGCGTAGCCAGACCCTCCTTCAGCGCACTGTAGAGAAAGAGAGACTAGAATATCCCTGACTAATGATGGTTTGCAACATTTTATTTCTTCCTTTATTCAAGACTGACCCTTAACGTTAGGTATTATGAATGCATTGTCAGGGTTGTCGCATCCACTAGGTCTGAGATCTTCAACAGGGGGTCCGTGACCCCTAGGGGGTCCTCAGAGTTAGTGCAGTTTAGGCTGCCAAATTATTAAAAACAATTTTTTTTAAAGTTCCTTTTTTATTGAAATGAATCCAACATATTAATAGCAAAGATAAATTGGCCTATGTGTGAAAAACAAAAAATTGGAGATAAGCTTACTATAGGTAACTATGGTAGCTTAGCAAAGCTACGCTTAAAGATTCACTGTGCCTTCCACATGTGTGTTTAATGTTAATACATGCATTCATAGTGATCATTTATGTCCATCAGTCCCAGTTAAATATGCAACTCAGTTGTTTACAATATATGTAGTAGGGAGTCCCTACTTGGTTTCTCTTCAACTAAGGGGTCCCTGGCCTAAACCCCTGCTCTAGGTCAAAAGAAAATGGTCAGGGTCAGATAAACCAATGAACCAGATGAAAAGATACACTCTTGCTCCGAGTTGGGATATTTCCGACGGCACTTGAAAGCGGCAGCGTGTTGGGCTTTGCCTCCAGCAGTAGCTAGATGGCGTCCGTGCCCAGGCTTCTCCGCGGCACTGAGACAGCTGAGTCACACATACATTTAGCTAGAGTAGAGCAAGATAAATAGATAGCTAGTGTGCTAAAAAGAGTCTACAGTCGTGAAATTCTAGTAAGTACACTGATTTGGACCCCAACTGCCTCTGACACCACGTCGAAAGATGCTGACGATAACACTGAAGACCCTCCAACAGCAAACGTTCAAAATAGAAATAGACCCAGAATTGACGGTGAGTAACGTTATAAGTTAACAGGGCAGAAGTAAACACGGTCAGGCCGGGAGGGCTGCCATATAGACTGTAGCATACATGAATGTTAGCTAATGTTAACGCCAGCCGCCGTAAAGGCTGCTCAATTCTTTAAAAGAGGTATGCGAATTATTTTGCTTATCTAAAAAAAAAAATAACGTTAGGCCAATGGGACAAATATGCGTAAGTTGGGATCTAGCAACAGTAACTGAGTTCATGTGAGGTAATGTAGCTTGAGCGTTAGCTCGTGCAAAGTCGGAAGTTTCCCTTCAAAGTTAAAGCGTATAACAACTGTAAACAAGCATCTCAAAACACACCATACACTCTCTAGACAAAACATCGTAACCAAAGTTACGTTTTCATTTGCTAAATACTGTGAAATATATAGTGAATAATTCTACTGGCTCTTTCTTGACTTTTCGTCTTGGCATTCCTTAGGGGACGTTACAGTGTATGCGCGACATGGAGGGTTTATATTGAAAAACACCTACCGGAAATGTTCTTTAAACGTTCTTTGTGCTTGACAGTATTTGACTTGTGTCTCGTCTCACCATGAATGACGGTGCAATATTAGAAACCTCCTGTCTTTAATATAGCAATGGGAATATATGACTATTAAGTCTTTGTAAGATCTAAGAACACAGCATTTCGAAATGTTCTATCATATAGTAAGTAACATGGAGTACCTTATATCAGGTGTGTTGAGCTAATAATGGTTCCTGTGAAGTGTCATCACGTGAATCATGACCATAACAGTCATGGCACTACACAACCAACACTAACACCAACTTATTACCAATACATTCACTTATTTTTTGGAATTCATGGTCAATAAACTTCATTTATAGGAAATTATACATCATTTTGAAATTATGGTTTATTTCGACTAGAGGAACCTATGTTGATGGATAATCACAGGTGTGTGTATGTCAAAATTTTGTCAGGAGACTGTTTTGAAACCATTGAAAATTCAAAATTCAATGAAAGTAGTGATCAAAACAGAGGGTCTGGGTGGTCTTCCACCAGAAAAATTATGTATAAGAAAATATGTCTTACTTTCTTTGTTTCAATTAGGGGTCTATCACTGAGACTTATATATCAAATAATATTTATCTAATTTGAAATTTGGGGGGCACAAACAGGATTTTGGAAAGTGTGTGTGTGTGGGGGCACACATGTCCTCCCCGTCCCCCAGTTGAAGTGACGGCAGCAACAGTCAGGCCTTACACTGACTCTAATTTTAAAGTGTAACATTTGGAGTTGTTTCAGTTTCAATAACTCCAGGGTTTTCCCTACCATTTTAAGGCTTGGGTGCAGCACTCAAGTCAAATGAATGTAAAATAATTCAGGAGTCTACTGTATTTAAGGTTTTTGATTAATTTATTTGTGTATTTATTAGATAATGTAATAATATTGGTTCAAAATCATGTAAAATTGCATTTTTTCCTTAATTGTTTTCTCTAGGGAGAGACCTTTAAACCCTCAGACAAAGACGTGCACCTAAGTCTTCCTCAAACCGAGGGAAAACACTGAACTCTCACTAACATCAGTGCTTCTTTTGTCTATGTTTGTCAGGTCAAAGCCCTGAAGGAGAAAATAGAGAAGGACAGAGGAAAAGATGCATTTCCTGCTGCAGGACAAAAACTCATCTATGCAGGTGAGCCAGACAATGAATTTAAGGAAGATACAAAACACATTTAATTATATTCAGTTATACCATGGCCCAAACAAAAGCTTGGTTTGTGTTAAATTTATGTATCGGGTCAACTCACATTGTTTCTTTTTTTTTTTACTCCCCTTTCAAAATCATACCTTACCGGCAGTACTTAAAATTAACATTGGCTAATTGGTTGTGAAACTAACCCAACCATTAGTTAAAATGCCTGCAAACACACTTAAAAAAGGATGTTGATGGGGCGATGGTGTAGGATCCAAAATGCGTTCCAAGGTGTCCACATGTAGAAAATGATGGACTGGAAAACAACACGACTCTCCACTAGAACACCCCATGCTTTGATGCTTACTCAAAGCACTAAAGCGATGTTGAGAATAATTACTAAAGCTGTGAGAAGACTCCTCTTGCAAATGATGAGTGTTCTCAGGCTGGTTATTATTAGTCCACAGTTTGATTTTAGATGATGAATAAAATAGATAAAAGTCCATATATCAATGTTCAGAGGTAAAATTAACATAGTGCAAAGTAAGAATTTTCATTTTTGAACCAGAATTGTTAGGCCCTGCCTATCGTTAAATCATGTGGGTTGGGGGAGTGGGGGCGACCGTTAATGGGGGCGGTTGGATTCATTAGACCCACTTTAAAATGATTCACTAAAAGCTTCAAAGATTCACGACGAGACAAAACCGATTTTGAGCGTTGCAGGGGAAAGTCGCAGCGGTAACATGGTCGAGCGACCCAGAGAGTGACTGAAGAGAGCGAGCGTCGTCAAAACAAAGCAGTGAATCGGAGAAATAAAACGTATTCACAGATTCATCACTAGAAAGGCAGCTCTGGCAGGTATCTCACTATCCAACGTGACATCATGACTTTGCATTAACATAGACACCGGCTTTCTTAAGCCAAGTGGCGTGTTATCTGTGCGCATTTTGAGCTATCCGCGTGTATGTCAGCGGACATAAACTTACATGCGACTTGCCGTGTTATCGCGAGAGGAAAGCAATGATTAAGTTTAGGAAACGTGACACGCGGGTTGGGTTTAGGAAAAGAAGAACGGGGTTGACTTTAGTAAATAAAAAAAAATGTAAAAAAACGATGGTTTAGTTTAGGAAACGTGACACGCGGGATACGAAGGAAACGTGACACACTGGACAAAATCTCCGGTCTCCTGGGTGAAAATCCTGTGTTTTACCCATCCACTACCCTGACCAACTTCCCCACGTGGATTTTCGTCCTTTTATACCACTTGCTATGGCGTAATGTAAGTCAGTGGAGGCCAAATGGCTTGATAAACACTCTAAAAAGTGAGTATGCGTCTTGATAACACGCCAATAATGGCATATGAATTGGCATCTCATACATATGCCACTTCATGAGATCAGTCTGTACTATCACTCACAGTATCCACATTCATTTGAAGCTGATATTTCCAGCTTCAAAAAAGCATGAATGTCTGACGTTAGGACGAAAGTAAAGAGGAGTTGTGCTATGATTATGTTACACCGTTTTCATTGTTGCGTTGGTGTAAACTGACCGCTTCCAATGCGTTGCAGACCATTGCGTTGCAAGTAGCTGCAGGTTTACACTCATCTCGTCCAGAATCTTTGTTCCGAACTGGACTTTACAGCGCTACAAAGATTTGACTGAGACTGGCAGTCGAATCAGGCTCTTTCCATCGAAGCATCGAATATTCAAGTATTCAGGGTCACTGCTACTTAACACAACACAGTACTAGAAATTGCTACGTAGGATAATAGCTTATCCACTGTGTACCTGTTACTGCCCCGTGTTAGATTCTTCCTATAATTTGGACTATCCTATCTTCTTATTCAAAAATTGTGTCTTAAATATTTTCTCATTTGCGATTTCTGCTTGAACGTTGCAGGCAAAATCTTGAATGATGACACCCCGCTGAACGAGTACAAAATCGATGAGAAAAACTTTGTGGTGGTCATGGTTACCAAGGTTAGTGTCTTTTGGATTCTCTCTTTTTTTTTTTTTTTTTTTTTTACACAGTAATGTCCCACTTTACAGCTGCTCTGAGTTTTCTTTTAACAGAAATACTGTTTTTATTTTTATTTTTTATTTTATTCACAAATTAATTCCAGTCTCTTACTTTTGTGATTACGGTTACTATTTAGAGAACGTCAATGACTTCCTCCGTAGACATTTCACAATAAAAGCCTCCCAGCAGCTCAAGGGGGTATCCCATTCCTGGTAGGCATCTACAGTTACAGGAAATACAGGAGTTTCTATGACAGGAGCTTGCTTAGCAATGGTGGCAAAAAATGAACAGTAGAAGGGATTGAAAACAAATAGTGAATGAAAACCATTTTTATTTTTTACTTCTTTGGTTTACGGTGGGCATCACCAAATGTCGGACCGCGCTTTGGACCCAGACTGAGTTACGGTTCCATTCGTACCTGTGAACAATCTCTTATGAATTTAATGAGAATAAATGATTATTTTCATGGTTCATTATTATTATTCATTATTTCGTGGTTGTTTACAATTGAGTTGTATATTTAACTGGGTCTACAGTAACATGTAAGTATTTATACATACCTTTTTAGTGCACAGAATACTAAGCTATTAAAATAGCCTGAAGATTGTCCATTAATAAATGTTAATGAGATGAGCACTGCCCAAGATGATTGTGATTGGTTTAAAGAAAATGCAAACAACCCCTGACCGTTTATTCTCCTATCCAGTAATGTTGTGTGGACTAGTAGCCAGACCTTCCTCCGCAGCGCTGTGGAGATAGAGCTGACAATATGAGAAAACAATAATACTGATATAGAAATATAACTGTGGAGATTACAAACTTAACTGCCTAGTTGAGTGAAATGAACCATGCATTGCTGCCACCTTTAATCATTATATCCATACCACTATGATCAAATGTCTTTTTAGCCTAAACCAGCCCCACCTCCACAAGCAGCACCTCAGCCAACAGCCCAACCAGCTGTGGCTCCAGCACCAGCACCATCCTCTGCTTCAGGCCCAGCACTTGCCACTGGCACAACACAAGAGCCATCCACACCGACGCATACGGCGTCTGCACCCACATCTACCCCACAGTCGATGCCTTGCTCCCCGCCTCCAGTGCCAGAAAACACAGCCCTGGCTTCTGTTGAAGCAACAGCAGCTCTGGACTCAAACACAGCCCCAGGCTCAGCTCCAGCCTCGGCTTCAGCTGCTACTCCAGCCTCGGCTTCAGCTGCTACTCCAGCCTCGGCTTCAGCTGCTACTCCAGCCTCGGCCTCCGCTCCAGCTCCACAAGTGGTCCAGAAAGCCCCAGCCTCGGCCCCTGCAGACCGCCCCACCGCAACACCAGACCCTTCCCAGCCAGAAGAAAAGCTAAGGGAAGACCCGGAGAATGAGCCATCTGCCACTGAAGAAGTCCACTCCATTGCTTCCAGGTTGGAAGAAACCTTTGTTTACGTACAGTGAAGGGTTTAATTCATGATCTGGTTGTCCAAGACACCTGTTCAAAGTGTCACAGAAGAGGTAGAAAACCTGGGTTAGCTAGGAAAGCTTGTTTAGGTGGTTTAATGTAATTTAAATGTTCTAATGGCATAAAAAACCTTAAAGAATAACTTAAAGGATTTTTAACATGGACCCTATTTTCCTATGTTGTTGTGTCTAAACAACTGAAGGGAACAACCATTTTTGGTCCCAATTGGTCCAGTATCAAGTAAGACTGCTGCAGTTGGCAGCGGCAGAACAAGCTACAATGTAACATTAATGGGCAATTGCGCAGCTTTAATTTCCATCCACTAAAAGTGCTGTTTTTGCCACCGACAGACTCAGATTAGTGTCTGACAGCGTTACGGAAAGAATCCCTACAGAGATAGACCTTTTTGTTCAATACCTGAGGAGTAAATCTCATCAGCGTTAGTAAGCTAATAAGCATGCAGCATGCTTCCACCAAGATCTAATAATGTCTGTGATTGGCTGTCTAACGTTACACGTCACAGAGGCCGGCAGGAAAAACTCTTGCGGAGCTGAAAAAATAAGAACAAGATTGTGCCGTAATTTGTTTTTGTTTTATAAAATTGGTATTGAAAAAAAGTATTGTTTCAGAACTGGTATCAAAGTCGGGTGTTGGTATCAGTACCAGTATTTTTATTTTATTTTTTTTAACCATACTCAGCACCGGTTTTCAGTGTATACATTTTAGCCATTCTAGCAACTAAGGACTAGCACCAGTAGGTGATGTCAATGTCGGTTTGTCTCTCAGTCGGTCCACCAGACTGATGAGATTGGGCCAGGCTGAAATCTCTCAACGAGTAATGGAAGAGTGGCAATTGCATTTTGGACAAACACTTATGTTTTTCTCTCAGGATGAATTGCAAAAACTTTGTAATTTCTCCTTTTTTCTGGTTCATGACCAAATACCTTATGACATAATTACATTTCCATCAGCCATAGCCCAATACAGCAACACTCCACATTTTAGAGTGGCCTTTTATTGTGGCCAGCCTAAGGCACGCATGTGCATTAATCATGCTGTCTAATCAGCATCTGGATATACCACACCTGTGAGGTGGATGGATTTTCTCGGCAAAGGAGAAGTGCTCACTAACACAGATTTAGACAGATTTGTGAACAATATTTGAGAGAAATATGTCTTTTGTGTGGAAAAAGTCTTAGATCTTTGACTTCAGCGCATGAAAATGGGGGCACAAACAAAAGTGTTCTCAATGTACCTGCTGAACATCTGCATGTTCGCATTGCCACTGTGAGCATGTTAGCATTTAGCAGCCTCACAGAGCTAGGTTGACTTCTACTTGTTTGTTTGAGTCTCTTTCTTGAACCTTAATTGTCTTGTTTCTCTGTTAAAATGTATGCTTATTGTAATTGTTTCTTTGGAATGTTTTTTTTTTTTTTTTTTCTCTTCTAAAGCCTCGTTGATGAACTGGGTCTCCTTGAAGAAGCAGCGTCAATACTGGGTAATATATCTATGATGTATCTTCCCTCTGTCATAAATTCAAAGCATACCACTGTACTGCTTATATTTTGTTTTTGTCTTTCAACCGCATCGAAAGACAAGTTTTTCTTCCTGTTCTCCTCCCTGCATCATCCCACTGCCTCCTTGATCCTTCTCCAACAAAGCTGTGTCTTTTTAGTCTCAACACGATGAATTGTCCAAATAGGTATAATGGAGTACACTTCTTGAAGACATTGAACTGAATTTCCCCAAGAGGGATTTATAGTATACTGTAGTTTTCTTTCTTTTTTATTGCACACAGTTGAGGGTTCTAGCGGTCTATGGCTGCTTTCACACCTACCTCTTTTGGTCCGTTTAGCAACGAACCCTGGAGCGTTTGGTCAGATAGTCCGGTTTGCTCATCAGGTCTGCTCTGGTCTGCTTGAAACACCCTGTTGTGTGTGCAAGCTCTGTGCCTTTTTAATACCAGACATAAGTTTACAGACATGTCTCTGCTGATTGCGTGTCACCCGTGACAAACGAGAGAAAGCATAACTCAAAGTCGTTGCACACCGTTTCACCCTCGTCCAAGGAAACATGTTGTTCAACCAGGAAACCGTAACAAAACAGTGCACACTGTTTAGAGATTGAACGTGTCCCTGCTTCCATTGTCTCTCTCCTGCCCCTCCTGTTGTTTCCACAGTGACAGGTCCAGCCTATGAGAACCTGGTCTCAGAGATTATGTGCATGGGTTATGAGCGAGAGCAGGTAGTTGCTGCGCTCCGAGCCAGTTACAACAACCCGGACCGAGCAGTGGAGTATCTACTCATGGTGAGGATTAAACCAGCCTGTGTGTTTATTCCCAGCCCCGTCTGCCACTGAATGATAGAGTGTGAAGTACATGTTTGTGAAATGCAGGGTATTCCAGCAGAGGCCAGTGATCTGCCACCTCCGGAGCCAGTTAGACATAGTGCTCCAGCCAACCCCCCCACCCCTGCTACACAAGAACCACTGCAGCCCCCAGCAGCGTTAAACAGTAAGAGCACACCTTTGTCACTTTTATTTATGTAGACTATATGTATATAGGAAAACACTCACCTAAATGGTTATTCCCAGAAAATGTACACACTAATCAACAGCAGTAACCAGTCCGTTCCCTCCCCAGCAGGGCCGGTGTCTGGCAGCCAGCCTTCCCCTGCTGGGGGAGGCTCCGCCTCCACAGAGAACCCTCTGGAGTTCCTGAGGAACCAGCCTCAGTTCCAGCAGATGAGACAGATCATCCAGCAGAACCCGGCCCTCTTACCAGCCCTTCTGCAGCAGCTAGGCAGAGACAACCCGCAGCTGCTGCAGGTACCACACCAGCACACTCACCGTGCTACAGTGGGTTTCTGCCGGAGATGAAAGTTTGTCTGTTTTTCTGTTGTACCACTACCAGGGTCGGGCTAGGGATGTATGATTAGGGTTCAACCCTCCTTTTGGAAATTCCCACCAAGCCGATCTACATGGGTATATCCCTGGTCATGGACAATTTAGAGATCACCTGGGTCAACCCGGGAGCACTGCATAGCAATTAAGTTAAGTGCTAGAAATGGGCGGGGCTTTTACGTCATAGTCAGTGAGCAGCTATCACACCAGTCCATCTGTATACCAGCAGAACTAATGTTTTGTAGCTACTTAAATCTGTCATTGTACAGTAGGAAGAGATAAATAAAGCTTACTTTATGATTGTTTCACAGTGATTACGTTCTAAAGCACCAATAAATAACCATTACTTTATTGCTTAGCTAGAGAAGGAAGTAGGCTACTCTAGTATTGATTTTTGACTATTTTAAGGGGGAAACATTTCTCTTGGTTTGATTTCATTAAAAGTGAAGTTTGGCTTTGCTGTTGGCTTCAAAAAGAGAGCAAGATTTGCGCTACCGCAGCAGCCGCACTGAACTGCTGCCAGATGCCAGAGAGAGTTATTTTTGCTGGGTTTTTACAGGCAGTTTTGCCTGTTAAACTCCGCTACCGCTCTGCTGGCAGACTAGTGAACATCCGGGCACCCACTGCCAGCGGACTGTTTAGAAATGAATTGAACCGCTCTGCTCTGCAGTTGTTGAAGCTGTCTGTAATAATCCTAGTTCTATCCAGTCTATGGTGAAAGCACAGTGAGACATTGAGAACATTTTGTTTTTTCAAAACAGCAAACATTGTGACGACTGCCCCACTGTCATTTCCAACCAATCACATAATGTGTCCTTTTTTATTTTTTATTTTTATTTTTTATTTTTTTGACCCAAATCATTGAAATCAACCCTAGTTTACCCTGATCAAACCCACCTGGCGACCTGGGTCACGAAGCTGAGTAGGTGGAGGAGGGTTACCCCATTCAAACACATAGTCGACCTGGATATAACCCTGGTAGGGCCATTGGTATAAAAGTAAGATATTTCCAAAACCTCTGATCAGACTGGTAAGAGATGATCTGTGAGCTGCATTTTTTTACAGCCACCATTTTGTACGGTACAGTATTCTTTACAAGAGGAGTAGATAGACCCCTTAATGTAAAAGTGGCAGTCACTTGAAAACATTATGAAAGCATCAATCAAAATGTATTTGTAGGTATCCAAAGAGGAGGTTGAAATTGTTCCACCAGTGCTAGGTATTAAAAGCCATTCTAAACAAATAGGTTTTGAGTTTCGACCTAAAAAGAGGTACATCTGTAATAGTGCGAAAATCAAGGGGTAACTTGTTCTAGAGTCTCGGGGCAGCAACTGCAAAAGCCCCCCCCAACGCTTGAAGTGATGTACTACTTTTCAATTCAATTTTATTTATAGTATCAATTCATAACAAGAGTTATCTCGAGACACTTTACAGATAGAGTAGGTCTAGACCAGATAGAGTAGGTCTAGACTATACTCCAGAATTTACAAGGACCCAACAGTTCTAGTAGTTTCCTCCAGAGCAAGCAACAGTGCAACAGTGGCGAGGAAAAACTTCCTTTTAGGCAGAAACCTCGGACAGACCCAGGCTCTTGGTAGGCGGTGTCTGACAGGCCGGTTGGGGTTAGAATGAAGAGTGGCAATAACAAAAATAGAAAAAATAGTAGTTTGTAGTAGTTATTTGTAGTAGTTCATGGCATAGCAGGGCACTGTGCGGCATTACAAGGCACAGCAAGACGTAGCAGGATGAACATGGCATCGCAGGACGTGTAGCGGGACCATGGCGACAGCTGCTACCCTGATTTTGGAGCCTCCCTGATCCAAGGAAACATGCTGGGGAAAAAAGAACATAAGGACTCCGGGGAATGACTCCCCAGAGCTAATATATCTATTTAATCTAAATACAAAACAAGTATGTATTTAAATATTTATCAATTGTGAATAATCTACTTATTTGACATAAGTCTGACCAAATACAGTACGCCTGATAAAACCATGTCAGTCAGTTTCCCATGTCTCCTACTGTTTGAATGACTTTTGCAATTAGCTGTTTGGTGTTTGTGTGGGGCTGGGAACCTGTATATTAGCTGTATCGTAGTATTTATATTGTTTGTATGTATTACTTGCAGCAAATCACGCAGCACCAGGAGCGGTTTGTGCAGATGCTGAATGAGCCACGAAGCGGAGACACGGAGGGGGACGGGGCCGAGGCTCAGGGGTCACCACAAACCAACTACATCCAGGTCACCCCGCAGGAAAAGGAGGCCATCGAGAGGGTCAGTTACCAGTGTCTGTATTCGTATGGAGGCAAATAAGAGACATGCGTATTCAAATTTGAACAGCCATTGAATACTTGATATTGAAATATTTTACTTTAAAAACCATGTATCTGAACGTATTTGTTCCGATGTCACCTCCTTGAAATCACATTATGAAATTTTTTAATTTGCAATTTCACATATTCACATAACGGTCACATATTCAGATCTAAAATTTTTTAGTTTCAGTATTAAAAAAAAAAATTACATTCAAGTTACTTCAGTTCAAATGGTCAAATTGAGATCTTAAAGTTGAAAAACTTCACATAGCAACGATTCACATAGCAACATCAGCAAATACTATGTCTTTTATTTGCTCTCATTGATTTGTGAGTTGTCTGGAAAATTGCACAACTTGCGCTTTGATCAAAATAGGGTTAAATATGCTTATAAATAGTTTGCAAGTACACAATCGGACTTCACACAAATGGGCCGTTTCATTGATACTCCCCCAGCCACACCACCCTACGTCAAATCGATGAATGTTTTTTATTGCTGTGAGTGCCCCATAACTGTTCGCACCCTTGCAAGTAACTGGCTCAGATACAGCCGTACTGTTTTGTATGTGTGTAACATGAGCATATGTGTTGTATTCCAGTTAAAAGCGCTGGGCTTTCCAGAAGGCTTAGTCATCCAGGCTTACTTCGCTTGCGAGAAGAATGAGAATCTAGCTGCTAACTTCCTGCTACAGCAAACGTGGGATGACGAGTAACCACAACCTCACCTGACACATCACCGTTCAACAGTGGCTGCAGAATAGATGACCGCCCTACACCAGGTTCCACCAGGGACAAACAAGAACAGGAGAGGGAGAGGACTGTTCTTTTCATGCCATGTGACTGTGGTCTAATAATGGGGGTGATGGTGATGGCGAAGATATGCTGTTGAAAGTTAGCTGTGCTGCCTACCCTCCATTCAGCCGTGACGATCATCATGGCAGCTCAAAACGGAGCCGCGCCTCACCGCTGATATCATAAATGCTGCCGCTTGTGCCGAGTGATCACACTGAGAGAAGTCCTGCTAGGAAACATAACACTCTGCATCACCTTCTCAGGCCAACAGGCTTTGATTTACAGGGTTTCCTCTGCAGTCAGCTCACAGACTGCCTGCAGAAGATGTGTTAAACTTTGACTCCTGTACATATACAGTGTATACTGTGGTGGCCATCGGGGGCAAACGCACTGCAACCTGATAAAACACGCCAAAAAAGACAAAACACAAGCAAATTAGGAAAACATCTTTATTCATTTGACAACACATGCGCATTTAGCCAACGCGCTGCAATTACAGAAACGATGCAAAAAGAAAAGCACACAGTGCCCGAAAACAAATGCAACAAAAAACCACTGCATCCAGATTACACAACGGACGTTCTCCGGGCCTCTAGGGGGAGCACTAAGTGGAACAGCTGGATTTTGTGTGTCTTTGCAGCGCGTTTGCTAAATGATTGTGTAATTTAAGAAGGTGTTTTCTTAATTTGCTTGTGTTTTGTCTATTTGCATATGTTTCATTAAGTTGTAGTGCGTTTGCACCTGTTGGCCACCGTAGTATACACTACGCATGACTGTCTTACTGCCTCTTGCAGTTTCTTTTCCCGTCTTTTTTTTTTTGGCTTCCTCTGACGTAGTCGCTTTTTCCCTGACATTTTTGTTACTTTTTTTGACACTTTTGTTGCATTGTTGTTCGACATAAAGCCCTACAAAAGTTAGAAAAAAAGTTCCCTAGCCATCATAGAATTTAGCAAAACAAGAAGCACAGTTTCCTGTCTTTTTGGTTTAGCTAGGCTTGCCAAAATCTATCGTGAACCTAAATTGATATTCGGGTTGGATCAAAATCCGGAAAGGCCTTGAGTTTGACACCCCTGCACTACAGGGGTGAATGTATACAATAACAATGTGCGTTAGCCAACCCATCATGTTGAGTTCACCTGAAAATGTGATGCAAACTGTTGACGTCACGGTTTGAGAGCTAGCATTGCTTTATATTGAAGTTCAGTTCTGATCATTTCATTTATTCTGCCTCCATTCTATCCTTAGTAAAAATGAGGAAAAAAAAATCCCAAACACTCTAAATATCTTAGCTCCAACTAGCACAAATTTCGGTGGTGTTTGGACCTTGCAATAAGCATGCAGATGTGATTGACATCTGCATGCTTATTGAAATTGCTGCACGTGATTTGAAACTTTTCAGCCCATTCCTGCCAGAGAAAACGCTAAATCAGATGAAATGTTAGGAATGAAAATTCAATAGGTTAAGATAATAACTCATTATTTTGACTTAAATTTAGTTAGTGTCATTATTTTGACTTAATAAAAAAATAATAAAAAATGTTGACTTGGTATATAAAATTTGGATTTAGGTCAATATTTTACTTTGTATCTTGTTTTGACTTACTTTGAGTAAGTCAAAATAAAACATTTGACTTTGAAAGTCTTTATTTTATTATTTTGACTCACCATGAGTAGATATTTATTTTTATTACTCTTAACTTTTTCTTGATCTTTGATAACACCTTTTTGTGGCAGAAAGGGGCTCCCAAAAACTAAAGATGTTCAAAAATCTGTCCCAACATGTTGCACTCTATTCTGAACATAAAATGAATTAGTTGTGCAGTCACAGTATTTTATGATTACCTGTTATCAAGGTGATGTGTACTGTGGTTATATTATATTAGGTATATTATATTTTGTGGGAGAAGAGGTGCCCACCCAAATGCAGCACTTTGCTTTAGTTGTCATTGTGGTCTTTCACTGTGAAGGTGTTTGTTTGTTTGGTTATTTTGCAGATGAAGGAATTTGAAGGTTGATTATGAAGTGCCACATAGCATGCCTTGTAAGCTAAATATTTGACTTTAGAAAAGAAAAGTTGTGTTATAAATACTTAATTAGCTGGAATAATCAATAATAGTTCACTTCCACCATCTGTTTCTGTTCCGTTTGTCTCATATCACATCTATGCCTCTTAAAGCTGTAAGATTTCCTTCATGCCTTATGGTTGTTAAACACTTGAACATGTTTCATTTTAAAAATGGGGTTGTATAGTTTACAATAAAGTGTTTCATTATTGATAATTAATCAGTTATTGTTTCAAAAGTGGACTAAAGGGAATAAGTGCTAGAAGCCAAAACTATTTTTTTCAGCTTTCAGCATGTAGTTTGCAGTCTCTCCTTTTACTTCTCTATATTATGTTTTAATTAAAAATGACTGGAAGTGTTGTATTATATTGTATATTGGAAATATACAAACTCTGGGGGGAAAAGGCATTTTACTGGGACAAATGCTATTCTTTAGTTTTGAGGGGTTGTTGGATGCATGGGATTGTTATTTATAGCATGGCAATGGGTTAGAATGATGTGTGGTATTACCTCAGTTTATCTGTTTTATCCATTCTGTCTGTTTTTGTTTTGGGGTTTATAGAAAAAACTGGTAGAGGTTATGATGAATAGTTGTGAAAAAAACCTTTGTTTAAGCATTGTGTAAAATAAATGGCTTTTACAAAGTGGGTGAGACAAGGTGATGTTTTATCATGAATGATTTTAGTGCAATCATGGGTGCAAGCATTAGGTTAACTACTGTATTTCCCTGCAGGTACACTTATCAGATTGATTTTAACTTGTGATGTAGACAAGCAGTGAAATAATAGCGTCACATCTATTATTATCACATTAAATGTCACATTATTCCTTAAAACAAGCTCTAACATTTCAGTGACAAACATCAGGATTTATAATTCTACATTTCTACATTTACCATTAACCTCAATGTGGTTCCGGAACGACATGAATGCAATGTAAACCAATTTAAGCCGGGAGTGTTTGGGAAATATTTGTGCCGAATTAAAAAGCTTACCCTAACGAGCGATCACAAGTTAAACATTTTCTTTTAGGATTCATGAATTAATGATTTTGAAAGTAGGCAACATAAAATTAGAGGATTCTTTAATGGAGTTCAACAGCTTTCTGTGACATGGGTTTGTCCCATAGCCTGTAAGTCTATGGTTTGTCCGCCAGGGGCGTGTTGCCTTGGAGAGGGAGGGTGGGTGCGTTCCCGCAGCAACAGGGAAGATGGCAGCTCTCACATCTCTCACCCAGGTAAAGGCGCAGCAATTTAAAACCACACATCTAAAGGCTTAGATAATTAATAACATGAAACAGTATGTCGTATGTAATGCCACTGTATTTAAATTTGACTCTGAAAACAACATGAGCTTGCTTTAAAATACAGCTAGAAATAAAGCACTGAGCTGGTCGATTAAGGCCTATTGCAGTACCGTTATGTAGCGGGCTGGTTAGCCTCAGCTGATGCTAGCTAGCCGTGTAGCTAGCTATTTATCCACGACCTACCTTACAATAAACTTACTAATTATACATTTAAAGATTATAAGTACCGTGTACACTGTATAAAAAGTTAGGGGCAGACTGGCATGCGCACGTATATTTAACAAAGCAGCAGAAACTCTGATAACGTTCAGTCCTTTAGCTAGCAAACCTTGGCTAGCCTAGCCCTGATGCCAAGTAATGTGATGATGGAGATAAACATGCTCGTGAGGCTAGAAGGCAGGCTGGCTAACTCCAGCTAACCTGGGCTAAGCTCTGGTTAATGATGCTGATGTGAGTTGGCTCCTGGTCGTCATGTTCACTGGTTACCAAGTACATGTTAAGGCTGTTGAGCAGAGCACCCACTGTCGGGATGGTCTCGCTTGCTGTGCTTGCGCAACAGTCATATAATATGGCAGTGCAGTTGGTTTGTGCTATCTTTGTTAATGATTGGGAGCAGCAGGGCTTGGGCGCCCCTCTAGCGGAAACGCAAGTAGCGTTAAACGAGCATTTAAATGAGCACTATAGTCTCTAGGCTTAGCTAGCTAGTTAGAATCAGTGCGCACGCACAGGGTCTATTTTGGTGAATTGGGCAGATCATTTTAAATTTTGACATAAAAATAAAACTACATTGCTAACATGCTCTCAGTACTTACTTATATGGGTTAATTTATTGTGCAATAACATTCTTTCTCTGCCACAGTTGTCAAGTGGGAACCCTGTATATGAGAACTTTTACAGACAGGTAAGATGAATAGTCAAAGTATAATAAGTATAACACTAATTTATATTAATAACGAAAAGGGCAGTTCACATGTTTACGTGAGTATTTGAAGTGCATAAATATAATGCAAATATAATATAATAATACAGTACACTCAGACTGTGTGTGTTTGCTCAAAGGTGGACCCTGGGAATACAGGGAAAGTGGGACCAACAGAAGCTGCCTTGTTCTTAAAAAAGTCTGGACTCCCTGACATTACATTGGGAAAGGTAGGTTGTGGCAAAAGTCACACTGTTTTCTGTGTACTGGCTGATGGTGTCAATGTTTTTTAACATAGAGTTGGAGAGGTATGGTAGGCTTGTTTCATACAGCGGTTGGTTGAAGTTTGTAGATCTCACTTGGTCTTGGTACAGTTGTGGATTGTGCGCAGGGCCCGATTAGCCCTTCACTGTACCCCTGGGCAACAACATTCATGTGCCCCTCATGGAAAAAAAAATTACCTCATAGTCACCATTATCAAGTGTATTTTAATAATAACTATCTTATTAAGTGCATTCAAGAGAAACAGATCCACTATTCATAATGGCTTTGTTTAAAAAAACTGTTTACGTATGACTTAATCGATTACCTTTTTTTTTACTACAACCAATAATTACATACAGCTGGTAGTATATTGGTTGTAGTAAAAAAAAAAAAAATCCTAGTGTGCATCCCTGTATAGGCATGTTTTAGTAAATACAGGCCAACCTTTTCCACTAAGGCACAATTGTGTTATGGCTTGATTTTAATTCAGCTGATGGACCTTACATACGGGCCTTTTTTCTTGACTTTAAATATACAAATTGGTCCACAATATCCTTCTGATCAAGACCTCTAACAAGTTCATGTTTGATGGCCAGGATTGAAAGTAAAGAAAGCTGTATCTGTGGCATTGTGGTCAGAGTCTGCAGTTATTAGGGCTGGGTCGATATGCTTTTGTCCCTATTTGATTATTTGATACATGGGTGCCGATTTGATTTGTATTGTGATTCTAGAAGTACCTCAATTCGGTATAAGTCTGACATTTATTTAATTTGTAAAGAAGAACATAACATGGATATCCTGCCTTTTCTTCTGTATCTCTGTTTTGCTGGAAACAGATATGATGTAGTCGCCATCAGCAGCACAGTATAAACAGAAAATATTTAGGTGAATCATTGTTAAAACAATAAATAAATAATCTTGATTCTAAAGAAAACAATCAATATTAAAAAATGTTGCCAAAAAAAAAATATGCACACTATTATTACTTAAAAGGGTTGTGTGCCTATTTTATAGGGTTCGGCCCTGCTGTCTTTGCAGACCTTATATTAGGGCTGGGCGATATAGAGAAAATCAAATATCACGATATTCTATGTTGATATTGCGATGATATTGTATGGTTGATTATTGGTGCTTGAACAAAATGTTATTATACAATGAGATTTTTGATAAATATTCTCCAGAAATGATTTAATGACTAGGTGGGTAAAGGTAAATAATAGAACAGCTAGAACAGTTTGGTAAGATCAGAAAATAACATCACTTTACTGTAATGCAGCCTGTAAAACCAGGTAAAGACAACACTTGCCATATTACAATATTACAACATATCAAAAATCTAAAATCTAGTCTCAGGTCGCAATATCGATATATTGCCCAGCCCTACATTATATGCATAAGCCTAATATTTGGGAAATTTGTAATCCTAAGCAAGATTTATTAGTGTTTATACACAAACAACAAAATAACTGAGTGTGTGTTATCTGAAAGGGAGTTGATGACGTTCCAGTTCCAGGATTGCTCCGGTGCTGCTGGAAGTTCCACTGAATGTTTTTGGCTAGATGTCTGTTACTTTCCTATTTCTTTGTCTTGTAATTTTAAATTCCGGTGTATTTCTGAGGACTATGGTTAACTGCTCCTCAGATCTCTGCAGGGTAAATCCAGACAGCTAGCTAGTTTTCTTTTGCACAACTAAAACAACTTTTGAATGTACATGTTCCACCAAAACAAGTTCCTTCCCGATGCTATTTAGCTGTGGAACCAAGGCTCCATCCGGTGCTTGGCAAAGCCCCCCCCCCAAAAAAAAAAAAAGCCAATAAACCAAAGCACGCTTTTCTCCCATCTCAGAATGCTGTGTGGACTAGCCGACTTTCCTCCGCAGCGCTGTGGAGGAAGGTCTGGCAATGCAAGACTATCTGAAAGGTGTTGCTTGTAGTGACAAACTCACAGAGCATTATTACCTACTCTGCAGATCCCCTCAGCTCTACAGAGCGTCTCAGTGTCTTTCAGCTCGTTGTTTTAATGTTATGGCATACACAGCTGTACATCTTCACTGTTGTTTCACTCACTGTGGACAGACCTACATGGCATCTTTGGACATATTTCCTAAATTGCCGATGTACCACATACCTTGGTGTTTCACAGCTATAAGCACTAGCTGCTGCTGTTGGGATTACTCTGGGGAGAAGATGAACAGATTATTGTTAATGCAATTACAGTGACATTGTTACCAATGGACTGTAGCCACAGCAAGCGTGTTCAGCTTTTGTCAAGACATTAAAGGCACTTTACTCACATGGTATTTTTCCATTGGCCGTTTTGGCCACGCAGAGTCAAACCATGCCACACTGATTTGTGTTGTGTAGTTTAAATGCACCGTGTGTGACCTGTGTGTGTTGCCAGTTATCTCCACATCACTGTGTCAGTGATTGTGTATGGTCTGGCTCCACCACCTATCTATTCTGGGACGGGGGAAACGCTTTGTCCTTTTTTGTATGTCCTTAAACCACTTGTGTCAAACTCAAGGCTTGCGGGCCAAATCCGGCCCCATTCAAATTTTAATCCGGCCCACATATCAATTTAGGTTCCCAATACAGTTTGGCCCGCCTAGGTGTGTGCCAACCCAAAAATATTGGAAAAGGTTTGCAAACTGCAGTCACGTGTCAATCAAAGTCGAATTTGGCAGGTTTGTCGAAGTCCCACAAAACCAGAAAGTTTTCATATTCAGGCTGTGAAACAGGTTTCTGTGAGTCAGTTGTGTGGTAGCCTGCTTTTGAAAATGTAATCAGCGGGCTATTGTGGACCAAATAGTATCAAACCTTTTCTGACTAAATAAAATCATGTCAATAAACTGTACATCTGTCTGGCCCCTTATGTGTCAATGTCAAAAAGGTTCAAAAACTTAAACAAAATAAATATCAACAAAAACATGTTTAAACGAAAGAAAAAAACAAAACAAATGCTCATAAACTGTCAAATGTCTACTATGAAACGTCAGATGTCGAAGAAAAAAATGTTGAAAGCATCAAATGCGTGAAAAATGTCCCAAAACCATCCATCGAGCACCAACTCAATTCCGGATTGGCCAACGGCACATTCAAATCAAATCATTAAGTAAGCGTTCTCCGATGGGGCAAGAGAACGGTAACGTCATTTATGATACGATGATGCCTTCACAGGCAACTGGGTTGTAATAGTCACTCGCCAGACTTGCTGTTTAACTTGCCCCGGGCCGTCGGGCAACCCTTATTGTTGAACCCTGCAGTCCAAATCATACTTGATTGGATACAGAGTTTGATATGTAATGTAATACTTTTTTTTTTTTTTTCAAGAAGAGAAAAAAGCAATTTGATATAAAAATAGTCAAGAACTAGATTGAAAAAATATATTTAAATATGTATAAAAAAAACTATATATTTGACAAAAGAATAGTGTGTAAAACGGATAAATGAACAATTAACAAAGGGACATGAGCTCCAATCTCATTCTGTCTTTAATGCTGTGTTTTATGTCTTGTGTTTCAGGTCTGGGATTTGGCCGATCCCGATGGCAAAGGCTTTCTGGACAAACAGGTAAGGGACAGATGACTTGTCATGCAAAAATACTTAAAGACAGAAAAACTCCTCCACAGGTTGTTATAATAATATGACCCCTAATGTACTAATGCCTTCAAATTTGCTTATGCTAGCACATCCAGTTCAAATAAAAGTGAATGGAAAAGGTTTCAGGATTCAAGAGGATTCATTTTAAAATTGTTTCCTTTGCTTTTAAAGTATTGAATGGCCTTGCCCCACCTTACCTTTATGAGCTGCTGCACCTCTTCACTCTCAGCCGATCTCTCAGATCAGCTGACCAGCTGCTCCTAAGCTAAGCTCAGAGGGGATTGAGCGTTTGGAATGGGCTGCCTCTGCACATTAGGCAGGGATAGCTCACCTGGTGCGTGCTAACTTACCACAGTGGCCCAGTTTGAGTCCGACCTGCAGCCCTTTGCTGCATGTCATTCCTATTTTCTCTTCGCCCCTTCCTTGTCTTCCACTGTCCTATCAATTTAGGACAGCTGTTTATACTGTTGTTCTGATCTATCTGACCATTCTGCTATGCTTATTTTCTGCACTGTGTTGCTTTGCCACCGTCTTGGATAAACCAAGTCTAGCATTGACTACAGACTACTAGTTTGGGTGGTGTCATTTTCTTCAACAAGCCTCCAATTGGCTTTCCAAGCTAACGTTAGTTACAGTATTGACAAATGAAAGCATCAAACATGTATTTTAGATGAAGGAGATTAGAGTTTGTCCAGTTGTTCCTCGTCCCTGTTTGCGCAGCACCATTAAATTGTGTGTACGGGACGCAGGTTTCTAATCTTAAGTTATTGTTAACAAACATTATGAAGCGGCCTATTTTTATTGTTATTTCTTATATGTAAATGAAGTAAACTAATTAAGATTTTATTTTACTGATAGCTGACCCTCGTTAACCGATTAATAGTCTATGTCCTTGACATTTCACTTCCGGGATTGTTCTGCCGGATGCATGTATTTTGGCCAATACCTTTTCTCTTTCTGTCTGTTGGCATTCTAAACTCCGGTGGATTTCTAAGGACTATAGTTAATTGCTCCTCAGATCTCTGCAGGGTAATTCCAGACAGCTAGCTAGACTATCTGTCCAGTCTGAGTTTTCTGTTGCACAACTAAAACAACTTTTGAACGTACAAAAGCACGTTTTTTCCCCAATCTGGAATGTTGTGTGGACTAGCCAGACCCTCCTCCGTAGCACAGTGGAGGAAGGTCTGGCTATGCGAGATTACAGTTCACCCATCTGGAAGGCCCTGACATTGACTACTTTCTGCGTTCCACGGACAGCTGCGGTTTTGTACCGGTCGCGCTGCCACAATGTAGCAAGCATTGACTTGGACACATACAGCCACTTTCCTGGAACCGCTTGCGTGTCCCTGAAACTAGTCCGCAGCTGTGCGTAGAGCATATATCCGAGCCCGTCTCCTGCACATCCACCTGCGAGGTAGCTGTGTGTCTGCCTGGCATACTGGTGTGGAGGATGGCCTTTTTACCCCACCAGTCCTTTTAAATATTGTGGTGTGTGTCAAAACATTTTTTTTTAAATATTGTTTTTCAACTGTTTTACTGATAGTATTCATCGGCCAAAATTGTCATTGACAGTTAACGGTTAAATCTTTAATTTTAAACATCCCTAATACAAATATTGTTCTAAATTTTCCTTTTTTTATCAATAAAATCAATAATTTATGACACAAGTTCTATGTCTTTGAGTTGCTACAGCTAGAGAAAGAGAAAGACATGATGGGTAATAGTGTGTGGTAATAGAGTGTGTTTTCTCTCCCAGGGGTTTTACGTAGCTCTGCGGCTGGTGGCCTGCGCTCAGAGTGGTCAGGAAGTCAGTCTGTCCAGCCTCAACCTCACAGTCCCTCCACCCAAGTTTGTGAGTGTGACTTCATTAAAGTTCAGAGCCATGTATTCCGTATTCTTTGTGTATATATACACACACACACACAAATATATATATATATATATATATATATATATATATATATATATATATATATATATATATATATATATATATATATATATATATATATATAATGTTTAAACAGTTTTTTCAGAACATTGACATTTATTTGGAAATAAAATAAAACCTGCAGCCATTTTTACTTCATAATCATTTTTTTCATTATTCAATATTTAAATAAACTCTTTCTGTCATTTTCATGTTATGTTGTCATGTTATAAATCCTTGTATCGAAAGTTCAATATGAGAGAAGAAGATGTGTGTTTAATCCAGCGGATGGATCATGTAATAGTTCTTTGAGAGCCATCTTTGAGACAGACAGACAGACAGACAGTCAGACAGCAGAAGCAGACACAGCAGCAGTCCGGCAGAAGACAGACACAGGGCAGGGGACACAGACACACAGACACACACACGACACACACACACGCACGCACGACACGACGACACACACGCACGCACGCACGCACGCACGCACGCACGACACACGACGACGACACGACACGCACGCACGCACGCACGCACACACACAGACAGACAGACAGATAAAAGTGAAATTCCCTATCTCATTTTTTATAGTCCTAAAGTATACTCTAGTAGTCCTAGAGTATTACCTAGATATTCCCAGAAGACATTATCCAATAATATCCATTATTAATTAAAATATTAACGTATGTACTCCCCTTTTTGGAGCTTGATGACAACATAACAGACATTGCATAGAGCCTTACTAATAAATAACTTATAGATATATTGGTATTAGTGCAGCAAAGAGCACTGACAAGTTCATTTTTTAAATCACTGGTGTGTTTTTTCTTTTGTAGCCTGAGGAGAAGAGTAAATTTGATGGGATCTTTGAGAGTTTGGCCCCAGTCAATGGCCTGCTGTCAGGAGAGAAGGTGAAACCAGTCCTAATCAACTCCAAGCTACCTCTGGATGTCCTGGGGAAGGTATTGACTTAAATTTTGGTTTCTCATAACAAATTACGCTTGTTGCTCCCATGATTGAAGATTAAACTAATTAAGACAGAACTTAAATGCGTTCTGTTTCCTTGCAAATATAAAGCAGCATTAATGTCATGGTGGCTGGTAGAAGTGTTATATTTAGCAATGAATTGTCAAAGAACAGGTTTTTATTTCCCAAAATGATTTATAGTAATGAAATAAAATTTGTAATAGTTAGTCACTCCTCTAATAATGCTGAATGACCTCATTCCTATGTCTTGCTAATAGGTTTGGGATCTTAGTGACATAGATAAAGATGGCCATCTGGACAGAGATGAGTTTGCAGTGGTAAGTGTTATCTTTATTGTTACTGTATGTCGTTTTGATTCTCTATAGCCTGATAACTGTGGATAAGTGTACACTCACTTGCCATCACAACATTGCAATACTGGGTAGGATGCTCCTTTGCCCCCAAAACAGCCTGAATTGTTTGTGGCATCAATTCAACAAGGTGCTCCCAACATTACTTAGCACTAGAACCGCCAGAGCCGACAGCAATTAAACATTGTAATTGTTACAAGGCTAAGCTAACCTCGTAGCACAAATACACACAGCTACTAAAGGCTAACTTAGCTTGTAACATTAATCCCTGTCTCTTTTTCCCTGTGTGTTGCATTTAAAGTAAGTGTGAGATCTAAATTGGCATGGATGAATGTATGGTTTATACCTAAGAGGGGTTGTGCTGTGTTAAACTGACTCAACCGGCCGCAGTTTTGTTTGCCCTCTGGCGTCGGTTGGTTGGCATCAGTCTCTCCTCCGTTGGGAGTCTCCTGTTCCGCATTCACTGCTTCACTTCCTCCACCAGCTATTTTGCCGGGTCAGCCCGCTCTTCTTTGTCTTCAATAGTGTTGTCTGTGTAGAAGCGTGTGGTTTGCAGCCGTCAGCTTGCAGCGTGCTGCCTCCGTGATTGTCTCCCTCAGCACACAATCTTAATCTGAATCTTTACACCTGTCATTTGGCCGGGTCTTAATCAGCATCACACAAACATGCCCCCCTCATGTGACGTATCAGTCTAACCCTGTCAATCAGCTAACCACGCCCACTTCTCCAAATACACCACACTGATATTATAACATCATTCAAATAGGTTAATTATTCCCTTATTGTTTTTGCTTTGTTCCCTGCCCTGACCATGATAGAATAACGTTTAGAAAACCAAATAGATTGTGATTGGTTTGAAGAAATTTTTTTCTCCTATCGTGTAATGTTGTGTGGACTAGCTAGACCCTCCTTCGCGGCGCTGTGGAGGAAGGTCTGGCAATGCGAGACTACGTTAACCCCAAAGTCTCCTGCACACCGCCTGGGTGCCGTAAGCCTGGCGTTTTTGTTGCGTTTTCTTTGTCTTTGCACATCAGAAACATGTCTGGTGCGGTGCTGCTGCTGCTAGCCTTGTCTTGTACACATGTATGTTTTCCATTGATAAAATGACATATGGGGAGAGAGTTTTGGAAATTTACTGCACTCAAGCAGTAGTATACTTCATGTTAAACAAATATCTACTGATGTGATAACAGCAAAGACACCGTCGGCAGTATTGACGGCAAAATAGGCTACAGAATATTTCGTTGTGTATTAACGGGTGCAATATTTGACAATTGCTAATCATTTACTATTTGAATTACATTTATATCTGCATTTATTTTTAGTATAAACATCTTTTCGTATTCTATTTTGCCTGGAAACGCTTCAAACACGCTTGTCTCATGAAAAATAGGTGTCTTTCCTATTTCTAGCATGCACGCATTTTCTCAAGCTGCGCCTGAGACATGCGTGTCACGCAGGCAGCGTGCAAGCGCTAACCTGTTAACAGGGGAGCCAAAATAAAATGGACACGCCACGCAAATGACACGCTCACGCCACGCAGGAGGTGTGCAGGAGCCCGAACCCTTTCCCACTGCTGCTGAGAAAAGTCCCAGAAGAAACAATGCTCAATATTAGAACTTGTGTCTGAACTAGGGGCTAATAATAATAGTTTTCTAAAATATACTGTATATATGCTTCCAGTAAGTATGCATTAACAGCAGGATATTCTCTCCTAGGCCATGCACCTGGTGTACCGGGCCCTTGAGAAGGAACCTGTTCCTGCACTCCTCCCCTCTGCACTCATCCCTCCATCTAAGAGGAAGAAGAGTCTGGTCTCAGTGGCCGGCTCTGTGCCCGGAATACCCGCAAGCCCCCCACCACCAAAAGACTCGCTACGCTCCACACCCTCCCACGGCAGCATGAACTCACTCAACAGCACCGGCAGCCTGTCGCCCAAACACACACTCAAGTCTGGACAGGTAATACACACTATATACACTACATAATATTATACACACCTACAGACACCTGAATCAGTAAACACACGATAATCCACAATGAGAAATCACGCTGGTGCAATAACATTGCTAAAACTTCTCCTCTTTGTGGGCAGTTAAGTTTGTGACAACCAGTGGAGGACCATAGTATCTAGACACTAGGCCTGGGGTCTCATTTATAAAACTGTTCGTAGGATTATGTTTCGTCGGATTTATAAAACCGTGTGTTTGCACATCTGTAAGCAATGTTCCCTTTATAAATCACAGTTTACCCACAAGTGTGCACGTAAATCAGCCTGTTATTCCGCCCTGTACACCCCCATTTTTAACCATAAATAGTCATTGGAAAGCACCTTGTGATGTATGTTAATGACCCTGGGAGTTGTTCTTTCATGATGCTAAATCATTCCAAATCATGACGACTGGTGGAGAAAAAGCAAAATAACTTTGAGATACTCAAGAATTGCTGGAAATCTAATTATAATTTTGGCCTGTTCTCGCACAGCGTAGGTACACCTGACTACGTTATGGCACTCGCAAACAGCTTGGATATATACCGGATAGGGCTGAACGATATTGTGTTTTAGCATCGACATTGCCATGTGCGATAGTCACATCCCAGGATGTTGCGATGTTAATTTGAATCCTTTTTTGCTACTTGATAGAAAAGTAAACTTTCACCGTTCTCCTTTTACATGATTATTAATGTCCGACCCTTCCCCTTTAAGACAGGTAGCCATGTGGGCAATGTGTGTATGTGATGTTAGTCCGACGGGGTTTCTTATGGAAAGTGAGGCTCTCGGTGTATAGAAAAGTACCGTAGGCAGCAGTTGCCGCTGACACAGTGATGCGCATAATTTTCGATGGTTAGTCAATGAAGCTGCAATAGTCAGTGTTTTATGTTCGCTGCAAATATGAACTAAATCACCTGATTAATGCAACATAATCACAACGTCTCCTGGCCATTTTACTGCGCAGAAAGCTGCTACCAGCCAGGCTAAAGCTAATATAGTTAGCCTAAAGAAACAAGGGGTCCGTCCGTCCCAACTAACATTATGGTTTGGAGCCGCAACACTAAACACCACGCTAACACTAATCTACTACAGAAGTCTGTGTCTGATCCATCGTCATTTCCACTGATTTAATTGTTCTTGGATACACAGAGTTTGTTGCTAGTGTGCGCAACCGGCAGGTCTGATCAATTTATCAAACTAACGAGCTGGCCCCACTAGTCGACCACAACCTGAAATTTAGAGGAAGCAACATGCTGTCACTGTCATCCACTTTAGCCTGGATTGATAGTATTATATGAATGCAATGGTGTCATGCCACTCAACCAGCGTATTTCTACCCTAATTTCCCTCTCCAAAATCACTTCAGAAGAGTAGTCACACTACTTATACTTGCTTTGGTGTTTGTAAAGCATTAAAGTTTAACAAAGAATGGTTCACATTAGAAAAGATCCTTTTTCATTTTTATCTTCTATGTAGGTGCACTCCCTACAAAATCACCACAGTAGTCGAGAATGATTTATTATTTCCAAATATTGTTTTTTTCATATATCACAGGGGAAAAAAATTGCAATGTCAGTTTTTTCAAATATCGTGCCGGCCTATTACCAGACCTACAGGTATATGATAAGATTTAACCTGAACTATATTATATCCAAACACGTCTTAGTGATAAAGTTGAAGATTATAATATTTATATTAAACACTTACCTGTAAACATCCGGTTGCACCCAAAGGTGCGAGGATCTGTATTTTGACCGGGATGGCACGGTTCCGGCTCGTTGCCCTCTTTACTGGACCCAATGCAGTACAGATCCAAGAGCGCAGCTTTAGGGAATTTAAAGCCCATGTTGCAGGTTAACCACCACTGTTGATTATTGGGTACAAAAAGCATTCAAGATATATCATTTATAAAAATGTCTCCAAATAGTGTTAAATGTCAGTTTTTGGTCATTTTTGGTATTCGCGGGTTTATTAAGTCAATTCGGCGATGACGTCACAATGGGGAGCGAAGTCTCAGCCTAGCAGTAGAACTACGGCAACTAACTGGGATGAGGAAGAGGTGGAAAGGCCAGCCGCTGTATAATTACGAACCTGCCAGATGTGAGAGGGCAAATGAGGAATTGCCAAGATTTGGAGAAGTCTCCTTTATTTATCTCCTTCATTTATCAACGCAGCAGTGCATAAAATGACTTTACTTTTCCTATCAGTGAATAGCACCGAGTGAACGTCAACATTTTCCTTTCTATCTAGTGACAGTGATCATGTCGTTCAGATAAGTACTGGTACAATTTTCTAGATATAGGAACAGAAGGCATCCCCCCTAGTGTTATTTCTAAGTGTTTACCTCTTCCTCTGGTGAAAACGTGTCGCTGTGTTTGGCAGGTGCTTGTGCGCGTGGTGGCGAAGCTGCGGTGGAGAGCGTGTGCTGTAAGGGAGTGAGCCGCCGCTTGAGCAGCTCGCCCCGCGATCAACTAATCTGACGATGCCTAAATCCGTTTGACATTTTAGACAGGATCATGGTCCTCCCCAACCAGCACGCACCAGTATTTTAATTGTTTATATTAACTTTACCATTCTTTTTAGACTGAGTCATGTGAAAGGCTACTTATCCCTAGACAACACCAGTTCACTGCATACAGGCAGGCTATAAAAATAAACGTCTTATGACAGTATCTAGACCATCATTATGGGCCATTATAGCCATTCCCCTTGATTGATCATATAATCTAAAGAAAACAGAATAAGATATGGTGATACCTCATAATAGCAGTGTTAGAAATGATACAAACACCAATCCACTATTACCACTGCTACAGTAGGTACTTGTACTGAGCACTGAGCACCTCAATGACAATATAGCTTTACTCCAGATGTGGTGTAGGAAAGAAGTGACCAGTATTACTGTGCAGGGTACACAGTAATACATATTGAATTATATTGTTATTAGGACGTGGGTTAATAGGAAAGATAAGTATTTTCAGAAAACATTAAAGTTTGGTTAAACAACAATGAACAGAGGGTAATTTAACATATGTTCTATTTATTTGGGCACAAAGCGCATAATTTTAAAATAAATCCAAATGGAAGTTTTAAAGGAAAAAGTAGTTTGGAACAAAATCAATATTTTACAGATTACGATTAGCTGAGAGCTCCATAAAACATTTTCACAGTATACTCAACAGTACACGTATTTGTACACCGTTGTATCCTTCAAATGTTTTTTTAAAAGCTTGTCCGAGTCCGTTGTCTGTGAGGTTGAAACATCCACACCATTCCAGGCTTTCGATGGATCATGTAGCTCAGACTTGGTCACTGAGAATCTGAACTTTGATCCCCTGGTCTGCAGACTGCTTGCCGCAGATGTAGCTCGGCTTCCACACCGACTTGTGGTAAGACACGTTGCCCCAGGCCGTGCACACTCGGGCTACGCTTCATTTGCCTTTAACGTCATAAATGAAAATAATGCCCAGGATCTCCGGGAAAAAATAAACTATATGCGTGTCTCCATTTCAAACATCACTGCAAGTTGATTGTGGGCGACAACGCTGTCGTGGTTTGCAGTCGTGGTTCGCTGTTGTGGTTCTACCGAAACTCTACTGCCAAAGTTGCTGGCTGGCTACGCAACGTTAGCAATATCCGCTAGCATACGTACAGGCTAACTATAGCCAGTTAACTTTGTGTGTAACATAACAAAAAACACACCCGTCTCTTAGGAGCAAAGCTTACTATTTCATTCAATACAATTATGGTATAAAATGTAAACTAACGCCACAGGTATTATGTTGACAACATGGAGGCATATATAGGCAACACCAAAGGCAGTTGTAATATTTACCTAGCAGGCTAGGCTAACGCTGTTGCGCTAACGTCCAGCGGCGTAGCGTTAGCTAGCTGTCTAAACTTGTGAAAAGCCGAACAACACCCCCGTCCAAGCTGTGTTTCACTTTCCCTCCAATATTATAATAAACAAAATGAAGTCACCTGGACTCAGTCAAGACCATAGACTGTTAATATTAAAAGACCAAAAGCCATATTAGGCCAGATAAGTGGCAATGACATCGCAGGCTGCTCTGTTTTCTCCCCAGTGTGACGTCATGCAATGCATTGTGGGGGAAAAAATAAACACTGTAAAATATTGCCTACTTTTCGTATTATATTCAGTTTTGCGATATCCAACTCCATCAAATACAATGGATAACAGTTCAAATATTTATTTCCCACAAGCAAATTGCACAAATTCATTGCAAAATTAAACCTGCAACATAGGCTTTAAATTGTCATTTTAGCCAGTCATCGTCATGGTCCCTGAAGTCTCTTTCTCCCCTGATTCTTCTATTTGGGGTTAGTCCGCCTACAGAGCCAGCAGTGCCATCATCTGGTTTCTGCCAGTTCTGAGCTGATGTCCCTAATGGACATCTTCTGATTTCGAAGGGAAATAAGCTTGATGGGTTTTTCATCTGCTGCACTAAGTTTCCTTGGCCGACCGCTGCGTCTACAATCCTCAACGTTGCCCGACTTTTTGCAAGTGTACCTAGAAGTGTAAGAAGAGTGTAAGAATTGATGCTGGTTTGAAGGCAAAGGATAGTAACACTAAATATTGATGTGATTTAGATTTTTCTTTTGTTTGCTCACTTTGCATTTTGTACATTTATGAAAAATATACAATCATTACTTATATTTTTGAAAGCATTCTTAGTTTACAGCATTTTTACAGACTTTTGCACAGTACTGTGTATATGTATGTGTGTGTGTGTGTGTGTGTATGTATGCATTTATATATATATATATATATATATATAACATCATGGCACATTGCATTTCTGGCACACCTCTCTCTATTTACATTATTTTCCACCACCCACACAGCAACAAACACTAATCAACAGAGAACTCTGTAATGAAACATGATGTAACAAGTGTATTTAAGCGGCTCTGTTGTAAAGGCTAATGTTGCTCAGTTAGCACAATAAGAAAGCACAGCCGAAACTATTTGTCATAAACAAAAGTAACAGCCACGATGCTAACGGCATTGATAACTAAGCCAAACAATGCTGCCACTACTGTTTTAGTGATTTATAAGCAACCTGTTTCTTGCAGAGAACGTTACAGAGAATACATCTGGATCTGGATTACAGTAATCTTTGCTTGGACAATGTAAATTATTTTCTGGTTCTATCTATTTTTGGGTTAAATACTCACTGTAGAGCCCTGCACTTATGCATGCATGCGTGCGCGCATACACACACACACACACACACACTGGACAGGTGGTGTCAAAGGACTGCGTAGAATTAGAAATTAATATTGTGGGTAAAACAACAAATAGAAAACATTTGATTTTGGTTGATTTGGTTCCAAAAGCGTCTGTGAGCCAATAATCATGTAGCATACTTGCGTGTAGGGACCTAAAGTTGCCGGCGATTGGCTGCCTAACGTAACCTAAAACATGTCATGTGAAAGAGACACCACCACCACGTGGAGGATTTCCTAAGATACTTGCAGTTGCACATCTGTCCTCTCTGCATTTTGACATAGAGTGGATCTCCGACACATGCGCAAAGGTGCGGACTGAGTAAACTCGAGGAAACTATGTTGGCTGCAGTTTAGTTGAAGTCACAGTGAGTCACTGTATGTTCCAATAAAGTGGTTACAATTGTGGTTACAGTTTTTCAAAACTTCACGCAGACAGCGTTTGCTGCGATATTATTAATTACACTTACTCTGAGAAAAGCAGGTACAACAATGTTTCTGTGCCCTGGTGACTGACTGACAGGCTCTGTCAAAACTGGATTATCCTGATCCCATCAGAAAGGTGGATTCAGTTGTGATTTTTCGAACCAAATTAAATCAGTTCTGTTTTTGAAGTGAATGATCACAAAATCAATGTTCACTGATGATATATACATTTCTATACTGTATATTATATATATTCTAACTAATATATATAATACTATTGGATTGTATTTTTTTGTTATTTAACATAACGGAATTAAGTAATGTAAAATGTTTGTTTCTTAAAATTAAAACAAACAATGGCTATTTGTGGCCACCGGTATTTTGCCTACCTGTTGTTCTTTGCTAAGCCACTACACTACACTGTTGGTTCTATTTAAGGCTCTGGTAAACAGGATTTGGTAATCCTGATATTTGGATCACAGTGATCCAATCATATGTTCCTTTATAAAACTGTCATAAAAGTAAGATGGATCAGGTGATCCTGAAGAACAAAAAAAAGGATTTCCAAATCTGCATCAATTTGATCCAGATGAAAAGTTTTGAAAAACTGGGCCCAGGGCATATAAACCACAAACTTTATTTCTACGACACCTTTCAGCAACAAAGCAATTCAATTACATTCCTTTGCACTTAAGTTAGTTCTTCATTAGTTCAATGTTGACGACAGGGCAGTCACTAACTTCATTGTTAAAGGTTTGTGTCATAATGCAGTTTGCACTAAAAAATCTTTACATCCCTTTGCATTTTATTTAGTTCAGTATTGGCCTGTACACGATGTCAGTTGTTTATTAATATGTTCATGTTGTGGTAAAAAGGTTTCTTTTTTGTTAATATTGGCCAAGTTGGGATTGATACCAATCCTGAGTATCTGACTGGCGCACCCCTATCCAAAAGCACAATCAGTGTTATTAATCTGGTAACACTGCTCACTCATAGTGATGGCCAAATGAAGCGTCATTATTCGTTATTTTCTGAGCTCACTAGATGGCGCTCTTGGTTTTGAGAGAGCGAAGGCATTGCAATTCAGTATATTCTCAACCAATTGAACACAGAGCGCCATCTAGTGGGCTCAGAAAATAAAGACTTGTTTGTGAAGCTTCATTTAGCCAACAGTACTCTGAGTGAGCAGTGTTACCAGATTTTTTTTAAATTTTGATAACTGTTTTGATTCACAATTAAAGTGGAAAACCAAAGTGTAGTGTTAAATGGATTTTAAAACATACGGTATCATTATGAACCGGCATTCAACTTTGAACGATGCCCAGCCCTACAAACCTGAACCAACACAAACGCTGAAGGTCTACTAATATGCTCTTTTGTATTACACACTAAATGGTTTTATTGAGACTACATAAATCTCATCTCTGTCTCAGCATTCACTGAACTGGGTGGTCCCAGTGTCAGACCGTGGTCGCTATGATGACATCTTCCTGAAGACAGACGCTGATCTGGACGGTTTTGTCAGCGGACATGAAGTAAAAGACATCTTCATGCAGTCTGGACTTTCTCAGAACGTCCTGGCCCATATATGGTAGGGACTCAGGCTTACAATCATGTTGCATACCTAACGGTTTTATTTCTTGGCTAGGCATCACTTTCTAATAAGTATTTAGGGGTTTCTGAGTTGCAAGTAATGCTTAATTGGCAATCAGTTATAAACCAATAAATCATTTTTTCCAGATTGCGCTTTCAGTAAAGGGGATTTCCCCACAGTCAAGGGGGTTTTCAATCTGGCAATCCAGAAGTTATTGAGCTGGTATCTACGCTGACAGAATAAAAATCACTGTCATGATCGGTGTTCAAATAGATGTCAGCATTTATAGTGCTTCACAATTTACCTCAGTCACCCACCAATGTTGACAAAGCTGCCATTGAAGGGGCTGGCCTGCCATCAGGAGCAACTTTGGGTTCAGTTTTTAGCTCAAGGACTTGCAGACAGGAGCAGCTGGGAAATTGCACACTTTGAGCCACCCAGGTATAAGCCTGAATTTCTCTAAACATGCTACAGTTAGTCTCCCCTAGCTGTATATAGGTGGGCCAATGCATTTCTCAGTGCTACATTTACTAGAAGGAAATTCTTAAAGTTAAGGATGTTTGAGTAGTTTAAGATGCATTGCTAGTTGTACTCTGAAGACTAAAGTCACTAGTCTTTAGGTTGTTGCCAATATCTAGGCAATAAACTAGTGCTGCAATAAACTAGAATGCATTGGCCCACAAAGTCAAAAAGTTGCCTGGTCCTTACTGTGGAACGACAACTTTAAGGGTCCATTTAAGAAACCTTAAATGGCATTGGCAAAATTCAAATCACCTGCCAGAAATAACTGCCTCATTTCCTGTTCATGAACACTAAATCAAGACTCCAAGTCAGTGGTGAATGCTACAGGACTCAAGTCCTGTCAAATGCAGACCAGTGGTTCAGCAACCCAAAAATTCAGCCCAATTTTACGACACCAAATACTTAAGTCAGTATCAGCCTTTATTTTCCATTATGCAATTTAAAGAATGCCATCTTCAGACTCCAGCTTTCATCTGGTTGTTGGGTGGAAATGCTTTTCCCAAGTGGATCCCTACGGTCAGTCCATGCTCCTTGGTGGACTGTTTCTCATGGATCTCAGGCTTAAGTTGGTAACCCTTCTCGCCATCAAAGCAATCCAAGGGAGTGAAGGAAAGTGGTTTCTCGCTCACGAGGCCTTGCAGTCTTTTACGCCAGCCTTCCAGCATGGTGCTGCGTTCCTCAGAAGGAGCATAAGCTGGGGCCCAGAAGATCTGAGGAGCCAGAACCTGGAAGCCACAGTAGTGCAGAATGCCATTCTGCAAGAGAACACATCAAGTCATCAGTTGCCATCTGGCAACTGAAAGCCAGAAACTTTGTTAAATCCCAAAAGACTGAAGCAGGCCTGCCTTACAAGCAGTGTTTCTTCAAAACTGAAATTTTCCTTTGGGATTTAATTTTTGAAAATTAAATGGCAAATGCCATTTTTTGGGTGCAATTTGCTAGGGATTTAAAAAAGGGAGTGCTGGCAAACAGTTCTGAGAAATTTACCTCAGTTTCCCAACTTACTGAGGGTCAACGGTTTAATGCTGATGTGAACTCCTAATGTAGTACCTGTAGTGGCCACAGTGTGACATTCATGTCTCCATTAATGCCATTTGCACTGAACATGGACTCAGAAGACCCAGTGGTGAATGACAGCATGGCTTTCTTGTCCTGTGCAGAAAGCAAACAAATTTAAAGGGAAAGCAGTTTAGACAGTAATGCTATGGACACCTCTTGATTTATCCCTTACCTTGAAAATTCCCTGACTGTAGCGCTTCTCTTGAGAGAATGCGTAGCCCAGTGTTAGCACCCGGTCGATCCAGCCCTTCATGATAGCAGGAACCGTGAACCAGTACATGGGGAACTGAGAAGTAGAGCTTAAAGTTAAGACAGCAATAACTTATCCTTATGTCGTGTGCAGCACCCAAGCTGTTTTTGCAGCATCTACGCTAAATGACAAGTTAAAACAAAAAAGTTACTTTAAGGAAAGATCTCTCTGCCAAATATGTGCACCTGTCTTTAACCAACCCAGGGAAAAGACTAGATTTAGTTTGGGCTATAAATTTAAAATTTCTAAACGCCAAGATGACATCTGAAACTCTTTTCCCCACGAGAGAATTTACTTGGAGTAAAAGCAAATTCAGAGATCAAAAATTGGCAGTTAATTTTATTAGTTGACAAACTGGTTCCTCTGAGGCTTTAAAGTGAAATTATATAGAGGGCTTAGCCCTAAACACATTAGCATCACTAGCCTCTACCTGAAAGATAACAAGGTCTGCTTGAGTGAGTTTGCGTTGTTCCTCAGTGATGTCAGCAGACAGTTTTCCCTCCTCCCATGCCAGTTTAGTTTCCTCAGCATAACAGAAGTGATCTGCATTCTTAACTTCTCCTGCAGAGACAAAACATTTACTTCAGATCTCAAGTAAGAAAGTAAAGCAGAATTTTTAAGTTACAAGGAAATATTTATATACCTGTGATGTCCTCAGCAGTAGCAGTGGCTTTAAACTTCATGGCATACAGGTCAGATACTTCTACTGTGCAATCCTGAGAAGCCAAAACTTCCATGGCAGCATCTTTAGCTGCAGCATTGAAAGAGCCAGAGCTCTGGTGGGCGTACACGATCAACACTTTCTTTGCTGCTAAAGAAAAAGAAGAATGAGAGCATGTCAGATCAGAACATTTGCAAGTCAAACACTAGTACAACCTTAAACCAGCAAATGAGACACATATCGCAAGAATTCTTAGCAACTACAACACAACTAAAAACCTCACCCATCCTGATGCAAGCTGTCAACTGTAAATGGTGAGCTTTGAAGTTAGCTGGTGTGTTGATGGACAGACCAACTCATTTTGGAGCTAAGCTCAAGGTGCCTGTTTTATACCCCACTCTCAACACAGCCTACTGGCTCATTCATTAGCACTCTCACAGGTGCTGTCAATCAGCAATCAGCGCTGGTATCTCTCAGGTCCCTCATCAACATATCTTCAAATCACTTACTAAACCTGGACAACATTATTAAATGGGAAGGGGAATAAAGGCAAGATAGATAGACAGACGGACAGACGGACAGATAGATAGTGGTACCATTAGATCTACCAGTGTCAGAAAAGTGCTGTACAATAAAACCAGATATTTACTGTTTTGAAATCACTTGTGCAAAATGTAATTTTCAAAGTGGGATCAAACTGAGCACCCTTCACGACAGATGTCACTCATGCTGACACAACTATCAGCTTATCAAGTGCTTAATAGAAATGTGTTGGCAAACCAGTGGCAGTTTAGACCAAGCCATATGATTTCTTTTACCAAAATGGCTAGATTCACTGCTTCCATCTCAGTTCTTGTGTTTTGTTCATGTTTGCTTGTGGCCATTAGAGAACCCATGTTGTTCTCTACTACAGCTCTGGGGAATGCTAATCTTGGGCATAGAAAAAGCAAACAGTTGACCATGACATGGTGCTCTTTGGATGCTTTTATATAGACCTTAATGGTCCCCTAATACCATATCTGAAGTATCTTTTATATAGACCTTAGTGGTCCCCTAATACCATATCTGAAGTATCTTTTATATAGACCTTAGTGGTCCCCTAATACCATATCTGAAGTCTCTTTTATATAGACCTTAGTGGTCCCCTAATACCATATCCGAAGTCGCTTTCCCAAAATTCAGCCTTGGTGCAGAATTACAGCCACTAGAGCCAGTCCCACAACGATCTTTCCTTAGTATGTGCCATCTCTGAGTCTGTAGCTTTTGAGAAGGAGAGGGGAAGGGGGCAAGGTGGAGGCTGGGGGTGTGGCCTTGACCAACTGCCACTTTGCTCATTTGAAAGCCATGATGTCTCTCTCTCATGGGTGGGCTAAATTCTCTGGGTGGGCAAAGCAGAGAAAGGGGAGGTAACCTTGCCCCTTATGACCTCATAAGGGGCCTCATAAGGGGCAAGATTCCAGATCGGCCCATCTGAGCTTTCATTTTTTCAAAGGCCAAGCAGGATACCCAGGGCATTTCTAGCCACTGGGGAACCGTAGGCTGGCTGGGGGAACGCATATTAATGTTAAAAACTTTTGGTGTATGGTTTGGTGTGCAACATATTTAAGCCACAAATGTCTGTATACGATTTATGTTAAAGTTTGTTGCAAATGTTTTGGAATGTCAAATGATTTCTTGAGGAGAGTGGAAACTCCTTCCTGATGAGTAGGGCTGCACAATATTAAGAAAATATCTGATTACGATTATTTTGACTGATATTGCAATATGATTCACCAAATTGGAGGAAATAATCATTTCTATAACATTATTCTCATTTCCATTGAAAAATAGAGTTTAATCCTGTTCTACTCAACCGTGTGGTCAGATCTGAATGTATTTGTATTGAATGTCTGCTCTTCCCTGCAGGGCTCTGGCAGACACGAGGCAGATAGGCAAGCTGACCAGGGAGCAATTTGGCCTGGCCATGTATCTCATCCAGCAGAAAGTCAGCAAGGGCATGGACCCTCCACAGGCCCTGACTGCCGACATGATTCCCCCGTCTGAGAGAGGCACTCCGGTACCAGTAGGTCCCTCACACACACCTAGAGTTGAGGGAGATATCTGTATGTCTATTGATTAGTAGAGTTAGAGCGGATCGTCCAGTAATCTTAGGGTCTGTGACTCGATCCCCACCTCCTTAGTGTTCTTGGGCCAGCACTTTGCAAATTAACAGCTGCTGTCTGTTTATGTGCATGCGTGCATGCACGTGTATGTGCGTGCGTAAATTATACTTTGGATGAAAGTGCTCTATAAATACTAAAGCTGCAAACAAAACTATTAGATCAATCGGCAACTATTTTGATCGTCGGTAAATTGGTTTAAGTCCCTTTTTTTAAATGAAAAACAGTAAAAATTCTCTGATTCCAGTCCCTAAAATGTGAATATTTTCTAGTTTTTTTCACTCCCCTGTAACAGTAAACTGAATGTCTTTGAGTCGTGGACAAAACAAGCCATTTGAGGATGTCATCTTGGGCAAACCTATCAGTCTAATCATGTGGAGTGACATGATAAAATGCAGCTACCTGATATCTACACTTCACCCACCACAGACTCACAAAATCCTGTGGGAAACACTGCTTATGCAAATGAACTGCGGTAAGGACTGAGCCTTAGTACACGTGGGAGTGTTCAACTACTAGGGCGCCCACAGAAAAGTTTTTTTTAAGTGAGAATATTTATTTTTTTGCTTTAATCCCTGAGCCTATCAACACACTTAAAAGCTTCGGTGCCCCTGACAGTCAAAGCTGCTCCTGTGTTGTATGATTGGCAGCAGATATTACTGAATAAATAAGATAAATAAAAATAAAATATAGATAAATAACAATCTCAATCCTCTACGCTACAGTTGCAAATACACACAGTGCAAATACACCCTTGCTTATTCCTGATGACGTTTTCAAAATGTTTTTATTTTTATTTTGACATTGGATGAGTTATAGCTGTTGCTCTTTTTGATCACCATTGTCAGAAAACTAAGACATTTCCCTATGGCTGCAGAGTTTGTCAGGATACATGACCCCAGTGGGATCAGAGATGGCTGCTCTGTCCGAGATGAGACGGGTGAGTCAATACTTTTCCTCTTCTCTCTTCCTTTCATGTTTCTCCTGCTCTTTGCATATTTGGGCTTAAAGGTGTACATATTTGTCTGCTCGACATCCTGTTTCTTGAGCTATAACAGTTTCCCGATCTGAAAAAACTAGCTTATTTGGTGGAAGACAACTGAATGTACAACAATGAAAAAAAATGTAATCCACATAGACATGTACAGTGAACCCTCGTTTTTCACGGGGGTTACGTTCCAAAAAGAACCCGTGATAGGCGAAATCCGTGAAGTAGTAACTATTTTTTTTACAATTATTATACGATGAAATACTCCATAATACATTGAAACCAAATAACAAAACCTTTTTACAGGCCCAAGCATTTGTTTAACAAATATAAGTACTGTATAAATGTTTTTTTACAAATAACTACTGTACTGTAAAATAATAATTTTAATCATCAATACGAACTGAAGGCTTCAAATTGCGGAGATCAGCACCCCCCGACCCCCCAACCCACCGCGGTAGGAAAAATAGTGACTCAGGTGTATTTCACTGCTCTTCTGACTGAGCCGCTGCATCCTGACTCCGCTCTGTAGCGTTTTTTTCTTCTAAAGCCCGCGTTGCAGGTGTGTTTTTTCAAGAGAAGAACATAGTTATCGGTAGTTGTTGTCGCTCTTTTTTCTTCTGGGCAAAAAGATTCTTATAAACAGAAGCAGAACACAATGCACGATGCTAATCCGTGAAGCAGCGAGACCGTGAAAGGTGAACCGCGATATAGCGAGGGTTCACTGTAAATTAAAAACTTTAGGAAAGGTTAATCAATTATATCAAAGATATGTACTGCCCAATGTTTCTCTTATTAACTCTTTTACCGCTCTTCCTCCTCTCTTAGGCTATAATGTTGAAGTTGTGGGTAGGTAACATGGACCTACAGTCTATTGACATAAAAATGCTTTCAGTGGCTGGCCGTTCTGGCTGATTACTCGAAAGCATTTGCAAGACCTTTCTCTTCATTCCTACAGTGCAGTGACATTGTCTCACCCTGTCAACTGTCTGCTGATCAAGAAAAGATTCAAGATCGCTGTTAGTTGGCAAGATTCTTTTGAAGTTATGATAGCAGTTGTTATTAATTAGCCTAAAGTTCAATAAATTCAATCAAGAGCATCTTTAGGTTTAGGTGCAGCACCCAAGCCTAATGAAAGTAGCTGAAAGACTTTTCTCAGATCTACTGATTGTAGTTGGAGTTCGTTAGCAAGTTAAGTCTTTAAGCTTTTTGAGTGTTATTTATTTATCTGGTCTAGAAACGTTGTAGACACAGATAATAATGATGGTGATAGTAATGCAACAAAACGATGTGAAAAAGAGACGCAAAACTAGCTCAGAGGGACACAAAACAACTACAAAGAGACACCAAATGACCACAGACACCTAAAACAACAAAAACAAATATGACCAAAAAGAGACACAACATGCAACAAAGAGATAATATTCAACAAAAAGACACAAAACAACTAGGGACATTAAGTTTGTCAATTGAAAAACGTCATAACCCCCTTAACTTTTGCTGGTACAAAAGTTGACCAGGTAATCGGAGTACTTGATTTGAATGTATGCTGCTAAGCAGTTATAAATAAGTGAACTGATCACATTTTATTTCATTAGCGCTAATTGTTTTGGACCTCTGACCCTAAATACAAACTCTGATGCGGACCTTGAGCAATACATTTGAGAACCCCAGTTCTAAGGGCTTTCTTTTGTTTAAAAAAAAAAAAAAGTGTCTCCACACTCTTGGACTAGCGTCACAAACAAGTGCTTGTGGACAATATACTTGAATATTGTTGAATACCACCTTCATGAAAACTTTTTGAATGTTCTCAGATGGCTAAATATTATTCCAATATTTTTATTTTTTTTAATTTTTTTTGCAAATCCTGAATCTTTCCTCTCCTTGGCAGCGGTGATAACACTCCCCCACATGTTGGTGATTGACCCAGCCGCTGCTCCTCTTATTGAGCACTGGTTTTTCTCCTATCCTCTTCTATTTCCTTCCTTTTGGCCTGGTCTACCATGGTGGTACCATTTCATAAATTCCACTTCACTTAAACAAATGAAGTTAACGTTGCCAACCTCGTTTTTGTTTGTCTTCTCTCTCTGTCTGCCTGTGTCATTCTCTACAGGACAGCTCTAGTTCAGTGGGTTCGGGGGAGTTTACTGGGATCAAGGAGTTGGATGACATCAGCCAGGAGATAGCCCAGTTGCAGAGGTAACACACAATATCACTTGCACTGCCTAAACAACATGACAGCACCAACTGCGTGAACCGCTTTTACTTTAACAGAATTAAGGATAGACCGATTATCGGGCCGTTTTTTTGCAGTTGGCAGATTATCTTTATCAGCTTTTTATTTGCCTGATAACCGATACATTTAATGAATTAAAAAGTGGTCTGCTTTGCTTTGGCTACAGCTCTGTGTCTGTCCCTGTGCTTCGGTTTCACTCATCACTGAGTCTGACTTACAGCAACACTAGAGAACTTTTCCCGCTTCGGTCCCCCTACAGGTTAGAAGCGGAATTGTCCCTTACATTACATTATGCAAGTTCGCCAGATCTGGTAGCAGGTCTGTAGTTCGAATGAACTGGACAATTCCGCTTCCAACCGAAGTATTGCAGCTTGTAACATTCCAAAATCTTAATTTTGACTTTAAGATAAATAAATAATAATATAATAATAAGATAAATATAATATTTCACTGTAATATCGGTTTCAAAACCAGTATAAGTTGATTCCTAAACAGAATTTTCGAAGCTGCATAGAAAGGAAATGGATGGTTACATCACAGATTTTAATATTTTAAGCATCACAGTAACACTAGCCGTACCAGTATATCTTTCAGTTAAGCTTTTATTTCGTAGTGCTTTTTCAGCCAAAACACAATGCAGTAACAGTAGCAAGCATTTGTAGCCATTTGCAAATGTTCTTTTAGCCTCATCATTTCAGAGATGCAATTTTGAATTTAATTTCAGTTTTACTGTTAGTTACCATTCACAATGACGAATGCACTTGGTGACGGTCTGTGTCAAAGCTTTTTGAGGTTTGCCAAACCTGTCACTTGTACATAGGCAGCCAACACACCCTCACATCTCTGTTAACCTCTAACATGAGCTCCCTCTATCATCCATTGTCATGATTATTATTATAACTTTCTGTAGTGATATTAAGACTCAGACTGCATCATGCCTTGACTATTGGTGTATTACTCCCAGAATATTTTTGGCCATGTCTTTTCAAAACTACAAAACAAAATAGGATACAATTTATAGGATAGAATAGGAAAAATAGATGGGATTAATATTCTTTAAACAAGGAAACTGATTTCACCACATTAAAAAGCAATTGACCACCAACATTGACAACTAAAACTACAAGGCAGGCTGTGTATTTTTTAAAGTACTCTTTTAGTAGTGGCTTATCAGGCCAACATAAGAATCCTAAGGTCGACCACAGGACTCCATGTTTGTTAAGTGTATTGGTGGTCCTCTTATGAACACATTAAAGGAACATGCTACCGTTTGTTGAAATAGGGCTTATCACGGTCTCTCCTAGCTGTAGATAGGTGGGCCAATGCATTTTTGTCTTACCGCATGCATTGTTTTAGTTTGGTGCAACACTGGCAGCGCCAGTTTAATTTTTTTGTCATGATTAATTTATTAATGACTCAGCATCACCTGTGTTAGAGTAAAATAATCACTTTATGTGATGTTTAAAATGATTAAAACAGCCTACTCACTGACGCAACTCGTTCTCTCAACGAGCCTCAACTGACTTAAGGCCTTATTATGCTTCTGCGTGGACCCTGCACAGAACCATAAAACGGCCTTTAAGTTCTGCTTACCGTAAGAGAGAAAACCAAGCAGTGGACCAAACCACTGTGAGGGAAGGGAAGGAAGGGGACTAAAAATTTCTAAACTTAAAATGCGTTAGCGGTTGTATTGTTTGTTTGTTATGTACAATATACACAGCATGGTTTTAATGATAATTTTATTGGGATGACAACTCTCAGATGGGGTGTGTTCTGAACCCCAAAATACCCCTGTATATCTATGATCCAACCATTTATTTATATTTTGTGATAAAATGCACATCAAAATCAAACGTTAACACGCTATCAAATGTGGATGAGCTTTACTACTCATCTTGGCTTTGGCTCATCCCACTGCTTTCTTCCATCCATCCATCCATCTATCTATCCATCCATCCATCCATCCATCCACCCACCCAGCCAACCGTCCACTTCTTATGATGTGTGTATTTTATCAACTTTTTGTTTGTTCACCACTTACTCTCCATGCTGCGTCAGCACTCTTGCCTTTACCCAGTGGAATACTCTCAGGTAAACACACCAGCCACTGTACATCTATGGACTGGAATTCTGTCCAATCTACTGTGACACCCAGAGTGAGCAGTGGTTCTGCCTACTACTTCTCTTGCATAGGTGCTTATCAGTAGGCTTCACATATGTTCAGATTTGCTTAATTTTATTATCTGAGGTCAAGATGCAGAGTTGGGTAAAGCATAGGTTTAAAGTCTGTCTTGTGCCCGTATTAACAATGGCAGACATGTTGCTTGCTGTAATCATTCCCCTTTTCATACTGGCACTGAAGAGATCAGTTCCAAATCAATTTAATTAAAGTGTTAAACAATTCCCTTTTTGTCTTACTTTCATCTTCACTGCAACAAGGAAAGCAATAGGGGATATTTGTACTATAAAGACTCTACCTTTGGAAGATACAGTACCCTCTTGATTTGTCCAACAAAAACTGCTGGAGCCTCATTAACTTCAGGTTAACTGTGGAATTTATTTTTGCAGTGATGTAGTGATGATACATCGGCCACTATTCACCTTTTTGACTGCTATTGGCAAATTATAGGACATTTGCCGATGGCAGTGGCCAATGTTTGTCTGTTTTGTATCAACTTTGTATCAATGTTGTATTCCTAATGAAAAAGCTAGCCCTACTTTTCTTATTGCTTTACATTTAACTACATGTAATTTAGGTTTCACAAAAAGAACATATTTGTGGGGCTGTGTAAGTACTGAATAATTCTTCTCGTTGCGTAGGTAGTTATATAGCAGCTAAAAGCTTTCGAAGCAGTTCATTATATAGGATATATGAGAAGGTTATATTTAAGGTTGTTTTGTAAATTTGTATGATTGAATTGATTGAATTTGTGCTCATTTAAATAGAGAAGAGTTCATCATTTCTTTATAATGAAGACTTCTTTGTTTTCCTGGCACAAAAGGGGGAACAAATTACAACAGAAACAAAATTAACAACAAAAACATATAAGGACACATACACACACACACACACACACACACACACAGTCGCCAGCGGCTACACTTTTCCTGTCAGTTTTTATTTTATCTCTGACATCGTGGATTGGATGGAATCCCAGTCCAGTGTCTTGTTACCCTGACGTTGATGTGTGTACACAGCAGGGGGTTGGTAGTTATTTGATTCTGTATCTGTTATAATTATGCTTGTTTGTGTTTGTGTGTGCCCTTGCGTGCATTTTTTTGTTGTTGTGTATGTGTCAGGGAGAAGTACACTCTGGAGCAGGACATTAGGGAGACAGAGGAGGCCATCAGACACAAGAGTGCAGAGGTGCAGGTGAGGGCAACTTGGTCAATTAGCTGCAGTATGAATTCATAGTTTTGGATAATGTGGACTGTTCTTATTTCAATTAAATCATTACACTTAAATTAGTCTACATCCATGACGTTCCACTTTACTTCCAGGATTGCTCTGTTGCCGCCGGAAATTTCACCATCTATTCTTCTATTTGGCCGGCTGTCCGTTTTTTTTGAGTTGGAATTTTAAACTCAGATTTATGAGGACTAGGGTTAACTGCTCCTCAGATCTCTGCAGGGTAAATCTAGACTGCTAGCTAGACTATCTGTCCAATCTGAGTTTTCTGTTGCACGACTAAAAGAACCTTTGAACGTTCACTGAAACAAGTTCCTTCCGAGGACTATTTTGCAGAGACGCGGGGGTCTCCACCGCCCAAGACAATTGTTGTTGTGATTTCCTCCCATCCTGGAATGCTGTGTGGACTAGCCAGACCTTCCTCCGCAGCACTGTGGAGGAAGGTCTTGCAATGCGAGACTACACTTGGTCAATCACCGTTTTTCTATTTTCAAAGAAATATTGAAACCATAACGGTCTCTCCTTGCCCAGCATATACAGTACAAACATATACAGTGTTTCTGTACAGGGCCAGTGTATGCAGTGTGTATGTAGTGCGATAAACAGCTTGGTTTTATCTGACCACTTGTTTTTCATTTTTATGTGGGGTACACCTGATTTTGGCACATGGTACTCGATTGGCACCCATTGGTTGTTTATGTTCTCTCAGGAGATGCAGAATGACCTTGACATAGAGACGGCCAGCCTGCAAGAACTAGAGGCTCAGAAACAAGATGCCCAGGAGCGCCTGGAAGAGATGGACCAGCAGAAACATAAATTAGAGGACATGCTGAACGAAGTCAGGATGAAGTGCCAGGAAGAGTCTCAGATGGTGAGGAGGCGAGGAAGAACTGGGGGAAGTGGGAGAAACTGAAAACAAGGCAGAAGTTTCCGTCCCTGTGATGCATTGCAATAGCTTTGCTACAGTTGCCACAGAATCATTAGCAATGAAAAGTAATTTATTAAATTTTTAATTGTTAACTTGAATGTTGGTGCTTTTCAAATAGGGGTTTGTTTTACTGTTAAGCTTAATGCCAGAATTGCCAACAGGCAACTGAAAAGGCGCCAAATGGAAGAAAGCCAAATGTCTTTAAAGGTCCCATATTATGCTTATTTTCACACTTGTATTTTGATTTTTCTACTAGAACATGTTTACATTCTTTAATGTCCAAAAAACATATTATTTTTCTCATACTGTCCGGCTCCATTTTACTGCCTGTCTCTTTAAATCCCCCCTCCTAGCAAAGCTCAGTCTGCTTTGATTGGTCAGTGTTTTTCTGGGTTTTCCACAGCTGCACTCTTGGAGTCTCTGCACGACACAGCAGTGACACTTTCTACCTATATATATTGTGTAGTTGTGACTTCACAACTGTACGGACGTCCTGGCAGTTTATCTAAAGGCACAGTTTCTGAATACTGTGCAAAATCATCTGACAAAATCACCAAACAACATATAACCCCTATCTTCAGTTCTATACGGCATGCCCACCAGATGACTCGGACGTAGCCCTGCTGCTGCTTCTCAGTCAGTGACAGGAGATGATAGTGGCGGACACAAGAGAGAAAGACCTCGCTCTCTTTGGACAATACTGGCCTCTCTTTTTTACAGAAGTTGCTAGATTTGTCTCTAGTCGCCTTTTTGAACCTGCCCCCGCTGCTCTACAGAGGCTTGTAAAGCAGCCGTGAACACAAAGCCGTGCCCCGCAATCACCCGTCTAGGGATATTGCAACTCCCCGCCCACGCTGCTGTACTGCACATGCAGTAAACACACAGATGCACATACAGAGTTTCCTTGATTTACAGTTAGATGGGACCTTTTTAGCAGCATATGGTTTCAGAAATGCAGAATGGATTTGAGGCCCATTGTCACGTAACAGGTTTCAATTTCATTCTCTTCTACCTCAAGATCTCGAGTCTCCAGAGTCAGATCCATTCCCAGGAGTCAGACTTGCAAAGCCAGGAGGAGGAGCTGAGCCGGGCAAAGGCTGACCTGGGCCGGCTGCAGCAGGAAGAGAACCAGCTGGAGCAGAGCCTGGCTGCTGGCAAGATCCAACTGGAGACCATCATCAAGTCTCTGAAGGCCACGCAGGATGAGATCAACCAGGTATGAAACAGGGGCTGTGTGTTTGTGTGGGTGTGTATGTGGGTGTGTGTGTCTGAAAAGTGTCAACAGGGGGCATCATTGCACTGTATAATGTACTTTATATCACTGATGCCAATATTTGGTCCCCTTGTAACACTAGAGGAACTGGAACAGTTAGCTGTGTGTGTGTGTGTGTGTGTGTGTGTTTCATTTAACTTTGGCTGCAGTGGTGTGTCACTTGTTTCCTACCAGCCACTCATTTTTCACATACAACCTTACCACCTGTAGCGTACTATACACAGCTTGACTCTAGACACACATGACGTAATGCATGATGCAGTTTCCATTCTCTCGCTTTAGCATTTCCGATGTTAACTGCTTTTGGGATTGGGGGGGTAACACTGCATCATACTGAGCCATGATAAGATTATATTCTCCATTCTCCTGAATGTAACAACCATATGAAGGAAGTTTATGCTCTGCCACTGCTCTCTCCTCTACTCAGAAGGTCACATGGAGTGTTGAGGAGACTCAGCAGTTGATTATTTCCTTATGCTCAACTGTAATAATATCCAGTCTTATTGCTTCGAGGAACAGTCATGTTGATTTTAATGACAGTCCCCCTAAACCTTTTTATCATTCATAAAAATCCCACATATGGTCTGCTGCCCAGGGGTGTTCAGGAGTTCAGACTAACTAAACTAAAGTACATGTGATATTCCAAAAACAGAGGTTAGCGTTACTAACTGAATCCATATCCTTATATTACATGCAAGGATATCCCTCTTTTAGGAGGAAACTCTGTGAAGTGATACCCACAATCTGACTGTATGTCTACTATCAATTACTTTTTAGGTGTCAAAGTTGTCAAACTTGATAGTTTCTACTATTACAGTGAACAGCTGCTGTGGTCAGTTTGGATTCATGTCTGTTACAATTTAATGTGACAGTGACAGGTTTTCTTAGCGAGAACGTATCTAAAATCACTCTTGCAGTAAAATACACTTGTTCATTCATGCTTAGCATTTTACAATCCGCCACATTAAGGCAAAACGATGGTATTAATCAGTTCAAAATAAGTTATTCATGTTTCAAATATCCTGTATAAAGCAATGTGCTTTATTTCCTGTATTTGAAGCCACTGACTGATGCAGAAATAATTGCTTAGAGGCAATTTAAAGCATTGGTTGGCCCAAACTACATGGAAGCATACTGTATTTTCTCACTTTACTCTATTGTGTCTGTCCATATAGACAGTTTGGGATTTTTGGATTTTGTCTAGGTTTTAAAGACGCTTGTCTCTTAGATCTCTGCCTCACCCCAATACAATTACGCTGAATAGAAATTAGTTTGTGTGGGTAAAAACAGCATCTACGAAAAAAGGGCAAATCAAGAATTGGAGAGATTCAGCAAAGGAAGAGCCTTCCTAAGCAGAGCGGAAGACAGGAGAGGGAAATACACCAGCTACTGAAAGAGCGCCGCCTCCTACTGCAGGCATGGAAAAGATCTGAGGACCACGAAAAGGAGGGCCTCAAAAACCAGTGGGACCATATCCGAGCCAAACTTGGACTGTTAAGGAGAGCAGAGAGGATCAGAAGCCGCAAGGAGATAGCAGGGTGGATCTTCTTCTGTGACCCTTTCAAGTACACCCGCGGGTTGCTGGAGGAAAAGAAAACCGGGACGCTGCACATCACTGAACAGGAATTGGAGGACCATATAAAAACCCAGACAAACAGGAAAGTTTGGGAAAGTTCACTTGGTTCACCTGGCTACATCCCTAAACCACCTAAGCCATTGTCAAAGTTTGATACCACCCCCGAAAAGGTCTAAAATCAACCAAGTGGTGTCTTGAGGAAGAACTGCCTCTGCAGCCGGACCAAACAGGATGTCATATAAGGTCTACAAGAGATGCCCCATGACCTTTAGGCTTTTGTGGAAGATGATGAGTGATGGGAAACTAAATCCATCCCACCTGCATGGTGTAAGGCATTCACCACTTTTATCCCGAAAGAAAAAGACTCCAGAAACATCAACCAATTCAGAGGCATTGTGCTTCTGAATGTGGAAGGGAGAATTTTCTTTTTGGTGATGTTTGTCCAACTAACTCCTGGCCAACAAGTACATACACACAAGCTGTCAGAAGGCAAGGTTTTCGGTTGCGTGGAACAGTGATCTGGGAACAGATTCAGACAGCCAAACAAGTCAGACCTCCATGTAGTTTGACTCGATCTGGCTAATGCCTATTGGTCTGTACCCACCAATTTATCTGTTACGCACTCAGCTTCTTCCCCATCCCACCATGCATCCAGAGTCTCATAACCACCTACTTCAGTAGCCGTCAAATGTGCTACTCTTCATCAGCTACAACTGGGTGGTACCAACAGCAGAAGGAATTAGCCATGGGTTGTTCAATCTCACCTATTCTCTTCACAGCAGCCTTTGAGGTCATCTTAATTGGTTAAGGAGTCAGAGCCCCAGCAGGGCAGTGACTACCAGCCAGCCGATGCTATATGGATGACGTCACCACACTCCTCCAGACAGCAACGTGCACTCACAGACTCCTAAAGAGGTTTGAGGAACTGTTGACATAGGCCAGGATGAAGCTAAAGCCATCCAAGTGGATGGCGAGGAGATTCCACGCCTTGCAGAACAGCCGGTGAAAAGCTTGGGAAGGCTATACACAGCTGACCTGTCAGACAAAAACATGGCGGTCTCTGTGATTGCACAGCTCACTGCTGGATTGAAGAACATCGACCAAAGCCCTCTACCTGGCAAGTTTATGGTCTGGTGCTACCAGTTCACACTGTTCCACTGCCTCATGTGGCTCTTAAAGCTGTGTGAAATCCCCTCTTCAGGAGTCCTGAAAAAGGATGCTAAGGAAAACAATTACATCCGGAAGTGGCTAGGCGTTTCCCCATGCCTGTCAAGTGTAGTTCTGTTTGGACGGAACATCTTGAGACCTCCGCTGAAAACCAGCAGCTTGGCTTATAAACTGGAAAAGGTTAAACTGAGGTTCAAACTGAAAGATTTACTAGTGTCAGTGGTGCAGAGTGCCAAAGTCCAAGTCCGAACAGGAAAAAGATGGGACGCATCACAGGCAGTAGACCAGGCCATAACTTGGCTGAAACACCAGGAGGTCATAGGAGCGGTGCAATATGGCACTGCAAGTTTTGGATGGCGAACACCACCCAAGCCATGGTCCAAAGCCTCAGGGGAGGAAAGGAAACAGCTTGTGATTTTGGAAGTCAGGAGGGAGGAAGAGGAGGGCTAGAAGGTCATGGCAGTGACCCGATCCCAGCAAGGCAGAAGGACCACCTGGGAGGCTTTCACTGACAGCTCCATCACATGGTCTGATCTATGGAAGTTGCCCTAAGCAAGGCTAAGTTTCTTGATCAGAGCCACATATGACACTCTCCCAAGCCCCCAAAACCTGCACCGCTGGTATGGCACAGAGGAGGCGCTATGAGTGGCGTCAAAACAGAGTCCTGCGGAAGCTAACAGAAGCCATCGAAGCACGCATGCTCAAAGTGAACCATGCCAGCCCACCAACATCACACCCACCCGTTAGACAACGGGGAGAGGCCCTCAGTTACACAGTAAGAGAGCGGTCCTTGCTGACACCTTGATGGGAGTGGGCCCTTAGAGCTGACCTGGATTGCCAGTTGAAGTTCCCTCAGGACATTGCTATAACCTCTCTGCAGCCAGACATCGTGATTTGGTCCATCGCCATGAAGACGGTCGTTATTGCCGAACTGACCATGCCATGGGAGGATGGGCTGGAGGCTGCCTTTGACAGGAAAAAGGAGAGGTATGCGGAACTGGCAGCTTCACACGCACAAGCTGGGTGGACAACATACACCTACCCAGTGGAAGTTGGTTGGAGGGGCTTCACTCCATCCAGCAACTTCTCAAGACCCTTGGCATTAGAGGCGCTTTGGAGAGAGTCCTCAAAAAGCTGGCAGAGAAGGCAGAGCAAGGGAACTTTTAGCTCTGTAGGATGGACAAGGCTTGGATAAAGACGGATCCAAGGGCTGGCTGCAGGCGATGTTCCGGAATTAAAGGAGCAAAACATCTGTGAAGGGTGTCTCCCGGCTGACGACCCTGCAGCTGGACCAAAAAGCCCTGCCGGAAGTGCGTCAGGCAGAAATGCCTTGCAGGTGGTCTTAGCTGTGCTTACAACACAATATATTGCCTAGCCCTACTATAGAGTAACTAAGACTCTGTACAAATTATTTTAATATTCACCATATATACATTGTATATTTTTATGTGGGTTGTGTTTTAAAACTCATTATTAAATAAATAAAAATGTAATGTTTCATGTCTCTGAGAACCACTAACACAGTTCTACTTAGCTCCTTCGTATTAGTGTAGAGGAAGAAGTCGGACAGACATATAGGGCTAGGAAAAAGGGAAAAACGGTTTACCATTTTATTGATGATTTTTTATTTAAAATGGTATTGTAAAAAATATTTTGTGAAAGCACTAGTTGTCAACCCTACAATATTGTCGCAATATCAACATTGATGTATTTGGTCAAGAATATCGTGATATCTGTTTTTCTCCATATCACCCAGCCCTACAGACATATATCTCAAACCCTGGAAAAATAAATCAAATAAATCTGCATAGCTAGATACCATCACTTCTACTGGATCATAGTGTAGTTGTTGCAACTCCTCTGTTTCCATGCTGTAAACACTGCTGTTGGACACTGTGTTACACCTGCTATTGTCAGAAGGGATATCAGTTTTGTGAGTGTGTGTTTTTGGGTGTTCAACTCAATCAGGTGTTTCAGAAGTAAGCTGCCCAAATCAAGACATCCATGCAGAGCTTTCTGAAGCAAGAAGACCATGCAGCGTAGGATCCATACTTCCTGTTGTCACTGAACTGTGTGTGTGTGTGTGTGTGTGTGTGTGTGTGTGTGTGTGTGTGTGTGTGTGTGTGTGTGTGTATCCTGCAGGCTCGCAGTAAGTTGTCCCAGATTCAGGACAGCCAACAGGAAGTGTCTAAAAGCATTGAGCAGTACAACAGCACCTTGAACGGAACCCACGGAGGCAGTATGACCAACCTCGCCGATATGAGTGAGGGCTTCAGTGACAGAGAGAATGGAGGATTCCCAGCCATGGTGAGAGCAGCACAGGTCAGGATCTTGAGTAGAACCCTGCTTTTACCTGGAAAATTCTAGACAAAAGGGCCTCTAACTTACGTGCTTTCAGCAGGCTAGAAATCTAGTATTATAAATAAAAAGTATATAGTTAAAAAAAGATGATTTTTTTCCCCTACATGTAGTTGTAGGGCTCACACCTGAGCAACTGTTTGTGCCTTATTTGCATTATTAAAGTATTTTATTATATTCCGTAGCATTAAGCTGTTGTGCGGACTTTATCTTCTTTATATAAAAAAGTATAAACAATTAATTTCATTTTTTGAGATAATTTCTACAAAATTCACCAGACATTATCAACGTCAACGCAATGAGCAATGTGCACCTTTTATAGGAGGGAAAGCCCCTAAAAGGCTCTAAGGGGGTGGGTTATACTACGAAAGAATGGGTTTGTACAAAGTGTTATCCGACCACATTGGAAATCAAAAATATTTGTAGTTTTTTTCCCAAACGGGAAAATACTGGCCGCCGTAGAGAATCATTCAAATATGGAGGTATGACAGTCTCTACTGGAAGATGTTCATAGTGTTGCACTCAGTTGCACACGTGAAAGTGACAGAAATAGTTGTGTCAAAAATGATAAACCCAATGATCATGTGTAAATGTTGGATTGTCATTTTCAGAAAGTTAGAGAAATAGTTACAAAGCCCCCAAAAATTTGACATTGCAAAGGTGTCTGTAACTGGCAGCCAGTCTTGTAGTTGAATAACCAACTGTCGAGTCCGAGTGTAAGTCCAAGACCCCAAAGAATAGTCAGAGTTGAGTCCGATTCAAGTCACTATTGCCTGAGTCCGAGTTGGGTCACAAGTCCAGAGAATAGCGACTCTAGTGCAAGTCCAGGACTTGAGTACTCCATCATTGCCTATTACACAGTAGTCAGAAACGTCATCCACCTTCAGAGTCCTATTTCATAAATGCTTGAGTCCAAGACATCCATGCGTGACTCCAAGTCGAGTCACAAGTCCCGAGAATAGCAAATCAAGTCTGAGTCCAGGACTCGAGTACTTCATCACTTAATATTCATATTCATAGCTTAATATTTTTTAAATACAATAAGTAGTCTGTCAAGTTCCATAATTCCACTCGTAGTTTGGTTATCCCCTCCCCCTCTCCCCTTTGCCCCAGCCTATTATCATCTAGACAAGAGATCAGCAGCAGTCTACAAACTGCAGCCTGCCAAATTCTTAGCTGTCATTTATGTCATTTGAACCGTCTTTTGCTTGAACCTTGGTTAATATTTTTCTCACTGACTCTCCCTTTTGTTCCCTGAAGACTACTAATCTTCATAATAACATAATTACCTTGGCTCAGTCCCTCTCACTCTTGGCAAACAGCTCTTGGGATCAGCAATGGGATCGGATTGTTGTTTGTATGAACAACAGTGCAAATGTTCTAATTTACCATAAGAACAGAGAGCCGTATGCACACACACACACACACACACACACACACACACACACACACACACACACACACACACACACACACACACACACACACACAAACAGAGGAATGTTCCAGTCCAGACACAAGCTTCCTCTTCACAAGGCTTTGAGTCAGCGTAGCAGAGTGCATACAAAGAAGGGAAACTGCAAAAAAGAAAAGAAAATTACTCCTGTTTTTTTAAAAGTGAAATTCAATCTTGGGGGGAAATGAGGTGGTGTGTGTCTGTGCTGTAATTAGGGCAGGCTTTCCTCTCCCTAGATATTCTTTTAAAAAGAGATCTTGAGGTAGATTTCTGCACTTCTGGCTAAGTGGAAAATGAGCAAAGGATAGTTGTGGTTTATTACAACTTTGGTCAACTTGTAATTGTTTCAAGTGTATTTCATTTACATAGCACTTTAAAGGCAACCAAGTTTGCACCGAAGTGCTTTACAAAGACAGACATACATAGATATGGTGAAAATATAAGAAGATTTAAAAAGAAACAAGTTGGAACAAATTGAAACACATGAAATACAAGTTAAAGCCATAGTGCGTAGTTTCTGTCTCCCCCATGAGGAATTTGAAGTAACGACAACAAAACTTTCAGCGCATCCACATGATACAAGCCGTGGTTGCGCACGAGCCCCCACCCCTCCTCCACACAGTTGCTAGTAGCCAAGGAGGACACAAAGGATTAAAAAACATGATGGATTCTTCAGAAGAGGTAATTATCTTCACAGTTTCTGCGTGGGAAAGTCAGCTGATTGAACATAGCCATAGGAAGAAATACAGAGAGAGTTCTGTGGAGCTGATAGCCTTAATCAGCTTTGCAGGGACTGATTTGGCAATGGCTTGAATGTAATAGACATTTATTAATATCAAAACATTACGCACTAAAGGTTTAAAACCGGAAACACAAAAACCAATTGTTTCATATTTGTGTTCATATTTTCTACCAGCTGTGACATATGTTATGTTAATTGCCAAAGTAAGTTTTTTAAAAGGACCAAATGAAAGTGAGATGATCCGACAAGTTGCTTATATTCTCATTGTACAGGACACACAACTGTACATTGACAGTTTTGAAAGGGTGCAAGGCATACTGTATGTCGTAAGTGACTCCACAATAATCAACCACAGTCAAACTCCACATGAAAGAAGAATGCAGTTGCTAACAGTGATAAGACAAATAAGATAAGATAAATTCAGAAACCACAATACCCCATTGTTAATTTTAAAAGTGTTATTGTGGATATTGTGATTGTGATGTCATTGATAATTATTGCTCATTTTTTTCTTCTTCTCTTCTTAGTTAAAGGCCTACACCCAGTTGACATTTTATTAGGTTTATACACCTCGCTTAAAATAATGCAGTCTAATACAAAACTTCTGCAATCAATAATACCTTACCTCCATCAAGATTACAATGCAGTTGTTGTTGAATCTGTTTTAAGAGTGTGTTGATTCAACTGTATCTTTGCATTTTGTATGCATTTGCAATAAGGAGCAAATAGTCACTAAACCGACATACAAACTGCGACTTGTGGTGCGCACGTGTTTGAGGCAGAATGCCTGAAAACAGGCACAGAAGCCTTAATGAATCTGGCCAGGTGTGTGTTCAATGTTAATGTTACTAAAATGTTTTGTCTGTGTTTGTTGATGCCTAGTTCATACAACATGACTTCATCCCTGATTTTCCACTTTCTGTTTTTAGAGCTCACTGACAAAAGCCCCTGATCAGAGGCCCCCCGTAGAAACAGTCGGGTCCATAAGTATTGGGACATCAACACATTTCTAATCTTTTGGATTTGATATGAAATGAACAAGATGTGCTTTAACTGCAGACTTTCAGCTTTAATTTGAACATATTTATATCCGAATCAAGTGAACGGTGTAGGAATTACAACAGTTTGTATATGTGCCTCCCACTTTTTAAGGGACCAAAAGTAATGGGACAGATTAACAATCATAAATCAAACTTTCACTTTTTAATACTTGGTTGCAAATCCTTTGCAGTCAATTACAGCCTGAAGTCTGGAACGCATAGACATCACTAGACGCTGGGTTTCATCCCTGGTAATGCTCTGCCAGGCCTTTACTGCAACTGTCTTCAGTTCCTGCTTGTTCTTGGGGCATTTTCCCTTCAGTTTTGTCTTCAGCAAGTGAAATGCATGCTCAATCAATTCCTACACCGGTCACCTGATTTGGATGTAAATACCCTCAAATTTAAGCTGAACGTCTGCAGTTAAAGCACATCTTGTTCGTTTAATTTAAAATCCATTGTCACCACAATGGATTTTAAATTAAACGAACAAGATGTGCTTTAGATCCAAAAAGATTAGAATTGTGTTGATGTCCCAATATTTATCGACCCGACTGTACATTCAGATATCTGGCAGACAAAAAAATCTGGAGTTGTCGCCACCCAGTTCCAAGTAGGGAGAGAGGGAGAAAGTCTAGTGTGTGTGTGTGTCTCTCTGAGGGACACACACCACACGCGTCCATACCTCAGCCAGGTGTTGCTGAATAAAACTCCTATGGAACAACGTTGGCATTACTTAAACCTATGACCTGTGTTCGTAACAGCTACCGTATGCATACGGATAGCCTACAACTTAGCTATCTTCAGCTCCCTAAATACAATGGCATGCAGTTTTAAAGAGGAGGCATTCGCATTTTCCATTTGGACCCGCAAACTTGCTGAGCTATAGTGTCAAGCACATATAATTCAATGTGTTTCCACTTTCAATATGTATGGCAAGTTTTCAGCCAAAGTCACATAGTCGGGAAAAACGGCAAACGCAGCCAGCCACGCATTGGCCGATGCCGATACACGTGAATATTGGCCAGCCGATCACTCCTTCTCATGTTGCTTAAATTAACTCCTCGACTCCTCCACTTGCCTCCCTTCCTCGTGGAAAATGCTTGGAAATCATGGGAGGAGAAAGGAAACAAGCAAATGTGTTTTAGAGTGATGAGACGCCCTTTCCTCTGAAACGTCACATGAATTTGTCAGCTGTTTGGGCGGCGTTAGCAACTTCTTCAGCTGCACGGGAAGGCTGTTCTCTTGTTTCCTCGCCTATAGCTCCTCGATGATCCGTCCTCGATGATCCCTCCTCGATGATCCCTCCTCGGTCCTTGGGGCAGACATAAGAGCTTTGATTCAGCCTTCACCGAGGAGGGGCAGAACAACTTCCGGTTCAGCCGAGGACCGAGGAGTCGAGGAGCTATCAAATAAGTGACATAAAAGCTAAAGAATAGTATTTTTTGTGGACGCGCGTGCCAAAGACAATACCACCTAACCTTTCTTTTATTTTACTTTGTGTTATCACTGCATATTAGCCACCAACATGGAGTAACACTGTTTCTTTCTTTTTTACCACAGGAGGATCCATTCAAAGTGAAGCCATCTGTGTTCAACAGCCAGCCTCAGGAACTTCACACTGACCCCTTCCACACTGAAGACCCCTTCAAAACAGACCCATTCAAAGGTTATCATCCCTCTGTACTTTCACTTTCACTTTCCCTGGTGTTTATCACTTTTCCAATTTCCCTCAGGATAGTTATTGTTCTTTTCATTGACTCCAGTTATTCTGCTGTCCTTTACATCATGCCTCTCCACTCATCCTTAGCAGACTATGTGTTTACGGAAGCGGTGATGCATTCTTTGCTAAGAAATATTAGGATAGGATAGAACAAGGCCCTGGCTTTGGTGATCTTTGGTTTTCTGTCTTGCAGGCAGCTTATATTGTATTTAGCTTGAGTTGCTATTTGACTGTCTTCTGTTTCTTCCTCTTTGTTTTCCTCCTGTACCTCCCTCTCTTCTGGATTCCTCTACTGTAGGTGACCCTTTCCAAAATGACCCTTTTGCAAAGCCACCATCAACATCCACAGGTATTTCCTTAGGGGACATCAGTTTAAGACCTGGTCACACCAGCATTTAAGTTCAGTGCATGCATGTGTATGACATTTCAGAAATTAATATTTGGTGTCTTTGGATTTATACATTATTGGCATGAAATAATCATTATTCATTGCTTTTTCAATCCCCCCTTATTCAACTGTTTGTGCTTTTACATTGAACAAAGAATGCACCTTAATCTGAAACTTTCAAATGACTAGTGCAACATAATCCAAATATCAATATAATATACAGTATACTTAAAACATATGCTAAAATATCACTTAATAAAGGAACTGTGCAATAGTCTCTCCTGCCCTTTGAAAGTTATAGAAATATAATCACCAGGCTCACATTTTGCGTTTGTGAAGGGAATAAGATACAATGCATTCATACAGATAATCCAATATACCTGTATGGTATTATATTTTTCATGGCTCACGATTTAATCATGCAATCTAGTAATGCTGCTTTATTTGTAAAGCATATTTCAGCAACAAGTTAATTCAAAGTGCCTTACAGAGAACATTAAAGAGCAGTTACAAACAAAAACATCTGTTAAAGAGGATAAGAGAGAATAAAACAACTAAAAATAGAATAAAACGGGTATAAATTACAAGAAAGAAAGTTATAGCGCGGTGTAAGAAATGAATTATTTCTTAACAAAGGCAGCATGAAAAAGAAATGTCTTTAGCCTTGATATTAAAGAACTGAGATTTGCAGTTTTCTAAAAACTAAAATTAGAAACTAGAAATCTAAGGAGCAGTTAACCATAGTCCTCATAAATCCACCAGTTTAGAACACCAAAAGAGGAAGGTTAAGAACATCTGGCCAAAAATGAGGGACATCCAGCAGATCTTCCAGCGGAACCAGAACAATCCCCTAAATGAATTGTTGTTTGTATAGAATAACCTGCATGAAGTCAACTACTATCCTCTTCTGGTCCGCACAGAAAAACACAAACACTGTAATTCCCTGGTAATGTCTTAAACTAGAGCTGGGCAGTATACCGATATTATATTGATATCGTAATTGGAGACTAGATATCATAATTGTAATATGGCTTAAGTATTATCTTTTCCTGGTTTTAAAGGCTACATTATAGTAACGTTATGTCATTTTTGGACTTACCAGAGTGTTCTAGCTGATCTATTATTTGCCTTTACCCACATAGTCATTATATCTACATTACTGTTGATTATTTATGAAAATTCTCATTGTGTAAATATTTTGTGGAAAATAGCAGTACTAAACCCTACAATATCATTGCAATATCGATATCAAGGTATTTCGTAAAAATATTGTGATATATGATTTTCTCCACATCGCCCAGCGCTATCTTAACTCCTCAAATTACACTCATACACATCCAAGACTGCTTGTGTTGGCAGCCTTGTCTTGTGTTGATGTCCCTCTACATATGTGAAGCAGCCGTAAGTGCAACTGTGACTTGTGTCACACTTCCCTCTTCAGCAATATTGTGAAGTTTCACTTCTATGCTTAGTAGATGGAGATCAACGATGCAAATTGATGTTTTTACGTAGCAGTGAAACTGCTCCAACTGCCCTGCAGTACACAACCCATTATTGCTTGTTCAGTCGATGCTTTTGCATTGGGTTTGTTTTATATGTGAAAGCATCCATTTCTCCAATTTTTTGTTGTTGATCATTTGGTGACCATCATGCATCTTTCCTTGGAATCCAATGCAAATACCCATTTAACTGCAAACATTTGATCCAGGAGAGCATTTTTTTCAGACCTCACTGTAATCTGATGCTAGATGTGAAGGATGAGAAAGCATTGACTCTCAGTAACTCTTGCCTGGGTTCATGACCTACAGGGTGCCTCTTATCATAATTATCTATTAGATACCTATATCTATTAGATAGATAGTAAAGCACTGAATGCGTCATGTTGTTATGACTGCAATACTGAATACCATAAGTATTAGACTAGGTATTACAGGGAGATGTGTGGACAACTGATTAATTGGAACACTTAGGCTGCTTGTAGGTCATCAAACATGCGATTGAAGATATCCAAACAGTATGAACCCTGAAACTACTTCTTACACAGAGTAGAATATGTGCAACATGTGGTCAAAGTGCTGATGCAGTTTGGTTTTTACTTGTTTTATGTGACACATTTTTTTTCATAAATGTTTTTACTTTGGCACTAAGTGAACATTTTGCTATTTAAATGTCAAACAAGTATATTCTCGCCTAGCCAGACCTTCCTCCACAGCGCCACTCTCTGCTGTCACATTTCTACCTCTCTCGCCCAAGTGAGGGAGCAGTGTGTGGCCAATTTCGGAGCTGACGTTTAAAAATTATGCAAGTAAATCAGTGAATGCACTACAGCATTGCCGAGGTCTCACAACACAGCTCCGCCAACCGGAAGTGCATGCAACCCGGGTTGAGACGTAAACAGAGTGAGGGAAAGAGAGGAGGGCTAACAGGTCCCGCTTTTGCAACCAGTAGTGGCGTTACTTTTTCATTTATTGACATGTCACGGCATACTCTATGCTTGAGGCTATGATATTGCTTAACTAGTGTATTTTGTTTAAACTGCGAAGTGCTTGCACTGTTGGCTAGTGACTGAAACATTCACAGTTAATGGAGTTGGTCTCCTTACAGTACCTCAACCAGCTTAATTCTCGCAGCCAGTCTTCCTGAAAATGGTGGGTTCAGCTTTTTTCGCCACACAAACTGAATTATCATCCTACTGTGACATTGTAGACTCTGGCACTATTACACTAACTGCAGGTCGGAAGAACGAGTCAATAGTTTGCTTGCTCACTGTTGTGATATCTATTTGTGTCTCCTTCTCACAGACATTTACGCATACTGTACTCGATTATTTCTAGGACCCTCCCCCTCCACACATTAGCCACTTACAGTGGCCATTCCCTATCCTTCTCACACTCATTGGCCTGCCACGGATTCCAGATTCATTGAGTGTTTTAGTGTTTTTTAGTGGCAATTTAGTGGTTGCACATGTGTGACTGGATGTAGAATTCAGTCGCACTCTCACACAAATTTGAAAAATGCTACCATTTGGTCAGTCTGGAGCCCTGGTTTAGCTAGCTGTCTGAATTTACCTCGCAGAGATCTGAGGAGCAGGTAACCATAGTCCTCATAAATCCACCGGAGTTTAAAATTCCAACACAAATAAGGACATCGGCCAAAAGACATGCATCCAGCGGAATTTCCAACCCCGGAAGTGGAACATCGTTGATATAGTAGTAATATCAGTAATATAAAATACATTCTGAAACAGATCCATATCTTCAACAGAGAAACAAATTACATTTTACTTAGATTTCTTTTTCTCTTTTGTGTGCCCAAGCTGTTACTGGAATACTATCTTGAGTGTTTTTTAAATGATTAATTACTGCTTAAGAGCGTTTCATTAGCCCATTTAAAATATTCCACAATCCGAGGGTGGATATCAACCCAGACTTTTTGGGGTTTGTGATCATGTGGGCTTAGTCACATGATCACAAACAGCTTTCTCTCATTAGTTGCCAGTTGAAATGTCACAAACAAACAAAGTTAAAGTTGAGGCTAAAAATCCCGGGGTGTCCAACATTTAAAATAAAGCTACTGTGAGACTTGTTGGCTCACACTGGCATTAAAGCAATACTGCTGCTGATTGTGTGTAAAGGCTATTGGAACGTGTTTGAAAACTGGCATCTGTCCTTTAAATTTCTCCATAATACCTGATCCTGTTTTCTGGTTAATGAAATAGCTTAAAGTCGTCCATAATTTCTGCTGCAGATCCTTTTGGAGGAGATCCGTTTAAAGAGACGGATCCGTTCAAGGCTTCGTCAGAAGATTTCTTCAAGAAAACCACAAAGATGGATCCCTTCTCCACACCTGACCCCTTCAGTAAAAGTGCCACGTTACCTTCCAAGGTACTTGTTCAAGATCAAAGGCCAGAACATGGAGTTTTAACTTACATACTGTAATTATATAAAAACCCAAGAGTGGCACAGATTTTAAGATTACTAATTATGGTTGAAATAATTAATCACTAATACCACTGCTGAGTTTGGATTTGCCTTTGGATGGATGAGTGCTGTAAGAGTCTCTTGAGATTTCTTGTGGCGTGTCCTCTGCTGTTCACCCAAATAGTACAGTATAATCTGATTGTATATAGATGGTAAAAAACAACAGTCAACAGTCAAAGCATAATTTGTAGGTTTGGCTGGGACTTAAGTGAATTTACAACTAATGTATTCCCTCTTCTTATGCTTCCTGCAGCAAACAGGTCACTTTACAAGCAATGACCCATTCTCCTCAAGCAACTCAAAGCCCAAAGGACCAGGTATGATTTCATTCTTTATTCCAACACATCTACACTGCCTGTGGACATCATGTATTTTTATGCCAGCCTATCCTTCCATTCATTCTTGTGAATGTGATGTCTTAGGGCCCTCTGGTGCTAATTATGACAATTTCACACAAATATAGACTAGTAAGATAGAATGATAAAGTGATGACATTTTAAATCCAAAAGGTCAACTTTACTGAGACATACTTTTGTGGCCATTAGAAACAGGTATGTGTGAAGCATCTATGTTTCCCCCCAAAATACACTTACACAACTACCTTTTATTATTTTATTCCTTCAAAGTCTTTTCGACATATATTATGAGTCTTTACAGACATGTATGTAAACTTCAACTTGGCTGGTTGGCAGAGGCACATAACAGCAAGGCGTTTTTTTAATTAAAAACTAAGGGATGTAAGGAATCTGTCCGTCTTTGTGCTTGCCAATATCCAATATTGCCATAAAATACTCTTGCTCATTAATGTACTAGATTAGCTTACAATGGCTTAAAGGCCCTGACACACTAACCCGATAATCATCCGTCAGATTTGCCGGCGAGGTTGGTGACTCGAGTCTGTATGGTGTGTTCCGTGCCGTTGTTCATCGGAGGGGCCCGCGGCCTTCATTTTGGCCGACCTGACATGCTCGGTCGGAAGGTGGGCACTGCCGGCAGTTGGACTCAAATGACCAGTCTGATTGGTGGAGTGCTAACCCAGAAATGACGATAGGTATGAGCGTGACTAGAGTCTCTCAAAATCTGACGAAAATCTTTTAAACTGACCCGTTAATCGGGATTGAAGACAGATTCAGCAACTCCATGGCCTATTTCTGGCTTAAAATGTTTTCAGAAACACATTTCAGCAAACTATTGACAAGCCTCTATGACAGTCTGGCTTTGAATTTCCGGAGAAACTAGTATAGACCCACGTGACGCGATACCAACGTCGTCGGCAGTTTGGTGTGTTCCGAGGCCCTTTTTTTGGCCAACTCGGGGAGGCAGTCAGTCCGACTACCTTTTCTGCCAACGGTCAACCGTTGAGTTGGTGTGTCAGGCCCTTAATACAACCACAGATATTAAAAGGATAATGATCTTGGTATACCTTGGTACAGCAGTTAAGAATAATAGACAAATTATAGAGCGATTTTCCAACCCTAATCTGAGGTTAGAGTGGAGTCAGTTCTGTCTCTGGCAGTGGTTAGGTTGTTTTTGTGGTGGCATGAGTCTTAATCGAAAGAATTAGTATCTGCTGTCAGTGCACTGGAGCTCTTTCAGTCAGCTGTTTGTTCACTCCAGCAGAAGACAAGCTCTTCAATTTCCTCCAAGATATTAATGCAGTCCATACAAACACATACACAACGTGGGTCAGCTTGAATGCCTCAGTGATTGGAGAAACTTGAGCCTATCACCACACTGAGGCCACTGCTTGCTCAGACTAAGGTTACCATGTTGGTTTGCCTATTAAAACCATGGCTGGAGAGGAAAGGTGTCCCAATTTGCTTACTCACTTCCCAACTAAGATTGTCGATACTACTTCAAATACAGCTACACTGGCTCTGCTTAGGCCTGGCATTTATGACCAAAGAATCAAAAGAAAGAGCTAAAGATTAACATCAGATGCTTGCATGCTCACTATGACAGTGTTAGCATGCTGAGGTTTAGAAGGTTTAATGTTTACTATGTTTAGCATCTTACTTGAGCGTGTTGCCATGCAAGATTTGCTAATCAATATTGCTAATTTCTGAGGTGTACCAAATTTCACGGCGAGCCATCCAATACTTAATTTGTGGCTGTGAATTTCAGTAGTTTGTGGTCTGGTTGCATTGGGATTGATTTTTGATCCTCTGTGTTTGTTGTTCAGCTATAGCATCAAACGGACCAAAGTAACATTTCAAGTAAGCTAGTCATCATGGTCACTGATTGTGAATGTCAATCAGTGACATGAATGTTAATGTCTATAAATGAATTGTGACTGCTTTTTTCAGACCTGTTTGGCACGTTGGACCCCTTTGGCAGCAGTTCGTTCAACAGCAGCAGTAACAGCTCTGCTGGGTTTGCAGACTTCAGTCTCATGTCGAAGCCCAGAGGCCCTTTTGAAGGCAGAGCTGGCTGGCTGCCAGACTACGATAAGGTACCAGAGGCCAAAACTTATCCTGATAACACTCATTGGGTAGATAGCAGTGTTTTCCTAAAAAACGTCCTTCCGGATCACTTAAGTGCATGTATTTGGTGGGTGGATTAAGAGTCCTCCCTCAAGAATATGTGACGTTTTTCATTAAAAAGCATATGCAAGGGCCGCCTGGATAGCTCACCTTGAAATTGAATTGTGTGATTATACTATGTTTTGGCATACAGCTGAGTGCTCAAAGAACCACATATTCCTCCTCTCACTCTTTGCAGTCAATGTTTGTGGACGACCCATTCAGCAGGAAGAACGACATGCCAGCTCTGCCACCGAAGAAAAGTGTTCCCCCAAGGCCCATACCTCCCAGTGGTGAGTGTCACACTACAGAGGCTACAGGCTGTTTAGTACCAATGTAGCCTGTAGCATCTTAGTAATAGGGGCACAATCAGAACCTTATCACACCTTCAGTCATTAATTATACAAAATAATAGTTGGATATTTGTTAAATAACAAGGTGTTTGACTTTGACTATTGTATGGCTTTAGCTTAAAATATTGCACAGAAAACACCATTACCATAATTTTATCTTTTTAAGAAAAAGGGAATGATTAAAAGGTCTGTGTCCAAGGCTAGGCTAGTGGAACAAAGGTTAAGACAAGACGTGAGATTACATGGGTTAGGGTTATGCCCATAATCACCACCCTGATGGGTTTTATGTGCATGCTGAAGAACGTAGAGTAAGGAGATGGGTGTATGTGTTCATGGACTATGAGCAGAAAAAGACAAATAATGAATAAAGGAACTACGAAAAAAAAAGTATATCAGGACATTGTAATAGAAATGAAATCAAAGATGAGAGAAAACAATGAAAACTATTGTCCTACTGCAGAGTTGATGATATTTCTCTGTGTGTTCATGGGTGACATCATATTACACATAGTCATTTAAGACTGAGTCTATTGGTTAGAGCAGTTTTAAATCCAAATATGTTTTATTATGCTTCCTTGGATATATATAGTTTTGTTGTGACTTAACACAATATACAAATGTATTTGCAGTGTTGATTTTGTCTTTCCTAGTTTTATTCTTAAACTAAGCAAAGCCAATGGATGTCTTGAATATCTCTTCAGCTCTAACAAATAGATACATCTCACTACAAAAAGACTAGTTACCTTAAAACAAGCTTAATAATCAAATGCAACAGACAAGACTATATAAAAAAAAAACAATTTCCTCCATAGAATAAAAAAATAGAATAAGATATTGTGACCTGTTTGACTGGTAACTTTTATGTAGTGTTAAACAGTGTTGAAATGTACACATTTCCTGTAACCAGAGAAAAGCTTTTTTTTCTCTAACGTAGAAAGCACATTCTTAAACTCTGCTCGATCTGTCAACAGGAAAGAATATCATTGTGGGTACAGAGAAGATAAAAGCCTTCTTGTGTTTGCCATCACACACAACGTACTTGTGCACTGTAGCATGTCATTGAAGCTTTTATATCCTGTAATATTGACAATAGCAAATTTTTAAATTTGCATTTCTTACTACTGCTACAGAACCGGATTTAAATAACTATTACATCAATTCAATTTTTCAGCATTTTATTTGCCTGATAACCGATAAAGTTAATGAATTAAAAAGTGGTCTGCTTTGGCTCAGCTACAGCACTGTGTGTGTCCCTCTGATTTGGTTTCACTGACCACTGAGTCTGACTTAATGTCCCGCCCACAACACTCTCTGTTACTGGGTATTATGTTGAAAGTTTCTCATTTATTAAATAATTGCTTAAAGCATTTAAACAAAGTTTTGTGTTGGAGTTTGTACCATTCCAAAATCTTAATTTTGACTTAAAGATTTTCACTTTCACTGGTAATATATATCGGTTCAAATATCGGTTATAGGTTTCATTAACTACTAATAATCGGTATTGGCCTTTAAAAAACAGTATTGGTCAATCCCTAATCTAGACATCTTTTCCTATGAATTTCTGTCGATGAAGATTGTCTATTGGTGTTGTATCCTGGGATTCATTAAAAACTTTTTTGTTTGAAAAAGTAATACATTTATATTTTTAAATTTGAAAGAGACTGAAAGAGACAGTTAGATTGTTAAGCTTCTGGGGCTGAAAAGTGAAGCCAATGCCGAAGTGCTTTTAACTTGCATTCTATCTAATATCCAACAGGGGGCGACTCCACTGGTTGCAAGAAAAGGCCGGCTTGCATGAAAATGACCCTGCTTTATTACCTTTAGTAAACATTTTAATAATGAGTTTATGGTCTTAATTGCTAGTTTCAGGTCTTCTTTAATTCAGCATAATGTTCTCTTGGTCAACTATGGTCCTATTTATTTTAAAATTGATAAAGCAAGGGGATGCTTGTGTGGTTTTACTTCATCGAAGTTAATTGGAACATTTTGGTCTCCTAAAAATGTTGTTGTTAATAGTTTGGTAGCACCTTGCCAACCAACCCTAGCTAGCTAGCGCTAGTGGTAGTTGGTAACTCTTTGTAAAGTTTGACGAATTTTTGGTTTACTGCTGTACACCAGTAAGCGGAGGTCTGCATTTACTTGCCAGTAAAACTTAGTGGGATGATTCATTTTCACTCGGTACAACTTCCCTTTTCAGCATTTAGCTAAGCACAGCACAATTGCAACCACAAACAAAGCTGGCTTGATAGCATCATCCTCCCCAGCTCCACCCTCCTGTTTAAAAATCGTCACGTTCATTTCTAAAAACCAAGATGGTAAAGGACAAATTGCCATAGGCTTCAAAACAGCGGCCCACAAACCAATGGGTGACGTCACTGCTGCCACGTCCATTATTTTTTCAGTCCATGGTCTGGACAGACATGCCGGTAAACTACAACTTAACTGGTTAACAGAAGCATAAATTTCTGTTTCTTCAACCACAGTAGCCAACAGTGCCATTGCCATAGACAGGTTTTATTTTGTTAATCCCCAACAAGCTAACAATGTAAAAGACAAGGAGGCTTGCAAGGAGGCTTCTGTGGAGAGACCTACCAACCAAGCAAGCTGTTCAAATCAGCAAAGATCTAAACTTTCATGAACTTGCACTAAGTGAAATCTCGCACAAGCAAGACATAAATCTACTCAGAGAGAAGGTTGGAAGATGGCTAGATTAGGTTCATGAAGAAACAGCAAATACATTTCACATAAGGCCTAAAATAAGCTTCTGTGTCTGCATGGTGGCGTATTACTGTTTGTAACTGTGTTTGTGTGTCTGTGTGTGTATTTGTGGTTTGTGTCTGTTGGCTGAGGCAGGGCTTGTTGTGTGGGTGCATTTGTTTATATTTAATTTTTCTTTCAAATGCTCTATTCATGCTTCTTATTGCTGTATGCATTTTAATGTAAAACACAATGAGATTAAATGTGCTATATAAATAGAACTTCCCAGGCATGACTAATGTGCAGATATATACAGAGGGGTCTGCTGACCTATTTGACCTGATGTTACGTGGTGATAAATATCAAATGAAGTTAACCTGAATGTACAGGAAATTGACCATATGCTTTTCTGGTGTGTTATAGCTCTTAGTTGGGTGTTGGACTAATCCCAGTGATACCAAATATTGTCTCTCCCTTCTCCACTAGTTTGTTTGAGTGACAGTAACAAAGATACATGACATGTATTTGAGATAGAGGTGTGCACAACATTTGTATATTCATTACTGGATGATGTATCCAAACATGGCAGCTTTTTCATTACAATGAAAGATGCTGTTCGTCATTTGTATACTATGAGCAGCAACTCCATTTCCTTAGCACTTTGTATTGTGGGACGTAGGGTACATCAATAGTACGCTCAAAAATCTAGTGTGAACACACTACGACCTAAAATTAGATCAGTATAGAATTTGGACACAGCTCAAGAAATGTTCTCTCACTTCCCTTTTCAGTGCTCATAACATATGAGCTTTAGGGCGTTTCACACCTACCTCATTTGGTCCGGACTTTCGGACTTTTCGGTTTGTTCAGAATCAAAATTGGAGGTGAGAAAGGTGCCTTGGACCTTGGTCCGGATCAAAAGACCAAATTCTGGTCTGATCAAAAGAGGTGGTCTTGGGCTGAATCCCATTTCTTTATCTTACCCCTACCCCTTGGCCCTTACCCCTACCCCTTGGCCCTCAAAACCAAGGGGTAAGGGCTAGGGGTGAAAACATACCCCTATGAAATGGGACACCACTTGGTGACATCACCATACAATATTGATCCATGAACAGTGTCATATGCATTTATATATGTTTTAGTTATGTTATGTTCACTTTGGTAGTGCAGAGGCAGATGTTATCTGTGTAATACTCAGGTCTGTTTGAAATACATATGTGTACACACACACACACACACACACACACACGGTGTGTTGTATATCTGTTTCAGTTATCACCGTTTTGAATGTCAATGATGTTCAGAAAAACATTTGAACAAAATTCTGTCTTTATTGCCAGATAAATTAAACATAACAGGCAAAAACATTACATTAAATATATTATATTACAGAACCATTATCAACTATTAGAACCATAACTTACATGTCACACACATAAAAAGGCTTCAAATGTGTAAAACAAAAAAAAAGACACAAACCACAAACAAACAAATTAACTACAGCTGTTCTGATATTCCAGACTAGTCTGATGCCTGTTGGCCAGTAACCCCCTTCCTTCACAAATCATCAGTGTCCCTATCATAACCAACAACAATATACAAGTGCATGGACAGTAATTAATTACAAATGATTACAATAATACAGTACCAATGCAATAATGAACGGGTACAACATGAACACATGATTTAAGAAACTTCTGCTCGTTTCAGCCCGAAAGTGGACCAGCTGCTGGGTTTCCTCCTGGTCCCTGTCTGATACAGGACGATTTAGTATAAAGTGGATCAGCTGCTGTGTCCTCCTGGTCCCTGTGTGATACAGGACGGTATATGTAAAGCACGTAGCGATGTATCATAGACCGTTAATATTAATATATACAGTCTATGCGATGTATACAGTCCATTCAAGGCAGAGAAATGCGGGACTGTTATTCAAATCAACGTTAGCGTTAGCGATTAGCGTTAAAGTTTCAATTAAGAACGTTGTTGCAAGTACATATCTACAGGACTGCATAGACCACAAAACAAGGCTGTCGGAACTTTTAAATCAATTATTTAAGCCGAAAATACTTACATTTATGTGTCTCTCTGGTCGATGCGGCAGCCATTGTTGCTTGCTGTGTTTAAAAGTCAGCTTGCGATCTCACTTGCTTCCAAGGGGTATACAGCCCTTGATCTTTCCCCTACCCCTCGGTCACAAAAAGGATCGGGACACCACTAGGTCGCGCTTGAACGCGCAAAAACGAGGGGAAGGGGTAAGGGAGAGAAATGAGATTCAGCCTTGGTCTAGACCAAACTGAACCATGGTTTGGTTTATTTGCAGTATGAAAACACTTACTGGATGGTTTGGACATTCGACCAATTACAGGAAGTTAGGCAACTACGTACCATAGAAGAAGAAGAATAGACCCGTGAGAAAAAAACCCTAGAACAAAAATAAATTAGTTGTGGACGCACGCCCGTCTACTCACCAATCAAAGGGGGACACAACACACGTACGTGGTGACGACATGCCGTACGTATGTCATGGAAAGTTCTTTAGTGTGCTAAGCAAATCACTATGTGAAACCAAAAAGAACGGGATCAAATGTATACAATGTAATTAAACAAAAACATTGGTTTGGACCTTGGTCTGGAATTTCAGATGTGAAAATGCCCTTAGTGTCCTAACTGTCCAACTGCCAACCCACATTAATGACATGTAAATGAATGATAATTGATAATTAAAAGCTATAAGGAAAATGTTGGATTTGGCTTTGCTTTGTGGTCATTTCCAAAATGTCTTTATGAATGGATTTCATGATCAGAAAGGATGTGTTCAGCAAAAATATCTTTTGGCCCCCCTTTGAGCGTTTGGTCGGATAGTCCGGTTTGTTTGGGGTGGTGTGAAAACTCATTTGAACTCTGATGTGTGCTAACCAACCGGACTCTGGTCCACTTGAAAACAGGGGTTTCAGTTCACTTCCAAGCGCTCTGCAGTTTGGTTCACTTTAGGTGAGAATGCAATCCGACCCAAATAAAGGAAGTGAACCAAGGAACAGTGCATTAACTAACCTGCAATTTCAACATCGCACACAATTTGACTTACAGTATGTATGATTTAAAGATTGATTACTTTCAGATTCATAATTATGACCATGCATTGCTCGTCATCTGTCAACACATCATCATCTATCTCTACTCTGAGCCGCCCTCTCCTTCACTCGCGTACTGTCAGCTGCTCATATTGTTTGTCTCCTTCTAAAATATAAGAAACACTAACGCAAAACCAGAAAACCCAAGACGTTATTAATTTGTTGTTGCTCCATTATTTGAGCGACTAGAAGTGTCAGCAAGTTTCGACCGAATGTCATTTGTTTGAAGTGTGTGTTGCGTTTGATAAAGTACTATGTGAACGCAAACTGAGCCAAGAATGGAACAATGTTGCAACTTAACGTCTGAATTGCACCAAACTATATGTGTGAAAGTGTCCGTGGTGTGAACCATGATAACAAAAAATGCTCTTTCTGTGTTTCAGCCTAAACTGGCCCCTCTTGGCCACACTTGCAGTGGCTGCAACTACACTATCCCTCACGCTTGCTGACTCAGTGGTTATAGAATAGAACTAGAGAACAGTCTGTTACAGCTTCAATACCAGTCTTTTCCTTTGTACAACAAAAACAATCAGACTCCAGCAGGTGGATCTCCACTTTTCACTCTGCACTAACGGCTAAAATCCATGTTAATACTTTCAAGATTTTTGTAAAGATTTGATGTTATAATTGTTCATAAGCTGCTGCTTTGATGTTTGTGTGTAGACAAATGTGAGGGTGATGTTGTAAGAGCGATGATGTGTGGTTTGCTCGGCCTGTTGTTTGCAGACACACCCTAACTTGCTTCCTCTCTCTTCCCTTTGTGTGTGTGTGTGTGTGTGTGTGTGTGTGTGTGTGTGTGTGTGTGTGTGTGTGTGTGTGTGTGTGTGTGTGTTTTTACAAGGGTGAGTGGTTCAGAGAAGGTCGAGCTGCAGGCTGTGTGCAGCGGGTGAATGCCACCGCAATATTGTTTCTTTCTTGTATCATGGCCGCACTTTAAAATACCTTTATTTGACACCATTTTGCTTAATTATTGTCTATTGTTTGTCTGTATTTCTTGTGTGTTTACTTGTTTGTGTTGTTTGCCGTAATAAGAAAATTTCCCCGTTGTGGGATAAATAAAGTATAATCTAATCTAATCTAAACAATGAAACAATCTTCTTCACATTACATTATGTTCTTTATGTTTCTATCTTACATGCACACACAGTACATATGCATGCTCCGTCACTTTCTCACATCAGCTACTGCACACCTGAATGGGTCACGGCTGCAGTGACAAGTGCTACAAGTAAACTGGCATAATTGAGGGCAAAATTGCTGTATTGTTGTAGTAGACTAAATACTGCATGTGCACTCCATTGACAGTCATTAAAATAAGATGCAAGTAATGTGGATTATTTTAAAACAGGGTGGAGCTCATGATTGTGGTTTCTCAAGTGTGAGTATGTTTGTGTGTATATGTGCAAGAGGAAAAAACTGATTGCCAGGCATGCAGTTTAGTTCAGCGTGGAGTGTGAAATGAACAGCTCACCCCGATCAGCCAAGTTATCTTGGTAATGCAGCTAAATACGTATGAGAATGTTGTCTGTCAACGGTTTGACTGGTCTTGTGGTTTGACACCTATACAAGCAACATGATGTACTCTTTAATGTTCCCACGATCCTCTGCCAGGCCCAGCTTCAGCTCCCTGTTAATAACAGAAACTGCCATTACTAGGATTACTGTTGCTAATTTTGTTCATGTGTGGATCCACCTGTGGTTCTACAGCATGTACTGTACATTTTATATTATATAATAAAATTTTTGGTTATTTTCAGGAAAATGCAGAACTATTTGGTATTCAGGGTTAGCACAGATCTTAATAATAATAATAATAATAATAATACATTTTAGTACAATAGATACAAATAAATACAATAGAATACATTTAGCTTCATAGAAATACTTTTAACAAAATAGACAACATCTGAAAAGTCAGAAAAGCAGTAAACAAGGTTGACAGTCTGTCTTAAAATGTGACAAATTAATTTCAAGTCAAGATAAATGCTGCAGCGTCAGTTGAGGTTATTTCTTACCCATACTAATCCCCAAGCTTGAGAATATTTTCCTCTTGACACAGAACACATTTAGTCCAAAAACATTTTATATACAGTATATCTGACACAGATCTGACTTTGTGCTGCTATTCATTTATATAATTGTAAACTGAATATGGTTGGGGGTTTTAACTGTTGGTCATACAAAACAAGATGTCACTTTTGGGTATTGGAAATTGCCATGTTAATTTATCACTATTTCATTTATATTTTATAGACGGAATAATTAACCAAGTAATCAAGAAAACAATTGATGCCCTAGTTTTATATGCATACATCCTGACTTTGACAACTTATGTGAGAGTAAAATATATATTAGCATTGATAAATGCATGTCAACTTGTAACAGGATTGTGAATGTGTGGTCTATGAACATGAACATCAGTTGAATTGTCTAGCTGGTAAATTGGTGAACCAACAGTTGGTAATGTGGGCAGAAACCCAAACCAAGCGTTTTACCAGGAAACCGTTGAGAATGGTTCCGTGGGTTATGGGGTATCACTTATGGTTTTGGTCCTCTGACTGTTTTTTTCCCCCCCTATACTAGCAGAGGATGTAGCACTGCATCACTTTTAAAAATTTCAGGTTGGCACTCAATATGAAATTTCTTTGGTGTGACCGAGTGGAGGTGAAACTTGAGTGCAGCTTTCAGAAGTAGCTGTCCTCGAGGTGACACCGGAGGTGAAGCAGAGCGTGGGCAGAGCTGTGAGAACTAGAAACTGTAGAGTTTATGTGTTTTTAATCTAAAATTGATCAAATCAGATCCTGTGTAATCAACATAGTTCACTAAGGTGAGAAAAACTCATACAAGCTGCAGTGATGAGTCATGGTATCTCTCAGCTATCAATATATGCTTTATATCCTCCTCCTGAGATACTTGAGACCTGAAACCTGTGATATGTGTTTGCTTTTGTTTTTTTATGCTTCTCTTAGCATGTGTTTCTCACCACAAAGCAGATATGTCTGTGCTATTCCAGTCACACCTTGACTGTGTGTCCCTATTAATGAATTTATACACAAATAGACATACAGCAGAACAAGAACAACAAAGCTTAACAAAGCCAAGTCAACTTAATCTGTCACAAATCAGCAAATGACTATGGCTGGGACGATATGCTTTTGTTCTGATTCGAGTCTTTCAAATTACATAGGTGCTTATTTGATTTGTATTGCGATTTGATAGTATTGAATATTGTGATTTTCTTGTCCTTCTTTAACAAAAACAAAAGCTGAATAAAACACTTCTGGAGGCAATAAATCATGAGACATTTCTAAAAACTTAATTATTTTCTAAGAAGAATGCACATCACATGTCAGCCAGTCAGTCTGAAATGTATTTAATTTGTTAAGAAGATCATTGCATGGATTTTTCTGCAATTTCTGCTTTTGCTTTGTTTTGCTAGAAACTACAGGCCCAGGAGATGACATGGATATGAAAAAATAAATAAAAAAATAAATTCTTAGACCCGCGACTCGGACGAGGAAAAACTTCTGGCCTTTGATTTTGTCCTTCATCTTTTTCTCTGCATCAAGCAGCTAATCCAACATGGATTTGATTTTATCCCTCATCCTCCGCCTCAGCCTCCACCCTGTCTAGTTCACCTACCTGGCCTTGCTAAAATGTAGTGATGACGAGATGAAGCATTGAAGCTTTCCAGCAAAGTGGTTTGCAAAGGGGTTCATTTCTCGAGTTTTGTTTGCTCACAATACCAGCTGTTGGTCTAAGAGTGTAAAACAGGCAGATACATTTCAGGTGATCTATGTGATCTCTGAAACACTGTATCAGAGACAGTTATTGACTGTATTTTGCGCCAGTAAAGACTTAGAAATTACAATCGGATTTCCTTGAGAGGAACGCGGCTATCAAATGTGTGTAAATTAATCCTTTTGGTCATGGGCAATATTTGTTTTCTAAAACTGAATTGTGGCAGTGGTTTAACCGAGCTGAAGGTCGTCAATGTGCTTGTGTAGATCATGGATGTGTTATAAAATCTGTAGGTTCAAACCACTTTCTTAATACGTACTGACGGGCACAGGGCATGGAGTTAACTTTTTTGACCACCTGCCACAGTAGCCACTTTTTTTTGCCTCATAAAGGTGAAAAACAGGAATTGCTGTGTCTCTATGAGCCTACTCGTGGACATTGCACCGTCATGGGCTGTAGTGGGGGCGGCCTGGGACACACAATCATACAGATTGATAAAGTACTTATTGTACATCTCATCTGTTGTTTTTCTGCATCCACTGTGTGTGATTGTGTGTGTTTGAGTGTGTGCGCGTGTCAGGCGCTGGGGTAATGGAGCAGCAGCCCCGCCCACTGCAGCGAGCCGTCAGGATTGAAACAACAGCAACTTTCAGCGACTTTATAGTGAAAAAACGTTACAGCGTACATTGATGTTAAAATGTGTACATGTTGGCAGTTTGCTGTACATTGTGTTGGTTAATGTGAGATGTTCGAGTCACACACATCTTGTCTTCATATCAGAAACAAGGGAATGAATTTGACCTGTTCTCACTCCCGATTGGTCAGTGGCTGCACGTAGGACTGCTGGGATTGTTGCGAGTAATGAAAATGCGATAGGGGGCCCCGGCTGTCAATCAATGTCTTTCAGTGATGCAGGCCCCTAATTGGTCCGGGCCAGTAAGCAACTGTGTTCCCTGCTTACCGATAGTTACGCATCTGAATCACACAATTCTCATTGGCTACCAGCTAACGTGGCAGGTAGATTGACAGTGTTGCCCACCAATTGCAAAATTCACCCGCATTTGGTGGGTGGGCGGGTGTTAATTTTAGGCCCTGGATGGGCAGTGAGGCTTTGGATGTCATCAATGATGTCATTTGTCTAAAGTGATACGCACTTTACAGAAAGCCTCTGCACAGAATGTAATGTCACTACTACACAGCTTGTTGAGGCTAAACAACTGATCTGATCTGACCCTTCTTCAAGAGTGCTTCAGTGGTGTGAGTCCAGTACAGTTTTGATTGATTTGGACGAGAAACTTGAAACTGTCCACCCTCTTCACTTCCTCTCCATGGATGACAACCAGGACACAAAATAGCTTGTTGATTTTGCTGATATTGGGCTTTAGGTGTGACTAAGCCCAATATCACCCCTTGTTAAAATAGTATTTGAGTAAAAATAGCATGCTTCTCACTGGAAATAATTCACTGGGATACCCTTTTACTAAATTCCTTTAAAAAGTTTTCACTACAGACATGATATGAATGAATGTAAACTGCAGTGTTTCCGGTCATGTGACCTGTAAGGTTTAATTTTGTGTTTAAAAACAGTTGATAGGCAGGCTATACACAGAATAATATAACCCAGGCATGTAGATTTATACTAGTTTTATTTAAATGTAGGCTTTGCTACAAGCAGAAAGGCCAAAACAATTAAATCAATGCAAATAACATTAAAATATACCTATTTTCCATTTGCTTGGCTGAAAAAATACAAACTACAGTGCAAACAAAACAAGCTCATAAAATAATGAAGTGCCAACTTGAATTAAGATAATTCACTTTTGCAAACCAGATATTAAAACAAAAAACAAAAATATTTGAAACAGTAATGCTGCCTGCTACAACTTGAACTACAGTTCTACTAGTTTTTTTTTGTTTTTTTTTTAAATGAACAAAACATGATTGTTTATTGTTTTAATAGAACAAAAGATGTGAAAATCACTGTAGCATATTTTAACAAAAAATTAGACCATCATCATCATTTCATTCAACCGGTAATTACTGGATAATGGAAAGTCATGTAAACTGCAACTTGAAAAGGTTATCCATGCCTGTTTTAGTTAGCAAGCATTTGTTGGCATGATGGAAAAAAATATAGAAACTTGCTTATGATATGAAAACTCTTGTCCCCGTGATAATGGTTACCTCTGTCTTTTATCTCTCTAGGTAAGAGTACACCAGTGAGCATGTCTGGCACAGCTGATCCTTCCAAACCATGTGACCCCTTCCAGCCATTTGGCGGCGAAGCCATCGACCCGTTTCAGAGTAAAAAAGGCCTGGGAGACCCGTTTAGCGGCAAAGACCCTTTCGCCCCATCTTCAGCATCAAGTAAAGCCTCTAAAGACTCTACCTTGGGTTTAGCAGACTTCAGTTCTGTAAGTTGAGATGGGTGATACTGTTGCCAGCGTTTAGACCACGCCACGTAGCTGTCAGTCACTAGATTTAAGTTATAGCGACTTTAGCATGCCACAAAGACTGATGAGTTCTGAAAGTGCTCTAAGGATATAGCAGAATTATCATCTCAGTTGCTACTGTATGCTTTAGAACAAGGTATGGTCCTAACATGTTTTGGGGGCTTGAATCTGATTACGGAGTACAGTGACCTCATTTACAGTTTCTATTAAAACATGATCTGTATCTGATAGCTTATCTGGATTAGTGAAAAAGGCTAGTTTGTTGTCAAGTACTTTGGTTTCACATTCTCTATTTGCAGATTGAGATCCGATAACAATGTGGGCAGAACTGAGATAAGGAGAATGCTTATTAATACCAGTTGTGTGAAGGCAAAAGCCCATTATCGGATGATATTTTTCAGATTAGCAACTCACAATTGTTATCATTATCAATATGGATTAAACTTGTGAATATTTTCTTGTATTCTGAGAATGAGACAACCACAAAATTCAAACAAATAATTAATGTGCTTTTTTGGAAGGGACACAAAAGTTCAAAAGAGAAGAAATATCCAAGGCACTCTTCTTTCAAAAAATTAAAAAGCTTTTATTCAGATGGCTATTTCACATTTAACCCTCATGTTGTCCTCGGGTCAAATTTACCCATTTTCCTATATTAATGTTCTTTTTAACTACCCAATTGTAATTACCCAAAATAACATGATTGATTACACAACGCTCTTTGGCAAGTACAAATCTCTACTTTCATTAATTTTGGGGTGTCATATTCATATTTTGAAGTGGTTTTGAAAAAGTATTTAGTAAAAGCACAACATACTTTCCTTTAATTTTAGACTTTTCTAACTCAAAAATTAGGTATAATTTCCTATAAATGAGGTTTATGGATCATAAATTCCAAAAATAACTGTAAAACTAAATTTAATAAATTAATGTTGCGTAGTGTTAAAAAAAAAAAAAAATGACAACCATTGAAAAAAAAGTGTCAAAAGTGTTGAAAAAAGGGACAAAAAAGTAAGAAAAAGTTAAAAACATCAATAAAAAGCATCAACAAAAGTGTTGATTTTCAATTTTGACAGGAAGACAACACAAGGGTTAAACTGTTAGTACGTTAAAATAGAGCTTGGTAGCAACCCACGCGTAGCGTTACAAGCCTTCTTCGCAGTATAGCCCTCAGCACACACATTCCCATACAAGATTATTGCAAACACCAACAGTAAACTCACAGGTAACAAATGCCAATTCATAATATTGTATTACTAAAAAAAGAATACAAACATTGTTTAAAAAAAAAAACTGAGGTGGTACCAACCAGGGAATGACAACAAAAACCGGTTAAATTTGTATACTCATTGTTTTCTATGCAGGGAATATTGCTTCTGGCTGAGTGGTGCTACTCAGTTCAACTATGAGTCCGATTTATCTATCTGACATGAGACAGAGCAGTATCACAACTCAACTCTCAGCTCTCGAGTCTGTCTGCCCTGCATGCCTTTGCTGTGTGTGTGCTACTATGTTCATCATTTGTTGTTGGTAGTTGCTTAGTGCTTTAACTCTGCTGTCTACAGAAGAGGATTAGGGCCACATGTTAAAAGAAAATGTATTTGTCTTCTGAGTTTAAAGTCAGAATTCTGACTTTGAACTTAGACCTCAAATTATTCTTTTTACCTGTGTCCCTATTATGTTAATGTAGTTTTATGTCTTCTTACCACTCTCAAGCATCCTTTACTATAGTCTCATTATTTTTATACTGCTATTATTATTTATTTATGAAGTAGTGATTCAGAACATGCTGAAGTATGTGTTGATTTATGCCAAGGATGCTTCTACATGCACACTTTCAGTGCTTCTCCCTATATGCATTCAGCGGCGCTGCCAGTTGTGAAGTGCTTAGAGATTCCCACCTGCAGTCTGACGATAACATCACTCAGACTCATTTTTTGTCACTCACTCTCTGCATGTCACATTGCATGTTTAGCTGCTCTTTCCTTTAGCTCCCAGTGCTGTTTGTCGCTGCGTGAAGGGATTCACTGTTATGTTTCACCACAGTCCATTGTCCCATCTGTCATTGGCAAGTGTCTACTTTAACTTCAGTAGCTTGTCATTATTGTAAAATTTCATGATTGAAGCTCAATAAAAAAAAATTCTAAAAACAAGTAGCTAAGCACAAATGGTGTAGAGTGTTTCAAAGAGGCCTGAACAGAAACTGCAGGTATCCCCTCACACAGTCTGTGTGCCATGATGTAAACTCTTCTGGTTCAGGGATTTCTGGTTCATAATATCTCTCTTCTGTAATCCACCTCTCTGACAGGACCTGACAAAGCCAAGGTAAGAGAGTGAACACAATGACATTCACATAAGATTATGTCAATTAATGACTACAGGATTGTACCTATGTTGTATATTTTTTAGTCGGGTACTAATATTATCCAAAATGTTTCCGAAAATGTTCAAACCCAGAGAAATCTGTAATTTGAATCAGGGACCCAGAGGGTGTCATTAGGTCACCTGTCAATGGCGTCATAAAATCTTTAACCCCTCTAATTGCTCTAACTTCCAGGAAAACACAGGAAACACCAGACAATATGTTAGAGTAGCGGTCCCCAACATTTATTAGGCCAAGGACCCCTTAGTTGAAAGAGAGACGGAGCAGGGACACCTTAACATTGACTTGTTGAAACCTGCAGAAGCACTAATAAAATGCATATCAAACATGATCAACAATGTGTATGGCGGCCTAAAGCCTTCACACATAAGTTTTTATGGTGCATATAACACTAAGCTTTTTGCATATTCAAATACTTAAACATCATGTTTTAACATTAAAATGTGGCACAGTAAATCCTTAAGCTTAACTGTGTCTGTGGATGGCTACCTAAAAAAATATCTTTCCTATTAATATGTTGGATTCATGTTAATGAATATTTTTGGACATTTCTTAATTTTATTTTTTCCAAACAATAATTTGGTGCCGCCCCTGCATCTAATCAGAGGACCCCTAGGGGTCCTGGACCTCCTGTTGAAGATCTCTGCGAGAGTAATAGTAATTTATACAATGTCACAGAATTAAACTCTTGTAACAGTAATACATATTTAAAACACTTCTATTTGAGGTTTTTAGGTATATAATATATGGTCTATTGGTGAAGTAGCATTGATCATTTTAAAGGAGGGATGCATTTCCACATTTAAAATAATTAAACAGAGGCAAGGATATGTAGATTAGAAAGGGGGAAATCCCACTAAATGGCACCATGGAAATATCTTTAAAAATGTAAAAAGGCATCATTTTAGCGCTCTCTCTCTCTCTCTCTCTCTCTCTCTCTCTCTCTCTCTGTAGTTTGGGAATGAGGCTCAGCAGTTGGAGTGGGCGAAGCGAGAGAGTGAGCGAGCAGAGCGCGAGCGACTGAAGAGGCTCAGGCAGCAGGAGCAGGAAGACTTGGAGCTTGCCATCGCCCTCAGCAAGGCGGAGATGTCCAACGCATGACCTGGAACCCCCTGACGCGTTGACCGGCTAACATGCAGACAAAACATGACTGACACCTAATATATAGACACAAGGCACATCATTAGACTTATTCTCAAGTGCATACATACTCATACACACAAAACACACACACACACAAGTCCTGCATCTCCGTTAATTACATTCCCTCACGCGCAATGACTCAACAAATGGAACCGAAAGATCTTCCAGGCAAGTCTCTCCGCTAACCTTGTATTTAAAAAAACAGGACAACAAAGCTGAGGGAAGCCGGGAACTCATTACTGCATAAGTCTCCTGTTGATGTGAAGAGACTGAAGGATGAAAAAGGCGAGGAGGAGGAAGAGGCAAGAGGGGCCTGATGGAAACAAATGGATGCACTGTGTATATGCACTATAGTGGCTGGACAGTGATGTGAGGGATCCATTCACTGGGCTCGGCAGACTAGCCGACAGAACACCTCAACAGTTTGAATTTCAGGGTGTTGTTTTTGTTCTCCAGCTTCACTCACAATGTGGTGGAATGACATGCTAACTAAACTGTTGCTATCAGTAGCAACAAGCAGCTGTGAAGAACAATAACACTACAATTCAAACTGCCAAGGTATTTCTTAAAAGGTATTTTTTTTTCCTGATCTATAGGGGTGACATGGATATATCACTGGTATAAGGTATAATCTGTGTCTGTAAGTGTTTAGTGTTGAGTTGTTTTGCGAGTAAGAAAATACAGAATGAGGTGTTACATAAGTATTGAGTTTATAGAGAGGCGTATAGAGAAGACTGGATATGATGGTCCTCAGGATTGAGAATTTTCAATTTTCAATTTTTCTTTTTTCAGTTTATTTTTTTTCTCAGGAAGTTCTGTCACTAAACAAGACTTGTTTAAGAAGTGAAAAGTTCAATATTAGTGCTTTTACTTCTGCTGGAGGCGAAATGATGTAAACTACTAGGAATGAAATTGATATTCTCATCTGACTCTGGTTGAGTTAAAGCATATTTCTCCAAATATTGGTTTCCTTTTTAATTTGATACCACACAAGGGTCTACCATGGGAGTAGAGACTATGCCGTGAAGGGCGGCCTGCTTTTTGCCCTGAGTACCCCTAGCGGGTTAATCTGGCCCTGAGTTTAGCGCATGTGTTTCTCTCTTCAGGTTTGAAAGAGAGGCACTCCCTTCTCTGGCTCCTCCTCTGTGAAAAAGACATCTTTTAACCAACATAAGTCAAATATGTTTCACTCTTGTCACATTATGCGAGGGAAGGAAAAACAACTGCTCTTCCACTGTGTTGAACAAAAAAACTGATAAAGATCCATTACACCCTCTTTTCCCTCTAATGTGACAAATACCTGACAGTGAAAATAACAGTCTCACATGTCAACATATCCTTTAAGTGACAGCAACAAATTGTACAGATATATTTTCTTTGTCCCTGAGTGTGAGATTGTACTGTGATGCCCTGCAGTACTCTTTCTCCCTCTCTCCTGTGTACATAGATACCCAGAGCTAACTATGCCTCCTCTCGACAGCTGTACTCTGATCCAGATGCTGTGATGTCACACCGCATTCAACAAATGAAAAGGCAAGATGAGGGAATTCATTTTTAAATATTTGACCTTGTTTTTTCTTTTTAAAGAATGAGGATTTTAACACAGTTGGTTATTATTTTACAAGCTGGTTATTATTTTATTGTCTTGACATGTTTTTGTTGACATATTTTTTCTATAAGTGTTTGGAAAAGGTTTGGAACTGGCTGCAAACAGGTGTCAGGCTGGGAATTGGAAATAGTTTTTAAAAAAGTGCTATTTCTGATGTGTCTTAGTTTCAACTTAACCACTCACCTTGTTTCTCTAAGAGTTGTCCCTTTTACTTGAAGTGGTGGCTGATGTTTGAGTGTGACAGACTGAAGTCGACTCTGGGGTTTGATTTCATGTGGACTTCAAAGCAGAACTTGTTTTATGAAGACTTTCTGTTTGACTCAGAGCCCCTCTGTTGTAGTTTCAAATATCATGTTGTGTTTCTAGATATGCGAGTCTGTATTCGCTGTGTGTCCATGACCAATCATATGCTTCAGTCAGTGTTTTGTCGCCTGCATGTCCTGCAGTGGGATTCTGCTCGGAACACATATGTGCTCCTAAATGTTATCATAGGGGATTACATATGTTACATGTATCATTTTTCATTACCATAACTTTGTAATGAGTGGAAAAAAAGAAGTGTTACACTTGTCTTAGTTACAGCATAGCTTGTTGACATTGTAAGGCAATGTTCACATTTGGCGTCTTTTTTGAAGCTGCCAGCATCTGTTTTACATTATAATCCTGTGGAGTAAACCGTGTTTTTAAAAAACAGACTTTTTTCTGCAGCTCGGAGCATCTTTTTGGAGTTGAAAAACGCCCTACGAGTCCTACGAAGTCATTCGTCAAGTCATTTTTTGACAGTTGACCAATAACAAGCGGAGAAGCCAGACCCGTCGTTTCCCTAATAACAAAAAATGATTTCAGAGCACAGCGAGTTGTATTATATGAACGGGTGCTCTCTGTACAGGGAACTTGGTTTGTTTTATCTAACATTAGCACCGCTCCACATAGCACTCGAGGATACTGTAGCAGTAGCTGTTGTTATAGCAACGAAAGACGCTCTCAGCTGCTTTTTGGAAAGAAAACACTGCCAGCTTTTATTTATTTTTTTTTTTTTCTACAAAGGCATCCCAACTTTTTCACGTCCAAAAAGACGCCAAGTGTTAACATAGCCTCAGTGTTCATAATTGAGACAGTTGTAACCACTAGCACTAACCACTTTGGTCACAGGACCGTCGTACATTGTACGGTGCTGGTTAGGGTTAGGGGCCTGATGGAACGCAAACTTTTTAATGAGTATAAATTTGCTAGGAGGAAAGGAAGAATTTTGAAAATACAAACTCCTTTACCGGCTTCTGAGGTGGAAACGAAAACATGATTTTGTAAAATCAGAAATGGCTCTAAGGAGTTTGCTCTACAGAAGTGCGCTCAGTTCTGCCACTGGTGGACGAATATACTACCGGTTTAGCCAGTGTCATTTTTTAAATATCGCTACTATCGTACTGACTCTGAGTGTACTGCTGCTGACCAGATTCCTTATTTACGGGGCTTTCAGACCTAAAAAAAAACAATCCAGTGATTTTCCGTGGGGGGGGGGGTGTCAATGAAAAGGCCCATTTGTGTGACGTCCTGTTCTTAAACCCTCCAACAAAGCACGCGTAGACTTTATATTTCCCAATTACTGTTTTCCGTCAGATCGTTTATTGATTTTAACGTTTCGAACCTCACTCGAAGGCAGCTTTATTTCACAGGAGAGAGAAAAAGAAGAGAGACGAGCGAGACATAGCGCATGCTTTGTTGTTGCAGGAAACATTCAGCTATTCAGTGCTTGTGTTTCATTTTTTACCCTCATAGTGTTTTAAAGCCTTCTTGTGGCAGTGACAGAGGCAGTGATGTTTCCTGTTTCCTGTACGGGACTCTCGCACCGCCTCAAACCAGAGCTCAAAACACAGCAACAAATGTGATCTCCGGTTATTTGCCACCTCAGCGTGATGTGGGGTCGCGTTTCTCCTAAAGTTGAGTCAGTCACAACTTTTTGCTGCTGGCCCGCTGACGTCACCTCTTGTCCTCTGCCTGTTTTGTTGTATTTAGCCTTTAATATTGCTAAATAGATCACCTAATATTAGTGGAGTTTTATATTTTCCACATTTTTCCCCTAACAAATCTTATGACTGCCTAATTAACAGAACCATTTCGATGCCATCATATGATGGTCCTCAAGGCTAGGTCTCTAAAAAGTTGTATCTTGGGATTAAACTCCAGGACAAACAAAATCATTTTTAATCCAATAATTGGACAAGCACATTGTTAATAATCATTATTTTGTAACTACTAAGATAGTATGTAAATGTCTTGGTCTTGGGTCATATTGGACAGAAATGCTGATGTTAAAGTTAATGTGCAACCACTGATTTTGCCAGATAGAAATGTGAACTGCCTCTCCCTGCCATTTGTTCTCTTGTTTACATATCATGCATATTTACTTTACTGTAGCTGTTACAAACTGTGTACTTGTAGGGCAGCACTGTCCCTGGTACATACTGAGCTTCTCGGAGCTGTACATGCCTATGAGCTTCCATTTGCTTCTGAGCCATATTGGCATTTTGAGCATTTGCCTTGCTCCCGGAACACTGTGCTGAAAATGTTACTATATGAGGAATGTCATTACACCTGTTTTCATGACTCATTGGAACCAAAGGGCGCTGTTAGCTATCAGCTAATAAGTAGCTTGTTGTCAGCTATTAGCCATTAGTTTTGATGAGGAATGCCAACACTGCTTTCCTAATGAGGTATTTTAGCTTATGTTAAGTACCACCAAAAGTATAACTCGGAACTAGGGTTCCAAGACCAAATCAACATGTTATGCCGCATTTCCAACTATGGCATGGCTCAACTTCTTTTGTTGGTTTTTCCCATTAGCTTAAGTTGTGGAAAGTGCCTGATACCTGGTACTTTTTTTAGTACTACCTCGGCCGAGTTTCCAAGTGAGCTAAGACGTCAGTTTCACGCGGCGACACTATAATGATAAGCTGAGTACGGAGGACGTACTATCTGCAGTGGAAAATGAAAAGAGTAGTAACTGGTACCAGGAAAGTGAGTCGAGTCCAGCAGAGCCACCCCATGTGATGGAAACGTGGAATTTGTCTCTCTATGTCCAGCTCCCCTATCCTTTCTTTGGAAGACAAAGATCACAAATATATAGTTAATTTAAAATACAGTGAAAAAAGCTCAGTTACATCCTTAGATATTACGTAGCGTGCTGCCAGCTAACAAGTCAGCTTGTTGCCAACTATCAACCATTAGTTTTATGTGGAATCTCATTGCTAACAAAGCAATTTGAAGTTTTTAAAGCGCCACCAACTTGTTCACAACGACGTGACACGCACCCTGCATGGTTAAAAAGCAAAAAGACTAATAGTGGAGCAAAGAAAAGTACTCAAAATGTTGTCTCTGTGTCTGTGGTCTTTTAGTCACAGCCAGATGGCTCAGCGGCATTTTGAAAGCAAACCTTTTGTGAAACGTGTGGACAGAACTCATGTAGAAAAGAACCGAGTATCACAGGATGCATTGCTACCTTCTGCTCTGGGTAACTCTTCTGTTAACTACTGTGTCATTGTAGGAGATGGGCTCAAGAGTTACAGCTGTGACATTTTGTGGTCACAGTTGTGACATTTTCACACAGTATAAGCAACACCCAGGAAACAGAGAGGGCTTCATAGAAAATGTCGTCATGTGAAATGCTAAATGCTGCCCAGAGTAGCTCCCAGAAGCAACACAAATACTTGAATATTAGAAAACATTGACAACAAAATGAGTAGTCTTGCATTGCCAGACCTTCCTCCACAACGCTGCGGATGAAGGTCTGGCTAGTCCACACAGCATTCTGGGATGGGAGAGCGCTCTGGTTTATTGGCGTTTCTTTAAACCAATCACACTTGTCTTGGCCGGCGCTAAGCACTGCACACCGCAACGGCGCCTCTGCAAAATAGCCTCAAACTTTTGGTGGAACATGTTTACGTTCAAAAGTTGTTTTAGTCGTGCAACAGAAAACTCCGATTGGACAGATAGTCTAGCGAGCTGTCTGGATTTACCCTGCAGAGATCTGAGGAGCAGGTAACCATAGTCCTCAGAAATCCACCAGAGTTTAGAGCGCCATCACAAAAGAAAGAGGGACATCCGGCCGAAATGAAAGACATCCGGCGGAATTTGTGGCGGCTCCTGAACAATCCCAGAAGTGGAACGTCGTGAATATAGACTAAAAATGAGTGAAATGAAATTGGGTTGTACGTGATCAAAGAGTACGTAACGATATTACAAATCGGACCAGGTATTTGATGCAAGCCTTTGGTACTTTGGCCATTTTTCCAAACTCGCTGCAATAGACACGTTTCAGTCGGTACTTGATACCCAGCCGACTGTGACCTGTGACCCTTCATCTGTTCTTCATGTGTTTCTGTCCACCTCCCTCTGACCTCAGCCCGTCTGCAGTGTACTGCTTAGATTGGTGAAATCCATCGTCATTTATACTGTCATCTGATACCTCCATTGTGCAATAGATATTGTTTATTTTTATTGTTGTTATGTGTATCCTGTGAAACCAGTCGGATGTTTTTTGATATGTAGTGTATGTTTTTAATATAATTATTTATGCACCAGCATCCAGCAACCAACCACTCCTCTGTCCCGACTTTGTTGAGGAAGTCAGAATCTACAAACCTTTCATTCCAGAATGCTTTTTTGGGGAAAGCAAATTGTAACGTTCATAACTCAATATGTTTTAATTTAATCAGCTATGTTAGCAGTTAAAACGATTTAAAAACTATATTAATAGGATGACAGATGAAAAACATATTTCTCAGTTTTCATATGCATTTTATTTCTCTCACAATGGTGGATGTTTCATTTTGGTAGATAAGCCTTTGTCTTAATGACATATTAATGCTTAATAGTAAGCAGCCCAACCTGATTCTGGACTTTTCATTCTACATTCATTTTTTCTTTTCTTCCCTAAAGCTTCTTGGATTTTTCTTTTTATGCCTTCAACTGCCCTTCCTCCCACGTAGGCAAAATACTCTGAGCTGTCTTTATTAAGATGCATACAATGTGTATACAGTCTGTATAGTAACATGTCTGTCATATTTGTCCTATGAAAAGTGAAGAAGAAAAAGTAAACTTGAAAAGGACCCATTTGGAGGATTGCTTACAGTTACACTAATCGCTGAGGAGAGAACAGTGATCCTCTCCACATGGTCTGTACTGTTTACTATAATAAATATTTCAGTTGAATGAGAATGGAGTGCTGCTCGATTTGTTACAGGTGATGAGTAGAGGAACTCTGAGTTCTTCCAGTGTTTTCCTAGCTTTGTGAGCGTATGTGGTGGGGGTTTAGCGTTTCTCAAGAAAATTTCATGTTTTCCATTAAAGGTCCCATGACATGGTGCTCTTTGGATGTGTATATAGACCTTAGTGGTCCCCAAATACTGTATCTGAAGCCCCTTTATATAGACCTTAGTGGTCCCCAAATACTGTATCTGAAGCCCCTTTATATAGGCCTTAGTGGTCCCCTAATACTGTATCTGAAGCCCCTTTATATAGACCTTAGTGGTCCCCTAATACTGTATCTGAAGTCCCTTTATATAGGCCTTAGTGGTCCCTAATACTGTATCTGAAGTCTCTTATATAGACCTGTGGTCCCTAATACTGTATCTGAAGTCTCTTTTATATAGGCCTTAGTGGTCCCTAATACTGTATCTGAAGCCCCTTTATATAGGCCTTAGTGGTCCCCTAATACTGTATCTGAAGTCTCTTTCCCAAAATTCAGCCTTGGTGCAGAATTACAGCCACTAGAGCCAGTCCCACAATGAGCTTTCCTTAGTATGTGCCATTTCTGAGTGTGTAGCTTTTGCCCCTTATGACCTCATAAGGAGCAGGTTCCAGATTGCCCCATCTGAGCTTTAATTTTCTCAAAGGCAGAGCAGGATACCCAGGGCTCGGTTTGCACCTATCACCATTTCTAGCCACTGGGGGGGCCATAGGCAGGCCGGGGGAACTAACTCATATTAATGTTATAAAACCTCATAAAGTGACATTTTCATGCCATGGGACCTTTAAAAGGTTTGTAGTTGTGTCTCTTTGTTTTCTTCTCTGTGATCAATTGCTGTCCATTTGTGGTAGTTTGTGTCTCTTTTTCACATCATTTTGAGGCATTTTTAATACTAGCATATCTGTGTCTAAAACATTGGAAAAGCTAGAGCAGATCATAAATAAATAACACTCAAAAAGCTTAAAGACAAAACTTGCTAAAGAAGGCCAACCACAGCCATTAGATCTGAGAACTTTTCAGTTCAGTCTTTTAGTAACATTCATTCGGCTTAGGTTCTGCCAAAAATGCTTCGGGTGCTGCACCTAAACCTTATAATGGCGTGGAAAACCCTGACTCCCGTAAAGTAATATTACGCTTTCATAAAGTTGAGTTAAGAGTCTCCAAAAGCAGATATTTAAGAAAGAATCCAAATTAAAGCAGCAGGTGCTGAAATATGTGTGGGTCAAACTCTAAAACACAACTTTTCTTTCACAAGCTTGTAGTTTTCAAGCCCAGACTGAGCCAACCCAGATGGCATCACTATGACGTCAACAGGGTTATTTTCCAGACTTGACAAAGCTCCTCCAGAGCAACGAAGACTTGCACAGCTGGGTAGTAACAGTGAACATTCATTTTCAATGTCATTGAGTCAGAATACAAAGCAATACAGAACAACAACACAGAAAGTACAATCATACGAACTATAGAAAGACAATAAAATATTCAGAAAAAGACTTGATAAATGAATTAGTATATAAAGGATGCAAAAGAAAACACAATTAAGTAAAGCAGTTACAAGTAGATGTTTGCAAGTTTAAACCAGATTTCTAAATTGTCCAAGAGGCAACAAGGAGTTGATTTTAAGTGCTGTAATTTGGTCCAGGAGTTGGGTGCACTAAAACATGGAACATGAAGTAAAAGCCTTATAAGAGTCTTATAATGCCTCTCTGAGTAACAGGCTGCATCTCATGGCCCTTATTAGATAGCTCCTCGACTCCTCGGCCCTCAGCTGAACTGGAAGTTGTCCCTCGTTGGTGAAGGCCGCCTCAGAGCTCTTATTTCTGCCCGAGGAGCGAGCATCGAGGATGGATCATTGAGGAGCTATAGGTGAGGATAAATCAGAGCAGAAGCCGTGCAGCTGAAGGAGTTGCTAACTCGGCCCAAACAGCTGACAAATTCATCTAACGCCTCAGAAGAAATCACTCTAAAACACATTTGCTTGTTTCCTCTCTCCTCCAGTGATTCCCTCCTGTCTCTCCCGTGCCTCCTTGGTGGGAGGGACTAAGACGCGAGGAAGGGGAGGCAAGTGGAGAACTCGAGGAGGCAATTTAAGTGACGTGATGTAGCGACAGAGACGCTCTGCTCTGGACCAGTTTCCCCTTTGAATGAAGGCGGGAGCCAACAGGTCTCCCGCCTTCATTCCTTCCTTCTTTCTTGCATAGCTTTTCTTTCTGGGTCTTGAATTGATTTCGACCAAAGCCATGGCGATAACTCTACTAAAACTGCTGTACATAGCACATTTAAAAGATAATTCCAGTTTATTACAACTTGGGTCTTTTTTTTTATAGTTTTGGTCATAATTTCTGTTTGTAACTTTACGTTATACTCTACACGATAATAGCTGAGATCTGGGAATATGGTGACATCACAGACGAGGAGGTCTGACAGGTCGAGAAACGAGCAGATAATCAGACAGGTTAGAAACACACGGAAGAGGATTAGTGCCACATTTGAGTTAAGAAGTTAAAAAAGTAAAGTGTTTTTTAAAAGTAAAAAACAAAGTCATTATTCTGAGTTTAAATTCTGATGTGAAACTCATTTTTTAATGCTCTTCCATAGAAAAAAAACCTCCAGCTTAGTCAAATTTATATGGAAAAGAAAACACATGACACATGGACTATCCATCACAGTTTTCCGACTGGTTCAGCTTTGACCAATCACCAAGGTTTAATTACCAACCAGACAAAGCTGGCCACTACCAGGCCCCAGAACTCCAGGGGCCCTATAGGAGCTAAGCTTATTTAAATGAAAATATGTTTGAGAATATGCATTACTTTTCATGTGCATAGTACTTCATTACCTGATCTTCTCCTTGTCTTGAGGTTACTTGTGCTTGTATTTATTCATTTAACTGTTGTGTTTTCCATACATTTTATCCACATGATTGTCTAAATGCTATTTTAAAGAATTCACAATATTGCTCAGAATATAGTACTTTAATTTATTTAGCTTAAACACACACATTTTAAGATAAAGATATATTTATTTCAAAAGAGAAGGCATAGACTTTAACTGCAGGAGTGTCTGGAGTGGATAGTACATACTAACTTAATAAATACGTGATTGTTCTGTAAAGTACTTGTAGAGACAATATAATCTGCGAGTCAGGCAGGCAAGAAACTCCGCTTCTGAGACGCTCCCGGTGTGGTATGGCACACGGCGGAGGACGAAACGAATGGAACGCAGCATAGACGCGCCCAGTTGAAAATCTGGTAATATCACTGTGTTCCTTATCTCAGCAGTTACTCTGATAAGTACAGGGTTATCATAGCCAGTAGAAATGATTGACAGAAACACACACACTTTTTAATACACCCAAACCAGAAAGACACTTTAAATATGCACTTGTCCTCTTAATTTGACATGGACTGAGACAATCTGTAGACATCATGTTCTCTGAAGCAGACAAGGCCTTGCAAAGAGTTTACACACAAGCTGCAGTAACAGCTCCATCCCTCCCAGACAGCCACAATATATACCTTCCAAGGCTACAGCTGTGTAGTGTGAAATGAATGCTGTGCAAACACAGCGGCCATTTCTGGACATAGCAGCTGAAACCCAAGCAATCTGCTATGTTAGCGAATGCTAACTGCCTCCGTATGGAATAACAGGAAATTCCTCGCTAGGTTTGTGTTTACCCTATGGTAATGGAGAGGAGGAAATGAAAAGCCTATTGGCTTTTAACTGGGAATGTGGGTCAGAGAGAATTGGAGGATAAATGTTGGTTTGCCCTCACAATAGTTCTAGATCTCTCTTCTGGTTCTTTTCCTCTGACCAATGTGCTTTCACTTTCAGCCTCATCAGCACTGCTACAGTTTCTTGCTCCATTATTTTCAAATTCGAAAACTCGGCGTCCATGGCTTCCAAAGCAAACCCAGGACTAGTTTAATCTGACAAGAAACTGCTCTGAATAGATAATGCAGTGCTGAAATGATTAATACAGGGTCTTTAACATTTTCAAAGAAAGACATACAAGCAGGGACCCTACAACATGCATACAAAAATTGCATATTAAACTGGGCCTACAGTAACATGCAGGGCGATCTAAAGCCTTTATACATACCTTATAGTTCATAGAATACTAAGCTATTAAAATAGCGTGATATGGTATAAAACTGAGATGTCAAGTCAACTTTATTGTCAGTTCTACAATATGTGCCAGACATACAGAGCAATTAAAATACGTTTCTCTCTGACCCACGCTGCAATAAGGACGCATAAAACAAGAAGATAAGAACAAAAGATAAAAAATATAAGTAATATATAAAATAACAATAAATAAAACATGAGCTAAATGTACAAATAAGATGAAGAAAGCTGAGTGATATATACAATAATGAAAGATAAGTCATATGTTCAATACAGTACTACATTCTAAACAGTGCAAGGCAAAATCAAACAGTATAATAAACTAAAGATAAAGATATTGATATGTGCAGAGCTAAAGATATTGAAATATTAAAGGAAGAGTTACCTGAGTGTCTTCTTTTATAACGCATAATAAACTGGGCCAACTATAACGTGTACTGTGGCCTAAAGCCTACAAATATCATATTCTTTAAATATTCATATATCATCATGTTTTAATGTCAAGCACACATGTGAAAGGCAAAGTGAATGCTTAATCTTATCTGTATCTGTGGGGGGGCTACCATAGCGGCTACCCTGCCTCTAGGCCAGTAAACCTATCATCAATGTTGTTTTTTACGAACAGGCCGATTTATCTCTGCTAATAATATGTTGGGTTCATGTTAATGCATATTTTTTAGACATATTTTAAAGTGCTCATATTTGCCCTCATTTATCAACCTAACTTAGAAACCAGCGTGCATTGATAAATGCAGCGGCTGGAAACGATTGTAATTTAAATATCACGGCCCAATATAGTCTCAGTTTTGAGGCCTCGCCCCTACTATTTATGACACGGCCAGACGTAATCCAGCTAAGAAGCAGCCCTTTTCAGAGATGGAGATTGAAACCCTGACATCTCAGTGTAATTTGCAGTAACGTGTGTCCTATTTTGCAGCCTAAAAGCTGGTATTAGACTGTAGGAAGAATGCGGAATAGAAAGAGATCACTGATGTGTCAACATTGTTGCCGTTTTAAATCAGACTCTAGCTGAAGTTTATTTAATTTATACACCCTTGACATATGTACCCTATAGTCCTAATAGTAATATACAGACTTATATTTCAATCTCTTAGGCCTATATGTGGGTGAACCTGTATTTAAACAAACAGTTGCAGAGTTTTTGCAGTGTCTTTTAGTTTACTCATGTTTTTTTCATGAGTCAGAGCCAGGCAACCGTAAGCCCCCCCCTGTGCTGGACCACCACCCTGACCCTGTCTCCTGACCCCAGAGGGGCTGTAAAAACAAGCCAAAATATGTTGGTCAATGGCAGATAGAAAGCGTTCACCTGTGGCCATCAACGACACTTTAAAAGACAAATAAAAACCCTAAGAATGAATAAAAATGTTGTGCATCGTCATGTTTCCTGTATTGAATATCATTGCCAAACATAACACTAGACTATACCTTTTGAAAGCGAGGAGTAATATCCTGTCTCCTTGGTATAGCCCCCAGTGGAGGCTGTGCTGGACTCCGCTCTTTGGGCATCGGGTCAGCGGCTCCATCACTACATCTATGGCGTCCTGTTTTCCTGTGCGATGTTGTGCAGAACCCCGCAGGCTAAAACAATGTTGTGGACTTTTTTCTGGTGTGTAAAGCATGGTGCGACTCCCTGTTTTAGGTCGTACGCACGTTTCATAAATGAGGGCCACTATTCTTTCGGGGAAAAGCCCAAAGTCCACCCCAAAGAAGAAGTCACAGAATCACTCACATCCTTTTCCGATTCCGATTTAATAAAAATCTTATCAGACAAAACAATGTTGTTTATTGAAAATGAAAGTCACACGGGGTTTGAAGATGACGTAGCATTAAGAGCGACAACTGCAACAAGTAGTATGAAAGGCTGAAAATCCACATATGGAGGGTGTTTGGGGTGGTGGATGGGTCAAATAATACAGGACTTTCACCATGAGACCGGGGTTTGTGTCCCATGTGTCACACGTCACGTTTCCTAAACCCAACCGTCGCTTTCTTATTTCACTAAACCTAAAACTGAACGTGAGTCTATTGCCGTCCCCTTTTGACGCTGTTGTGTTAAGGAAAAGGTCGCCTAACCTCCCTGCGTGGAGGGATTTCTGCTTTACATACGACTCGCTAAACCCCGTGTAGTTGCTGCTCTCCCCAGTACGTTATACAAATACGCCGAAGGGCACATTTTTCGTCCCAAACGTCTGTATTTTACAAGTTCGGAGTTAGAACGGGTTGATTAAACTACAATTAACGTTCAGTAACACACACAGATCCATATACTCCAGAACATACACACCAAGAAAATACATTCCACTAATAAGGGCCAGAAATAATACCCTGGAATAAGTTAATGTGGAAGTGTAGTTCACATGAAGTAGCTGGTTAACTTTCACGACTACTCTCATTGAACCTGCTCATCAATCAACAGTGTTAGCATGGTCGCTGTCATTTAGGATGAGTGCAGCCTCACAGAGCTGCTAGCATGGCTACACACTCTTGTTCTTGCTTTTCTTTGCAAAGTCGGTGAAAATCTGATCTGGCTGTCCAAACAGAAATCAGCTGCCCAAATACGAGATCTGTTAGAGATATACGACACATGCAAATCTGAGTTCAAAAATATTTGATTTCATCTGTTTACACAGAAATGGAATGAGCCGATTGGAGCAACTCTGGCTGGCAGAGAACCACACTGTTTTTGTAACAGGAGTTCAAATAAAAACCTTCCACACAGTCAGGAAGCTTTTATTGAATCAACCTACACACACACACACACGCACACACACACACACACACACACACACACACACACACAAGGGCGTAATTTCCACTGGGAACACGGGGGACACTGTTTCTGTCCCCTTCATTTTTATATTAGTTTGATATTATTTTAGTTATAAGTCTCTGTGATTGGCCCCTATTTTAAGCAATACAGAAAGTAAGACACCTTTTCTTATACATTGTTTAGTACTATTCTTTCTGGGATAATTTGTCATTAGGATCAACTTCATTATTTCCTGGATTTTGTATCACTATAGTCCCTATTAATGTATGTAGAATATTAGGAAATGGGTGTCCATAGAGCTTAGTTGGTGAAATGGGCGCCCATACATAGAGGTTTGATCCTCGACGCAGTGGGCCGGAGTTCAACTCCGACCTGCGGCCCTTCTCAAACCAAAGTTACGCCTTTGCACACACACACACACACACACACACACACATACACACACACACACATGCTCATATGCTCCCCCCACGGATGCGATTGTCATGAAAACAAGGCGCTGTAGGTGTGTGTTGCAACATGTCCCCAAGTAAGGACCTTGCAGATGGAGGTTTACACATAAACATTGGCCCTTTGATGTGTGTGTGTGTGTGTGTGTGTGTGTGTGTACAACTTACAGTATCAAGAAGAACCAGAACTGGCAGCAATAGGTCTGTTAGCAATTTGAATGCTCACAGAAACCAGTTTGGTTACTGAGCTGAAATTGATATTGTTATTGTCCTTAACTTTGTTTCTTATAGACCACAAACACCAACACAAGCAACAACTGCAACTCCAAATACAGTTCAGATCCTCTGGAGCCTGATTCTTTGACCGGAGTCCATATCTTCTGCCTCAACCAGTCAAATTGTGGGAGGTCAAACCCCCATTTCAATGCCAAAACCTTTTTTTTAAAACTCTGTAATGTATTTTCAATACTTCAAACCAAAACCAAACATACTTCAGTAAAAGTAAAATTACAGATTTTAAAAACTACATCAAAAGTAAAAGTACACAAAAAACTACTCAATGCACCTCTGATACAACAGAAGAAATAAAAGAAATACTTAAAAAAATCTCAATCTTACGTCACTCGGTGCATAAGTAAGTGGTTTAGCTGGGACAGAAGCCATACCTCCCCTCCTTTATCCTCTCCCTTCCCTCTGTCTGCGTTCCCTCTCCCTTATTCACTCCATCCTCATCCAAATACCCTCCCAACCCTCCTCCCTAACCTCCTCAAGGAGAAAGAAATGAACAGATGAAATTGAAAACTGTAGGAGAGGTCCAAATCCAACTGAACTAACTTCCAAATTGAGAAAATTGCTGTTTCAGTAGAAGTGCTACGAGGCGTTCAGGGAATGGATTCCAACAGGTGTTTCCTGCTATTCACAGTGGTGCTGCTGTCCCAGTAGATGGCATCCTCTTCCCAGAAATAGAATTCCCACATTTCCCACAGACAGTGCTGTTCCATGTGTCTCTGGGAATCCAATCAGATAAGATGGTTCCAAATGTCTGATAAAGTTTCCTGCTTCACTGAATTTCATCAGAAAAATGTTTTTACTACATTTAATGAATATTTCCTCATTTACTGTTCTGGTGAAGAGTCAGCAGTCGTGATACAGTGAGCTCTGTTTTAATTCAATTCAATTTTATTTATAGTATCAAATCATAACAAGAGTTATCTCAAGACATTTTACAGTAGGTCCAGACCACAGTTCTAGTAATTCCCCCAAGGGCAAGCATTTAGTATGGCAATGGCGAGGAAAAGCTCCCTTTTAGGAAGAAACCTCGGACAGACCCAAGCTCTTGGTAGGCGGTGTCTGACGGTGCTGGTTGGGGGTGTAATAAATAGTGGCAGTAACAGTCACAATGAAAGATTATGGAACAGTGACTAGAAATAGTAGTTGTAGTAGTTCATGGCATAGCAGGGTAACTGTACGGCGTTACAAGGCACAGCAGGACGTAGCGGGACGTAGCAGGACGTAGCAGGATGTAGCAGGATGTAGCAGGGCACTGCAGAGCGTAGCAGGGTGTAACACTCTAATGGAAAGAGTTCGGAGAGAGGAGCTCAATGTGTCAAACGAAGTCCCCTGGCAGTCTAAAACTATAACAGCATAATTAAGAGAGACAGGTTAAGGAGAGGAGCCTGGTCGGGCTAGAACTCTCCCAACCGGATTTTAGCCTCCCAATAGTAAAACAACCATCAAAGGATACATCATAATATGTGATTAACCAAAGGAAGATCAGGTTGAGCCGTAAAAAGCCAACTACCACAGAGTTAGTTTCAAATGCAAATTTTGGAGTGCCTAAATCTTCCGTGGCCTTTTGACCTCACTGACAAAAACACTCTCAGGAGAAACACTGTTAATCTCGGCCTCTCTGGTATGAGTTTTTTCCACACACTTATGGTTTTATGAGTGTGTTATGTTGGAGTTGGAGAAGAATATGCTGTTAAACACTCTGCAGGGGAGTTCCTCTGAGATAATGTGTTGCACAAGAGCTTGTGAGTATGTTTACAGCTGCTTGCTTACTGAAAATATTGGATAGTGAGGTGGGAGGGAGAATTAGTCAATGAGTATGTCTTCTTGCATCGGAATAGTTAAGAATGCTGCATGTTGGAGTTTTATCCCTTGTGGTTTTAGATTTGAGGAGGAGGGGCTATGGTATGGCCATCACTGGACGTGTGTGTGGATAAGGGGAAACAAATAAAAGCCCCTCAACCTGTTGTTTCAATCAAGTGAAATCAAGTGAAACACAGTGAGGGAGCGGGCTGGGCCCTTTCAACGTCCAATGATGTCATGTCATAGAGGAGGGGGGAGGTCAGCTGTATGAATGATCTCCTGCACAGATAAAGCAACAGGCCGTGATACAGTAGATGAGAGAGTGTGTTGATTTCCATTGCATTGAACTGGAAACAGAAATGTCATAGACAGACATCTCAAAATGTGGAAAAATCGACATATCGACAATGAACTATCGACATGGATGGATACAATTAAAGGTTCATAGAAATGTTCTAGATGCCAATCTTTTTCACGTGAAGGACCCCTAAACTTACAGTTAGACCACGGACCCCCATTTGATTTTGTCCCAGGGTCCCCCCTCTGATAGGATTTTACTTTTAGATGTTTTTTGTTATTTTGAAAGATTATTTTTTGGACATTTGGGATATAATGGATAGGAAAGTGGCTAGAGACAGGGGAACACATGCAGCAAAAGGCCACAGGTCGGACTCGAACCCTGGGCCACTGTTGTAAAGACTAAGCCTCAGGACATGGGGCGCACTCCATAACAGGTGAGCTACCAAGGCGCACCTACTGTGAGATGTTTTATGGCAGAAAGTGTATGAAACCCATGACCAAAATATTCATACATTCTGTCATTGTGTTACTCATGGATGGAATTATAGTGAAAATAAATGACTCCCCTTTTTGCTGGGCACCCTCTGGAACTCCCTCAAAGACCCCCTTTGGTATCCACTGGTCTGTGCATAATTGTATACACATTCCCTCCAAATTTAACTTGACATATTTGCTATCTTCTTCACAAACTTTGGGATCTCCACTAGGATTCAAAACAAAGCTTGGGCAGACAACAGGAGGTCAGACCAGAGTGCACAAGAGTCTCTAGGAGCCGTCACACACACTTGATTCATACACACACTGCTGCATATCTGAGAGAACACAGAAACCAGCATGTAAACCATCTGAGGCCCTCACATTGGAGATTCCCACGCTCTGGCCTCCTGTACAGCTGAAAAAAAATGAAATGAGAATGTTTGATTTTTCACTTGAGTAAATGTACTAATGATAGAGGTGGGGGTTCCTCTTTTCTCGGGCGGGCACCGGGCCATTCTGGAAATGGCACCGAGATGCGTGACCTTTTACAACCAAAAATAGACACAGGGCTTCTGACAACTGCAGCAGTGCAAGTGTGAAATGGAGAGGAGGTGAAGAGTTTCATGTCAGTCAACACAGATTAACTACTTGGTGTATACTGCATGCAATTTACTGTAAAAGGATAATTCAAGTTTATTATAATTTGGGAGGTCCTAATATAGAGGATACCAGTTTTTCCTTCCTAATTCCACTTTGTAAATACAAACAGAGAATGGACGCTATATGCTTGGTTTTATTATCTAGTTTGGCAGTCAGTCATAACAGAAAAATAACTTAAATTAACTACTTTAAAGTAGGATTTCTTTGGGAATAAATTACGTGGTATCAGATTGGTGCAAAGTCTTGCATACTCACCGATACCGATACCATTTTAGGCAGTTTTAGGAGGCACCAGTATCGGAATAAATCCAATCATTTATACAAGTTTTAGATGTTTGACCTGTTATGACCTGCAGCAAAGGGCCGTAGGTCGGAACTGAGCTTCTGTACATGAAGTATACTTCATGTACTACTAGTATATAGGTGAGCTACACAGGTGCCCCGCAATGGACAGTTTGGATAATAATTTACTTCTTCTTTGTTTTCTCTCTTTTTTGCCATGATGTCACTATTATTATTATTATTATTATTATTACTACCAATAGGAATTATGGCCAAAACAGTGTTTTGATCCTGTCCTGAGTGGCAACATTTGAAATGGAAGTAAAAGGTCTGCTTTGATCAAACTCTTTCTATTTTTCCCCTTGATCCCCTCCGTCATGCTCTAGTATAGAGTCATTTTCATACAAATAATTTCCATATTGCGGCTCTCTGTCACTGACTCCTGATGTAACACAATAGTGATTCAACCCACAGCCCTTATCGACGTTATCTTTGTCATCTAAACACCTGCTTTCTAGGGAAGATGAACAAATCCGCTGACTCACACAGATCTTTTCTCTGGAATGTGTGAAACAATAGATTGCTGAGCAGACAGGCAGTGTGCCACCATGAAACTCAATCCTCCTCACATGCAATGGCAGTGGTATCTTTTACCCACCCTTCATCCCTGTGAGTAGCCCGAAAAACACTTGTCCTTTGAGCAGATTTTTCACCTCATTCCCGCTGCTCCCAGTGGGTCTTTTTAGTTTATTCGAGACAGGGCTTCTCTTTTTTTTCACCTCGCTATCCCCTCCCACTTATTGTGGTTTGCCTGTGTGCCCCGGTGCAGCCTCCGTCTATATCGAGCCTCTGTAATTATGTCAGTGTAATGTTTGTATTTATAGGCAGCTGCCACAGCGCTCTGGCAGCCACTCTGTCCCAGCTGGGTAGCTGATGCTGCGAGGCGGGGGCGCTCAGAGCTCCGGCCGGGAATCGAACCAGCTTCTGAAGATGGCTCACCTGGCACTAGACCTCTAAAGTTTAGCGGTAGAAGGGAAATGGTTTGGGCCTTCAGGAGTATAACAGTAATATTCTGCATGTCTTGGCCATCATTTGTATGTATTTATTTAATTTAAACCTTGATATACATACCCCAACATGTTGGTATATTTGAAATTTAGATTAAAAAAATGACGTAAACCTCTGAACAAGGCTGGTAAAGCGGAATAAAACAAATGTTTCACATACAAAGTCATGTTTTATTCAGGCTTTGTTCTAATATTTGCCCTTTCCTGTGATTTACAGCGTGGATTTACATCCACAGGACGTACAAATCTAAAAGGAAAGAATATTTTTGTTGATCTGGACATTACCGTTAACTATATGGGACCTGACAAAAAGTTGTAAGTACACATAGTATTGTATCAGGGAAGTGGTACCCAACCCTTTGGCTTGTTACTCTTGTAGTGTGAAGCAGCCTCCTCTTGCACAGTGAAGCAACCCCCTGCTACAGATTGCATATGTCTATGAGCAGTGCAACCAGTATTATTTTCCCTTTTGAAATAGTTTCATCGTATTGTAGTTTTTAGTCTCTAAAAGTAACTCAGAAGAAAAGAAAAAAGGATTTCAGTAATGAAAGAAATTATAAATACATTGTTTTGTTGAGAATGTGGTTAACCATGAACTTGGTCTGTGTGTGTGTGTGTGTATTTGTGCTTGCTTGCATGCATGCATGCATGATTGTGTGTGTGTGTGTGTGTGTGTCACATCAGTCCATGTTTTCTAAACTTTTGGCAATCACACACAGGACTCAGAAATCATCTTCATTTAGTTTAATATGTACATTAAAATAAACTATTTACATTATATAAAAAGAGATTCAATTTACAAAGGCAGTACATTCCTTCAAGACACATACAAACAAATCTTTCTGGTCAAAGACTGTGTAGCCCTTTGTCAATGAGGCGGTGTTGAGATGGCGTGCACTTCTGTGAGACTTCCGACTGTAAGAACCTGACTTTATATGCTAGACAACACACTCACATTCATGACTTCCTATTCAAGCCTTCAGGGAGGACAGAATAAATGGCAGTTTTAGAACAAAACGTTGTCTCAAAGCTTATATCACGTGCTGTTTACACTAGCAAAATAACACACAGAATAAAACTTTGATTGTCTTTTAGCCAGTGGAGAATATGGCACTCGTAAGATGTGTAATAACATGTTATTTAAGACACTAATGGTGAAATACAACAACAGAAATTGCTCTTCAAAGGATTGTCCTCTTCCAAGTGCTTCAGTGGCATGTGCCTGACATGTTGAGTGGAATGTGACTTTAATTTGTTGTCTATATAAACAGCATTCCATACAAAAAGTAGTACCAGCTACATAGTTAACAAAAAAAAAAAAAAGTTTTAGTCCGAACAGAATGATCTGTTTCTGTCTATCTGGCTGCATTTCCTATTAGTTTTGTGGTTTTGTTTGTCTTGAAAATAACATTTAAATAAATCTTTTCACAAAATATAACTCAAGGGCGTATCATTTTCATGCCCCTATTGCTCTGATGAAAAATCACTATAATATTCCTATAATATACCTATAGGTCTTACAGTGTCGTCAATAGTGGCCTCATCATACTGTATGGCACTTTATGCTGTCATGCCATCGCTATAGTTGATACTCCTATAGGATCTTGCGTCTATATATCCGCACAGCATCCTTCTATGTCTGATCATAACAGTTATTTTTATGGCTTGATGCGGTGCATAGAAGTCCTTGTCTGTGCCATGTTTTTTTTTTGGAGTCTTTTCCTCACATGTGCCTCTTCATGTGCAGGGCGAGATGGTCGGACCGGGAGAAGGCCCGTTCACACAGGTGACACTGGAACGGCCGGTGACCGGTGTGCTTCCGGAAGTGACGCGTGAGCTCATCGGAACGCGCGAACTTCCAGCCGCAACCCTCCCAGCTGCAGTGGTATGGTTTCTCTCCTGTAAACACAACAAAACAGTCGTGAGTGACGTCATAGTTTGCAGGCAAGGTGATGACGGGTTGGATAAATAGCATACAATACACAAAACAATGGCTTTTATTGTCATTTTTGATGAATAAAATGTATTAAAAAAGACTAGAATTTTCAAACACAATAAATAAATGTTTTCGAATAGAAAAAAAAGAAGTTGGATAGGTGGCACGCGGATCCTACTGTACCTGTGTGCGTCCTGAGATGCGCCTTCAGGTGAGAGCTCTTGGTGTAGGTCTTCCCACAGCCAGCGAAAGTGCACGTGTGCGTCGCAGTCCGTTTCCTCGGCCAGGACCGGCGACCCCTCTTCGGCTTGGTGTCCATCATTTCCAGCGGGGAGGACGGAGGGGTGAGCAGGACCCGCTGTCCGGCCGCCGGCTGCTGCATGCCCATGGCTGCCTCCTCCCCGAACATACCGGGGAACTGGTGGTGGTGGTGCGCCACGGGGAACGGGAGCTGCATGCCCGTGTGCGGGTGTGGGAATCCCGCGGAGGCGCAGCGGTGGTGGGGGTGGAAGCTCTGTGGGAATGTCAGCGAGGTGGCGGTGCACATCTGGGTCTGGGGGCACTCGGAGCTCACCAGGTCGTCCGGGCTGAGAGGCGGCGTCATACTGCCCACCGCTGCCTGCGGGGAGTTGGCCAGCCGCGGCTGCTCCTCGTACGACATCATGCACGAAACGCTCCCCTCGTGCTTGACTTTGGTGCAGCTCTGAGGCACCAGACCCATGACAGGTCCGTACGTGTCCATTGAGGCGGGCTCCACTTTAATGTTCGGATGCTCGGGGTATACATCCTGAGTGGTCTGGAAAGGCGCGGAGCTGATGAGGAATCTACCCTGGATGCTGGGGCTTTCCCCGGGGAGGAAGCTGGTGTCCACGTCGGAGCGAAGGAGCTCCGCCATCAGGCTGTTGTAGACGGGAGGAGGACTGTTCATGTCTGGGACAGATGTGTAATTGTCCGGCTGCTGGGGCATCCCGGTGTGCTGCTGCTGCTGGTGCTGGTGATACACGGACACCCCGGACTCATGGAGCCGGTACGACTCTGCCCCGGAACCTGCGCTTGGCGCACTGTCGGACACGCTGGTGTTAGAGAGAATAAACTCAAGATCCAAGAACTTATCCAGGTCCTCTTCGTCTTTTCTGCCGAGGAAGCTGCTGTCCATGTTGAGCGCGACGCCGCTCATATAGCCCTTCCACCTCTGGAGCGAGGGTGAGAGAGAGCAAAATTAGTTCAAAATGAACAGCTTATGGGGGTTTCACATTACTTTCACATAATTTATTAAAATAATTCACTGCTATAAAATACCTCACAAACAAAAGTGCATTGTGAGAGGGTGAATAGCCCACTACCAAGGCAGGTTACAAAACGTACTTAAATACATATTGCAATGCCCAGATCTTAGCAAAATTCAAAAGTCTTAAAAACGTTTTAAGGACTAGCATCTTGTATCTGTTCTTATATGACAGTGTGACACAAGCAAAGAAATGCATTAAATGACGTGCTTGTATCAAAACGTCTGTAACGAACGTTTTTCAAAACAAGTGGAAATATATAACAGCGCAACTTACATCTTCCCAACATTTCTCCTTTTGGTTGGCAAATGTAGAGATTGATGGTAAAATGGTCCCACTCAAGGCCATTTCCATGCGTTATTTAATAAAAAAAAAAAGTAGAAAAAACTTCCTTAAATACACTTTTTCTGTTTTCAAGGAAATCACCAGAGTCCGCGGAGTCTCCAGAAAAAAATATCTAGAGAGCTCGTTGCTTCTTCTGCGGTCCGATGAGCTGCTGCTCTTCACTCATGTGCATCTGTGTGTCTGGAAGGAGTAGATTTTCTTATAAATATTGTTCGCAGAACAAATCAGACCAATGCGAGGCTGGGGGAAGGAAGCGCGTCCAGGATGGGGGCGCTGCGTACCGGACAGCCCCCTAAATTTAGCCTCGGTATAAAAGTTCGACTTTTTCCTGCGACTCAGAGACAGAGAGGTGGTGAGAGAGTCAGAGGAGGACTGATGCGGAATGCTCTCTCTGCACCACTGCGGGCAGCTACTTAACCTTACGGTGAAGAACACGCCCTCCGCCAAACCTGGCCAACAACTGGCAGGGCAGAGAGAGAGAGAGAGAGAGAGAGAGAGAGAGAGAGAGAGAGAGAGAGACTGCCTCTGACAAGCACCACTGAAATACTTCTAAGCAATTAACACGTTGTTTGAAAACAGCAACGAAACCGATACTAAAAGGGCACCCAGACTTCCCTCAAAGAGGAATGGGGGATGCTACAGGTGCTTTGCGTATTACGCATTTGGATAATGGTACGCTTTTACGCACACATGCATTATTTATGACTCATCCTGTTCCAAAACAGTTAGCTTCATCTCTATTTTGTTTACTATGCCACTGGGTAGGGCACATGACAACTAAAGATCTCGTTGGTAAATAAAAAACGAGGACCCTTAAATGTGAATAATCTTTCTGTCTTTCTCAGAAGGAGGGATTTTGTTTCTATCAGAACACGAGCGGGCAGAGAGAGCCTATGCGTGACTCCGATCATAGTTGACTCGGATCAGACAGTTTCCTCCCCCCAAACTCGTCCGTTCCTCTCCGGCTGTCATGCCCGGTATTTTCTGCTGCAGGCTTCAGCCACTAGGCGCCAGCTACACCACGGCTTTTCACCATCTACTGCACAATGCCGTAACGCATCATTGAGGTGATAAGTAGGCGGCTCCTGGTGTAGGACTTAGTATCATGTCACCATTCTTCATTCACTAACATTTAGTCTTCAAGCATGGCAGTATGGCACGTTGCTGGTTCCAATCTGAAAATGAATGACAGACACTCTCCTTTCTCAACAGCTGTTGTTACTGTGCCCATGACCAATGAAGGGACTGTGACCAAAAATATTAACCCTATCAGAGTGTTGCTTAAACAGCTGACAAAACTGCCTTCTTGTAATTTGATACATCAAAAGTAAATCAGAGTTCACATCCTTTACTTAATTAAAAGTTGCAACATAATATATGTCTATTACATATATGACTGTACAACGAAAATGTTAAATTAGTAAAAGCATTATCAGCAAAATCTACCTAAAGTATAAAAATCCAAAGTACACATTTTGCAGAACAGGCCTACAAGTGTTCACTATTTTATTATTATAACTGATGCATTAAGGTTAGGGCAGTATTATGGACTGATTTTCTCTCCCATGACTCAATTAACACACACACACACACACTTCAGGACTGATAAACCATGCAATAATAATGTAATACGGCATACTGTAAATACATTTGACTATTTATGCTCTTACTTCTATTTATATATTTGTTTGTTTATCTTTAGAGTTCCTTGTACTTTTTTCCTCTTGTCCCTTGCTGCTGCAACAGCGAGTTTCCCCGTTGCAGGATTAATAAGGGATTTTGAATCTTTTAATTTGATTTAAGCAGGGGATAAAATGAGCAGTGGGCCCTTAAGGTAATTTAGTGACACATACAATTGTTTAGCTATGGGCTATGTGTACATTTTTCAGCTCAGGACCAACATTGCCATTGTCATTTTATGTAATAATGTTCTTTGGTGATTCTTTAGAATCCCATACAAGTTTGTATCTAATCAAATTGATACGGATAGCCTGACGTTCACCTCCCCAGAAATGTAACTACACATTGTGGCGACACAACACACAACAACTGTGATTGGTTTGCTTGGCTGGGATTGGTGGCTTAGCATTTCCCCCTAGCTACTCATTAGGGTGTACGTTTCCTGCTACTATTTTCAGACCATGGTCAGAAAGCCAAGGGAAGACCCTTTGTTTCTCTGTTTCCACCGCTGGAGTCAGTTCTTGCTCCAAAGCTAATCCCTGTCACTCTCTCACACACTCTACCACACACTCCTCACACTTATACACATTGCCCGGTGGGGGAGGGTGTATATATCTGCAGACACAGCACCCTTCATAATTACGCTGCTATAGTTTTAAACTGCTGGGGGACTTCCTATGACACACTGAGCTACGCTCTCCTCCTCTCTCTTTCCATCTATGTGCATTCAAATTGGTTTAATGGTTAATGCTTGTTATTAACTGAGTCCCGGGGAGCTTTATGCCTTCCTTGGATTGTGATGGCACCTAAATCGTGTTTGTAGGGTTGCCGTGGTCCTGCTTGACGCCCTGGTACGCCCTTCAATGCTGCTACCATTATTTCTAGTCATAGTTTTAATATCCTTATTGTTACTATAATTGCCACTGTTCATCAAACCAACTGCTATAATTATTATGAATCATATTTCTGCATTTCTGTATATCTGCATCAGTGTCTCTGTGTCCCAACTGGCAGTGGCAAATGGCCGCCCACCAAGAGTCTGGTTCTGCCTTAGGTTTCTGCCCTTCAAATAAAGGACGGTCATCCTGCCACTGCAACCAAATGCTTACTCTCGGTGGTAATTGTTGGGTCTTTGTAAATTATAGAGTGTGGTCTAGACCTGTACTCTATCTGTAAAGTGACCTAAGATGCCAGAGAGAACTTCTGTTTTGCTTTGACACTATAAATAAAATTGAATTTAATCACATAGGCTACAGCGTAGGGTTTGCGTAGAGACTACATAGGCCTACTAATATATATCAGCCTCAAGGAGGCAGATAAGGGTGGTGATGGGTTGATATTTCTGCATGTTAAAGTTAAAATGCAGTAAACCATTCAGAGGGAGCTTTTAGCGCAGAGTCAGCATAAAGTGGACACTAGGTTGCAGGAATAGATCAGAATGTGTTAGCTAGTAGAAGTGTCTCATAAATAAGGAGTCGTGTCAAAGGTAACTGTTTCACAAAAATAGATCAACTGACCACTGCAAAACAAGAATACTATAAGAAACACAGTTATTCTGACGTTCATTGGTCACTCTTGTATTGACATTGATGTGTATACAGAGTCGGCTCACTGTGTCATGAAAGTTTGTTCACTGTTTGAATAAAGCTGCAAGTGATTTGAAATCCTTGGACTCGTCATCTTTGAAGTCTCCATCATTGTCTCCTGATCTCAACCCTTTATCAGGTGGAGGATGGGGCAAACAAACACAAGACTTCACTTAGGAGACTAAGTTAAAAAGACAATTGTAAATTGTAACATTTCTAAATTAAACAAGTTTTACCTATGAGTTTTATGAGATGCAATGACATTGGTTACGTCCTTTGTTGTTGTTGTGTTGTTTGATAAACTTTGAAAATGGACCTGTAATGTTTAGGTAGGAGGATGTGTTGGACAATCAATGAGTCCCTGAAGGTTTGCCACCAAACCCTACCTTACCCAGTTGGTGATCAAGCCCTGCCAGTGTTTGAAAGAAGGGACATTACTACTGAAAATTAGAACAAAAACAAAATGTAAATCTGCCATCCTGCTGACATACAACTAATTCTTCAGTGTGTGATCAGCTTTGCCAAATCCTTTGGTGACTCATGAAGAACAAACAGATAGATGTCAAACATTTCTAATAGCAATCTGCACAGTCTGCTCACCTACAGTATGTCAGAACATGTTCTTAACCCTCCTGGTGTCTTCGGGTCAAATTTTACCCCTTTCCAAAAAGTTTTTATATCAGAAATTTTCTTTCAAACAAATTTCCCAAAAAAGTAACTTGGATGGTTCCCAACAACGCTCGTCCCAAGTTAAATAATCTAAACTACTTTCATTGAGTTTGGGTGTTTTTTGTCAATTTTATAGCATTTGGAGAAAAAAAAATTGGTAAAAGAACTTAACAAATGTAAAACCCACAAAAATTTCAAAAGGCTCAGAAAAAGTCAACAAACGTTGAAAAATTTAGAAAATCACTGGGGGGGGGGGAAGCCACAAAAGGTTCAAAAAGATGACCATAACCTTAATAAAAGGGTGAAATTTGAAATTTGGACTGAACTTCCAGGTCAGTGGGAAGACAACACAAGGGTTAATATTTGGAGAATATTATTGTGCCAGTTGGCAGCAGACATAAAGAAAGAACATGGGGTGTGTCGCATAACATTCTGTACTTTTTAATGTGTTTAGCTCTGGTGAACACACATTTTAAATGCTAATTAAAGGCTGACTGTCCTGAGGCCTGGCAGCCTTAGGTGAGTTAGTTGGTGGCGTTCCTTTGTAGTAAGTCAGAGTGCACGTTCAGCATTTTACACCGCACGTGGAGATGTGCAGCCTGTACCGTTCCAACCGATCAACTCTGATACAGCTATTAGCATGGATGAAGTGTAAGTCACTGAACACACCTTTATTCATTTTAAAGTGCAAATTCACCCAAATACAGTACAGTTCGGGCACACCTTCTCATTCAGTGCGTTTCTTTTATTTTCATGACTTACATTGTAGATTCTCACTGATGGCATCAAAACTATGAATGAACATATATGGAATCATGTACTTAACAAAAAAGTGAAAACATGTCTTATATTCCAGGTTCTTCAAAGTAGTTTGCTCTGATTACTGCTTTGCACACTCTTGGCATTCTCTTGATGAGCTTCAAGAGGTAGTCACCTGAAATGGTTTCCCAACAGTCTTGAAGGAGTTCCCAGAGATGCTTAGCACTTGTCGGCCCTTTTGCCTTCACTCTGCGGTCCAGCTCTTCCTCAAACCATCTCGATTGGGTTCAGGTCTGTGACTGTGGAGGCGCAGCACTCCATCACTCTCCTTCTTGGTCAGATAGCCCTTACACAGCCTGGAGGTGTGTTTGGGGTCATTGTCCTGTTGAACAATAAATGATGGTCCAACTAGACGCAAACCGGATGGGATGGCATATCGCTGCCAGATGCTGTGGTAGCCATGCTGGTTCAGTATGCCTTCAAATTGGAATAAATCTCCAACAGTTTCACCAGCAAAGCACCCCCACACCATCACACCTCCTCCTCCACGCTTCACGATGGGAACCAGGCCTGTAAAATCCATCCGGTCACCTTTTCTGCGTCGCAGATTGGTTGGAACCAAAGATCTCAAATTTGGACTATCAGACCAAAAGCACAGAGTTCCACTGGTCTAATGTCCATTCCTTGTGTTTCTTGGCCCAAACAAATCTCTTCTGTTTGTTGCCTCTCCATAGCAGTGCTTTCCTAGCTGCTATTTGACCATGAAGGCCTGAATTGCTCAGTTTTGTCTTAACAGTTGTTCTAGAGATGTGTCTGCTGCTAGAACTCTGTGTCATCTGGTCTCTAATCTGCGCTGCTATAAACTTGCAATTTCTGAGGCTGGTGACTCAGATGAACTTATCCGGACTGACTGACCATCATTTCTTAAAGTAATGATGGCCACTTGTTTCTCTTTACTTAGCTGATTGGTTCTTGCCATAATATGAATTCTAACAGTTGTCCAATAGGGCTGTGTATCAACCTGACTTCTGGACAACACAACTGATGATCCCAATTCCACTAATTAACCCTGACAAGGCACACCTGTGAAATGAAAACCATTTCAGGAGACTACCTCATGAAGCTCATTCAGACAACACCAAGGGTTTGCAGCACTATCAAAAAAGCAAAGGGTGGCTACTTTGAAGAAACTAGAATATAAGATATGTTTAGATATGTTAAGAAATGTTTTCTGTTATTTCACACTTTTTTGTTAAGTACATAATTCCATATGTGTTCATTCATAGTTTTGATGCCTTCAGTGATAATAGATAAATAGTCATGAAAATAAAGGAAACCCATTGAATGAGAAGGTGTGTCCAAACTTTTGGCCTGTACTTTACATCTCAGTTTTCTACACGGTAGTTTCAGTTGAAAGTCATCTCTATTAAAACTATTAAGTATGGCCATAGTATGGTCTGTGATTTTATTCTGAGAGCCACAAACAATATTCCATTTACCCACACCTTACAAATAAAAACACATGGATTTCTCACTTGTAATAGGTGAAAAGTTCACATGCAGAAATGTGGTTTTTAGGACACTTAAACTTATAGGACCCCCACTGGGGATGGAGGAAGAAACTTTAGAGATAGACATCTCCAAATCCGACCAATTTAAACCAAAACTATAGAGCTCAACAGTGACCGCCCACTTTTTTAACAGCTTTGTGATTTTACACATTCAATATCTCCATTGACGTTTCAGAAAAATGTTTATATAAAGAGTGTTAAGCCTTGGACCAAGCCAACCAGCTACGAAATGAACCGTGACCATAAAACATTTGATTTGGCTCCAAAGAACATTTTGAAACCTTAAAAAAAAGCAATGGTACGAGATGGTGCACTATCACAGAAGGCTTGTATCATGTGCAACAGGGGTGTTGCATATTACTTTGAATTCCTCATGGGGGAGAAAGAAACCACACATTATAGCTTTAAAACAAGTTTGATATTGTACACAACCTCATAGCTCGTGGTCAGTCTACCTCTGATGGTTTAGACATTAGGGCTAATAATCAAAATCCTTATGTAGAAAATTGGGATTTTTACTTCCGGAACCACACTGTTGAGCTCTGCATCTTCATGGACGGATACTGAAAAATGTTTTCTCTTTTTATTTGGATTAACAGTTTCTTTAAGGGGGAAAAAATACCAAGTTTGACACTTGTTTGCAATTTATACAGTTGATCGTATATGAGGTTTTAAATGCCATTGTTACAATTAAGCATTATGGCTCATAACGGGGTAGCAGCATGCAGTTCAATGGTGTATCACTGCTGCTAGCTGTTATTACATCAGTGGAAGGAGGAGAATGTGAAAACAGCTGTAATGAGAAAAAAATAGTATGGCGACTCAACCTCCTTATGCTGAGTCAATTACTCAGTTATGTAGCTTTCCAGGATGATACTGTACATGAATGTGGGAGAGGGTATTAGCAAATTGTGTGCATCATTGTAAATACTTCTGGCAAAAAGTAAAAAAAGGACGCAAAAAGTGTCGCTTTTTGGCGCTCTGGGTCAGGACGTAAGTTTAACTGACATGAGGCACAAGAGTCAGTGACAACTTCCGCCTGTCTTACTGTAACAAGCAGCTGTACAGTCAAACATTTTCAGTAACAACTATCAGTGGGCTGATGTCTCTGTGGTAATCTGCCCTCATCAGTGTGGAGAACGCCGTCATATGTTCTCAGAATTCTTCACCGCTTTTGTCATTCTGTCATTCGCAGAGTCATAACTGTGTGCGCATGGATGTATTAAACAATGGATGATGATAATATCTTGGTATGGCGCCTGGTGGCTTTTTAAAGTAAATTTTTATCTAATGGACCCCCAGGATTACTGCTATTTCTTTTGATGTGTGTAAAAGATTGTCTAACGTAATAAATAAAAGGTAAACACAGCCTAGCACTGTTCCTGGAGGCGCCTGGCAGAGATAGGTCCATTTGGGCACATGTTTCACTGGTGGCGAGGCTACCCCTGTCACTGCTTCCAGTCTCTGTGCTAGACTTAATACACCCTGGATGATAACTGTGGATTCCTGTGCCATACCTGAAAAAAGACCTGTGTCAATGACTCAGTCCAAGTAGCTATACAACAACACCATGCAGTTAAGTGTGAGCACTCTGGCACTTTATTTACATTTAAAGTACACGTCTTAATGAATGCTAGTCTTAGTGGGGTTATTCTCCGCATCAGTCTGACCCAAACTGATAGACTGTAGAACTGTACCTATATCCATGCCTGCAACTGTGGCACCAGCAAGATCTGCATTGGCTCTCAGTTACAGTCAGTCACATTTTCTATGCTGCAAAAATTATATTTAAGGTCCCATGGCATGAAAATGTCCATTTATTATTATTTTTTTAACATTAATATAAGTTCCCCCAGCCTGCCTATGGTCCCCCAGTGGCTAGAAATGGTGATAGATGTAAACCGAGTCCTTGGTATCCTGCTCTGCCTTTGAGAAAATGAACGCTCAGATGGGCCAATCTGGAATCTTGTTCCTTATGAGGTCATAAGGGGCAAGGTTACCTCCCCTTTCTCCACTTTGACCACCCAGAAAATTTGGCCCACCCATGAGGGAGAGACATCATGGCTTTCAAATGAGAAAAGTGGCAGTTGGTCAAGGCTACAGCCCCAGCCTCCACCTTGCCCCCCCTTTCCCCTCCTCAAAAGCTGCAGACACAGAAATGGTCCGTCCTAGGGAAAGCTCATTGTGGGACTGGCTCTAGTGGCTGGAATTCTTCAAGGCTGAATTTTGGGAAAGAGACTTCAGATACAGTATTGGGGACCACTTAGATCTCCATAAAAGCATCCAAAGCGCACCATATTATGGGACCTTTAAGAGTATACAGTTTGTGAACTCCTAAAATTAAATTAGGACATTTTCTAAGAGTCCTTTATGTTAAAATAAAGGACATTCTCAACCTGGATATTTATATAATTGCAGCTATTCTCTCTATCGGTCATACTAACTTTGCATTCAATTCCTCCAATTTAGAGATTTAGGTCCCCCAAAGTAGCCCCTAAGATTAGCTTTTGTACTATAGCTAACTACAAAAGGATCTACTTCTAAGGAAACTTTGTAGGCTAACTAAACTAGCTGCGTTTACTTTCAGTTGTACATGTTTGACATGATTTATGTAAAACTAAGTCAGAGTCAGAGAACTTTAGGAGGCTTGCTCCAACAAACAAAATGTAGTTGGCTCAAGTTCATTTTTCTCAAATCTCTACATGAGAAGTGGTGATTGCAGAGTTTGCATGACCCATAGTCAAAATGAACCCAATCAGAGTCTGTTTTAGTGCCGGTCCCGGGCTTTGTTAATTAGACCAACTGCAGTCAGGAAGAAACAGTTTTTGTGGTGTGAGGTTTTAGTCCTGATGTACCGCAGCCTCCTGCCAAAGAAGAGTTTCAAAGTTCAAAGAGTTTGTGTCCAGGGTAGGAGCGATTGGCCACAATCTTTCCTGCAATGAGAATAAGATTTTTTTTTTTAAAAGTACCAGATTTTCCTTTAAGGGGTACGGACCAGCCTGCATTTTGTATTCTCATCCAGACCTGTGTCTGTACTTGATGCACAGAGATTACACTGATATCATTCCTCTCATATGAGTGGTCCTAGTCTTGTATTGACAGACCATCCTCCACAGCACTGCGGAGAAGGGTCTGGTAAGTCCACACAACAGTCCGGGATGGGAGAAAAATGTGCTCTGGTTTATTGGCATTTCTTTAAACCAATTACAATCATCTAGGAAGGCGCTAAGCACCAGATAAAACAATGGCGTGCAAAATAGCCTCGGCAAGGAATTTGTTTTGGTGGAACATGTGTACGTTCAAAAGTAGTTTTAGCCGTTCAACAGAAAACACAGATTGGACAGATAGTCTAGCTAGCTGTCTGGATTTAGCCTGCAGAGATCTGAGGAGCAGTTAACCATAGTCCTCAGAAATCCACCGGGGATTAAAATGCCAACACAAAGAAAGAGGAAGGTCGATATAAACTAGAGTGGTCCTGATCTTGATGTCATATTGTCAAACCATATCTTCAGGATTTATTTCTGTAACCATCAATGCAGATAAATAACAATCTGTATATTTCTGAATTTGTCTGTCTTTCCCTTCCAGCAGAAAACATTCTGGTCAGTAATTTACTGTTTTCACAAACAGAATAATTCCACTTGTTCCTATCATGCAGAAGTCACTGCAACAGCCAGCGCTCTGCTCCACTTTGATACTGATAGCATACTTCTACATGCTCCAACAGTTGTTCACCAGATGAAAAACAGCAGCTCTCCAGCTCTGGCACTCTGCTCTCAGCTGTTTGTCTTCTTCCTGTATTTCCTCCACCCCACTCATCTCATGTCTCCGATGAATAATCCACTTTCATCTCTTTCTTGTCTTCTCCTTCTCCGAACACACTGATTCATGGCTCAGTAATCACCCATGTGCGCTGGGAGTCACTTGTGTCTGTGCTGATTGTGCTGAAGCTATAACTGAATGCATATTTGACTCATACCCTCCCCACATAGGAAGACACTACTTACTTAATGTTTCACACTGCGTTAAGGCAATCTGATTCTTTAATTGAAACATGAACAACAAACAGTGGACCTACACTGTTTGTTGTTTGTGCTCTCTCTCTCTCTCGCCAGCATCAAAAGCTGTACTCACACATGCTGAAAGTATTAGATTTTACATGGAAATGTATTCATGCATTTGTGTTTGAGAGGTTGAGCCTGTGTGTTTTGGCCTGTTGTGTTGGCCATGATGGTGTACATTTCCATGTGGAAGTGAATCCTGGCTGGCTGGATGGCTGGCTGGCTGGCTGGCTGGGTGTTTCTCTGTGCGAGCATCAGAGGTTCTCACATGTGCTCATCTGGCTCTAGTCATTGTTTAGACAGATTTACATCATGGCACAACAAGGCTGATGGGCCTGGCTGCAAACACATGACCTTTAGAGGAGGCCAAACCTTACTCTCTCTGCACAAAGACTGCCAGACTAACTCTTTGAGACACATTTCCAAATGAAAAACTCAACTCACAGAATACTCATTTACAGATAGATCAGGCTGTTCTCATGAACCATTTGTACATATATCTATGAAAATTAATTCCTTAATAGTCAATGTACTTATATGCAGCATGTTGACTGCTCTGGGCCACGTAGTGAGGGGGTTAAGGTGAATGGGTGGGTCATTAAAAACAGGGTTTTCAAGCAGAGGAACAGAGTCAATGTCCCAGCAAAAACACAAGACATTATCACCTTTTGTCACAAACACACACACACGGCTCAGAATCACCTTTTGTCGGCAAAATTTAACTGTATTATATAAATTATATTTTACAGGTAAAATTGTCATTATGAAAATATTTTTTGAGTTTATGTTTTACAATGTTAAACATAACTCACACAGACCCCCACACACACACACACACGGTGACAAACAACACCAGCGTCTCTGTTGATGCTACATTGCTACAAATTATGGACATTTCTGTTATTTTGGATCTGTACCACACCACAATGGATTTGAAAGAAAACAATTAGTATGTGCTTTGAGTTCAGACTTTCATTTCTTGACAGCAATATTGGGTCAGCTGTGCAGGAATTACAACCATTTGTATACATAGATCACACATTTCAGGGTTTGAAAGGTAATTGGACACACTAACATAATATTAAATATAGTTATCATGTTCAATACTTGATTGCAAATACTTTGCTTGTACCAGATTTATCCATTGGCTAATTTCCATCTGCAGGCCCGTGGCAGGTAGACACAGATATCTTTGTGTAGCACACACTTCCTGTCATGGCACCGAATCTTGACTTTGGACATAAATCGTGAGGTGCATAATCATCAAACATGGACATAATTCCTAGGATACTGCAATTCAGAGAAAGGTTGAATGATGGGCTTCACTGTACAGATGTACGTAATGTGTAAGTGTGTACATTCCAAGTCTCTCCACGTTCACTTTTCACTCAGCATTGTCAATGACAAACTGCTTTTCTACCTTTCACTGCCAATGAGATTTCCGCCACAAAACCATAGTTGTAATGGTTTAAACTGCTCTGTTCTGTATTGTATCTGAATTTCTGTATCTGAAATTCATTTGAAAGTTTGAGACCAATATTCTGATTAATAAATAGTTCTAGAATATTTAAATTTGCACATGGTGCTTCATTTCACTCACGTTGTGAAATACCCTAAAGTCTATACATAAATGGGAAATGTATAACGGGAGACACAATAAAAAATTGGGTTATTTGAGCCCTAGCGGTCTTTTTAATAGTTCAAATGTTTATTTTGATTCTAAATCAGTCCAGCCCTGTTACTAAGGAGCCAGTAATTTGCAGCTAAGCAAGTACTGTACGTACTATTTTTCAGCTTGTCATTAGGCCAGCCTTGACTGATTTACATATTTGACACCATCATCTGTCAACACACTTAATGGTTGAAACTAATAACTTTGTAATGTCAACAGTTGCAAATAGACTTCACTGGGAGATTATGGCAAGATAGAGCCTATTTAAGTCCCGCCTCCACCGGAGGGGAAAAGAACTCTCTGGTCTCCATGGACTTGCATTGCATGAAGACGCCTCCTTGTCATTTTCGTCCACTAGCAAACCACAGAAAAATGCCTCAAGGCTGCTGTGTGGTGATATTCAGTACCAACACTGTAAAGATCCTATAGCATAAGTTTTTTTAAGCTGCTGATCCAAAAAACTGAGCTTTTAGGAAGACAAAAGTGGATACAGACAAGAGGAATCAGCAGGGAGAATGGGCAGACTCTGGGATCCTGACACTGTTATTTCCGACGTTATGTGTGTTAGCTTGTTATTCAATATGCTTGACAAATTAGGACTATGGTTAACTCTCCGATCTGAGTTTTCTGTTGCATGACTATTTTGCAGAGGCTCTGTGAGGAGCGTAGCGCCACCCATGAAGATTCGGATTAGTTTAAAGAAATGCCAAAACACCAGAGATCTTTTTCCTCCCATCCCTGAGTGCTATGTGGAGTAGCCAGACCCTCCTTCACCGTGCTTTGGAGGAGGAAAGAGAGTCTAGCCTAAAACTGACCTTTAGATATTTGACCTGGTAACAAAATGCTTTCTGTTAACATGGGACATACATGTAACGTTAGTTTATTGTCAGGAACCCATTGATTCTCCCTGCTCTCTCTCTCTCTCTCTCTCTCTCTCTCTCTCTCTCGCTCCGATAGAAAGAGACTGGATGAGTGGGAAAAACTGTGGTAATATGTGTCTGTGTGTGTGTGTATATCTCTCTCTGTCCGCCCGTCGGTCTCTCTCTCTCTGTGTGCCTGATCGCATGTCTCGCTGTGAGAAGTGTTATAAAATCACCATGAAAGTGTTTTATTTTGAAATGAATTTATTTTGTTAAATGATCCACCTGCACTGTAGTCCATATCCTTTGCGTTCCACTTCCGGGATTGCTCCGGTGCTGCAAGAAATTCCACCGGATGCATGTATTTTCCGTTTCCTTCCGCTTTCTTTGTGTTGGAATTTTCAATTCTGAGGTATATTGTTGACTGCTCCTCAGATATCTGCATGGTAAAGTGAGACAACTAGCTAGACTACCTGTCCCATCTGAGTTTTCTCTTGCAAGACTATTTAGCAGCGGCACTGTGCGGGGTTTAGCACTGCCCATGACAATTTTGATTGGTTTAAAGAAATACCAATAAATGAGAGCATGTATTCCTCCCATCCCCGAATGCTATGTGGAGTAGCCAGACCCTCCTTCGGCACACTTTGGAGGAGGGTCTGGCAAAGCGAGACTAGTTGCACTGTGATCTTCCTGTATGTGATTACCTGCCTGACTTGAAACATACGCTGTGTATCACGCAAGAAGAAGAGGAGATGCTGAAACTATCGCTGCAGCGCACGGACCTACACAAACACTACGCGCATGGTATTCTGCGCGTCTGTAAGACAACTTTCCACGGGATCAGCCCTATGTGTCCCACAGCCCTATGTTTCATTTCTTAACTTTTTTCTTAAAATCTTAGAAATGTTATTTTTCTTAAATCCTAAATCGGGAAAAAGGGGGATAAAATCTGGTACAAATTGATGAAAAAGGAACTATAGCAACATAGGGCCTTATTTTCAAAAGCAATCTTAGAAATGTGGGAACATAGGGCTGTGGGAACATAGGCACGCTCCCCTTTCCACAACTGACAATCCAAAAATCACTCTCAATTTACGCAGTGATTGGTCAGGTGTTCTGAGGTGTGAGTTCAGGGAGGGTTTGAACTTGTCAAGCTTTATTTTCTTCATTCTTCACACGACTACTTCTGTCTTTTCGTGTGGACACCATGAACGCCTTCAAGGAGGAGCTGACATTATCCTCATTTGTATGATTTCCTTAAGTTGAGACAACAAAAACACGTAATAGAGTTCTTGGAGTGATTTGTGCACAAAATTGTCCTGTTTTTGATCAGCTGTACATACTATTGTAAGATCTTAGGTGTATAAATTGTTGTCAAATGGGAATGTTTGCCTGCTTGTCTCTTTTTTTCCATCATTGTATATTCAATATATTTTTTGGTTTGGTTAGTCTGACAAAACAAAACATTGGAGCAAGTTGTGTTGGTAACTTTTCAAGTGAATTATGTTTTGTATAAAAGTGATAAACTCAAACTATCCTTTACAGAGTTAAAGTGCTACATATGATGCAAATCACAAAGACCAAACAATAAGTTGTGTTTTATTTTAAATTGTCTACAAATGCTCTTCCATTGAGTGCACTGCCAGTCTTCTGTAAGTGGTTAAAGCATGCTGAAAGCAGTGATACTCTGTTAAACCACCACAGAGTCTTTAAGCCTGGCTGAAACACCTTAAAACGCAGGACTTTATTCTGCATACACAGCACCATGCTAATCTAATATCAGCATGCAATCAATTCAGCCTGGCTTACAATGTGCCGAGGAAAAGTATCAGTTGTCTGAGGCTTATCGGAGTAATGCGTTTCTGCTGCGAGCCTTGATTTCTTATTGGAAACAGACAGGACTTTCTCCCTCTGTCAAAGTTATTGCAGCCTGTTTGGGGATAAAGTGGCTCTCCTCAGTGCACATAGTTTATGTCTTTGTTAAACTTCTTGGAAACACCTGCTTTGACTTCTCCACTTTCCTCTGCACGGCAGGAAAGCCGTGATGTTCTGTGTGTGTGTGTTTGTGTGTGTGTGTGTGTGTGTGTGTGTGAGAAATAGAGAGCGGAGGCAAGCTCCTGGCTGCAGCAGAGCTGCGTTGGAACAGATTGAGAGTTTGAGACAGAGAGAGTGGGCTCTTGCTTCAGCTTATATAGGCGGGTTATTTTTAAACCCACACCCCCTTCCTTATTCCTTATTACTGTACTTCCTCTCCCGCTCGCTCAGGAAGCCCACTTGGCCGAGTTTCCTGCCGGCACGCCATGCCGATTCGAAGGGAACCGAGGGAGTGATAGTGCTGAGAGGGTCAGGCACTGGGGGCGAGAGACGTAGAAACAGAGAGGTAGGGAGAAAAAGGGGGAGGGCATTCGTTCAGAGTCTGACATGCGAAGGCCTGGGCCTCTTCCAGCCCTTGTTAAAGTGACCCTATGGAATATTTCAGTGAGAGAGAGAGAGAGAGAGAGAGAGAGAGAGAGAAACACAATACAACAAAGGTCAGGAGAAGAGTTGAGAGAGGTGTAAATCAATGATTTGGACAAAGCAGTGTCGCGATTTATGTACGTTGGGAAAAAGTTAACATGAAGCTGATTGTCACATTCTGCCTCTCTGTCCCTTCCTCAAGCCACACTCCCCCAAGCAGGAAGTGGGAGCAATGCCATTCTCTACCGGTCCACCAGATGCCCTCAGACTTTTCCACCTGCCCGAGACACCCCGACCCTGAGTCATCCTCTCACCTGTTTTCACTTTTTCTTGTCAGTATATACATACAGTAAATAACGTCCATTTCCACTCATTACCTGCCAGACTGTTGATATTGAGCCTCCGATACCCTGTTACTGTACCTAGAACCTGTTGCCAGCCCCATTCCTGCTATCCTCTGGACTTCCTTTGTTTGGCCATGCCTGTAAGCCTATGAACCATTGTTCATTTTGGCAGCTATTTTAGATGTAGTCTTAGTCTTTAGATGAAAATCCTATTTTATTAATTAATTTTATAAACAGGCATCCTCTATGGGCCCCTTCCTGCATCCACGGCTGTGAATTCTAGCATCTTTGTGAGTCTTTGTTGTGTCTTTTCTGAGTCTCCTTTGTCCACCACAGCCCCATGCACCTGGTTTTAGTAATTTTTTTAGTTTTAGTCGACGACAACTACGTTTAATGAAAAATGTTTTCTCTCAGAATTTTGTCAGCTTTTATATTTATTCTTATTACTTATTATTATTATTATTATTATTAATATCTTATCTTATTATTTATCTTATTACTGTGTTAAATGTCCCATATTAAATATTTCAGTTAAGATAGTCCTGCCAAACACTCAACTGTCCTGCTGTTATTACAGACATGTAAACTCATGGCAGTGTGCCAATGCAGTATGAAACACTGATATATGAAACTACCAATTGCATTAATGTACTTATTAATCAAAGGTACGGAGCAGTTCCACATCGTTCCGGTCCGCTTTGACCACTTTAATCAACCTCCTGAACCTCACCGTGGACTATACTCCAGCGTTGGCATAGCGCTGTGGCGATGGGTCTGGCAATGCAAGACACTGAGGACTAGTCTATGTCCTTTGCGTTCCACTTCCGGGATTGCTCCATTGCCAATGGAAAATTTGCCGATGTTCACTCATTTAGCCCGGATATCCGTTGCCTTGGGGCTTCCTTTGTGTTGGCATTCTAAACTCTGGTCTATTTCTGAAGACTATGGTTAACCTTTTCTCAGATCTCTGCAGGGTAAACCCAGACAGCTAGCTAGACTATATGTCCAATCAGAGTTTTCTGTTGCACGACTAAAACTACTTTTGAACGTACTCACGTTCCATCAAAACAAGTTCCTTCCCAAGGCTATTTTGCAGCGGCAGCGCGGCTTTTCCCGGTGCTTAGCACCGACCAAGACAATTGTGATTGGTTTAAAGAAATGCCAATAAACCAGAGCATGTTTTCCTCCCCTACCCAAATGCTGTGTGGAGTAGCCAGAACCTTCTCCAGCGCGCTTTGGAGGAGGAAAGCGAGACTACTGAGGACTGACAGACAGTCGGCGCCGGTGGTGTGTGTTTGAGAGACAGAGAAAGACAGAGCGAGGGGAAGAAAGGAAGGTGGAAAAAAATAAAGTGAGAGTTTTAATATTTGTGAACCTAAACGTTATTGCAGGATATTGTCACAGTAAGTGTTTAACGTGTAACTTCGTTTTTCAACCTGGATCCTATTTTCCCACGTTTTTGTGTGTAAGTGATTGGAACAACAATCCTTGATCCAGTATTAAGCGAGAACGGTGTGACCACCAGCCACAGACTGCAATGTGATCATGTAGGGCAAATGTGCATCGTCAATTTCATCCACTAAAAGTGCTGTTTTTGCCACTGGCTCAGATTAGGGGGGTTTAAATGTGTATGGGAGTCTATGATCATGTTAAATATGTTTGTATGAAGGAGTAGTATGGCCATTCCTCCCGCAATGCATATCTATGGGTGAGTCTGACGTTTAATAACGTTGATGTATGTATAATACTCATGCTCATTGCTGCCGGTGTAGTTGTTGAAGTTTAGCTGAATTTTACAAAATAGCCAAACAAGTAATTGAGTTTCTAGCTTTTCAAACATCGCCCTGTTTTAAATTCATCCTCACACATCTACATGATCCACTGAGAAGCGGCCTTGTTCAACCTCAGTCATTTTCAACTGTGTGGGTCACTAGCACCTCTGCTTCAGCTGCACAGTACATCTGTTTCCTTTGAGGGAACAAAACAAAACCCCAAAAGCAACACAGCCATGCCATTTATACAGTGTGCAAACTATTTCCTCACAATCATTGTTACTTTACTTGTTAAATCAGATCAGCAGAAGCCTGAATAACACAATGTGTTATGACATGCTTATTTTCAAGGTGAGATTTTCCAGGGGGAACACTGGCTACCAAAGGACCGCCAGATGATGGTCCATTCAGGGGCCGTGGTAATGGAGTCATGCAATGATGACAACTTTAGGCACCAAAACAACTAGTTAAGTGTAGGAAAAAGATAGGAATGACCACACATTTCCTGGGTGAAAGTATTTTGTTTTTTGCCGCAAAGTGAACCCCGCTCTTCGGCTTGACAACACTGTTGACACCAAGTTGTGCTATTTAATTTTGATATTATTTTCCCTTGAATATTCAAGTTCATACATAAGTGTTTTGTCATGGCTGGCCAAGTGGCACTATTCACCCTTTGCACGTGAGTGCTTCCGGTGATTCTGCCGTCCGTCACGGCACTGTCACGTGGTCGTGGTCATGTGTTTGCAAAGGGTGAATATCCATGGTGTTGGCAAGGGGATTTAATTTTTGCATGTATTGTTTTGTGTTGTTTTGTTTTGAAAAAGAGATCATTATTATAACAGACATTTCACAAATGTTGTTTGGAAAAAATGTATTTTTTTCTCCTCTCCTTACAAGGCAGCAGACAAAGGCAGCTCTTAGAAATGCGTCATTTCAGGAACCCTGTCCCAGAATACAGGCGAGATGTGGAAGAGTCTTGGAGTTCAGTGAGAGGTCAGAGGTAATAGGTTATTCTGATCAAAAAACATCCATCCCTTTTCTTAAAAATATGCCTTGTGTATAATGACGTTGCAATTTGGAGCGTTTGACACATTTGAATATATATCATGTATATTCCACCATGGTACATTTATCTTGTTGATAATACAGTCATGAGGGAGGTTTATAAACCCTTAAGTGAGCAGAATGTCAAGTGATGTGTAAACACGACTCCACAGTTGAATTGGGAATGGAGGAGAAAACAGAAATCAGAGGAACTCTGGTTGGAAAAGGAGGGGGAGGATTCCATGCATAGCTGTGGGCCGAGTTGGACCAAGCTGCACCTCTGTTACAGAGAAGAGCTGGAGCATAGATGGGATCTGGATGACGGGCGGGGGAGCGGGGGTGGGAGTGGGCCAAGTCTTTCAATATTATATCCATAACAGTTCCACGAGCAATTAAGAAATACAAAATAAAACAGTTATTCAATGTTAAATTAATTACACACCTCTCGACTGGCCAAAAGAGGGCAATTTCCTGTATCTACCTAACATTTGTATTGATATAGGGGTGGGCTTGAAGATAATTAAAACAGTGTTTTTGTAGGACTCCAAAAGTGTTGGGAAGTCAAGACTGAGTCCAAAGAGGTTTGAGTCCAAGACAAGACCAAGTCCAAAAAGGTTTGAGTCCGAGTCAAGACCCAGTCCAGGACAGAAAAAAAGGTCTTATGCATGACAGTATCAAGACAATACTTTTGATTTTCACTTTCCCTCTAATATTATTATCAACATAATAAAGACACCTGGACTCGGTTGAGACCAAAAGCCATATTTGGCAAGACCAGTGGCCGAGGCCCAGACAAGTCCGAGTCCAAATACTAGCGAGTCCGAAACAAGTCAGAGACCTTAGAAAAACGGTCTTGAGTCCGGACTCAAGTCCAAGATCGGACTCAAGTACTAAAGCCCTGCCTATCACTCTTACTCATATCAAGAACAAAATACAGCATGTCAAAGTTCTGAATTAGTTTCACAGAGTTGCTCACCATGGTTCTGTGTTGCACATCTTTCTGGAAAAAATGGTTGGAAACAATTCTTAAATTTTGACTTGTCCACTACTTGTCTGTTGAATGGGACACTGTATTTGAGGGGACACAAGACAGCCTTCCCAGGACAATATAGGAAGTTGGCAGCGACCAGGACTGTAGGACAGGGGGTTCTCAAGTTGTGAGGGGAAGAGAAATCTTTAAAACACACATTGTTAAATAAAGCTTATTGGGAATAATTGTGGGTTTGTTTAATTCACATAATTTCTTGCTATTGCATATTTCTGGTGGGACTGATCAGAGGTACGCATGTTGAAAAGGCACAGGACTTGTTTCACAATGTACTGTACATGCAGGTGTGTTTAATGTGAGATAGTAGTACACACAACACTTGTATGATGCTGTATCTGATGACTTTAAACCATTAAACTGTATTTAGCCATGTGGTGTTTGAGAATCTGTTTTGTTCTGTAGTTTAAGAATCTTACAATGTATCTGGGAGGCACCCCCATCTGGGCAGGGCGAGTGACAGGTGGGTGGACTCTGTGGAAGTTCATGGTAGTGGGCAGCAATCTTAGTCTATACTGTAACATCAACCTCATAATTAAGCCAAACCCGCCAAACCCGGCACTCGCTATACCACACTGGGAGCATCTCAGAAGTGGAGGGTTTTGCCTGCCCGATATGCAGGTTTTATTGTCCCTAAGGGCCCATTTTTAACAATCTGAAACGCAAGTATCAAACTTGAAACGCAAGTAGCTTTGTGGGCGGATCTTGGGCGCTGTTGCTACTGTTACAGCGGGGTAAATGAGTCTTGCGCCTGACGCAAATCTAAAATGGGTTGGTCTGAAGTAGCTAGGTGTGGTTTGGGTGTAACATGGAATAAACCAATCAGAGCGTCATCTCACATGCCCTTTAAGAGAAGGCACGCTTGTTCCATGGCGGATTGCTATTATGACGGCGGATTTGCCTGGCACACCCTGAACCGCCCCCGGGAGCGCAAGTTCATTTCCTAATTTACCAACATGCTTCTGTGGAGGGAAAAGTTCGCTGTAGGTCGGGTGCAAAATAGGAATGAGTCAGTGTACAAAGTCAATTGTGCTGGGTGCAAGATAGGGCCCTAAGTCTCCATGTACTTTACAGAACAATCACGTTTTCCACTCCAAGCACTCATGTAATTAAACTCCATGTCTTCTCTTTTCTGGCGATGTCTTTATAAAAATGTTCTATGATGTCGTATCATGTTTTCTATCTCCGAGATAAATCTCTTATTGTCCGTGGTGTTGTAGCGGAGGGGGGACAAATAGTCTCCTCCAGAACTCAGCGCAGACATGCCCGCTTGAAAGTAGGGGTAATTATCTCCCTATTCTTAACAAAGTGTTGACTCTAACCATACCTTAACCAGTTTATTTACCGTAACCACGAGATTTGTTCTAGTTCTAGACATGTATGAATGTGAATTTTGAGAGTGTTGAAGTCAATATTGTTCATGTGTCTGAATAGCTGTTTAATGGCAGTTGGCGTTTTATTAGCCAATTACAGCTCACTTTTAAATGCAACTAAAGCTGTATTCCTTAACCATGTTTTCCTGTTAGTGGCCCTGTTAGTTTTCAGATGTATAGAAGAGGGAAACAAAGCATCGAGCAGTGGTTCAAAGCAACACTTTACCTGACCTTAAAACTCCAAATTAGTAATTTTAAGTTGCTTCTTGAGGCAATAAAAAAACACCGAACACCTGCTGTTCGTGGCTATGGTAAAGGGAAGTTTTACAATATTATGCATTTAAAGAAAGAAAAGTTTAAAGAGTGTTTTTTATAAGGGAATTAATGAAAGCACTTTGGGCAGTGCAGAGTTGTGAGGTCACTACTACCCGGCTAGTGGATAATTGGTCCGTGTGTGTGTGTGTTTTGTGTTAGCAGCAGAGGAGCTATTGGCTCTCAATATCACCTGGATACTGTCTCAACCATATCTAAAAAAATATATATTTATATGCATTTGTGTATGTGTGCACGCATGCATACATGTGTCTGTTTACTAAGGCTGGACTATCAGCTGGGCAAAGGGAACAATTGCCCCAGGGCCGCAGACCTGCGTGCCAAGTTGTGTGTTCACTATAAAAAAACTCTTTTTTTTCTACAAACAAGTCCATGCATGTGCACATACATTTAGTGTATATGTGTTGACTGGCTACATGTGGATCCTATTGGCTGAGTTATACACTGGAGAGAAGAAAGTAATTTACTAGCTGTTAACACTCCTTCAGTAACATCACACACCCACCTACACACTCTGAAAATCCAAACACAAACACAAGCTGGCCAAGAGCAATTGAATAGTCACCAGAGGTGACGAGTAACAACTTTCTTTTGGCTTTAGGAAAACAGTTGTAACTACAACAGGGCTGGATCACACTGGGGAGGAAACCTTCTTAAAGCGCGCATATTTTGCTCAATTTCAGGTTCATAATTATATTTTGAGGTTTTACCAGAATAGGTTTAAATGGTTTCATTTTCAAAAAAGACCATATTTTTTGTTGTACTGCACATTGCTGCAGATCCTCTTTTCACCCTGTGTGTTTAGGTCTCTGTTTTAGCTACAGAGTGAGACATCTCTCTTCTATACTATCTTTGTTGGGAGTTGCACATGCTCAGTAGCTAGGTGAGATCACATCAGCTAGATAACTCTTACTCCAACTTTGGTCAGTCCAAGGCAGGATTAGCTGGGAGACTTCTTCTAGACGAGGGCCACTTGTGGAATACCTGCAGAACAGGGACAGGAAGTAGTTCTTTTGGAGATTATGGTGATCTAGTGGGTGAGCTAGTGTGTGTTGTAGCAGTGTTTTTGCCAGCATGCTAGCCCTAGCATGCTACGGTTAGCCACCTTGTCTCGGCTAGTGAAACCCGTGCAGATTTTGAACAGCTCACCTGGAGACTGAGGACAAAGGACATTCAGAAACCGTATCTCACTCAAAACAGCATGGATAGTTTTTTCCAAGTTTGTATGTTTGTGGAAGAGACAGAGACACAAAATAACGTCTCTGGTTACGTATGTAACCCTTGTTGCCCGGAATAGGGGAATGAGACACTGCGTCGGTGACGACACAATGGGAAAAAAGCTATAGTGTCGTCACCAACGCAGTTTGAGTTCCCCTCGAAGGGGAACGTCTCGGGTTACGTATGTAACCCTTGTTCCCCGAGATAGGGGAACGAGACACTGCGTCGGTTCGCCACGCCTCACCACGCCTGGAGTGCCTTGCTTCATAGGAGGAACTAATGAGCTATGTGCCGGCGTGCTTATATACCCCTACGGTTACGCCGTCACATGCTACCGTTCTCACCAAGACCAATTGGATTGGAATAGTTTTCATTCGCATTCAGCCTTGTCACGCTTAGAGGCGTTCCCATAGTGTCGTCACCGACGCAGTTCGAGTTCCCCTCGAAGGGGAACCCCAGAAAAATCCCAGAAAAAGTGATTTTTTTTTTTTTTTCATAATATGGGCACTTTAAAGACATACGTGCAAATGCAACATGGATGTCTGTGTTTTTCTTTTTGCATTACAGTGCAGTATACATGTGTTATCATGTTATTTTTAATGTCACTTGATAACTGAACATTACAGTACCTTGCCATAATTGCTCTCACTGTGTGAGAGAAGACCATTCAGTAGACATCATTTGGTTCCTCTTGTGAATTGTAATGGGTTTATTTATGCTGCTCACTCTCTAGACAGAACATTGATATTTAATAATTCGGCAAAAACCTGAGATTGTGAACATGTGACTGTTGCTCTGTGTATGCTAAAGTTTGCTAACGTGTTTGCGATAGCAACTTTATTTAGTAGTAATATATCAGTGTGGTGTTTACAGCTTTTTCTGCTGTGTGGATGGAAAAAATGCAGCTAAAGTTTAGGCAACATAAGCACTTTGTTAAATTTAGGGAAAAACTGTGTTTAATTGATGCCCTGTGAAGGGAACCAAACTGTCGTTATGAGCTACTTGCACAATCTATCCACCTATATGCTTGTTTTCTGCTGAGGACGGTCTGGGCGGGAATTATACACCAGAGATGCTCTGAACCAGAGAAGTCTCTGGACCAGATTCCATGTCAAGTCACAAGTCTATAAGCTAAAGTCCAAGTCTCAAGTCTATTAGCCAGGACTGGTCTATCCTGGCTACAGAGAGAGTCCAAGTCTCAAATCTCACAGCCAGAGTCCAAGTCTAAAGTCTCCAAGCTAAAGCCCAAGTCAAGTCTCAAGGCTCTGAACCAGATTTCCAGTCAAGTCACAAGTCTATAAGCTAAAGTCCAAGTCTCAAGGCTATTAGCCTAGTCTGTCCTGGCTACAGAGAGAGTCCAAGTCTCCGAACTAAAGTCTATGTCAAGTCTCATGTCTCTGAACCAGATTCCAAATCAAGTCTAAAGTCTCTGAGCCAGAGTCAAAGTCTCAAGTCACTTAGCCAGGTCAAAGTCTTAAGTCTCCGAGCTAGATTCCAAGTCAAGTCTCAAGTCTCTGAACCAGATTCAAAGTCAAGTCTCAGGCCTCTGAGCCAGAGTCAAAGTCTCAAGTCTCTTAGCCAGAGTCAAAGTCTCAAGCTATTAGCCTTGAGACTTGTCTAGTGGTAAGGACTAGTCTGTCCTGGCTACAGAGAGAGTCCAAGTCCAAGTTGTTGACGCTCTCACGTGTGGCAGCGCACAGCAGATACGTTACCTATTAATGTCACATCGGTCAGCTCAGGGCTGCTTGATTATGGAAAAAATAATAATCCCGATTATTTTGGTCAATATTCAAATCACGATTATTTAACACGACTACTCATTAACCTTTGGATATAGATAATAATAAGATAGTGTCCAGGGTATAATCTTTTACTGTCCTTTATCTGACAGGAAGAGTCTTAATAAAGAATAAAATCTGTTTTACTACTGTGAGTCGGTTCAGCTTTCACAGATATCACACATAATGTTCCACAATGTTGCATCACACGTCACATTTTCACTCACTATGACCACTACTAGCCTACTGTCATTACATAACATTGAGCAAAATGTGAACAATAATGTTGCCCTCAGCGGGCTTATTTACTAGCTACCTAAGGAAACATACAGCACATTGACGGTACCTTAGAATGACGTTACGTGACTCATGTTGACTCATTTTACATACAGGGATCACAGGGTTAGCTAACGTTAACTGTTCCCAGACAACGGAAATGGTTTTGCCTTTTTTCTCAATCAACACTGCTGACAACAACAACACAACAACACTGGGTTTTTAAATTACAGTGGATACCCATGACTTGCCCCCCTGACTGCTGAGAAATGTTATGACTTCGGGAGGGGCGGATGTGCGCGTGCGAATGTGCGCATGTGCGTGTCATTCACAACACAAGACAAAATAAGAGTGTCCTTGCAAAACAAAACATGGCAAAATAATCGTTTTTTCTCAATTATACTATTTTGGTGATCGTTGGGAGCCAAAATCAAAATTCAATTAATTGCACAGCCCTAGGTCAGCTCATCGGACATGCAAGTCTTTTGAGGACGAGTCTCAGGTAGAGTCTGAAGTCACCATGTGTGCGGCCTAAGTGCGACTCGAGTTTGAATCTCAATCTTGAGTCCCCATCTCTGGGTTAGACACATCCAGTATATACACACAGGGTTTCTGAGCCTGGTTTTAATTGTACCAGGCAAACCTGCGGAGTTGGAGAGCAGCAGGGAAGAGTGTCCAGAGGCTGTTAGGAGAGGTGATTATACGGTTGAGTTGACATTTTCTGGAGCTGAACCTCAGTTGGAAGCATTTGGGTAAACTCTTCACATCCTAGAAAATCTCTTGCCCTCTTTCTCTCTCCTTCTCTCCCACCCTTTCTATCCCTCTCTCTTTCCGAAGATGCCAAAGCCACAGGATTGCTGTTGGGATGGAACTGCCAGAAACCCAGTCTCCCTTTTTATTGAGGGACAGGAATTGCAGAGTGAGTGCTTACAATGTAAGGTTGTCTTTTTGGCAAAGAGAAGAAGAGAATGTTGAGAAAAGAGGAAAAGGGGAAAGACAGAATGGGGATTTGACAGAATGAGGAGCTATCAAACAAACAGATCAAGACAGAGACAGTCAGAGATTGCTAGGGCCGCAGTATTTTCATGCGTAACTCTAAACCACAAACTCAGTCACACTCTTACATGTCTCCTTAAACTGTGCCAGCTGTCCAAATAGTCTGTCCTGGCTAGAGAACAGGTTCGCCAATGTACTCCCACTTTGAACTCCCTGTTGTACCAACATTGTCCACACTGCTTTCCAGCATTCTCAGACCCAGAATATTTATATTTTATACCACACATTACTGAAGCATTCCTGTGCCGGATTCTTCAGTCCGTCCTTTTTAGAGGCTCATTCATGCCATAATTTACGACATTGAAAATGTGAGAGTTTTCTGCAGACTGGAACCAAGGAAGCCTTGCTGAATCAAAAGTACAAAAGCTTAAAATAGCTAAACACTAAATTCAGCCAAAAACAGAAACTACCATGAAGTCTAAATAAGTTGATTTCCACCAATTTTACAGTTTGAGACACATTTGTGCTGTAAGGAGAAGCTGAGCTCTCACTGTTACTGGCAATTCCACAATTATTGGCTATAAAAAATAAATGAATCTGAGGTGGCGGATTCTCCTCTCTTTCACTTGTTTTTGCATTTTATCCCACAAAACATTGAATGAATGATTAAATAAATGAAGACATTTATTTCAGACATATCAACAGAAAACAAAACAAAAACACAAAAATGTATAAATTAGTTCACAAATAAGTAAAATAACAGTAAAAGCATTTAAAAACAGTACAGACATGCCTGAAAAGATGTAGGGAGTATGAACTTATGTAATCATACCCCTTCTCCACAGCTCAGTTATTACATAATGTTATCAATTCACTTCCCTTCCTGACCCTGTGTCGTTCACTCCCATCTAACAAAATACAATTCAATGTATTATATGTACAATTTATTCATTTGACAATTTATATATATATATATAAATTGGCAATAAAAGAGGAATAACTAAATGTTCGGTAACACTTTCCTTGAAGTTTTCTACATAAGAGTGACAAGACACTGTCACGAACACATGACATTCACATGACACAGTCATGACGCATGAACCCTAACCCTAACAATAACCAGAAGTTGTCATGACAAAACCGAATGACACTTACCAAAAGAGCGTTATGTCATAACCGTTTATGACTTGTTTTATGACAAGTTCATGACAGTGTCATGTAACCAAATGTTTTTCCTTTAAATACAGGGGGCATAAGTATACACCCCCCTATGTTAAATTCCCATAGAGGCAGACAGATTTTTATTTTTAAAGGCCAGTTATTTCATGGATCAGGATTCTATGCATCCTGATAAAGTTCCCTTTGCCTTTGGAATTAAAATAGCCCCCACATCATCACATACCCACAGGGGTTTGTATACGTATGCCCCCTGTATTTTAAGGAAGAACATATTTATTTACAATACATTATTCATTCACAAAGAAAATTGGTGTCCTTAAAGGTTGGATGTTTTTTTTTTCCTCTTTTTAGTCAACTTTAGTAAAGGTGTGTAACCTTATGCAAGCCACTGTACAACATACATACATACATACATACATACATACATACATACATACATACATACATAGATACATACATACAGTGCATACAGTATGTACATACATGCATACACACATACATACATACAAACAGTACATACATACATACATGCATACATACATACATACATATACACATTTTTTTGTCTTCTCACTTTCTCTCTCCCTCTGGCCAAAGATATTCAACTTACTATATTCATATTTGTGAGTTTGGTAAGGAAAATATGGTGTGTGTGTGTGTGTGTGTGTGTGTGTGTGTGTGTGTGTTTTTAGGGGAGGGTTGGTTGTGGGTGAAAGTTTCCCTTACCTTTATCTTACTGGGATCAATGGTGTGTTTTTTCCCTGTGCAAAGCATTTTTAAAGGCCACACACAGACACATACAGTACACTCACAAGGTGTGCTCTTTTTCCCATATAAAAAACTTTTAAAAGCCACAAATGCGCACACACACACACACACACACACACACACACACACACACACACACACACACACACACACTTGATCCAGGAAGTCTTGCAAAAAAATAAGAGAGGTTTAGGATAAGAATAGAAAAATCTTCTTGCAAGAGGCCCATTGTTTTAATAGCATATTGGCAATTGATAAAGTCTTTCACATTTGCTATTGTAAAACAGTGTCTTCCGGCACATGAAGTGATATTTGGAATAAATAAAATAAGAACCTGGTAGTAACTAGATTCAGCGATGCCTGGATGAAATAAGAAGAAAGGTCCAGCTACACAAAAAACTAATCAAGCAACAATCCAGAGAAAAGATGTCACTACACTCTAAGATCTGTAAAATAACAGAAAATGTTCTGGCAGCTCATTACCCAGACTTTGCCCTGTGATTAAGAAACAGAAATTCTGTGTGTACCTACATTTAAAATAAAGAAAATTTGAAAAAATGTTGAAAAACAACGCCAAACACCATAAAAATAAATTTAAAAAAAGGCATCAAAAAGTCGGAAAAAGCATCTAAAATGTTACATTAGTCTCCCAAAACCGAAACTGTGTGTGGACAAAATTTGTCAGAGCAGAAAGTATGCAATTCCAAATCTAAAAAACTCAAATACAACTGTGAATCTCGTTCTATGTACAATTTCTGTTAAAAAATATGCAGTCATACAACTGTTAATACCCAGATATTTGTACCCAGAGTGTACCGATGCCAGCTGTGATGTGACAGTTACCAGTGATCATTTCAGATGAAGATTTGAAAGCCTTTTTTTCCTCCTTGGGCTTGTTTAAAACCTGTGTTTTTCACTTTGACTGGTGGTGAGCTTGTGGTCTGGTGCTGATCTCACTCAGGGCGGCTGGCTTCACAGTGTGTATTCACACTTCACTAGTATGATTTTGGTTTAGAGGAACAGATGAAGGCTGTGTGTGTGTGTGTGTGTGTGTGTGTGTCAGTGCACATGTGCATTCAGGTATTACAATGCAAATTTCTGCACACATTTCAGATAATTTGTGTGTATGTGGTATGCAAGACCATGTGCAAGGTTAATTGACATTGCTGCAGCAGTATGTGTGGTCTACAAACCACATGAGGTTTCATCACACTCCTCTCAGCTAATTCTGGTTGACACCTATGTTCTGCAACACACACCACACACAGATGTAGGTGAGATAATTCACAAAAAGTTACACAGAAGAAGGAAAAAGACCAAAGATTTCCTGAACAAACACTTAAGTTTTGCAATGTTAGATGAGTTGGCCCAGCAGAGACACATGCCCAGAGTTTAGCCGAGCAAAGCCTGGAAGCAGGGGGAAGCTGTTAGCCTTCACGATGTCAGGCACATGTCAGTGAAATCACAGCTGTAAGTTAACAAGCAACCATAATAGACACCATGCTTTATTTTCCGCTATCTGGCCTTCATTGGGGTGGTGTCTGATGGTTGCCACCGTTTTCTGTTTTTGTTTTTACAGGAAAAGAGCTGGAGCAAGCTGATACAGATTATATATGGGATTCTATCAGACATAGTGGAATATGATGATTATTTCAACCTTACAGCTACTTAAGGGAATTGGATGTTATTACATTATTATGTATTATATATGGACATATTACAAAACATTTCATCTGAATCATACTGAGGCCTTACATCTCATTCTATAGAGGAGAAGCTCAAGCTCTCCATGACAGTGGTCTGTAACTTTTTTAGGGTGAAGATCCCTTAGTTGAATGAGAGATGGTTTTGAGTTGCATATGAAACTGGGGCGGATGAATGACGATGAAAGGATGGATGGGTATTCGTATTTATACATCATGTTTTATTGTTAAATATACAGTGAATCCTTGGTGGGTATTAAGGCTTTCATCAAATTGCTTTTACTCACAAATAGGCTGATTTGTCTTTGCAAATATTAAGTTGGCTTCATATTAATGTATAATTTCAGACATATTTAAATTTTTGGGAGAAAAAAAAAAAGGCCAAAAACATGTTGCATAATAACTTCACTGTAAGAGCAGCAAGAGGCAACTACATTGTCCCATTAAAGAGAAGTGCATTTACTGTAGTCAAACTGCTTTTTCAGTTAGGGCTACTCATGGCTGGAACTCTATCCCAAGTTACATTAGACATTTTAAAAAGGATGGCTTTTTTAAACTCAACTTAAAGAAGTGGCTAACAAGTAGTCAGCACTGTCAAAATTAATTCAGACTTGCTTGCTGCCATCGTGTCTCTCCTGCTCTGCCTGTGTGATTGTCTGTTTTCACTATTGTATAGTATTGTTACTGTCCCAACAGTTTTTGTGCATGCTCATGTGATAGTTATAAAGATCCTTTCTTTTTGTTACTGGTTTGTAATCATGTTTTGCATGTGAGACTTAGGAACATTATATTGACTGGGAAACATGATCATTGCCTATTTTAAATGTAAGTATTAAAATCTTTTCTATTGGGATTTTTACCATCTATTTCTGTATGTTGTGCTTTTCAGTTTTTAGAAATTGTTTTTGCAGCAGACCTTTCTTGGTTATGATGTGTCTCTCTAGGGCGTATTTCTTTTAAGTTGATTGCCAGGTGTCAGGTGACTGTTGGATTTTATGCTGCGTTCCAGACCCAGTTTTTAGCCCGTAAGTTACGACTTCAAGTCACAATTCACAACTCGAGGCAACTTCCAGGCAAAGTCACCACAAACCCTTCTAGGTAGCGTTAGCGTTAGCTAGCGGCTACCTAACGTTGACGTTACCTACCGCTAGCTGATGCTAGTGATTTCTAGTCTGCGACATATTTTGGGCTTCATTTAACAAACACAACTTGTAGTAGTACACAATCGTATGTGTATTGTTTTGATTACAATGTGTGGAATTACTTTACGTTGCCTATTTATACTGTTTCTCACAGCGTCTACAGGGGTTGCCTTTGTTGTTGATGTGTGTGTGTGACGTCAAAACTGTAACTGGGAGTGCAACTACCTTGTACGAGTTAACGACTAGTAAGTTATGGGTTTGACTGCCATTCCAAGGAACTTTCACAGGTAGAAGGTTGTCTGGTAGCATTATTCTGCAAGTAATTTCATGTTGAAGTTGAAATAAATGAAGTATTGTGGATACTTAGTACCAGCTATCTTTTTGAAAAGTCTACTGTGCAATACACAGGCTGCTATCTTGTTGCCCAAAATGTCACTTTACATATCACTATTTTAAATCACATTTTGGCAGATCTTGTCGTTATTGTTTTGACAGTGGGAAAAGTGGCTGTGGAGCAGCTCTGCTAAAAGCCACACCAAGGCCAGTTCAAGTTCAGCTGAGCTCTTTTCATTCTCAGTGCGGTTCAGCATGCTAAAGGAAATACAGCACTGAGAGTTCACAGACATCCCCCTAACAGATATTTAAAGTGTAATTGAGTGTTTGGTGGATTCAAAACCTTAACTCAAGGGCACAGGTTAGGAAACCTTAAATATTATAGTGGTTAGAGGACTAGAGAGAGAGAGAGAGAGAGAGAGAGAGAGAGAGAGCGCTGTAAATAGGGATTTGGCTAGGGTGGTCTTTTCCCCTACAGTCCAAACACAGGAGACAGAACTGGTTAAAGACATACCAACTGCTGCTGGGTGGCTCCAAGGCTCACACACACACACACACACACACACACACACACACACACACACACACACACACACACACACACTTTCTTTCTCGAACATTGCAGACACGTGCCCAAACAGAATCATTTTAATATCACTACACACCTACAGATACTCTTAACACAATACGGAAATTATATGTTTTTGGTTTTGTGCCGTGGAACATTAAGGCTAGCTGAGGGGCATAATAGTGGGTAGCAGGGCACTGCTGCATGGTAAGTCACCAGACGCTGAAAAATAGCAGTTGGATCGGTCTTTGTTTGTCTAAGCTGGGACAGAAAGGAAAGCAGTGATGTCTGTGATGCTTGTGTGTCTTGGAGGCATCACATCGTTGTGGCATGAGGTGGTTGTATGTCTGTGTTTGTTGACTCTGCACAGAAATAAGAAAAGAAAGGTAAGGGAATGTTGTGGTGCTTGGTGCCTCTGTGTCTTGGAGGCTCCATGTAGCTGTCTATCTATATACTCTGAGATAAGATGTTTTTATTCTGGGTTTCATCATTGTAGGGCTCAAGGTATGATATCTGAAAACCTACTGCGCAATTTGACCAAACCTGGATGTAGACTGTGATACCTTTTTCCATTCAAAAGTGCACTCACAAAATGGATCAAATGTAATGGGACTCTATACTGCTGTTGAACTTTAGACTATCCCTACGCCGATTAAAGAAACCCTCTATGCAAAAAAGCAGTGTGGAACCAAGGCTGATGACCAGAAGTCAGGAAGTGTGGTAGAACTAGTCTCTAACAAAAACAATTAGCAAAACCATTCTACAGTTTCAATGAATGCCAATTGAACCACCTCTTTCTTTCCAACTCATAACTCTTAATGCCTGACATCCACAACTGGTGGTGATTTAAAGAAGACCTATTCTATTCTGTTTTCAGGTTTATACTTCTACTAGAGCATGTTTACATGCTTTAATGTTCAAAAAACACTTTATTTTTCTTATACTACCTATGGCGTCTGCACTCTGTCTGTGAAGCTCTGTTGTAGTGCCTGTCTCTTTAAATCCCCCTCCCGAAAAAAACTCAGTCTGCTTTGATTGGGAGGCATTTTTGTATTATAGTATACACATCAATATTGCCCATTTGACAATTTTCTCGGTAGATTTAATGATTTTTCAGACCCTCTTAGCAACTTTATTTCCAAAAAGCGACTAGTTTAGCAACGTCAGACCATCAGGGGAACAGCGAGACTTATTATATTATAATTGATTCCCATGCATGCTGCTCTACAGGAGGCATGGCATACAGCTCTTCTGCCAACAGAACGGGATCTCTCTCTCCTTTTCTCTTACCCGTGCAGCAGGCACAGCCATCAAGTTTCATGCAAATTATATGCGATGACATCACCAATATGCAAATAGTCATGTGATGTCATCTGGTGACTTTTAGCAAATTTTGGAACTAGTGCTTGCTACTTTCATTGGAAGCCCCGCATCTATGCACTGCTCTCGCCGTCTCTGTAGGCTGTTGACATTTATCATTCATACCATTTCATAGAGTTATGAAAAGTAAAACACTGTAATTAGATTGTATTCAATGTATTTATTGCTATATGCACCCCGTTGACTGCTGATTTTGACGTTTTGGACCGCGAAGGGAAGAAGTCGGGGGGATGGGTGGGTCATAAAACACAAAGCGGGAACAGTCCTAACCCTCAATACTTTCTCCCAGGAAACGTGTGTTCGTTCCCCGGGAGTGTTTTATTCCAAAACCACAATCTTTTCCCTAAACTTGTGGTTTAAATACTAGTCGTTTTGGAGCCTAAACCTGTCATCTCGGGCATGATGCTCACTGACTGTCGGCTGAACTCAACTGCCTTAGTCCTTAAAAAAGCACCGTGATCTCGCGGTGCCCTTTAGCCGGCTCACAGTAACGTTTTGTCAGCTAAACTCTACCAGCAACGGTCGCAGATAAGACTGACAGCTCACGGTGCCCAACAACCCATTGTCGCTAAAAATATTCTAATATAGAGTAAACTAAGCTAATGTTGATTTTTTTTGTCCTTTTTTTGGGTGGTTAAAATGTTTTGTTGGTACCTCTATCCAAAAAGTACAAAATGCTCTATTCAAAGTCACCAAATTCTGTTGACAAAAACAGTAATTTTACCTTGCAGAACACAGGAGTTGCTACCACTACCTGGATTTATGAGTTAGTGTTATTGTGTGAACCAAAGTTTGGGTTATTGTGACTTTGGGATCTGACATAACATGGTGTCCACAGCAGTACATTGCTTAGCTTCCGGTTTGCTTCTCTAAACTGGGCCATGTCCACCAACGTTACTTGGTCTGAATGCTGAAGGCACACACCACCTATATTCTTATTCATTATTATATTTCCGTACCCTTTTTGCACTCCTTTCACATTTTTCAACATAGAAACTTAATTCAAGATACTTGAGATATTGAGATACTTAACTAGCTAAACATGATACCAGTGGTGGAATGTAACTAAATACATTTACTCAAGTACTGTACAATTCTTGAGGTACTTGTACTTTACTTGAGTCTTTTCTTTTTATGCCACTTTCAGCTTCTACTCTGCTACATTTTAGAGAGAAATATTGTACTTTGTACTCCACTACATTCATCTGACAGCTTTAGTTACTAGTTACTTTTAAAATGAAGATTTTTGCACACAAAACACATGTGGTTTATAAAATAGGATGTTAATGAATAAATAAATGAAATTAGCCAAAAATATAAAGACCTACAAGTCCAGCTGAAATGATTAGACCGTTAAACACACAACTGTTTCAATTGTTTCCAGTTTCTAAAACGGAGGATTTTTCTGTATTGAGTACTTTTACTTCTTCCGGCACTGCATGATACACAGAGAAACACACATGCACAATGCCAAGGCTCCAGCAGCAGTCTGGTTTAAAGTGGTGGGTGTTCCTCACACCACTCCATTAGGCTGCCCTTCTCCTTTCATGAAGGCTGCAGACGATCTGTTTTATTGGTGGGGAGTAATTACTTGCATACACAGACTCTCCGGTGTTGACACACACACACACACACACACACACACACACACACACACACACACACACACACACACACACACACACACACACACACACACACACACACACACACACACACACACACTTAAATACCATCATGTACGTACACACAGGCACACGTCTGCCCCTTGATAGTGCTTGTAATTAGGCAGTGTTCTCTACGGGGGGAGGGGGTGTCACACGGCAGCAGCCTCTAAACTACAGAGGGTAAAAGCCTCAGCCTTATATTAACCCACACATCACCATCTTTGTTTGATCCTTACACACACACATCAAACATGTTCAGGAGGCTCTTTTATTTGCCTACCATTACCATCATCATCATCATCATTTATTATTGGTTTCTTCCTTCCCCTGTCTGCTGTCTGTATCCAACAGCAGCTCACTGTCTGGATGACAAGTGCCAGTTTCCCTGTAGGTGTGATGTCACTTTTAACTGAAACAGAATAGGTATACTGTACAATGGGATTAAAACCACAGGTCAAAGAGAGGGAAAAAGAGAGGAACTGCCGGACAATAATGGAGAGAACTGGGGATTGTGATGAGTTCTGGGATACCATCTCTAAACAGATAGTTGTATGTGAATGCGGAATCTGTAGGCAATGGGACAAGATTTTTGGATAAGAAGCGTTCTAGTTTAGGGTGGAAAAGTCTAAAATGTGTTTTTTTTTAACAATGGGACAAAATTTTGATATCAGAAACGGTAGAGCGATCAAAGGCACCATAACTGATTTAAAAAAAAGAAAACAAAGAACGCTTTGGCCAATGTGCTATCTCAGAACCCATTGGCTATCGTCTGACAACGCTTGTAATTCATTTAATAAACAATGTATCGGCATTCATATGCAGACAACCAATCCAGTCATAGACCTTGTCTCATAACTCAAACTTTATGCTCACGTCTCAAGTTGCTAATCAGACTGTGAACAATGACCGGAGGGAGTCTTGGTCCGAATATTCGCTGGCTACACTAGAACCCTCGAAATATTGGCTGCTGTTCCCTCTGTGCTAAATCATATCAGACCGATAGCCGATAGGTTCTGAGAGTAGTGGATACATTGTTAGCAAGCTACAGCTAATTCCTGTCTAGTTGGTGCAGTGGTGGATCACAGCACCCAAACAGTCCACTGCAAAAATGTACTTTGGACACAACACACACACACCAACTACCAATTGCTGCTTAGGAGGCAGACCTGAGACTTGGATTGATGTTAGACTCAAACAGTGCAACAACATGGCCCATTGATGTGTTATAAATAGTTTTTGGACAACAATGGAGCTCAATGGCATAGAGGAAGAAGATAATTGAGGCATTGATACATACACAATTCTTAGTATCAGATCATTGTTGGTTGGAGTCTGCACATGAGATCATTTAACTGTAAGAACAACACCTCAATGTCATGTCTAATGTCAAAATGCGTTATGGTTAACTGAAGGTTCCAGTGTCTTTAGGACTTTACAAATTTTTGGGACATAAAGTCATCTTTACCTCTGCTATTGTTACATCTAACCATTCATTTTTAATCGGCCTCTCATGAGTCCCCCAACTTAATGGAAGTGCATACACAATCACTTATGTAAACCTTTATCACAGCTAGTTTTCTATTTCAGGATTTTGCACGACCCCACATTGTTATTTCTTAAGGCAAATAATACTATAGAGAGTAAATGGACACCACCTATCCTGTATCTTTAAAGTGTAACTATTGTTTTTTTCATCTTAAACTCTATTTTCCTATATTTTTGTGTGTAAATGACTGATAGGAACAGGGGCGTGCATAGCCTTCAAAGATGGAGATTAGATTAGATCATATTTCTAAATAAATAATGCAGTATAATGTAACTTTAAGTTAAGTTTAAGAAAGAGAGAAAAATGCATTTAGGCTCTTTCACCAGAGGGGCAGCTAAGCCAAAGTAGTCTATTGATTCGTGTACAGGTCACGTTTATGTCACCAATTTGCTCCACTAAAAGGCTCAGATTAATATGTGTCTGACAACAATATGTAAAGGACCGATACAGAGATAGGCCCTTTTAAAACCTCTTTAAGACCTTTCTGTTTAACCAGGAGCAGCTTGCTAGCGCTAAACCCACCAGACTCAATTAAAAACATACTTTAAGTGTGTATAGAGCCAACATATTTTCACATGTAAATCGGTAAACTATGTGTTTACTTCAACCAAAACTAGAGTTGTGATGGTTGGAAAAGTGAAAAAACGACCAAAATGGCTTTTCTTTTGTTTCTGTTGACTTTGAATGAAGTGTATTTGACAATGCTAAAATTACATTTTATTGACATGGAGTCTGGTGGCCTTAGTGAACTGTTTTCTCACTTTTTGCTCGCAGGTTTCTCTATAAAGCCCCCCCTACAGCTTCAGAATAGATATTTGACAGTTCCTATTTTTACTTGTGTCTGACTCCTTGCAGACTCCTCCTTTTTTTTCGGCTTATTTTTTGCCTGCTCAGCCATGATGATAGTGTGAAAAACTCCTTTGCTACCTTGTTAGCGGGTTTCTGAATGGGCGTATGTGGGCAGTGCTGGGAAGCAATTCGTTACATCGTGATGGAGGAAGCGAGACAACCACCATTCAACTCGAAAAAAGTCATATAACCATTCCAATGACTCTGAAGCTGTTATGGTAAGGTAAATTAAAACGAGCACTTTTGTGAAGGTAAATACAAGCTGGACAATTGTTCTATTTAAATTTTTATATTTTTTATACTTTATTGATCCCCAGTGGGGAAATTACAATTTACACTGTTAGTAATCACTACACACCTGAAATACACACACATGCTCAGGTCCTATTCATGCACAAATGGAGTGATGTCAGAGTGAGTGGGCTGCCAGCTGGACCAGCGCCCTGAGCGGTTGGGGGGGGGTACGGTGCCTTGCTCAAGGGCACCTGGCAGTGCCCAGGCAGTTACCGATCCACACACCGTACTTCGGTCCGTACGGGGACAAGTCCCTACGGACTGAGCTACTGCTACCCCCAATTAACTTACATTATAGATTGTTGCCGCAGCCAACTACAGCAATCTTGCTTGATACTGGACCAATGTTCATACTGGGGTATGTCTGATTAATGCTTTCTATAAACATTATCATATATAAGTTTGCACATACCTACGACGGAGCATTAGGGCCACAACAAGGGGAAAAAATATAAGAAGGAAGATTGTATTTATGTATTTATTTTGCATTTCGGGAATAAAGTCAAAATGTCGAAAATAACGTTGAAATGTTGAGAATTAAGTCGAAATGGCGAGATAAAGTCAACATTACAAGAATAAAGTCAAAATACCATTTCAAGAAAAATGTCGAAATGTGGAGATTAAAGTTGAATTCAACTCCTTTATCGATTAATCACATTAGAGCGACTGTCCGCCATGCCAGCTGCCATGTAACCATCATCATATGGGTTACATCCTTGGAGTGCCTCACTCGCCTGAGCTCCACTCCTGCAGAATCAAACAATTTGATCAATTGTGTCATTGTGTCTTGTGATACAACATTTCCTCTGTGTATTGTGCGTAGGTATAACCATCGATACCCTTGCATATGTCCATTACTATTTCAGTTTGCAGGAATACGGCAACCTCTTCCAACTTTGTGTGGCTTCTCTTTCTGAACAGATGCAATTTTCAGCATAATCTCGTCAAAACCCTGATACTATCACTATACTGTGTTCATGGACTAAAAGAGCAGGAATTTGCTTGTTATTAAAACCGATTCTGAAGTATAATTTCACGAGTTCATATAGGCCTTCACAAGGCATTTTGTAGACGACTAAAGCTAGTAGCTTGGTGTATTCTCAAAAGTCCGACTGGATTCTTAAAATGTCAAAAGTATTTCCACTTTATTCTCGTCATGTTGACTTTACTCTTGACGTTTCGACTTCTCAAAATGCAAAATAAAAAAATGAATTGTCCTCCTTATTTTTTTCCTTTGATGTGGCCCTAATGCTCCGTCGTACGTATCTAACTCAATCAAAGCTCAGATTTTTACCTGCAGTGCAGTTAGGTATGAAAGTGCTATTATAATTTCAAAATGTGTGAGAAATCTCTACAGCATATTACAGACACACTTTTGGATGTGTGAGAACTCTGGTTGTTACGTTCATTAGTTGAGATGTGTGGGAGGCTTTCACACCTTTCATGTTTCTTTTCTGAAGTACTGACAGATCACAGATTGTTTTCACTCTCTTACCCAAGCGGCTGTAAGCCTCCTGATTTTTTTTCTTCTTCTGAACGAACCTCGGCCGTTAAAATCAACAAACAGCGTGAGACCAGCTGGGTTCCCCGCCCAGATAAAAGCTAAAGACACACACACACACACACACACACACACACACACACACACACACACACTCTGTATTTCCACACACATTCCTCATGCGTATAATACACATAATTCCATTGTTAAAGACATCATTTTGAATTCATAGCCATGACAGAATGGCATGCGTGTATCTGTGCATGTGTGGGCGCGGGGGTGAAAGATAGATAGATAGATAGATAGATAGATAGATAGATAGATAGATAGATAGATAGATAGATAGATAGATAGATAGATAGATAGATAGATAGATATTGATCCCAACAAAATGAGAAATGATAGCGTTACTGCAGCAAAATATCAATCACACAGCACAGAATATAAATATAAATAAAATACTAGGATACAATATACTGTACATACGTACAATATACATGAAATAATAATAGGATAAAATAAAAGAACAAATATTTGAATATATACAAGGAAAACAAGAATGTGCAACTGCTTAACTAGTAATGATAAATATGTAGATAAACCTATTGTGCAAGTTGCACTTAGTGCAGTGTTGTGTGTGTGTGTGTGAGGGGGGGTGGTTTAAAGTTTGTGTGTGTGTGTTTGTGTATGGGTGAGTGGGGTAGGTGGGTTATAGTTTGTGTGTTGGAGCGGGGGGTGGGGGGATTAAAGTCTGTGTGTGTGTGTGGTTTTGTGTGGGAGCGTGGGGTGGGGGGGGGGGTTAAGGTTTGTGTGTGTGTGTATGTGTGTGTGTGGTTGTGTGTGGGAGTGGGGGTGTGTGGGGGCTATTGATTCCTTCTGTTGACTTGTTGGATATGTTAAAGTTGCAGCTCATGTTGAGAGGTAAAGAGGTCTTCACAGATCCAAAATGTTGGACCTTTTCCGAAATGCACCCGTGGAAAACCTAGCCAAAACCAATGTGCATACATTTTGTTTTTATTTTTTAAAAGAGATGCCTGATCCGGTGGCACCTGAGGATAGTTGCAGAATAGAAAGTCACAGAAAAATGCAGTCAATCCAAACGAACTCTAATCATTTCCTAACCAGTTTAACACGTGTGAATCAATTTCAAATAAGTATTATCATTTAATAGCTACTAAAATATTTCCTCCGCCGGTGATCTTGTGTTACTGTAACTACAAAGGGAGACTTAAAGTCAAGTGCAACGTTTTTAGAAGATCATAAGCATTGCGATGCTTGAAAATGAAAACTGTGTATTGCTAGTGATTCTCATGATCAGGTATGCAGATAGAAGAGCAGATATACACAATGTGTGCAATGTGCAAATCTACATTGTACACAGATGGTGGTAGAACATAAACACAATCTATCCATTACATTAGTCTGTTCTTGCTCATATATTTTCATCATCTGTAAACACTTTTACACAGAACAGAACTGCAGTAGCTGGTCATTTCCCCAAATTGTGATTCATGGAAAATCTGACAAGATTGATGGAAGAAAAAGAAAAGATAATACATTGGACTTATCTCTGCCTGTCATCATCTGATCTGTTGGCTGCAATGTAAACTCATTACTGTACATTCCTCTGCAGACACGTCAGTTTGACACAGTCCCGTTCCAACACACCACACAAACACAACTGTAAGACCTTGAAAGCAGTTCATTTTAAGAGTGAAACATTGATTTCTCTCGAGATGAGATGATACAGCATTGATTCAAACCATAAAAACCGTTGAATGTGATTTGAGCTTGAAATTTTGAGAGGAACGTGTCACTACCCATTGTTTGTGGGTGTTTGTGATTGACAGGTTCTCTGGATTTTATGCATTTTAGAAACGGTTTTCTAACTGACAGGCTAAATGTGTGTAATTGTAGAGATGAGTAATCAGTAAAAAAAAGTTTTTGTATTTTTTTTGTATTTTCCATTCCTACAGCTCACAAGAAGGAGCCCTGCTTGCTTTATGTAGATTGTATCCTAAGCCCCTACATATGATATTTGGATTAAAGTTGTATTGGCTCACTGAACCAATTTCTATTCAGGATACCTTGAATACATCGAACCATGGCTTTTAATGGAATCCAGCAGACTTATACTGCCAGAATTGGCAGAAGAATTGCGTTTCAGTTTTTATTTAAATAGTTTTCTTTTTTTTTTGCAAGGCAATGACTTATCACCTTCATGGCAGATGCAAACCAAGCTGACAGCACTGAAACCAACTGCTGTTTTCGTTCAAACTCTAAGAGGTGAATAACAAACATCAGAGGTGTTTTCCTCTACACAGAGTGAGTAAAACCACATCCTCCATGCTGCACCATACTCAATTGTGCATGCATACTAGCTGTGCCTACGAGCAAGAAGAATGTGCTGTGTGTGTATGTGTGATCTGTTGCTCTGGATGTATTGTGTTAACGCTCAGGCCGACCAAATCTTTTACCAGCAAAACCCAGAAAACCTCAGGTTGTATCACAAATGAGCTGCTGTGACATTGCTGCACCATGCCTCACTGTGAGCACAGAAACATCCAGCATAAAACCATAGTGTGACCAGTGGAACTCTGCGTTGTGTATAATTATTTCACCATACCGTGACACCAGGATCTCCTTAGGATGATGTTTATTCTGGTGACAAGCATGAATAGACAAACTTTGTCATGTGACAGCACAGCCCGCTCCAACTTCCCTCCCAAATGGTATAACAAAATGGGGCCACATATACACTGGACTAAGATAATATACGTAATATGATAATACAGCAATGGTATGTTAAAACCCTGGCCTCCAGCACCACTGCGAGGAATCTTGGAGTTATCTTTGATCAGGACATGTCGTTTAATTCTCACATTAAGCAAATTTCATGGACCGCCTTATTTTACCAGATAATATTGCAAAAATCAGGAATATCCTCTTTAAAAATGATGCAAGAAAAAATAGTCCATGCATTTTTACTTCTAGGCTGGATTACTGCAATTCTTTATTATCAGGCTGCTTGAAAAAGTCCATAAAGACTCTTTAGCTGGTCCAGAATGCTGCAGCACGTGTTCTGACAGGAACCAGGAAAAGAGATCACATCTGCATCTGCTTCCTGTAAAATCCAAAATAGAATTTAAAATCCTTTTTCTCACCTACAAAAAAAAAAAACAAGTAAATAAATATAGGCACGGCAAAACATAGTTAAAAACATGCAAACACAAAATAATGTACAAAATAATTGCCTCACTTGACCTGCTCACATGTACTTCGATGTACTTAGTTTTTGATCCATCCGCTAACATTAGCGCATGGATGGCTAAGAACATGGCTAAAAACATCAGCGATCGCTTTGTCAATGGTCGTCTATTAGGATCACTTTCCAGACCTTTCTTCACAGTGCTGCAGAGGAGGGTCTGGTTAGGTCACACAGCATTCTGGGATGGGAGAAAAATGTACCCTGTTGCAGCCATGGTCTGTAAAGTGAAGCCAATGTAGAAGTACCTTAAACCTGCATCCTTTCTAATTTCCAGCAAGGGGCGACTCCACTTGTTGCAAAAATTGCTGTTTCTACTTCTTACTTAATTTGTTACCTCAGTAAAGATTTTGATAAAGAGTTAATGGTCTTAGTCACCAGTTTCAAGTCTTCTTCAATACAGCATGATGTTCATTTAGTAAATTATGATCCCATTTATTTTAAAATAGACAATATAAAAGGGGATGGTTTATGGGCGTGGCTACACTGACCTGTCAATCAGAACAGAGGTTTAGCAATGCTAACCATGGCACTGTGCATATTAAAATAGCCGTTAACTTGTTTTTGGGTGTTCATGTTTTCATCTTGAGCTTTGACCTTCTCACTGTGTTTTCACTTCATCAGTTAGTTGGAACATTTTTGTCAAAAAATTGTTGTTGTTTCAAACAAGCTAGCTAGCTAGCATAAATTGGTAACCAAATTTCCAATTTCCATACATGCAGATAATAGGCGCCAGTACCCAGATGTCCACGTTCACCCACAAGTAAATCTCCACTGGATGACTCAAGCTTCAGAAGGGATAAAAATTGGCCACTTTCCCTCTCTAATGTTAAGCTAAGCTCAGGGCCATTGCAACCATAAACAACACTGGCTTAACCGCGTCATCCTCCCCAGCTCCACCCTCTCATCAGAAATCGGCACGGCATCGGTAAAAAAACAACGAGATGGCAACGTCCATATTGCCAAACTCGAGGCTTCAAAAAAGCAGTCGAGAAACCAATGTGTGAGGTGACATCACTGATGATATGTCTACTATTATTACAGTCTATGTTGATAACCTTTGACCCCTTTTCCAGTCTACACTGTTTCTGTTTTTTGGAAGATTTTAAATACGACCACCTTGAAAGTTTCATTAGGTGGTGGGATTATAAATGAGCCACTCAACGAGGTTGAGAGCTTTGTAGACTTGTTACTTGATTATTTTGTCAAATGACTAATTCCAAACTTAAGAATTACTTTTTATGCTCAAGATCCAAGTGATGATAAATTAGAATCCTTTAAAGGTGCCCTGCCATATATCATTACGTTGTGGTAATGTCTGAAGTTCTATCATGGACTCTGTAACACTTTTTGAAGAAAAAATACATTGGTCACCTTGTTTCAAGCCATTCTAGTGTAGTATAGAAAGCCTGAAGGAAGACTCAGCTCCATTTGTGCCAGTTCTCATTCATATTCAACAAGCTAAGCTGCTTGACTCTGATTGGCTAACAGCGAGTCAATGACAGCCTGGCTATCAGCATCCTTTACCCAGCGTAACTGGGCGAGCTTATGAATAGTAATGAGCTCAGGCAACATGACATCAGACTGACCAGCTGTTGTAATTGGCCTGATTCATTCACTCATTTCTTTTCATTGGCCAGAGCAGACAGAGGAAGTAGCAGTTCATTTTCACATTCACCACAAACCACAAACACACATGGACCTTACATATTTCAAAAAATGCAAGTAAAAAACGGTTTTGGGTGGCAGGGCACCTTTGAACTTAAATCCTACCCACAACCTATCTCCTTTCAAAAGTGACAACTGGCAAAGTTTTCTTGTCTAGAAAAACAAGAACCCAAAAAGATACAGACACATTTATCCCTCTGAGCACCATCTGTTTGGACTTCCAATGTTCTTGTGTTTGAGTGGGTTCTTGCCTGCTGTTGCTCAGAGTTCTTCAGGTTAGTCTGGCTAAGATTTGGTTGAACTGAGTCAAAGCATCTTTCTTTCAGGAAAACAACAGGCAGGCCTTGCATATGTAAAGAGATGATGATGAAGTTGCAATCTTAAAATGAGTTACTTTTAGACAGTTTAGTGGCTTGTCGTCTTTGTGTGTGCAGACAGCATGTCCAAACATACAATGAAAACCACTTGACTTTATGGCCACAGGTGTTTCTTATCCGTTAGACACATGCACCCTCGGTATGCATCTGCTGTATATGAAGCAATTGTGTATATAAACAAGCAAGTTCAAAGCTTGTGGTCGCATGAAAGCCTGAAACATTTAGATGTTAGAGGGAAAGCATCTGTCCCATACTAAAGACCTCTAACCAACAGAACAAATTGACAAGAGGGGAGATGACAGAATGTGTGTAAGGGACAGAGAATACATGAGGCATACACATGCCAGTGCTTAAGTTCAAAAAACATTTTTGGAACGATTTAGAGAGAGAGAAAAAAATCATGATCAGGACAACATTCCTACTTTTGACTAAGGTCTTTACTTTTCAACACAAAGGTTCTTGTCTGTGCCCTGAAGGCCACATCATTCGGGTCATTGTGGGACAAAGAAACTCTCCCCTGAAGCAAAAACTAAAGAATATCCCTAATCTTTTTAAAATAAAAGTTTTCAGTTCAGTGTACAGTAGCCAGGACGTTTTAATGTTAATGTCCAGTAGACTTAACAAGCGTTTCTATGGAAAAATAGGACAAAGGCCCACCCTGATGCGTTGACTCGTGTCAATGTCATGGTGGGCAGGCTTACATGGAAAATATTGGGATTGGGTTTTTTTGACGCATTTCATATGTGTTGCTACATAGATGTCAATATTTGTGATGTGTATGCAAGCAATAAAGGTTTTTTGGAGTTTAAAAGATAATGAAGGCTGTGTTTGGCGTGAGAACTACCAATCAGAAACAAGCAAGTTCTGTGGGCATGTAGCGCAAGGGTCTGCAAGGTTGTGTGTGATGTACATTTCGTCATCTGCCCTTTTCCACCAATGGCGTGTAGCATAAAGTTTATGAATGTGCATACTGTACGGGGCAGCTGTTGCTCAGGTCGTAGAGTGGTCGCTTACAATTGGTTGGTCATTGGTTCAATCCCTGGCCCTGCAGTCCCATGTCAAAGTGTCCTTGGGCAAGACGCTGAACCCCGGACTCGAACACAGTGCATGAATGTGGGTGAATGGTGAGTGGTTTCTGAAATATATAAAAGCCCTTTGAGTAGAGTAAAAATGCTATATAAATACAGTCCATTAACATTTAAACTGCCCATGTGTGGAGAGTTTGTGGAGTTTGTGCTTCCTCTAATACACATCTAGATATTAGCCCACTTATTTTCACCTGCCAACTTCCCTGGAGGGGAATGACACGTACTGAGGTCTACAATATCCATGCTTCCCTGATCCCAGCCACTTTGAGTAGGCGCCTTGACCAACCAGTAAGAATCCTCAGTGAATTGACAAGGTCATTATCCTTCACAGGATTTACACCCACAAACATTACCAGGATTTGAACCCTGGGTCTATGCAGTGGTGGTTCTTACCCCCATGCACCACCCATTTAGCTTTTCATTCAGTTATGTCTTATGTTTCTCAGAGAACTGTCCACAACCCCCAAATGTAAGCTTCAAAACGACGCTCTACAATGGTAATGATCTATTTACTGACGCTTGGTAGAGAGCTTCAAAGCGTGTGCAAAGTTAATGGTAGGTACAGTACAAACTATAAGAACATTTGTCTCTTGCCTTGACTGTAAAGTTTGAGCAAGGGAGAAAGGAGAGAGGGATGGTAGCAAGTGATGGAGCAAGGTCAAAAGGAGTGGAGGAACAGATAGATGGGCTAAGGGTTTGCTAGGGGATTGTTAGTGGCACCAGTGAGGTTGAGGACATCTGCTTTGTATTAAAGAGTGAACTGGGCCTCTCACATGATGAAACCCAGCCTGGCGCTCAACAGCACAATAAGATACTGCTATTGGTCTCTCCACCTCCTCCTCCCCTACTAGCCAATCAGGAGCCAGCAAACCCTGAGGAGACGTTACACCAACCCCGCAGCCCGTCCTCCTCCAGTCTTCCATACTTCGGTACCTCTGTCTTGCCTTTATGCTGCATTCACTTCATATGGGAATTGCTGAACGTCTTTATTTAATCAGATAAGAAAGCTGTGACACATCATGACACACACCTTTGACACAAATTTAATACATAATATATTTGCATAAACATTTGTAAAATGTCCACCACAAGAACTCAATTCAAGAACTTTTTGTCCATGCCATTTTAAGTGGCTATGTTTGTTATTGGATAACAGGTGCTTCTTTTGGTAAGAGAGAAATACTTACCTACACCAACTATTTACCAGGAATTTGAAGATGAAGAAAATCAAGTTTTACTGCCTACTTGAACAGCACTTTCTAGTATAAATCCTTGAACAGTATCCTGCAATTTCCTCATAGGACTTGAATGCAACATTAGCTGGCCAACAGCTGTGTGGGTTTCCCCCTCTATTGCCTTGACAACCAGAATCCCTCACAATAACAAACTGTTTAACATTTTTTTCATCCTTGTTTTCCCTCTGCTGGATCTTACCTCACTCTCTCTACTTCTTGCATTTTTTTTGCAATTTACAATTCAGGGTTCTTAGGTGGGCAGGGAATACTAAGTTCCAAACTGTAAAATAATAACAGTTTGCCAGCAACCCTTTCAAAGTTAATCAATCAATTAATCAGTCAATTAATTATTTATATATTAATGACCACACAGCCGAGATACAGCATGGAAGGTAATGTCCATACTGTGTCAGCAACACAGTCTCACATTGTCTCCACACACACACACACACACACACACACACACACACACACACACACACACACACACACACACACACACACACACACACACACACACACACAGCGCTGTGGAGTAAGTAAATAAAGAAAAAGTGTTTTTAGAATGGCAAGTTCAATTTCAAAGCCCTTCCAGATGGTTCTCTCCACAAGACTAACGTCATTTGCATGTAATGTCTATTTGAATTGAGTAACCACTGGAGTATGTTGAGTCTCAAATGCCACTTGAGCATTGAAAACTTGAAAAATATTCCTGTGAAAGTACATTCAGAGCAGATAAAAAATGTGTGATTATTTGCAATTAATCGCATGTTTTTAGAAATTTAGAAATCATGAGATTCATCAGCATTAAATATTTGAATCAATTGACAGCCCTAATAAATATACACATACATAGATATTTGTAAAAGTGCAGTACTCATAGAACCCTAATACCTACCAGACATTAAATTACTTTTAGACTAAACAGACTGTGAAAAGACAATTAAAGACTATCATCTCACATCTAACATTAAAGATTGTCATAATATGTAAAGAACTGGGGATATTGCAGGGTCCCACATTGCAAGACTACAACTTGATTCATTTTGAAAAATTTAACCAAGCTGGCTAGCTACTACTAGAGTTAACTGGTAAGTTAAGGGAAGGTTTGCCTATTCTCTGTTCTGCCGTACATGCAGATGATTGTTTCAGTTACCGGAGGTCCGCGTTTATCCTCCGGTGAAAAAACTCCAGTTCATCGGGTAATCAGCGTCTTTCTCCACCCATTATACCGTAAATTATGCACATTTAAAAGCACAATTGAATGGCTGATGTCAAAGATAACTTCCTTGATGCGTGTTATTTCGGCATTAATGATGTGCACTGTAGCAAAGCATTAAGTACTGCAAACTGTGATTTTCCCACTGCAGATGCTATGACTGTTGGAGTTTAACAGCTGCTGGAATGGATTGTGAACGCTGAGTCAGAGATTCCATGTCATCTTTGATGTCTTCCAGTAATTGTAATATTGCATGGCTGCTTAATCTGTAATCTTAATGATTGAACTTAAAAAGTTTGATCCTTTTGGCAAAACTCCTTTCAGCTCGTCTCCTTGGCCTGTCTTCGTCTTGTTGCCATTTCACCAGGAGGCAAATGCGAGGAAACCCGCTTGCGGCTGGTGTACACCTGCAGAGAATTTTGTAGGTTTTTGTACATACCATGGAATACATAATTGGGTGCACTTTCCCCTTCCCCTCCCATCTCTTTATGGGAAACTCCCACTTTCCCCTTCACCTCCCATGAATGCATACGCATGACAGGAAGCGCAATTTGCCATTTTCAGCTCCCGTGACAGGCAGTCTGCGCTTTTACCTCAGTGTGGCCTATTTGTACATACCTCGCCATGCTTTTACGTGCACGTTGCAAAACAAATACGCCTGAAGTGGGCGCAAAAGCATTAGCACATCTGGCCCTCAAGATTCATCCTGATATTGGAAATTAGTTTCCAACAGTGGAATTGCTTGAAAAGTGTTTTGAATAAGGTTGGCATGAGTTGCGGTTATAAGGTGTTAGGGCTTGCTAATTATTTCCAAGTGGTGCAGCAAGGGAGATGTCAGGGGGGTGTTCAGTGGCTTCTAGAGTGCTGGGGTGGCTGCTCAGGAGTTATTAGGGTGATTTCCAGTGTGATGCTAGGTGGCCACTTAGTATTTTCAAGAGTTTTAGAGGTGGCTAAGGGTATTGTGGGCATTTAGCCGAATATGTGACAAGCTGGTTGGTGTGGTGTTCTTGGTGGTTGCCATAAAAGCAATAAAGTGTTTGGAGTGGCTGCTGTAGTAGTTTATGGGGGGCTTTTTGGGCGTACTAATTTACAGTCATAGGTAGTAGTAGTACGTAGTATTTGCAGGATTTGTACTGTATTAGTGTCTGTGCTAACCAGCATTGACAATAGACACTATTGCTCTGTGCTTGCTGACTGGAACACAACTGTATTAGCTGCACTTCACTACCATGCAAAAAAGGTCTGTAATGACACACTTATACACAAAAATATTCAGTGTTTTTTACAGTGCACTGTGCAAATTTTTATGTTATGACTTGCTGATTTCTAATGTTACTAATTCTGTTTTTTCGGCTTCTTTGTTCCCAATTTGTTCTATTTTACTGCAGTCTTTGTCAGTGCTAATTTTATGATAACTATAAGTGTGCCTTTATTAATACAGTATACATGAACTTGAATGATATACCAGGATTGCAGAAATGATTATTGATGTTTTAGGTTTTGTGTGTGATGGAAAGGAGTCAATCTCTGAATGCGAATGAAGTTAAAGTTCATATAAGGCTCCTTTTTTCAACTACCAGGTTAATATTGTTTTTAACTAATGACAGAACAACAAATTGTCTGTGCATTTATTCGGAGATCGACTCTTTTTGACCGGCAAGATGGCGGCAACCGGAAAAACCAACAGCTACAGTGAGTTGTTCAAAACCTTTCTTTTTAGTAAACTCTGTATACACAAACAATCTTCTCAATACTGAGTTCATGCATAGAGCCCCTGGTGATAGAGCAAAATCTCATGTTGGGTCGAGCCTTCTTAGTGTTTTAAAAATAGTGATTTTGATGCTAAGTAGTGCCCTTAGCACTCCCATTCAAAAGGATATTTGACCTTAAAAACGAAAATACAGTGAATCTTAAAAGTGGCGCTTCCGTCCAAAATATGCTTTTAAATGAAAATTTGACAGAGGTACGTTCACAAAAAGACCCTAGGTTGCATTTTGGCGAGAAACTGGCTTTAAGACTACATACTGTCTATAGAGTACCTTTGCATTTTCCATTTCTTAAAAGTTTTTTTTACACCTAGGCAGCCATTGTTTTTCATTTATTTAGGTAAAGCATTAGAATGGCAACATAGAAAATACAAGTTAATTTTGTTATTTGCTGGAAGGTAGGAAAGACATTTAAAAAACTTAACATATGTTTTGGAAAATAATTGGCAGCAAAGTAAATGTGATTTGTTCATACCCCAGCATGTGTTTTGTTGCACCAAGCATTTGATCTTTTCATTAGCTCAGTTTTCATTATCTCTATTACTTTCCCACACTTGCCTATGTTGCCTGGCTCTGTCCATCTCTTGCTCTCCTCGTGTGCTGTGTTACATCATTTGTGCTCTCAGTCTGACGCTCTCACTTAGGTCAGTGCAATCGCAATTTTATCAACACACACACACACACACACACACACACACACACACACACACACACACACACACACACACACACACACACACACACACATGCATACACAGCTGGGCCTTAGCTCATTCTCCCTAGTCGACGACATTGGGTCACTCCCTCTGTGTGTGTGAGTGTTTGTGTGTGTGTAATACTCCCTATGTGGTCAAAGCAGTGTAATTTAGTGCTGTAATATATGTATTTCCCCTCAGTGACAGCTTCTTGACAGAGTTCTGAGAAGGCAGCAGTTGACCAAACCTCAGGATCGTAGACAAAGCCAGCTGTCCATCTATTCACAGCTTTTTCTACACTTCCACCAAGGAATGCTTAAATTTAATGAAAAAGTGCCAGGCAGGAAAAGTTTAAGATTTTATTTATGCTCCATGTGCTTTTAATGAAATGGTCACTCTTGTAAACATACCAGGGTGTGAAGAAAACACTTGGAATGGAGTCATATGGTACTGTAGTAGAGTCATAGAGTACTGAATAGAACCAACTGACTATCGCCAATAGGGATTGGACAGTAGGTATTTGGCTGATGGCAAGCGTTTATTTTAAAGCGACATTGCAATCCAACATTTTCCGTAAACACTGGAAAGCAGAAAAGGGCTTTTTTTGAGTTTTTCTTGTCCGGATCATGGGGGACTGAAGGGGGAGACATGTGGCCATTATAGTAGCCATTTTTTGGATCAGGTTCATGCCTTTGTCATTCTAAGAAATGCAAATTTGGTGGCTCATGGCTGCCAGTGACGATCTCCTGCCATTCTTACCATCTATTGGACACATGATCAAGTGTCTTGTAGACCTTTTGTCTGCTCCACTATCTTCACATGTTGGGTCTTTTTTGGCCAGAGCAGCTTGCATGTGTCATGTGCAGGGCCTGAAATTAACGCCCAACCACTTTGGCAGGTAGCCAATGAGAATTGAGTGATTCAGACTTTTTACCATCAGTAAACAGAGTATGCAGTTGCTTAAGTGCCTGGATCAATCAGGGACTAACATCACTGGAAGACATTGATTGACAGCCAGGGCCCCCTATTGCATTTTCATTACTCACAACAATCCCAGCAGTCCCACGTAGGCAGCCACTGGCCAATCGGGAGTGAGAACGGGTCCAATTCATTTCCTTGTTTCTGATATTAAGACGAGATGTGAAAAAAAACGGAAAAAACTCGGATGAGATGTACAGGATGACCTAAATTGAGGACAGCTACATTATTGTGATAACTTAAAGTCCAATAAGTACTTTATCAAACCGTATGAATGCGTGTCCCAGCCCAGGATAGGAAATTATGCCTTTATGCTGGATAATCAAGGCGGGCCCCCCTACTACAGCATGTGATGATGGCACAATGTCCACGAGTAGGCTACCAAGAATAGGACAGAATATAGTTATCATAGAGAAACAGAAATTCCTGTTTTTCACCTTTATGAGGCAAAAAAATGGCTCGTAAATGGCAGGTGGTCAAAAAAGTTAACTTCAGGCCCTGGCCATGTGTCATGTTGCTTCAGGTAACAATGCAACATTAAAGTTTAAAGGCTTGAAAGACCAAAACACTCATAGCTGGTCATACATGGTCCAACATGTTCTTACTAGTGTTTCGCTATCTGTACTTTGTCTACTGCAATCCCGCTATCGGTCCCAGTTGGATAGTAAAGACAGATGTAAAGATCATTTTTGTAAAAATATTCTTTGTAAATCTTTACAATCATTCACCAAAAAAACCAAGCAGGCCTGCCTTGTTGCACAATCTAAATATTCTCCAAAACTTGTTATTTTCAGCGAGAGGCTTGCTATTTTGAGGTTTGTTGTTGTTTCCCATAGCGAAGGGATTTTGAGAATGACAACAAACAGAGAGCGGAAGGTGAGGGGCAAAGCATGACAGCAAAGCAGGCTTTATCCTCGAAATGTACTCTCGTTGATCCACCATGAATATAGCTTACAGCAGAATCTAACAAACTACAGCTGAGGCTGATGAACTACTGATGAAACTGACAAAGTACAGGTTAACCTAATGAACATCCATCAGCTTAGTCAGCCTTTCAAATATGTAGACTGAGAAAAGATTACGGCTTGAAACGGCAGTCTATTCATACCACAAACATACAGGCATACATAGATTACATTAGAATTCCAAACAAATTATTTGCCTTATTATTTGTTTCATACCATCACCTGTCCATTCTTTGACATTCTAGGACATACTGTAATACTGTAAACACAACAGGTTCCAGCAATTCTGTGAAACAAGAATTTGTGTATTTGTATTTGTCAAGTATGCTACAACCCAGCTGCATCTGACCACAATGGTAGGCCACACCTGCCACAGCGCTGTGACAAGCCTGTTGCCCTTGCATCCAAGTAACCCTGCGGTTTAGTAACGGGGACGTGAACTTCTGCAGTGTTGCAATAGGTGGTGGATAGTTGGCAGACATCTGGAGCAGAAATCTGCAGATAAAGATGCAGTGATACACATAAACATGGGCAGCTGTTGTTTATTGTAGGAGGTGAAGTAAGAATTCACTTTCCCATGAAGGATAAAGACATTGAAAAAAAACTTGTGTGCAAATCATGGAAAATCAAAATCAAATGTTTCTTACAAATCTCTGACAGGTGACATCTGAGTGATCTCGAATGAGGGCCCTGTAGGCTAAAGCAAAGCACAATTTAAATGAATGAAGTTAATTTGTTAACTTAGAGCAGGGCCACACCTAAACCACACCTCTAATCACCAGACAAACCTATATACACCGTGCTGCGCAGCCAGCCTCAAGTATCTCTGATTGCTTGACCCACCCTCTTTTTCCCTCCCCTTCATCCATCCATCCATCTTCCCCCTCATCCCTTCCTTTGCACACCTCTCTCGTGTTTCATCTAGGTACCGTCCCAGACCAGCCATGAGACGACAGCCACAGCTCTTCATCTATCTGCACATTCATAATGTTCATTAAATCTTTAACTAACACATTGTTGTGGCGTGGTCCTTGCTAGTGAACAGTGACTGCACGTACTTTCATATACATTTTTAATATATACTAATTAAAGTTATCATGTACATGTGAGAATGTGAGTGTGTACATTGGCAAAAATGTTTAATCAGTTGCGGTATAATCTTGCCTATATCACATCTAAGATGACTTCTGCACACACACACACACACACACACACACACACACACACACACACACACACACACACACACACACACACACACACACACACACTTCTACAGATCTTTTTTGGTACACTTTCAACACTCTGTGTCCATATGCGATTTTTGACTGAGTGACTAGATAATATGATTGCAGTGCTTAGTGCTGAGTTGTTCTGTTCTAGAATCCACAGTCACACAGAAGTTAGTCACTGTCGTAGAAAAATACACTTGACTTCCTATCAGAAGTGCTGATTCATCTTATACATTTGACATAGTATTTCTGTTTAACACCCTGCTCAGTAGACTGTCAGAAGGAAACCTGGGCCTGGTTTCAGAAACACGCTATAAGCGCCGCTTGCCTACAGACTTAAACTGAAATGATTTGACGTAAATGCATAAACCACAAAAAACTGTTCATTTGAGGGCTTAAGGACCACACACACACATCTTTTTGCATGTTATCTTATTTTTGCTACAGCAGCGTACATCTCTGAAGCATGAAATTCATTTTTAAATGTACATACTTGCCCATATACAAATATTACATGAAATAAATAATATAATGTAATATATAACCATATTATTAGGTGAGGTGTTCCTCTGTGGGGTCACAGTCAGACCTTCAGAAAGCCTGATAATGGGAATTATTTGGACATATTTGGAGCTGATCAGTCAATTTGATCCATTCCTATAATCTCACTATTGACAAATATGGAAACACTGGTAGAGGTATTCTGGTCACATGACGCCAGCTACAGCTCTGTGAGAGAGCCGAATCAGCGTGTAGAAGAAGTGTAGAAGAAGAAGATCTTTAGCTAACACCTAGAGGAAGATTTAGATGGTGGACTGCTGCCATCATCTTGCAACTTACTCCTTTCAAAAGCAACACGAAAGATTGCAGACTAAAAGAAACGCTGACGTTACACTTTTTGCAAATTAGCTGTAGATAGTGTAGGTTACCCTTCATTTTAATTTCAGAACTTTGTTTTGGCCTTGTGCCATATCTTGGCTGGCACTATAGGCAATAATCACTGTTGGACAAAAAGTGTAAATGTCAATATATTTGAGTACTGTGGGAGTCAGCCGTCATGGAAAAACTCATCTAATCCTAACAGAGGCTCAAAAACAAATGTTGCACAAAATAGTTCTAATGCCTTCACAGTGTGTGTTTACAGTGTGCAGACTTTTAACGACTAATCAGCAACATGTGAAGTGCTTCTTTAAACCTCTTTGTTTTAAAACCCGTGTTTCCACTGACCCAAAGGTGCAGGAATGTAACTGTAACCCAAAATACTCAGGCATGAAAATTGACTCATATGCTGCTCTTCATAACATCTGCCTGAGAGTTCAGAGAGCGACTGAACAGCTAAACAAGATCACATAGGAGTGACATCAACAGACAGCAGGGTTCGGATGCAAAAAAAACAAAAAAACACAACAGTCAGATTTATAAAGCTGCATGTACACCTGGATCTGTTTTATGAATCTCCATCATTGTGGAGCCGGGGGCAGATGCACAAGCCATATTTCCACTCTTCCATTTAATAGGTATAGAAACCCCCTTAAACATCTGTTTGCTTTTCTACGCTTGAGAAGAACAGTGAATGAGAAGTGTGATTTCACTGATTGTGTTGCATCGACAAGGTTCTTTAACAGCACCAGAACAGCTGGTGCTGGGGCTGGTTCCATACATCGCTCTTCACAAGTAAAATAAATGATCAATTCAGTATTTTCATTGAATTTGGGTGTTTAATGTGAATTTTAGAGCATTTTAAAAAAGAATGCTAAAAGAATGTTAAAAAATGTACTCTTTTTGTGTATCATAAGGTTGGGTGCAACGTTTTTCTCATGCAACAATGCATGTGCAGGTGAGTGGATCCTACAATGGTTTGAAAATGTTCAAAAAACGTAACGCACACTTTTTTGGTGCTTTATCCTACAAATGTCCAGCAACAACAGCCTGCCCAAGTCCCTGCAGTGCAGAACCTGTTTAGGCATTACAACGTCTTGGCTATGTTTAGGAAAAAGATTGTGGTATGGGTTAAAATAAAGTCTGTTATGTAACTTATATACACAGCATTAATGAATGACAGAAAGCAAATGGACTAATGAATGCACAACTTCTTCTCAGGTAAGTCCAAACAGTTTATTCACAAACTTATCAAAAATCACAGGTGAAAGGGCAAAAAACTATCCAAACCAATCCTGACTTTATGGTGATATGCGACACCATGACACAATCATTAGCCTATTTTTACAAAACCGTCTGCTACGGAGCCATAATGTGAGATACAAGGTAATGGAGCCTTTTATACATTGTAGTATTTCTTTAGAAATAAACAATGGCCAAATAGAGTCTTTAAACGCTTCAGATGTAAAGTTATTCGCTGTCAAAGTGGCGCTAACTGCAGGTGATGGCTTTGTAACAATAAAATGGGCTTCACTTAGAGAGGAGAGGCTCACCCCCTTGCCTGAAATGAGACAAGATGGTAGCTATGTCCTAATTCAGATGCTACAGCCTTCAGAGGCATAGATAATTTGGGTCTCACCGGCGTGATGAAGGCTGTCACATTGAATTATATTTCAAAGGCACTTTCAAATGGGGTCCACAAATAGGCCTGTTTCTAAAAGTTTCGGAGGATACAACTGTGGTATCCTTTGCAGCCTCAGGATTCCCAGCATTCATTTTGGCATTCAAGCAAAAGCACAGGCAAACACAAACGACCAGCGACCAATATTTCTATTTTTAGAATTTGTGTCTACTTCTGAGAATGTTTTAGGCAAGAACTTAACTGTGTGGCTATTGAATATAGGCAGTGTTATGGAGCACATTTTTAATTTGCCATACATTTTCATATTTGGATGATTATAGGAGCTACATAAACTGGCCTGACACCAGCTAGCTCTGTGGGGGTGATGTTAGCTCTGTGGGGTTAACGTCAGCTAGCTTTGTGGGGGTAACTATATAGCTGGCCCCGGCCAGTCATGCTCAAAGAGTCTGCTGTGAGCTGACAGGAGCTCTCATGATGTACATGAGGGTTTTATATTTATTCTCCTCTCTCTTTGAAGACAGTTGACCAAATGGTTAATAAAAACAACAACTTCTGGGTCCATTTTGGTGCTGTAGTTAATGTTTTTGATCACTTATCAAATGCAGCTGTCTGTTGCTAGGCAACAGGAGGCGTCCTCCTATGTCACCAACCTGCTCCAGCAGCACGCTCCTTCCCGGAACCACCTGTCTCCACCACTCAGGACCAAGTGCCGGACCTGCGGTGACAGAGCCATTTCTATAGCTGCCCCCTCCCTCTGAAACTCTCTCCCCAAACACATCTGTGACTGCACCAATCGGTCCATGTTTAAATCACATGTCAACACCTTTTTAAAAGCTGCTAGTGTGTGTGTTTAATATGTGGATTTCTTTGTAAAAACCCTTTGAAGTGTCTTGAGTGAGTGTTTTAAAAAGTGTTATATGATTAAAATGCATTATAAAAAAATATAACAGGACGTGGCAAAACATCCAGAAATAAACATGAAACAAAAACATGACTGTCGGTATACAAGCCGTGCTGTATGCGCAAGATGTTCGTGGATGTGCGGTCTGCCGTTAGCCTCCCCTGGAAAGCTAGTTAGTTTAGCTAACAGCTAATTCGGCTAATCACTAGCTGAGACAGCATGTAAAAGACCCTCAAAAGTGAAAATAACCGTTAAAATACATAACAGCTGTCACGTCAGTTCTACGTTACTTGTGCTCATTTAAAATACAATCACTCAATAGTTGTCTTTATTATTACTTTAAAGTCTTAATTTAGTTGTAGCCTGCTTTTCCCACTGTTTAGTTTGAGTTAACGTTATTTTAGACTGAATCAAGCTGACAGCTAGCAGTTAGCTGAAATAGCTGTTAGCTAAACTAGCGTCAGCTTCCCGGTGGATGCTAACCGTTCTCTTAGCTAATACCATAGATTGTATAATGGTCTATGGCTAATACATGCTGCCTTCACAGATCTGCATACAGCACAATCTGTTATAGTTGTAGCGGTCAGATGTTAGCCTTATGAATGTATTAAGATGGTTAGCCTCCACCGGAAAAGCAAACGTTAGTTTAGCAACAGCTAAATGTTAGCTTCTGTGGAACAGCTCGTGAAGTGTCGTAAATCCTTGTGCATCATGATTACCATGTGCGCATGTTATAGAATGTAATTTTCTGTTGCCCCCATGAGGAATTCTAAGTAATGACAAAAAAACTGTTAATGCTTCCACATGAAACAAGCCTTCCGTGACGGTGGGACTGTACAGAAGAGGTAATTATCTTCACTCCAATTTCTCCGTGGGAAAGTCCCGGGGCAACACAATCTTCTGAACATAGTCATACTAAGAAATACAGAGAGAGTTTTGTGGAGCTGAAAGCCTTAATTAGCTTTGTAGCAACTCATTTGGCAATGGCTTGAATGTAACGGACGTTTATTAATCAAAACATTACGCAGTAAACTTTAAGTTACTCAAGGTACGACTTCTGCTTCAGCGGACTGCTGTGACTGTAGTGTTTTTTTATTGTGTAGGAAACACACTTTGCTTTTGTTCACTGTATAACACTTTCCTTACAGAGCCTGGAACTTTCCCCACCTCTCACCTCCTGCTACTCCAACAGGTGCCATATAAAGCCTAGTGGAACATACCAAAGAGTACTCTCCCTCCCACCCCATTAGCCCCCACACACACACACACACACACACACACACACACACACACACACACACACACACACACACACACACACACACACACACACACAGGGAGCTGAACACAAAAGCTATTTTATTAAGTGTCATTACCTCTGCACACTCCTGCAGACACGCCATGGCATCCTGCCTGTGATAGAGCTTAGAAGGCGTCAGGGGTTGTTGCTAGAAGAGCTGGCAGGCCTCCAGGTGTAAAGGTTTTGGAGTATACTGCCACAAGGTTGTGAACACAGGGCATCACAAACTTGTGTTTCCATTCAATTTTCAAGCATATTTAAAGGGAACTTTTTCAAATGTAGCAAATAAGGTGCGTTTTGATTAATTGGTTTTAAAGCGAACGCTTTCCATGGCTGTTATGCGACAGTAAACAGAGTAAAAGAAGTAGATATTTCTAACCAAGAACAAAACAAGTCACCTTGTAGCATTTAATCCAGATGGGTTAGATGGCACAACAGAAAAATGGAGAAATGTCTGCAGGAATGTGGTTCAATTGGGCACATTTTAATTGTTCTCCCATGTCCTCGAGTATTGGTCATGTTTCATAGTCATTTTTCATCGCCAAAAAGACAAAGACGCGTTATAGGTAATCTAGGAAGACACAGACAGCGGGAACAGCTGATCGTTCATGTTCGCTAAATGTTCGCTACGTCAGTTTATTTAGCAAAGGCCTTTCCATATCACGTTTTAACTCTTTTTCAAGAAACGTCAGAAACCTCCTCAATGTTTTTGCACAATTCAGGAAGTTTTATCAAATTTTGTCGTTTCCATTCAGCTTTTCTAATGCAATACTCAAGCCTAAAAATATGTGAATGAAACTACTGTCAAAGTACATCTTTACACACCATGGAAAAAGAGTACTGAAATGTGTAGATATCTACATGAGCATAATATAGATACAATAAAATTGCACAATAAATATTTCAAGAGGGGAATTTAGATAGTAAGTCGCCTACTATCTAAATTCCCCTCTTGAAATATTAAAGTATAGGTAAGTAAAGTCGCTTAAAGTATAGGTCTGATAATATTCTATACTTATCTTGTCAAAAAATCCCACATGCAAACCCAAACCAAACCGATTTTACTAAGTATCTCATTCCTCTGTTGTATAGAGCTCATTGTTGTCCAAAAACTATATGATAAAAAGACGAATGCCTGCAAACTGACTCCAACCACTTAAAAATTAAAATGCTCATATTATGCTCATTTTCAAGTTCACAATTGTATTTAGAGATTATAGCAGAATAGGTTTACATGGTTTAATTAAAAAAAAACACCATATTTTTGTTGTACTGCACATCGCTCCAGCTCCTCTTTTCACCCTGTGTGTTGAGCTTTCTGTTTTAGCCACAGAGTGATGCATCACACTTCTGTTCCATCTTTATTGGGAGTTGCAGATACGCAGTACCTTGGTAAGAACTACTAGCCAGTCAGAAACAGAGTTTGAGGGCGTGCCACGCTAGCAGCTAGGCAAGCATCATAACGTCTGTTACAAAGTGACACACGTTCGTCACGGAAGTAAAGGTTGGACTACAATAGAGCTGTTTGGAGCGGTTGGTGAACAGTGTTTTCTGTTGGAGATGGTATCTCCCACCCCAAAGGCATATGTCATATCCACTGCACCATCACCACCTCCATAAGTTGGATTTTTACTGCAATGCAAGATCTTGACAGGTTTCCCAATTCAACATCAGATTCACCCTTGCATATGAATTTTGAAGTTTCATATGCATCAGATCTTGTAAAAAAAAAAATGCTGACCACTGACCTACTGGTGGCGCTATATGAAATGTCAGAGGATTTTTGGATGATTCTAATTATTTAATCATTCTGAGGTTTGAACTAATGGGCAAAACAAACATGGTGAAGATCTCACTTTGGGCTCTCGGTAATTGTGGCAGGTATTATTAGATTTTTCGCAAACCAAATACAATTGATTCATCAAAAAAACAGTGGCGGTTCTGAGCCTTGGACACCCTTACTCTGGCAAATAATTTTGATCTTGACGGACATTACCGTCTTTAAAAGTCTGTAGTGAGGGTAACTATCGTTCTTTTCAACCTGGACCCTATTTTCCTATGTTTTTGTGTCTAAGTGACTGATGGGAACAACAATCTTTGACATTGGTCCACTATTAAGCTTGAACGCTGTAACCGGCAGCCACAGACCGGGCCTCAATCTAACCCTATGGGTTGTGCATTATCAATGTGGTCCACTAAAAGTGCTTTAGTTGCCAACATCCCTACAGAGAGAGAAAACCTCTTTAAGACCTTTGTGTTTAACCAGAAACAGATCTAAGGTCGCTAGCGCTAAACCCACCAGACTCCATTTAAAAAAGCAATACTTTCAACGTGTATAGAGCCAACATATTTTCACATCTAAATCGGTCAACTATGTGCTTATTTCAACCAAAACTAGAGTTGTGATGGTTGGAAAAGTGGAAAAATGACCCAAAACGACTTTTCATAGTTTTATTTTATTTCTGTTGCCTTTGAATGAAGTTGATGAATGAATATTGTGGATGACCTCCTTATAAATCCTTAACATAATGTTGTCAGACACTTAGAATGCTGCTGTGTTTAGGAGAGTGCTCTGCTAAATTAAATATATCAATGATGCATGTTCCCAGGGCACCTAATAAACTTGAAATGTTGGCCAAAAATATCAAAATAAAAAACTGAACCTTGTATCTTAAAACCTAATGCATTTCCCACATCAGCTCTACGAGTAAAATGACCTCACACAGCAAAAATGTCATTCTGATGACATAAATGTTTCCCACAGGAACAGACATACACACTGCTGTGTGACTGCAGCGTACATGTGTCAGGACCACAAAGGGAGGACAGGTAGGTCAGTAAGGATGAGTCACTCAGCCAGTTAAAATTCCTGCTGGCCAGGTGGAGCTCTATAAAGCGTCAAACAAACACCTGTTAATCTGTGCTGCTTTCCACTCAGCTGACACACATTCTGCAGATCCTGCTGCTGGTCCCATGCCATACAAGAACATTTCCCTGTGTGCCCACATAACTGAGTTTTATACAGAGCTGTTTGGCAGATCCAAGCCAAAAACATGATAGAAAAACCAGGAAAAGTGTCCATTTTAGGAGTGCTGCATGGACCACACAGTACGTATATATATATATGCATGTATGTTTTCATAAGAAAAAACCCACATTATCTTTAGCATGTCCTCATGCTCAAAATGGAGACTCGTTTTAGTTTCACATGCTTTTATCGCACTCTCTATCCACTGTTTTGGATTGGGCCTATTAAAATATCAAATAGGCTGTAAGGGAAGTGCATGTATTTTAGGGTCACTCACACACTCAAATCTAAACCATGACCGAGAAAGGTGTTTTTCGTGAGCAGTCATGGAAAAAGCATCAATTATAAACTACTGGGAAGTAGAGGGTGATACAGGAATCAACTGTCCCTCCCATATACTTTTCCAATTTCCTGATCACGTGACTGCCCCCAAAAAAAAATTCCTGTCCTGAGAGATTCCGAGAGAAAGATCCCATCACGCTCCTGTTTCGTTCCCTAAGTTGTCTATCAGACTCGTGTAGCATGTTTTCTTTTTATTCCAACTTATTAGAGTCTGGAGAGAGACTGGATTAGTATCTTACCTTCTGTCTGTTGTTTCCTCTGTCATTGATTTTTAAAATAGTATCCTGCATTGTTGTTGTTTGCACACCTTTTTCCACGTCTTATTCCATCCACATCATGAATGGACTTGAGTCATCCGACTACTACCTAACTAGTTTTAAGCTACACGCTTATAAACAGTCAGATATCACACCACTTAGTTACCCCAAGTGGTGTAGCAACAATGCATGAGTTTCAGTTTTGATAGCGATCAAAGATAGCGAACTATTACTGCATTTTGGGAAGTTAAGGCTATAATAGGCCTATGTGTGTTAACCACACACATAGGCCTATTATAGCCTTAACTTCCCCTTGTCTCTATGATTCAATAATGACACTGTGTACTTTCATATTTATTAATAAAAATGTCACCCTCTACTAGGAACTACACTGACTGCTCCCCCACGGCTGAAGAAAGCATTTAAAAAAAACAGTTTTTACTTCCTTCCAGAAACCAAGAACTTTGATCAGCTTGTGTGGACATACAGTAGGTTGAATGAATGTTGTATAATATCAGTTATTAACTAGAGGGAAGACATTGGTTACTTCAAAAAATGGAGGACTAAAGGATGATCCCGTTCTATCACTGGGGCAACTTGGGCATTAGCCATAGGGGTGGGACAGAAAACTGTATGTATCATGATTTTTTTCGTAATTTTTAAAATCTGATTCTTTCCCCTATAATTGATAAGGTTTTACCAATGATTCACCTCAATATTTTCTGTTTATATGGCACCGCCGACGGCGACCACAGCAAAAGAGTGAAAGCAGAAAATGCAGAAAATCCATGTTATGTTCTTCTTTACAAATAAAATAAATGTCAGACTGACTGACTGACTGACATGTGATGATAATCACATCATCAAAACAATTTGTTTTGTTCTAGAAGTGTATCATTTCACTTTTGTTTTTGTTAAAGAAGGAAAAGAAGAATCGCAATTCAAATCGAATCACCAAGAAAGAATTGAATTGGAACAAAAGCATATCGCCCCAGTACTAGAATTAGCGTCTCTACATCAGAGTCCAACAGATCAATGATACCAGCTGCCAACTCCCATCTGTTAACCTTTTGGACTTATTTTAAGTCATTATAGTCACAATTGGCCCATGATGACGTTTGAACACGTCTTCTAAAACAACAATTCAATTTAAATTCAATTCAATTTCAATCCATGACAAGAGTTATTTCAACACACCCTACAAATAGAGTAGGTCTAGACCACACTCTATAATTCACAAGACCCAACAATTCCAACAATTCCCTCAAGAGCATGCATTCGGTGCAACAGTGAAGATGGAAAAACTTACTTTTTGGCAGAAACCTCGGAGAGACCCAGGCTCTTGTGGGCGGGCGTCTGCCGATGCCGATTGGGACACAACACATAGGTTTGAATATATTGGAATATCTGTTTTTTTATGTCCATAGGAGGGCAAACCAACGGGAGACATAATTACTTGTATAGATATTGTTTATTTCATAACACAAACATGTATTTTAAAAGATCTACCTACACTTTATAAAATAAACGGATAAAATAAGGCCGTATTTAACGTAAAACTTAATTTAAAAGCTGTAGACCTGTCCCCCTCCCTCTGGAACGCGCAGGAGGGAGGACATGAGGTGGATAACACGGATCAGGTTTGTAATTTGATTATAAACAACTGAGTCTCCTGCCGTTCCTTGAATTTGTCTGACGATTTCAGCATCTGTCCTCACCAACAGAAGTTCAGTCGTCTCTCCATTTGTTGACGAGCCGAGTCAGAAGCGACTGCTAAATAAGTGTATAACACACAACTGGGGAAGAGCTTTTTACACTTACTTTTGGCAAAATTGATTTCAACAAGGACATTTTTCTATGGTTTTCATTTTAACTTAAGCCCTATTCACATGGGAAAAGTATCATCTGGGGCTTTGCGTGATTTAGAAATTAAATGTAAATGTAAATGTGTTGTATTTATATACTTTTCTAGTCTTAATGACTACTAAAAGCGCTTTTACATTCACCATTCACACACATTCACACACTGTGGCCGAGGCTGCTGTACAAGGTGCCATCTGCTAAACACTCACACACATTCACACGCAGCATCGGGGGCAACTCAGGGTTCAGTGTCTTGCCCAAGGACACTTCGACATGGGACTGCAGGGCCAGGGATTGAACCACCAACCTTCCAATTGGCAGGCAACCGCTCTACCACTGAGCCCCCCCAAATCTGAGTTCCAGGATAAGTGAAGCATGCTTTTACTCAAATTTACTGACATATCTGTCATAGAGGGCCGCGAAGGTCGGTCAGGGCGAGGCCACCACACTTGAGTCAGGGTTCCATATCTTTTTGAGCCCTGCCCGGTAGAGGTTACCAGAGGCACATCCCCTACCATCCCCGTTACGGCTGCATCCACACACCATCCCCGTCAGCCCTCAGACGAGGGAGCGACTTGGGGACGGAGGTCTCTGGACGGTCAGTGGTCCAGACTAGGTAGGCCATGAAAGGTGGCACAGGAAACAAAAACGTAGAAAAATAACACAAAACATACATGGCCGGGTTACCTCAGCTGGTAGAGCAGGCACACATACATAGAGGTGTATGCCTCGATGCAGAAGGTCCAGGGTTTGAGTCCAACCTGTGATGTTTTCCTGCATTTCTTCCCGCTCTCTCCCATTTCATATCTAGCTGTAAAGGCTAAAATGCCCAAAACATCTTTATTTAAATAAAAAAATAACTTCCGACCTCACCAAATTACAGACACGTTGATTACTAAAGGAAAATCGGTGTTAAGCAAAATATGGTATGTCATTTGGGGGTTAAATTTTACTTTACAAATTACAGACACGGCCAATTCGCACAAGATTAAGATCACAGTCACCCTCTTGGGGGTTGACCTCCTCTATGTCTGATCTTCTGACTGCTCCTGTTTCTTTACCTGTCAGTCAAGTGATGTCTGTGTGTCACCCCACCACCTCATGCAAAGACGGATGAGGTGGTGGGGCACTGGAAAGTTTTACACAGGGCTGCACAGGAAGCTTGAGAAATGCAAAAACTGTGGTATTTATAAGCCCAAAAAGAAGAAAACATACTCAAACAAGGGGACATATATTAAAATCTGGGAATTACAATGAACTGCAAATCAAATTCACTAAATTCAGTTTGAAATTATACACAAATTACAAGCTTCTCCGTATCTTAGGTGCAAAGATTGTTCTGGTGTATGTGTAAGGTGTGAGAAGCATGTAAGTACCTACGTACATTTGATGGGACTATGTCCAAAAATTCATAAATTCCAAACCAAGTATCATCCATAATACATTCTCCTATTGAGCTTCTCCTCCTACAATGTATTTTAGGCCTACATGCTGCCTCATCTGAACTGTAAAGACATAAAAGAATCCTTAGTCTTTAATGGTATTGTACACGCTTATCAATCCTACAGCGTTAGGACAATGTCAAACCATATGTTTCAAATTGGCTGGGTAACGTCTCACAACTTCTCCCATTGGAAAAGCTTACACATGTTCTCCATGGAGACATCCTGTATGGAGCCCTTTTATAGATTTGTTTTGGAGAGGACTATATGATATTAAAAGGTGTTGCAAGTTTGGAATTCAAGTGTTCTCCAAAGAGTAAAATCCACATGTAATATCTCACTGTTATTATAAAATAGAAAATGACGATTTGTGTTTGGTTTGTTAACCCCCCTTGTCTGTTAGTCTGATTGTTCGTATGGCTTAGCTGTGTCTAAATTAAGTTTCTATGTTGCGTACCATTGTTCATTTTTATTTAATTATCTATATTAATGTAACGTGTGGACGTGTAAGCTTTTTAAAATTGAAATATGAAAATTAAATCTATTTCAAAGAAAACGAGGCTAGCTCGCCCCTCCTCCTCCTCCTCCTCCTCCTCCTTCTCCAGGGCCGGATTAACGATTTCATGTGCCCTGGGCAACTACAACTACACTTAAGTAGTGTGTTTTAACGTAATGCCACCGAAATGTTAACATTATGAATTCAAACATGGCAGTTTGTAATATTTTGTATTATGCTGTTCTTGTTTTTACTAAAATCAAAACTTATCAAAGGGAAGAATGCTCTCACCTGCTTCTCGTCATAGTTGTTAGATCTATCCATCATATAATCAATAATATAATAAAACTAGAGGGAGGCAGGGCATACAGCCCGATCCGGTTGGGGAGAGTTCTAGCCTGACCAGGCTCCTCTCTTTACCCTGTCTCTCCTGGTTATGCTTTGATAAAGCTTTTAGTTAGGGCATAGAATTGAATATTGTTAGTGAGTGAGGAGTCACAGCGTCCGCCTGACCCGGCCCACCTGCTTCTCGTCAAAGTTGTTAGATCTATCATATAATCAATAATATAATAAAACTAGAGGGAGGCAGGGCACACAGCCCAATCCGGTTGGGGAGAGTTCTAGCCTGACCAGGCCTGACCAGACCTGATTCTTTACCCTGTCTTTCCTAGTTATGCTGTAATAGTTTTAGACAGCTTTTGACACACTGGGCTCCTCTCTCCTCTATCTTTCTATCTTTCCATTTGTGTGCATCCATGTCCCATAAATGCTTGTTACTAACTTAGCTCTGGGGAGTCATTCCTCGGAGTCCTTATGTTCTTTTTGCCCAGCATGTTTCCTTGGAACAGGGAGGCTCCAAAATCATGGTAGCAGCTGCAATGCCATGTTCATTCTGCTACGCTCTGCTGTGCCCTGCTACGTCCTGCTGTGCCTTGTAATGCTGCACAGTGCCCTGCTATGCCATGAACTACTACAAAGAACTACTACAAACTATAATTTTTTGTAACTGTTATTGCCACTCTTCATTCTAACCCCAATCGGTCGTCAGACACCGCCTACCAAGAGCCTAAAAGGAAGTTTTTTCTCGCCACTGTCGCACTGTTGCTTGCTCAGGAGGAAACTACTAGAACTGTTGGGTCCTTGGAGTGTGGTCTAGACCTTCTCAATCTGTAAAGTGTCTCAAGATAACACTTGTTATGAATTGATACTATAAATAAAATTGAAATTAAATTGAAATTGAATCTTACAAATCACGAGGGAGCGATTTGACTTTTGGCTAACGTAATAGACGCGCTGTTGTTGATGCTGACTTGCCTTTAGCATACATTACATTCGTTACAAAGTTTACTTTAAATTAAACGTGTGTTTAAACTTCACTTGGGGAAACTGATTTCACTTTCAGAGGCTCTGGGGTGGGGGGCTGCTCAGTCGCTCCAGTCTTTGATGCAGGGCCACCACTCACCACAGAAGACTCGCTGTGACAAGCCGTGGTAGAGCTTGTTTTATGCTGGATGTTGGATATTTGACACATTCAAAAAATCTATTATGGGGCTTGACCTTCCAATATGAAACCAACTTTTCTGTGGTCTGTGACAGCTCGTCCCGCTCAGTAGAAAGCTACCGACATTGTTTTTGACGTGATTTAACATAATATTTTTAGTTGGGTTGCACAAATCTGCAGATAGTGAGGAGATGTTGTATGTTTTTTACAGTGTGTTCTGGGGACAGGCAGCTAGCAGATAGTGAAGAAATGTTTTTTAGAGTGTGTTCTGGGGACAGGCAGATAGCAGATAGTCAGCATATGCTGTTTGTGACAAAAAACGTTGTAGCCTAAAAAACATGTGACATTGCTTAGAGCACCTTTAAGTTAAACTGAGGCAAAATAACATCGAACCAAAAAAAATGGCATCCTCACAGCAAGCTGCCACCTCCTATTTTCTTTCTCCCTTTTCCTGAAAGCACTTTAACATCTCAGCCTCAGCTAACTGGAACCCACCACCTGCACGGTTAACTATAGGGTCAACTACACTGAAAAAGCAACATTAACACTCTGGATCTGGAAAATATCATTACATTCAGATAGCTCTGTTACTGCTGACATAAGGCTGCAAAATAGCCTTGGGAAGGCACTTGTTTTGGTGGAACATGTGTATGTTCACAAGTTATTTGAGTCATGCAACAGAAAACTCAGATTGGACAGATAGTCTAGCTAGTGACCGACATCCGGTGGATCTTCCGGCACCTGAACAATCCTCTAAATGAATCGTCGTCGATATAGACTACCGTTACCGACCTAATTAGGCAAACCTGCATGTGCTCCATGATCATTCCCCACATCACAGGCAGAACAAGAACACAAATATTTTGAACCCAATAAACCAAGTTAACAGGCATATGCCATTTTATTTACATCAAATGATAATGTATCGCATAAACTGAAACATAATATTAAACTTACAAAACACTGTTAATGTTGGGAACAGGGCCTAGTGAAAAGGGAGCAAGCAAGCCTTTTTACACTACAGATGACACTTTCAACAAATACAATGTCATTATTATTGCTATTAATTATGGCCCCCAAAAAAAACAATATATATATATATATATATATATATATATATATATATATATAAGGTCACTCCCATAGAGAATTCCATTTTCCACACACCAGCTCTATTTTAGACAGCATTGGTCCAGGCGGTAACAACCATGGAAACAAAATCCTGCAAAGGTCTTCACCCATAAGCCATCAGTCATCTGGAAAGACAAAACCTGAACCAACAGGACAAAGCAAAACACTCTAGGCTTGAACACATTTGATAAAAATAAACACTGACTAATTACGCAAATTAGGCCAAAGCCAAGGCTGAGCTCCCTCTTTTTAAACACATTCCCATTGGATAGCTTTATCCACAGAATTTCTAATAAGCAAAGAAATTTCACTCTCTCGATACTTCGCGATACTGGTTGCAGTTCCACCAGAGTTCTACTTGAGGTGCTCAAAGGCCAGAATGAATAGGACTTTATGGAGCTATACCCCTCAAAAAATGTCTTTCAGGAGGCTAAGAAAATACACCCTGCTAGATGTTAGACTTTTTGTTTTAGGCTTTTAAAATCTCAATGACATCATACACATCATATGGCCGGAGATCCTGCTTTACGGCGAGCTCTGAGTCACTTCCTATTTTCTCTCGAGGCATCGACAACACAGCTGACAGGTTAGGCTCTCCCTGTCAATATACATGCTAGAAAGAGGTTTGCTAATGTTTTAAAGACCACGCCGAAATATTCACTCAGGCAGTCTGGTTCCCCTTCGGATGCCATAAAGCGGGATCTCCGGTCATAATCAGTCCTTCACTGACCAATCAGCATTCATTGTGTTATGGGCAACAACAACTCAACCTGTAAGAAATCAAAAGGACATAAGTACTCGTTCATTCAACATTTGACCTATAATCCATGTTGAACTTGCAAAAACTACAATCAAATCTGAGACAAACGTAGCCGTCTAGCTCCATAGACTCCCATTCATTTTGCACTGGATCAAAATCACCCACAGTGGAACTCTGGTGGAACTACAACCAAATATTGGTACAATGGGGCTTAATAGGGAGTGAAGACTTTCCATAGACGGGCTTTGCTTTATCTCTGTTTTGGCTCTGGGAGACTCCTCTACTCTCTTATCTACCCTTTTACTTCCTCTCTTCCTGTCCTATCCTCTTTAACGCTCCTCTTCTTCCTCCTTGTCTCTCTTTAGGGAAAAGAGAGACAAATTACTTAATTACTTTCTTGGGATGCAAACAACAACAACAACCATGTGTACACACACACACACACACACGTTTACATGCACACGAACATGCATGCATTGTGATTGTTTTTCTGGCATTGTTTGACTTTTTGTCTACTTGGCAACCGACCTGACATAGTGAGAGCCCTTTCCTTGCAGTGTGTGTGTGTGTGTGTGTGTGTTTGTGTTTTGAGCTTTCATCACATGTGCGTCACAGCTCTCTTTAACTCTGTTAATCTACCCCTGGTACTCCTGGCAACACGTAGAGGTACTTTTTCTGACTTGGATGGCAGAGATGGGAGGCAGGCTGGCACTGGAAGCATGTAATAAAATGACCTCACACACACCCTGACACATATAGTGTATGCACACACTATGACACACACACAAACACACAGCTGGCACCAGAGTTTCTGGATTTCCCCCCTTCTGTAATTGTGTTTGCCTGGGATCTGCAGTGATTTCTGAGCATCAGCCACTGGCAGTAGACAAGTAATCACAGTGAGGTTGGCTGATGAGAGATGTGCATGGAGCAACGCTCCACTGTGACGCCTGCAGCTTTTAACACTTCTGAAACACAGCCAAGCAAGGCTGGAATTCATCCCATCCCATCAGCTCTCATTGTATTGTGAGATTACATCAGACCAGCCAACATTAGACGACCACACACAAAAACACGTTTGAAAATACACATTCAAAAGTAAAGAGAACAACACATGCACAAGAAGAAGAAGAGGAGATGTGTGTGGGAAAAATACATCTCTCGCAATGTAAGATTTACTCCATTTGGTTTGGACGGATTGGATCCACAAGCATGAGAGAAGTACAGTATAGTATTTGCCGAGTTCACAAATAGGATCGTGAAATAGGTTTGAGGAGGTGGGTGGGTATAGGGTATTGTTTCACTCAATCCTATTCAGTCTGAGTTGTGAATCAGAACATTTTGTCATTGCAAATAGAAGATTCAGAATGTGAAAATAAACTGATTAAAACGACTGAATGTTTTAACAGGTTTCTGATGAACTAACTTCAGCTCAACATTATTGGCACTTGCAATATGTCATATTTGACTTCGGTCCTTCAGTTTTAATGTCCACAAGCTTGAGGACTTGTTTGTCTTTTGTTCTGATGATCCAACCAGGATCCAGTCCATCCAGGCCTTCATGATCATGTCCACCCAGGCCTTGAAAGCTTCAGCTGTCAGTCCCCTAACATTGCCTTTGAAAATCAACGGGACCTCCTTCTTCAAACTCTAGAAGTCTAGCTCAGTTGCTGACTGACAATAAAACCCCACATATGTATGTATGTATGTATGTATGTATGTATGTATGTATGTATGTATGTATGTATGTATGTATGTATGTATCTATGTATCTACTATATGTATGTAGGTATATATGTGGGTATGTTTTCCCCCTTACTTGAATTAATTCTATCTTCAGTTGATTCCCTCACAGGATGTTACAGGACGATCTTAACTCAGAAAACATTAATAATGAAATACTGTACATATATTGAAATATGTTTATGTGACCGTGATCATACATAATATGGTTTAAGGCATCAAATTCAGGCTTTGAGTAGTCTATGTTGGTTCAAAAGCAGATTCAATGAAAAAATACTAAGGGCCCCCTGCGAGGCCCCTGGGCATGAGACTCTATGTGAGCTCACCATACACACACCCCTTGGGACACCCTGACCTCCACTCCCTGACTATCACAGGACATTATAAAGCATCTTTATAATGTCAAGTATAATAATAAACAATTGCTGGTCACTTTATGTCTATAATGCATTATAAACACCTTTATAATGAATTTCAAATGGGCTTGTAGTGATATATAAGTATAGTTATAAGCACTCATGAATAAGCATAATGCTTTACATTATGAACCATTTTATGATGACTTATAGGGTCAAGTATTATAATATTTTATAATTGCTCATCACTGACTACCATCTTTTTTCCAGGATCATAGTGTATTATGATTCTCATAATTTTAATACATTATAATCATTTTATAATACACAATAATCACTGCTCTAAGGCCATTTTAATGTGATTATAGGTGGTCATTGGGTGCTTTAAGTAAAGTTAAAAATGTATTTACATCTATGTAAGAAGGCTTTGTAAAATGTATTTATGTAATGTATCACAGAACATAACAGAAATCAAGTACACCAATTTGAAACAACTTAACAATGGACATCTCACTAATGTAATGTAAAGACTCAATAGACTCAAATTATAGATAATACCTGAAACCATTTCTACTTCACATGTGAAGCATTATTTCCGTCAAATTTATGTCATCGACAGTCATTGCCGGTCACAAATATCTTAAATTTCAGCAGGCAGCACGCCCTAAGCAGGCAACTCCATAAAGGAGTTATAATATCAAATGTTCCATGATTCAGACAGGGGTACAGAGAATAAACATCAGGCATGACATGTGCTCAAAGCCAAAGATCAAATGTACAGTCAACATGCTGGAATTTGATCATGAGCTCTGCTGCTATGCTGTTGACTCATATACAGTAGAGTTTCACATTAAATCATTCACACAGACACACACACACACACACTGACATGTCACCCTCGGTCTGACCATCAGCAGAGCAACCACTCTCCTTTTATACCTACCCCTAAAATAAGAGCTCCCTGATTGGCCGAAACACAGTTCTCACAGAATCACACCCTCCAATTTGAGAGTAGCACTTCCTGTTCTGCAAAAGATGTTTCCTGTTGATAGTCGAGTGGCGCTGTGTGTATATCTTCCCATAGTGTGTATGTACGTGTGCAGTCCTATGTAGTGTGTGTTGGCGGTGTACACTAGTGCTGATGGTGATGTTGGTGGGCTGGTGTGTGTGTGTGTGTGTGTGTGTGTGTGTGTGTGTGTGTCGTGTGTGCGTAATCAGTGTTTTGATTGGAAAGTAAACAGAGTAGTGACGAGTACAGCACATCTCATTGTCCTCTAGTAACCCTGACACATGGCCTCCGTATGACAGCAATTATTCTGAACCTGAAATTGAAGCCGTGAGCTGGCCAACCATATTTTGTGTTGAGTGAAAATCTACGGAAAAGAGCAAAAGTAAAGAGCAAATTCCTCTTTTGGTATGTATTCATTAGCAACAGAAAGCCTGTTGCTCCATTTGTCAGTCATCACAGATATTGTAATGCTTTAAAGCAGAGATCTTCAACAGGGGATCCTTTGAAAGTTTCTTTTTTCAAAAGTTAAAATGTCCATGTCAATTTAAAAGGGTGTAGTGTCTGTTATAAAAGTCATCTTGCATCACATCCTTTCTAGTAAAAGTTAAAATTCTCTTGTGCCATTAAAAATCCAGCACAGGTTGAAAAAGGATTTGAATTTTTAGCCAAATATCTGAATTTTGTATGGTCTATATTTTACTGTAACATACCTTGCACTTGCTATCTCTTCACATGCCCTGGTTGTTCTTTCACCCTACATACACACCAACACACACTTTACTTTTCCCTACAATGTCTCTATCTTTCTCCGCACACTCACATTCACACACTCGTTATCTCTCTTTGGATACACAAACACGGTACTTTGTCCTTTTTGAGTTAATGACAATTTATTAGTTAAAGGAAGTGCATGAATTATCATGAATTCATGAATGACTTTAATTAATTAATTAATGTAGTATTTCATGAACTGTCAGTAATATACATGGATTAATAGTAGTAGTAGTAGTACTTAGCCTGTCACTTGCCTGTCAGATTTACCTATGAAGAAGACATAAACATCATTAATAAATCAGAAATCATGATGATTCAAATAACTTAATTGATGCATGAATTAATGTATTCCTGCATTAAGTCATGCATGAGATACTATTAATCCTTAATACATTATTGATAGTCCATGAAGTACTACATGAATGAATTTATGCTTTTTCATGAATGAAGTCATGCTAATGATAATTCATGTACCGTTATTATAAAGTGTTACAGGTTTATTAAAGACAAATGCCAGAGTATAAAATGTGTGTGTGTGTGTGTGTGTGTGGAGTCCTTGCCTGAACTCCGTTCCTAATAATAGTAACAAACAATGCACCAGTGCAGGAACAGAGGCTTCATGTACTCTCATAGTGAGCATGGTCCACACTCAGAGATGAAGTTGTTCTGTTAAAGCCCAAATAATTAATATATTATTTTCATTAAAATAATTTGCATGTCCATATGGCTGCAAGAGCCCCAAATGTATGGCTGCATTGAAATCCATTATAACATATATAGTACACTGAATCCATTTTCCATTCAGTCTGTGTCTGTGTCTGATTTGGAGAAGATCAGTGCCTTTATACTACATACCTTTGTAGGTGGACAGAAAAGTTGAGCTGCATGCAGATATGTTGTGAACTAAAATTTTATATTCTAATTTGGAATTGGAATTAATTACTTCTCTGCAATTTTCATACTTTGCAAAGTCATCTAGTGGGCCTAATTGGACCTCTTGGTGGGCCGGTTCTGGCCCACAGGACTCATGTTTGGTACCCTTGATTTAAAGGAACTATAGTGTCAGTTTAAGTGGAAGCACTAAGAAAGAGTGAAAATGCGAGCTGAAGAGTGAACATTTAAATAAGTTGTCTCAGTTGAACTGAAAGGGTTAGAAGTGTCACATCAATATAGGCATTGAAAGAAGTGGCAATGTAAACACTATAAACAGTGTAAGGACTTTATGTTTACACATCGGCTCTGAAAGTAAGAATATTCTTGATTTTCTCATTTGTCCATCCATCCATCTTCATCCGCTTATCCGGTATTGGGTTGCGGGGGCAGCAGCTCCAGCATGGGACCCCAAGCTTCCCTTTCTCGAGCCACATCAACCAGCTCCGACTGGGGGATCCCGAGGCGTTCCCAGGCCAGGTTGGAGATATAATCCCTCCACTTAGTCCTGGGTCTTCCCGAGACCTCCTACCAGCTGGACGTGCCTGGAACACCCCCCTATGGGGGCGCCCAGAAGGCATCCTTACCAGATGCCCGAACCACATCAACTGGCTCCTTTTGACGCGATTATTTGTGCATCCATCAAAAGGCTCAGAGAAGTAAAATATACATTTATTGTAGAACTTTACATGCAGGAGAAACAAGAACATTCTTTCTTATGATGTTTCCCCACCTCAGCATGTGTGCATACAGGTAACTGTGTACATTAAGATAAGCATAGGTGCTGAAGGTGATTACACACAAGGTTTGGTGATAATTTACAAACTAGCATTGTATTTGCTACACATATTATGAACATCAATCAACTTAATATTAGTTGGCTGATACTAACTCACAGTGTGCTGACACATTCAGTATCTACAGTAAATAAAGGTGGGGCGATTCAGCTTATAGCTATGCATATCTGTGTACTGACTGATATATGAGATAGCTTACACTAAGACAGGTAGATAAGAAAAAAGACATATAGACTTGAATCACTTTCCTGTGATAGTACAGTGACTCAGTGGTTCAGCAACATGGACACATATCAACAAACTTTTCTTATCAGGCCGCTAGCATGCAATGCAATGTACGAATTGGAAAAGTTCCTGTGTCAACAAAATGTTGTAATAACATAACTGTGTGCGTTGTGGGTGGGTGTGATGTTTGTGTAGTGATAGTGATTATGTTCACTTTTCAGGTTCATAATTGTATTTAGAGGTTGTACCACAATCATTTGAACACCCCATTTTTGTCATACTGCACACTGCTGCAGCTCATCTTTTCACCCTGTGTGTTGAGCTCTCTGTTTTAGCTACCGGGTGAGACATCTCACTTCTGTTCTATCTTTGTTGTGAGTCGCACATGCACAGTAGTTAGGTAAGGAATGCTAGCCAGTCAGAAGCAGGGTAGCTCCTGACAAGTAAGCTAGTGTGAACCAAAACAGTCGGTAACCATGGCTACGGAGTCTGATCCCAAAACACAAGCAGAACTACCTAAACCACCTTTGATACCTAGACTGGAGCAAGATGTTTCAGAGTTATTTAAATGTTAACAAGTGAATCTTTCATACATAATGTTTTAATTCTGCACTGTCTCCTGGACATGGCAATACAACTATTTGAACTCTTCTGGGCTCCACTCTAACTAGCTTGGTTTGAAGATAACTAGGGAACAAGGTGAACTAGTGAACATCGTTGCGTGACTTGCGACAGGAGATGCGCCTGTTGTTTGTGTGACGAAGGAGAAACAAAAAACATTACATTGCGGTATACAGGAGTAAAATGTAGTGTACAGCGTATGTAGGCCCTACACTCAAATCAGCAGTGCTTTGTGGGTATTTTATAATAGACAATATAGTGAATGATATTAACTGCGGAGAATTCTAACACCACTACAACATGGCGAACACACCATTTAGTGCACTATTTATGTGATAGGAAACGGTTTTGAAGACAGTTAATAAAGGAAAAGGAAAAAGCCAAAAAGCATAACATGAGCTCTTTAACTTTCAAGAGAACAGAGTCAATGGGCCTGTTTTAACATCTGTCCTGAGTAGGGCTGTAACGATACAGTAACTTTGCAGTTAGCTAAATTTACCCGGCAAAAGGGGGATAAGGCACCAAAAGGACTAATAATAATAGTAATTTAAAGTTGTGGTGGCATTGGATCTGGACAGGAAGGATAACTCTGGGAGTTGGAAGGTGTGTGTTGCGATTTTGGTTTCATATTGCATATCGTTACAGCCCTAGTCCTGAGTGATCTGATCACAAGTGGACAGCGCTGTGTGTGTTTCCACCTGGCAGCAGAATGTGTCTCCAAATTTGTCCTGAGTGACCACTTGTGATCAGATATCCATTCCCCCTTTCTATATGCAAATAAACACGTACATCACTTGTTTGCATATAAGCTGGTTGTGTGTGAGTGTGTGTATAAATGTCAGTTTGTAATTCTCACATAAATCATACATTAGAAATGTTCCATGACTAGAAAAAGTGCTGCCTATGTGCAGAATAAGGATGTCTACTGACAGTCAGCAGAAAAAGATGTTTTTCAAACGTCTGTGTGTGTTCAGCTCTCTGTACATTTGTGACTTCTGACTGTATCTCTGTGGTTTGAGGTTTAGTTTCTCTATTATATCTGCATTATTTTACATTTCATATTTGTGTTATGTTACTGTTGATAAAGACCCAACATTCCCTGATTTTGCTGCTTCAAAATAAAAGCTTTGACATAACTAAATAACCAGGGACTTTTATTGTGAAGAATTTATAGAAAATGAAACCGTTTTACAGCTGCTGCTTTGGCCACTTGGGCTCTGCGGCTTACATGTACACAGCGCTGTGGGGATAGGTCTGGCAATGCAAAAGTAATAAACACCAAAAGGAGACGACATAACAGCAGGAATGTCTGTAGTAGTATTGTAAATAATGGTGAATTCTGGGACGTTTTATGAAATTAAATTAAGGTTATTGTATACAGAGCTCCACACAGTCAGGCAGCACCAGAACAAAAACAGCGACACACCACTGAAAGTATGATTATCACATCCAAAACAAAACTTAGTTCTGCTCACAGTTGAGTAGGCAGTCCTTATTGTGGCCCAGGACACACACCCATACACACAGCTAGAATAATTGCCCATGTATTGCCCTGATTATCGTTGTAGTGAATGAATCTCAAAGCATTCTCAATGCATCCTGAGAGCGTTTTCACCTGTACTTGATCACTCATATTGGATATTTTCATGTAACCCTTATTTAAACTTGTTTATTGAGGGGTGGCACTCATTTACAATGAATGAATGAATTTGAATGCCAACAGCTGGTGAGAAATAACTGCCTCTGAAACCACTAAGTTTCATTTTCCATGCATGACTAATTCACAAGAGTTATTGAATTCACGAGTTATTGAATTCACTAGAGTTATTGAAAGGTGTGATAAAGAGAAACAGTGATAAAGAATGTGTGGAACCTGATTACACATCATGAATAAAATTATTCCCAAACACTGTTAGATCTGATTTTATCATTGGCTTTCTTCTCTCTCTCTGTCGCTCGCAGATCACAGTGAACGCCTCTTGGCCTCAGTGGTTTTCACTGCACTTATACTGAACTCTCAATTCCAAACCAAAACAACTGCATAAACCTCACTATGCACGCACGCACACACACACACACACACACACACACACACACACACACACACACACACACACAGACAGAGCCAGGAAGCCTTGAACCATTGTCTTTTCTGAACTCTGACATCAGCAGGACGGGAAAAAATGACTAAGCTCTGAGTACTTCACTATTGATTACACACACACACACACACACACACACACACACACACACACACACACACACACACACACACTTCAAGTTGCCCTCCTTTAGAACAAGAAATATAGCTAACAAACAATAATATTAATAAAGTTCTGCATATTAAGCCTTAATTTGCATTATGTAATTAATTATCTATGAAATCATTATATTTGGATAAAAAAACACAAGTCACTCATAGAAAGATTCAAATCGAAACTTATGTGACGCTGCATTTGTCATGTTACCCTGCAGTGTCTAAAGTCACTTCATGTGCTCAGTGGATCACATTTTCTGACTAAATAACCTGAATCAGTGATTCAAAAGTGAAGTCGTTGAGAACACTCAAACAAGATGCTTATGAAAATCCTGTGGGGATTCTTTCATCTTAGTTTCATTGTAAGGAAATTCCTTTTCCATGTTTTAACTAGCATTAAGCCAGAAACACGCACTTCAAAGATTCTGTTCCACCTCTTTTTCGCCATTACAGTGAATTTCCCACTGAGGCATGCGTGCAGCACAATGCGAGGATTATTGTGTGCAACTTAAGTCCTTCATGTGTGCACAAGGCCCTGCTGAAAGGCAGTTAACTGCCTATGAAAATCCTATCTACTGCATCTGTCAACATGAGATGATGTGATGTGTCACCGAGAGGCTCAGCTGAGGGCTTTAACTAGATAATACTTCGGTATAAAAACAAAGTCAGTGACCAAACACACAGAGCAAGAACGGCTTTAACATTAAAGTTCAGCGCGAGTTCAATATAAAGTATTCTGTTTCATGTGTTCACCTTACATGGCTTTATTGAGTTTAAAATACTTCTATTTTAAGTATATAATATATGTTCTATTGGTGAAATAGCATTGATTGACCAGTTTATCTATGGATTGAGTCATAAACGTGAACATTGTGATTAATAGTGGATGGGTTGTTGAAACAATGTATTATTAATGAGAAAATGATTCCTCTGAACAGAGCAGAGAGCAGACAGGGTTGTTGTTGGCTGGTGCTCCTGTGCACATTTACGCATTGTTATCATTAGTTGCGTTGTATGTCTCACAGAAAAAAAAATGACGTGCAGTGCGTTCAGGATTAAGGCTGCTGGCGCCACTGATCTCCATATTAAGTGGTTTACATATTGTGAATAGGCTGCTGGCTTGTCTTGTCTGACTGCTGGTGTTTCTTGGATTCCCAGATCTTATAAATAAACTTGATTAGTATAATATTATCTTAACTGATAATTAATATATAATTTTCATCTTGGTGTGTCCAGCAAATAGACAGGCCTTTTACATACGCAGGCTTGGCTTTACTTGGTTTGACTCAACATGTCAGCATGGCAGGGATGAGCATCTTTGCGCTTTGGCCCGATAGATAATTAGATAGATAGATAGATAGATAGATAGATAGATAGATAGATAGATAGATAGATAGATAGATAGATAGATAGATAGATAGATAGACAGACAGACAGACAGACAGACAGACAGACAGACAGACAGACAGACAGACAGACAGACAGACGGAAGGGGTAATGAAAAAACAACAAGAGTCTGTGTTTAGCCTAGCGTAGTGCAAAGGCTGGTTGTGAGCGTATATATGGTAAATTAAATGATTACTCACATCCAGTGCCTGAATTGGAAAGAGCTGAAAACTGAGAAAAGTGCCAGCACCCTAATTCAGAAGTTGATTGACATGAATCGTAGCAGTTTCTGAAAATGTGGTCATGAATCAAAGAATCATTACATTTGGGCTATGAGTGTGCTGAATATCTGGTTTTACATAGAAGTTTTTTTTTTCTCAATAAATCATGATACACAGCTATTTTGGTTTACATTTCAGTCTATTCAGCCTATTAATACTACTGTTAATAACACGAAGTAGAGGAAGAAGGAAGGGTACTCATGTGGACACAGATTTAAAGTGCTATTTCCACTTAGCAGTTTAAAGTGTGGTCCATGATGCATTTAGTTTTGTTTAATATCTGGACTGCCATTACAGACATTAGGGTTCTGCAATATAAATGTTTAATTTGAAGCATAGCTTATTTTACACTTTTTCTAAATCCAAAAGTGTGTGTGTGTGTGTTTGTGTGTGTGTGTGTGTGTTTTTGTGTGTGTTTCCAGGAACCCTCCATGCTCCTATTTCCCCTACTGTGTGAGGTCTGAGTAAATCTATCTGTCTGCTTTTCAGTGTTAAGCAACTCAGCTCAGCTTCTATTAGAGGGGGAATTATTGTACATTCACAACACACACACACACTGACTCTGTCAATATTGACCCTGCCAGAGTGAGAACACAATTCCAACAGATAAGAGGTAAGAAGCTGAGCTCACTTATGTTCAGAGGGATAGAGAGAAAGATGAAGCTGATGTTAGTCAGACCCATTCTTCAGTACCTATCAAGGGAATCAAAATGCTCCAAAATACAACAGCTTAACACTAGGGACTGGCCGCAAAGTACTGCGAAGTGTAGATTCGTGCTCCATCGGGCACCTGGCTGTTCAAACCCGACGTGAATTTCGCCATGCCGGTCACACAGCTTCGCCGCCGGTGCAAAAAAATGAAAATGGCTTTGCTTCACGGCGTTTCCGCGGCAAGTGTGTCCCTGGCGTAAGGGGTGTCCTGATGGCCGAGAAGTTAATGTGCCGACCATGAGTGGCAATGTCCCTATCATAATATGCAATATGCACTTTTTCATGGCTTTTCAACATGAATGTGTTATTTTATGTGTCTAGAGACCTACAAAGTCTGAGAAAAGGCAAGGCAAGGCAAGGCAGCTTTATTTGTATAGCACATTTCAGCAACAGGGCAAGTCAAAGTGCTTTACACAAAATCAGTTAAAAAAAACAGTTAAAAGAAATTAAAACCGATAAAACACAGAAGAAACAGTTCAAAATAAAAACAGATAAAACACAAGAATAAAAGTTACAGTGCAGTATAAGAGATTAAACATGAAAGAAATGAACATCATTTAAAGAAAGGCAACATCAAAAAGAAAAGTCTTCAGCATTGATTTAAAAGAACTGAGAGTAGCAGCAGACCTGCAGGTTTCTGGGAGTTTATTCCAGATATGAGGAGCATAGAAACTGAAAGCTGCTTCCCCCTGTTTAGTTCTGACTCTAGGAACAGAAAGTAGACCTGTCCCAGATGACCTTAAAGGTCTGGGGGGGTCATAGTGTACTAGCAGATCAGAAATGTATTTTGGGCCATCCTGTCTCTTTTTCTCCTACTCTGTCTATCAGAAAATGTATGTAACAAGAGCTAGTCAGATTTGCTGCTGGATGTGACGTCCTATGGGGTTTGTGCATAGACTGTAGTGTAGTAGTCTTGAGTTTGGCAAAACAGGCATCACTGAGGATGACTCGGCCAAGCCAGTGTTTTTTATGGTCACAATGGCGCTGTGCTGTAAAGGGGGGAAGTTGCCAATTTTCTCTTACGAAGTGAGTCATATTGTGAGAAATCCCCTTTACATCAAATATAAATGTTTTTGTTTTATTACTTTACACTTTAGTTTGCCAGCTGCACAGCAGCAGAGAGGAAAGCGCTCCAGAGGGTCGTCACCACCGCCCAGAAGATCATTGGCTGCCCTCTCCCCTTCCTGGATGAGCTTTACAGTTCCAGCTGCCTCAAAAAAGCCCAGAGCATAATAAAATATCTATCTCACCCTGGACACACACTGTGGTTGAACTACTACCCTCGTGCAGACGTTTCAGCCCAATTAAACACAAACAAACCGACATAAATGCACTTAATGGTAAATCAGGAGAGCTGTCCTTGCCAACCCGGTCCAGGGTGAGATAGATATTTTATCCTTTTGATTTATTATTTTGTGTAAGATTTTCACGTTTATTACATGTACATGTCACGATGTGAACATTTCACATGACCATTTCACGAACTGCCATGACACTGGGCTGTTCTGGGGGACGCAACAACAGGGAAATGAAACGCCACACGCCGGCCACAACAACGGAATGAACCGCCACACACGGGACGCCATCCCCGGATGCAGGGACACGATCCACGGTATCTGTGGCACGCAGCAACGGAGAAAGGAACCGTCACACACAGGACAGTGTTTAGGAAGAGAATAATGCGGAAAGGAACTTTAACATGCGGGACGTGATGTTGTTTGACCCATCCACCAACCTCCCTGTGTGGATTTTCAGCTTTTCAAAACTACTTGCTACCGTAATCGTGCTGTTATCACAAATTAGGCTTCCCATTGAAATACATTACTTTAAAAAAACACACGAAAATAATGACATTAATGTGATCTTTACTCAATTGATTAAATAACGTGACCATTTCATGAACTGCCATGAGACTGGGCTGGTCCTTGCATGTCCAACACTGAAATGTGGATGAAAACCCCTGTAGAACTGCTCAGGAAACCCCAAGTACTTGACCTGGCCTCAAAGTCCAACTAAATTAAAAAAAAATTAAAAGTTGTGCCACCATGCATTTTGCATTAAGGCTAACTTTACACAAGAAATGTGACAGTTAGTTGAAGAAATTACTTTAACACTGCTCATCAAAAATTTAAAGATGAGCAGTTTGAAGTTCTTGTTTTTACAGTGTACTTGACTTTTAAAGGCGATCATGCAGTGAAGTCTTGTACGCGTGGTATGTGTTTTTTTTCCCTACCTCTTTTATTAATTTTTATAGTGACATTTAGAATATATTTATTCACCTGTTTTGCACTTTGGCTAATGTTATGCACTTAAAGGAATGTATTCAATATTTTTGTACATGTACATTGACAATAAAGACTATTCTATTCTTTTCAAAAGGCAAACATTGTGTTTGTGAAAGGATAACATTGATGGTTTGCACCAAGATCAAACCTTTCCCGACTGAAGAAGCTTATCCAAGTACATGGATGTGTGCAGCAGATTGCTCATCCCTATGGATCTTCACATTGACAAAGAAGACAAACATTATTGATCCCCAAGGAGATTTTTTTTCTTTTACTCTGTTATTCTTACACATTATACACACACAGGCCCAATATACACACACATGTACAAACAGTACTTTTGCTATAATGGAGAGATGTCATAGCGAGGGGGCTACCAACGGGCTTGTTTCATACTGCCAGACCTTCCGCCACAGGGCTGTGGAGGAAGGTCTGGCTAGTCCAAACTGCATTCCCTGGATGGGAGAAAAACGTGCTCTAGTTTATTGGCATTTGAACCAATCACAATGGCCATGGGCTGGATAGAGCCACGGTGCCGCTGCAAAATAGCCTCGGGTAGGAATTTGTTTTGGGGGAACATGTTTACGTTCAAAAGTTGTTTTAGTCGTGCAACAGAAAGACAGATTGGACAGATAGTCTAGCTAGCTGTCTGGATTTACCCTGCAGAGATCTGAGGAGCAGTTACCCATAGTCCTCAGAAATCCACCGGGGTTTACAATTACAACACAAAGAAAGTGGAAGGTGATGGACATCTGGCCAAAAAGAGGGACATATGGCGGAATTTCCAAGGGGGTAAGCCTTTCTCCACAATGCGTACCTCCTATGGCGCCATTTTGATGCAAACAAGCCATCACCCGCCGTTAACATTCCATTGACTGCCATTCATTTTGACATCACATTGACAGCGAATAACTTTACATCTGAAGCGTTTAAAGACTCTATTCGTCCATTGTTTATTTCTAAAGAAACACAACAATGTATAAAAGGCTCCATTACCTTGTATCTCACGTTATGGCTCCGTAGTAGACATTTTTGTAAAAAAAGGCTAACGATTGTGTCATAACCACGCAACTTACTGTCGCATAGTAGAGGAATTACTGAACATTACAGGATAATAACTCACAGGCAGTTTGGACTTACAGCTGTTTAGGTTTAATTACTAATGTTAACTAGCATTTTAATTTGCAATAATTAGCCTGTGCCTACGTTATCTCCTTACATATTCCTACGCTCTCCGTCTCTGCAAGTTTCAGAATGATTGAGATTTCTCTTGGCAAAGCTACCAGAAGAAACTTGCTCACATCACATCTACGTCTTCAAGCTCAGTTGGAGGCTGCCAGAGATGGCAAAAGTACTCACTTCCCGTACTCAAGTAGAAGTACAGATAATAATACTCTGGTAAAAGTAGAAGTACTGATTTAACTTCTCTACTCAGGTAAAAGAAACAAAGTAGAAGCTTTTAAATTTACTTAAAGTATAAAAGTAAAAGTAGTCTTGCAAATGAAAAAGCTACCTGGACAAGACAAATGTCACTAGAGAGCACGCTGAGAACCTTTAGTGTACATGGAGAAAAGGGTCTTTATATGTCATTGCCTACATTTGTAATAGATGTCTGCCAATAGGCCTAAAACATCACATATATGATTATTGTGACAGAGACTGGGATTCCAGGTTAATAAGATTCTGACCGAGTAGCAAGATATGAATTCAAGTGTGATTTTGTGAGAAGTCTGTGTGTATTCCCACCCAATTAGATTCAATTTGGTATTGATGATGCAAAGTGAAATTATTTTAAATTTAGTGAGGACTAGATGAGGACTGGATTTAAAGCTGACTTGGCCCCAGGTGTGTCTGTTAAAACACGGATGGAGGCAACGTCTCTCTTTTGATGCTTTATTAAAATCAAGCATCAGTAAAAACATGGGCGTGGGTAGCTCTGCTATTGCTGTTTGTGTGTGTGTGGTAATAAAAGAAATAAATAACAGTGTAAAGACTATCATACACAATGCATAGGATCCATATATGCTAGTAAATAATAACAATAAATCCACTATTAATTACATTATCTTAATGAGCAAGGACGTTTAACAATGGCCATTATATCGAATCGACAGCTAGGTGTAACCTATGTAACAGGTGTAACCTAGGTAACAGGTGACTCAACAGCCAGGTGTAACCTAGCTAACAGGGGAAGAACACAAACAAGCTAACTTTTAAATGTGGCAGAACTACAGACCAATACAACAACAGGCTTAAATGAACTGACAACATCAGTTATATGACTTACAGTTCTCAAAGACGCACACAATTTCAGCTGATTTCCTCCGGACAGCTAGTTTCTTTTTCTTCTCTCTCACTTTTTTCTCCGTGTGGCGTGCGTGCCCGCTCACGTTGTGAGGCGCGTGTCCGCGCTATTCTCCAACATGCACTCACAATCACACCTCATAGACGACCTTTTGTACAAAACTAAAGTAACGAGTCAATTTTGTAAAATGTAAGCAGTAGAAAGTAGCGATATTTGTGTTAAAATGTAAGGAGTAAAAGTAAAAAGTCGCCAAAAAAATAAATAGTAAAGTAAAGTAAAAATATCTAAAAAGATCTACTTGAGTACAGTAACAAAGTATTTGTACTTCCCATCTCTGGAGGCTGCACAGTAACGCATTACCGAAAAAGAGCTTCTAATAGCCTTCACTGGACTCCATACAGAGCAGCGGTATCTGTACACTGTCTATGGGAATTTCCGGTTGGCACCCGAGCAATCTGTCGTGGATATAGAGTACCAAAGGACAGGCGGCCCGGGCAGTTTTGCTGCTGTGCAGAGAGCTGTGTATACCTGTGTTTCAACAGGCACCTCTATGCTAACCTGATGTGCCAAAAAGTTTGTTACACAGATCCATTTGAGGAGTCAACTGTTTGGAAAAGGGCAGGCACTTTCAAAAAGATACCTGGCAGGTGATTGGATGAACTATCTCTCTATCACGCTATTGTTGTTTTGAACGAACGGTAATGGCCGCCACACTCACCTAAACCACGCCCGTAGTTGCCAGTAGCTACTCATCAGACGCTGATTGGTTCGGAACCTGAAGCCTGGCGAGATGGATTTTTATGTGAGATGTGATCCCGCGATTCTCTTGCATGAGCTTGTGATATAGTCCAGCTACCGTGCAACGCAACCTCTGTGTACACGGCATTTGTAATTGGGCGTGTGTGTGTGTGCGTGCGTGTGTGCAGTGGACCCTAACATTACTGACTAACTAGTAATATCTTTTGTTAATCAAATGCAAACTTGTGTGTGTGTGTGTGTGTGTGTGTGTGTGTGTGTGTGTGTGTGTGCTCAGTAACACCATGCAGCATTCCAAAACAAGGAAAATGAAAGTGCAATAGTCAGCCTGGATTGACTTCTCTGTCATCTGAGATGCCAAAGGACAACATGATCCATGGGTGTGTGTGCGTGCGTGTGTGTTGTGAAACAATGGAATGTGAATATGACTATGTTTTTGGCTGTGTTGTCAGCAGTTGGGGTTGCAGGATCACAGGGCAGCCTGGTAGCACATCTGGTTGAGCGTGCGCCCCATGTGCCAAGGCACAATGCTTGCCGCTGCGGCCTGGGTTCAATTCCAAGCTGTGGCCTTTTGCATGTCATCCCCCTCTCTCTCCCACTTTTTCAGCTTCAGCTGTAGTAGCCAATAAAGGTAACAAAAGATGTGAATGTCAACATGTCAGCTTATATTAACTCAGAGTGTGAGCACAGACATCATGACAAACCTGGCAGGTAATTTGTTCTTTCTTCTGCTCCATTGAGTCTTCTTACCCTTCATTTACGCCTCACCTCTTTCCTTTTCTGTCTCATTTGTAGTAAGCCCCATCTGCTGCACTATGTCAGTCCCCTGTTTTAAAAACCGGTTCCAATTACAAGATTTGAAAAGAATACAACTTAAAACCAATACTTATTAAGAAGTGTGATGTGAAACAATTTATATTGGCATGTACTGGTTGGCAGTTGGTATAACTGTATAAAAGTACTCATCTTATTGTAATTCATTTTATCTGATCTGTTATTGACTCTAGGTTTAATAAAAGGTTTCACAATAAAATGTTTTCATTCTCATGTATCCCTTCTGATGTAATGGCAAAGCCCTTCCATAAGCAGGATACTTAATTACTCTGGACAGGTAGGACTTCACCACTGTGCGAGGACAACCCAGTCTCATGGCAGTTTGTGAAATGGTCACAAATTTTAATCTAGTGTATTTCAATGGGAAGCATCTTTCGTGATCACAGCACGACTACGGTCGTGAGTAGTATGAAATACCAAAACTCCACGCACCCACGTTGGTTGGGGTGGTAGATGGGTCATCCAACACTGGACTTTCACCCAGGAGACCGGGGATCGTCACCCACGTCTGGTGTATCATTCCCCAATTGTTCTATTCCTAAACACAACTGTCCTGTTGTTGTCATGCATCCCCCAGAGACCGTGGATCGTGTGACGTGTCCTTTGTTCTATTCCTAAACCTAACCTCTGTATAGATCAGTGGTTCTCAACTTCATTTAAGAGCCAGAAACCTCTAGCAGAACCATGGCTCAGGGTGGGCGGTCATCTGCCTTGACCGAAAATCATATAATTGAATGGCAAACAACAGATTTATTAGTTTCCCGGGGATTCAAAAAGCCATGTGAATAAAATAGTTACAGGTGTTAAAAAACTGCAACCTGACATCAATTTAAATTGGGTAATACCAGCCAATCAGAATGACTAGATATGTAACATTGAACTTTTAATATGGTATTACAAAAACTAACAGTAGCCAATAAGAAACAGCTGGCAATTTAACATTCAAATCTATTTTCATTCAAATCTTAATCAATAATCAAATTGTTCCAATGGAAAACAAGCTGGCATTAATCAAGGGGTAACAACAGAGGGAAATAAGTTTATACCTTTGGAAATTAGTGAGAGCCCTGCTGTAATTATTTTTGCACAGAACTCTTACTCAGCATTGATTTGAAGGACTGTCAAATTGATGATTGAAACCATAATTTGAATTACACTACTGAATAATGACATTATCCAGTTTGTGATTGGTTTCCCGCAAAATTGTAAACTGAAGCAGGAAAATGAAATGTGCAGGTTTCCAGACCGAGCTGCAGGGCGAAATCAAATTGCCGTCAGAGTGGGCGGGGTTTGCCCAGTCTAGCGCTGCCCAGATGCCAAAAGCTTTTGGATAGAGGTCATTGATATGTAGCTCAGCGTAAATTCTTTCAGGAAGACCTAACTAATAATTGATGCACTCCTAAATCAATTCAGCTGTTATCCTAATAAATGTATATTTTATCACTGTTGCATATCTGCAACTAGTCTCTCCTGATTGAAATGTATCTCAGTGTAAATCTATTGAATGAAAAGATGGCGCCAGAGTGTGGGGCCGGCCGTCCGTTGCTGTCAAATTTGTTTGTATTTTTACTGTTTGTGTCAGTATTTATACAACGAATTGACTCTCTGCTGGTCTACGATCACCAAACGCTGCTTGATCTCCGATTCTCTGTGGGAACATTGATCAAATATGATCAGGGTGGACAGAAAACTTTTCTCCCTCCTTTGCTGTCAGAGATACCTGCTCACCTCCTGCACAATCCGCCGTCATTTCCCCAGAGAAGTCGCTCCAAGCAGCGGGGGAAACACAGCGTACAGCTGGTGAAGCTTAAAGCATATCTGGCGTTCTATCCTGGATCGGGTTGGACTCCCCGTGGCTTCTTGGCAGAGTGCGGATCAATTTATCGTCGCAATGTTTCCGGGCGAGCCCTGGACCCTGCTAATACCTGGCTGGTACCTGTTGTGTGCACGGATGTGGAGGCCCAGTTTCCTCGCCAATGTTCACCTTGACCCCGCAGAGGTGGCGTCAACCACGGAAATCTTGGCCCACTGAGTCGTGTACCTCGGACGGCCAGTCCGGCAACGCAGGCCTCTACTGTCGGAGCTGCCTTGGTCAATGCTAGGTCGCTAGCAAATAAGACCTTCATCCTGAATGACTTCTTTACCTCTCATGATTTGGATTTCTTATTCGTGACTGAAACCTGGCTGAATGTTGGTGAGTTGAGAGCTTTTTCTGAACTTTTACCGGCTGATTGCTCTTATTTTAACTCTCCAAGGACTACTGGTCGAGGAGGTGGACTTGCTACTCTCTTCAAGTACAACTGCAGACAGCTGTCACTGGTCTCCTCAAGTTTTGAACAAACCATGTTTGAATTGGGTCAATCTCAGCCGATACTATGTGCAGTCATATATCGACCTCCTAAATATAATAAGGATTTTATCAGTGACTTCTCTGATTTCCTGTCCGAAATCATGACAAAATGTGACCAAATTTTAATTGTAGGGGATATGAATATTCATGTATGTTGTCCTACAAATTCTCTGGGAAAGACTTCTTCAATCTTATCGATGCTTTTAACCTTACACAGTTTGTCTTCTCTGATCACGCGTCTGTTTTATTTGGCGTTTCTCTTCCCTATCGAACCATTAAGCAATACGCTTTACCTCGTATTTGCAGGATGATCAAACCCACCACTGCTACGCAATTCTCTGGTGTTTTTAATATTGCTAGGGAGGCTGTGGGATCCTCTGCTTGTCAAAATACAGCAGAGATTATCTCTTCTTTTTAATCTACTTGTTGCAACATTCTTGACACCAATGCCTCATTTATATCCATGTATTCAAAACCCAAATCTGAACCTTGGATAAATGAGTCAACTCGGGCTGCTAGACAACAGTGTAGGAAAGCTGAGTGCAAATGGAAAAAGTCTGCAGGTTTCTTATGATATTCTTAGAGAAAGTTTGCACAATTATCAGAGAACTGTTAAAGCTGAGAAGACCAAGTATTTCTCAGATTTTATTTCAAATAATTGCCACAAACCTCATGTTCTTTTTGAAATAATTAACTCTGTTCTTAATACTACCCAATCCATCTATCATGTAGAATCCTCTGAGGCCTTTTAACCCCTCCATTTCCATAGAGTGTGCAGCTGTTTTCAATCGATTTGAGTCTGTATCCATCTCCACTCTCAAAAATGTTGTTACACATTTAAAACCCTCAGTTTGTTCCATTGATATTGTCTCACCTTGCCTTTTTAAAGAGGTGTGGGACACTATTGGACCTAACATCTGAGAAATTATAAATAGCAGCCTTACTTTAGGTTCTGTACAAGCTTATTTTAAACAAGCAGTGGTGCAGCCCCTCATCAAAAAAACAAATTTGGACACATCTGCACTTTCAAACTATCGCTCTATCACTAAACTCCCTTTTGTCTCGAAGTTGCAGTCCTTTTTAGATACACATGGTGTTCTTGAGGTGTTCCAATCTGGTTTTAAGACATTATATAGCACTGAATCTACACTTTTAAGAGTTTTTAATGATCTTTTAATGTCTACTTACTCTGGAGATTATGTAATTCTTATGCTTTTAGATCTTACAGCAGCATTTGACACAGCTGACCACAGAACCCTTATTTTTCGCCTCGAGCATGGTGTGGGGATTAAGGGCACTGCCTTAGAATGGTTTGGGTAATTCTTGTCAGATAGAGATTTTAGAGTTAGTTTTGGTGGCTCTTTTTCACCTTCTGTGTCCCTCACTGAGGAATTCCCCAGGGTTCGATTCTCGGGCCAAATCTTTTTTCACTCTCTCTGCTTCCCCTTGGAGGTATCTTAAAAAGACATAACATCAGATTCTATCTCTATGTAGATGATTTGCAAATCTACCTGCCCATCAAGAGAAATGATGATAGTATTAGTTGACTGTTTAAATTATATTAAAGCCTGGATGGCCTTACGTTTTTTAAACCTTTACAAAAGTAAAATTGAGGTCATGGTTTTTAGACCCGGTGGCACCTCTGATGTCTCACAAATAGACCTGCACATTTTGCAACCTTATGTCAAGTAACAAACCTGGGAGTAAAAATGGATTGTGATTTTAAAATGGAGAAGCAGATCAATTCTGTTGTGAAAGCAAGTTTCTTTCAACTTAGGTTTCTTACCAAGCTTAAAGACCTTTTTATCCCTCACAGACTTTGAGAGGGTTATACGTGCATTTATCACAACACGCCTTGACTATTGTAATGCTTTGCATTTAGGTGTTAGCCAGGCCTCCCCTTTCTCGACTCCTTACTGGAGCTCGTAAGCGAGAGCACATCACCCCTGTCCTTACCTCGCTTCACCAGTTAAGGATTGATTTTAAGATTTTATTGTCTGTTTTTAAAGCCCTTCATGGACTAGCTCCAGATCACTGATCTGTTGAAGCCACATGCGAACCAGTCTCTTCTTCTTGTCCCTAAAACACGGCTCAAGAGCAGAGGGGATCAAGCTTTCTCAGTCGCAGCCCTGAGACTGTGGAATGAATTGCCTTCTCATGTCAGACTGGCCCCCAGCCTTCCGCTTTTTAAATTGCAACTTAAAACACATTTTTATTCCTTGGCTTTTAATCCGGCTGTTGTATTTGTCTGGTGTTGTATTCTGTCTATTTATTGTTTCATGTCAGTGTACAGCACATTGGTCAACCTGGTTGTTTTAAATGTGCTTTAGAAATAAAGTTTGATTGATTGATTGATTGATTGATTGATTGATTGATTGATTGACTGACCGCACTCTTAATCAATGCTCCCCTAACTCGAATCAGCTGTTGGAGGCGTTCCCCTTCCTGCTAAACCACTCAGAATCATTACACAAATGGTAAGGGTCAATAACAGTCACAACTCTGCTTTAAATCATTTTTTTTCTCTTTGCTATTCAGCTTTTCATTGCAGGCAAAGAGTGCAACCCTACACCCCCATCCACCTCCAGTCATCTACTCCAGCTGACTGGTCCATAGCCTCCTTCGGTCTGGTCTTCGGCTCCTTCATCACCACCACCGGTGACTAGATTCCATCGGTGGGGGTCTGATGGTTCTCTACCCCTTATATATATATATATATATATATGAAAAGATTCGTATAGCGATGGAGTCTAATTGCCACATTTTAATTGGGCTGTACAATAAATCTTATTTGCATGTGTAATTGAAATAATGTCTTCTATGATGAATGTAAAGCTGTGTTTGTGCATTGATCTGTTGGCTTGGAAAACAAGTGAAGAATGTAGAGTAGAGGCCAACAAAGCACGTAACTGACTTTGCTTCCCTGTAGAAAATGACAGGAAAGCAACTTTCATTGTATGGAGAATTGTCTCAAAATGCCTGATTGATGTATTACTAAACACATTACACTCTCTTAGTTTGGATGGTCATGCTCAGAACTGGTTTAAAGCATACTCACATAGAATATAATGGAACACAGGCAATCTTCACTAATGGTCTCACAGAAATTTTCTCACTTTGCACAAAAAATAAGTTACTGTCAGATTCACGCATCGGCCAGTTTTGTTTTTACCATAGCAGAGAGAATAAAAATTATTCTCAAACAATTTGCAATCAGCAAACTGTCACTGCCCCATTTCTCTACATAAGGAAATACATTTTCCTTAGGGTGATCATGGAGAGAGCGTTTCCTTGGGAGCGGGAATGGAAGACAATGTTTAAAAAAAGAGGCTTGGGATACAATAACCAAGGTGATACATTTTGTGTCTCCTTAAAGGACTGTGGCTTAGTTAAAAAAAAGAAATGGTTTGACATGAAAAGAGACCTTTTTTGTATATGCCTAATAACAACGCCAGCGGCTACTATCTGCGCTTCAGTGACATGGAGATGGTTGAAAATCAGCAAAATTGAATTAAACGGCGGATTTTGTGCATTAAACATTTGTAAGCACAGTTTAAGAACAAATTTGTGAGCACAGTTAAAGATGACCAATATACATCTCCACAGATTTACATTAAGACTAAATGTGTTTTATTTACACCTCTCTGAAATCCATTAACATACTGTAATGTTCCAAAACTGACAGTTCATCTTGTAAGTATCTGGAAATTTGGTCAGTCTCACATTTTACTTTTACTGTTCAAAGCAGGTCCCAGGACTGAAGTCTTGATACCCCAACAGTAAAAACTGAACATGCACAGACTTCCTTTCAGTACTTTGAAAGTAAATGTGCATAAATGTTTGATTAGTTAGTCAGTTATACTTAAAATATTGCATAATAAACCTTTCTCTACTGGCTGTCCAATCCAGTTATTCCTTAACCAGAGATTTTATCTCAACCTACAAAGATCAATTCACCACTGAAATATAAATAAAAAGATAAAGATCTTTCCTCCTCAAGAGTCATATACTGTTGAACTTTAACTCAATTTGCTTTTATGAGCTCACCACCTCTTGTTAACAGTCTTATCTGTTGCTGTTGCCTTAAGAAAACCCTCACAGAGCTTTGTCACGTAGCATGCAGGGTAGGGAGCACAAGGACTCAATGAAAAACGCATTTGACAGCTGTCAAACGATGCAAATCAGGTCTACAATCGTCCAAAGACTTTCAATTACATGGAATAGTTTTTTAGTAAACACGTCCAATCCATAATTAGGGACCAGTCAATACTAATAACCAGAAACTGGGCATGTAGAATGTAACTTTTCTCAATATCACATGAGAATTGCAATAATAGAAGTTGTGTCCGGACAGCAGTGCAATGAACTAATCATGTCCGGTAAAAAGTAGCTACAGACAGATGGTTCATCCAATCACCTGCCAGGTATTTTTGAAAGTACCCGCCCTATTTCAAACGTTTTCTAATGGCGGCTTCTCAGATGGGTCAGTGTTAAACCATCTGGCATGTCAGATTAAGGGCGCTTTCACACCTTTAGTTGGGTGGACTCTGTGCGATTCAGGGGGGGAAGTTGCAACATTGTTGCATTTTTCATTTGGTTTTGTTTGCTTTCAAATCGCACTTTATGAAAAGCATCAATCACTGCACACACGTCAAACTCGCCGACACTTCTGCTCTCAGAAATAATGGAGCAACGCCACATTTATTACGTCTTGTCTTGGGTTTTCTGGTTTTGCTTTAGCGTTTCTAATATTTTAGAAGAAGGCTGACAGACAACGAGTGAAGGAGAGAGAGATGATGATGTCACACAGATGACCAGCATTGTTGGGTAAGAACAACTCATGGATCTGAAAGTTATCATCCCTTAAATTATATATAAATCTGTAATAAGTGTGCAAGGTTGAAATTGCAGGCTAGTAAATGCTGCAAAGTGAAAGCAAACGTTTTTGAGTGGACCTGTAATGGTTTGGCTTGCTGCCTCCCCAGTCTGTCTGTTTCCCTCTCCCTTGTGTTTTTGTCTGTCCTGTCCTGTGCTGAGTGGGTGTGTTGCTCCTGGTTCTCTCTCCTTCCTCGTCAGTACACCTGTGGCTTCCTACCCACCGGACACAGATCCAGCATTCACCGCTCCTGTCTTAAACCCCGGCTTTCCAACCAGTCTCTACCAGATCGTCCGTTCACCCACAGTGGTAACAATCGCCACGGCCAGCCTAAGTGGTTTTTGTTAGATAGTCTGCCTCTAATATCTCCTGCTTTAAGTTTTGTTGACTTTGTGTGTCAGATACCCGCTTCAGTCCTGGAAGCCCAGTCTACCTGCGTGAGCCAAATTGTTGGTTTTTGGACCTGCCTCCGACCTGTCTGCCCGCTCTCAGCCCCAGATGATTTCAAAGCACCATCATTAGCTTTGTCAGTGACATTGCTTTTTTTATAACTTGTGTATGTGTGTTACCTGGATACCTGAGTACTGTTTTGTACTCAGAGGCAATTCATTGGACAGAAAACAAAGAGAGGAAATTACGCAGGTGCACCAGAAGGTTCCACCAGCGTCTGATACTAATGCATATTTCACAACTAACTTTTCAGATTGCTCTGAAGGATGTCTCTTTCTTCCCTGTTTGCTCAATGACTCAGTACATGGTGCTTGATACATATTTACCCACCTCATGCAGTCACAACACTGCCAATGATACTTAGGAGGATGCACGCACGCACGCACACACACACACACACACACACACACACACACACACACACACACAGTTCATGTTGTCCTTTAGTATGACAGAGAATTCAATCCAGCCTGTAAATTTGCTTTGGGAGGGTGTAAGGTGTCACTGAGCACACACACACACACACACACACACACACACACACACACGTTTGCCATTGATTACAGTAATGTATGACTTCCTACTCATTTTTAAATGAAAATGTAACAAAACATATTACTAGTTAGTCAACTGCATAATGTTAGGGTCTTATGTAGATTCAATGGTGTGGATATTATATAATTCAGTATTTGACTTTTCATCACCTACATTACAAAACAGATTTACTCTCAACAGTAAAGAAATAAAAACTCTACTCAAGTCCGGAAAAGTCAGAATGCCCTCAAACAAAGGGAATTTTGCTGTTTCATAAGGGCACAGTGTTAAACTCAACTCCACACACACACACACACACACACACACACACACACACACACAGGTGCATGCATGCACGCAGTAAATCAACACCCCCATGTCTGTTTGCTGACTTGCTGCGTCAGACAACCAAATTGGGGCCAACATAAGAACGAACTGTACCAATCCAGTAAATCCTTTCCCATTCAAACCACCAGACCTAAAGAATCCAAACCACTTTTGACTATTACTGTCTATTACTGGTTAGTTGCCCAATGTCTCAGCCTCTGTGTGGGAGTGTCAGCCCAATTGCAACACATGCCATTCTGTTTTTCATTACAGTGTAATAATTATTTTGCAAAACACAGATGGGTAATGACAGAAAGGATAGTGACATAAATTAAAAGAAAGAGGAAGATATACATATATATATATATATATATATATATATATATATATATATATATATAGACAGATAGATTGTTACTTTCTGGTATCAGCAACAACAGTTGAAGTTTAACAAAGAGCATGAGAGAAGAAATTATAAAAGATACCTGGTGATAAGGTAGAAAGAGTGAAAGAAGGATAAAGAGAAAAGAATATGAGGCCTAGAGGGAGGTGGACAATGATCAGAAAGGAAGAAAAAGAGAGAAAGAGCTGGGGTGAAAGATGGAGGGAAATGGAGACTAACAGTTAGAAAAAGGGTGAATAATGTGAGGGGAGAGAGACGCTGATTTAAAAGAGAAAGAAAGATTGTAAACAGTCATATATCAAGATTTCCCCCTAATGTTTTGCTGATGACTGGTGGATTTATGACATCCTTGGTCAATTATGTCTCCATGGATGCAGTCTTGGCATCAGACACGCTGCAAACTGCTGGAAAACACAAAACAGTGATGCTGGGAATTGCGTGAGCATGGTGTTACAGACCGCAGTCAGACAGCCATGAAACTGAAACGAGGAGCCAGAGAGACGCACAATGCTCTCGCCGTGATAAGAAACAGAAGGAGAGTGCCAGAAATCATCCCAGACACGGGAAATGAATTTATCTTACACCCACACTTTATCTCAATTCATTTTTTTCATAGATTATAGCAGCATATGTTATGCCACGTGAACAATAAAAATAATTCTTGAATCACTGTTTTTCGGTTGTTGAGATATATAGGGCAATACTGAAGCCATAATTAATTTAATTATCAACATGCATCTTCAGCCAAATAGTTAATATCACCTCCAAAAGTCCACCAAACCACCAAAAATACTTCATACATGTCTCAAAATGTTGTTTGACCAAAGCTCTGGCAACAATTCTCTCTGAAAGCATACATTGTTATTCATAACACACTGAAAAATCCTTGAAGTTTAAATGATTTTTGACATAAATCTGTACTTAATTATACAATAAGAATACTTCACTTTTACTTTGACTTTAAAGTAAATGGAACAATGAATCAGACATTTGGTTCAGTATCCTTTATTTTTTTATATCTGTGCAAATTCCAGGGCCGCAATAATAATTACAAAAAAAAACCACAACAACATGCAGACTATAGTATGATCACTCATACTGTTCTCATCAACATCACATGTTATGGCTTTGATTCCAGGTGAATCAGCTGTTTGGAATGATTTTACTTCATTTTATTATGAATTTTTTGCTAAGATGTACCATATATTTCAACATGGTTATGGCAGCAACATTTGCCATCCTTCTTTTTTGATTGTGTTTTTAACAGTTTTGAATACGTAGAGATTTGCAGGTGGTGGAGGATGAATGAGAAAAGAGTTCATGAGTTTTGGAAAATATGGTAATGGAATGCATTTTGTGTAAAAGCAATAAAAAAATGATTCACAGTTCGGTCCATGTGTAGAGTTTTGACAATCAATTTCGATCAAAGCATTTTGGCAATCAGAATTATTCAGAAACTATTTAGCTTTTATTATGTGTGATATACTATCACAATCATAATAATATGCTGTTCATAAGACTGACATGACACTGTCATAATCATGACAAGACACATGTTTATGACTGTTTATGACGCTGTCATCATTTTTCATTTTTCCTGACCTACAAATGTTTTAATGTTGTCAAGTTATTTTAAATGATACAAAAGTGTCAAAATAATGAGATGAATGCATTTAGACGTAAGGCTTGCAGACAGCTTGGGTTAGCTCCGCCCAGCTCTGAATGCACGGATCTCATTGGGTCTCAGTAGGGTCTATTTCCTGTATTAACTTGACATTAACCTAGACAACATAACTCATAATAAAATGTCATGACAAGTTGGTTTACGTGTCAACATTGCATTGAACTGTCAGTAGTTGGTTTTTACATTGGCAGTCATCAGACCATTATAATTGTGTAGTATTGTGTTATGAATATTTTCCTTGACCTCAAGTAAAGTGAAACAATTTGGACTCGTCATTAAGTTTGATTACACTGTTATAGTGTAATCGTGTGTTAAAAACAAACATTTGGACTTGTCATTAAGATGTTAAAAGTTATAAGACTAGTTTGACAACAATGAATACAGTAGGTGATTTAGGAGGTTTGCAATATAATGTTTTAGCTTTAGTCTAACTTGTTGCTAAAGTAACTGCTAACAATAGTTAGCTGTTGTTAGCTAGTTAGGTTGGTTCGCTGAAACAGCTGACTTACTGACCTTGGCCACAGTGTATGAATGTGTGTGAATGTTGAATGGTTCCTGTAGTATGTAAAAACGCTTTGAGTGGTTGTTAAGACTAGAAAAGCGCTATATAAATACAGCCCATTGAAATAGTACAGAGAGTTAAGTCTGTGCAGAGATGGTAAAAGTACTTACTTCCCGTACTCAAGTAGAAGTACAGATAATTGTGTTAAAAAATACTCTGGTAAAAGTAGAAGTACTGATTTAACTTCTTTACTCAAGTAAAAGTAACAGTGGACATGGGAAAAAGGCTCTTTATATGCCGTTGGCTACATTTTAAATGGCTGTCTGCCAATAGGCCTAAAACATATAGCCTGTTTATTGTAACAGAGACTGGGATTCCAGGTTAGTAAGATTCTGACTGAGTAGAAAGATATGAATTCAAGTGTGATTTTGTTTGAAGTCTGTGTATGTTCCCATCCAATTAGATTCAATTTGGTAATGATGATGCAAAAATAATAACTAACTCCAGTAAAATTATTTTAAACTTAGTGAGGACTAGATTAGGACTGGATTTAAAGCTGATTCTGGTTTCCAACTTGGCCCCAGGTGTGTCTGTTAACACACAGTCGGAGACATCTTCTCTCTGTTGATGCTTTATTATAATCAAGCATCAGTATAAACATGGGCTTTGGTAGCTCTGCTATGGCTGTTTGTGTGGTAATAAAATAAATAAATAACATTTGAAAGGCTACCATACACAATGCATAGGAATCATATATGCTAGTAAATAACAATAAACCCACTATTAACTACATTATCTTAATGAGCAAGGACGTTCAACGATTTCCAATATATCAAATCAACCGACATGCACTCACAATCACACCTGATAAACGACCTTTTGTACAAAACTAAAGTAACGAGCCAATTTTGTAAAATGTAAGGAGTAGAAAGTACTGATATTTGTGTTAAAATGTAAGGAGTAAAAATTAAAAGTCGCCGAAAAAATAAATAGTAAAGTAAAAATATCTGAAAAATCTACTTGAGTACAGTAACAACGTATTTGTACTTCGTTACTTCCCATCTCTGCATATGTGTGTACAGCAGTGCAGCCTGAACTAGCTCAAAGGTGTCGCACCATTCACACAGAGGTTGATCTCTTGGTTAATGTCAAGTTGTCATGACTCAAACATCTGAAACTATGACAACTTTGCATAATTTGTCATAATTTACCAAACAACACTTAATGACAACAGTTCATTCATTCATTAAGAGTCCTTTATGTTCATGTCATGTCATGGTTATGACGGTGTTTTGTCAGTCTTATGCACACCCCTTCAAGTCAAGTGTTACCGCCCAATGTAACATGGAATTAAGTTTATAAATGCAATACAATTATGTTGGAAAATTCCACCGTCTTTGTCATGTATGTGATGTAATTCCAAGGCCAACATTCAATGCCAATACAGGAAGTAGCCACTATCCACTAGCTTTACCTAACCTTACCTATGTGTTTTAGTTGCCTGGCCTTAACTTTACCTCAATTAGGACTCTCACATCACAGTGATAACCATTAGACCGTTGCCCTGAAATACACAACATTGAACAGATATGCAGCTCAGCGTAAATTCCTTCTGGAAGACCTAACACAATCAAATTAACCTATTGGAGGCATTCACCATCCTGTTAAACCAATCAGAATCGGCCACAACTTTCAAGGGCCAATCGCAGCTTCATAACCCTGCTTCAAATCTGTTTTCTACCTGTGCTATCAGTTGTCGTTTCAGGCAAAGCGGGCGACCTCCACCTCCCCTTCCACCTCCTGTCGTCGTCTTTCTCCATTATTCTGGTCTTCGGGTTCCTGCTCCGCCACCGTAGGCATCTGGATTCCTGGTTGTTATGACATAGTTCTCTTCCCCTATTTATTAGCACTACAACAATGAAGTCTAATCTACATTTTATTATGGATATGTACAAAAAATCTGAATATCTGCAAAAAGGTTAGATTAGATTTATATATTATATATTTATATTGTCATTACACAGGTACAGGTACAAGGCAACAAAAAAGGTCTCTTCTGATTGAAATTAAAAGAAAAAAAACACACACAAGATGCTAATGCAGGAAGAGGCAATTGTGGGGGAGGGAGTGACATTTGTGATGTAGAGCTCAGTGTTATGGGCCAACTGAATGAATGCCAAATATGGGCAACTTATTGAAAGAGATAATGGACATGATTAGAGGGTGTATGGAACAAGTGACTATAAAATGACTTCCACGCCTGCCTGAGGCAACCTGAGGCTCCATTTTATTTACATAACCTAAATATTTCCCCTTGACTGCAGTTGCTAGCGCAGATATCAAAGATAGCAAGAAACTTAAAAAACGTGGACATTGGAAGTAAAAAAACATTTTCATAGAACATAATCCAGGGCACTGGCAAATCATCCAATATCAACGTTCCTGTCTGGAAGTAGGGTTTAGGTGAGAAAGAGTTGTTGGAGAGGGATCAGGGAGGAAATGGCATGCAGCCAGAAGAGAACAGGTAGAAATGTGGACTTCTCTCTTTCAGTTTTTAACTTCACAGGCTTATACCTGTGATAGATATTTTCATACAACAACTCCAAACCCTGTTTTTTTACACTGAAGATTCCACAAGGAGAGTGTTACCTAACCTTTTCAATGAAAAAATAAAACTGCTAATAACAAGGTTATCAGCCAGACAAAGCCCAAACCAGTGGCTCAGCATTTAACAACGACAAAAATTCAACAGGCCACATGTCTTACAAACATTTTCACACAAATCAAGAGAAAATTAACTTTGTTGTGCGACCCACTGTCTCGAAACATGACCATACATATAGCGTTAGCCAAACTGTCAAAATGTCAAGCTAAAGTCAAGTCACGTTCAAAAAGGCCCTACTTAACCTAGTTTCGTAACGCTAAACATTGCTGTTAGCTGGGTAAGACAATAAAAAATAAATAAATGATTATTATGCTTGACATTCACAACACTTGAAACAAGGTGGGAGATGGGGGTAGAGGCAACCGCGCCCACTTAAGAGACAGGAAGTGTACACCATTTCATACCACTGGTGCAGCTTGTGATACTACATTTTTGTTATAGATCATGTTTGCACTTAATCACTATTGTGTTACATCATTCTGCGATAGATAGTGACTTTAGAGACATTCATTTAAATGAAACTCTTCAAGAATAATCACTTAAATCCCTTCAGTATTTCTGTTGATACTATGCATTCATAATGTATTTTTTCATACATTTGCATTAAATTCAGTTATAATAAAAAAGGTTGAATAGAAGGGAAAAAAACTTACATTTGCTCTACATTTCACTTTTTGCATTGTGTAATTGGACAGAATTAAGCTTATGAAAGCAAGTCTGAATGACTGTGTGTGTGTGTGTGTGTGTGTGTGTGTGTGCGTGTGTGTGCGCGCAGCTCTGTCTCTGTGAGTGTTTTTGCTTGGTAGCATCATTTCCCCTCCTAAGCCTCATTTACAGTACCTTAATGAAAGGACCATATGCGTGATGATGCGTCACTGCTACACATTAAACACACACACACACACACACACACTCAGAGACTCAGAGGGTCAGTTTATTTATACGCGTGGTGTGACTGTGGTATATTTAAGAATTTAAGCGTCATAAACAACAAAACCCACAGCAGGGCCAATCACTCAGATGAGAGGCAAAATTGCCCTTAATGGAGTGTAAAAGACTGCAGATGCAAACAGTGAGTCTGCAGGCTAACGTCAGACACTGGCCTAAACACTGTTTTAGGGGCTGAAATTACAGTTTAGCTGCTGCACTGTCTACCACCAACACACCAATTTCAGGAACCTGCAGCGTTGCGAACTGACAAGAGTATATTCATTCATTCTCCTGGTCATTCATCTCTCATTTTAACAGGGGCCAAAACATTAAGAGTGGAGCCTCTCATACAAATACAGCTGATTACAGAGGAAAGACCTTAAGAAAAAAAACAGGGGAAACGTCAGGCTACAGGAAAAGGGCAACTATCGGGAAAGATGCATTCAGTCCATCACTTGTTATGGTTCCAATAAATTATCGTAAACGTTTTAAGGAAGAAGTACAGGCATCGTGATCATGTGACATGTGAGTTTCAACTGAATTCCCCTGTCATTTTAGTTTATATTGTGTGTTTGTTTATGCAGTATTGCCATACACATTTTTAATCCCACACAGTGAACCTAGTGCTTTTGGGCGACAGTTGTCTACTTTACTGAGTTTTCTCTTTTAATACATGAATTTGTCTCTTTTGACCCATGGTACAGTATACTGCACAGAATATGAAAAATAATATACAGTAGAGCAGGGGTCTTGAACGGTTTTAGGCTAAGGACCCCTTAATTGAAAGAGAGACGGAGTAGGGACCACCAACTACATGTACTGTGTGAAATTAAGTTGCATTATTATCATTAATCATCATTGTTTTTATGTCTAAGTAACTGATGGGAACAACAATCTTTGACACTGGTCCAGTATTAAGCAAGATTGTTGCAGTGGCAATGGGGAAACAAGCTACAATAGGAATTAATAAGGCAATTGTCCAGCTTGCTTGTGTTTTCTTATTGGTGCGTGTTGTGGCCTCTCAGGGCCACCGTACTTTTTACACTGGTTAATAACACAAATGAAAGCTATGTGACTTTCCCAAAATGTTGCACTTTCCCTTTAATACTCCTGAGAAAATTAATAAGTATTAAGTTAAAAAAAAAAAAAAAAGTATAACGTGTTACAAGGTCAGAAGAACACAGTCACTATTAAATCAAAATGAATTACATGCTTATGTCTGAACACTCTTACAAACTGGTGACAGTGTGTGTGTGTGTGTGTGTGTGTGTGTGTGTGTGTGTGTCAGAGTCTTATCCAGTGCACCTGGGCCTTTGTCTCATGACAAAGACTTTTATCAGAGGCTTAAGACAAACCTAATCTGTATTCTCTTATCAACGCCTCCTCAAACCACAATCATATTGTCATACACTCCCTCCACAGGGCTGACAGGAGATAACATTAGCACTTAGCTATCCTGAGTGCTATACTAACACGCATTAGACTATTATTAGTAGTTAGCTAACAGCTATGTGTGCCCTAAGTCAACCTTAAATAGCATCGGTTATAAATACAAAGCAAACAAAGAACCTGATGACTAATGATGAAAAATGTCCCATAATGCACTGAGGAGTAGAGATATGCGCATTTTAGTATTGCGTTTAAATTGTATATATTATTTAATTTAATGAAAGAAAAATGTGAATCATTTTTATCTTTAAGTTTATTTATCATCAAGTTTTTGTCACTTTGTCAATGCTCTTGACACTTTAGTAACACTTTTTTATATTCATGGTCAAATAAACCTAATGTATATGATATTATACCCAATTTTTGGCTCAAAAAAGGTGGAAATATGAATTATTTTGACTAATAGTTAAGATCAGAGGATGTTGAGTGGATCACAGACTTTTTAGTCCGGATGCTGTTTTTGCACTATTTCTACTCACTACTTCTCAAATGCAAAAAAAAAAAAAGAATAAAACATCCAAGATTTAATGAAAGTAATTATTCATTTTACCTGTGAAGAACATGGATGTATGTTGTATGGAACCCATACAACATACATCCATGCATCCATGTTATTTTTGGGCATTTTGGTAGAAAGAAACCCATGGTTCTAATACAAAAAAACTTTGAATACAGTTCAAATTTGACCCAAGGTCAACAAAAGGGCTATTTATCTGCTGATGGGTAAACTTGCTTTATTGTGAATGGAATGGACTATACCAATGACCCTTTTTAAAATGGATTTAGTTGAAAAGTAAAAACACATTTCCTTTCAGTAGGTATATCTTATACGTTTTTTTTGTTCATTCACTAACAAGCATGGGAGAAATTGATCTGTTTGAATGAGTTATTCATGAAGCTGCTATTTTATTTAAGTTAAGACAAAAGTCCTAAAGCTCAAATTTCTTTATGTCACTAAAAAACGTACAGTGCATGTACAGTTTAGATTTACATAATGGTGCGTAACTGTATGGAGACAGGGTTGACTAAGGGGGAAAAGATGCAACCTGACTCTGACTCTATGGATTGCTATTTGACAAAATAAAACACATTACCAACCTAACAGTGGGTTAGAAACATGTATTCACTATAATATTAGTACTAACTTGTGACTTTTAATGTAGTTTGGGGACAGCCTCATTGTGTCTTATCAAGAACAAATGATGTTTCCAGGTTTTGAATAGTCAGTGTACAGACATATATAGAGAGACTAATCTATGGGACATGTCTGGGGGATATGGTAAGGCAGGTTCATTTATGCTGTGGCACAGTTTATACACTTTAAAGAGGTTTAGGTTGAGTGTTACTGTAAAAGAGACAATAGAAATGCATCCCATTGAAAAATGTAAAAAGAATATGATTTTTTTGGCCTTTACAGCAGGACAGCTTGAAGAGAGGAAAGGGGAGAGAGAGGGCAGTGGGGTGGATTTGAACCCGGGTCACTGCCAAGGACTAAACCTATATGGGGCGCACACTCCACTAGGTGAGCTAAAGGTCGACCCAAAACGCTCAGGTTTTTTAAGAGCATATTTAATTCTGAAGGTGATGCCAAACTACTACTTGAAAACCAAATGTTGACATCCAAATGAATCTGTAAAACCTGCAGATGTAAAAGAGAAGCAGACAAAAACAGAGACATTAATACCGACATTAATATGACTGAGCTGACTAATGGGATTTAGATGGAGAGTAAGTGACGTCAGTAGTAAGACAGCTTTATGAAAGTGTGTAGCTAGTCAGTGCAGTTAGGTAAATACAAGGCCAAAGCACAAAGCCTGATATATTACTGTGTTTGGTGGGCAGGAATGCAGTGTGTGGTATGTGAGATAATATTGATGGTGTTAAGTGTTAATGTATGTGTGTGTTTGGTGTATGCTGAACCCCTCTGACATGATTTATAGTTTTCACAGACAGCTGAATTGGTAAAGCTTCTTGCTTCATGTTAAGCATAATCAATTTAACATAACACTGAGTTGACAGTTGGAGGGGTTTACACCTACCATGTGGAGTTCCACTTTAGAAAACTTCCAAAACCTACACCCACAACAAGCAAGCATATGTTTATGACAATTATGTATCATTTGGGGCCAAGATAGTCTACATCAGGTGCATCCGAAAATTCCGCCGGATGTCACTCTGTTTCCTTCCAATTTCTTTGTGTTGGAATTTTAAACTCTGGTGAATTTATGGGGACTATGGTTAATTGCTCCTCAGATCTCTGCAGGGTCAATTCAGACAGATATTTGTCCAATCTTTACTCTTGCACACTAAAAAAACTTTGTAACGTACATGTTCCACCAAAACAAGTTCCCTTTCCGAGGCTATTTTGCAGAGGTACCGTTGCTCTGTGCAGAGCTTAGCGCCGCCAAAGACGATTATGAATGGTTTGAAGAAATGCCAATAAACCAGAGCACGTCTTTCTCCCATCCTGGAATGCTGTGTGGACTAGCCAGACGCAACACTGTGGAGGAAGTTCTGTCAATGCAAGACCAGTGTTGGGGAATAACGGAATACATGTACCGGCGCTACGTATTCAGAATACAAATTATGAGTAACTGTATTCCGTTACAGTTACAATTTAAATAGGTGGTATTTAGAATACAGTTACATTGTTGAAATCAATAGATTACATGGCAACACTTCTCTGTTTCACGAGTTGATTCACTATCTTTTAAATTAAGGCAACTCCATGCATTTCCCAGAAGCCTCAATATGAAAACGAAAAAATTAGCTTTTTAAGTGATCACAGATAGCAGTAGAGACGGAGCCAAACCGGCACAACAGAGCCAGGGCAGGAATGTGTTTCTATCTTGGTGGAGGCTGGGGGTGTGGCCTTGACCAACTGCCACTTTGTTCATTTAAAAGCCATGATGTGTCTCTCTCCATGTGTGACCTTGCCCCTTATGACCTCATAAGGGGCATGATCCAGATCGGCCCATCCAAGCTTTTATTTTTTCAAAGGCAGAGCAGGATACCCAGGGCTCGATTTACACCTATCACCATTTCTAGCCACTGGGGGACCATTGGCAGGCTGGGGGAACACATATTAATGTTAACAAACCTCATAAAAACCTCATGCCATGGGACCTTTAAAGTATTTTTTAATTCGGCAAGTGTGGTTGTCTTCTGTAGTTTTACTGGTCACCTTGCTATTTTATAGTTGACTGGCTGATTTACTAGCCCCAGAGACATTGAAAGACTGACTAGCCCTGTTCGACATGCAAGATAAGGTTAGCTAAAATTAGCTTGTGGTAGCAAGACTGCATTTCCCCGAATATTCCTAAGTAATGGAGTTGATGGTGTCACATTAGAGGAGGCAGATCGAGCTACAGACCTTTTTATTGTTATGATATATTTTGCACTTTATGTATATCTTTGATACCCTTAAATGTTGTTTAATGTGCTACGTCTTAGTTTCTTTTTAGTCTATTTTCTTTGATAAAACCTTTTTGTTTGTTTACAGGATTTGTATTGTCTTGATCAAACTCTGTTCTGCTCTACATTTGCATGGCAGCTCCTCCATGTTGGAAAATTTAATAATCAAGTAAAAAGAATGGACTACCCCAGGGTATAGTCCTTGCACTGATCCTATTCAACATCGAAACCAACAAAAAACCAGCCGCTTCATTTATGCAGATGATCAAGGTGTGACCGCACAAGAAGCCTACGTCACCGCCAACAACAGAACCACCTGTCACGTGTAAGATGTAAGTTACAAACCTGGAACACTGCGGTCACACTTAACCGGTGTCTCATTCAAAATACATATTGAGAGGACAAAAAGCCAAAGTGCAAAAAAACAACATTGACTCCAGAAAGTTCGCTGGCAACAGCTGAGGCGCCAACCTTGCGATCCACTACTCTGCCCTCTGCTACGCAACAACCAGGTTTGTGTCCGTTATGAGAAAGAATCATATTTGTCGTATACAACGTAGTTCGATGTTGTATCGGCATTTTTGACCCCATGTTAAGTAACATGATTCAATACCATACCTTGGTTTACAATGTGTGTTGTTATGGTTTTGCAGAAGCTGGACCCCAAAGCAGAGGACTGGAATAAGTTGATTGGTGTAAAAAGTTTATTTTACAAAAAGAGTCTCAAGCAGGAGCAGTAGTGGCAGGGAGCCGCATTTCTCTCAGGGAAATCCGTTTATTATAAAGTTTTGTTAATCATATTGGACCACCAGAAAATACACACTGAATTGATATAAATGGATTATGTGGAAATTGATTTTTTTTTTTACTGGCGCATGAGAAATAAGTTAGACCTTGCCTTTGCAATATGTATGTGCATATAACGTATGACTTTGTACCTTTGGATCTCCTTTTGATGAGCTACAGCTCTACCACATGTGATTGCTCACACTCTTTATCCAAGGTGCCTCATTACTTTCTTCCTCATTATTTTCCTGAAAGAGGGATGTCTGTCGGTTGTCACAACGTTTACATCAATCCCTTCATCCAGGAGCTTTTCCAGTCCTGTCTTAAAACCCATTGGTTCCATCGCAACAGAACTCTTGGCCCGGGTCACATAGAGGGAACAAGTAAGGGTTAAGGCCTACTTGTGATTAATATTCTGATGAGACTATTTAGAACAATGACTGAACTTTTGAAACAATTATATTTATTATTGATTATTTTTACCTGAACCCACACAATTTGATTGATGGAGTCATCCATGAAGGAATACGTTGTGTATTTGCAGGAATGGCCCGGGCTATCACTTCTCCCATCTCCGCAGATTTGCACTTCCTCACCATCTAGATGAGTCTTGCTCTTATAGTGTCCTTATGCCTCTAGTAATTGTCTGCGATAAGTGGAATCAAGTAGCTGGACTGTATGCTATAGTAGGTGGTTTTCTGGGGCAGCTGAAGGTTCAAAAGCCCTGGCTAATCAGCAATGTCTGTGTAAGTAGCACCAGTGGTGAATGTTGCTGCTGCAGCTAGTAGGTTGTTCCTCCGCCATTCCACGGACAGTTGGGCATGATTCCCAATCTCCACTGTGTCCATTGTTGGGGCAGCTGGCCCTGCAGTCCCATGTCGAAGTGTCCTTGGGCAAGACATGGGCAAGATGAGTTGGTGTGTGAAAATGTGTGTTAGTGTGTATCTGATGAGCAGGTGGCACCTTGTATGGCAGCCTTGGCCAACGTGTATGAATGTGTGTGAATGGTGAATGGTTCCTGTACTATGTAAAAGCGCTTTGAGCTGTCGTTAAGACTAGAATAAGACTATATAAGAACAGTCCATGTTACATTGCCATGTGACTCTGATCCTGCTGCCAGATGTTTTCACATTTTGGTTCACATCACACATTGCAGCGCCACAAAAAGTGCATTTTTGGAAGAGTTCCATGACTTTGGACTCATTAACCAGCCACTTCCTCTCTTTACATCCTCTAAATTGTCCAGGAATGCTTGCTGGGCTTCCTGTGATAGAGGTGGAGGGGCTTGTGTCAGGGAAAAAACTGGAGTCAGCAGGTTCTGAGGCAGGTTCTGAGGCTATACTGATGTCCAAGGCTGATGTTGATACCCATTTCTGAATAATCAATTTGGTGTGTTTCTTGTTGATGACAACCCAACATGGAATAGTTTACTTTCTCTACTCACCTTTACATGCATTTTTGCAAAATGTGTTTGTCATCAGTTCAAAATTGATATTCAATATTCAGTTATCTTACTGTTCTATTTCACATTTCATGATATCCAAGGTAAGTGTCAACTGAATGATCAAAATGTATGATATTTTATTGATAACGTTTGGTACCTATCAGAGATATAGAACCTGGCTTGCTGTTTACATCAAAAAGTAGACTTTATTTTGGCCTGCAGGTACCCATCATCATGGATGATGAAGCAATGTCCTACAACGTAAATGGAGATTGTATTTAGTTGCAAGACTTGTTGCACTTATAACACAGAACGCATAAAACCATTGAATGACAAAATATGATTTATCCTACTAATTGTGTTCGGCTGGGTGCCAAGGCAAACAATGTGTTTGTCCCTTTCGCTGTCTGAGCAGGACTCATGAGCTGCAACAGTAGTGGGGTTTTGAGCTCTGCAGTATGTGCAGCACAGGTTTTTTGAGGGGTTGAGTGTGATACCCCTGTAAACAGGCTGAAAGCATATGCTGCTGCAAGTCACTCGGCTCATCCTGATTAATACATATCACAGAACATGAATAAAGGATTATTATTACAGGAGTTGATATATTTGAAATGCAAATTATTACAGCTGAACCAAATGTATTCAACAGCATATAGTACAGTAATGTTACACTAGTATTTGCAGTATATCCACTAAGAATCCTTTTAGGGCAGGAAGCCCAGACTCCCCACTATGATATGGCCCCCCACCTCCAAATCCAGATTCTGGCCAAGATATAAATATGCAAGACAGCTAGCCACTAAAATGCATTAGACTACACCACTGGATGATTGCATTACAATAGGCTACATTAGAATAAGGAGAAAGTAATAGCACAAGGCAAATTGTTTTTAACAGCAGTCTTGTATTTCACAAACAAGGTCACTGTTTCTCAAAAATGAAAACGTCCTCTCCCCTCCAATTCATTAGCAAGGTAAAGGCTACAGTCATGAGCGTTAGCTCTAGCACCGCTCATTTTATTCTGGGGTGAAAAAGCACATTTATAACACAACACATTAAATGTAAATGTACTGTATTTATATAGCGCTTTTCTAGTCTTAACGACTACTCAACGCGCTTTTACATCATACAGGAACCATTCACCATTCACCATTCACACACATTCATACACTGTGGCCGAGGCTGCCGTACAAGGTGCCACCTGCTCATCAGATACACACTCACACACATTTACACATGGTATTACCTGGTCTCCTCTGTATCACAGCTCTTTACAATCCAGCGAACACCAATGATTGTAAACTATGCTTTTAGTATCTAGTAATTGTTGACTCTGTTACTCCAACTCCGAGCAAACTTTAGGTGAACTCTCTGCTCCATGACCGGGCTTCTCAGGTGCAAATCACTCCGCCCGAGAAGCAGAAGTAGCAGTGCTTCGCCTTTCTGAGAATATAGTTCCCAGTTAGTATGCGGTTAGAAGATGGCTGTGTCTCATGTGACCTTGTTATTTGTACCCGCTGTGACTATACAAACCACAACATGTAAACAGGAAGATGTTGGTGTTATTTTGTCACTTATTGGGAGCAGTAGCTAGTTGGAACCAGTTACCTGCAGGATCTTTGCTACGCTAAGCCAATGCTGGGGGCGTCAGACAGAGTTAAAGCACGCACGGAGATGAGAAGGGTATGTATGGACTTCTCTAACCCCGGGGGATCCGGTGAATAAGCTAAAGTCCCAATAAGTCGCCGTGTTCCTTTAATACAATCCTTGTTATTTAAAAATATGTTAAAGCAACACGTATACTGCCCTTTCAGACGCTGCTCTCCCTCACCTATGGCTGCATCTGTGTGTGTGTGTGTGTGTGTGTGTGTGTGTGTGTGTGTGTGTGTGTGTGTGTGTGTGTCAGCCAAACAGCTCGTTCCCGGATATTAACACTGAATTTTAAACATTACATTTTGCTGCTGAATTTGGCCTATTGAATTTGAGGAAGTTGAAAATACATTAGTTGAATTTTAAACATTGTCTTTTGAATCTGAATTTGGTATATTGAATTTTTTAATGTTGAATTTTGGATTCTGAATTTATGAACTTTAAAAAATTAAGGTGAGAATTAGTTGTTGTGAAATTTAGAGGCAACAAATTCAGATGTTATATCATTCCAATGCATAAATGTTCAGTGCTAAAAATTCAATGGCTTTTAAATTTCAAAATAACAGATGCGAAAGCCTGGAAATACTGACCAATCAGAGGAGACTGTGCTTTTCAGGAGGGGGGCTTTAAAGAGACAGGCGCAAAAAAATGAAGTGTTTCACACTCAGTTCAGGTGTATGCAGGCAGACAATATGAGAAAGCAAATTTGCTAAATTTTTTGAGCATCTTCTTAAAAGTGTTATTAACAATAATATGACAATCCTAAATACTAAAATTATCAGATTTTTCAAAGCAGAATTTGAAGCAGTTTGACTTCCTATCCTTGGAGACTGGAGGATAGTGGGGGGGACCTAACACACTGCGTGTTTGCTGTATTCTAAGTGAATGTGATGGCTGTATTTAGGAGCAGGGTGATTATGGTGATGTATTACCAGGAGCTGTTATGGTTGGAGCTGACAGTTGAGGCCAAACATTTTCACACAGACCTGTCTGGGGGAAGTAGAGACGCTGTCAGGTTTGTTTAAGCTGAAGGAGCTTTGTCGCACTCTTTCATAATCTTTCTCTGTCTTTATACCCCCTCTGCTCTTTCTCTGTCTCTCTTTTCCTGCTTTGAGCACATTGCCTCGACCTAGGTGGGCTGAGGAAATAGTTCTCCACCCCTGCTCTTTTCTGTTTCTTCCCTTTTTTTACCCTCTCTTTTCATCCTATCTCAGGTGTAGACACATAATTATGGTATGGGCTCAAGTCAGTCTCCAGCTATCCCAAATGTGCTGTGTTTTAACTGTGTCCAGTCATGTGTGTGTTTGCACTGTTCATGTTTGCCCTCTTATACACCTATACACACATACGTATATAGTCTGTGTGTGTGTGTGTGTGTGTGTGTGTGTGTGTGTGTGTGTGTGTGTGTTATTAGCTGCTATTGGCTGAGAGTGTGTATTTTCTCCTCTTTCTTTCTGAGCATCTAAGCAGATGAAAGGAAAGAGGAAACCACCACACACACACACACACACACACACACACACACACACACACACACACACCTGAAATGAAAGACACTTCTGGAGACTGTGAATGTCTAAAAACAAAGAACCGTGATTAGATAGATAGATGCCTCTCGACACATCAAAACCCACAGCATCTGCCTTGAAATAACTGTGACGTCAGTTCAACAGTGAGTGCACACTCAACTTTTAGCGAGGTGGCATCCTACCTCAGAAGGAGACAAATAGGGTGGAGGTAGAGAAACCTGCCTAAAGAACTGGTATCTACCAGACTAATATCTAACGTAACAAATGACAACGCAGATTTTGTTTTCTCATTTCTTTTGCCAAGCCAATGTTACAGGCAATAGTAGCACCTCTGCATGCGACTCTAGCTACAACTACACTTGGCAGCAGGTAACGTTAGCCTACCACTAACTAGTAGTTGGATTAACCATGGTTAAAACAGCTAGTAGCTGGATTAAACATTCTTAAAATGCTGATAGCTAAACGTGTACAACAGTCTGCAGCTAAAGACACAAACTTGCTGCACTGTGGCCACAGCTTTTGTTGGAGAAACAACACAGATGGGACTCAATGGTGCATTCACTTGCAAATTGTAAGCCTCGTGGTGCATTCAAAGTTATTGTAAAACATCCTTTTGTCATCTAATAATGATAATATAAATAATTTATACTTTATTAATCCCACAAGGGAAATTACAATGTCGTTAGACTAGACATTACACACAGGCCTGAAATACATACATGCTCAGTAGTATACATACACTAAGAGAGATGTCAGAATGAGCGGGCTGCCACTGTTGATGGACAGGTGCCCCGAGTTTTGGTGCCTTGCTCAAGAGCACCTTTGCAGTGCTAAGGAGGTGAACTGGCACCTTTCCAGCTACCAGTCCACCACCATACTTTGGTCCGCATGGGGACTAGAGAGACACTCTGGTGCTCAACCCAAAATGAACAGAACACTGTTAAGAAAACAAAATGGACCATAAATGCTTTGAGGACTGGTGTTGGGATAAAGGTGTAGTTTTAAACCTTAAGAAAGTGTCAAAGAAGCGGGTCAATGAAATATTGCGAGATGACAGATGCAAACTCAATCACCTGAATGAAGTGGACTATGTGATACTTTTTTTTTATGTCAGAAACTTTTATGATGTCTTAGCCTCCATCTTAAAAATAGAGAGAATATTGGCACACACTCTCAAATCCACACTCACTCATTGTCACTCTCCACTCTCTTTCACTCACTTTTCCTCTCAGCACTCAGCTTATCATTACTGAACTTAAACAAAGCTTTGTAGCTGATTACACTGATCCAGGGCCAGTTGTCCTAAAACATCATGAAAATAAGTGGGATGATGTTTGTGGGTCTTTCCAAAGACACCAACCATGTATCCACCAGTTTCATGTGGAGGGCTCCACTGCCAAACAACCATCTGTTTATGTGATGTGAAATGAAATGATCCTTTCATTTTGGAATAATGCACTTCTAATGTTAATATCCTACTACTAGAATCCTACTGTGTGTGGCCGGGGCCACACACAATAGAAGTGACTGCCAAATATAATGCTCCACTATTTTCAATACTTCCTCCAGTTTGTTGCAGTGAATGATCAAATGTTCAAAACAGATCTTTTAGTTGGATCCAACAACTCGCAGAGTGATTTAGAAACAATATGCAGACAAAGATTAGTCCGTTTGTACATTAAGGACAATAATGGAGTTATTTTATATTTTCATTCACGCTAATGGCTAGCTGTAGGAACGTAAATGTCAGTCAGTTGGTCCACCGATGTGATCCAGACTAAAATAACTAGCAGATGTTGGTAGATGTTGATGTTTTGCAGATCACTAGCCCCAGGATTTATGTTCATATTGGACGACTCATAACTCAGTGTTCACAACAATTCATGGGCCTGCAAATAATGTTTGACTTTTTAATAACCACACTGTAGTTGTCTTGTCTTGTGTGGGGTTGTCTAGGGTTACATTTTCTGCAGACATTCATGTCCCCCTCAGGATAAATTGTAATAAATTATTATTTTTGGGGAATTTTTTAGCCTTTATTTTCACAGGACAGCTCAAGACATGAAAGAGGAGCGAGAGGGGGGAATGACATGCAGCGAAGGGCCGCAGGTAGGAGTCGAACCCACGGCCGCTGTGTCGAGGAGTAAACCTCTACACATTGTAATAACTTTGTGATGTCCAATACTGCGGTATACAGTCATACAAAATTATTTTCCCACCATTCTCAGCTGTGTTTTGTGTATAGTATGTAATATAAAACACGACTCAAACATTTTTAGTGGCAGATGAATCTACATTTGGTGCTCTAGTAAGTTTTTGGGAAAGCAGGACGGTTTATGTGGCATAGGCGTAATTTACAGGGAAGTTGGGTTACAACCCCCCAATTGAATCTGGTCATTGCAACCCCATCGTAAAAACATTATAATTTCCATTACATAAATAAAGACATTTGGACTATAACTTGATGCAGAGAACGCACAAATTGTTGCAGAAAAATTCACCAGAATGCAGAAAAATTTAGTTTGACGTTGAAAATTTCAATTTTGCTCTAAAATGGAGTAGTGGTGGGCGGATCGATCCAAATATGGATAATATCAATACCAACGTTGGTGTTACCAGTGTAGTAAGATCATTACTTTAGTTCAGTTTCAGAGGCGATCCGGCTGTCTGTGTCTGTGTAAGTGCTGCAGAGCAGGCATCCTTTGCTCCTCCCCCCTCTCTTGTGATTCGACGTTGTATCGGCACGGGACTTGGTGGCGCCAAGCAGGCAGCACACACACACACACACACAAGCAGGATAGAGACAGAGCTGAAGAATGGCAGAGAGGAAGAGGAGCGCTGTGTGGCTATGTTTTCAAGCTGAAAATGAAATGATGGCAAGCTGTTTAATGTGTAAAAAGGCTGGTAGATACAGTGGTAAATTTATACAAGCATATGAAAATACTATCCTTGGTTTGTACTTACTAATAATCCAAATGTAAAATCACAAAAAAAACACTTAGAGGTCATAAAAATGTATCTATCTAAATTATTAAAAAGTATCGGTATGGTAGGCCTATACGTACTGGCAATATCGGCCCTGTATTGGTTGGTTTGAGGATTTTACACTTATCTTCACACAATTGCCAGAAACTACATTAATTACAACTACACTTTGTTGCTTTATAGTGAAAAATGTATAACAATAATTCTCTTATGCGAGTGAGCTGAAAAAAAGTGCTGTATAGTCTCACAGAGACTCTCCTCTTCAGACAGTCTCTGACATTATAAGACAGACTCAGGAGGCGGTTAAGTAGGGGCTGCCTTTCAGACGCTCCGCTCATTTTTTCCCTTTAGACATGAGGAGGAGTGGGAAGGGAAGGAGGGTCTCTCTCTCTCTCTCTCTCTCTCTCTCTCTGTCATCTTTTAGACCTACTCCTTCCTTCCTTTGCCGCTCTCTTTCTCTCCCCCTCTTTGTCTTTGTCTGGGTAAAATGGATTTGTAGGTATTTTCCAAGATTTGATGGTAGCTCTGGTCTGGATGATGTTAAGTAACACAGCTCTGTTAGCTGGTCTCATCCTCTCTCTTCCTCTCTCTCTCTCTGTCCTGGTGATCCAGGGGGCTTATAGAATCCCAGACAGTGACAGTCTGAGGTGAATCTCCTGTGTGTGTGTGTGTGTGTGTGTGTGTGTGTGTGTGTGTGTGTGTGTGTGTGTGTGTGTGTGTGTGTGTGTGTGTGTGTTTAGGCCACAGACACAGGGATAAAAAGGATAATTACAGGATGGGCCATGCTCAGGTGGCTCTATCAGGAAGGGCAGTGCAGATGTAGCTGACCATAACTTCTATTGATATGATGGAAACCACAGATGTTTGACTGTGAATCATTTGCTGAAGTTTCGATCCATAGATGGAGCTGTCATGAAATTGTAGATTTGCGGCTCTGAATGTCGCTCTCTATAACTTTGACAAAAATTAAATGGAAATGAATAACAGTTAATTCAAATTGTCATTGTTGTAGGCCTAAAGTGATTCTTATATAATCAATTTACATAACATTTTATTCAACTAAAATGCATGTCAAAGCCTACGTACAGTACCTCTACAGCCTTATCCTCTAAATTTTGCAACTATCTGCAAAGGCAGTCACAGACAGGGACAAAAATGGAAAAAACATCACAATATTAATGAATAATCATTTAGAATAATATTATTGTTGATAGGTAAATTTAGACTAAATCGACTCTGTTACCTTAATTATAAGAATCAAACCTTTATTAGAAGACTCAGATATGTTTTCCAGTTCCAGACAGAGTTTTAAAACATGTTTTTGCTGATAATCACTAAAAGTAGTTTGGACTGAAGTGGGCCAGCTGTTTGAACTGGATCCAATCTATCGATCCATCTAAAAGCCTCATCAAGTAGGTATTTGACGGAAACCAAATGTATGTATTTTTGGAGGTATTGGTTGGAAAAGCGAATTACATTGGGGAATCTGTATCTTTGTGGCATATTTTAATCCTTTCAGGATGTGGTACATCATTTTGGAATCCCCAGGTCTCAATCTTTCAGAGATTTGCAGCTTTGACATCTGTTAATGGGGATATTTGGATGCAGTTTGTCAGCCCCGAAGGCACCAGAATGTTTAAATAAGGTGTTGATGAAATATTGAAAAGGTCATGAGGCTTCTGGGTATTATTCTATGCTTGTGCAGAACCGGGAGGATGGAGCCTGGTCAGCCCTCCAAAAGACATAAGGAAAGGAATCTACTGTAAGTATTACACTGGATGATGAGGAGTGGGACAGAATTTGTATGATTATTAAAACGATGTCATACGATGTCATGCGATGTGAGGATGCGCCTCATTCAGTTCATGATATACATCGCTTCTTTCGGGCTTCCTCTAGGTTGTTTAGACTTGATTTGAAAGATCACATCTAATTGTTGGAAATGTAATTACTTCATGTCCAATGTTCCTGTGATAAGGTCCAGGAATTTTGGACTGGGATGCATGATAACCTATGTCAGACAGCAGGGACCCAGGTTTCAATTAGCTCTAGAACCATTTGTTCTGGGGGACGGGTCAATAAGCGGAATACAATATAAATATAATATAGATAAGCACATTAGCAGCTAGTTTAATAAGACATTAGAAGCTAGTTTAATAAAAGCCAAACAGAAGAATGAAGGGGTGCCTTTAGTCCAAGACTGGGCTTGTAAGATGGTTATATTGGCATTTGAAAAAATGTCATATAAATGGTTTGTGAGATGAAATATGTTATAATATCAGTCTAGTGTCTTTAGAGAAGTGGGCGTGGTTGGATGATGGACAGGGCCAGTGTTGACACGTCACATGGGCGGGGGCTGTTTTTGTGATGCTAACGTCAGATGTGGAGATGGACTGAGGCAAACAACACACTTCTACACAGAGAACACTACTGGAGAAAAGGACGAAATGTGTTCATGTCGTAAACTGTATGATTTGTATGTAAAAAAAAAAAAAATGTTAATCATAAAATAAATGTCGTTGCTGAAAATGGCTCTTTTGATAGTAAAGGTTGCACATTTGAGCACTTTAAAGATTAGGCTTTTAACGTCTATATGGTTGGGTGTATACATGTATCTGTATGTGTATGTGTGTGTATGCATGTACATTTCTTGAGAAGCACAGTCATCCGTGGGGAGCTCGGAGTTGAACCGCTGCTCCTACACGTTGAAAGGGGCCAGTTGAGGTGGTTCAGGCATCTGGTAAAGATGCCTCCTGGGCGCCTCACCAGGGAGGTGTTCCAGGCACGTCCAGCTGGGAGGAGGCCTCGGGGAAGACCCAGGACTAGGTGGAGGGATTATATCTCCAACCTGGCCTGGGAACGCCTCGGGATCCCCCAGTTAGAGCTGGTTAATGTGGCTCGGGAAAGGGAAGTTTGGGGTCCCCTGCTAGAGCTGCTCCCCCCGTGACCCGATTCAAATAGTTATTGTTGTAGTAGTAGTGGTACTGTAGTACTAGTACATAAGTAAAGTCCTGTGTGCCCATTACTTATTATGACAGCCTTGATTTAGCATTATCTTTTATAACAGCCTGAGTTCTCCTCGATTCTTCTACTATTGTAGAACGATGTAAATTAAATGCTCTGACATTCACAGTCACTGCTGGGAAGACACTGTACATATTAACCTAGATTTAAACCCCAAATTAGTCATCCACATCTGATTCTAGAATCTGATCAGCTATCATTTTGTTACTTTTAAATATTATTTGGGGCATTTGGCCTCTATTTGACAGGACAGCCCGAGGCAAGAAAGGGAAGAAAGAGGGGGCCGCAGTTCGGACTCAAACTAGTTTGAAGGGGGTTGCAGCACCTGATTGATGAATTAACTATCTGTTGGAGGGTCAGATGAATTTCGGACAGGTCAGAAACATTGGTCATCCATCTGCAGTTTGACCAGCGATCGCATGTCAAGAGATTCTTTATACATTTTAGTGAGCTAGATTTAATATTATGGGAGTAATATTTGGTTGGAGATAATGAAAGTGAGCTTCAGTGTAGAAGATGCACATCAACATGCACATCAACATGGGCCAGCCATCGGCAGCTTCACATTAATTTCTCTTTTAACTCTCTTTTTGAAAATATAGTTGCACAAAGCATCTTTCTAATTGGGGTAAACTTTTTTGAGGAAGCAGCCATCTTGTTTGAATCAAACCTTTTTGGAGTTATAGACAAAACTAATCTGTGATCCCATGTTAACAGGGTGAGCACCCACATCTTGGCCATTTTAATCAAAACAGTGAAGTTAGACATGCCAAAATACTGATTAAAACATTTAGTGTAAGTTAGCCAAAGTTAAAGGATTCTTATAAGGTGTTAGACAAATTATGATACATACGTTTTCGCTAATTATTATTAAAACTGTTTGCATTAGAATGCCATGTTATACTTATCACTCTGAACAAGATAACCACGGAGCCATTGCCTGTCCTTGTGAAAGGCACAGGACGTTTCTGGGGGCAGAGCATGCAGAGGAGATTCCCAGACCCAATGAGATAAACTGACGACATTGACTTGTGTCATACTTTTGTATTAACATCCACTTTGTATAAATAAGCGGCCTGTAGAGAGTTTCCATTTTCTGTACTATTCTGAAGTGTGGAAACTCTCTCCTTGTGTTCACAAAAAAAATGAACTTTGATATAACTTCAGTGGTCTCTGTCTATTCTTGATAATGTAATCATTCTGTAAGATTCTAACCATCTTAAACCAACTGACAGCTTCGACAGCCCTCATCAAAACATCAGATGAGGCAATGTCTTGTAGAACAATGCTTCAGTCGAGTTCAAAAGACGAGTTCCACAGACTTGGAATCAATGACAAGAAGAACTGTAGCTGTTCTGGAGGCTCATAATGCAACAACGCCTTATTAACACACACTGTATGTTGGCTTTTCTTTTCTGTTTCTGACACCATAGGGAACTAGTTTCCCTATTTCTTTCATCACTACTCCTAAAAGAGCCTGCTGACACAATTAGCTCCTACAGAGCCAAACATGGCAGCTTGTATTAATTGCAAATAGCACAGTCAGTAATTATAGGTAACTTAAACATGCAACTGTGCATGCTTACTGTGTGACGAATGACATACAGTCAAGCCAAATTGTTGGAGATAGAGTTGTTTAACAGATTTAAATTGAACTAGATGATAGTTTAATGATTCACATGAGGAAATGGAGTCTTTGAAGCCGAGAGTCATCTGATACAGAGAGGGAAAGAACACAATGTTCATGCTTTGGTTTTGGACTGTACTTGATTGTGTATAAGGTAATATTTTGTCGACATGCAGCAATTGCAGCACTTGATTAAAAAGCTGTTAGTTTAAAATGGGTTCCATGCTTGTTGCTGTCAGCACGGTCGGGGTGGTGCGGATGCAGCATGGCTGCCGCAAACGGTATGAGCAGCAGTCAGAGCAGCGCCAAGAACAGACTTCTTGTCTTCTGCAGCCAGTCACTTAAATAATCTTGGAGGTGTACATCGCTCAGACCCCATTTTAAGATATCGCCATCCACACCGTCCCGACCGCGCTGACTGCAAAAAGCATGAAACACGATTCACTGTCCTTTCATTCCAATACCCATACTACTATACTTTTTAGTCTGCAAGTATGTCCCAATACATAGTATGTCTAATGCAGTATGCTGAAAACACGAAGATGTCCTGCTGCATCCAGTATGCAAGCCAGCATGCTGTTCAGGCCATAATGACCCACAATCCCTTGCGCAGCATATGCGAGCAATAGGGTCAAAGTTCGTGGCGTAATGTTATGAAGAAATAGTAAGTCCCAGTTGTATGCATACTGCATGAAACAGTCCATAAGGGCAGTAAGGGCAGCTGCATTATGTACTAGAAGTAAAACGATAAAGTATGACATAAAATCCCCCAGAAAAGTACAAAAAAAAAAAAAAAAAGGTTATACACACTGACAACAGAAGGAATGTCTCTACTGGTTGTCTGGCATCCTCACTGTGAAAACAAGACTTAGGATTATTGTGCCTGGCCATGAAATAGCCCTGCACTTAATCACCATTAGCCTAAACTCACCGGTTGCCCATTTCTCCAATGCTCCATTGTTCTGACTCTCAATAACCTGAAAAATTATTTTTGGTCCTACAGCCCACTAGTCTGATGTCCCTTTGTTTTGAAAAAATAAACCCTCTTCTCCAATATCCCATTGTTCTGACCATATAGGCTTTTGTGGATCACCTGTGGATCATCTAAAATCTGAATCAACAATTATTAAAGTTGCAAGCAGCAATGAACGGGCCCTCGCCCCTCTCAGCACGTCGGGGGTACTGGTTGATGCCGATCCTTGCAGCGGTGCATTTGCGTGGCACTCTGACACTGAAAATTATCATCAATGAAAAGGAAACTGCAGAGTTCAATGATACCTCACACAATAGTGTACAAGAAATGGGTCAGTAGTTATTAAAGGTAGTGTGTCTTAAGCATATGGGGCAGGGAAAACCATCAGCAATTAAAAAGGAACTCTTTGCTGAGTTCAATGATCCCTCTCACAAGAGTATACCTTAAATGGTTCACAAGTTAGGGGGCGTAGTCTGTGTACATGGTTATGGCTCGAGTATAGGGGCGGCTCAATATCACATGTAGACCACACATTCTAAGTTTCATGTAAATTGGAAAAACCATTGCTGTTTCGACAGACACCTACAGGAAGTTGGTCCTCTACAATTTGCACATTGTGTTAGCAATAATAATAGTATAATATGTAGTCTTAGGATAAATTTGTGTCACGATGGTACACCGAGTCTATATGACTCACAGCCCAGGAGGAGTTAGACGAAGTAGGTTAATTTTGTTACATTTATCGCGATGTGGCTAACTAATAAAAAAATGGAAACAATGCCATCTAATGGCTAATTCTCTCAAACTTTGGCATGGTTACACAGCCCCTATGCCAAACAACTGTGTCAAGTTCCATGATCATCAGAATAACTGTGGCTAAGACATGCAACTTCCTGTTTCGACAGCTAACTACAGGAAGTTGTTCTCCCCTAACTTTTGCATATCTTGAACAATCAAAATTCTTCTGATAACTTTTTTCATGAGGTGAAGATCAGAATCACCATCTAGGAGAAGTTTGAAAGAATGTAAAACACATAAAAAATGAACAAATTAAGAATGGCCGCCTTCTGGTTTGGTGGAGCTAATGAAGGTAAATTACAAATATGTCTGCAATGATTAGAGCAATATGTGTTATGGTTGGGGTCCGGCTGGTGGTGAGTATTTGGTTGTTTTTTTGATACTATTTTTCTATCTGAGTTTTCTGTTGGCCTGCTCTGTGTGTGCCTGCTATTTTCTTTTTATTCCACTCTCCCTCCTGCTGAAGCCAGCTGACCGTGCACACCTGAATCACATCCGTAATCACCTGCTCCCGCCGCTCACACCTGCCTGCCATCTCCAATAACAACAGCACTTCAGCCCCAGCAAACCATCTCTTCAGCTCCACGACCCCGGCGCCTCCACGCTCTCCCCAAGTACTCTCTCCCCTGAGACTCTCCTACCCTCCGTCTCTTCGTCCCTGTCCCTGGCGTCTGCCTTCCCACTTCCCCTCTCCATCAGAACAATAAATCCATTTGCATTCTATTGAGCCTTGCGTTTGAGTCCTCCTGTTATTAGCGTAACAATATGTATAGTAAATCTGGTGAATATCAGAGCAACTATGTCCAAGGTAAGGCTTTTGATGCATTAGGGGGCGCTATGGAGCCCGCTTACAGGTATGGGCCAAATAGCTGTAGATTCTCGCAAAGCTCCCAGGTGTTTCTGTGAGTGTCAATTTTTGTCAGATTTGGTAAAAATTGAGGCCGTCTAAAATCTGCCCAAGGGCTAAAACCAATAAAGGGGCGCTATAGAGCAATCACACCACTTCCAAGCCTAAATGTGAACTTAGATCAAAGAATTTACTATTCTTCACATGGCTGCGCAACTTTAAGAGTTTTCGTGCATCCTAAAGCGCACATACTTTTTTGTAAAATGAAAAATTTCGCACAAAAACCATGATGGCCAACTTCCTGTCAAGTGGAAAAATGTCCAAAAAATGTTCCATGGACTTCAAGATGAAACCATTATTCCCTCAAAATATGAAGTTCTTATTTTATTTAGAATTCTGAAGCTTGTTAGGGGGCGCTATGGATGAATTTTTGTGAGTTTTCCAGCATGCTTAAAAAGCCCCTCAAAAATGCGAGTGACATCGCGGAATAATAATAATCCTTACAAAAACAATAGGCTCCTTTGCACCATCAGGGCAAGGCACCGTTGGGGCCTTGCACTTTCGTGCTCAGGCCCTAACAAGCAAAATTACTTTTCTCTAGCTTATTAACACACTTAACCCTTGTATTGTCTTCACTTTAGTGACCATTTCGTATCCCTCGGTCAAATTGACCCGTGACTTATATGGGGTTTTTAAAACAATTCTGAAATAAAATGTTACTTCATTCTAACAAATATTGGCTTTATCTCAATGTTTTTTGTCATAAGGTTATAATTCATGTTAAAAATCCACTATGTGATCATTATTATCTTGGAAAAACTAAAGTTGTCATATCCAGAATAATTTTCTGAATTGAGTCAGGAATACATGTTTATCACAGAAAATAAGGTAAGGCCATTGATTTTTAGGTACAAAAAATGTATACTGAAATGGGTCAATTTGACCCGGATACCATACAAGGGTTAAGCGTTTATCTAGCCTTATCCACACAATCTCCGCACCGGTTTGTGTTCAGTGTCCCATTGTACTATGACTAGTGGTTAAGGTTAGGATAGTTGATTGGTCAGGGGATAGAACCTGTACAAATGGGGTTATGTTATGGGGAATTTGGGACACTAAACTGCATGTATACCCACTGCACCTTATTTAGCAACCCTCACCTTCATAATGGTCAGAACAATGGGATGTTGGAGCAGAGGGTTTATTTTTTTTTAAACAAAGGGATGTCAGACTAGTGGGTTGTAGAACCAAAGGGAATTTTCAGGTTATTGAGAGATCTGAACAATGGAGCATCTGTTGCTGGTATCTATCATCTTATTTAACTCTCCGCCTCATAATGCCAACCTGAACGAGGAGATGCCAAAGGCTGTGTGAGAGGAAACTTAAACATGCCAAGACAAGATGTTGTTCATGCTAGGCTAAAGGCTAACCCCAGCAGACCAGCTGTCCCAATTGTTTTCAACACAAAGGTCTGCTTCATAAAATAAACTAGATTTCTTTTTTTCTTTCTTTTTTTTTTACACACAATTTCATTCCTTTATCTACTGTATATAAATTGATGACAAGAAAGTATCTTATTTAATATTAGAGCGTTAAATTAGATGCAGCCCTGAGCCATTGGCTACGGTAAGTAGATCTTATACCCATAGAACATGCACGCGCTTCTGCAATGGCAGAACAGACAATAGCAATGCTCTCTCTGAAATGACCTGTGATTGGCCAAGGTCTCCCGTGACTAGATAAAGTCTGCCAAGTATCTAGATTACCTAAAGCCTGAATACAGAGCCAAGGATGATATGCTAGTTTTACTAGTGCTAGCTGCTAGTCTAGTTTTCTCCCTTGACACTTTATTATAGAATTTTAGACAAAAAATACCAAAAACAAACTGCCTTCCCCAGCTTTATCTTGCTTGTTATCACCAAACAGCCTTCAGTGAACAGTCGGTGAGGAGTGCTTTACCATCAAACATCAAACAGAGGAACACATTTATAATACACACCTCATTGACTGTGGTAAATTTTATAGGCATACCGTTGCATTAGGAAAAGTACCTGAATGTGTGACCTTAAAAAAAAGGTTGTGTGACCTTAAAAGAAGGTTGTGTGATAAGTCATCTCAGGTATTCGTGCCTGAGGGAGGACCGTGTGCTGGGAGAACAAAGTGATCCAGTTAGGTGCCATGTCAATTATTTTGTCCCAGGTGATAAAAATACAGTCCATACAGATGAAGGAGCTTCAGGCAAATACTACAAAGACATGTGAGAGAGGTGCCAATGATCTGTCAGCCTGTGTCTGGGAGAATTACCTGTGCATTTGTTATATAAGTCAAAAGGTGAAAAAAACACAAACAACACCTCTGTTTTGCATGTGTGTTTCCGTATGTTTGTTTCCGTGTGTGTGTGTGTGAGAGTGAGAGTGAAAGAGAGAGCGAGAGAGAGAGAGAAAGCAGGAGAAAGAGCTATAATTTTTGTGCTCCCCCAGGCTGACATCCCGCCCTCACTTATTCACATATACAACTGGAACACCATGTAATGAACACATGTAATTATGTTAATTGACATTCAAAATGAGTCACAATGGCTCTGAAACCTTTTGTAAACGAGCAAGAGAAAGTGATGCACTTAGTTTTTGTTGGTGTCATTTGAACTGCTTGGTCATAAAATGCCACATAGCAGATTTCCTGTCTATGTGAGGATTATCTGGGAATCCAGAGAACAAAATATGTTCTCTCATGGAGCTACATTGGAGCAGCAGCAAAGCTTGTCTTAGCTGCTCTCTCTCCTCAATAGAAGCCGCATATTCTTCACTGTTCGCATTGAACATTTTTGCCCAATTCTCTCATGACATCCAAAGTCTCAAGCTTTTATTAATGGATTGCAGAAGAGCAAATTCTACCTCCACTGTTGGTCCGCTCTCATCACTGTCAGGGCACGCTCTTTTGTCTGGGGAGGGTCTGGAATCCTCATTGATATCCTTAAGGTCTTCCTAAGGTTTTAATCTTTCTGAGACATGTTCCCGTTTGCTTTTTTAATAGCTCTTCAATAAATCTCGACAGCTCTTTAATAGACCCCTGAAATCCAGATTGTTTGATCAGAGTTCAATCAGGCCCTGTAGTTTGGGCCAGCCGACATGCTGTGGAAGCAGAAAAAGGACTTCCAGGTGGCAGAATAAGGAATCTACTAAAAAAAAATGCCTTTTTGCAATTGCCATCCACAATTCTTGACAGTTGTGTAGTATATACAGTACCTTATCAAACGCACTCAAGCTGTATATTTGATTCTTGTAAAAATTTTGAGAAAATCAAAGATATATTTAAATGACATGACAGAAAAATTGGGCTTAGCCCGCATTGGAAGTGTGAAGGAGCCTATTGTTTTTGTAAGGATTATTATTTATTCGCAAAGTCATTCCCAGTTTTGAGGGACTTAGCATGCTGGAAAACTCACAAAAATGTGCACAAATGTCAGACCTGGTGAAAACTACAAAGTTCCGTAGTGATTGGGCTCGAGCATTGCTAGGGGGCTCCATAGCGCCCCCTAACGAGCTTCAGAATTCTGAAAAAAATTAGAACTTAATATAACAAATTTTGAGGGACAGGAAGTCCTCCTGACAGGAAGTCAGTCGTCTTGGTTTTCTTGCAAAAAATTTCATTTTACGAACAAGTGTGTGCACTTTAGGATGCAAGAAAACTCTCAAAGTTCTATCTTGAAGCTTTTAAGCAATTGTGCACCTTAATATATAAGAAATTCACCAAATTTGCAACACTGAGTGCGTGTGTATGTGTGCTTGTTAGGTGAATGCATGTGAGGATAGCTATGTTTCCCTCACAATATGTGAGTTGTATGGATGTATGAGCTCATAATTCATATTTATACATTCCATGAAATATCTTTCATAAAATATGACAAGAGAAATAATATATTTTTTATTTGTGTGCACCCATGTCCCAGAAATGCTTGTTACTAACCCAGCTATGTTTCCCGGAGTCCTTATGTTCTTTTCCCCCCAGCATGTTTCCTTGGATCAGGGATGCTCCAAAACCATGATTACAGCTGTCGCCGTGGACCTGTTGCACGTCCTGCAGTGCCCTGTTACATCCTGCTACGCTCTGCAGTACCCTGCTACGTCCTGCTACGCTCTGCAGTGCCCTGCTATGTCCTTCTGCACTCTGCAGTGCCCTGCTACATCCTGCAGTGCCCTGTTACATCCTGCTACGCTCTCAGTGCCCTGCTACGTCCTGCTATGCTCTGCAGTGCCCTGCTACGTCCTGCTACGCTCTGCAGTGCCCTGCTACGTCCTGCTATGCTCTGCAGTGCCCTGCTACGTCCTGCAGTGCCCTGCTACATCCTGCTACACTCTGCAGTGCCCTGCTATGCCCTGCTACGTCCTGCGGTGCCCTGCTATGCCATGAACTACTACAAAATACTTTTTCCATTATCTTTATTTTGACTATTATTGCCACTATTCATCACACCCCCAACCGTCCCCGTCAGACACCACCTATCAAGAGTCTGGGTCTGTCCGAGGTTTCCTCCTATAAGGAAGTTTTTCCTCGCCATTGTCACTCTAAATTCTTGCTCTTGGGGGAATTACCAGAATTGTTGGGTCTTTGTAAATTATATTATTATATTATCTGTAAACTGTCTTGAGATCACTCTTGTTATGAATTGATACTATCAATAAAATTGAATTGAAAATTGAATTTTGGTTGTAAAAAGTCCAAAATGTGATTTGTTTGAGCAGCACCTGGAGTCTATCTGTGTCACATATTCACACCTGGAAGCTGCCCAGTACAACCACAGTCCACAAACGGTCGGGATTAAGGGCCTTGCTCAAGGGCACCTCAGTAATTGTAATGAGGGAGGGGTCTGCCAGTCTGGGGATTGAACCAATAACCACCCGGTCACAAGCTTGGTGCTCTCATCTTTAGGCCGCCACTGCCAGATGCAGTCCTGCAAAGGTAGTTATTGACGGCTTTAAATAATGCTTCATTTGAATTATCATTTTAGTGGTTTTAGATGCATTTCCATACATGTTTCTGTTATTGACATTCCATCTTGCACTTTCACTGTTTTATGAAGTGCTGCTTATTCTAATTTTTGTATGTCAGGGGGGTAGAGGGGCTAACATGGGTTCCTGATTCCGAATTCATATCCAGTAAATCTTTTAATCTTGAAAGCACTTTGTGCTTAAGTATTAAAAAGTGCTATACATATTATTATTTAAAGCTTCTGGGTTCTGGAGGTGTGGTTACAGCAATTGTGCAGGTGTAGCGAGGCCTGTGGTGGTGGTGCCCAAAGTGATGATGATCCTGCCTATAGCTATTGGCTTAACTGAATGTGTGTGTGTGTGCATGCGTGTGCGTGTGTGCGTGAAGCAAACAGAAAATCAAAATACATCTGTATGGAGAAACCCGGTGACCAGTGCACACCAACATGCACGCACACAAACAGCAGTTTGGAGACATACAGGAGAGTCCTGCTGCGTTTCACTGGCAACCTGTAGTGGGGAAAATATTAGGCTTAGAGGCCTGAAGACAAAGCAGCAGAACCTTACCAAACCCCTGGTCCAAGTCAGAAAGGGAGCAGCCTCAGGGCAAATACCAGACTGCCTGGCTGCCAAGAAGGAGATATTTCTGCTCAAACCTGAGAGGACTTCATAGGCCAGGATTAGGTGAAGCTGAATTCATACATAATTGCTTAGGTGAGTGAAACACATGAATAGTAATTTAGCAGTCAAAAATGATCAATTTGATGTTTGGATCATGGCGTGTGCTCAGTTTAAGTCTTTTTTTAATGTCATATTATTGTTTAAATATTTTTTTGTTATGTGTGCACCATCAACCAGGGCAAATTCCTAGTAAGTGCTACTGTGATGGTTTGGTGTTTATGTGTGTTTTTCCTGTGTTATGTTTTAGTGTGGTTCTGTCTTGTCTTTTTTGTAAGGTTTTTTGGTCTGGTCTTGTGTATGTTCTGTTTCCTGTTTTATTTTGAAGTCTGGTCTCTGTCTCGTCTTGTATTTAGTTGTACTTCCTGTGTTTTCCCGACTCCGTGATTACCTGATGTTACCTTATCCCAGCCCTCTTGTCACCTACTTCTTGTTACCTCCTTACCCTCTGGATTTAGTCTTTGTGCTTTCTTTGTCCTGTGTCAAATCCTTTTTCTCTTTGATGTGTTGCATGGTCTGGTCGTTGCTATTTTGTATCACTTCCCTGCAGTTTTCCTTCCCTGTGAGTTTTGCCAGCCCTTGAGCTCGAGTTTTTGTCCTTGTTCCTTGGATTTTTGTTCATTGCCTTACAAACAAGTAACATTGCGTTACAATCGATTCTATATTTGACCGGTAACCAGTGAAGAGAAGCCAAAGTCAGGGAGATATGATCCCTCCTTCTGGTACCAGTCAACAATCTAGCACCTGCATTCTGGACAAGCTGCAGGCGTGATAAAGACGATTGGCGAATCCCAGAATACAAGGAATCGCAGTAGTCAATACAAGACAAAATAAGAGCATGAAGTCTCAAAGTCCTTACAACAGAGGCAGAATTTTAGTTTTGCAAAACACAAACAACTTTCTAATAAAGAGAGGAGAATAAAGAGGGAAAAATAGTAAGTTACCAGAGGATTTGCCATTCAAAAGTGAGCGTTGGTTGCACAGACAGCCAATGATGGTCTCAGTGTCAGCTAATCTCAAAATCAAATGTTGCGAACAATGTTTTTTGGCCAAATACATCAAGATGTATTGTGGAACCCAGGAGTCCGTAGTCCAGTTTGCCCAGTTTTCTTGATACCCCATCCAACAGTACAGCCTGCCTGTCAAATCACAACCTCTGGTGCGTGCCAGTGGTTCAGGTCCAACCTGAAATGTGATACGGTGGTCGTAAAATTCTGGACTTACTTAAATATTGGATTGTGAGGAGGATATGGGGAACAGGAAAATGGTTAAGGTATTTATCATGGAGGTGGTCTGTTTTAGTGTGACTCTGAATTTTGGGGTAATGGTCCAGGGCGCCAAAACAACACTTAAGGGCTGAAAGAGTGCCAAAGAGGAATGCACGCAGGCCTGTTCGAGACTCTTAACTCATGTTAGTGAACTGGGTTCAGAATAGTTTTACACTCGTGGCTTGAACTTCCCACTAAGTCATTCTACTGCAGAAGGGCCCTTCTTCAGGTTATTTCTTTATTTATATTTCTTTAATTTCCTATTTCCGAGAATGCCTTGGACAGTCCACAGAAAAGATGTTGCTTTTGAATTGAACATATGTCAACAAGGGAACTGTAAGAAGTAAGAACATCAAAGCTATGGTGCGTCGTTATAGGGTGAGTTCTGGCTTCACGGTTGGCCTGTCTGCCTCTTCTACATTTGATTCCTGCCTTTTGTGATTGTTAAACATCACTGAAAAACAATGTTCCTGTCAGGTTTGCACACACTGAAGAAATTGACTCCAAAGTGCAAGACTTAGAGGCAAAGTAAAAGTTTAACCCTCGTGTTGTCTTCCCGTCAAAATTGAAAATCTACCCTTTTGTTGAGGCTTTTAATCAACGTTTCTAAGTTTTTCTTATGTTTTTGTACCTTTTTTCAATGTTTGCAACTTTTTTAACGTTTAACACTACGTAACACTAACTTATTAACTTTAGTTTTACAGTTATATTTGGAATTTATGGTCAATTAACCTAATTTATAGGAAATTATACCTAAATGTTTGAGTTAGAAAAGCAGAAATTAGGAATTATTTAGACTGAAATTAAAGGAATGGATATTGATGGATAATCATAGACTGGAATATGTCAACTTTTACTCAATACTATTTCAAAAACACTTCAATTTGTTTTCAAATGCTATGAAATAAAACACCCAGAATTAATGAAAGTAGAGATTTGTACTAATAGCGTTGTGTGGAATCAATCATGTTAATTTGGGGAACTGGGTAATTAAAAAGAACATTGATATAGGAAAGCGGGTCAATTTGACCTGAGGACAACATGAGGGTTAAAGTGCCCATATTATGATCATTTTCAGGTTCATAATTGTATTTTTAGGTTGTACCAGAAAAGGTTTACATGGTTTTATTTTCAAAAATCCCTTGTACTGCACATTGCTGCAGATCCTTTCACCCTGTGTGTTTAGATCTCTGTTTTAGCTACAGAGTGAGACATCTCACTTCTATACTATCTTTAGTGGGGCAGATAAGGGGGGAAATCGTTCACAAGTGGATACAAGCACCACATTTGGTGTGGTTATACCTCTGGGGCCAATAATTAGAAAAATAACGTTAGCCACTTGATTTTTCAAAATGGCCGCCATTTTCCAAGATGGCCGCCATTTCCAGCATTGGAAAACACATATCTGCCCACATAATTTTACTAATGGGACATATTTCACGGTTTTTAGCTTTTGAATCCTATGTTTTTGACTAGAAGGATGTTACATGCATATCTATTTTGTGTTTTGAGAGTCTATAGTGGTATGTAGAGTAAATAATGTGAAAAACATGCATGAAACATGACATAATTCCAAGAAAAAATTTATTATTAAAGCTTGTCAAAGTAACAGGAGGTTTTTTCAGTTGGCTGAAGATTTCAGAAGCTTTATCCAATATATTCCATGTTTGCCAAGCAGTCTTCTTCCCTTTGCCACCAAAGGCTGAAACAACATCACAGGCAGTGATTGCATGAAAGAAAAGAATACCGCTGCTCTTCTCCCTTCCAATACATTGATAGAGGTCATGATCCATCCAAGATTCATTCCTTGGCCAAAAGCAAGCCACAATTGTTGCAGACCAATGTCCCAAAGAACTGGCAGACCACTGACTGCTATAACAAGAACGTCTGTCACTGGCTTTGATCATAAGGTTTTTGCTGCCATTTTTGGCGTGGACAAAGATCCTAGTGTCAGCTTCTTCATGACTACGGTACATGGACTTACATCATCTAGGTTGATGGAGTGGTTGCTGACAGTTTGATCCTCTTTGGTCACTATAACCACATTTGGTGTTAAAGTTTCTGCAATTCTGTCAGCGAGGAAGTGGAACAGCTCAGTTTTATTCTCATCATCACTAAGAATGTTACGCCAGTTTTTGTTTGTTTGTTTGTTGGGCGTCGCACATGCTCAGTAGCTCGGTAAGATCCCATCAGCTAGATAACTCTTTCTCCAACTTTGGTCAGTCCAAGGCAGGATTAGCTGGGAGACTTCTTCTAGACGAGGGCCACTTGTGGAATACCTGCAGAACAGGGACAGGAAGTAGTTCTTTTTGGAGATTATGGTCAACTAGTGTGTTTTGTAGCAGTGTCATGCCATTGAGAAAGAGCTAGCATGCTACGGTTAGCCACCTCGTCTAGTGACGTAGAAAGCCGTGCAGATGTTGAACAGCTGATTTTATACTTTATTAATCTCGTAAGGGAAATAACAGTGTTTTCACCCTGTCATTACACACATAACACACAGGCCTGAAATACACACGCATGCTCAGTACCTATAGATGCACTAATGGAGAGATGTCAGAGTGGGGGGGCAACAGCTGTCGATGGACAGGCGCACCAAACAGTTTGGTGCCTTGCTCAAGAGCACCTCGGCAGTACACAGGAGGTAAACTGGCACCTCTCCAACTTCCAGTTGAAAACCAACAACATTCTCACTCCCATTGCTTAAAATACAGATGCTTGGTCAGGTGCCTTTGGCGTTGTTATTGACGCCAAAAGTCTCCTTTAGCGTAATATTGAAACTAATCTAATCTAATCGCGCTTGGTCAGGACTATTTGCGTTACTTTAGACGCATTTAGGTTAAGGAAAAGTTTGTGGGTGGGCTTATGAAAAGGTATGTTTCCATGACACGAGGGACAAGAACGGGACAGTTGGGTTAGTTTCTGGATTTTGTACTACTCCCTACCATTGTCGCTCTTAATGCTACGTCATCTTCAAGCGCCATGTAGCAGCTGCTCTCCCTGGTGCGTTCTACACACACGCTGAAAGGTTGTATTTTGTGTGTGCTGACAGCCACTGCCCAATGGTCGGTATTTTACGAGTTTGGAGTAAGAACAGATTGCCTAAACAGGCTGGAACACTGGCACGAAGGACAGACGATCTGGCAACTGACAGAAGACAAAGGGTGAGTAAAAGGAGACAAGTGGCTTGTCCGAGATGACCATTGCCTGCACAGAATTGATCATTGGCTTTAGCCACCCAATGCATGCTGGGTAGATTTGTTCAACTTGATCCCAACTTGCTCTAACACAGTGATTTAATGTAACTCTACTTAAGTAGAATTGTGTACTTTACTTAATGTACTTAATGTGTACATCTTACTTTTACTCCACTACATTTCATAAATAAAAAGTATACTTTTATATAAGACTGCTCTGACGTCACTCATACGTGGGCAAAGACAACCTCATTGTAACCATTGTATTATGTTTGTATTATGTTTGGAGTGTCTGTGTGTCGTCTACCCTGTTGTTCTCAGTGTTCCTGATGTTTTGCCTGTTCCTATTTTTAAATTTTCTTCTTTTGTTTGTTGGATTTTGTTGGACAATAAATCCCTAAGCTTACTTGTGTTTCTGCTGTCTCTCCTCTATCTTTCCATTTGTGTGCATCCATGTCCCAGAAATGCTTATCACTAACCTAGCTCTGGGGAGTAATTCCCCGGAGTCCTTATGTTCTTTTTCCCCAGCATGTTTCCTTGGATCAGGGAGGCTCCAAAATCAGGGTAGCAGCTGTCGCCATGGTCCCGCTACACGTCCTGCGATGCCGTGTTCATCCTGCTACGTTCTGCTGTGCCCTGCTACCTCCTGCTGTGCCTTGTAATGCCGCACAGTGCCCTGCTATGCCATGAACTACTACAAAGAACTACTACAAACTACTATTTTTTGTGACTGTTATTGCCACTCTTCATTCTAACCCCAACCGGTCCGTCAGACACCGCCTACCAAGAGCCTGGGTCTGTCTGAGGTTTCTGCCTAAAAGGAAGTTTTTTCTCGCCACTGTCGCACTGTTGCTTGCTCTGGAGGGAACTACTAGAACTCCTTGTAAATTATGGAGTGTGGTCTAGACCTACTCTATCTGTAAAGTGTCTCGAGATAACTCATGTTATGAATTGATACTATAAATAAAATTGAATTGAAATTGCTGTCTTGCACTTTGGTTCTACATTGACTCCATGCTCCATGACAGAGAGCCACATCCAGAGCCCCAAGTCTACAATTTCATGGCAAATTCATCTACAGATCTGAACTTGTATCAGCAATTTATTTGCACAACAGTCAAACATCTGTGGTTTGCATCATATCAATAGCAGTTATAATTATCCTACTTATCCCTGTGTCTGTGACACACACACACACACACACACCTCATGTCTATTCTCAGGCTACATGTCATGTAATAGCTGATAAAGACAGAGTCAAAGTTTGGTTTTGATAAATATATTGGTTTATTAGACAATTGCAATAACAAGATCAGCAGTAAAATAATCAAAACACTGTGCAATCACTACTGTGATGGGCCCAAACAGTTGCCAATTAGAACTGCTCTATATCAAGCAGATGAGTGGAGATTTCTTGTAAGACAATTGGGTAGGTATCAAAGACACGTGCAGAACCTTACCACAAACAATGGATAAGATCACTGTAACTTTAAGAAGTGACCAAGGTGCTGTCATGTTAAGATTGAATAGAGAAACTGAGACTTTAAAAACTGAAAGTTGGATACCATAATAGCATTATACATTTCTCTGCAGTTATTCCACAATTACCAAACGTTTTCACCCAGCCTCCTGCCTACAGTTCCCACCACTTAGCTTAAGCTAACTAGATCTTAACTCAGCGTTCTAAGTCAAACCTAATAGTTATGCCAGTTGCACCATCTTGACTTAAGCCCTCTTTTTGTTAAAACCAGGCGTAATTCTCACACCTACTCAGTAACAGGCGTAAAGCCCAATCCAGCATGGGACTGGTTTTGTAAAAATGATGGGCCACTGTTGCAGTTTAATGTGTGGTGTGAGTGGCAGTTGAGGGACCAGGCTGCTGATCTTTGGCGTCGGATGGATCTACAGTTGTGCGAAACAAACCCATCACAGCAGTCATCCTTGTAATGGTTTTTAAGAATACTGCAATGTTTTATCCAGAATTCAATCACAGCACAACATTGCTGCTACTGGAGCTGACCAGGACATACCAACACATCTATGACAACAACAAAACAGCCTTACAAAAAGATGGAACAAGCCTTCACCGCAAAAGGATACAAAATTGACAAATGAGAAATTAAGAAAGAAACTGGATGTCATGCTTAAAACATACAAAAAACACTCGGGATCTCGGGCAAGCGGAGAGGGCAAAATCACTTGGTAATATTACATGGTAAGTGCCCGCTTTTTATATGCACCTTAAACATTTCTGAAAAGCCATTGATCTTCTATTATTCCTGTTCAGTATTTTGTCACCCCCAATTTAATTATAGGGCTTAATCAGCACAACACTCGTGAACGGGGAAATTATCACAGCAAATGAGTGTGAAAATACCAGTTTGTACCCATCTTCTCTGATTTTGACTGAAATTCCATTATGTCCTTTTTCACAGCAAATGAATGGAATAATTAGTGCCATCGTTATTTCTACACAACTCTTCACCAGGCAAACTCCATCAAGTTATTCCTGTAGATCCATCCAATGCCAAAGATCAGCAGCCTAGTCCCTCAACTGCCACTCACACCACACATTCAACTGCACACAAAAAAAAGGGCAACAGTCGCCCATCATTTTACGAAACCTACCAGTCCCATGCTGAGGAGAGGACAGCTGCTTGGGAGTCCCTGGTGAGGCCCGAACAAGGTGGAGACAACTGAAAGAGAGAAAGAGGTCCCATGAGAAAAAAATGGTGACCTGCGTGGGACAAATCTTGTCATACCTAAGACGACTGTGATTGGCCAATAAACCAGAGCACATTATTCTCCCATCCCAGAGTGTTGTATGGACTAGCCAGACAGACTTCTGCAGCGCTGTAGACAAAGGTCTGGCAATAAGAGACTAACCTACACCGCTGGAAAAGTTGTTGTAAGAGTAGAAGGGTAGTATGTGATGCAATAGATAGGAGAGCACACAGCTTCAAATAATAGCAGATTGCTGATTTCATCTTACAATCCACCAGAGGAAAGAGCCGTCAGACTTTCAAAAGTTGCAATACACAGTTTTAATCAAAAACCAATCTCTTATCATCAACTTTGTGCTTTTGAGTTTTCTTAACTGATATTCCAATAAAGATGGCTTAGTTATTCAAAAACAGTTCACATATGTCACTCATAAAAGAAAACTGTAAAGAGTTTTTTGTGTATACACCTCCATTTACAGCTGTAATTACTGCCATTTTTTGGTCTCCTACCAAATGGTGACCAATACACTCTACTGCCTTTTGGAGTACAAGTTTTTGTTAGTCCATGTGCAGCTATCCTTAAAAAGCTGTTTTCCTTTTTTTTGTTTATTATTATTATTTCTGGCAGTACTGTGGCATTCTATATTGTGTCAAGTCAGGATCCAAACTACACACTGAGAGCACATTCCACATCATCGAGGTTGAATAATGCACAACAGGCATGCCAGGCACAGTATATTATCACTGGCAAAACACTGCTGTCTGTTGTGTTCTAAATCTAAAGATTTAGGGAATGAGACATCCTTACTTCTCTCTAGGAAGCCCAGAGGTTGTTCATACATCTTATTTATGTTAGTGATGTGTCATCACAAAGAGCCTCAGCCCGTTGTAGAAAAGCAGAGCGGCACCATGAGAGCAATAACATGAGTTCTTATTCCTATCTGTACCCATTCTGTTCTTTTTCTGTGAACTTGGATGAATACTGACTAAAAAAGATCAAAACCTCCACTGCTGATACTGTGACATCTCCTGTTACTAGGCAAGGCAAGGCAGCTTTATTTATATAGCACATTTCAGCAACAGGGCAATTCAAAGTGCTTTACACAAAATCAGTTAAAACACAGTTTAAAAAATAAAAACAAGATACATAAAACACAAGATAAAAAGTTACAGTGCAGCATAAGAAATTAAACATTAAAGAAATTAACATTATTTAAAGAAAGGCAACATCAAAAAGAAAGGTCTTCAACCTTGATTTAAAAGAACTGAGAGTAGCAGCGGGTTTCTGGGAGTTTATTCCAGATATGAGGAGCATAGAAACTGAAAGCTGCTTCCCCCTGTTTAGTTCTGACTCTAGGAACAGACAGTAGACCTGTCCCAGATGACCTTAGAGGTCTGGGGGGTTCATAGCAGATCAGAAACGTATTTTGGCCTCAAACCGTTTAGTGATTTATAAACTACCAAAAGTACTTTGAAATCAATTCTTTGAGGCACAGGAAGCCAGTGTAAGGACTTCAGAACTGGAGTGATGTGATCCAGTTTCTTGGTCTTAGTGAGGACCCGAGCAGCAGCGTTCTGAATCAGCTGCAGCTGTCTGATAGATTTTTTTTAGGGAGACCTGTAAAGACACAATTACAGTAGTCAAGTCTACTAAAGATGAAAGCATGGACAAGTTTTTCCAAATCCTGTTGACACATAAGTCCTTTAACCCTTGATATATTCTTAAGGTGATAATAGGCTGACTTTGTAATTGTCTTAATGTGGCTGTTAAAATTCAGGTCAGAGTCCATGACTACACCAAGATTTTTGGCTTTGTTTGTTGTTTTTAACATTATTGTTTGAAGCTGAGCGCAGACTTTTAATCGCACCTCTTTTGCTCCAAAAACAACAACCTCAGTTTTTCCTTCATTTAATTTCAGAAAGTTCTGGCACATCCAGCCATTAATTTGTTTGATGCACTTAGTCAGTTTTTGTATTGGACTATAGGCCCCTTGCGATAAGGTTATGTAAATTTGTGTGTTGTCCGCAGAACTATGGTAACTTATTTTGTTGTTTTCCATAATCTGAGCCTTAGCATGTAGATGTTAAACAGAAGAGGCCCCAGAATGGAGCCTTGGGGAACTCCGCACGTCATATTTGTAAGTTCAGATGTATAATTACCTATTGACACAAAGTAATCCCTATTCTGTAAGTAGGATACTAGTAGTATTACCTCCTCACACTAGGACTGGTACTGCCAAAATTTAAATGTGTGCTTAAAATGAATAAGTTTGTGGTAGATACAGGATGTTCAAGTGCTGTATCCATTATACCTGGACCTGTTCAATATCAATATATTGAACTTTTGAGTTAGTGTTTATTTTTAACGGAATGGGTGTGAGTGTTGTCAAAGCATTATCCTACAAATTATTAAAGGTGATCTATTTTATAGAAATTTCAGATTCATACTTGTATTTTGTGTTAAGAACATGTTAACCTGCATTAATGTTCAAAACACACTATTTTTCCTCATAATGCCCATGGCTTCTGCACTTGTATCCCTCCTCTGTCTGAAACACTCTGTAGGAGCACCTGTTTCTTTAAGCCCCCCTCCCAAAAAATCCCAGTCTGCTCTGATTGGTCTGTAGTCCTAATCCTGTTGTTGATGTCTCTGTACAGTTGGGAGAGAGTAGAGGCAAGAGGCATTTAAGAAACAAAATGGAAACGTCTGCCTCAGAGCCATCGTTTCAAAGCGACGTCAATTAAATATGACGTGCGGCACAGAAGCATCAGCTATTCAATGTTTTGTCATAGCCTTTACTTTATGATCTCTCAGATGAAGAAGAACAGTTTTCAGGACAACTTTATTTACTTTGAATTCAATTCACAACATGGCAAAATGTCATAAGAATGTACATACATACATTTTCATTATATTTATATATACAGTATGGCTACATTTAGCCTTTATAAGTTATTTTAGTGTTAAACGCTACAAATGTTTGTATGAAAAGAACTATACAAATGTTTAAAGTATATTATATACACACACAAATGCAATCATCAAAATTAAAATCATCCACCTCCACCCACCCAAATGAATTACTTTCTCTGATTTAAAGACCCGATGTATGATGTATTGTATTAATGTATGAGTGTTTCCTATTACAATGTACTTTGATGATTAGAATGGCTGCTTGTAAATATTTCCATCCATTAAAAATGACATAAGCAGCAAAACTATATTTATAAAGTAGTGTATAGTTATAAAGTTGAGAGAGGAAACAGAACTACCTTCTGCTTCTGAAATTATCCTTATGGAGCATCTCTCCACATTTGAGAGAACATTAGTAAGTCAATTGCATATTATTTCACCCTCCTGCTATTAATCAGAATGTTAATTTGTATGATCAAACTAGCCTGATCTGTTGATTAACCACGGGACCGCAGATCTAAGTGATCTCTCTCTCTCTCTCTCTTTACCCACTTTTCTCTCTCTCTCTCTCCCTGGCACGCCTCTTAGTTTACATGCCACAGGTGAAAAGACTTGTAGAGTAGTGTATGTAAAGAGGTGTATCCTCGGTTAAAGCTCCCCAGGGGATGATGATGTGCATTTTAGGAATTGGGAATGTTTTCCGGGTCGAAAACCAGAGGATCAGGGATCAAGGAGTCAAGGACGTACAAATTTGGGAATTGGGAAAAGCCCCAAGCACGTTCCTGTTTACTTTACATTTACTGTCAATGTACAGTACATGCTAACATCAGCAGCCCCTGTAATCTTGGTCACATTTCTGCTGGAACAAGTTCAATTGTGTAGGTTTAGAAGCTTTTATTGGGGATTTTCAGCACTTTGTAGAAAGTGCTGCTACACTCTGTACATTCTACTGCTACGACATGTAGCTACTTGCTAACACCATGGAAATCCTTAAACTTGGTTGCTGATGTTAATTTCTCCCCAATTTCAGATCACATTCCTGCTGGATCATGTTTAGTTTAGTTATTGGATGAATTTATCATAGTAGATTGTGCAGCTAGGTGACAGAGCGTCTCAGGCTGAGGGTAAATACAATGTGTTTTTTGAACATTAAAAGCATGCTAACATGTTAGAAACACAATATTCATGCATGAAACTGAAAATTAGCATAATAGGTCACCTTTAACCCTTGTGTTGTCTTCTATTCCACCATGTACTTGTTGTCCTGAAAATCTTTGACTCTTTCTGGTGTTTATGTCTCTTTTATCAATTTTTGGCTCTTTTTTTACATTTATTGCTTCTTTTCACTACCATGTACAAATCCCACTACCAACACACAGAAGGTTATGTCAACATTCAGTCTTATTTTTTCAAATGCAATTTCTTTTAATAAAACACTCAAAATTCAATTAAAGTGGAATCCTATTTTTTTTGTGCTCGCGAAGCACAATGTATGCAATCATGAGTAATTAAGTGAGTAATTAAAATTAGGTATTTAAAAAGAAACTCATATGTCTGATACAGACATTTTAAAAAATGGGTCAAATTTGACCCAAAGACAACACAGGGGTTAAGTAAATATGCAGAGTTATTAACACTAACAGGCACTATCAAACAGATTGCAAATCATCTATCATACTATTTAAGCAGTTGCACTTTTTTTTTATTCCCATCTTGTATATATTCAAATATTTCTTCTTATATTTTATTCCTATTATTATTTCATGTATGTACATTGTATCCTAGTATTTCATTTATATTTATATTCTGTGCTGTGTGACTGATTTTGCTGCTGTAACCATAATAACCACCATAATTTCCCATTTTTTGGGATCAATATCTATCTATCTATCTATCTATCTATCTATCTATCTATCTATCTATCTATCTATCTATCTATCTATCTATCTATCTATCTATCTATCTATCTATCTATCTATCTATCTATCTATCTATCTATCTGAAATAATATCCACTGGCAAAAAGGCTGTCTAACGAGTCTACTATTTTGATTGCTGGCAGATAGTTAGATGATGTAAAAGCAGAGTAGGAAGGAGAAAGCAAGAGCATTTGTCAGTGTCAGACTTGAGCATATAACTGTTTCCTGGAGGCAGTGCGTACCAGTGTTTTGTCTAAGTTTAAAGTCATAAAGGTTTCTATTTGTTTTGAATGTCAACACTGTGAGTAGACTACTGTATTGAAAAGGCCTGCCATTATAGCCTCATTCTCCTTAAAATTATTTTTACGTTTTTAGTTTGTGGCTCACCCAAGTACAGGCCTGGCAAGTGCATAACAAAACATCAAAACAGAGCTTGTTTAAAAAAGAAATCTCAGTGTAAGACCCCCCCCCCCACACACACACACACACACACACACACACACACACACACACACACACACACACACACACACACACAGCCCTAATGTTTGTGTCATGTTTACTTGTATTGCAACTCCAAAATCACATCCAACCCAACATAACATATCGTCTAGCAGAGCGTTAAATATTCTTTTGGAATTGAACTATTTTCTTTCAAAAACAGCAGGAGGCAGCACTTAGAAACAGTGTTTTGCGGCTTGCAGCTCTTTCTCTTTTTCTTGTTGACTGTCTCCTCACTCTCCTGTCATTTCCTTTCTGAATTAGGGCTGAAAGTTTTACAACCACGAAAAGCAAGCCGGCTAAGAGTCTGAACTAAGTGACGTGTTCTCCTCCGCTTTGTTTCAGTGCTACTGACAGGGCCACGCCATTTCAGACACTATCCATGGTCCTGAAACAACAGCTATCCGCTAGTCCCATTGTATCTAGATAGATAAAATAAAGCTTAAACAGAGGGGGCAAACATAGCATGCCCACGTAAAGGTCCAGTATGTAATATATTTATTGCAATAAATATAAAAATTACCCCATCATCAGATATTTAGGAAACATGCTAAGTTGAATTATCTTTTTTGACAACAATGTTAATGCCAGTATTTTCTCCTTTTGAAATTTCCGTTCAATAGTACAGCCATGAAAGCAGCAAACAAACAAACAAACAGGATCAACTGAGATAGATCCTACACAACCTAACGGCATGTTTCTAACCCCGGGTAAATATTGCAGATGTATTTGAAAGCTGGAGACAGCTCAAAAAGATATCAATTTCTTCCTGAACAAGTAAGCATTAACTTCAGGCTAATTTATCATGGAACGGCCAATGAAATGTGTTCATTTGGGTGGAGAAGACAGCTGTGGTTGTTTTAAAGAAATGCCAATAAACCAGCACGTTTTTCTCCCATCCCAGAATTCAGTTTGGACTAGGCAGACACTCCTCCACAGCGCTGTGGAGGAAGGTCTGGCAATGCGAGACTATGAGTTGGCCTAATACCGTAATGGCATCCTTTGGCATGCAAGTGGTTTGAAATGCAACTTGAAATGTAGTTTTTTGCCTGTATGCAAAAGGTGTTTTTTACATGTCAAAGATGTCTGTATGAATTAATGGAGGAAAAAAAACATGTCTTTTTTTATAGATTTCATCACTCTTTTCTACAAGTTGCTGCACTAAAGTTTCCATCATGCATTGGAAGATATGAACACAGAGCCCTATTTCTTTTATCTCCTTCAGTATATATTTCACAACACGCATTCTGGTGATCCTTGGTCCTCTCACACAACAGTCAGTCAGCAGCCGTTATTTAATAACAGCACCTGGCAAATGCTGTCTGACCACAACACAGCTGGGGTTTAGTGTGCTTGCACCTTCCACCAGACCTCTGACACTAATCCTTGATCCAGACCTTGACCTGTCACCCCTGCTGTGCCTCCTGCTTCCCTACGTGACAGTGGATGAGCACCGGTTTCCTGCAGACGAAGACCAGTAGACCCCCATCCTGTGGGCCTGAGGGAGGCTTCATGGATACACACTAAAGTACACGCTGACACATATATGTCTGAACAGAAACAAGACTTATTGGAACATGTATCCCTTCACCTTGAGCTTTAGAAACTGCCCATGTCCCAACATAAACAGCCACGGAAAGTTAATATAGGACATGTAATGGGATGACAGGGACTGGTCAGTGTTTTAAGCCATAGAAATGAAATGGATAGAAAGGCCATTCCCACACTATTTACTATAGATTCCACAGTAACACTACTGTATGATTTTTACAGTAGAATGCTTTATTATTTACATTACAACCTCGTTGACATGACAAAATCACAGTAGTCAAAGCATTACTGTAAAAAAAAATTACAATATAGCCACTATAGTACTATAAATAGTAAACTACTGTATTTTTTATCTTATGTTGTGTTTAATTGTTTTGTATTTTACAATGAATACATAATACTGTAAATGGAAGTTTGGTACCTTTTACTGTAAAAACAATTCACAGTAGCATGCTGGGCGATTGTTGCCAGTAAGTTACTGTAAAGTTTGTTAAATTTGTTACAGTGCATTCAGTGTCAGCTGATTTTATGTGTATTAATTTCTACGGAGCCCCTAAAGGGACTGTCTATGGTTATTGCTTTCTATGTACACTGTACATGTTTGTGTGTCGGCTGCAGTATGAGAGTCTCTGTTTGCTGGCGGACCTGTACAGTAAGAGCACAGGCAAGACGTCCTGTGGACACTGAGCCAGAAAGGACAGCGTAACAGCTGAAGGGTGTTAGCCACGGCTGCTCATCACATCAGCTGAGGCACAAAGTGATTTCACTGTAAAGCCATCATCCTTTCATCATCATCATCATCATCCTCTTCTTGGCTGTCAGTCCTGTCATCATTCCGGAGGGAAAACTGTCAAATTGACTCCATATGAGCTCACTGCTGTGCCTGCACATGACATATAGGACGGGCTACCACACTGTAAACAGCACGTGTCCAAACGTACACACACACACACACACACACACACACACACACACACACACACACACTTCTCCTGCCCAGCATGTGCTCAAAGGCATACTGAATGGATTCTTTATGCCAAAAAAAGTCAACGTTTTCACTGTTGCCAGGAGAAACGAGGCACAAACAGAGAGAAAGGAGTTTGACGCACAGTTATTTCTCTCCTGAGTTCACATCCTCTCTCAGCAACCACACATTCATTCAGTCAACTCAGCCGTACATTCTACACATACACCAGCACATAACATGAGCCAGGCCGGGCGCCCTCTCGGCTTCTCCTATCCCTGGAGGGTCGCAGGCGTGTCCAAGAAGGCTTTTCCAGCAAATCTTGGGGTATTTTCCAAAGCTGGTCTCCTCTCCATTAGCCTGGCTGGTCTACAAAGAGGCTCTGGCAGTAAATCCACTGCTCAGCTTGTTATGGCGCAACAACTCTGACATGGAAGAAATGTCACAGGGCCTTGCTGCCAGACCACAGCTAAAGGCTGGCTAAAGACGTGAACGAGAGCCAAGAGGGGATTCCTGCAACACACACGTCACCACAGCAGAGGAGGGGGGGGGGTTGAATACATGTCACAGTGGGTCATTATGGATCCAAGCCAGGACAGAGCTTTTTCCTATGTGGACGTACGTATGTGTGTGTGAGAGAAACAGTTTTTGGATTTAAATGTCAAACCTTTTCTGTTGGAATGTAATTCCATTACATCAAATTGTATTTGTGGGGACAAAAAGTACAATACGTTATCAATTCATTGTTGGTTTTGCTTTGCACATGAGATTTGTTGCCAATAAGAAAGTCAATCACGAGCCCACCTGATTTGACTAATCAACTGTTTAAAGACTACCAAGATCAGCTTATTGTATGCAGTGGTGGAAGTATTCAGATCCTTTACTTAAAAAGTAAAGGAAATTAGTAAAGTAAAAGTACCAACACCACACTGTAAAAATACTGTTACAAATAAAAGTCCTGCATTGGAAATAATACTTAGGTAAAAGTATGTAAGTATTATCAGGGAAATGTACTTGAAGTATTACATGTAAAAGTGATCAATTCAGAAAAATCCTCCCATTTTAGAAACTGGAAAGGATGTAAACAGTTTTTTTTTTATTTTTTTTGGGCTTTTCGCCTTAAATTTTTAACAGGACAGTTAGGTATGAAAGGAAGGGAAGACATGTAGGAAATCATCACAGGTCAGATGTGAACCCTAGACCTCTGCATCAAGGCATAAACCTTAAAGTAAATGTGCCACTGCTCTACCACTGAACCAACCTGACCACAACAGTTGGGTGGTCTAATCATTTCAGCTGGACTTGAAGGTCTGTATATAGTAGGAGTCCAAAGTGACATGAAAAGAAAAGACTCAAGTACAAGTACCTCAAATTTATACATAAGTACAGTACTTGAGGAAATGGACTTAGTTACCTTCCACTACTGATTTAGTGAGTCGAGCCTGGTGTGCTCCTGCTCGGCTGGAATGACAACCTGCAGCCACACGGCCCTTTATGGAATAGTTGGGACATGCAGGTATAGAATAACTGACCTGATGTTTATACATGCATCTACCACTAGAAACTGGAGTCACTTTCCTTGTACTGTACGTGTTACCCCGGAATTTTACCTGGCGCGTTTCAGCTGCCCCGTGGTTCTGTTCCGTTGTAACTATCAACATATTCTCACTCCTATCTCGTAAAATACAGATGCTTGGTCAGGTGTCTTTGTCGTTTTTTATTAAACACACGCTTTACCTAAACGCACTTGGTCGGACTATTGGCGTCCCTTTTGACGCTGTTAGGTTAAGGAAAAGCTTGTGGGTGGGCTTACGGTTCCATGACTCGTGGGAATGGGATGGTTGGGTTTAGGGTCATGGGTTAACCCTGGTTAACCAGTCGCATCAGCCACTGTCCAAATGTTACGTGTTTGGAGTGAGAACAGGTTGTAACTATGCGTCTAGTTTAGCTTTGCCAGACCTTCATCCACAGCGCTGCAGAGGAAGGTTTGGCTAGTACACACAGCATTTCAGTATGAGAGAAAAACATGCACTCTGCAAAATAGCCTCGGGAAGGAACTTTGTTTTGGTGGAACGTGTCCGTTCAAAAGGTTGTTTTAACCTTTGAATTTTTTAAGTTTGTCGTGCAACAGAAAACTCAGATTGGACAGATAGTCTAGCTAGCTAATCAATAGCCTGTTGAAACGCACTGTGGTGCCATGAAAAATAGACCTGGTGCATTTTTAAGCAGAGCAGAGCCGATTCTGTGTTGGAATCATAAGCATTGTCTCGAGTGGTTGCAACTGCTGCCAGAACGCAGCAAAGGCGCACCTAGGGGAATCTAGGGGTTAATACACTTGGCCAGTAAAGCATGCACACATAAAAATGCTAAACCCTTTAAAAGTAATATGTATGTCAACATTTAAGCTGTACCTGTGTATGGTGGGGCTGTTGAGGGGAAAGCTGTGGACTGAAATATATTGCATGCTCAAATTGCACGTGAGTGAACACACACACACACACACACACACACACACACACACACACACACACACAGCTCTCTTTGAGCATCATTCAGGAAGACTGAATCTAAGCTGTAATGTATGCAGCCAGTGAAGCATCACCCTGTGGTAACTTGACTCTTCACACACACACACCCACAGATGGTGACATTGATCCAGCCGGGTTCCCCTGTACAGAGCAGCTCCCCGATCAATTCCACATGTGTCTGGCAGTCCAGGTCCTGTGGGTATTCCCCCACTCCCCCTGCTATGACATTCATTCATGATTACCTCAACATGATCAGCATTTGTATTTTAACTCTGCCCTGTAAAAAGAAATGGTTTTGCTGCCTCTCCACTTTTCCATTGACCTGCCAATCTGTTTTTGTCTCACCATGTTACTTTCAACCCATTCATTACAGGGTCTGCAACATGGATTGCTGCCTGTTGCTTAAAGGGGAACGACGCAGTTTTTTTAATTTTTTTAGTTTAATTTACCTTAACTGAACAGCTTCAGAGTCACTGGCATTATTTTATGACTTTTCACAGGTTCAGTGGTGGTTGTCTCGCTCCCCCCTAGCGCCTGTGAGCCTTTTGGCCAGCGAGTGTCCGGCCTTAGCGTCAGGAAGTATCCTGTGATATCAGGTCTTGCGATGTAATGAATTGCTTCACGGCACTGCACACATACGCACATTCAGGAGCCGTCTAACAAGGTAGTGATGAAGTTTTTTACACTATTGTCATGGCTAAGTTGGCAAAAAAAGAAGCAGAGAGCTAGGAAAGCATTATCGGAGGAACAGAGAAGAGGAAACGACAGACTGACCAAGCGAGGAGTCAGATACAAGTAAACATAGGAGCTGCCAAATATCTATTCCCAAGCTGTAGGGGGGGCTTTGTAGAGAAACCTGCGAGCAAAAAGTAAGTAAACAGTGAATAAATGGTCAAAACTGCATAGTACCCCTTTAAGAGTCTTTCTGTCAGGTTAGTTACACTAGGATCCAGGAGCAGACACAGAGGCAGTTGTTAGGAATAAACACAAGAGGTTCATTTAACAATTAACAAAGAATGTGCAAGGATGAAGGCCTGGGGGGGGTGTTGGTTGAGAGTGGGTGATAAAGTGGCAAGAGCCTGGCAGACTACAACAAACACTGGGCAAAGAAGGCGAGCTGAGTCTCCTCTCACCAAAGCGCCTTCCAGAGGCGTAAGTGAAAATACAAGATGTCAGAAGGTATTAGACAGGCATATTAATACAAGGCCAGAAAAAAATCAAAGAAACAACCTAGACACCAGACTGGGTAGGCTGTTATGTGTGCAACACAGAGGATCTGAGCTGGGGTTTATAACTGCAGGGGTTGATTAGTGGAATCCATTTCTGGTGTGTAGGAAACCACAGGTAATCTGATGAAGAAAACGAGGAGACATGACACACACGAAAAAACAGGGAAGGGACAATAAAAGAGACTCAGGGACTGAAGAGACAACAAAGCCATATCACAATAATTCTACAGAGAAAATGACTGATTATACTGTATCACTTAATAAAATCATAAGAAGGTGATGGTGTTTTTTTTTCAGTGGCACACGACACCTCCAAAATGAGTAAAATGAAACTAAAACTTCTCATATGTAGCACTTTGTGTACCTGGAAAAATAGTCCCATCTTCGTAAACTTTTAGATTGTGGCTTCATTGCTATTCCCTGATTTCTAACAGGAACCACAGAACACTATGTCCTCACACATTTATTAAACAAAGAGGAAAAATATGTCAAGAAACATTCACAAAAAACAAACCCAAGCAAATAGTCTGACCTTTCACAGAAAATAACCACGTGTATTCACACAAATAACCTTAACTAGGTGCCTAGTTACTTTGTAACATAACTACTTTTCAGGTAAAAAGTATCGTAACGTGTGTACTGAAAATTTGGTAATGAAACTTAGTTCCTTTTTCAATTCGGCATGTTGCTTTTCCCAGGGACAGATTTGACAGCGACACTGCCTTCGCAACTGCGCGCTCACAAGCTCTACACTCTGGGCCCTACAAGACAGAGGCTGGTAGCAGAGCAATCATGGCAAGAGAGAAACAGCCAACACTAACTTTTGAAAGCTTCATGGCCTTCTGCCAGACAGCGCTCTGAGCAAAAAGCTACGTGCCACTACATCGCTGAGGACTGGCGGTTAAATCGGCCGTCCTACAAACAGAGCATGCCAGGCACACACAAAGCTGACAACCTCCCAGATGGATGCGGAGGAGATGGGCCCATACATAGGCTATAAGCAGCGGACTGCTATGGGCTTGGGTCAGTCGCAGGGACACGCAAGGATTTCCAGAAAAGAGGCTGCATGTCACAATGCACGGACCATCGTGGCCGTGGCCGTCACTCTGTGAGTAGAGAATCCAGTGTGCAGTGTAGTTCAGACACTTCACTGATAAACCATAGACTGGCTTTATGGTCAAAGATAGGTTTTGTATGAATAACTTCAGTCTCTGCCAGAGACGCCTGCTTTTAAAAATAAAAGTAACGAGTAACGTTAAAAAGTTACTTTCCATATGGGGTAACTAAGTATAGTAACTGATTACTTTTTCAAGAAGTAACGAGCAAACACTACTTTTTAAAAGTATCTTCCCCAACACTGGTGGTGCTACGCCATATGATAACATATGGTGCTAAGCGCCATATGGAACCATGGTGCCTCTGCAAAGGAACTTGTTTTGGTGGAACGTGTACATTCATAGGTTGTTTTACAAAACTCACGATTGGACAGATAGTCTAGCTAGCTGTCTGGATTTACCCTGCAGAGATCTGAGGACCAGTTAACCATAGTCTTCATAAATCCACCGGATTTTAGAATTAAACCCAAAGAAAGCAGAAGGCAACGGAGCAATCCCAGAATTGGAATGTTGTGGATATAGACTAAATTATATTTAACCAAGCTGTTGTCATAAATCATTCGGACATACAGCAATGGAAAGTAAAGCACTGTAATTCGTATGTATTCAAAGTAATTATCGCTGTATACACCACTGCTGCTGTATAGAATGCTCTGGGCTGCATAGGGACGAGGTGGGGTCGGATGAGGAGGTCATAAAACATCGCTTTCAAACCGGGAAGCGGGTTTGCATCCCTGGAAACACGTGTTTGTTCCCCAGGGGTGTTTTAATCCAAACCAATGTTTACAATCATTCCCCAATCATTCAAACATGCAGAGGAGGTTTTGTTGTTTTAAGAACATCAGTTTTGCACCACTTCACCTGAAGCTGAGAAGAGCAGAAGGAATGCATTAAAGAGAAATTTCACAACACATTTCCTAGTTATTCATGTTTTGGAACTGGACCATGATGGCTGTTTTAGCAATCGCTGCACCATGCAACACACACACACACACATACAGCTCCCAATGTTTGGCTCAGTGTCCAGCAGAGATTCAACAACCATGATATTTATTATTGCTTGGTGTGCTCTCCGGGCTTTTGTCCAGCCCTGTTCTATTAAAGAATCTCATTTGTCTCTGGCAAGTATGGATCATACCCGGAGCCCCAAGCCCCCGGGAGCACTGGAGAAAGGTAACAACAGTTTCCTCATTAGCAGTGACTCCAGATGCTGAGAAGCATGTCTCAGATTCAGTGCAGTCACTCAGCAGGGGCTGGATGTGACCTCTGTAATATCCAGAATAGAATTTAAAAATCCTTCTCCTCACCTACAAAGCTCTTAATGGTCAGTCACTATCATCTCTTATAGGGCTCACAATACCCTATGACCCCATGAACTATTCCATATAACATAGCATTAGGCCCACCTAATCCTGAGAGTCTTGCCAGATTTGGGCGTGCTCTGGTCATATTAATTGTTTGGTGTACGGTGGTTTTAAAACTCAGTCCAAGTCATTTTTTTCCCTGTCTTGACAAAATCAAACATGTTTGATAATATGTTAGGCTTTAGGTCTTGGTAATGAAGTTAAATCATGTGAACATTGTCAACAACCAATAGGCACGCTCCCTCCAACACCGAACAGGAAGCAGCAAACTGCTAGAGTCAGTGTTGTTTATGGTTGCTATGGTGGGGCGCTAAGGTAAACACTAAAGATGGAAAGTTGCAGATTTTCAACCCTTCTGAAGTACGTCATCCAATGGGAGCTTTACCGGCGGGTAAACGCTGGGTTTACTGGCCACATTCATCTGCACACACGGCATAACAGAAAATCTGCAAATGTTCCCTTTTTTTTGTCAAATTGGCCTTCTTGCAAAGAATTGGATCCAGAATCAAAAATCCTTTGATTCCATTGATTCTCATTTTCAAACTGTGGCTGAAAACTGAAATAATGTTATTACACAAAATACATGTAAACCAAAATAAAATTTATTAGAGTAACAACATCTATTGCTGTGGAGCAATGTTTCTCAAACTTAGGGTCGGGACCCAAAATGGGTCGCAGACCCGTTTTATTGGGTCGGCAATTGGCAGAGTAAAATGAGAATCTGGCTTTTCGACTCTAGCGTACCTGAAAAACTAATACAGAAACAGACTAAATGCTCTTAATGACCTCAGAATGGCACTTTCAAAAACCTAACCTAGAGTAGATCAGCTGGTTGAGATCTTCAACCAGCTACATACATCTCATTAAATTCAAGTCAGCATTATTAAAAACATGTTGGTGTCGGTACTGAGGGACGATGGGAGGGGATAGAGACACAGAAAGGACAATAGAGACTTTTTCTGTTTTTGATTACTTTTATAATGGAATAAATATACTTCATATACATTTAAATTCATGTTTGTTCCGTCTTTTGTCCACAGTTTAAAAATGTAGATGTTACAATGATTCGTGGTGTATTTTTGTAAATCTGGGTCCCGGGGAGACACCAAATTTCTCTTTTGGGTCTTGAGCTGAACAAGATTGGGAACCACTGCTGTAGAGTATAAGAAATGGCCACTATTGATACTTAGGGCCCTTTCTTGCACCCAGCTCAATTGACTTTGTACACCAATGTATGTATCATTCCTATTTCGCACCCGACACACGGCGCAGACTTTTCCCTCCACAGACTCACGTCGATAAATTGGGGAATGACCTTGCTCTCCCGGGGGCCGTTCAGCAAAAAGAGGAGGCGTGTCCCGGCGCAAAATGCTCCCTGGTGCTATTTTGCAGTTTCAGAAAACAATTCCACCATAGACCAGGAAAAAACCTAGTCTAAAGTCAGTGGCGCGTTATTCAGATGCTATTTTAAAGGCGCATGCTTGGCTGTAATGTAGCGTGCACACCATGCATACACTTTGTTTCTCTCATCCATACGGACGCAGCAGTTCCCATTTTTGCAAACCATACATAATTACAAGGAAAAAATATGACCTTGTTTTACACATTTTCATGAATTGTGGATGTGTTGATGACATAAATGAGGAACTATTAGAAGACTTAAAGCAATGTGATTTTGAACTGCATGTGCCGATGCCACTTAACCCAAATGCCCCAGCAGCTGCAGCATGGGAGAGGAGAGACAGAAGAGCTGCATCATCTATAGTGAGGTAATCTTGGTCTAATGTTAGACTATAGTGCAAAAATATCACCATGGATTCATAACCTTGTGATTTATTTAGTATGTCTGTGATATTTCTATATTTACATTTTGTCAAAAAGAAAAATCAATAGCAAACGTCGGTCTCCTCGACTGTGAACCGCTCCCTGGCCTGCGCCCATGGATGTTTTAAGAGCGTGCGCCTAGCAAATCTATTATTATAGCAATCCGTCATGGAACAAGCACGCCTGCCTTTTAAATGGAATGTGAAATAATGCTCTGATTGGTTTATTGCACGTTATGCCCAAACCACACCTACAGTATGAGTAATGTAGCTACTTCAGACCAACCCATTTTAGATTTGCATTGGACGCAATACTCATTTATCCCGCTGGTATAATAGCAACAACGCTACTTGAATTTCAGATTGTTAAAATAAGGCGCTTAGTCTCTTGTGTCATGACGATGGGGCCACATGGCCTCATCCACATTACATTCAATATCCTCTCTTGCAAGGCACCTAGGGGAACATCTTCATGCCTTTGCCAACCTTGACATTTCTCTGCACCTATTTCTTGGGCTGGGCAGCTGCACTCATTGCATTCAGCAAGGGCATCTGCTCATAGCGGCGGTGATCATTCCACCTCCAAGCACTGATCATCATTCGAGGGTGTACAGCAAACCACTCATTGACACGGTGAGAGTGGTGGAACGCCACGTTGTCCCAGGTAATGACAAAGAGTGGCATGCCAGGCCTCAACAGCCCTCTCCCCTCAGGTGGGATCAGCCTGTCATAAAGTGCATCCAGGAATGTTATGAGGTGCTCGGTGTTGCATGGGCCAATAGTGGGGATATGGCATAGGACACCATCATTAGCACACATGGTTATGTTGGTGCCCCTGGGACTGTGATAGTGGCCCTATACCTAATGAGGTTCCTTCCACGTCGCCTCACTTTATAGAGATTGAAGCAGGCTTCATCAACATAAATTAAGACATGATGTCCCCCACCCAGCGTCAAGCTCCATTATTCACTATGTAAAAAAAGACAAAATTACAAAAAAAAGTTACTCCAGTTGACTCCAACGGCATAATATGACAAGGCATTTCAGTATACTGTAGTAATGTTTCCTTACCTCCACATATTGGCAATTGGCCTTGTAAGAGTTCCTTTTAAATGGAACTGTATAGAGCTGCTTCATGGCCATATGATTCCTTCTTAGGAAGCAGTCAATGGTGGTCACGCTCACATTGTTGATGTTCCTAAACATGACCTGATCTGCAATCACTGCTGCCCTGATTTCACTCAGCGTCATAACATTGTTTGACACAACCACAACGGTTGCCTCCTGTTCAGCACAGAAAAATTCTCCCTCTACCAACAGAGAATGGTAGCATTTGGATTCAATAAAGAACACATGTAATGGAAATGAGGGAACAATTACTTAAAGTAATCACTGAAGATATTTCTACTGTACAACGACATTACCTTTTATCCTGTTGAAAAATTCTGACAATGGATGCAACAGGTTGGAGTCTTTTTGGACAGCTTTCTCAGTGAAAGGCCATAATTGATAAGGTGATCAATAACAGTTGCCCGAATTTCCTCACAAACCTGAGCCCTTTCAACAATACCTACACCTCGCTCTCAGAGTCGTCTTCCTCAAACCCCTCCACTGTACCTCTCTCACTCTCATCTGCTTTAAACCTTTTCCATCCATGTTGGCAAAGAACAAAGTCGCTGCAACTTTTCAAGCCTGCAGACTGATTGCTAATTGAGGATTTGTGTCAAACAGGTGCTTCAGTGATTTCATACTGATTTAGGTAGTTTCTAATAGTTAGGAACAGATGGTTTCTGTTTGGTTGCCATAGCTGAAACAATGGAGTTTGGACTGCTTGAATGACATACGTGTTAACTGTTCAGCAAAAGGGTGGGGAAAATGTGTCAATCCAATGAGTAAGGGTTAACATATTTGCAAGAGGTGTCCTCTGCTCTGCTGAGACAGTGATGATGAAAACCAAGTGGATCCCAGTCAGAGCAATCAAGAAAAACTTGAATCCTACATCATGTGTAATTGCATTAATTGCTTGTCTTTCTTTTCTAGTGTTCCAATCTTGTCAAACCTGACCGCCTGTCTGACTTGAAGGCGCCTACTGCCATTACAACTACACACTGCTTGCATGCAACACAAAAACTGACACACACTTATGCACACTGCAGGCAATGAGCATTTGAACTGCAGCCAGAGCTTCATGTACGCTGAATCTTGTGTGTATGTTTGCCAAGAAGTAACGTGTGTGCCTCACTGATATCTTACAGAGATGTTCATAGGGTATGGGACAGACTTGATTAAATTACTTAATGTTGTACCTCTGTGTAAGTGATAAAAAACTGCAAGAAGTAAAATGAGACTGACAGCAGCTCAGGTCGTGCATGAAAGTGATGAATTCCATGCATAGCCATACTGGTCTGTTGGTGACATCCATCATCTAAGATGCTTTTCTAATTAATGTAAAGGAACTATAGTGAAATCTACTTCTTTTGCTGTCTTCCAGAGAGCCTGATGAGACATTATGAGAACTTTTATAAAAAGGAATGACTAATCTGGTTTCCACTCCTCTTGTGCTGAAAAACAGGTTATCTAAATACTGTGTGAAACTATAAATGCTATCTTACTGCTAACTGAATAGTGTCATTCTGCGAACATGAACGGATTCCTTTTTTTCAGTGTTCAGAAGCCATCATGGACACATGACATGAATTCACTCCCTAAGTTGCTTTTCTGACCAAAACATAGAATGTCAGCATCAATACTGAAGAGTCTAAGGCACCATCTAATGCTGCACAGACATTCACAGGAATTTCACAGAAATTAAACAGAGAGCACAGTGCGTAGTTTAGTGAGCCTGGTAGTGTGCTGCATTCCCAGGAAATATACAGAGCCGAACCAACTGTTTGTTTGGAATTTCAAAATGTCAGCAATCTTTGGGGGAGGAAATGGCATCAGCAACATTTGCAAATTTCCCTGATATTGTGGTTATTTTTTAGCAAAGGGAAAATTAGGCACTACTAATTACACCTTTGTTGATAGAAAAGATCAAATCCAACAGTTTGTGTTGTGATTTCATTCTGTAGATGGTGCATTGGCTGCATTGACTCTGCAAATCACTTCAAACTCCGACTGAACTTCTAAGTGTAGCTGCAATAACACTGTGTAGTTTACACAGATTCTATGGTGTGTTTCGTCATGCTACCCTTAATTCTCCACTGATGAAACATTATAGCTTTCAGTGCTCTGTGTTTGATCTATATGTAAGACGATTGGGAGTGTGTAAGTAACCTTTTTCCCCTAAAATATATTGTTTTCCTATCCTTTTTTTGTCTGATTAGCACAAAGAAGCCCCCACACCTATAGTAGTCTTGCAGTGCCGGACCTAATTCCACAGTGCTGTGGAGTAAAGTCTGCCTACATCAAACATACATTCTAGAATGGGACAAAACAATGCCCAATCACAATCGTCTTGAGCGGCGCTAAGCTCCAGAAGGAGCCACGGTGGCTCTGCAAAATAGTCTCGGAAGGAACTTGTTTAGATGAAACACTTGCACACTGCAAAAGAAAACGCCACATGCAATATTAAATGAAGTTAACTGTTCACACGATGCAGTAACATGAGCTATTTAAATGAGCTGGATGCATGGTTAAACGGAATTTACTCCGTGTGTACTTTGTCCAGATCAATACCCACCAATCTGTCCCAAAACGTCCCAGCTAGAGGGTAAATGCCGTAAACATATTCTTTGTAAATCTTTAAAATCATTCACCGAAACATCCAAGCAGGCCTGCCTTGTTGTGGCACGATCCAAATTTTCTTTAAACGCCATTCTGAGCGTGAAGTTTGTTGTTTCCCTGATGGGATTTTGGGAATGGCATCACACATCTCGTAGGCCATATCCTGGAAAATGTAGCAAGGCAGCTATTGTTTTCTTCATATTTGTATTGTATATAGTGTGGTATTTAGCTTTTGGTTGTTTTTTTATGCTTGCCTGGCAAAGACACTGAGGACACGTCCAACCACATCGGAAGAGTATCTCCTAATGAGGTGAGATGGGAGCTACATATATGTTCTGGGGCTGAGAATGGGAATTCAGATGTGGAGGAGACCTGAGGTGGTGCAGGGCTAGCGGGCTGTCAGGAACTGTGGAGGAACCCTGTGGGGGTGCAGGACAACGTGCAATGAGACCCAGGATAAAGGGGCCGGCTGTCGGGCAGGCTGTTTGACTGGGTAAAGACTGTAATACCTCTAAAAAGAACTGTTTTTCTATAATCATCTGGTTTACCTCCTACAGTCCTTCTTGTTGATGAGGCAGGTCAACATTGTTCTGACCTGGTTGTGCAGGGCCCGACGAGGCCCCCAAATCTCTTCAGTCTCCATCCCTGAAACCTGTCCATCTAAGGATGCTTGAGTCAGGGGTGTCAATGATTGTCCCACACTGTATCATCTCCTCTTTTAAGGCTTTAAAGTTGGTTGCTTTGATTCTGCAACCATGCTGAGCAGCTTGGTGCAGGTTGGAGCTCTGCTGGGGATCAGCAGGCGCTACAGTGTAGAATTCCTCCGCCTAGCTTTCATTCCCCAGCTATTAAGCCTCCTGTACCAACTCAAAAATTGTCAAGTTGTGTTTCAACGCACAGGCCCCTGGTGCTCCTTTTTCACCCAGCCTGCAGTCTGAGTATCATGTGGTCCCCCATTGCACTAAATAAGAAGTCAAAAGATGTTTTGCCCATCTGCAAATCTGTGAGCCCTGAGAATGGTCCAGCTGCCCCTTCATCCTGGGTCCAGCTCCGTTGTCCAAAGCAGTACCACTGCACGTTGTTCTGCCTGTTAGCCCCGCACCACCTTACGGTCTCTTCCACATCTGAATCCCCATTACAACCCCAGAACACATTGTAGCTCCCATCTCACCTGATTAGGAGATGCACTTCAGGTGTGGTTGAGTGTCCTAGTGCCAATTCTACACCTTTCCCTTGATTAGGAGTTGTGCCTCAGGTGTGGTTGGAGGTGTCCTCAATGTCTTTCCCAGGCAAGCATAGAAAATAACAACCACACTATATTCAAAAAAACGAATGAGGAAAACACTAGTTGCCTTAGTGACCAATGTACAGTACTTCCATTGATCCCATCCACACCTTTTAGTTTTCCATTTTTATTAAGATAAGGGTATGCATTTCCTACTAACATGGTAACAATCCCCTTCATAATTTCTGACATGGAAAATGTAATAAATCTATTTTTAATAAATACTGTATAGGTATGCACTGATCATGCTCAAGCATGTCCACAAAAGTAGTTTGGTTCACTGCATTGATGAAAATAAGAATGACAGATCAGCACGTTCAACCGGTTGTACAAGACCATATTAAAATATGATTTAGTGATCAGACCATACAATGACAAAGGTTGAGAATGCGAGGTGGGAGAAGTCAACACAGCTCCTGCCAATATGCAAATTACAACAATAATGGTGATGTCTTCCTCTATGCAACTGTACAGCTGGATGCCAAGGCAATTCTTCCTGTACTGGGACATCCTGGTGTTCTGGCCCATTAATAACAAGGTTATGAATGCAGGGCGGAAGAAATCAACACAGCTCTTGACAATATGCAAATTTGCTTGCTTTGTCAACTGGTGTTGACATCCTGCTGTAAGCAGCCAGGCCTTAAAGGATTATGGATTAAGGGTTATTCATTGTCAGACTCATCGACCAACCCTAATAGAACTGGCTCAGGTCAACCTTGAGGACTTCCTTTTCTTAAAACACTGAGCTCCTCTCTCCTCTCCCTTTCAATCTGTGTGCATCCATGTCTCAGAAATGCTTGTTACTAACCTAGCTCTGGGGAGCTGATCACCAGAGCCCTTATGTTTTCTGTTGCCCCACCTAAGTCATGGTTGCAGCTGTTGCCGTGGTCCTGCTCCTACACCCTGCTATGCTCTGCAGTGCCCTGCTACGTCATGCGGTGCCCGACTACATCATGAACAACTAAAACTGCTATTTCTAGTCATAGTTCCATTATTGCCACTATTCATCACTCCCCCAACCAGCACCGTCAGACACCACCTACCAAGAGCCTGGGTCTGTCCGAGGTTTCTTCCTAAAAGGGAGTTTTTTTCTTTCCACTGTTGCACTACATGCTTGCTCTTGGGGGAATTACTGGAATTGTTGGGGCTTTGTAAATAATAGAATGTGGTCTTGACCTACTCCATCTGTAAAGTGTCTTGAGATAACTCTTGTTATGATTTGATACTATAAATAGAATTAAATGATTCACTGCCTCTTCTATATTTATATACTGCAGGTGGGCAGTCCCAGTGCATGCATTGTTGTAGGCAGCGCCGCCGCTAGTTTAGCATAGCTTAGTGAATGGAATCCATTGTTGCCGGTTAGCATGTCCCAAGTAAAAGCAAAAGAAAACAGGGTCCCAAGTAAATATCTGCCTAGGAAACCACCTAGTCTTACTCCCTCTTTAACTTGACGGTGGGTGTGGGTGTGTGTGTGTGTGTGTGTGTGTGTGTGTGTTGCAGGAATGCACTGGCTGCAGTCTAGACAGCTGATCCCCATCTGTCCTCCCTCAGGATCCAAAAAACAAAACTGTGGCAACACTCAACTTTTCTAACGAATAAAAATGAGGGGTCCACTCAAACTGCTCAGAGCTACTCCATGAGCTATATAAACTGACACATTTAAGCAAACATCCCAAAAGATGCAATGGCCTGTTTCTCTCCGTTTTGGAGAATTGCCCAGATATTTTGTCTGAAAATCCCACAATCATAGACAGAAATGTTTTTTTATTGGAATATATGTAACAGAACAAGGGTGACAGGATATCCTGTATCAAAACCAACTGCATTATTACTTTACCTTCTTGCAGGTTGGGGGTACTGATGCCGCTCCTTGCGGTCGTGCATTTGCGCAGTGCTCAGACACTTCAAATTGTCACCATTAAAAAGGGAACTCACTGTTGAGTTCAATGCACATACGCACAACATATGCACGTCTGTACTCTGTTTATTTGAGAGTTTCTTTCAAACGGCACCTTATAAAGTTGTTTCATTCTGATTTGGTTTTGCTTGAGAATGCGAGCCAATGTGGACACACTGACTGGTTAAATGTTGTTGAATAAGGTGTTGTCTTGGATGATGTGGCTTTGAATTTCTCGTCTGATTTAATTATGATCCAAAACCAAGTTTACAATGCCAGCTTCCTGTACCTCGGTGAACATTCGGCCCCCTCCTCCACCATGGTGTTGTCTCTCAGTCCTTTAGAAAAAAAATAAAGAAAAATATAGGGCTTGAACAGTGCAGCTTAAATATTTTTCCCCACAGTAGAGTACATTGTACAGGAAACTTGTACAGTTCATGAATGGCTGATGTCATACACTAAGTAAACAGGTGTCACCCAACACTATGAGATGGGGTGTACTGCATGTGTACTACATGACATTTTTGTCTTATGCAGGGAACTGTGTTCCGTGCATTTAAAAAGTGCCATTTTGAAATGCAAAATGTGTGTAAAGCAGAAAACCTGTTAAGACTTTTGTAGACTTGAGAAGTTTTGCTCTCTGTGTGTCAGTTTAAATAATTGTGCTGTGCATGTAATTTTAGTGTATTAGCAATTGGAAAAAATTGGAAACAGCATGTATAGTGATTAGACCTGACATCTCTTTGGTATGAATGTGTTTAAGTGCATGCATGGTGGTGTGTCAACCTATTCAAGTCTTTATTCACTGAAGCCAGCCCAGTCCTGTTGCAGGCTCATCAGTACGTCCTGATGGATCACACTGATTGCGTGACTGTGTCTCACCTCAAACATAAGGTCACCTTAACCGTGACAATTTTTTGATGGTGCTGCCAATCCACTTCATAAATTACCTAATCCCAGCTTTAGCCGCATATGACTGAGCATCTGTATATGAGCACGCGCTCTACCAGGTTTACCCATGTGCCTGATTTTACGTTTGCATTTATATTTTAATTAACGGCTAACTTGACAAATGGATCACTGTTCAGAAAACAGCCGTGAGAACTCCTCACCACCTGCTCCTAACATTAAATAATACTTACAAGAGCACGTTCTGATTGTTTACATGGTGTTACCGCATCACTGAAGTGCACACAATAAGCTGGTGACATTTCTAAAGCATAATGATCTCAGTGACAGACACACCAGGAGAGCATTATGGGCTAAGCCACAGGTACGCTTGCTATGCAGACAGCAGATGATTAGTAACGCTACAAGCTTTGTCCTGTCGGTTTGATGGAGTCTATGAGGGAAATCTATGACAGAAATAGGCCGCTGCTCGTGGGAATCTACTACTGATGGAATGCGGCTATGCGGAGGATCCTAAACATGCAGCTCACCTGAACATCACAGCCTGAATAGACAGCGTTACAGGCCTCTCTTATTGGAGGGAAACACAAGAAACATGTTTGGCTTCCTGCTGATTCTGGGGAACCAGCACGAGGTCCAGCCGTCAGGGGTTCTGTTTACACTGCATACTACAGTGGCAACATGGAGAATATTGACTTTAATGGACTTATTAGCACATGTTAGAGGAATAATATTGTCTCTGCAGACTTCAAAGACTAGAAAGGGAGTCTGGTTTCAGTGGTCTGACTGTAGTTGACGTTGTGGTATCATGGGAGGTGAGAGAAAAAGGATTGATGGAGTGTGTGACGGAAGGAATTATGGTAACTTTATCAATACAACAATAAAACAGATACAGTTGCACATTGCGTGTGTATGTGTGTGTGTCGGTTGGGGTCTTAACCTCAGAGCAGAGTGACTTTATTAAACAAACCTGATGATCGGAATTTGTTTTCTGTAGTCCCTTTCTTCCCACTCCACCTGCTGTCTGGGAATGTTGCCCCACCAGCTGTGGGAACACACACACACACACACACAAGTGGTGCATGTCAGACTTGCAATAATACATCAAAATGGTCTGTGCAGTTACAGTGACATGGAGATTTTGAAAACCAGGATTTTCTTTTAATTTATAAATGCATTATGTCCTAAATGTTCTGTGTAACTAATATATGTAAATGTAATTGGATAACTTTGAAATACAGCACTGGTATCGCACTGCTTTTGTAAGATAATCAATTACATGTAAAAAGAAAATGTCCTCACATGGCAGGCCTCTCCTAAATAGAATAAGTCCTGTGTAAAATAAAAATAAGTTGCAAAAATCAATACAAAACATTGATAAATAACAACAAACATGATTTAATATAACACAAACACATCTGTCCATTTGACCATTGTACAGTGTCCAACAATGTCCAAAGGTTAAAGCAATTGGTCAACGCTCCTCTCCTGTTCTGAGTAGGACTTAAGGCTGGTGGATTCCAAATGAATCACCCAAAAGACAAACAAAACTGATTAAAAACTATTTTTTTTTCAAAGCAAATTTACAATATGTTACCATTTCAAACCAGCAGTCACAGGTAAAAGGTAACATAAGTGTGGTTTTCCCAGCACTGCTTGTATATTCAGTGGGCAGTTGCCTGAAGAACAGTGAAAACAAACACATTCCTGTGCAGTTGTAACAGGTGTGTGCAGCTACTGGTCGCTTGGTAGGAAGGCCAGAGCCTCCACAGCAGTATTAGAAGCTACAAACACTGTTAGCCTGTGTGTTTTCAATCAGGAAACTGTGATTGAACGGAAGACATTGACTCTTTGTTCCCAGCGTCTTAGTGTTATGTTAACCCTGAGAGCACTGAGAGGCAGAGCTGAAAGAAACACATTACATTTACCCTTGTTACTGTAAAAAAAGTCAACAAAGTATTTTGTGTACTTGTTCATTTAAAAAGAAAAAGTCACTGTGCATTTTAAGTATTTTTTATATCAAGTGTTGTACTTTGCTACATGTTTATTGGCCAAATTTAAGGGAACATGTGGTCGCAACTGCGCCAGGCTTAGCTGTTTGTGGTCAGTACAGTGCAATATAATAAATCATTACAGCCAGGATGCAATTTGTGAAAAAAGCGGGGAGGAGGGGAGGGGGGGGTAATTTTGCTAAACAAAACATGGATTAAATCCCACTTGCAATATAATGGATGTAGTGCCACTCGGCCAACCATGCCAAAAGCTTTAATATGCACTTAATATTCAATGGAAAATACAGCACTTTCAAGCCTGAAAGCGGAGTTCACTTTGCGGCAAAATCAAAACACTTTCACCCAGAAATGCTTGTTCGTTCCTCGGTAATGTCTTAATCCAAACCACAAACTTTTTTGACAAACTCAAAAGTCATGGCCACATGGCACTCATTTTTTATGGCTAAAGTCCACTAGCTCCGGAGCTTTGTAGCAGCTAAATACAACCAGCGACTGCTGCTCAGATTTTATAATTCTAGCACACTATAGACAGTTCACATCACAGAGTTTAAAATACATCTACTTTAGGTATATAGTATCTGGTCTATTGGTGAAATAGCATTGATTACTTTGAGGGGGAGGGGATACATTTTGTCCCCACCGGACAGGGATATGTGGACAAGTCAGAGGGCCTTCCCATGCAAACCTATTATTAGATATTTTTTCAAGCTGGTCGTATCATTTTATTTTGTAGTGTTTATCCGCCACACCTTGAAGACTAGTCCGTAAAAGTATTTCTTACATGGTTTACTCACACATAGTAATAGTTGGTTGATCTAACTCCAGGTTGGTTTGACACACAACAGGAAAACATGTATTCACTTAGATTCTGCACACGTCCTAAAACAGAAACAACCGAATGTCTCTATGTTCCATTTGATCAGTTTTACCCAATCCTTAAATGTCACAATTGAGTGTCATTGCATCAGATGCCATTCCACCTCTTTTTAGGTTGCTTTGTTTAGAAATTAGATGTCCTGCTTGACGCCCTGCTACGCCCTGAACTGCTACTATTTTCTCTAGTCATAGTTCTATTATGTTTATAGGTACTATAATTATAACTCTTCATCATACCAACTGCTATAATATTACAAACATATTGCTCTATATCTGTATATCTGTCTGTCTGTGTCCCAACCGACAGTGGCAGATCGTCGCCCACCAAGAGCCATTTGCTGTCCGAGGTTTCTGCCTGTTAAAAAGAAGTTTCTCTTCGCCACTGTTGCATTATATCCTTGCTCTTGGGGCCAATTGTTGGATCTTTGTAAATGATGTTCTTTTGTAAAGAGTGTAGTCTAGACCTACTCTAACTGTGAAGTGTCCTGAGATAACACTAAAAATACAATTGAACTAGTTTTTGGTCACATGTATCATGCTGTGGAAACACTGTGAAGAAGGGTTCAAACTAGGGTGTCTATCATATTCTCATCATCCCTGCTACTCTTCAAAGGAAGCAGAATGAGTTTCATTGATCAAACCCTTGCCTACATCCAAAGTTATGGTATTATAAAACCAAAGGATTAGGTCTAACCCAGATGTGTGTGTGTGTGTGTGTGTGTGTTCCAGTGTCTGTGTTGAATGTATGCAGTTGCCACAGGTCTAAACACTGCCCACTCTCTGTGGTGTGGAAAGGTTTACATTCCCATTACAGGATATGTGTGTGTCTGGCTTCAAGTTCCCTCTGTGTGCATGTCTGCGGATGGCATTATTGCCAACTACCAACCCACTCTTGCTGTCTGGTGTGAGGCATGACTCATAACACACACAAACACATGCTCTCACACACAAATACCACTTTTGGAACAGTGCAATCAATGTCCATCAAACTTGCTGTTTAATGTGTGTTACTGTAGTAAAATATAGTTACAAGGCCGAACAGCAGAAATGGACTGAAACAATGACAATGTGTTATTTAAACAGAACATTAACACTAATTTCATGATATATGCAGAGATACATAAATGTAAGCGTTATCCTTTATGCTTACATAGTCAAAAGGTTGGATAATGGAATCATTGCTGATTTGATTATGAATTATGGTCAAGACATGACATCATACCAGACTTGAACTACAGTCTCCATAAGTCTTAACATTGAAACTGACATTATGATTATGACAAAACAGACAGCACTGTCATGGCAGAGATCTGAGGCAAACTGGATTTCTTTCTTTAAGCCCAGTTCAGACCTACGATTTGCAACGATAACCAGCGGTGAATGACACAACACCAATATGAACAGTGTGTGCTGAACACGACCAAACCTGTAAGTCATATCAACACCACAGTGACCACATTTCATCAGCTCCATTGCTACTGTTTCAGCTTGTTATTTGTGAGTCCAAAGTGAGTTTTGTTTTCAAATCCTCTGCTGTTTTTCCTGACTGAGTGCTGTCTGCTCTCTAATCCAGTCTTAACCATGGTTTCCAGGTTCTGTTTAGCCTTCCAAGAATTTTCAATTTCAGTACTTAGAAGTGAACAATGCCAAACAAACGGAGCTTGTCACTGCTTCATAAAACTGGCATGTCCTGGAATGTGTCAACTGTAGGTTGAGCTGTGGATCTTTCCACATCTCTGTTGTCTGTGGTTAATAATCTGCGGTGCAGGATGAAGGGCACTGCCAGATCAAACACTGTGTTGTAATCTCACACATTTTACTATAGCTTTCTGTTGCGTTTAGCTCTATACAGTCTATAAATCCCTTCCTTAATAATAAATTAACCTTTTGCAGGATCCAAAAGCTACTGTAAAGTTTATATTTAAGTCCTTATCCATAAACTGGCCTTATAAAGAGTTGACAACAAGACTTCATCACTTCAAACGTCTAAAACTCAAACCGGTTCTTAAGACAACAGAAGAGAACACTCAGGGTTTTGTTCGCAGTATTTACCTTTGATGAATCACCTGATTTGAATTTGAAGAGTCTACCTTCTGTCAGTCAGCTGACATGGAATGTAATTATTTAAATATGTTCTCACCTGACATATACCTGACATTGAGTACGTGCACATGCAAACCAATAGTCCACTATTATTCCGAATATGACAATATACAGCATATTCTGTTTGGATATTCCAAATTAGGCATTTTTCCGAGGCGTGGGATATTTCAGTATTATTCGGGTTTTAGAAGCATTCGTTGGACATGTATACAGGGCATTCAGAATCTGCATCTCAATCTGGGTTTTACTGCAGTTAACGCCCAGTTTACGGCCTCCTGCCTGTTTATGGCTTACGGTCAGCTCTTGGTGTTGGACACAAACCAACCAGCGAACAGTTTGCAAGGCTGTAGACCCAATAACAAGGAGAAACACGGCTACTTTTAAATATTATCAAAGACTTTGGTATCAACAGGTTTTTGGGTATGCGCACACATTGCATTAACAACCTTTTCAAGGAATGAAAGAGGGACGCTGTGTTCACACGGTTGAACAAGTCCGCCGCTGCTGGTAAACTTTGAAAAAAATCGTATTTTGCATGGCTACGTGGAAACGGGAATATAAGTGCAATATTTACTCTCATTAGCCATGTAAACAACTTAATTAGAACATCCTCTGTTTTGAATACAAAATTAATCACAATAACTTCCAGGTAGAAAACTCCTGCTTCCCATATATACAGTACAATATAATGGCACAACGGGGACAAGTTAAAACTAGATGTACTCATTTCATTGATCTAAAATGTATATTTTATCCTCTCATATGTCACACTTGATGAAAGCTGTGTGAAAAAGAGTTATTTTGCTTCTTTAAGTTTGTAAAGAGAGAAATGCACTGTATGCTCTCACCATCCAGTCAGTAGCTGTAAGACATGCACCTGTTAACACATGTTGACATGATTCCCTGCACAGTTGGAAAGAGCAAGGAGAAATATGAATAACACATGGGGGGAGAAATGTCAAAGTTGGAGGGCACAGAGGGAGAGCGAGCAAGAATAAAACAACACAATGTACCTGTAAACTGATTAGTATTCGGAGCATTGGGGAGAGAAGTATTCGGATCCTTCACTTCAGTAAAAGTAGTAATACCCCACTGTAAAAATACTCTACACAAGTAAAACTTTCTACAAGTAAAAGTCTTGCATTGAAATTTGATGTGTAAAGTAAAAGTATATAAGTGTCATCAGGAAAATGTACTTAAAGTATAAAAAGTGAAGGTACTCAATGCATTTTAGGAACTGAAAACGATTGAAACAGTTTTATGTTTAATGGTCTAATCATTTCAGCTAGACTTGTAGGTCATTATACGGTTGGCTAGTTTCATTTATAATAAAACTTTAGATTTTATAAACTACATGTGTACAATATTTCTATCTGAAATGGAGCAGACTAAGTCGAAAGTGGCATGAAAAGAAAAGATTCAGGTAAAGTACAAGTGCCTCAACATTTGTACTTAAGTAAAGTACTTGAGTACATGTACTTAGTTACATTATTTTAACTGAAATAATAGCAGCGACTGTATTGCGTTTTGCTGTTAAACCGTGTCTGTATGTATGTAGAATTATAGTTGGCTCTTCTTCTTATGTAAAATATGCGGCTCTGGTAGATATTTGCGATAGGTCACGCTGTGCAAACACCGCCTCTTTTATGTGAACGCGCGCCTCGCTGGATTGGGAAACCTTGGGTTGATTGTTAACCATCGTCGCGACACCACTTACGCGGGACCTTGGGTGTTAGTTTGGTGAAGCCAGGTAACTGAAATAAATCCAGGGCATGTTGATCTTGCTCGGTAGTACAGGCCTCTGGTGCAGCCTGATGGCATACAACTGCACATGTGAGTGAGAGAAGAACGCAATTTTCCAACACACTACACTCCAACTTTAGCTGCAGGAGGGTGAGAATGCAGCTGTGTGTTTTATTGTTGACCAATGTTAGCCTATGTTCTCTTTTACAGTTGGTAATATTAGTTTGGTATATGAACCCACATAGACTTTTAGACTGATTTATGTACGGGTGTATTGTATTTTGGCTTGTTTTACACAGGGACTATTCTGTGGGGGCTGTGCAAGCAAAACATGAGAACCACAAGGGGTGAGTTAAAAGGGAATTTGGTTTGGCTGCTTGTTAGACAGCATCTGGTGGATAGATGGAAGTCTCTGTTACTTTGTCCTCAGCCCTAAGTCTGAGAAATCACTGTGGGATTAGCAGAGTTTGTGCAGCAATTCTGCATGGGATTCCATGTAGGAGGCTGCTGAATGTCAAACTGTCAAAGCTGAGTTTGTTACCTCTTTCAAGTGACAACACTGAATGAGTACATGAATTGTTAAAATGTGCAGACATTGTTTCTATCAGAAATAGGCTTCTTAAGAAAAATTTAAAAATTTGACTTTAGGGCTTACAGCTCGCCACAGTGTTGCCATTTTGTCAATTCTTTTGCTAGATTTAGCAACTTTTCCGGCCCTCTTAGCTACTTTATCTATTTATACTTTATTTCTAAAAAACAACCATCAACAACTTTAGAGACTTTAGACCATCAGGGGTCAACTTATAGTAGTTATATTATTATTATTATCATCATTATTAATATAGTAAATACAGTCTAGGGCTCTTCTGGCAACAGGACAGCAACCATTTGAGAAAAGGACACAAAATGTAGTGTTCCTTATACATCTTCAATCATTGTATGAGCCCAGTTTCGGAACAACTTAACAACATTTATCTCCCCAAAAGGTAGGACTGTCACAGTTTTTGAGTAGTAGCATTTTTGGATCCCGAATGCAGACTGGTAAGACGAGGAGGAAGCAGGATGATCTTGGAGATTTATTCAGATAGAACGGCTTACAACTGAAAGTGTCCAGAGGCAATCAATAGCAATCTGGCAACAAGTAACAGGAAGATCCAAAACAAAATCCAACACACTGGGAAAACTAAACGCACAAAACAAAAAGTTAGTAGGAAGAAACTACACTGAGAAGAGACAACTGACAACAGACTAAATACACATGGCAACCAGGGTGGTAACAAAAGACAGGTTACACCAGAGTTTAGAACGCCAACACAAAAAAAGAGAAAGAAAAGGGACATTGGCAAAAAGACATGCATCCGACCAAATTTCCTATAGCAATCCCGGAAGTGGAACGTCAAGAATACAGTACCTAAATCCGCATGGAATTTCACAAAGGGTAGGATTTTGTCCATAAATGGGCCTGAGATGGCACCCACATGCAGGATGTATTATGCAGCTGTCTCGCAGCTTCTTGACTGCTTTTCCTGAGCAAGTTGCTGCACCTTTGACTCTTTATGCTGAACTATATCTAGTTGGTACCGCTCCACCTACCACAGCAGCTTGGGTTCTACTTCCCTCGAGCCAGTCTGCCAGGGATCAGCATGCCTGGCAGACACGGCTCACAATGCACCCAACCCCAATGCCTTTGCGAGTGGCCGACTACCAGCCATTTCTTCTCCTAGGACTGGCTACAGGAGGGGGCCCTGGTTTCCCTTTTCTGGATTAGGCATATATTGTTTGTAGTCTCGCATTGCAACACCTACCCTCACAGCCCTGTGGAGGAAGGTCTGGAGCTATTGCCCCCGAAAACACAGCTCCTAGGGTCACAGGGACACACAACCAGCTGTGCCACCTTAAGGTGGTGATTCTAGGAGGGGTTAACCCATTCTGTGGGTTTTAAATTCGACGCAGTGATGACTTGATGCTGGAAGGAATAATATTGTAAAACCATATGAATACTGTTAGAACCAGTGCTTTTTATTTGCGTGTTTTTTCAGGCAGTGACTCACACTCAGCTTTTATCGTGGTCAGGTTTGTGCTATAACCAGTCTAAAGCTGTTATTATCGAGCAGAGTTGACTGTGCTTGCATGGATACAGTGCCTTTAATGTCATCCTCTCTGATTTTTGACATTAAACATCTTTCAGTGGATCTTTTGTGGTGGATTGTATTTGCTATTTCAAGTTTTAGAAGCACGCAGCATAATGACGGGCCTTGAGGAAATAGTTGAAATAAAGAAAGCATGTGCCACATGTGGGGTCCCCCTTCCTCTTTCTAGGACTGTGTGTCTATTTTTGTCCTTTGTGGATGTCATTATGTGGTGTGGGTGCTCTATTTTTACTTTCTCTTTTCCACCAAAAACCCTTCAAGTACCCCCCTCTCTCCCGGCGGACCTCTAGAGGCTCTTCTCCAACACCAGGCCTACCCTCTTATTTAAAAAATGGGGAATCATCTGTAAATTGCATGCTAGCTTGTGTCTATTCATAACAACAAAATGTAAATAGGTTGGACTCCCGAATGGTTACAGCTCATGCCACACAACCACAACGTCCTTGGCTCGATTTCTGCCGACCCTTGTTGCATGCCATACCATTTCCAGTCTGCAGCTACACTAGCATCTATCTAATAAAGGCCAAAATATAAAAACTATAGATTACACTCTCTCCCTTCCAATACCCCAAGTACCTAAAAAAAATTGGTACTTGTGTAAATTGCCACCACTGCTCCAATATGACCATTAACCATTAAAACCATTAACATAATAAAATTAGCTAATCTAATTGGACTCTTCCAGAGTTTTGATGGAGCTGTGGCTACCCTGCAGCAGGTGTGAAGGTGATAGGAAACAGAGTAGTAGTAGCGGTGTGTGTGTGTGTGTGTGTGTGTGTGTGTGTGTGTCTGTACTCATGTGTCAGCATAAACAGGCTGATTATAGTTTGGGTAAATGGTAGTGTTTAAAACTGACATTTAAGCTTTCCCCCATCCTCACCACATTACGTCAGGTTGCTGTGTCTCCGACCCAGAGATGAACCTGTCACACATTAACCTAATGTACATTACAGCTGCATATTTGCACAGACTACTATTACGGAACACTGCATAGGCTCAAGTATGTCTCAAAATAGATAAAGCCATCATGATTAGTGCACTCCAGCAGTGCACACACATACTACAGGATATTGTTAAGGTTATCGTGCTACAGGGTGCACCACCTCATGTGATCTCTGCAATGTGATGACAGGGAAGCAGATGTTAACAAAATGGAGACTGTAAAAAAATAAAAGTACACTATTGTGGTGACACAATTCTGCTGCACGGGACCAATTTAAAAGTCAAAAAATTGCCTGTGAAAACCCAGCGTGTACCAGTGCTGAGAGTCTGATGTGGAGGTCAGGGTACCTATTCAGGGTGGTACTTCAGCAAAATCCACAAAAAGTAGCCTTTTTTATGCGTTTTGGGGTTTCGTCCACACACAAACAGCGTTTGAGGTCTCTGTTAAACCAGGGATCAACCGATATGGATTTTTTAGTGCCGATGCCGATACCCGGCTGCCGATTTTATTAAGCCAATATTTGGAGCCGATAGCCTACTGCTTTTGCTCCTTCAATTTACATCATAAAAGTGACACGATGATAACAAAAGTTACAAACGTTAGCTCAAAACGCAATTCAACTGACAGCCTTTGTTGTGTTTGATGTTAACTTGTAGCCAGCAGTGAACAAACTTGGTTAAGTAGGTCCATTTTTACTGTATTGACATTACAGAAGTCTCTTGTTAGCATCTTGTATGCTAATGAGAGATACTTGTCGCAAAGTGGCTTATGCGCAACTCACAGCTTCACTCGTTGCAAAGTGACGCATGCTCAACTCAAATCTGCACTTGACTAACATTGGGGAGTGACACTGGTAACAGGCTTTCTCGTAGGACGTTTTAAATGCACAGTTACTCTTCCTCTGTAATGTGGAACGGAGGTGTCAGATTGCGCTACGGAAGTAACTGCTACAAAATCCAACACTGCCATGACAGCCATTTTAGGTCAAGACTGTCAGACTTCTAGTTAGTGGCTAGTCTTCGGGTAACAGCTTTTTTTCAGACTTCTGATTGGCCAAAATCATCTTCTTCTTTGCATGACTGGGGTTATAGCCCTGCATGTTGGCTTGACATGCTCTTGACAGCACTTCAGTTAGGCTTTTGCATCTTTGTGGGGAAGATTTCTTTTAAGAACCAATTATGGAAAAACCCAGTTTTTGTGTATGTGTGTACTAGGCCTAAGAGTGAACATTTTCAAACTGTTTACACTCTTTCACGGAACCTGAAGCAACCGGTGTCTCTGTGTGCATGGGAGTGTACACCCTTCACTGGCCAAAAGAGAGACTTGCAACAACAGCAATCTTTTAATTTCTGTCAAAATAGAATATCAGACAGTTAGACAGAGGGAAAAGTTATAATATGGGATGCAACATAGAGCTCCATAGACAACGAAAAGTGAGAGAATATCCAATGTAAGCAACAAGAAGAACACCCTGTACATTAATACAACTCCTATTTATTTAGTACTGTACTGAATTGAGAGTTTTTTCGTGTGTAATCAGCATTTACACCAGGGCAGGTCATCTGAGGACAGGAGCTTCAATGTTCTAATAATATGCTTCAAGGTGAGGTGCAATAGAATTGTGTTTCAGTTTTTTAGCTTGGGGTGTGTGAAGTGTGAGACGCTGCAGCGTAATTGCAGCATGTTTTGACAGCCACAGAACTTGGATATCAACTTCATAGAACAAGGTCAGAACAAAGCATCAGAAACACGTACAGCGAAGTGAGTTGTGGGAGTGTGTGAACATGCCTGTTTGCAAATATGTGTGTACCTAACTGCGGATAGTGTGTGTAGGAGGGCAGCTCCTGGAACTGTAAGCTCTACAATGACTCACGTTGCTGCTATTCACTCATGGTGTGTGTGTGTGTGTGGAAAGTATAACACTTGAGTTGCAACCAAGCGGCATCTATCTTATTTCCAGCAAGGGTGATTCCAGTGGCTCCAAAAAGAAATCTGATTACATATTAGTCCATGGGGAAATGACCCTACTTCTTACTTTATAATGCCATAGTAAACATGTGTGTGTGTGTGTGTGTGTGTGTGTGTGTGTGTGTGTGTGTGTGTGTGTGTGTGTGTGTGTGTGTGTGATCCATGAGAGTGCAGAGTAGAAGGTGGAGGATGACAGGAAGGGCAGAGAAAGAGATTGAGAGATGAGAAAGAAAGACATTCAGGTGAATTCACAAAGAACGGATTGTGGCTGCTGTGCCTCTCTTAATAGGGCCTTTCACAAAGTGTGTGTAAAGATAAAGAAAAATATGTGGTTTCTATTCATGTATATACTGTAAATGAGCAATGGGATTAACTTTGTGTGCCACAGAAGAAGGCACACCATCACCTTCTTACTGTGTGTGTGTATATATATATATATATTATGAGTGATACAGTATAATACAGTTGGGTTTTGTGTAAAACTTTCCAACTAGATGTGATATTGCTGCTTTGTCATCTCAGTATATTGTAATTTCATCTATAGTGTGCTTTTAGTTTCATCATTTTGTGTTTGAGGAATAATAAATCATGAATAGCTTGTTGATATATTTTTGTAATAGCGGCTACAGTAGCCCACAGTGGGTTGTAGGTAAACGAGTGGCTCATGTTCCTCCTATGTGCTTGCATTTACCTTAAGCTGTGTTTTGTGTCTTTTTGATAGCAGTGTTGGGAGGACTTTTAGTCCACTTGCTTGAGTTGCCTCCCCAGTTTGAATTTGGCTGCGTCGCCTCCATTTTTTTTTTTAAAGATTGTTTTATATTTTCATTTTAAATTCCAGTTCTTTTACTGCTTCACATTTGTTTTTATCATCGGACCAAAGTACGGAGTGTGGATTGGTGGCTGGAGAGATGCCACACAGGCCTATGTGTGTTTACACAGAGTGTAAATTGTAATTTCCCCACTGGGAAACAATAAATAGTATAAATTATTAAATTATTATTATGTCTCTGCATTTTATGTGGACTTTCCTGCAGTTGAGGGACATATTGGTTTAGAGAATAAGAAGTAGATAAACGTGAGCAATTGGGTTTAAACCCCAAAGTATATTTCTCTTTGGAGGAAAGTCCCAAAGTGGCGTTGTCAACATTTGACCTGTAATATAATTTATTTGCCACCTATTCAGTGTCCGGTTTTAGAAATATGATACTTTGACGTCAGAGTGTTTGCACTTGTGTAAAGATTTTCCCTCTGTGTGTGAGCGTGCGTCGCTAGGTAACATGCACCAGGGCAAACAACAGCCATGCGTGCGTTGTAGGCTATATGGTGACACATAGTGATCTCACGCTTGTCGCAATTGTTTTACCCATGCGTAGCGAAACCACATTAAAGACTTGGCTGTTTTTGGACACATCAATGAATTTTTTTACTGAACTAATGGCGCCTCAGATTATCTTTTAATAACCAATTAAACTGTCACCTGTAGGCAGAGTGATGTATGGCTACAGCTTGCAGGTGAGAGGATATGTCCTGACATGTCACAGCAAAGTCAAAGTGACTTTTAAAAAAGGATGTGAATTTCCAGCCTCACACACATACGCACCCACTTTTCCTCTTAAGTATATAATCGCAAGATAGAACATTTTTCAAGAGATTAAGATAATAGTGTTTTGTTCCAGCAGGGTTGTGAAATGATGGGGAATGTTTTGCACTAGGCTGACATACAGTTTGTTTTGACTTTATAGCTGCTTTGAGTACTGTTGTCAGTTTTAGTTCATGTTAGTCTAGCATTGCCAGGGGGTCTGTCAAGTCCACCTAGCATTCCTGAATGGGAGAAAAACCTGATCTGGTTTATTGGCATTTCTTTAAACCAATCACAATCGTCATGGGCAGTGCTAAGCACCAGATGGAGTAATGGTGCCTTCTGCAAAATAGAGTTGGGATGGAACTTGTTTTGGTGGAACACGTGTACGTTCAAAAGTTGTTTTAGTTGTGTTACAGAAAACTCAGTCTAGCTAGCTGTCTGGATTTAAACTGCAGAGATCTGAGGACCAGGTAACCAGAGTCCTTAGAAATCCCCCTAAGTATAGAATTCCAATACAAAGGAAGCGCTAGGTAACAAAGGACACACAACAGGGCAATCACGGGAAGTGGAATGTCCTGGATATAGAGAGTCATCCTAATGGGACTTCCTTACTTCACTCTCGACATTAAAACATTAAGCCAGGAGCCATATCGCGATAATGATAAAAATATAGGTCAGCACTACTACAGACGGACATTTAATAGCTATGTTCACATTATATACACCACAGCTGACTTTCCATGTAACAATTTGGCCACAATTAAGCATGCAGACTATTTGTGGTCATATAATAGGTTTTGATATAGTCTTGTTTTCCTGTCCTCATCTATCTAATAAAGCGAGACGTAGCTTTATGTTTGTATAGTGTGTAGGGGAGACCAGGGACAGTTGTAACAGGGGACGGTTGTAACACCTTGAATTCCTCCAATCAGAAACAACCTAGAGTGATGACACTCACTTCCATTCTCCCAAAAAGGGAGCCACATTTGAAACTTCTTGAAGGCGTTATCAACAAAAGGTTGTTTCTGAGGTAAAGAAATTACTTTTCTTTGTGATGTACTTTTTTGGATGCTTTTATAAGATCCAATGTCAATGAATTCAAACAAGTATTATTAGAATCACTGTTTTCTAAGCTAAAAATAGAAATGGCTAATTAAGAAGTGTTAAACTAGCATTTGAGCTAGCTGACATGAGATGAAAACATAGCTAGTTTCAGCAGTTGACAGATTGAAGTTTGTAATATAACAATTTGGTTATTCCAGTGTAAATGGTTTTTGAGGTATTGCTAAAAATTGCAAATAGTGTTAAAACTGTCCCTGGTCTCCCCTATTTGTGATTCTCCGTGTTTGGGGACATTGGTGGTGGGAAGGTAACCTACAAGTCACACAGAAGCACACATGGGGGTTACCACCTTTGACTATTTTCTTGCTTCCAACGTTAGCTACATGGTTGCTTGACATACCAAACTAACTTTTCTTCACTTTCCAGGAGTGTGAGCGGATAGCTGAAAGGAACATCGCAACTGTTCTGTGGAATAAGGTTGGCAGAAAAAAAAGGCGCTACGCTTTTCAATGTCTATTATTTTGCTGAGAGGAAACTCATAACAAAGCTATTTGCCAACACTATATAGTATTAAGTTGCTGTGAGCTGTAGCCCACATTCACCATTTCTAAACAGAGGCAGAACCTAACGTAATCGGAGATTATTCTTTCACAGCGCTGTGCAATGCGAGAAAATCTCAGAGCTGAACCGGGCAGACACAGCACTCTTCATCAGACTCACCCATGATGTATATTGCTAACTAATAACATTACAAAAATAAAATACCCCCACGAATCAAATCACCTACTTTACTGTTAACCTGCAGAGGTGTTCATTTCCATACAGGTTTAGTCTCTCTCTCTCTCTCTCTCTCTCTCTCTGCACACACATAAACAGCCCGGTTCTGGTAGCTGATTAACACAGATTGCTGATTAGCTCTCCTAACGGCCCGGGTGGGAAGCACACTGCCACGAGTCCTTGAGGCTAATGTCTGATTACTCCACATTTTCATTGTGATATTTTGTGATTACATTTTTAAACTGCAACGCTCTGTCAGGTAAATCAGTAAGTTAGTAGTAGAGTACACAGGGGCGTTGCATATGAAGTGGTTCGGGGTCCTTCTGTAAGTCATTTTGGGGTACAGTTTGGTTCTGAAGAATTCTACAAGCAGCAACACCACAGACCAAGCAATCGGCCCGTTCAAACAGGCACATATACAACGGGCACTGTACTAGTGTGATTTACCAAACAACATATTACTGTAGGTGCAATGCAAGAACAATGCTGCATTCTCTGAAATGAGTTAAATTAAACAAACAAAAGAGCAGGTGAAATCATTCTTAGATTACTTATAGAAAATCCCACGGGACGATCATTGTATTTGAAAGAATGAGGCTCAACCCAGTGCAGCACTATTCACTGTGGAAAACAATGTTACACGTAATTACAGAGCTGTGCTCTAGGAACACTTCAACACAATACTATCTACTTTTAGCACTGACTTTTTGGAGATATATATATCTGTGTGTGTATATGTGTGTGTGTGTGTGTGTGTTGTGTGTGTGTGTGTGAGTGAGAGAGCGTACATGCATATATGACTACATGTTTGTGTCATTGGATCATAGAGCTTTCTCACTGCGGCAAAAACCACATGACTTCCTCTGTGACATTCCTGCTTCACAATGCTCTGCTGGTGGCCGAGGATGTGACCTCTCACACACACACACACACACACACACGTTTGTGGTTGACCCTAAGGAAGTGGCCTGTTCAACATGTATTCTCGGCCTCAAAATCTTTACTCACTCACTCACTTACTCACTCACTCGCACGCACATACACAATTTTCTAATTGGCAAAACAGTTCATTTCATGCTCAAAATCACATGTAAACTCCAACACTAATACAAAAATGTAGAAAAAAATCAAATTATTCTTCCAAAACATTGACACAATCAATCATAGCCTAATGTCAGATAGTCAGATAGAATTACCAAGACTGCATTATGTTATATGTGTCAGGTCTGCCCTTATAAAATAGACAAAAGTCTATTGTAGTGATCACATGTTGTGTTTTGCGCTGCAGTTTCTCCTCTACATATGTTTTGTTGGGTTTATTAAATGCATTTTGTTCTTTTGCTCCCAAAATTCAATACAAACAATTAATGACCCATCTCAGATTGGCTTTCTGTACTGTATGAAGACAGAAGGAATTGCTGCAGTAAAGGCTTTATTTGCAACAATACATTACTGCATTAAAACAAAAATATGCAATATACAGTGGTGTGAAAAAGTGTTTGCCCCCTTCCTCATTTCCTGTTCCTTTGCATGTTTGTCACACTTAAGTGTTTCGGAACATCAAACCAATTTAAACAATAGTCAAGGACAACACAAGTAAACACAAAATGCAATTTGTAAATGAAGGTGTTTATTATTAAAGGTGAAAAAAAATCCAAACCATCATGGCCCTGTGTGAAAAAGTGATTGCCCCCCTTGTTAAAACATACTATAACTGTGGTTGTCCACACCTGAGTTCAATTTCTCTAGCCACACCCAGGCCTGATTATTGCCACACCTGTTCACAATCAAGGCATCACTTAAATAGGAGCTGCTTGACACAGTAAGGTCCACCAGAAGATCCTTAAAAGCTACACATCATGCCGAGACCCAAAGAAATTCAGGAACAATTGAGAAAGAAAGTAATTGAGATCTATCAGTCTGGAAAGGGTTTTAAAGCCATTTCCAAAGCTTTGGGAATCCAGCGAACCACAGTGAGAGCCATTATCCACAAATGGCGAAGACATGGAACAGTGGTGAACCTTTCCAGGAGTGGCCGGCCGCCCAAAATTACCCCAAGAGCGCAGCGACGACTCATCCAAGAGGTCACAAAAGACCCCACAACAACGTCCAAAGAACTGCAGGCCTCATTTGCCTCAGTTAAGGTCAGCGTTCATGCCTCCACCATCAGGAAAAGACTGGGCAAAAATGGCCTGCATGGCAGAGTTCCAAGGAGAAAACCACTGCTGAGCAAAAAGAACATCAAAGCTCGTCTCAATTTCTCCACAACACATCTTGATGATCCCCAAGACTTTTGGGACAACATTCTGTGGACCGATGAGACAAAAGTGGAACTCTTTGGAAGGTGTGTGTCCAAGTATATCTGGCGTAGAAGGAACACTGCATTTCATAAAAAGAACATTATACCAACAGTAAAATATGGTGGTGGTAGTGTGATGGTCTGGGGCTGTTTTGCTGCTTCAGGACCTGGAAGACTTGCCGTGATAAAAGGAACTATGAATTCTGCTGTCTACCAAGAGATCCTGAAGGAGAATGTCCGACCATCTGTTCGTGTACTCAAGCTGAAACAAACTTGGGTTCTGCAGCAGGACAATGATCCTAAACACACCAGCAAGTCCACCACCGAATGGCTGAAGAAAAACAAAATGAAGACTTTGGAGTGGCCTAGCCAAAGTCCTGACCTGAATCCTATTGAGATGTTGTGGTATGACCTTAAAAAGTCCGTGCATGCTCGAAAGCCCTCTAATGTAACTGAATTAGGACAATTCTGCAAAGATGAGTGGGCCAAAATTCCTCCAGGACGCTGTAAAAGCCTCATTGCACATTATCGCAAACGTTTGGTTGCAGTTGTTGCTGCTAAGGGTGGCCCAACCAGTTATTAGGTTTAGTGGGCAATCACTTTTTCACACAGGGCCATGATGGTTTGGATTTTTTTTCACCTTTAATAATAAACACCTTCATTTACAAATTGCATTTTGTGTTTACTTGTGTTGTCCTTGACTGTTGTTTAAATTGGTTTGATGTTCCGAAACACTTAAGTGTGACAAACATGCAAAGGAACAGGAAATGAGGAAGGGGGCAAACACTTTTTCACACCACTGTAGCTGTCATCTGTATATATTACTGTATGGAAAAACATTAAATATACAAACAGAAAAAGCCAGAGATGAATAAAAAGAAGAAAATACATCTTCTAATCTGCCTGGTCTTCTGCATTTGGCATCGTTCTCATCACATCTGATATCTTCTCAGTCAGCAAGGCATCTTGGGAAGGATCTTTTGGCATGCCTTATCCACCACTTGTCTTCCTCTCCCTCATGCACACATTTTTCTTACTTTCTTTGTGTTTATCTATATTGTTCCTTTTCTACACAAGATGAGCCCAAATAGCCTCTTTTACTGTTTGCACTATGGCAGCATGGTCACCCAATGGTTAGCACTGTGGCCTCACAGCAAGAAGGTTCTGGGTTCGATTCCAGGTCGTTCTGGGCCTTTCTGTGTGGAATTTGTATGGGTTTCCTCCGGGTGCTCCGGTTTACCCCACCATCAACACACAGTTCAGTTTCTATGCTCCTCATATCTGGAATAAACTCCCAAAACCTGCAGCTCTGCTGCTACTCTCAGTTGTTTTAAATCAAGGCTGAAGACCTTTCTTTTTGATGTTGCCTTTCTTTAAATGACTGTTCATTTCTTTAATTTCTCATGCTGCACTGTCACTTTTATTCTTGTGTTTTATGTGTCTTAATGTTTTTATTTTTAACTGTTTACTCATGTGTTTTATCGTTTTTTTGTTTTTTAACTGATTTTGTGCAAAGCACTTTGAATTGCCCTGTTGCTTTTCACCATTGCAATTCCTTAATTATGTCAATTATGTAAATACTGTATAAAAATAACATTCCTTTAACTGTGTAAATACCGTACACATCCACACATGTTATATTTCTTTATTTCTTTATTTATATTTCTACTCTATATTTCTAATATTTGTGTAACTGCAACACAGAGTTTCCCTTTGGGGATCAATTAAGTATTTCTGATTCTGATTGCTGAAATATGCTATACAAATAAAGCTGTCTTTCCTTGCCTGAGTTCTCCAGTCAGTGCACTTGATCAAGGCACTGGCTCAGATCTGGAGTTGTGGCTGCTCACTTGAGGGATGGGATAAATGCAGAGAATGAATTTCGCTACGTGTATGTGTATGTGACAACACACAAAATAAAGTACCTTTACCATATGGTCATGCGAACCTCAACACCTGAGTGTGTATCCTAGATAGGAATCAGCTGTGATTGATCTATTTATAGCTGTCCTGACAAACAGTGTGAAAGCATTTGTAAATTTGGCAGTAAAAAGCCATTGTTTCGGTCGTGGTTGAGCTTTTGTGTAAAAGAAGTTAGTAAGTTAGTTAGAAGTAACTGTATGCATTTCATGTCAAAGCAACAATAAATGTGTTAAATGTATAGCCCACACAGACAGATGCTGTGCTAACTGTGTTAAGAGTTTAGGAAAGTTGTTAAAAGTACTGAAAAAAAACTGCCATAGCAATCATTAAAAAAAACTACATCCTATCTATTTTGAGTAGGGGGCGACTCCACTGGTTGCAAAAGGAAGTCTGTTTCTCTAAAAGTCAATTAAAAAATTATTCTACTTCTCACAGGATTTATATGGGGGTTAGTCACTATTTTTAAGTCTTTTTCAATACAGCAGGATGTTCATTTTGTACATATGGTCCCATTTATCAAAAAGTTGACAAAAAGCAACACACACAGGCACAGACACAGTGCTGCTACATCCACTATTTTTATAGAATATGAAACACACACCCAATCACACACACACACACACACACAAGACAGGAGTTTTTTGGGAGTGGGATGGGACAGGAGTTCACCTATCCCATTCCCACAAACAAACTCTTGCCCTGTCCCATTCCTGAAAGAATGACTCCCTTTTTTCAGCCTCTAACACGTGTACATAACAGTCTCAGGTTGGTTAAAATAGGCATATTGTGGCATGTCCATGGAAACTGTTTCAAAGCTGCACTCAGCCACCTGAAAAACACAACCTATGATTTCTTCAATGATAAAACACACACACACACACACACACACACACACACACACACACACACATGGCTTTTATTATGGAAACACGCTTGTGTGTGCTTAAGGTGGTGAAACTGTTGCTGCAAGCACAGCATATCTGCATTTCATTTGCCTTAAATCAGATCTGCTTTGAGAGCAATTACAGTCACAGCCCATGTTTTTAAGCATTGCTATGGGCAACCAGGGGCACCATTGAAACAATAACACAGCTGTGTAGTAAAATGTGCTGGCAAATTTCTAATTTAGCTAACATGGAAAAGTGAGTTTATAGAAATTACCTACTAAATTATGTGAAACATGGACTGTTTTGTATGTTGTTTCTGCAAAGAAAGGAACGCACACATGCACACACACACACGCACACACTTGTCCAATTTACTGCATAAGTAACCTGTGCCCTGTACTACAGATTAAGGTCAACATGCCCTGGATTTATTTCAGTTACCCGGATTCACCAAACCTAACAACCGCAGTCCTGCATAAACATAAACTGTGTCACAACGGTTGTTAACAATCTACTAGTTCAATCAACCCGAGGTTTCCCAATCCAGCGAGGCACGTTCACATAAAAGAGGCGGGGTTTGTACAGCATGACCTATCGCAAATATCTACCAGAGCCGCATATTTTCCATAAGAAGAAGAGCCAACTCTAATTCTACATAAATATGAAGAACACAGACACGGTTTAACAGGCAAAACGCAATACATTCGCTGCTTCCTAAAACAGGAAGGAACGCTGGCAAAATAATAGCCGACGCTGTAAATGCGTAAATCATTACGTTTCTCATTATCACGTCCCCATCAGTCAGGCACAAGATCTGACCATAATTACACAGAGATGGCAAAAGTACTCACTTCCCATACTCAAGTAGAAGTACAGATACTTGTGTTAAAAAATACTCTGGTAAAAGTAGAAGTACTGATTTAACTTCAAGTCAAGGAACAAAGTACAGGCTTGGAAATTTACTTAAAGTATAAAAGTAAAAGTAGCCTTGTGAATGACAACCATTTTTTTTTTATCCAAAGCTACCTGGACCACACACGTTACTAGAGAGCACGCTGAGAACCTTTAGTGGACGTGGAAAAAAGGTACTTTACATGCCGTTGGCTACATTTCAAATGGATGTCTGCCAATAGGCCTAAAACTTCACATATATGATTATTATGATATATGAGACTGGGACTCCAGGTTAATAAGATTCGGACTGAGTAACAAGATATGAATTCAGTTGTGATTTTGTGAGAATTCACATACAGTTTCTCTCTTTTAATCTTAACATTTAAAGGCATCTATATGTATGTGTGTGCACTCAAATATGGCTTCTGGAAAGAAACTAAAGGATAAAATGTGAATTACTAAACAGACATTAATAAAGAAGTTCCCCATTCTTTTAGAGTTACGCAGTACATTGGCCAGGAGTCATTCTTGATGCCTACTATCTCAAACATCTCCCTCAGATAAGGCCAAGGATGATGGGAATGTCTTGTTGTCTGCCAAATCTGTTTTCTTCATTTTCAACAATGTTGCCATCTGTACTATGTGCTAACGTTAGCGCCATCAAGCTGTACTGATTTGCCGCAAATTAATTCAGAATGTATGGAGTAAGAACACTATCAAAAAGATGTATGCATAACTTTATGTATTCATATTCCTATTTTTATATTCATATTCGTATTTTTATACATTTGTGCGTAAATTACATAGGCAAGCAAAATTACGTTTTCATACATGTGTGTTTTTATGTGAGTGTGACTCTAGAAGCTATGACTGTAAACATTCACGAGTACAACTCTGATTTCTACAACTACGAATTCTTGAGTGTGAGCACGAATTCAAGTTTACGGTTACTAGTAAAAAAACAGTTGAAATGACGTCACTGCCGTCACAGGCCGGGGTAATCGAACCTCGATTCCATTTAATGCGCATGCGTCACAGGTGAAAAATGGCTAACCGACCGGAGGCTTCTAGCCTAGGCTCAGCATCACAAGTAAAGTAAAAAACGTGGTTTATTCAACATTTTTCATACGATTTTACTACTTTGATAGCACTTTATAATGATATACATTTCTGCAACTCATAGACGGTTAGCCATTTTTCACCTGTGACGCATGCGCATTAAATGGAATCAAGATTCGATTACCCTGGCCTGTGACGGCAGTGACGTCATTTCAACTGTTTTTTTACTAGTAACCGTAAACTTGAATTCATGTTCACACTCAAGAATTCGTAGTCGTAGAAATAAGAGTTGTACTCGTGAATGTTTACAGTCATAGCTTCTAGAGTCACACTCACATAAAAACACACATGTATGAAAATGTAATTTTGCTTTGCCTATGTAATTTACGCACAAATGTATAAAAGTACGAATATGAATATAAAAATACGAATATGAATACATAAAGTTATGCATACATCTTTTTGATAGTGTTCTTACTCCATATGATTCTGGTTTTCAGCTTGGTCCCAGGTGTGTCTTTTAAAACACGGACAGAGACAACTTCTCTCTTTTGATGCTTTATTACAATCAAGCAACGTGTAACCTAGGTAACAGGTGAAGAACACAAACAACAAAATCAGCTATAGACCAATAAAACAGACTTAAATGAACTGACAACATAAATTATACGACTTACAGTTCTCAAGGACTCACACACACAATCACAACTGATTATTCTATAGTCTCTTTTTCTTTTCTCTCACTTTTTTCTCTGTGTGGTGCGCGCCTGCACCAAACTAAGATATATATTATATGGTTAAGTAATAGATCTAAACTGTTTGTCTGGGTTAATATAATAGTATATAGTGCAAGAGTGGGGCCCTGCATGGCTCACCTGGTGGAGCGTGCGCCCTATGGGCAGAGGCTCAGTCCTTGGCACAGCAGCCACGGGTTCAACTCTGACCTGCTGCCGTTTGCTTCTCCCCTGTCTCCCCTTTCACATCTTCAGCTGTCCTATATAATAAAGGCCTAAAATGGCCAAAAATGCTTTACCAAAAAGTATTTAAACAATATAGTGCAAGAGTTACCATAACATTAACAAAATATACAGTATAATACATATCCAGAAATAGTGAGGGATATAAAACCTTTATTTATTTTTTTAATCTTAGAAACCCTTGAGGTCTCCATCATATTCAATGATGAGGAAATAGAAAGAAAAAAAATGCATTAAAAAAATAATACTTGTATAACTGAAGTTATACAACTTACAGTTCTCAAAGACGCATACACACACACACACACACACACACACACACACACACACACAATCTCAACTGATTATCCTCCGGACCGCTAGTCTTTTTTTCTCTTTTCTCTCACTTTTTTCTCCGTGTGGCGCGCGCCTGCTTGCAGTGTGAGACACGTGTCTGCGCTATTCTCTGAGATGACGGCCACTTGTACAAAACTACAGTAACGAGCCAATTTGTAAAATGTAAGGAGTAGAAAGTACTTTGAAAAAGTCTTGAAATGCCCCAGAGGTAGTAAGAGTGTCCAGCTTAAATAAACATTAAAGGTGTTTCAATGCTTTTGGTGCATAGAATCTAAAAGCGGATTGACCAAACTCAGAGGTAACCTGTGGAACTAGATGCGTAAGGCAGTTTGTTGAGGGAGTTTGGTAAGGGCTTGTTATCCAGTTCAACGATGATGCTATGGTGGTGACAGTCCAATGAAAAGATACAAATGATCATGCCTTTTGTGTCAGATATGGTCCAACCAACTTTTGTTATACAGAGTACAGTGGTAAGTGTCATCTGGGTGTCCCGTGATGAATCTGAGGGCAGAGTGATGAGTCCAGGGGTTTGAGTGTGGTAGCAGTGGCATGTCTACACATGCGTCAGTTAAGAAAAGAAGCAAGCCAAGTTTTTGGTGATGAGGTTTTTAATGATTTCAGAATGTAAATGATTTGTTAAGCCATATGCCAAGATATGTTACTCTTGCAATATTATTACTATTTAAAGTGGATAGATGGAAACTGTTTTGTTTGCCTTAAGCACATGTTTAAGATAGATTAAAACATGTTGAAGGACATTAAAAAGTTAGTAATTTCAATTTCAATTTCACAGCCGGCTGTTGGAGAGGTAGAAATGCAATACAAAATATAGTTGTCCGTGAAAGGATGAACACTAAAATCAGTTCTGTTAGGTCCATTAAGTCAAGAACAACTTGAAAATGCTTTAAAAATATTTATTGAATAAATTACAAATTCAATTTGGCGGTATGGCTCTGTTCAGGAGTCAGCAGCAGCATTAGGGGTTGCTCACAGTTTAAGACTGGGAGAGCTAAACTATTCCCCCATATGAACAGAGCAGCAACAATGACATAGAAGACATAGAAGTATATGCCACCTTAGGAGGTGGCTGATGCTCAATTTAAATCAGACATTATAAATATGAATTGTAAATAGGACAGAGCCTAGAACGGAGCCTTGTGGAACATGGTTTGGGTGTTTTGTTTTGTCTTATTGTGGTAGTCTGTTTTCCTGTCTTTCTGTCTTGTCTTGTGATTGTGTTATTTTTGGACAATATATATTTGTTGGCACTTGTACCGATACACATTTAAAGCAACAAAAATGGGGGGATACAGTTAGAAAAAGACTGAACTAAAGAAGCAGTAATGCCTATTTGGCCAAGGTGTTTTGCCAACAGTGATGACTACTTTTTTGTATTCCTAGTTTACTTTTTTAATCTATATATCCCTAACCCAGCTCGCGACTGCTTTTCTGAGCCGTACAACACCTGGACCTTGCTGCTTCCTGGGGCCGTGGACTTGAAATTGGTCTAGTATTGAGCGAGAATGCTGGAACCAGCAGCCACAAACTGAGCTGCAATGTAATCCTATAGGACAAATGTGCACCGTCAATGTACATGTCCACTAAAATGACTTGTTTTTGGCACAGACAGTAGCTGTGTTCGAAACCCCTCCCTCATTAACTCACTCACTTTATTAGAATCCGGATCGGACTGAATTTTTCTCTCCGAGCCCGGCCTGCGTCCGACATGTCTGGTATTAAGCCAGACACAGTTTATGTTATATGGGAATAAGATTATATACCGCCTTTGTAAAAAATGTATCAGCAGCGATATCAAGGAATGCTCTCTGGGTCGGTGACTCCTCCAGGTGGAGGAAAAGGAGAGGCAAGACAAGAACCAAGGACCAGAATATATTATTAATTACGGCGATTTTATAGCTGAATATTGGAAACTTAAAATTGACTGGAATGGCCTCCCAAGCAAAATAATTAATGATTTTTAATATGGTGGGTATATTAATTACAAACATTTAACTCATGATAAAGGAACCCTGCTCCTGAAAAAACAAGAACCTCTCAAAGAGCATTTGGGACATGCGGTGGCTGATGTCGGTGAACAGACTTCCTGTGAGAGCTGTTGTGTCTTGGAGTTGCTGTGTGAAAACTAAAACATGTCCAATGACCACTTGCAACGATGATGAGACACAACAGCATCTCCTGATGGATTGTTTTAGAGTTAAAGAAGTCTGGGACAAAATGAAAGTGTTCAATGTGTCATAAATCTGTAATGTATTGTATTATGGATAATAGTGTTTTAGATAGCTATAAGGAGCTTTTACAAATAATTAAATGTACAGTTTGTTTCAAGCTATGGAGGACTAGATGCTGTAAGACCATACAACAGATGATAATAACCAGTGATGACATTTGTAAGCAAGTGCTCACTGAGCTGAGAAGAAGAAAATCTTAGGACAAAAATGACCTCCTTCCTTGGGACACTCTTTGAATTTGAAATGCTTTGCACTTTATACTCTTTGCACTTTAGGCCACTATTTGCACTTGATCATGTTTGTCATGTTAGTAAATTGTTGATTGCTCTTGTGTTTTTTGTCTCTTCGCTCGCTAATGTATACCAACTGTTTAACCTGGATTTTGTAAAACTTCAATAAAGCTCTTTTGTAAAAAAAAAAAGATTTAGGTGGAGCACCCAAGCCGTTTTTAGAAGCACCTATAAACTTTGTTGAATTTGGATCATCTGTGCCTGGAAAAAAAAATAATCAATTTCAGTTTAGGTCTGAATTTCATAAGGAAAAGTCAATCAGCCTGTCAGCAATTATGTTGTCATTTTCCTCTACCATAGATCCAATGAGAAAATGTGCACAAGTTATACAAGTCAAAGCGTTGAGTTCCTTGATGTACCTGCTTTATACCACAGCATAGCCAACTGGTCTACCAGCAGCCTGTACTCTGTTAGCATATTTTTTTTAAATTGTAGAGTAGCAGTTCGCTGGGCCAGACAATGAATGGACTGCAGCTAACTCCCCCCTCCTCTAACCACGGCTTTAACTGTCTGTAACCATCAAACACTGCCACTGGTTTCCTACAAGGCTTTGGAGCGAGGGAACATGAAAGAGAGAAGAGGGAGACAGCTGAGGTCCCCACTTCTCCTCTGGATGTGGTAATAGATGGGTAGGACTAGAGGCGGCTGGTAATTGGTAGCTTGGTGTTTAAAGAGGGGTCCCTCAACTGAAAAACCTCATGGGAGGTCTTTAATTTAAGCTACTAAATACGCCCCTCTCCCCTCACTCCAAGTGAGCACCCATGCAATGCAGACATTTGTGTGTGTGTGTGTGTGTACTCACTCTATATACACCCATGTGTACCATACACATTTCTAATACTACTAATCTCAGTTCAACACAGTTTTTTACGATTACAGTTAGCACTACATCCGCATGTGTAAGCTATACTATTAACACATTTCTTGTTGCTTTAACACATAACGCATACAATTAACACAAATTTAAAATGCTTAAACTCAACCAAGACCAAAACAATAGATTTTTACAGCCAAATTTGCCAATGCTTTAACACTGTATGTCAGAACAGATAACACCATGTTCTAAACCTAACCTTACAGGCTAAAGTCAAAGTGAACAACTATTCATATTGTGAATTGAAACACAAATATATCCCCTGTATTTTATTCCATTGCTAATGAGAAACAGCTTATTGAAGTTATGCAATTGTTGAAATCACAGCTGATTCCCATCTAGGAAGCACACTCAGGTGTTGAGGTTCTTTCAATCACATGATCATATGTTCTAAAAGGACTCTTTGGGCTGGTCTTGGCTGGAAAAGGAACAATTTAGAGCAAAAGAAAGAAAGAAAGAAAGAAAGAAAGAAAGAAAGAAAGAAAGAAAGAAAGAAAGAAAGAAAGAAAGAAAGAAAGAAAGAAAGAAATGCCTGCACGAGGGCAAGGAAGAGGAGTTAGAATGTGTGGTGGCGCTCAAAGAAGGACCAGAGCTAGAGTAACTGATCAAATAAGAGCTTCTATCATTGACCATGTCATTAACCACAGGCTATCAGGCAGAGAGGCTGGTGAACAAGTACAGCCAAATATCAGCCGGACACAGTGGCATCTATTGTCCGTATTTTCAAAGAAACCAACAGGTAGGACATTGCTTCTCCTACATCAAAGTGTAAATACTGTGAAATTACCATTTACAGTATTAGAGTGACTTCATGCCTCCGGTCTCTAATATGTAACTGTAACGTCTACCTCCCTTAAGGGGGCAGAGGAAAACTCCTGAATGAAGAACGGGAACTTGCTATTGTCAACATGGTGATTGCTGACAATGAAATAAAACTGAAGGACATTCAGTCCAGAGTTGTGGAGGACAACCTTGTCTTTGGGAACATTGCAGCAATCAAAATAACATCCATTTCTTGGACTCTGGCTAAACACAGAGTCTGAATGAAACAACTATACAAAGTTCTTTTGAAAGGAACAGTGAGTGCATCAAAGAACTCCGTTACCAATACATCCAGGTAAGGTTATGCAACACAGTCAATACTGTACTATACACAGTGTGTTTTGCAGTAAACTACTCTATAAACCTGGAGTACATTAGGACATACAGTACAGTGCAGATATACAGTACAGCACAGCAGTTACATACACTGTCTAATTACTTTCAGAGAGTAATGGGGTTGGAGGCCAATCATGTCCCACATGAAATTATCTATGTTGACGAGGCTGGCTTCAACTTGGCGGAAAGGCGTCGCCGTGGGAGAAACATAATTGGCAAAAGGGCCACAGTTACCGTGCCGGGCCAGAGAGAAGCCAACATTACCATGTGCGCCGCAATCTCCAACAATGGTGCACTCCTTCATAAATGTGAGATTGGCCCCTACAACACCGACCGCCTTCTTCTGTTTTTAGAAGACCTGCACAAAAGACCGGTGCCAGAGGTAGAAAGGGGGCAAGTGGGAGACCACTTGCCAATATATGTGATCACATGGGACAATGTGGCATTCCACCATTCCCGTACAATCACAGCCTGGTTTGACGCCCATCCAAGGATGATGTCCCATTTCCTTGCCCCTTACTCTCCTTTCCTCAACCCCATTGAGGAGTTTTTCTCAGCCTGGAGATGGAAGGTTTTTGACCATCGTCCACATGACCAAATGTCCCTCCTGGATGCAATGGATGCTGCATGCCAAGACATCACAGCTGAACACTGCCAGGGGGCATGCAAAAAGATTCTCCCCACGATGCCTTGCCAGAGAAGATATCAAGTGTGATGTGGATGAGAACATGTGGCCAAAAGCAGAAGACCGAGCAGATTGTTTATACTGTTTGTATATCTTGCAGTAATGTTACTTTGCAAATAAAGTCTTTACTGTAGCAATACTGTCTGTCTTTTTTTTCATAAACTGTACATTCTATAAAGCTACTCTGAGATGGTCATTCATTTTTTTTGTATTGAGTTTCTGCAGCAAAAGAAACAAAATGCATGTGCAAAACACAATCTATGATCAATACAATATACTGTCTATTGTACAAGGGCATATCTGACACATCTAAAATAATGCAGTTTCTGTCATTTCAGCTGATGAGTGTTTTTGTCTTTGTGTTATGACTGACTAAATGTTCCTGTTGGAAGAGAACATGTGTTAGTGTTTTGAATAATTATTTGATTTTGAAACATGTTTGCAGTGTTTTGTTAGACATAGTGTGTGTTAGTGTATTATTTGAATTTTGAAAATTAGTTGTGGAGTTTAGTTCACAATGTGTGAATTTGAACATGAAATTAATAGTTTTGCCAGTTGTGTGTTTTAGGTGTGTTGGTGTGTTAAGAGTTTAGGAAACTTGTTAAATGTATTGAAAAATCTGTCATAGCAATTCTAAACTGTAATAATGCTGATGTGTTGTTGCCTTAGTCCAATTGTTGACAGTGAGGATGATATTTTTGATGGTGGTTTTATGGAGTAAACTCTGGTTTATTGATTAACTAAGGTTTGTGGTGTGTGCTCTACTTGAAGTGATGTTGAGGTGATTTTTTTATTGTGGTAAACTACTAGTAATGGTCCAAATCACAAGGCTAGGTATGGTGATCTTGTTTTACAAATATTCTGCCTAATCGGTTCAGTTTTGATGGATGCAGCAGCCCCAGTGGCTGGCAGACTAGGTGGAGAGATTATATCTCCAACCTGGCCTGGGAACGCCTTGGTCGGAGCTGGTTAATGTGGCTTGGGGAAAGGAAGTTTGGGGTCCCCTGCTGGAGCTGCTGCCCCCGCGACCCGATACCGGATAAGCGGATGAAGATGGATGGATGGATGGATGGATGGATGGATGGATGGTTGGGACTCTACAGATCTACTTATTTTACCTATATTTTGCCAACATTATTTATCAGTGTGCCTCCAAAACCTTTTTACTTCCCCTCAGTTATGTTTACAATACGTTTGCAAGATTTGTCCTTGGATGTTCTTTCTTAACTCATCATAATTAGATCCCTAAATTGTGATCTCTTACATCAAGAAGACAACATTGGCTGCCATTTATTTGTAAATGCAGAATAGACACGCTTTTGGCAATTTCTATTCTGTGTTTGTGAAGAATAATATTACTAATGATATTTTATTATTCAGTGACCGGGGAAGCCTGTCCCACAAGTGGGAGCATTGACTCAACACACACACACACACACACACACACACACACACACACACACACACACACACACACACACACACACACACACACACACACACACACCAGCAGCAGCAATGTGGTCCAATAATTAAGTTGTTTGACCACAAATCAAAAAACTTCTCATATTCAAAGCACTGAATAACCTTGCCCCTCCATACCTTTGACCTTCTCACCCGCCTCCTCAGGTCCGTCGATGCCAACACCCTCAAGACCATCAGAACTAAGCTCCGGAGCTGGGGAGACAGATCCTTCTCAGCTGCTGCACCCACCCTCTGGAACGTCCTCCCCAACCACATCAAACTGTCAAGCACCTTACCATCCTTTACCAGGCCCTCAAAACTCACCTTTTTCCTGTTAACAGACTTTCCCAGTTTTTCCCTCTTTTTCTTTGCACACCTCTCCTGGCTTACCTGTGCTTATCCATGCACCTATGTGTCCTCCTTTTCTTTTTTGTCATTGACCAGCTCCTCCCGTGTAGTTTTGGGGGTGATTTCTCACCTTTCTTAGGATCATTGAGACCCCACGAGGTGAGATCTTGCATAGAGCCCCAGTCCGAGGGAGATTGACAGGCATGTTTAGCTTCTTCCATTTTCTAATAATTGCTCCAACAGTGGACCTTTTTTCACCAAGCTGCTTGGCAATTTCCCCGTAGCCCTTTCCAGCCTTGTGGAGGTGTACAATTTTGTCTCTAGTGTCTTTGGACAGCTCTTTGGTCTTGGCCATGTTAGTAGTTGGATTCGAACAAACAGGTTCATCTAATTTAGGATAATAAATGGAGTGGAGGTGGACATTTTGTAGGCAGACTAACAGGTCTTTGAGGGTCAGAATTCTAGCTGATAGACAGATGTTCAAATACTTATTTGCAGCTGTATCATACAAATAAATAGTTAAAAAAAATCATACATTGTGATTTCTGGATTTATTTATTTTTTAGATTATGTCTCTCACAGTGGACATGCAACTACGATGACAATTTCAGACCCCTCCATGTTTCTAAGTGGGAGAACTTGCAAAATAGCAGGGTGTTCAAATACTTATTTTCCTCACTGTAACTGAACTGTTAACTGCCTGACCTCCGCAGGGTGAAATCTACTGTCAATATAATGCAAAACAATAGTAGTTTAGCAGGCTTGCACATTGCTTTTTTACTGAATCTTATGGAACGAGAGACACAGTAAGAGATCCACTGACCAACTATTTAAAATCTGGTCTGTTTTTTCCATATCAAGGCAGAATTCCCCTACTCTGTCTCAGCATTCCTAAATCATTTCTTGGCTGTGGGCTCTGGCAGCAGCCCAGAGACGAGAGCGATGCATAGAGATTTGGGAGCAGGGCCGTACACGGCCAGGCATGTGCACGTAGGCTCACAGAGGGCTTTTCTACCTTTGTCACTCGCTGGCCTATGTGCTGGAGGTTGGTCAGAATAACTTGCAGAGGAAAGCTAAGGACTTTGAATGTCTCTACGGCCAGATCTCTAACTCACTATCCCCTTTCACACATTCTATCATGGCTTGCTCAAAACAAGAAGACAGAAAACAATCGGAGGGTGACAAAGAAGGATCAGTTACACAAAGACACCAACAAAAATTGTCTAACTGGAGAGACAAGATTCTTCTTCTGCCTGTAAGGGACGGTGCCAAAGTTGTTAATGACCAAATTATGAACCAGATATATGTCACTGCTGTGTAATCCGCGTCATGTTCTGGCTCCTGCACGCTCTACCAAGGCGCAACATCATAACAATCGCAGTAAATACAGTTACTATCCTGCTGTAATAACTTTTAACCGATTTTTGTAGTAACATTAATTTCAAAATATATATATCAAAAAAGTGCAAAACCAGTGCAGTAAAGAGCAATAAGAACAAAGGATTGCAATGATGGCTTGGCATTTGACTTCATTTTCATGTCATTGCATTGAAATTATTTGCTAGTTGAGTTTATCCTTTCTTTTCCTTCACTCTATCTCCCCCTCCTCCTCACTATGTCCGACATCACTCTTACCATTTCAGCATGCAGACAACTCAATACCGGACTATACAGTTTAAAACACAACAAACAGAGTGCTTCATGGATTTAAACTGCCATGCTTAATGATTGCTCTTACTTGAAAATAAATCATCATTTATGTGTGTTTTTCATGAAGTCTGTTAAAATAAATGGCAATGGGTCATTTACTTGAGGTCGTGTTGGATTTGACTGTTGACTCACTCCCAACTTTGCTTCATTTTAGAGCTGGGGTGTGAGAAGCAAGGCAGGCTCCCACAGAGATCTGGCTCAAATACTTTTAGAATCCTAGAACATTTAGTGAACTTTGAGCACCAGCTGGGACAGGTTTGCTAGTTTATGACTATTGCTGTTGTTGGCTTCTTCTGAAGTGTTGCTGCATTTGAAATATCTACTTTCTAGTTCCTCTTCCTCACTCCTAAGCATCAACCCTGGGTATCGACAACACCAACTGTTGAAAAACCCAAGCAGAGTTTCCTCTAGTGCAGACTAACAGCACAGACTGATGACTTCCTTAACGCAACTGCCTGACGCACACCTCACACACAGCACAATCATGAGACTGTGTGTGTGTGTGTGTGTGTGTGTGTGTGTGTGTGTGTGTGTGTGTGTGTGTGTGTGTGTGTGTGTGTGCAGTAGCTAGCCAAAAACAGCACTATAGCCTGTCTGCTTCCTTCCAACCAATTAGGGTTGAGTAGGGGTGGTTTTCCAGTGATAACCTTCTCAGGAAGCCATATGGAGTCGTCTATCACGGACTTCACTAGCAAAGATTATGTTGAAATTCAGAACAACATCAGAAAGAAAGCACTTGCCCAGATTAGAAGGGAGGCTTGAATGAACCTCACACGGTACAACTCAGCAGCAGAGTTAAAGAGCTAATAAAAAAATGATAGCTGGTGGTTATGGAACACAATTCAATAATAAGTAGCTTGAAGAGACACAGAGAATAGTGTGATATAATAACGCAGAGAATCAAGCCAGTTTGGGGCTGTATTCCCCCCTCCTGACAATCGTCAGCAAAGCCCTGATTTCTTGATGAGCCTAAAGATTAAAAAAAGAAAAGGTTGTGAAGTATATCACAAGGTTTTTTTTACATCCATCCTTGCTCAACCAATTTCAAATCGCAAATTAAAATGTTCAATATTGACAATCTAAGGGGCCAGCCATGGACGCAGTCTAGTCTTGTTGTATCTGGTCCAGCATTGATGAAAAAAAACTGGCAGTGGATTCATGATAGTTTGGGCTAAGTGTTCATTCCTGCACCTTGCATCTCCAGTTCCTTCCCTTGCGTCCCTACCATGTGTCTTAGCACCGCCCTTGTAAGACGTGAGGACAGAGAAATCGCTAGTTGGGAAATATAGGACATCACTGTTCACTCAAGTGTCACTTTTAAGCAGCGTCCTTTACTTATGGCGTGTGTACAGCTGCATCACCCGTCACTGAGCAACGCAAAAGTAATGTTTATTTAAAATAAATTAATCTGTATTCAATTCATGGTATTTATAGTGTTTAATTTTCTGTCCTGTATTTGTATTTCCATGGCCTTTCACATTGGTATTCAGTGTCCTATAGATCCATGCATAGACCACAAACCACTATCAAGGACTGAATTATGAGCAATCGAACCATTATTCAATGTCAAAGTACATTTCACACACTGATATATTTGTAATAGAAAAGGATCTCCACATTCATTGAAGAGGTCAGCCAATCCAAAACAGTTGTTGCGTGCACCATGACAACGCTGGTAGTGGAGCATTATACCTGTGCAGCTACAACACATTTACACAGACTCTACTCGTGTATCCTCGCTTCCCTCTCCTCTGACGGCCTCCTCTAATCTCATATTATTCCGATCGATTTAAAGCAATGCTAGAGAACTTTTTGCAACTTAAAATAATGTTTCCAAATTCGTTTCAGTGGTTCATCAACTTGTAACAGTGTTAATGGCACTTCTGCATTCGCTTCGCGGCTTTCTAGAGGCTATAACCGCACTATGCAAGTTTGCCAGATCGGGTAGTGGCTCTGTACTTCCAATGAGACATAATGAGACATAATGGGACAATTCCGCTTTCAACCTGTAGGGGGACCAAAGCGGTAAAGTTCCTTAGTGTTGCTTTAGGGATGGGATGTATACAGGATGAATTTCCGGGTGTGGGGGGATATTAAGATGAACCCTGAAAGCGTACAATTGCAGGTGCGTGCCATTTTAACCCCTTGCTCCTGCCCCGCCCACTTTCCCTCTGCTCTCCAAGTTCCCCCACTGCCTCCCCTATCTAATGTTTCTGTTCAGAACACCCTGCTGTGGCTCTTGGAAACATTTTAACTTCTATGGGCTCAGCTGAAGTTATCAATGATCTATTTTAGCAAGTTGTAATTGCTCATAGATGGCTAAACAAATGCACCAAGGTAGTGATTACGTGTTTTCATATAAAAGTTTCACCACTTTGTGCAGATGTTGGACAGATGTGGTGAAGCAGAAAGAAGCATTTGTGATAAAAATTTAATCAAAGCTGCTTTGGGCTTTGCAGATCATCTGCAACGATTCTGAGACCCTATCTTGCACCCGGCGCAGCACAAAGCGCAGTTGTCAATGGGTTAGGGTCACTGTCGAGACCCTCTCGTATCCTTCGGGTCTTAAATGGGGTTTTAAAAATTCTGAAATAAAATTTTACTTCATCTATTAACAAATATTGTCTGTATATGTTTAGGAAAAGCAATCAGTCTCTACTAGAACACAATTAAAGATGTAAGTGTGATTTTTGTCATAAGGTTATAAGTCATGTTAAAAAGCCACTATGGAAAAAACATAAGTTGTCATATCCAGAATAATTTTCTGAATTGAGTCAGGAATACATGAAAATTGTTCCATTTTTCTTTTGAAATGGGTCAATGTGACCCAAATGCCATACAAGGGTTAAATAGCAAACGCACCTGTGCACATCTGAGCGTGCTGGTCTTACAGGGAGGTGTGTTCAGGTGCATTCTTGGTGTATTGCTATCTTAAGGAAGTGGAAAGTGATTGCTTCATTATCCAACAAAAACCTGGTCTAAAGTCAATAAAGCAGCATTTCATTGTTATTTTAGCAGAGCGTTAGTAAAATGTGCCTATGCTTGTGACACACACACACGCAGCAAAACATTCAAAATAAAAATATTACGGTGCAAATCAGCCATCATAACAGCAATGCGCCAAGGTACAAATATGCCTGCAAGTTATGCCAAAAACACACTTATGAATTCATTAAGTACAACCCTGACCCGTACCACGCACCCGGGCCACGGACCTTTTTTTCCACCGTTAAATTAGAAAAAGTAGATTTGTACATGCCCTAAATGACCTGCGCCAGGCGTTTCACGTGCGCTTATGTTGTTAAAATAGGGCCCTTAATGCCTCACTAACATTGCAGGAAAGCATAACTTGTGACAAGTGACAACTTTGTTCGGCTCATTTTCTATAACAAAATAAAGGCATGTTGGGTGGAATTAGTCAACTAGCCATTGGCCGCAGTGGTCGGTTCCTCCACTCTTAGCCATTTCCCGATGTATGCTGTTTTCCCCAAGCAGAGGGAGCGTAGGCTCTGTGCTGCTGTTGGCTGATTCAGTCAAACCTTGTTCAGTCGGCCTTTGTCACCACTAGTTCTTAGCCTTCTGCTTGGTGTGTCAAGGCCATAATTGTAGCAGGTCTTGCTGACACCGTGGGTCACCCTTAGCACAAACCACAGCCAAGACAGACTATTTGCAGACTAAAAGACTTTATTTACAACTCCCCACAAACTTTGAACAATAATTCACAAACTTTCTAACCGTGTACCTTTGGCTGCCCTGGCACAGTCCTGTAACTCACAGCTTTTAACAATGAACATATAAACAATTTCTCACAGCGCACCATTCGTACCGTATGTTGTGCGTGTCATCGGAGGTCCAGCACGCCACTGCATATAAAGGGAGAGGGTAATTAGATCAACAAGAACCAGCTGTGTCAATTAACTCACATTGCACTGCTCTCATGAACTATCCCCACACCTCTCTCCCTGCAACTTCAATAAGGTGGATGTACTTGCATGATTCTTACACTTTTTGAGGTTGTACCCACATGGTTATATGCAATTATGGTAAGTCACTTTGGATGAAAATAGAAATGATGTTAATTGTAATGTTTGAACTCTGCTGATGAAATATGTTAAAGTGGCTGTTCTCGACATTCAGGACAGAGAAATATTTTCTATGTAAAGATATAATGGAGTAATGGGGTTCTGAAGCATCATGCAACTGATAAAAAAAGCATTAATGAGATATAAACTGTTCATATTTTTAGTGCCCCCTCACTGAGTTTGACCTGCCGATGCAGATATTAGATTTCATTTTTTCTATCCACATTACAGCACATACAAATATGTATTTTTCTATCTCTTCTTTAATAGAAAATTTTACATTTTACATAGAACATAGACAACTTTTTAACAGATAATCGATCGCTATAAAATAGAACTATGTCAATTACTCCTGGTGTGGGAAATTGTTATGGAAGAACCATTTCCTTTTTTTCACGTTCAATATCCAACAAAAAAATTTGATATATTTAGCAAACTAAACATCTCTATGACAACAGGTAATGCATTGGTACAAAAGGCCGTCGATAAGAGTGCGTGTCAATAGCGCAGACACGTGCTTCACACTGCGAGCGGCCACTCGCCCCACCCAGTGGAAAGGTCTGAGAAAGGAAAAAAAGACTTGCTGTCCGAGGGATAACTAGCCAGTGGAGATCGCGTGTGTGCGTCCTTGAGAACTGAAAGTTGTATAACTTGTTAACTGCTGATTTTGTTGTTTGTGTTACCTGTTAGCTAGGTTGCCCGTGGCTGTTGATCCAATATAATGGTGATTGTACTTTTGTATTTTAGGTGCATTATTTACATGCTAGAGTAGTTACACTGCATTAAGATAATGTGATTAATAGTGGGTTTATTGTTATTATTTGCTAGCCTATATATAATTCTTATGCATTGTGTATGGTAGCCTTTACAATCTTATTTATTTACAGCATTTGACCGGAATAAAATCAGCATGTGTCAGACTGACCGGCCAGTCACCGGCCATGGCCGATCACCTAAAACAATTGACCAGTTCCGGTGATCAGCTGGTCAATCGTGCATCTCTAGTTGATAGCATTTAATTTGGACAAGATATGCAAAAGTTTGTTTTTTTGGTCGCTAGCTACACAAATGTGTCTGAATTTGCACATTTTTTAGCCAAGCAAAATTATTTTAAAAACTTTTGATCAGACCCATCTGAAGATGCTATTTACAAAGTTTTAGGCAGATTGGGAGAACACCCCAGGGGAAGTTAACCCTCATGTTGTCCTTGGGCCAAATTGACCTGTTTTTGACTTAATATTTTTTTGTCACAAAAAATGGACCGTCGAAATAAGCGCTGAAAATGTCGACATTAAAAATATCAAAAAACTTGGGAAAAAACACCAAAAACAATTTTAAAAAAGCACCCACAACATTGAAAAGTGACAAAAATGTGGGGAAAAGCAATCATTCTTTTTTCATGGTTGACGGGAAGACAACACAAGGGTTAAGAAAAGTAGGTTTTTCATATTTTCACGATTTTGCGAAAACATGTCCTAGGCTGTATAGGCATGGCTTACGGCCTGTAATTTAGTTCCATTCAGGATATAAGCGTGGGTATAAGGTTTTGAAGGTGTATGGGATTTATAGGGTAATAATTATTTGGGTAATTCTGCCTGTTTTGGAATCAGACTCCGTAGCCATGGTTACCGGCTGAAGCAGGTGTTTTGGATCACACTAGCTTGCTTGTCGGGTTTGACTGTCTATTAGTCCTTACCTAGGTCCTGCGCATGTGCGACTCCCAGCAGAAAAGTGCAGTATGACAAAAAGATGGCATTTTTTGACAATGAAACCATGCAAACCTTTTCAGGATGCAGAGCAAAGATCAAGAAATAGACTTCAGTTAACATTTACACACAATGGAAATGTGATTGCTTACGCCAAAGGCAATAAAGACAACATAGATAAGAGTATGTATGATCATAGAAGAGCCAGACATCAAGGAAAGGAGGAAGAGGAATTTGCCTCTTAAATCTTTGCCAGCAATTAAACACTAGAACCAGTTGCTCAGGAAGTAACAGCGGTGCAGAGATGTGACACTTTGTATAAATGTCCTCCCACAGCACAACTCACATAAATATAGCTGATATTTTTATCTATTCCATATGGAGGCGGATGATTTTCAGCTCAGGGAAATGAGGTTCCTAAACACAAGGGGAACATCCATCTACACCGTCAATGTAACAAAGAAATACACAGGCTAAGACAACTTTTCTCTTACGGCTGTGTGCACGCCTAGTTCCTTAGATGAATTCAGATTTTAAAGAGTCACTATATTGAACAATGTTAAAATTGTGTTTTTGTTATAACATTCTGTACAAAAGACAAAAGCCAGAGCTTGCACATATATCACTTAAGGCCTCAAGCATTTAAAATGTTTTTTTTTGCAGTGCAGCTAGTTAATTTCAATGGCATTTCTGTGTTGTATGTGGAGGTTAAGTAAATCTGTGCAAAATCTTTTACGTCAACTTCGATGAAGACGAGTGACATCTGCAACAAATCACAGGAAGCTATTATTAGCTACGTTACACCATCCACTTTTATATAACCCACAGTATAAACGGCTCGACAAAAAACAACATGAGTTCAGTATACCTTTTGTCAGATCACAGTTACACTCTCTTCCTTTTGTCTACCCAACTCGGTCTCACGCCAGTTCATGATATGGTCACGTTATTTAGATTTAGTTTAGCTGGAGTAGATGACTGGAGGTGGAAGGGGAGATGGAGGGTTGCAAACTTTGCCTGCAACGACAGCTGAATAGCACTGGGAGAAACAGATTTTTAAAGTAATAAGTAATAAAGCTTTGCCGTCTACACAGCCTTCTGTTGTTGTATTGTGATCCTCATTAGTAAACACGAACAACACAATGTGATTGGTTGATTTCTGTATACGCGGTGCGAAAACTCAGAAAAAGTGTTATTGTGTGTTGTTAATAATTGCACAAATCACACAGTGTGTAATGGCCTTTTTTTTTTTACATTTCTATTTGCGTATGGATTTAGCAAACACCATAAAATATTGTGTTACACTTTTTAGTCTCTTTAGAGATGTTCCTAGGTCTATTTGAACTTTTGTCAGAGCCAGGCTAGCTGTTTCCCCCTGCTTCTGGTCTTTATACACACACTTTATACACAGACATGACACACATATCCATCTTATTATTATATAAGTTTACTTATGGTATATTAAGACTTAAAATGTCCCAACTAGAAGACATTTTTTGACTCTTTGCTGTCTGAATTTTGACATACTTTATGTCGCAGATAGCAAAAAGAGTACAAGCTGCTGAGGATGTGGCAACAATTACCACCCGGAGAGCTGGTAGACATGAATGAAAATTAATGAACACACACACATTTTTACACTTGCACCATTCAAACCACTCCTGTGGTCAACTTCCCTTTACCACCGTAGGGTTTTATCTGGAGGGTGTGTGTGCGTGTGTGTGTGTGTGTGTGTGTGTGTGTGTGTGTGTGTGTGTGTGTGTGTGTGTGTGTGTGTGTGTGTGTGCACTACTAGCAGGGGTCTTGCCTCAGGCCACATTATAGCTCCTTATCACATGTGATCTCTCAGTAATAGCAGGCCTTGTAGCAGCTAATGACAGCATCTCTCTAATGATGTCTCCATTGATCCAAGTCCACGCAGCTATTTTGAGAAGAACTGTGGCTTCTCCGCCACCCTCCTCTGCTCTTGTCTCTGTCTTTACAAGGTGCCATTAGTTGTGGTTGAGCCTGTGAGATGAGTGCGGCTGGGTTAAAAGTGGATCTGGGTACACGATGAGGAAAATGCCTGGGTTAATTGAAGGCCGCATCTCTGGCTTTGGTTTCACAATGAGCCCTGCTGGGCTGGTGAAGGTCTGTGGTTCAATTCTCAACAACTGATTCTCTGGAGTTTATTTTTACACTTATGCTAAACCAACAGCAAGACAATGGCCCGCCTTGCTATCCATCTCATCCGGAACCAAATCTATTCACTCACTGTCAACCCTCTAACAGCAAGGCAGCAAATCCTGTTCGACCACAGTGCTTTAATTAATTTATCTTTTCATATTCCCACTTGATTCTTCTTAAGAATTTTCTTTTGTCATAAAAAAACCTTGTACTCACGAAAGTATGAATCAAAATTTGAAGTTTGTTTTGGAAAACTGGGGCGCCATGTCATCCAGACTAAAGAGGACAAGGACAACCCAAGTTGTTATCAGCGCTCAGTTCAGAAGCCTGCATCTCTGATGGTATTGGGTTGCATGAGTACGTGTGGAATGGGCAGCTTACATATCTGGAAAAGCACCATCAATGCAAAAAGGTATATCCAAGTTCTGAAAACAGCATGTGTTCCCATCCCGACGTCGTCTCTATTAGGGAAGACCTTGCATTTTCCAACATGACAATGCCAGACCACATACTGCATCAGTTACAACATCATGGCTGAGTAGAAGAAGGATTTGGGTACTGAAATGGCCAGCCTGCAGTCCAGATCTTTCACATATAGAAAACAATTTGCGCATCATAAAGAGGAAGATGAGACAAAGAAGACCTAAGACAGTTGAGCAACTATAAGCCTGCATTAGCCAAGAATGGGACAACATTCCTAATACTAAACTTGAGCAACTTTTCTCCTCAGTCCCCAGACATTCGCAGACTGTTATAAGAGGAAGTAAGGATGCACACTTTTTTGTTAAGTACATAATTCTACATGTGTTCATTCATAGTTTTGATGCCTTCAGTGATAATCTACAATGTAAATAGTCATGAAAATAAAGGAAATACAGTATATATGGTTAAACTACAACAATCATAACCAAGTTGTAGCTAAAGGGAATTATGCTTTAATTTAATTTACCTTCTGTACGTTGTAACGTTGAATGGGCCCCTTTAAGAATCTCCCATATGAACATGAATTGTTCTAATGGGGCATACAGTAAATTACCTTAATTCACACTAAATTCACAATTGGTCCAGACCTGTTGAGCGAGTCATGGATTATGATGCCTTCATCAAAATGAATTAGGAGTTTACATATGCTATTAACATAGCATACATATAAAAATATAAAAAGAAGACATGGAAGCAAGCATAATGTGATCCAGACATCCATCCCAAGGGAAGCAGAGAGGAACACTGATCAGGGCTTTTAACAAGAAAGATAAAACAAGATGAGCCTTTATTGCCTCCTACAGGAGAAATTCACCTTTGGTAGTTGAGAGAATAAATGACATTCGATAAACCTTACACAAGGCCCCCCTACCTTCTTCCACACTCACAGAAGAAAGAGAACCCACTGCACATCATCCCCTTCATATTGCACTTCACTGCACCCAGATTGCACATTTCCCATTTAAACATGCTTTGATCAATAACTTATTTACTGCCCAATGCCCAAATTCACAATTACACACTGCTGTATCAAATTAAAAATATTGCACATAACCCTTACCCATAATAGTGAGTACCACAAATATTACCTATGCTTAAACTCAGGACTCAATACACACTTATCTCTTATTATTCAGTCATTCAACAGGTGGTGTAACAGGTTTGGGCAGGCTCAGAAACTCTTAGACAATGTATAATTACCTCAAAGTGCAGGCAGACACAAGTGGCTTTCTTGCTATTGGTTTACTTAAAGCTTTTCTCCCAATCCACCGTGAAAAAAACCCCACAGTATAAATGAGAAAATACATAGACCATGCTATCTTAACGTATGAGGAATAACATTTTTCCAACATTAAATACAGAAAAACCAAACAAGATACCTCACTGGCTACATGCCAATGTTTTCCCAACATTTAAATAAGTTTAAAAGTATTGAATTCAATCAAGTTGCATTACAAAAAGCATTTCTGAAATGTTATTTAATTGAATTCATTTCGTCTGGGCAGGTGAGAACGCAGCAATCGAACTCTGGTGCACACCGTTCCAGAGTTGGATCGACAGCGTACCGAGACCACCTCTTCACGCAGGTCTCGGTACGCTGTCAATCCAACTCTGGAGCGGTTGACGAGAGTCGGGCTTCCGATTTCCCGGATGGATTATGAATGGGTTTTCATTTCTAAATAAATTGTTGCATTTCAACACTATGTGTCATTGCACGTTTACATACAGTACATAAGTAAGATATTGCAGTTGGGTATAATAAAGCTAATCTATGAGCCTAAATTCATACGTTCATCATCATTCATACACATTTAATACATATGTGAAATTAATTCCTCTAAAACTGGAGCGTACACACTTGGAAATGGATGGATGGATCTGTGTAAAGGCCAAATACCTCCCCATACAACTGCCTACATGTGAACTTCAATGAAAATGAACATGACTTCAGTCAGTCCAAACATATTTTACATCATATAAACATACAAATACAAAATACCTGTAGGGAGATGTATAATCAACTTGGTATTTTGTTTTTTTGCAGCTTGTTTGTTGTGAGAACATGATCCATACTCGAACCACACCAACGATTCATACTCTCTGAATCTGAGCTAATAGTCAGGTGTGTTTAGCAGTCTGTGATGCAGCAGAGCAGCAAACTGTACCAGCTTCAGTGTTTCTATCACAGGAATAGACTGTGGTCAAGCTCGCCGCCCATCACTCGTGGTTTGACAACTCAACCAGAACACAGGACCTTCTTCCTGCATTTACTTTCTTGCTCCCACCCCCAAACATTTGACCAATAAGAGGGCTGGACCTTCTTACCTGATTTGTTATAATGCAATTTGGTACGCTTGGATTTTTCCAGATGTGAAACCAAACCAAACCGACCGAGGGCATCTCACTCCAATTTTACTCACTCACCAACGATTTGGACCAAAGCGAACGAACTACGGGTCTGAAAATGCCCTCATAAGTACTTTTGTTTCTTATGTGATGCTGGGCGCGCCTGCCTCCGTCACACAAACAACGGCCGCATCTCCTGACGCAAGCCACGCAACAATGTGTTTTCAGTGATTGTCTGAAATCAGGCACACTTTGCTCCTGCTCCCCCTCTTGTGATTTTATGGTTTGCAGTCACATGACTCGGCGGCGCCAAACAAGCAAACAAGCAAGCAAGCAGCCAGGCCCGGTGGTGGCCAGCACCACACACACACAAGCAGCACAGAGACGGAGCAGAAGAATGGCAAAGAGGAAGAGAAGCGCTGTGTAAAAAAAAATTCAGCAACGGTTGTAAGATACAGTGTTAACACGACAAATTCATGCAAGCATATGAAAACTATGTTCTGGGTTTCAACTTATTGATACTCCAAATATAAAATCCCCAAAACACTTAAAGGTCATGAAAATCCATTCAGATATAGCAATTTCATGATGAATCCGTATTGCATCGGCAATACTAGCTCTGTATTTACTTGGTATCAGATCGATACTACATTTTGCAGTATGAAACACCACTACCAACCAGATTTTGCCACAATCGCTCTAAGGCTATCATATTGTCACTGCCAAATTTTAAATCTGTTCTCCTCCTGCTGCTGTATACCTACCTAGTATGTACTAGACAGATCACTTCACCTACTCTATCTATCTATCTATCTATCTATCTATCTGATCAACACGCCAGCTTGCCCGGTGCATAAGGTTAAAGGCCAGGACTTCAACTCCTGCTGGATCCCTCACGGCAAAAGAACCGTTCACGTCATCTGATAAAATATCCATCCACTTATGTAAAAGTTAATGGTCACATTCGACCTGTGTTCTCATCTATTCACTGTTTGAAGACGACTGTTTTCATGGATTACGGGTCATGCTGTTAGTTTCTGGGCGCTTTGCCAAACTGTAACAATGTTTGCATTCTGTCGTCGTCCCCTGTGGATGTGGAAACAATTACTGTAAACCCTAACCCTACATCAGACCGGCATTATGTCATCCAAAGAAGGCTCTCGTGACCACGGACCTTTCTGGGGGGAAAATAATCCCGCATCCCTAACCCTAACCGTGTAAACAGCAAAGCGCAAAACTTCTACTTTAAACAAACTTTCCATTTGTAACGCTATGCTGAATAATTTATGTGTAATTAGTGGTTGCACCAACAATAAAGTAAATAATGCTGATCTCTGATTTATTCCCCTGCCATGTCCAAAAAAAGATCTCGATAGAAGGGCTTTATGGCTCCAAGAATAAACAAGGAAACTATGGGATTAGCTTTAGCTGAAGGGACTGGGACACAAAGCAGAGGTGCTGCCTAGCGGCTAGCCTCCTGTCACTGCCGGCACCTGTCAATCAACATGACCACGCCCTTAATTATGCAGAACTTTAAAGCTACAGTGCATAGTTTCTGTCTCCCCCTGAGGAATTCTAAGTAATGACAGCTAAACGCTCTCAACTAAAGACTCTTCAGAAGAGGTAATTATCTTCTCTCGAATTTCTGCATGTGAAAGTCGCAGGATGACACCATTTTCTGAACATAGCCATACTGAGAAATACACAGAGAGCTGTGTGGAGTCTTAGTTAGCTTTGTAGCAACTCATTTGGCAATGGCTTGAATGTTACGGATGTTCATTAATGTAAAAAGGTTATGCACTAAAGCTTTAAGGCTGAACATAATTTAATTGAGTGAGAACGCCATCCTTACAGTTGTCATGAAGGGGTTAGTAAGTTATAGACACCAAAACCATGTTTTGTACTTGGCTGTAAACATGTTAAAATCTGCTGTAAAGTTGCTTATTTTAACATGGTGGGTCTATGTGGACTGACTCACTTTTGGAGCTAGCCTTAAAGGGTAACTACAGGTTGTTGTTTTTTCAACCTGGACAATATATTCCTATGTTTTTGTGCCTGAGTGTTTCATGGGAACAAGAATCTTTGACATCGGTCCAGTATTATGCAAGAAGCGGGGAAACAAGCTACAATGTGAGTTAATTGTGGGCAATTGTCCAGCTTGTATTTACCTTCACAAAAGTGTTCGTTTTTCCACTGACAGCCTCAGATTAATATTCTAAGTGTCCGACAACATTACGGAAAGGATTTCTAAGAAGGTCCAGGTTAAAAAAAAAAGGTGGTAACACTTTAAATGGCCACTCGATGAACTGCAGTTTTTGCAATTGGCTTCATTTTCCAGCTGCCTGATAAAGATATAGTGAAGTAATAATGTCCTGAGCTGAGAATGAACGTGCGCTCCCTCTGTGTGTGTTGAAATCCAAATTTATCTTGTCTTCGTTTTGATAGCCGCTCCATGTTACCGTAATTTCACGTAATGAGAAACATCTGTGAGAGCTGCATGCAGGATATCCCAGCCCGCTGTTTTTAAGTACAGCCCCATTAACATAATTCAGTATTCATTTTAGCTCAATGTTTCTTGGTTAATTTATGATCCTCATTATCTCCTGCATTGCAGCAGCTATTCTTCCCAAGGTCCTTAAAGTAAAGTGAATAAATGTGATGTTTCCCAGATTATGTCCATCTGTCTTAATGGAGCAGTTTACACATTGTTATGACTGCTGATTTATTAATTCACAGTTCAACTGAATGAAACATGACACCAGTTAAGCAGGACCTCACTAATATATAAAAGCTCTGTTAGGCGGTAAAGATTATCTATGTCTGATAACCAATAATGAAATGCTTACCTCAACCACCACAACCCTGTTTCCACAGCCATACCCATGGTCATAATGATACATTAAATTATTGCTATTCATTTATAAACCCCTGGATTTTAATAGCTCATATGTGTTTCCACCAAGATTTCTGCTTTTGCATGCATGCACATTCAAAATATAACTTATCCCATCTGTGTTCACTGACATTTGGAGAATGGTCGTACTATTACGAGAATAAACTCTCAATTTATTGAGAATAAAGTCACTGTTATGGTTTTGCATTTTGTTCTGTTTCCTGTTTAATTGTGGTAGTCTGTTTCTCTGTCTTCCCTTGTCTTGTTTTACCACCTGCCTTGTGTTTTCCCTCCTTTTGTGATTTTCTGCCCCACCCTGATGTGTTTCACCTGCTCGTGTCACCTGTCTCTTGTTTCACCTCGTTACCTCTTGTAATAAGAATATGTTGTCTTTGTCTAGTGTCCGATTATTGGACTGTTTAGGGCCTTTGGGGTGAGTCGAATTTGTGCTTTCACTGTGTTTCCTTGTGGGTTTAATGTCTTCGTGTTTCTCAGTGGGTTTTTTTGGAACTTGGTTTTGCCTGCCTGTTGGCCTCAGGACTTCCTTGTTTATTTTGCACAGTTTTATGATAAAATCCTCAAAACCATCCACTGCCTACCCATTCCTGCAGTTTGCGTCCACTATTTTCTTTGAACCCCTCTTACAGATCGTTACCAGATCACAATATTTCAAGACAGTCTGCTGTGCATTACGCCATTGCTCTGCAGCCATTGTAGTATCAGTAGACGGTGTTTCTTACACACACAGAAACAGTAAAGGTCTCCTTTAGTGTCATATAACGCGTTTGGTCGGAACTATTGGCATCCAATAATTGGCAATCCAAAAATTTTGACGCTGTTAGGTTAAGAAAAAGCTGGTGGGTGGGCTTACGGTTCCGTGACTCACGGGAACGGGACGGTTGGATTTAGGAAAAGGTCGTGGGTGGGTTTACGGTTCCCACCCACAAACTGAACGCAGCTCTTCCTAGGGCTTGTTAAAGCCTCTATGATGCTATTTTCTAACTCATCCAAACGACACATGAATGTATACATGAATTGCCTCAATAGTGCTTCACGTGTAGAAACTAGTGCTGTCAATTAAACGTGTTCTTAACGGTGTAAACGCAATCCCATTTTAACGGCGTCAATAGTCTTTACCGTGAGCTTAAGGCTCCTTTTTGGCCTAGCAAACTTTTTTTTTTTTCACATGCTGTTGCAATATAACGTTAGAAAAACTACAACACCACACCGGATCTAGCCAGACCGGAAACAAAACAGACACGGCGCACACACACCGTTTGGGCTTGCGAGCCGGCCAAAGAGTAGTAACGTTACGTTTTGAGTGGATGGCGAGTGCGAGACACCGAAATGGAAGCCGATAAGATTCTGGATGGAAAGTTTCCTTTTTTAAAAGTTGCCAAACGTTCCATTGACGAGACCAAAATGATCTGTGTGTGTTGTCGTTGTGAACTGAGCGATCATCGCAGCATGGCCAGTCTGTAATACCACTTCATGGACAAGCACACAGCTGATGCCACCCCCCCCCCTCCCCCCTTTCCATGTCAAAGTTTTTTTCACCCTTTTATTGATAGACAGTGTTACATTGTGTGAGAGATTATTTGCTCCAAGTGAGAATGTCCGTGTGAAATTGAACACTACAGTAGGCTATATGCCAATGTTGTTTTCAATAAAAAAAATCTGCACAGAGCGAGCCAATCCACTTCTCATGTTGATAATATATACTGTATGAAAATATAATGGGACCAAAAGAAATCAAGGGACAGTTAGAATAGATAAAAAAAAAAAAAGTGTGATTAATTGCGAGTTAACTAGAATAGAATGCCTTTATTGTCATTATAATAAAGTGCAGTACCTGTGCAATGAGATTGAAGCAACCCCTTTACAGTGTTGACATGAAATATAGAAAATATAAGAAAATAAAATATAAAAATATAAAGTATAGGTAGCAGAGTGGCTTCCTGAGAGCAACTATATACATACATATATAAAATAGCTTTGTGTACACATTGCGTGAAAAGTTAGGTATTAACAACAAATATTTCACTGTAATGAAATTAAATGGTTAAATATTGTGCTGTATGAAATTGCAGAGTTCCAGTGTCCTTTTAGGCATTATATAACATAGTGTCAACTATGACATTAATGCGATTTAATTGCGATTAAATATTTCAATGTTTTGACAGCACTAGCAGAAACAATTGGGGCCGGGCAGCAGCAGCCTCATTGCATCATCATACGCCACAGTGAGTCCGCGCAGACTACTTTTCCTGTAGCTGCTCCCGAGATGAGCTATATACATCGGAGTACAGAAAGCTCTAAACAACAGTTACATTTTATAGTTGGACAACACATACGCCACTTGCAAGGCAATATGTTGGCTCAAGTCATCAGTTATAAAATGACCATTCATGTGTACTATGTCATATTTAATCTAATTTATTATTTTAATCTAAATATCTTAGATTGTGTGTTAAATGTCTATGTCTGCCGGTGTTTAATCACTAGTAAACAGACTTTGTATGTGTGAGCGTAATGCTGCTGTTCTTTTTATTTTTTTACTGTCTTGTTTCTGTCAGGGTTTTATTACAGGTGAACAGTGATGGTTTCTCCTGCTCTGCCTCTATTACTTTGACAACAGTGCCTCCCCATGGCTGCATGCAGTCTTGTTTAAAGTACTTGGATATATTATCTTGCTTTATCTATTTTATTTTATATTACTTATATTTTAAAACTTTTTTTTTTTTTTTTTAAGAGAAACTTATTTTCAATTGTTCTTTATGTCTGGCACATATTGCAGAATTGACAATAAAGTTGCCTTGACTTGGGTCGTGGCCATAGGTCTTGGCCCAGAATGCAGCGGCGGTGCCCTTGCAAAATAGTAAAATTAGTTTCGGTGAACATTTGCACATAGGAAGGCGAATATGGCTTTAGTCAAAATTCTGTGTTAGAATTTTACACGTGTCTCCAGATATGCCCACTGTCAAAAAACACTAACTACAGTCTGCACAGCAGCAGCTTCATGTGAACCAAACTCAAGTTCATTTTTCATTGCTTGAGCACGGTTTTCACAACTCTACACACTTAGCCCATGACTTTATCCACAATGTGCACAACACTGTGGATTTACAGCACTTGTTAACAGACTCCAATGTGTTAAAAAAAAAAAAAAAAAAAAAAACTGGTAAAACTTACCTTTTTAGTTTGTAACATTTCTAGTAAATACGTAAATTACATACAAAATAAAAATTTATTAACAGTGTAGGTAAGCAAACAGGATTTTCATTCATTCTTGTGTACCTTGGTTACTGGTATAAAATAAAAATTAAATAATTTTACTCTTTTCTTGAAGGAAATATTGTTTGGGTAAAGTCACTTAAATTATTCAAACTGTAAACTGTTTTTTTGTGTATGTGTGTGATATCTCAGTGAGGGTTGTTCATAGTGTGTGGTGCACTGAGCCTGTTTTGAGACGTGTGTTAAGAGTTGTGTTGCTTGGAAAGAGTTTTGCTACTGATGTGAACTGTTTAGTCCAGCTGGCTGTTGGTAGTGCAGACTGTAGTTAGTGTATGGTTAGTTCAGGTGACTGTTGGTAGTGCAGACTGTAGTTAGTGTATGGTTAGTTCAGGTGACTGTTGGTAGTGCAGACTGTAGTAAGAGTGTATGGTTAGTTCAGGTGACTGTTGGTAGTGCAGACTGTAGTAAGAGTGTATGGTTAGTTCAGGTGATGGTTGGTAGTGCAGACTGTAGTTAGTTTTGCACACGTGGTTTCAGTTGTGACCTGTTGTTTAGCAATAGAAAATAACTGTATTCACCCAGGACTATTACCTGGGGACCTCTAGTAACTTGTCAAAATTACAGAGGGTGTCTCTGATCTTAATCCTGTGCGAAACGGCCATGTCTGTAATTTGTCAAGTAAAAATTCCACCGCAAATTACCGACCATATTTCCTTAGCAATAATTAAATCAGTTTTTCACTTTTTCAATTGAAAATAAAACGGCAGAAAAAATATAAGTCAGGGTTTTCCCTGCCGTTCTAAGGTTTAGGTGCAGCACGCGAGCCATTTCAGGCAGCACTTAAGCCGGATCAATGTAACTAAAAGACTTTTCTCAGACCTAATAATTGTAGATGGTCGTCTTCTGCAAGTTCTGTCTTTAGTGTGTAACTTTGAGTTGCTACAAAGCTGATTAAGACTATCGGCTCCACACAACTCTCTCTGAATTTCTCAGTATGGCTGTGTTCAGAAGGTTGTTGTCCGCTGAAGATAATTATCTCTTGTGAAGATTCAATGTTCTTTTTTAATTTAATACTCTATGTCCTGCTTGGCTACTAGCAACAGCGTGGAGGAGTAGGCAGTGCGCGATCACGGAAGGCTTGTATTATGTGGACACAGACATTTTTGTTTTACTTAGAATTCCTCATGGGGAGGCGACGGAAACTATGCACGATAGCTTTTTGAGTCTTATCTACTCAACGCTTTAGACACAGATATGATGATGATACAAAGATATGTGGGGGACAAAGACGCCAAATGAAGAGACCCAATACGTTTTAGACAGATTTGGGAATAATTGTTTATCTGCTCTAGCTTTTCCAACATTTTAGTCAGATATGACAACGGTCCGAGAAGATGTAAAAAAAAAAAAAAAAACAGATGCCAAATGAGCACAGAGACCGAAAACAAACAACCCCAAACAAAATGAAGAAATAAAATCAGAGACAATTTTTTTTTTTTTTTTTTTCTTGAGGAAGGATGCCAGATACGCACAGCTAAGTCTTCCACAAAGCTAGGGAAAACACTGCTACTGCTGTGACTCCTGGAGCGACTGCCTCCACGGACACTGCAACCAGCAGAGGGGATGGAACGGAACCGAGGAAGAGGGAGGGATACAATCAAAATTGACATGATCAATCAATAACATTTTATTTAAAATCCTCTTTAAACATTGTCTCAGTGCCCTTTACAATTACAGAACATTCCCTTCTTTGTTAGTGACAGGGGGTAGACAGGAAAGATGAGAGAGAGAGAGAGAGAGTTGGGGATGACACGCAGCAAAGGGCCACTGCTCGGACTCGAACCCCGATTGCTGCAAATCTGATGCAACTAAGGAACTATTCATGGATGCACTTTATTTCTATATTTAGACAATCAAAAAAAGGCTAATTTGTTAGTCAGATGTGTTTATTTAGGTTATGTCAACATCTAGAGATAAAAATGCTGATTTCATTGATTCATGACTTTTGGTTTTGTGGGATTTATTTTAATACTAAAACAAAATGACAGACTCACATTGCCCTAGAATAACTAATTCCATGAAAAAAAGTATCAAAATAATGTCCCTTTGTGGTCAATAAAGAACATACAATATATCCATCCATCTATCTATCTATTCTGGATTAAAAACTGACAGTGATACTCAGATCCTTGGAGGAGGCGGCGACAGGGGAGATGAGGAGTTGTTTGACGCTATTTGATGACATCACTCAGCTGGAGGGGCCTCGGCAGGTTCACGATTAACTGGATCAATAGAAGAATGAAAACAGTTGAGTGATTGTTATGTAATCATAGCCTAATCTTGTTCCATATAAATTACATTAATTGCAAAAGTATAAATATATGGCTGAATCCAATCCTTTTTCACATTCTTGCTTTATCAACAGAGAACGTGCTTTTGTAAAAATGTAAATGCATAGCTCCTGAGTATAATTGCTTCCTGATACCGATTCCAATACCTGAACCTACGTCTCATCCGATCCCCAGTACTGTTCCGACACCAGTGTCAGATACACTAAATTAAATAATAAACACATCTGTTTTTGCCCCCATTTTTCATGAGCTGAACTCAAAGATCTAAGACTTTTTCCTATGTAACCAAAAAAATAATTTCTCTCAAATATTGTTCACAAAACTGCACATTTTAGAGTGGCCTTTTATTGAGGCCAGCCTAAGGCACACCTGTGCAGCAATCATGCTGTCTAATCAGCATCTTGATATGCCACACCTGTGAGGTGGATGGATTACCTCGGCAAAGGAGAAGTGCTCACCGTCACAAAGAGATATGTGATCAATATTTGAGAGAAATAAGCCTTTTGTGTACATAGAAAAAGTCTTAGATCTTTGAGTTCACCTCATGAAAAAATGGGGACAAAAACAAAAGTGCTGCGTTTATAATTTTGTTCAGTATAAACTATTATGTTTTAACAGCTGTATGCTGCTATCTCTGTATGGACAGGATAGGATTTCTATCATTGATCTACAGTCTGACTCAGGTTAAACATTTTATTATTCAATTTGACAGTGAGTCATAAGGGGCAAAGAATATAAATTAACTACTTGAAAAGTAGATTTTCTTTATGGCTAAGTTACATGGCATCAGATCGGTGCATAAACTCATTTTAGGTAGTATTGGACGCTTTTCTGAAACTTGTATCAGAAAATCTCTAAATATAATACAACCCCACAAACCTAATATCCACAACAAACATATACCGCAACAGAAATGGCTTATTTCGGAAGTTAATTATAAATCCAACATAAAAGTCTGCGTATGTACCTTCCTCTCGTGCCTTCATACGCGCGACAAAGTTGTAGCTCTTGTTCCTGCGATAGTTCTCATAAGGGTCGTCCAGGGACACCCCCACACCTTTATACTGGTCCCACTTATCCCTGATGTCTCCTCCTTTGATGGGGTCCTGGATGCCCTGTTCTTTGGCCCCCAAACCACCCGAACCACTCCAGCCTACAGCAGACCGGGCAACACAAGAAGGAACGCTAGAAATCAGTACATACAGCATCTGGTTCAGTTTTACTTTGACGCAAGTTCCCAAACACAGGCTGTACATTTTACAGTGGAATGAATTAAAAACATCTCAAATATTCTTCCTGGAAAACATAGGCATGCACAATATGAGGAAAATGTTATCGTGACTATGTTGACTGATCTGGCGAATGCAATATGATTCACAATATAGCAGATTGATCGTTTTTGTATCACTCATTTTCATTGAAAAATACTGCAACAAAAAAATGATTATCGTGTGATCTATGCGAGGATCTGTACCAAACAAAAATTTGTTCTTTAGTCTGTAGGATAGAATTTTTAAGCTTGGACGTCTTTGGAGCACCACAATACTTCATGCAGAATGGTTGGACACATTTTGCGCCCCCTGCGATTTGGATATAGCGATTTTGATGAAATTGCAAATAATTGTGCTCAAATTGAATTAGGTTAAATCTAAATTATGAAATAATGAGGAAATCATAAAGAGCATACCCATCTTCATCAGCAGCTGATGGCCCTTATTCTCCTCCCCTAACCTCATATCTGATATCGGTTTGGGGGGCGGGACACCAATCACTGACGTGGAGCTGTAGAGAGCAGATTAGACATGTAATATAATACTATAGAAAGAAACAAAGGGGTCTTATGAAAACTTGTTATCAAAGAGCAGTGAAGGAGACTCACGGAGGGGAGGCGCTCTGGGATTTGGGGCCATGCTGTCTCTTGGCGGGTGAATGGGAACGGGATCTGGAGCGAGAGCGACTCCGAGAGGACCTGGATCTACTCCTGGACCTGAAGAGAGGTAGAATGGTAAATGGACTGTATTCATTTAGAGTATTTTTACCTTACGGATAAAGTGCTTTGCAATGTGACACACACACACACACGGCTGCCATAAAAGGAGTCTCCTTAAACGCAAACCGTGTGGTGTTTGTGTGACTATTTTTATTTTTAACATACAAAACACACAACTTGCAACATAAACACATCCCTCCCTTCATCATCACCACCCACCAAGACAAAAATCAAGAAAAGATGACACAGTAATTATTCAAGACATTCAACAAAATAGTAACAAAATAGACAAACCATGAACCAAATAAATGTATGTATAAATTATTAAACCATAAGCCCATCATGCACATCTATCCCCAGCACAAAGCTTGTTAGGAGTCCTTCAGAATGTTCAAGTAATGTCCCCCATTTTCTAGTATAGACATACAACCTGGCAAACCGTTTATGATATCTTTTCAAGAGTCTCACTAGCTCACTCCTGGATTGATGGCCCCCCATTCTTCCATCCTCTTAAAATAATCAGGCTGTCATTAAAATTGTCTGGACCCAGCTTCTTATGTGCTCATGCATACCCCCCTTAGTACCACTTATAATCTTGGGCTGAGTGGAACCAGGGTCCCTACAATTTGACATAGGTTATCATGTATCTCGGTCCACAATGATGGGTTAGGGTTGATGACCCGCTCTACATCGAGCCACAGCCGCCCCAGGAAGGTTAAGGCATGTCCATAAGAAAAATCCATAACAGTATCACTTCTGCTTCTTCAATTGTTTCATTGTCTTTGTTCTATTTTCTTAATTTTTGTTCTATTTATTACATTTTTTGAGCACTGCAGAAAAAATGTAAAAGATTTGCATTGTAGCTCTGAGCACAATGACAAAGATCTATCTTTCCATCTACAACTGGTCACTTCACTTCCTACCAAACAGTAAAAACAGTTAGTCTCTCAATGTGTTCACAAGTCTTCATTTCTATATAGATACATGTTTCTAAATAAGATTCCTGAATCTTTAACATCCCTATGTATATATAGTTTTGAACAAGTGACTTTCAAAATGTAATTAATTTAGTTTACTTTCACAATAATAATGCCTGAATGTTGATGCTCTATCTATCTATCTATCTATCTATCTATCTATCTATCTATCTATCTATCTATCTATCTATCTATCTATCTATCTATCTATCTATCTATCTATCTATCTATCTATCAATCTATCTATAGTGTGTGTAAGGAAAATAAGTATTTGAGATATATATCTATCGGTATTTTCTACAGTGTGAAAAATGTTCAAGTCAAACGACATATGAGACGTCACAAGCCCTTTCATTGAAACACACTGAACATGTAAATTGGGGAAGTGGCGCGGTGTGGATGAAAAAAAAAGGAAAACAAACTTCAGGTGAAAACGTGTTATTAGACATAGTAAATCTAGCAATATTACCAAAATCCTATTAGTACTGCGTTATATTACTTTTTAGGACTTGAATGAATATATTACTGTGTCCAAAACACTGTGACACACCACTGTTACTTTGTCCAGTAATGTGTTGTTGTTTTTTTGGAGTGTTAAACTTCTGTTTGCCTTTTCTTATTGTTTATATTATATTGAATATTGTTGCTCTGTACAGCACCTTGTAACCATGGTTTTGAAAAGTGTTTCATAAATGAACATTATTTTGGGCGTAATGATATATCAATCTACCGATCCAATATAATTGACAAAAAGTGAAAATATCGATACATAGCGTCTGTACGATTCCCACTTTATATTTAGTCGTAGCGTAGAAAATATTTTATCTTTGTCTAAAGGATCAATATAGCATTGTATTGTGATAAAGCTTGTGAATTACAACACTAATAATCATCATCACAAAAGGTATCATACAGATGTGTGTGTGTGGTTTGTGTTTGCAGACCTGGAGCGTGAGTAGGAGCGAGAGCGGCTGCGGGAGTGGGAGCGAGACGAGCGGGACCGCGACCTGGAGGACTTTGAGGAGCGAGAGCTGGAGCGAGACGAAGATCTCCCTCGGCTGTGACTTCTGGAGCGACTGCCTCCACGGACACTGCAACCAGGAGAGGGGGTGGAACGGAAGGGAGGCAGAGGGAGGGAAACAATTAAAATCAACATAACATCTGATTTAAAATGTAAAATCCCCTTTAAACATGGTCTCACTGCCCTTTGCAATTACAGGAACAAAGAAATAACAGACAGTAATTAAAGCAGTAATAAACAATACAATACATGTAGCAGAGGCCATTCCACAGTAAGAGAATGCTCTATGACCAACTGATTTTGTGTTTACTAAAGGAAACGACCAGGAGGACCAGCATCAAGGGAGCGGAGAGTGCCGGTGTATATGGTGTAATAAGCTTAGATAAATAAGGTGGTGCAAGTCCATGCAGGGCCTTACATGTTAAAAAAGAACCTTTCAATCAACTAGCACTGGGAGCCACTGAAGACAGGACAGAGATATGTGATTATATTTTCTAGTTGTCAGGAGTCTGGCTGCGGTGTTCTGAGCAAGTTGAAGGTCTCTAGTGGCAAAATTTGGAAGACCAGAATAAAAGGACATTGCAGTAATCGGGAAGACACACGTGCGTTAATTACAGTTTCAGCATCCCGAAATGATAAGATGATAATCATGTGGGACAGGTTGATGGGTAATGCACCAACAGCGTCATCCTCCCCACAAAGGCTGTGAACGCCTTCTGTAACCAGTAACAAACGTACCTTTAACTAGGGCTGATTAATTTAGAGCCCGGCGGATGTATTGGTGGGCCATTATTATATGCCAATATTAGGCATTTCACAATGTATCGGTATCCGCATTTATAATGACCGATTAAAAAAATAATTAATTAGAATCATTTATAATAAATAAATGAATATTTAAAAAATAAAACGACCGCCAACCATGTTATGAGTGTTGGCGTTGCATAGTTTGTCCACCAGAGGACGCTCTGCAACGTCCCTGTTGGCAACACGGATTTTTTTTTTTGCGTTTTTGTTGAAAGGACTTTAAGTTTCATATCTTAATTTTGTACTTATACATTTTATTTATCAGAACTTTAATATATTTTGATGTTTCTCTGTTCTGATGTGACAATAAAACAAATTATATTATTTCAGTGAGAACTCAAACTACAAATAACTAATTTTAGGGAAACCTGTTTGTTTTGTTACGTGTGTGTATATATATATATATATATATATATATATATATATATAGGATTTTGAAATAACCAAATATCTGTATTGGCCTTAAAAATCCTTTTTGGTCGGGTTCTAGTATTTTGGACTTCACGTTCTGCAAGTCAACTCTTATTTTATCTTGTGTGGAAAATTTTACAGCTCAAAGCGTTCTCAATGTTGAGACAATGTGCAATCATGTTAAATAATCGTGATTATGAGTTTTTCGATAATCGAGCAGCCTTAGCTTTGACCAGAATGAACACAAAGTGCAATTCAAAAACTCATTTTAACAGACAATTAGGAAGCCAAAACATTAGCTGTAAACTTGGAATATGTGAGAGAGACGGAGAAAAAGCCAAAGAGCCAAGAGAGAAAAGATCAAAATGAAGAGCAAGAGGTTACCTGTTGCGTTTCTCCTGTCCCTTTTTCCGCCTGGCTCTAAACTTGGCCCTGAAGAACTCATACAGGCCGTTCTGCTCCCAGCCTTCACTGGTGGAGAACAAACAACAGCCAGCTAAAGACAATGACCTACAGCAATTTCTATCAGAAGCTACCAGTACTACACAGATGCTGCTGTGAACTACTGAAAATGATCAGATGATTTCATGGTGATTGTTTGCAAGCAAATGGTATATTGTTCAAGTATGTTTTTCATGTATAGTTTTTAAACTACTTTATAATTACTTCTTAATTAGTCTGGCTAGTCCACATAGCATTCTGTGATGGGAGAAAAGTGTGCTGTGGTTTATTGTTATTACTTAAGCACTTATCACAACCGTCTACGCCCTGGACCCCGTGACGGTGCCTCTGTAAAATAACCCTTGGAAGGAACTTGTTTTGATGGAACATGTGTACGTTCAAATGTAGTTTTAGTTGTGCAAGGTAAAACTCAGATTGGACAGATAGTCTAGTTAGCTATCTGGATTTACCCTGCAGAGATCCCCTAACCCTAACCCAATGGGCAAATCTGATGTATTCACAAAACTGTTATTTTAATTTCAGCCAGATTTGTCTTACAGACAGAGTGGAGGTTTGTGCGTACCTGTTCCTTGGCCGATCATGGGATGGAGGGCTGTAGAAAGCTTCCACAGCAGCTAGCAGGCGATCACTGGGTGGCATGGGAGGGGGCAGCCGGATATCTTTGGGGTCCAGAGGTTTGTAATCACAGTCCTCAAGCTGAGCAATAGACATTACAAAGAGGATCATGAGACATGCAGGTGTTACTGCTGTGTAACAATGAGACTAACAAGCCAATTCTAAAACAGTACTGGTACAAGGATTCTTTACAGATTTGGACTGGCCTCTATTGTTATAATCTATTTGGAAATTTCTACTCATCTGTTTCCCAAATTGTCTTAAAAATCTTGTAAATTACTTTTCATTCTGTAAGCCAGTGGTTCCCAAACTTTTTGGTTCAGGAACCCCCACAGTCCTGTCCGAAGCTATGTTACAAATGGATACCACTATCCATTATTTAAAAGTGGATATTGTTTATTTTTATCATACAATTGAACTTTCAATATTGTTAGTTTGGTCAGCAATGGTACTACTAGCACTTGCAGTGAAGCTGAAAGTTTTAACCAGTTCCATTACTTTAAGTTCATCATTTGAACTGCTTAGTTATTATTTTTAACTTTTTATTTCTACAATGTATTCATTACTTGTCACCCCTGGCAGCTATGAAAGTAACCCTGGTTGGGATTCACTGTTGTAAACCACTTTGGCAGTGCTACATCAGTCTTTACCATTGTTGTTTTCTCCTCTGGTACAATTCAATCGCGATTGCTTTCTTCTAGCAATAAAGTAAATTTGTCAGCTGATAACTGTCTAATTTCATGTCACACCCTTATCCTCAAATCAGAAACAGGTGACTTACTTTGACCAGAGGAGCCATTAAACCAGCTGGCAAGTCAAAGTATGGTACGTTAGGCACCAGACTGGGGTCGTCCTGGACTGGATGCTGGCGATGACGCATGTGGGGGGAATGGCCGTTGAAACCGTGTGGGGGTGGGCCAAAATCCGGGTGCTGGCCTCCACCCCAAGGAGGATGTTCGGCCCCCATACCTGGGGGAGGGAGCCTCTGACTGGGATGGTGGTGGGGGGGAGGACCTGGTATGTCTGGCAAACAGGCGCAAATACACAAGTTAATAGCAATACAGGTGCAAGAACAGGCAGCTTTACAGATGCATTTATAGGATCAGTGTGTAGGATTTAGTGACCTTTAGCAGTGACAGTGCAGATTAAAACCAATGGAATGCCAATTCCTTCACTCCTCCCTTTCCAATGTGTCTGTGTAGTAGAACCTCTGGTGGCCTTCAGGTAATGTAAAGACTAGGGCTGTCATCAAAATGTGTAACTTCTAATCAATCGCATGTGTCCTAGTTGATGTCATATCTGTTATGTACTTTAAAAAAGGATATTTTTCAAGTTTTTAATGCTCAGGTGGTATTTGAGACTGGACATACCTCAGTAAATAATCAACAGTAAATAAAAATGAATTTAGTCTTGTGGAGAGAACCATCTGGAAGGGCTTTGAAACTCTACGAGCCACCCAAAAACCCTTTTATTTATCTATTTCTGCTCACAGAGCTTTGTATCTGCTAGCAATCCACTCCCGTTCATGGATGTATTAAAGGACCAGTAAAACAAAAAGAAAATTTGGATCAATAAAGAATATGTTTACGGCATTTACTCTCTAACTGGGACGTTTTGGGATTAGGATTGCCAATAGATCCGCCTGAGTTCTACACAATGGTCATTTAGGTGAAATTACAGTTCAATCAGGTACCTCTGCACTCAGCTCCGGGATAATCTCCCTGAGCGTAGTCAAAGCGGTGTGGGGTGTACGGTGGCCGGTCATAGTGGTGTCTTGGAGGGAAGTCGTCCTGCATAAAGCGCGGCGGGAAGCGTCCGAAACTGTGCGGTGGTGGAGGCTGGTTGAAAGGAGGTGGCTGCTGGTGAGGAGGGAAAGGCCCTCTGAAATGGGGAGGTCTCTGTAGAATAAAAGCAAGTTGGATAAAGTTATCGATGGAAATGAGCAGCAAAATCATATCCTTGACGTAACAGAAAAATGTTTATTGTGCAAGTGTGTATTTCAGTATGTGGTGTCAAACTGTGGAATTCCTTGGATGATGATTTAAAGGTAATGATTATCTTTCAGTAAGAGAAAATGTATAAGGAAACATTAGCTAACTGTTTGTGGTATCATCTGAGAAAGGGGCTGGTAAAATAAGATTTTTCTCTTCATCCAGCTCCTTTCCGATCATAAATATGTAATGTAATATAGCAAATAATGGTGGTTTGAGTATACAATGTGTCTGTTTCCATAAGCGGAAGTGAAGTGAAGGATAATTACAGATTGTAAATGTAGAGTATACAATGCAGTACAATAAAAACTGGAAAAATAAATCACTGCAAAGACAGTCAAAGCCCAGTGAATATATATCACGTGCCTGCATGCGTGGAGGAAATGGGGGCTCCCTCTGGCCCCATGGAGGCTGATCAGGCTGGTTCCCCCATGGTGGCTGCTGGTCATATGAGTTCCAAGAAGGAGGGCCTGGGTCAGACCCACCTGGACCGCTCCAGGGGCCTCCTTCTCTGGGTGGACCCCCACTCCAGTTTCCTGGGTCCCTCTGGTCATTCCACATCCCTTCATGGCTGTTCCAGGGAGGGCAGGGAGGGGGGGGCTGGTTTGGGTCAAAAGGAGGCTGGAGACAAGGACAAGTCAGAACGGGCCCACTCACTCACACAAATAAATCACTGTTCTTTTAGTTTAAGCCGTGTCACTCTTTATCACACGCGTATGCTGGCTGTCGCGCTGGCTGATTTGGAACTTCTAAGCTCTCTGATAAGCACTGGAGCCCTATCTTTGGCAATGTTACCATTTCTAGTTTAGAATATATTTTTGGGGTGTTAGGTAGAGGTATATCATTATATGCTCCAGCATAACAGTTGCAAATTATCTTATCTTCAGGAATTGCCCACCTATCTCTTTGGAGAATACTTACAAATCTAATATGCTACCTCTCTATTCTTCTACTATAATATATATATATATATATATATATATATACACACACCCACCCACACACACACACACACCACACACACACACACACACAGGTCTTTACCGGCTGGTTGGGGTTCCAAGGGCCTATGTTCTGAGGGTCATACCACCCAGGTTTGTTAGAGGGGATATCTGAGGGTCCGCTGGGGTTGCTGGGGTCCTGTGGTCTGGATGAGGGTCCATCAAACTCCCCTGGGGAGGACCTGACATGGGAGGCTTTACATCCCCTGCACACAACACACACACCAACCCATTACAACACACATATACTTGCCCATTGAGGAACAGATCACAAACCTATACAGCAAAACCTAACAAGACAAGTTGAAGAAAAAAAAACTTCCACTCATTTCATGAGGAAGAATGTACTGATGTTGTATATTACTGTTTGTCTTAAATAATGTAAAAGAATTCAATTCAACTTTAAAATTGAAGTAGCATGTGACTGCACTGTATTAATGTACAGCACCTTAACATTTAGTTTTTGCTGTTATGTGAAATATAAATCTGGCTTCATGTACAGTATCAGTCTGTGCCTCTGGTTATGTGAAGTGTGTGTCTTCTCACCAGCTTTTGTGGTCATAGGTGGGGCCTTTTCAGGCTCAGCAGGGGTAGCTAGCGGCGCTACAGGGGCAGGCTGTGGCTGCTGCTTCAGGCTGGAAACAAACTCTTCGTGCTGTGTCTTTAAAGCCTGAATCTGCTGCTGGAAGGCCAGCTGGATCGGCTGCACCGCCGCAGCATACTCCGTTATCAGAGACGCCTGAGAGAAGGCAAATGATTTAGATTATCTAAAAATGTTATACAGGGTCATCAGTGAAGGACAAGCACCAATTGTTTTATTTTCCTGAAATGGGGTGCAAACACAAGCAAAATCTCAAACTGAACATATAATTGGGTGTGACCAGGCGCATTTACACAGCGTGGAAGAGAGCTTGAAGACATACAATAGAATATATAGTAAGAGGAATACAATATGAGCAGGTGGAGTCAGCTGTGCATAACGTATGACAAATTTTAGAGAGATGAGAGTGTGATCCTCTGCCAGCGAGTTGGTTCTGTGCAGAAGGAAACACAAGTGAACATGCTCCAATGAAAACGTGAGTGTTACTGACTCCACAGTACTAACACTAATGGCTGTTTTTTGTTTATTCTTATAAACAAAATTTATCACCTCTCTCTCCTTTGTGCGGCAAGCTCTTGCCTTCACTGCCCAGCAGCACCTCTGAGGCTATATTCAATTGAGGGTCAAGGTTCAGGTCTTAAATTGACAAGTCAAGTCCAGGAATAAATTTAAACCTCCTGTTGTCCTTGGGTCAAATTTGACCCCTTTCAAAAATGTCTATATCAGAAATATGTCGTTTTTTTTTTTTTAACCAAATTACCACAAAAACGGATAGATTCCATACAATGCTCTTTGCAAATACAATTCATCGCTTTCATTGAATTTTGGGTGAAAACTGAAATGGTTTCAATCAGTAGCGTGACCAAACTCATCCACTCAACATACATTCCTCTGATCTTAAATATTAGTCAAAATAAATCATAATTTCTGCTTTATTAACTCAAGTATTAAGTATAATTCTATACAATGAGGGTTATTGACCATGAATTCCATAAAGTAGTGTAAAACTAGTGGTAGTGAGGTGGTGCTAGTGAAATCAAAAAAATAAATAATGCATTGAAAATGTCAAAGGTCAAAAAAAGGGTAAAAAAAAAAAAAACGTGTTCATCTTTTTGACCTGGGAGCACAACACAAGGATTAAAAAGAATTTCCGTCTCTGGTTTGCAAACTAGAACCCGGAAAGACTCTGCTCTGAAGATTTATAAAACAAAAATGTATTTGCGAAATATAAGATGGCTCATTCTGTGGTGTTACTGATTATATGATATGCTTCCATGCGCATGTGACACACCCCCAAATATTAAATCATGATTGGAAGTGGCATCACTGAAACTACACTGTAAAAAAACTTCTTGACATGACACAAATCAATGTCCTGAAGGAGGACAGTTTGGACTGCTTCTATATAAAATGTCCCGCGGGACGTGATGGAGCATAGGACGCATCCTGCTGACAGCTGCGTTATTCCAAATGATTTGACTAAACTTGGAATCTGTGAGTAACAACTTTCCAGTTGGAGCTTGAGAAAAACACACAACATTAATTACTGTTGGAACATGGCCTACACTGTCACCGTGTCTGGAGATCTAAATAATTAATGACATTGCTACTACTGTGTCATCCTGTAAAGTCACGGAGAGCTCCTCTCTCGTATCCCAGACTGTAGATGCGTTGTAGACATGTATCATAACTGCACGGAAAAGATCCAACATTTCACAGGTTCCAAATTTCTGTAAAACTTTGAGTCCCTCTTCTTAGCATTACATGGATGATTTTAGGGCTGAACGATTAATCGTTTTCAAATCTAAATCGGGATTTGAAAGAATGCGATTACGTTATTGTGAAGGCCACGATTAATCAAATCTGAATATTTAGTTGAAGGTTTGTTGTAACATTTAATTTAAAGTGTATATATTATGCTTATGTTCATAATTATATTTAGAGGTATTAAAATTTGTTTATGTGGTTTAATTTTTTTTTTTTTTTTAAACACCATATTTTTGTTGTACTGCCCATTGCTGCAGCTCCTCTTTTCACCCTGTGTGTTGAGCTCTCTGTTTTAGCTACAGAGTGAGACATCTCACTTCCGTTACATCTTTGTTGGGAGTCACAGATGAGCAGTACCTACTGTAGGTACGGACTACTAGCCAGTCAGGAGCAGAGTATGAGGGCGTGCCATGCTAGCAGCTGGCGAGCATTATAACGTGTGGTACAAAGTGATGCACGTTTGTCACAGAAGTAAAGGCTGGACTACAATAGAGCTGTTTGGAGCAGTTTGTGAACAGTGTTTTCTGTTGGAGATGGTAAGTCCCTTTTTTGGGGGACTTTGGGCTTTACACTTTGTAAACCTATAACGTGCACAAAAGATATATAACACTAAAGGAAATGAGAAAAGCATAATTTGAGCACTTTAACATTTTTGTATTCTTTTTTAATTATTATATTTACTGTTTTGTTATAAGATAAATGCTGGTATAATGTTAAATATTACAGATTTGTAACACAAATGTTCCGTTTTCAGTGGATTTTTCAATTCATGTTTTTATTACCGTATTGGTCCGAATATAAGACGACCCCCCTCATTTATGGAAAAATACTTTTTGAAGAGCAAATCTTGTTTTTATAATAATAAAATTAATGTTTTAGAAAATAATTTTATTTGAAAGTAATTCTAATAATCTGGCTGTTTGCATTTTTTTGACCGTGTATCATCTCCATAACAACGCCAAATTGTACGTCTGGCTTTTAGGCTTTTGCGTAGCTGGATATATAATTTGATGCGTCTTAACATGAATGTGGATAACAATAGTGAGATGCTTGCCACAGTTACATTTCTAGTGAGAAATCAGCGAAAACACGTTTTATTTCTCTGATTCACTCTCTATCTTACTTAATATAACATTACAATGCTTTTGTTCGGTCGTTGAGGCTCGGTCTAAAACTCTGCCATTTCAAACAGCTGTTTATAACAATTAAATAAAATGGATTATGGACCATTTAGTCTATAGTCTATAGCTGACTTTACCAGCTGACTTCTCTATTGGCTGTTGAAACAGGAGACGTCACTTGCGTTCTAAAACCAGCCTCTGCGACTTCAACAGCTGAAGGTCTAGACCCCAAATATAAGACGACCCCACTTTTTCAAAAGTATTTCCAGAGGAAAAAAATCTGTCTTATACTTGGACCAATACAGTACTTTATTTAACATGATGATGGATGGTGCAACATGTTGATGCAGCTGTTGAACTGAGGCATAGCAGAAATTTCAGTTTACGGGAAAGTTTTGATATTTTTTTTATTGGAAGTTTTTTATTATTATAACTTTAGCTTTCGTGATAAATGTTTTGTGTTTGACCGTTTAATGTGCCATGCTTATAAAAGAAAAACACGTATTGCTGCCATTTCATGTCCATGTTCTTTTCCCTTCATAAGAATATAGAGCAGCTTTGACAATGTCTCATGTTATAATACTCCATGACATGTTTGATCGTTACATAGTGAATATTGAACTATAGCTAAACTTCAAATCAAAATCATAATATCTGGCAGATAAATCGTAATTCAATTTTTCCCCCCAAAATCATTTAGCCCTAGATGATGTTGGTAAAAAGTATCTGTTACACATATATCAAGCTTAAAGAAAACACTGGCAGGAACGCAGAGCCTTAAGTCTTTTTTTCACTCACTTGGTACTGGCCGAGCCCCAGTGCTGGATTCTGGAGCTGCTGAATGGTTTCCTCATCAAAGTACCCATTCTTCTCCCACAGCTGCAACAACTGGGGGGATTATTCCAGGGGGGATGGAATAATCAGAGAAAATTAACTTTAGACTTTTCACCAAAGAGGTACTATTTCTAGCTTTCCAATTCGATAAATGAAGAGCATAACAAGCAAGAAGTGCTGACGGACATTTATATGTCCAAGCTGTATTATATGCTATTTATGTATACATGTTTCTATTAAAAAATAGACTGCATTAGCATTGATTGTTAATATACAGCCTGTAATTGACACAGTCCAATAAAAACACAACGCACTCAAGTCGGCGCAACCAACATGGTGGTATTCATTATACTATATACCACTACCACTTTACTATAACAAGCCCTAAAACTGAACTCACTCAAATTAATGGCTGATTCACATACATGCAACTGTTTTATTGTAATTATTCAGGGTTTAAATTGTAGTATGACTATGAATGAGAAGTGTCCCATGATAACGTTACTGCCAAGTGTGGTATGGCGCTTGGCGGAAGACAGAAGAAAACAGAACGCCGCACAGACGCGCCCAGTGGAAAATTGGAGTTAAAGATGTACACAATAATGGGCACGTCCATGTGTTTACCCTGGTGATCTTCTGCTGCTTCTCTTCCTCTACAGCCAGAAAGCTGGTGCAGTAGATGGGAACCACAACTTTCTGCAGCGCTGCCAACAAATCCTTCTGCTGCTTCCGCTGGCTGGGAGGACACATTTAAACATGTTACAATAAGGAATACACTGCTAAAACGATTTGATTCTCACTAAATGGTGTGGCTTGTAGCATGTCAAAGTGTCCCTGAGCAAGACACTGAACCCCAAGTTGCTCCCCGGATGCTGTATGAATAGCCGTCCAGTGCACCCAATACTATGTAATAATTAAATTAGGTTAAGTTATGTGTGTTAGCTTAACTTACAAACATATAGTTAGCCTAAAACTGACATTTGGATATTTGACTTGGTAACAAAATGCTTGCTGCAAACAAAGTCAGACATAACTTTAGCTTAGCTTTTCATTCTCCCTGCTGATTTATCACGCCCGTCTCCACTTTTGTCTCCATAAAAGCTCAGTTATTTGAGTCGGCAGCTTTTACAAACTTAAGTCATGGTTTATTTACCCTGGTGGTAGTAAATATATCACCACACAGCAGCTTTTAGGAATGTTTCTGTTGTTTGCTTTGCAGACGAAATTGACACTGAGGCACTTTCATGCAATACAAGTCAACGGAGAGCAGAGAGTTGTTTTCCCCTCAAGTGGGCATGATTTTCAGAGTATGACTCTTATGCACTCTGTCTCTATATAACACTCCCTTGAAGGAAGTGTAGGAGTCAAAGGATCGACATGTGTTTATTGATGTAGTAAGGTCTGTGTACCAGTGATGGAGAACGTCATTGGTTAAATAGATGAGATGTAGGCGGAGCTCAAAATGTGCTCCATCAGCAATGATGCGGTTGCGAAGATGTGATGTCATCAGTTCACAGTGCAGTGGAGACTTGGCGTTGTTGAACATCCAGTTTTTACCGCCCTGACAAGAGGACAAACAAATTAGTGAGATGTAAATCTTATTTTTCTAACTATTTTATGCATCCCTAAAAAAGAAATTTCCATCACAGCAGGCTTACAGAGATGGCGTCTTTGGTGCAGGTGTCTATAATGGGCTGCAGGAGGTTGTCAAACTCTGTGATGTCCAACTGAGTTTCTAGCAGCAGTTTTTGGGTCTGCTGCTCCATAGCCAGAGATATGGCTGCAGTCACTTGTTCCTACATTGAGAAAGACAGAAAAGGCCATCAACCATCTTCTTGCTTCCTGCTTCTTACAGTGCAGACGCTTTGCTGCTTGCTCCTGCCTCTGCTTGCATATTTCTGCTGATGATCTTGCTTTTCCTCTGTGAGAAACTATGAGCAGCGGCTCCTGCATACTTATACATCACTGAACTATAAATTTTTTGTAGACATAGTAGGCTATCGCCATATTTCAACATTTTTATGACCTCCTCAGTACTGCGTGAGCATGGTCTAACAATAGCACAAGCCTGTCTTACAATGACTGGAAATGTGGTACTTAGCTAAAGCTAATTAGCAGTAAGATTCCTCACTTTTGTGGGAATGACATCACTTTACCATGGAACAATGGACAAAAGCATGCTAACACACCAATTAGCACCAACAAGACAAAGAAACAAGAGGGAAGTGGTAGTGCTTCCTGGAACTCTCTTGGTGCAAAGCCTAGAGACAGTTCTAAGCAACTCTGCGCCATAGCTACGCCTTCACCCCGGCGTTGTGACCCTTTCAGAGTTCTGAGTCAGGGTTGCTTTGCATCGCTGTGCATTCCACCGCCATAACACTTGGGCTGTCGCCTGTGTCTGTGTCGCTCACCACCAAAACAGTACTCAGATTGGCAAACCCCATTGACTAAAATGTGACTAATATACTAAAATCAACTGTCCAAAAATTTGTTTGCTATCATAGTGCCAATTTAAAAAAAAGTACTTCCCACAGTGGGCTGCTTGAGACACTAACTATAAACATACAGGACGAGTTGACCAACCACCGTCCTTGAGGTGTGCTTCGCCTCAACGTAAAGTTTCAAATTTTTGGAGGTGCATGTCGAGCATACGGCAGAGGGCTGAGAGAGAGGTTCACAGAGACGCAGAGCGGTCTGTGGGGGTACGTCGTTGATTCAACACAGAAGCATAAAACAGCCTTAACTTAACCTCTTCTTTTCACTAAACAGTTTTATTGCCTTACAGTTGGTTTTCTGACCACACCACAGTACTGAGACGGCTCCTGTTATAGTCTTTAATAACATCCACCTTAACACAGATAGTGGCAAAACTTCAGTCTTAGTATAACTTTATCTCAGTGCTGCATTTGACACGGTCGACCATGACATAGTAGTAAACCGATTGGAAAACTGGGTTGGCCTTTCTGGCTCAGTACTAAACTGGTTTGAATCCAACTTATAGAACAGAGACTACTTTATGTCTATAGGTAATAATGCATCGGAGTATACAAATATGACGTGCAGAGTTCCCCAAGACTCCGTTCCGGGGTCTCTTCGGTTTAACATCTACAGTACTTGCTTCCACTGGCTTAGATTATGGAAAACAACAAAATAAGTTGCCATAGTTATGCAGACCCAACACAAATTTACATAACCTTGATCGCCAGGGGACTATAGTTCAACACAAAAACTGAGTAAGGGCATTGAACAAATTAACAACTGGATGTGCCAAAACTTTCTTAAATTAAATCAAGAAAACGTGGTTGTGTTTGGTGCAAAAGATAAACGATTAAAAGTGAGCGCTCAACTTCAAACAACAATGTTAAAAACAACAGACAAAGCCAGAAATCTTGGTGTAGTCATGGACTCAGACCAGAATTTTAACAGCCACATTAAGACCTACTTACAAAGTCATTATCACCTTAAGAATATATTAAGGATTAAAGGACTTATGTCTCAGCAGGATTTGGAGAAACTTGTCCATGCTTTTATCTTCAGTAGACTTGACTACGGTAACGATGTCTTTACAAGTCTCCTTAAAAAAAAATAATCAATCAGACAGCTGCAGCTGATTAAGAACGCTGCTGCTCAAGTCCTCACTAAGATGAAGTAAGTGGATCACATTACCCCAGTTCTGAAGTCTTTGCACTAGCTTCCTGTCCCTCAATGAACTGATTTTAAAATATTGGCGCTGGTTTTTAATTCACTACACGGTTGAGGGCCAAAATCCATTTCTGATCTGCTGCTACACTATTAACCACCCAGACTTCTCTGGTCGTCTGGGACAGGTCTGCTATCTGTCCCCAGAGTCAGAACTAAACAGCGGGAAGTAGCCTTCCATTTTTATGCTCCACATATCTGGAATAAACTCCCAGAAAACTGTAGGTCCGCTATAATTCAGTTCTTTGAAATCAAGGCTGAAGATCTTTCTTTTTGATGCTGCTTTTCTTTTAAATAATTGCTAATTTCTTATACTGCACTAACTTTTATTCCGTATTCTGTTTTTAATTGTGTCTTAACTGCTCTTTGTTTTATATGTAAAGCACTTTGAATTGCACTGTTGCTGAAATGTGCAATACAAATAAAGCTTCCTTTCCTTCTTCAGCCTGTCAATGTTCTCATAAGTGTAACAGTAAGGAAACAAAATAGTAGGAATTGCTGAACAAAATTTGCATTGCTTTTTAGTAGCCAAAGACTAAAAAGGATGACTAAATTATCTCCTGCACCAGATACATTAGTTTCTCTCTTGCTCTGTACCTGTCTGAGTGTGTGCATATGCTGCTCCTGTTGCTGCAGATTCCATAGGCTCTGTTGGATGAGATCATCCATAGAGGGCACGGCAGGTGGAGGAATAGGAGGCGGAGCAATCATCGGCATTGATGGAGGGATATCAACCGCGTCTTTAGCAACCGGGTTGTAAATTTCTGCAAAGAGAGCAGCAGGAAAAGAGCGAGGGAAAATGAACATTTGAAGTCTGGAGGTTCAGCAAAGCTTTGATTTTGAGGCTGAGGTTAGGAGGGTTGATGCTGTGCGACTGCAGACGTGATGTAGATGTCCAAAGAGAAAGTTTCAGTCCATAAATCATACACAAGGTAAACATAGCATGGTTTGTTTGCACAAAAGTATTTAAATCAAAAGGGACCTCAAAAGATAAAGCAGATAAAACATGTCAGATATAAAGCAGAAGAGTGAACAAAATTTGAAACACAATCAGCACTAACTCCCCCCTACCAACCATCCTCCGGCTACAGAAACAACTGCAGAAAGGAAACATGTTAGCGCCAGAAAACTAGAGACCCATCTTGCGATAGGATCACATCAGGTGGCGCGCCAAATTGGACCAGGGGCATAAAGTGGGTGCAGCAATGACCCCCTCCCTACCCCTACTTCCGACGCTCTTGCTCGGACCGCACTAGGGCTGCACAATGTATCGTTTTTTTATTGTCATCGTGGTATCAACTAGCGTAATACACACATCGCGAAAACGGCTACATATCGCGAAAAACACTGACATTTTGTGTGTTAATTGAAACAAAATAGCAGTACAAAAATTGTGCTTTAAGTGGTGCCTATTACATTTCATTCAATGTTCAATTTCCTCAATAAAAGAATGTTGGAAATAATTTTGTTTCATTCATTTTAAATTCAACAAGCATCATTGTATTTTAGCAGAATACTGAAAGCAGCAGAAATGGAGAACTGAGTACATTTTAATATTATTATATTTAATATTTATTGCAAGTAATATCATTATCGCAACATTCCTCATATCGTACAGCCCTAGACCACACCCACAAATCGGTCTTCATTTTGATCTCGGTAATGTTTTGTGACTGCATCTTGCACGGTTATCGGGCCAATGTAACTATTCTATGTTCGACAGAATCTTAGAAGTCTACAAATAAGGCTACAAGTCAAACATGCTCTGAGAGGATAAATATTGGACTGATCAAAGGAATCATTAACCAGCCATGTAAAAACTATCAATTTGTAATCTTTAATTTAATCCGATTTATTTTTAAAAACATGCCCCACTGCCCTCAGTCTAATGCCTGAACAAATTTAAAATTTGTATGCTGATTTTAGGCCTCTAGTTTGACAGCAATGTGGCACAGTCGTAACAAGAGTAAAAAAGGTGCTAGTATCAACTGTATAGGGACTTGTTTATTTTTTAACCAAGAACTAATATTCAGATACTATTGTTGTGAACACAACACTTGAATTGTTGGTAGAATCATGCTGCCCTGGCACTTCATTCGCCCTGAATCGTGACAACACAGTAACTAATACAACACAAACTCAAAAAAAGGAAAACAAAAAACATATGGAAAAATGCAACTGAAAACAAAACATAACAACTTTCAAGCACAAATGTGATAATGTCCAGCAGAAATGTGCAAAAACAAAATGTGACGGTTCAACTGGAATTTTGAATTTGTCTGACCAATCTTGTTCCAAATAAATACCTTCAGATATATACTCCTCCCCATCTTGGGTAGAGGGATCTAAGTGGAGAAAAGCAAACAGTGGTATTACATGACTGACAGAACGTTGAAGACCCCTGCTTTAGAAGGCTGAACCTGCTCCTCCTTCCCCAGAGCCCGCCATATGCCTCAGAGGCTAAATGTAATGGGTGCTGTCTTCATCACTTGTGAAATCAACTTTCCAGGTTCACAAACTAAAAGTTGCCCTCAAACTGCCAACGATTCGGCAAACAGCAGTAAACTACTACCGGTAGCGTACTTCTATGATTTTAGACTTCTATGTTTATAGTAAAAACTAACATTTCTCACGCATGATGAACAACCATCAACCAGTGTACAGTATTAATTGAAAGAATGTTCAGTTGGCGATTAATTTAATAGTTGACAACAGATCAATTCATCGTTGCAGCTCTCTGTCACACTTCCATTATTTACATCTTTAAGTAGTTATTTTACATGCCATTTAAAAGATGTAACTCACTGTATTATGTATTTACATATTTAGTTACACATTTGACTCATCAGATATGATGATGAAATCAACAAAGTTTGTGCATTTTGCAAATGACAGGCATCTAGTGTCTACACCACACCGGCTGACTTTGGGCTCACTAACACAGCAGTGCATTTCAATGCAGATGCTGCACCAACTTGAGTTTTCAATTCAACTGAAATCTTCTTCTTTTCCCCTTTCAACAAACAGTTCTTAGTTATAAAGCTGTACGCCGCTCACATACAGTGCTCCTCAGCAGACAAGAATCCTATCAGCTCTGACAGCTTGCATCTATTACGACGAATACACACGCACACACACACACCTCATTCAGGTGCAGAGAGACTATAGGACACAAATGACGAAATGAAGCACATGTCAACTGCTGAAGAAAAATTCGAACAACAGCTAACAATTCAGTATCCACTACAAGGCCACAAAGGAGGAGTCAAAGTTCACATCTCCAAGTTATGCTGCTTAGTTTTGAGAGGGATAGGATATTTAATTGGGAAGAGGGTTCTTGTTTAGGGCTGGGCATTGTGGTTTAGAATGGTTAAATTTGGTTAGAGAAGCCCAAAGCCCATGTTATACATACAATAAAAATACAATATACCTGATATATCAAAGTACTTAATCAAATTGACTCAAAAAAATAAAATCTATTATTTCCATTAAGGAGTTTTTACAAGAGCTAAACAAGAGCTAAGCTAAACTTGTTATGTATCGGCAAGGCGTAGAAACTACTAAAAAGGGAGTGCAAGTGGCCTATGAGGTGACAGTGTGAACTGGTAGTCAAACAGTAGCAGGCGGTTGAGATGCTCTCGTAAACTATAAATTTGACAGTATCGGTTTCTCACAGCAAGTGTTGGCAATGACAGAACAGTACCTTTTCCACTTGAATTCAGCCACAATAAGGTATGCAAAATGTGTTTTTTAGTCTGTACTTTAGGACGCTGTTAGTACACCTGGTATTTAGCTTACGGTGCCGTACAGTGCTGATGGTTTGGCTTTCCCATACATAGGACAAGATAATATAGGACAAGGACATGTTAAATAGTAGGTATACATGGTATGTCAATATCTTTGACCGATAACAAATGTGTCCTATTGATATTGCCCACCACTAATAAGAACCATGCCTAAATACAATAAACTACAAAATTGAGAACGACTTGAGAGCAAATTCCATGTTCTATACAGTGCAGCACCGGTGAGCTCCACATGGCTTTGTTGTGAAAATGTGGTCTAGACGATGGAGGCAGCTTGTGGTTGTACTGCTACTGTACTGTAGAACACAGCTGACATGGCAGGTGACATTAAGGTTCTACCATGTGCTATAAGTAAGCACAATAAAGTAGGTAAGTGTGAGTAGGTACAGCATTTGCTAGATGGGCGTTGAATGCCTAAAAAACACAAAAGACAAATCCACTCAAACAGAATACACATTATTAGTATGATGTTGGCGAGTTCAATTGAAAAAAGATCTTCTGTCTGTATATGGGTGCACAAGGTGTTGCAATTGGTTATGTACCTAAAACACAAGATGATATGCTTTTATTTAATCAAATGAGTAAGATGCTGATGACTTATTGGCTTGTAAAATTGTAAAAAGCTAGCCTGGAAATCCAGACCCAAACCCAAAAGTTTAAGGTTCTGGCATCAAGTAATGAAAGTTGCCCATTGCGAGGGGCGGCACCAAGCGTCCAATCACAACAATACATGGGGTGACGTATCCAGAGCCCCATATGCTTAGTTACCAGCAGAGCTAACTGGTAGATTAAACTGTCGTCATCCGTTTTGCTTGCCTCTGGCCCGCCTATCTCAGATACACTAATGTAATTGGTTCAGCCAGGCTACAAGGGTATGGTTAATGAACAGCATTACTCGATGACAGAGTGACTTAAATAGTAAATTCAAATTGTGCTCTCACTAGAACTCTGGATTTTCAGGTTAGCAAAAAGCTGCATTTCAATTTATTCCGTTTCTTATTTTCATTTGTTTCCTTAAAGACTCTATAGCACAGGGAAATACCTAATTATCTTGAATACTAAACTCAACTGAACATTACAACATCATACAAATATTTATGTGCAAATTCCGGTTAAATGATGGACTGTTCCTGTAACTACATACGCTGCTGTTGCTCTATAGCAAGCTTGCACTTGTAGTAGCTGAAGTAGTCTCCCCCAAAGAGGAAGGAGAACTTAGGGTTGTCCTTCTGTTTCTCCATTGTCATCTTTTCAAACTCTGGCCCGTTCCGAGCGACAAACTGCGCCAGCTTGTCAATGACATTCTTCAGTTCTTGATCTGCACCAGAAAGAGAAAAAAGGAGGAAACATATACAGTTAGAGCTGAGGCAGCTGGTGGTCTATCTAAAACTGGTGGCAAATAGAAGATTCAAGGTTCAAAATGACCATAACATGTGCTATTCTGACACTGAACAGTTATACTGACTTGGCCACAGTCTTTGCCCTCATGTGTTATTATATTCCAGTTACAGAGCTATGCAGTTTTCCTGAAAGACAAATATCCTTTGATCTTTGTAATAATAATTGTTCACCTACATTTGCCTCTGTTTTGTAGGTGTTTCCAGAATCCTCAAAGACTTTTGTACCAATCTGAATGAAAGAAGAATCCCATCTACTGCAAGATAAACAAAAAGTATTGACTCGGTTTCCCCATTCAGGAGCTTCCTGCATAGTGCAATAGGTCCTTGCTCCTTTTTTTCCAAACACTAGATCAGTATAAAACATACTATTACTACAACAATGTGAAGCAACATCAATATTTACAACTATAATTATTAATATATTTTTTTTTTAATTTGGGTTCACGTTGTTCAAATTGAGCAGGGAAATATTTCACTTGAAGAAACACGTTCATAATTGGGGAAACCGTTTGAAAAACCTGTTACTCTGCAGCAGACAGTATTTTTTCATTTCATCCAGATGGTCAGAAAAGTCTTTGAGAACCCTGGAAATGCCTTTAAAACAGTCAGTGGTAAGTGTACTTAGCTAAACAATCTTTTTTTTTAAGATAGCTGCCTGGTACACAAACAAGGGCTTATTCTAATAGACATTGTCAGTTGATCTTGTGCCTTTTTAGCTAACGTTGAACACCCACATTCTTGCTAAATATACATACATAATCAACTGTGTACACTCATCTAACACACACACACACACATACATATACATACATATATATATATATATAAAGATGGCCTGTTTTATTTACTGACATAGCTAGCCAGTAGTGGAGTAGTTAGCTCTAGGAGAAGGGGATCATACTCCATAAATTGTCTGCACTGAAAATCGCAAATTACATTTTTGCATTAGCTTGGCTACTTTACTAACGTTTAAACTAAAAGGGAAAAGCTAATTTTAACCTTGGACGAAAAATAAATTAGCCGTGAAAGGAAGCCAACTTAATAACATGTGTAACAACTAGCTAGCTAGCTAACGTTAGCTACATAGCTAACGTGAACTGTCAACATAGCAAAACTATTATTATTATTATAATTATTGTTCATACAGCTTAACATTGGTGACACTGTGTTCAGAAAACCTGATGTAGCTAGCTAGCTACTGATTCGGTTACAACCTGTGGCCGAAATACTAAATGCAGCGGTGATGCATTGTGTTGAGCAGTAGCGCCAGTTAGCATGATGCTAGCTAACGTTGAATGAGAATAATACAACGCTGTAGCGCAACGTTAACGGTATTGCTTACCTTCGGGGGGATTTGGGATATCCATGTTTGGCTTCAGTTACAGCGAACCCGCTGCCCTTTAATGAATAGTCCAGATATCAGTCAACTCGGTTTATGTATCACTTAATTCACAAAAATTGGCCCTTGAATGTACACCGGAAGTACTATTACACAGAAACAACACCACGAAACAGCGGTGTTGTCTACAGCGCCACGTGGAGTTTAGTGGAGCACATTCTTCCACAGCAAGCATAGACTGTATATTAATATTTAATATATATATATATATATACAGTCTGTGACAGCAAGCCAGTCCTTGGTGGAATTTGTTTTATTTTATTTTTTTGTAATTATTCATTCAGAATACAGATACAAACAAACAAGGCATATTTACAAATCCATTTAAAAAATAGAGATTTTTCCTCATGTGGAGCATATAATCAAATCTTAGGCGCTCATAACAAAGCGACATAAAGAAGAAAATAAAATAAGAGAAAATAAATAGAAGAGGCTATCTCAAATTAAGATGAGTTTTGAGTAAATAAATCAATTCAAAGGCTTTTTTTTCAATCCTTAACCCATTTCAATGACTTACAGACAATATTTAACTCATTCTTTCAATGGATGGCGGGGTTGGTCTTAAAATATCTACATGTATGTATAAAATGTTTTCCTAAAAGCACCAAATTGTTGAGAACAAAATCTACATGTTCTCAAATCTATGCATGCTGCCTCTGGTACTCTCCATCTGTTAGATTCTGTGTACCATAGTGCTCTGCGCTTCTTAACTAACTCTTATTCCCGTACTCATCATTGTACGCTGTATGATCTGGTTGGCTGGCCGTCTCTAAGTCTACGTAGACAACTTCATTTGTATACTTTTCTATATAAGGCCATGTTGGGTAAACTGCCGGCATATTTATGTAATCTCCTTAAGCAGAATTCCAGCTGTTTTCATCTCCGTTCCACCAGGTGGAGATATTACCAGGTTCCAAGGGTTTTTACTGAGCTGGGGAAAAAAGCCTTTTCTTATTTCGGTCCATGGTCTTGGAATAACTTGCAAAACTTGCTCCATCTTAATGATCTAGTCCCACTAAATGAATTTAAGGCCATGTTAAAATGCCATGTAATTCAAAAATGTAACTGCCACTTGTGACGTGTTCCTTTCCTCTGTGTGATTCTTGTCTACGTTGTATTTCTGTTTAAATTGTAACTGGTGTGCTGTCTTGGCCAGGTCTCCCTCGGAAAAGGGATTTCAATCTCAAGGGACTTCCTGGTTAAATAAAGGTTAAATAAATAAATAAATATATATGGAACTCTCTGTAACCCCAGGAAAGACTTTGGACACTTGGCTCAACATTGCGGAGTCCTTGAAATCTTGGATGTATATTTGTGCTACAGCTTTTGCTTCTGTTTGCATATGTGATTGGTCCCTTGTCTTGTGTCTGTCTGTGTGGGTGTCCGTTTATGTATGTGTTCGTTAATGTCTGTTTTCTGCATGTATTATTTGTAAACTGTGGACGTTACACTTGCTGTTGCATTCTTTTTCTGTTTTTAACTGAATCCAACTCCTCGATTCTCAGATCTGACTCACAAATATCTTCAAAGGGATGGGATGGCATGTTTGAATTTATCAAACAATCAGCCTCTATTCCAGAATAATTTGAGTTCAATTTGGACTAAAATAAGAACACTTTATCTATACTTCTAAACTCTATGCTTTCTACCCCATTCATCATTAAACTAGTAATTGAGTTTCACTGCTGTCTATTTTTTTTCCAAACAACTAAAATATGAGTTATTTTCACCTGCTTCGATAATTTCGCTCTTGACCTTATAAATGCCCCGTGCGCTTTCAAGATAAAGCTCATCTAATCGACTTGTAACTTCATTAACTTGTTTTATTTAGGTGCAAATTACTACAACACCGGTTAATTTCCCACAACAAATTACTTTAATAGTCTTTTTCCCTTTTTAATCCCTCGCAAAAATATATTGTGAATTATCTCATCTTAAATTTAGTAAATTCCCATCTACCAATATAACCTTCAATTGAATCATCCTTTTCAATATCTCTTATAATCTCCATTATAAGACATTCTACATGCAATTTGCCTGCTTTTGTAACATCTTAGAATTAAACTTCCAATATGTTTGTTGGTTACTCTCACTGTGGGTTCTAAAAGTAGATCTATGAAACGATGATCAGATAGTGGCGTTTCAGAAATTTGCGTTTAACATAAGTCCGAAAGTTATCACTTACCAACTAGTAAGCAATCCTAGATTTACTTTCTCCTTTAGGCTTAAACCATGAAAATGTTTTAACCCGAGGATTAATGATTCTTCATGCATCAATCAAAAAGTTTCTGTTATCATTCTGCTTTGCTTTCCTTAGTCTAGGAGGTATTCTATCATCCCATTCATCTGGTGCCATATTCCAGTCAGCTCCTGCCAAGATGTAATCGGTAGGGTACAGCACTTTTAACTCTGAAATCACATTTGTGATATTTTACATTAGTATTTTGATTTGACCATCATCATAACATTAATTATTATAAAGACTAAACTTTCCACCTTCATTATCACCGTCAATTAATGTCTGTCTCCATCGGATCGATGAGTCAATATTTCTCCAGGGAACTTAAAGCATATCGCCACAGCTCCAGATTGGTTAGAACCATGACTAAATAAGATTTCGTCTACCCATTGATTAGTCCAAAAGCTACATCAGCTTTAGAAGAATGAGTCTCTTGTAAAACAAACTGAGATTTTTGCCCTTTACAAAACAATAAAAAGTGCTGTTCTTTTAACAATGTCTTTCTAGCCCTTAACATTCAAAGAAGCAAAATAGATTCTCATTTACCATGAACACCAGATATGCAAAAACAAAAACTGCTAGTTTAACAGTTGTTAACCCACTGAGACCAGGAAAAACCATAGGCTTTGGGGAAAGTTTCATAACCTCCAAAGGTTTCCACTGCTTTATACCATAAACAGAGTGTTCCCTCAACTTCCCGTTGTCTCCAATCCGCCGTCCGCCGATGCATCCATGTGGACTCCGAAAGAAAGCAAGTTTCCCGGACCGCCTTGCTTGTTCTACATGAGGCCACAACCTCCGTCTTTCTTCCCAATCCTCCCGTGGCAGAACCTCGGCAAAATGGATACAGACTACAGACCGAAGAGTTTTTTGTCTGCCGCCAGATTTCTTCCTTCACCCATCTTTTAGTGAACGATGATATGCCTGATCTTGTTGTCAATCTTCTTTCCGACTCTGTGGACAATGTCCACTGCTTCTGTCACGATTCACTAGAACAGGAACCCAAAAGCAGACCAGGACAAGATGGAATGGTGGATGGAAGCGAGTCGGCTGGAAGTCAGTGAAGATCCGTTAATGCTGGTGAAGCAGACAGCCAGGCGGATGTGTAGGGAATATCCCAAGTGACAGAAACTGCAGACAGAAGAACAGGAGGCAGATTAACAACAGGCGCAAAAGCACAAGCAGCAGAGCAAGCTTTCCAAACTGACTAACTGATGCACTGGCAAACATACTCGTGAGGCTAATGATCCGGCAGGGAATGGATGTCAATACACGGCTTAAATGGTGGAGAGGTGATGCTCAGGACAAGATGTGCAGATTGCAGATGAGACACAGGTGTGGGTGGTTGCAGATTCTCCCACCTTGCTTCGTCACTAGGCAACCAGACAGGGTGCATTCAGGAACTTATGGAAAACAGACTCAAAAGTGGAAAACAGGAACTCAGGCCGAAAACAAACCCAGGAGGAGGGATTCATGACAGCGTCTTCCGGCTTTGACCCGATATCTGGAGCAATCATTAACCAGGATAACCAGGGTGACCTTTGTCACGCCTTTTTCTCTTCCGAACATTTTTCTAGAGGCACCACCTCATCCTGTACCTTTCTTTTTCTTTGACACTCTCCTTAATCTCATTATCCTCTTTGCAAAGATGGTTGTTTTGTTTCTCCAGATCTTATACTTTCTTTTTACATTCTGTCAGTACCACCCTGTCAAACCGGACGGTCTTTGCTAAGCTAGCAAGTATGGCGCTGCTTTGTTTGTTCGCTGTCTTAGGTCGGCTAGCAGCACAACCACTCTCTTTTCCAGGGCCAGTATCGCCTCAAAAAAATAGTCTTTTTTACAAACTTCATCATTCTCAGCAACTTCAGTTGACTTGGCCTTCTTTCCCACAGGTTGCTTGGTAGGCGTTGGTGGCGTGGAATCATTACCCGAGCGGTCCCTTTTATTTAGCAGTGATACATCCGTAGCATAGTCATGCTCCTCTTCACGCACATTTTCAAATTCTTTTGATGTTAGGCAAGGATTTCTTTCCTTTGGGATCTATTTTAAATTTTGCAGGTTTAATGACACGTTTCAGATCTATTTTCACATTTGAGTGGACATTCAACAACTACTAACTATAATTTGGGACTAAGAGCTTGGAAAATCGTGACTGCTCAACCTGCCATCTTGCCGGAACCCACCCTTAGTGGAATTCGGAGGACCCTTGACATTGGAACAGTCCTTTGATGACATTTTATCATCAAAATTCAGGCTTTGGAAGATCCTTCCTTGACTGTGAGAAACGGCTATAGAGTAAATTGTTCATTCTGATACATATTTCCCGCCTGACAGAATGAGTCATGATACTTGTAACTACATTCATAGTATAGTTAGTACATTCATATATATTTCCTACTTGACAGAATGATCTACACTACTTTTAACTACATTTATAGAGTAAATAGTCCTTTCTGAAAGATATTAACAACCTTACAGAATGAGCTACCCTACTTTCAACAGAGGAAGTAGTCTATTTTGATAGTTCCTGCCTTAAATGACATTCATAAAGTAGTCCATTCTGATATATATTTTACAATAAGCTACCTTACTTTTGACTACATTTACGGTTAAAGTAGGGCATTCTGATGGACCTGACGGAACAAGCTACCCTACTTTTAATTACATTTTCAGAGTTGTCCATTCAGAAAAAAATCTCACCTGACAGAATGAGCTACCATACTTTAAGTTGCACTGATAGAGTAAGTAATCCATTCTGATAGATTCATTCCACCTCACAGAATGAGCTACCAAACTTAAATTACATTTATAGAGTAAGTAGTCCTGATAGATATGTCATACCTGACAATGAGCTACCCTACTATAAAATCAATTCATAGAGTAAACAGTCCATTCTGATAGATATATCCCATCTGACAGAATGACAAACCATTCCTTTAACTACATGTAGAAGAACTACATTCAACATTTTTAGGAAATACACTTGCTTACACACTGTCTCAAAAGTATATGCTTCTCGTTTCACTGATGCATATCTTTGAATCCCAACATTCCAGCTGTCATAAACAAACAGACCACTTCTGGGCGTGAAACAGCTTTTTCCTCTTGTCTTTCTGTCTTGTCCCCATGAAGCTGGTTCAGTTGTCCCCATGTCCATATAACAGGAACTTCGTTTTGAACTTCCTTCACTTCTTAATACGGCTTTGTCGCTCACACATGATGGACAGATACTGGGTCAGCTTCACCATGGCAATAATAATGGTTCCTACAATTAAGGTGCAGGTTGGCCAGAACAGGGAGTGGAAGACGGCAACCCGACCGTAGATCTGTGTCAGGATGGCACTGTCAATTCTGTCTGTAGGGTCCACAAAACACTGAACTGTGTGCTGAGACCTGAGACGCTCAGAAATGTTCTGAACGATCACATGCGTGGCTGCATAGTCCTTACGGCACTTTGGGAAGTAGAAGCACTGAAGGAAAGAAGGGAAAAAAGACATTGTTTATTTGTATAAAGCTGGCTCGTGTGTGGTAGTCCAGGTGTTGTTAATGTTACAGAAGTGTTTTGGCCATTCACAGTCCAGACCTCAGGGTTGCTGTCCTGCGTCTCCTCATTGTGCAACAGTCGTAGCACCTTTCCTGTGGAGTTTAGGCTCACGTAGACCTGAAGACAGGGGTAACGGGAACTCTTCCTGCACTCTGCTCCACAGCTGTATGAACAGTTGACATCGCCCACGATGGTGGAGTTCACGATAGTGCAGCTAGCCTCATCAGTCCACACGCTGTAGAGAAAGAGCAGTTCTTTTCAATGCATGCAGAAAACATACCTTCATTGATTTTAGTTGTTAGTCACAGAGTTTGACTATGCAGATAATGCAAAACTAATAATCACAAGTAATTCAGTTTCTGTTTTCTAAATGAGGTAACAGGAAATGTACAATTATTAACATTAAGTGCAATACAATGTCCCATGGGTTCTTTGAAAATGAGGGAAGGTCAGGGGGTATTGTGTGTGGATATTAAAGGTTCTATATCTCGAAAGACTTGATTTCTCCATTTCTTTGCACAAAATTCTCCACAAAGTGACAAATTTAATGGTTTATTTTTTGTTAACAATTGGGGGCGGGTCATACCCCCGGACCGCCCTAGGGAGAGCCCCCACATAAAGAAAATCCCTATTTAACCCCAGAGCACGACACACGACCACAGAACGGAAGTCCAGCTTGTAAAACAAGAATTGGAAAAAAAAATTGAAATCAGCAAGTCGTCTCCCGTGCCTTGGCCGTGTGGAAAGCAACAAACTTAAAATGAAAATACCCAAACCAACAAGTGTCAGCAACTTCTTTGTTATTAAACGTTGCCAAAGTAACGTGATCTCGTGAAGTGCCGTCCCAATCCCATTTATACCTGCCTGAGCCCATGTGGCCTCACACACTTACTTAGCACCTGAGATCAATTAAGTCTGAGAGTCTTTAGTCCTTAGTCCTCAGAGCTCACTTTGGGATTGGGCCATTGGCATTTCTTTAAACCAATCACCATTGCCTTGGGCAGCGCCGGACACAATGACAGTGTCTCTGCTAAATAGCCTCAGGAAGGAACTTTGTGGTGGAACATGTTTACGTTCAAATGTAGTATTAGAAAACTCAGATTGAACAGATAGTCTAGCTAGCTGTCTGGATTTACCCTGCAGAGATCTGAGGAGCATTAACCATAGTCCTTAGAAATCCAGAGTTTAAAATTAAAAGAAGAAAAGCGGAAGGTGTGGGACATATGGCGGAATATCCGGTAGATCCTGAACAATCCTGGTAGTGACCTTGTGACTTGTTATTACCTGTCCGAGTAAGAGCGCAGTATGGTGATCCCCAGGACAAAGTACATCATGACAGAGAAGACTACCATGCTGAGGCCCAGCAGTATGGCTCTGTCCTCTCCTGCCCTAAGAGCTGTCATGGTCTTCCTCTTGTCCAGGACATCATATTCCCGGAATTTGTGGTAGATGGAACTAGAAAAGGTTAACGTGTCAAATGTCCCTTAGCAGTTCAAAATGTCAACATTGCACACATCTCTAGACCTTCTATAGTGTAAAATGCAATCTCTTTCAAAGAAAATATGTAAATCATCAGATGATGTTAAAGCATTTCATCATTCATGGAGAAAGAAATTATTTTGGTGCTAGTTCTCTTCACACTGGGTAAGCTGAGGAACAGGACACACTCTGTGGTGTCCTTTAACTCTCTATCAATGTAATACCTGCCTTTAGTCCTTGCACTGCCCACTCGTTTGCAGGGTCCACGAAATAGGGAACTGTGTGCTGAGACCTGAGATGCTCAGAATGTTCAGATCTATAGGGTGTGTGATTGAACAGTCTCTGCCTCCTTCATATTAGATTAATTAATTTTAAAGCAGCTGAGCCTTATATAATAGGGTCATGGGGGAGTCAGTACACCCCAGTCTACTTTGTTAAAGTAAATGAAGTTTTAGGTAAAAACATGCGAGGCATTTGGCATCACTATGCAATAATGATGGTGATTCTAGCACTGGCTACCACAGACTTTAACAGCCAGTATGCTACACCAGTCCCTCATATAGACTTTTGCTAGATGTTCCTAAGCCAATCGTCAAGACTAAAAATTGACCCTCGGCCAATAATTATCCATCATGACATCAGGTAATTAAATCATTTGTCTTCACTTCTGGAAGACAACTTCTGTAGGCTGGCCTACTGTTTATTTTTATTATGTCTTTTAATCAGAATTGTACTCATCTATTTTTACATTCATGTATTATATGTATCTAATTTTAGATTTATTTCAGATCATCTACTTTTATTACTGTTTCTTATGTTTTATTGCTATAAAAAGGTGTGTCATTGCACACTGTCTTGCTCCAGCTCTTGAATTTTCTGCCACTTTCACTACACTTAAAGTAATAATTCAAGTGCGTTGATCTCTGCTCTTTGCCTGACAGTTTAACTGCTTTTGGCCTTGACAGCTAAAATACTCCAAGTGACATTTGAAACTGTTGTCACTGCTGACATACTAACTGGCACTTCAATTAGCACACACACTTATCTCTGATGCTTGAACTTGAACTGAATTTGTAATGTTACATTATCTAACAGCATCAATGGTTTTCTATGGGTTTTCTATTCATTTTAACATTTTAACCCGTTATGTCCAGCAAACTTACACTTTTCAGAAAATGTAACCTTTTCTAGAACATATCTGCATTAATATTGAAACAAACTGTACAAGGCAGTATTCAATACCCGCGGTCATTTTTTCCATCGGCTGCTTTAGTTCCTGCCCACAGAAACATCCTATCTGAGGAATGTGGGGACTGCCGTCCACCGATGCTGCCAGAGGTGCTGACCCACCTGCAAAATATATGAGACAGTTATTCAAAAACCCTGCAGAATCTAACCTCTATTGTCCTGATAGACCAAGAGAAATATTACGGTCTATGGCTCAGATCCTGTGGTTAAAGTATTCAGATCTGTTACTTAAGTTAAAGTAGCAATACCACACTGTAGATGTGACTGTGAATGGTCTGTGTGTATGTGTCAGCCCTTTAGCCCAATGTCAGCTGGGATCGCCTTGGGCCCCCTGCAAGCCTCAAAGGATAAGCAATTATAGAAAATGGATGGATGTATTATTTTTGAAAACATTTATTTGATTAATTTAATCAAGGTATTGGGATTTCAAAAACAGCCTCAGGATCAACAACTAAATTAGTTGCAAAAAACATGTTCTGTGAACATTAATATCACAACAATAACAAATATTAGTTGTAATAGAATGCACAGACTGTACATATCAAAGATGCAAAAACAACCCTCGATGTATGTTCATATGTCATCACTGAGCTGGCCCAGCATAACTCACAATGATTTACAACCCAAGTAACGGGTCTCTTTCATCATTCATCAATAAGCGACGCTTTGAGAGGTTACTGTCAGCGTGCACTGGTGTGTATGTGTCTGCATACTGTATATGTGAATGTGTTGTAGGCAGTACAGGAGATCACTCTGCTGGCAGAGAAACACGCCTCTCCAAAGAGGTCTGCAACCTGTTCACTCAGGTTATGTTTTCCTTTCAGAAATCACATTTGTCCATGTGAGGGACTTATTTAGTTTTCACTATCTTGTGCACTTGTTTTTTTTGTCAGATGCAGTCATATGCTGCATAGCCCTGACCTTTTCCCCAGTTTCTCCCAGTTCTGTATACATTGAAAATTACGTGATTTTTTTTTCTGTGCGTAATCACAGAAGTGATTTTCCCCCATTCAATATCAGAGACAGTTTATTCTGGAACCAAGCCAACCAGCTACGACATGACTAAAACATTTGATTCAGTTCAAAAGAACATTTTGAAAACAGAAAAAAAAGGCAAAGGTACAAGACTGTTTACAGCCTTACGTGAGTACGGTAAACACTTCCATGGTAATAGTAAGCTCCCCCAGTCAGAGACATCACTGTTACGCTTATTTATTGTGGGTAGTGTAGTACTTCTCCATGACATCGCAAATCTATGTTTCATTGTTTAGATCTGCTAAGATCACTAGAGTTCAGTTACCAGACCTAAGCACCCTCTGGAAGTAGCAGGTAGTCAAAAGCTAAGAGAATCAAGAGTAATTCTGACCATTTCTTTCTTGCGTATTCTCTTTAATGCCATCAGGATGGCAATATCTTGCCCCACCACCATGTAAAACCAACAGATACTTGTATTCTTTCTGCTATAACGCCCTTAAATGCGACTAATGGCAGCAACCTGTAACATTCAGAACTTGTAATCCTGGGGAAGCAACATGCTTTCATTTATGTATTTATTACTTCCCTTAAGTTAATTATGGTTGTATATTTATTTTATTTAGCTTAATTTTCAAGCCAACATGTGTTGACCTGCTGCTACTGACATGTTGGTTGATTGACTGATTGCGATGGTGTCGATTAGGGGTGTACTTGACTAAGAATTTACACTGTGGAATCAAATTCGCCAAGTCTTGCCTATTGTTGACTGAAATATTCAGCTGTGATAAGGTTGTGTGTAAAAGTTCCTTTTGTATGAAAACATGCAACCGATTAGGACACAGAAATAAAAAGACTAGATTCTTACTGTATAAGTGTCGCAAGGGTGTAGAAGATTAATTAAAATAAAGGTTTGGGAAAAAACTGGTGTAAAATCAGACAATGAGCACCCCCCATATAGCCGAGATGGCATGATCCTCATTTCATAATGCCTCTGCGAAAAAAAATTGACTGAGGTTGGCAGTCGATTCAGGCTCCTTCGATCAAAGTATTGAATATTTGACATTTTAGGGTCACCCCGAGTGTTCTTGTCTGCTTTTTAATGGGACTGGTTGACTGCAAAATTCCATTGCCCTGTTGGAGTAAATAAAGTTGTTTGAACTGAATGCTTTAACCCTCATGTTGTCCTCGGGTCAAATTGACCCGTTTACCCATCAATTTTCTTTTTAACTACCCAATTGTAATTACCCAAAATAACATGATTGATGCCATACATCGCTCTTTGGCAAGTACAAATCTCTACTTTCATTCATTTTGGGGCGTCTTATTCAATTTTATAGCATTTGTAAAAAAGAAAATTGAAGTGGTTTCGAAATAGTATTGAGTAAAAGTTGACATATTCCAGTCTGTGATTATCCATCAACATACATTCCTTTCATTTTAGTCAAAATAATTCCTAACTTCTGCTTTTCTAACTCAACCAATAGGTATAAGATCCTATAAATTATATTTATTGACCATAAATTAACTGTAAAACTAAAGTTAATAAGTTAGTGTTACATTTTTAAACGTCAAAAAAGTGACAAACATTTTTTTTTAAAGCATCAAAGTATTGAAAAGAGGGACAAAAACTTTAGAAAAAGTTAAAAACATCAATAAAAAGCGTTTATTTTGGCAGGAAGACAACACGAGGGTTAATAGGTACTTGTGGGCTCTACACAGGCATGAACCTTCGTCTATTTTGGACATCATGGCTAATAATCAATTCTTATGGAGTAAATAAAAGGGATATTTACTAAAGCCTGCATTAGAAATTGAGAGCATAGAGTAACCAGGCAGGGGAAGTCATTTTAGGAAATGTAGGATTCTGTGTTTTTCTTTCTTTTTTTATATCTCTTTAAACCCTCCCAACTTTGTGGAAGTGGGACACTACCACAATACACCTTTTATTTGCGCAAAAGGTTCCTTCCTAGAGCTAGTATATATCTAGTAGAAAATCGAAAAGTCAGCCTGGCTAACAAAATGTGTTGGTAGTCCTGAGACGGCAATTTATTTTAGTACAATATTTACGTTGCTTTCACTTATAGGGCTGGGTATTACATCTTAATACTTACTGGGTATCGACCCAAATAAGCCTCGTATTAATAATATAAAAACCTGAAATATCAAAGTTGTCATAAGGTACAGAGAACGCGGACCCAATTGCAGAGATGGACAGATAGTTTAATAACAAAGTCCATACCAAAAACAAATCCCTTCAGAACGCTCAAAGGAAAAGAACAAGATACCAAAAAACTGATACAAAAAGCCACTGGGCTCAACTCCACACTCCAAAACCAGGAACAGGTGACACAAGGGCTGGGAACAGGTGAAAGACATCAGACAATCACAAAGGCGGGAAAACTAAAAGACAGGAAGTAAAACAAGACAAGACAAGACAGAAAACCACACTACCAAAATAAAAGAGGAAACAGAAACATAGGTTACAAAACCTTAACAAAAGTTGCATGCTTGTTCAGATAAGTCTCGTAATTGTAATTTTTGATTATATAATCCAGAGTAGCCTTTGACTCGATAAAAAGTCAATAGAGAAACACATTTAGGGTGACAACCTATCAATCACCCTTCCTGTTAGTGTGGAGAAACGTGTAACCTAAAACAAGAGGGGCTGACATTGTGTGCATGCACGTGTCTTTCCTGAGAACATGTTCTTTTGATTGATGACTGACTGCATACCTAAACAGATCTTCATGTGTGTCTTTGAGGGTTTATATTTATCTTTGTCAAACTACTGGAAAAACTCACACACACACACAAACGCACATGAAAAAGTATGTCGACACGCTGGCCGAAACATAACTGTCATTCCTTTACAGTTTAAGACCTCTTGCACAAATGGAAAACACTCTCTCGTAAAAGCTGACATTGTGAAGGACAGACTCTGTCCTTGTCACTGGACAGGCTGTTCTCATTCACTGTTCATACTTATACCTCAGAAAAAAATTATATATATGTAATTGTGAGCCAGGACGTGCTGGGCTAACCTGACGCTCCTTACTGTTCGTTAACACAACCAACTGAGAAGTAATTGAAAACTTTTTGAAAAGGGCAGGGACTTTGAAAAAAATAACCTGGCAGGTGATTGGATGAACCATTTGTCTATCACTTTCACTACTGCAGTTTGTGAAATAGTCACAGAATATTAACCATTTATTTATGTACACAGACAATCAAGATATTGCTTCAGTGTACATATTCCATTAAGTTAGGCACCATTGTAAATGTCCCCAACCCGCGAGGATTCACAGAAAGTGACAAAGTAATTACCACTTGGTAGGCTTCTTCCAAAATTAATGTATTTGTCACACATTTTCAGTAAGGATTTATATAGTAAATATAACACTAATAGAAAAGAATACCATTTTATTTAAAGCACTTTGAATTGCCTTGTTGCAGAAATGTGCTATAAACCTCACAGTCCACTAGCACTTTGGGATTTGCGTAAATATAAAGTGCATTACAAATTAAATTCATTATTATCATTATATTATTACAGTCCGATGTTTATAATACAGCCTATGGCTTCTTTTCAAAATGTGCATTTTGGTACTGAAAAAACAAAACAAAAATTTTTTTTTACCAAAAGGAGCATTTTGAATTTTTCTATCTATAAATCGGGATATCTTTGTGTCCCCACATGTGCGCAGTACAGCAGCGGGGTGGGGGTGGGGGAGTTGCTGAGAACAATTGGAACAATTTGGGGAAACATATTATTATATTCAGAAGATGATTCTCATAGCAATCACCGTAGTTATAATCTAGAAAGCCATCCTAAACTTTGTAGCCTTCATTGAGGTATTAGGAAAGACTTCAGTTTCTTATTGAATACGGGACTAGATTTAGGAAGCATTTTTAAGTACTTACAATAGCATTAAGTATATTGTTAAGAAGGTTATTGATTAAGATGTATATAGCTTTGTATAGGTATAGGTATGTGTACATTTACACCATGTGTTGTGGTATTTTTGGCACACAAAGACACAAGTCATTTTGCCTGTTTTACTGAAATAGAGAGCTTTGTGCAGTGGTGCAATGCCAACCATCTCATTCAACAATTTCAAAAACTGAGGAAATGGTTGTGACATGTGTCAGTGGGTATCAGAGATCATAAATGATAAACCAATCAATCAAGTTTGCTCCTATATGTACCTTGGCGTTCAACACCTTTGGCTGGAAGGCCCATGTTGGAAGTTTGTGTTATCATTAACAGCAGAGATCATACTTTTGTTATGCACACTCTGTACTACAGAGTGTAGGTCAGAAAGTGTTGGGCAAGTTACTTCCAAAATATAATACGTTATAGATTACTAGTTACTGTCATTTGAGAGTAATTAGTTATATAATATATATAGTTATACATAGTATATAATTAGTTAGTAATAGTATATTACTGTCTCTGAATTGCAATGCGTTACACTACTTTTGCATTACTTTTGAGTTACATTCACCAACATAACAGCAGAAGTTTGATTCGGCAGCTAGTTTGTAAATTTCACCACTGGATCAATAAAGTCTCATCTTTATCCACATCATATTATTCATGATATTTTGTATAATTAATATGAATATGCTAAGTAACTACAGCTATAAAATAGATAAGTCAAACGTACAATAGGCAAGTAGGAGAAAGAAAATACTCAATTAAAAGAACCTTACAGTTGCATTGAAGTACGACATTGTTGTAAAATGTTTTTTTAAAGCATTTGAATATGAAATTCATGTTGCAGTTACAGTCTAAAGGAAATGTTCAATTATACTGTGATTAAAACTCACTATCTACATTATTTACAGTACTTGATTAGCTGATATGTGAAAAGGTACAAAACTTTATTTAACAGCAATTTGGTTTTAGTAAGTTGTCTGTTGTGTACTCTTGCTAGCTTACTGAGATGAACGCTAGATGCAAACCAAGTCCGTCTGCTCACTTTCTAGTTTGTAAAACTGCAACATATTGAACAATAAATGGTCTCAGTAAAAAACAAGCGTTGGTAGTCATTCAAAGGCATTCCACTACAGGCATAGTTACTCTCTACGGCGGATAAAATGCAATGCGTAGCAAGGTAAACATTAATTCCCGACATGTTTCTATCTATCAACACCTGTTGTCCATACCAACACCTGTTGTCCATACCAACACCTGTTGTCTGTACCGACACCTGTTGTCCGTACCGTCACCTGTTGTCCGTACCGACACCTGTTGTCCGTACCGTCACCTGTTGTCCGTACCGTCGCCTGTTGTCCGTACCGACACCTGTTGTCCGTACCGTCACCTGTTGTCCCTACCGTCACCAGATGTCCGTACCAACACCTGTTGTCCGTACCGACACCTGTTGTCCGTACCGTCGCCTGTTGTCCGTACCGACACCTGTTGTCCGTACCGTCGCCTGTTGTCCGTACCAACGCATTGTTGTCCGTTCTGACACCTGTTGTCCGTACCGACACCTGTTGTCCGTACCGACACCTGTTGTCCGTACCGACACCTGTTGTCCGTACCGTCACCTGTTGTCCGTACCGACACCTGTTGTCCGTACCGTCACCTGTTGTCCGTACCGTCGCCTGTTGTCCGTACCGACACCTGTTGTCCGTACCGTCACCTGTTGTCCCTACCGTCACCAGATGTCCGTACCAACACCTGTTGTCCGTACCGACACCTGTTGTCCGTACCGTCGCCTGTTGTCCGTACCGACACCTGTTGTCCGTACCGTCGCCTGTTGTCCGTACCAACGCATTGTTGTCCGTTCTGACACCTGTTGTCCGTACCGACACCTGTTGTCTGTACCGACACCTGTTGTCCGTACCGTCACCTGTTGTCCCTACCGTCACCAGATGTCCGTACCAACACCTGTTGTCCGTACCAACACCTGTTGTCCGTACCGACACCTGTTGTCCGTACCGTCGCCTGTTGTCCCTACCGTCACCAGATGTCCGTACCGACACCTGTTGTCCGTACCGACACCTGTTGTTTGTACCGACACCTCTTGTCCTTTACCGACGCCTGTTGTCCGTACCAACGCCTGTTGTCCGTACCGACACCTGTTGTACCGTCACCTCTTGTCCTTTACCAACGCCTGTTGTCCGTACCGACACCTGTTGTACCGTCACCTCTTGTCCTTTACCGTCGCCTGTTGTCCGTACCAACGCCTATTGTCCGTTCCGTCGCCTGTTGTCCGTACCTTCTCTGGTTCTGGCTCTGACCACGGGAACAGAGACAGGACAGCTTGTTTCAACACAGCGTAATAACTCCAGGAAATAATATCCATCTCGCAAATGTATCTGCACTCACCTTAGCCATCAAATACAGCAGCAGGAAATAATACTTATGGCTTTTTTTTTCCTGTGAAGAAATGTTTCACGGTGTTGGCTTAATCTCAAAAAGACAAAATACCATTAAATGTTGAGATTGTAACGAGTATGATATTACCGAAATTGTATGTGTTATATTACTGCGTTACAGCAAAAAGGAAAACATTACTGTAGTTGCGTTACTTATGTAATGCGTTACTCCCAATGCTGCATTTTATTAAAGCTTGCTAGATACAGACTGCCATGAAGGTTGTGGAGAGGAATGGAAAAGTCCATCCATACAGGCACAGAGAATATTGTCTGATCTATAATCTTCATGCCATGTATTCTTGATGCTGCAGGGGTTGTATGAAAGCTTCATACAAAGGGTTATGTAATAGGTTGCTCATATCACTGTTTGTGAAGGTTTGCAATATATGTAAATTATGGCTGTGATGTGCTTCAGTAGGCTACCTGTCACTTTGTTTGTATGTTGTTTAAATTGTAACTATGTCAGCTGTATGATAAGATAACAATTATGTCTTAAGTATTTGAGCACAAGGAACATATCATGGGACAAGTAGGCTATTGCCTGCAAAGTCTTCCTACATGGAATGTAAAATTAAAACTTTGTCATAGGACTTCATAGGACTAAAACACATTGTTGGAAAGGTCCTAACCTGAACAGTAACATGTGTCAGTCTGTAGAGGATACATTACTCCTGCTTTGAAATATTGACCTCTGAACCCAGTACGTGTATATGTGAAGACTTGCCATTTAGCAACAGGAGGTGCTACACACATAGGACCAGCTGTTATAGAAAGCTCTGGACCTCAACTGAAATGTAAATATGTTCACCAAAGTTTACCCACTGGAGGCGCTGTCGAATATGGTAAAAAGGTATCGTTACTTATTTAACGATTCGATTTTTAAAATCCGATGACCCCAATGTGTTCACCAACCCAAAAAACCTCAATGGAGTATCCAAAGTTCTGCACTTGTGAGAAATATACCAATTTATTTTAAAACTACAACTCCGACTAGAGACACGCCACAAAACCTGTAGTTCTTCCGGGGTGGGTGGACTCGTTCGACTCCTGTCTGTCGTGGATCATAAATTCCATTTCAGATTGCCACCAGCAGAGCAATCTGAATCATATACATAATACAAATACATAAAACATGTTTATTTGGTTTACAGTTTGTTGTTTATTTTGTTTAATTTTAGATGGCAAAGTGATGTGTCCATGTCGTGAGTAATCATAAAACAAATATATAAAACAGTTTTTATTCTATAAATCCTCACATACAGACATAAAGATATAGCTACTCAGGATGGTATTGCCCTGGCCTCCAGAACTACTGTTAGAAATCTATTAGTTATTTTTGATCAGGATATATCCTTTAATGACCACTTAAAACAAACCTCAAGAACAGCCTTTTTCACCTTCTTAACATTGCCAAAATTAGAACCATCCTGTCTCAAAACGATGCTGAAAAACTAGTCCATGCATTTGTTACTTCCAGGCTGGACTACTGTAATTCTTTATTATCAGGATGTTCAAATAAATCCCTTAAGACTCTCCAGCTGATCCAGAATGCTGCAGCGTGTGTTCTGACAAGAACTAAGAAAAGAGATTTCTCCTGTATTAGCTTCTCTCATTGTCCTACGTCCTGCTGTGCCCTGTAACGCCGTGCAGTGCCCTGCTATGTACTACTACAACTACTATTTTGAATCACTGCTCCATAATCTTTTATTGTGACTGTTACTGCCACTATTTATTACACCCCCAACCAGCACCTTCAGACACCGCCTACCCTAGAGCCTGGATCTGTCTGAGGTTTCTTCCTAAAAGGGAGCTTTTCCATGCCACTGCCATACTAAATGCTTGCTTTTTGGGGAATTACTAGAATTGTCGTTGTAAATTATAAAGTGTGGTCTAGACCTACTCTATTTGTAAAGTGTCTTAAGATAACTCTTGTTATGAACTGATACTATAAAAAAAACATGATTTGATTTGAATACAATCTGTGACAAATGCATCAATATTACATATAGCATGTAATTTTTCATTCAGACTTACTGAGCGGTTATTATTTTGTCACTTCCTGTGAATCCCCACGGGTTGGAGACATTTACCATGTAATGTGTCCCATGGTTGCTGGTGACCAAATCACTCATTCAATATGTACATTGAAGCGATACTAGCGATAAAACGCTGCTTGCCCACTGTTCCATTCTCTGATATGAATGACCGCATTGCATTGTGGGGCATAGGCAATAAATGCCCTCTGTGCGAGGTGTTCTGACAGCACTGTAATATTTTACAGGTAATCAGGAAAAAACATAATAACATTAAAATAAAGAAATAAAAAGCATGCTGACATTTCGTGAATAAATGTTGATCAATGTAATGTAACAAAGCAATACAGCTTCCCTGGTAATAAGATGGACACAATAAATAATAATATAGACTATTATTATGAAAAATAATACTTTTTATAAATCATCACAAACGTCATAAATACTATCAACTATCAATATTAAATATTATTTCGGATGCACTACGTTTATTACTACGTCACGTTCTGTAAGCCTCCTGGCCGATGGAGACGCGTAACCATGGTTTTTAAATTACTTTAAAAACTTCTGGTGACAAAATTGCTTGTTAAATTTGTAAACTGAAGAGATATTGGTGTGACAGAACTGCCAGGCTGATTATCTGATATGAAACGCATTGCATTGTGGGATATAAGATATGAATGGGCTCCGCTAGTAGGGTCCTGTTTTACAGCATGCTGTAATATTTCACCGGTAATAAGACGGACATAATAACATTAAAATAAAGAAATAAAAGCCATGATAAGATCTCGTGAATAAATATTGATTAAAGTAGCGGTTAAAGTTTGAAAAATATCAATATCAAATATCAATTCCCTGATGCAGCCATGGCTGACAGACGGAGAGAAAAAAAAACGTGTTGAGTGTCACAAAAGATGCCTCCAAATGAAATACATTAGTTAAAAAAAACGTCCTGAACTCCCGTAGGACTGAGTTTAATTTATTTTATTTATGCTGTTTATTGATCCCCAGTGGGGAAATTACAATTTACACTCTGTTTTGTTGAAATCACCCTGAAATATACACACACGCATGCTCAGGACCTATTCATGCACTAATGGAGACAGTGACTCAGAGTAAGTGGGCTGCCAGTGCTGGACCAGTGCCCTGAGCGGTTGGGAGTGCCTTGCTCAAGAGCACCTGGCAGTGCCCAAGAGGTGAACTGGCATCTCTCCAGCTACCAATTCACACTCCGTACTTTGGTCCATCCTGGGACTTGAACTTGTGTCCCTCCGGTTCCCAACTCAACTTCCTACGGACTGAGCTACTGCCACACACATCCAAACTAACTGCCAGTAGCTCCTCACGCCTTCATTACAGTCTGGACACCAACGCATTCCTTGAAACCTGGCGAGATGGATTTTCGTGTGACATGTGATCCAGCAATTCTCGCGTGATCTTGTCATAGGACGAGAATCCAGCTGCCGTGCAAGGTAAGTCCAGGGCTGCCTCCAAGGAGGAAGTCAGGTCACGTAGTATAAATTGGTCGGGGTGGATGGATGGGCAAACAAACACAGGACTTTCACCCAAGAGATAATTATAACTTCCAATCAAAGCCATGACCTACAGAAATACTACATGGGAGACCAAAAGGCAACAGATGCGAATGGATGGAGCTGCATTGCTCCAATTTACACTTTGTGTATGAATAATACACTATTAGGTAGAACACAGGTGGCATTAAAGGGCTGCTAGTTGGCACAGCTATACCTGGCTAGAGGAAATCATCTTGGGTTCCAAATCCAAAATCACATCATGCTGTCAAAAAAACTTTAAAAACAGAACATTGGATGCCAAGATGCTCAGTGTCTCCATATCCCCTTTGTCCACTTTTTGTCCACTTGGAGCAGGGCAAGCTGTAAACATAACATTACTATTGCCTTTTTAAGTTAAAATGGCGAACTTGTTGGCACACAGTTGATTATACAAACAGCAGATGTAGATTGACATTAGAATGTTGTGTTGCTGTTGACATGATGATTAAAAGTTCAATATTCACTCCAGCTGTTTTTGTTTCTCCATTTATATATAGCTCTTTAGCTGCTAAATGCTCCACTATGCTGTCTGTCAACATGAGGTAGAACAAACAGAAGACCGAAACATCAGGAAGCTGCACCTGGCTACTAAAGCAATAACAGTCAACATGACAAGACTGAATATTGACTGAGCCATGCTTCACTACACTCACACAACTGGTCTATAAAAGCAGTAGGGCCATGCATGATGGTACACGTAACAGGGGCCTGAATCAATATTTGCTTGTCCTGTATATTTACTGGTTGGTTTCAGACAGGCTTTTCAGCACTGGAGAGCTCTTAGCTGCAGCTTAGTGACAACTTAAGGTTTTAGAAATCTCTGCTGGTAATAAGATAGTCATTGGTGGGAAATGACAACACAAAAGAGTGAAAATCTGAAATCATTCACAAAACATTGTGAAACTTGTCATTATTACCACAACTGGCCAAGTATGCATCTGTACACCACTTTTGAATGTCATGATTAAACGTAAATATTATTGATTCATGTCAAGTACACCACTAATATCAAATGGCAACTGCATTATTGTATCTGATTAGATTCATTCAGAAACAAGAAACATTTGTAATTATGCTTGGTACAATTAGAACTTATGTAGATGACAAACACACAAGTGTGTAGTTTACTTTAAAGAGAATAACCACAATTTAAATTGCAATTAAATGCTGGTCAGATATTTTTTTCATAATTGTATCAGCCCTGCAAGAGGTTGGTATATGTTTGGTGCCTTTGACCTCAGAGCAGTATTAAATGAGTAATAACATAAATAGATTATATTGACCTGAATACTAACAAAAATGAATATGTATGTATGTATGTGTGTATGTATGTATGTATGTATGTATGTATGTATGTATGTATGTATGTACTGTATGTATGTATGTATGTATGTATCTATGTATGTATGTATGTATGTATGTATGTATGTATGTATGTATGTATGTATGTATGTATGTATTGTACATAATGCAGTAGAGGAAGACAAGCAAGTAGATTAAAATCAAAACACAAAACAGAATCAACAAACCTGGCTCAACCCAATCACACAAGGACTAGAAACGTTGCGCCGTACAAACATCCCATGTAAGAAATGCACTTACTTTAGCGTACAATAGCGTCTTATTTGAAAAGGATTTATGAAAATGATACAGTGATGAAATGGAGCTCACCTGATTTCTGATGGTGGTGTCAGAGAAGAGTCAGTGGTCAGACTGTTGGAGCAGTTGTCTCCTAACATGGCTCTTTGCACTTTACAACAACTCTGCCCATGATCTCTATTTTACCTTTTTCCAAACTACTGCTTTCATTTAGTGCACTTAGTAGTCTTGACTACTGCCTGTCAGCAGGCTCAGTAGTCTTCACTTTTAAGCTGCTAAAGCTTGGCAACAAAAAGGAAATCATCAATGATTATCCCCCACAATCTGAAGCTATACATTATATTTCAGAGCACAAGAAATAACAAATTAAACTAACATCAGCCCTTAAAAAAGGGTTTCAAAGGTTCTTAACTGAAGTAAGTCTTCGGTAATGCATTCTACTGGACCTAGCAGATTGCAAACTAAAAAGCAAAGAAAAAAACGGTCTGTCTGAGGTCTCTATAACAGCTGTGGGAGGGGGCTGGGCTGTGTAGATGTAGGTTGTGGTTGACAGGGAGGAGAAAGACATGAATATTAAAATAGCGTTGTTTCCAAAACACAAAACCAAAGTCAGGAATCCGCTTCACCCAACATGAAAAAATATCTTTTCTGACAAAACTAATGATTCTGCAAAATATTTGTGTATAGATGATGCAAACTATAAGAAAGAGCCAGGCTAGCTGTTTCACCCTGCTTCCAGTGTTTTTGCTGAGCTAATAGTTTGCTGGCTGCCATCTTCATGTGATGGTTGGAAGTAATTTCACCCTAGGGTCCTTTGCACTACGACCTCGAGCCAAACAACCTCTCAGAAGCTTCTTTCACCTGGGTCTAACAATGGGTGAGTTAGCATTATCAGCTGATTAGCTTAGTGCAAGCGCTAATAGAACTAGAACTAATAGAACTGTGTATCTCGTAAATCACCCCACTAATAATGCCTGAAATGACACCAAACTTCTACAGTAGTACAAATAGGTTATGTACTGAAGTTTGTAAGTACACCAGGAGTTTATTTTAATAACACTTGCCTGATGGCTTCTACTCTCTGCTGCTACTGCTACCGAGCAGTTAGAGAGCTTAGGGACGTCTACAAATTATATCACCAAAAAGAGATACAACAAACACATTTTATTAATTTAAGTAAGTGCTTTAGTACAACTAGCAGGAGACAAGTTATAATTGAGGTTCAGTTTTTTTTTAATAATAATAATTATATATAGTTTATTCCTTTATTAATCCCGCAAGGAGAAATTACAATTTACACTGTTGTTATTACACACATTACATACAGGCATTAATTACACACACATGCTCAGTACCTATATATGCACTCAAGGATAGATGCCAGAGTAGGGGGGCTGCCCATACAAAGGCACTTCAAGTGAACTGGCACCTGTCCAGCTATCAGTCCACCACCATCCTTTGGTCCGTATGTGGACTTGAACCGGCGACCCTCCGGTTCCAACCCACCCTAATGACTGAGCTACTACCCCCCTTTTGAAGACATCCCTAAGCGCTCATACTGCCCGGTAGCAGAAGCAGCAGAGAGCAGAAGCCAGCAGGCAAGTGTTATTTAAACAAACTCCTGGTGTACTTACAAACTTCCCAATCCATTGTTTTATGAGTACATAACCTATTTTTACTACTGTAGAAGTTTGGTGTCATTTTGGGCATAATTAGTGGGGTGATTTACGAGATACGCCCGTGGTTACATTAGCGCCTGATACCGCTTAATCGCCCATTGTTAGACCAAGGGAAAAAAGCTTCTGGGGGGTTGTTTGGCTCGAGTTCGTGGTGCAAAGGACCCTAGGGTGAAATTACTCCCAACAGTAGTAATATTCTCCTTTTTAATAAATACGCATATTTTCCAAAAAGGCACTTATCCTCAACCACCTATCACGCGAGCCTCCTCTAGTGGTACACAGATAGAATCTCTGAAATCTATTTTTTTTAAATAGTGAAATTTATTAATACTAAAAAATACATTTCCAATTAATAATACTTAAACTATGATCAGTTAAAAGTAATAAATACAAATAAGTGTGTAAGTGTCATCTTTTTTGTTTAGATATCAGCTATATAGTCATGAACAGAGTGCATATAAATCCATAAAGTCACGAGCTGTGATGGTAAGCTGTGGCAGAGGTAAAATTAATGGTTCCAAAACACTGCAATTGTGGCTTCAGACAGGAACTATTAGGAAGAGAACTGTGGATTAGGGGGAGAATATTTCGAGCAGCCCTGTGGAAACTATAATGGACGAGTCACAACTTAAAGGAGAAATCCGGTTGAAAATCCAAAACAATCGCTGCTGCCTACACTGTGTTATCCCCCTGATATAGCACTCAAACATGTTAAAAATGTCATTAAAAGTGCCTACCCATGTGCAATAATTCCTAACAAGGCAGGAACATGCTGCCTTGATCAGAAGCTGTGTTTTTGCCACAGCTGTTTCAACCAGGAACAGCGAGAAAAAAAGAAACTGACCGTTGGTAAATAACCTTCAGCTGTGCAAGAGCCGGAAGTCGGACGAACAAAATTTCCGACATGTCAGCTATTCATCCCAATGGCAAAGCTAAAATTCAGTTGGACTCTAAAATTAGTCAGCTTAGAAATCAGGTCAGAAATTAACCCATTAGCCGTATAGGTGTTTGTGTCTTTTAGCTTGTTTTAGAGTTCTTTTTCTTCCACTTGTGGCCAAAGATAGTAGTCAAAACATGCATACTAAAAATAACTGAGCATGTTGAACGATGTTGTAATCTTATGTCACCCACCAAGAATAAGCTAACGTTATAAACCAAGCATTAGCATTAGCTACTTGTCAACCAGCACCTCTACTACTGTAGGCACCAAAGCACTTTTCCTCTTCGGTCCCCCTACAGGTTGGAAACAATTGTCCATTAATGATACCAGTACTATTGTTCTTATGGCTCATTCGAATGAGTTAATGAACCACTGAAAGGATTTTGAAAAGATTATTTTAAGGTACAAAAGAATCTTTGGTGTTGATCGATATTGAAATCAATCAATCAATCAATAAATAAGGTCTCTGTTGGGTTGCAAAATAGCATGCAATCAATGACAAAACGATGCCATGTGGCAGAGAAAAAGGTTGTATTACGTTTACTGAGTATATACTGCTCTGCCTGCCAATGTTTTTTGTGCTCTGCCTGTGTGATTGTCTGTTTCACTATTAGTATAGTAGTATAGTTAGGCAAATCTTCTGTTGCTTGTTGCTGTCCTATAAATGTTGTTGGTGGTGGAGGTTTTATAAAAAGCCCATAAGATCAAATAAGGGACATGTCCTCTAGAGCTATTTATTCACTTTTCTTACAACTGTTAAAAAGGTCATGGACAACATGTGGAATGTTCTCTGATGTGGTCATACATCCTACGCCATATACACACACTGTCCCCCATTGCATCCTTAGTCAGCAACACAGCCGCAAACCACACACACACACACACACACACACACACACACACACACACACACACACACACACACACACATATTAAGCAGTTCATAAGCTAGACCACTTCTCTCTTTGGCACATAAACCTTTTGGCTTTCCTTGAAGGCGGGTTTGTTAGGTGGCATGTTGACGGCACAGGTGCTGCTGTTCTCTGTGACAGGGTTAGACTCACTGACACACATGCATGCATGCCTGACACACACACACACACACACATACGGTGTGTCTCAGCAGTGATGTCATGGTTCTGTTTATGGAAGATTATCTGGATGCCATGTGCTTCAGTGTGTAGCCTGCAGTTGTCTTTTGCCACCTGACTGACTGCACAACAGACAGGGCGAGTCGGACGCAGCTGTTCAGCCTCGTTTAGAATCAAAGAGCTACAGTATAATACAGCTTATAAAACAAAGATTATAAAGCTTATAAAATAAAATCACTGTAAAGTCAATCCTGGAAATACACACTTTCCCCCTCAACCATTTCAACTTTGGGCATCCACTACTGTTACAGTAGACTAGACATAACATACTGTACTGTGTGTCATCTATTCTCTCTCTCGCCACACTTTCCTGTCTATCTGTACAAGCTAATAAAAATGCATTAAAAAGAACAGTTGAAAAATCTCAATCTTCCACCGCATAGTTCAAACTCAACACACCTTTATCATGTTGTGTATTACTTCAATATCAGTTTGACTGAATTATAAATTGAATGCCAACCAACTGGATTTGTCAAGAATTCTGATAAAGAGAGAGGAAGAGGAAGTGAGTTATGAATATAAAGTACATACTATACATACAGTATATATGTTTAGGTTATGTATTATTCTCAATCTCAAAACAGAGTTTTTGATTCAACACAGCTGGGCCAGTTAAAAAAGTTAGAGAAGCAGGCTTGTGGTAGCAGAGTCACTGGTTCCAACCTTAGTCCAGCAAGGCACCTTATCCCAAACTGCTCCAGTGGAGCTGCTCAGTGGCTAGCACATCACACTACTATGCTGGCCAGCCTCCAGGTGTGGATATATGTAACTGTGAGTATGATCAGGAGGTCCCTGTGTGTTGTCATTAACTGTTTCAAGACCACTGGTCTCCTTTTAAGGTATATTTACAGTTACACAGTGATCACTACTGGATTCTCTGGACAATTGTTTTTAAGCCCTCAGCAGAATTCATTCACTTAAAGTGACTATATGTAACTTTTAAATGTTTGAAACGGTGTAATTTTCCATCTGATGATCATAAATGACCTGCAACAGCAAACAAGACTAACAGCGAAAAGAACGCCTTTGCCCGGGTCCGATTTTTCACGCAAAGTCACAGAATGATTTATGACACATCAGAATGTGTGCCAGATTTTGGCATAATGCCGGAAAAGCCTGTGTTAGTGTATACAGCCAGGTAAAAGGTAAGAGGAGATTTCTTTATATAGTTCTAATTGTATATAAATGTTGTTTTATAAGTTATCTGCTGTAGTTATGGCTGTTACTGAGGTAGGCCGACACAGAAAATAAGGAAGTACAACTAACGGTAAAATCTAAAAGGGAACAAGACAACGGGCAAAATCAGGGCTTTAAACAGGTATGTTGTATGTCTATTTCATTCATAAAATAACTTTAGATCGCAAGATTTGGTTGCATGTCACTAGCCTACATTAAATTATGCCCCCCTTCCATTGAGCAGATGTTTTTTAGTCCGTGTTTGTGTTGGCTTACTATTTTCTTTTCACTTGTCCCCCTCTACCATTAGGTTTCATGAAATGAGCTATATAAATAAGTTATTATTACTTATTATTGGTTGCTACAACTACGTTTTAATGCTTTGGCTTGTGACATAGTGACAGCAATACCCGGTTTAGCTCATGAGACATCCAAAGCAGGCTAAGTTACCATTGGCAACACTTGAAATGGATCGATGCATCTGTAATGTATTCTCTTATTGTAAATTAATAATTTTCTGTCTGAGCAAAACATTCATCGCGACTATATGACCTCCCCGTAGCACACATCTCCTAGACCTTTACGACAGCAAATGTGATAAAAACACTAGCGCTTCTGTCCAAAGGGGCGGCTGAAATCAACATAAACTATAAGTTACATGTACTGTAGACAATTTAAAAACAAGCATGCTTTACCAAGCAAAGATTTGATTAACTGCAAATATAATGCATATTTTAAAACACAATTTTGTTCAATCAGATTACTACAAACGAGTCTAACATTTACTATGGGTGATATGTTGCAGCAAATGTAAATGGACTGTATTCATATTTAACAACTACTCAGAGCGCTTTCATAGTACAGGAACCATTCACAATTCATGTACATTCATACACTGCTGAGCCACAGTCGCCAAGAGCCATCCTGGTGGGTCACCTGCCTGAGACACAAACCATCAATGCACAACATCTTCGATTTGATTCTAACAGGAATATTAATTATAGTCCAACCTTTTTTCTTACCCTCTAATACGACCCACAAGTTTGCTAAATTAGCATCCTTACCAGTTGCAGCAGATCAACACGTCCTCACACCTAAATGTTACAGTCACAGTTAACATTGTTTTAATGGTTTAATGGTCTGGTTTAGGAAAAGTTTAAAATAAGTACATCTGTGTACATGAACATTTCACTTTATGAGTTTTTTTTTAACATTAATATGCGTTCCCCCAGTCTGCCTATGGTCCCCCAGTGGCTGGAAATGGCCATAGGTGTAAACCAAGTCCTGGGTATCCTGCTCTGCCTTGAAAGCTCAGATGGGCCGATCTGGAGTCTTGCCCCTAATGAGGTCATGATGAGCAAGGTTACCGCCCCTTTCTCTGCTTTGCCCACCCAGAGAATTTGGCCCACCCATGAGAGAGAGAGACATCATGGCTTTCAAATGAGCAAAGTGGCAGTTGGTCAAGGCCACACCCCCAGCCTCCACCTCCCCCCCCTCCTCTGAGTTACACACTCAGAAATGGCACATACTAAGGAAAGCTAATTGTGGGACTGGCTCTAGTGGTTGTACTTTTACACCAAGGCTGAATTTTGGGAAAGAAACTTCAGATACAGTATTAGGGGACCACTAAGGTCTATATAAAAGAGACTTCAGATACTATTAGGTCCACTATCTATATAAAGAGACTTCAGATACAGTGGTAAGGTCTAGACTTCAGATACAGTATTAGGAACCACTAAGGTCTATATAAAAGACTTCCAGTATTAGGAGACCATCTATTCAGATACAGTGGGGACCACTAAGGTCTATACTTCAGATACAGTAGTAAGGTCTATATAAAAGCATTCAAAAAGCACCATGGGACCTAATCTTACGTACGTAGTGTAGAATGAGTTACAATCTTAACTTAACTTACAAGCAAACTTATGTACGTAAGTCAAAATGAGTAAACATTGACTTTTGGTTTTACACAGGAAAGGAACATTGGCCTACCGGGTGAAAATCCTGTGTTTGTTTGACGCATCCATCCACCGGGACTTCCTCCCTAAGCAGACTTTGTTGCTCTTTATACTAGCAACAATGGGGTATCATTGACATATAAGGCTGGCTCATTGGCACAGGTATCCTTTTGTAAAGCTATAGCCACAATGATAGATTGCCAAACTTTGTTTTCTGCCCTTTTAAGACAAAAACGAATGGGACTGAAACAGGAGCACAAGCAGATAGTTGGAAAGACAGTGTGATATTCTATAGATAGAGTTAAAAGTTGGCTTGTCTGAGACATATTTTTGAGTGTTAGAATGAGTGCCAATGGCAGGGAGGTAGAACCAGCTGCTGTAAATTGTTCAGACCAGACTATGTGGCTCCCAACAGTGAAGTAATGTTATTGGAATGATCCAGACTGCTGGGAAGTTATTTTAGTGCATGGAAATAAATATTCCGCTGAACTACAGTTTACAGTAGCTTGGTAGTAGGTTAATTGAATTTAAATTTGGAGAAATAATTTTGAGACTATAACAGCTTTTTTTGCATGACAAATCTAAAAGAAAAGTAATTTTTATTATTCTGTTTTTGTTTACTCCTAAAAATGCCTAAATAATACCGGCACATCCCAAATGTCTTAATCGGAAAATGCTATATTCAGAAAAAGGCCTTATTCGGAATATCCGACCGGATTATGCTGTTTTCACTGTTTTTGCTGACCTGTATCAAATTCGGAATATTGTCATATTCAGAATAATAGTGGAATATTGGTGTACATGTAAACTTACTCCCAAAATGACTGAAAAGACCGTTTGATTTACTGCTGCACACTGGCCATTACATGTGACCATAACGTTATTAACGTAATTATGTGACGGTTCTATTTAAAGCTGTTAACGTGAAACAGAAATAGTTAAGTTTAGGCAACAAAAATATTTCATTAGGGTTAGTAAAACATCAGGCATTGGCTTAAAATGAGCCAGGTTTACCAAAACTAGGACGTAACAGACGCCATTTCATCACAGCCTAATTTCAAAAAGTGACGTGTGACATATGGTTCCACATGGGAGTGAAAGTCCTGTGTTTGTTTGACCCGTCACCAACCCAATTTGCTTCCTTGCGCAGAATTTGGCACTATTTTACTTTGTCAGATCATTTCCTCGTTTGGTCTTGTTACAACTACTACAGCCACGAGAGGTCGCATAGCAAGAAACGTCAGTATGGGTCATTGGGAGCTGCTGGCACAATAGACCTATTCTGTTGTTTTCTGGGAGAGAACTGTCTGGATTTTAACTCCATAGTGATAAGTGAGAGCTGTTACATGTGTTGTTCCATTGTTGAGACATGGCTGAGAGTTTGGTCTGTGCAAAATACTGCCCAGAAAAAGAGGCAGAATAAGACACATTGCATTGATTGTGTTTTCATGTCAATAATCAGCAATTCTGTGATTTCCCAGCAGAGCTTCAACTAGTAGTGGAACTACCCTTCACTTTTCTACCACCTCAACTTTTGGGCAATGTAATCAAACACCTTCCTGAACACCAAAACGTTTAGAGGACTTTGCTCCCTTAAATGTTTTCTTATTTTGTCAGACGGTGAGAGCTTACCTTCAAATACTGCTGAGGTCAAAATGTTTCCTGGCTGCAGGTGTTAAATTTGTATTTTAATCCCATGGCATGTTAAAAAGTGTCCTCTAAGCTGAGCCAACATGTGTTATTCTGTCTTTCAGGGACGGAGCAGCCCTCAGCATGCCTCCCATACTGCAGACTGAATGACACTGCCCCTCACTGCTCGCAGTAATAATCAGTCCCCTTTCACACAGTGATTTCACAATAGTGCTGCAATGAAGGTCTGCCGTTGTGTCAGCTTTGTTAATTCACACAGGACAAAGCAAAGGCGGTATAATGCCACCCTAGTGTGTGATTTCACGTGCTGGCATTCCTAGATCAAAACAGACGTGGTGTGTAACACAACAGCATTGGCGTGTAGTGTGTGTGAGCTGGTCTACACCGTTAATCAACCACGCAAACCCCACGAGACCCACAAAATAGTATGCGTGTGCGTGCATGCGTGCGTGCGTGCGTGCGTGTGTGCGTGTGTGTTTAACAGAGGCAGAGATGAGAGGATGAGAAGGTGGACAATTGCACACAATATAGTTATTAATCTTGCATTGCAAGACCTATCTTTACAGCGCTGCGGAGGAATGTAGATGAAGTACTTGCACCCCGCAAAAGAAAATGCCACGTACAATATTAAATGAAGTTAACTGTTCACACAATACAATAAGGTGGGCTATTTAAATTAGCTGGATACATGGTTAGATGTAATTTGCCTTTACCAGTGTATCGCCTTATTTTGTCCATAGCAAATCCCCACAAATAGTCCCAAAATGTCCCAGTTAGAGAGTAAATGTAAACATATTATTTGTAACTTTTTACAATCATTCTCCAGAAGAACCAAGCAGGCCTGCCTTGTTGCATGATCCAAATTTTCTTCAAAACATGACATTTTTATTTTAATGTTCCAGTTAAAGTTGCTTGAGTTCAAAGTAAACAAAAAAATGGAAAGTGAGGGACATCCAGACAATTGTCAATCGTAGTCTATGTAGTTATTAACCTTCTGGGGCCTAATCCTTTTCTTTTTTTATCAATACTTTGTTAGCCAAGTTTCTTTGTGTTATGATGCCATAATGAATTTAAAGCCATGTTAAAATGGCATGTAATTCAAAAATGCAACTGCCACATGTGACCTGTTCCTTTCCTCTATGTGTGATTTTGACTTTGCTGTTTTTCTATTTCTGTTTAAATTGTAAGTGGTGTGCTGTCTTGGCCAGTTCTCCCTCGGAACAGAGATTTCAATCTCAAGGGACTTCCTGGTTAAATAAAGGCTCAATAAAAAAAATAACCTCAACCCTCTAATGCACAATCAAGTTATAGATACAGTATCATTTTTTTTTCAGTACAACCTGGGCTAGGTACTGTATGCTGCAGGGACATCACAGGAATATATACATCGTTAGCCTAAATGACAAAAGAAAAAAACTATACGGTAATTGCATCTCACAGAAATTACATTGAAATCACTTAGAGTGAAATAATTTCAGATTTTCTCCTAAGTCTTGACAATCAAGGTATACAAAATTAACCACAAATAAAACAGAATTTAGCTGTTTTCCCAGAAAAGTCCATACGCTTTTATCCAGAAAGTTAGCCATTTCCAATACATCACACTACTATCCAAATGACAATTAATACATTATTTATTACATTTACACTGTTATATAATTATTTATGCCCCTTCATTACCGATTTAATATTTATATATATGTATATATATATATATATATATATATATATATATATGTATATATATATATATATAGTCAGGAAAGTGGCAGCATCTGCAACATTGTGAAGACCGCCTCTGATTGGTCGACACCTTTTGATACAAAAAGATTAATAAATAACTGTTCAGTTGTGGAATTATCATTCTGGAATTCTTGTGCAAAGTCTCAGAAAAGACACTGCAGTTTCGGGCTGGATAACAAAGCTTCTGGAAGGCCCACGATTACACAGAAGCCCTCTTAACGAACAGAACCACACTAGCTTGAAAGTGGAGATAATCCAACATTACCTAACATGATTTATGGATTCATAAGTAGGGATGTATTGCCTCTGTCCAACTCTCTGACAACGAGATGGCTTAAAATGTTAGGCTAGTGTGTGATGATGATAGTCTGTGGGAGATAGTGGGGGGGGATAAAGGAGAGGAAAAAGGAAGACATGAGAGACTGTAGGAGAAAAAACATCAATTTAGGTAATGGACAAAGTAACTAGAAGAAAACACATAATAAAGCACTTAATATTATGGCTGTGTATGTGTTTCAGTTTCCTGTTTTATTTTGTAGTCTGTTTTCTCCCTTGTCATGTCTTGTTTCACTTCCTGCCTTGTGGTTTCCCTCCTTCGTGATTGTCTGCCCCCGATGTGTTCCACCTGTTCCTGAGCCTAGTGTCAGTTGTCTCTTGTTTCCTCATTACCCTGTGTATTTAGTCCCTGTGTTTCTTTGTGTTTTGTTTTTCTGTATGGTATTCCGTGAGAGTTTGTGTCTCTCTTGTCTCAGTGTTCCTTGTTCATGTCATTCCTGTTTTCTTCTTGGACTACACCCTGGTGTAGTTTATGGTTGGTGATTAAATCCTTAAGCTGACCACTTCTGCCTGGCTATCTTTGCATTTGGGTCCTACTATTTTCTGTGTCGTGACATTTTAATTTTGCAATATGGAACTTTTAGCACCAATAATTGAGCCTGGCTTGATGAAAGCTCAAAATGAGTGACAAGGGATGAAGGGAATTAGTAATAATTTGGGGTGTTTCTGGCCAACCTGATGGATGTGTCACTATTCACTCTCAGCTTGGCTCCATATTTGGTCTCCACCAACTTCTGAGGGAAAAATCTGTCTCTTGGGCCCTGTTTACACGTCCATGGTTATTTTGACAAACAGAGACATTTTTACATTTGCCTCTGAAAACAAATCTGAAATAAGTCTAAAACCTCTAAAACCTTTTCTTAAAACTGATAGCTGTGCACAATGTTATTTTTGAAAACGGAGAGGTTGAAATGTCTGTTTATGAAAATAGCCGCCCACGTGTAAACCTGAATGGGGATTTATTAGGTCACAAATCTTCATCTACCAATAATAATGAAAAAGGTGTGAGATGTCCTGCCCCTTACTGCAACAAAAGAGGCTCAGGAAGATGTAAATATGAAGCAGTAGCTAGGAGACAGTTAGCTTAGCACAAACAAGAGAAGCAGGTAGAAACAGCATAGCCTGGCTCTGTCCAAAGAACTACTGGCAGCTCTAAAGCTCGCTAATTAACACGGTACTTGTAATTTTTACATTTCAGATTCTGAAAAGATTAAATTAACGCCTCAGTTATAGACCCTTTTTTATTTTCATTCATATATAATATGCCAACAAGGGTGTTACAGATCTTAAAGAGCAACTTGCAGTTTGAAATGTTAAGTGGATGCATAGTTTAAAATGGCTACTTTTTCCACTGAATTAATATAATACAATAATATTTTATATAATAATATAAAATCCCACAATAACTATTCAAATAGTAATTTTCGCAAAATGTTAAGAATAAATTAAGGATAAAATCCACCTTGTTGTTCTGTAACATTTAAAAAAAACAGATGATGAAAGCAGTTCTTAAGGAGATCAGTGGTCTCACCCTGGGGTGCAATGAGCGCCGGCCTTTCTGAAGCTCCTCTGGCGTAGCCTACTGTTGCTGTGTTTGTGTCTGACTGTGACTGACTGGCTGAGAGGACTGGCTACACACACACACACACGCACACACGCACACATACAAACACACACATACACACCACAGCATAACATGTAATCCAAAAAGCAAACACTGAGAGAATTGGAGGAAGTGGAGGCTTTGCTCACTTTCCTGATGGTGGGAGAGGGCGGCTGTGATTAGAAGTTTCCAACCATTTCAATATGTGGCTCAGTTGGAAGTTAGACTTCGTGAAGGCAGTTGTTGACAGTTTCCTCATGTTCATACAGGTCAGACACTTGGAAAATTCATTCTTTGTTTCATAACAAAAGGGCCATTTTCTGCAACCTTTCATCCATGTAAAAATGTTTTACCTTATGTAATGTGTACAATGTGTAATGATCGTTTTCAGTGATGTGAATTACACTAATGTTAGTTCAGGGTCAGGAGAAAAGTTTCTAAATAAGGGAGACATCTCCACTTCTGGAGTGTCCTGGCTTTCTCTGCTCTGTCACAGCTTGTTGGGGTTGTACTCAGCCCATAGATTGTAAAAATAACCCACTGGTTTGTGTATGCATTCTGGCCGTTGCCATCTTGGTATTTTAAAGCCACTAGTGACCATATTTGGAAAAAAAGGTCAGAGCTGGGAAGGATGACATGGTTTAATTGGGCTGTGCTAAACCCGGCCCGGTGCAGTTCATCAGCATGTACAGCAGTACACAGAGCTGGTAGAAAATCTGCAGTCTTCAGCTAACGTTAGCACAATGCTTAGCAAGCTGAACAAGACATTTCTATGGGACCAAAAAGTTCCAATTAACTTTGATGAAGTGAAAACACACAGGGAGAGGGGCTCTTTTTTACACCCAAAAACATATTCATGGCTATTTTAATAGCCATGGTTAGCATTGCTAAGCCTCTATCATGATTGACAGGTCGGGGTGCAGCCACACCCCTAATGCATCCTCTGCTTTATCATCAATTTTAAAATAAATGGGACCATAATTTACTAATTGAACATCATGCTGTATTAAAGAAGACTTGTGATTGAGGCCATACACCCTCTTACTGAGGTAACACAGTATATCAAGGCAGAAGTAGGGTCATTTTCCCACAGATGTCTATAGAAACTGACTTCTTTTTGGAGCCAGTGGAGTTGCCCCCTTCTGGAAATTAGATAGAATGCAGGTTTAATTTACCACTTGACTTAGCCTAACAGGAAGATCTGCTGAAACAAAGAGTCTACAGCCATGCTGGCAGCTGTAAAGCTTTACATAGGCACAGTGCTGTGTAGAGTGAATTGTCAGCATGCTGCTATATGAATGTGAACATGTCAATGTTTATCAGGTACTGTGTAATGTATGCCATGTTTCCCATATTATTTTTGCATGTTAGCATGTCATTTTTGCTTATCGCTTTACACAAAGTACAACTGAGGCTGATTATAATGTATATAGTTTTGCAGGTATTAAAACCAAAGTATTGGACAAATTAAAATTTAGATGCAATAATGGCATAAGATAAAAAGGAAGGGGTCTCCAAAATTCAATGCAGTCAATGCAAATAATCTTGAGGGGAAACATTGTGGGAAATTTCACAACAATCCATCCAATAGCTATTGTAATGTAATAGTAATTTCACAAAACAATCACAAATTTTAACCTCATGGTGGCACTCATTAGTTATTAGGATTCATTCTCTGGCAACATGAATTTACTGTATGTACCAAATTTCATGGCAATCCATCCAAAATCATTCAGATATTTCAGTCTGGACCAAAGTGGTGGACCAACTAACTGACCAACATTCCTAGAGCCACGCTACTAGAAGTGTGACAATATGCCATGAGGATAGTCTCAAAAAAAGATGAGCAAATTGGGGCGACATCTAGCTTACCCAGTAGAGCATGCGCCCCATGTAGGCTGAGACCTTTGCCCTTTGTCATCCCCTCTCTCTCTCTCCCCACCTCCCCGTCTACCCACTGTCTAATAAAAGGAAAAGCCCCAAAAAAGAATCTTACATGATTAAATTGACTATCAATCAAATATATGACGTAAAAAGATAGTGCTCTATTTAGTAAAGATGTAAATAGACTATTAGGGTATTATAAAGAAATAGACCGGTTAAAGAAACAGTGTATTATTATTTTTTCATAATTTATTTATTGTACGATGAAGCATCTCATTTCTGAGAGGGTCCTCGGTAGGACTGGACAATACAAAAGACAAGATATTGCAGTACAATATACACATTCACTCACATACAAGCTCCCCCTAGACTATACCTTTATCATAAAAGGCACACTATCCAATTTTACCATAATGTGATATTTTCAAGGTTGATAAAAATGGAAATAAATCTAGCTTTATATAAAACAAAACTAATTACTTCATTGCGTACCAAACATTGGTATTGCATATTTACACATGCACTGATGACAACAGACCAAAACCTTTTATTAGTAGTTTTACCATAGGTAACCGCTGCAATGTTACAAACTTGTGAAGAATCGTAACAGAATAAAAGTTATGTGAACATCCTTTAATGGAAAATGTGTTCAATCATCAGGGTCATCATGCATAACAGGATTTGGAAAGAAACTCCTCTGCAGTTACCAGACTGCCACCACTAGATGGAAGCAGAGAGGTGATCTGATTGGGTTGTGACAATGGATTGTGCTTGTACTCTTGAGCAAGGCTCAGCAGATGGCAATGTGGAGTTATACATGTCAACATAGAGGTGCTGCTGTTTGTCCATAGGAGGCACTATATCCTTTACCTTCACTATTCTCTTTCTCACACACAAACACACACACACGCACACACACACACACACACACACACACACACACACACACATACAGGCAGTGTTTTGAGACAGGGTTCACTCAGGGCTTAGCTTGGCGTTTTATTTTAGAACTCAACCCTAACAGCTCTAAATGGACTTAGTGACTCCACCCAACCCTCATCCTGCTGCAGGACTGTGTGTGTGTGTGTGTGTGTGTGTGTGTGTGTGTGTGTGTGTGTGTGTGTGTGTGTGTGTGTGTGTGTGTGTGTGTGTGCGTGTGCGTGTGTGTGTCTTATGTGGAAAGAAGAAAAGACAGTGAGAAATCAAAAGACCAAGGCATAGGGAGGAAATGTAGGTCATGTTAGTTAGGAGGAAGGACAAAGTGAAGAGGATGGGGATAGAGAGAGACAAGAGGACGAAGGAGGACACGACACCCGGACTCTGTTTCCCTCACGTGTGCTTTGGCAAATGAACAGCAGGGACAGACATACAAAGTTTCACAGAGGGATGAAGAAAGCAGAACACCACTTGATGATCACAAGTGTGTTTGTGGGTGTGTATGTATGTGTGGGTGTGTTCTGGCCAATCAACAACAACTATAACATTGCAATGCTCCTTCCCTCCTCCCTCTCTCCTTCCACAAAGAGGTGACCTAAATACTAAAGCTGCTAAACTGTTGGAGGAAAAAAAACTAAAGAAACTGCTCTCTGAGTGTGTGTATGTGTGGGTGGGTGGGCGAGGGTGGTGGGGGGGCTTTGGTAAATGTTGCATCAGTCATGAAAGCCATCGTGCTGCAGCTCAAAGCTTTATTCTTGATTGTTGGCATAGCAACCATTGAGTCAAACCAGGATGATCCAAGAGGGCCTGATTATCCTGTGTGTTTGTGTGTGTGTGTGTGTGTGTGTGTGTGTGTGTGTGTGTGTGTGTGTGTGTGTGTGTGAGAGAGAGAAACAGATTAGTAAAGTATGCTGTATTTGTAAATGTCAGAGTGAACCACTGAGTGTTTTAATTTTAAAAAAATGGCAGAATTTGAACACTCAGCCCTTCCTCTGCAGCTCTCGCCTCTCTCTTCTAAGCCCCTCCCACCAGACATGCACCAGTAAATCCAGTAACCTGTACAAGTCATTCATTTTAATAATCCTGATTGTGATCCTGATGCTGTTGAGATGACATTCCTAGCTAGCTACATAAACATGAACCTGAATTAGCCACAGCTGTGAGCCTTTGGCTACGGTTAGCAAAGGGTTAAACTATTAGCAACATTTTCTTACCATCTCTGAAACAGTACGTCAGCTTTGTGGTGTGATTACGTTTAAGCAGCTAAACAATTGGTTTACAATTGGTACAAGATCACACTCACACTCACTAAAGAAACCAACAATGGGCGCACACAGATACGGAGGCTCAGTCCTCACACAGTGGCCGCAAGTCCCTCCTTGCTATATGTCTACGCTGTTCTATCAAATAAAGGCGTAAAATCACACAAAAAAAAAAAGGTAACCAACATTGTTGGTAAGAGTTATAGTCCCCAGTGATATTTTGCCAAATCAGGTAGTAAGGTAATAAGGTAGGTCGTTTTAATTTATTCAACAAATACCAAGACAGTTCCACCAATATCATTAGCATACTAAAGGCGAGGCATGCATGAAACTAACTCGTTCGTATGACGATTTGTCCGATCACATCTGAAGCTGAGGGGGCAAAGCATTATTAAGATGATTGTGCCAAGATCCAACCCATTAATACAACTCCTCACTCAGGAGGAGGAAATAGGGCAGAGAGGACAATACATACATACATACATACATACATACATACATACATACATACATACATACATACATACATACATACATACATACATACATACATGCATACATACATACATACATACATACATGCATACACACCTGGACTTACATTAATACCTGGTCGCTTTAAAACTTAACTTAACACTGACACTTTGGACTGATAATTTATGGTTAATGTCTTTTTATAGCCAAAGGTTCTTTTGTTACTATTTTTATTACTGTTATTATTGTTATCTTTATACTGTCTATACTGTATTCTTGCTAAAACTGATGCTGGAAATTTCAATTTCCTTGCGGGAGTCATCCCAAAAGGATTAATAAAGAGAAGTCTGAGTCTATAAAGTAGTGTTAGGATCGACTTCAGCATAGGAACTTGTCAATACCTTTGAAGGATCCATCGGCAGGGAAACGCTGATGAGCATTTGCTTTGTGAATGGCTCAAAGCCCCTTACCACACATATTAAACATGTGCACCTTTGCGAGCATCTGGACACCACACCCATGGATGCATAAACATGTTTTAGGCTTGAAATAACTCAGTGGTTCTTTGGCCCACACCTCTGCCTCTGAAAAAGGTGTGCAGAGCTGTATATAGACACTGACACTGAGACAGTAAAATCTGTAAGATTAAGATGCAGTGCACTTTTCTGCTCAGTTAAAACATGTAGATTTGTTAGAAGTGGGGGCCGTTTCAGATGTCATTGCTGACATATTCTGTCCTACCTTTTGTGTATTTATGGTACTACTGTACATTTGTATTTTATTTAATTAGAATCACAATGTTGGATCAGAGTCCACAGGATCTTATCAATATCGTAACTACTTGATTTTGTAGGCATGGGGACAAATATTATTTTTAGTCTTTTGTTCTTTTGTTGTACGTTACTAATTACAACAGACAACATTCCAACAGTCAATGTAGGCCAAGTGTCTATTAGAAGATGTACAGTTTGTCCTTTTCCTCAGTCGGGTAAGAAATCAGAGTCAAGAAGCCAGTGGAATTATTGTAACCATTTGAATTAGTGAAGACACAGTTTGATGAAGAGGAACAGGACATACAGGTTTGTTGCTTTTGTCAACTGAACGACCTGAGCTTTTTTTGTGTTTATGTAACTGCTTGTATTCCATCATTTCTCAGAAACCACAGAGCTGGTTGCCATGGGAATGCTGCAGGGAGCTCCTCATCCTCCCACCAATGGGCTCTAGTGATTTGTTACCGCGGGAAACCTGGCTTGTTGCCTAGGAGACCAGAGGCTGTGTGCTCCAGCTCAAATGGAGAGTTGTTTCCGCTTGGCTGTTACTAAAGATGAAACACTCAGTGGTGAAAAAACTGGTACACAGAGATATGGCTCTGCAGGTGCACTCGGGCAAAAATGGATCTGTTAATTGAAAACTGGATCAGATCAGCCAGTGAGAATTGTCTGTATGAATTATATATTGCAGCCTTATTGATTGTTTTATAGTACAATTTCCCACTACTACTGTATACGGTCTTTGATAGACTTTGAAGACTTCACACAAACATGGCTAAAAATATCCAATGCAGTCAGTAGCATAAAACTTCAAGCATCCAAATTATACAGTGAAAATAGATTCAGATTCAGACACTTTATTAACCCCAATTCATTTGCAGCTTCACCAATCAATAGTTAAACATGTTAAAGATGTCAGAGGAAACAAAATAAAAAGGTATGGCAGAGGTTACAATAACTAAAAGCATTACATAAAAGCATTACATGAGAAACGGTAAATAAAGGCAATAATAAAGTAACAGGAAGCATTTCTTTTTAATAACATTGCTCACAATAATGCAATCCAACCAGAGTTGTTTGGAGTAAAGCTTGGGACAAACCTTAAGACTAGCTTATTGTTTTCGGTCGTCATTCATTGTTTTGGTTGTTTTATTTGACATTCACAACTGGCTCAGCAGTCGTGGCACGGCTGTGATCACTGACACACCACATCCTGCCTGTGCCTACCTTATAATTTTACTAACTTTTACCAAAATCCTAGTATAATGTTTGTTGGTAACAGGAAATAAAATGGTGCACTTATAGGCAACGTACATGTAGCTGCATCTCCTAATACCCATTGTAAGAGGTTACAGGTTCGACACTTACCGTAAACTCGCAGCAAAAACCATTCATTCTAATGCAATTACTGTGATCAGTGGACTGTGATGCATATTTGTGCCGTTTACTAATTGCGATGAGTCTTGACAGTGCTGACCTTTGACCCTAAAATGAAGGAAAGCTATCGTAGTTTATTAGCCTTTCAACTTTAGTAGTAGAGCTGCATGATATACAGTAAGGAAACTATGTAATTGCAATTATATTGACTGCAATTGCATTAATACTAAAGGGAATTATCATGTTTGTATGATCTTATTTTCATTGAAAATATTTCAAATATTTCAAATTAACAACTAGGGCCACCTAATTATGAGAGCTCCACCTAGTGGCAAGAAAGATCACTAACATTGTAAGCATTACAATGGTGTCATTTTTGCGAGGATCTGTACCAAAGAAATATTTTTTCTGTAGTCTTTAGGATAGGATTTGTAGGCCGGGACGTCTCTGCAGCACCTCGATACTTTATTCAGAATGGTTGGACCCATATATTACTTTTAACAAATATTGCGCCACCCTGCAATTTATATATTGCACTAGTCCATATTGCAATATCGATAAAATTGCAAATAATTATGGGTGCCTGGGTAGCTCACCTGGTAGAGTGTGCGCCCCATGAAAGGAGGCTTTGTCCTTGCTGTCACTAGTTGAATTCCAACCTGCGACCCTTTGCTACATGTCAATCCCCTCTCTCTCCCCTTTAAAGGCTAAGCTGTCGTATCAAATAAAGGCCTAAAAATGCCCTAAAAAATTATCTTAAAAAAAACAATTGAGATTAATTGTACAGCCCTGCCATGTAGACAGTTAGACAGGAGTGAATACACCATTTGAATAATCAACGTGAACTTGTTTCCTAAAGCAAACAAGCAATTATTGTGAAGGACTAGCTGTTCCTGGCTGGCTACAATGTTAGCAGTTAGCTCGTCAGCTATAGTAGGTCCTGGTCCTGCATGTAGTCACTACACCACCAATCTTTTAATACCACCTTTTCCCAGACGACGTCCAGATGAACTTTATTGTGGCTTTCTGGTGTGACTAGTACGGTGGCCCTGAAGTGCAAACCCCGGCAGCAATTCCCATTATTTCCCACAACACAACACATTTGGCCACAATGCAACAGCATTTAACATAATGCGAAATGCTGAGGTGTTGGGCAAATTGTTGTCGTGTTGTGACTTGTTGCTGTGGTGTTGTTGCAAATTGCTGTTGTGTTTTGGCAAAATGCTGTGGTGTGGTATTTGCTGCTATGGTTTGCGCTTCAGGGCCCCCGTCGACAAGGCCGTAATTCACAAGCAGGATGGTGTATGTGGTATTGAGTCAAAATAAGCTACATTGTGTGTGTCCATGGTAATGAAGGAACATGGAGTAATGGAATAAGATACATCAAGCCTTGGATATACACACACAGCACTTGTTAGATCAGTTCATTGTTGGTTTTGGTCTTTTAATGGGTTTTAATGACAAGAAAATCACTCAACGTATCCTTTTATCCCAAATCATCCTGCCATAGATATTCATATTTTGAATATGTGATGATAAGTTAACTGTTACCTACATTTACACAAATATCAATTTAGATGAGTTGGTTTTAGAAATTGTGCTGAAATTTAAGTAAAGTAATTGTTATACAAAATTAGTTATGTTTGGAAATACAATTTTGTGTTTTTGCGAAGATTTGTATGACAAAATGGGGCAGCCGTTTATGTGAAACTTTACATTCAGATGTTTCAGTGCAAAGAATGAAGCGCAAGAGAAATTATTCAAAACATGATGAATCATTGATACATGAGCCATCTGGAGATGCAAATAACCTCCCACTGATTCACCAAGGACATCACCTGCGTGCACAACAGGACTGCAATGCAGAGGAAAATACCACAAAGTATGTCATATGACGACTTGTCGACGATACTACTGTCTATTGAAAAAATAGAACAAAGTTCAATACCTGCTTTTCAAACTTTGGTATTTCAGTATTTCTACTCTCATTTGGATGGCATTAATCAATAGTTTTTAAAACAAAAAAGCATGATAACTACTCATTACGCTGCATAACACATCAAATGTAGTGTAAAGGAAGTGTAATGGAATAAATCATTCTGCTGAGGAGGTATGAGTCTTTTTTGTTTTCCATAATTTAAAGTGGACTGCCTTTTTTAACAATGTTTCTGTTGGCAGGATGTTTTTTGTTAATTTTAAAGCTTTTTGGATTTGAAGAATAAATCAAAACAGCAAGCAACAAAGAAAGGGCTGAAATAGATATATATACACAATATATTTTGTAAAGTAGCAATTACAAGTACTAAGTAAGTAAGTCCTTTTTCAATCAATCACAGTAGCTTATAAAGGACCTTAAAGGACCTGAACACCCACGCAGGTGTAATGAGTTAATCTGGCTGACCTCTTCACAGGACTGTGTGGGTGTGTATGGACTGACTGACATCTAATCAGCCAGAATAAAATGACCTGTGTGGGTTTTCAAAGGCTTTAAATGTCTTTTAGCCTAACCATCATGTTATGCATATCCTTTTATAACAACAGCTTAGCAGCATACAGACTTAACACCACCAGTGTTCTGTAAATCCTCAGAGCATCCTGACCTTTTATGGTACGTGTCCACAGGGACCATCATTTCTTTCATTTTTTTAGATATTTGAACAGGACAACTAAGAAATGAAAGGGGAGAGAGAGGGCGAGTGATATGAGGAAAAGGCTGCAAGTCGGAGTCAAATCTGAAACCGCTGCGTCAAGGAGCAAAAACTCCACATATGTGCGCCCGCTCTACCAGGTGAGCTATCCAGGCGACCGGGACCGTCATTTCTACGCTTCCCATTCATCTATCTAAGCAGTTGTCTCTATTGTGAAAATGTGATTCTTTGCTCACTAACTGAGGCAACTAAAGTTCAAGGTTGCCTTTCTGTGACTGGGTGGAGGGAAGTGGGGGGCTCTGATCATCTGTGCGTGATGGGATACACTCTCACTGTTGCTACAACACCTACCATAAGGGGTCAATTAAGGTCATAAAATGTCTATATCGACGTTTCATTTCTGGGATTGTTCAGGTACCGCCTGAAATTCTGAGATTTCGTCCAGTTGTCCGTCACCTTTCTTTGTGTTGTAATTCTAAACTCCGGTGGATTCATGAGGACTCTGGTTACCTGAACCTCAGATCTCTGCAGGTAATTCCAGACAGCTAGCTAGACTATCTGTCCAATCTGAGTTTTCTGTTGCATGACTTTTGAACGTTCACATGTTCCACCAAAACAAGTTCTTTCCCGAGGCTATTTTGCTCCGTCCGCCGGTGTTAGCGCCGCCCAATACAATTGTGATTGGTTTGAAGAAATGCCAATAAACCAGAGCACATTTTTCTCCCATCTCAGAATGTTGTGTGGACTAGCCAGACCCTCCTCCGCAGCGTTTGTGGAGGAATGGTTGGCAATGTGAAACTAGGTCATAAATGACTTCTAAACTTCACTTGACCCTTTGAGACTGTAACTGACTTGACAGGTGGAAACAGCTAATGATGCCTTAACAGTTTCACCAGAGAGTACCAGGAAAGCTTTCTAACACTTACCTCCTCTTCTCTCCCCATTGACCTCCTTCTGCCTCTCTGCCTTCCTCCTGTTGAATATTTCAGATTATCACTAATGAAGGAAGTTATCTGTCTCTCACTGCGGCAGGAGCTTTAAATAGAACCAGTGCATCAATTCACTCCTACCAATCCCAGGGCTGTGTGTGTGTGTGTGTGTGTGTGTGTGTGTGTGTGTGTGTGTGTGTGTGTGTGCTGTCACCAACTGGCCTGGTGTGATTCCAAAACAGAGAAATGAAACAAATTATTGAGCATGTGAAATAGGTGTTTTGTGTGAACTGCCCTGCACTTTGATAATATTGAGATCAAAACATGAAATGACTCGGAAGTTCTGCTGCAATTAAATGAAGTGGTGGTGGCTGATCAAGCTGATATTCAGTTCCTCAGGGCTCATATTAAATCCCAACACAGATGAATGTTTCATCACATTGCCTGGCTTGGTTTTACTACTGTGCTGCCGTACAGATAATTACACAAATTGTCATTGGATGGTCTTTCTACAGCACGGTGAAATACTTACTTATCCATGTGAGGACCAGATGGAGGACTGATCTCTCAATTAGCTAACGTCACTAAATATTTATTATTGAAATGGGATTATGTTGAGTTAGTGTGGTCTACCACTGACTTGATAGATTTAAGTTTGGTTTATTGTTTTACTTAAAGGTACCCTGTGGATTTTGGAGCTTGACAGTGTTCTTTCTCGAAGAATTCTTGGCAACTGCAGAGGACAGAGTGTACTGCTTGCAAGTAAAAAAAAACAACATGAAGAAGAAAATGACAAACAAGTGAAATAGGATGCAAGTGAAGCCTGTGTGCAAAATCATCCGGTATGATGCTAAGTAAAGATGGCTTTAACCTCAATGATGTGCCATGTCTATCAAAGGAAATTCACTCGGGGCGGCCAGATAGCTCAGTTGGTAGGGCAGCTGTCCATTTATAGAGGTTTACTCCTTGACACAGCGGCCTGTCATTCCCCCTCTCTCTTCCCTTTCATATCTTCAGCTGTCCTGTCAAAAATAAAGGCTGAAAATACCCCAAAAATGTCTTTAAAAAAATGGGAAATTCACTCGGTTTGACGCTTTTCCGCTGATCGAAGGTTATAATAACTAGTGCAAAAGTAACAGAGCACAAAGAAACGATGGGGAAAGAAGAACAGATAGCCGATGTAATATGTAAGGATTGATGTGAAACAATTCAAATTCAAATATACTGCTTTGAAAGGCCGTAAGTAGCCTACACATGATACACGGCAAAACCGCCGGGTAGGGTGCAAAGGTTTGTGCCCATAATTGTGCCTTGAAAGGTTAGAGGCAACTAGTTCAAAGTTCAAAATAATTTCAACTTTTAACACAAGCACTACGGCAATTCCAAGCAGTGTGCGACACCTAGGGCCCAGTTGGGCGGTGCCGCTCTCCTATGGGAAAATAATGGTTAGCGCAGGGCTGTTTTACTGCGGATCATGTGTAGGCAGGTTTGGGAATGGCCATTACCCACAATGTGTTTGGGTGAGAGAAACATAACCTATAAACATTACTCTGTATTGCGTAGACTACTATATTTCCATCAACTTCTTCACCATCAACTTCTTCACCAGAAAACCGAATGAATTGATTTTCAAAAAATAAGACTTGGCTTGAAACGGACCTGAAGATATTTGGTCCTGAACAGACCCAAATAGAGACAGAACACCAGCACTGGAAGCAGCACCATGCACTGCCAACTAATCAATCAATCAGTCAATCATCATCATTTATTTGCATAGCATGTTACATGTGCCTCTGTGTGTCTTGTCTCTCTCTCTCTCTCTCTCTCTCTCTCTCTCTCTCTCTCTCTCTCTCCCTCCTGAGAGACCCCTTTTTTGGGGTCTCCAGTCCCCTTTGTTTCTCTTTGTTTGCTACTTTTGGGACTAGTTTTGCATTGTAGCTTGTTGGTTAATTGTTAACCCTGTGTCTGGCATCTTTTTATTTGTTGTATCCTCTAATCCCTTTTGAGCCTTGGTGTGTTCCTTTAATGGAGGTAACAGCACTTTACAGCAACCAGCAGGTATCCAAAGTACTTTACATGAAGTAACAACAGTAAAACATACAGTAAAATCACAAGGAATATAACATATAGTAAATCAGAAAAGGAATACATGAAAGCAGAATAAATTGAAAATGTCACAATTCTACTATGTATTATAAACCATTCTACATACATTAACAAGCAGGCGTGGTCAAAACGAGTAGCAATACATGTCCTGATGGGACAGTGGAGAGCTCTAGTTTGGCAGATGTTTATGTGATTATATGTATAAGTAATCTCCATTATCATCCTGATTTTTAATGCACTCAAACAATAGTGAAATAGTGAACCCTACATAGTGTTCATTTTAAATCAGTATAGGAAATAAGCTTCAATACTGCTTCTCAGGTCCCCTTCCTCCTCCGAACCCTCAGCTTCTCACTCCAGAGAGAGAGAGAGAGGTGCTCAGTATCCAACAGAGAGACGAGTGTAAGAGACAGACACATAGAGGATTGCCAGCCGGCAGAGATAAAGGCGGGCAGAGAAGAAAAGATTGCAAGTCTGCAACAGACAGATATCCAGAGGAAAAAAAAATAGAGAGATGATTAAAAGAGAAGCCTGGCTACATCAAAGTTCAAGCTAAGTTTAGATGTCAAAGCAAAGTTCAGTGAAGCTCAGTGAACTGAGATGCCCCGATTTTGTCCTGAAAACTGCGTCATAAGCTGCAGCTTCACAAGCCACGCTTGGATCTCCACTTTCTCGTTGCACAGTGACTGAAAAAATATGTGTTACTCTATCAATCAATACACAGGTCTTCTTAAGTATTAACACATCAAATATTAAAAACGAAATACAGTGCTAAGTGGAGTGCATCTCTAATACAGCTATGAGATAACATAACCGACTCAGTTCAGTTCATTTCCATTTTATTAATAGTTTCAAATCCTAACAGTTACCTACAGACAGAGGATTCAGTCAAACTGAATAACAACAGCTGAATATGAAGACATAATGCACACTGTCTTCTCAAGCAGTAGTTTTGTGTGTGTGTGTGTGTGTGTGTGTGTGTGTGTGTGTGTGTGTGTGTGTGTGTGTGTGTGTGTGTGTGTGTGTGTGTGTGTGTTTTGGTGTGTGAGCTGTGAGCCCTGTGGGCTACATTCCTATTTATAACCGACATTGGCAGAGTTGCATAAGGACACAAGCAGCACATTAGACTGTGGAAGACAGTGAGAGAGCTGCAGAAAGAGAACACAGTAAGTATAGTGTATAGTAAATGCCCAATTCTACTTTAACTCTGCATGTCCAAAGTGTTGTCAGCCGCCATCTTGTACTGATTTTATCTATCATGATAGAGTTTTAATTCAGCAAATATTTCTCGGAAGCAGAACAGATTCATTCTTCTAAAAGTGAAGCTAACAACATCTGCATTCCACTTTTATGCAACATACCGTGTATTGTATTCATATGTGTGTGTGTATGTGGGGGGGGGGTCACTTTCAAAGCTCCACTAATCAATACATTAATATTTATCATGAATCAATGAATCAAGTCAGAACAAGCAATGTGAAAAGATGGGGCAGCTCATTATATTAAGCCCATAGAGCCGACAGACAACCAACCAACCAACCAACCAACACTGCAGCTCTGCAATGCCACTTTTAGTTTTGCAGCCTGAAAATGTACTGTATGGTTTATTCCCAGTCAATGAACCATTTTCAGGCAGCTAATTCCAGCACAACAGCTGGAACACTACAAGTCCAGCACCAGGAAGGCAGACAAAGTTAACATGTAGCAAAATAATGTCCAAAATTTAGCAGCTAAAGAGCCACATAGAAATCCAGACATTGTTAAAACAAGCTTGAATACTGGGATGCTAACATTCTTCTGTATGTTTGTATTTTTCTTACCTCTCGCGATCAACGTCTGAATAATGCAGATTTCAAGTTTCACTGTCTTGTGAATAATTACAGCTTAACAGAAATGATTTGTGATAGATTTGATTCGATTAAGAGATGCAGATGATTGACTCATATTGCTGACATGCTACCACAATTCAAACATATTTTGAAAAAATAAAGAACTTGAATATAGGGCTGGGCAATGTCAAATATTATATTTATTTTGATATATGAGGCTATATATTGTCTTCAATTTTGGATATCATAATATCAGGATATGACTTTAAAAGGCTGCATTACAGTAAAGCGACGTCATTTTCTGAACATACCACACTGTTCTAGCTGTTTTATTATTTGCCTTTACCCACATTATTGATGATTCTTTATCAAAAATCTCATTATGTCAATATTTTGTGAAAGCACCAATAGTCAACCCTACAATATCGCCGCAATATTGATATCAATGTATTTGCTGAAAAACATCATATTTGATTCTTTCCATGTCGCCCAGCTCTAGTGGAATACATGAAACACTTCTCCTCATCGTAATAGCCTCACTTATTATTCAATGTCAATAAGCATTCGAGGCGATTAGCAGCAGTAGCTTGTATTGTTTCACTCTGACCTCAAATATAAATCAATCCTGAGTGTATATGTATCAAAACATAACAGCTACGTATTGGAGGTAAGTGGCAAAAATTGATGGATATGGTGCTGACGAGCAATTGGAGAGGTCTAAAAGGGTCGATGGATTTAAAGTGACATGCGTGATGGGTTACAAGAAAAAGACAATTACAATCCAATCTGTGTATGGAAATCTTCTAAATCTGAGCCAGAGAAGGCTCAGATATGGATCTGTTTTCTGTGTCCTATCACAGTTTGGAGGTTGTTCATGCTAGTACAAACAAATGTACTCTGGACCACAGGCGTAGATTTACAGGGGATATAGCCCCCCCAATATCAAAGACAACCCACACCCCAATATAGGTAAAAAAAAAAAAAACGTTCAGGGGGGTGAAAACATGGCTCTGTGTCTATTTCGCGTCATCTGCGAGTTAAAGAACACAACAGAAACGTGAAAAAATACAGATGTGATGTATGTAGATTTAAAGTTTTGGAGCTTCTGGCTTTAACAAGGTCTTATTCTCTTACATATTTGTTGATCAGATATACACGATTCCTAAAAAAAAAACATCCCGAAACACCTGTCATGTTCTGAATAGGCAGAAAACAGGAGAATAATACAGTAATTTCCTTCATATAAATAAAATAAATTGTTGCATGAAAAGGAAATTTAGTGTTTGATTCTCAAAACGTTATGAGGGGCGAGCCCCAGGATGAAATGTACCCCCTCCAAACAAAACCTACGCTCTGCTCTGGACAATACTGGAAGGCTAATGAGTGGTAATATCAATATATATCTGTTCTCCTTGTGGTCTCCTTTGGGACAAGGATGAAATGAAGTGAGCTATGCTGGGTATTGTTTCATCAACACTTCTCTACCGTGTCTCTAATTAAGGTCCCAATGGGAGCACAGAGGGACATTGCTTCATTCAGAGTCAGGCAAGAGCGATTGCAGGATTTTTTTAGTGGGGAGGTGGAACGTGGATATATTGTGGAATATTGGATAGGACTTATTTTCATTTTAAACAAATTGTATATCCAAATACTACATCAGTAATGGACATCACATTGTCAGATTGACAGGACTCTTGCCCAATGGATTTTTTAAGACATTTCTGGTTCGTTTTGAAATCTGATTTATGTTTTTTTTTTTTTGCTTGACTGTTCTTTATTGTCACAATTTTGTTGTCAGTACCATACCAAAATGTCATTATTACATAATACTGTGAGATTATTGCTAAATGTTTGACATTTTGAGGCACTGTACTAAGAGTTGTCTATGTAACATCCATGTGCAAATTCAATTTTAGACTGAAAATATGCTATGCCTAATGCTAGCTTAACGCGCCCATATTCTGCTCATGTTCAGGTTCATAATTGTATTTTGAGGTTTTACCAGAATAGGTTTACATGGTTTCATTTTCAAAATCCATCCATATTTTTGTTCTACTGCACATTGCTGCAGATCCTGTTTTTGCCCTGTGTGTTTAGGTCTCTGTTTTAGCTACAGAGTGAGACATCTCACTTGTTTACTGTCTTTGTTGGGAGTCGCACATGCTCAGTAGCTAGGTAAGATCACATCAGCTAGATAACTCTTTCTCCAACTTTGGTCAGTCCAAGGCAGGATTAGCTGGGAGACTTCTAGACGAGGGCCACTTGTGGAATACCTGCAGAACAGGGACAGGAAGTAGTTCTTTTGGAGATTATGGTGATCTAGTGGGTGTCGTTGCAGTGTTTTGCCATTGAGAAAGAGCTAGCATGCTAGCACTAGCTAGAGGAGACGCTACGGTTAACCACCTTAGTCTAAGCTGCAGATGGTAAACAGTAGACTGAAGAGGACATTCAGAAACTGTGTCTCACTCAAAACAGCATGGGTGTTTTTTTTTCCAAGTTTGTATGCATGTGGAAGCACCAGAGACACAAAATAACACCCCAAATCCCAGAAAAATGTATTTATTCATAATATGGGCACTTTAAGCTGAAGGTGATACTGAGCTTGCACAGAGCATAGCAGATAAGATGCCAAACCAATTGGAAATTTAAAACATGTAAATATGTGTTATTCAAATTTTATTTATTACTAAAAATAATTATGTGACTCTCCTATTTGTCATTTTTTCAGTATATATAAATCCTAATTTTGTACAATTTTACAGAATATAGCCTGTCACCTGCTGTGACTGTTTCGCTCTTCCAACTCAAGACATTAAAGGCTACCTTCGCTTTTCAACCTGGGCCCTATTTCCCATCTTTTTTGTGTCTAAGTGACTGATGGGAACAACATCCATCCATCCATCTTCATCCACTTATCCGGTATTGGGTCACGGGGGCTCCAGCAGGGGACCCCAAACTTCCCTTTCCTGAGCCACATCAACCAGCTCCGACTGGGGGATCCCGAGGCGTTCCCAGGCCAGGTTGGTGATATAATCCCTCCACCTAGTCCTGGGTCTTCCCTGAGGCCTCCTCCCAGCTAGACGTACCTGGAACACCTCCCTAGGGAGGCGCCCAGGACTCATCTTTACCAGATTCCCGAACCTCCTCAACTGGCTCCTTTCGAAGTAAAGTTCCTCACTGATGACTGAGTTTCTCACCTTATCACTAAGAGAGACGCCAGCCACCCTCCTTATGAAACCCATTTTGGCCGCTTGTACCCTGGATCTCGTTCTTTTGGTCATGATCCAGCTTTCATGACCATAGATGAGGGTAGGAATGAAAACTGACCAGTAGATCGAGAGTTTTGCCTTCAGACTCTGATTGTTATTACATATGTCTTATGTCTTATGTACATATATTTTTTTAACATAAAACATACCCAAAAATTGCTTTCGCCATACACGTGATTTTATTAGATTAGATCCATCTCTTTTCAACAGTCACCACTCTGGTTTGGCTGAAATAAACCCTTAATAATTTCCCTTTACATGTGAAAATATGCTGGCTCTATACACGCTAAAAGCAGTGGCGGCTGCTTGTCTTTCAAAGATGTGAAGCTAATTTTCGGCCTACACCAATTGTCCATTTATTTATACGTAAATTCTGCCCAACATTCCTTTTCTAGAAATTGCTCCGTGACCCAGTCATACCAACTAGACGTCTTTTCCAGTGACTTGACCAGTGTCCTCTCAACGGCCAGCAGAGCTAGGCTGCTTAAACGGCCTTGGCCCATTACAGGTGTATGACTTGAGAGGAGAAGCTCCTTTCTACACCTACAGATGTAGCTCCAATTGTTGCCACTAATAAGAACAGTTTGTAAAGCTGAGGCATTGTACTGTCCAACTCCATGTCTTTACAGAACACCAAGTAATCACACAGCTTTCCCCTGTTACCTTGGAAGTCCTGATCTGAATACAGGACTTGAAGTTCAGACCTTACTCTCCCTGAATCAAAGGGATTTTTTATGGCCAATTTTGCCAATCAAATACCAAGAAATAGGTTGCAGCAGTTTGTCTTTCGACTACACTTGCAAAATCAGTGATGGAAGTGAGTTCATATAGGTTCAGCGACTTTTTATAGGACAAAATCGCTGTCCATCAAAAGGAGATGCAGTCTTTTGACAGACTGTCATCAATGCAGAAGCCCAGAGTCCAGGCCAGCCCATTCCTTCATTTACCACCAGAGACGCTGAGCATCCGTGGGCGGGACATAATCGCAATATTTATCCAATGACCGTCTAGTTTCGAAGCACTGAAAAAAACTGTTCAAAGCAGCCCCATTGAAGTCCATAGGCGCCAGGCTTCAACAGGGAAATGCACTGTGACGCTACGGGAACATATGAGAAGGAAATCCAGTCATCTGATTCTGAACAAACTCGAGATGAACGTGTTTTAACGCAATTTTTGTCATAAAAACACAATAGTACATATTTGACCATTCATTTTTGGGACATTTTAGGGGAAGTCTAAAAGAAATCGCCTCTGGCTAAAATAATTATTTATTTGAATTTGAGTCTGGTGATTGCAATTTCTGAGCTGTTTCTGGTTGAATAAAAAGGATATATAACCAAAAGGTCTATCTCTGTTGGGATCCTTTCCATAATGTTGTCAGACACTTATTATATTATATTTGTAGCCTATAATCGCAGCCTGTCAGTGGCAAAAACAGCACTTTTAGTGGATGGAATTGACGATGCACATGTGCCCCATAAGGTTACATTGCAGCCCGGTTCTCAGCTGCTGGTTATTTGTGTTCACAGTAGTCACTTAGACACCAATGCATGGGTAAATAGGGTCCAGTATGAAAAATACTGAAATTACCCTTAAATAGTCTAGTGCAGTGAAGTTGCAGGAGGTGCCCTCTGTAAAATCTGTAAAAGGCTCCGTGACCTAGATGCAGCACAGGTTGTTGGAAATCAGACCACTACCTGACAGATGGGATTTCAACTTTCTAAGACATAACAGAAGAAAGTGTGATAGTGTCATATCATATGTGAACATACAGCGTGGGAGAGGATGCATGTGTCTGTCTGTCTGTGTGTGTGTGTGTGTGTGTGTGTGGTTTGTAGTGTGAGTGCAAGCACATGTACACACCACCCTGTGCCCCACTGTTTTATCTGTGTTGCTCCGCTGTTAATCCCAGGATCAATAACTGGAGCCACCCTTTCATGATCGTTTCACAGAGGCCTCGATCTGTCACACGACATCATGTCAGTGCCTGTTTACACACACATGCACACACACACTTGATTTATTTATATATACGTTTATTTCACTTCTTAATACAGGTGGACTGACCATGGTCTTTGTCAGCCGAACACCAACCTTCACTATCATGCTGTTTCCAGTACAACCACATCTTCTACTATTCTTGTGCTGCAGCAACTTTAAAGGCACCTTGACCGTGATATTGGAGAGAGAAGGTTACTCATTCACTTTCCACGCACACACTTTCTCTGGCAGGCTGGAAATTTGCTCTGGCACCGTTGCAACTTGCACCATTCTCACTTGCATAAGTCTTTCTATTTTGGTCACTTGGGCAAAGATGGGAGAGAAAAGCCACCTGGCAGCTGCTGCAATTTCATTATGTTGCTGACAAATATAACGAAATACATAAAGATTGAGGAACATTAGTAAAGGCATCATGCAGGCTCTCAACAAACCAACAATTTAGAAACAATTTTAAAGGAATAGTTCAACACATTTGTCCTCTTTCTGGTCTATATATCCCTGCCTCTGCTGAATTATTTTTATCCCCGGTGGGGACAAATGTAGGCCTATCCCCCTCTCAAAGATACTACTATACCAATAGACCATATTATCAATTGAAGTATTTCAAACTCAGTAAAGCGTTGTAACGTAAACAGTCTACAGTACAATAGAACAATAAAATCCAAGCGGCAGTTGGTAGGTGTGTTCCGGCTACAGGCACCGCCAGATGACGGTCCTTCCCGGGCCGTGGTAGTGGATTTTAGCCAGAAAAGTGAGCGTCATGCGCCGATGACAGTTAAGTTTATGCACCAAAATGACTAGTTAAGTTTAGGAAAAAGATCATGGTTTGGATTAAAACATTCCTAAGGAACAAACACGCGTTCCCTGGGTGAAAGTTACATTTTTCTGCCAGAAAACACTGCTCCCCGCGTTGTGTTATATGTTGACACAACCTTGTCCTATTTCATTTTGATATTTTCCATTCAACATTGAAGTTCACAAATAAGTGTTTTGGCATGCCTGGCATGAGTGGCCCTATATCCATTGTATAAGAAGAGGGATTCACATCTTGCATGTTGTTTTGTTGTGCATGATCAAACCCCCTCCCCACACACAAATCGCACTTTGGTTACACACACACACACACACACACACACACACACATACATATATATATATATACATACATATATACATACACATATACATATATATATATACATATACCATTTTCATTGAATTAGTTGAACTGTAGGTCTGTAATAATTAGGAAACTAATGAGCAGCGTGTGTTGTAGAGTTGTATTTTCATCATTTACTGAAGGGGTTTCACACGGCTCAGTCCAATTCAGATGGATTTCTGATGTCAGCCGAGCTGATGGACTGCCAAACAGCTGCTGCAGCACTTCTCTTTTTCATTCCTCTTTCATTCCTCTCTCTGTGGCTGTTTCTGCATGACAACTTTTGTCAGCAGGGAATAAAAATCTTTTCAGATTCCCTGATATAATACAAACATACTGCCATAGCACGAATGCTAGAATGAAATTGATTTGGTGAATTTGCTATGCTATAGCTTCAACCTTAGAATAAAGCTTGGCTATCATGATAAATACCTAGTATTGACACAGACTTGCCTCTGCTGCTTGGATAAAGCTGGCACTGAGCCCATCACAATCTCTTTCACATACACAATCTGCTCCACACTAGCTATTTCTGGTTCTCTCATTCTGTATGGTTCTCCCCCTTTTCCACCGCGTTTATCTTGTTGTGTGTGTGGGAGGGTGTGTGTCTTTCTCACACACATACACACTTTCTCTCAGCTCAAGGCCGCCTTCCTGCAGATTCATCATTAATTCATCCAATTTCTTAATGTTCCTCCTCTGCCTCGCCTTCACATTGCCCCGGTGTCCCTAGCTCCTCAACCACCCGCTGGCTCCTGTCCATCTGCGCTACTTTCAGATTGGAGAGCTTCTCTCAACTTTATTGCCTTCTCTGTCATTGAGTTCCTCCATTAAAACAGATGACTGAGACTCTTATGCCCTTTGGGGACATTGGAAAAGGAGGTTTGGATTTTACACTTTCTGCACCACATGCTATGCTGGAGCAGTTTCTACTGTATATTATGCAATGCACTGGAAGATACTTATTTGCAAATTTACTATGTCAAAAATCAGTACATCAGTCTTCATTATCAAATCATTCTGTATTGCTTATTGAGAGAATGCTCAAATCAATAAAGCTCTGTTCCATGTTCTTATTTCTACCTTCCACCTACGCAGATTCAGCACACTCACGCACACACAACGTGAATAGCACACACGTAAATGTTATTTAACTAAATGATTACCTGTTGCTTATAGCCTCCTTGTTTTTGTTACAAAGTCTCTATACTGACTGTAAAATGTAAAGTTTGACTGCTAGTTTCCCAAAGGTAAAAGCAGTGTCATTTTAAAGCTCAGACTTTGTAGTTTTTAGCAGTACCAAACATGTCATGCCAAGTTTTCATCTCAATTTCTTCTTTATATTATTAAGACTCTATTGTTAAAATACTTCATAATAAGATAGTTCAACATGCAATTAGACAGGATTCTGGAAGCTGAAGATCTGATGTTTTCAAAACAGTATAACATTCATGTCTTCTATAAATAGATTATGAAAAAGTGCACTAGTTTTGTTAATCATGGAATTATCTTTTTGAGATGTAGCCAAATGCAAACAGTGTGGCCTATACATGTTCAAGGTTATTAATGTTAGCTTTTGTTGATAGTAAGCCAACACTATTTTACAATGATGTTTATGTACTTATTGTTGGTGTTAGTTGTGGATAAACCGAGCCTATACTCGTAAGTGTCACTGCAAAACATGTAATCAGTATAATAATACTAACTAAGTCTAAAATCCTGGAGTATTTATTAGTGAGTCAGAGCGTTTCATGAGCTGTTCAGATGGGATGGAGGGTGAGAATGTAATGTATAGTGTTTTCACACTGCTCAACTGACCTTGGCACTGATGATCCACTCAGAGACAATGAGGAGAGAAATCAACAGAAGGATGAGACCGAGAAGAGGAGAGTTAGATCATTTCCTCTCCTAAAACAGTACCCTACCCAGTTAAATTAAAGCTACAGTGCGTAGTTTGTGCCGCCCCCATAAGAAATTCTAAGTAAGGAATGAACACTCACACACACACACACACTTAACAGTAGCCAAGGAGGACACGGAGGATTATAAAAACATGATGGACGCTTCAGAAGAGGTAATTATCTTCACTCGAGTTTCTGCGCTCGAAAGTCACCAGACGACACAATCTTCTGAACACAGCCATACTGAGAAATACTGAGAGAGTTGTGTGGAGCTGAGAGTCTTAATCAGCTTTGTAGCAAGTCATTTGGCAATGGCTTGAATGTAATGGACGTTCATTAATAAAGCTTTAAGTATCTTGTAACTGTATGTAGAGCGGTAGCAATTCCAAATTTTACCCTACGATTGAGTGTCTTGTACAATCTGTTAACTGTCGTACAGAACATGTTCCCTCCAGTCTGATTCAGTGTCTTGTACTGTGTCAAGAGTTGGGGTGGGGGGAAAAATCTATACAGCATAGTATTGCGATATTTTTGTGGCAATGTTGTATTGATACACAGTTGCCAAGTATTGATCTATCATTATATATGTGTTGGTCAGTTGGTCTGCTTGACAATCCCATTTTTGCAGCAATACAACTGAAGTGATGTGAACAAAGAGAAATGTATCTTTTTAGATAAAACAGATGTTGAATAAGTTTCCTTTTGAGGACATCATTAGAAATTGGGCAAAAATTTAAAGTTGGAAAAAAAGTAATAAAATGCAATATATTGCAGATATGCTTTTGCAATATGTTTAAAATTGCAATAATGTCGTATTGTGATATAAGTATCGTGATGATATCACATTGTTAGGCCTCTGGTAATTCCCACCCCTAGTTACCCCTAGTGTCTTCTACCCCTAGGTGCTAGTGGCTTGTCTTTTGTAATTGCAGGTACTGAAATAGTTAAGTGATGTGCCCTTTGCTGCATAATTTTGTATCACTTTAACAAACTCTGGTGTTGTAAATGTGATATGGCAGGACTACTCTGTCCCAATTCAGAAACCTATGAACACATGACTTTAAAAGAGAACTGAGGACCAGAGAGCTCAGCATGGTGTCCATACCTATCCCCACCCGTTTGCTTATTATCTGAAACCATTAATACAGTATGTACAGTATATACTAGGGCTGTAAAATTATTAATATATATTATCTATATATTATAAAGTAATTTGACAAAAATAGAAATTATGATTTGATTAAAATAATATATCCACATATTAACATTAAGTCAACTGTAACATGTAACCATGACATGGTGCTCTTTGGATGCTTTTATATAGACCTTAGTGGTCCCCTAATACTGTATCTGAAGTCTCTTTTATATAGACCTTAGTGGTCCCCTAATACTGTATCTGAAGTCTCTTTTATATAGACCTTAGTGGTCCCCTAATACTGTATCTGAAGTCTCTTTTATATAGACCTTAGTGGTCCCCTAATGCTGTATCTGAAGTCTCTTTTATATAGACCTTAGTGGTCCCCTAATACTGTATCTGAAGTCTCTTTTATATAGACCTTAGTGGTCCCCTAATACTGTATCTGAAGTCTCTTTTATATAGACCTTAGTGGTCCCCTAATACTGTATCTGAAGTCTCTTTTATATAGACCTTAGTGGTCCCCTAATACTGTATCTGAAGTCTCTTTTATATAGACCTTAGTGGTCCCCTAATACTGTATCTGAAGTCTCTTTTATATAGACCTTAGTGGTCCCCTAATACTGTATCTGAAGTCTCTTTCCCAAAATTCAGCCTTGGTGCAGAAGTACAGCCACTAGAGCCAGTCCCACAATGAGCTTTCCTTAGTATGTGCCATTTGTGTCTGTAGCTTTTGAAAAGGAGAGAGTGGGTTGGCCTTGACAAACTGCCACTTTGCTTGTTTGAAAGCCATGATGTCTCTCTCTCATGGGTGGGCCAAATTCTCTGGGCGGGCAAAGCAAAGAAAGGGGAGGTAACCTTGCCCCTTCCAAGTAAATTCCAAAAATTCCAGCTCGGCCAATCTGAGCTTTCATTTCCTCAAAGGCAGAGCAGGATACCCAGGGCTCGGTTTATACCTATCACCATTTCTAGCCACTGGGGGACCATTGGCAGGCTGATGGAACACATATTAATGTTAAAAACCTCATAAAGTTACATTTTCATGCCATGGGACCTTTAACTAGCATTTCGGCTCTTAGTGATCACAAAAACATTGTTTGAGGAAGAAATTATGATTATGTTTTAATTTTTTTGCAAGTAAACTCATATTTTGTCTTGTGTTCTACATGACAAAAAAAAACATCCAAAAAGGCAAAAGTATTAAGAAAATGTCACAGTTCAAGGTGTTTTCACTGTAGATTTCTTCAAGCCTTTCACTGTTTTTAAAGCAAGCTACAATTGCAACATCTTTCCAAAAGACAATGAGTAATCGTGTTAAATTATTGTGATTTCAGTATTGACCAAAAATAATCACGATTATGGTTTTTCCTTAATCGAGCAGCCATTGTATATATACTCGCACTCTCTCAATCATTGCAAGCAAATCAGAAAGCCACCTGGAGGACAATGAAATAGGGTAAACCTATGATCTCCTTCACACTGACCGTTTACTATTCACTCTAAAAGCAGAGCAATTCCTGCCAATTTCATTCCATTTCTTCCTGCTTCTTTCACTTTCATTATCTGCTAAGATGGAAGTGAAAGAGTAAAAGACTAAGTGCCCTTGAGATTGATTTAATTTGCTTTTATGTGATAGGAAAAAGATTTCCTTGTGTAAAGCCTTTTCATGCTTGCATTTGGTTCTCATAAGGACACAAAAACAAGCCTGCACATAAACACATGAATGCACACACACGCACGCACGCACGCGCGCACGCACACACACACACACACACACACACACACACAGACAGATGCCCGTCTCTACTGAACCAGGTGTAACATGAGATTATATTAAGGCTGATAATATCACAGGTCTGCAGTGCTGCTGGTCTTCCTTCGACTGTTTCCACAGATCTATAAATAGCATTGCTGATCATGCAGCACAGCCTGCCATCACCCTGCGTATTCTCTGCAGCTCACACCTACACACTTCACCCCATATTTTCTCTGCTCCTCTGCTATTCTCTCCTATCCGCAATTTCACACTCATTTGCTCTGATTCCTCACTCCTTCCCCCACTCTCCCTCCTCCTGTAATTTTATCTCATTTCCCTCATTATGCTGTCCCTTATTTCCCTCTCTAACTCTCTAATTTTCTCCATGTTAGACTCCACATTCTTCTCTCTCTCTCTCTCTCTCTCTCTCTCTCTCTCTCTCCCCCACTATGTCCTGTGTTACTTTCCATCCACCTCCTCCATTCATTTAGTCTTCTCTCCACCATTCCTCATGTTTTCTGCTCTCTTTCTCATTAGGTGTCAACCCAGCCAGTAGCTTCTTTCATTTTCACACAGATGGATGGAAGGATGGATGGAAGGAAATGCATGTAGCAGTACTGACTGACAGTCCAAGTCAGGAAAGATGAGTCTGAATCAAGTCCGAGTCGAGTCACCATTCCCTGAGTTTGGGTCCGAGTCTCTAAAGAAGAGTCAGAGTCCACATCCCTTTGTATTTTTCTAATGTGAACATGTAGTAGCATCATAAACTACAGTCGTAAGTGGAGCGGACACACCGTGCCCCTGCATTAAACAGTTACAGAATAAATATGTATCAATAGCTTATTTAACATTTTTATGACCTATTACTAGCGTTGGGTGTCGTTTTGTTTTTTTTAGGATATTACTAAGTACTTTTAAAACGGTGGTGGAGCCTAAAGGATTACATTTTCAATTCAATTTTATTTATATAGCGCTAAATCACAACAACAGTTATCTCATTGAGCTTTCCATAAAGAGCAGGTCTAGACCGGACTCTGGGATGTTACTTACAGAAACCCAACAGTTCCCACCAAGAGCAAGCACTAGGCCACAAGGCAGACAGACAGACAGACAGACAGACAGACAGACAGACAGACAGACAGACAGAGACAGATATAGAGATGGAGAATTGTAGCAGAGGGTGTCGAGCAGAAAGGAGGTAGTCCCCTGAGATGGAAAGTGCCCTGAAAGACTGCTACAACACCACAGTCTGGGATGTACTGATCAACCCGCATGGTGAGGACATAGAGGGGGTGACACATTGTCTGATGGACTACCTGAACTTCTGCGCAGACGTGGTCTCCCCCATCAAGACTGTCTGCTGTTACCCTCACAACAAGCCATGAGTAACACAGGAAGTCATAGCAGTCCTCAACAGGAAGAAGGCTGCCTTCAGGAGCAGGGACAGGGAGGCCATGAAGGCAGCACAGCTGGAGGTGAAACACTGTGTGAGGGAAGTTAAGGACAGCTACAGGAGAAAGGTGGAGGAGAAGCTGAGGGAGAACAACATGAGGGAGGTCTGGGAAGGTGTGAGGACCATCACAGGCTACAACACAAAGACTAGAACTACAGGGGGGACAATGGCGAGGGCGAAGGAGCTGAATGACTTCTTCAACAGGTTTAACCAGCCCTTGTCCCCCCACCCCCACCCCCACCCTCACCGCAGCCATCTCTCCTTCTGATAGCTGAGGAAGCTCTGGCCCAGGAAAGCAGCAGGCCCGGATAAAGTGTGTCCGAGACTACTGAAGACCTGCGCTGCAGAACTGGGGGAACCACTACAACGGATCTTCAACCTTAGCCTGCAGCTAGGGAGAGTGCCCACCCTCTGGAAGACATCCTGCATCGTTCCGGTTCCCAAGAAGAACAGGCCGATGTTGGTGTGGAGGATGCCATCCTCTACATGCTACACCGAGTCCACTCCTGGATAAGGGAAATGGCACAGTGAGGATCCTCTTCTTGGACTTCTCCAGTGCCTTCAATACCATCCGGCCCCCCATACTGCTGGACAAACTGAACAGGATGGGAGTGGACCCCTATATGGTAGATTGGATCAGAGACTACCTCACTGACAGGCCACAGTACGTCAGGCTGAAGGACATCATTTCTGACAATGTGGTCAGCAGCACTGGAGCCCCCCATGGCACGGTGCTGGTCCCTCTTCTCTTCACCCTGTACACCTCGGACTTCTGTTACAACTCAGAGCTGTGTCACATACAGAAGTACGCAGATGACACAGCCATCGTTGGGTGTATCAGGGGTGAAAGGGAGGAGGAGTGTTTCTTTTTAAGCAAATTACCACAAAAAATGGATTGGATTCCTTACAATGCTCTTTGTAAATCCAATTGATCCTGACTAAACTCATCTGTACGTTCCTCTGATCTTCAAAATAATTCATAATTTCTGCTTTTTAACTCAAATATCAAGTATAATTCTATATAAATGAGGGTTATTGACCATAAATTCCAAAAAGTAGTGTGAAACTAGTGGTAGTAAGGTGGTGTTAGTGAAAACTAAACGAAAGTCTGAAAAAGGGACAAAAATGTCAAATATTTGCATAACATCTGGTCTTTCATACTGATTGCGGTCAGAGCGGCTCAAAGAACGGACATATTGTCTCCTTTAGCCAATCATTGCAATGCGGTTCACGTGTCCTCGTGCATTGTTACAAAATCTTGGTGGTGGGGACTCGGCGATTGGACAACCGCGCTGAAAGCAAGAAGAAGCTGAATATTAAGCCAATCATCCACTGACGTCAAATTGGGCTAACTATTTCAACCGTTTATCCAGTACTTATAAATTACTATTTGAACTGTTTTACCATCACTGTAAGCTGTTTATTTCTACCATTTAGTCATTATTTTCAGCTACCTGTTTAATCTCCTGTGCTCACTTGCTAACTAGTACTAACTCTCCTACATAACTGCAACATGTGGTGTTCAGGTGTTACAGTTAACGTAATGTTAATATGTGAATATGTTTTTTGTTGTTTTTTTAAAATCAGATCCTCATTTCCAAATTTTTTAATTAGTTGACCTACTCTACAATCAATGAGAAGTACCATCTTGGGCACAACAAGTACCCCTGGTTGAGAACCACTGCCATAGATCACAATCACCCATGGGTGCTGGAGCTCAAGCACCTACAGGGAAGTAATATTGTGAGGTGATCAATCAGGCACAGCGGCATTTCATAAAGTAGGCTAAAATTAATTAATTAAGAACTTTGTGTTAAGAGGACAGCTGGAGCGCTCGCTCACTCTCTCTCTCTCTCTCTCTCTCTCTAATGTCAGTGTGTTATTAAGCTTTTTGCTAATGCTTGTTCTCATGTTTGAAGTGGCTTGTCCTACACTAATGTAATCACTAGCTTGATAGTGTTTTGCTTGATATAAGATGCTGCATAACATTGAAAGTCATTTTTGCCACACTCAGCTGCTGCTATATAAACCTTCAGTCATGAGTCATGATATGTGGAGTTTTTTCAAGTGCTATCCTGTTTAGAATTCTCTACATTCATTTGTCTCAGTCTGGAAGTTGTTCTGACTGTCTCTACGTCCTCAATACTACACCTGACAGTTGACAGATGTTTTCTTTTTTCTGATTTTAAATCATAACTACTTCTTTTTTTCACATCTAGGCGTCCATTTTGTGTTGATTCAGCATTACCCGTGCCCTGTGTGTCACTCAATCTTGGCAATGTTTGTTTCTGTACTAGCACTAGTCCCAAAATGAATTCATCCCTTTGATGGTAAAAACAAAAAGAAAGTTACAAGCAGCCAAGGCTTGCTTTCTTTTTGCCACACATAGCTTTAACAATTGTATTAGTTGGCTCACGTGACCTGAATGACCTTATGAGTGCACCTACGATGAATACCAGTCATGTCTAGGAGGAAGTAGTTTTGGGTCCAGTGGGATGTTATCCATTAGCCCTGACCCAGCGCTCGCTGTCTGGCTGTGAATTCTGCCTTCTATCTCTCCTCTCACATCAGCCCATCCCCATAAGTGCTGGCAAAAAAAAAAATGAACCAACAAACCTTTTTTTGTGTTGGGTATACTGGGTCTGCACTGATGTACTGCTTCCAGGAAATAGCTACAGCCTCGCCCCATGAAACCGACATTGACAAAAGCTCTCACCCTATCCCGCCCAATAACTGCTGGTGAATATATATATATATATATATATATATAAATTTCAATTGTTCTGAGTGTTTATATAATCAGTTGTATTATCTGTCCATATGAGAGTGTCTTTCACCCTTTTTCTCTTATCTTCACCCATCCCCTCTTCCTTCTATCATACCATGATTTCTTTGCCTCTTTTCCCTTTCCCCTCCCCATCACACTGCTCCATCTCCAATATTAGTATCTGTCCCTCCCTCTCTCACACACACACACACACACTCCTATTTTATTAGGACATGCAATTAAGGGAATCACTTTCTCAGACCATTTATGCCTTCCTCCCAGTCCCTGAACACTTCCACCCCTATCCACCCCGTCGCCGTCTCTCTCTCTCACACACACACACACACACACACACCCACACACACACAGCAGGACATCAATTTAAATTTATAAATCCTGCACTTAAAGCTTTAGTCTGTGACTTTTTGATATTAATGATCATCCATTCCATTCAAGTCATTGCCAAATGAGTTACTACAAAGCTCATTAAGACTATCAGCTCCACACAACTCTCTCTGGATTTCTCAGTATGACTATGTTCAGAAGATTGTGTCATCTGGCGACGTTCACACACAGCAACTCAAGTGAAGTCATGTTTTTTAATCTTCCGTGTTCTCCTTGGCTACTAGCAACTGTGTGGGGGAGCAGTGGGGGCTGTGCGTGATCATGTAAGTCTTTTATCATGTAGATGCACCACAGTTTTGTTGTCATTACTTAGAATTCCTCATGGGGAAAACAGAAATTACACACTATAGCTTTAAGTGTATTCATGATAGTATTTGTTTCAAATGTTTGATGTTGGATGCTGTTCTTTAGATGTTAGTTTCTGTGTATTCCTCTATGTTTAGTATTGCTGTTTTCTTTAGCCTATGTCTGTGAGACAAGTTGGCCTAAAGTGACCTCAACCTCCCTCCCCTTCCAACGTCTCCCCTTTCTCCAGTCAGCAATTAATTATCTGACCTAACCAAGCACACAAGCCCAGACTCACTTTTCTCCTTTCCCCTCTCTCTCTCTGCTGAACCTCCCCCACCAACTCCTTCATCCCCACACCTGTCTGTAATTGTTGTCCCTTCCAGTTTATTCCTGCGGAGAACTCACATAACAAACACCCTCACTCTCTCAAATCTTTATCTTTTTATAGGCTAACTCTGTATTGAGCAACGTTCTCCAAACTACTCTTAAAAGACTTAAAAGTATGTTGCAAAAAGTATGTTAACAGTTCATTTAAACTCCATTTTCAACTTCAATCCTATTATTGATGTTCTCTAAAAAGAGGCAATACACAAATATTAACGTTACGGTTATTTCTGTAGTATCGTAGTGTAAAGAGAAGTACTTCCACTCTTGGTTATGGGGAACCAGAGTACAAAGTCCCATGATCCTGCGGGGCCCGTGGTGGATGGATGGAATGGTAAAGACGGTATGGTATGGTTCTGCCTGTATAGAGCAACCTTATTGGTCAACAAAGTTTGGGTTTCCACAAAATGGTTATTGCGCTCCGATAAAGTGCGTGGGGGGGGCAGCTTATACACTGTCCCATACTAGCAGCCTAAAATCTATTTTATTCGCTTTTATATGTTTTTAACTGCTTTTTAAAGTTTAATTTCTTGTACTGCACGGTAACTTTTGCTATTTTAATCTTTTTATGTAAAGCACTTAGAATTGCCCTGTTGCTGAAATGTGCTCTACAAATAAAGCTGCCTTGGCTTGCCTTGACAGTGTTTATGTATAACAACACAAACCCAAAAGTACAAGGTGTATTCATATCTGCTAGACGGATGCGGGTAAACACAACAGCAACAAAAAAACAAAGCCACTAAAACCAGACTAGGCAGCTAAGTTCAACCAGCACAAGCAAATAGCACACATAAATACGGGGGCTGCATGTTCTGGTGTTTCTAAGAGAATGAGAGAGAGTGTGCACAAACTGACTGGTATATGTAACTTTTGAACACAGGAAAAGTTATGGAGATCAACAATAGCTACTTCAAGTATGTTTTTGTCTATCAAATGTGTGTCTCAGGCTCTGCCACCGGGCTTTGTGTGCTCAGTGACAGTCAAGTTTTAGTGTCAAGCTTGCTTAGATTTTCAGATTTGTCCCAGAGCAATGCATGAACAGGGCCACACTGTTGCAAAAATTGGATGAAACTTGACATGAGTTGCCCTGGTAACTAACCTGGTTGAGCGTGCACCCCATGTACTTACCGCAGGGTTTGATTCCGACCCACAGCCCTTTGTTGCATGTCATCTCTCTCTCTCTCTCTCTCTCTCTCTCTCTCTCTCTCCTTTTCTGCCTTCAGCTTTCCTGTCAAATAAATGGCAAACAAAGCCCAAAAGAAAAGAAAAAATGAGTTTCCTGACATAAGAAATTGCAAATTCCTGTTAACAGAGTCAGCTGTATGTCTCATGTTGTGCATGTAGATCAGTCAGTCAAACAAGCAACAATGGATTTTTCAACAACCATCGCAACTTTCTAAAAAACTTTTAAGTATTTAGGGCAAAATTAAAGAATTTAAGATTTGAATCCGTGAACAAAGAGGCCTAAAAGTCTGTGTATTTAGTGCATAGACAATATATTTTTAGACTATTAGGCTTCATGGTCTTATAAATATAAAATAATGTATAGATTTACTATACACTATATGTGTTAATTTACAGCAGCATTGAAACCATAAATGTTATTTTGATAGATGGAGAGAAGACTTTCTTTACTGGTTCCTTGTTTTGGTGGAAGCTGCATTTTACACTATGTGATGAAATATAGTTCAATAATAGTACAATGCAGAAAAGACAATTACTTTTTGTTCCTTCAAAGGCCTCTTAAACATCCAGATTACAAACAGAGATGACTGGACAATATGTATTAGAATTTTCACCAAACTATGGCTCAATACACAACTTCCATATCACATTTTTATGCTCTATGGAGAGGCATGGGTATGAGCATGAGCATAAGAATCCATTTTTACCAACATGAATCCAGCTGCTCATGTCTTTACGGTCACCTTTCAAGGCTACAAATGTGATACTGAACAGATCAGTGCTGGAGAGTCCTATAGAAACCACTGCCTTTAATGTGAAAGTTAGTCAACAGACTTTTGTATCTTTCTCTCATACAGCCCTCCCCTCTTCCTCCCACATTGATCCGCCACTCCACCCCACCCCCTTGGGAAAGATGGCGGGGGAGTGTAGATTATAGTTTATCCCTGCTCTGCTCGACTCTGCATTGCCTCGCTCTGACAGCAAAAGCCCTTTCACCTACATTCACTGACATTCTGCCTGCCTGCCTAGCACACACACACACACACACACACACACACACACACACACACAGCCTGCCTGTCCTTGTCATGCAGAGTGCAGCAGTGCTCTGCAGTCTGACATGGCTCCCTACAGGAGGGAAGTATTTACCATCTGTCTACATTTACATACTCTCTCTCTTTCTTTTTCTCATTTACCCTTGTCTTCCTTTCTCTCCTTCAGCCCTCCCTCTCTCTCAAACAGAGTAGTAAAAGAAAGCAGAGGAGCAGAGAGAGTAATAGAGGAAATGCTGTTGGAGACCAGATGAAGTAATAGAAGAGGAGTTATGTGTCACAGTTGGCTGTCGCATGAGGAAAATGGTGATTTTTTTACCTTAATGTTACTGTTGCAACGTCGCTGATGAGAGCCTAAATTTGCCTGGCCAAAAATGACTTCTAGGGGAACGCTGAACTCTTAAACTATAAACAATTTTAACCAATTTCATCGCAATGAAATTGTCAAATGTAAAACCTGAATATCTTCTATGTACAGTTTTAACTCACATTAAATAAGTTGTCCATTTGGAGCCTCTATGGAAAAGAGCAGTATGATTCATCATCTCTCTAAGATTAATCAAAATCAGACGAGTGATGTTGCAATGGACTTTTCAAAGTTACAAAATGTGATTCCACTGTGCCAAACGACATTTGTAAGAAGCGCTAAATGCGTGTCACAAGTTTTGTTTTCAGTAGAGGTTGCAGCCAACTCACAAGTCTAACTCTAAAAAAGTTCTCTATAGTAAAAGTTATAATAAAGCTACAGTACAGGAAATTTTAAGCAACAAACCATTCATTTCTTGAATACTGATACATTTAAATCGCCAATTTATGGTGAAAACACAAAATTCAGGAGGCAGGTGACACTGATCTGGGTACATTTGGCCCCAAGTCCAGTTTGTGTGTTTAGTAGGAACACTGTGTATTGTGCCCAGTGTGGTTAGTCAATCCATGTCCAAGTCCACTTGAAAAGGTGGTCTTGAGTACAGTTTATGCATGCTCGCCATAGAATGTAAAAATAATGGAAAATCTTATTTTCAGCAGTGGGCGACTCCAAAACAAGTCTGTTTTTATAAAGATATATGGGCAATGACAATACTTCCCAGTTTATTACCTTAATATCCATTTGGTTATGGTCTCAATCGTTAGTTGAGTTCTTTTCAAGCACAATGCCAACCAAGCTAGCTATCTAATGCTAGCGTTAGCTGCTAACTAACAATTTTTGATGTACTGACATACATGCAGATGAATGGCGGCAGTACCCGGATGTCCATGTTTAACCACTGGTGAATCTCCACTGGATGACTCGCTTCAGAAGTGCTAGCTTTACAGCAGAGCATTCAAAACAATGCAACATATCTGGTTTATCAGCACCAGTTGCATCTGTAAAATGTATCTGCTGTGGATAAGAAGGGAATTGACTGCTAGAAGTCATTTTGGCGCTGTAGATTTTTCTTTGGTGCTGGCTAAAACCTCTTTGGAGGGCGCCAAAAATTCCTCTGTGTAAGATAGATCCTGGATGTATGAAACTGCAAATCAGATTCATGTACCTAATAATCAAAGGTGCCAGAAAGCAGTTACGGATCTTTCCTGCCCACTTTATCTTGTCAGTTGCCTTTGGGGTTTGTAATTGACGCAAAAAGTGTCATTTAGCGTCAAATTTTGACACGCTTGGTCGGGACTCTTGGGTCTGGGTGTACATTTAACTGACATGTGGAACTTTGCAAGAACTTTGCAGTTAGGTTTAGGAAAAGATTGTGTTTTGGGTTACAAATATGTACGTTTTACTGACACCCGGGACAACAACAGGACAAGAACGGGACACAAATCCCAGTCTCCTGGATGAAAGTCCTGTGTTTTTTGACCCAACCAACGTCCTTACGCATTTATTTTAGGTCTTTCATACTTCTTGCTACCGTTGTCGCTCTTACACGTCATCTTACAGCGGCGAGGCCGCTATGCCCGGTGCGTTCCATACAGATGCTAAAGGCGGATTTTAAAGGGGAAAGAAGGTTCTTGGTTTGAATCCAGGTCGTTCTGGGCCTTTCTGTGTGGAGTTTATATGTTCTCCCCGTGTTTGCATGGGTTTGCTCTGTTTTCTTCCCACTATAAAGACATGCATGCTAGGTAGGACTACAGTTGAAAAATAGCCAATTAACACTGGTGCATTTATAGAAATGTTGATTAATGTGCATTGTCCTAATCACACAGATAAATAAATATATTTCTAAAACACTGTCGCAACCTTGAGCACTAGAATAAAAAAGTGCATCGCAGGTTATTTATTTTCAGGAGGTCCACATGTAAGCTCACTCAGAGAGCGCAGAGCTCCATGCAGCTCCATGAGGAGGCCATGAAAATGCCCCCTGATTCACATCCTCCTCAAAATGTTCTTTGGCCATGCTACAGCCTGCTTGGCAGATGTAACAAACCATCCTTAATAAATAATAACACCCTGTCCTTTTTTACTAGAGTCAACACAAAGTACTGTTTAGTGTTTGGAGGGCAAAACCTAAATACTTTCACCCAGGAAACACGTGTTTGTTCGTCGGGAGTGTTTTAATCCAGACCACGACCTTTATCGTTAACTTACCAAGTCGGTTTGGTGCCTACACTTAACTGTCGCCTCCGCATGACGCTCACTTTTTTTCGGCAAAATTCAACTACCATGGCCACCAGGGCTTGACATTAACTTTTTTAGTGCTAGTGGTTTTCCAAAGCTACTAGCCACACAACATCTTCACTAGCTGCTATTTTGTGGGAAATTACATTTTATTTAAATATAATTGACTGTGGTGTGCTACTATTAACTTAAAAAAACAGGTTTACAACCCTTTTCAATGTAAATGAGCCCTGTAAACACCAAAATCAAGACTACATAAAATGTATAACACTGCAGTTATGAAATATTCAGCTCTGATAATGTGTGTAATGCTCTTTTTTGTATGAAAGCATGCAACTGAATGAGACACAGACATAGAAAGTGTAGTTTCTTATTGCATAGGCTAAATGGTTTGGAACGCGCTGGCTTATTTTTTGGTTTTAGGGGCTGCAACTTTATTATTATTCCTCATTCTTCCAATCTATACACTACACTACCTGCACCCACCAAACAGCAGACAAAGGTAGAAACTGGCTGGTGAACATAGTGGAGCCTTTAGCAGCTAAAAAGGTGGACATTTCTCTCAGGAGTTGTTAAAGACCAAAAAGGAGCTAAAAAGACAGGGAATATAGGACTTAACTTTACATTTTTCCAAATAAATGCTAATGTTGCTCTGTGTCTAATGTATGTGTAAATAGGCAGTAAGGTGCTAATATGTCAGTGTTGTGATTACAACTTGTTGGGTTAAAATCTCCAACCTGCTTCCAATGGGTCAAAACGCTCATTTGTACAAGTTACCACATCGGCGTTTGCGGCTTAGACAAATGCAGCCTCTGCAGAATATTTCGTAAGAATGTCCCTTAAGTCTGCAATATGCATGAACCGCTGCTCGGGTTTCATGTCCTGCATGTAATAACCAAGTTGCATGGTGCAATTTGCAATAAATATGAATTTTTCTGCCTGCAGCAGGGCAGCTGATTGTTAGCTCTGTCTTTATTAGGGTGCCTCAGGGTCGGCTGGAAACAAAATTAGACCGTGGTGATTTGGTCATCTCTCTCACACACACACACACACACACACACACACACACACACACACACACATTATTTAATCCTGCTAAAGCGTCCTGTCAGCAACTCAGAATATAGTGTGACTACTTATATAGTAGCTTCCAACTCATATCTGTTATCACTCTCATTCCCTCTCAAACCTTCTGCGTTGCGATGCACATATGCAGACCGGCCCTTCATCAACATACGAATCGGAGCACATTGCACAAATTGAAGACTGTACACGAAAAATCCCAATACCAAGTAAAGCACCCACTTCTTCATGCATGCAAATTAATGTTAGCAGTAGAAGTAGAAGCATAAATAAAAATACTAGCAGGGTAGGGAATGAGTCCTTACCCCAAGTGAATGAGTTTAAATACCTTGGGGTCTTGTTTGCGAGTGAGGGGACAATGGAGTGGGAGATTGGTCAGAGAATGGGCAAAGCAGGTGTGGTATTACATTCAATTTATCGCACCGTTGTGATGAAAAGAGAGACGAGCCAGAAGGCAAAGCTCTCGATCTACAGGTCAGTGTTTGTTCCTACCCTCACCTATGGTCATGAAGACTGGGTCATGACCGAAAGAACAAGATCCAGGGTACAAGCGGCCGAAATAGGCTTCCTCAGGAGGGGGGCTGCCATCTACCTTAGAGATAGGGTGAGCACAGGTTGTCTCCTGGGCGCCTCCCTAGGGAGGTGTTCCAGGCACGTCCAGCTGGGAGGAGGCCTCGGGAAGACCCAGGACTAGGTGGAGAGATTATATCTCCAACCTGGCCTGGGAACGCCTCGGGATCCCCCAGTCGGAGCTGGTTGATGTGGCTCGGTAAAGGGAAGTTTGGGGTTCACTGCTGGAGCTGCTGCCCCCCACGACCCAATACCAGATAAGTGGACGAAGATAGATGGATGGACTAGCAGCAATAGTAGCAGTGTAGAAGTGGTTTATCAACACTTAAGTAAAAGTACTACGTAATACCACACTGTAAAAATGCTCTGTTACAAGTAATGCAAATCCTGCATTGAATTTTACTTAATTAAAAGTATGTATGTATTATTAGGCAAATGTACTCAAAGTATTAAAAGTAAAAGTACTCAATGCAGAAAAATCCTCACATTTTAGAAAGTGGAAAAATTCAAACTGTAGAAATATAAAAACATAAATAACTCAATCTAGGCTATTGTAGTTCTTAAGGTGTGCTGAACTGACAGTAACTAGGCAGAACAGTAAATGATATCTCATATTACAGGAAAATGTATTGAAAAAAAACATAATTGATAATGTTGAGGGTTTATAAAAAGTTCTGACTCTGAGTCAACTCTAAAAAAAAATTTGATTGTGGACAGTCCTATTATAGAAATGTATTGGAGCAGTTTTATTTGCATTATTATGGTCAAAATATGATGAGAGGAACAGCCAATCATCTGTTTTGGTCAACACCTTTTTTCTGTTTTGTCTGTAAATCCCTGCTTTTTTAATTGATGGTCACCACCAAACTAGAGATTTTTTTTATTTTTCATTTCAGCACAAGCATGAACGCAGAAGACTGAGGTGGACAGGCTAAAGCAGGAGATGTGGCCCTGATAGTGTTTAGATTGGATTTATACATAAGGCGATATAAAAACTACAATTACAAAACAAAAAGAGTCAAATTACACACAATTACGGGGGTATACAGATGTAGCTCTTTTTAGGTCCAAACTCAAAACATATCTGTTCAGACTTGCTTTTAATACGGTGGTAGGCAGAACATATCATGATTCAGACTTGCTTTAGGCATAATTCATTGTAACCTTTTCTCTTTGTCATTTGTGTACTTTTGTTTGGTCAATATGTTAATTCTTTCTTTTGTATGATGTGATTTTACACATTCTGTTAAGCACTTTGGATACCTGCTGGTTACTGTAAAGTGCTATATAAATACATTTTGATTGACTGATTGATTGATTGATTGTGCTATCTTTATATTGCCTTTAGAGCACAGCCAGCTAAGCTGAAAGAACCGACAATGCAAAGCAACAGCTTCCAGGTATTGTGTAGACATCAGTGTAGCTCCGATGTTTAATATCATGAGCTCAAAAAATACGGAGAGGAATGAGACAGATGGGGAGTGCTGTGATAAACCTCTCATTGGCTGACAGTTGTATCCTGCTTTCTTCCTCTCTCCCTTTCCGTCTGATTAGCCAAAAATAATCCTCCGGGGCGCCCTGGTAGCTCACCTGGTAGAGTGTGCGCCCCATGTACCAAGGCTCAGTCCTAGAAATTAAAGGAACGAAAGCCCCAAAATGGTAGTAAAACACGATCCATGCATCACTGCTGTTCATGTGACTATTTTTGAAATGACCCTGGAGCAGAAACATCTGAACTCTACACATACTGTATACATGTTTTTCATCCTTTTTTATCCAAGAAAAAGCAACCTCATTCACAGGAAATGTTGCTACAGTGTTGCCAAGGAAACTCAAGATATGGGGCTCAGCTGTATCCAGGCGGCTGAGCCAATAACAGAGACACACACACACACACACACACACACACACACACATACAGAAACATAATAATGCTCTCCTTCTTACACAAACACTGTGCATATGCTCTGGGGGTATAGCAAAATCGACTTTTAACTTTCAAATTCACAGGTCAATTTAATTTGTTCTGCTAGTATCACGTTACTTCTTATTGACACAATAAGAAGTAACTATTAACAGACATGCCTTGTATATGCAGTTTCAATTTACAGTGTTATCAAAGTATACTTTTTAGGCTTTCAGAATGAAAAACATGTGTTTTTCCCTCATTCAGATTGGTTTTAAGAAGCGAAACAAAAGCAGGGATTTACAGCCGAAATAAAAACCAAATGTGGTGACCAAAATGGGTGGTGGGCTAATCATCTCATCATATTTTGACTAAACCATGACATGAATAAAATTGTATTGTGTATTGAAGTGAGAGCCATGCAAAAAAAGCTTGTGTATTCGTGGTAGTGCTTAACTAATAGAGCATGGGTGCTCTTTATTGTTTACCCCCAATGTTAGATTCTGCACAGGGGTTAACAGGGAGCGTTTCTTCTGAGCACATTTTTGGCACTGCATATAATCAATGTGCAGGAAAGGACAAACAAATGCTATTAGGTTAGGGTAGTAGGGTAGTGCGACTGTTATAATATACAGCATAGTACGATACATAGTGTGTACGGAAGCAGCACCAAACAGGACAACAAGGCCCTACAAAGAGGGGTTTGTCTGGCTGAACATACAATAGACTAGACTGCCTAAAGGATAGACTGCATCTGTATAACAACATCAATATAAAAATGCCCACATGTATAGCTCTGAAACAGCTGGCAAGCTTATAGAGTAATTTGACAAAATTAGGAATTATGATTTGATTAAAATAATATATTTTGTACAACATTAATATAAACTGTAACATGTAAAGCTCTGAAACAGCTGGCAAGCTTATGGAGTGCTTTGACTATATTAGACCTTATGATTTGATAAAATACTGTATCTGAAGTACTCTTTTAGTATAGACATTAGTTGTCCCAAATACTGTATCTGAATGCTTCTATATAGACCTTAGTGGTCCCCTAATACTGTATCTGAAGTCTCTTTTATATAGACATTAGTTGTCCCCTAATACTGTATCTGAAGTCTCTTTTATATAGACCTTAGTGGTCCCCTAATACTGTATCTGAAGTCCCTTTTATATAGAACTTAGTGGTCCCCTAATACTGTATCTGAAGTCTCTTTTATATAGGCCTTAGTGGTCCCCTAATACTGTATCTGAAGTCTCTTTTTTATAGGCCTTAGTGGTCCCCTAATACTGTATCTGAAGTCTCTTTTATATAGTGGTCCCCTAATACTGTATTTGAAGTCTCTTTTATATAGACCTTAGCTGTCCCCTAATACTGTATCTGAAGTCTCTTTTATATAGTGGTCCCCTAATACTGTATCTGAAGTCTCTTTTATATAGACCTTAGTGGTCCCCTAATACTGTATCTGAAGTCTCTTTAACCTTAAAATTCAGCCTTGGTGCAGAATTTCAGCCACTAGAGCAAAAACATATCTTAAAGTAATGAATCAAAGAGATAAAATGCTTAAAGTAAGACTAAACAGTTCTAAAGATTAGCTGAAAACAATGGAGAAAAGTTTAAAATAGTATTACTGGTTAAAAAATGTTTAAGTATTAATAATAATATTAATATAAATAGTTGAAATAGTTCCCTAAGAGTAACAGTAATGGATGGTTGAAACATTCATCTTCACTCCAGTAGCCTAGGGTTGTAGTGACCAAACCTTAATATTGACAGTTTAATTGTATGAACAATATTGACTTTTATATGATTAGTAGTTTTACAATATGCATTGGGAATCAATAAAGAGCTACGTGAGTTCATCTGAAAGGACTGTGGGAGTACCTCAGACCAAAAAGGTTGGCTACTACTGCTCTCGACTTATGACAACTCCTTCAGAATCTGAATATAACAGGAAAGGTCCTTCCATGACAACGTTTCATTCCGAGATTGTTCAGGTGACGCCGGAAATTCTGCCGGATGTCCCTCATTTCGTCCGGATGTCCGTTACCTTCCGTTTTGTTTGTGTTGCCGTTCTAAACTCCGGTGAATTTATAAGGACTATGATTATCTGCTCCTCAGATCTCTGCAGAGTAAATCCAGACTGCTAGCTAGACTATCTGTCTAATCTGAGTTTTCTGTTGCACGACTAAAACCAAACGCACACGTTCCATCCCAGAATGTTGTGTGGACTAGCCAGACCCTCCAAAGTCTGGTAATGCGAGACTAGTAGACTGTCTGTGAACATGTGATTAAGTGGAAAAAAAGGAAGAGTTTTGATTGCATACAGAGGAATCCTTAACTGTCCATCCAGGGCTTAAGGCATCATAGACAATCCCATTCAAGTACCAAATGAAAACCCAATGCTCTCTTTATTATTCGCCTTCAGAGACAGATCGAAAACGGCGACCTAATCTCCCCAGTGCTTGGTAAATGATGAGCTGTTGTGTAGAAGAATCTAGAGCGCTCTTGAGATCTTGGGGTTTGTGTTGAAACCACAGTAGCTCTGCCAGTATAATCTCACCCCCTCATAGTACTGTTAGGATGCTGCAGAGGGGTGAGGGGCTTATGCGCGAGACAAAGAGAAAGAAGGAGAGACATGAAAGAGGGCAGGGTGGATGGAATGGAGGAAAATGTTAATTTGGTCAAAGCTAAAATCATGCACACAGGGAATGTGAGGCATCTTTGTCATCTTTATCTTTATTTAACCTCCACACACATGCGTGCATGCACAAACACAGACACACACACACACACACACACACACACACACACAGTACTAAAAAGCTGTCAGTGCATTGCACACACAAAGGGATTCTATTGTCAAAAAGAAGGGGTTGTTGAAACACCCGTAGTGACTTCTCCTAATCTGCCCTGAAAGATTTCAAATATTTGTGTGTGTGTGTGTGTGTGTGTGTGTGTGTGTGTGTGTGTGTGTGTGTGTGTGTGTGTGTGTGTGTGTGTGTGTGTGTGTGTCTGTGTTGCGCATGTGTATTCATGAAGAGGCAGCAGAAAGCGCCATGGGAAAGACCTTGTCGCTTTCAGTTTGATGCTGATATTTCACATCCCCCTGTCTATGTGTGTAGATGAGGATGTATTTGAATGTATTTGTGGTTGCGTCTATGTGTGTGTGTGTGTGTGTGTGTGTGTGTGTGTGTATAAATACTTTGATCTCCAGAGCTAGCTCCCTAGAGTTAAGCTCTTCCCTGCATGACTTCTTAAAGCAGCCATGGCAGCGTCTTAGAGTTGCAAGAGAGAGAGAGAGAGAGAGAGAGAGAGAGTGGAACATGTGGCGTAATAAAGATACAATACAGAGAGAACGGGATGGGGAGAATTCAGTATGTCCTGCCAAAATAAATTCCTAAAACTGATTCAGTGTCTTTGGACCTCACCTGAAACCGCTCTACCTGCCGCTGGTCTACATTCATCGCTGCTGCTGGTACCAGCATTTCCCTAATGAAGTCATGTATGATAATCACATTGCAAGTCATATGAGCGTATTTGGAAAATTTTGCATTGAAGCAATGTACAGTATATGGTTAAAAGGATCTATGCAATGCTGAGTAGTCTCTTAATCTACCGTACTATTAGCATAGTAAAAAAAGAGAAAAAAAGACTTTGGAGCTGCTTTGGATGCACACACCAAATCCCAACTAGTTAATTATCCTCTGAACCGCTGCAGGGTTCAGGGTTGTTACACAGAAACTACCAGAGGCATTTCCAGGTAATCTGTACACCTGTGTTATTGTAATAATACCATGTAATTAATAGAAACAGGCAGATTTGCATTTTCCACCACTGATTCATGGTTATTACACAGAAAATACCAGACGTGTTTCCAGGTAAGAGGTCACAAGATTAAACATATAATTTGTAAAGTATTACCTTGAAACAAAAGAGAAATATAATTGGAACATAAAGGGTGGATGAAATTCAGCATTATAATATGGTAATTACCAATTTAAAATTCCAAGAAGTTTATTTAATTTGGAAGGTATTATGCTGATAGTAGCCTATAATACTGTGAAAACATTAACATATATTACCCCATTATTATCATGTTATTAAAATATTAATATAACTATATTACCACTACCCAGATATACAGTACATGTTATCATCGAAACCCATTCCTAGTTATTACATTGGTAATTGCATGTTATTCCATCTGTTACCTTCTTATCACCTTATTACCCCAGTATTACATCTTATTACTGTGATGCATTACCCAGTTGTTACTTTGGTAATTACAAGTTATTACCTATATATTACCTCTTTTTTATCACACTGTTACCTTGCTATTACCATCTTATTACCGTGGTGGAATGTAAAGTGCTACCAAGTGTTAAATTAGTTGACTGATATCAGGCTTGTTCAATAAACATATTAGCTTATTCTGTTGAGAACTCACAGCACAATCCACAATCATGTTCATACGCAGATAAGTTAAGTACATAGACCTAATTTAACTTGGTTAGACATGCCAGGTTGTATGTATGTTTTTGTTTTCCCTCCTGCTTTTCTTTATCTTCCCCTCCCATTTTTTTTCTCCAGGTGCTAACAAGTTGATTGGTTTCCACTTTTGCAGTCCTGACCATTGATTGTTGTGTAGATGTCTCCATGTCTGCCCAGGAGATTCTCATGGCCTGTAGGTCAAGCCGTAACTTGACTTCCTTTTCTGCCTCTATCTCTAGCCTGCATACCTGTAGTCAGAGGTCATAATCCGCTTCACGTACAGGAGAATGTGCCTGTGCCTCTAGCTAAAGACGGGCCAGGCAAACCTTCAGCCTGGCATCTACACTGGATCCGTGGAACTCTGGGGAGAAAGACTCATAACAAGGCAGTTACCAGAGGAACTCATGTTCACCAAGGGGCAGCACCGGCTACACCCCTTGTTATCTAGTATCTTTGTTTGTTATCTTTGTTTCTGACACAAAAAGTCTCCTTTAGTGTATAACCCTTTGGCGTTCGTTGGGACTCTCGGTGTAACTTTTTGACGCTCTGGGTCGGAACGTACAAAGAGTGAGACCGTTGTAAAATGTACGTTTCAGTGTCACGTGGGGCAAGAACACAAACCCGGCCTCCTGGGTGAAATTCCTGTGTTGTTTGACCCATCCACCAGCCAAACCTGCCTGATTATGCAGATTTTCATACTATTGTTGTCACTTTTAATACTACGTCATCTTAAAGTGCCGCGGTTGAGTTACCGCTCTGCCCAGTGCATCCCATACAAACGTTAAAGGGTGATTTTTGCAACGGTATCTGATGCTAAGAGCTACTGACCCAGCATAAGTATTTGATGAGTTGGGAATGACAACGGGTTGCCAGATAAATGATCATCAAGAAAAATCTCATTCTAGATTGAACAGTATTAACATGAACAACTCAGGCACCTGCTTACATTAGTGATCTGCTGTATCCTGATGTTGTCAGCCGGTCTTTGAGGTCCTTAGATCAGGGCTTACTGGCTGTTCCCCAGCTCAACAACTAAAGTGTGTTTTATGCTTCTGCGTTAAATCTACGTGTGGCTACTTACATAGGTACATGAAGACACAGACCCTACGCTGGACCCTACCCTACGTAGCTTGACCTGGACCTACAAAAAATATAACTACAAGTCGCAGTCACAAAAGTCGCTGGGTCGGGGCTTGGTAACTTGGTTCCATTCTCCTTCTCCACAAACAATATTTAATCAAGGAGAGGGTTGACTTTTCATGTTACAGAGTTCCCACCATGGTCAGAAAGCACAGGGGCAACACTTTGTTTCTCTCACTGTGACTCTGGAGTCAGTACTTGCTCCGAAGCTAATCACCCTCACTTTCTCACTCGCTCTACCACACGTTCCCCACGCACACACACATGCTGGCCCTGATATTGACTTAAAGAGATCAACGCATACACCAACGCACAAGTATAAACTTCAGGCCCATTACGCAGAACAATAAATCGCGCTTTAAGGTGACAGAGCCTTTCAAAACAGTGGCACCTACACTGTGGAACGCTTTGCATCATGATTTGAGAGCGACACCGTCTGTTGATATTTTGTTAAAAGCAGCTAAAGACACGTCGTAGTAGTCAGCAGTTTGATTAGCCACATCGTTGATTTTATTATTATGTACTTTTATGTTCCTTGCTTTTGTGATTTATTGTGATATTTGTTGGGTATCAATGGGTTTTAATGTATTTATTTGAAGTATTTAGTGACTGTCTGTGATAAGTACCGTGTAAATAAACTTACTCAACAAGAATCTTTGACTCAATTAGCTTTTCCAATACCTTATTTTGGATTTGGTAATACCATACTTTCGTAGAGTAATGTTAGGTTTTAAAGTGTTTAAGTGGGATGAGATACACAATAAATCCTACTTACGATATGAATCAACTTTATCAAAACTAGGATTGTCAATTAAGTCCTGTAAATCAAAACCCATTCTTACACTCAATGCACAATGACTATTGATTGATTGACTCATAGCTTAGGAAAAGAATCCTGGATTAGCCCATAATTGTGTAACTTCCCATTTATGTGAACCTTTCATGATGTTTGTTAGAAAAGCTGCAAATATGAAAACACTTTCATTTTCACTTCTGCTGTGATTCGGTTAAGTCATTAATTGTGATATTATTGTCTCTGTTTCCAAAAGGGGACGTAACAACGATAAGCTTATGAAATATTATAAATTGCCATATAACAACCTACCCAACAGTGTATGAAATCAGTGTATGAGGTACTTACACTGCCTGGACTAGCTTTAGAACATAAATTCATTTTTTGAAATTATCAAGTAAAACCAAATATTTTGATTACATAAACAACCAAAGTCAAAGTTTGAAGAAAAAAAATATCCTTAGTTATCAAAAGTTTAACAAACGATCAACTCATTTTGCTTCATCGGTACTGTTTGGACCTCAACGCTATCTGTCAACACCATGGCAACACAACAGGCCTTTTCCAGAGACATTTTGACAGGTTTTACTGATAATATTAGCCATGTCTTGACAGTGAGACAACGTGACCAATACCTGGATCCTGAAACTGAAACAGCTGAATGGAATATAGCCATTGTTCATTTTATTATTTACACGTGTGATTTTCCCACTGTGACATATCTTTTAGAAAAGGCCAACTGGATGACCAACAATGACTTCATGTCCTATGGTCCTGTAATAAGTTCCAGGAATTTTGGATACATGATAACCTATGTCGGATTGCAGGGATCCAGGTTCCAGTCTAAGATTATTTCTTCTGGGAGATGGGTCAATCCTTAGCGGGATGGATAAGCACATAAGAGGTCCAGTCTAGTTTAATAAAAGCCAGACACATTCTTTTAAGAAGATTCAAGTAAAATTCAATTTTATTTATAGTATCAAATAATAACAACAGTTACCTCGAGGCACTTTACAGATAGAGTAGGTCTAGACCACACTTTATAATTTATAAAGACCCAACAATTCTAGTAATTCCCCCGAGAACAAGCATCTAGTGCGACATGTGAGGATGGAAGAATGAAGATGTGCCGTCAAGGAAGTTTTTCCTTGCCTCTGTGGCCTAGTGTTTGCTCTTGGTGGGAACTGTTGGGTTTCTGTAAATAACATCACAGAGTACGGTCTAGACCTGCTCTTTATGAAAAGCGCAAAGAGATAACTGTTGTTGTGATTTAGCGCTATATAAATAAAATTGAACTTAATTGAACCAGGAGTGTGCTTGTGAGAGGCGCTGTTTGAATATGTCACATAAGCAGTTTGCCAGGTTGGAGGTCTACCCTAGAACATGGGGAAAGTACCTGAGGTTTCTGGGGATAGATGCGTGCATGATGGGCTTATGGTGTGGTCATTATACATACATTTATTTGGTTTATTGTATTTTTTTGTTATTATTTTGTCCGTATGGTCTTGAATACTGTCTTTACTGTGCCATCTTTTCTTGATTTTTGGTTTGAGTGGGTGGTGATGACAAGGGGGGGTGTTGATGTCATGTAGTGAGGTTAATCACAAAAAAAAGTCTTTAGGTTTTGATTCAAATACCGCAAAATATAGAACTAATGGGAGAACACTATCAAGGACAATAGTCAGTCCGCTAAGTAAAATAGACTCAACACGCATGCTCTGTTCCAGGCATGCGTTGGCATTCTGAATCTCACATTCTTCTCCAGGAATGATATTCACTGAGGGTGTGTTCATACCAAGCATGTTGGAGCAGATTATATGACTGGTGACTGTGTTTCACAGGTTTGGTTTGCTTGGCCAAGAGGGAGCAGTGCCAGTTGAACTTGGGTGGCAGCAAGTACTAAAAAGACTCTCCCTCTATTCACTTCCAAGACAAGTGCAGTTTGGGTTTTTGAAAGTGTTAGGAGTGTGAGTGAAATTATACTGACATACAAGGGTTTAGGGGTACATGGAGACAGATGTTGACATCTGATAGTCAGGAGGGTTGTCATGCTTGGAATGCCTGGCATTGATCTGAAGGCAGACCACAGTCTGGACTGATGATAATTATCTCCTATTTCTTTGTATTGTCTTACATCTGAAAAATACAAGGATGGGAATATCACGGCAAGACTGCAGACAAGTCCCTCATTCCATGTTGCTATGGCTGCAGTCAGATGTGTTTAACCAATACAACCTGGCAGGACAAAACACTCCAATTAAAACATACTTGGTAGTTCCAGGGTGTTTGGTTTAAGTCTAATTGGGAAGTGTGAAGCTTACTGAATTAATTTAGATCTTTTTTCCACCCAAACAAAGAAAACAAACAGCAGGAGGGGCTCAGATTGTCCCTGTTAGCTAGGACACTGCCTTGTTGAGGTGGGCCCAAAGAACAGTTCAAGTTGGTTTAAGTGTACTATATAAATGAGCCCCTACTCTCTTTATATAACATATCATAACGCCTGAAAAGAAGCAGCTGATGTTTGTCCCCCCCAAATAAGCCACTTCTTTTAAAGAGCGGGTTCTCTTAAACTTCCATCCAATCCAGATTCAGTACAAGGTGCTTGCTAAGGAGAACCATCTGTGACAAAAGAATGTGAGGCTTGGATTTTGTTTTCTTTCTTGTGTTTTTAATAGGAAAAACATGGAAAAGTATTAAGGGAAATTTCACAGTCTAAGATTTTTTTCACTGTTTTTTTAGCTTCAATAATTGCACCATCTTTCCAAAAGTCAGTGATTAATCATGTTAAATAAGCATGATTTTAATATTGACGAAATTATTATGATTTCTCCGATAATCGAGCAGCCCTAGTGTCCACGTAACAATTTTGACATTGACCGTACGCGGCCCAGAATTGTACCTCCACATGCCTCCCTTTTGCATCTCAGTCCGTCCTACCTAGGAATCATGAGAGAGGCGTAAGGAGATCATGGGAGGAGAGAGGAAACGAGTAAATGTGTTTAGAGTGATGAAACGTCCTTTCCTCTTTCCTCTGCTGTTTGAGCGGAGATAGCAACTCCTTCAGCTGCACGGCTTCTGGGAAGGCTGCTCTCATGTATCCTCGCCTATAGCTCCTCGATGATCCCTCCTAGATGCTTGTTCCTCGGGGAAGAAATAAGAGCTTTGAGACGGCCTTCACAAAGGAGGGTGAGAACAACTTCTGGCTTACAGCCAGGGACCAAGGTGCTAAACAAGGAGTTGATGGGTTAGTGGGGAGAGCTGAGGTGGAGCGCTCAAACTTGGCAATACCAACAAGGAATATATTAATGTTTGACTGTCACATTGCTAGATCAGAGCAGCTTTCATAGAAAATCACATTGTCATGAAATGAATGAGGAACATCACCTTTGATGAGTGTGACAAAAATATACTTCATCTTTGTAGGCTTTGTAGGCTGATGATCATCACATCTTGTGAAAACTAAGCATGACCTTTAATTCATTACAGTAATGCTCCATTTTTCCCTCTTTCCTTCAGGAAAAAAACACACATTCACACACATCCTTTGTGTTGCTCAGTTCTTTCTTGGTCTATGTAGGTCACTGCTGTAAGCAGGCCATCTGGGCTATCAGTGCCCTGGCTGGGTTGTCTGTTACTTGGCACTCTGTGTGTGTGTGTGTGTGTGTGTGTGTGTGTGTGTGTGTGTGTGTGTGTGTAGGTGTAAGTGGATTTCTGTGACAGTGTATGACTACATGCTGTTGTGTCTGGAGGTCTCATGCTACAGTCTCTAAAGAAATACTGTCTTACTGTCTAAAATTATCACTAGGGCTGTCATTCAAATAAAATATGTAATCACAGTTAATTGCAAGATTGTTCATGGTTAAAGACAGGATTGGTAACTATTTCCAATGTAATACTTTTTTATATATTGTTTGAAATGGTCTTTACACTCCGGCAGCAATAAATAACTAATGGGTATTGAAAAGGAGCAACATCCGTAGCTGCTGGAATCCTGTACAAACGCCCGCCAATCACTGCCTCACGGTCCGCTTGGAAAGAACCAATGAAATGCCTCCTGTGTACGAGACAAGGTGACTGTGTTTACTGTATGTGTATGTATACGTATTTGTGAGGCCCTGCACAGGCTGTGAAAAAGTTTTTTTCTAGTGTACAACAAAGCCTATCAATCAATCAATCAATGAATCAATCAATCAGTCTGTCTGTCTAAAACAATGACAAATACTGTCTAGAATATTCTCCAGAATAACCTCAAAGGTACTGTATGCTCAACAAAGATGCTGAAAACATAATATGGCAAACTCAAGCCTGTCAAGCAATATGACCACATGACATATTATCCAGTGTGGCATGCCTTTGGCAGTTGGAGGATGCTTCTCTGCATCAGCCGCATGTTTGGCCAGCGAGTGCTACTTAAGACTGGACGTACTCCGGTGGTAACTCAGTTCACATTGACAGAACATGCAAATAACTTTAGTCTTGCGGAGAGAACATCTGGAAGGGCTTTGAAATTGAACTTACCATTCAAAAGACCCTTTGTCCATTTCTGAGGTGTGTAAGCCAATCACGTCACGTCACGGCACGTCCTTTGACATCAACACGTCCAGCGGATCCGACCTAACATGTACCAAAAATGAGTGGTGAATTTGCAAGGCCATGTTTAGACATACTGTACTACTGTGTGAAAACTGTGTCTGACATGGAAGTAAAAGAATGCAGGCTTTTCATTTTTATCCATCCATCCATCCATCTTCATCCGCTTATCCGGTATCGGATCGCGGGGGAAGCAGCTCCAGCTGGGGACCCCAAACTTCCCTTTCCCGAGCCACATTAACCAGCACCGACTGGGGGATCCCGAAGCGTTCCTAGGCCAGGTTGGAGATATAATCTCTCCACCTAGTCCTGGGTCTTCCCCGAGGCCTCCTCCCAGCTGGACGTGCCTGGAACACCTCCCTAGGGAGGCATCCTTACCAGATGCCCAAACCACCTCAACTGGCTCCTTTCGACGCAAATGTTTTCAGATTTGGTCAGCTGTAGCTAGCTAGCTAGCTAGCTAATTAACACTTAATTCACAGTCTGCTGAATACTCACCAGAAAACTAGTTAACTTCAAACATTTCCAGCTGTAATGTTTGACTACCATGTAAAAGGGTAAAATAAGGACTTACAACAGATTGAGTTTGTTGGGTGCAAAGCTCCCAAAACCAAATGAGGAAGGGACATTAGCCTAAAGTCTTATATAGTGGCATCTTACTCCCTCACAGTGAATGTTACCCAGCAGAACCTCAGCCGACGATGGACATGACTGATCTAGATTTATCTGTTTATTAGACATTATCTACTGCTGGCCGACGTGATCACCACGCATACACACACACACACACACACACACACACACACACACACACACACACACACACACACACACACCATGTAACGAGCTTTTAAGCCAAAAAGGGTTTATATGTTCTTTAATAGTGAGATGGCTGGAGACACCTTCATTTCACAGCTACGAGATAACAGGAAAGCCTCTAAAATGTGAGGTTCATGTGTGAATATCACCACAGTCAAAATGTGAGCTCTCACAAGGTGTTTCTGCCTGGTTGGTGCTGATTACATGGGTTGATACCGGCCTCTTTCTAAAGATAAGATCATCAGTCCAGTCAGTGTCTTCATCTTCTGGCAGAATGCCGCGCAGTCAGATTGATTACATGGTCTATTTATTGTATAACGGACTACATGTCTACAAAAAACCCTTTACCTAAGTGGATTCAGAGGTGTCTTCAAATCAGATTATGTAAAGGTTCATAACAATTATTATCAGCAGACGAAATAGTAGTATCGCCAATGTCTTTTTGGTGACAACAATTAATGCTGGAGAAAACCTAAATCTTTTCATTTGTTCTCCTGCATGACATTAAAACAGCCCAATTTGAATAAATCTAAAAATAATATATGGTTTTCAGAAGAATCTGTGAGCAGCTTAAAGGTGCCCTGCCACATGTATATCATTGCTTTTTCTACCGTGGAATTTTTTTTGTAGAAAAAATACATTGGTTACCTTGTTTCAAGCCATTCTAGTGTGGTATAGAAAGCCTGAAGGAAGACTCAGCTCCATTTGTGCCAGTTCTCATTAATATTCAACAAGCTAAGCTGCTTGACTCTGATTGGGTAACAGCTAGCCAATGACAGCCTGGCTATCAGCATCCTTTACCCAGCGCAACTGGGCGAGCTCATGAATAGTAATGAGCTCAGGCAACATGACATCAGACTGACCAGCTATTGTAATTGGCCTGATTTCTCCTCTTATTTCTTTTCATTGGCCAGAGCAGACAGAGGAAGTAGCAGTTCATTTTCACATTCACCACAAAACACAAACACATATGGACCTGACCTATTTCAAAAAATGCAAGTAAAAACGGTTTTGTGTGGAAGGCACCTTTAAAATATTAGCACTGGACCTTCATATCTGCTATACACACACTGTTGACTAGTTTCCATGTTTTGGCTTTTGCAATAGTCTATTCCATTAACACCCACTTGTACATTTCACTGGCTGTACTGCGACAGGGAAGCAAACAGCTCCATGTCAGCTTCACTTGGCTGTTACATTACCTTCATTTTGTCCACTGTGCAGCCCACACACACACACACACACACACACACACACACACACACACACACACACACCAACATGTTCCTAGCCACAGCTGAACAACTTTAGTGTTTTTGCAAATGTGAGAGACTTTAATAGGAACTGTGTTTCCTTTTTATTCTATTACATGTAGCTCTGTCACTTTATATGGGGATTTGCAGTCATGCTAGAGTTTTGTGGGAGTGTGTGTGATTGTCCAAATGTTGTTTTTTTAAAGCCATGTACCCACAATGTCACTAAACACTTGTGAAGGAAACTTGTATGCTTTGTGAATCATCTATATTTAGTCAAAATCATCAAATAACTATTTAAAGTCAAACTGGAATTACATGTAAAGGATAATGCTTCGAGCACTTCCAACATCTTTTTTTGTATAATGTGGCCGAGAACCAAAACTAGGTGTGAAAGAGCCTGGCAATCACGCACACTGTTAAAATAACATAAAGAGAAACAGCCTGAGGGCTATTTTACAAAACCTAGATGGCGGATTAAGCTACCAGACCAGGTTAGACCAGGCTTGATTGATCCTGGCGGCTTTTCTGTTCACTCAGCAACAACCTAGATGAATTTTGCATTAGCCTGTATTTAAATACAACAGGTACATATTGCCATTGAGTTAAATTTGGGTTTTCTTCACCCTGCACCCTATGTTTTTATGTGTACGTGACTAATAATAACTTATTGGATCTTGGAAAATTGCCACATTAGTGCATTTTATTAGTGCATTGCCAATTTGGTCCACTAAAAGTGCTTTATTTTGCCACTGAAAGGCTCAGATTAATACTCCAAGTGTCTGACAACATTATGGAAAGGATCCCTACAGAGATATACCTTTAAAACTTCTTTGAGACCTTTCTGTTTAAGTCACTAACCCCACCAGACTATGTTTAAAAAAATAAAAAAAAGCAATTCTTGCAATGTGCATAGAGACAACTTATGTTTGCATGTAAATCAAATGATTGTTTATTTCAACCCAAACTAGAGTTGTGATGGTTGGAAAAATAGAAAGACGGCCCAAAACGGCTTTTCATGGTTGTATTTTGTTTCTGTGGTCTTCAAATGAAGTGTATTTTACGATGCTAAAATTACAGTTTATTGCCTTATTAACTTACTGTAAATTGTTTTGCTGCTGCCGAGTGCAGCGATCTTACATCATAGACCAATGTCAAAGATTGTTGTTCCCATCAGTCACTCAGACACAAAACCATATTTTTCATGTGATAGCCATTGTTACGGTTATAATGTCTTTATGAAGACAGCTGTTATTATATTGTTAGAGAATTGATGAATATATTATTGCTGTTGTTGAGACAATTAGAAATGGCTGATGAAGTTGCAAAGGTGTTTTCAATGAAGTCAATGGTAAGGGCAACACATACAATTGCCAAAACAATGGCAGACTGGTCAGAGACCAATACCAATACGTTGTCAATTAGTTTGGTTGATTTATTGTTTTTTTTTATTTTAACAAGAAATGTCTTCCATGTGTATTTTATTTTGACATTGTTAGCAGACAATTTGTGTATACTATGTTTCCTAATTGTACAATCCTTCTAAACTATAGTCCCAGTTTACAGGACCAGTGACTATATAGTGGACTGTACGTTCATGAAATAACAGGGAGAGGACACCTCAATGTTTCTTGACCTTTTGATGGCCGCTGTACTAAAACAACAAGAAAAAGCACGGCAGACAGCAGACCGACTAAATGATGGTCTAAAAATATACATTTACGAAGCACTGCTCTGAACCGAAACCATTCAAGGAGTTATTATAACAAATAAATTGTTATACACTTTGTCATAATTTACACGGTCGTATTCTAGCATTGTGGATTAGTGGTTGTAATTGATCTCCGTAGTAAATTTCCTGAGTAACATTATCTTCTGATCACTTTTAAGGCAAGGTACATTTGTTGATTTGTGCAAATGAAAAGAAGCCAAACTCCTTGAATGGTATAACTGTGATGGTTTCAGTTAACAGCAGTTTTTAGTAAATGTATATTTTTAGGCTACTGACAATGTCATACAATCCACTGCGGTCTGCCACGCTTTTTTCTTGCAGTAAACAACAACCATGTTTCCTTTTTTTTTTTTTATTATATGCTTTGCTTCCTCTCAAGATTAGCAGCTGTTGCTCACTGGGTGTAAGGTACACGGTATGCACCTTCTCCAGTTCAGCATCAGTAAATCAGTGATCAACACGGTGGTCTGTTGACGAAAGCACATTAATTATTTACACCAGGCTTGACCTGGTCACAACGCCTCAGCCTGGCTTGGCCAACAAAGCCAGATGCACTGATTAGACAAGGCCAAGCCTCACCTTTTCTGTTTAAAATTTTGCTTGTGTGAAACAGCCCTCTGAAAAACACAAAGAAATACATGAAGAGACAATGACCTCTTAACAACACATTACGTGGTGGTTGCACGTAATGTGTTAAAATAACCTGCTGGCACCAGGAAACAATGCCAATGGAAAGTCAATACGGATCCTTTTGTTATGGTAGACAGTGACGCAGGCAGCTTCAATCCTCTACGCACTGATTTAATCTGATAGAATAGCTGAAGACAAGGACTGCATCGAGGACTGAGCCTCAGTACACGGGGCGCACGCTGTCCCAGGTGAGCTAGCCTACCTAGGCGCCCCAATGCAGCTGTGTTCTGCTCTCTGCTCTGTTCACAGCAATCATTTTCTCATTAATTACATTACTTTATTACTTCCACTATTAATCACAATGTTCATTGTTATGACTCAATCTGTTGATAAACTGGTTGCTGGGCACTGAGTATTGCTAAACCCACGGAGGGAGCTAGCATGTAGTTTGAAATATGTGTGTTAACATGGACATGAATATTGGGGTTATGAGGCTTATCCTGTATTTGATCAATGTGGATATGATGTTTACATTGCACACAGAGAAATCAAGTTCTTAATTTCTCCATATAGGCTTGCCGACTACTGTCTGCTCTGTGCGCCCCACCTCTCTCCGTCTCTCTCTCTCTCTCTCTCTCTCTCTCTCTCTCTCTCAATGATACGCTAACTAGCTTCCACTCTGAAATGTGGAAAAGCTTTCCACTTTGCAAGGGAAACACACAGAACACTAGGTTAAGTTTGTGTTCTACCCCACTATTGAATGTTTTTCAGTCCACAAAATGATATTTGTGTTCTTTACGGAAATCATATAGAGGTAAAGTAAGAGGTTTTCCCGTCAACCATGAAAAAAAACAAAACGTTTTGGTCACTTTTTTCAACATAATTATAGAAAAATAAATAAATTGACTGAAAACAGGTCAAATTTGACCCAAGGACAACATGAGGGTTAAAGGACAGGTTTGAAATCCCATCCCCATAGATGAATGTGTCTGTCCTGATGGTAGACCAAACCCCAGGCATTTGTATTATTAACAGTTGGAAGAAAACTATCTGTCTCCCCATCTCCCCAAGCTCCCACAAACTCACTTTTTCGGGTACATTTATTTAGAGTTAGAGTTACGTGCCAGGCAGAGCACCAACCACCAACCACCAAAACATAGTCCTAAAGAAATGTACCAAAAGTTTGTGGGAGCTTACTTTAGTTTTTGTCCATTCCTAAATATCCCCGGTGCCAACACTCAGTAGTATTACCATTTCTCTTTGTTCATGTTTTTTCAGATTATGTAGCATAATCTGCTGCTCATTTGCTTTTTCTCCTCACATATTGTATGTATGTGAGAGTTTTAGAGCTGTGGACCTAGAGTTGTTACTGTCTTCATACAGGACACAACAACCAAAACAAATGAAAATTATGAAAACCCTTTTTAAAAAGGAAGCCTTATTTATTTATTACTGGCCCTTGCTGGTCCAGTTGTAGCAAACATACTTTTGATTGCAGTTTGGGAAAGGCAGAGCAGAGTGTTGCAGCCACGGATTAGCAGCTGAGCTTAGGGCAGCTGATCTGACAGAGAAAGCCTTTCACTGGGGCCCCCTGCTATAGCAACATTGAATGCTTTTTACACACAGACACACACACACACACAAGCACACACAGACACACACACACAGACAAGCACACACAAACACACCCACAGCTTCCTGTGTGCACTGGGACGAAAAGCAACACCAGGCTGGAATGCTGAACCCGAGTGTGGAAAATTGATTGGAATGTTGTGTAGGCTGTGTGTGTGTGTGTGTGTGTGTGTGTGTGTGTGTGTGTGTGTGGCCAGGGTGTGTGCATGTACAGTATCTGTTGGTAATGGGGGGAGGGCAAGGGAGTTATGGCTGAGACACTGTCTGCCTTGAAGGAATTGTTAAGTATATTAGGAAAAAGGCGTATTCGCTTTCTTTATGAGAGTTAGATGTGAAATATTGACATGAGACTCATGTCTGTAATAGTAACAGATATGAAGAAAGGATGTGGTTAGACTAGATAAGTTACATAAAGATGAAAGCAGGAGGAAACGGCTAGCCTATTTCAACACACCTACCAACACATTTAAAGCTGCCTAATTTGCTAAATGTATCTATTCTTGGTTTAATCTTGACACAAACGTCTTTATGCAAAGCTAGGCTAATAATGTCTCGTCTCCAGCTCCATACTTAAAAAGGATCCTAGTGTTTTGTTGCAAACAAACAAACGCTAGTTTACAACGAGTATTTCCTTTTGTTGAGGTCAACATGTTGAAATGCATTTCCTTCCTCATAAAATATTTGCAGCAAACAATTTTTTTTAAATCCTGCATTCTTAACATCCATGTTTGCTAGATTGCCGTCTTTGTCTTCACTTCCTTTGCTGGCACATAGCTAGTCTCACGTTGCCAGACCTTCCTCCACATTGCTACGGAGGAGGGTCTGTTTTTTCCCATTCTGGGATGGGAAAAAACCTGTTCTGGTTCATTGGCATTTCTTTAAAGCAATCACAATCATCTAGAGGGGGGGGGGGCGCTAACCCCAGACCTAGCAACAGTGCCTCTGCAAAATAGCCTCATGAAGAGATTTAATTTAATTTATATTCTTTATTGATAAATTCCCTATGGAAATTTACACTCTGTTGTTATTAAAGCACTACACACAGGCCTGAAATACACACACATGCTCAGGTCCTATACATGCACTAATGGAGAGATGTCAGAGTGAGGGGGCTGCCAAAGCCCTGAGCAGGGTTTGGTGCCTTGCTCAAGAGCACCTTGGCAGTGCCCAGGAGGTGAACTGGCATCTCTCCAGCTACCAGTCCACAGTCCCTACTTTGCTCCGTACGGGGACTTGAACCAGCGACCCTCTGGTTCCCAACACAACTCCCTATGTACTGAGCTACCACCCCCAAAAACATTCAAAAGTTGTTTTACTCGTGCAACAGAAAACTCCGATTGGACAGATAGTCTAGCTAGCTGTCTGGATTTACCCTGCAGAGGTCTGAGGAGCTGTTGACCATAGTCCTCAGAAATCCACCGGAGCCTAGAATGCCAACACAAAGAAAGCGGAAGGTAACAGAATTTCGGCAGCACCTTAACAATCCCGGAAATGAAATGTTGTCGATATAGACTATCAAGGCACTGACATCAAAATGAGGGACATCCAGCGGTACTTTGGGCAGCAACACAACTATCTATTATATGAAATGTCGTCGATATAGACCTTTTTAATGGAATTCCATTGCTAGGCAACAGCCTGTCCCCTTGTTAACTTGCTGTCAGTTGATGATTACATGATTATATGTTTACATGTGAGCACATCGCTACATTTCTTGGCACGTTACCACCATTGCAATCAGTGGAATAGGGTAAACCATCAACAGGAATGTGTAGCATGTCACCTGTAATCCTCATACACATGCCAGTAGAGCATGAGATAAAAAAAACTAAATTCTCCATAGCACCACTAGTGGACAAACATTTTAAAAGGGTACCTAAGTTTGTACACTCCTCATTATGCATGAACAGCTCCAATTTATTCAGCAGTAATACACAAAGAAATGCAAAATGGAAGTGGAAAGGCTTTTACCATTTCTGTATTCTCATTCCAGAAATGTTTTAAACCCTCATCAATGTTACTTAACACAGGACTCTCCTGTATAATGTTACGATCTGTTTAACTTTCAGGTTTAATTATGTCTACCTAGTTTCTGAGAAATCATGTTTTATCCGTGTTTGGCATGCTTGATGGCTCCAAATACAACAATGAATTTTGGCTGACAATGCTGTGGAGAAGAAGCCAGTCAGAGGCACAAATGAGAGTAGGAGCTAAATGAAAATGCTTGAGCATTGTTACTGGGAACAAAACGCGGTGCCATAGTTGCTGAATTCATCAAACATGTACCAAAAATCTGAAATTTCATTGATTTAAGTTGCAATTCGTAAAATCACCATAATCCTAAAATTCCCTCCAACATTAGCAGCACACATGAGCTTGGTGATTGGATGGTCATCGTTAAATTCTCCCATTTTATGTATGCGGGCTTCAGCTTTTTATCAAAGAAACAGACATGTTGTAGCGCTGTCAGAATTTTGTTCTCAACCGGAAGAGTTTCATATCAATTCAGAAGTACTTAGTTAGTCATGTAGTTAAAAGGTGTTTAGCCTAGCTTAGCATGAAGACAACAAGCATAGGGAAGCAGCTAGCTAATCTAAAGCTAATGTAAACAATAAATGGTTTGTTTAACCATTACGTGACCAGAAATGTAAAAACGATGAATGTCGTTACATGTCGTACAACCGTTGGCTACGTGCCTAGCGTGTGCAGTATCAATTGTGAGCAATGCTAAAGCAGGGAACACAAAGGAAATGCGCCAAACAAACCAGATGAGCTGAAAGTCAAGTAGTCAAGGTAGTTGGGAAAAATCAAGTGGGCAAGTGGCAAATCTAACTGGCTGGTAACTTTAAAAATCTACTAGCCGTGTTGGCTGTTCATTTAAAGCACTGGTTGTATAACAAGACATGAGGTTTATACCATTCTCATCTTACTCTTGGAAATGACCATATTTCCATATGTTGGACTATTAAGTATGTGTGTTTGTCTGTTTTAGATTTTGTATGATAGCTGTGTGTATGTGGGTGCACGTAGGTATGTGTGATTGTGTGTCCATGTGCATACCAGGGTGTCCCTCTGTATGTGTGTGATATGCATCTTGATCGGTGTCACTGATACAGCCAGACTCAAAAGGCCAACAGTGCAGCCTCTTCCCCTCCCCCATATCGCTCTGTATCTCTGTCTCTCTCTCTCTCTATCTCTCACTGCTTCTGTCCACCTATCTCTACCTTTGCTCTCTGACCTGCATTCGGTCACTCAGCCTCATCAGTGGCGCAGAGGATGCTGCTCTCTCTCTCTCTCTCTCTCTCTCTCTCTCTCTCATATGGCTGCTACAATAAAGGCAGCACTGTATCCTACAAAACCAATGATGATGTCAGCTTGTTATTGACTCTCGCAGGTCTGAATGACTGAGCAGAGGATAGGGGGTGGGGTGGAATCTATCTATTGCAGCGAGGTGACCAGCCAGGCACAAATGAGCTCAAGTGTGTGTGTGTGTGTGTGTGTTTGTGTGTGTCTGTCTGTGTGTGTGTGTGTGTGTGTGCGTGTGTCTGCGTGGTGTGGGGGATGGGTGGGATCCTGCAGTCCTCGTTTCCGCAGACATAATCTGTCCCAGTTGCTGCACACCTCTTACAGTTTACAATAAGCTCTCTCTCTCTCTCTCCCTCTCTACCCATCCCCCAACTTCTCTCTCTCTCTCTCTCTCTCTCTCTCTCTCTCTCTCTCTCTCTCTCTCTCTCTCTCTCTCTCTCTCTCTCTCTCAGATGGATGATTCCATCTGAGTAGCAAGGCAGAGAGATGGACATCATGGGCAGAAAGACAAGAGCAGAAAACTGAAAGGAGCAATAATAATAAAGCTTAGATACCACTTTTGGTTAAAAAAAAAAAACATTTACCTTGCCTCCAAGATCACACTGCTTAATATTTGCTGGACATTTCTGGGGTGCAATATCTTTATTTATTTCTAAATGAGTAGTAACAAGTATTATAGGGTACAGATTACCCTACCAGAATTAGGGCCTGATTTTAAAGGGCCATAACAGCGATGTGTATGGTAATACATGGAAACAACAACAAATGGGAATACACACACACACACACACACACATACACACACACACACACACACACACACACAGACACAGACACTACCAATAGAGAAACTAAGAAAGACAAAAAAAGGTTCATGTTATCAAAAACTCTCATAAAGAGCGCAACAAAGGACATATGTTTGCTCATACATGCACAAACTTATGCATATATACCCATAAGCATACACTCCCATACATAATTATTTGTTTGATTATACAGACCAATAAATAATGGATTCATTTAACTGACCTTTATCGACTTCCAATACTATTATTGGCTGGAAGGGACCACAGAGCGAGGGCCATACCTATGAATAGGAAACTCCATCACTCTGTTGCTGAGTGAGTGATGAATTTACACCATTGGTTTGGAGTGAGTGTGATGACGTAAGTGTGTGTGTGTGTGTGTGTTTCTCCACCAATTTAATGCACAGGCTTGCCAGCACATGCAAAGTACATGCAGATGAGTGGCACACAACCAGATGTTGTTAATTTCTCCCCAATTTTAACCCTCATGTTGTCCTCGGGGGTTTGAATCGACCCATTTTCCTATATCAATGTTCTTTTTAACTAACCAAAATAACATGATTGATTCCAGCCAACGCTCTTTGGCAAGTACAAATCTCTACTTTCATACTTTCTTATTCAATTTTATAGCATTTGAAAAAAAAATTGAATTGGTTTTGAAGTAAGTATAGTAGTATAGTAAAAAGTTGACAAATTCTGGTTATTATCCATCAACATACATTCCTTTAATTTTAGCCTAAATAATGCTGTTCTAACTCAAACATTAGGTATAATTTCCTATAAATAAGGTTTATTGACCATAAATTCCAAAAATAACTGTAAAACTAAAGTTAATAAGTTAGTGTTGAAAACTTCAATAAAAAGTGACATTGAAGAAAGCATCAAAAGTGTTGAGAAAATAGACAAAAAGCGTCAATAAAATGTTGATTTTCAATTTTGACGGAAAGACAAGGGTTAAATTACATCCCAGTTGAAACATGTTCAGTTGACTAGTGATAATAATTCATTTAATTTAAAAAAACTATATAACAATACTTTATAACAATATAGGTATAATAAATAATAATATAGTATTTGGTTTAGAAGCATTTATTGGTGACTTTTCTCAGTATAAAGTCCTGCTCTATAGAGAGGCGAAGTTCCTCCCCTTCCAGCGGACAGCCATGGGACCTTAATTTGTAAAAAAATACGCACGGTAGTGAATGGGGAAAGACAAATTTCTATTTGATTCTATTTGAATTGAGCCATGAATTACACATATGATGTTTGTCAGTTTAAAATATCATTTTGTAAGTCAATAAAGTCTCATGTGATAAAACACATAAGGTAAGACAGCGTTACTTAGCTTAGGACGTAGTTCAATGAGCGGTTTCAAACTAAACTAAGAGGGCTTCTGTTAAACAATTATCTTTTAAATTAACGTACAGTACATCATATTTGTAAACCATTGCTCACATCAAACGGGGTCAACCTCTCCCCATTAACTACCATTTGTATTTTTTCCAAATTAAGGTCCCATGATGTCCACCGGAAGGGGAGGGACTTCACCTGAGTGTGCAATTCTACCAAGCCCCCAGGAAGAGCACCATGTCTTAAAGCCACCATGGGCTTACCGGATAAGGGTGGAACTGCACCCCATGGCCCAGAAAGACTTTTCACATAGACTTTGCAAGGCGAAAGAGATAATTTTTCTGGGAGGTACATCAACTTATCAGCATGAACACTTAAAGCGTTCATGCTGATAACTCTAAAACATTTTTAGAGTTATTAAACTAGCCATGATGAACGTGCATAATAGACGCCCATGTCAACGTGCACTGGGCACGCTCATATGACGGTTCTCCCGAGGTCTTGTAGCTGTAATAATGGATATAGCTAATGGTTGTAATTCACCATGTGTTCTATTAATACATCCATGGTATTAACTTATGTAGCTAGCTAGCATGGATGCAGTAAGAGAACGGTAACACAGCTAACATGCCCAGATAACTGTCATTCTGAAATTTGTGAAATCCATGAAATAATAAACCTTTCTCATTACAAACAATAACAGAAAATGGAAAACATTTTAGCTATCCATGATTGTTTGATTGCTAACGTTCAACGCTCAAAACACCATTCAAGTGACAGCCTTTGTTGTGTTTGATGCTAACTTGTAGCCAGCAGTGAACCAACTTTGTTAAGTAGGTCCATTTTTATTGTATTGACATTACAGAAGTCTCTCGTCACTCGTCGCAAAGTGATGCATGCGTGACTCAAATCTGCACTTGACTTACATTGGGGAGTGATACTCTCACTGGAATGTACGGGGCTTCCCGCCAAGGGGGTAAGCCTCTCCTCTCTAAGCGTAGCTCGCACGGCACCATTTTAATGCTACGAAGCCATCACCTGCAGTTAGCATCCCATTCACTGCCATTGTGGCGCCACTTTGACAGGGAATAACTTTACATCTGAAGCGTTTCAAGACTCTATTGGTGCATTTTTATTACTAAAGAAACATGACAATGTATAAAAGGCTCCATGTTACATTTTTGTAAAAATGGGCTAACAATTGTGTCATAACCACGCGACTTATCGACAAATCATCGTATTGCCAGGAGAAGCTCGCAGACAGTTTTGACTTACATCAGCTGTTTAGGTTTAATGTTAGTTAGCAGTAATTAACCTGTGTCTATGTTATCTCCTAACACATACCTACACTCTCTGTCTCTGCTGATTGGGAATGATTGAGATTTCTCTTGGCACAGCTACCAGAAGATTTACAACTTTCAGACAGGTTGCTCACGTCACATCTACGTCTATAAAGCTCAGTTGGAGGCTGCGCAATAACGCTCAGCCATCACCGGAAAAGAGCTTCTATTTTCCTTCACTGGTCTCCGTCCAGAACGACGGGATCTGTTGGTCCATTTCTTAAACGTCTATGCTTCCCACCGAACCCTGTATCCAGGTCTCCTAACACATCTACAGGTGCAGCGATAGAGCACAAATCCTGAAACACTGACCAATAAAATCAGACGGGGCTTATTGTGAGGAGGGCTTAAAGAGACAGCCGCCCAAACAGAGAGGGGGAATACATGTGCAGCAGCCACGGGCAGTAGGGGACTATGTACTCGCGATTTAAACCCAGAATCTGGGCAGTAGTGATCAGAATCAGAATCAGAATAGGGTTTATTACCACAATAAGTTAGACTTACATGGAGTTGGCCTTGTTGATTGCTGCAAACATAAACAAACATACTAAACATATTAAACAAAATATATAGCTGTTTTGAATAAAAGGAGGCTGAATGGGTTGATGTGTAAAAATACTGATAAATATTGATTGTGTGATTGATAGCAACAATACAATTTTACAGCTCAGTGATGAGTGGATCTTGTTTACACAGAAACACTTGATGCTGTCAAAATGAATACATCTTACTCATCTTAGCTATGTTGTGTGCTTTAAAGCTCTCTTAAGAACTAATGCACACGTCCTTTGTTGCATGTCTTACCCTCTCTCTCCCTCTCTCTCTCTCTCTCTCTTTCCCTTTGAAACACAAAGTCACTAACCTTTCAGTACACTCAGTGCGTTTACATACAGTTTAAAAAAACTATTATATTTTGGTTAAGGCAATACCCCGATTTCTCAATGCCATGTACCTTACCCCGGTTAAGATCAGAGTTCTCATAACCCGGTTGACAGAATTTGAGAACTCAGTAACTCAGTAACCGACATATTCCTGCACGTTAGATTCTTCATTAAAAAAAGAAATAAAAAACATGCAGTGTTTGACCCTTTAACTTAAGTGAACTGTGCCTGGAAAGCCCTGGAAAAGACTTTCAATTTAAGGTTTAAGGTGTGGAAACCCTTATACTTTACTAATATTGAGAAAGAAAGCCACAATAGTTAAGAAAGTTTTTTACTTTGACTTCTAATAATAAATTACATTTAATATCAGATCCTTAAGATACAATAAGACTTTAAGTAATAATCTAAAAGGTGACTTTAACTTCTACCAAAATCTACTGGTAAGATTTCTACTTGTGATAATGTTCTCAAGTACTCTAAAATAAAATACATATTTTACCTCAAGGCTCGAAACAGCAGAGAGGGCTTAAAACACCACTGCACAATGCTGAGTTAGTGTGATATTAATGCTGAATTGTGGACTGAGATGAATGCACTGCCTGCATGCTGCTCCTGCAATATGAAGGTAAATATGGTGCAAAATGTGATTCAGTGTTTCAGTTTGACTGTTAAATGTGTTAGGATAACTAAAATGTGTTTATTTATAAGCGGGGTAAGTTCGCCAACGCTAGCTTGCTATTCCACCAACACTGGCAGTGAGCTTCAGGTTCTGCAGCCGGGAACGGACCACCATCAGTGGGTATAACGCGTGCCTTTTAAATTAAAATATATTTATTTATAGGTGTGCTGGAATGTTAGTTTGCTAACATCAGCTTGCTATTCCACCAACATCCAACATCTCCCGCTGGAGATCAGGTCGTGGTCGGCAGCGGAGCTTTCTAGTGATGTTTCCACGCTGGCCGAGCCCCGCTGATGGCAGTCTGTCCGCGGCTGCAGGACCTGGAGCTCACCGCCAATGTTTCAGTTGGACTGTTAAAAGTGTTGATATAATTAAAAGGTATTTACAGTATTTAGAAGCAGGCTGGCTGCTAGTTAGCTAACGCTAGCTTTCATGCTACAAGCCAGACAGAGTTGTCCCTTAACTTGCAAAAAAAAACCCTGCTGTCCCGGGACTAAGTCTAAGTCCACAGGTACAAATTAGTTTTGCACCAAATGTATTGCAAGGAATGTTGCAAAACTCGAGGGCACAGTCGTCGCTGTGTGATGCGAGAGAGCACGTTGCAGCGACAGATTCGAGAGGTTGTCATCACTGAGTTGTGGTTGTACTGGAAAAGTGACTGAAGTGAAAAAAATAAAAAATATGTGTACAGATTTTTTTCTACAAGCTCTCAAGTCATATCCTACAAGCGCTCACATCACATCTACGAGTAAAATTTTAGTTATACAAGCTCTCAAGTCATATTCTACAAGTGCTCACATCGCATCTACGCGCTGTCACATTTTGCACCATATTTACCTTCATACAAGCAGACCTTTTAAAGACGAGACATGTGGTAGGAGCCGTTGGAAACAGCCCTCTCGCTCCATTTTGTCAAAGTGTTCCCCACAGAGCAGCCCTATTTATAGAAATCAATCACAATCTTTCATATGACATGACACGGCGCCCAGAGCGGAAGATTATCAGACTATTTCAGGACACATGAGGCAGCATTTTTGATAATCGATTCATTGTAATTGTGCTATGTCATTCTAAGTATGTATGTATGTATGTATGTATGTATGTATGTATGTATGTACAGTATGTGTATGTAAAGTTGTATGTGCGAATATGTAGTATGAGTAAAAGCAAATATGTATCTACATGTAAATCTATGTGCAGTATGTGTAAATACAGTACATACACAGGTATCATTTTTCAGTAACCTCTGTCATACTCTCTGTGTGTTGTGTGTTGAATTGGTATTTATTTAGTTTTCTATGAACCAAAAATATGAAAAATAAAAAAGTTTTATATATCGTAATTAGTTGAACTAGTACAGTGCCCGTTGAAAATGTGCCTGTTTGAACGGGCCGATTGTTTGGTCTGTGGTGTTGCTGCTTGTAGAATACTTCAGAACCAAACTGTCCTTCTGTAAAATGACTTACAGAAGGACCCCGAACCACTTCATATGCAACGCCCCTGTGTACTCTACTACTAACTTACTGATTTACCTGACAGAGAACGTTGCAGTTTAAAAATGTAATCACAAAATATCACAATGAAAATGTGGAGTAATCAGACATTAGCCTCAAGGACTCGTGGCAGTGTGCTTCCCACCTGGGCCGTTAGGAGAGCTAATCACCACATATCTGCATTAATCAACCACAAGAACTGGACCGTGTGTGTTTGTGTGTGTGTGTGTGTGTGTCACGTCGTATGATCATTAACAAATTCAACATTTCAGCAGCGGTGTTCATTTCCATACAGGTTTAGTGGCTTGACGGTTAACAGTGAAGTAGAGAATTTGATTCGCGGGGGTATTTTATTTTTGTAATGTTATTAGTTAGCAGTATACGTCATTAACCCAGGGTGAGTCTGATGAAGAGTGCTGTGTCTGCCCGGTTCAGCTCTGAGATTTTCTGCGCTGTGAATCTCTGATATTACTTTATATTCTGCCTCTGGTTAGAAGTGATGAACGTGGGCTACAGCTCACAGCAGCTTAATACTATATAGTGTCTGGCTTTTATTTGATATTTAGTGTTAGCAAATGGCTTTTTGTTGAGTTTCCTCAAGCGTAGCACCATTTCTTTCTCCAACCGTATTCTACACAACAGTCGCGATGTTCTTTTCATGCTTCAGGACAGTGAAGAAAAGTTAATTTGGTATATCCAGCAATCATGTAGCTAAAGTTGGAAGCAGGAAAATAGTCAAAGGCGTAGTAGTGCTACTTTGCATATTACTGTGGGTCTGAGGTGTATGTCACATTGTAGCTCCACTGCTTTCTTCAACCCTCTCTGTGGCTGGTCTTGCATTGTGCTCACTCAGTGAGTAGCGTGAGAGGGGGAGTGGACAGAGCAACAAATGCCAATGTGTGCTTATTTTACGATACATATTTAATAATATCTTTTGCATTTCCAATCCAAGCAATGTCAAACTTAACACTGCGCTTACATGTGCCCGTAGCAAGACAACTGAAATCCATCGGACTAACGGTTCTAGAGATATGCACATAACACACAGACAGACGCCCTTGCAATTTATAGATAGATTGCACTCTTTGCATGCAACTACAGTTGCATGGCAAAGGATGAAACAGATTATTTAAAGCAGGGTTGTGACTCTGTGATTGGCCCTTGCCATTTGTGTAACAATTCTGATTGGTTTAGCAGGAAGGTGAACGCCCTCAACAGCTGATTCGAGTTAGGTAGAGCATTAATTAAGAGTGAGGTCTTCCTGAAAGGATTTACACTGAGATACAGTTCAAGCAGGAGCGACTAGTTGCAGATATGTGACAGATAAAATATATATTTATTAGGATAACAGCTGAATTGATTTAGGAGTGCATTAATTAATAGTTAGATCTTCCTGAAAGAATTTACGCTGAGCTACATTTGGACTGTTGGTCAAACAAAATGTGAAATGTTGTCACCTAGGGCTCTTGGACGTAATGGGTGATTAATTAGAAATTGTTAATTTACCCTAATTTTATGGCCATATGCAACACAGTTGGGAAGTGGTAGGAGCTATTTTGGTTGCCCCTGGTTTATGTAATTAAGTATGAGATTTTATTAACACGCTTCTCTGTTATTGGGATTTCTTGGTGTTTGGAGTTTCAGTCTCATTTTAAGCAGCCAAAATCACCAGTACTGACACTTGGTAGGTTCAATAACTCAGGTTTGTTTGGTGTTTTACCCTACCTCCCTCTAAGATCACTCCTCGTCTTTTCATCTTCCTTTCACTCAAGAGAGTCCTTAACTGTCTAAGTTGGATTTCCTAAATGTGAACAATAATGTGTAACGAGGTGAGCTGGGACCGATGTGAATATTAAACCGACTTTCCACACACCATGGCTCTTTCTCATATGTACACACACACACACACACACACACACACAGCGCATACATAAAAAATAAAAGTCATTTCTTTAACTTTTTCTTGTCCACCTTGCACACCCAGATAAAAGCCCACACACCTTCATGCAATTTCTGTCAGTCTCTGTCTCCATCCCTGCTGTGCTAAATATTTTAATCACCTAACAGCAACAGCCAGCCATGCTATTCCAGTCTCCACCACACAGGGTAAATTATAGCTCTGTAGGTGGAGAACAGCCATTACTGTAAGGCCTTATGAAGACATATTATGGAGCCATGCTTTGTTGAGCCCTTGTCAAAGCACTAAAACACCCAGAGGTGGAGTGAAGTATTATGTCCTTAAAGTGGATGTAATATGATGCTGGCATGGGTATTAAAAGGCCGCGGCTGTTATTGTTGAATGTGCAATGAATGAAAAAAGTTGTTAAAAGTGTGTGTGTGTGTGTGTGTGTGTTTCTTTTCGGGAAATGATTGTAATGTATGGGGAGAGAAGGAAGGAGAGTGTAGTGAATTGCAAGTGAGAGTAGGCTATAGCAAATCTGGTCTCAAATAGGCCTATGATATATACAGTGGGGCTCAAAAGTTAGGGCAACCCAGGTAAAAAATTTTATTAATGTGCATAAATAAGCCAAGAAAAGATGGAAAAATCTCCAAAAGACATAAAAAAAATTTAGATTTTATTTCCATCATTTACGCTTTCAAAATAACAAAACAAAAAAATGGCGTCTGCAAAAGTTCGGACACCCTGCAGAGTTAATACCTTGTACTGACCCCTTTGGCAAGTATCACAGCTTGGAAACGCTTCTTGTAGCCAGCCAAGAGTCTTTCAATTCTTGTTTGAGGTATCTTCGCCCATTCTTCCTTCCAAAAGTCTTCCAGTTCTTTGAGATTTCTGGGCTGTCTGACACGCACTGCTCTTTTAAGGTCTATCCATAGGTTTTCAATTATGTCTAGGTCAGGAGATTGTGAAGGCCATGGTAAAACCTTCAGTTTACGCCTCTTGATGTAATCCACAGTGGATTTTGATGTGTGTTTAGGATCATTATCCATTTGTAGAAGCCATCCTCTCTTTAACTTATAACAAGTTAACGTCCAAAATTTGCTGAAATTTTATTGAATCCATTTTTCTTTCTACTCGTGAAATGTTCCCTGTGCCACTGGCTGCAATACAACCCTAAAGCATGATTGATCCCCCCCATGCTTAACAGTTGGACAGAGGTTCTTTTCATTAAATTCGGTGCCCTTTCTTCTCCGAACATACCTTTGGTCATTCTGGCCATAAAGTTCTACTTTAACCTCATCTGTCCACAGAACTTGTTCCCACAATGCATCAGGCTTGTCTATATGTTCATTTGCAAACTTCAAACGCTGATTTTTTGTGGTGAGGACGTAGAAGAGGTTTTCTTCTGATGACTATCCATGAAGACCATATTTGTACAAGTATCTCTTAATAGTGGAATGGTGTAGCACAACTCCAGTGTCTGCAGGTCCTTCTGGATGGATCGTGCAGTCAAACGTGGGTTTGGACTTGCTTTTCTCACAATCCTGCGAGCTTTTCTGTCGGATATTTTTCTTGGTCTTCCAGATCTTGCTTTAACTTCCACTGTTCCTGATGACGGCCATTTCTTAATTTCATTCCAAACAGAGGATATTGGCATCTGAAAACACTTTGCTATCTTCTTATAGCCTTCTCCTGCTTTGTGAGCGTCAACTATTTTCAGTTTCAGTTTTCTAGACAACTGCTTAGAAGAAGCCATGGTGCTGATTGTTGGGGCAAGGTCAGATGAGTCTATTTAATGAGGTATTTAAAACCTTAAGATTGACATCACCTGGTCTTTCCAGACGATAACTGAGAACATTCCATGACACTGTCAGGTCTCAGCTTTCCGAAGGGGGCGGTGCATGCTAGAAACTCTGCAAGGTGCCCAAACTTTGGCAGACGCCATTTTTTTGTTTTGTTATTTTGAAAGTGTAAATGATGGAAATAAAATCTAACTTTTTGTGACATATTACACAAATGTCTAATCTGTCATTTGATGCCTTTTGCAGATTTTTACCTCTTTTCTTGGCTTCTTCATGCACATTAATACAAATTTTTACCTGGGGCGCCCAAACATTTGAGCCCCACTGATTTTATATATATATATATATATATATATATATATATATATATATATATATATATATATATATATATATATATATATATATTATTTATATGTTGGACAAAATATCTGCTTTCAATCCTGCCTGCCCATGCATACACAACTGTAATTCAATTTGACCAACTAGTCAAAAAGTGAGATATTCCCCCACACACACACACACACACACACACACACAAAGTGATTTCTTTAACTTTTCTTGTCCACCTTGCACACCCAGATAAAAGCCCACACACCTTCATGCAATTTCTGTCAGTCTCTGTCTCCATCCCTGCTGTGCTAAATATTTTAATCACTTAACAGCAACAGCCAACCATGTTATTCCAGTCTCCACCACACAGGGTCAATTGTGGAGAACAGCCATTACTGTAAGGCCTTATGGAGACACATTATGGAGCCATGCTTTGTTGAGCCCTTGTCATTATCAAAGCACTAAAAAAAACAGAGGAAGTGAAATATTATGTCCTTAAAGGATAAAGAATATAATATGATGCTGGCATGGGTCTTTAAAGGCTGAGGCTGTTATTGTTAAATGTGCAATAAATGAAAAACGTTGTTAAAGTGTGTGTGTGTGTGTGTGTGTGTGTGTGTGTGTGTGTGTGTGTGTGTTTCTTTTCAGGAAATGAAGTATGGGGAGAGAAGGAGGGCAAGTGTAGTGAATTACAAGTATACACATATACATACAGTACATACAGGTTATACATATACATACATACATACATACATACATACATACATACATACATACATACATACATACATACGTACATACATACATACGTACATACATACATACAGTATAGGGCTCTAGTAACTCTCACAGTCTTTGTTAATAACCTTGTGCCCGTTATGGGTGTGTTGGACAAAATACCTGCTTTCAATCCTGCCTGTCCATGCATACACAGCTGTAATTCAAGTGGGATATTCCTGTTCTCCTTACCTTTTTTTTCATGTCAATTTTCACTACCTTCCCTTGTGTAAATAAAGCAGAGAAAGTCATCAGAATTCCAGTGTCACAGGCTGTAACTCATACTGTTCCACTTCAGGTAAACACGTGTAAACACAATACAAAAATACATACAATCTAATTGTTTGCTGAGCGGTCAACTAATCATCTACCACTCGTAGATGATTAAAAAAGGAAAAACTCATTTCACATACATGAAGAATGTTTGGGAGATAAATTACACAGAAGCATAGTGCGTAGTTTCTGTCTCCCCCATGAGGAATTCTATGGAATGACAACAAAACCATTGCGTTTGTACATGATACAAGCCTTCTGTGATCGTGTAAAACATATCCTTATCATGCAGCTGCTTAGATTTTCTGAATCTGTGGAGGCACAACATTGAAGTACTCCTCTGCTTGGAAAGGTTATGAGGTTATGTTGGACACTAGTCTCGCATTGCCAGACCTTCCTCCAGAGCGCTGCTGATGAGGGTCTGGCTAGTCCACACTGCATTCTAGGATGGAAGAAAAACATGCTCTGGTTTATTGGCATTTCTTTAAACTAGGCCTGCCCAATTTCTTTTGGGCCCGCAATCGAAGTTCATTCTGTCTCAACTTTGGCCCGCGCTCTGGTCAGAAGTTAATTCTGTCTCAACGTTATATAAGACTGGCTGCAGTTGCTAAGCACCACACAGAGCAACGGTGCCTCTGCCTCGGGAAGGAATTTGTTTTGGTGGAACATGTGTACGTTCAAAAGTTGTTTTAGTCGTTCAACAGAAAACTCAGATTGGACAGATAGTCTAGCTAACTGTCTGGATTTACCCTGCAGAGATCTGAGGAGGAGGTAACCAGAGTCCTCAGAGGTTAGAGCGACAACACACAAAGAAAGCGCAATGTGACGGACATCTAGGCAAAATGAGGGACATCCTCACAGCCCAGTTAGTAAATGTCAGTAAAATAGCACAAACAATTGGCCTTATCACAGCTGGGCTGGCAGAATTTCAACCTGTTCTGCCTTGCAGCCTGGCAGAGTTGAATTTAGTTGTGCCAAACAGGTTTTACTTTAATCAAGAGAGTTTTAATATACTCCTTTGTTTTATTATTTATTCATGAAATGTCACTGGGCGGGACAGGGGGACATAAATTGGGGATGAGGGGCACAAACAGCACACAAACAGACACCATAGAGAAGGGACCATACCTGCAAGAGAAAGGGGATGGGGGGTGGGGGGTGGGGACAACAGAAAACAACAGAGGAAAACAACCATTGCACAAAGCAACGAAACCTGCAAGTGAACAGGGATGGGGACTTGGGGCAGAGAAAGACAAACAACAACAACAAAGGAGTGACAAAGAGACAGCCAGCCAAACAACTAAAATAATCAGCTGATATGAGAAAACAACTGAGGGAAAATAAAAAGGAGAAACAGTCAAGCAAAATAGAGGGGCTGGCAACTTAGAGGCATTTGTGAGGCCAGATATAATGCAGGGGTCTGGGGGTCCTCCCCAAGAAACTTATAATAAATTGTCTTTATTTATGTATAGGGAAACACAGGGGACAATTCAAAATATTAAAACATAATGGAATATAATGCAGTAAGGCTCTCAGGCATTATACACTCACCTATAGGATTATTAAGAACACCATACTAATACTGTGTTTGACCCCCTTTCGCCTTCAGAACTGCCTTAATTCTACGTGGCATTGATTCAACAAGGTGCTGAAAGCATTCTTTAGAAATGTTGGCCCATATTGATAGGATAGTATCTTGCAGTTGATGGAGATTTGTGGGATGCACATCCAGGGCACGAAGCTCCCGTTCCACCACATCCCAAAGATGCTCTATTGGGTTGAGATCTGGTGACTGTGGGGGCATTTTTAGTACAGTGAACTCATTGTCATGTTTAAGAAACCAATTTGAAATGATTGGAGCTTTGTGACATGGTGCATTATCCTGCTGGAAGTAGCCATCAGAGGATGGGTACATGGTGGCCATAAAGGGATGGACATGGTCAGAAACAATGCTCAGGTAGGCCGTGGCATTTAAACCATGCCCAATTGGCACTAAGGGGCCTAAAGTGTGCCAAGAAAACATCCCCCACACCATTACACCACCACCACCAGCCTGCACAGTGGTAACAAGGCGTGATGGATCCATGTTCTCGTTCTGTTTACGCCAAATTCTGACTCTACCATCTGAATGTCTCAACAGAAATCGAGACTCATCAGACCAGGCAAAATTTTTCCAGTCTTCAACTGTCCAATTTTGGTGAGCTCTTGCAAATTGTAGCCTCTTTTTCCTATTTGTAGTGGAGATGAGTGGTACCCGGTGGGGTCTTCTGCTGTTGTAGCCCATCCGCCTCAAGGTTGTGCGTGTTGTGGCTTCCCAAATGTTTTGCTGCATACCTCGGTTGTAACGAGTGGTTATTTCAGTCAAAGTTGCTCTTCTATCAGCTTGAATCAGTCGGCCCATTCTCCTCTGACCTCTAGCATCAACAAAGCATTTTCGCCCACAGGACTGCCGCATACTGGATGTTTTTCCCTTTTCACACCATTCTTTGTAAACCCTAGGAATGGTTGTGCGTGAAAATCCCAGTAACTGAGCAGATTGTGAAATACTCAGACCGGCCCGTCTGGCACCAACAACCATGTCACGCTCAAAATTGCTTAAATCATCTTTCTTTCCCATTCTGACATTCAGTTTGGAGTTCAGGAGATTGTCTTGATCAGAACCACACCCCTAAATGCATTGAAGCAACTGCCATGTGATTGGTTGATTAGATAATTGCATTAATGAGAAATTGAACAGGTGTTCCTATTAATCTCTTAGGTGAGTGTATTTCTTTTCAAATATTGATTGCCCTGCAGATAAACTTTTATCATGTAATGTTATCTCTGCTGAATCAACACAAATGTAGGCAAGATCTACCCCTCCCTTTTCTTTTTTTTTCTTTTGTTGATGAAGTAACCTCTTTATATGTGCATGTGGCACTCATTCATGTTAATGATACGTGGCATCATTTTAATTCATTAATGAACCCCTGCACTGTAATATTTCAGATGTGTTTTAGCAAGATTTCTGCTCATGTTCAAAACCTGCACATTCAAAATATAATGTGTCCCATCTGTGGTCTCTGGCTTTGGAGGAGTTTTAAAAAAAAACAAAGATGATTTAACAAGAATAAAGTCACAACATAAAACACCAGCTCTGTAGTCTGCTGTGCATTATGCTATTGCTCTGCTGATTTAGATCTCAGACCTTCTGACAGACACAGAGCCCCTTTGAGACTTTGAGTTTAGGGAAGCTGCTGAATCAACACATTCTCACTCCCACCTCATAAAATATGGATGCTTGGTCAGGTGCCGTTCTTGTTGTTATTGACGCTAAAAGTCTCCTTCAGCGTCATATAACACGCTTTACCTGAACACGCATGGTTGGGACTATTGGCGTAGGAAAAGCTGATGGGTGGGCTTATGGTTCTGTGACTCGTGGGAATAACGTGACGGTTGGGTTAAGGGAAAGGATGTGGGTGGGCTTACGGATAAATGTAAAGTTAAATCACTTTTCTAGTCTTAACGACTACTCAAAGTGCTTTTTCATAGTATAGGAACCATTTACCATTCACACACATTCATACACTGTGGCCAAGGCTGCCGTACAAGGTGCCACCTGCTCATCAGATAAACACTATCACACACTCCGATGACGTAGCATTGGGGACAACTCGGAGTTCAGTGTCTTACCCAAGGACACATTGGACTGAAGGGCGAACCACCAACCTTCCAATTGGCAGGCGACCGTTCTACCACTGAGCCACAGGTTCCGTGACTGGCAGGAACAGGACGGTTGGGTTTAGGGAAAGGTCGTGGGTGGGCTTACGGTTCTGTGACACACGGGAATAATGGGACGGTTAAAGACACACATGGGATCCGATCCCTGGTCTTCTGGGTGAAAGTCCTGTGTTTGACCCATCCACCCCCCCGACCAACTTCCCTATGCAGAATTTCCCCCTTACATACTACTCACTAAATCCCGTCTAGATGCTGCTCTCCCCGGTACGTTCTACACACACGCCAAAGGGTGCTTTTTTCGTCACATCAGACGCTGAATGCTGCTACACATCGGAGGTGGAAAACTATGGCAGAAATCCATGTCTACAGCATGCACACAGCTGAGCGTCCATTATGATAACCTGAGGCTCTATTTTTACACAGTGGACACAAAGAGACGGGTCTGCTTCAGAGCTCCATGTGTTAAACGTCACGTGAACTTAGCACACCTAAACTTGTTGCCTACCTTTAACAATGACATTCGCGGCCACATTCAAAATTTTTGGAGCTGAAGCCACGGAAAAAAATGACACAGCACAGATTGCATTAGCACCCGGCTGAGGTCCAATCACAATGTGAGCCTGATCACCTCCAGATGTGGTCTGCGTGCGTTTACACCTGAATTAGCATATGTTTTCCTTATCCAGATTCAATATCCAGATACAGATTAGGGCTGCCTATATGAGGAAAATGTGCAATAACGTTGTTTAACGTATGCTCAGTTCTGTATTCCTACTCCTTTCAGTGCTAAAATACAACATATTGCTTGTTGAATTTAAAGCTTTAGTGCGTGACTTTTGATATTAATGAATCAAATGAATGAATCAAGCCATTGCCAATTGAGTTGCTACAAAGCTAATTGAGACTATCAGCTCCACAAAACTCTCTTTGTATTTTTCACTGTGGCTATGTTCAGAAGATTGTGTCGTCCGCTGACTTTCCCGCCTGCTCAGAAACTCAAGTGAAGATAATTACCTCTTCTGAAGAGTCCATCATGTTTTTTTTTAACCCTCTCTGTCCTCCTTGGCTACAAGCAACTGCGTGGAGGGGGACAGTGCGATCATGGAAGGCTTGTATCATGTGGACGCGCCGACAGTTTTGATATCTTAACTTAGAATTCGTCATGGGGGCAACAGAAACTATGCACTATAGCTTTAAAATAGGAAATCATTTCCAATGTTCTTTTATTGAACAATTTGAACATTGAATTGCTCATGGCATCACTAAAAAAGATGACTTCTTTCTCTGAGTGTATGTTGCGTTATGTCTCATCCTTTCACAATTTGTTTGATATCAGGATGATCATAAAAAAGAGATATATAGTCTGCAGCCCTAATACATATTTTACTAGTTATGCCACGAGTAAATGGGGTGCAAGTGTACCATTAAGCCATAACAGCGTGGAAGTGAGCCAACATGCACAATACCAAGACTCTGAAACTGCTAATCATTCCTTTTATGATTTACACGTGTGCTTGTACTACTGCAACATGTCAAGATGTCTGCTGTGAAAAAGGCATGCTCACTGCAGAACTGCACTAACATATAATTTAGAGGTACTCTACTTGAAAATTTTCATGAATTGCTTCTTCATACTGTACCTGTAAAACCACAATTTGTTGCATTTTAAGCCAATCACGTGCTTACTCTAGCTACATATTTGGCTTACAGCTCGATATCTACATTCTTGTTGAACTCTTGGCAAGGAAGCAAATAAGCATATTTCCAAAACTGCTCAACTGTTCCTTTAAAGGCACTGTTGGTAATGTTAAAAAGCTAGCAATATTGAAAGTAAAAGGTGTAGAGTACACTCATTGGTTCTTTCCAAGTGGACCGCGAAGCAGTGATTGGTGGGTGTTTTTACAGGATTACAGCTGCTACAGATGACCATAAGTTATTTACTGCTTTCAGAGTGTATAGACCATTTCAAAAATCAATGTATCAAAAAAAGTGTAAATTGGAAATAGTTACCAACCCTGCCTTTAAATGCCAAAACCACTGTAATGAGTATATACAGAAAAAATAAGGGCTGAGCTTTTGCATCATAATTTGGGGTGGCATTTGGGCATTGGGGGGGTGGCAGTTGGGTTGGGAACCAGAGGGTCGCCTGTTCAAGTCCCCATGCGGACCAAAGAACCAAGTGTGGATTGGTGGCTTCACCTCCTGGGCACTGCCAGGTGCTCTTGAGCAGCAATAGGTCGTGAGCATGTGTGTGTATTTCAGGCCTGTGTGTAGTGATTCTAACAAAGTGTACATAGAGTGTAAATTGTAATTCCCCACTGGGGATCAATAAATAGTATAAATTAAATAACAATCATGTAAAGTATACATGTTAGCGTTTTTTTATCATCATAACATTCTCATTTCTCAAAACATTGTCACAAATGTTTTATGGGACATCACAACTCTGTTGCATGTCCGCAAAAGATATAGTTACTCACCTCACTCAAGATTTTATTCATGCATCAAAACCTAGTTACTGTGTCAGTAACTTGGCCAATGTCGCCAAAATGACAAGATGTTTTATCATTGTGTGAGTCGTACTGGTCAAAATGTTGGGATGTTTTAACCATGGCAGTAAACCCTGGGAATGTTTCTTGTATACAATATCTGTTTTGGTCTACTTTTTTGTTGACAGTGACTGATTACTATACAATATTGTTAGATTATCTAGCTGAATGCTATTGTGTGTCACACTAAGCTTTTTAGTTTCTGTTTTTCAAGTTGGGAAAAGTCAGTATAGAATACTGTAGTACACCAAAAAGGATATGCACATTTGTATGTACTGTATGCAGTCACTGTATTTGTGTGGTATTGTGTTTCATGTACTGTAAACTCAACATTTAAATGCCACAATATCTAAGGTTGGGCATCGTTTTGATTTAAAAAAAATTGTGATTCCTATTCCGATTCTTGCTTCTGATTCCATTTTTTTATTGATTCTTAACTCCAATTCTTTGATGGGTGGAGTTGAAGTCACATGCTTATTTCACAGACAAGAGGAACATTTTATTTTTTATTCAATGGCGATTTACCGTTTTACCGGGCTTTTCTTAACGTAAAATAAAGCCACACTTTACACTGAAACCGATGATCCAATTCCAATAAAGAAACGATTCCACTGGATTCGTAATTAAAACGATTCTAAGTCGGAAGCGGTTCTTGATGCCCAATCGTAATGACAACCATGCCAAAAAAACAACAAAAAAAAACAACAATGCAAAGAAAAATCTCCTCCTCACAGTATGTAACAATAAACGTTCCACCCGCTTTGAATATTATCAGCAAACCGGAAGTATCCCAAAACTTGCCAGTGTTAAATTTAGAACCGATTATCAGATTCCAAACGATTCCAATATAGAAGCGGTTCCATTGGAATCAGACTTTTTGAAGTGTTTCCCAATCTGACGTGACATAGATACAGAAAAAGACTCTGAGTTGGTTTGAAACTGTCTCTGGTTATAGTATTAAAATCACATTTTTCACAAGAAACTTTATCAAAGTATAATCGCATTAGTATCGGTATTGAAGGTATAATGTGTCTGCAGAGTGAGCAGAGAAGAAGAAAACACTGAGGCTGAGTGCTTCACTGAGATGCTGTGTTGTGGTTTCCCAGAAAGTCATTACCCAGACAGTGGACTGCTTCGCCTTGAGGTGCTTCACTTCACAATTTTCCACACTGGAGCGGTTTTCACATCACTTTTTTTCCTCTTTATTCATTCAGCAGTGATGGGACACAAAACAGAAACATTACTTACCACTGCTGGGATAGCTGTAAAAAAGTGTTCAAATTAGAACAACGTAAAATAATTGCCACCTTCCAAATTGTAGGGGGCCCATTTGTACTACAAACCTCCCTAGGCATTAGAGTACAGGCTGGGGAAATACACTGATGACCCCCCCCGTATAAAAGTCATTACCCATCCTCCACTCAACTGTTACAGCCACGCTAAAGCTCACACTACACACCACCCTAGGGCTTTCTGTCTGTGTGTGTGTGTTTGTCTCAGCTGGGCCTTATCTGTGGTGTGTGTGTGTGTGCGTACGTGCGTGCATGTTGATGATCATATGCTGTCACGCATGCCTGAGTAGTTATTTATTTTTCATTGTTTACGTCTGCAGAATAGGCATCTGTAGGCCCTATGTATCTAATGCATAAGTCTAGCAATGCTGCCCACTCCATGCTCTCCATTTATGATGCAGCTAACATTGAAAATATGCTCCCACCTCTAAATTCTGCTTATATAAGATTCATTACAGTTTTCGTTGGGGTGGTGGTGTGTGTGTGTGTGTGTGTGTGTGTGTGGGGGAGCATTTCACAGTTTGATGGCGTGTCAGTGTTGCTGGAACTTAATTAAAAAGTATTTTTGTTATGTAGTTATGTACAAATATTATACATAAACAACTACATCACATTAATTTAGTGTTACACTTAAAAAATAAAAATAGAATTTAGGGCTGAACAATATATTGTTTTTTTATTGTCATCGCAATATCAACTGCCGCATTAAAGACTTCATATCTATCTATCTATCTATCTATCTATCTATCTATCTATCTATCTATCTATCTATCTATATATATATATATATATATATATATATATATCAAATAGAGCTGTTTGGAGCAGTTTGTGAACAGTGTTTTTGGTTGGAGATGATAATTCCCTTCAGAGCTATAACATGCACAAATAAGATATATAACACAATACAGGAAATCATTATATGAGCATTTTAAACACATCGCCAAAGACACTTTCTCAGACTTTCTGGTGTTAGTTAAAGGAAAATATTGGTAGAACACGGCATTTAAAAATGTAACCTGTCCTTCTTTTTTAGTGGTGCCTTGTATTCAATTCAATGTTCAATTTGTTCAACAAAATTAAAATGATTTCCTTTGTTTTATTTTCAACCAGCAGTTTGTTGCATTTGAGCAGAATACTGAAAGCAGCAGAAATGCATAACTGAGCACACTTTCCTATCCATTTACTTATTGCAAGTAATATCGTTATTGCGATATTCAACCACGTTATTGCATTTGACATATTTAACCTACATCGTATCGTGCAGCCCTAATTGAATTGTAGTCTATACTTTCATTTTACTGTAGATGGCACTTACGGCAGAACTAGCATGCCTCTACAGCTACAATCCAAAAAATAGCTAAGCATTAATCCTAATATTGAGCTTTTTTTTAAAAATTATGTTAATCAATTAAATCAATTTTAACTTCAAATTTGAATTTGTATTTTTGAAGCGTTACCGCCGACCTCAGCCCTACTACACTATCCCTTTCCATACTGCGACACCCATTTTGATGTTTATGTGAGTGGAGTGTGCTTCCTGCAGCGAGGAGCTCAGGCCTACCTCATTTTCGCCTGGCAGGTCAGCTGCTCTGTGTTTCAGTCTGAAGCCGTTGGCTGCTACTGAACCGTTTGGCTCTTTTCTCTACTAGCGAGCAAACCTACATTCTAGACCCAACTGTCCATCCAGCTCATTTTTAAGGGGATTTATCATTATATATGCCCGTGTATCCAAAACACATCGGTCATTGGGGATTCCTAGCACCGGTTGGCCGGGTCTGACGGCCGTTATAACGCTTTTTCGAGGTTTAATTAGAGCTAGAAAACAACGGTAGTGGAGGAGGAGGAGATTCCATATTAGGAGCACAGAGGAGAAGGCACCCCCCTTGTGTGATTTGGAGCTTTTGGTGAGTGTTTATCGTAATTTTACGTTATTTTTGCCGTTATAAATTATACCCCCGTGTAGCGTGACCACATATGACTGTAAATACAAGGTTTGGGCTGGTTATTGCGCTGTTTTGAACGTTTATTTTTGTATTTTCTCTCGGAATGGGGGATGGGCAGCGTCAGCGCGTGAGTAGGCGCGCGCACCATGCATGTGTTTGTAGGGCAGTTCTCGTGGTTTGTTTGTGAGCGCGCCCTTCCTTCCTGCAACTACTGCTAGCTTTGAATTAAAACCACTTTGGTGATTTTTAATCTCAATCCTAAAAATATTTTTTACAACACATTTCAATTCTACAATCAACACTGGAATTTTTTTTTTAACTTAGCAATCTAACTTTTTACTTTACTATTTTGTATTATTTTTGTTCATTCTCCAATGATAGATTCGTCCTTTTAATTGTAACTTGCTCTGATTACACTGTGTTTAATTGTACTAGTTTTGATAAATACTGAAGTGTTAAAATAAGTTAGTGAAATTAAAAAAACAACAGTTATGAATTGTTATGAATCTAAACAGACACAGTAGCTATATATGTTAGCATATGTCCCATAGTTACATACCAGTTTGAGGTATTGTGCTTGGCAGGCCCATAGTTATTACTACAGTTTAAGATAATGTTGCTGTTTAACCTTGATTATCCACAACATAAAGTAGACTCACAAATGTGCCAAAGTGCATCGTTTATGATTCCATGATATATTATTTTATTACCTTTTTTGTGTCAATCTCATTCAAAGCTTTCTACAGTGCTTTGCAGCTGGTTGTTCCAAAGCCATGGGCGGTGTGGGGGAGGGGTGAACACACACACACACACACACACACACACACACACACACACACACACGAGGGCCACTTGCCAACCTTGTGAAGCTCAACTCAATGACACAATGTACCAGTCCCAGATAAGCCTACAGTATATGTGCTAGTAAGGAAAAGGCTGGTAATACAGGCTCTGTTCAGCCAGAGTCAGAATTCACAGACTAATTGGGTCAAGGTGTTTTAGATCCCAAATTAAAAATGGAAATCAAATCAAGTATTTTTGGACAAACATCTTCTATTTTCTATTGAAAGGTGTCTACTACCCTGTTGCCCTCATGTGTTATTGTCTTTGTTTTGCTTTGGTCAAATATGGCAGTATATACTTAAGGAGGTATTGTATGAGAATAGGGCTGGGCAATATGGAGAAAATCAAATTTTACGATATTTTTGACCAAGTACTTCAATATCGACATTGCAAAGATATTGTAGTGTTGACTGTTGGTGCTTTCACAAAATATTTACAAATTAAGATTTTTGATAAATATTCGTAAGTAATGTGGATGTAATGACTAAGGCAAATAATCTTACCAGTCTGCTAAGTTCAGTTCAAATTACATAACTTAATGCAGCCTTTAAAACCAGGAAAAGACAACACTTTTCTTTTTAAAGATGAGGTTTTTGGGCATTTTCGGCCTTTATTTTGACAGGACAGCTGAAGACATGAAAGGGCCGCAGGTCTGAGCCTAACGAATGCCGGCAGCGTCGAGCAGTGAAACTCTCTATATGGACGCCCATGCCTTCTCTTCTCTGGTGTTGTCCTTATAAAAAGGATCTGTGGGGGCCTATTAGGTTTCTCCAACTCCAAGATGAATCTCTCGTCATCTATGGTGTTGTAGAGGAGACATAAACGATTTGGTGAATAGTCTCGCTTTTTCACTTCCTGCTCTGCTGTCCAAACGCCCCGCAGCTTGTGTGAAAATAGACTTGGCTCTTATCTTAAGCGAAGTCGTGAACCACTTCCCGCGTTCTTCTGGGGCACGTCGTGTTGCGGCTGGTGGAATATCAATTTACTTGAATGGCTGCGATTGCTCGCGGGGGTCACGGCGCCTCTGGAACGCAGTTTAGACACGGCCGGTGGAAAAATAGGGTTCAAAGCGCTAACAGCTACAGTGCAAACAGAGCCTTGATTAGCTCTAGGGCTGTACAGAATACTACTTTTTTGATCTTTGGTGCTTTTCAACTGTAAAACCAAACATTTCCTACTTCACTTGAAGGCAGCTTTATCTCTTCTATCTTTAGAAAACAAGAGGCGACCAAGTGAAAAATGCAGGACACAGTCACCTGTTAACACAAAATTCCTGGGCAGTTCAGTGCATGTGTTTTTTTTTTTTTTACCTTCATACTGTTTAAAACTTTTTTACTGTAATGTTACGGGACTAGCACGCCGCGACAGAAGAGTCTGATACCGGCGTAACGTTACATAATTGTCCACAGCAGGTTCATGTCAGGATACTTTTCTCCTAAAGTTAAATTGGACTCAACTTTTTGCCGCAGGCATATAAAACAAACAGAAATACTTGTCTGTCTCGACTGTGTGACGAGTCATGACAGACGCAGTGTGTGTGAATGAATGCTTAGCCAGCCGGAGCCTCGCTGTATTGGCATTATGCACGGATGACTATGTTTATCTTTATCAAATCGCCTGAAAGGGACACCAGGCTGCTACAGTATAACTATGCAGACCTCTACAAACATCAGACGCTCGCTTGTAACTCAAACCGTTCTATGTCATCGGCCGGGATGGACGACATAGTACTGCATGAATTAGCCAGTGGCTAGCGGACATTTAGCGAACGTTAGCGGCTTAATCCCGACAAAACACCACAGTGAATTTCAGCCCGCATGCATGTTAAAAAAAAAAAAAGTTGTACGGGCCTAATGCCGGTGTCTGAGAGTGTGTGGTGGAGCAAGTGAGAGAGTGACGGAAAATGCAGGGTGATCAGTAGAGTAGAGGAGGTCAATACCTGTTTTCCTGTGTGTTTGTAATGTTGAACGTGACACACAGTGAAAAAAAACGACAGGCATACTCGTCTACTGGCAATGGGAAAGGTGTCTACCAGCTATTTTTAGCGGGTTTTATAGCTGTTCTAAAAGTCTGCGTAGGGACAAAGGGTATTTGTGTGTCAAGCAACCTGCCAGACAGGGATCACTGGCACTGATGTAACATGTAGCTGTTTCATGCTAACAAAATAACCATTTTGATGAGGTAGATGTTCAAATGGTTTTAGGAGAACTGAAGGTCAGTTTAGCTTAGTGTATGAACAGATCTCCAATGTTGGTTGAACTGAAGCTAGTACAGGAGCGTGGTGTGACTTTTGCTCTTTTTTAGGTGTCACTTTGTTGGAAACAATCCAAGAGACTGGAGTAAGTATTCCTTGTTTTTGTGCTGTCATGATAACAGCCTTTGCTTCCTTTTTCTTTTTATATATATATTTATTTATTTATTTTTTTGTTGCTTGATATGGTTATTATAAACCAGGATACTTATATTTTAAGTAGGGCCTACTGATTTATTACTGGTTACACCAGTGTTTTTTGATTATTAAATGTTGGTAACTATATCTATACCAAGAATTACAAGAATTGGACCCCTTTAAAAAAAACTGCTCTCTGTGATGCAACCCTATCCAATGTGGGCCGAGGGATTATGTAAAAAGGTTGTCCTGTGTCCACATAGATGACCCACATTAAGATCAGAGTCACATCCGCACATGCAATGTGTTTGTTGTTGGGCTTTTTTTAATGCTATCTTTGTGTTTTATTACAGATAAGGTGTTTTGTCAGGCAGTGATCTGTGGTGTCTCTGTTTGTGTATAGTCATAGTTTCTTTCAGAGCTTCACTTGGTAATTTAGACTGAGAAGAAAGCTGGATGTGGACATTTAAATCAGCTAAGTTGGGCCTCTGAAATATAAAGTGAACGCTAATTGTATCTACTGGCTTTGCTTATTTGTCCTCATATCCCACAGAGCAGGCAGCTGAGTCATGTTATCTACACAGGACACATTGATTAGTTGGCCTTATTAAATCACAGTGGACGAGTGGTGGAGTAGTACAGTTATGTAACCAGTGCTTGCCAGTGTTGTGAATTGAAAAGGGAAAGACAAAATGGACAAAGAGGTGCAGTGAGTGAAAATGTCTGTCTTCGTTAGGTAATGGCCTGACATGAGCTGGAGAGTAGGGGTGCAACAGATCACTAAACCCACGGTTCGGATTGGATCACACTTTTGAGTCAATTTTTAATTGATTCATTAAAAATGTGGTGACAATGTCTTATGGCAATAATAACTTCTTTCACCAGTAAATTGCTGTTAAATGACAAAAACAGATGAGAAAAGGGTATTCAACAATAACTTTGAATGCACCACAAGGTTAACCAGTTTCAACTAACAAACCATTTAGTCCCTTCTATGGTTGGGTGGTAACACAGTATACCGTGGGGTCTTAAAGATAGCACCGATATCAGTTTCAATACCGTCATTAAAAAAATGCAATGCACTTATATAGGAGACAAGGATTAAATATTAAATATAATTAATTTAATCCCTAAAATGCTAATGTATGGTTGTCAGTGTGGAGTCTCCACAGTTTGGAAGAAAAGGGAGGAGTGTTTTGGTGGCGGCACAAGCCAACAGTTTGGTGCCACTGTCTGAGCCTCACGTCATCATTTTTAATTAGTCACGGTAATACCGTAACATGGGGAGGAAGTTTTGACGGTATCAAAATCTCGATAGCACCCAACTCTAGTCCCTTCTGTGTTGTTTTTCCGACAACAGCTAGTTTGAGTCTTTAGCTGCAGACTGTTGGAATCCTCTACAGTGAAGTACAGAAACACTTTTACACCGTTTTAGCTGTCAGCGTTTTAAATATGTGTTTACTCTAGCTACTAGCTAGCAATAGGCTAACATCTCACTAGGGTGATGTGAAGCGATGCTTCTGTTCATTTCGGAGCATCAGACAGCAGCGCAGACATTTAAGTGGCACCGCTATTTGCGTTGCTATTGCGTCCGGGTAAATAGCGGTTGTTTAGGCACTGGTGCCATATTAGCGCTGGATTTTAACATTTAGCCGTTGAAGTGAACAGAAAATTGCGTTGCCTGTGTCTTTTCACAGCAACCCTCCATAGAGATTTATCAGCCTACTTTAAGTAACAGCGACGTTACACCACTAATGCATAGACACACAACAGTGGAATAGCCCCGGATTCTGTACATGTGCGAGGATAAGGGGAAACTGTTTTAGAATAATTTAGAATACAAAATGAGCCTTACCTCCAAAATGAGTAGATAGTGTGTGTGCAATGTTAGTGAGGCTGGTAATTTGAATGATTGACTAAATTAAATTGATATAGAAATTAGAGCTGGTATGATACTATTTTCTGATACCTGAACTTGCATATTGGCCGATACGAGTTACAGTCTGATACCAGTGTGTCGTATATTTTATTACGTTTTAACAGCTGTACACTACTATCCCTGTATGGCTGTGATATGACTTATATCTTTGTCGGTCTGGCTCAGGTTGAACTCTTTGTGAAACAAACACAGAACTTGCTCAGAAAAAGAACATAAATAACTACTTTAATGTAGATTTTCATTAGGGCTTTATTACATGGTATTGGATCAGCGTAAAAACTGCAGTCCTTTCCGATGCCAGCGTTTTAGGCAGTATCGGAAGCGATACCGATCCTGGTGTGAAAACGTGTGATTGGGTTCTCGGCATTAATCTGTTCTAGCCGCCGTTGAACTACTACACACATTGCTACACAGATAAACACTCGGCTGGGAACAACAACTGCATACCTGTGCCTGAAAAATGTGATCGCAGAGACTCTGGTTCTTTGATGTACTTGGACCCAAGAAATGGAGGAAAATTAAGTGGAACTTTGGCAGGAACACAAATGCCTAGTGGATGTCTCCTCCGAGCTGAACTACAACCAGGTCCAGAAAGAGTGAAGGACAAATTGAAAATTCTCTTCTTGTGGTCTTGAGTCTATTCCCGTAATTCTTCTCTTGTGTGTTTTGTTGCGTAAACCTAGTTTGGGGACCAGACAGATTTCTCAGCTGTTCCTCCTAGTGAAATGTAGCATGGGACCCCTGTCAACTATCACTTGTGTAATGTGCAAACCACGACGACTTCAAGATACGCCCCACCCAGGAGGTAGGGTGGTCATCCACTAAACAGAAGCTCAGTGATTCGGTTTCTGAAAGCTGTGCCATCCCTGTGTGAGTGTACGCTCCCTACTGATAAACCCTCCTGGTTGTTGTCATGTGCAAAAAAATGCATGTAGGATTGCCATACATTTCGTTCCTTTTTGAGTGTATTGGTTCCAAGAAAATGTAGAATTGGGGAAGATCTAAGTGCTCAAACAGCACACAGACGAAACTAGAGGCTAGGCCTGTCGTGATAGTCAATAAATCAATAAATTGCATGATAAATAAAAATGAGGTCGATAATTTCTCTGGCCGCGATAATTTCGCCATAGTTTTTTTTTGTTTTCCTCTCTACACCAAAGAGACTGGATGACCACTTTGGTTCCTAAGCGTAACGAGGAGCGAGCCCTGTACTCACTTGTCAGCTGCATGATCTCTGTGCGGGGAGGCGGGACTAGTATTGTTGAAAAGCCGGCATGTCGAGGAATGCACGCTCTCTTTGTCCCTTGGTTAGCTTTATGTTAAAAAAGCTAATGTTTAATATTCTATTGAAGTGCAATTTTGTGTACATCCGTTTTACTTATCGGTTTGGTTGTGCATGGTTTTTAATTTCCATTTTATTGTTTTTGATTGTTTGGTTTTTATTCTGGTGCATTTTTTTGTTAACAGAGACAGAATCCACAACAATATTATCGTTTATTGCAATAATTTCTGGGACAATTCATCATCCGGCAAAATATGTTATTGTGACAGGCCTCACACATTCCCATACTGCACACAACACACACACCGTTGACAGCAGTCACACAGAGTGTGTGTGGGGCACCCCCAAGGGTCAAGTTTAACATTGTGAAGAATGCGTCTGTGCTTGGTGGCCCTCCCCCTCTTTACCCACAAAGCTTTGAAGTTTATAGTTCTGCAGGCTCTCTTCCCCTCTGCTCTACAGAGACTGAGGGGGATTTTTTGTACTGCAGCTTCCGTCCAAACCTCTGGAAAACAACACTTTAGCTGGCCATATAAATTTGAGATTCTGGGTGATCTGTTATGATATAATAAAATAAAAAACAAAAAAACCCACCTCTTTCTCTATCTCCTGTTGTCCCTAAATGTAACTCTTAAAGTAGGATAGATCAGAATAAAAGACCCACAGTTTAACTACTGTAAGAAGTGTTCTCCAGCGTAGAGATTGGGGCAGTTGTTTGAAGCAGACAGCCCATGATTGTATTTTCAGACACACATGATTTTGGCATGATCTGATTAGTGTTCAGTCAATTTTAACATATGTAAGCAGTATTTTCAAAGTACCATGACTTTTTTTGTATTCAACACAAAGCTACAAAAGTTGGAGAGACTAGTTTTAGAAGTTTACTGGAATTTGTAAAAAGCCTTACCATACATTACAGGGATAGACCTTAATATTTTAAATAATAATAAAAATGACATGCCTTTATGCCTCTGGCTCTTTACACTGGAAAAACTGAAAGAGCTTTTCACTAAGCCGAGGCAACTGTGACTGTACAAAGCTTACTGCAGGTCTATACTAACTACACTGAATCATTCTTATTTTCAGGCTAATACTGAGTGGTTTAGTAAGAATGAAGAATGTTGACATCATCGGCATGTCATTGACGTGCAGAATAATTAGCCGTGTGCATGTGCTGCTGGTAGAGCTAGTCGCTAGTTTACAAAACGTTGCCAAATTTCAACATGCGTGGCAGTCCAAGATAAACAATGAGACTACATACAGACAGCTTTGGTATGCCTTCGTATGTTTAATGATGAGGGACGACATCTGCCAGCAGAATCCTAATCCTTTACTCGCTGGCTGATGGAAGGGTCCTGTAGCATGAACTGCTGAGCAGCCTGTGGACTGCTGCATCTGGCTGTGTGGACCATTGCAATGCTGTTTTTGTCAAAAGTGTCAAGATTTTGTCAAAACGTCAATCTGGATGTGTAGTGTGATACTGGTCTTGGCAAATAGAATTGTATGTACAGTAGGCCTGTGTTGCTGTGATGCAAGTTAAATAGGGCTGGACACGCTGCGTCTGTAACTCGTCAGTCTCTTTTGGAGAAAAGCAACCCGACATCAACTTGCTGTGGACAATCATGTAACCCTAACCCGCTATCAGACTCGTCCGTCGCCGCGTGCTAGTCCCGTAACGTTACTGTAAAAAAGTTTTAAACACTGAAGGTAAAAGAAATGAAACGCATGCACTGAACTTCCCTGGAATTTTGTGTTACAGGTGACCGTGGCCTGCAATAACAAAGCAGTCGCTTCATCTTTCACTCTGGTCGCCTTTTGTTTTCTCTCTTTTTCCATGAGATAAAGCTGCCTTCAAGTGAGGTAGGAAATGTTGTTTTCACCCGCCGCCACCGACACGTTTATATATTTACTGTTAAAAAGCACCAAATCTTCAAAGCTAAAACAATTGTACTTGGTACAGCCCTAAATTTAAATACATTTTCAAAGATGCAAAATAGGGTTACTTTTAGGGGAGCAACTAACTAATTATTTTCGTAGTCGATTAATCTGTTGAATTTTTTTCTTTTTTAGTTGTTTGGTCTATAAAATGTCACAGCATGAAAAATGTGGATCAGTGTTTCCCAAAAGCCCAATCTTCAAATGTCTCAAAAAGATATTCAGTTTACTTTCACAGAAGAGAGAAGAAACTATTCTATTTAAGAAGCCGGAAACAAAGACATTTTTACTTTGGTCTTAAAAATTACTCAAACCGACTAATTGATTTTTTTTTTTAGTATTTAGTTTGTTAAAGCAAACCGTAGACATGGTTTGAAGTGCAAACCGGGTCTGTGCCTTGGTAGATGAGATGTTAAGTGGCATAACCTAGAGCATTTGAATTTATTGTTAATTTTTTAAGTCTTTTCAAGAAATGTAATTGTCTTAACATGAATCCAACATATTATTAGCAAATATTAATCAGCGTATTTGTGAGAAAACAACACATTGATGATCTTACTGGCCCATAGGTACTGTATCACTAAGGTAGCCATCCACAGATACAGTTAATTCTAAGGATTTACTGTGCCACATGTAATTGAACATTTAAACAGTTTTTATAAAGTCATGCCAACAAATATTTTAATAGCTTAGTGTTGTATGCACTAAAAAGGTATGTATAAAGGCTTTAGGCCGCACTACACGTTATTGCACGCTATGGAGATTTGTTGCTGATGTTAATATACAGACTGTAGATGATCTTTAATCTGAACCTATTTAGTCTGTCTGATTACTAAATGTCTCCATCAGCCACACAACATGGTAGCATAGGTTCTGCACAGGCCTGGCTCATCTCAAACAAGCTGAATATCACTAGCTAGTTAACCGCAAAGTCAGTGTCCCCAGTGTTGTGTTCATACGCTGTCGGAATTTATACCATCATTTCAATGAACGCTTAAAAATGCCCAGCAAATGTGGCTGGGAAATATTTGGATTGCTACAGGATGAGCACAAGGAGAAACCCCACTTGTTACCAGATAGCTGTTTACTTTAAATATGTTACTTGCATGGTCAGCATGTCCTCCTCTCTTCCCAACATCGGGGCAAATTAGCTATGTTGCACGATTTAAGAACTGAAATGTATACCAATACCTAATCACCAAACCTATCGTTGCTCTTTGTGAACCAAAATACATTATATTGATTCTTGGTGACAATCCTCGGAGACATTGGAAGATTACAGATAGTGAGTGAAGGCAGCATCGTCATGGCCTTAACCCTGTAAATATAGCCTCACTCTGGCCTTTCACCTACATTTAAAACAAGGATTACTGTATAAATTACAGATGCACGATTGACTGGCTGGTGACCTGAATTGGTCAGTCTGACACGCTGATTTTAGTCCGGTCAAATGCTGTAAATAAATAAGATTGTAAAGGCTACCATACACAATGCATAGGAATTATATATAGGCTAGCAAATAACAATAAACCCAATATTAAGATTACATTATCTTACTGCAGTGTAACTACTGTGGCATGTAAATAATGCACCTAAAATACAAAGATGAGAAAGGACGTTCAACAATCACCATTATATCGAATCAACAGCCACGGGCAACCTAGCTAACAGCTGAAGAACACAAACTAAATCAGCAGCTTACACGGTGTGAAGCACGTGTCTGCACTATTGACACGCACTCTTATAAACATATTATAATATGTATAATATATAATAACATAATTTTTTTGTTGGATATTGAACGTGAAAAGAAGGAAATGGTTCTTCCATAACATTGCGCTTTAGATGTTTGTGAATTTCCCACACCAGGAGTAATTGATATAGTTCTATTTTATAGCGAACGATTATCTGTTAAAAAGTTGTCTATGTTCTATGCAAAATGTAAAATTTTCTGTTAAAGAAGAGATAGAAAATACATATTTGTGTGTGCTGTAATGTGGTTAGAAAAAATGAAATCTGCATCGGCTAAGATCTGCATCTGTCAAACTCAATGAAAAATCGGAAACGGCGCATCTCTAGTACAAATACTATGAATTATAAGAGTGCAAATCCAACTAAACTGTCTGAACTCATGTTTGTAGATGCAGAATAGGCTTTTTGTTCTGGTCTTTGGATAAATCAATACAACGTACAGTATATAAACTCGCTGATTTGACTGGGTCTGAATGCTCCACCGGGAAGCTGGCGTTAATGGGATCTCCATTTGCAAAATCAAGCTGTACCGGACTCTCCCGATGACCAGGTCGTCCCAGGGGACCAGCGGCACAGCGAGTACGCTGCTGTTTACAGGCACGGTGCTTATCGCCTTCCGTCTGTTGGCAGTGGGCTGCGCTGCAGTCTATCAGTATTAAATTGAGACAGTTTCATAACCTGTGAAAACGGAGTCGTAGTCGCACTAAATAGTAGTCAAATTCCATGTTTGTTTTTAACACCTGATGCGCGCCGTACTCTAGTACACATGAACAACACATGGAACCGCATTGCCCAGACTCCCAGAACAAGCGGTTCTCATACATCCCAAACCATAGCGTCAGTCTCTTACACTACTACCGTATATGCATCATCGCTGACAATTTATTGATCAAAATTTCAAAAGAGAAAACATTATACTTCATAACGGTTTGTATCCATAACACTTGGTATTATTGTTCAAATTAGCTACAACAGTAATAGCAGTTACCTTATGTATAACGCTTCTACATTTTTCAACTTGGGAGCCAAATGTGCTCCTTGGAGAAAAAAGTTATTGTTATGCCCTGTTCATACTAGTCAAATAAACTGGACTTTGTGCTCAAGTGTAGTCTGTTGCGAAAGCCCCCTTCCTGCATTATATTCCATTATGTTTTATATTTTTTAATTGGTACCTGCCACCAGACTTTTACTTTGTTCTTGACAAAAAGAGATTTTCACCATGAGTTTGTGCATGAAAATGTATCAGAAAGCAGGAAATAAAATCTTTTAAATCTCTAATTTTGTTAATGTTGAGTTTGCTTAAAATATGAAAGCAGTTGAAAGTAAGAGGACGTTTCATTTTTGTTGCTGAGTTTTTGATTAAAGCTATAGTGCGTAGTTTCTGCCGCCCCCACGAGGAATTCAAAGTAATTACATCAAAAACGTCTGCGCATCAACATGACAAGCCTTCCGTGACCGCACACCCCCACGCCCCTCCTCCACACAGTTGGACTCTTCAGAAGAGGTAGCCTAATTATCTTCACTCAAGTTTCTATGCGCGGAAGTCGCCAAAAGACAATCTTCCGAATATATATGTGTAGAGCTGAATCAAATTGTTTGTCTTGTGTATTGCCATGAGAATAAGGTAGTACAGGAGAGAGACTTGGCTATCTCTTCAGTAAAATTTAAATGTATATACATATATCGGGGAAAAATGTGTATATACATCGGTATCGACAAAATGAGTTTGAAAATATCGGCCAAAATCCAATATCGTGCATCCCCAGTCACAATCTTTCTCTCCACCCTCTCACTAACGTGTGGGCAGCTGCTGTGTGTGTTTAGGCTGCTTGCTAGTAGCTTGCTCCTGAACTTGTATGTGAACTTCTGAATGGCGGTTTTTCATATTAAGGATCAATTTGCGTGGCTTCTTTTTTTTTTCACTGTGAAAACCATCCAGATCACGGGCATTGCTTTTTCTTCAGCATGTAAATGCATTTGCATGGCAAGAAAACAGACACACACACACCGCCCTGAAAAACAAGATGGTCCAGTTTTGCTCATTGACCGATGCCAATGTATAATTAAATGACTAACATTGGCTGTTACCAATGAGATTGCCGATACATGGTGCGTCCCTACTGCTTTGACTTCCCTGTTCTGCTACATTCCTACAACATACGACTTAAAATAAGATTCTTCTTTACCTGAATTCAGTGCTTCTCCTACACACAAAAAATATAAAATAAAATTGCACAAAACCCTTTCATCCAAAATTAAATCAATTCAATTCCATGTTGTGCTACATTTCTGCTGATTAACAAATCTTTGCATCGAAATGAACTTAAAGGTCACATGGCATGAAAATGTGACTTTATGAGGTTTTTTAACATAAATGAGTTCCCCCAAATGGCCTATGGCCCCCAAGTGGCTAGAAATGGGGATAGGTGTAAACTGAGCCCTTGGTATCCTGCTCTGCCTTTGACAAAATTAAAGCTCAGATGGACCGATCTGAATCTGCTCCTCATGAGGTCATAAGGGGCAAGGTTACCTCCACTTTCTCTGCATTGCCCGCCCAGAGAATTTGGCCCACCCATGAGAGAGAGACATCATGGCTTTCAAACAAGCAAAGTGGTCAGTCAAGGCCACACCCCCGGCCTCCACCTCTTAAACATAGAATACATAAAAAGTCCCCAACGCTTTAGACTGGCAGGGGGTCAACCTGGGCCCGGCGGGCAACCAATGCTTAATTTGATATGCAGCGTAACTTTCTATGAGCTGAGATAGCATTTTAAACGCAATATTGCATTGTTGATTAATTGTGCAGCCCTAAAACAAGCTTTGTCTGTGTTGACGTCAGAAGCACTAGTTGTGTAAAACGGTTGCCCTGGGTATGCTGCCTGTGCTTCTAAAAGGAGATTATAGACAACTGGCCTGCTCCTGTCTGTGCACCCCTGCTACTTGTGTTCCTGCTGAAAGTGTTTTTCTCTTTTTATCCAGTGCTTTTTCAGCTTTTGAGAGGATCTTCAATTGATCATGTTGCTAAGCATGACAAGCTTTCCAATCTAGCTTAATACATAGGTAGATGACTAATAACTCACAATTTGCAGAAATTACTCTTTGATTTCACACAGAAGCAAACAAAAGCTAATTAACTCTGTGTGGTTGGCTGGAATTTTTTGTGTTTCTAGCGGACTCATTGAAATGAGAAACATGTGAAAGGGTCTTAATATTCCGTATACTGTACATAATGTTCTATAAGACTTGGGCTGAAGCTCCATGCAAATAAAAATGAAACCCAAATGTTGGCATATTAACATGAGGACAAACTGATGACTTTGGCAAATGCTACACTATAAAGTAGAGCTGGGCTATATGGAGAACAGCAAATATCACAATATTTTTGACCAACTACATTGATGTTGACATTGCGGCGATATTGTAGGGCTAAGTATTGGTGCTTTCACAAAATATTACCACAATAATGACAATATAAAGTTTTGATTAGTAATTACCAACAATGTGGATATAATGACTAACTTGGTATAGGCAATAATAAAAGTAATACATTTAGAAGATGACATCCATTTACTGCGATGCAGCCTTTAAAACCAGGAAAAGACCAAAATGTAAGATGATATCTAGCCTCATATATCAATGTTGATTATAATATTGATATATTGCTCAGCCCTACTATAAAGGATACAAAGTTTCTCTAAAATAGCTGGAGTGTAAAGTTTCCCAAATTCAATAAAGAGCCAGGCAGCCTAAACTGATTATAGTAGCATCTGGGGCCAGCCACCAAACCTTTTCAATTGTAATTTAGAACTCCAAAAAACATGTAGTTAACCCAGCTAATAATGCATTACGTAGCTTTGCAAGTAAAGCTAGGTTACTGTTGTGAGTAGTAAGCTAGGTAGCTGGGCTAAAAGCTACCACTAAACTAATTATGAGTAACAGACCTTATGGATGCCATCCTACTTAGTACGCATTATCGCAATATGAATTTTCATTTAAATAAAACAAGCTCACAGCCTAACTGCTTACCACCTCTCTGTGACTTTAATTTAGTGTTCTCCCCTCTGGTGAGGTGCCGCCTGTGTACTTCATGAGAGAGCTGTGAACTCCAGCTAAATGTCCTGGGGTCCTTGCAGTGCTCTGATGTACTGTATTGCATTATTATCAGGAAAAGCCAGAGTTTAGCGCTGCATCAGAAGTTGTTATAGCGGTAGGGCTAAAAAGACCAATCTCGTCATGGATTTGTGGTGTTAACATGTACTTAGTGCTATGACCCATGTTTATGATGTGGCATTGTTGTTGAGTGAAAGGCCTGTGCTCCATAAGCTCCCCATATACAAGGAGGCTGTTCGGGGATAAAGAGAGATTTAAAGGGCAGCTTAATAACTTGTCTTTAGTGCAAAGTGCGAGCTCTCATAGGAATTGAAGAACTTGAATATAAGCGAAACAAAATTGTTTATAATTCATGGATCAATGTTAATGTTTTTCACTTGTCCAGTCAGGCAGGTGAAATTTTTTTTAATTTGCCTGAAGTAAATTTTTCCTGGCCCCTATACGAATTGTTTTTTGAAACAAAAACAACTATCAAAAGTGTCAAAGAACTCAGAAAAATATACAGAGGAAAGCATTTACAAAAGCGTCAAATATGAAAGAAAAAGTCAAAAACATTGAAAGCATCAAAAGTGTAAACGCATGTTGAACAAAAACGTCAAAAGGGCCGAGCACCAACTCAATTCCTGATTGGCCAACGACACATTCACATCAAATCATCAACAAGCGGTCAACAACGGGGGCAAGAGACCAATAACGCCATTTCACGATGCCCCAACGGGCTAGTGGGTTGCTAGTTAGTCTAGCTAGCTCTCTGGATTCACCCTGCAGAGATTTGAGAAAAGGTTAACCATAGTCCTTGGAAATCGCAGTGTTTCCCATCTCACTAGCGACAAATCTGGCAACTTTCTTGTAAAAAAGACGCCAGTATTATCCTGCAAGCACGCAAGTTATTTCTCTCCTGTGGCCGCAAAAACAGTCACCTCTCTCTAAGTCTTTTGTGAGGAGCAGAGGAGCAGCCCCTCCCCTCCCCATGTGTGCAGGCAGGTAGAAAGGGGAGAAGGGACAGGGTGCGGGGGCCGGTGTAGGGAGGAGAGACAGCGGGACGCGACGGGGGAACAACACAGCTGAGCTGGTCTGGCCCTGGGCAAGCCAGCCTTCTTCGAGCATTATCTATTGATCTTTTTCCTTTTTCCATCTTTTTTGTAAAATTTCTTGTTTTACTTCAAAGCTAGACTACCTAGGTAATAATTATAAGTAATAATTATAAGGTAACAAAGGCCACAAATTGCTTTCTAATCTGTGGGAAATCCACTGGCGAATATACATATTAAAGGCTGCCGCATATTGCAAAAGACACATATTTTTTGTGTTGGTTGAAAGAAAAAAAAGGCACTTAATTCTTTTTTTAGTGGTGCTTAGTGGAAATGATTTAATTTCTTTTAAACTAGTACAGTGCCCGTTCAAAATGTGTCTTTTTGGAACAGGCCAATTGGCCTGTGGTATTGCTTCTTGTAGCATTTCCCAGAACCAAATTGTACTATTTGTTGTATTTTAGCAGAATACCAAAAGTAGCAGAAATGCAGAACGGAGAACACTTTTTACTTCTGGAGCCACCTTAAATTGACCCAATTAGTTATACTGTGCATTCCAAAAGAACTGCAGCGCATCCAGGGTTTCCCCCAGTGTATTACAAGCCTGGTGGCCCACTGGGTCTAAGTTGCTTTTTTGAGACAGTTTACTACAACTACAGTTACAGTTGGCTGGCTTGGTTGGAAACTTGAACGTAATCATTTTTGAAAATGAAAATTCCAGTTAGCTTTCAACACTGGAATCTGTCTTATAGCTTTCTTAAATGCCATCAGTGTGTGACTGGTCCGAGCCTAGCCCCTGTGTGTGTAAAAAAATAAAACACTTGCCACTGGGCTAAACAACTTTTATGGGGGAAACACTGGCATCAGCATTCCTCTTTGAACATGTTTGTAGCAGCAGCGTCAGCAGTTGGGGTAGTGGATGGGTTGGTTATATGTAAATGTAAAATGGGCTGTATTTATATAGTGCTTTTCTAGTCTTAGCAACTACTCAAAGCGCTTTTACATAGTACAGGAACCATTCACACACATTCATACACTGTGGCCAAGGTTGCCGTACAAGGTGCCACCTGCTCATCAGATACACACTCACACACATTCAGACTCCGATGGCGCAGCATTGGGGGCAACTCGGGGTTCAGTGTCTTGCCCAAGGACACTTCGACATGGGACTGCAGGGTCAGGGATTAAACCACCAACCTTTCAATTGGCAGGAAACCGCTCTACCACTGAGCCACAAATTCTAATTCGTTGCGTGTAGTTTATTAAATGTTTGTGCTGCTGTTGGTGTTCATCTTTCCCTTTTTTTCATCTTTAACTTTTTTTTTTTTTTAACCTGGACCCTATTTTCTTATGTTGTTGTGTAGGTGACTGATGGGAACAACAATCTTTGACCAGTATTAAGCGAGACCGTTGAAGTGGGCACACGCAAAACAAGCTACAATGTAAGTTATTGGGCGCACCAATGTACATCCACAAAAAGTGCTTGTTTTACCACTGACCTGCTCAGATTACTATTATTACAGAGGTCAGCCTTTTTGTTAAAGATTCTTTTTGTTCAACATGAAACAGCCCTGAAATCGCCAAACCCACCAGAGTCTGTCTGAATTTTATCATCGTTAAACACACTTCATTCGAAGTCCACAAAAACAAAACAAAATAAAAGTGTTCGTCTTTGCACTGTTCCAATGATCACCACTCTGATATATGTGAAAATATGCTGGCTCTATACACGCTAAAAGTACTGTTAATTTAAATGGAGTCTGGTGAGTTTGGCAATAGAAACTTCTAAGCGGTTTCTAGATTAACAAAAAGGATTGTATCCTTTATCAAAAAGGGCCATCTCTGGAGGGATCCTTTCTATAATGTTGTCAGACACTTAGAATAATAATCTGAGCCAGAGGCAAAAACAGCACTTTCAGTGGACGCATTTGGTGATGCATATTTGCCCTATATGATTACATTGCAGCCTGGTTCACGATGCCGGTTACAGCGTTCTCACTCAATATCTTTTATTTATTTATTTTTTTATACATATTTTATTTTCAGTTTAATATATGTAATGACGGTACACCAATAGTATAGCAACATAACATAAAGTAAAACGTGGAAGATACCTTGTAAGCCCCCTCAAAAAATAAATTAAAAAAAAAGGTCAGTGTGCAAGGTCAATGCAAACAACTACATTACAGTGGCTTGAGAAAGTTTACTCACCCATGCTAAAGTTGATTAGAAAGAGGAATAAAAAAACATCTTTTGGAAAGTGATCTTAATGCCTTAATTAAAAAATTTAGGAACATCCAACCTTTTAAGGACAGATAGACATGGGGAACTTTTCATAAGATCATCTCTCAATGCAAATCAGCTATTAGGCAAACTCATGCCAAGCTCTATGTATGGTTAATGGTATGTGATGATGTGGGGGGGGTTATTTTAAGGGAACTTGATCAGGATGCATAGTATCCTGGATCCATGAAATAACTGGCCTTTAAAGATAAAAATCTGCCTGCCTCTATGGGAATTTAACATAAGCGGGTGTTTACTGCATTTTAAGGAAGAACATTTATTTATTTACGAAACATTATTCATTCACAAAGAAAATTGGTGTCCTTAAAAGGTTGGATTTTCCAATTTGTTTTGAATTAAGGCATTTCGTAAGCATCAATGTCCAAAAGATGTTTCTTTTTATTCCTCTTTTTAATCAACTTTAGCATGGGTGTGTAAACTTTCTCAAGCCACTGGAAGTATTTGGCGTATAAGATTTATATTGTCTAAATATGGTCGCCAAATTTTCCAAAAGGTGTCATATCGTTTTCTGAGACACAATTTTTTTCCCCAGGGGAATGCAGCTATTCATCTCAACAGACCAATAAGAAGAGGGGAGCCACGTTACCACTCAATTTCAAAGATTTTTGTTAGTCACTTAGACACCAGTGCATGGGTAAAATAGGGTCCAGGTGTGATAAAAACACAGAAATTACCCTTTGAAATAGTTACTGATGAAGGCAGGGATAAAAGAACAGGTGTTTCATATTTCATGAGTCATCAAGAGATTCTAGCTGCCTACAAACCTCATTCTTCTCATGCCAGGGCCGAGTACTCCAGCAAGCCCTTGGCAACCCTCAACGCTTCAGCGTTTCTCTGGCCACACCCAACTACCTTTGCTTTCTTTGTGGTAACGTTTCTCTATCACTGTACAGAGAGGCAGCAGGTCCAGTGACGGGAGGGAGGGAAAGACATAACAATCAAAGGATAGGATGACTAAAAAGAGAGGCATAGAAGGAGTCAAGGCCTGGGAAAATAGTGAAGGAAGTAGTGAGCCAAGAGAAGGAGCCTGAAAATGCTGAATACAATTCCCAGAGCAACACGTTTCCATACACATTGGCTGGCTTGGCTTGCCTCGGTTCGGCTTGGTGCGTCATCCCAGCGTGGTCGGGCTTTGCGGGGCTACCTGCTTGAAGTTGTCAAATCACAGTATCACCAAAAAGGAGCGTTACAGGCTCCACAAAGGCTGATTGCAGTTTTTTTTTGTAATGCATTGCTTTACATTACATGTATTTCTTTTATGATGGCCATCTGCTGGAAATGTAGCGAGAACACATGCTCTAATGTGGTGTAGTCTCCATTGTTCAGACTTCTGAATGAACATCCGTCACGTGGTTAGACCATTCAGTCCCCATTTACTGCTGGCTCATGCTTCATGGGAATTATTTTACATTTTGATGATTTTTAACAAATGTAGGTTGTAAAGTAAGTGACAGATGTATGACATTAGCTTTAAAGATGCACCATAGAGTAATGCATTGTTTGATAGATTAATTGAAATAGTTTATTGACAAAAGGCTATTATTCACCATGAAGCATTGTGTGTGTCATTTGCCGCTTTCCAAACGGACTGAGATTTTTGCAGTTCCTAGAACATAATGTCCCTAGCACCCATTTTTCTCGTGTTCCGACTGGACCAATTTGGGTATTATCAAGTTCCTCTGACCGCAGTTCCTGTAACTCTTTCAGCTCCCACTTCAGGCCAGGGTCTTTTCCCTTTTCCGCATAGTGGTGGTTAAATGGCTGTGTTATAATAACAAAAGGTCAGTTCCTATGGCCACTTGGCCAGTGTGGATGCAAATGGAAAAAACGGTTTTGGGGAAGAGTAGTTAGTAGAGCTGTTTAGAAGTGGACTCTTCCTATAACGATCCTGTAACTTCTTGGTCGGAAAGAGGCTATTGAGGCCTAACAAATATGCATTTCCATCCTCATTTACAAAGCATATTTTTAAGCGCTTATAACTAGTATTGTTTACATCTGTTACATATGTTTGCTCAACAGCAGCTCTTTTCTTCCCTGCCCTTTGCTGTATTATCCAAAAAGTGTGGCTTCGACCTACTCTGTAAAGTGTCCAGAGATAACTACTGTTATGACTATAAAAGAAATTGAAATTGAATTGAATATTGCTACATTTATTGACACAACGTTACCACCACCGACTGTCAAGAAATGGAATACTATGCATATTTTGTGCAGCCATTGCATTTTCAGGTTATTATAAACCTCTTTTTAAGTATACCCATGCAATGTTACATTTACGTGAGGCTCGGCCAATGATAAATAATTCAAGTTCAAAATCTGTTAACGTCTATAAAATAAACCTTTGCCTTTTGGAGATTTGTGAGAAATGGTTTGTGTTGATTCATCTTGTACAGTCACTTAGGACAGAAACTCTGCGATACTTGGGTAGTGTTTGGGTAATATTTGAGTATATGATAGATGTTTTTTTTTTTTTTTTTAATTCATGATGTGAGCTGTGGCTTGCAGTAGGATGCCACAGTTCCGTTGATTTTCAATACGCTTACCAAAATACTTTGGTTGTCTCTCATCTAATGTAATTTATAAGCCTCTAACGGAGTCTCCCACCCTTTGTTGCTGCAGGTTCTGAGCCCATGGTACTAGGCCCTGACTGAACGTACTGGTGGGGCGTACAGACTTACTACTGTGGTGAGTGATATAGATGGGAAAATGTTTCTGCCTATTTACATCATAGGACATGCAGAGTTAGTTTTCTAAACCTAGACATGAAAACGTGAAATACCTGATACTGACTGCTACTAAAGTTTGTTTATTCTCAGGAGAATTAACATCTCTTTTTTTACGAAGCGTATAGCCTTGGTAATGTTCACTAAATCCATCTCTCATCTCTTTGCAATGCTCTCTGCATTTTTAATTGCTTCAATGGGCAGCTGTGGCTCAGCAGTAGAGCGGTTGCCTGCCAATCGGACGGTTGGTGGTTTGATCCCATGTCGCCTTCGTAGTGTAAATGTGTGTGAATGTTTACCAGCCACAGTGTATGAATGTGTGTGAATGGTTCCTGTACTAGTCGTAACGGAACAGTCCATTTACATTCAAGTATGTGCTATTTGTGAGTGGCTTCTTTGAGTTACTGGGAAGTTGCTGGCTTACAAATTATTAATTTTCTCTGCTGGTTTATATCATTCACAGAGTGTTAACAAACCTGAACAAGAACTATTTTGTATTTCAGTTAGAGGAATGTAGTAGGTCATGTTGCAGGATTCAATTAGAATGCATATGGGTGTCTCAACATGTTGTTACATGTTGCTACAGAAACATGTTTTCCTGTAGCTTACTATTTCCTTTCTTTATTTTTTAACTAAAATATACGCCACTAATTGGTTAAAGGTGCTGTAAGCAACGCGGCTCAAACATATACTTGAATGTTTGAACTCAGCTGACAAAAAGGATTGGGTATCGTTTGCCAAAATTTGAATCCCATTAGAAGAACAGCAAACTCTTGCATCTTCAGCCTTTAGCTGAGTTTGCCAAATTTTATGATTCGTGACAAGCTATGGTCAACTACATACAGTTTTTTGTTTGTTTTGTTTGTTGTGCGCACTTGCGTGCTCGTGCACGCTCGTGCACGCCCTATTTACCCATAGTCAAAGACACGTAAGAGTGCGCATCTTTTCAGATTTTAATACATCGGAGACACAGGGCACATACCCACAACAACAATGCTGGAAGCTATCATGTCCATTTACGCATGGATAGCCAAGGACTCTCTGCCTGACACAGTGACATTGGTCTTTTGGTTCTGTGGTTGAACTAAGATGCTTTGCTGTGAGAGCTATGCTACTGCTCCCTAACCCATTCTGGCAACTTGCTGTGATCAAGTCAGGTCAGCCTTATTGGGAGGCTCTGTTTTCCTCACTGTAGAGCCCTCTGCTCTTCTTCAATTCCATTCACAATTCAGTCATCCATTGTGTAATTTACATAAAAAGCTTATAAGCACTGGTGCATGGTTCTCATTATCATAACTGTCGGCACGAGAAACCAAGAACCAAGACCTTGTTTGCATATAGCGCAGGAAATCATTTTCTATTGTGATATTAATCTGTAACAGATGGATATTGTTCAGGGTAACGGAACGAGAGCTGGGCATATTGATCTCACATTGGGTGAATGTTTTGTGTTCTGTTCTGACCATGGAATGTAGCTCAGCTTGCTCTGGTGTTTCGGAATAGCTCTATACTGAGCATGCAATCCAGCAACACTCTAAAGTAGGGCTGAATCTAATTATTATTACATAATATTGGCGAATCATTTAGTAGTTGACAATTAATCGATCATTTGATTGATCTTTGCAGCTATGCTATTCAGGTCATGAGTGTTTTTTTATATTCATGATGTATGGAAAAGAGAAGAAAGAAGACTGTTTTAAAAAGTTTCAGCCCACATTTAGTGCAGCAGTTTGCCTATAAATTAGCTTGTATGCTACACCTCTTCCTAGGGTGAGCAGTTGTCTTAAAAACATGTTTACAGTTATCTTGAATCCTGTCCTGTTTCTCCCGAAAACCTCTTATAACCAAAGACGTCCGCCATTTTTAACTGAATGCTGCCCAGATTAATATCAAACTACAGCATAAAGCATCAGTTACCTGTATGTCATTAATGAAGAACCACAAGCAGCAGGGCTGGCATCCTTCAAACAATTTTGATACCGATACAATTAGCGATCAATACCAATTTTAGAAAACATTACACATCACTGCACAAATCTTATTTCACTATTTGTATGAAATTTTATTTAGGCTCCTACCAAGTGAGGCCCCCGTCTGTAAGGGTAATGTAGAGTTTTTCCGGCGTCTCTCTATGACAAGTAACAATAGACAGCCAATCACCAGATAGATCTGCTTCAGATTGTAAGCAGTGTTCTTCTGCTCAAATGATCGGAGTAAGAATCTAGAGCTAGCATTTAGGTTTCCCAGCACTCCCGACAGGTAACTATTAACGAAAAGATGAAATTGAAGACTGAACTTGTCAATCTGGCTTTGCAAAGATGCTAACATGCTAGCTAATGCTACATAGGTTTTCTTCCTGCACTGAACACAATTATAAACACTTTTTCATGAGCTGAACTCAAAGATCTAAGACTTTTTCTACGTACACAAAAGGCTTATTTCTCTCAAATGTTGTTCACAAATCTGTCTAAATCTGTGTTAGTGAGCACTTCTCCTTTGCCGAGAAAATCCATCCACCTCACAGGTGTCAAAATGCTGAATAGACAGCATGATTACTGCACAGGTGTGCCTTAGGCGGGCCACAATAAAAGCCCACTCTAAAATGTGCAGTTTTAATGTATTGGGGGGGGGGGATCATTTTAATGACTTTGATTCTCATTTAATTTTACGAGCCGACAGTATTACAGATGCTACTACTTTCTTCTGTGAGTTTTAAACATAGACTGTAAAAAATAGGTTTTAATGCTCTCCCTTCTTTTCATTGAAGTCTCTTTGTTTACAGGCTTGTGGTAGCCAAAACAACTCCGTTTGGTATTGCCAATTTTTGTTTTGTTTTGTCATGGTTCATGTGTGCAATACACATTACACTTTGTGAGAAAAAAATCGTGCTGGAGAATCGAGATATCAATTATAAGCTAAAAAAAATCAGGATTCAAACTTTTTCCCCCGAATCGTGCAGGCCTACCCACCCCTGAACCCTTCTGTCCTCAATTTCTCCCATTCTCATCTGGTCACCCTATACCTCCTCCGGAGTGTGCCCCCGTTCTCAAAATACACCACACATATTTCAGACACTTCTCCAGTGAGTACAAAAGGAACGCCACGCCTCTTGCAAAAGAGGAGAAAAATCCGAGAGGAAAGTGATAGTTAAATACAGATCAGGCTCGGGTGATGGAATGTGAATGGGGTTTGCCACTCTATTTTCTTCTGTCCACATCTCTGGCACAGATACAGAATTAAACATTTGGGAGCTACACAGGCATGTAATAAAATTATTACCTGTTTGAATTGTTGTTTGAAATTATTATATATTAATACCCAACCTTTTGAGTTTTCCTCTTTATAAAAGTGATGCGGTGTGCTTGCGGGTCATTGTATGTATCTTAATATCTGTTCTAACCCAAGCATCCAGCCTCCATCACCCGTGGTCACCTAATACCCCCAGCTGTCAATAAATTGGCTCATCCTGTTTGTCTGGCACATTACCCCGGTTTCCTCAGTCCAGTTACTGGAAATAGATGCTTGCCAGGTAATAGTGTGGATTAACAGCTTACTGCAATAAAACCATTCTGAACAACTAAAAACAAGGCGTTGATCTTGGACTAGGGTTGGGTGATGTCCCCAAAATTGGCAGTTGATGTTTACAGTAAAACATCGCGATGGACGATGATATCGTCATTGTGGGGGGGCTACTACTATGGGCTAACAGTTAACATAGAAACGATCAAACATACAGTACATTTTAAATGGCCTCTGTAAATAGACAGTATTACATGGCTATGCTGCCACCTGCTGGTAGAGGCAGTAAATTACAACTTGACCTACTTTTACTTAACTATGGTGCCTGAAAGTCAAGACTCAATCAGATGCTCTGCGTAACGACAGTACAATGGAACGTTTAACAGAGTGACAGTAATAACCTAATATTCCATCATTACTAAGATTACACTACATTATTGGTTATATTTGCACTGAATAATGCATTCAATAAACTGAAATAAAAAATGAACAGATGCGCAATATTAGCTCACGCATAAAATAGCACCCTCATGAATTAGCCTATTGTTGCTAACATACGTTCATAAATCCTAAATATCATCATCAGACTTATTTATTGATGCACACACACAATAGTATCCAAAAAGTTAGTACAATGAGGGGGTAAAGGAAAGAGTGATGGTGTTCCACCTTAACGCCTTTTCTCTCTCGCTGGAGACAGCTGTGTCCAACGTTACTAGCAGGTAGAGCGAGCTACAACTTAATGGGAGAGAGAGAGACTGTCACTACAGCCAATCCAGTCTGCTCAAAGCGATGGTCTTTTTCACAAATTGGTTGCACTTAAGGGGGAGTATCTTCCATTTAAGGGGCCCTATCTTGCACAGCGCAAAGCCTGACGCAAGTGTCTTTGCTAGCGTAAGACAGACTGTCAAGTTGTCAATTTCCCGTCCGCGACTGGGATTAACGTGTGTGATAACTGCTTTAAGAGCAGTTTATTTTTAAACTAAATGTTTTATGTAAAGCGCTTTGAATTGCCTTGTTGCTAAAATGTGCTATAGAAATAATGTTGCCTTGCCCTACAACCTCAGCCTGTCAGTCAATAGGGCATAGGTTACCCTTACTGCGACCGCTTTGCGGTTATATATGCAGTCGGTGTGGAGTTTTGAAAAATGTAACCACACTTGCAACCACTTTACCAGCATTGTCGTGACTCACTGTGACTTTAACAGTCTGGTGGGTTTAGCACTAGCGACTTCAGAGCTGTTTCTGGTTAAAAAGGTCTATCTCTGAAGGGATCCTTTGCATAATGTCAGATAATTAGAATATTAATTGGAACCTGTCAGTGGCCAAACGAGCACTTTTATGAAGGTAAATACAAGCTGGACAATTGTCCTCTTAACTTACATTGTAGCTTGTTTCGCGGCTGCCGACTGCAGCGATCTACCTTAATACTAGACCAATGTCAAAGATTGTTGTTCCAATCAGTCACTAAGACACAAAACCATAGGAAAATATTGAAACAAACAGTAGGTACACTTTAATTAAATTTATTGGTTACCAGGCAAATAAAACACTGATACAGATAATCTGCAAACTGCCCTAAAATGACCCGATAATCAGCCAGGGCCGATAATAGGTCTATCCCTACTAAAGAGGTTCTCTAAGTGATTTGGGCGTCTGACTTAGGCGAGGTCTTCTAATCCAAGCCAGCACGGCAGCTGGCAGTGAGATGGACACGAGCTGCCTAGAGCAGGTTAAGCTGTCCATCAAGCGAGGCTAGATGGCAAGGCCTACATGCTACCATCTGTTACCGACAGACAGCTAGCCTTGTCAATGCAATCTGTCACTCCAAGAGACCAGTAACCCTGGGAAAGAACGGCTGTAAAAAGTTATGGTTAACGGTAACGTTACAGTTTACGGTAACGTTACGGTAACGGTTTCTGCCTAAAAGAAAGTTTTTCCTTAACACTGTTGCACTAAATGCTTGGTCTAGACCTACTCTATCTGTAAAGTGTCTTGAGATAACTCTTGTTATGATTTAATTCTATAAATGCAGTTGAATTGCATTATGTGAAAACAGCATGCAGTTCCTTTTTAGCCACAGTTTGCTTTATTTGCCAGTGTTTCTCAAAAGCATCATATTATACGATCTATTCCAGGATATAATCTTAGTGACCCTTCGTGGTCCTTTCTCACACAAGAGTTTTTTGGATCAGTATAAAATACTACTACTCTGAGTCTGTTCAGCTTGACAGATATCACACATAGCTAATGAACAATTCCAGATGCATAACACATTTTGGAATGTGCATCTCAGGTCACATTTTCACTCACTGCGACCACGACTACTGTCAAATCTAAACATTGGGCAAAGATATGAACTAACGTTGCTGACCTTATCTGCTGGCGTTGGCTAGCGTTACCGCCAAAAAATCCAGCTAATAGGCGAGACACTATACACCGTTACCGTTTACACAATATGAACTAGGGTTGACTGGCATCACAATGGAGAGCCACCATCGTGATGCGCCCCATCAGACACACGTTAATCCTAGTGGATGGGAAATTGACAACTGCGGCAGTCTTAAACTAGCAAAGCCACTTGCATTGGGCTTTGCGCTGTGCTGCCCCTTAAGTGGAAGTCAGTAGGCTAATTCACGAGGGTGCTATTTTTATATATATATGGCTGGGCAATAGATATGGTCTTAGATTTTGGATATAATGTGTTGTCTTTGTCTGGTTTTACAGGCTGCATTACAGTAAAGTGATGTAGTTTTCTAAATCTACCAGAGTGTTCTGTTATTTACTTTACTCACTAAGTCATATCATTTCCGGAGAATCTTTTATCAAAAATATCATTGTGTAAATAACATTTTGTCAAAGCACCAATAGTCTACCATACAATATTGTTGCAATAACAACATCGAGGTATTTTGTATTTTTCAATTTCTCTACATTGCCCAGCCCTATAAATAGCACATCTTTTCATGTGCACTGCAAAAGTAATGTTTCTGTTTATTGAATGCGTTATTCAGTACAAATATAACCAAGATGGTGATATATTATGGTGAATTATATGAATGAATGAATGAATGTATGTAATGTATATTAGGTTATTACTGTCGCGCTGTTAAAGGCAAACGTTAAAGGCAAACAATTTACGCAGATCAGACATCTGATTGAGTCTAGACTTTATGGCAACGTAGTTAAGTGAAAGTAGGTCAAGTTGTAATTTACTCCCCTACCAGTGGCAGCATCTAAAACTGTCCATTTATAGAGGGTATTTAAATGTATGTCTGATTGTTTCTATATTAACACATAGCCCATAGTATTTAATTAATTAATTATTATTATTAATGTATTAGTCATGAACAATGTATCAGTGGAAGCCCTGCACTTGTTTCTGTGCAACCAAATGGTCCCATTTGGGGGTAACGGAAGACAGTGATACCCAAAGTGCGTTCCTTATGTCCAGTTTATTCCATGGTTTTGTTTTGATTGCTGTCATGGCTGAAAATCTCGCTTCACAAAGCGGGGTTTCTGTGCTTTTGTGGCGATGTCAGGATTTTCAGCCATGATTTTAATCCAAAACACCCGCAGAGATGTTCTCTCAAAAATACTTTTAAGTCCACCGTCATTTGTAATCTCCAGTAGCTGATCTTCGTCTCGCACGGAAAAGCTTGATTCACCTGGTTTGTTCAGAAATGGGTCGCGAGAATCACCTGGCTGTTAAATTTATTTTTCTTTGAAGTTGTAGGCTCCTCTTCTGTCTCCTCCCTGGCTAGCCTTTCCCCCTGAGCAATACAGCTCTGCGAAGTTGTTTACTCATTTCTTAGCAAGTTTGTTTGTGGTAAATATCACCTGACGTGTCAATAGGAAGAGACGTGCTGGAGAGAATTTTTCAAAATTAACTGTGGACCGGTGCTTTGGGATCACTACCCTAGGATACCGTTACCTGAACCTGGTAATTGAACGACACCGCTCTTTTTACACACAGTTTAGCAACAAACCAAAATGCTGAGGGAACATTATTAATTTTTTTCATGTTGGTTTTGAGCAGTATGCTTCCCCATCTGGAAAAGTTTTAAATGGTAACGTTAATGCAGGGGAACGTCTCCTGCAGTGGGCGAGTCATAGGGGCCGTGGCGTTTGCTAATATTAGCTTCTAGTTTAATCCTGGCGTCTGATAAACAGTAAATTCATCTAATTCAGTGTCCATAACGCTGTTTTCCAATACACTGTAGCTGTCATATTTCATGGGACCCGTGTGAGTGCAGTGTCTAATGTTGAGACTTGTCACGCTGTTTAGTTGCCATGACTTTGTGAGTGATGACGTGCTGTGAAAAAGTCTTAAATTAGTGTTTAATAGTATTGTGTTCCAGGTTTTAAATAATTTCAAACCGGTCTTAATTTTCCTACGTCCATGCAACTTTAACTCTAATGCCCTTTTTTATCCCGTGGTGTTGTAGTTTTTTTTCAAATAAATCTTTGCTGTATTACGACTACAAATGAGACCAACATGCAACTTATATTGCAGCCAAACTGCTTTTGAGTTATTGGTGCAATTCTTTCTGATTGTACCACAGATATGACACAAATTTAGTTCTTCATCTATAGGGAAGTGAAAGTTAAAGTGTACATTTTCAGGTTTATAATTGTGTATAGAGGTTGGACCAGAATAGGTTTACCTGGTTTAATTAAAAAAAAAAATGCGTTAGGCGTGTTACAAAGTGACACATGTTCATCATGGAGGTAAAGGCTGGAATACAACAGAGCTGTTTGGAGCAGTTTGTGAACAGTGTTTTCTGTTGTAGATGGTAAGTCCCTTTGAGGGGTGACTTTGGGCTTTTTAACTTTGTAAACCAATAACGTGCACAAAAAACTATAAAGGAAAAGGGAAAAGCCAAACAGCATAATATGAGCACTTTAAGGTCTACTTGGCTTGGAAAAAAATGGCTGGTGATGGTGCAGTGGATATGACACATGCCTTTTCTGTGGGAGATCTGGATTCAATTCCCACTGTAATACATCAACCAATGTGTCCCTGAGCAAGACACTTAACCCATAGTTGCTCCAGATGCAATTATCAAAGCAATTGTAAGTCGCTTTGGATTAAAGCGTCAGCTAAATGACGTGTAAAAGACCAACGTCTGTGTTTAATTACATTGTATACATTTGACCAATTACATTGTATGCATTTGTATACATCTGATCCCTTGATACATTTTTTTGGTTTCACATAGTGATTTTGCTAGCGCACTAAAGAACTTTCCATGACATACTGTACCTACCTTCGTGTGTTGTCTCCTTTTGATTGGTGAGTAGATGGCCGTGCGTCTGGCGTTTGCCTGTTTTTGCATTTTTTGGCCGGTAGTCTTTTCCACATGAATGCAAATAAATAAGCAAATCCCGATTGTGTTATTATGGTATTACAACCAGCAGCAACAACATTTTGTCTGACCAAAATTAAATATCTAATATCCTATACATATCCTACCGAACCATGGTTCAGTTTGGTCCGGACCGAGACTACCTCTTTTGATGGTCCGAGGCACCTTTCTCATCTGCAATTTTGGTTCGGACCAAACTGAAAAGTCTTAAAGTCCGGACCAAATGAGGTCAGTGGGAAAACTCCTTTAAATGTCATTCAAAATGGTCTTAGAAAGTCTTAAATTTGACTTGGTAAAACTCTGGAAAGCAAAAAGCTGTCTGCTTGACTTCAGTAGAGCAGAAAGCTTTGCAGAGTTTTGAAATTACAACTTCATGACTCTTTATAAATAGCTGAAGGTGCGGCAGTGGCAACAATTATTTTATGGCCATGTGCTGCTGCTGAATGTATAGGAGGAAACACTGGACTTAACACAGCTTTCTCTGGAGACACAACAAGCTTTAGACACCTTTTTTTTTCATATAGCACTCCCTAAGAGCAGTAAACAGACTTCGGAAGTTCCCCTTGAACATTTACAACCACGCCACCTTCTTTAATGAGTAATAAAGTTGGTTTCACCACAGGTATCTATTTTTTTATAGTACAGTTCCATGTCTTGCACATTTGCAGTTCTTTTATCATGATTATAGCCATAGCCAGGGATTTCTGCAGGCTGAGAGTAAACTGTCTCTAGCTTATGTTTATGTGTTATGGCTAGTTGTGGTAACGGTATAAATGAAAAAATATATATATATATCTATAAATAACCATGTGTGACTCTAACTGGGAGAGCTATTTGATGTGTTTAAAGCAATCGGTTAGTCTTAAATCATCCAATTCCCTGCTGCGTGAATTCCTTCCTGCTACGTTGCTTTCTGAGAACAGGCCCACGCCGTCAGGTCTCAGACAGATCCTTTTAAATAGGAATGAGCCCCTTTTCCACCTGCAGAGTAGAATCGGAGCAGCAGCCCATCACAGCTTGGGTATTCTAACATATTGATGCAGCAGAGTCTTCAAAGGAAATGAAACCTACACGCTGTATATTATTATCACAGACCGGGAGGTACCAAAAGAACAGACATGGTGCAGTGACACATGTCAGTGTGCAGCGGCAGTTTGTGAGTTTCCTCAGACGTTTTTCAGTCTTAAGTTTCAGGGTATGCACCTGCCATTTAAAGAGGTACTTTCACATACAGGTAAAAGCCAGTAAATTAGAATATTTTGAAAAACTTGATTTATTTCAGTAATTGCATTCAAAAGGTGTAACTTGTACATTATATTTATTCATTGCACACAGACTGATGCATTCAAATGTTTATTTCATTTAATTTTGATGATTTGAAGTGGCAACAAATGAAAATCCAAAATTCCGTGTGTCACAAAATTAGAATATTACTTAAGGCTAATACAAAAAAGGGAGTTTTTAGAAATGTTGGCCAACTGAAAAGTAAGAAAATGAAAAATATGAGCATGTACAATACTCAATACTTGGTTGGAGCTCCTTTTGCCTCAATTACTGCATTAATGCGGCGTGGCATGGAGTCGATGAGTTTCTGGCACTGCTCAGGTGTTATGAGAGCCCAGGTTGCTCTGATAGTGGCCTTCAACTCTTCTGCGTTTTTGGGTCTGGCATTCTGCATCTTCCTTTTCACAATACCCCACAGATTTTCTATGGGGCTAAGGTCAGGGAGTTGGCTGGCCAATTTAGAACAGAAATACCATGGTCCGTAAACCAGGCACGGGTAGATTTTGCGCTGTGTGCAGGCGCCAAGTCCTGTTGGAACCTGAAATCTCCATCTCCATAGAGCAGGTCAGCAGCAGGAAGCATGAAGTGCTCTAAAACTTGCTGGTAGACGGCTGCGTTGACCCTGGATCTCAGGAAACAGAGTGGACCGACACCAGCAGATGACATGGCACCCCAAACCATCACTGATGGTGGAAACTTTACACTAAACTTCAGGCAACGTGGATCCTGTGCCTCTCCTGTCTTCCTCCAGACTCTGGGACCTCGATTTCCAAAGGAAATGCAAAATTTGCTTTCGTCAGAAAACATGACTTTGGACCACTCAGCAGCAGTCCAGCTCTTTTTCCTTAGCCCAGGTGAGACGCTTTTCGCTGTTTCTTGGTCAACAGTGGCTTGACACAAGGTATGCGGCAGTTGAAACCCATGTCTTTCAAGCGTCTCTTGGTGGTGGATCTTGAAGCACTGACTCCAGCAGCTGTCCACACCCTTTTTTCACAATCTTGACTAGGCGCGGTGATCCCTATCGCTTGTACACTTTTTCTGACCACAGTTTTTCCTTCCCTTTGCCTCTCTATTAATGTGTTTGGACACAGAGCTCTGAGAACAGCCAGCCTCTTCAGCAATAACCTTTTGTGTCTTTCCCTCCTTGTGCAATGTGTCGATGGTCGCCTTTTGGACAGCTGTCAAATCTGAAGTCTTCCCCATGTTTGTGTAGGCTTCAGAACTGGACTGAGAGACCATTTAAAGCCCTTTGCAGGTGTTTTGAGTTAATCAGCTGATTACTTTGTGGCACCAGGTGTCTTCAAAATGTAACCCTTACACAATATTCTAATTTTGTGACACACGGAATTTTGGATTTTCATTTGTTGCCACTTCAAATCATCAAAATTAAATGAAATAAACATTTGAATGCATCAGTCTGTGTGCAATGCATAAATATAATGTACAAGTTACACCTTTTGAATGCAATTACTGAAATAAATCAAGTTTTTCAAAATATTCTAATTTACTGGCTTTTACCTGTATGTACCATGAACAAAATAATGATTATGTGTTGTCCAGTAAAGGCAACCGCTTCAGTTGTTAACATAGGTACATTCATGTTAAAATAGAATGGCCATTCACATACTAGGGCTGCAGCTATCAATTGTTTTTTCCATCGATTAAATCAAGGAACCCGTATTTTCCCATGTTTTTGTGTCTTAAGTGACTATTGGGAACAGCAATTTCAAATTAGTAGTATTAAGCAAGACCGCTGCAGTCGGCAGCAGCACCTAGGGCTGTGACAACACCCGAATCCACCGCTATACTGGCGAGGACGTGATGACAGTGATGACATCATTACTGCCAACACTGCGTCTTTTTCTTTTTTCACTTTTTGCTGGCAAAAGTTAGAGGATAAGCGATGTTGTGTGATATGAAATATAAGGAAAACAATAATCATTGTGTTGTTATCCCCATCGACTGTCTTCTCTCCTATATTTATTTAAAAAAAAACGTAAGTTGCTTGTCACTTCAGCTTTGTAGAAGAGGATGGACAGTCCATTAAATAGGCTATGGGGATTTGTTTTGTGTCAGGTTATTATGAATTATTTTTACCGGAAACGTTTAATATTATCAGGATTTGACTTCTACCGAACCCTAGAATCTTTTTCACCGAACCCTACGCTTGCACTACACGCGCTACGCTGGTTGACGTAATGACACTGCCGTTAATTGCGGGAAGGTGTTTACGTTGGTGGTCCGTTCGACGCAGTAGGCTGTGTGAAAGTGAAAATGGAACTCATGAGCAGAAAGTATTTGGCTTTACGATTGAAGTTGAGTTACTACTTTGTTTAATTTGCAATGCCGATTTGTCTCGTGGTGGCAAGGACCCTAAACAATACACAACATTGCTGCTGTTAAACATTGAGTTGTTGAGTTGTGCATAAAGAAATCTACAGACCGCAGCCAAAATGCAGAAACTTCAGACAGTCACAGCTAAAAACTTAAACAGACGTGTTTACTTCATTAATGTGTTTACTATGTTAATGGACTGGGGATGGGATTAGGACTTGGTTTCGGATTCAGCAGACTCTTAACCAGTGGATTCGGTATTCGGCCAAACCCCAAAAATCTGGATTTTGGAGAGGAGAGAAAGCAGCGCGTCCGTGAATAACAGTAACGACTCTCACTGAGCTGAAATGGAAGCACTGTTCTGCAATCTTTTGATACAGTCTATGGCTGCAACCTATGTTCTAAGGTTCAAGCCAATTTCTTTTGCGGGAAAAGGCCTTTCACTTTGCCGGCAGTACAGAGAAAGCCACCGTGTCTTGAGAAGCTCAAGCTTGTTGTTTTATTGTTCCCTTTTAACTCACTTTACATCATCTTTTGCTATCTTGTTTTCCTCTCGCTTTTCCTCACATCGACACAAACTCATACACTACTCTCCGTTACTGCTCGCTCTCTTGCACGACCACATGGGCACTGACATCACTCACTGCCATTCTCGCTCTAATTTAGGCTACTCTCGTAACGGAGTGTTGTGGCTAACCGCGCTACTCTGGTAATAGACGGTTAGTAGCATAGTCCCTTGCCAAATTGTAATTATATAAGTGATTATTTTTTTATTATTATTTCAATTGTTAATTGGTGGCACTTGACCCTAAACATGTTCATAGCAACACAAATGACAAGGGGGGGATTAGCAATGTACCGATTACCGGTGTAACCACAATAGAAATGTTGATGATAGCAATTACCGTTTTCATTTTAAAATATAATTATTATCACGGTGTGGAGAGTCTTATGAAGTTGCCACGCAGGCGCACTGCGTAGCCTCCGTGTGTTTCTTGAAGTTGGAATCATGGCGTGAGGAGGAGATGACAGCATGCAGGATATGTATCTGAGTCTGTAGCATGGGTATATTTTGGTTATTATAAGACTGCTGATGACAGTTGATTGAAGATGGTCATCCTGTCTGCAGAGCGTGCAGGAAAGAAGTTGCTGCTAAAGGCATTGAACACACTGTATGTGAATTTGGTAACGTCGCACTGAATTCATGGAGATTGGTTGAATTTGCTTGAATTGTTTGCGATCGCGATTTCTTGGCAGGACTGACCTGTAAGGCTGTTGTATGACAGTAATAATCATCCATGTGAAACACAGTGGGCTTTACAGGGTTGTATGGATTAAAGGGTCCATGACATGGTGCTCTTTGGATGCTTTTTTTATTTATATATATATATATATATATATATATATATGTATGTATATATATATATATATATATATATATATATATATATATATATATATATATATATATATATATATATATATATATATATATATATATATATATATAGTGGTCCCCTAATTCAGCCTTGGTGCAGAATTACATCCACTAAAGCCAGTCCCACAATTAGATTTCCTTAGGACATGCCATTTCTGAGTCTGTAGCTTTTGAGGAAGGGGGGGTGGAGTGTGGCCTTGACCAACTGCCATTTTGCTAGTTTGAAAGCCATGATGTCTCTTTCTCATGGGTGGGCCAAATTCTCTGGGCGGACAAAACAGAGAAAGGGAAGGTAACCTTGCCCTTTATGACCTCATAAGGAGTAAGATTCCAGATCGGCCCATAGGCAGAGCAGGATACCCAGGGCTTGGTTTATACCTATTGCCATTTCTAGCCGCAAGAGGACCATAGGCAGGTTTGGGGAACTCATTAATGTTAAAACCCTCACAAAGTTAAATTTTTAAATCAAGTGCATTGATAATTTTTAGTTATTAAATTGTTTCAGCCCTTGTAGGGAGCATACGCTTTTAAAGCCCAGGCCTGTAATAATTGATGTATTGTGTTGTGTCTGTATCTTAAAAAAAGGCTCAGCAGACAAATGTAATTGTATGAGCAGTGACTGTGTTGTCCTATAAGTCTAAAGTTGGCATACTGTATATGATGAATGCACACGACAGTAAAAACAGTCGCCCCTCATCCACCACCCTAATGTCTGCAAATACATCAGTTGTGTATGCTATCACGTCTGTTGCTAAGAGCAATACTTGATTGATATCAAGCTAAGTGTGTTGTGACAGCAAGTAGCGCATTATTGATAAGGTGTTTATATTTTTACCCCACTTCTTTGAGTGAGCTAAAGCCTTTGATTGAATGTTTCATTAGCCAGTGTTTGGGTTAATGAATTATGTATACTAGTTGATAGCCCAAGACAAATATGATTTACTTAGTGATATTGATTTCACATTGTGAGGGACAGAACCTCCCCCGCTCTCATTGGTATGATTTCAGTGTTGCTTTCACAATACCACGTCACATTTAGGGAACAGGTTATTTGCTGCAATACTAAATTGCAGGGCTTTCCCTACCATTATAAGGCTTAAGTGCAGCACCTGAACCGGTAACCGTCAACACCTAAGCTGAATGAATGTAACTAAATGACTTCCCAGATCTAAAGATTGTAGTTTTGTCCCCAATTGACTCATTTGGCAAGGTTTGTCTTTAGGCTTTTTGAGTGTTATGTATTTCTTATCTGCTCTAGCTTTTCCAACGTTTTAGTTACAAATTGTGATAATAATGGTCCAAATTTTTGTGAAATTGCATCTTGCAAACGTAACATTTTGTTTGACGGAGGACGCCTAAACACCCACAAGATTTGTGCACCTAAGTCTTTCACAAACCTAGGGGAAACACTGAAATTGTCCTGTCGTTTCTTTTGGTGTTAATCGATAGTCCTCATGGGTCTGTCTCTCTTCCTCTCTGGTTAAGCTGTGACTTGATTTAAGATTTACTGTACAGTCCAGTTTGCCACTGGCAGCAGTCACAAGGGGGGGGAGGGGAGTGAGAGAGAGAGAAGAAATGCAGAGACAGAGATTCCCTTCTCCTCTCCCATCCCCCCTCTGTTCTCCCACACTGTCAACACAGAGGATCCTGGCGGTGGATGGTGGCTCCACAGCGCCACTGCAGCGGGATGGCGGTGGAGGGAACAACAGCGTTCTGTTTACAAACCATTGGTCCTCCCCGGGCACTGCTGCTGTCAACTTGCATTTGAACAGAGGGTCTTAGTGATCTGTGACTCAACAGTCTGCAGGTTTTCATTTCAACCACACAACAGCATGCAACTGGACTTTATACTCAGCCTCCAATCTTGTTTTAGGTGTATTGATTAAAGTGGCTGTTGTGTTTGATTTAAATACTCTTGCATTCTCTTACAGCCTTTACTCTCTACCCATAGTACATGAAATGTATTGTTATAGAAATATGTCTTGACTAATGTCTAGATTAATATCTAGAGTAATGTTATAATCTGTTTTAGATTCCTACTCCATTAATTTTAGAGTTTTAATTAGAGTTCAAGATTACAATGCACACTGTTACACTCAATACTGTGCCAGAAGGCATCTTGTCTACACACATGGACTGAAGCTAACGTGCTGCTTTAGCAACACGTGCTGTGTAGACTGTAAATCAGTGGGCCTGAAAATTTCATGGGAGTGTAGTGTGTATGTGGTTGGTCTTAATTACAGGACACAATTGTACATTTGAGTGAGTTATGCATGTAATAAGCTGCAGGCACATTGTACTACAGTGTACTACATCTTGTCTACCTTCAAGCTGGTTAACTGGCAACCCAGGTAGGTAGGTATGTAGGTAGGTAGGTACATACTAGAGCCCGACAGATAAGGGATTTTTATGGACGATACCGATAAAAATATTTGGTTATTCCGATATATCAGCCAATATACAAACAAAGGCTGTTGGAATGAATTATGAAAGTCGAATATATTTCGAATAGTAAAAAAAAAAAATCAATACTATTTGAATGCTGAAATTACTATTTGAATGTTATTTTTTTATTTTTTTATAAATAGGTTGGCTAACATTGACTAATCTCCCTCTTCTCTTGTCTGATGAACAATAAATTAGATAGGGAGTGAGAAACACACTGGATGTGGATATTGCCCTAGTCCATATTGCAATTTTTGATAAAATTGTTAATAATTGTTCAGTCGTACATGACGGTTGTTGAATTATTCCTCCTTGTCCTGCTAACGTTACATTTCTGTGTGACTCTGGTCATGCAGTGCAGCAACCTAGGCCAAGGCGAGGACGCCCGAGGCAGACAGCCACGGTAGTGTCGTTGTTTATTTATTTTCTTCACAATCGAATATTGGTTTTCATATTCCAATTTTTTTTTTTCTTCTCCAAAAATCTATTAACCAAATTTAGAAATTTAGCTTACAGCCGAACTTCAGAGTACCTCATCTGAGGTATTATTTTGTCTGCTTGCTGTATATCGGACCCTCATCTGCTTGCTGACAGTTGTCTCTATGGAAAACGCAATCCTCTCTCACAGAGACAGAGGGTCCAGGCACAGAAAAGTGTCGCTGAGCCAATATGCCAGAGAACAACACCTCTTCTTCTGCTGTCTTGGCCACAGAGTTGTTGCCTGTCTCCAGGGTCACGGACACATCCCCAAACAGTTCAGCCTTGGCAGCCTTATTCTCTTGTGAGGGTGATGCAACTGTTTCTAGTGGGAAGTCTGTTGTTGTAGCTTGATTATGCAGGATGAGCAAAAATTGTCAATGATCACAGGAGTGGCCCACCCCAACACTGGCCATCCTCTACTTTATAACTTTATATAATGCTATCTGTGTTATGTAATTATAACCTGTTTGCTGTTGCGGTGGCCAGTTTTTTCCTCATGTCATTGTTAAAAAACAATCTAATTACCTGTGTAAGTATAGAAGATGACAGCACGTCAGTGTAAACTCTAAAGTTTGATGATCAGCGAATGTGTTGTTGTTAACATACATTTTAAGTCCACAAATCATGCTAAATGTTTTGGTGTTACATACCACATAAATCTAACATCTAGGGAAATGAAACGTGACCTAGAGCTCAAAGTACCCATGAGTGTTTCACCCGCCTACATGCCATTAAATGCTTCAGACACTGATCTCCAGGCATTACATGGCTCATTATTCTCAGGGGAAATGGGCTTTAAGCTGGTCCTTATTTGGAATAGGCTCTCTGGCTCTCAAGGAATTTCGGAAATTGTTTTGGTTCATGGAAACCATGGACAAAAGCAATGTTGAATCACGTTACACTGACATGTTCATGAATGCGCACAGTGAAGAAATCGTAGCACAGGAGGTGTTACAATCCTGGTGACTACTCGTCCTTGTGTTTTTCTGTTGAATGTTTGTGGTGGATTGGTACTTAAATTAGGGCATTAGATGATTCACTGTATACGTGGTCAGGTGGAGAAGCAGCTTAGGGAGAAGAGCGAGAAAAAGTTAAATCCTTGGCTGAAGTACTGCACCTCATGAGAAATAGATGTATACCAGCAGAAACCCAGCAAATGCTTCTTTCACAATTTCTAAAATCAATTGTTTTCCCTAGAATTAATACATATACAGTATATACCAATGATTCACCTCTATATTGTCTGTTTATAAGGTACCGTAGACAGCGACTACATCATGTCTGTCTAAAAGACTGACATGTAATGTGCTTTACTTTTTTAGAAGAAAATAAGTTTTAAGAAATGTCTCATAATATATTGTCTCTACAAGTTTATTATTCCAATTTTGTTTTGTTAAAGAAGGATAAGAAAATCACAATACTCAATACTGTTGAATTGCACTACTTCTAGAATTACAACAAAGTGCACTAGAAATGGAATCAGCACCCATTAATGGTGAAAAGATTTGAATCAGGACAGACACATCGCTCCAGCCCTAATAGGAATTCATCAGGTGTTCAACCCAGGAGTGACCCAAACACGTCAAGATTCATCAGATCTATTTATCAGGCCTGGGATGTTATGCATCTGTCCGGATTTGATTATTTCAGGATACACGAGTGCCGATTGGGTTGGTATTGCGATTTTCATTTATTGCTGATTAGAGATGTTCCGATACCACCTAAAAACGCTGGTATTGGGAAGTACTGGAGTTTATCCACCCATCCAATACCACGTAATAAAGCCCTGAAGAAAATCTACGTTAAAGTAGTTTGTTTGTGTTCTTTTTCTGTTAGAACTGACTGTCAAACTTGATAATAAAAGAAATTTCTGTGGCGTTCATTGTTTATGTTTCACAAAAAGTTTAACCTGAGCCAGACCGACAACAACGATAGAAACCATATCACATCCATACAGGGATAGTAGTGTACAGCTGTTAAAACATAATAAAATATATGACGCACTGGTATCGGATCAGTACTCAGTATCGGCCGATACAGAAGTTCAGGCATCAGAATCAGTATAAGGAAGCAAAAAATGGTATCAGACCATCTCTAATTGCAAATCTAAAAGTATTGCAATTCCATAGTATTGAGTGTTGCAATTTTCTTCTTCTTTAACAACAAAAGTTTAATAATACACTTCCAGAGACAGAACATCATGAGACGTGTACTTGTTTTCTTAAAAAAAATCACTGGTCAGTCTGACATTTATTACATTTAGTAAGGAAGTACATACTCTTAACAAGGATTTTCTGTTTTTGCTCTGTTCTGCTGGAAACGGATATGATGTTGCTGTCAGCTGTACTGATAAAAAAAAAAAATATTAGTTTAATCATTTGGTAATAAATAAATAAAGAATATAGATTCTAGGGAACATACATGAATCTTTCCCACCCCTACTTGTTAATGTTGACTAGTCACACACAAAGAACAGAGTAACGATTTGGAAACACTAGTTGTTGTAGTCCTGCTCTTTGGGCTGTTAAACTGTGTTAGTTGCCTCCTCCTTGGGCGTATCACGCAGCGAGCGCCACAATAGGTTGACAGCCTCCCCTCTCCCAACGGTTGTAATTTATGGTAGGGACGGTACTGCTTTTCTGATCATTTAAAATTGCCTCCACTTATTTTTACTTCAGAAAACCTGTGAAGACCTGTAGTTCTATGTCTGTGTCGCTGCGTGTGCTTCCCACAGAAAAGCTTGGGAAAACAACTCTGAGCTACACTTTTATCGGAGGTGGTGACGTTAACATTTGTGTAAACAATAAGCTACACAATGGTGAGCATCCATATTCAAATAGGCTTTATTATATAGCAGTCACATGTAGGGCTGGGATGATATGCTTTTGTCCTGATTTGATTCCTCCTCTCCCCTAGGAAACTCTCAACTCATTTGGCAAAGCGTGTACAGGGCTTAAAGTATTCCGGCACTGTGCCGGAACTGCTGTGTGCGGCCATGAGGAAAAATAAATAAATACATTTGGGAACTTGCATGCGGTTTTATATTTTCGTGTCAATTGAGTTCACCTACCAATCATATGGGAGGAACGCAACTCTGACGCAGAGCTTAAAGTACTCGGGCCTGGTGCTGGATTTCGGGTATGACTATTGAAACGAATTCTAGCCAGATGCAGAATAGGGCAGGTCCTTGCCGAAAAGCGAGAGTGGGGTGTGTAGTTTCTGTGGTAACGCAGCTAAAAAAAAGGAGTTAAAAACAAATGGCGCTGAGCATGAATTGAGGAACAAGAGGAAAAGGGTGGAGACGGGAAGCACCTGGCTGCAGCGTATGTTCAGGGAAGATACTCACTGTACGGCAGTAGCGGTAAGAAAGTGCTTGCTAGTCATTAGATGCTAGTCACTAGATGCCATACGTTACTGGCGTTGACCACTACTGCTGCGACTACGCCTTTGCTGACCGACCGTGTTTGTGATAAAAACAATGTGTGTGCACGATTTGTCATTAACGATGGCCGCTGTGTAAAATGTAACTAAAGCCCAAATTGCCTTGACAAAGCTGTCTGTCTGGAATCAGCATGGCTGTTATTTAAACATGTCCAACATGGACAAAATCATGAATGTTATAATTTGCTTTTTTGATGATGACCTGGCCAAAGTAACAACACATCTAGAAAGTTTGGTTTTCACAATGATTTAGTGTAGGATTTTAATATTACTGCAATATGGTTGGAAGAAGTAAAAATTTATCCAAAAATGTTTACTTCTTAAAAATGATTTCTTTTATTATTATTAAGAAGGACTTTAACTGTTTTGCCAGACAAATTAACTTTGATGAGGGCATTTTGAAACATTACACTGTGGACCCCCATTTGTCCTCTGCTTTGTGGGTAACAGATGTGATGTAGTCGCCATCGGCGGTACCGTATAAACAGAAAAGACAGGGGTGAATCATTAGTTAAAAAAAAAATATAAGGATGTCAATTCAGGGAGGAAAAATAATCACAAAAACAATCACAATACATACAATCTTCATTTCTTTTTCTCCCACCCCTACTATATTGAATGGTAGTCACATGTATTGCATGTCATGTACATTGAGTGATAGTGTTTCCCTTCACTGATGATCGATCTCTCTCTCTCTCTCTCTCTCTGTTTTCCAGGCTAGGCGTGTGCGTGCTGACCTCATGGTGTAACAGGAGTAAAGATGAGCATTAGCAGTGATGAGGTCAACTTCCTGGTCTACAGATACCTACAGGAGTCAGGTAGTCAAATATTTTCTTACAATCTTAAAATGTCGTAACATATTGGTAATTAACCACCTTTTTATTAGTGGTGTGTTTTCCTACCAACCTATCAAACTCTCTAGTAGGGCTGCACAACATATATATATATATTTTTTTTTATCGTCATCGCGATATCAGCTGGCGCAATAAACGCATCGCAAAAGGCTGCGACATATCACGAAAGATGCTCTTTTGATGGATACTTTTTTTGTGTTGGTTGAAAGGTAATATCAGTGGAAAACGGCACTTTACAATGTAGTGGCGCCTTTAATGTTGAGTTCAATGAAAGAAAGATGGAAATCATTTCCTTTCATTTGTTTTAAATTCAACAAGCAGTTTGTTGTATTTTAGTAGAATACTGAAAATTGAACTGATTACATAAATATTATCACTTAAATACTATGCCTGTGTTATAAATGTTAACTTTCCATACCCAGTGAATCCATAATGCGCGAGTGCTTTCGCTGTAGCCCATCTACTGGAGGCAGCTGTTATTGCAGTGGAAAATAAATCTGCCACACAACAATGTATGCTCATCGCGTTATGGTTTTGAACACGCCAGACGCACCCAATGCAACTCACGTGTTGGCCCAGGGCTTGAGCATCAGCTTGTTCAGGTGTGCTACAGCAGAGAGAACTGGAAAATAGGCAGCTGTAGAGGTTGCAATACAAGCAATCTGTTTTGCAACCTCCAAAAGAAGCGTTCGAAAAGAATAGTAACAGTGGCGTGCAAGTAATGATGTAACGATGGCAGTGGAGAAAACACAAAATGTAGTTCTTAAATAAGTCATGATTTACTGTGATATACAGCAGTGATCGACCGATAAGTAGTAGTTAATAACACGAAAGTCGATATTTAGAACCAATATGCATTAACAGTGAAAATGAAAATCTTTTAGTCAAAATTAAGATTTTGGAATGTTACAAACTATGTGATGTTACACAAAACTTAATAGCTTACTTTCATAATCGCCCAGTGCCGATAATCGGTCAATCCCTAATATACAGCATGTTATTGCCTTCCAATGTTGAAAATATCTTCTCCTCCTCCCGCTCTTTTCTTCTCCAGGGTTCTCCCACTCAGCATTTACATTTGGCATAGAGAGTCACATCAGCCAGTCCAACATCAATGGTGCTCTGGTTCCCCCTGCTGCCCTCATCAGCATCATCCAGAAGGGCCTGCAGTATGTCGAGGCTGAAGTCAGTATTAATGAGGTGGGTCTTCTCCTCTCTGCTATTTTCTTTTCTTTATACAAAAACAAATGTTGAATCATACACTTCTAGAGACAGTATATCAAGACATTTTGAAAAACTAATAGTTTTCTAAGAAAAAATGCACATGCACGGCATTTTCTGCTTTCGTTCTGCTTTGCCTGAAACGGATATGATGTAGTTTACCATATAAATAGAAAACAATTAGGTAAAAGGAAAAAAAAAGTTTTTTGTGAGTATGAAGTCAGCATCGATGAGGTGGGACACAAACAAGATGACAAATCTCTCCTCTTCTTATTTGTGTGTGTGTGTGGGGGTGCTCTGTGGGGGAGAATGGAGAGTTGGTGGTTTTGATTTAAGAAAGCACAGTTTTATGGTTTTAGTTTTTTGACAGGTGTGTGTGTGTGTGTGTGTGTGTGTGTGTGTGTGTGTGTGTGTGTGTGTGTGTGTGTGTGTGTGTGTGTGTGTGTGTGTGTGTGTGTGTGTGTGTAAATTTTATTTAGGATTTTCTTTTAGGATTCGTGTGATCGTGATTCTTGGCTGAGAATTGTCCAATAGATGGACTTTTGAAACCTGAAACCTCTTCTCTAAATTGGTATTTCTCCCACTCTATAGGACGGCACATTATTTGACGGGCGACCCATTGAGTCTCTGTCCCTGATTGATGCCGTGATGCCGGATGTTGTTCAGACGAGGCAGCAGGCCTACCGGGACAAAATGGCCCAGCAACAGGCTGCTGCTTCAGCACCAACATCGACCACGGGGGGGAGCATCGCAGGCAACGCCAAGAATGGAGAGAATACTGCCAACGGGGAGGAGAACGGAGCCCATGCCTTAGCTAGTGAGTAATATGTTCACGCATAGAAAAGCCTGTGCTAAAATGGTTTGCTACCTGCAAAGGCAAAGATTTGAACAGTATTTTCATTAAGGAAGAAATATTATTTGACCTTTTGGAATAGTGGTAAAACCATGGAATTAAGTGATCATTTAATTAAGAAGTTTTGGTCAAACATTTTTGGTATCAAATGGAAATGTTAGTAATGAAATATTACTTTACATCCATATCTGGCAGGTAGTTCACTCACACTGATAGTGATCAAGAATGGCAAAGACCTTACAAAATGGTTGTAGACAATGTATTTTCTAGACATTCCTGGTTTGCTAACTTCCTGCTTCGCTGTGTGTCACCCATCAAAACTCTGTGCTTAGACAACCATGCAGACCTGATGGAGGTAGACGGAGATGTGGAGATCCCTCAGAACAAGGCCATGGTCTTGCGGGGTCACGAGTCCGAGGTCTTCATCTGTGCCTGGAACCCAGTCAGCGATCTGCTGGCATCAGGGTTGGTCCCCTTCCTCTCCTAGCATACTCCTCTGACACTGGTCTCTCCCTCTATATCGGAGGTTCTCAAACGTATCACTCAAAGGTCCGCAGGGTTAGGTTAAGATTTTTATTCCAGGTCAGAGGTCCGGAACGATTGGCCATAACAAGTTAACATTTAATCAATTAACTATTAACTTTTAAGCAACAACAAGTCAAGAGTTCTGTTTTCCTGCTCAGCGTTTGGACTAATTTGGGTATCGTTACAAGGAATTCGATACCAGTTTCTTCCAATGTTTATTTTCCTGCATTTTTATTTGTTTGTTCTTTTGAGTTTTTTAAGCTTTTTTCTATGTTTTGATACACCCTTTTCGGCTTTTTTGGACATTTCTTTAGTTTTTTGTACATTCAACATCACAAATTTATTGATAAATAGGAAATGTCATTGAAAATAGAAACTGTAACACTTAATCAATGTATTGTACTGCTAATATGAGGTTTATGGTCTGGATTGACCATAATTTGATTGCAGTTTGGTGCAGACTTTGAGAAACATTGCTCTATATGGATCAAACTTAAATCAAACTCTACATAAATGCAGACATTGTATGCCTTTATTAGACAGCGCAAGTAGAAAGATCATAGGAAACAAGGTAGAGAGAAGAACCGAAGGTCCCCAGCCTGACTCGAAAGTGTTATGGTTCATGCCCTGCCTCTTAAAGCGTTGAAATACTCTAGCGTGACATGGGCCGTCGTAGAAGGTGTGTGCATTACGAGCATGCAAAGAGACGTTTATGCTTAACACATTGTTCGTTGCAGTATTCTCCCAAACACTAGAGGGCAAAATAATCTGTAAATGAGCAAGATGTAGTAGAGAAGAAGAGAGTGTAAGTAAAGAAAATCAGGCTACCTGGCAACATCAATAAATAAATACATGTTAACACTGACGTACTGCAAAACATTACTACGTGACTGTTGTTTATCTCCAAATCTAAACTACTGTCTGCCTGTAACACTGTTAAGATCATTCTTTCCATGAAGCCATTTTTTAGCTTTGACAAAACAATCACATGTTTTTCCACACTCTCCTTTTCCCAGTGTGGTGTCTCTCTGACCACATATGTAAGGCTGTTTAACTCGTTGTGGTCTGCACATGAAGAATCATGCAGAAGTTTGTAGAGACGGACCTGCTCATCCCAGCTGAATGTGTGGAATTGAAAGTGCAGCCCGCGTAATTACAAAGTTTAAGAGGTGCATGACCAAGTGCCGCGACAGCTTGCGGAGCCTTTGGGCTGGAAATGGAAGCTGTGGTGACGTCAACACCGCAGCCATAAATTAAGCTTAACCCTAAGCCACGGGGGTGCCCCTTTATTTCTTGTGAAAACTACAGCTCATTACCCAAACGTAATGGGTATTGTGCTTTACATATTAAAGTTGTCTTTTTTATTTTTTTTATTTTATTAATTCAGGACAATGCACATTGATGAACATGCATGTAAATGTGCCAGATTTTAGCCCAAGGGCTAATTTCCATCTGCAGTCCAATAGGCAGGTTGGAGTTAGAATAAAAAAGACCTAGGATAGTAACATTTAGTATATAAAAACAAGAAGAAACAAAAAGAAAAGAAGAAAAAAACACAAGTTAGTGGTGGTTACACGTTTGGTTAGCTCTAGGCCACAGCTTTACCTGGCTCTTAAAGGAGGCCAAAGTGGGATGCTCCCTTATAGCTGGAGGAAGTGTGTTCCATAATGCACTGCCTTTAATAGATAGTGCATTATGGCTGAAGGAGGTTTTTCTGAAAGGAACCTCACAGTCCCTGTCCACCTCTGGTGATCCGAGTGTGTCTATATTTAATAAACTCAGTAAGTTATATTTCTCTAAGATATTACAATGATGATAAGAGAGAGGTTTTTCATCCAGAGTCTTAAGCGCCTTCTTGTTCAGAAGCTCAACTGGTTTTAGGGTAGTAGTACCCAACATAGACCAGCTAGGGATGCAATAGTTCACATGTGAAAGTATCATTGAATGCAGAAACATCAGAGCAGCTGAATCTGATAGAGATCCTCTGATTTGTTTAAAATTATGAAGATTGAATCTGATTCTTTTGGATATCATTTTAACGTGGTTTTTAAAAGAGAGTCTAGAGTCTATAATCACACCTAAACATTTACATTTCTTAACAACTTCCAACTCTTCTGTGCCCAACATCAACCCCGATTGAGCAGGCATAACAGTGAAAGATTGCTTCGACAAGTATAAACATTTAAAATAATATCTATTGAGCCATGTTTGTATGTGTGTAAGAGCTGTTGAGAACACCTGCTGCCTCCACAGGATCTTTTGCTTTAGTAAAAATTACAGTGTCATTGGCGTAAAGCTGGACATTAACATGTAAACAGTATCCTGGTAAGTCATTATTATATAGAGAAAATAAAATGGGCCCCAGTATGGAGCCTTGGGGGACTCCTACTGACTAACCCCGCCCACCATAGTGCATTGTTCTGTGTGAGACAAGTATGAGTGAAACCAGTTAATAGTTTGAGCAGAAAAATTAAAATATGACAATTTAGATAGAACTTTGTGATTGACGGTATCAAAAGCTCTTTTCAAATCCAGAAATACAGCACCAACACATCCATTTTTATCTAGCTGACATTTAATTTTTTCCATAAACATGGCCAATGCAGGCTCGGTTGAGTGATGTGGCCAGAACCCAAACTGCATGGGATGTAAAGGTGTTTGACTATTGCTGAGGAATTCAGTGATTTATTTGCTAATACATTTTTCAATAATTTTCGAAATTACAGGTAGAATGCTTATTGGTCTATAATTATTCATATCAGATTTGTCTCCAGCTTTAAATACTGGGGTAACTGAGGCCAGTTTCCACGCCTTAGGAACAATTGAATTTTTATAGATAAATTAACCAAGTGCATGAGTGAGGGGCCTAAAGCCTCTTTATGTAACTTTATAAAACTAGTGTCAAGCCCATACATATCCTTGGCTTTAGAATTCTTCAGAGCCGTATTAATGACTTTTGGTTCTGTAATCTCTTGAACATAAAATTTGGGATGATTATTGTCAGGTAAAGTAGGAACCTGCTGATCAGAACCCTCGAAAGATGGGAACTGTTTCACCAAATCTACTATTAATTTAACAAAGAAGGAAATAAACTCTTGTGCCAGAACAATTGGGTCTCTCACCAACAGGTTGTCAATTCTTAATTCTAAGCCTTTAATGTCCTGCTTGGGTTGTTTCCCTGTCAATTTATTTATGATCTGCCATTTTTTTTTACCGTTACCTCCAGCATTTTTAATAATTTCAATGAAAAAAATTTGCCTTTCGTAATTCGGACGTCACTTTATTTCAGGCTCTTGTAAAACTAAGTCTGTCTATATTAAGTCCAGACTTAATAGATTTTTGGAGTAATTGATCCCTATGCTTTATTAGCTTTAAACAGGCAGGGTTAAGCCAGGGGAGAGAGTTGGACTTCTTTCTCTCATGGCGCCCCTCCTGGCGAAAGAGAGGATTACCTCTTTGACTTTCGAGAGAAATAAGTCACTGTCGCTTCCACATCCTCGCATTCCATAAAGCTAATTTAATGTCAAGCAAATTGAAATTAAAATACTAGAACTGCAAGTGGTTATGATGGGGTCCAAGCGTCAAGTCGAACCCAAAGCGCGGCGGCTGTGAGGAAAATGTCAGGAAATATTGCAACACCTTAGGTCTGTAGTAAATAGTAACATGCCACGCCCATTTTGACCAATCAGTACACAGTCGTGGGCATGGCCTCTGGAGTGGCCCTAGATCGAACCCTCCAAGATATGTGAAAATTGCACGAGCCCTTCATGGGATAAAGAATTTTCATAATTGTAGCTCCGCCTGATGGCCAATGTTTGGTCCTTAGCCCCAGAGAGGCATGACCAGACAATGATAGCATTTAGTTTGGAGATGCTAAAGTTGTTCTTTGGTCCGAGCTTTGTTTGTAGTTTGCGAATTCTTTTGCGAATTTCACTTCAGCAAGATACATTTTTTTTATAGCCAGAAATAAAAGAATTATTAACTTAAGATGTTTTTGATCAAATCCAGTTAGAAATTGTCTGACAAACAATGTTGAAGTGGGAACACGTCTATGGAAATATGCTTTATGTTAAAATGTGTCTGTCTGTTTTAGGTCCGGGGATTCGACAGCTCGCATCTGGAACCTGAGTGAAAACAGTACAAGCAGCTCGACACAGCTTGTCCTGAGACACTGCATACGAGAGGGAGGGCAGGACGTCCCCAGCAACAAAGACGTCACCTCGCTAGACTGGAATGTAAGCCCGCTAACACATGCACACTCACACATCATGTAACATGTGAGTCTCCCTGCATGAGTGCATTTGTTGAATATATGGCAGCATGTCAAAGTTGTAGGAATTGAAGAAATATTTGTCATGTAAGTCAATAACTCTGCGTCACATTTTTTTTAATTAGCTTTTATCAGCATTTTGTTTTTTTAATCTTCAAAAAAATACTTGACTGACTTAGTTTGCTAATGCTTGTTTTTATAAAAATGTGTACACACTTAACATACTCTACATGCACAGAAACCAAACAACAGCAAAACATGCTCTTTACTTAGTGTATTGCATGTACAGTCCTGTATACACAAGAAAGGCAAATTGCAACATAGCTGTTGATGATGTCTAACAGTTGAAGATCATCAGAGAGTGGGATTTTCCTTTAGTTCAGCCAGTGGATTGGAAACCTGAGCCGAGGGCAGAGCAAAAAAAAAAAAAAAAGTGTCCCTGCTGATGAAATACAAAGGCCTCTCTTCTAATCCCAGCTGAATCACAGCACACGTTCGTTCGGATTCTGCAAGGCAAATTGTGCAACTGCAACAGACCACGTTAAGGCCTTGCCATGCTTATCGATCCGCTCTATAAGCCACTCTTACACTTCTCTCTCTCTCTCTCTCTCTCTCTCTGGCAGAGCGAGGGCACGTTGCTAGCAACAGGCTCCTATGATGGCTTTGCCAGAATATGGACAAAGGACGGTGAGATGACTTTGCATTTATTAAACACATACATGTATTATTGATCCCAGGAAACCCTGCAACTTAACATCAAGAGTTCTAAAACAAGATTGGTGTATTGATGTACTGTACATATTTTTAAATATTAGCAAGTATAAGAGGATGAATACAAGTGTTGCTGTGGAAACTCTAATAATGATTATGCTGTGGTCATTTGGTTTGCTTATCTTGTACTACAGTCTGTATGGCACATGGTTTAGTTCACCCTTGAACAATGCTGCCACCTAGAGGCAGGTTTGAATATTACCATTCAGGTGTTGACCCATTTAGTGTCATTCAGACCCTTAGTGGCTTGTTGTTTACTACCTCATATTTATCGATTTCTTTTCTTTCTTTTTTTCCCCTTTCTGTGTGTTTTGCTCCACAGGGAACCTGGCCAGTACACTTGGCCAACACAAAGGTCCCATCTTTGCCCTTAAGTGGAATAAAAAAGGCAATTTTATCCTCAGTGCAGGAGTAGACAAGGTAAACCAGGATCTGTTTTAATAAGTGGCTAAAAACAAATGTACCCTGTAGCCGTTGTTAGCTCTAACTGTACATGTACATGTGTCCTGCCAGACAACAATCATATGGGATGCCCATACAGGAGAAGCCAAACAACAGTTTCCCTTCCATTCAGGTACAAAAAGAATCTCTTCTTGTCTATTAGTATTTTCCAGCTTAGCTTTTGATCTCGCTGACGTCATTCTTTCCTTCTCTTACAGCTCCAGCGCTAGACGTGGACTGGCAGAGCAACAATACGTTTGCCTCCTGTAGTACAGACATGTGCATCCACGTCTGTAAGCTGGGACAGGACCGACCCATTAAAACATTCCAGGGACACACGGTAAGTGGTTTGTTTGTAGTTACACATCTGTGTCAGTAATACTGATGTGTGTCTCCTACTGTGTTTGGAGCGCCCAAAAGAGATTAAAAAGTGTTTTTGTGACTATTTGGTCTTAACTGGTTTGGATGATGGTATTTGTTAGCATTCAATTGGACCTAGGATTGACATAATCCCATTTCTTTGCATTTAGTATTTAGTAAAGGGCTGTACAATATATTGTTTTTTAATTTTATTGTCATCACAGTAAATTGTGTCATCAACTGTGCTATATAAAGGACACGAAAAGGCTGCAACATATTGCGACATACCCTTTTTTTTTGTTGGTTGAAAGAAAACATCAGTAGAAACTGCCCTTTAAAACATAACTGTCATTCTTTTTTTTTTTAGCCGTTCCTGACATATTCAACGTAGGCCTGACTCCCGCTTTAAAACCTATTTATACAGTCTATGTTTACAACTCAAGGAAGAAAGAAGTAACGATTGTGATGCAGTCTGCTTGTAAAATTAAATGAGAATCAATGAATCCCAAAAAAAAAAAAAAAAAACAGTTATTTAAAAATGTTATCTCGAACCAGGGGTGAATCGAGGTCGCGATTTATCGGGCAGGCCTAATTCGCTGTGTTCGGTACAAATTTTTATCAATGATTTCCTTTTGTTTTAAATTCAACCAGCAATTTGTTGAGCACAGAAATGTGTACATTGAAACATCAGTTTATTTATTGGAAGTAATATTGTCCGCCATATCGACACACAACATGCTGTATATACATCATAAACCCGATCTCTTCTCTCCCCCAGAATGAAGTAAATGCAATCAAGTGGGATCCCACAGGGAACCTGCTAGCCTCCTGCTCAGACGACATGACACTGAAGGTGAGGGCTAAACCTGGTGGTAGTGGACACCTTGTCTAACTTATCGCTATCACTGCTACCTGTGAGCCATAGAGAAAGCAAGGATGTGTCCCTGTCCCAATAAATGTTTACCTTATTTGTTTCTCCTGCTCTTCATGTGCTTTAATAAAAGGTGCTATCCGAGGATTTGTGCTGCTCTGTAAGAAGCCAAACATTCTTCTTTTGGGCAGCCGCTGAAATCCCTTCTGTGTTGCTTGAATCGTCTTAAGTAGGAGATAGGATATTCCATTCTGAAGTTTCCCTGCTATTTGCTGTGCGTGCTGAAGATAAAGCTGCAACAGTTCCAAAATGTTGCTGTACAATTCATTCTTTCAAAAGTAATTGCGATTTAAAAAGGTAGTTGTTTTTGTCAGTCAAAGACTTATTAACGTCTTTTTTTTTTAATGAATTCCAGGACACATCTTTTGGTTATATCTTTGTCATGTGACCCATAATAATAATAATTATAAATAATAATGTAATAACGCAAATACACAGCATATGGTGTAAACAACTATTTATTATCATAAAGAATTTTTCTAACTGTATCCCCCCCTTGTAATTTTTGTTGCAGTGAATGTGTTTAGTGCTAACAATTAAAATAATAATAAAAATTGTCTGACCAATAATCAGTTATATACAGTTAGCAGACATACGCCTTAAAGCGCTCATATTTTGCCTATTTTCAGGTTCATAATTGTATTTAGAGGTTGTACCAGAATAGGTGTACATAGTTTAACTTTAAAAAAAAAAATGCTCCTCTTTTCACCCTGTGTGTTGAGCTCTCTGTTTTAGCTACAGAGTGAGGAATCACATTTCTGTGATGTGATCTTTTTTGGGAGTTACACATGTGCAGTAGTTAGGGAAGGACTACTAGCCAGTCAGAAGTAGAGTATAAGGGTGTGCCATGCCAACAGCTAGGCGAGTATTATAACGTTCGTCACGAAAAGCCCGACTACATCAGAGTAGTTTGGAGCAGTTTGTGAACAGTGTTTTCTGTTGGTCCCTTTTGGGGGACTTTGGGCTTTTCACTTTGTTAACCTATTACATGCACAAAAGGATATTTAACACAATAAAGGAAAGGGGAAATGCCAAAAAGCATAATATGAGCACTTTAAGACCTTAGCTTATGTTAACAGTTAATTTCGGTTAAAAGAAACTGCAACAAATTGACAATTAGATATTTGTCGACTGCATTTCAACACACGGTGGTTTAATAAAGTTGTTGATCTGTGCTTTTTGTGTTTTGTTCAGATCTGGAGTATGAAGCAGGACTCGTGTGTCCATGACCTGCAGGCCCACAGTAAAGAAATCTACACCATCAAATGGAGTCCCACCGGCCCTGGAACCAACAACCCCAGCGCTAACCTCATGCTAGCCAGGTGAGTACCTGTGTGGGTTACAAACAACACCGCATTGGAACAGTTTTCTAGTTAGTCAGCCGAGAAGGAAATTAGTTCCCTCTGGCCATTCAGCTCGCTGTACACACCGCAACAAAACTCCCATACCCTGTTTGTCCCCGGCTGTCCCTTCCACAGCGCATCGTTTGACTCCACGGTTCGTCTTTGGGACGTTGAGAGAGGCATCTGTATCCATACGCTGACTAAACACCAGGAGCCGGTCTACAGCGTGGCCTTTAGCCCCGATGGGCGACATCTGGCCAGTGGCTCCTTTGACAAATGCGTGCACATCTGGAATACACAGGTAGGAATTGAATAGGAGGGACTGTGTGTTTGTAACATGTACAGTTTAAAACAGTGTCAGTTCCCTTTAAATGAAAGACATGGTGATGGAAATCTTTCTGGTGAGTCAGCAGCTAGTCTATATCTGATATGGGGGTTGAGATCAGGAGACAATGATGGAGACTTCAAAGATGACGAGTCCAAAGATTTCAGATAATTTGTAGCTTTATTCAAACAGTGAACAGCCTTTGATGACACAGTGAGCAGCCTCTGTACACACACGGCTGTCTATACACAAGTGACCAATGACACTCAGAATAACTGCGTTTCTTATAGTCTTGTCCTGCACCGCTCAGTTGATCTATTTTTGTGAGACAGGGTTACGACTCCTTATTTGTGAGACAATTGTCCTAGTTTGACACATTCTAATCTATTGCTGCAACCTAGTGTCCACTTCATGCTGACTCTGCTCCCTGTGAATAGTTAAATACATTTGAACACTTCCATGCATAAATACCAACCTATCAATATCCACGATGTTAAATTTCCGGGATTGTTCCAGTGCCGTTGGATACTCTGCCGGGTTGTCCCACATGTCGACCGGATGTCCGTTACCTTCTGCTTTCTTTGTATTGTAATTCTAACCTCTGGTGGATTTCTGAGGACTATGGTTGACTGCTTCTCAGATCTCTGCAGGGTAAATCCAGACAGCTAGCTAGACTATCTGTCAGAGTTTTTTGGTTGCACGACTAAAATTATTATTATATCCACACCATTGGGTTGAGTTATTGGTCACAACACAATAAAAAAGGGATTCAAAATGAATTCCCATGTAATAACAACATTTTTATCCATTAAACAGCCTAAAGCCGACCTAATTTCTGTCCCTTCACTCTGTGCTTCTGTCTGTCGTGCTGCAGACGGGCGCTTTAGTCCACAGTTACAGAGGGACAGGGGGAATCTTTGAAGTTTGCTGGAATGCAGCGGGGGACAAAGTGGGAGCCAGCGCATCAGACGGATCTGTAAGTACACACCGGACTGACTTCTATTGTCTTTATCGCGGCAGATGGCCGCCCGCCAAGAGTTGGGGTCTGTCGGAGGTCTTTTTTTTCTTCGCCACTTTCACACCAAATGCCTGCATTTGCTTGGGGTATTCTATCTGTAAAGTGTCCTGAGATAACTCTTGTTGTGTTTTGACACCATAATTAAAATGAAAATTGAACTGAAATTGACTGTTTCTAGCATCTTTTGGTGACAGTTCAGTCCAGTCCTACAGATTGATCTCTGTCCTCTTTTGTCACAGGTGTGTGTACTAGACCTTCGGAAATAGTGCTGCTGTTTGTTGGAAGCCATGGACCGACCATGAATGTGTACATAGCCAAATGACTGTCCCAGCCTGCCCTGCGTACTGCTCACGCTTACGACTATTGGCCCCGCCGACCGACAGACAGGAAGCAGGAAACAGGAACAGGAAGCAAGCACGCACCCACCCGACACAGCAGGTCCAGACACAGGGATGAACAGACGGACAGACAGACAGAAGGGTGGATCATTGGGCGGATGGAAACGCCCCTCTCTATCTGTGCAGACTCTTACAGAGATGCAGAAGGGACGCAGTGGAAAAAAAGTAAAAACTTGATAGACAAAAAAAACAAAACAAAGTTACAGATCCGTATATGTACCAAAATTTGGAAGCTATTTTGCTTTTTTGATCTTTAAACCATGCTCATTGTCATCAAAATGAAAAACAATGAAAAAAGTTTACTAGTTGAATCTCATTGTGCAGACATATCAACTTCTCCACCATAAAATAGGATGGCACTTAGTTTTTTTTAAATTTCCAATCTCTTGTTTCAATGTTTTTATATTTTTTATCTTTGGGAGAGGGGACGGGCTGGTCAGGTCGAGAGTTTTAATGATTGGAGAATGCAGGCAAACACACTCAGACATTCACACCAAACAGTGTCGTCGTCAGGACTGCAAACCAGTGTGGCCAATCTAAAGGCTTCTATGGTTCGGTAGTGGCTCTTCACACGGTTAACCTCTAAATGCAGTAGTTCATGTGTTGTCTTTTCTCCAGAGGACAAACTCTGAATTCCCTGTGTACATCCAATGGGATGCAGCACAGATGATGTCCATCTAGATGCTTTAAAAACAGCTCCTCTGTGCACTATTTGATCTAGATGGTTTTACCCACAGTTCTCCTCTCTGGACCCGGCGGTCATGGCTGTGTGATCCTGTGTGATGAAACAAAAAAATAAAAGCTTCTATTGGCAAGAAGCTGACCTCCACTTGTCTGAATGTTTAAGGCTGTTGTGAGTTTCAGTAATGCAACAGTAAGTCAGGTCCCAGCTCACATTACATTCTGTCCCCAGCCAGTAGAGTTCCAGCTGTTCTTTTTTCCCCTAAAAACCTGTTTTTAACCTTTTTTACCAGCATTTACCCAGCATCTGAAAGACTTAATTTCTTATGTGATTCTCCCTCTAAGGCCTCCGATCACCAAACACATGATGCCCTGAAGTGTGGTGGTGAAAAAGTGAAAGTGTTGTTCCACTTTTTAGCTTTTGCAGATTCTCAACCGTTAGATGCTCTGGAGGCAGAAATAAGCTCAGCGGCTAAAAACACAGAGGGTAGAGCCAAAGGAACCCATGGAGTAAAAGAGGCCGACTCTAGAGCTCAGCTCTGTTGCTGCATTTGCACAAGGACGGTAGGCCATTGTTTCCGAGCATTCCCACATTATTCTAGTAGCCTTTGAGCCTTTTTTTTATTGTGTTGTGTATTTTTAGAATTGGTTAACAAGTAAAAACCAAATACCAAACGGTTTGTTGTAACCTTTTAATTAGCTGAAGCGTTGCAGCCGACATTAACGGTTTCGCTCATTGGGCTGCTCACAATGACGTAATAGTCTGAACATATCGGCGTGAACGCAGCAATAAAAGGGAAGTCAAGCAATGTCTAGAATCACTTCCTCATTCCCTATACTGTGTAACAAACACTAAAAAGGTCACTCGGCAGTGACATTAAATCAGGATTTCCCAATGCTCTGTTGCTGCTGCAGCAGCAGCAGGTGTAGTGTCCCGCATTTTTAACGTGTACGTATCTAATACGACTTATTGTGGGATTAAAACTTTTTTTTCATAGAGCGTTCTGATACCCAGATAAAGTGTTGGGGAGTACTGTGGCTGGGTCGATATGCCTTGTCCCAATCCGATTTTTTTCGCGATACATGGGTGCCGATTTGATTTGTATTGCAATTTTTTTATTTATTTATTGCGATTCTAATAATTCATTACATTTATATAGCACTCAAAGCGCTTCGGGGTGGCGGGGGGGGTTAGGGTTCTAGTATTGTGACTCGATAGTATTCCTTTTCCTTCTTTAACAAAACAAAAGTTGAATAATACACTGTTGGAGACAATGTATGATTAGACAAAGGCAGTCTAACGTTTAGTTAAGTAAAGAACCTCCCCTTCCCCCACCTGTATTGAGAACATATAGTGCATCATTTAGGGAGTGAGTTTGGACAGTCATGCCTGCCTGAATTAGTGAGGCAGCCTCCTACTGCCTAGTCCTGAATGAATGGGGAAAAATGTATTTTGTTCCCATTAAGATTGGCCAGTTTGGCGGAATGGCTCTGTGTTCCTTGGCTCTGCCCTGTTGAAGGTTTTGGTCTAACATAAATGTCATTATTCCAGACGCTTATTACTGCCTCTAAGACTTGACTCCATTGTTTTAATAGCATAACTGGCCACTGATCCCTGGCTGCAGTGTGACTTTGGGCTGCCTTTACACAGGAAGACAATCCTGTATGTTTTCCTCTTTCACAAACTAACGTCTCATGCCTGGGATAATGCAACCTATCATATTATTTTTTCCTCTTGTTGAATCTTACTGGCGGATCCCTGGCACACAGTTGCTATTCCCAATCAAGCTCAAAAGCAGATCCAACATTAAAGCAATATCTGGACATTCTTTTTTGTTTTTGTCTGTTTTTATTACCAGCTACTTGTCATATTGTGGCGCGATAACGACACTGCATTTAGAGGACATGAACAGATCAGATGTAAGGTATCTAAAAGTCAATGTAAAGTCTTCATCTCCAACGCGACAGTCTTACTGAATTAAAAACAGAAAATGTCAAGCTGTACATTTAATGGAGTTTTAATGAATCTGTTCTCTCACCATCAACGGTTCACCACCAAATGTCTGCTCCCATTTGACTCCGAGGTTCCTTACTGACGAGACATTTTCTACTCTTTTGAAGACAAATTTAAAGTTACATTTTTGTAATTTCTTTGTAGATTTGAAAAATAAATGTGAATTGATTTATTGGCAGTGTTAATTTACATGTTCTATACATTTGAAAAGATTTTGTTTTGTTACTTTGATGCTATTGGAAATAGGAAAGGGTTGGCCGTGTAATGGAAGACTTACTGAGCTCAGCTGTTCTGAAGGCACGTTGCTCGGGGAAGAGTTGTCCCAGGCAAAAATTACCACTAAATTTGTCTATGTTTTAATAAAGAAAAGTTTTAGTTTTTCTTTTTGCTTGAATCTTTTTGGGAAGCTCTGTCCAAGGAAAAGACTTCCTCCTTGGCTTACACAGAAGACAATTTCAAAAAAAAAAAAAAAAGAAACGAAAAAAAGTTACTTTAAATTGAATAAAAATGTAATTTTTCAATCAAGCCAAGACTCAAGGGAATTCTTCTTGTTCCCCCTGTTTTCATCGCTGTAGTTTGGAGCCATGGAGAAAGTTGCTCTGGAAGCAGATACGATCTCATTGGTTGCATAGGGAGTTATATTTGCGTCTAAATTGTTGTGCACTGTGGGACATTTTGAGCACAGACAAATATTGTTTTGCACATTCTATTAAACACCCCCCAAAAATTATTTCATTTAAAAACACACAATCTTTGCTCAGTAAATATGTTTGTGGTTGATCCACATAATTCAAATTCCCTGCTCTGTGCTCTCCAACCCTTGAGCATGTGCTCCGTGTGTCTGTTGCTCCTACATCTCTGCTCTAGCATGGTAGATCACTGCTCACTAAGTAGGTACGGAAACACTCTATTAAAATAGAATTGCGCAAAATATCTTTAATCTGTGCTAAAAATGTCATCATGAATTGTTGAAGCTTTTTCCATATATTTTAATACGATTTTTATCTAAAGATTCAGGTTTGTGAAAGCTTTAGTTTGACTTCCCTCCGAGGTGTAATTAAACTAAAAACATTACATCTGCCTCCAGAGCTTTGTCCAACTACATATCAACTTTATTTTCTTCTGTATTCCCTTGTAATAAATTGGACATTTCTACTAATGGACTTAGAGATTTCATGTGTTCCTATTCAGAGTCCTGTGATAATATTGAATTGTTTTCTTTTCTCTCACCCCTGTATTTAAAGCACTTGAGCCAACAGTTGCATTAACATGGCCAAAGTCACTGAGTCAGCCTTCATCCGTGCCGCCACAAGAGCATCGTGTCAGCCCAGCAGCATCTCTCCCATGGGGCTCTCAAAGCATTTCTGTTTTTTTCTTTCACATCGATCTGTTATCATTTAAGTCCTGATCAGTGAAACAAAAGTCCAGAATAAAATATATTTTGATAAGAGTTTTGCATTTTTATTTTGTGTGTGTGGAAATGCTTTGTGGTGTTGGCGCTGAACTAACAGTGTGTCACAATCAAGAATCCGTGTTTTATTCATGTCAAAACACAAAAAAGAATGGCTTTAAAGGGTAACTGTTTTTTTTTTCCCCATTCCTGGACCTTATTTTTCTATGCTTTTGTGTCTAAGTGACTGATGGGAACAACAATCTTTGACATTGGTCCAGTATTACGCAAGACATGCTACAATGTAAGTTAACATGGCGATTGTCCAGCTTGTGTTTACCTTCACAAAAGTGCTCATTTTGCCTCTGACAGGCTCAGATTATTATTCTACATGTCTGATAACATTATGCAAAGGGTCCCTTCACTTTAAAACCTCTTTTAGACTTTTCTGTTTAACCAAAAATGGCTCTGAAGTCGCTAGCGCTGAACCCACCAAACTTCATATAAAAAAGCAATACTTTTAGAGCCAACATATTTTCACATGTAAATCAGTAAACTGTATTTCAACCAAGGCTAGAGTGGTGATGGTTAGAAAAGTGGAAAGACCCAAAACGTCTTTTCAGTTTTACGTTTCGAATTTGAATGAAAAGTATTTACGATGCTAAAATCACGATTTATTTACATGAAGTCTGGTGTATTAAGCAAACGGAATTTCGCAGATGTTTTTAAAGCTACATTGTGTAAGAATTTCTCCCATCTAGCGGTGAAATTGTATATGACAACCAACTGAATATTACTTTCTACCCTTTCTACTTTCTAGTTTTACGTTATTTTGGTAACATTTCATTGCTAACATCTGCTTCAGGTTCCAAAACATTTGCCATCTAATGTTAGGAAAGTATCAGTGCTATTGTTATTCTGTATATTGTATGAGATTAATAGCCAGTGAAAAGCCACTCCAATATTAACTTTGGTCTTGTTGCTTTGCCTGTTGCGTTGTCGTTTTAATTATCTTTTTAACTTCCTTGGCGACTCTGTTACATGTCCGAGAGAATAGGCGTGATGCTTCAGCTGCAACCATACAGTCTATGGCTGCAACCGGCCTTCCCCTTCCCCCGGCATTTGTCACACTGCCACTGGGTGTAAACGCGGAGGTATGACCCTCTTTGGCTTACGTATTTTAAAGACGGAGGCCCATGGCAGAATACATACGAGCAAGTTGCTTGTGTGCAATCTGAACAATTTTAAACTGCAGATTCTACACGTTTGAGAATACTTTGATTAACTAGTGGAAGTAATTACACATGAATGAGCACATATTTGTGAAAGAAAGTTTTTTTTTTTTTGTTGTTGCTAAGAATCAACTCAAAAAGTTACATAATGGAGCTTTAAGGATCTTACTCTTTAACAGAAAGGTCGACCTCCTTAGAAATCCTTTCCAATTATTGTGGTCCGACCCTTAGAATATTAATCTGAGTCGGTCAGTGGCAAAACGAGCACTTGTGTGAAGGTAACAAGCTAGACAATCGCCCTATTAACTCACATTGTAGCTTGTTTTGCCGCTGCCGAATGTCAAAGATAGTTGTTCCCATCAGTCACTTGTTTCTCCTAAAGGAAACCTTACATTAGCTTCCCACTGGCCCCACTGTAGAGTTAGTGAACTGCGAACATTGGAATCCACAGCTCAATTATGTCTCTTTACGTACAGGAGTTGATCCTACAGAGCCCCCAAGGGGACATTACATGACACTTTCTGGTGAGTAAAAGTATCTTGTGCTCATAAGAAACCAATCTAAGCCTCGCAAAATGATGCTGCCAAAGTACCGCTGACGTTATGTGGCTAAAGTTAATATTTTACATTCACAGCATGCAATCTGTGAACAGTTGCCGTATCATATTTAAGTTTGTTAATGACACTCTCAGGTACATTTTGCTGAAGATGAATAGCTCCTCTGCAGCCGTTCTGACTGCGACTCAGATTGGTTTCGGGTTAGGGTTTGTCCCTTTAGGGGCTCCGTAGGATCCTACTGCGGATAAAAACAAACTAACTTGAGCCTGGACTAAATGTTGGTGGCATAGCATTGAACAAAATACACTATAGTTCACCGGAGCAGGGGTTCCCGACCCCTGGGCTGCGGACCCGTACTGGGCCTTGGAACATTTACTAATGGGCCATTATGAAACAATATCAATTTACATAAATAACAAAAGAAGTATGTAACTTTTGAGGATATGCTATTTTCTAACTCAAGGTGTGTTTCTGTGGGGGGGATACATAGAGAGACATGCCTGATGTGTGAACATGCATGTGAACAGACTAATGGGAAACCTTTCAGTCTATAGCCGCGTTCCGACCAGGTAGTTACAGGAACGTAGTCATAGGAACAGTCCACTCCACTAACTACTCTCCCCCAAAACCGGTTTCTATTTGCATTCTCACAGGCCAAGTGGCCATAGGAACTGATAGGAGGGGTAAGGTAGTGATGCAAGCACAGCAACGGTCGTCATACTGTTAAAATCAGAAAACAAATACACAACAAAAGTATGAACTAAATACTAAATGTAACGTATATAGCTTATGTCATAATTTAAACAAGTCTCCCAAAGAGAAACGGGTATCTCTCCCTCCCCCGCCTCTGCCTGCTGTGCTGTGGCCGTGTGTGTGTGTGTCAAATCTTACATGTTTCAGGAAGTTTCGAGGTCCAATATATTAAGTGAAAGGGCCGAATGTGCCGAAATCATAATCTCTTCTGTTTCTTCTGTGTGTGTGTGTGTGTGTGTGTGTGTGTGTGTGACGGCCGGCCAGCTTGTGGAGTTTAACTCCGAAAAGACAGTTAAAGGAGAATTACCGTCGATTTCAACATTTAGCTGTCAGTAGAGAGAAAAATGAAACCAATCGGTGCTGCCTACAGGGTGTTATCCTCCTGCTAGAGTTAACACCCAACAGGCTTAAACAGGGCAAGTTTTAAATGTGTTTTTAGCCTCTAAACATGTTCCAAATGTCATTAAAAGTGCGTACCCATGTGCAGTGATTCCGTCTGAGTGAACACAGTGAATCTGACTGCTGGAGATGTGACAGAATGGCATGACAGTTGTTAATTCAGCTGTGTTTAGTTCCAGTGTTAGAGCTTAGGGACCGTCTACAAACTACAACACAGAAAAGAGATGAAACAAAAATATGTAGGCTAGCAATTTAATGATTAAATAATGTAGTGTGTCCAAACTTATCTCAATTATAACTTGTCTCCTGCTAGTTGTACTGCAGAACTTACTTTTAAAAAATAAGCATATGCTTACTTTTGAAAATATGTTTGTATCTCTTTTCAGTGTTGTAGTTTGTAGGCGGTCCCAAAGCACTCCTCACAGTATCAACACAGGAACTAAACCCAGCTGAATTAAAACAACTTTCATGCATTTCTTTCACATCTACTGCAGTCAGATTCACTGGGTTCACTCAGAAGGAATCACTGCACATGGGGAGGGGGGGGGCACTTTTAATGACATTTTTGGAGACTAAAAACACATTTAAAACTTGCCCTGTTTAACCCTTGTGTTGTCTTTCTGTCAAAATTGAAGATCAACACTTTTGTTGAGGCTTTTAATCGCCGTTTTTAAGTTTTAGTACATTTTTGTTCCTTTTTTCCTTGTCACTTAACGCTTTTTTTTTTCAAGGTTTGCCACTTTTTTGACGTTTTCAACACTACGTAACACTAACTCATTAACTTTAGCTTTAAAGTTATTTTTTGAATTTATGGTCAATAAACCTAATTTATAGGAAATTATTCCTAATGTTTGAGTTAGAAAAGCAGAAATTAGGAATTATTTCAACTAAAATTAAAGGAATGGATGTTGATGGATAATCACAGACTGGAATATGTCAACTTTTACTCTCAATACTATTTCAAAAACACTTCAATTTGTTTTTCAAATGCTATAAAATTGAATAAGACGCCCCAAAATTAATTAAAGTAGAGATTTGTACTTGCCAAAGAGCGTTGTGTGGAATCAATCATCTTATTTTGGGTAATTGGGTAGACCCGAGGACGACGTGAGGGTTAAGCCTGTTGGGTGCTAACTCTAGCAGGAGGATAACACGGTGTATGCAGCACTGATTGGTTTCATTTTCTTCTCTACTGACAGACCTCCACATTTACAAACAACAGAGCTACGTGTTGGAATCGACCGAACCACTCTCCTTTAACCACAGGTTCCCGTTGATCTAACCAATCTAATTGATCTAATTTAACCAAACAATCCATCAATGGCAAAATAAAAGCCTCTTATTTACGAGAGCGGTATGGGAGACCTCTAACTTACAGCGGGGTCTCGGAGCAGGACTGGCCGAGCGTCTGCGAACCCCGGCAGGTGCTAGCTGGCAGGCTCATCACTTTATGAAGCTTCTCAACTCCGAAAATTTTGAAGCAAATTTTCAATTTGGCAACGATTTTCACAAAACTGCCTGTATACGAAATGTAAACAGTTCATTTCTCACCTAAAACATTCTCAGAAGTGAATTTAGTGATGAATATGGTGGTGGTGAAAATTGTCCCGTTGTTGGTCTGTCTGTACCGGAAACCCGACTCTTGTTGACCTAGGTTTCTATGTGGAAAAGGGAACAGCGAAAAGACCCTGCCCTGAAGTAGGAGCTGAAAGAGTTACAGGAAGTACGGTCAAAGGAACTTAAAAATCCCCAAATTGGTCCAGTAGGAACACGAGAAAAAAAAAGGTTCAGGGGTGTTACATTCTAGGAACTGCAAAACTCCCTCCGGTCGGAAAGCGGCTTAACTTTATGTTTCAGGGTACTGATGTGGAGTGGAGAGCAAGCAGCCCCCCCCCAGTGGCTCATCTGGAGTACTTATGCTTAAGCTTTTTGGTGACAAAGAATGAAAGATGAAAGTGTGAGTCCTTTATCTTCTTTAGGAAAGAGACAGTTGTTAAGTTGACTAATTTCATGATAATAGAGCATAACATAATATACATTTTCATTTAAATAAATTATTTTACCCTGATTTAGAGTGTTGTATAGCTTTTGTGTATGCAATAAATGTACAAAGTACAAAAAAACACATTTCACTGTCTCTCCCACAGACATCCCACTTTTTCCTCAACTGCCAGAAAATGGCTGGCCCACATTCCTGTTAGACATTAAAAGCCAGCCCTGTTTTTCATATTCACTGCCTGTAGGTCCTGCCTGAGCAAGCACAGCCCATCCAGTGGCTTGTTTTGAATGTGGTTGACCAATCACAACAGAGTGGGCCAGCTGACCAATCAGAGCAGACTGGGAACTTTTCTCGAAGGCGGGCCAAGAGTGTTTCAGGTGGAGACTATGCAGCAATAGGCAGTATGAGAAACATAGTAGGGCTGGGCAATATATCGATGTTGTATTGATATTGCAATATGAGACTAGCTATTGTCTTAGATTTTGGATACATTGTAATATGGTAATATGGTAAGTGTTGTCTTTACCTGGTTTTACAGGCTGCATTACAGTAAAGTTATGTCATTTTCTTAACTCACCAGGCTGTTCTAGCTGTTCTATTATTTACCTTTACGCACTAAGTCATAAGTCTAAATCATTTCTGGAGAATATTTATGAAAAATCTCATTGTGTAAATAACATTTTCTTAAAGTACCAATAGTCACCATACAATATCGACATCAAGGTATTTGGTCAAGAATATCGATTTTCTCTATATCGCCCAGCCCTACATCAAAGCATGTAAACATATTCAAGGAGACCCCAAGAGTACACATATGATACTGAAAAGGAGTATAATAGGGCCTCTTTCAACTATAGATAATTAAATAGTATTTCATTAAAACTTGTATGATAAAACCAGGGACCAGATGCATTATACTCTACTGTACTATAAATTCAGGCTTAAAACTGCATTTCCTCTGATTTGTACAGCAGGAATCAACCACAGTTGTATAGACAAATTAAAGACGGTGCCCTGTTTGATATGTTGCCATGGGAAAGTAGAGTGCAAAAATGGCCACCTAGAAGACCATCAAAAACTATGGAAGAGGATTAGGGCCATATGTAAAAAAAAATGAATTGGAGTTCTGAGTTTAATCTCAAAATTCTGACAATAAAGTCAGAACTCAAATACATTTTTTCCACATGTGGCCCTAATTCTCTTCATTAAAAAAAAAAAAAGATTTAATTGTATCAGGAGCGTGATAAGTGGGAATACAATATAAAAGCACTTGCGAAGCTTCTGATATTTGTTTTGGCAATTTTCAACTCCTCCTGGCCCGTCTCTGATGTGGCTGCTTGAGGATCAGAGCAGGACGGAGCCGTTGGCTGCTGTTCCAGTCCCAGTGTGGTTGTGTGGCTCCTGACTGTAGAAAGGCAGCAAATGAGCCACGTCTGCCAGGGTCTGCAGGACATCGTAGGTTACTGCAAACAGGAAGTAGGTGGGAAGCAGCCAACTGAGGCTGAAGACACAGTCACCTACTGGCAGAGGGACAGCGAGGTGTCTGAAAGGATGAGAGAAACAGAGAGAGAGAGAGAGAGAGAGAGAGAGAGAGAGACACATTTTAACAATGCCAGATTTTAAAGAGCTGAATGCCAATTTAAAATTAAACATTCTCCTGGGAGAAGGTGACAGGGCTATTATTGCTTCCCAATGTACACAAACATGCCACAACCTGAGGGACAGTGAATGACTGACGCACGCACGCACGCACGCACGCACGCACGCACGCGCACGCACGCACGCACGCACGCACGCACGCACGCCCAGAAGACCCCAGTTTTAAATATCTGTACACATTCATTTCTAATGTTGAATTTTACTGTCTTAGAACTTACTTTTTGTTTGATATAATCATATAATGTACATAAACCCATTTATTGTGTTTTGTCTGATGCTTTGGCAATATTTTTATTGAAACTTTCATGTCAATAAAGCACCTTGTATTGAATTGAATTGAGACCACAGACTCAGAAAGAGTCTGAGCAGGTCCAGGCTAAGTGGACACAGTCTGGTTGCCACAGACACACCTGGCTGCCTGGAGAAGACAGGCTGTGTCAGCTCTGTCCACAGAGACAGGTGGAGACAGAGCAACACTTCCTGCTTCAATGTAGCACATACACTGACATCAAAACTCAGTTATTTATGAAAATTAAATGTACTGATATATGTCTATCTTATGTTTTTCTTTTTGTTTTTTAACTCCTTAACATACAGTTTTCCTCCATCGAATGGAAATATTCAAGATGTCTTGTGGATCATTTTTCACTAGATTTCATTTTATGAAAGTCACCTTTAGGTATTTGGTAGGTCACTAGATTTTCACAATAATTGAAAATAATATTCTGGGAGTTTGAATGTGGGGATGAACAGCTTGGTCAGTGAGGTTTAACTGAAGTCACATCTCTCTCTCGCTCCCTCTCTCTCTGCCTTTCTATCTCTCTCTCTGTCCCTCTCTCTCCTATTCTCTCTCTTTCAATTTTCTATTCAAATGTCTTTATTGGCATGAATGTCAGAAATAACAATATTGCCAAAGCATCAAGGATAATAATGTGAATGTAAGAAATACATACATACAATTAATTCAGTAAACTAAAATATACATTATACATGTAATAATAATATACATTAACCCTAGTGCACTGCTAAAGCTTTCCACACCCTGCTACGCCATTAACTAACTACTATTTGTTATATTCATGGTTCCATTATCTTTATTGTGAATATAATTGCCACTGTTCATCGTACATTACAGTACATTCACAGGACAGCCTATAGGAATGCTCTCTCTCTTTGAAATGACCTGTGATTGGCCAAAGTCTCGAGTCACAGGCTAGATTCTCTTACGCCTAAAAACAGAGCCAAGAGGAGTTGCAGGAGTCTAGTTTTCTCTCAGACAACTTTAACTACAATATGCTGAAAGATAACTATGAAATGTTTGTCCAATAGCACCAGAAACAAATTTCCAATAGTGAAAATAGTGAAAAATAATAAATCTTTGAATAACATCACATTTTTTGGAATCACAAAGAATTCTATATTCCTAAAATCCAAGTTAAGCTCAACTCAAAACAAAGGAGTCCTAAAATGCAGAAAGGTTGCTTCAAATGCACATCATGCCCAAATGAAGACAAATTATAGCTGGCCTTAGAGGAAAATATAATATAGTTTATGCAGTAATTATAGCTGGCCTTAGTGGAAAATATAATATAGTATAAACAGCTCGAACCAAAGGAACATGACAAAGGACTGCACGATATAAGGTTAATATCTAATTGCGATTATTTTGACTGATATTGCGATTTGATTCACGATATTGGAGGGAATGATGATAATTATTCTTATTTTCATTGAAATGATTATAGTGTGATTTTTTGCAAGGCTCTGTCCCAAACAAAGATAGTACTTTAACCTGTAGGATAGGATTTGTAGGCTGGGACGACTCTGCAGCACCACAATACTTCATTCAAAATGGTTTGACGCATATTTTGCTTTTAACTAAATATTGCAGTTTTTCAAAGTCGCCTGACCTCTTCAAAATCCAGCAGCAGTAAAAGTCTGTTACAACCTGACCCTGGAGATGAAACTGAGATTAGCTCTCATTTTCAAGTATATTATCTGCTTGTTTAACGGCTGTTTGGTAAATTGTTCTTAAACACATTTAGAGAGGATTTGAACTGCTATTTTTATTCTCAATGCCTATCATTTTGGTGCTGGTGATTTTCCTTAACAAAAATTCCGCTATGCGGGAATAAACCCTGCCATTGTAAAAACAGAGGGACTCACTGGAATCTATCTTCTCTGGACTCTCTCAGCATGATGAAGACAAACAGTCCCACTTCAGTGTTGAGGGAGAATGAAACAACTTTGTCCAACATGACAATAAAACCCTGAAGAGAGAGAAGCAAAAACACTGGTGATTGGCACTTCTTCATCATCAATCTCTTATCTTCTTTAACCATCACTATTTGTGTGTGTGTGTGTGTGTGTGTGTGTGTGTGTGTCATTTACCCTGGGATCACACACTGACACGGTAAAGATGACAAGGAACGCAAGCAGTGACATGAATCCTTTAGCCACGCTGGAAGAAAGACAAGAGAAGAAGAAGAAGAAGAATGGATTCAACTTAATTAGTCAAAGTAAATATCTAAAAAGAGTTTCAGATAAATCATATGTCGAAACAAGCCTCTACATCTTTATTTATGTGAAGGTGGAATAATTAATATTGCGACTGGAAGACCAAGTTCAAATTTTGCTTAAAAGGGTTTTTTCAACCTGGAACGAAACAAGCTACAATATTAGTTAATAAGGAAATTGTGGTTGTAAAGTGCTCGTTTTGCCATTGACAGGCTCAGATTATTATACTAAGTGTCTGACTGTGTTACAGCAAGGATTTCTTACTAGGGTCCTTTTTGTAATTTGTCAGACACTTAGAATAATAATAATAATAATATGAGATTGGCATTCTAAATAGGGTCTGTCATTTTCACAGGGGACTGATACTGCAGAGGCCACTTCCACAGAACACTTACTGATGTAATTAGACTTTCAACATATTGTAGACACACGTTTTTACACCATATCAACATCTGGCTAGAATGTGTCTCAAATGTCACCTCAAGTAAGACTCTCAAACCACCTCCTGAGGTGACATTTTAACATGACATGGCGGGAAAAGTAACTGATAACATTAACAACATTCCGTTATTAATTTTATTAGTTACCTTTGTGCTTTGTGTACTGTATTTAATTTGGATGTGTCACTCCCAATGGCCTGCTCTTGTGAATGCTGGCTCTCTGACATGACTCACTTACACGTAAATTAAATGCAACATCATCAATGTCATTTCTCAAACCTGTGCTTTTACTGCTGATGTCTTGTTGTTGTTTTATACTTTTTATATTATAGTAAACTAAAACAAAAAAAGCTGTTAAAAAAGTTAAATGCTAAAGCTATAGTGTATTTTTTCTGTTGCACCCTTGAGGAATTCTAAGTAATGACAACAAAACAGTTAGCACATCCACATGACAAAAGCCTTCTGTGATTGTGCACGTGCCCCGACTCCTCTTTCATGCAATTACTAGTAGCCAAGGAGGACACAGAGGATTAAAAAACACCATGGATTCTTCAGAAGAGGTAATTACATTCACTCGAGTTTCTGCACGGGAAAGTCACCCAACCTTCTGAACACAGCCATGCTGTGAAATCCAGAGAGAGTTGTGTGGAGCTGATAGTATTAATCAACTTTGTAGTAACTCATTTGGCAATGGCTTGAATGTAACGAGCGTTCATTAATATCAAAAAGTTACGCATTAAACATCATGGCTAAACTCCAACCATATATTTTGTATGTATATGTAGATATATACTTTAAGACATTATAACTGTCCCTAACAAAAACTAAAAACTATTCTACTGTAAAAAAAACAAACTAATATAAACCTTTCTTTAAAAAACTGAAACTAAACTAAAACTAGCAAAGTACTCTGACAATTAAACTAAAATGTAATTGAAAAGTAAAATAATAGTATGTGAATAAAAACTAATTCCAAATTCTAAGCTGACATCCATCATGGACAACATCTCTCACCCCCTGCACTACACTGTGGGGTCCCTGAGCAGCTCCTTCAGCAGCAGACTGATACACCCCCGGTGTAAGAAGGAGAGGTACCGCAGGTCCTTCATCCTGACATCCAACACCTGCACCACCTGATATTGTTGTAGTTTCTGTTCCTGTGTTTCATTTACTCCACACACTTATTATCTGTATTTATATTTTTCCATTACAAGTACTTACTTTTTCAATATTATTTATGGTCACAGGTAAATATAATTTATATTATGGTTACCTACTTCTGCTATACTATTTTAATTACATATTCAATTTAATTTATTTAATTAACATCACTCACTTACACTGCAATATTGTTTTTCTGTACTATGGCAACCGCACTTTACGAAACCTTATTTGACGTCATTGACATTCAGCCATACCTTCTGCTCACTGGCTGTTGTTTGCTTGTTGTGTGTTTACTTGTGTGTTTGTTTGTTTTGCTTTTATTGTAGAAAATGCTGCTGTAATAGGGAAATTTCCCGCTGTGGGATGAATAAAGTATAATCTAATCTAATCTAATCTAAACTATTATAACCTTGTTGTGGAGGTGAGAGGATAAACTGCTGCTGTGACATTTGAGCACAAACATTGAGCCGATTCACTCCTCACCCTCTTGCCGAGCAGATGTGCTCTTTATTGGGCAGGTTTCGCTCCCAGGCTTTAGACAGCCACTCCAGTCTGCTGCTCCACACTGAGCTCACCAGACCATCAACTGAAAGAAGCACAACTAGTCAGTCAATCCAAAACACTTCATGCTTAAAGGAATTGTTCAACATTTTGGTAAATACACATTCTTGCTTGGAGTTATACTGTATGTTAGAAGATGTAATCAATTAACACATTTTCAAGGTACGTGTCCATATACGTGTTGTTTTCACAGATGGGATTCCCCAGTATTCTCAGTATTGCACACTTGTTGGCTTGCCACCAGTTTCTCTTCACTGACAAGCAAAGAAAGCAGTCTACAACCTCCTACGACCGCGATGGCTGGAGCTGATTGGACATTATCCTGCTCCAGGATTTCAAAGGCTGCTTCATTGAAATCCTGGATGAGGCAGCTTTATTTGTATAGCACATTTCAGCAACAGGGCAATTGAAAGTGCTTTAAATAAAAAACAATTTAAAAACAGGTAAAATATGAGGAAAAAAGTTACAGTGCAGTATAAGAAATTAAACATTAAAAAACAGCTAAAATTACAAAAGCAGATAACAATGTGACTTCAGTGTAAGAAATGAACAATTATTTAAAGAAAGGCAACATCAACAAGAAAGCTCTTCAGCTTTGATTTCAAATAACTGAGTTGCAGCGGACCTACAGTTTTCTGGGAGTATGTTCCGGATATGTGGAGCATAAAAACTGAACGCTGCTTCCCCCTGTTTAGTTCTGACCCAGGGACAGATAACAGACCTGTCCCAGACGACCTGAGAGGTCTGGGTGGTTAATAGTGTAGCAGCAGACCAGAAATGTATTTGGCGAGGAAGTAGGCTATGCAGTTGCTGAATCTGTCTTCATTTTACACAGACAACGGTCAGTCTAAAGGATTTTTATCAGCCTACGAGAGGCTTTGAGCCGGCTGAATTCAACTTTATACAAATGAAGAGTGGGTGACTCTCAGCCCTGCTTCTCCAAAATCCCTGGGAAGCGCTAAAATGACACTGACAATGGACACACACCATTCAATTCAATTGTATTCATAGTGTCAAATGACAACATGAGTTATCTCAGGACACTAAAAAGGACACTAGACCACATGGTACAATTTACAAAGAACCGACAATTTCCCACGAGCAAACATTTGGTGTGACAGTGGCGAGGAACAACTTCCCTTTAGAGAGGAACCTCGGAGAGACCAAAACTCCGGGCCATCTGCCCCTGCCGGTTGGGACAGAGAGACACTGATACAGATATACATGATGTGATTCATAACATTTTTAGCAGTTGGCATGATGTGCCGTGGCGACGCGCTTGGTCAGGAGTCTTGCTGTCACTTTTTGATGTTCTGGATATACTAATACTAAACTTAATGCAGCAGAACGATGCATCATATTATATTTAGCATCGCTGCGCTCCGCCTTGTTACAACTCCCTAGGGGGTGTGTCCCCACTTTGGGAACCCCTTGGGCTTTCTTTGTGTTGGCCTTTCACTCAGGTGAACTCATGATTGGTTTCATATGGTTAACCTTGTCTCAGATCTCTGCAGGGTAAATCCAGACAGCTAGCTAGACTATCTGTCCAATCTGAGTTTTCTGTTGCTACTAAAACAACGTACACGTTCCACCAAAATAAGTCTCTTCCCGAGGCTATTTTGCAAAGGCGATTGTGATTGGTTTAAAGAAATGCCAATAAACCACAGCACGTTTTTCCTCCCATCCCAGAATGGTGTGTGGAGTTTATCCACAGTGCCGCGGTGGAGGACGGTCTGACAATGCGAGACTACTGTACTGAGACCACATCAAGTGTACATTAATGCTAACAGAGTAAATGACTAAATCACATTCAAGCAGGAGTAAACTTACTGGTGTGCTTCATGGCAGATCCCATTACCAGGAAGGACACAGTGACGCTGATGGCTATAAACACCTGGATCAGCTCAGCCACCCAGGAGTACGCCTTGCAACGTTCATTAATAATCTACATGGGTTAGTGAGGTGGGTGATGGATGTTGGTGGATGTTAAAAATGAGGACACAACAAGGGAGAAGAAGGGAACATATTGAACATATAAAACCTAGTTTTGAAATAAAAAGGCACACTCCGTGTTTTTTAGTGTGTTATGAGTGAAACATTTTAACTGCTACATAGATATGTTTCTATGAACATATAGGCTACATTTACAGTTACATTTACGTTTTGGTAAAGCAGAGTTTTGAGCCAAAAGCGATCTCCATGTACAAAAGAATTTTTAGCTCCAGTTTTTAGCTGATTGCATTTAAACTTACACACCCAAACTGCATATCTCATGATCAAGATTCTCATATACTAGGCATGACCCAATCAGGCGGCAACAGAGTGGGTGTTGGCCTGCACAAAAGGTCTCTGTTTGCGGACGTTGAGACTGCAACACAACCCCGCAGATTCCAAACCAAAATGGGTCAGTTTTTACAAAGTTTAGGGGCTCTGAAATGCCAGAACAGTGTGAATGCAAGCTGGAAACGTAGCAAAAGATATTTGTTTTTAAACCAAAATTTAGCAATGTAAATGTAGCCTCAGTCAGTTTGTAATACTAATGCCAGTATCCTACCTTCACAGCAAAAAAACAAATAAATCAGTAACCTATTTTAATTTGTTCTCGTCAGTTCAAACCAATCATAAAAATGCCACATGGTAATAATATCTTATACTAAAATATAAAACATGAAGACACAACAAGAGAGCAGTGCCATTTTTCTAATCTGTAGGTTTTCCTTAAAGCAGAACCTTTGGTGCATAAACCTGAGCAGGTTCAGGGGGAGACCGCCACACCATGACTGGAGAAGACTCCCCACTTAATGTGTGTTAACCAAAGGCTCATTATCAGCCAGGGAAAATCGTAAATTACTGCAACACAACCCCGCAGATTCCAAACCAAAACAGAGTCAGAAGAGTTTTCAGAAAGTCTCCGGTTTAGGGGCTCTGAAATGCCAGAGCAGTGTGAATGCAAGGTGCAAACATAGCAAAAGATATTTGTTTTTTAACCAAAATGTAGCAATGTAAATGTAGCCTCAGTCAGTTTGTAATACTAATGCCAGTATCCTACCTTCACAGCAAAAAAACAAATAAATCAGTAACCTATTTTAATTTGTTCTCGTCAGTTCAAACCAATCATAAAAATGCCACATGGTAATAATATCTTATACTAAAATATAAAACATGAAGACACAACAAGAGAGCAGTGCCATTTTTCTAATCTGTAGGTTTTCCTTAAAGCAGAACCTTTGGTGCATAAACCTGAGCAGGTTCAGGGGGAGACCGCCACACCATGACTGGAGAAGACTCCCCACTTAATGTGTGTTAACCAAAGGCTCATTATCAGCCAGGGAAAATCGTAAATTACTGCAACACAACCCCGCAGATTCCAAACCAAAACAGAGTCAGAAGAGTTTTCAGAAAGTCTCCGGTTTAGGGGCTCTGAAATGCCAGAGCAGTGTGAATGCAAGGTGCAAACATAGCAAAAGATATTTGTTTTTTAACCAAAATGTAGCAATGTAAATGCAGCTTTAGTATGGTGAAATGCATTCTAAAACACAGATGACACCATTTACATGTTAGCTGAGGGGCCTGCTTTCATCACTCTCTGATCTAGTTTTCCATTATACAGGTTATTGTTCTGACCAAAGAGCTTCATGTTTTTCACTGATTAGCTCCCTCTTTTAAGTTGTGCTAATCAGTGAAATCACCACTTTTGTTAGAATGAAAACCTCCAGAATGCTTCAAGTGTAATTTCATGAAAAGGCACAATTAACTTGGGTTCCCTTACTAATAGTTAAAGTCAGAGGGTGCATTTGTAGTGTATCTGTGTCAGCACCAAGCTCCTGTCTGTGACTCAGGCTGATGAGATTTTTTTTAAGAATTTGACCTGGTGCAGCTTTATTCTCCTGAGTTATATTCCCTTTAAAGAGTTCAAGCCAGGCGAGCTCCATTGTGCCATCTCTGACTACCGATTAGTTTTGTCGGGCAGGTCCAGCCAGCCACCACAGCTAATTGCTGCATGTTTCAATTAGTGGTTGTTAGCTTGGTAGACACACTGTTTCCTGTGTAATTGGATCCAATCACAGGCTGAACACATGCAACTGCTCTTGACTTCACCACAAACCATTATCTAGCCCTGCATATGGCTCTAGGAGCACGTATAGGCTGATGAGGTCAGATCACCACCACCAATAGGTACTATTGGTATTTTAAATGAATGGAAAAATGTTCATCCCTCCTGAAGGAGCAACGTGGAGTTCACTTCACCTTTTTCCACCCATCGTAGCTCTATATACCATCATATTAAAACTCGGGGCCTTGATTAATCATTATATATAATTTGTATTTGCATAATATGTATAATATTACATATATACAGCAGAAAATGTGTGTGATTTGATTGTCTTTCTGTCTTTCAGTTAGCCTTAAAGAGGAAGTGGAAAAATTAAATGATGCACATCTCTCAGAGTCACTGCAGATTGGGATATTTAAAAAAACAACTAATCTTAACTTTTTCCGCGAGGCTCCAGAAACACTTTGTTTGCACATAACAAAATACATCCTCACAGCACCAATACATTCAAAAGGGAGATATGAAGCTTAATTTAACTCTTGAATTATTTAAAAACAGATCAAAAGAGTTGACAGGAACTATGTAAATTATTAGTACTTCAGTATGTCTATCTTCCTTCTCTACGTCACCAATACAAACACACAAAAGAAGTGTGGCGTCCTTACCTTAGTCAATGGTATGGTTGCAATCTCTCCTGCTTTCTCAGACCTGAAGGGGAAAACACAGATAACATAACAGTTTATCTGAAGGTTACAGAGGAGGCTTTGGAACTGTAAAGGGCTCAGTGGAGTGCCATTAAGTGGCTTCTCCTCCCCCATCAATGACTTCTCATTAAGCAAATTGTTACTCAAGGAAAACCTGATGTTCAGCAGCTGTAATATCACTTCACCTGCACCCTGGATTCCAGGGAAGTGAAGAAGAGTTTGGTTGTAACATCAGTAGATCAACACACACACACAAATGTTGAAAATACACTTAGGGACTGTTTGTTTATTATTTCAGGGGCTACCGGGGGAGTTTTGGGATCTTTAGTCAAAATAGACTAAATAACTTTGCCAACAATGCATATTTCTATGACCCAAATGATTGGGAAAAGAGGCATGACTCTCCCCAACAATTTATTGATGCCCTCTGTACTGGTTTGTGCTTTGCAAAGATACCCATTGTTTTTTTTACAATAACGACATACATGACTTAACCTCTGCGTTCTCATCTTACACATCACACTCAAAACTGGTATCCGATATTTGGGATTCAGCATGCAGTCCTGGAACCATTCTTTTTCGATTGTCTTTCGAAAAATGATGCAAACAGTTTGAAGGCAAAATCCATATCCAAGACACCACATGGCTTGTTTTCATAGGGTACCAGCAACTCCTCCAACACTCTCCAGACTACTCGTAACTTTGGAGCGTCAATAAAAAAAACTATTAGTTTCCTCACTAGGCAGGGAGTGAAACTCTTGGGTTTGTGTGCATACAGCTAGAGGTCCATATTTTCTTACTTACCTTGATGTGTTCCATTTTGTGAATCTGTGTGCATTCACAAGAGCTTAAATAGCTCGTTGTTCACAATAGGTCTGCCTATGACTGTTGGGGTAGGGTCAGGTGTGGTGCATCATGGGGGTGAGGGATGGTCAGATTTTCTTTGGGTCAGAGTCATCTGCTAACGATGGGGGGCAGAAACTGATAGCTACATGGGAAAATATGCACCAAACAAGCTTCAAAGTTAGTTTCAAAGTTCCAAAGAACACAGCTTTAGTAAGCCCCCACCCCCTAGACTATAAAACGTTGGGTGACCCTCCACTCAACAGAGAATAAAAGACATGACGCTCATCTATTTTCCTCCGGTCATCCATTCCATAAAACGGTCCCTTAGCAGAGGTAATTTCCAAATATGCGTTTCAGTCGTTGCTTTACTCTTCTGCAAAGACCCGCTGCTGCTGTGGTTTATTAATATTGAACATGCTGTGTGTTGAAATTGCCTCAAATTCAACACAAAGCAAGCCATTGGATAAATGTAAATGTAATGCATTTACAGTATATAGTGGGTTTCAAGTCGCTCAAAGACTACTGAAAGGGCCTGCAGCAATACACCCGTCAAGTGTGAAGTAGATCAGATGAAAGGTTCTCGGGTGTGCGAAGGACAAACAGACAGACATTCCTTGCTTTATAGTTAGATAAAAGTAACCATAATAATATAAAGAGCTGCCCTCTACTTTAATTCATCTTCATTAAGAGGCATTGAAATAGAGCCTGGCTCTCTCTGTTTCTCTAGTAGCTGGCCAGCTCCCAGCCTGCAGAGGGATCTCCTGGGGAGATACAAGAATACTATAGTAGTGGAAATATTGTCCTAAATATTAAATGAGGCACAAATGGTTGTAAAACATATTGCAGGTCAGGGCTAAACCAATGAATCAGTGTTTCCATTTTCAACTCTAATTTTGGCCATTTGTCTACTGCTGTTGTAAAGTGCTGGAGCTTTCATTAGTTTTTTTCCTTCTGCTTTCCTTTGCCACCCAGCTAACAGGACTGATAACTTTAAAAGCCCCCTGCCTGGAACAATTGAAATACTTAATACATTTTGAAAACACTGTGGAACAAACATTGTGTATGTTAAATATGTTCCACAGCCACTGTGTGTGCTGCCAAAATGACCATTTTACACACACAAAGGACAATTGTCCATCAAAAAAAAAAAATAATTCATCCATCCATCTTTGTCCACTTATCCAGTTTTCGGTCGCGGGGACAGCAGCTCCAGCAGGGGACCCCAAACTTCCCGTTCCCGAGCCACATTAACCAGCTCTAACTGGGGGATCCCGAGGCATTCCCAGGTCAGGTTGGAGATATAATCCCTCCACCTAGTCCTGGGTCTTCCCCGAGGCCTCCTCCCAGCTGGATGTGCCTGGAACACCTCCCTACGGAGGCACCCAGGGGGCATCCTTACCAGATGCCCGAACCACCTCAACTGGCTCCTTTGGACACAAAGGAGCATCTAATTGGAGCGTAGGTTGCCGCAACATAACATGATCTGCAACAACCATTGTTAACATCAATATCAGCATCCATTACATCACCAACCACTTTGTCAACATGTCTGACGTCCTCAACATAAAGTCAACTGACTAGATGATAAATAACCAAGCAAGAAATAAAGCAGCCACAAGTTGAAGTTTTACTCCTCGCCTGGCCCGCGTTAAAGAGGGAAATGGCGGCAGGTATAAAGGAGTACTTATACCTGTTGCTCCTGACCTGTGGACATCTGAGACAACAGCTGAAGTTCAGAAAATAAGGGGTGAGAACAGCATTAGCTTTCCAAACTATAAAATAAAAAAAAGTAAATATCCACCCTGGGGATCAATAAAGTATTTCAAACTATCTGTCTATGCAACAGGTCTGATAATGTGCTCAGTTGAACTCCCGATTGAAGCTAGTTATCCCCTATAGTCCCAAGATATTAATTTCTATAGTTTTTCAGCAGAGTCTGTCCTATTTTGATCTTGTTTTCTTGTGGTGTTAGTGGGTTTGTGTCTAAGATCAAAGTCCTTAGTTTTCTGCACATTTAGGTGAAGGAATGCTTTGTCCTGTCAATCATTTTGCATTTTCACTACTTAAAAAGGACAACTCAAAAGTTTTCAATGCAGCACAGTTTTATTCATCAGAAGTTTACTAATAAAATCCCTCTGTTTACTATAGATTCAGAAGATGGAGCTTTTGAGGATGCTGTTTCTGGACAGGTCAGTATAGCAGTCAAACTGCTCAGACAAATATCTCTCCAAGGTTTGAGTAGCCTTCCCTCTCCTCCTGGATCTTGGTATTGCTGTTTTTTATATAAGAAAATAAAAGATGATTAGCATTAGGGTTGCACGATATGAGGAAAATATCTAATTGCATATATTTTTGACTGATATTACGATTGCGACATAATTCATATTGGAGGGAAGGATCATGTTGGATCGTTATTCTAATTTTCATAAAAACATCTATAAAAATTAAAATTGTTAAATGCTAAAATGACTGTTTATTTACATGGAGTCTGGTGGGTTAAACGAACGCAATTTCGTGGATGTTTTTAAGTTTAAAAAAGGATCTTACTCTTTAACAGAAAGGTCGACCTCCTTAGAAATCCTTTTCATAATGTTGTCAGACACAGAGTGATAATCTGATCCACAACACGTTCAAAATGATTAAACTTTGAATGAACAATGAGGCCTGCAGCAGTAGGGGCGAGGCTTTTGAAACAAAAATCTATTCTTTTTTACTTTTCACTTTTGAAATGTTTTTAATTGATTTATTTAAATTTTTACAATATATCAGATATTCCATCCGCTAGAGGGAGCTTGCGTACCACCAGTGGTACTTGTACCGTAGTTTGAGAACCAGTGGCCTAGTCCTTTTTGCAATTTCAATACATTTGCGATTAAATGTGCAGTCCGAATTAGCATAGAAAAAATGCAATTTAAAACAGGCAGTGAATTGCTGTTTAAAACAAATGGGTAAAAATGAGACACATACTTTTAGACTCAAGGCTTGTTATTTCAGTGGAGGGGGGTGGAACCGTTTGGGTGGAGCTCCTGTTCGTCTCACTTGGCTCTCCAACCCAGTTGTTGAACAGGGTTTTTCTTTTACTCTTCTCCTGGCCCTTTAGCTCCGAGGTCAGGCTCTTAAAGCTGGCTTTATCTTCCACTCTTCGCTCAACCTCTCTGCACCCCCTCTGCTCCTTTTTCAGATCCCTCGGAGTTAATCTGGGCCATGCGATTGGCTCCTCGTCCACCATCATCACCTTCTTCCACTCAAGCCTCGCTTTCTTCAGTTGCTCCTGTTTTTGTTTCTCGAGGGCCTTTTGCTCATTCACCCTCCTTTTTTCCTCCTCCATCTGTTTGATTTCCTTCCTCCTCCTCTCCTCCTCATATCTCTGTTTCTGACTTTGCAATCTTTCAGTCTCTTTGTCTTTTTCCTCTTTTTCCCTCATGTCCCTCTGAAGCGCTCTCGCTCTGCGCTCCATCTCCATGTTCCTCAACTCTCTAACTGTGTCTTTTCTGAGCTCTTTCCTTCTCTCCTCTGGAGTCCATTTCCTGAAACTCTTAACAATCTCAAGTTCTTTCTGGAGTTGACTTTGTTGTCTTGACATCATGTTTTTTTCTGTGTTCTCATGCAGGTTGGTTTGCTTTGAGTCTGTGTCTTGTGGAGGTTTTTGGTAAAGTAATGACACCACATATACTGTATATGTATATCTCTGTAAATAATTCTAAAAGCAGAAGAGTGAAGTGAATTTTGGAATACTTCTATCACTCCTCTGCTTCTAGAATGCTCAGAGTTCCAGCGTCTATATTTATATTTTAAGCCAAAATGTAGGTCAAACTTGAACAAATTGCAACAGAAGCAAACTCAACTGATTTTGTATCCTCAATACGTCCTGAGTAAGGAAAAAAGCCCTGAAGAATCCCATTAGGGTAAAGTTTAGAAAAAGATCCAAATATAGCCTATTCATACGCCTGTTCATTATTTTTCTTATATGAATAGGGTACACACTTTAACCTTTAGATATCACCATGAAAATTCCTGAGTTGATTACTTACATCAGGACAAACAAAAAATGTATTACACTTTTTTTTAAATTGTTTTTTAACATAGGCAAACGGTGCATAATCTAATTATGTATGTGCTAATTTCCATTAATACCACAACAGATTTTCAGAACATTGGTTATAGCCAGGTGAAAATGTCTTGTTGATACTTGTTGACATATAACAGTAAAATACTTGATGTTAAGGTCTGAATGGAACCCATTTAGGCTACCCATGAGAATACAGTACATAGAGGCAGGAAGAAGTACTTCAATTTAGCCGTTATTAATTATTATTGTAGAGATGGAAAACAGAACCTGGCTTTGTCTTCTGCATTCTCCTCACCCTTGTCTCCTCTTCTTCCCTCAGATTCATCCCCCAGAAACGGTCCCATGGACCTAGCCCCAAATCCCATCTCTGCAATTATACATATATAAGGCTAGTTTAAAGTACTTCTTCCTGCCTCTATGTTTTAATGTTCATTAATGTTCTTCCACCTGCTGCTGTACTTTGATGGCAGGTGTCTGTCCTGGGGCAAGGTGCTAACTTGCTTGTTTGTTTGTTTGTTTGGGCCTCATGCTAAGATGCCACACTTGACACCTGTATTTATCTAAATGCCCTGAATGACAGCCTGCAATGCTCCTCCTCTCCCATCCTGATGAATAAGGTTACAGCGCTGAAAGGAGTGGACACACTCACAGAAGTGTGTGGTGTGTGTGTATTGTCTAACCTTGATGCTACAAGGGGTACTACAAGCACAAGGGGTACTCTGCTGTCAAAAGAATCGGTCACATTTATATTAAATTGTATTTATCCACTGGTTCTAGACTGCTTTTGAATTTTTCTTGTGGGGGGTCTAGAACGCTCCAGCCACGGTCTGACGGTATCACGGAAAACCTACAGATTAGAAAAGTATCACCGTTCTCTTGTTGTGTCTCCATGTTTTTATATTAGTAAAACTAAAGATTGTTTTGTTGTGGCATTTTTATGATTGGTTGAACCGACGAAGACAGAAGAAAATGGGCTACTGTAATTTTTTTTTTAATTTGGGGTGAAGGGAGGATACTGATGTTAGTATAACACAAACTGACTGAGGCTGCATTTACATTTTGGTTTAAAAAAATATATCTTTTGCTACGTTTACACCTCGCATTCACACTGGCATTTCAGACTTGAAAACTCTTCTGACCCTGTTTGGAATCTGCGGGGTTGTGTTGCAGTCTCATTTAAAATAACAATTGAAGATCATAGTTTAAGTATTTTCTTTTGAAATATTAAAGTATATCTTGTTATGTTTTAAAATTGATTTATTTAAATTTATTTCCAACCGCATACCACTAGAGGGAGCTTGTATACCACCAGACCACCAAATAAAAAACTAAACCACTTTATTCCCTCTATGTGTCTACGTTAGTGAAGTTAGTGATTTCCTTTTATCTGCCTCAGCCTTGATCCACGCATCATACCAGATTCAATGATATCTCTTGCCACAGATGACGCATGGCTTTCAGTTGAAAGAACACCATTTGAGGCAACATTCTTTGCTGTCATCAGTGTTTCCATGGCAACATATAACACAAATGTCAATTATAGTTTCAAATAAATAAATAAATAAATGGTTAATTGTGCAATTCATATTCTTTGCTTCTGTCAGTCACTGTATTCAACTTAATTTAGGTTTTTAGATTACCAGATTAAAATTCCCTTCATAGTTCTCAGAGTTGGGTAAAATCTCCCAAAGCATGACTGGCACAAACACATGTTTTTGCCAATATAAATATATATACATATACACATATATTTTTTATTTTATATATTTCTTAAGACATTTTTTGGGCTTTTGTGGCCTTTAATCAATAATAATAATAATAATAATAATAATAATAATAATAATAATAGCTTGAGGCAGGAAACTGGAGAGAGATGGGGGGAGCTAGAAGTTGCACCAGTGTGCTTAAGTCTAGTCATCTCTAGACGACATTTCCGATGACTTGTGTTCAGTGTTGGAAGAAGTAATTAGATCCTTTACTTAAAGCGTAAATGTCGCCTAAATGCCCCAAAAAAACCTCTGGTGATACTTTGAGCAAAGTTTCTGGGTTTTCAGTGTTTTAAAAATAATGATTTTGATGCGATTAAAGTGCCCCTAGCACTCCCATTCAAAAGGCCATTCGACCCAAAACAAAATACGGTGAATCTTAAAAGTGGCGCTTCCATCCTAACTATGCCTTTAAACTAAAGTTTTACTCTGGGACATTCACAAAAAGACCCTAGGTTGCATTTTGGCCGGACGGAGCCACGGTGCTACTGCAAAATAGCCTCGGAAGGACCTTGTTTTGGTGGAATGGAATTCAAAAGTTGTTACAGTTGTGCAACAAAAACTCAGATTGGACAGATAGTCTAGCTAGCTGTCTGGATTTACCCTGCAGAGATCTGGCCAAAGAGAGTGACATGTAGCAAAATTTCCGACGGCTGCAATCCCGGAAGTAGAACGTCGTGGATATAGACTACTTAATACATAACGTTGACAGTCAAATTATAAATCAACATTCAAATGCATATTTAATGATCTGCCTCAGAATAACAAGATGTGCTGCAGCTTTTAGGTCAATTCATTCAAAAACCTCAATAGAAGCCTTGAATGCCCTAGTTTCTTGAAGGTTTCTGCTTGATTTTCTGTGGCATGGATTGTACCTCATTTCTACGTTGCTTTGGACAAACACGTCTGCCACTGTCTGTTACTGAAACAAACCCCAACTCTACTCTCAAACATGTAAGCATAACTCAACTGTGGTTCCCATTTTTACTTGGAAGAGTTCATAATTTCTTTCAGAGTTAAATTCAACCATTAGTGCCACTATTTGTCTTGTTTCTCTTGTACTGCATCACTGAGCACCTGTGGCTCCATATAAAAAAGACCCAGTAAGTGGCATTTAATAATCAGTCTGCATTAATTATACATTATTAAGTTTCAATTGATTTTAATTGAATGAACTTGGTCTATGTAAAGCTGAAACTTTGTTATTGTCCCCTTTACCATATCCTTACATTGTTTTAAATGCACATTGCTACTCTAAAAGACTCAACAGATGAGGCGAACAACTACCCTGTGCTTCTTAGACAGGCACAGCACAATAGATAAAATCCACTAGGGGGCATTGTTGATCTATGATAGCCTGCCAAGCAGGAAGAGCAGAGTACCTGGCTGAGGTTGTCTTAGCCATGTGGGTCACAAGAGCCCTGCTTTTTAAATAGATGAACGATGAACAGTGATGGGTAGAGGGGAGAAATAAAACAGAAATAAAAATGTATGCCAAGCAATCAGAATGAAAAATGGTTGTTCTGCAAATCAGTGGGATGAAGGAGGATTTAATGGAAAGGGAGGGTCTGAGCCAGGACGCTATTACAATTCAAAGACGTTTCGAAATAATTACATATTCAGTAAAAGCTGTTAATTGTGCACATTCACACAATTCTCTCATCACAGTCATCTTTGAGGCTTCAAATGAATAGCGTATGTTTAATTCTGATGACAAAAAGCTAACTTATTTGAAATCTAGTGTTTTTATTATCTCAGAATAGGAAAGGAGATGGCATAAAAAGGGCTTGGTACCTATGAATGTTATTTTTTAATTTGTCATTCTACCTCAGAGAACAGACACTTTGGAATAGTTGCTTTGATAGGCTATGGCTCTATTTTTTCCCCTAAAGTACATATCCACCTACAATCCATCCATGATTGAGTCTGCCTCTCCATCTTGCACAACAATTTTAAACTCCAGAACAATTGAGCAAGTAGTCCTTGAGTTGAGATTGTCTGTCAGCTGCTGTGTGCAAGGTCAATAATAAACCGTCAACTTCAATAAAACAAACAAGTTTTATAGTTTTGCATCAAGTTTCAACCAAGGATTTTTGCAAATGTCAGCCTTCCCATTTGTGACAGAAAATTCTAATTTTGTAGCGACTGAAAAGCCATTTTAATGATAAAAGAGGCTAAATCAGTGGTTCTAGTGGTCTTAGGACTTTACATTGAGTAACAAAACCCCGTTACTTTATAGTTTTGTTCTGCACAACCCAACATCAATGCTTTGGTTTGGTCCTGTAAGGGCTTGTGCTCATCAGCCACAGAGTGACCTCTGGAACATTTACTCTGTTATTTTGATTCATTTGATCAGGTCATAGCAGTGCCCAGCCAGGCTGCACTGCACCAAGACATTTACAGTAAAATCTTGGCCTTCAATCAATAATGTGGTGGGGACTATTACAGTTAAGTAAAAATATATTTCAAAGTGACTACCAGAGAAGACCCCAAAAACCTTTACTCAGAGATAAAGACGGAAAAAGCAGTTATTTCCCTGAAGATAGCAGAGGGAAAGCTATACTCTGGACTGATGTTCATATTCATATCTATGTCTTCTGACAGGGAAAATGTAGCAATTTCCCAATGGATTTAATCAATCAATCTATTATATCAAAGATCACCGACATGTCCGCCATGTTACAGTTAAATGGATTCAAATTTTTTGGACTCAAACCATAAGTGATAAATCCTGGTTCATCTAATGTCTGCGGATACATAATTGAATCAACTGTAAAAAAAAAATGTCCACTACAGGGCAGACTACTGTTCCACTACAGGACTTTAACTCGGATTTTCCGCTTGGCAACAGTTTTTTTGAGCTCCTCGATAAAAAAGCTGCATGTTGAGGCGAATCGGCATTGGCTCGCAATGTGTGAACTGTTCGAAAACATGAGAGAAGAGGCCTTGCTGGTGACTTGCAGACACATTCCAGCTATCTACACTAGCAGGCTAAATATCTGGAAATGGAAGCTACAGCCAATGAGAGCGCAAAACAAGGGCTTAGTAGTGTGTGAGGCGTGGTCGAGGGTCAGTCAGGTAGTGTGAAAACAAGACAGCAATACAGAAAGTTGTGTAGTGTGAAGAGTACAGCGAACTAGCGAATTTAAAAGTCTTGTAGTGGGAACTTAGCTTAAGAAGTGCCTGACCTTAATGATCGAGAATAGGTTTAGGCACCAATTACAGGCTACAAAAGTAGGCCTGTGGCCAATTGATTGTTGGATTTGATGGAAGGCACAAAACAGAACAAGAGATAATTCAGAGTAAAGACTTACTCTTCTAGCGAGATGTTGGAGTACAGGAGACGGGAGGCGGAGGAATGAGGACCAGACAGGTTGCTGGGGCCGGGCTGTGTTGTCGTCTCAGCTGCCAGCCCCCTTTCTGGTATTGACGTCTGGGGCACGATTTCCAGCACTGCCCAGCACCTGACACACACACACACACACACACACACACACACACGCAAATTAGTATTACATGAATAACATGGAATTCATTGGAGCACATCTACCTTCACCTATTTAGCTACTGTCAATACACAAACTTCACTAACACTGACTAATTTAACAACAAATGAATGTCTTCCCATCACCTATTCTTTCTACATCGGGAAGTTTTTGTCACAACAGCTCAAATAAGACATATGTTGATCAAATTCTCAGCACTTTTAAACACTGTAATACATATTCAACAGCTACTAATGTTACTGCTGTAACACATTTTGGAAAAATGTCTTTGTTTCGAAACCAATATGATCTTGTTTTCCTTGGGATATGTGAAATTCACTATAAAGCTGAGCCTTCAAAGAGGTCTTAAATGGTTATTGGTTACTTTCTTGGTTAAAAGGGCAAGAATTTGGACAGGATTTAACAACACTTATAGCAATTTAGCTTTATGGCAACAAATGATTTGATAGGGCATGTTTAAAAAAAAAACTGTTGTTTGATGTCCAATCACAGTGTAGTTTTATGACCGCCCAGCATCGGTAATGCCACCGATACTGCCCAAAATGTGGGTATCAGTATCAGTGAGTACAAAACTCTATGCACCATTCAAATACTAATGAAATGGGGGTGGCAGTAGCTCAGTCCGTAGGGAGTTGGGTTAGGAACTGGAGGGTAGCTGGTTCAAGTCCCCGTACGGACCAAGGCTCTTGAGCAAGGCACCGAACCCCCCAGCTGCTGGGGGCGCCTTTCCATGGGCAGCACCTCACTCTGACATCTCTCCATTAGTGCATGTATAGGACCTGAGCATATGTGTGTAATTCAGGCCTGTGTGTAATAACAACAGAGTGTAAAATGTAATTTCCCTTGTGGGATTAATAAAGTATAATAAAAAAATATATATACCAGCTCCGAATAATCTTTTTTCAGTTATGACTGACTATCAATCTACCAAACTACATAATTAAAGTGTATATATACTGTATATATATATATATATTTTGATCCAGTCTCACCACACACAAAGTGAAAAAGGTCTGATACACCCACTGTATACTACCTGCTCAGAACCAAACAGCAGACAGACAAAGTTAGCAACTAGCAACATAGTGGAACGTTAAGCAGCTTAAGAAACAGATATTTATAAGTAGGTGGAGACCAAAAACAGAGCTAAAAAGGAGAGTGAATATTGGACTTAGGTTCATCAGGTAATCAGAAACAAAATTCCAAATGAATGCTAGTTTTGCTCTGTGTCTGCTGGATGTGTAAACAGGCAACTGTTTGCAAACATGTCAGTACTATCAACAGCAGCTTTAACATCTAGCTAACATTGAAGTGCCTGTAATTGTAAATCATTTCTAAGGCCTAGTGACAAAAACTGTTAAGATGGGCAGTGTTTGCACAAACTCACACACATTTTGGACTGTTTCTAACCTCTGCTTCCCAGACCTGACCATCTTCTTGTTTAGAAGATTCTTTTTGACTCTTTTTTATGGAGGTTTTACACCAGGGAATGTACCAAGTGTAGGAAAGGTGGAGTAAGCTTGGCTTTGAAAAATGCTTAAAAATAGCATTTCTCAAACAGCGATGGAGATAATGGCATTATAAATAACGGTGTTGCTAACGGCATTTCTTTTTTCAGTAACAAGTAATCTAATTGCGTTACTGCCAAAAGCAGTTGCGCGTTACTATAATTGAAGCTGTTTTTGTTTTTTTATCAGACCAACTAGATCTCTGAGCCGAAAGGCAAAGTCTTTTTTTACTGTTCTTCCTTGGTTAGTGGGCAGCGTGTGAACAAGACAAGTGCATAAATGCTAACGATTGACTGAGGTTGAGTAAAATTTCATGGTAAGCCAAGCAGAGATAGAGTTGGGCGGGTGTTCGAAAGCACGCATAGTCGGACACACAACGAACAACACAAAAGAGTCAATGAGAAACAGGTATGGCGAGCCCAAATGAGGTGCATTAAATATCAAAAGTTCCAAAACATCTATTGTGTTATTTGTTTCGATCCACTATATAAACATAATATTTACATACATGGCATTTGATTGGAGGCTAGTCTCACTTTGTCCCACAACATTGTTTCTGTTAATAATGTATTGTATTATGTGTCCATTTCATTATAATATTCAGGTTTATCATAAATAATTGAACATGCACATGTATTTTACATTCTGTTAAAGAGGGGGAGGTGGGGTCACATCTGAGCGTTTAAAAATGTACTTGAAAGTAACGCATTAGTTACTTTCTGAAGTAACTAGCTAATTTTATAATTTATAATTTGCAACTGAGTAATTAATTTAGTTACTTTTTAGAAGAAGTAACTAGTAACTTTTTTAATTACTTTTTTAAAGTAACTTGCCAAACACTGTTCTTGAATGAGACTAATTCTGGTAAAACACTTAGTGAGGATTGCTTATTGTTAAAATTTAACTCTTCAGGAACATAAATAACGTCTGCAAGGTAAATGATTTATTCATGTATGCTTCCTATATTAAGAGGAGCGACACCTTCTACGCAGGAGTCTGGTGGTTCTAAAGGGATTTCAGTTCACTTCTAGGACTTTCAAAGAGAATGCATAATGTTGGAAACATCAGAGATGCTCAAAAGTCTCTGAGCTAGAGTCCAAGTCAAGTCTCAAGTCTATCGTGGTTCCAATGAGTTTTGTATCAACTGCGTTCCATCCCAGCAGCTCAGAACACTGTTTAGCTTTATATTACGAATTCAAAGAATTGCAGTAGTACGTAAATCGGTACCACAGTTTGGCCAACAACAAACGCTCATTTATCTTCTCATATCATCTAGTGACCGGTTGTAGCCAAAGCAAGACTCAAGTTAACCTTGTTAACAATTCTGAGCTAAACATGTGTTTCCAGGGTGTGTTTCCAGGTGCCTGAATCCTTCATCTTGATACCACACATTTTGCATTTGGCGCTTCTTTTGTTTGGGCCTTCTTATATAAGGGGTTATATTGACAAAACTCCAACTCAAAAAGCGATATTACAAAATTTCATTTCTGACATTTATTTACTATTTTAATCATATATAACTTAAAACTTTGTTAAATTCTTTTCAAGCACCAAAACAGATTTGAGAAATTTCAAAAAGGCAACATCAACTTTTGAGCTTTAACACCAAATTATCTCTTTACACATTGTTCTAGTAAAATTGTGGGCTGAGTTTGTTCTGAACATTTGGGGATCAACTATATGCAAATACCTTAAAAAGGTAAATTTAATATCATGTGAAAATGCCCTTAGACCTTCAAAGCCAAAGCTTACAATGAATGGCAAGCTGCTTCCGGTATGGTAGACATGTTTGTTGTACTCCCTCACGTTTCCTAAAAATAAAGATTGTTCCTTAGTCTCACTCCTCGAATCCAAGTCAAATCTGAAGTCTTTTGAGGATGAGTCTCACAAGCCAAGTCTGAAGTCACTGTGTATGCAATTTAGTCCTAGTCTCAAACTCGAGATCCGACCTGCGCACGGCAGTCTTACTTCAAAGCCTAGTTTCACTTCTTCACTTATCGGAGAATGCGTCTGCCTCCAAGCCTGACATTGAAACAGTTTTTTATATTTTTAACAACATGTAGCAAAGGGCCACTGGTTGGAGCTTTTCAGGCACCTTAGCCTTGCTGCTTTTAAAGGCTTACAAATACAGCACCATGAATCAATTACACATTTATCAGGAAGACTGAGCCATACTAAGCTGAAATAAAGCATGACCTTAGTTCTGAAAGCATGCTGAATCACAAATCATGCTCAATCAAGGGCAATCTTTGGAAACTGACAATGTCTCACTGTTGTTATACTTGACATTGGAAACAATTTCCTTGTGTATAGGTGTACACCATTGCTCAGTGCTGTGTGTCTGCTGGGTTGTCTATTGTATAGCAAGTTAATTGTGCTCCCTGCTGAAGGGAGGAATTTCAAGAGAAAACCTATTTGTACATTTACATAACTGTGTGTGTACAATTTTAACTGTTTTAGCTTCAATTACCCACATTAAACACATGGGAGATTGTTTTATAAACTATGTTTCCAATGCCAAGAATAAATGTACAATCTCATCTACAGCAGATTAACACTGCATTATATACATAATGATATTGTTAACTGATATGTCAAATGTGTAATTATTAGCAGCTCAGATATGTGTATAAGGAGAGATGATCATGTCTGACTAGCAGTCCCAAATAGGCCCCCAACAGGGATTCCCCCTGGATTGTCAAAGTGTTTAAGTCAGGTGGAAATCAGCCTGGTAATCCTTTAGGGTTCAGCTAGTCTTTGAAGGTTTTCTAAAAACAAAAGTGGGAAACTGAGGATGAATCACAAGTTCTTTGTTTGAAACCAAAGGCCATAAAGTTAGGCTGCAGGGAGAAAGAGAAAGCAAGTCATGGACAAGTACGTTTTCTCCTCCCTCTGCGGCACTGGCTGCTGGTCTCTTTGAATCGGCAGTGCAGAGTGCAGCTCTGAGAGATTTATCCATTCATTTGTTGTGGCTACGCTCGAATGCACCCAACAACACACCATTTCTATTTTATTCTACTAGTCTTTCACTCTGCTGGGTGGCTCAACAGAATTATGTCCCCAACGATAATTATCAATCAAAATTATGGTCTAAAAAATGGAGGCAGAGGAAATTGCTTACCAGGACGTCAAGCAGGAACAGGACCCAAAAAAAGTAGTAGGATAAGAGAGAGCGGTGTGAGAAAGCAAGGTGAGAGAGGGGATTTGCATCCGTGCAGCGTAAGCTATGATTATTTCAGTCAACGTCTGTGTCAGACGTCAAGCCTTTTAAAGAACAAATAATGTCAATTCAGATGTTTTACATAAACTTCAAATATTATAAGATAATATGAAATGTTTATGATCTCTGGCAAAACAAAAAGGGAACTTGTGGAACGATGTGGAACTGTAAATAAAGCCCACTGAAAGGGGGTAGATGGATTCAATTTACAAAAGTCATTTGAACCACAAATCCAAATAGACATCAAGAAACACTCTGATACATCTACCTGAACTTGAAGAAGTGGCAACATCTGAGGAAATCTCTTCCACTAAGGATCCATTGGATGGGAGTTATCAGTATATCAAGCATATTCTCCTGCCTGTTTTTCTTTGAAGCCCCCAAAGTACATGTTGTAACTAGATGACAGTTCTGTCTGTCTTAGACAGATTCACCATGGACTGCTTCGTACCTACTCATACCACATGCGACACAGCCATAAGTATAGATCGATCAAAGAACCTTGTCGCTTCTTGTGAAGGCTGATGACAACAGCTGGTTAGGGATATATGTCATGCTGAATGGATGGCTTGCTGGTTTGTAACCAGAAGGAGCATTCACTTCTCCTCGGCTGTTTGAATGTTTTCAGACAATGAAGCATAGACAAAAGAGCTTCCTGCAACACCATCTTGGCACAAAATTGGAGGGTAACAATGCTCAGTCAAACTTGCCAGACTTTAACATAGCTAGGGTTGGAACTATTTCCATGCCTGTGGCAACAGCCCTGGACAGGTTGCTGAATTGAACAGCTGCACAACACATAAGCTCAATTTTTTTGCGATCATGTAGGTCTTCAGAGACTGGGCTCCCAGGAGGTACAGTATTTTTTCTTCAGATATTCCACCACTTTCTTGTCCTTTTCTTGCCTTTATATCTCGTTGTCAGTCATCCGGATAGAGGTCACACATATTCAGTGCCGGTCACAGCAGACAGTGGCACAATTTGATTTTTCCCCATGTCTTTAAGATATATTCGGTGGAAGAAGCTTTTGAAGAGTACTTTGTTAGATTGCACCGTTGCTAATATTATTTGTGGCTAGTTTTGTAAAACAGATACAAAGAAGAAATGAAATTGGTAGGACACAGTAACATGATAGCTTTCTCCATTTTAGGTTTTACCCATTGCTTGTACTGTCAAGACGTTATGCAGCACTAATGTCCATGTCACATTTAACCAAAGTTGAACAGTTGCAACATCATTAAACCTGTTCAAATTAATTGATTTCAAAATGTCCCAACTTTGACTGTTTCAAATACTCAGTCTCATTTCAGGTTATGCCAGATCCCCTAGAGGACCTGACAGTGCAAACATGTCATCCAGTGTAGAAACCTGGGCATAACATGATCTGGCTCCAAGCAGACAAAGCTAACTAGCAGGAGCAGGAGGGTGACAAAACACAGAAAAGAAGGCCGACCTTCCACCATCTAATGTACACCACATTTCCCCCGCCTTCCACGTGAATCCACATGGATGAAAAGTTAAACACATAGAGCCCTGGGCGGAATCCATGTGAAATAGAGCAATTAGTTGAAGGTTCATCTAACCATGCATTTACTAAACCAAAATTAAAAGCATAGTATGGTTTTTTTGTAGTGCATGTGTTGACCTAAGAACTCCGTGTATGTGGTGAGAGAATGTAAAGCCTGTTTACTGCGCATTGAAATAACTCTGAAATGTTATCATGAATCGATAAATGGAACTCCCCTGTGAAATAAACCTGCCATTATAGAGCATTGCTTTGCCACGGAACACTGCTTTCAGGATCTGGTGTGTAGGTTGGACACAAAACAAAAAAAAAACAGCCTGAAGCTCATAAATCTCAGAGAAGTACCCCAGAGCAGAGAGAGTTATTGTGTGGAGCTGCTGTAAGTTGTTTTGCCAGAAGCTGATCAGTAAAGTACACCAAAGGTCAGGTACAGCCAATTGTTGGGTATAGCTCAGTGAAATTTGTCATGAGTGTGGATCTCGTTCAGCAGTGCAGCGGTATATTCTATTTCTTGTGCTTGCTTGTTAATTTGTTATTTTAACATTTTTGCCTTTTTATCTGATAGAAACAAGGTGCCCATGGATATTGCATCATATATCCCTGCTACATTTGGATTAAAATTGGAGTATATGAAAGCTGTTGTGGAGTCTTTGAAGACTGTGTTGCCAGTCTTGCTTAGGCTGGGGTTGATATGAAGAATATACACATGTCAGAATGTCAGAAATACATTTATTGAAGTGTGTTATCAGTATTGCTGTGGTAGAGAAGTTGTAAAATGTGTTTAAAATAGATATGTCATAATTTTTCAATTCCACATTGATGATGATGACAATTCAAGTTTTGATTTTTTAACAGGGACGACGCCACAATGCCACAATAAGAACCACTAGATGGCGGAAGGTACTTAACAGTTTGAGTTTTTCAAAATTAACAAAGTGCAATTGCCATAATGTTTACCATAATGCAAATGGATAGCATATTGTCTTAAGACCTTGATGACTTTTAAACTCCACACCCAGAGTTAGTAATGCAAGCTCTCCAAAGCTGAGATTCCAGGGTCACTTGAGTAATTCTGTCAGACTTGACAAAGGTTCTCGAGAGCTACAGAAGACATAATGCAACAGTTTTCATAGGCTGTGTGGGATAACCCATGTTTGGTAAAATAACTGGGAAAAATCAGGGAGTAGAGTTGAATTTTGTCTGTCCAATTGTGTCTTAAGCTATCTTATGACACTCACTCTCTTTCTCACTGATTAAAACAGATATGGTGGGCAGCTGCAAGTCTAAGTGTGTGTGTAACAAAGAGATGTGTATGATTTCTCCTTGTCGCTAAATCTATAGATGCAGCCAGTTTATCTAATGAAAATGAAGGCTCTAAAACATATAAATCACAGAAAATATCAGCCTCACTGTAGCAACCTCCATCACTGAAGACATATTTGTTATGTTCATATGGCCGCTGGTTGGGATTGCTAACCACATTTACTGAAGAGAGAGGTTTGACTCCAAACTCCCTACCCCTGAGGCTTGTTTCTATGTCAAAAGAAACAGCAGGTAAAATGTTCTCCCAAAATGCACCTGTTAATGACTCTTTAGTGGCAAAAAAGGGCTCAAGAGTTGTGGATGATCTTGCACTGTATGATGCATCTGGAGTCCTCTGTTATGCCAGATGACCGATGCTGTTACTGCACACTCTCCTCAAACCTCTGATGTTCTTAGAGGGTCCTGGGGCTGCACAATGAATCAAATTTTAATCACGATCACGATTTTGGCTTCCCATGATCAAAAAAAAGCCCATCTACTGCTCCGTAAACCACTGTCTGATTATGTGTCAGTCAGAGTTGTTCCCTGCACCGCACAGCTTAGTTTCTAGATGTAGACAGTCACAAAGGACAGAGTAACGTAAGGAAAATTCAGATAGCAGTCAGTTATTCCTCGGTCTCAAGGTTTACCAGTTTACCAGTAAACGCAACATTTTGTCCCGTCTGTGTTGTTTTTAAGACAACAGCAGTGACCAGTGGTAGTTGGTGCTAGTAAGTGTCTGTTAGCTCACAGGGCTCTAGGGTGCGACTAACATTTTTCCTAGGTCGCACCGGTGCACCTAATGTCCTCGCTGCCTCTCCACAAACGAAGCAATGTTGTTTATATTGATATGGTTTAATTTTGCGTTACATGACCCCTTTCTTCTGTAAAGCCGTGCCTGTGTTTGATCTGTTCTTTTACTCTCCGCGCAGCCCCACCCCCATTCACTCATACACTGCTCCCAGCAACGGAGAGACACAACGGCGGTCCACACTTCTGACAGTTGTCCACAGTTTTAATTGTTATTAACACAGATGTACAGTATATTGTTAAGCATGAGAGGCAAACGTGTATTTGTACCAGTGTTTCTGCTTGCAATTTTGCTATCGCGGCCGCCGGCGTAAAACACAGAAGTTATTGAATGCAACTAACTTCAGTCCGTGAGATGGAGCATGCTGGACCTGGGCGAGAGATGGCCCATGGCCAGAATATCATAGTTCATAAAAATGCAGCGCGGTGACAATACAGACATTTTATACAGTATGTACACAACGAGTGCAGCCGTCACTCTATGAGTTGTGTCCATTGCACTCCCCCTCTCTCCCTAGCTCTTTTAATCAGTTATTTTTGAAAACAAGTGAAGGAGCTTTCTCAGAAATACAGTACATTTATTAAAAATATATCCTAGGCTATTTATTTCAGATAATTTTCATTTACATGTGTTGTAGCTGTATGTACGTACAACATACAACTTCAATATAAGAGGAACGTAGCACAATATAGATGTGAAAGCAGTGATAAAAAGACTATGTGACAATAAAATTTGTTTTGGTTAAAATCAACAAATAATCGTGAACTCAATTTTGATCAAAATAATCGTAATTATCATTTTGGCCATAATTGTGCAACCCTAGAGGGTCCTTCCGCTTTATCCTATGTCAACGCTTTCTGTCTACCACATTGTCCAGCAGATTCTTACTCCTTTTAGAATTATCGACTAAACCCTTGTCTGAATTCTGAGGACTATGGTTAACTGCTCCTCAGATCTCTGCAGGGTAAATCCAGACAGCTAGCTAGACTATCTGTCCAATCGGAGTTTTCTCTCGCACGACTATTTAGCGGCTCTGATGATCATTGTGATTGGTTTAAAGTCTATATCAATGCTGTGTCCACCTTCCTTCGATGTGGATTCTGCAGGTGACTTGCTGAAATGTCAACAAATCAGTTGAACAAATCATGCCCCTGGAATGCATCAATCGATGGCTGAACATTAGCCCTCTTTCTTTGAATTTCCTTCCTTTATAATCTCTAACCCTCTGCCTGTGGAGAGGTTGTGGCAGTTCTTCACAGAAATAGCCCAGTGTCCTGTGGTGCTCTCTCCTGGGAGAGTATACACCAGATGCTCTCCTGGGGTAATACGTCTCTGCAATAGTACAAGAGTAGATTCAGAGGTGGGTTTTTTCCTCTTCCGCAATTTCCAGAGAACATGGCTCAAAACAAGTATGATTCTCTAATAATGGCACCTGAAAAGATGAATAAGCTAATAACTATTACTTGTCTGAAGGTTATTACTATATGGTGTTGATAGAAACAAGGCAATAAAATATTTACTTAAGTAGAAGTACAAATACTTGAGTTAAAACAGCATGTTTTTCTTCCATCCTTGGAAATTTACTTAAAGTGTAAAAGTACCTTGCGAATGACAACCATTTTCTATGCAAAGCTACCAGCAGCAAATGTTACTAGAGAGATGCTGAGGAACTTCAGTGGACATGGAAAACACATATATGTCTTTATATGGCAATGGCTACATTTTAAATGGATGTGTGCCAATAGGCCTAAAACATCACATATATGATTATTATGACAGAAACTGGGACTCCAGGTTAATAAGATTCTGACTCATTAGCAAGATATGAATTCAGTTGTGATTCTGTGAGAATTCACAGATCCAGTTTATATTTTTAATCTTCCTTAACATTTAAATGAATCTACCTGTATGTGTGTGAAATATGGATTCTGGAAATAAAATAAAGGATTAAAATATGAATGACTAAACAGACATTAATGAAGAAGTTGACACATTGGCCAGGAGTCCTTCTTGATGCCTACTGTCTCAAACATGATAAGGCCGAGGATGATGCTTGTCTGCCAGATCTCTGTTTTCTTCATTTTCAATCATGTCTATGTGTAAGTAAGTAAGGTTTATTTGTATAGCACCTTTCACAGATAAAAATCACAAAGTGCTTCACCGTAAAATGTAATACAATACCAACAAAGTACAATACAATGCATATGACACTTAAAAACAAATGGAAAACATAAAAACAAAACCATAAAAACCACACGTCTAACTAAATGTGCTAACGTTAGCGCCATCAAGCCGCAATGATTTGCTGTGAATGCTGCTCTCTCTGAGTTGAAATGCAGTATAGACCCAGATTGAATATGGTATTGATGATGTAAACAATGATAACGATAACTCCAGTGAAATGATGTGAAAGTTGAGGACTAGATTAGGACTGGATTAAAAGATGATTCTGGTTTCCAACGTCCCCCCAGGTGTGTCTGTTAAAACAGACGGAGACAACTTCTGTCTAGCTAAGTTTTCATCCACTTTTTCATCTGAAGTTGGTGAACAGGTGAAGACCACACCAAAACCGCTAGCTAACTTACTTTAAATGTGAAGAACTATATACTAATAACGGGCTTAAGTGAACTGACAACATGAGTTATACGACTTACAGTTGTCAGAGACGCACACACACAATCTCAGCTGATTATCCTCCGGACAGATATTCTCTACTATATGGTGTTGATAGACAACAACCTCTTGTACAATAAAATATGTAAGGAGTAGAAAGTACCGATATTTGTGTTAAAATGTAAGGAGTAGAAGTAAAAAGTCGCCATAAATAGTAAAGTAAAGTAAAAATATCAGAAAAATCTACTTGAGTACAGTAACGTGTAACTTCCACTTATCATAGGTTTATTATACATCACAATACTGCAGTAAGTGCAACTTGCACATACATAGGTTTTATGATTTGAGTAGTTGTACACTTTTATTCCCAACTTGTTTATACATTTATACATTCATTCCTTAGTATTTTTTTATCTTTATTTTTTAATATTTGTTCTTGTATTCTATCCTATTTATTATTTCATGTATATTCTGTATGTGTGCTGTGTGTCTGATACTTTGCTGCGGCTGAAGCACTGAAATTTCCCTAATCTATCTATCTATCTATCTGTATCTAATCCCTTAACAAAAGAAGTTAAAGAGCAGGGCTGTAAGAGAATAATGTGCTTACCAGAGGATGTTGAGCACAGTGCAGGTTGTCAGGCCTGCGAGCACTGCTCTCCGAAACCACAGGATCTGGACATGAAGGAAATGCAGTACATGACATCCTGCTCAAGCAGTTTGTAAAGCTACGACACAGTATGATTACATCATCACAACACAAAGCCAGTGAAACTCGTAAATAATCATCCAGTCTTACGTAAAATACACACTTCAATTTGCTGCACCCTCCATTTGCATCCTTTGTCCACTCAGACATCTGAACCATAGACTGTGGCAATTCGAGGAACTGCAGTTTTTGGCACTTTGTCTGAACGCTGCTGAAGAGAAGTCTAAGGCATGTCTGTGGCCGTGACACACTTGCCTTAAGCCACTACACTTGAATATTCTCACCTTGTCTTGTATGTTTTATGCAAAATATCTGTGTTTAATGCAAAAGATCTTTCTTCAAAGAGTCAGTGATAATGGGGCAGCAGGACATATATACATGCTACTCGTTTGCTTTGAGGCCTCCATTTCATTTTTATGTACATTTTTAAACCTGCACATACATGAACCTGAGTGGAAATGCTAGACTGGAAATTTGATTAAAAAAAGTTGAAATATTTCAAAAAGGTCTTTACACTTGGCTGAGGTGGGAAAGTTGGTCTATAAATCAATTTGATCAAATTGATATCAATTATATAAATAAGCTACACAAATGCAATTGCAACTGACTTCATGAATATAAATCTTGATGTACACGTAGCATGAGACTTAAATGTCACTCAAGCTTCCACTGAAATTCTGTAAATTTGATTAAAATACTTATCGGATGCAAAGTTGGCTGGTTACACTGCTTAACCCAGATTTCCAATCGGACATGGCTTGATTGTGTCTACTGGGAGTGTTTCTCAAGCATCTTCATTTATCCTATTCTTCAGTAACCAGATTCTGTTGTTCTGTTCATTGGAGTTAGAACTTAATTCACAAGTGTTACTTAACTGGGTTAAAAAAGGCCTTTTTTCGACAATCTAGCTACTTCTTTCCTGTATTCTACCCCTATTGGATAAATAAATATACGTATGAATTAAGATATGCTTTTGCATGTATCCATGCACTATTCAGATTGAGCCTGTCTAACAAAACCCGGACCATGTGCCTAAGAAAGTGCCCCCTAACCAGCCGCACTTCTGACCTGACCAATAAGAACTGACCCAGCCAGTACTGTGGTACATTCAACTGGACCTGCTCAGCCTATGGACCAGTTTGCTTGGTGTTACAAGGTAGCTGATAGAGATGGGTCTTTCAGCCTTTCACCGCTCCCCTTAATGTTACAGTCTCTCTCAGTGAAACTAATGCAAGAATAATACAGTGTTACAGTATAACAATACAGTGCCTGAGTGGCGCCGGCAGGATTCTATCTATCCCTAGCGTAGTAAGTAGTAAGTAGTGAAGTAAGAGAGAGAGACAGCAGTTGGCGAGCCTGTACTGAGATACGAATAACCTGATTCCTCTGTGTGCTATGTAAAGATCATAACCCCAAGATGATCAAAAACAGGATGAGCCTCATAACCCCAATATTCATGTTCATGTTAACACACATGATTCAAACAACATGCTAGCTCCCTCCATGGGTTTAGCGATACTCAGTGTTCAGCAACCAGTTTATTTACAGACCGAGTCATAAAAATGCATTCTGATTAATAGTGGATGGGTTGTTGGTGTACCGTAAAGGCCTAATTAATGTGAAAAGTATTACTGTGAACAGAGCAGAGAGCAGAACAGAGCTGCTGCTGCTCCTGTATGCATATACACATTGTTATACTAGATACGTTGCATCCCTCACAGGCTAAAAATTACGCACAATGGGTACAGGATTACGGCTGACGGCGCCCATGCAGTACCTCATAAGATATTTCTGAATTCAGTACAGTGAGCATACAGTTCAAAAGTCAGTGAAGGAAATAGTAGAGGACTAGATTTACCTGTGTTTTGTTGTGTGAGATCTGCGAGAAGAGCAGAGGCATCACGTTTACAATCCCTCCTGTTCGGGACAAAAACAGAACAGCAGGTCAATCGCATAGACTGTGTGAAATTTGGCATTTTTTGGGTAACACTTCATTTGAAGGGGTGTACATAAGCACAAACTGTCGTTAAATGGTTGGTTTTTACATTGATTGTCATGTGACCAGGCTCCTCTCCTTAACCTGATTCTCTTAATTGTGCTGTTATAGTTTTAGACTGCCGGGGGACTTCCTTTGACACACTGAGCTCCTCTCTCCTCTCTCTTTCCATTTGTGTGCATCCATGTCCCAGAAATGCTTTTGTTATTAACCTAGCTCTGGGGAGTTAATCCCTGGAGTCATTATGGTTATTTTCCCAACCAATATGTTTCCTTGGATTAGGGTGTAGCTGTGGCCGTGGTCCTGTTGTGTCCTGCTATGTCATGAACTACTAAAACTACTATTTCTAGCCACTGTTCCATTATCTTTTATAGTGACTGTTATTGCCACTATTCATTCAACTTCAGACACCACCTACCAAGAGGTCTGTCCGAGGTTTTTTCCTGAAAGGGAGTTTTTCCTCGCCAGTGTCACACTAAATGCTTGCCCTTGGGGAAATTACTAGAATTGTTGGCCCCTTTTAAATCTTAATTATAGAGTGTGGTCTAGACCTAATCTATCTGTAAAGTGTCTTGAGATAACTCTTGTTATGATTTGATACTATAAATAAAATTGAATTGAACTTAATTGAATGTGACCATCATAACTGTCATGCATATTTTTCCTTGACCTCAGGTAAAGTGAAACAATTTGGACTTATTGTGAAGTTTGATTTCACCATGAAATGCTTTTCTAAAGGTGTCATGAATAATACACATGGCCTGATTTGAAGTAAAATCATTTGGACTCGTCATGTCATAAAAGTTATAAGTTCAGTGAATGCAGTACCGAGGGGATATAAAGTGCTCATATTATGCTCATGTTCATAATTGTATTTAGAGGTTGTACCAGAATAGGTTTACAAGGTTTAATAAAAAAAAATATATTTTTGTTGTACTGCACATTGCTGCAGCTCCTCTTTTTACCCTGTGTGTTGAGCTGTGTGTTTTAGCTACAGAGTGAGGCATCACACTTCTGTTACATCTTTGTTGGGAGTCACAGATGAGCAGTACCTACTGTAGGTAAGGACTACTAGCCAGTCAGAAGCAGAGTATGAGGGCGTGCCACGCAAGCAGCTGGCGAGCATTATAACGTGTGTTACAAAGTGACGCACGTCTGTTACGGTAGTAAAGGCTGGACTACAACAGAGCTGTTTGGAGCAGTTTGTGAACAGTGTTTTCTGTTGGAGATGGTAAGTCCCTTGGGGGGGGTACTTTGGGCTTTTTCACTTTGTAAACCTACAATGTGCACAAGATGATATATAACACTACAAAAGTAAAGGAAGAAAGCCAAAAAGTATAATATGAGCACTGTTAAAAGTTTTGGACAGACAACGTTAGCTTTAGGCTAATGGTACTTCTTGCTAAAATATCAGTTAACTGTAGTTAGCTGTCCTTAGCTAGTTTACTTGGTTAGCTGTACAGCTGTCCAACTGACTTACTTAAGTCCATATTGTTTCACTTTCCTTGAGGTCAAGGAAAAATATACATGACACACTTATAATGGGCTGATTCTAAAATTCTGAGATTGATATTTTAACCCTAGGAGACCGATCTCGGCCAACATTACTGCCTTTGGGAGGCTGAAGAGGGCTCTTTTTTAAGATAAATTGAAGATATATATTGGTATTATATGAAACTAGATGACATAAGGCATCCGTTGGTACCAACCATGTCATGGGGGGCTAAATAACGCTCATAAGTTGCAAAGTGTCATGGCCATTTTCAGGACCATCAATGAGATGTAGGGCAACGTTTTCAGGGTGTTTGGCAAGATCTGAGTCATACAGTACAGCTTTGTTCATGGTTACACTTGAAATATGTCTTAAGCATTATTTTTAGACTTTAAAGCCTCCTTTACTAGCAGTTAAATCACCACATTTCTTTATGGCCATAGTTTTTCACATTGAACAAACAACTTTAATTCTAGGTGTACTGTGCACTGTGGAGTAAGTCCATCATGGGCCTTCATTGTTCTGGGCAAGGAAAAAAAGGATGGTTGAAGAAGGAACATGAACTGGAAAAACAACAAAACAACAAAATAAACCTGAGCAAGAAAGGTGAAAAGACGAAGAGAGAGAGAAAGAACGTGAGCTGCAAAGCTGATTCTCACCCAGAGCCACAGTGCCCATTAGGAAAGGTTTTCCCATCTGACTGAAGTCACTGCTGCTCTGAAGGCCGACCTCTGACCCCACTGCAAATGTCACAGCCACCTGACACACACACACACGCACACACAGTTCAGTTCAGTTGTTTTCATGTTTTTCTCTAACATGTACATGTAATGTAATTTTATCTAAACATAGACAATATCAGGTGGGTAGTAACGAGTTACATTTACTCCGTGACATTTACTTGAGTAAGTTTTTGAAAAAATTATACTTCTAGGAGTAGTTTTAAATCACTATACTTTTACTTGTACTTGAGTAGATTTGTGAACTGTACTCTTACTCCGCTACATTAGGCTACAAAGAGCTTGTTACTTTTCTTTTTCTTTGGTATTCTACGCGTCATTGTTTTTACCCCAGCGTACGTCTAATTTTAATGTTTTATTTTGACAGAGAGAGAGTCTTCCGCTGAAGGTTCTACCACGTAACTGTGTTCCACCAATCAAACGTCGTCGTGCAGTCACGTGACCATACTTGATGTCAGCGGCGGGACAGATTAGCTTTACAGTTGTAGCAAAACAAAGATGTCAGAATCAACCGTCGCCAAGGCAACACAGACGAGGAGGAACCCCCCCGGCCTCATAGTGAGAGCATGTTTACCTTAGGAAAAGTGCGAAACAGCAGCTACGTTATGCGCCGTCTTCTGTGTCGACCAAAACAAACGGACATGTCAGCATTCAAAAACTCAACATCTAACTTGAGGAAACATGAAGCGGTAATTTTAGTTTTTGCTGTGGACAGGTGGATGTTTGTCTTTTAGGTTACATACAGTATGTTTTGCACATGCAGTATCCATCCAAATTTGATGTGATAAGTCTCTCAGTTAAGCTATGTTGTAATTAATAAATTAATTTTAATTTATTTTATTGATTGGATGAACAATAATTTGCCTAAAGATGATTATTTCGTATTTTTGTCTGTCTGATTGATGCTTGATGTGTTAAGAAATAAACGTAACTCAACAGTTACTCACTACTTGAGTAGTTTTTTCACCAAGTACTTTTTTACTCTACCCACCTCTGGACAATATACATTGAAACATTAACCTTGTATAAGAACAAGGAGAGATGCATTGCACCAGGTTGTAGCACAATTGCTATATTTCACCCGTATTCCCTGGGCAATAGTCAATGCAATTGAATAACAAAACAGAGTATACAATTTTACAAACACACAAATACAATTTTTACAGGCTCAATCGTTCCCACATCCTAAAACCAGACCCCCCGACACTTGCCCATAAAAGTAGGGAAATACAGTAAGTGGCTGCAGTTTGTGTGTCTGGCCAAAAAGAGAGTGTCCAAAAAACACAGTAAAGTAAAAAGTAACCTTTGACTTTAAGTGCAACCAAAACACACTGAGTTATGTTTCCGGAGAGATGTGAAAATTTCACAGCCACCGGTAAGCCATAGAGGTGAAGGAGGAAAAGACGAGAGAGGAGTTGAGTGAACAAACTTAATAACAGCAAGACAGTGTGATGAGGAAGAGGAAGAATGATCCAGAAAGCAAGGAGAGAAGAGAGTTGACTAGGGGGAAAACAGTGCACACAATTTGACAAAAAGGATGAAAAGTAATGAGAGAAAAGTAGCAGGTAGGGGTGTTGAGTTAGAAGACAGCATGATTGGTTCTAATGACTTCTACTAGGAAATACCGTTTGCAAACTAATGCTTTTTAGATTAACTGAAACATCGGAGAGGCTTCTTTTAAAAGATTTAAGTAATTGTCCAGTCATCTAACAATAGACTGGTTTCACACACGCACGCACGCTCTCTTGCACACACACACAGCACGCCATAAACCTAGCTGCATTATCCTCTTCGATGATTTGACCGACCCTGCACCAGGCGGCAATATACCCCTGCTATCATGGGCGCCAGCAGCATTAAAGGTTCAATGACAACTTTATTAGAGGTGAGGGTCTGGAGTCTTAACCAATTATAAAGCCTGAATAAATGTCAGGCTAATTATTTCCAGAAAGCCGTGAAATTGTAGTCGATTCTCCGTGAATAATCTACCTTTCAACACAATTCCATAGCTCGGTGCATAAGATTCATTTAAAAGTGTGTGTGTGTGTGTGTGTGTGTGTGTGTGTGTGTGTGTGTGTGTGTGTGCGGGCAAAGCCTCATTCAGGCCTATTTCACATTGACTGAATAGTGCTCTTATCAAGGTGTATCAACTTCATTTGGGCGTAACTGTTATTTTATTTAGCTGCAGGTTTTTGTGTGCAGCAATCAGTCAGATGTCAGGCCAATAAGAGCTGCTGGGGCAATGCATTGATTTAGATGAGGAGAGATGAGAAAAGAAAAGAAGAGGCGATGAAGTGAGGAGAGAAGAAGAGGAGAGAATATATTGTCATAAGAGAAGCAGTTGTGATTGTATTCTTAACTTAGCATGTTTGAGATGCCTATAGAAATCTCCATAATAATGGTAGTAAACCTCTGTGTTATTTATGCACTAACCCTTCTTAAAATCCTTTTGATTTACCTGATTTTATGATAGATAATGTGATATATTTGCTTGATTATCTTTGACTTATAATCAATTCTTATTTTCATTATGTGTATATATTGATATCGTCATGATTAATGTCTATTCTGTGGTTGACTTTCTTCCCCAGAGTTGGCCGAAAAGATTAATACAACTCTCATGTCCTTTAATTATGGAGCTAGAGCCATTGAGACAATGACAGCGGCGTAGCTTAGGATAAAGACTGGAAGCAGGGGAAAAAGCTAACCTTGCCAAAACAAAATGTTATGATATGATATTCAAGAAGAATATAAGAGATATAAATAGATACAATTGGTGAGGTTTGGCATACTTTTTAAACTTTGGACAAAGCAGGGCAGCTGCTTCTCCCTGCTTCCAGTCTTTATGCTAAGCTTATCACCTCCTGGCTCTAGCTCTACACTTAGCAGACAGACATGAGATCTGTTTATTTCATACATACGAGATAAACCTTTTTTTCTTCATATTGCCTTTCAGGGCTTCCGTAGTAATCAGTTTTGACTTAATAGGAAAAAAAACATATTCGCTGACTTATGATGACAGCAGCTATAATGAGGTAATGAGGTGAGAACTGCTGGAACGTTGGACAAAAACAAGTTCAAAAAAAGGGTTTCAGTCAGGTCAGAAGATGGGCCTCACAGTTGCAAGTTTGATTACTGAAATTTGGCCCTGCACACCCATGGTCCAACCACACAGGTGATTTTAAATTAAATTAATTTTGGCTTATTTGACTTTACCCCGTTCAGTGTACAGACGTCTGTGTACAGTCAGTGTGGGGGTTCTGTCTGGCATACACAGGCATACCCAAACTGACTGGTAGGGATCATTAAAACAGATGCACACACTCTACAAATCACACTCAGACATGGGACATTTGCTAATGACCTCAGACTCCCATAAATTAAATTTAAACTGTGACCATCACTGCTATGGGCACGTAAAAGTTGCAGTGATGTGAATGGGTTCCACTATTAGTCCCCTATAAGAAAACAAAGTGCTGATGGGTCTATCTGTCTGAACTATCAGGTTGCTTACATTGGCCTTTGTTTCACCAGAATCAATCCCAATCAACAAAGCTGCCCTTGGGGCAGCTTTCATGTCTCCCACTCTGCCTCTCTACGGACCTCCAACAAACTCTTATTTAAATCCAGCTTTAAACATCAGTCAACTTCATAAGTTGTTTACAGCCAAGGTTTCACATTTACTTTTCATAAAGTTGACTGAAATGGGCTAGATGCAGCTATCTAACTTTGGCTAAAGTGGTTTGTGCAGTGGAGAAACATCTCCCTGAGGCCAGTGTTTGGAGAATGGAATAAATTATGGACCGCTTTTTTTAGGGTTATATTCCTGTGAAGGGAGGCAATCAAAGAGACACCAACATTGATTTTGTTTTTAAAATGTTCGGAAATCCTGGGAAATCATGTAAAGGCTATTTCCAAGCCTTTTCTGACTTTAAATGTGGAAAAAGAAATTAAGTAAAAACATAGTATACATTTTAGACTTCTGTTCTTCTTACAAAATACAATGTATAATATTAATATAGCAGTAAACTAATATTTGCTATGTATATCAGATATAGTGGAGTAATGACATCCTAAGCTTAATGGCCAAAGCTCCTGGGTCTGAATAGTGAAGCCAATGCGGAAGTGCCTTAAACCTCAAGTCTGTCTAATTTCCAGCAGGGGGCGACTCCACTTGTTGCAAGAAGAATTTTATTTCTATAGAAGTCTACGGGAAATGAGCCTACTTTTCACTTGATTTATTACCTCAGTAAACATTTTCATAATGAGTTTATGATCAGAATCACTAGTTTCAAGTCTTTTTCAATACATCATGGTGTTCATTTTGCAAATGATGGTACCATTCATTTTAAAATTGACAATAAAGCTCTATTTCTAGCTAAGAAGACAATATGTGAGTAACACAACCTTGGGTTTACTTAAGGTGTTTTGTCAGAAGCTCGTCGTCCCACAAAATCAACCTTATATCCAGCAGTGTAGAATTGGAGAAGCTAATGCTAACACTAGCTTGAGCCTTGACAACTGTAGCAGCTACCCTGTCCGCCAAAGGTGTAGATTTTGGGGGAGATGCAGCAAATATGTACCCTACAATATTTCAAAGAGGTAGATTTATCTCCCTAAAAAATAAGAAAGACAACCCACTCTGGTAAATGTAATTGTTCATGAGGCTCAAAACATGTACAGAAAACAAGAACTGTCTACTTTGCAACATTGGGGGGTTAAAGAACACAACAAGTGAATGAAAAACAAAGATGTAAATTTTTGTGATATTGTTGTCTTTATGTAGCTTTAAACTCTGCAGCTTCTGGCGTTAACAAGGTCTCATTCACTCAAAGATTTTTGTTGTGATGTACATGATTACTTAAAGGTCCCATGAAAATTTCATTGTATGAGGTATTTTTTTAACATTAATATGAGTTCCCCCAGCCTGCCTATGGTCCCCCCAGTGGCTAGAAATGGCAATGGGTATAAACCGAGCCCTGGGTATCCTGCTCTGCCTTTGAGAACGTGAAAGCTCAGATGTGCCGAGCTGGAATCTTGCCCCTTATGAGGTCATAAGGGACAAGATTACCTCCTATTTCTCTGCTTTGCCCCCCAAAGAATTTGGCCCACCCATGAGAGAGACACATGGATTTCAAACAAGCAAAGTGGCAGTTGGTCAAGGCCAACTGACACCCCCTCTCCTCAAAAGCGACAGACTTAGAAATGTCACTTACTAAGGATGTGATGAAACAAAACCAACACCCTTGCTGTCCAGACATAAAACTGGTGGCAATGGTGTCTGCTACTAAAGTCTGTAGAATACTTGGGACCACAAATGATTAGCCAGGTGGAGGAGGGATCCGTCTGCTCTGTTTGACTAATGGTACCCTTTGCTTTACATTATGAATCATTTAATTATGTAAAGCAAAGGAGGGCACTCGTATTCCGCAGATCTCCTCCAAGGCCATGGGATGTTAAGGAAAGTGAAAAATTCCTTGGTCCATGCTACACTCTTCCACCAAGTTTCATAATAAATCAGGCCAGTATTTTTTTTCCATAATCCAAGACAGGCAGACAAGCAAACCAAACTGAAGAACATACCCTTCTTGGCAGCGATAATGATGTAAGTCATAAATACTAGGGTACATCAATGAAAGCTTTTCTTGTAAAAATGATACAAAATGGGATTAAAATAGTCTTTGACAACATTTATGTCTGTTACATTGGCTTTGACGCTTTACAGTAGTGGCTGACTGAAGGTCATACTTTACCCACCCTTTTATTTGCCATGACATCACTTATTAAATTCCCCTGTCTCCCTCTCTCTACCCCCTCTATCTTGGCAGCTCAGAGCCTGGAAACTGCTGTTTTCTTTCTAAGTATACCAAGATAGAAACATTAATATTGCAGCTATAAAGAGAAAAATCGCATTTGCTGGGCCATAAATGGCTGGTGCTTGATGATAGTGTGTTTTATTCTGGTGCAGTCGGCCTTGCCTGGCCGGCTCTCTCTCATATTGATGCAGAGTACAGGGAATGTCTCTCAGTGCCCTGCTACACAACTGAACCTCTAAATCTCAACACCTCCTGTTCGAGACTTAGCTCTAGGACACATTTCTCTCCTATTGTGTGTTATGTGTGTGCATGTTGATACCAATAAAGGAGTTTCTATGTAAATGTCGCCATCTACAGGGTGCAGATAAAACAACAATATGGTCAACCTTCTTCTGAAACTTGGCCTCAGAAATGACTACATAATTGAACCTCTGAGGCACAGACTCAGTTGAGATTAGACAATTGAGTGAGCATGTGTTTCAGTTTGTGCATGAAAGCATGTGAAGTGTTTTAAGTTTAAGTTGTTCTTCACTAACGAAAGAGCCTTCACAGAGTCATTAAGGTACCACTGGTTGCCTCCTGACCCGGAGGGATGAAGTCATTGATCTGATGTTTCCGTATGGATAGATGTTTTCCTACAGCTTCAACATCTACTCATTCATCTCCATTCATGGCTTTATTTACCAGAAGACACCGAAGTCCAGACCTCAGTATTATATTTTCCCACAATGTGATTTAACTGCCTAAAAATAATGTGTACAATGCCAAGATACCTATTGTTCCTCTGTCTGATCATCATCACCGTCATTGATTGTGTGTGGGTAGGTGACTGAGTAGGTGGTGAAGGGGAATATCTTGTCGTAACACAGTGGTCTTTGGGTATGGTGTCAACAAACAGCCTGGACCCGCTGAAAAAGCTTTTCTATTTTACTGACGGTAGGTACGAAACCAAGGCAAATATAATTAGTTGAATTCTCAATGCCAATTATCTCCAGACAGACATCTGACGAAAAGCTCCCTCGCTGTTGCGCTGCGCTAAAACAGCGCTGTAGCCATTAATGCCGTCTCATCTTAACGTACTGTTAGCTAGTTTCACTTGAGTAAACGTTAACATTAGCTTATATAGTTGGCTAGCTGGTAAATTGTATGATTTAATAACGTTTATAACAAATTATACTAACGTTAGCAACGGCAACAGCGACCTGTAAAACCAATTACCATATTTTCCGGACTATAAGTCATACTTTTTTTCAAAGTTTGGCTGGTCCTGTGACTTATAGTCAGGTGCGACTTATATATAAAAATATATACAATTTAACAGGCTTTTAAATGTTAATTCATACTGAAAACATTACCGTCTACACCTGCGAGAGGGCGCTCTAGGTTTATGATAACTATATGCTACTCCTACAGACAACTGAGAAAGACTGAAAGAAAGTTTGGAGTGAGTAAGAAATGTGTGAGGGACTGGCAAACAGGTTATTCTTACTGTAATGCAGAAAACAAAGGAAGCTAATCGTAGGCTGAAAGCAAGATGGCTGAAGTAACCAGAGCTGGAGGAATGAGTCCATTGGTGCAGTTAGTTTTGTAGTTTTCACTACATCGAGCAAAGTGAGGGGCAGTGCCTGGCTGCGTATGGGCACATGGAATAATGACATAGAATAATTGAATAAGTAAGGGACTAGTGGGTCCAGCAATTACCCTTTCTTAACAACTAGGCCCCCCACGCGACTGTGGATAAATAGCTGTTTCGTTAGTGCTGTTACAAGTGTCTTTCCAAGCTTTGTGTGTATTTGGCGGGGGATTTAGGCATCCTTCCTTAGGAAAATGGACGTTTTTCAATTTAAAAGAACATGCAATTCCCTATACATTTTTTGTCTCTTTCTGGGATTTTGCCTCACTTTGTAGTCTTATTGTGTCTCTTTTTGTTTTCTTTGGAGTTGTTTTGGGTCTCTGTGGTCATTTGGCGTCTCTTTGTAGTCCCTTTGTGTTCGGTGTTGTCTTTTTTACGTCACTTTAGATCATCATTTACGCATATGTGTCAAAAACATTGTAAAAATTACAGCAGATAAATAAATAAATGGTAATTTGCATGCATATATGTATAATTGTAGGGGGGGGGGGGTTGTGTTTTATCTACAGTAATTTGGGTGATGATTTCAATTTCAATCATTTTCTGTAAATTTAAATTTATGATAAAAGATGTTGGTAACTTTGAGGCTAACAGGATGGTTAATCAATGTCAATCAAGGACAATTATGATTAAGCAGCATAGTTTAACTACAGTGTGGTGTCATATAGTGCCACCCCAACTCTGCATGTATCTCAGCTTGCACTGGGAGCCAGCAAAAAGAAGCCAGAACAGGTGTTATGTGATCATATTTTCTAGTTTTTACCAAGATTCTGGCTGCAATGTTGTAAGCAAGTTGAAGGCCTCTAGTGGCACAATTTGGAAGACCAGAAAAAAGGAAATTGCACTAATCAAGTCAGGAAGACACAAATGCATGGCTTAGAGTTTCAGCATCACAAAATGATAAGATGGGTCAAATTTGTGCAATGTTACTGATATGGAAAAATACATTACAGAGTAACACACTGAAATATTCTCTTGCTAGCTGTGATTATTCTTCTGGTCCATACTGGCTGTGAAGTGATTCATATGTGAGAGATGGAGGTCAATTCTCTCAATGTACGTACATCCAAGATTGTTATGTGAACATTTTATTACAGTAAGATAGACTTGTCACATGTCCTTTTATTTATTATTTTAATGTAATATTCCGAGTAGTGTTAGAAAGAGGGTGTCAATGTGTTAACAGCTTACACAGCAGACGTAGCAGCTAGCTACACAATTCTTGGAGGCAGTGTAACCTTGTGGAATGTGATGGTGTTAAATGTACTCTGGCCCCAGCCTAAAGACTGCCTTCAAGAGCTCCTGCTGAGCTGCTGACACTCAACTGATGTTAGCAGGCACTGACCTGGAAAAGCCCAAAGCCACCGCACACACAGTGGGGGCTCAATGAGCACTACAGCTTCTGTATGAGGGGACCAGCGCACAATGACACTTCTATCCATTTTGCCAGCATGACCTCGCACGGAATCGCGGCCGTCATGGCAACATGACATCGATCAAAAATGGCCAAAGGATATATACTTTTAGGGAGTGAATAAAGATGAAGCCGAAAAGCCCATTAAGTGTGAAGCGTGAAGGTTAGAGAAGACTGTTGAAAGATTTCCATTTCTTTAGAAGACAGAGGGTAAAACACTCTACAATATATATATATATATATACTCATATCCTACACTATTTTATTTCTAAGAAATTATATTATCTAATTTCCCTAATTCTTAAGGACAGGGAGGTCTTTAGTAATTGAACTGCTAAGCCTGCTAACCTTTTCTCAACCTTAATTCGTGATATAATGTCAAACATAGCTTGCTGTCACCAGTGTCAGGGATCTTACTTTCACATTGTTCTATGTTTTTAAAAACTTGGCAGGGATTTAAATCAAGCAGTGTATAGGCATAGAAACGTAAAATCGGTTCAAGATCAATCCTAGAAATCTAAACTACTGTATCTTTGACCACTCAAGGCTTTTAGTGAAGGGTAGCCCAGTAATCAACTTAATATGGTCGATGTTTAAGTAGCTAAAAGTGGATCATCAACTATCATTTAGATGACAAAAGTAGGACATATATGTTCATATATAGCACATATACATTTGAACCTGTAGCTACATCCCCATTATTACAAATTACTTTCTAAATAAGGACCATCTAAAACTAAAAACACTGATCTTCTAGCTGCTGTTACTTTCGCAGGGGTGCTGGATACATTCATTGCGTCTGGATACGTCCCATTTATGTTACTACAAAGAAGGCACTGAAATATATACATCATTTACACAATCCTTTTAAAATATACCATGATCCTGTGTTAGTACAATGCTAACAGAAAAGATAAAAGCTCTTAAAGCAGGAAACCCTGATATATTAAATATAACTAACGCTCTAAAGGATTTGAACACATTTGATACAATTGGCACAACCAATCACAGTCAGCCCAACATATGAAAGTTACTGTAGAATTAAACCAATAAACCCTTTGGGTAAAGAACCCCATAAACTCATGTTAGCATCGCTGAAAATAATTTGTTTCATTATTGGGAATAGATAGTGAAATTGATCAAATAAAATAGAATAATGGTTACCGTGACAATGAGCAGCATTCCTTTCAGCAGGGTAAGCAGTGAAGTGATTGGCTGGATGATTGTGTAAGCGAGTAAGATAGCAATAGATAGAATCCATGTGAAGGCCGGGATCACATAGATGTGGCTGTGGAGAAAACACACAGTCACACATTGGAACACGTTTATTCATGTTCACATTTCATTACAACTGAATAACACACACTTCTGTCTGGACCTCTGTCATGACCAATAGGTTGAAAGGAGGAGATTGCCAACACAGAACCTTTCAAATGATTCTGGTCTTTTTTTTTCTTGAACACCCCGTCCCCTGCACACTCCTGATCAAAAAAATAAAGTTTGGAACTTTGTAACCTTGGTGGGGAATACCTCCTCCAAACTGTGGCCAAAGTACAGCCACATTCTAAAACGAAAACCTGTACCTCAAAAACTAAAGTGTGTTAGCTCTAAGGCTGTAAGGCTTGAAAACACATTGAAATGCCGGTTGCACAGTTTGGAGATGGAAGAAAACCCAGCATTGTATACAGGTGAAGAGGCAGGTCCTTGACTTACACACCGGCTTGCCTGGCCACGCCCTATGCTATTTCATATAAAGCATCTGTGCAGGCTTGGAACTACTGATAGTTTGATTGTCTCCGAGCGGCCTACAGCTGGAGAGGTGGTCTCTTCACTCAGAGAACCAAGGTTACAATGTAACCAAGCCTTCTCTGTCGTATCGAGACTATCTCTCCACCGTTACATATTCCATATGTACAGGGAACTCATCAAGACACCCCGTAAGGAGACACTGCTACCCAAGCCCAGATAGTGTAAAAACAAGTTATAATGAACTGTTCTAAAAGAACACTATGAACTAAATCAGTGAGATGAACACATAGCCACCTAGGCTTAGTAATTCATCAATGTGACACCCCCAGGACACACTCACAAAGAAGGGGCTGGCTGCCACATTCAGCAAATGAAGGTGGACAAAGATGACCATGTGGCTGCTGTACATACAGCAGCATGAGAGGCTTGCCACCATAAGCCATGTGTGGTTGACTATGGTAGAGTGGTTGCCTGCCAATTAGAAGGTTGGGGGTTCAATCCCTGGCCATGCAGTCCTATGTCGAAGTGTCCTTGGGCAAGACACTGAATCCCGAGTGTGAATGTCTGTGAGTGTTTATCTGATGAGCAGGTGGCACCTTGTACGGCAGCCTCGGCCACAGTGTATGAATGTGTGTGAATGGCGAATGTTCCTGTATGATGTAAAAGCGCTTTGAGTAGTCGTTAAGACTAGAAAAGCGCTATATAAATACAGTACATTTACATAAGCAACGCCAAGGGTTGAGTGCCCGAAAATGTATACGCTTTTTCAATAGCGTCCCCAACCCAGGGGGTTTCACAAAGGTATGCCCAGACGACCAGATGCATAATGACCGCTGGACAGTCTTCCTGAGGGCCCATGTTTGCTTTATGTATTCTGCCAGGGCCCTGACTAGGTGAAATGTGGACTTTTTCAGGCTTTTCAGGAGAGGAGAGTGAGTAGAACCCAGATGGTATACTAGGTATAAAGGAATAAAGGTAAAGGATAAATCGACCCCCTCCTACAAGAACCTGCAGCCATGACATATATTTTTGAACAGGCAGGTCATGGAGCTTGCCTCCTCTTCAGGCAAAGGTATGCCAGCGTAACCCAGTGTCAATGGAGAGCCACTTCAGATCAGGAAGGAGGCAGAAGTGCTCCAAGGACCATGGTCAAACCCAAAGAATGACTAAAGGACTGGAGCTGGGTCTGCAGAAAAGACAGGAGGCCACGCTGCTGTTGCAGAGTAGGGAACCACCTGGTGAACTTCCACATGTGACAAGCACCAACCATAGACCGGTGCACAGGTCTCAGGTAGAGGAGAGTGAGGGGAACTGGACGTCCTCAATCCCATGAGGTGAAGGCAGAGCCACCAGTCAACCTGAGGTTTGAAGACGTGTAACCATAGTAACCCCTGCAGATCCTGCACTCTAGCAACACTGCCATCGTTAAATTACTCAAAAAAGCTAAATAAGTAGACCATTGTTTAAATATGTAAAACAGTAAATAAGAGCATTATACTGTATATGCTGGCGTAGTCTCCAGTGTCGCACACTTTAATATTTTACCTAAAATACTGTAGTATGCGATTTGCACATTATTGGTTTCATACTAAGGGTTACGGACATACTAAAAAATCTTACATACTGTTTAAGCCTACTAAATAGCATGTTAGTATGGACTTTCGGACGCAGCCTAAGGTTGGATAAGGTAAAAGGACATACATGTTTTATATTTTTTAGCATGCTTGTGTAGTTTGTATAGTTTGTGGGTCTCAGACACGTTTTGGACATTTTAGCTAGCTAGCTAACTTAGCTGCATGACGCGGTTTTTATCTGTTTGTATCCTACCGAGCCGTGAAAATGTAAATACGTTAAAGGTCCCATGACATGGTGCTCTTTGGATGCTTTTATATAGACTTTAGTGGTCCCCTAATACTGTATCTGAAGTCTCTTTTATATAGACCTTAGTCGTCCCCTAATACTGTATCTGAAGTCTCTTTTATATAGACCTTAGTGGTCCCCTAATACTGTATATGAAGTCTCTTTTATATAAACCTTAGAGGTCCCCTTATACTGAATCTGAAGTCTCTTTTATATAGGCCTTGGTGGTCCCCTAATACCATATCTGAAGTATCTTTTATATAGACCTTAGTGGTCCCCTAATACTGTAGCTAAAATCTCTTTCCCAGAATTCAGCCTTGATGCAGAATTACAGCCACTAGAGCCAGTCCCACGATGAGCTTTGCTTAGTATGTGCCATTTCTGAGTCTGTAGCTAATGAGGAGGAAAGAGAGGGAGACCAAGGTGGAGGCTGGGGGTGTGGCCTTGACCACCTTATTTGAAAGCCATGATGTCTCTCACTCATGGGTGGGCCAAATTCTCTGGGTGGGCCAAGCAGTGAATGGGGAGGTGCCCTTGCCCTTTATGACCTCATATGGAGCAGATTCCAGCTTGGCCCTTCTGAGCTTTCATTTTCTCAAAGGCAGAACAAGATACCCAGGACTCGGTTTACACCTATCCAAAGGCAGGGACCTTTCACATGGGACCTTTAACACTTTGAAACCATGCCATAGTCGGTATGTAAATATCATTATATAACTTTATATTCAGTCTATGAACGTTACTTTCTGCAGGCCGTACATAGCAACTCTGTTTACAGGCACTTCAACACTTGAGTGTGTGCTGGTGACAACAGAGAAAGCTCTGTTTTTACATGGCTGTGTTTAGCTCTGAATAGGCTGCTTTTGTTACCACAGTCTCTGTGGTTTGTAAATTGTTTTTTCTCTTGTGTTCAAGCCTTTTCAGAACTGTTGATGTTACTGCTGATACCAACCTCTCAAGTGTTTCCGTTAGAATTCTTTTTCAACAGCTGGAAAAATGTGTCAACAGTAAGTGAATACAGCATGATACTGTATGTCTTACAATTACATTCCAGGATATAATGTTAGTGTCCTTTCTTTCAAAGAAAGAGTCTTTTGAATCAAATCTGTTTTACTTCTGTGAGTCCGTTCAGCTTTACAGATATCACACATAACTAATGAACAATTTATGATCCATAACACATTTTGCAATGTGCACCTCACATCACATTTGAGAGGAAGCGGATGACTGTTCACTTGAGTTCAGTGGAGCAGACGGCTTTGAAGAGTCATGTAATCACAACTTTATGACATTTCATTAAATGCTGATGGAGTGGCGGCAACAATTTTGTAATAGCGGAAACACTGCTTCCTCCTGCTGTTGCTTCAGATGAAAAGCTACGAATCTGCAAAACAGCGGTAGGCTTTTATTTATTGGAAAGCTGGTCGAGGAAATGCTCTGTTTGCATGCGAGTAATAACAGGTAGGTTTAAAGCTTTAATGCGTAACAGTTTTGTTGTCATTATTTAGAATTCCTAAAGGGGGCGACAGAAACTACGCACTATAGCTTTAAACAACCACATATTTTGGGCTATTTGTTTAACAGACCAAGGTAACGTTACCACCTCACGTTTTGACATAATTTACAGACAGTAATTTGTTATAAAACGTATCTCTTTAATGCTTAAACCTGCCAGAGCTCTGAGGGGTTTGTTTCCAAGACACTCACTATCCTCCAGCAGTGGGACTGAGAGGAGAGTTTTTGTGCACAGACCTGCAGTAACCTATTGATTGCAGCCCCCGGGGAGGGGGAATAACGTGGTTTATCCAAAGAAGGCTGCCCAAGCTTTTTTCACTCCAGTAACCCTGCCTTCCCACTCCCACAACGCATCGCAGCATCTCCCTTGGCGCTGACAAGGCCGATAATGAAGCACCCAGGCGTGCCAATGAAGCGGTCCAACCGACCCCCAGAGTTTAAATAATACTATTTGCGTTAAGTATTTACTGGGGCATGACAAAATAAATTAGTCCTGTTAAGTGATAAAGATAATTACAGGCTTGGGAAAAGGAAAGAGGAGGTGTGAGCTGAGGGTGGGGGCAACAATCAGTTGAAGAGACAGCTGACGGTGCCGCATTGATTCTTGCATCAGTGACTTGAGAGTGCTATAGGAGTTAGTCAATGACACCAGTATGATAACTGAACAACTTTAAATACAGAGGCATTTTAACTTTTATTATATATCAGGGTTTCCCCCAGTGTATTACAAGCCTGATGAATTTTTTTTTTAATGTATTTTAAGATGTGTGGTTGGAAACCAAGACATAGTCATATTTTCTCCAGTTAGCCTTTAGCACTGATTTAATATAGGGCCCTATGGAATCAGTTAAATAGCTTTTTTTTTTTTATTCTCACTTTTGCGATTCTATCCATGATTTTGTTATCACAGAAACTATTGGGCTCTACATTAACGCTGCCATCAGTCTGTGACTGTCGGGGGAGGAGGGGGGGGGGACATGCCACCAGGCTAAACAACATTTCTGGGGAAAAACCCTATATATTCACAGAATTACTCTGATGACTGTTCTGAAACTGACGTATGTGGTGGATTGCACATCTTCATGAAAAAGGAAGACAAAAGCTTTGTGTTGGGAGAAGACAGGTCAAGACCATAGACCGTTAATATTATAGTATATGTACAGACAGCTATAATTCAGTTGTCAGAAAATAACTTTTTAGCTGTAAACAAATGATCTTGTCATTTTTCTGGTGTAAAGGCTTCAGGTTACAGTTAGTGCGTGGACTAATGTGTGTCATGCAGTCTCACTGTATAATACAACATATTGCATCTTGCACTTTTCAAGAAAGAAAATGTAAATATCAGCAGTGTTGGGCAAGTTACTTGGAGTTTCTGGCAGTCCATCCTAAGACGTAAAATGGAATTTAGTTTTTGATGCTCACAATATTCAGACTTAAAATTAAAAACCTATTTTTATAAGATTATTAGTGCAGCATGCATTTAACGCAACATTTAGCACCCAGTCATATTGCATTGTTTATACAACAATTAGTCTATGTTCTAACTGGTTCATGGTACATGTTAAGCTGCACCTAAATAATATGCTTTGCATATTTAATCTCCTTTTATTGTACGGGCTTAAAGGTTTTCAATAACTACTGGGCCAACTCCTGCCCCACTGTACAATGTACAATACAATACAATCATTTGGTTTATTTAGAAGTACATGAATGCGCTTAGAAATACTGAGTCATGTCGGCTAATTAAGCCAGTTATACCCTCTTAAAAGGTAGTGGCCAAAGATGAATTATTCATGTAGTATTCATTACTGAAGATTTTAATTTCAGACGAGGGCCAGTCATCTAACAGAACTTTAAAATAACTAATTAAATCTTCATCATCTGACAATAGAATATTTTGCCTAAGGAAACATCTCTGCCATGTGTGTGTGTGTGTGTGTGTGTGTGTGTGTGTGTGTGTGTGTGAGTGTGTGTGTGTGTGTGTGTGTGTTGATTTACTTTAATTAAAAGGAATTCTGTAAGTTCATGCAATGCTTTCAGAGCCACCTACTCTGGTGGGCAGCTATCAAGATTTTATTGTGAGACTGTGTAGCCGTAGCAACACTTCCCTGAACTGACAATTCACCTTCAGCTTTTGGATTTTTAAGGTAATGAAAGTAGAAAGGATGAATGGTCAGACTGATATGGGAGAAGGTTTTTGATAATAATCTTTAACATTGTTCAATTAGGTTTTGGAAAATGAATGATGAATGATGTTGAGTAGTTAGGATCAGGACTGATGTGGGTTTAATGATTTAACTCAATGACAGTGGAAAATAATATACATATTTAGTATTTTGAAGTAGTTTTATGAAGGGCCATTTTTGGTCCTCCAGGGTTACAAGAGGGATTTTTTTTTTATTGGACACTGACTGTGGATGCGTCCCCGGGGCTGTTGTCAGCTTTCATCGTGACTGAAGCGTAGCAGCACCGGGAGTCTGAGGCAGACAGACAGGGGTGTGTTAGCTAGCTAAATTACCATTAGATTAGTCGTCTGTCAGTTAACGTTACTGATGAATTTGTGGGTTAGCCCAGAGTTGTGAACCGTGGTCAAAACAATCATACTAAAAATAACTGAGCATGCTGAATGATGACGTAAACTTAGGTTGCCCACAATGAATTAGCTAGCAACATTATAGATCTAGTATTAGCTACTAGCTTGTCAACCAGCACCTTTACAGTAAGCACCAAAGCACTTTTCCTCTTTGGTCCCCCTACAGGTTGGAAGCGGAATTGGTGGTTAATGAACCACTGAAACGATTTTGGAAACATTATTTTAAGTTACAAATAATCTTTGGTGTTGGATCGATCGACATTGAAATCAATCAGTATCAATAAATAAGGTTTCTGTTTTATAACTGTTGCAAAGTGGGATGTATCAATCAATGACAAAAAGGCGCCATGTGGCAGAAAAAAAGTTGTATTAAGTTGATTCGAACCCCCCCCAAAAAAAAAAAAAGACGAGGATTGTATTGAATTGTGGGTCAAAAATTGTGATACAAACCGAATCCTGGGTTTGGTGTAGTGTTACAGCCTTAGTACACGGGATGAACTGGATTCAGATTTGAGAAAATGCTGCTTAACTCCAATCCATATAACCTTCCGTTACTCAAGATATTAAGGAAAAAATGTTTACAGTAATTGCAGTAATTCCATAGAGTCTTTGAGTATGTGTAAGACTTACCTGACATTAAGAAGAGCAGCGTAGGCCTCACTGCCAGCTAAGACATAACTTATTCCAATAGAAATGCTGGAGAAAGATTAAGAATTAGACAAGAGAAGGAAAAAGGAGAGGAAGAGAGGTTGTTAGATACCGGGTACTGCTGGTAACTTCTCTCTAACTATAAAGTTGAAGTTGAAGAAGCAGTTCCCCGTTGAATTAAACATGAGAATGTTGCCTCATTTTAGCATCTGAGGCTATGAACAGCTTAGGGATTTGATTTGAAATAATTTCTTGTTTGCGGCGCAGTACCTTTATCCTCCACAACTTCTCTATTTCATATCTGCTCAAAACAAAAATTGCCTTTGGGGGCTTTGGGGGTTTGGTACACACATACATTTCATATGTACTTTTAGCATCACACACTCAAATCAAGTCAGAAATCTGTTTGCAAAATGTGCTTTCATAAAGGAACTGGATGTTGCTGAACATTAGAAATTAGTGTTTTTACTGAAGGCTTCAATCCAAAGTGAATGCCGAGACAAGGTTTTTCTGGCTCCACATCTGTTCCAGTCCCTATAACTCTAAGCTTCTGTAATCTCTCAACAGTTGGTTGTTGAGAGAGAAAATCCATTAGCAGTTTCTTCAGACAGACAAGTGTTATTTTGGAGAGCTGAGTTACACCCACTCTTTCAAATCTTCTCTCTCAAATCTTAAAAGGAAATATCAACAAATGTAGGAATTTTCAAGCAGGCTAGTCCTCTCATCTAAAGCAGTCAAAGCTGTTCTTTTGAAGAAGAATAACTAACCAAAGCAAAGAAAAAAGAATGTGTGATGTCAAGGAAGCTGTAAGATGATTCAGACTTGAGATATTAACTACGCATATGGAACTAAAATCATCTGAAAATTAAGGGGATGTTTTCAGCTAATATGAATAGAAACTCTCCCTCTCCTACTCTCCTATGTGTATGTAACCTTGTCCTTCCAAAATGAGCTGCAAACATATCATCACACCACACAATTCAACAGCTTGTGTGTATTTGTGCTGCTTATGCCAACCTTAGATCAAACAACTTTTCAAGTGATTCCACTGTTGCAGACTAATTTACAATATCAGAACGATATCGGGAGAGTCTCACTAGAGTCTTGCTGGAGATGGACGTGCTCCCGTCACCTCAATTGTTTGTTTTGGTGTACGGTGGTCATAAAACTCCCTCAGAATCAGTCTGTTTCTCATCTGGATGTTCCAACAAAATCAAAAGTTGTTGTTAACGTCGTAAGTGAGACCTCTGTGTACTGGAGACATTCAATTCAATTCAATTTTATTTATAGTATCAAATCATAACAAGAGTTCTCAAAACACTTTACATATAGTTTGTAGTAGTTCATAGCATAGCAGGGCACTGCAGGGCGTTACAGGGCACTGCAGAACATAGCAGGACATAGCAGGGCACCGCAGAGCGTATTAGGGTGTAATAGGACATAGCAGAAGGTGTAGCAGGACCACAGCGACAGCTGCAACCGTGATTTCGGTGCCACTCTAACCCAAGGAAACATGCAAAAAAACATAAGGACTCCAGGGAATGAGCTCCATTTCCATTTGTATTTCTGGGACATGGATGCACAAAAAAATAGAAAGTTATAGGAGAGAGGAGCTCAGTGTGTCAAAGGAAGTTTTGTCTGGCTTGATTAATAGGTATAATTGGGTGTCATCTGTGTAACAATGAAAGTTAATTGAGTGTTTCCTAATAATATTGCCTAGAGTAAGCATATATAAGGTGAATGTACGGCAGAACACAAAACTGGCAAATTTTCCCTTAAGTTACCAGCTGACGCTAGGCGTAGCTATCTAGCTTGGTTACATCTTTCAATACAAATCTAGTTGTAGTCTTGCAATGTGTGACCCGGCAAGATCCCCAGTCTTTAATACTATGAAAGGCTTTACCATTACATGTGAGATGATTTTCTTTAGACATGAGCTGGTGTCCAACTTTAGCCTTTTTTAAATTCTTTTCAAAGTCTTCTAGTGTATGGTAGGCATTATTTGTTTGTCAACGACACATACTTTCTTAAACTGTCCCTTTAACTTTTATGCAAACTCTAAACCTAGTAGTAGTACTGTAGTAGAAAGTAAAATAGTAGTGTAAGAGTTAACCCACATTGATACACACTTTCATCAATAAAAAAAATCTAATACCCTGGCTGGCATAGTTGTTGCTGAAAATTTTGGCCAAAAACAAAAACCAATATTAACATTGCTGTTATGGCCATAACTGATTTCATGATTTCAATGTCAATATGATCTGTATAAAATAAGTTTCCATTAAACTATGTTTTGTACATACTACATCTGACCAACCAACATTGTAACAATATAGATTTGACAGAAAATACAGAAAAGCACAATAAGCAACCCTTCGGTTTGTCTTGGACCAGCTCTTAATTATGTTGTTATAGATATAGACTGTCGGGGGACTTCCTTTGACACACTGAGCTCCTCTCTCCTCTCCCTTTCCATATGTGTGTATCCATGTCCCAAAAATGCTTGTTACTAATTTAGCTCTAGGGAGATTATTCCCAGAATAAGTTTTCCTTGGATTAGGGTGGAGTAAGGTAAATCATGGTTTCAGCTGTCGCCGTGGTCCTGCTCAGCATCCTGCTACACCCTGCTATGCCATGCAGTGCCCTGCAACACCATGGACTCCTACAACTACTAGTTCTAGTCATAGCTTCATTATCTTTATTGTGACAATAATTACCACTGTTCATCATTTCCACTGAATTGAATTGAATATTAAATCTCCTTTAAAGGGAAAGTTTCTTAATACAGGCTGTGTGCATCTCTGTGGTTTGAGCATTTTGATACTGTACAGTATTTATATAGCACCTCAACATGCTTTATAATAAGAAACAACATGAAAATCTTAGTTTTTACAATATGGGACCTGTAAAAAGTTACATTATGTATTAATTATTACATTTATGGTCAACAAACAGCTGGTTTTGGTATCTCTAACTTATCTAAAATGCATGGTCTCTTTGAATTATGTGCATTCACAGAATTTTCTGTGTGCAAGCTAGGTATATTTTCATGTCTCTATGTAATGCATCGAGTGTAAGTGTATCATTTTGTGTGTTGTACAACAACTCCACCGTGTAGGGAAGCACATAAAGACCAAGGGGCGGCAAGGGTAAAAGCTGCGGGTCATGCTTTGTGTGTGTGTGTGTGTCTGTGTGTGTGCGATCGAGCCACTGCATCGATCGACCACTAAGCCTCCTTGAACACAATGAGGGAACTATTGATTGGGCAGGTGTTACAGAGCTGCTCTTACACTGATAACAAGACCTTCCACCAGCAAGGCTAAAAACCCAGTCCCCTTCCTCTGTGCCCAAAAGGACACACACGCACATATATCAAAAAATGCGACACACAATCCTGTCGATGTTGCAAGCATAACAAACAACACACGTCTATACCGACTATGCTACACCGTTGTAAAAAATAAAGAATTACTGTAATAGACAGTGGTGTAATGTTACTAAGTATATTTTCTCAAGTACTGTATTTAAGTACACATTTGAGATACTTTACTTGAGTTTTTCTTTTTCTGACACTTTCTACTTCTACTCCACTATATTTATCTTTAATGACTACAGTAGTTATTTTACAATTGAAGAATTTTTGCACACAAAACATACATAGTTTATAAAATGCAATGCTTTAGTAAAAATTAAACTACCCAACAATACACAGGCCTACAAATAAACCATTAGACACGTGAGGGTTTTTCTGCATTGAGTACTTTTATTTTTTCTACTTTAACCCTCCTGTTGTCCTCGTGTCAAATTTGACTTATTTTCAAAAAGTTTCTATATCACAAATTTGGGTTTCTTTCAACCAAATTGTCAAACAAAACGTTTTTCAGAAGTAAAATAATTGATCAGTTGACTACTTTCATTGAATTTGGATGTTTTCTTCAATTTTATAGCATTTGAAAAAAAAAAAACAACATAAAATAACGTTGAAAAAAAGTGACAAAAATGGCAGAAAAACGAGTAAAAAAAAGAGTCAAATAAAACATCGGAAAATCGACAAAAACATATGAAAAAGTGACTGAAGTGTTTAACACAAAACTATGAAAAAAAAAGATTTACATTTAAAAACTTTGACCCAGAAAAAACAATGGTCAATGGGAAGATAACACAAGGGTTAAGAACATTTTCCTGATAATAGTTCCATACTTTTACTTGTAATAGAGTATTTTGACAGCGTGGTTGAAGTTCTTTAAACCACATAATTACTTCTTCCACCACTAGTTGCAGGCTGGCTGTAGGGCTGCACGATATGAGGAAAATATGTAATTGTGATTATTTTGACATATATTGCGATATGATTCATGATATTGGAGGGAATAATATTTTTGGTGTCATTATTCTCATTTTCATTGAAAAATAAAAACACTTTAAAAAATGTAAATGATTATAGTGTTTTTTTTTGGGGGGGGGGATCTGTACCAAACAAAGATTTTTTCTTTTTCTTTTCAAGCAAGCATCAGCCTGTACAATGACCTTTACAGATCATCACTTTTACTGAGTGAGATATTACAGATATTATGGCGTTCTCCATGAGGGAAATCAAACAGTGTTTTTATAGCAGGGTATATGGTGTGTTCCTTTAAACTACAATATGTTTTTAATCAACACCAATGTACAGTATGTTTGTGTCAGCAGTAATTGCATTGTGTGTCCTTACATAATGAAAACAGTGACTGCAAACAGGTTGGTCATCTTAAAAAGTTGGTAGGCTGCAGATTCTGCAGAAAAGTAGAGTAGTAAAAAAAGTAGTAAACGTATTCGGCTCAGGCTTGTAACTCTCAATATCTCAAGACTGTGCAGCAGAAGTCTGAAACTCAAGGACAGTTTTTATACTTTATACTATGTCTGTGCGGTCCTGGCTCAGTTGAGAGTAGTCGTGCTGGTCCAGAACACTGAAAGTGAAATGACTTAGCAAGTTCCTTTCCAACAGTCTGACTCCGATTCTCCACTCCACATTTTGTTCCATACCACTCCGTAAACGCAACATTTTGTCCCGTCTGTGTTGTTTTTCAGACAACAGCAGTGACCAGTGGTAGTTGGTGCTAGTTAGTGTCTGTTAGGTCACAGGGCTCTAGGGCGCGAGTAATATTTTTCCTCTAGGTTGCACCTAATGTCCTCGCATCCGCTGCCTCTCCACAAACAAAGCAATGGTGTTATATCAATATGGTTTAATTTTGCGTTACATGACCCATTTGCTTCTGTAAAGCCGTGGCTGTGTTGGATCTCTACTCTCTCTTACTCTCCGCGCAGCAGCGCCACACAGCAGCGCCGGTCCACACTTCTGACATTTGTCTACAGTTTTAATTGTTATTAACACAGCTGTATATTGTTAAGCAGGAGAGGTAAACCTGTATTTGTACCAGTGTTTCCGCTGGTAACTCTGCTATTGCGGTGGCCACGGTGAAAAAGACAGAAGAAGTTATTGAATGCAACTAATTTCAGTTTGTAGAGTAATAGCGCGTAAGACGGAGCCTGCTGGACCTGGGCGAGAGATGTGACCCATGGCCAAAATATCATAGTTCATAAAAATGCAGCACAGTGAGGATACAGACATTTCATACACACGATGTGTGTAACTCCGCTGACCCGCCATTCGACCCGTGCTGGACCGATTCATAATGGGTCAGCCGTCACTCCATCACACTCCCTCTCTCTCCCTAGCTCTTTTAATCAGTTATTGTTGAAAACAAGTGAAGGAGCTTTCTCACAAATACATTAAAAAAATATTCTATGCTATTTATTTCAGATAGCTTATTTTAATTTACATGTGTTGCAGCTGTATGTCTATACAACATACAACTTCAACATAAGAAGAATGTAGCATAATATGGATGTGAAAGCAGTTATAAATAGCCTATGTGACAATAAAATATGTTTTGGTTAAAATCAACAAATAATTGTGATAATTAATCGTGATCACAATATTATTCAAAATAATCGTGATTATCATTTTGGCCATAATCATGTCTTCTCTTTTCTGGCATTGTCTTTAAAAACAGGTGTTGTATTATATTTTTCAACCTCCAAAATCAATCTCTTGTTGTCCGTGGTGTTGTAAAGGAGACATAAAAGATTTTTTTTTTTTTTTGGGGGTATCTTTAGCAGAGCAAGGAGCAGTTTCTCACACGCTTCTTGGACGCGCCGTGGCGCTGCTGCTGGAATATCAAACGTTGACTTGACTGACAGCGATTGCTCACGGGGCCCGCACACCTGATGTGAAAATATAATTTATAGTAAACATGCAAGCAAGGGTTGGGGAAGTATTTAGATTCTTTACTTACATAAACTTAGTAATAACACACTGTAAAAATACTCTATTACAAGTAAAAGTCATGCATTCACAATGTTACTTAAGTAAAAGTATGTAAGTATCATGAGGAAAAATACAGTATGTAAATAAAGTATTAAAGTAAAAGTAGTCAATGCAGAAAAATCCTCACATTTTAGAAACTGGAAAGGACCCAAACTGTTGTGTTCAATGGTCTAATCATTCCAGCAGAGTCAAAGTACAAAGTGGTATGAAAAGAAAAGACAAGTACAAGTACCTTAACATTTGTACTTAAGCACAGTACTTGAGTAGATGTACTTTGTTTGCATGCTAGGATGTTGGTTATAACTGAGACAATGTGATGGAGGTCAGTATTTTAGCTTCAGTCTGTACTGATCTTAGTACACAGAAAAAAAAAACATGGCATGTTTTTCAAAATGCTGTCAAAAAAGAAGTCATGGAAGAAAATATCCATCTTTTGTAATGATTGTGTTTATGACTTTTGAGATAATAGACTAATATAAGACTTTGTCATGAATATATATTAGACAGTAAGTCATAAATTAAGACTTTGTATCCTATAAATAAAAGAAAGTATATCTTAGTTAAATGGCACCTTATAATTATGTCTTAGCTCATTAATTAGTCCCACTGTAAGGCATATAAAAGGGAAAAATATTAAGCACAGGCAAAAAGATAGGGGGCAGTCATGACTTGTAATTGAAAACACAGTGGGTGGGTGTCTGCCATTTGTCTTTGTCATTTTTTTTCTTTTTTTGAACTGTGTATGCTATTGATGTGTATGTTATTTTTTTTGTCATGGTAAATTGGGGGCAGTGCAACAAGCTGTAAATGCAACAATAACGTATCATCTTTAAAGCCAATGTGACAAATGTATTAAACAGGTGGATATTTTCACATCCAGCAGACACAGAGCAACATCAGCATTCATTTGGCATTCTTTCTGGACACCTGATGAATGCAAATCCAATATTCACTCTCTTACTAGCCAGTCTAACTTTGTCTACTGTTTGGTACCAGGCAGGCAGTGAATAGTGGAAAAACACCTGCGTGCTACAGCAGGTCTGTAGCCGCCGTCAAGCGATCATCCGGCGTCACATGACCAGTCAGCAGTCTCCTAATTTTGTAAGATATCAAACGTTTTGGTGTGCATACATTTTTGTACGATATCATATGGACCCGTTCATAATAATGTGTTGGTGAATGTTACTGAACCCCTTAAAGACTTTAGGTCTCCACATCCCACTCTAAGGACTAGAATTACTGTAACTATTACAATTTTTGGTGGAGTGTACAACACATGGTGGGTGAAGAGGTTTAAACTTATTGAGACAATTGTGATTAATCCTGTTTATAAATGCACATATTAAATGGGAACAGCTCACAGCATAATAAACCATGTTGAAGTTAAACACCACAAATGGACTAAAGTGATGATAAAAAAACACTACCACCCACATACTCTCTCCTACACTGAGTGTTATTTATTGTAGCATTTGTAAATGTTCCAATGCTGAGATCCTGCAAAAATGATGGGCTCCTTCATCACCATGGTAACTTACAATTGGAAGAGGAGGATGCAGTTGAAGGCATAGCTCATGGGCCGGGAGAGGAAGAGGTAGCCAAGCAGGTGAAGGTTGGGCTGCAGGCTCTCTGCTTGGTTATGCAGAGCTACTGCATCCGGCTGTAGTAAACCTGTATCTGAGACAGACAGACAGATGGACAAGGCTGTCAATATACTAAACTATAATAATAATAATAAACTACAATATACTGTTACTGCAAATTCCTCTCGCTCTTTTAAAGGTCCCATGACATGGTGCTCTATGGATGCTTTTATATAGACCTTAGTGGTCCCCTAATACTGTATCTGAAGTCTCTTTTATATAGACCTTAGTGGTCCCCTAATACTGTATCTGAAATCTCTTTTCTATAGACCTTAGTGGTCCCCTAATACTGTATCTGAAGTCTCTTTTATATAGACCTTAGTGGTCCCCTAATACTGTATCTGAAGTCTCTTTCCCAAAATTCAGCCTTGGTGCAGAATTACAGCCACTAGAGCCAGTCCCACGATGAGCTTTCCTTAGTAGGTATTTGTAGCTTTTGAGGATGGGGGGCCTGCCACGCCATGATGCCTCTCTCTTATGAGCGGGCCAAATTATCTGGGTGGGCAAAGCAGAGAAAGGGGAGGTAACCAGATCAACCAGATTCTAGATCAGCCCATCTGAGCTTTCATTTTCTCAAAGGCAGAGCAGGATACCCAGGACTTGGTTTACACCTATCACCATTTCTAGCCACTGAGGGACCAAAGGCAGACTGGGGGAACTCATATTATGTTAAAAAAACTCATAAAATGAAATTGTCATGCCATGGGCCCTAATGGGTCTCATGGGAAATAATATTAAAGCTTCTTTAAGGCTGTTTTAGATAGATAGATAGATAGATAGATAGATAGATAGACAGACAGACAGACAGACAGACAGACAGACAGACAGACAGACAGACAGACAGATAGATAGATAGATAGATAGATAGATAGATAGATAGATAGATAGATAGATAGATAGATAGATAGATAGATAGATAGATAGATAGATAATTTACACTTTTTATTAATCCCCAGTGGGGAAATTACTATTTTTTCAGAACACACTACACACAGGCCTGAAATGCACAAACATGCTCAGGTCTCATACATGCACAAAATGGAGAGATGTCAGAGGGAGGGGGCTACGACTGCTGGACAGGTGCCCCAAGCAGTTTCCTTGCTCCACAGCACCTTGGCAGTGTTATGGTTTTGGTGATTTGTCCTATTTTGGTAGTCTGTTTTTCTGTTTTGTATTTTGCTCTGTTTCCTTTTTTATTTTGACTGTCTGGTTGTCTGTCTTGTTGGGTCTAGTTTTACTTTGGGTCTTTGTTTTCCCACCTTTGTGTTGCACCTGTTCCCCAACCCTAGTGTCACTTGTTCCTTGTTCTCTCATTTACCCTGTGTATGAGTCTCTGTGTTCACCATTGTGGGTTTCTGTTTAGTGTGTTCCTGCATGAAGTCTACCTTTTGTCTCTGAGTTCCAGTTTTTTGAGATCTTGAGGTGAGTTTGTGCCTGTAGCTTTCTGGACTTAGTTTGGTATGTACTTTGTGTTCTTTTTCTGAAATAAATCCTCAAGCAACAAAACCTCCACCTGCTCTCTGTATTTGGGTCCACCTTTCCCCGCATACGCAACAGGCAGGGTCCAGGAGGTGAACTGGCACCGCTCCAGCTACAGTCCAAACTCCATACTGGGGCCTTGAAACCGCAACCCTCCGGATCACAACCCAATTACCTACGGACTGAGCTACTGATGGATGGATGGATGGATGGACAGACCTCAAACTGGGAAATTACTCTTTTACAGCAGCAAGATACAGGAAACACAAGAAATAAGATAAAATAGAATGAGAACTTAAGATCCAAATGCCAGTGAAACTTGCTGGCACTTCTGCTCTCAGAATTAATGGAGGAACGCCAAAATTATAACGTTTTGGGTTTTCTGGTTTTGCTTTTATTATAACCCAGTTCCACCAAAAAAAAAAAGATCCTGTAGATAATTATAATTAGAAACTTTCTCAAAATAATAACTTAGTATCTCAAAATAATGAGAAACATTCTTAAAATAATCAGAAGCTTTCTCAAAATATTCAAAATAATTATTTTGAGACACCAAGTTATTACAATGACTTACAGGATCACATTGGTGGAAATGTGTTTCCATATGCTTTAATGTTTGAATCATTTTAGAAGAAGGCAAAAAATATGTGCAGCTGACAAGACAGCGAGCATGGAGAAGGAAGGACAGGATGAGATTGGGATGATGATGTGTTGTCACATAGAGAGGGAGCGAGTCACAATAGGTTATGGATTTGAAAGTTATCATCCTTTAAATCATACATAAGTCCGTAAATTCTGTGCAAGGTTGACATTACAGGCTATTAAATGCATCATTTTTTGGTTAGCTTTCTATATCTGGGTGAGATTCTCACCTAACGTGAACTGAACTCTAGGACATTTGGAAGCAACCTGAGACCCCCATTTTCAAGCAGAGCAGAGTTTGATTGTTTGGTCCGCAGAGTTTAGACGAGCTTTCACAAAGCCCCAAAAGATCCAAGCTATCCAACCAAACGCTCCAAGGTTTGGTTAACCAAACTGCTCAGGTGGGAATTAGCTCAACTTGAATAATGTTACAGAAACCGATTCTGGGGGTCTATTTGTCTACATTGACGTTGACTCATTTCAGGGATTGTTAAGGCACCGCCAGAAATTCTGCCGGATGTCCCTTATTTTTGGGCGGATGTCCGTCACTTTCCTCTTTCTTTGTGTTGGCGTTCTAACCTCCGGTGGATTTCTGAGGACTATGGTTACCTGGTCCTCAGATCTCTGCAGGGTAAATCCAGACAGCTAGCTAGACTATCTGTCCAATAGGAGTGTTCTGTTGCACGACCAAAACTATTTTTGAACGTACACATGTTCCACCAAAACAAGTTCCTTCCCGAGGTTATTTTGGAGAAGCACTGCTGCTCTTCTTGGTGCCGCCCAATATGATTGTGATTTGTTTAAAGTAGATGTGTCATGATTCATTAAATCCTTAATTTGGTTATATTTTCGGCTCTAAGGTCACGGTTTCATTTAATTCTCGATTTCTTTTTAAATCACAGGTTGCTGTGCCATTTTTAAACTGTAGACTTTTATGCAATATAATAGGGGTGGGAATCACAGGGCACCTCACAATTTGATTCCTATTCAGAGGCCAACAATTGGATTCTAAACCGATTATTGATGCATCTAGATGCAACAATTTTTTAATGTACATTTCCATGCGTGATTTAAAAAAATATACATATAAATCTGAGTTTGTTAGATTTTAGTATTCATCACACGAGTTTTAATGAAATGTTTTGTCTACTGAGGTTTTTATGTTGTTTATTTTCCATGCTTAAGCCTTAAACTTAGCTGCTTGTGAAAAGTCACCTTCTCTCACAGTGATCTTCCATGTCAGAGGCTCAGTCATGTTTAAAGGTGGAGAATTGGCTTCTCCACCTTTACATGAAACATGAGGTGGTCAGATGTAATGTGATAAAGCAGCTGAACAGCCTTTATGTGTTTTGCCTAATTATTTTATGTATGTCTTATTAGATGATATGTGTATATATAGAAAACCTTTTTTTTCTGCTTTTGGTCATTTTTGTGTTTTTTTTCTGCATGCTTGCCTATCCTGTCCTCTTTCAGTCACTCTTTTTTTCTGATTTGTACATGTCTGGAGACAGTAACTTTTAAATAAAAATCAATACATTTAAAAAAAAAAAAAAAAAATCCCCTACAAGGAGAGCTTTAATTGCAATGTACCACACTACATTGTCAAATTTAAAACATATATAAACAACATAATGTAACAATATCTTACAGTGGTGTGAAAAAGTGTTTGCCCCCTTCCTCATTTCCTGTTCCTTTGCATGTTTGTCACACTTAAGTGTTTCGGAACATCAAACCAATTTAAACAATAGTCAAGGACAACACAAGTAAACACAAAATGCAATTTGTAAATGAAGGTGTTTATTATTAAAGGTGAAAAAAAATCCAAACCATCATGGCCCTGTGTGAAAAAGTGATTGCCCCCCTTGTTAAAACATACTATAACTGGGGTTGTCCACACCTGAGTTCAATTTCTCTAGCCACACCCAGGCCTGATTATTGCCACACCTGTTCACAATCAAGGCATCACTTAAATAGGAGCTGCTTGACACAGTAAGGTCCACCAGAAGATCCTTAAAAGCTACACATCATGCCGAGACCCAAAGAAATTCAGGAACAATTGAGAAAGAAAGTAATTGAGATCTATCAGTCTGGAAAGGGTTATAAAGCCATTTCCAAAGCTTTGGGAATCCAGCGAACCACAGTGAGAGCCATTATCCACAAATGGCGAAGACATGGAACAGTGGTGAACCTTCCCAGGAGTGGCCGGCCGCCCAAAATTACCCCAAGAGCGCAGCGACGACTCATCCAAGAGGTCACAAAAGACCCCACAACAACGTCCAAAGAACTGCAGGCCTCACTTGCCTCAGTTAAGGTCAGCGTTCATGCCTCCACCATCAGGAAAAGACTGGGCAAAAATGGCCTGCATGGCAGAGTTCCAAGGAGAAAACCACTGCTGAGCAAAAAGAACATCAAAGCTTGTCTCAATTTCTCCACAACACATCTTGATGATCCCCAAGACTTTTGGGACAACATTCTGTGGACCGATGAGACAAAAGTGGAACTCTTTGGAAGGTGTGTGTCCAAGTATATCTGGCGTAGAAGGAACACTGCATTTCATAAAAAGAACATTATACCAACAGTAAAATATGGTGGTGGTAGTGTGATGGTCTGGGGCTGTTTTGCTGCTTCAGGACCTGGAAGACTTGCCGTGATAAAAGGAACTATGAATTCTGCTGTCTACCAAGACATCCTGAAGGAGAATGTCCGACCATCTGTTCGTGTACTCAAGCTGAAACGAACTTGGGTTCTGCAGCAGGACAATGATCCTAAACACACCAGCAAGTCCACCACCGAATGGCTGAAGAAAAACAAAATGAAGACTTTGGAGTGGCCTAGCCAAAGTCCTGACCTAAATCCTATTGAGATGTTGCGGTATGACCTTAAAAAGGCCGTTCATGCTCGAAAACCCTCTAATGTAACTGAATTAGGACAATTCTGCAAAGATGAGTGGGCCAAAATTCCTCCAGGACGCTGTAAAAGCCTCATTGCACATTATCGCAAACGCTTGGTTGCAGTTGTTGCTGCTAAGGGTGGCCCAACCAGTTATTAGGTTTAGGGGGCAATCACTTTTTCACACAGGGCCATGATGGTTTGGATTTTTTTTCACCTTTAATAATAAACACCTTCATTTACAAATTGCATTTTGTGTTTACTTGTGTTGTCCTTGACTATTGTTTAAATTGGTTTGATGTTCCGAAACACTTAAGTGTGACAAACATGCAAAGGAACAGGAAATGAGGAAGGGGGCAAACACTTTTTCACACCACTGTATATCTTTAGTCAATTGGAAACTTGTCATCTAGTTTCTCTTTTTTAACTGCAGTCTTCTGAAGATGACATTAAAGTTCAGAACAAAACACATTAAAACAACAATAGAGCCGTGTCCATAGTCTTCTCTGAACAATTAAGTGTCTTACACACACATAGCAGAGCTTGCAAACTGTGGCTTTTTTGTCGACGCAAACATTGTTAACATAACTCACTGGAAATCCAAAATACTTCCACATTGTGCTTTCAGTAATGAAAGCTTTCTGTTGTGATCTTCATTGAATTGGATATATGTTCAGTTAAAGAGGAGGGGTTCAAGTTCTGTTGAATCCTGCATCTATATTATCTTATGACTGGCTGTAGCTAAGTTAGAGGAGGTAGACTCGCAGCACTTGGGAAGCCAACTGGACGTGAAATGGGGGCGTGGCAGCATCGATGATTCCATTTCTTAATTCAAAGTTCAAGATTGTGACTTAATTTCAGTTGATTTCGAATTAAAATCAAAATCGTGACACCCTTAGTTTAACGAAATGGCAATAAACCAGAGCGCTTTTTTTTCTCTCTCCAGCAATGTTGTGTGGACTAGACAGACCCTCCTCTGCAGTGCTGTGGAGGAAGATCTGGCAATACAACAAGGGATCTACTATATTACTGCTTTTCTTGGTTTGAGTTCCCATCCATGCTGCATGGAAAGGTGGGGCACCAGAACCATACAGCCAATCATAAATAAACCGCCTGTTTATGATGTAATAACTTTGATGTGAGTGGTCCTGGCAGAATGTACATTATTAAACATGATAGTCAAAACAAGCATGTTAAATTAATGGCAATGCTGAAGTCCGTAATATAAGAGTAGGCCATTGACACACATACAATTGAACACACCATCACTGCCATCTGTGCTGGTGAGTGAGTTTAAATCAAGAAGGTGCCAGTCCTGTACACCAGCAACTGCTCAGCATACACATGCAGCTTTTATGGCTAAGAGGTGTTTTTGTCTCATTTGATTAGAAAATGATGTTTATACTAGCGGACACAATTATCAATCTATAATGTATGTAAAAGCAGTGGTTGAAGAAATATTTAGAAGTTTCATTGCATTCAAAATTCTACTGACGTGATATCAGCAAATTGTACTTCAAGTAATTGTAAAAATTATATTGTTACATCCTTCAGGCTGCAGGTTTGAATCCGACCTGCGGCCCTTTGCTGCATGTCATTCCCGTTATTCTCACCCCTTTCACATATTCAGCTGTCCTATACAAATAAATGCCGAAAAATAATCTTTAAAAAAAAATCCTTTTAAAAGTGTCCTTGGCAAGACAGGCAACATTACAATTAACAATGTTGCAGACACAAACAAAACAAAACAACTTCAAATATAAAAGAAAGAACAAATTTCAGGATTATTAAAAGTGTTCTAAGCGATGTTGGGTGACGTAACTTCTAGCTGACGTTCATAGTATTTTCAAACAAAATGAGGCTAGCTCACCCCTCCCTTCTCCTCATACTGTCCCCTCTCCCTCCCTTACGTGCACTAACCCCACACCCCCACATCCAAATCCTTCTCGTCAGTTATTGGCTGGAAAGCTGGAACACTGTGTGTGCATGCTTCGTGGTGCAGGTTGGCACAGTTTGTTTTTGTTGCTGTTCGTAGACCTCGGGCTGTCTACAGAGACCTTGTTTTTTTACAGTGTGTTCTGGAGACAGGCAGCTAGTAGATAGTAATGAGATGTTTTTACAGTGTGTTCTGGGGACAGGCAGCTAGCAGATAGTAATGAGATGTTTTTATAGTGTGTTCTGGAGACAGGCAGCTAGCAGATAGAGAGGAGATGTTTTTACAGTGTGTTCTGGGGACAGGCAGCTAGCAGATAGTGAGGAGATGTTTTCACAGTGTGTTCTGGAGACAGGCAGCTAGCAGATAGTGAGGAGGTGTTTTTTACAGTGTGTTCTGGGGACAGACAGCTAGCAGATAGTGAGGAGATGTTTTTTACAGTGTGTTCAGGGGACAGGCAGCTAGCAGATAGTGAGGAGATGTTTTTTACAGTGTGTTCAGGGGACAGGCAGCTAACAGATAGTGAGGAGATGTTTTTTACAGTGTGTTCAGGGGACAGTCAATCAAAACATATACAGCCAGATATAAAATTCATTAAAATCAGCTCTTCTCACTGGTGACTGAGTAGTAAACCACCTCAACGGTGATTCACATAATGTTACTTCCTAGTTAAAAGCCTATTAAAAGACTGTGAAAGCCACAGAAACAGTCAAAATTTACTACGGCGGGAATAATAGGCTTCTGAGCTCTAACCTTACTAGTTTTGTACCAAACTGAACGTGACAGCTTGGACTAAGAGAACAACTGAGAACTTGGAATGAGAACAATCAGACTCAGCGCTGAACATTGGGCCAAATGGACAGGGATGGTTCACCGACTGTTTTGCGCACTAAAGTGTCTTTGAACAGTAATGTGTTCACTTACTTACTACGTTTACATGTACATAATATTCCATTTTTGCCCTTATTCTAAAAATAATTATATTCCGACTAAGCTGCTTACATGGCTAATGAAAGTGAATAGTCCACTAATATTCCCATTTACATGCAGCCGTGCAAAATAGAATTCTTATTAAAGTTTCCCACTAGTGGCAGACTTGTTTGATTGTGCAAACACAGCCTCCCTCATTCATTCCTCTAACCACCTTCCTTAAAAGGTCTGCAATGCAATCTTTGTGCAGATTCAAAAACCTGTTGATATCTTTCATAATGTTTACAAGTATGTGTATTTCTCCATCTTTTCTTTTGGCCATGCATTTCTACTGCAGCCCTGCAAACTGTTGGTTGGTTTGTGTAACACAACCATAGAAAGAGGACCATAAACCATAAACAGGCAAGAGGACGAAGATGTTCACAAACTACGGTAAAAACCCTGAATGAGATGTATATTCTGAATGCGCTGTGAACATGTTTGTGTTATGCTAACCTTTGCAGCTGGGACCATTGGATGCACAGACAGACAGTAGTGAATGGTTCCTGTACTCTGTAAAAGCTCTTTGAGTGGTCGTTGAGACTAGAAAAGCGTTATAGAAGAATTTTAATCCTCAAGTGCATATCTGCAGTTTTTTTATTCCAGGCAGCATGGTAAAGGAATGTTAGCAATTGTCAGCATTGTGGATATCTTCTTTCACATAAACACATAAACCTGTGAAATAAGGCTCATCACTAATCCACCAATAATCATGTGCAGGGAAGATTAAACCTTTTGAAATACACAATTAAATATTAGTTGGCTATTCTTCTTCAGCAGACCTTCTCACATACAGGGAAAAACACATTTTGTTATTCATTATTTGAAAGATGGCTTTGTCATGCTGTTTGCTCATCCAAACCAAGGGCAAGCAGTAGCTACAGTGGTGTTTGCACACACACACAAACACACACATTTGATGAATGTGTGCCTTTGGTGACTATGTAATGCAACAGGAGACAAAGAGCCACTGGACAGAAGAGATATCAAACCCAACCACACATTCACACATAATAAAGTGCTCCATAGATATTGACAAATGCTCATTTATCTGTCCAAAAGCTTTTGGTGTAAAAAAAACAACTAAATAGTACTTAGTTGTACTTATTGGGTTGTGATAATTATTCAATTGTATTACCACAAATGCAACACCACTTGGGCAAAAATAACATAGACACAAACCTTTAAAGCTTCGGTGCGTAACGTTTTCATATTAATTAATCATTGTGTTTTTTTAATCCTCTGTGTCCTCCTTGGCTACTAGCAACTGCAGGAGGGGTGTTGGGGGTACGCGATCATGAAAGGCTTGTATCATGTGGACGCACTGACAGTTTTGTTGTCATTACTTAGAATTCCTCATGGAGGAAACAAAAACTATGCACTATAGCTTTAAAGTTAGAAGGTGGTATTTTAAAATCCGAAACATCTAGTTAACAGATCGATATAATTCAAATCGGCCCTGTCCTGATGCAGCAGGTCATGGTGCAATATGATGCAGTTCAATACTGTGTGTTGAAATGGTGTGGTCACTTGCACTGTAGTCTCACACTGCCAGACCTTCCTCCACAGCGCTGAAGAGGAGGGTCTGGCTAGTCCACACAACATTCGGGGATGGGAGAAAAACATGCTCTGGTTTATTGGCATTTCTTTAAACCAATCACAATTGTCTTGGGTGGCGCTAGGTGCCGGATGGAGCAACGTGTCCGTGCAAAATAGCCTCAGGAAGGAACTTGTTTTGGTGGAACGTGTTTGCTCAAAAGTAGTTTTTGTTTAACTCAGATTGGACAGATAGTCTAGCTAGTTGTCTGGATTTACCCTGCAAATATCTGAGGGGCAGTTAACCATAGTCCTCAGAAATCCACTGGAGTTTAGAATTACAACACAAAGAAAGCGGAAGGTAACGGACATTCGGTCTAAAGAGTGACAGCCGACGGAACTTCTGGCTTTGCTGGAGCAATCCCGTGAATGAATCATCGTCTATATAGACTACTTTTTACCCAGCTGACCAATCAAAAAGGAGGAGGGACAGGACAAATAACACAAAGACCAATCATCATTTAAACAAAGAATGCGGAAGGTGAGGGACATCTGGTCAAAATGAAGGACATCGGACGAAAGTTTTGGCGGCACTTGAACAATACCAGAAGTGTAACGTCGTTGATATAGACAAGTTACACTTTATTTACCTTATAGTGTTGAAACTAAATTTAATTAATTTCTAATACCACTTTGAGAAAAATGTAGAGAAAAATACTGTGGACATACAATTTGGAATCTCAATTTTTTTGGGACTTTGAATGCTGACATTACAATTTGAATGGTTATTTTTTTATAATTTAGAATAAAACTATTGTAGGTTGAGTTTTCCTATTAAAAGAGGCTCAGGATGCTGCAAAAAAATGGCTGGTGGATTTAGACAAAAAAATTTGACCATGTTGGTCAGTGGCTTGTTGATCTTTACATTGTTAGTTTCCTATCCTGGTCTGGGACACACATTCATACGGTTTGATAAAGGACTTATTGGACTTAAACTTATTATTGCATTTACAATAATGAGCGTAGCTGTCCTCAATTTAGGTCATCCTGTATGTCTCGTCTCTGGTTTTTCCTGCATCATCCGTGTGTGTGTGTGTGTGTGTGTGTGTGTGTGTGTGTGTGTTTGTGTGTGTGTGCCCACTGCATAGAGCCAACAGGATTGAAACAGCAGCCGTTTCAGCGACATCAGAGTGAAAAATCATTGCAGCGCTGAAATGTTTTGCACGGTCTTTTGCTCTACGTTTTGTTGGTAAATGTGAGATGTTCGAGTCACACACGTCTCGGTAAACAAGGAAATGAATATGGCCACGTACGTGTAATGTCAACTCGTTCTCACTCCCGATTGGTTATTGGCTCTCAGAGTCACGTACTGATACAGAGTCTGGCACGTGGGACTGCTGAGATTGGTTAAAGTTGCGGGAAACTCTGGTTATTGGTCAAATTTGCTAAAAAGTTGCGGTAATTGGTCAAAATTGAGAGTCGCACCAAAGTCACGGTTATTGGTTGAATTTGCTTGAATTGGCGCGATTGCGACATTGCAAAATCCTAGAGGGACTGGCTTATAGTGGCATTGACATAAGTGTGTTTAGAGAAGTAACTATTAATAATAGGCTCATTTTGAGCATTTCATTTTCAAATATAATTTGATTATTAAAGATAAAGACATTTGAATGGTAATACAGAGGGAAATTGAGAGCTCAAATTTCTACAGTATAATTCCTTTGTTGGACTTTCTACCACAAGTGTAAATTATCTCTCACTGTGAAATGTCTATCTTTTAAAAGCTGAATCATTTAAAATATATTAAGGGCTTTATTACACATGTTAACAACTAATGACTAATAACTGTGTGATTTTACACAGTTAATCGCATTTTCAGATGGGTTGGACTGTAAATGCAGAGTGTCAGGAAGTCAAGAATGCTCTGATAAATGGAAAAGTAGGATGAGAAGTTTTCATTCGCTTAACAAAAAGGTTTCTTACCTGCTTGTGCATTTTCATCATCATCCTCATCCTCTGTGGGGGCTGGATCCTCAACGCCCACCTGATCCATCACAATACACTCTGCGACACCTGTCTAAGATCAACATAGACAGATTAATCCAAATGTTCTCCCTGTTGTCCGTTAACATGTAGTACTAATAATAATGAGACATAATATTAGCTCAATTAAAGAACCATAAGCTGTTGTTAGCATGTATGGAACATTGTATCCTATTGAAATAGACCTGTTTCACAGCAGACATTTTGGCATGTCATAGCAGGAAAAGCACAAGTGTAATTGATAACACTAAAAATGACTGCATTCCATGTTTTTTTTTATGCTTACTTGCTGTAATGGCTTACTGGGACATAGTAAGTAAATGAGCCATTGTTAAATAAATATGTTTGAACTGTGCCTTTCCTGTTACGACAAGTCAAAACATCTGAAAACAATATATATTTTCTGAAGTTTAGCAGTCCTTCGTACAGACACCCATTCTGCTCAGTCAAAGGAAATTGAGAATGACACCCCAGTTAAAGAATTGGCATCCCATCTTTTTAGATTTCCATTCACATACAAATATCTTGCACTTTTGTCACTTTTGTGCCAAAGCCTGCTCTCAGTGTTACCAATGGAGTCTAATAAGTCCACTGCAGGAACAAGGTTTCTTCAGCTGCTTACCTTTAGAGATTCTAGCTGCACCACCTGACATTTCTGAAGGAGTTCCACAAACAAGTAGATAAGCAAGGCCTGCATAGGATAGAAAACATATACAATTATGTTGTTGTTTTTTTTTAAATGGATGTAGTCAATTCATGTTATTGCATTCTCTATGTATATTAATTTTTGTAAGCTGGCTTTCAGCCAGGGACATTTTTCAAGTCTTAACAAGACAACATAAGGCCCATTCAAGAAGAAATGTGTCTCGTCTTAAAATTGGATGAGAGCAGTTGGTGGAAGCAGGGAGCAGTGACGAAAAGCTGCAGTCAAGACAGACTTTCCAGCGGTCTTTGCAATTCACACAGAAAGTTGTAAATTATTTTGTGGATATACAGTATGTTAATTAATAAGTCACAGAAACACTCACATCCCATTTGAGCCCGTCCCCATTTAATAAAATGTTTCCAGTTCAATCTTCAGCTGGTACTCAGTCTCCTACAAGTGTTGTTTTATTCCTGTGTATGACAGTGAAGCCTTATAAAATACTATAGACCTGATCACAATTGTTGTCTGCAATAACTTCCGGGTAGAAAACTCCTCGTCCCGTACATTTTAATTTAATGATGCTGAGCCAACAGGACGAGTCAGTAAACTTGTTAGTGGAGATGAGGGCTGACTCAGGAGTCAGAAGAAACAGCTGTTCGCTTCAATCGATTCACTCATGACTCACACATCACTAGTGCTCATTATTGATCCTGTCAGATATTAACAATGTACAGATATTATTTTAAAATGCTCATATTATGATTTTTGGCAATTTCCCTTTCCTTAATTGTGTTATATATCTTTTTTGTGCATGTTATAGGTGTACAAAGTGAAAAAGCCACCCCAAAGGGACTTTTCATAGACTGCTCCAAACAGCTCTATTGTAGTCCAGCCTTTACCTTTGTAACAAACATGTGTCACTTTGTAACACACGTTATAATGCTCACCTAGCTGCAAGAGTGGCACGTCCTCATACTCTGCTTCTGACTGGCAGAGGTGGAAAGTAACAAAATACATTTACTAACGTTACTGTATTGAGTAGTTTTGTTGTGTATTTTGTATTTATTTTTGAAGTGTTGTACTTCGTTACGTTACAAATCCCCAGCCGTTATTAAGTAAAAAAAACAAACTCTGACTAACAAAAAATGAAAGGAAGAAAAAAGGTATCGCACTCAGAACAACTACACCAGACCTGGGCCTTCTTTTTTTGTGCAAACATTCGCAGCTTCTTCTTCTCTGATGTAAGTCGCAATTAAAAAGCAGGAGAAGAACTAAAATGTGTCGGACCCCTGAGTGGGAGACGTGAATGAGCTGTTATCCCTAAAAAATGTCAGCTCATGGGAAAGAAAGGTTGATACAGAGTGTTGAGTTTTAACCAAACATGGGCTTCTAAGTATTTATTTACTGAAGTCAAAGGTAAAGCCGTGTGCTTAGTTTGTGGAGAACAGATCTCTGTGTTAAAGGATTAGAATTTGAATCGCCACTACAATACTAAACAGGCAGAAAATACAACTTGACTGATGCAGAGCGGGCACGGACGTCTGAAGCTTTGCTACTTAAACTGCAAACGCAACAAGGCTTTTATACCAAGAGTCAAGACCAGCTTTGTGATATCCCCCAAATCACCAAAAACAGTAAGCCATTTTCAGAAGGGGAGCTTATTAAAGAGTGTTTGGTGAACTCTGCCCAGAGAAAAAAGAGATGTTTGAGAACATAATATCTGACATAAATTAATATTGAGCAGAATTGAGTTGAGTCTATTGGCCCTCCACAACAGTCTCTGTTTCTCATGTGGCCCCTTGGGGAAATTAATTGCCCACCCCTGCCATAGGACAAGCGCTAGTTAGCTTAGCATAGTAAATGGAATCCTATGTTGCAACCTAATTACTTCTTGTGGTCTGCATGTTCACAACAAGTACAAATAGAAATGCAGATTAAGACTAGACGATTTCCTAGGCAGATATTGACTAGAGACTATATTGGGTGGAAGCACTGCTACATGGCACTGCCAAGGTGCTCTTGAGCAAGGCACCAAACCCCCAACTGCTCGGGGCGCCTTTCCACGGGCAGCCCCCTCACTCTGACATCTCTCCATTAGTGCATGTATAGGACCTGAGCATGTGTAATTCAGGCATGTGTGTAATAACAACAGAGTGTAAAATGTAGTTTCCCCTTGTGGGATTAATAAAGTATAATAAAAAAATAAAAAAATAAAATATACCCGGCATGAATAGCTGGCTATTTTTCCTACAGTAGACAGTGAATGGCGATGAACATGGCGGATTTTGTGCGAGCCGAAGAGGAAGACTTCTCAGACAGTCAAGATCCAGAAGCATACCTTTACGAATCAGAGTTTTCAGAAGAGGAGCTTAATGCTTTGGAAATAGAACGAGAGGAGGAGGAGGTTGTGATCACTCAACAGGCCGAGGACGTGAGGCAGTCATCAACTTTTTTTTCAGTGTGATGAATTCAACTGGCAAAAATGCAGAATGGACCCGATAAACAGCTGTCCACAGAGTAAGTGATTACTGTAAACATGACGCATGGTTATTTTACGGGATAGATCGACCTGTATTAGACCTGTTCTCACACAGAGTTGCTGCGTGATAGCTCTGCATCATATAGCAGTGATTTGGCTGTGCTTCCACCCAGTATAGTCCCTAGTCAATATCTGCCTAGGAAATCGTCTAATCTTAATCTGCATTGCTATTTGTACTCGTTGTGAATACGCAGACCACAAGAAGTAATTAGGTTTTCAACTTTGAAATACCACAAATTCATCAGTACTGTTAGACAACTAATTTAATGGTAATTTAGCCAGCTAGCACCCCGTCTGTCTGTCTGCCTCACTCTCCTGGTGCTGCGAGGCTTCAGTCAGGATGAGAGCTGACAACAGCCCCGGGGACACATATACAGTCAGCCCCCAGCCAGCCCCCAGTCAGCCCCCAGCCAGCTAGCAGCCATCCCTATCAGCACTTAGCTCCGGTGCTAAGGACATTAACAGCAGTTTACAGAACCATTGGAAAACAGACTCAGACTTATGTTATGATATATAATAATTATCTTTTTAATGGCTCTCATTGGTTTGTGTTCAGGGAACTCTACAAGATGTTTAAAACATGTTTCAGAGCGAGTCACACTCTTCTGACGGCGCCACAGTGGCTTTACTAATATGCTCTGCATCACCAATGTTGTAAAGAAAACTGCTGTTTGCAAAAAACATAATGCGAAACAAATAATGTGCTGGGATGTAGAGCATGTCCACGATGGGTGTCATTAGTGATATGAGGACGGATACGTTTATGTAGGCTACATAACTAATAGATTGGGAAGATACCGCTCAAACACGTAGTTATCTGAAAATTAAAATACATCTATAGTCGGGGACTCAATTTCATCTCATGTTTAACTCCCTGTGAAGTAATACAGCTTCTTCATCAACAGGATTGTCGACACAAGGAAATGCCATGTTCGGAACAAAAATGTTTCATAGTCTGCCTGGTCTACATGGTTAATAAACCAACACGTTTATTTATTCATGCAGATAACAAACTGCGCTAAATTGCTCCTGATACAGACTGACTGAATGAATGAGGAAATAAAAGAGCGCTGTGTCAGAGGGAGGAGACTGAGAGAAGATAACCTGCTCCCGACCAGTTTAGGTTCACAGGCTCAGTTACCATAGTAACTGACTCGGAGGTTAAGTTACCTCTCTATCTGAAACGGGCTGGAGTTACCCCTCTCTCAGGTTTGATTAACCTCCCTTTCTGAAACAGAAGACCCAGAGTTTCCCTCATCTCAGGGTTAACTAACTCAGAGTTTTCACTAAACCTGTTTTCTGAAACATCCCCTGGTCATTCCCCTAGTAAACACAAAATCAGTTGGCACTACTGTGCCCCTCATCTGTGGAATGGCCTCCTACTACATGTTAAAGACGTTCACATTGTAGACATTTTTACATCTAGATTGAAAACCCACCTGTACTTTTTATACTACAGCCAACCATAACACACCATCCTTTCTGTTTCCCTCACAAACCTTTTTTTACTTATTCTCCTATGTTGCTGGTTTTGTATTGTTTACTATTACTGCATTAATGTTGTTAAATTGTTTTGTTGCTGTCTGTGACCAATAGTCAACCCTACACTATCGCCACAATATTGACATTGATGTATTTGGTCAAAAATATCGTGATATTTGATTTTTCCATATTGCCCAGCTCTAGTTAAAGGCATTAGGACAAGCTCTGATAGTCTTACTAATTAGAAGTGAATGGGTAATCTTCGTTGTAATAGCTGCATATGGGTATCCATGATACTTTCTAAGGATCTCATTTTGGAGACAGTTGAGACTAATTTGTGCTTATTTCACAGTGATAATAACTATACATTTTATTTGTTAGCGCCTTTCAAGACACCCAAGGCACCTTACAAAACATAAAAAAGCACAACAAATGTATAAATAATAAAATGAAAGTGACTAGTTAACAGTATCTTACATTTCCATAGACCATGCCAGTCTTTTGAGAAAATATGAGTCCATTGAGGTTATGAATTACTTACCTGGACAAAGAAGCCAATGATAAAGGAGACGAGGAAAGGCACGAGTCCAGCATGGGCTATCGTTACTGGAAGACCTAGAAATTTAAATAGGTAGAGCTGTTTGTGAATTTGATTCCCACCTAAGAAGATTTGATGGCATGTCTGACTTTTTTCTCAGCGTATCTACCTGCCTGTCTATCACTGCCTCTACTCATTTTTCTGTCTTACAGCACTCCTGTCCACTCTGGATTAAACGTACCATAAAATTTTATGGATAGGGCTGATTTCAATATGAGATTTAAGTGATTCAACAAGTATAACTTGGCAGGGCTCCACCTTTGTGAAACTACATGAAGACCCTGCTCAAAACAAAGTAGTTAAATGTAATGTCCCATGTAATTTCCACCTCTACAAAAAAATCTGTGCTGTTAACTACACTTCATAAACCACAGTTAAATTTGCTCTGCCAATGAAAACCAAGAGATGGACAGAGCCTTAATTATGTTCCACATTAACTGATATTATAAAACGGTGGTCTTGTAGAAAGAACAAATATAGGTCTAGCTCACCAAGGTGTTTACCATCATTTTAGTTGAGTCAAAAATGCTTTTACACATGCAATTCAGTGCAATTACCTTATAATACCAATGTTGAGAGTGGGTGAGAAAGATGTTAATTATACTGAACAGTACATTTTCAGGACTGTTATTTTGTCCTATTCCTAACTATTTATAAAAATTGTGCCAACAGTGTGATCTCTAAATTTGTAGTAATGTGGCGGTGTCTCTTTTAAAGATTGTGTTCCCAATAGCCAGCAGATCTTCATGTTCCAGAAACCCTGTCAATCCAATCCCATCTGGTGTGAGGAGACAGGGCTTCTGCCTCATCATCAAGTATTTGTTCAATCTTGTTTGTTATCAAATATATTCCCTTATTAACAATTTATTGTTATTTGTTTAACCTCAACTAATTGCTTATATTAGCTAAGGTCTTAAGGTCTCAGCCTGGCAACCTCCATGAACGTCAAGTCTGGGGAGGAGGGGGCGGGGGAAACAAATCTCTCCAGTATTTTGAATTTGTACTGCAGTAACTATTTTGAACACTAGCTGTCAGTATTACATATTGCACCTTTAAAGCTACAGTGCATAGTTTATGCCGCCCCCATGTGGTGTTCTAAGTAATTACAATAAAACTGTCTGTGCGTCCACATGATACAAGCCTTAAGTGATCTTGCATTGCCGTCCCCTCCTCCTTGCAGTTGCTAGTAGCCAAGGAGGACATGAAGGATTAAAAAAAATGATGGACTCTTCAGAAGAGGTCATTATCTTCACTTGAATTTCTACGCAAGTGATGCCATAATCATCTGAAGCTGAAGCTTTGTAGCAACTCATTTGGCAATGGCTTGAATGTAACGGATGTTTATTAATATCAAAACGTTACGCACTAAAGCTTTAAGGCGTATGACTGGGAATTGTTGATTTTGTTTAGATATGTCACATTTTTATTATATGAGTGACTGGTTGTTGGACTATACCTTTTTTATTATTATTTCAATTGTTAGTTGTTGGAACTTGACCCTGAACACGTTCATAGCAACAAAAATGACAAAGGGGAATACAGTTAGAAAACATGTTTTACGATAATAAAGAGGCGTTGTTTACTTCATAGGCTGTGTATTTCTGTTATTACATTATCAGGGTCACATAACAGGGACATAACCAAAATATGTATCCTGGAATTCATTTAATCTGTTTAAAAAAGTAATATGTAAATAAATATTTTTAAATTTGACTGAAAGACACAATTATATTGTTAAAAGCAATTATTTCTAAGACAATGCATTGTACAGCAACATTTCAAATTGTTACCGCTCTACAGGTTTGTTTTCCTGGAATTAGTAATTACCTTCCGCAGACCTAATGTGTAGTTTTTGTTGTGCAACAAATACAAACAGGAAGTGTATTCACTAAATCCACCAACGTTTCTACTAGTATGAGTGATATACTGAGATTTTTGTAATGTCAGTTAACTTTTGTGATATCTGTATCTTGAGTAAAAAGATAAAAGTACTCACCTAAGATTCCAGTTCCCAATATTGTTGCAATTGTCAAGAAATCTAAACAGACAAACAGAGCTTGGTCAGATCAATCAAAGTATTAAGAAAGGCGCAAAATTCAGACCAACCTGAAGGGTAACTACTTTTTTTTTTAACCTGGACACCGTATTTTCCTATGTTTTTGTGTCTAAGTGACTGATGGGAACAACAGTCTTGGACAGTGGTCCAGTATTAAGAAAGATTGCTGCAGTCTGCAAGGATCAAACAAGCTACAATGTGAGTTAATAGGGCGATTGTCCAGCTTGTATTTACCTTCACAAAAGTGCTCGTTTTGCTACTGACAGGCTCAGATTAATATTCTAAGTGTCTGACAACATTATGGAAAGGATTTCTAAGGAGGTTGATCTTTCTGTTAAAGAGTAAGATCCTTTTTTTAGACATAAAAACATCCACGAAATTGCGTTCACTAAACCCACCAGACTTGATGTAAATAAACTATTTTAGTTATTTAAAATGCACTTCATTCAAAGTCAACAGAGACAAAATAAAACTATGACAAGCGATTTTGGGTTTTTCCACTTTTTCAACCATCAAAACTCAAGTTTTGGTTGAAATAAACACATAGTTTACCGATTTATATGTTTACTCTATACAGTTAAAAGATATAGTTATACAGTTAAAGTATTGCTTTATAAAATAGAGTGTGGTGGGTTTAGCACTAGCGACTTCAGAGCTGTTTCTGTTTAAACAGAAAGGTCTCAAAGCAATTTTCAATACAAGCACTTTTGTAAAGGTAAATACAAGTTGGACAATTGTCCTCTTAACTTACATTGTAGCTTGTTTTGCTGCTGCCAACTGCAGCAATCTCACTTAATACTGGACCAATGTCAAAGATTGTTGTTCCCATCAGTCACTAAGACACAAAAACATAGGAAAATAGGTTGAAAAAAATTGTAGTTGCCCTTTAATACAACAAGTACTCTTCAGAATATATATATATATATATAAAATAGATATATACTGTTTATTACAACAACAAAAAAAAACATGACTGCAATGTCATGAAGTCATGAGCCAATGGTGTCCAGTCAAAGCAGAGTTGCAAGTCTAATGTCAGACTCTCAGGAAAGTCCGGATTTCTGGAAACCAAACAATCTATGAGTTGTTGAGACTGTGTGAAAGAGGTGTAGAGTCAACTCTACAGCCATTTTTAAAGGCTGTGTGAAAAGGACCAAGGATTTTGATTGACACCTTCAATTCCCAGGTCAGAGAAGGTTTAAAAAAGCAAGATTGCAGTGAAAGGTGAAATGACAAGCCCACGTTACCAACAGCCAGCACAAACTCAAAAAACTTTAGATATCTCAGCTGAGCTTTCACTGTAACTGGTCCTCCTCTACTCATCCATCTGCTTTTTCCATTTACTTACAGTTGTAGAACAAAATACATTTCTCCATACTGCCCACATCATCTATGAGATTGTTCCTTCTCACACAACCAACTAAACGTGTCCTACCTCGCTGATATCGCTCTAAGCGGCCCATGCCTAGTTACAATCTGCCACACACACAATCATTCATTACCACTAACTCAACTGGAATGATGGAAAGTGCATACTGTTCTCTATTTAGAATATCACTGCCACGCCATTACTGATTCTGATACTGATTCTGATACTGATTCAAAAATAATCAGTATCACTTTATAACTTGGGAAGTTTGTTATAACAAGATGATTTTCATGTTTCAATTTTCCCAGTCATGAAATAAGTTTTCAGATTATTCCGACACTACATGAATGCATCACAAATGGCCTATCTCGCAACATTATAGAAAGTGAAAAATAATTTTGTGTATTTGCCTCGTGTTTTGGATCCCCTCCAAAAATTTAATGGCTTCTTCCTTAACCATTGCTACAACCTTCCACCAAGTTTTATAACAATTGGTCTGGTAGTTCCGTAACCCCTCCTGACAGACAAAGAAACCAACAAACCTAACCCAAAATATACCCTCCTTAACGGAGGTAATTAATATTAACATAAACTTAATGGACTCTGAAAACAGCATTCAATTAAAAAAGATCTTCCTGAAGACTTAATTTGATGCAAAAGCTTTCATGCATACACTACTTATGTCTAGTTTATTCCTATACACTGCAAGACAGCTGACGGACCCTTTATTGTGATGACAACAAACACCATTTACCGCCGCTCTGTCACCATTTGTTGATAGTTGTATCGATGAGGCAGGTCACTTTTCTGTTGCATTCAAATCCATCACTTATACTCCACGGACCTCCCATCATCACTAAAAATAAGCTGTCATTTTGAATCAGCCTGAACGTTTTGATTCTCTTATAAATCTTCTTCTGTGCTCTCCCACCACCACGCTAAAGATGGCTGAGGGACATGTGGTGTCGATAATTAGATATGTCATCATAATCTTTTTTTTTTTATTGTCTGTGTTCTCACAGCTGGCGAGGCATGTAATATAGTTTGACTCAATAACTTGTGTTACAGATAGACAGATAAAAAGACAGACAGCATTATAAGAGTGAACATTAAAATAGACCTGAACTTGTTTTGGGGTTTTGTCCATGTTATCATCTTAAAATGTAACCCTTTTATGCTAGAATTAGATTACACATATTTTTGTCTTTCAAGACAGTCACTGTGTCAGACTACACAGACATTGGGCCATAAATAAAGCTCCTCTCGGATGACTGAGCTTCTCACCCTATCTCTAAAGGAGATGCCAGCCACCTTCCTGAGGAAACCCATTTCGGCTGCTTGTACCCTGGATCTTGTTCTTTCGGTCATGACCCAGCCTTCATGACCATAGGTGAGGGTAGGAACAAACACTGACCGGTAGATCGAGAGATTTGCCTTCTGGCTTAGCTCCCTTTTCGTCACAACGGTGCGATAAATGGAAAGTAATACCGCACCCGCTGCTCCGATTCTCCAACCAATCTCCTGCTCCATGGTCCCCTCACTCGCAAACAAGACCCCAAGGAATTTAAACTCCTTCACTTGGGGTAAGGACTCATTTCCTACCTAAAGAAGGCACTGGAACCAATCCAGTGAGTGCTGACGGTCACAGGCCGATGATGCCATCAGGACCACATCATCTGCAAAAATCAGCGATGAGATCCTGAGCCCACCGAACTGCAACCCAACTCGATATTCTGTCCATAAATATTACAAACAGGATTGGTGACAAAGCACAGCCCTGGCGGAGGTCAACCCTCACCTGGAACGAGTCCAACTTACTGCCGAAAACTCTGACACAGCTCTCACTTTGGTCATACAGAGATTGGATGGCCCTGAGAAGGGACCCCCTCACCCCATACTGCCACAACACCTCCCACAGTATCTCCCAGGGGACCCGGTCATACGCCTTCTCCAGATCCACAAAACACATGTAGACTGGTTGGGCATAGTCCCAGGCTCCCTCCAGGATCCTTGCAAGAGTGAAGATCTGATCTGTTGTTCCACAACCAGGAAGGAATCTGCATTGCTCCTCTTCAATCCAAGGTTCGACTATTGGCCGAACCCTCCTTTCCAGCACCTTGGAGTAGACTTTACCAGAGAGGCTGAGAAGTGTGATACACCTGTAATTGGCACACACCCTCTGGTCCCCCTTTTTGAAGAGGGGAACCACCACCCCGGTCTGCCACTCCTTAGGCACTGTCCTAGACGTCCACGCAATGTTAAAGAGGCGTGTCAACCAAGACAGCCCCTCCACACCCAGAGCTTTCAGCATCTCTGGCCGGATTTCATCAATCCCTGGGGCTTTGCCACTGTAGAGTTGTTTGACTACCTCAGTGACTGAGGTAACTGACGACAATCCCCCATCATCCTCCAGCTCAGCCTCTACCACAGAGAACGTGTCAGCCGGATTTAGGAGTTCCTCAAAGTGCTCCTTCCACCGCTCTATTACCTCCTCAGTTGAGATCAACAACGTCCCATCCTTACTATACACAGTTTGGATGATTCCCCGCTTCCCCTTCTGAGGTGGCAAAAGGTTTTCCAGAAGCACCTTGGTGCCGAAAGAAAATCCTTCTCCATGTCTTCCCCAAACTTCTCCCACATCCGCTGCTTTTCCTCTTTCACGGCACAGGCTGCAGCCCTTCGGGCCCGTCGGTACCTTGCAACTGCCTCCGGAGTCCTCTGAGATAACATGTCCCGGAAAGACTTTTTTCAGTCGGACGGCTTCCTTGACCACCGGTGTCCACCAGGGTGTTTGTGGGTTACCGTCCCTTGAGGCACCTAAGACCCTAAGACCACAGCTCCCTGCTGCAGCTTCAGCAATGGAAACTTTGAAAATTGTCCACTCAGGTTCAATGCCCCCAGCCTCCACAGGGATGCACGAAAAGGAGGTGTGAGTTGAAAGTCCGTCGGACAGGGGCCTCCTCCAATGTTCCTAATTTACCCGCACTACCCGTTTGGGCTTACTAGGTCTGCCTAGAGTCTTCCCCCACCCTCTGACCCAACTCACCACCAGATGGTGATCAGTTGAAAGCTCCGCCCCTTTCTTCACCCGAGTGTCCAAAACATACAGCCTCACATCAGATGAAACAATTATAAAATTGATCATTGACCTTTGGCCTAAGGAGCTCTGGTACCATGTACACTTATGAGCATCCCTATGTTGGAACATGGTGTTTGTTATAGACAATCCATGACTAGCACAGAAGTCCAACAACGGACAACCACTCTTGTTTAGATCAGGGAGGCTGTTCCTCCCAATCACGCCTCTCCAAGTATCTCCATCATCGCCCATGTGCGCGTTGAAGTCCCCCAGCAGAACTATGGAGTCCCCTACTGGAGTCCCATACAGGACTCCATTCAAGGTCTCCAAGAAGGTCAAATACTTTGTATTCTTGTTTGGTGAATATGCACAAACAACAGTTCCCCCATCACCCGCAGGCGTAGGGAGGCGACCTTCTCGTCCACCGGGGTAAACTGCAACGCAGTCGCAGTGGCGCTTGTGAGTATCCCCAGACCTGCCCGACGCCTCACACCCTGGGCAACTCCGGAGTAGGACAGAGTCCAACTCTTATCCAGGAGTACAGTTCCAGAACCGAGACTGTGCGTAGAGATAACCACCTCCCACACAAGATTCTGGCTCCTTTCCACACGGAGAGGTGACATTCCACGTCCCCAAAGCCAGCCTCTGCCACCCAGGTCTGGTCTGTCAAAGCTCATCACCTTCCCAACCCCATTGGTCCCACAGGTGGTGGGCCATGGGCTGGAGAGAAAGGAGCCATGTAACTTTTTCGGGCTTTGCCCGGCCGGGCTCCGTGGTAAACCCGGCCACCAGGCGCTTGCTGACGAGCCTCCCATCTGGGCCTGGCTCCGGGCTTCCTCCAGGCAGGGTCCCTCGATCCCTTCCTCGCTTACTCATAGGATCTGTGTGTGTATATATATATATATATAGGTATCATCTGGGGACCTTGTGTGATTTAGAAATGCCCCCTACAACTGAGTTTTGTGTGGTGCATTAGCATGTGATAACCAAAGCCTGCTTTTACTTCACTGACATATTTGTACCCTGAGAGTTGAGTAGGGCCAGGACAATGCCACCGCATCGCACTTGGATCGGGGTTCCATATCTTTTTGGCCAAGGCCGGGAAGAGGACAGGGTTTTCCCTACCATTATAAGGCATAGATGCAGCACCCAACCCTTTTCTGGCACCACCTAAACTAAATAATGTAAAATCAATGTGAGCATCAAAACCATATTTAAAGGTCCAGTGTGTAACATTTGTAGTTGTTCATTATCAAAATCTGTGCTGCCTGTTTACAAACTTCTCCTTTTCATGAATATTTACCACCACTATCAATTCCAAGTATTCCTATTGGCTTGACATTTTACGTTTGCATTTGCATGACCTGGGGTAGACGCTCCATGTTCATGCACCATGTTGAAATACGTTAGCTGGTAAGAGATATACAGGACAGGATATACTGCTCCGCCTTTCACGTTTTCGTTGTCGCATGATAAACTCACTGGTGCTGCTAATGGGCAAGTTTGAAGAAGGAAACATGGCTAACATCCAAATTTTGCAATTAATAAAAATTAAACGACGGACCTGATCGCCGGAGATAAAGCTGGATGAAGACGTGGATGACATCTTGGCTTTTTTGAAGCGTGAAGGCTATCGTAGCTTTAATACGTACTTTGAACTGTGTGGCACAAGAGAGTTGATTGCGATATATGATCTCAACGCTAGATGGTTGAAATTCCTAAATGACACTCAGATATTTGGTTGTTTGGTCTCTAGTAGGCATGGGAGAGTAAACGATTCTTACGGCATAAAAACCTTTAGCAAAAATATTACGGTTTCACGTTACTGTGTAATTACAGCTTTAAAATGTATTATTTTGAAATGTCTGGGTAAAAAACTTTTTTCCCCATTGAACACAATATATTTTATTTTTAAACACACTGCACACTGGCAGGGAGAGGGATTTCTAAAGTGCACTTTCTGTCCTTGAAGACTTATTAAAAACAGATTATGTCTAAGGAACGGTAAGACAGAACTTTTCCAATGTTTGAGACACAAATATGATGTTAATAATGCTCAAAAGGATGTAAAAGTGATCGAAAAAACATCACATTTTCTGAGGCAGGACCCCTAAACCTATATAAAAATTATTATAACAGGACCTTGGTGTTAGGCGAAATATGTTAGGTCATTTGCAGGGTCATTTTTAATTTACAAATTACAGACATGGCCGATTTGTGCGGGGTTAAGATCACAGACAACCTACGTATTTATTACAAATGAGGTCACCAGGTAATAGTAATCCCTTGTTAATAGGACTAAAGGTGAACCAAAGTTCTACCTGTCTGCTTCTCCAACCGTTACTGTACTGTTACTGTACTAAAGCAATGCCATCATACAGAAACCTACATCAGGTCACGTGAGGAAGAAGGGCTTGGGAAAACGGTATTTTGAAGCTAAAACACACCATTTGAGTGTTTTGGATTTGCATCCATAAGAAAGACTTATAATGTAGATAAGAAGCTACAGAATGATACAAAAACCTCAACAAAAAATGATAATCTTGTCCTTCAAGTAAAACTGAAGACAAATTAAAGCAGTAGGCTAAAGTAGAGGCTGTGTAATTGTAAAAGGAGCTTAGCTTGAGAGAACTGTCACTGCAAGCTAATTAATCAGCTTCTTAATTTATTCTTCAGTTTCTCCTTTAACTGCCATATTATATTGACAGCCCACATGCCATTAAGTTAGCCTGTAGGCCAGAACTAAACTTTAGTGATAGGAACATTAGCTTGTTTGAGAACATTAAAGACAGCATGCTATGTTTCATATTAGCAAAGAATTCATAGGGGAAAAACCAAGTGGCAGTAAGCTACTTCGATACAATGTCAACTTTTGGAAACACAGGAGGGCATGACCTTAGTGATTAAAAAATGTGAGATAAGTGAGCTTGTCGGTTAATTAAATGCATGCCAAATTAAATGGTAAATCCAAATGAGTCATTGAAGCTCATGTTTTGGTAGGTATGTTACCTGTACTGGTAGCTTTATTGCAGTATTGAAGAATGTACTTATTTAACACACACACACACACACAGTTCTTCCACATTTGTCCTCACGAACGTTGTATGGCAGTGTTGTAACATTAATGTTTCTTGTTAAAATGACTGACTCCATAGTTACGGAGTTGGTTCAGGTTTGGGGAGGGGGAACTCACATCGACGGGGGGACAGTATACGACACAACACCTGCCGGTCCACCCCCTACCTACACCCCTCGGTAACACGTTAAATGCCTTCATTCGTTTCGGTTAGCTTATAGGCTAACATTAGAAGGTATATCTATGTGTAGGCCACATGTATTCTGTTGTCGTGACGAACCAAATGTCGGTAAATGTAGTGTGGCAGCACATTCTAATATGTTCAGACCAGGCTAGTGAACGCTAGCCTGCTGGTGTTTGGCTGTAAACGTTGTGATGTATGCTAGCTATGTCGGTACTCACAGCACTGCAGGTAAATAAACCGCAACTTCCAGTGTCTATCCTGGTTTTTCCGCGTAATTTTGATGGACAGAGTGCTGAGACTGTTGTCGGGGATGGGACAGGGGCTTGTTTGGATTCTTATCTCCTCTGCATCGGTCGCCATCATTTTCATTACCCTATCTCTGCCCCCTTCACCTCTGTCACTCTCTTTTCTCCTCTCTCTTTCGCGACGCGTGAACGCGCACGGTCCTCTGGATGCTGCGGGCGCCCGATGAATCATCCGCGATGCTCTCAGTGTTTGACGATGAGCACAATTCTTTAATTAAACATTTATGGTTAAAATGAGCACAGACAGGAAGCAACATCCACAGTTACATATTATAAAAACAAAACCTAGGGACTTCAACCAGAACGTAGGCTATTAGGCTATATGTTGACAGATGTACACATATTCAGCCCTTTTCATTTAGAATTTTATTGCAACTCATGAGGTGGAATAAACTTTAATGGTCTCACAATGCTTCATAAAAAACATCTCAGAAATGACAGGAAACTAAAGTATGGGGGCTCATAAGTGACATTTTATTACATAATTGATAATATTTTATTATATAGGTCTGGGCTATATTTTTTAATTAAATGTCTCATTTATATGTATTCCTATTTTTACTTATCTTCCACACTTACAAAATTGTTTATTTAAAAATAAGTTAAATCAGTACTTGTACTTTTATCAGAGTATTTTTTTTAGCACAAGTATCTGTACTTGAGTATGGCAAGTGAGTACTTTTGCCATCTCTGGTCTTTGGTGACCAGGCATCCCGAAGAATTTGGGACAGTCACGAAAAATTTGGGACAGTCCCAAAATCCAAGCAGTTGTCCCAAATCCCGAATCCTGCCCTAATTGTCCCGAAAATTAGAGCAAAGTCTCAAAAGCAGACTCTCGAGTAGTTATTGCCATACTGTACTGTTACTGTACTGAAGTAATATCAGTGGGGAAGAAGGTTGTGCGCTCACGGAAGGCTTGTATAATGCCAACACGCTGACAGTTTTGTTGTCATTACTTAGAATTCCTACTTAGAAACTACGCACCATAGCTTTAACCATTACTTTCAGCTATTTATTTCTACTATTTAGTATTTTAACTACCTGTTTAAAGTCCTGTTCATGCACTTCTCTCCTACATAACTGCCACATGTAGTGTTCAGGTGTCACAGTTGACCTAATCTAGATATTGTGGATTCTATTGATAAAAACATAATAATTTAAAAAGAAATTCAAATTACAGTGTAGTTGGATACAATCTTTTCATGTAGCCTCCCCCGCAGCAACTGCAGAAGTAACCTCAGGGACACGTAGGCCTACCCCTGGTTGGGAATCACTGCTCTAGAGAACCATTTTGAAATTAATAAAATCGTTTTTAAATAATTTTGTGCTCATACAATGCTCATACCGCTGATCAGCAGACCACAAGGGATGAGAGAGGGTGAGGGAAACGTGGATCGCTAACAGCGCAAATGGCAACAGTGCAAACTGTTTAGCTGACCGGGGCAAACTGGCTTTCCACTGGAGAGCGATGCTCATCAGCGGTAAAGTTAACCGTCCTGACCGGAAGGCAGGCGTTATCAGCAGGTGACCTCTGTATGAACAGCCGTGTAATAAGCCATGTAATAGGTGGGATAATGTAGAGCAAGCCAGTCATTAAAGAGACAAAGCACACTGCGTCATACTCTGAAAGCTACGCCCACTGGAGGAGAAAACAACAAATGTACAGGATGTCCTTTTGATTTGTCTTTACAGTTGTCTGTGACAGCAAGAACATAGACAGGTGATTGTTCTGAAATGTTTTTTATTGCATTAAATATTCAAAACTTGAACAGTTTAGAGGAAAAAAACATGCCAGAAAAATCCCTGCTTAAACTACCGAAGTAATCATGTCATGCATACAGAAACCAGGCCATACTGAATCATCAGAAGACTCAAATAATAAGAATAACAGTGTTCAGTTTGAGAGTCAGAGTCATCTTATTCCATATTCGTTACAGATTTTCAATTTTCAATTTTTTAAATACAATTCAGAAAACTAATAATACAGTGTCATGTGAGCATTAGATCTGGGTAAATGCAAAAATTTGGGGAATTCACTTGAAACAGAAACATAACAGAGAACATTCACAATTTTGTGCAAATTCCACAATACAGCAGTTTCCAGTTGTGTTTTTTTGTGATCAAATTTTTTAATTTTTATATTCAGAAAACATCATATATTAGTCACAAACAGTTGCAAACAACACACTGAACGCGTCCCAGGGCAGTTTCCAGTTGTGTCATCCTATTAAAAATGATGTAACATTGCATATTAGCTCAACCTAAACCTCCATATTTTCAAATAAATACCTGTACTTAGTAAACAGCATTCTCATCAACGGGTCTGTGTGATATAGTACGAAAATGACGGACATTAATTTGTATGATATCCTACAAAACTAAGGAAACCTGCACCGCAAGTTGCCAGTGATTATGGTAAAATTTAGGTGACAAATAGCACTAAGGCTCAACTACAGTTAAGTTTAGCCACCAAAACGACTAGTTAAGTTTAGGGAAAAGACTTTGGATTATAACACTCCCAAGGAGCACACATTTTCTGGGGGAAAGTCTTTAGTTTTCTCCCAGAAGTGAATGCAGCCAATACTGTTCTTATACAGCAGCAGTCCTTGGCGTGCATACAGTTAAACATATGTGGAATGCTTACGTATTACAGTCTTATTAGTAGATTTATGAATGTATGGTTTATGAGAACATGCAGCTTGAACCAAATCAAGTATTTTTCAACCTGTGAGTTGAGACCTCATTAGGCCCTGGTTGTGCAATGATGACTTTTGTACTGCAATCAAATCATCACATTTATGTAATGTTATGCTTTTCTCACATTAAAGTAGTGAAGGGCTGTACCTTCTAGGTTACCTCTAGTCATTGATGAAGCCAACTTACACAACAAGAGATAATAAAACATTTTTAGCAACAAAAAAAGGTTGAGGACCACTTTTAAATCTTTATGTACAACAGTTTAACATACAGTACAAGCATGAAGTCAAAGCACAATAACGAGTGAGTAATGATGAAGTTCTGTGTGGATGTACAGTATTATCATGCAAGTGTAAAACAAAACCGAAGCAGAAGATTCATGCTGTGAGGCAGACTTGTCCTACTGTCAAACATCAGGGCAACTGGGATCAAAGTCACTTTTCAACATATCAGAAATCTGTAAGTAATGTGCCACATTTTGATATCTGTGTCAGTGTTACATTGTGTGCAGAAAATGTCTGATGACTGTTGACTGATCCTGCAATTAGTGATTGTCAGTTTTTCACTTTACTGACAGAATGTCAGGGACATCTGCGAGGATAGTCTGCCATGTCATCTAGGTGCTGCTGACAGTTTAATTGTACAGTAGGCTACATCTCAACAAAGGAAAATTACATTGGTTTTAGCAAATGTACAAAGACCAACCAACAGTGGAACTTTTCTCTCGAATGGGAACCGTTTGAAATTCAAGTTTGCAAGATGGTGATTTTAAAATCCATAGAACTTTAAACTTGGAAATGGTGACTGACATGCACAATATTTAAAAACACCTAGCCAACATTTTAAGTCAATTTCAAGCCCCACATTTTTAACTTATTGAATTTCTGGAATTATATGACACGGTATCATTATTTTGTTTTTGTTCAAAGCATCTTGTTATTTCTAACATAAAGGTGCGTTTAGATTCAGTTGAAGGCAAAATTTCACCTTGCCTTATTTGTGCAATTTCAAAGGTTTTAGTGTTTTTGCAGTCCATGTTTATTTATCCAAAAGCAAATTAAATTAAATTCAATGGAACTAGTCATAGTGAAAACCATGTACAATAACAACACAGCGGTGGGTAATTGATCTGATTCTATCCATGCATTACATCAACTTTTGGTATTGCCTACATTTTTATTTTTAAATTAAAACATTTTTTCTGTTAAAAGGCACATGATTTACAGCAATGAGCATTTATATTTTTGATCCCTGAAAAGCTTTTTCTAAAATCAGTATTGCATGTCTGCTTATTTAGAAACTCAACAATCAAATAGAAATTGGCAAGTTACCTTACAAAATGTGTATCAAACCTTTACTGCAAATTGAGATGTAATTAATAGAAAAAACACTAAAAATTACGTATTATGACTGTGGAAGCACTACAATAAACAAATTATCTGGGCAAGTAAAGAAGCAATTGTAAATAATGTTGGTGTCTCTCTATCCTAAATCAATTCTCAGAACATTTCACAATTCACAAAAGTGTGTTAACTATTAATTAAAATGATTTAATAAGATATTACAAGCTGCAAAATCTTAGCCCATCCCATGCCCCTCCCACCCATCATGCTAAAAAAGTCTATCACATTTAAACTATTACAAATAAATTAAGGTATTTAATTGTTTTTTTCACATTATAAAATAGTACTTTACTCACTTCTTTTCACAAAAACTTTATTCTAGCAAACATCATGCCTAACTACAAAAAAACTTGAAAGCCCAACTTACCAAGAGTTTTTTTAATATAAATGTTGAGTCATGACTTCCTGGACTTTGAAAGGATTGCTAAAGCTGCTGATCTGTGGTTTGCAGCTTTGGTAGGCTAGATTGAGCAATTTGGTTACAGCTTGAGAACCATAAACTAACATATACTATTGCTCTTCCTCGCAATAAAAATGTTTTTTTTTTTTCCAATACCATTTCACAATGTTAATAAGGTATTAAGCAGTAACAAAACCTGTATTTCTTAGGTTTCTTTGGGCCTGTTCAGGCTATTAAAGCCATCACGTCAGCCTTAGACTCCTAAATGTCTTGTCATGAGCAGAGCAAACTGCTGCACAATGAGTGAGATCGCTGGATGTCGGCGTTAATTAGTTAGAGAACGTGAGGAGAATAAAGACATAAAGAAGGCAGAGAGATACAACCGACTGTTGGCATTTAAAACATGAAGTGTTTTTCAGAGAGTAGCACAGACATCGAAGAAATAGGAGAGAATGACAAGTGGAGATAGAGTGCAATCGTCAAACAGTGCATAATGGTTGTTAATGCTTCCAGCTGGAATGACTGTTTGTTGTGATGCCCGTTCTGCTGTTTATCTTCACTTGTGAATGTTAAGCATTGGAGGGTTTCACCTCATTTACTCTGTAATATTGTTATGAATGCTACACAGGACTGGGTTTCTGAAGCCAAGTAGTATGGCAGCATTAGAGTTAAAGTTTTAATATTAGGGGGTGGCAGTAGCTGAGAACCGGAGGGTCGCTGATTCAAGTCCCCGTACGGACCAAAGTATAGTGGTGGACTGGTAGCTGGAAAGGTGCCAGTTCACCTCCTGGGCACTGCCAAGGTGCTCTTGAGCAAGGCAAAAACCAAACCCCCCCACGGGGCGTCTTTCCATGGGCAGCCCCCTCACTCTGACATCTCTCAATTAGTGCATGTATAGGACCTGAGCATGTGTGTGTAATTCAGGCCTGTGTGTAATAACAACAGAGTGTAAAGTGTAGTTTCCCCTTGTGAGATTAATAAAGTATAAAATATTGAAGTAGATTATTATAAAAAAAAAATGTCTCAAATGCAGGGGTGTTGGACTGGGCGAGGAAGGGGACTTGAGTACCCAGGGCCCTAAAGGATGCTAGACTGAATAGGTGTGGATGTGGGGAGGGGCACATAGAGAAAGCCTTCTCTAAAGCCCAGAATCTTGTGCTATGCCCCTGCTCAAATGTGGACTCTAATAACCACCATTTTCTTACCAAACATGTAGACCATATCCTTAAGAATGGCCTTCTTTTAATTGTACATTTCCCCCCATTGTCTCCCATATTCAATTGCTGATCTCTGTGACTGCGTTGCCCTCCGCAGGTATAAACTACCCACCATGTATCTCCTACAAAACACATGGAGCCACCAACTGTTTCTCCTCACCTAACAGTGAGGCGTTGTACCCGTTTTACCAGCAGGAGAAGCTAGTGTGAGCACTGAGGACATACTCCCCCACCAGCTCTCCATCTGCTAACATTGCCAGGTTACTGTTTGTGTTGTTTGGGGCTCCAGTCCAGGCCAGAAGCATTGGTAACCAGCCTTATTTATCAACCGTGTGTACACACACAGATGTGTGCATACTCTATGTAATGCAAAAGAACATTTCCACGCAAGTGTGGAATTTACCAACATGTACTTACTTAATATAAGCACAGCTCTGGCCATACTTACAAACAGAATTTAGTGGTAGAAGAGCGATACTACAAATAAAAAGCATTTAAGAGTGTAGTATGTATTAAAGGGTAACTATCACTTTTTTCAACCTAGTACTTTTCAACCCTATTTTCCTATGGTTTTGTGTCTAAGTGACATAATCTCTGAAATTGGTCCAGTATTAAAGCGCTCATATTTTGCCTATTTTCAGCTTCATAATTGTATTTTGAGGTTGTACCAGAAGAGGTTTACATGGTTTAATTTTAAAAACATCATATTTTTGTTGTACTGCATATTGATGCAGCTCCTCTTTTCACCCATTTGTTGAGTTTTTGTTTTAGCTACAGAGTGAAGCAACTCACTTATGTTCCATCTTTGTTGGGAGTTGCACATGTGCAGTATCTAGGTAAGGACTACTAGCCAGTCAGAAGCAGAATATGAGGGCATGCCACCCTAGCAGCTGGCGAGCATTATAACGTGTTACAAAGTGACACGCGTTCGTCACGAAAGGCTGGACTACAGCAGAGCTGTTTGGAGCAGTTTGTGAACAGTGTTTTCTGTTGGAGATGGTAAGTCCCTTTGGGGGAGCAGACCTTGGACTTTTTCAATTTGTAAACCTATAACATGCTAAAAAAATAACATTATAAATGAAAGGAAAAAGCCAAAAAGCATGATATGAGCACTTTAAGCAAGATCACTGTGTGAGTTATTGTTATTTAACAAACGTGAAAGGCCATAAGATGCCAAGACTTACAGTAATTGTGGAACAGCTAAGGTGGTTGTTGGTAGGCTGATAGTAGAATGGCTTATTGCTAAACAAGGCCTTTATTGCAATTTTACAGTTGTTAGGTTAAACAATTATATCATTTATCGGTTGTAGGGATTCAGGAAACACAACTCGGGTACAACAACGTATATTGAGCTACGTGATGCTCACTAAGCTTTCCAATTTCTGAGAGAATTTGCCCCCACGGATTAGCTATTGTAGATAACTGCAAAGGGATCTACTTAAAAGGCAACTTGCTGCCTACCTAAGTTAGCTGTTTGGTTAGATAGCTCGCTGGAACAAATTTGTATTTGGAAAGTTTTTAAGATATACCTTGTTTTGCCGTAGTTGCATTTCCACAATGTCCGTGGAGAGTGCAAAGTTAGCGTGACCCATTGGCCAGAATGGCTCCAATTACGAGAATAACACCCAGGATAGGAAATACCAAAATTTCCCTTTAGGGACACACACAACTATAAAAAACAGATGAAAAACAGATACCGTCACAAAGTGACATCAACCAACCCCTGAAACATGGTTAAGGTTGTCTTTTTAGCTTAACCCAGTTAACTGGACACATGTAAACACTTTTATTTCTTCAACATGGCTTCACCTGTAGAGACAGAATTCAGGTATTTTTTTTTCATTTTCTTTACTATTAAAACTTTTGATTCTGAATTGGTTTTCTTAAAAGCCTCCTGTGCTGGGATTTGTTTGGATACAGTTTTCTCGACAGCAGAACTAGTGTCTGGTGATGGACAAATAATTTGAAAAACTAAAATGAATCGTAATCATATGGCTTTTATTGCTGGTCTGCTTTCATTGATAGAGAGTATAGTGCAATTTAAAGGACCCCATTGTGTCAATATTCTTTGCATATCTAAGAGCTAGTGTGCAATACGTTAGTTTCAATACATTCATATTGTATTCATTGGTTCAATATCGGTTATTGAAAAAGTGTGGAATGATGGGAGTAAATGGACACTATGGGGTGGGAGTTTAAATCTGTTTTCTGTTCAGCCCTCTCAAAACTCATTTAGTGTTTGGGTTCTCTCTGATTCTTAACGATGTACAATGAGTAAGATTATGTTTTGGAAGAGGCTCAATTGTGTTTTAATATTAGTAATGTATTTAAACTTTATTGACTAGATCAGTGGCAATTTTTGCTCTTGAGTGCATCTAAGCTGACTGATGGGTCTGTGTCAGCCCAGATCATATTGTGTCATTTGGGTAATTTTCAAACAAGTCCAAGCCAAAACACACCAGTCTCTCCGCCGAGCGGATGGCCCTAAGGATAAGAGACAGAGACTGGTTCAGGGTGCTGTGGCAAAGCACTTCCTTGTATGCAGAGTTGTGTTTGACTGCTTTGCTGGAGACGTTGCAATGCAGTACAGCTTCCTTTGAGAACCTGAGAATGGAAATCTGAGGAGTCTTCCCTGGAAGGCTGTATAACAGGTTCCTGTAGAGAGAGAAGAGAGAGAGAGAGAGAGAGTGACAGTGAATATCTTAGTTATATATCAATACAACACATTCTCACTACCCTCTCATTAAAAACGGATGCTTGGTGAGGTGCCTTTGTCGTTGTTATTGATGCTAAAAGTCTTCTTTAGTCTCTTTTAGTGTCATACAACACACTTTACCTAAACCAGCTTGGTCTGGACTATTGGCGTCCCTTTTGACGCGCTTGGTCGGGAGTATTGGTGTCCCTTTTGACGCGATTGGTCTGGACTATTGGCGTCCCTTTTGACGCACTTGATTGGGACTATTGGCGTCCCTTTTGACGCGCTTGATCAGGACCATTGCCGTCCCTTTTGACGCGATTGGTCTGGACTATTGGATCAGGACCATTGCCGTCCCTTTTGACGCGATTGGTCTGGACTATTGGTGTCCCTTTTGACGCGATTGGTCTGGACTATTGGTGTCCCTTTTGACGCGATTGGTCTGGACTATTGGCAACCCCTTTTGACGCGCTTGGTCGGGACTATTGGTGTCCCTTTTGGCGCTGTTAAGTTAAGGAAAATCCTGTGGGTGGGCTTACAGTTCAGTGACACGCAGGAATAACAGGCCGGTTAAAGACACGCGGGACACAAACGGCTGCATCACAGTAAAGTGATGTCATGGTGTGAACTCACCAGACTCAGGCTGAATCCCATTTCTTCATCTCACCCCAACCCCTTACCCCTAGCCCTTGGCCCTCAAAATCAAGTGGTAAGGGCTAGGGGTGAAAACATACCCCTATGAAATGGGACGCTATGGTTACATCACCATAAAGTATTGATCACAAACTTCCAAGATGCCTTCTGTAAGTGTGTCTATGTCGATGGGTTTTGACAACAGTGTCATATGCATTTATATATTTTATAGTTATTTTATGTTCACTTTGTTGGTGCACAAGCAGATGTTCTTATCTGTGTAGTACCTAGGTCTGTTGTGTATACACGCCGAATGGTGTGTTGTATATCTGTTTCAGTTATCACCGTTTTGAATGTCTTTGATGTTCATGAAAACTTTTTATTAAGAAAAATCTGTCTTTATTGCCCAATAAATTAAACATAACAGGCAAAACATTATAAAAAATATATTATATTACGGAACCATTATCGACTATTAGAACCATAACTTACATGTCACACACATAAAAAGGCACTCAAATGTGTAAAACTAAAAAAGTCACACAAGACCACAAACAAACGGTATATATAGTATAAAGTGGATCAGCTGCCGTGTGTCCTCCGGTGTCCCTGTGTGATACAGGACGGTATATATAGTATAAAGTGGATCAGCTGCTGTGTGTCCTCCTGTGTGATACAGGATTGTATATATAAAGCACGTATTGATGTCTCCAAAGCAGTAGTGTTGTGCACTGATATCAAACCAAATTCTCTGCTAATGGTTGAAACTGTAGACATGTGTACAGTCCATTCAAGGCAGAGAAATGCGGGGAAGGGGTAAGACAGAGAAATGAGATTAGGTCTTAGTAACTGTTTTATAATTTGCTTTTACACACTTAGTCATAATATCCACATAATGGGTGATTATTTATCAAAACTCTAATTGTATTAATAATGTGTGAAAGCACCAACAGTCAACCATACAATATCGCCGCAATATCATCATCATATTTGATTTGATTTGATATTTGATTTTCTCCAATACATCTCACTACTGGCCAGCTCTAAGTTCAAGCAGAATATGATCCCCCACCACCACCACCCCACCCAATAACTGAAGGCCACATGATTAGTTTATTACTATTATTATTATTATCATTAATCTCTTTGTCTTCCTTTCACACTGTTGTACCCACCGGCATGCACACAGAGCACATACATAAACAGGGAGATGCCGCTGGGGGTAGCAGAGCAGTCATTTGTAGGTCAGAAAGGCAGAGTCTGCAGAGCGTTGATCCCCTCTGGGCTGAAGTACATTGATTTGTACTAAAGTGGCTGAACAGACTTAGAGAGTAAATGGAGTGATTCTTCATCTGTTAAGACACAGGTCGGGAGCTGTAGGGTGTGAAGGAACACTGACCTTCAGCACACAATTTAGCGTCAAAGTCAGAGTGCTGAGAAGATTCTGTATCTACACTTCTATGACACCAGTGCGGCTAGTCCTGTAGGCAGAGGGTGTTTAGGTTATCATATTCTCATATTTGTTTACAAAAATGACAGTGGACAATTGTCTTATTCAGCACAATGTCTATGTTTGCTTAGTCTGTATCATCTGGGTTTTATTTTACCACAACATACTGTAGCTTATGATTGTAATGCTATGTGGCAGCCAACTCTCATAACTTAGAGTTGGCTGCCAGCACATAAACACATAAGTCAGCAGTAGGCTTTTAAATGAGTGTGCAGTTTCAACTGTATTACCATACAATGATAAAATACCTCTGACAAAAATAGAACAACAGGCATTGATATAAAACAGAATCCATCAGCTGTAATGGACTGCCTATCTCAAAGCATAGACTGTTAAAATAATGGACGTAGCATCGGTGACATCACCCTTTGGTTTGTGGACTGCCGTTTTGAAGGCAAGAGAGTTTGCATTTTGGTTGTCGCCATCTTGGGCTTTGGATCCAGTAGTGACCATATTTGGACAAATGGACAGAGCTGCTGAGGATGATGCGTACAAGCCAGTGTTGTGTATGGTTTCAATGGGGCTGGTGCTATGCTAAATGCCAGAGTCACATATATTTTAACCTTCTGACACCAGTCATCCATCAGTTTTTCCAGTCGGTCAACAGTAGCAATAAACCTCCAGGCACTGGCGCCATTCATCTGCAAAACCATCTGACTTTCTCTTAAGTAAAACGATGAAGTAAAAACACACAGTGAGAGGGTCAAGATTATGATGAAAACAACACTCAAAAACATTTTCACGGATATTTTAATGTAAGCAAGGCCATGCTAAGCATTGCTATGCCGCCGTCATGATTGACAGATTGGCACGTTGCCACGCCCCTTCTCCATTTTAGACCCAGAAGTTTCAGCTTGATCTCTCTTCAAGTCTCTGCAAGTTGGTTTAATGATATTGAAAATGTGCCATACCAATGATACCATAACAACTGGTATTGTTTTCATGTCATTACATGTGGTAATTTATAGGAAAGTGATCATTCTCTCCAAATACTGGAGGATACAGAAGCTAAGGACCACCCGACGTGAAGTGGAGTGTAGTTTGGCACCACTTTGTAAACCATGGAATGTACAACTCAGATATCATCCCATAAAAAGATTTAAAAAAAATAATTGAATTGCCGTTTTGAAAGAATAGAGCAAAGATTTGAAGAAGATTCTAAGGGGACAACAAAAGGGGATATCGCTCACCTTTTGTTTTCTTTTTTTCAAATCTTTGCACTGTTATTTCAACATGGCAATTTAATGATAAAAGAGCCTCAGAAATGTAATCTTGTCTACCCATGTCCCCTAACCAACAGACTGTCATCCACCATCTGTCAGAATATCCAGTTATAAAAGTGGTCCTTTTTTGAAGCACCTCAGAGTGTAGCCTACATAAAGACATCTGCTATCGATTGGCGTGGCCCTCTGCAGCCTGACATCCTCTCTTAATAGAGGCTGCCTCCTGCTCTGCAACACAACAAATAGGGTTTAAACTATGTCTGCTGCCCCAGGTGTCACTCACAGCTTCCATCCAACCCTGACAGCAGCATGGTGGGGCTGTGTGAGTTCTCTTTGTGAGAACCAAATTAAGGTTTAGCTTCAGAGTGACAACATTTTGTCTTGCCGTTCCTTTTTGCTACAGGACAGTTAAAGACTATGGATTTAAATATAGTTTTAGGAGCAGAATTGCAAACTTTTATGTTTTAGGTAATTTTATGAATTATTTATTTTGAATATTTTTGTAAATGTAAATGGACTGTTATGAACTGGAATGTAAATGGACTGTTACTCTTATATAGATTTGATTGATTTACAGAAGTTCTACAAATTTGAGTTTTCAAACAATGTTTTTGCCTTTATTGATAGTAATCTAATGTTATGTTAGTTATTTTTTATGAGCGTGATGGTGAGAACACCTTATATTTTAATTTTGGATCCTAAAATAAAAATAAAGTCCTGTTCTAATTGTAATACATATACTAAATGATCTTATCAGTAAACTTAAAAAGTAAACTACTAGATTTTTGCATCAGTATCTGACACTGAGAGCCACTGACCAAGTGCCAGTATTCAATGGGTTGGGAGTGCAAACGGGAGAACAGTCAAACCAAACCAAAAAACAGAACCTTCTTAGTGGAGGAAACAATACCATTGTTTAAAATGATTTACATCATGTGTAATGTACACAGTACACTCTAAGAAATTATAGATTGTTAGGTTGCGCAACAATGCATTTCTTGAACTTTACAATTATATAAGTCTCAGGGCACACAGCAGGACCACCCACTGACCCTGCTGTGGACCAAGAGTCTATCATCCATTCATCCATCTTCATCTGCTTATCCGAGGTTGGGTCGCGGGAGCAGCAGCTCCAGCAGGGGACCCCAAACTTCCCTTTCCCGAGCCACATTAACCAGCTCTGACTGGGGGATATCGAGGCGTTCCCAGGCCAGGTTAGAGATATAATCCTTCCACTGGGACTTCCCCGAGCTGCCCAGCACGTCCAGCTGGACGTGCCTGGAACACATCCTTACCAGATGCCCAAACCACCTAAACTGGATAAGAGTAGGTATTATCCTGATTATTATTCCAGCGTCAGCAGCAACTGCATCTTTAAATTGAAATATTCCCACCTAGACCACAAGCAGGTTGACATATCCAAACACCCTTTACAATAGTGAATGGGATTCTCTGGAAAGTGTTTCTCAGGCTCAGTTTGCAATTTGATGAAACAACAAGTATCATGCCCATAACCACAACAAGACAAGTTATAGGCATACTTTTGAATGCTTTACTGCACTAATTAGGTGTTTATGTTGCTTAAAAATGTACCTTATGTTTTGTTGCCTTCTTAAACTGTCAAGGAAATCATTTGAAAAAACGTTCAGTGCTCTTAGTCTAATTGTCTTAGTTCTGTGAGGGAATGGTAACTTCCTTTATGAATGAGTACTATTAAGCCTTAATGCTTTCCAAGCATGATGGAGCAGCTAATTTTACTTTGGATGCTAATGGCAGTCTAGGGCAATTAACATGTCTAGTACTGCCATAAACTGTGAATAACACTGAACAGCAAAAGCCATTTATTTTGCAAGAATCTAGTTGAAAGGTAGACAGCTAAATAGGTGTGGGGGAAGACAGAGTGTGTAGATACTGTGAGATACTGAAATCAAATAGAGAACAAAGGTGTTATTATGTAAAAACTCAGGAGCAGCTTCACTTTTGTATACATAAAGGTTCAAGAGACTTTGATGACTTCCACATAAGGATTTAATCATCTTCATTGACAAGAGATTATGTCAGACAGTTTAACCAGGAGGTGTTAGCGTGCAGTGGTGTCCTCAACTCTGAGGGACAGTGACTTCTTCCAGATACAGTACAGGCCAAAAGTTGGGACACACCTTGTCATTCAATGCGTTTCCCTTATTTTCATGACTATTTACATTGTAGATTATCACTGAAGGCATCAAAGCTATGACTGAACACATGTGGAATTATGTACTTAACAAAAAAGTGTGAAATAACTGAAAAAATGTCTTATACTCTAGTTTCTTCAAAGCTCTGATTACTGCTTTGCTCACTCTTGGCATTCTCTTGATGAGCTTCAAGAGGTAGTCATCTGAAATGGTTTCCCAACAGTCTTGAAGGAGTTCCCAAAGATGCTTAGCACTTGTTGGCCTTTGGCCTTCACTCTGTGGTCCAGTTCACCCCAAACCATCTTGATTGGGTTCAGATCCGGTGACTGTGGAGGCGCAGCACTCCATCACTCTCCTTCTTGGTCAAATAGCCCTTACACAGCCTGGAGGTGTGTTTGGGGCCATTGTCCTGTTGAAAAATAAATGATGGTCCAAGTAAATGCAAACCGGATGGGATGGCATATCGCTGCAGGATGCTGTGGTAGCCATGCTGGTTCAGTATGCCTTCAATTTGGACAATAGTTACAGTGTCAACAGCAAAGCACCCCCACACCATCACACCTCCTCCTCCACGCTTCACGATGGGAACAAGGCATGTAGAATCCATCCGCTCACCTCTTCTGTGTCACACAAAGACATGGTGGTTGGAAGATCTAAAAACTTGGACTCATCAGACCAAAGCCCAGATTTCCACTGGTCTAATGTCCATTCCTTGTGTTTCTTGGCCCAAACAAATCTCTTCTGCTTGTTGCCTCTCCTTAGCAGTGGTTTTATAGCTGTTATTTCACCATGAAGGCCTGATTTGTCTCGTCTTAACAGTTGTTCTAGAGATGTGTCTGCTGCTAGAACTCTGTGTGGTATTCATCTGGTCTCTAATCTGAGCTGCTGTTAACTTTCAATTTATGAGGCTGGTGACTCATAAATATGAACTTATCCTCAGCAGCAGAGGTCTTTGGTCTTCCTTTCCTGGGGCGGTCCTCATGTGAGCCAGTTTTGTTGTAGCGTTTGATGGTTTTTGTGACTGCACTTGGGGTAACATTCAAAGTTTTCGCAATTTTCAAGACTGACTGACCATCATTTCTTAAAGTAATGATGGCTACTTGTTTCTCTTTACTTAGCTGATTGGTTCTTGCCATAATATGAATTCTAACAGTTGTCCAATAGGGCTGTCAACTGTGTATCAACCTGACTTCTGCACAACACACCTGATGGTCCCAACCCTATAAATAAGGCAAAAGATTCCACTAATTAACCCTGACAAGGCACACCTGTGAAGTGAAAACCATTTCAGGTGACTACCTCATGAAGCTCATTAAGAGAACACCAAGGGTCTGCAGCACTATCAAAAAAGCAAAGGGTGGTTACTTTGAAGAAACTAGAATATAAGACATGTTTTCAGTTATTTTACACGTGTTTGTTCATAGTTTTGATGACTTCAATGACAATCTACAATGTATATAGTCATGAAAATAAAAGAAATGTATTGAATGAGAACCTTTGGCCTGTACATGTACAGTATATCCCCAAGCTGTCAAGTTTGTGTTATGCCAAGACATTGATGGCTCTAAAACCCCATATTCACATATGTATGCTGAAGTGTGGCAGGTCCCTTTAGGCTGTTTCCATAGAGCTACAAAAGGACAGTCCTAGAAAAAGCAATCCCTTGTAATGCAGCTGCCTAGACTCTGTGAGACTGTAGAGAAACAAACATAGCCATACTCAAACAGGTTTGGTTATTAGAGACTGGCATACAATTCTCGGCCTGACCTGTAGTCTTGCATTGCCAGAACTTCTTCTACAGCGCTTCTGAGGAGGGCCTGGTTAGTCCACACAGCATTCCAGGATGGGAGATAAACGTGCTCTGGTTAATTTGCATTTCTTTAAACCAATCCCAATCGTATTGGGTGGTGCTAAGCAACGGACAGAGCCACGGGACCTCTCCAAATAGCCTCGAGAATTTGTTTTGGTGGAACATGTGTATGTTCAAAAGTTGTTTTAGAGTGCAACAGAAAACTCAAATTCGACAGAGTCTAGCTAGCTGTCTGGATTTACCCTGCAGAGATCTGAGGAGCAGTTAGTCTGAGGAATAGGAGGGTGGCTGTGGCTCAGTGGTAGAGCAGTCGCCTGCCAATCAGAAGGTTGGATTGGATTACAACACAAAGAAAGAGGAAGGTAACGGACTTCTGGCCAAAAATAGTGACATCTGGCAAAATTACCGGCAGCACTTGACCAATCCTCGAAAATGCTACATTGTGAATATAGACTATCCGACCTGAGACCTATGAATGACGCATTGTTGTCTAACTGGCCTTTCACACCTGCCTTGTTTAGTTTGCTTTCCCCCTTGGTGCGGTTTGTTTGGGCAGTTGTGAATGCAGCAATCAAACACGGATCCGGACCAAACAAGCGTACCAAGACCTCCTTACTCTCGGTCTCGGTACCCTTTCAATAGAACTCTGGAACGGTTCTACTGTGTGTGTACTCCGCAAGTCTGAGTAGTAGTGTGTAGTGTGTAGTAGTAGTGCTTCTGTAGTCAAGTGTGCTTTGCAATCTGCAATGCAACAGATCGTGCAAACTGTAGCAGCTTGAAATGTTTCTCTCACAGAAACAAACTGTGGTCAAGTTCACTGTCACTCGCGTCTCCGTGGTCAAACATAGTTGGACACTATCAGTCAAGGTCAGCTGTCCTCCAACTAAATTTGATTTGATATGATTTATTGTGTTTTTTTTCTTTGGCTGGACAGTTTGACTAAAATAACTTCTCCAACTAATCTGGAGCTCTCACTTTCTTGTACATCATGCACTGTGCAGAGCCAATGAATTACTGCTGCTCTGCACTGAAAAGCTGCTACTTGGAAAGAATTCAGATACTGTTGTGTGTAAATTATTCCCCATTTCCCTTTTTTGTCAGAAGGAATAAATATGTGTTCACTGTGAAGCTCAAGTTTTATGTTACATTACTGCTGTTCTGCTCCATATGTAGAACAAGTTGAAAAATAAGTGGATGCACCCAATTCAAGATAGATGGCTGACAAGCGGATTTATATCATGGCTTCCACATTATAGGATTGCAAGTGATTTAGGGACTGTGTGAAAGTTATTAAGGCAGGCAGAGGGATCTAGAAGGGGCCTGGTTATGTATTTCTCCTTCTTGCAGGGACAAAATTTGTAGGTTTTTAGAATTATTATCATTGTCATGGCACTTTTGTCCTTCCCCTTTTCCTCCCAAGTCATAGAAAGTTGGGCAGAGAGAGTGTTACCTCACCTCAGATACTACCCAGACCCCTTAGAGGATGCTGCGACTACTACTACTGCAACTAACCCCCTTCCACATTTGACCTGTAGGAGAGCTACTATGTTTTCTTGTTGTTTTGTATTGGCTTTATATGTGTTCGATATGTGTTTATTTCACAAAAATATCTGTATCCATATCTATGCTCAGATAGGAAAGTAAGCAGGGGGCATACAGCTGAGGTTGTTGCATCATATTCTGTGTTAAATAGTTTTTACTTACATGTTTTAAAGGTATAGTAAGTTAATCCAATACACTTTTATGTTGAGTTCAAATAACAATATTTGCGCAGCTTCGCTAAGTGCACGTTTAATTTGTAGTCTTTTTTAGTCTTCTTCTATACTATGAAAGGAGGTCCAGATTAAAATGGGGTTGGTTTGAAGTTTTTATGAAAAAAGAGAGCCCAACTCAGTTTTACATCTACTGTCAAGCCATGCAGTTCCAGCCTTCAAAATCAGATCCTGATGAAAAAATTACACCTTTGCTAGATCACCTGCAATGCACAACTAAAACATAAATTTGACCCATTTTCTACATCAGAAATGTGGGTTTCTTTCAACCACAACGACAGAAATAAATTGGCTATGCACGCTATAGGCCAATGTGTTCAAAGAGGTATATAACCTACCAGCTGCCAGTCAGGTTGACAGGACATTCATTCAACATCAGTGGGCCACCACTACAATCACACTCAAAGCGCTTCAGAGGGGAGGACCACTCTCTATTGTAGGTAGATGTCGCCAGCGGGCGTAGTAAGGTGTGTAACCGGAAGGATGAATCAGACGTTGCATTTTGAGTTAAGATGGGGATGTTTATTTCTCCCAATTAAGGCCAAAGGCAAAATACATAATACAAAAATATCAAAAAGGATAATAATAATCTTAGACTTTCAAAATAGAAAAGAACAACAACTAACAAGAAATACAACTAAGGAACAGCTGTTTACCTATTGCCTTTGGCTACACTGGAATCGGCTATCACAAGACTTACGTCTTACTACTTACAGCCTTTTCCCACTCACTGGACTAGAACTCACTTTAGCTGACCCAACCGGCCTGAACTCAATCTGAATCTCCCGAGTAACTGAAACCTCCCTCTTAAATACCCTGATAGCACACCCCTGAAATGAATCAAACCATTCTCAATAACGACACAAGGGTGGCGCAGGCGAGAATATACAAACGGCTTTAACAACAGCCAAAACGCTATTCAACGTATAGAAGCACCTGTGTATACGGCAATCTCCCTTTTGCAAGTACGTCAGAGGACGCAGGTAAGATAACACAATATGCACATATGAATGACTGGTAATACTTCTAAACTAAATAAACAAGTAGCGGATTAACCAAAGAACCAATTGTCATGTGATTATTATAACTGAGGAATACATAAGATAAGAGGATAATGATGAACAATGGATAAGAATGATTAACAGATTAGCGAGTTAATGGATTCAACGTTGTATGCATACATATCACCGTAGTCTTAGCTGTTCAAAGTGCGCACTAGAAAACCACGTGATAACTGTAGAGCTGTGAAGATGAATGAAGTAACGGATAAAGCTAAACACAATAACAGACAAACACGTGGTCACACACATTAGCATATCATAATGAGTCTTTGAAAGTCAATGTTCAAACGTTGAAAGCTCAAGTAGTGCCTCGCTACGGTGACGGTCGCAAAGCGCCCTGTCACACTCTCTAACACCACCAATGTGTAGCATCCACCTGGGTGATGCACGGCAGCCTTACAATGCCAGACGCTCATCACTAGTGATGGCCAAATGAAGCTTTGTGAACCAGTGTCTTTATTTTCTGAGCCCACTAGATGGCGCTCTTGGTTTTAAGAGAAAGGCCTAAGGCATTGCAATTCAGTATATTCTCAACCCATTGTTGAGCAGAGCACGTCTCAGACAATAAAGACACTGGTTCACAAAGCTTCATTCGGCCATCACTACTCACCACATCAGCTTGTTAAAGAGGGAGGGGAACATTATTTTAGTGATGGGGAAAACAGAGAACCAGGAGAAAACCCACACAAAACATGCAAACTCCACACAGTAAACCCCAGGACAGCCAGGTTTCAAACCCGGTACCTTCTTGCTGCAAGGCCACAGTGCTAACCATTGGGCCACCATGCTGGTAATGGGCTTTTTTGATGACTTTTTTAGAGCTTTATTTCGACCAACTATGGAAAGTCTATACGAGACAGTAAAACAATATATGTTAATTTTTTGATTAAATAAAAGCATGACAGTAAACTATACATACCTGGCCCATAATGGGATTCTGATTTTCCAGTGTTGACCTCAGTGAAATTGAGTTTGACACCCATGCATGTTGTCTCTTAACTCTCCTTGATTTAGACAATACAATAGTTATAATCAAGACAATAGAGTGGAATAATTCTCAATTCAGAACAGAATATGCATTATACAAACCACTCACCACCACATAGTCATGTGCCTTCAATGTCACCAGTGGCATGTCACTTCATCAAGTCTTCATCAACAAATCACTCTAAATATTATTTTCTTGCCATTTTTCATCATCAAATTCCAGCAATCACTTCTAATCACATTACTGCTTGACCTCCAATAAAACACAGTGCTTTAGTGTTTAACCAAGACCAAGAGGAGACTAATACTTCTCTAAAACACTTTTCAACAAAGTAACTGTTCAAGGTTCATTTGTCTTTTATGCATCATTTCCACTGCATGGTTCGGCTCAGCTCGACTCAACTCACTTTTGGTACGAAGTGCTTTCCTTTATTTGGTTTCCCACCGCATAAAGCACCCCCTCAGCAACCCTGGATCGCTGGATCCTTTCATCGGCAACAATGTCTGAACTCGGTCAATTGAATGGCATAGTGTATAAACTGTACTGCGTAGTTTTACAACTACAGATGTTCGGATACAGATACACTAGTATTGAGAAAGCCTCTGATACTGCCTAAAATGCTGGTTTTGGTATGGTCCAGTACTTTTACTCCAGAGTTTATGCATCGATCCAATACCATGTAATTTAGCCCTGAAGAAAATCTATTTTAAGTTAGGGTTAATGCCCAACGAGGTGTCCATTGTCAGGTATTTATGGATGACGATAAGGCGTGGACTGTCCAACATGCAAGTCCATTAATACCTGACAATAGTCACCTGGAAGAGCATTAACCAAATTATACCATAGTCACATGCCAAATAACATTAAAACATTAGTTTATATTTTAATTAGATTTACAATCAAATTTTTTATTTTTTAACACAATTGGTACTCAGGTATTGGAATTGGTTTCAGGAATAAAAAAATGGTATTGAAATATCTCTGTTATATATATATATATATATATATATATATATATATATATATATATATATATATATATATATATATATCACTGATTCTTGAAATAAGGGACAAAACATATCCCCCATCAAAATGTTGCAATTTGCCTTAAAAAACATAAAGTTGGATATGAAAGATTTCTGTATGTGTAGACCCTTAGTTTTTATATATTTATATTATTTCATAGTAATTTTACAAAATACCAGCACTGTTCTATGAAAGCCCATGCAAATGAACTTGTCCTCCGTAGAGGTCATCGTACCAAACTGCAAAAAAGGGTTTTAAAATGCACAAAATGCACAAATATGAATATGAGGTTAATTGCATGGCTTAATAAAATATCACAATATACTTAAAGTGAACATTGCATTATTTTGTACATTAACACAGCCTTTCAAAATCTGTCATCAATTCATGTCAACTCCGTCAGATATTTTTCAAATTAAAAATAAATCAGGCATATTTTGGTCAGCTTTAACCCTGAGGACCCCCTTTGACATCTTCCTGTTAATGGATGCAGCAGTCCAAAACATGGTCTTGTAAGTTTTACTTTTTTTTAAAATATTCAGCAAATAAGTTGAAATCCCTGTGGTCACAGCTTTTATGGGTCAACACTGTCTTCAAAGTAGGAATGATTTCAATCAAGAATTTTGGAATCTAAGTTGGTATTTTGGTTTAGTTTAGTGGCAGCTGGAAACTGAGGAAAATTAAAATGGCTACCCTTTACTATACATGATTAAGTTGAAAAAACATGTTGTTTTGTCAACTCCGTCTGACGTCAACTCTGTCAGAAATTTTGTCTGACGGTGTTGACATGTAAGCTGACGGAGTGGAAAAGTGCTCCTAAATACTTATTAAGTAATGTATAACAACTACATAACATGATAATATTATCTAAGAATATATGTTGATTGACTTAACATATCTTAATATACCTAAATGCCAAATAACTTTTAAAATTATTGTTTTTATCTGTACTGTAGGCAGACATGGCTAGACAGAAACTGTCAGTGGAGGAGCAAAGAAAAGAAACAGAGAGTACCAGAGAAAAAGGAGAGAAAGAATTAACAGTGACTCAGAAAGCAGAAGAGAACAGTTAGAAAAGGAGAGACAGAGATGGAAGGACAGGGTCCAAAACAAAAAAGTAAAACAAGTAGGAGAATTAGGACCAAGAGCAAAGAGGCACCGCAGAAAGTATTGGAGAAAAGCAAAGAAAAGGTCCAGAGCCATGCAGAATAGACGGCTAAAGGAAATAGACACCCCACCAGAAAGTCCTCTGGACCAGACTGTTGAGGAGCCCTTGCAGCTGAGAGGGAGAGGAGAAAAACCAGGAAAAGACATTCAAGGGAGATAAAAGCATTGAAAGAAAAGGTTAAGAAATTAACAAAAGAGCAACCAAACTAAGAAAGCAGGAATTGCAAAAAAAAAGGCTCAAATAGAAAAGTCAAATGTCAAACTAAAAGATAAAATGATTGTAGATTCTCCACGAACAGAAACAGAGAGGATGATAACGGGAAGCCAACTTCGGAACCCCAGCATTAGGAGGTCTCTTCTTTTCCATAATGTTCTCTGCCGAGAGCTGAGAAGAGATAATACAACTCCTGTGGCACAGAGACGAGCCGTTGGAAAATCAGGTCACAGACAACTGGCATTATCAGGCAAAGTTCTAAAGAAGTATCGGCTTCTTCATAGGCTTCGCCAGTTTGGTATTAGCTACAAGTTAATGAGACAAGAAAAACAGACGACACATAAGAGGCAACATATCTCCAACGTGTCAGCCAGACTGTTAAGGAGTTCATTGTAAACTCATCTCGCATGACAAGTGATAAAACAGACACCATCACCAGGAACAAGATGAAACATCAAAGGATGATTTTATCAGACTCAATGCTGAACCTCCATAGTGACTTTCTCAAGAAGAACCCAAGTATGAAGCTGAGTTACTCATCCTTCTGTATTCTGAGGCCCTTCTATGTTACAGCACCTAAGGCATCAGACAGAAGTACATGTTTGTGTCGTCATCATGAAAATGCAGACTTGATGCTTCAGGTTCTAAAGTCATCGGGTGCTCTAAAGTCAACCAAACTAGAGGATAGTTTTCAATTAGTTTGTTGCACTCCAGCAACTGAGGCCTGCCTTCTTCGCACCTGTTTACGGTGCAAAACCAAGCATTCAGTTCTGGCTCCAGGGGTCAGTGGAATCAGTGTTCAGTGGAGACAGTGGGAGCGAGTTCAAGACCAAACAGAAATGGAAGAATTTGGTGGATGAAATGGAAGAGGAGCCACTGAAAGGTCCTGAGGGTGCGGTTGTTGATATAACTATAAACAGTATTAAGACAGGGGATTGGCTGGCAGTGGTGTATGATGTTCAATGGTGGTTGGGAAAGTCCATTGATGTAGATATAGAACACCATGATGTGAAAGTTGACTTTATGCATCCTCGTGGTCCTACTGCTAATTTTCACCCAAAACATGGGAGGAGGGATGTCTGTTTTTGTCCAGTGAAAGATGTCATTTTGAAACTGACAGGGACAGCGTGTCCCGTCCAAGCAAGCCGGACCAGGGAGCTCTATGCCGTAGCCCCTGATGTTATGGACTTCATACAGCGTAGGCATGTTCAACACCTCTTGTCCAATGCCCATGTCCCACAGGTTAGATAAAGTATTATATAAATATATAATGCTTGGCTCTAAACTGAAGGCAGTAATGAAAAATAAAACACTCTCCATATATTTACTTACTTGTTGAGAGAAATTGAAGCAGCTCATAGAACTTACAGTACCTGCCTGAGACCCTGTAGAAATAAGATTAATTACATGTCTGAACCCCTGTGTTAAAGTATAGCTGGGATTTCAACAGACATTTCAACCAATTTACTTTTACAGAAACACTGATGTTATGCATCTAATTGTTCACTTTTAATTTTTCCAGTGAGCCTTTGGAAGGAGTCAGGAAATACATGGGGAGGATCCTGTTATACTTCAATATTTGCACAATATTAACACTATTACATAACTTTCTTAGTTCTTATTGTTATCTTGTGTACCTATTTGTTAGATTTACAGTTTAGTTCATATGTATAGATGACCAATAGAGGACCTCCAGATACATTTGCTTTTTCTATTGATACCAGGAGCATTTTTCACCTTTCCATGTGTGCCTTAAATATCCTGTCACCAGGTACTCTTTGTTTAAAGTTTGAGTTTTCTTTCCCTTGATACTCTCTTCCTTTGCCATGTCAAAACTAGGTAAATATCTTTAATCAGGTTGATTAATTGGTTTGTCAACACCGTCAATTGTGTGTCAACACCGTTAGTTGTGTGTCAACACCGTAAGATGGAGGTTTTTCATTTTTATAAAAAAATTTATGTTTCTTTTCTTCAAGTGAGTGTGTCCATACAATAAATCATCAACTTATCTACATGCATCAGTGTCTTGTGTGCACAAACTACTGATTGTATATATTAAAAATGAAAAAAAATTAGTAAACTAAATTAAAGTAATTTAAAATGGCTAATTCCAAAACAATGTAAAGTAATATTAAAAGTGTATACAATGCAATTTATCAATTCACCTTGCTAAGGCACACCATTTGTACACACTTAAATACTTTACAGGGTTGTTCAGTTGATCAAACACACAAAAAAACATATTGTCATGTGTCAGACGGAGTTGACAAATGTCAAGTTACTAAGTGAGTAAATGTCAATTTTTATGAAAATTGGCTAAATAAAAAACCTGTTCCTTTTCATTGTATGATAGATGAGACCCGTGTTTATGAAGATATCCAATTGAAAGTAATGTGGTATAGGTTTTTTGTTTGTCACTTTTCAAAAGTACTTTTGTCCCTAATCTCAAGAATCAGTGATATATATATATATACTAAAAAGTCAACATGCAAATGTTTTGTAACAGAAGAAATGCATTTGACATACAGTAGACATTACAGTTTTTGTTTCCAAGACAAATCAACAGAGTGTAGTGCTGGAATTTGAGTCTGCCGACAAATACACAGGCTCAACAATGCGAGGAGAGTGAGACTGTCCAAATAAATAAAGAGGCATGAGGACCAACTGAGCTAAGGGTGGAGGGATGCAACCCACTTCACTAGCAGGCAAAACGTTCTGAGATGAATGTTCAGGATGCCTGCAAGTTTAGTCAGCTCAGTTAAAACCTTTTAATGCTACAGTAACTGTGAATGGAGAAGAAGACCAATTATCAACAACAAAAACAAGTATTCAGAAAGACAACAATTGATAATAGAATACCAAGAAATTATGCTACAGGGGACTTTAAGATGAAATATAATTATATGAAAACTATATTCAAGACTTGATGTCTTAATTTTGTAACACCATTTCTTTTTTTTCTTACAAACTGAGTGTGTGTGCATTCCTGAGTTGTAGATGTGAGAGAGTAACTTGTCTCCTACCTGTACACTCCAGGCGGTGTCTGTGGGATGATGAAGCTCTTCTCCAGGTCCCGGAGTACATCATTTAGCATCCGCACATGGGAGGGGTCGCGCTCTTTGGGGTCATTTGCCGGCCGCATTATTTCTGACTGGAAGAAAGCTGCATGGTCTCTCAGGGAGGAGGCTGAGGACAGCATGGACTGAGATACCACACTCCTATCTACGGTACAAAGAAAAGACAACAGAAACAACATGTGAAAAAACTGACCTAGACTTCAAAATGTGTCATTATCATTGTCTGTTCCAGAAATAGTAGTTGACTATATAAGCATGCATGCAGGGGGGAGTCAAGTGTTCAGTTGGATAGAGATGGTGGCTTAAAGTTTTTGCTCCTGGCCCAACCTTGCCAAATAATTTTTTTATATGGTTCCAACTCTGATATTCTTCCACCTTGTGCTCGATAGAGTCACTTAAAAAAGAATGGCAAACAAGAACAGAACTTCACGCAGTGATACTGTTACCATTGCAGAGGCATTAATGGATAAACAGAAAACTGCATTTTGCTGAGATTCAGCAGGTGGGAACGACGAGAAGCTAACTGCTATCCAAGCATAACTAGCATCTCTAACTGCAAGTCTTGGCTCTATCAGATCTAAAAGCTACCGTGGAAAGCAACTCAAGCAGAGGTTAAATTGGGTTGGAGCGCAGCTCGGCCTCCTCAGGTCCACAACACACCTTGCCGGAGCTCAGCTCTGTGCCCTTCAGCACCAAACATTTTTGCCGGGGCTTCAGCCCAGAATGTTTTGAGTGTAGCCTCGAATGTATTTTGAAAAGTTGACTGACAAATATGAAACCGTACGGAATGAGCAAAAATCTTGCTCAAACATATGAAATATTACAGCCCAGGGGTTTATTAATAAATTAAAATGAATAATGTATCATTGAGTTGAATAATTGTCATATGCATATTTGAAGTTATCCCCCATCAAAAGATGCAAAAGAGGAGGGAAAAGTAAAGGATGCCTGAGTGTGCTGACTCAGATATCTTCTCTAAAGGAGAATAAGTACAAAGCAATATAGAAGGCCTGAGAGCCTTACTGCAATGTATTCCATTATGTTTTTATATTTGTATTGTAATGTTTCCCTTTACGTAAAGATATTTCAGGAATATTGATTCAGAAAAAGATAGAAATTGGTGCATAAAAAAAACACCAAAATGCAGGAAATGAAGTGTTTAATGCTAAAAAGATTATGGGGGTGGACCCCGAGAGCCCCCATCATAAATCACGGTGATATAGTAATTGTCCCTGATTCTCTTAAATCAACATAATTTTCTCGTTTAAAAAGTTTACTAAGCAAACCTACATATTAATACTGGAAAAAGAACTCCTTTGGTGTAAAAACTCATTTAGTCATTTTACGGCGCAATTTTGAATGACGACCATTCACATTAAATAAGGGCTCCCCCAGGATTAAAACAACTGCCTGATGAACATGGACCCTTGGTTTGTCTTAATCTCTTAATGTGGCCTAGCTTTATTGCACTGCTATCTGACATGATCACAGAGACTGTGATTCTGAATGTCATTTCAATCTTGTTTAATATAGCTTACTAATCATAGGTTAACTAGGCCACTGCTAGGCTAGAGTCTCCTTTCCAGTGTGCTTGCTATTTCATGCTTTTTGTTGACGAGAAATGCATTTATTTTAAAGGTAATTTGGTGTGGAACTAGTTGCTGTTGGGGGCCACTTCACCTCCTGGGCACTGCCAGGTGCTCTTGAGCAAGGCACCGTACCCCCCCAACCGCTCAGGGCGCTGGTCCAGCTGGCATCCCACTCACTCTGACATCTCTCCATTTGTGCATGAACAGGTCCTGAGCATGTGTATGTATTTCAGGCTTGTGTGTGATTACTCACAAAAAGTGTACACAGAGTGGAAATTGTAATTTCCCCACTGGGGATTAATAAATAGATTTTAAAAAAAAAATTAAAACCAGGTATTTATGGGCCAGTGTTCCTTTTTCCTGCCCCATATCCTATCTTGATCACAGAGCTATTTTGGATGTTAGCCTGCTTGTTCTGTGTTACATGTTTTGTGTATTGAGGGGCTTAACTTTGGACGCACTATTGTTAGGATTTAACTAAATGAATGGCATTAGCAATATCCACATGTACTTTGCATGCAGCTTTTTTGATAATGGGTGATATTTCTGAAGACACTGGTTTCTAGTTGAAGCTCATTGTGTTTGTGAGGGACCAAGCAGTTAAGCAAGAGGAGTCACAAGGGAAGCTCAAAAATAAGGGGTTTTATTTCCCAAAAAGCATTACAACAAAATGAAGATAAAGTTTTGGGCCCGTAAAAGAGGTCAAATAAACTGACGGTAACTAAAGCTCTGAACATAAGAGACTCAAAAATACAACTCACCTTCTACAAAAGAAACAAAGGGGACTTATATATAGGCTGATCAGACCGATTTTGACACACACGGGAAGATTAACAATAACACTACTACAGAAACTACAAATAACAGCAACACCTACAAGCCTGCCACCTTTAAGCCAGCAGACTTCCTGGATCCCTCCCTGGTGGGGAATCCATCACTGGTAAGCTCAAACACAATAGTTATACAAACTGATTGACAATCCAAAAGTAACTAATGGTGCATGCTCCCAAAAAGGTATTTCTGTATGGTCAGCTAAATAAAGTATAATGGATGTGAAATGAACCCATGAGTTATTTGTAACTAAATAAATGTTTGCAACAACTGTATAATGTGTACGAAAAAAAGTATATAAACTAATCCTAAGGAAAAAACATCATAAACTAAGGAAAAACATAAGTGCACGAGGTTACCACTCTTAAACCGGTTGTGTGGCCATGGTTGTGGCCATCACAGTGGTCTAATAAAATCTGTGACACAGTGTCACCAAACCTGTGCAATGGGCTTTTTAATACCTTGAAGGGCATTTGGGGATTGGTCGTATCAAGGCCAACCTCACAAAACATGGTATCAGGGTGACAGGCAGGATTCTTTGTAATCAATCAATCAATGTTTTTTGTTCTACATGAAGTTCCTTCATGTCTTTTATGCTCCCAAACAACACAATTTATGGATAAGCAAAACACATGTATTATGGGTATAAATGCAAACCGAATACAAGAGAATGCAGAATGCGACCAGATTGGCTTGACCACTTCTACAAGTCTCTCGAAGAGAGACGGGTATGTCTCTACCCTGTCAGACGCTGCCCTTCCCCTGTCTCTGCCTGCTGCTCTGTGGCCGTGTGTGTGAGTGTGACAGCCGGCCAGCGAGGTCATTAATGGCGCTAATGGAGTTTAACTCAAAAGACAGGTAACCACAGATTCCTGTTAATCTTATGTGTTGTGATATATACAAATGATCCGTCACTGGGGAAATTAAAGCCTTATTTACAAGATTGGTCTTCTGTAAGAACTCCAGCTCACACCAGGGTCTTTGAGCATGACTGGAGGCTGACCGTCAACGTCGTTGTTCAGGTGACACCGGAAATTCCGCGGGATGTCCTTCATTTCAGCCGGGTGTCCGTTACCTCCCGTATTCTTTATGTTGCCATTTTAAACTCCGGTGGATTTCTGAGGACTATGGTTACCTGCTCTTCAGATCTCTGCAGGGTAAATCCAGACTATCTGTCCAATCTGAGTTTTCTGTTGCACGATTAAAACAACCTTTGAACGTAGGTTCCACCAAAACAAGTTCCTTCCCGAGGCTATTTGCAGAGGCACCGTTGCTCGGCGTGAAATGGCGTGTAAGATGGGCATGTCAAGAACATTTCTCTGAATTTTATTCTTGTGAACTTGTGCATTGTGGCAGTACTTTGGCCACAGAAGATGACGTTTCACAGTGGCACTAGAACAGAAGTCCATACAAGAATGCAGATTGAGAAATGCCCACTGTGTTTGACAGATACATCCAGCCTACCTAACCTAACTGCATATGAAGATGTTGTCATTCTGCTTACACACTAGCAATGATGTTGTCTAGCTTGGTGCACTAAGCATTGACTCCAATTGTAGAAGACATTTACTCAACAATCCTTTCCTTTTTTTCTTCTAATAAAATATTGTCTTGATTTATTTGTAATGTTCTGCTTTATTACTTAATATATAAAGGTTTACTGTTGATAGTAGGATTGCAACGAATCGCAAAACTCACGGTACGCATCAGCACAAAAAAGGGGGGAATTATAAGGATTTATTAAAAATGTTATACCAACAACTAAACAATAACTTTTTTCATCAGTAAATTGCTATTAAATGGCAAACAGATGAGAAATGGGTATTTTACAATAATTGAATGCACCACGAGGTTTACAAGGTATTCAAGTAACAAACCATTTAGTCCCTTCTTTGTTTTTGCAACAACAGCAGTGACCAAGTGCTAGCTTGTGTCTTTAGCTGCAGACTGTTGTAGGTCCCGGTGTTGGAATCCTCTACAGTGAAGTACAGGCACACTTTTACACTGTTTAGCTGTCAGCATTTTAATCGGGTTTAATCCAGTTACTAGCTAACGTTAAATTAATGTTACCTGTTGCCAAGTGTAACGTTAGTGTTAACTAGGGTGACATGCAGCGATGCTTCTGTTGCCTCTTAAGTCCATTTTGGAGCATCAAAGAGGAGCACAGGCATTTACGTGGCAGCAAAATGAGGCAACGAAATCCGTGTTGCTGTTCCATCCAATAGACACCAGTCACAGATAAACTATGGTACGCTGATATTTACAGCAATGCAAATACACAGTAATGCATATACAGTTTAGCCTATCATGCCATCCTGCTATTGACTGCTCCTTTTGCTTACCTCCACGCCATCTGCTGGACTGGACCAGTGGCGTTAGCAATGGCGATATTGTCGGAATAGGTGTGTCCTACGAGGCTACTGTACCACGGCTAGATGTAAACAGGGGGAAGATGAACAAAGCCGGAGCTCAAACTACCACATTGCGCCTTCATTGTATTGATATTACTAATATTAGAAATAATTTACAAAGTAATACTTGATTTCTCTAAACAGTAGAAGACAGTGGTTAAACTAACTGATTCTCTGACCATAAAATAAAATAAATTATTATTGGTGAAAGAAATACAAACAGGGAAACCCTTGTGTGAAGTTTTTGATTAGCTACTCAGCCTACGAGAGCTGCAAAAATTCATCGATTAGTAACTATTAAATTAGTTCAGTTTGGATAATTTTTTCTTAAATGTGATTTTTTTTTTGTCTAGTTTCTTCACTCCTCTGTGACAGTAAAACTAAATATCTTTAAATTGTGGACAAAACAGGTATTTTGAAGACATCAACTTTTACCATTTCTGATATTTTGACTAAACAACTGTCCGCTTAATAAAGAAAATAAATGACTGATTAATTGTCAATAAATAATAATTGTTAGTTGCAGCCCTACAGCCAACCAGCCACTAATCCTGTTTGACTCGTGTCTTCTGTTCCCTTTTTACTGTGCCATGTCATTTCTCAGACGCTCCATTGTTCCGACCTCTCAATAACCCAAAAAATTCCCACTAGTCCAACGTCGGAGCATTGGGTTTCTTTTTTCAAAACAAAGGGACGTCAGACTAGTGGGCTGAAGGTCCAAAGAGAATTCTTTGGGTTATTGAGAGGTCAGAACAATCCCAACACATTGGCTTATATTAGATGGAGGTGCATCAGAGATTGGATTGAATTAGTGTGTTTTGCATGGCTGGGACTGCACTGAGTAGAAAAGAAAATACTAAATATTCAATAAAGCTTTGTGGCTGGTGGGGCGCCACACGCGCACCCTCAATTGGCTGGCCACCGTTCTTTTAATATGACAAAACAGAACATGGTGGAATGGCACAGCCAAGAGCAAATGACCAGTACATTGGCTCTGTGATAGACTGGTGCCCTGGCCAGGAAACCCGGCCTATCGCCCAATGTAAGGTGGGATGGGTGGACATGGGAAGAAGCATGAAATACCTCTTTAAATCATCAAATCTCAAAGGCCATACATTTTTTATCAGCCTCAACATGCTTTTATCACATGCTGAGAGAAGAGGCATGAGACTGGTCATGCTGAGATGCTGCTGGTCACATGTTTGGCATCTTGGTTTCAGCTGTTGGTAGACATACTGTCCAATTCCTATGTGATCTGGATACTTTGGAGTATCCCAACATAATAGGTATCATACATCAGCCTCCCTCCATCCCTGACCTGTCCATTGTCTTACACCTTCAAAATATCAAGGTATCAGGGTAATAGGGATTGATGCTCAAGCTGGCTGGCTGGACAGTGGGCATGAGTTATGCCTCTGCATAAAAGTCCAAAACACACACACACACACACACACACACACACACACACACACACACACACACACACACACACACACACACACACACACACACACACACAAATACTAACTCTGGACATCATTTAATGCTTTCTTACCATTTCTCTTTCAATGAGTGTCTTTCAACCCTCATACTAACCATACACTAAACAGATCTTACTGCAAACACGTGTGCATGCTCACACACAAAACCAGCTACTCACGCAATGCTATCCTCATTAGCGTGTCAACACAAAGCTGGCTTGTCTTACAGTACAGTTGGCACTGCAAATCAATTACCTTGCATTTAACAGTCCATTGGCATGTATTCTTGGCTCTATAACAGGAATTCTGGCCTTATCCAGAGGGTCTGTGTTGGAAAGGCTGAAATCTGTTGTGTTACTGTCGGTATAAGGACAAAGGCTCATGATCAGGTGTTGAGCTCTAAATGGTTTACATTCAGTTAGTCAGGAATGGATGCTTTTATAGTCCATAAACACAGTAATATCATTGTGTTTAAAGTCAAGAAATACTCTTATACAGTAAGCTATTTACATGATGGCTTAAACTAACAATATCTAACAATATACTAACAATTTTCTCACTTGTGTACAATACTGGTACATGAGACATCAGTCACCACAACCACAACTTTTTCCAAAACACAACACAAAGTTCTTGGGTTCACATGTAACACAATGCCATTCAAAATGCTAAAGTTAAATGTCCTAACCACTCAGACTCCTCACATGGGCAAACACAATTCACAGTTAAATTGGCAACCAGAGCTTTAGCAATAAAAGGGTCATAGGCAAACTCTTCAGTGCTGGACCCCTTTGGTCTAAAAATGAGGGAAGCTATGGAAGATGCATGTGCAGATATACTGTTCCTGTAATAGCTTTTCATTGCTGGATTCCAAATGCAAGGGCATTGACCAGGGAGAACATTGCACTGCAATGTTGATGAGGTATTGTGGCCAGACCCAAACAGAAGACAGGATGCAGCCTATTTTTATATTCACTGAATTCGAAATAAATACAAATTGTTATATGCATGTTTTTAATTTGAGTATAAAAACACATGGGTGTACATAGTGAGGGTAACACTAGTTGCGCACTGCCAGACCTTCCTGTACAGTGTTGCGGAGGAAGGTCTGGCTAGTCCCCACAGCATTCCAGGGATGGGAGAAAAATGTGCTCTGGTTTATTGGCATTTCTTTAAACCAATCACAATCATCTTGGGCGGCGCTAAGGGCCAGACGGAGCCACGGTGCCTCTGCAAAAAAGCCTCAAGAAGGAACTTGTTTTGGTGGAACATTTGTATGTGCAAAGGTTGTTTTAGTTGTGAAAAACAGAAAACTCTGATTGGACAGATAGTCTAGCTAGCTGTCTGGATTTACCCTGCAGAGATCTGAGGACCAGTTAACCACAGTCCTCATGAATCCACCAGAGTTTAAAATTACAAGACAAAGAAAGTGTAAGGTAAAAGAACATCCCAAAAGAGTGACATCTAGGAGAATTTTGGGCAGAATGAGTGTAATCTCGGAGGTGAAAATTTGTGGATATAGACTGGTACGTGTGTGGTAGTGATGGCCAAATGAAGCTTCGTGAACCGTAGTCTTTATTTTCTAAACCCACTAAATGGCGCTCTCTGTTCACCCAAGGGTTGAGAATACACTGAATTGCAATGCCTTAGGTCTTTCTCTTAAAACCAAGAGCGCCATCTAGCAGGTTCAGAAAATAAAGACACTGGTTTACTAAGCTTAATTTGGCCATCACTAGTGAGTGGTTCGAGAGGCAGAGAGAGCGAGAGAGAGAGAGAGAGAGAGAGAGAGAGAGAGAGAGAGAGAGATATGGTAGATACGTTCAGAGCTAGTATGGATCAATAGTACATTTCAGGCAGATATGGCTTTGCCCCTCACTTTCCGCTGTCTGTGTGTTGCCGTTCTGAAAATCCTTTTGCTACGGCAAGAAATATCAACAACCGTTCCAGCCTAGCGAAACGGCAAGTTTTTAAGAAAATTTGGATCGTGATTGTAAAGATTTACAAAGAATGTGTTTACATTTCCTTTCTAACTGGGACATTTTGGGACCGATTGGAGAGGATTGCTTAAATAAAGTGCACAAGGTCACTGGTAATGATGTTTATAGCTCACAATATTGTGTGAACAATAAACTTGATCTAATATTGTATGTGACGTTTTCTTTTGCAGGGTGCAAATGTTACCTAAACAAGTTCCTTCCCGAGACTATTTTGCAGAGCCATTGTTGCTTAGCGCCGCCCAAGACAATTGTGATTGATTTAAAGATATGCAAACGACCCAGAGAATTTCTTTCCGTCCTATCCCAGAATGTATCTGGTCACGGGCGTAGCTCAAAATTCTGGGCCATGTAGAAAGGCATTCTCTATGGGCCCCTCCCCACATCCACAGCTATTCATTCTAGCATCTTTTTGGACTCTCTTTAAATGAGGGACCTGGGTCCTCAGTCCCCTTTCCACCCCCAGTCCGACACCCCTGTCTGTGTGTGTGTGTGTCTTATTTCACAGCGTAGTGAATGTGAGACTAGTAAAAAGCAGACAGCCGTGTGGGATTGGAGCAGTTAAGTTGTTAAGTGGTAGTAAAAGTACAGTGTAGGTTTTAGTTTGTCAATGATTAAACCCTGCAGCTTCTTGTTGTCTTCCAGTTGACCATGCTCTTGTCTCCTGAAAATTAACACTTTTTTTGATGCCCCATTACCAATATATGATATAAATATATACCCCACAAACACCAACCTATTACCACTAGTTTTACACCTTTTCTTAAGAAATGAGACCTAATGTTTGAGGAAAAAAGGAATTATTTTGACTTATGCTTAAGAATATTTATCAGAGGAACATATGTTGAGTGAATAGTCATAGAAACAGACAGTAAAAGATCCCTAAAAAAAGAGTCAAATTTGACCCAAGGACAACATGAGATTTAAGATCTAAGTAAAGCCGCGGTAGCATGGGGAGAGCAGGAGTCAGTTGGAAAACACTTCAGACACTTTAAAGAAGATATGAGATGGGGAAGCCTATCTACAAACCAATGAAATACAGGGAGACGCATGCCACATAGGTGATGATGACAGGACATAGTTATGCATGGGGAGCCAAATGTAAAAAAATCAGATACAATTTTATAGCTGATATATTTGGATTATTTAAGTCACTTTCCTCACATTTAGCAAATATTTGTCACATTTGAGACAGCAATTAGTGTAAAACATGTTATCAAAACATATCAGGTATAAAATGTTATCTGAATTTTTACATTTGGCACCCCATAGGTATGTCATGTAAAGTTCTTTAGTGTGCTCGCACCATTGCAATTTGAAACAATATATAACAATGACACAAAAAAAAACAACTAGAAGCTTGGTCTGTTGGGACATGGAAAAAATTGGAAATAAAAGAAGGGAAGAATCACATGTTGCCTTTTAAAAGTGTTTTATTTTTGTAAAATTGTTTTTGTAGTGCGTATTGTAGATTTTACATCGTTTGGCATTCTGTGGGCAGCAAAATTTTAAGAATTTTATTGTACAGAGAAATGTTTCCTATATATATATATATATATATATATATATATATATATAACAATAAAACTATGAAAAAAACAGGTGTGAAAGATTAGGGCCTGTTTAAGTGTTCGGGATTGGTGTATGAAGGGCTTTCTTCCTGTAGATGTTTTACTATAAGAATATGAAGAGTTGCCTGAGATCACAGTAGTAAGTGAAAACAGCTACAGGATTTTATAGTTTTTAATTGAATCAAACGGAGACTATGAAGTAATAACATGTGACACACTGGTCTTAATCAGCAGACCTCGGTATGTGTGTGTTTCTGTGTGTGTCACAAGGGGTTGGGAACGGAGCGTGACTCATCCGAGACGAGAGGGAAAGACAGTGGAGACAAAAATAGATAAAGAGATCTGTTCCCTCCTACAAATTTAAATGGCTCTGGCTGCTCGCAGCCAGCTGGGACTCATGAAATATTGTTTGATTGTTGTAATCCATCACATCTTTTGACACACAGGGACGTGTGTGAGTGTGTTTGTATGTGCCTCCTGTGATAACAGTGGCAGTAAGAAGACAGCGACAAAAAAGCTTCAAGATGATGCTTTTATTCAATGGATCTATTTTATTTTTTATTCTATTTGTCTATATTAGTCTCACGTTGCCAGACCTTGCTTCACAGTGCTGTGGAGGAAGGTCTGGCTAGTCCACACAGGTTTATTGGCCTTTCCAGAGATGGCAAGTAACGAAGTACAAATACTTTGTTACTGTACTTAAGTCAAATTTTCAGATATTTTTACTTTGATATTTATTTTTGTGGCAACTTTTTACTTTTACTCCTTACATTTTAACACAAATATCAGTACTTTCTACTTCTTACATTTTACAAAATTGGCTTGTTACTTTAGTTTTGTACAAAAGGTCGTTTATCAGGTGTGATTGTGAGTGCATGTCGGAGAATAGCTCGGACATGCGCCTCACACCGTGAAAGAAAGAGACTAGCTGTCCCATTGGAGGATAATCAGCTGAGATTGTGTGTGTGAGTCCTTGAGAACTGTAAGTTGTATAACTGATAACTTGTACTCTATACATTACAATACTGCTCATTTAAGCCTAACTTATTATATATATATCTATCTGTAAAAATACTGTTTATAGTAATAGCCATCTGTATATATATATATATATTCATAGTACATATTCACCTGTAAACTCTGTTATAGTAACAACCATCAGTATATTATGTTCATTGTACAAATCTTTAAAAATTCTATTTATAGTAATATCCACCTGTATATTATATTCAGTACATATCCAGCAGTAAATTTTGTTCACAATACTAGTTAGTTATATATTATATTCATAGGACAAATCTATCTGTAAAATTCTGTTTATAATAGTATTCATCTCTATATTTATTCAGTACATATCCATCCTGCACTATGGAACCATTGTATATCCTGCACTTACTGCTATTGCACTTCTGGTTAGACCTAAACTGCATTTCGTTGCCTTGTACCTGTACCTGTGTAACGACAATAAAGTTGAATCTAATCTAATCTAATCTAATCTGTTGTTGTTAGTTCATTTATGCCTGTTGTTTTATTGGTCTAAAGTTCTGGCAAATTTAAAGTAAGTTAGCTAGTTGTTTGTGTTCTTCACCTGTTACCTAGGTTACACCTGGCTGTTGATTCAATATAATGGTGATTGTTGAGCGCCCTTGCACACGTTTGTATTTTAGGTGCATCATTTACATGCTACAGTTAGGTTACACTACATTAAGATAATGTAATTAATAGTGGATTTATTGTTATTATTTGCTAGTATATATATAATTTCAATGCATTGTGTATGGTAGCCTTTACAATGTTATTTATTTCTTTGCAGAACCATGCACAAATACACAGCCATAGCAGAGCTACCCACGCCCATGTGTGTACTGTTGCTTGTGTTACTTGATTGTAATAAAGCATCAAAAGAGAGAAGTTGTCTCCATCCGTGTTTTAACAGACACACCTGTGGTGATAGTTGGAAACCAGAATCAGCTTTAAATACAGTCCTAATCTAGTCCTCACTAACAAGTATACAATCATTTCACTGGAGTTATTACTGTTCGCATCATCAATACTGAATTCCATCTAATTGGATGAGAATATACTGTACATGGAATCCTCACAGAATCACAATTGAATTCATATCTTGCTACTCAGTCAGAATCTTATTCACCTGGAGTCCCAGTCTCTGTCACAATGAATATGTGATGCTTTAGGCCCATTGGCAGACATATAAAGAATAAAGAGCCTTTTTCAGCATGTCCACTGAAGTTTCTCAGCTTGCACTCTAGTAAGATTTGTGTGGTCCAGGTAGCTTTGCATAAAAATTGGTTGTCCCAAGGCTACTTTTACATTAATACTTTAAGTAAATCTCCAAGCCTGTACTTTGCTACTTTTATTTGAGAAGTTAAATCAGTTCTTCTACTTTTACCAGAGTATTTTTTAACACAAATATCTGTTCTTCTTCTTGAGTACGGGGAGTGAGTACTTTTGCCATCGCTGGGCACTTCTTTAAACCAATCACAATCGTCTAAGGGCCGGATGGAGCCAGGGTGCCGCTGCAAAATAGCCTTGGGAAGTAACTTGTGTACGTTCAAAGGTTGTTTTAGTTGTGCAACAGAAAACTCAGATTGGACAGATAGTCTAGCTAGCTGTCTGGATTTACCCTGCAGAGATCTGAGGAGCAGGTATAGTCCTTTGCAGTTTAGAACGCCAACACAAAGAAAGCGGAAGGTAACGGACATCCGGCCAGAAAGAGTGATATCCGGCTGAATTTTGGACGGCAAATGACCAAATGGAAGTGTGTGTAACATTGTGGATATAGACTAGGCTGCCATAACATAACTTAACAGTAATTAGTCATACATGACTTCTGTGCCTTATTTTAAATAAAAGTTAAAATAATATATAGTGTTATAACATGTCTATATATAATATCTCACCATTAATAAGTTATTGTTTTGCATTTGTCCTTACTTAAGCTTTATATTATTATGTTTATGAATGTATGTATCTGTGGCAATTCTTTGCAAAAAAATTCGCAGCAGAAAATGTAAATCTCTTGTGGTCTGTGAATGAGACTGGGAGCCAGATACATGCAACTGGACATTCATGACTAAAAGTCTGTTTGGGCACAAACGCAGTAAATTTGCATACATATTCTTTTTTTGTCACTTTTACATGCACCTGTATAAAACTGTGCATACAAAGTGGTTGTGTTTTATAAACAAAGCCTGATTTCTGCTCCCACAGCTAGTCATAGATGGATGTGGAAACACCTTTAATCCCGTTTTTGCATATGAATACCTCTGCTCCACCAAGAACAAGTGCAATTCACATATTAGCGCCAGAGAGACCTTCAAACAGCACCAGAGCTGTCACACTACGCACCAATGTGCTATTTAAAGCACATGCCTTTTCAATTATTCATTAGTCATAAGATATACAGTATTGATGCTGCATCTTAATCATCATCAAATGTTGAGAGGGTATTCAGTGAATTATGTTTCATGTACACCAAAAAGTACTTAACAATGGGGGGTCACATTGGGAAAGGATGAAATAAAGGAGAATAAAAACAAAGAATAATAAACACTTTTTTTTGTGATCACATTTTTTTTTTTTTTTTACATATTTAAGAAATAAACAGTGACAAACAATTACAAACAATCCACTGAGACAAGAACGCGTCCCAGGGCCAACAAAAAATATATAATAACATTTTTACAACTACAAATAATAATTAAACAGAGGAAAGATGGGAGGGAGCGAGACAAAACACACACACAGACAGGCACAAGACAAGGGACCAAACACCTGGTCTGGGCTGTGGCCTTGTGCCAGGGGACACTGTATGCCTTGAGTGCCGACCTTAACTGCAGGTAAAAGAAAAAGAAGGAACGTGGTAGATCGAATGGGTTCAGTTAGAGAATGGTAACAAGCCAACCTCTATAAAAATGTCTTTTAGACAACAAACTCCCCTTTGTTCCTATTGTGGGGCTATTATCGGCCTCCCACCAAAAAGGAGTGCTGTATTACTGAATATAGGGGAAAAGGTGTGCCAGTATGTTTCATCTAATCTCCAAGTAATGGGGCCAAAGTATAGCTGGCACTGTTTGTTGGAAACATTGGCAAAAAGAACATCATGGAGTGACCAAGGCTCTGTAATGGCATCTTCTAAGGTACGCCAGCAAACACACATCTGGACTCAAGGGGCAGACTTGGCGTGAGGATCTAGAAACTGGAAACAAAGAGGAGGAGGTGTGTCTGGTTAAGACTCGGGCTGAGAATACATAACTTTAATCATGCCAATGAAAGTTTTACCAAAGCCCATCACCTCTAAGACTGACCATAAAAATAGCCACTCAAGTCTGTCAAATGCTTTCATTGCGTCAAGAGAGAGAAGTGACATTGGGGTCTTATTGTTCTCCGCTGCATCAACAATATGGATAAGTTCTCTAACATTGTCTGCTGTTAGTCTCGTTTTTATGAATCCTGTTTGGTCATGGTTCACTAATTTTCACATATGGGACTTTGCCATCTAACTGCAGGTTGAGACAATTGGCCAATTGTGGTGGTGCAAAGGACCCCTTTATAGTCAGACAATGCCATTGGAAGTAACCACTTTATCAGTTGAATGAAATAATTGAGGGGATGCAAAAAGAAAATCTATCCTGGAAAAGGATTTATGTCTACCTGAGAAAAAGGAATAGTCCCTACAAGTGGGATTAACTGCACGCCAAATATCTATAAACCCCAAGCTGCTGGCCCATGATTTCAGAGCATTTGTAGCCTGAGCCTGGTCACTAGTGGCCTTTGTGTTCAACCGATCAATATTTGGGTCCCACACAGCACTGAAATCTGCAACAACAACAAAAGAACAGTCTATTAACTCCAGCATTGGATTGGTGAGTGTATTATACAAATTGCCATCAAAAACATTAGGCGCATAAAATGACACAAATGCAATTTTTCTGGCACCAAATTCTGTGTGGATTGTGGAGATCACAATCCTGCCTGTATCATCTGACCAAGAGGACAACACTTTAGACAACAATGGCCACGCCTTTTGTTTTTAAAGCTTGCTGATGAGGATGCAATTGTGTGATAGAATCTATTGGCTTAACGACCGGCGTCCACCTGCAGTAAATGAGTCTCCTGTAATAATGTAATGTCCACATTTCTCTTTCTTAGTAAACCCAGAGTGCTGGCTCGCATTCAGACCACCACAATTCCAAACTAAAAATGAAAGCTCATCCATTATCAAAAAAGCTGTGTTCTAGATGAAAGTACATGTGGATATTGCTACTGCCTTTTATTTCGCTGAATCCTAACATTAGTGCATCCAAAGTTAAGTCCAAAATAGGTCTGTGATCAAGATTGGATATGGGGCAGCAAAAATGGAACACTAGCCCATAAATACCTGGTTGCAACAGCAACTGGTTCCACACTAAATTAACATCACAATAAACACATTTTCTGTCAACACAAACAAGAAACACAAAGCACAAAACACCTTGGAAAGGAAACTCTAGCCTAGCAGTGGCCCAGCAAACCTATGGAGAATAGTGTATGTTAAGCTAGGTTGACATTCTGAAACACAGTCTCTGTAATCATATCAGACAACAGTGCAACAAAAATCAGGACAAGAGAGAGAGAACAAGAGAACAAGACAAACCAACGGTCCATGTTCATCAGGCAGTTGTTTCAGTTCTGGTCCTCCTCCTGAACATTGCTAGATTTGGGAACCACATAGGCAGCGAGGCAGCATTGCTTTCTACGGTAGTTTTTAGGTTATTCACATCAGATCTGATAGAGCCAAGGCTTCCAGTCAAAGATGCTAGCTGGGCATGGCTAGCAGTTAGTGTATTGTCATTGTCGAGGCCCATCTATTGAATGTGAGACTGGATCTGAGAAAAACGTGGCTCGAGGTAGCTTTTCTGTTTCTCCAGCAATGCCTCTGCGATGGCGTCTGTATCGCCGCGTTGGGGTTTGTTCTTATTTGCCATTCTGCCTCAAGTAACTCTAACGAGCACAAAGTGGTAAAATTTGGGCTAGGAGCTACACCTCAAGCTGCCATCTCTGTCCAGCCGATGACGTGACTCCTCAAACACAAACAGTCTTTAAACAAAAGTTTATAATGCATGTTGACAACTACAGTGAAACTTACAAACAACTCAAAGAATCGTCTACATACATAAAGTTCCGCCTAATGTCCGTTACCTTGGGCTATCTTTATGTTGGTGTTCAAAACTCTGGATTTCTGAGGACTATGATTAACTGCTTCTCAGATCTCTGCAGGGTAAATCCAAACAGCTAGCTAGACTTTCTGTCCAATCAGAGTTTTCTGTTGCACGACTAAACCAACTTTTGAACGTACACGCTCCACCAAAAGAAATTCCTTCCCGAGGCTATTTTGCAGAGGCACTGTAGCTTAAGGTGACCAGATTTCTCAGACAAAATCCGGGGACATTTTCAACTCAGAAGCGTATATACCTCCAAAACACGTCATGTTTATATTTTTGTAAAACTTAAAATGGGGACACTAGACCTAGAGCTGTTCTCATTAGGGGCTGAGCGCCCCCCCAAAAGGTCTGATCCTAGACTCACCCCTGCTGCTACGTCATACTCCACTCCACTACACCTCAGAGGGGAATATTTCAAGATAAAAAGTCTTAATATTTCAAGATAGAAAGTCCTAATATTTCAAGATAGAAAGTCCTAATATTTCAAGATAGAAAGTCCTAATATTTCAAGATACTGTAGAAAGTCGTAACATTTCAAGATAGAAAGTCCTAATATTTCAAGATAGAAAGTCCTTATATTTCAAGATAAAAAGTCCTAATATTTCAAGATAGAAAGTCCTAATATTTCAAGATAAAAAGTCCTAATATTTCAAGATAGAAAGTCCTAATATTTCAAGATAAAAGTCCTAATATTTCAAGATAGGAAGTCCTAATATTTCAAGATAGGAAGTCCTAATATTTCATAATGTTGTAATGTTTACTGAACTACATTTATCTGACAGCTTTTGCTTTATTGCTTCAGGCTTGTTTCTGCTTACAATAAAAACTATTGAGGAGATATTTTCCTTTGACATTGACGCAGTATTAAACGACATTGCTACAGTCGGCAGCAGAGAAACAAGATACAATGTAAGTTAATAGGATAATTGTCCAGCTTGTATTTACGTTCATAAAAGTGCTCGTTTTGCTACTGACAGACTCAGATTAATATTCTAATTGTCTGACAACATTATTGGAAAGGATTTCTAAGAAGGTCGACCTTCTTGTTAAAGATTAAGATCCGTTTTTTAACACATAAAAGTCAGTGAAATTGCGTTTGCTAAACCCACCAGACTCCATGTAAATAATCTGTCATTTTAGCATCGTAAAATACGGCTTTCTAAAACATCTCTGAGCTCTGAGCAGCGCTGGCTGTGGCTGTCTTGAGGCTGCGTGTGTAGGGTGTGCGGCTATCAGCTACGTTTGGTCAATGTGTTCTTTCTTTCATTCCAATATCGGGTCTGTCAGTCCCAGTGAAATCCAGGGACAGATCCAGCCGGGGTCAGGTCACCAAAACCGGGGACTGTCTCCACAAACCGAGGACGTCTGGTCACCCTACCGTAGCTCCGTCCGGCGCTTAGCATGTTTTTCTCCCATCCCGGAACGCTGTGTGGACTCGCCGGACCCTCCTTCGTAGTGCTCTTGAGTAAGGTCTGGCAAAGCGAGACTACTAAAAGAATAACGTTGAATACATAGAATGCTAAAATAATCGATGTAGCAGCAGTGACGTCACAATTGTGGACTGCCGTTTTGAAGCTTGATGTTCGGTAACTCTGGAGGATGACGCGGCCAAGCTAGTGTTGTACATGGTTGCAGTGCTGCTGTGCTAAGCTAAACATTCCCTTAAGCTACGAGCTAATGCTAGCGGTATCTAGCTAGGTTGGTTGGCAGCATGGTGAACAGACATGTTTCGGCAACCAAAATGTTTTAAATAGATGACTTGAAAACACACAATTAGAGATTCAAAGTTTAAGATTAAAACATGGAAAACACCCAAACACAATGTCACGGCTATTTTAATGTACACATTGCCACGGATACGCATCGCTATGCCTCTGACCTGATTGACAGGTCGGCGTGTAGCCACGCCGCTAACGTTTCATCGTCTATTTTAAAATAATTTTAAATAATAGCAATTGAGACCATAAACTTGTAATGAAAATGTTTAGTGAGGTAATAAATTAAGGGAGAAATAGGGTCATTATCCCATAAACTTCTATAGAAACTGACTTCTTTTTGGAACCAGCGGAGTCGCCCCCTGCTGGAACTTTGAAATATGCCGGTTTAAGGCACTTTGTCCATTATTTTTACAGTCTGGATGCATATTATATTCTGTCTCTCACCTTGTATATCCAATTCTACTTCGCTTTATCGCTTAAACTCCCTTTAGTTTGTCTGTTCAGAGCTATAGTGCGGTGACTGCATGTTATTCTTTTCTATGTAAGAGTTTAAAGAAATGGCCTGGATCTGTCTTTGTAGCTTTATTTCTCCTGTAGCTCTCGTTTTACTGTAGCTGATTTTGGAGTATTATGTATATGACAGGGGAAAGCAAAAACACTGCATTTTTATTTCACGCAGCAGATGCTTTGACATTATAAATGAAGATCCTCTTGGGCACAAAGGCGACCAGAACAGAGATTCTGCTCCTCAAGGCGTTCTGCCTGCGATGCTTGAATGGTAGATGCACTCTATTACCTTTTTTTGTACAATAAAGTGGAGTTTAATGATTTGTTTTTGCGGATTCCACGTGTTGTTGATGTGGAACTGATAGCACACAGAGTACTAAATACTTTAAAGGTTCATATTGGTGGCTGTTATGTCCTCGGCCATCACTAATTGGACAGTCATAGTTTAACCACCTCATTATTCAACATTACTTCACTGATTACAAGCAGGGACATGAGTTTTTCACTGCTTTATATTCATACAAGTACTGTCATTTTCAAAATGCCTATTGAAGTCAAGGTCAGACCATGTTTTTGAGAAACCTGCCTCTGATGAGTAGACATCATATAGCTAGATACATTTCTTGCTCATGCAGACACATTAGGGAATCCATAACTAATGACTTGATGTTAATAAACTCCCATCCAAATCTCCTTCTGAAATTGTAAACATGTGTTATGTTATTAATAAGTTATAGCACATATATATTTACAAAATACACTACTCAGTATAAACAAGGCATAGCTTCCTAAGTTACGATGTTCCCAATGCATATTGGTGTAAAGCATGTTCTAAATAGGACGTGTTAGTGTTCACTGTGCTCATGCCCTTAATTTAGTTAAGCAAATGCAAACAGAAATGCAAATCCATATACATGTTATATGCATGAATGCATGTTCCAAATGCCATCCATGCAAAACAACCATGCTACTAGTTAACACAAAGAAAAGCCTCTGCTTTTCAAGGCTACCTTAGTGAAATACTCACACAGCATTTTTACTTTGGAGAGTTATTGGTCACAGTGATAATTCCTGCTTTCCACACTGGCTGGGAAGTGATACCCTCTGCACAAATACACTGTAAAAGATGAAGGACAAAACCCACAGTTCTTATTCCATGCTGAATTCTAAATCTCGGCTGAAGCTATTAGGAGGAGACTGCAGCAGTCATGTGGCAGTCTCGTGTAGGTTTATTGGGTAGGTGCTGTGTCCCACTAGCAGACCTCAGCAAGGAGACATCTAGATATATATAGACAGCACTCTCTGTTTAACAAAGGGTTGAAAGCACACTGAATTGCCATTCGTTTAGCCTTTACCAAGAGCACCATCTAGTTCTGTCAACAAATACAAATAATGGTTAATGAAGCTTCATTTGGATATCATTAACCAAAAGGGAATTTAATAAAAGAAAAAAAAAAAAAAACTGGAGACCTACTTGACTGGCTCAGGCTGCTTAAGGGAACTTTATCAGGATGCGTAGTATCCTGGATCCATGAAATAACTGGCCTTTAAAAATAAAAAAAGCCTGCCTCTATGGGAATTGAACATATGGGTGTATTACTTATGCTCCCTGTGTTTTGAGGAAGGACATTTATTTATTTAAGATAAATTGTTCATTCAAAAAGAAAATTGGTGTCCTTAAAGGTTGGATTTTTGGGTCTTTTAATTAAGGCATTGAAATCCATTTCCAAAAGATGATTATTTATTCCTCCTTTTAGTCAACTTTAGCATGGGTGTATCACTTATGCTAAGCACTGTATACCTTATTAAAAATGTACATCATACAATAGGAATTTAGTGACATCCAGGTGAAAGAAATAATTAATGCACATGGGCACTCACATTTACTTTGATTTCCTTAGTGTATTGTAGTAATACCCAGCACTGACAATAGCCTGTTCTACTTTTCTTTGGTACTGTTGTTGAGGACCAAAGGCAGGCCTACAGTAAATTAATGGAGATTTATGTCAGATCAGACTAGACCAAAGGCAGTTTTTTATGAAAAGAGAAAAGAAGGGAGAATAGTGATTTAAAAAGTTGAACAAACGTTTTTTGGGGGTTTCAATTAGCTCTGGTTGTTTGATCTGAGTCCCCTCCATGACTGCCAGTCATGAATACTGCAGTGCTACACACCAGCTGTGAAGAATCCATTAAATATCACTGGTCCTCTGCCGCAGGGTCTGCTAAACCACCCACAGACCAGACACACACACACCCACACACACACACACGTATGCACGCAAGCAAGCATTTTTACTAATACTCCCACACAGTCATTTCACATCCCCTAAAGGATTCTCACTTTTTGAACAGACCCCAAAAAACACTTACTTCACTACCCACTCATGTGTAGCCTACACATGAAGACATGTGTGGTCACTTACTTAGCCATATCCACACACAGTTTACTGTACTGGCACACTCACTACCATTCTACTCACACACACTTCTACAAATACAGGAAGGAGGCATGAACTGTAACTTTTATCAGTAAATGGATGAATGTTTGAAGGCCTGTATGTCTATCTAGTCATGCTTTGCCAGAGGGTCTGTCGTGGACTAGCCAGACCAGCATTCTGGGACGGAAGAAAAAGAGTGATCGCATACCAATTAGAAGGTTGGTGATTTGATCCCTGGCTCTGCAGTCTACATGTTGAAGTGTCCTTTGGCAACTCAGGACTTCGACTGAACCCCGAATTGCTCCTGATGCTGTGCCATCGGAGTGCTTATGTTTGTGAATGTTTATCTGATGCACCGGTGGCACCATGTACGGCAGCTGTATGAATATGCATGAATAGTGATTGGTTCCTGTACTATGTTACAGCTCTTTGATTAGTCATCGAGATTAGAAAAACGCTATATAAATACAGCATATTTACATTTACACCCATGGTCAAGAGTCAAAGTCCTGCTCCCTCTCCTAGCCTCTGCCCTGGTTGTAAAGCACTTTGGGTCAGCTTATGCTGTTTTACATGTGCTATATAAATAAAATTAACTTGACTTAGCCAGCCTCTGTTCTATTAGCTTCTGTAACATGATAGGTTTTCTGTCCTTATTCTCATCTGAACAAACTGTTATCTATCATAGATAACCCTGACCACCCTCTCCACCCCACACTGGTCCAACAGAGGAGCTCCTTCTCAAAGAGACTCCGACAACTTCGATGCCGCACGGACCGCTACAGAAAATCCTTCCTACCACAGGCAATAACACTTTTTAACATGTCATCACTGGGTGTTGGATGAGACTTTTTAGACACCACACTACTGCACTATACTATATATTATACTATACTACTACTGCACTAAGTGCAACCTGCACAGTTGGTTTATTTACATTTGGCATACATTTTAGCATTTAAGCAGTTGCACATTTTTGGTTTTCCCATTCTGTATGTATTCAAATATTTGATCCTTTATTTTATTCCTATTATTATTATTTCATATATATTGTATGTATGTATATTTTTCCTAGTATCTCAATTATATTTATATTCTGTGTTGTGTGACTGATGTACGTGTGCTGCTGTAACACCATCATTTCCCATTTTTCTTGGGATCAATAAATATCTATCTATCTATTTATCTACATCTTGTAGTGTAAAATCTGAGCACCCTGTCATTTAAATACAGAAAAAAACAACCATGTTCTTAGCTTTCAATTATTACAGCTGCCATGAGGCTTTCATGCGATACAGACGTTTAAGACTCTAAGTACTACAATACCCATGAGCCTCAGTCACCCGTGGCTATGGAAAAGAAGTCGTTCAGAGGGACAAATCAAAGCACAAAACACTTGCTGAATTTACTTCAAACTATTTCAAAACTGCTTGTATCAGACTTGACTTAAGTGGTCTTGTGGACTGCCATGCTTCAGCATAGATGACACAGCATAGGTAATTTCCTTCGGGATAAATAAAGTATCTCTATCTATCTAGGTTCTTTGGGAAGTGGGAGAAAGCTGTAAACAAAACATTGATAGATTATGACGTCATAAAGTTGGTGAACCTAGCAAGTGTTCTGTAGAGCAGAGGGAAAATGCACTGATGAAACCCAATTCTCAGGTAGTGATTTGTGAAAAAAGCATGGGGGGGGGTTGGTCACGAACAACAAAACAAAACATTCAAGAATTAAATCCCACTTCTAATACAATGCATATAGTGTCACGCGGCCAGCCATGCCAAAAAACTTTCAAGCCGGCGAGAGGAGTTCATTTCGTGGCGAAAATGTTTGTTCCTCGGGAGTGTTTTAACCACAGTCTTTTTCTTAAACTCATTTTAATGATCATTGCTGCATGACGATCACTTTTTTCTGCATAAACTCCACTACCACGGCCCCTGAAAGGTCATCTGGGGGTCAACATATTGGCGGCTAAACTACTGCTGCTGGTAGCCGGCAGCTAAATGCAACCAGCAACTGCTGCTCAGATTTTTATCGTTCTATGGCACTATAGACTGTACTATATAAAACTATATGTAAAGGGAATTTAAAAATATAATAAATAAATAAAAATACCAATATTATGCTGATGGTGTAGTTACAACTGATCCACATGAATAATGTGTGTGTGTGTGTGTGTGTGTGTATATATATATATATATATATATATATATATATATATATATATATATATTTGTTTGTTATTTCCATTTGGTAATGAGTTTTGCAGTCTATAGTGTTACAGCACTTTACTTTTAAAGACTTTTAAAGTTTAAATACTTCTATTTTAGGAATATGATGGTCTGTTGGTAAAGTAGCATTGATCATTTTGAGGATGGTGTACATTTTGTCCCCACCGGGGATACTAATAATTTAGCAGAGGAAGGGATTTGTAGACCAGAAACGGGGAAATTCTACATTTAGGTATCAGTCAAAGAAAAACTTTGAAATGGTAAGTTATGGTTGTGGCTTTCAGAATTAGGAGCACATACATTTTTCCTCTAAATCTTTTGCACTTTTGTCTTGGTTAAAATAATAACGTGTTCAAATCTTACTATCTACATGCCAGTTTTTACTGTGCAACCACTACCATTAACCAACCCACGCAGAATCCTAACACAGGAATTATTTATCATGCCTCACTATCTGTTACCACACACAGGCTCACACATCAAAAAGTATTTATTTCACTGTCCTATTACTCCTCCTCTTTTTTCTGTCCATCTGGTGCCTCTCTGTATTTTTAACCAGCGGAGATAAAAGCTCTCTTCCACCTGTTTCCTGGTTGAACAAAAGCAGCATGGTACGAAGCATTGAGGGTATCTACACGTTTCACAAAGTCAGATTTATAACTTTAAGACGTTTATAATGCCACCTGGAATTAAATTTAATACCAATTTAATAACCACAATAAAGAGCCCAAAATCTGGCACACGCAGCCTCTTTTTGATTACACACAGCTGATGAAAATAGTAAAACTAAATGTAAGCATAAGGAAAATGACATTTGGAGATGAAGTGTAGGAACATGATGTCTAATTGTGTATTATAAAGCAGCTGCAACTAAAATAAAGTCTGTTCCCTATAGCCACTTAATTTCATAACCCAAGGCCAAAAATGAGATTCAGCAAAACTTTGGTCCCTTTCACATCTTTTGGTAAAACTACACAATTCCAACCATTTATTTAATCTTATTTGCCTTTATTTTCTGACTCTGTGGGCTATATATTACCAAATATAAAGGAAACAGCCTATTTTCATGAACCATTCCAATTATGAGAGACTTTTATAAGAAATTGGTGAATACTTAAGGGGTAGAGAAGCAAAGAGTAGGCATATCCCTAGATGGAGTCTAGACACTGGTGGTGGTGAAAGAGCCTGAAGACTGGATGGAAGTGCAGGAGTGGTCTTCCGGATGGGGACCTAGGGTACCATGGTGACGATGACCAGAGGTGTTTGGGGTGGAGGAGGGTTGCACAATTTGCCCAAAATAACAACTGACAGCAGCAGAGAGAAGAACAGATTTAAAGCAGGGATGCTATTATGTGATTGGCTCTTGGAATTCATGGCCAATTCTGCTTGGTTTAACTGAAAAGTGAACGCCCACGAATCCGCTGATCAGTTTAGGAAAGACAGAAAGTTGAATGAAAGCTTAGAAGTATTCCAGAAAGAATTTACACTGCTCTTCATTAGTGCAAAAAACTACAAAAAGTTAAGCACTGTAATTCGTAAGCATGCCACGTTTTTTTTTATGCTGTATTCACTACATTGACAGTTGCCGGATAAGAACGTGACTGGCCGTTAAAACACAGGACATTCAAAATCTAAAGCCTTTCACCCAGGAATTGTGTGGTCCTCTTTTTTCCCATTCTTAACTGGTTGTTTTGGTACATAAGCTTAACTTTCATGGCGGCAAAATGCTCAAATTGTGGGGATCAAACTTCGCAGAATCGATCGGCAGCTGGCGGTGCTCTGTACCCAGCTCAAAGTCACCTACTTTCGGATAACTGAACAACCAACTACCACTGATACAACGGTGCACCATGCGGAGCACCATGCGGAGCACCATGCGGAGCACCATGCGGAGCACCATGCGGAGCGTCGGCGTGGCAGAGCTCTGCAACGGCTAAATACATCTACTAACTGCCGCTGATACGACCGAGCTGTGACGGAGGTCTGTAGCCAGTGTCACAAAGCTCTGTAGCGGCTTTAACAGCTAGCTACTGCTGCTAGGTGTCGTGAAGCTCATAGCCAGTCAATAATTTCGTGGGATATCATACGTTTTGGTGTGCATCCATTTTCGTACAATATCACACAGACCTGTTCATTAGAATACTTTGAAAGAAAGCATAATCCTTTCCTTTAAGGGTGTGTTAACATGGGACACTGACAAAGTATAAGTGCATTTACACAATGATTTTTGAATGAAAAGAACAACAGATGACAGTCCCAAAGAAAGGAAAGGGTTAGATTATATATCTGCCAGATACCTGAAGTTTACCACCCAAGAAAATGTAAATTTGAGATTGACATTTTTGGCATCTGCAAAATAATATAGTGCAGATGCAATGTACATACAAGTATTTAATTGACTAAAGAAAAAAGGTATAATTCTAATAATAAAACTTGTAGATATGGCAGATGTAATTTGCGCAAAGGTTTTTTTACTGTATGTGTGTCAGTTGAGTGACAGACTAGCATTTATATAATACTATTTAAAGATTGCAATTACTAATGATTAATTAGCTACGGTGTTATGACTAGCATCTTGAGCCACACTGCCAGTAAGGTACCTGAAGTTCACCGATCAAACACATAAACTCGTGATTGAGACTTCATCTGGCATCATCATTGGGTCATAAAGTGAACTTTTTCAATAGTTTATAAATTCAATTTATATGTCAGCATATAAGCATGGAGCCTTCTGTTATGGTTTCGGTTTTTATCCTGTTTTCTGTTATTTCTCTGTGTTTCCTCCCTGGTCTCGTGTTTCCCTTGAGTGTCTGTATGTTCTTGTTTTATTTTGAAGTCTAGTCCCTGTCTCATCTTGTCTCTAATTTACCTCTTGTCTGTCTGATTGTCCTTCCCCGCCCTGATGTTCACCTGATGTATCACCTGTTCCTTGTTACCTTGTTACTGTTCCCTTTGTCTCTTGTCAGATTGTCTTGTGTAGTGCTGTGCGTCTTCCTGACGGAGTGTTCCAAGTTTGTTCCTGTTCATGTGGCCTGTGTATACCCGTGAGTTTTTCCCTGCCTTTGCATCGTTTTTTGTCTTGTCTTTTTCCATGGACCCCTTTTTGGATTTTTGGTATTTGGCTGTTTCATTTTTGCTCCCTGTATTTTTTTCTTGGACTTTGGACTTAATAAATCCTGGTTTACCTGCTCCCGCCTGCCTCCCTCATCTCTGTTATTAGGTCCTCATTCCACCACATCGTAACACCTTCAGTCTTGCTTCCCAATGTCCCAACATTTTGTTGTTTGGGAAAATTTAATAGGGGTGTACGATTTAGAAAATGTCACGATTCGATTCAATATTGATTTTTAGATTGAAAAACATTTCTTGATTTAAAAAAAAAAAAAATTTAGTTACTTTTTGTATGTATCTATGCTATATTCATATTCATGTGGATTTGTTAATTTTAACATCCTGTTACGATGTGAATGTGAATGTTGCGTGTGATGTCTGTATGCTACTGGGACCTTGAATTTCCCTTTGGGGATCAATAAAGTATCAATAATAAAATAAAGTATCTATCATGTGATTGCAGTAGACATATAATTAAAAAATAAATATGAATTGATTTTTGGAATCGTAGCACTCGATTTTGAATCGGTAATCACATTTTTTTCAAACACTATTTATTTAACCTCTCTGGAGATTTTTTCACAAACTAAAACAATCTGGAATATATAATTATACTAACATGCTAACTAAACTAACATACCTGCAGATGTTTCCTGAGGTTGGAGATCGCCATTTGCGACGTCAATAGCATTTTGACCGCTGGCAAACATTCTTTGCATTGCCTGGTTATGTTTGAACCCTTGTTAGATTTTTATATAAGATGTACTGTATTTTATATTTCCAGCACTGGAAAGCTTTTATTTATTTTTTTAATGTCTGTAGCCATAGTGGCAGCTCTCAGACAGCTTGAGAGAAAATGTAACCGCCAGACTGGCAACACTGCAAATTCAAACAGGAGAGCCCATCGAAAGCATCAGAAGAGCATCAAACAAATGCTGTACGTGATCCTCAACACAGACTGTTTGAAAGTGCTTTTTAAAGTTTTTGCTTTGTCATCTTGGTGTAAACTACAAAATCACCTTAATCTAGATTATTTTATTAGCATGGAAGATTTTAAAAATAGGACAAAGGACTTCCAGACCACTGAATGCACATGTCCTGTTACAGAATTCAGATTTTCTTAGTGTTTGATGTCATTTTTCTAGTTTTCTAATTTTGTATTAAGTCTGTTCGTTACTGTATGTTGAAACGTTGATGCTGCTGCCTTGGCCAGGACTCCCTTGTAAAAGAGATTTGGAATCACAATAGGACTATTTCCTGGGTAAATAAAGGTAAAAAAATTAAATGGCAAAAGAGACACTACACGGGAAAAACATGCGCAACACAAATAAGATTATGAACATATAGCCTAGCTTTTTACAGAAAATATTCAGATGTAAACCTCCTATGTATGAATAACTTCATAGGTAACTGTAATTTAATCACACATTTTTTTCATAACTGTTTCAGATTACAGCTACCTTTCTTTTGTAATAAATTGCGTAACGTCGGTAGTTGTAACTGGTTAATCCCTGCCAATAATCTAGATAATCATTAAAAATACAGAAACAGAAACGTTAAGTAAATCTGTATTACATCATTAAGGGTGTAATTATTTTATCATTTGTGTTTGATAAAGCCTTTTTGCTTTGATTTGTAGCACACTTTTTCATCTCATCGCTAATGGACAAAGTTGCCCAGATGAATCTTTTAGACCAATAAAGTGAAGTTTGAATAGAATAGATAGACGGGCAGACATAAGGGTACAATGAGGGACAAAGTGATGAAGAAACAGACAGAGGCTACAAGCATGTGTCATCTCTCTCTCTCTCGGGTCATAATCTGTCAATTACTCTCAGACGGGGAAGCATTAGCACTCAATCTAGGGACGATACTTACATGCTTAGACACAGCCTATGAACCTGTGCCACTGAAAGATTGCCTCACTGGTACAATGAATGAGACTTAAAGTTGGAGCGTCTTCATCTTATTCAATTTCTGATCTTGTTTTGTAAATGATTGATAAGCATTGCTATATAGATTTTTTTTTAACCCAAGCATGAAAAATTCATTCTGTGCAGTGTGCATTTTCTTTGTGTAAATCCACAACTAATGTGGCACAGAGCAAGTAAAATACTGTATTGATTATTCATCATAAGAGATTCAGAAATTTCACTCTGATATGGTAAAACAAAAGTAATGTAACTTGTAGTTTATTCTGCAAGGGAAGACAGCATGCATGCCAAATGTATTAAAGCCTCTGTTGTGCATCCTCTTTCACAGGTCATCTTAATATTCAAGGACAGAGTTTTTGCACACTCTGAGACTGTGACTGAATAAGCTGCTTTTTGTTCAGAAGGCCTGAGAGGTTGTACAGCATGTTAACCGCTGAATATTTGGCAATGTAAATTTATCCAGCATTCATTTCAGACCTTGACTAAAGTGCTGCCTTCTAACGATTGAAGTTGCACATGGATAAATATGTTAATCGTAGCTCATACACAGAGGACCAATTTCTTATATTTAACATGTGCCTGTATTGGCAATCTATGTATGTCTAGCTTAAAGGGTAACTACCATTTTTTTCATCCTAGACCCTATTTTCCTATGTTTTTGTGCCTGAGTGACTGATGGGAACAACAATCTTTGACATTGGTCCAGTATTAGGCACTTTCGCAGCAGTCAGCAGTGGAGAAACAAGCTACAATGTGAGTTAATAGGGCGATTGTCCAGCTTGTATTTACCTTCACAAAAGTGCTCGTTTTGCTACTGACAGGCTCAGATTAATATTCTAAGTGTCTGGCAACATTATGAAAAGGATTTCTAAGGAGGTTGGCCTTACTGTTTAAAGAGTAAGATTTTTGTTTTTTAACATAAAAACAGCCGCAAAATTGCATTTGCTAAAGCCACCAGATTCCATGTAAATAAACAGTAATTTTAGCATTGTAAATTACAGTTCATTCAAAGTCAACAGAAACAAAATAAAACTAGAAAAAGCTGTTTTGGGTCATCTTTCCACTTTTCCTACCATCACAACTCAAGTTTGGGTGGAAATAAACACAGTTTATCGGTTTAAATGTGAAAATACGTTGGCTCTATACACGCTAAAAGCATTGTTTTTTTTAAATGGAGTTTGGTGGGTTTAACCCCAGCGACCTCAGAGCTGTTAGGGAAAACAGAAAGTCTTACAACTTTAAAACTGATTTGATAAGTTATTCTACTCTATGGTACATCATCACTAATGTCTGATATTTATGATAGATGTGGTGGTGTCAGCCCATTTGACCACCTCAAAAATGTGTATGCGTGTTTGCAACTTGGTATAGAAATGTTAAGCAGACCGTGTGAAACAGAGTCTAGACTTTTGACTTGTATTTACTAAAGCCACCAATAGCAACTGGAAATGAAGAGACTGAACTGGAAATGGGCAGGCAGCACAATTAAAATAGAGGAAAGTCAATTACTGTTAGATCCCAGATGAGCCAGAATATTTAAATGGTTAATAAAGACTGTGTAGCCTATACCTGTGTAAAATTAAAATATGGACACCTGCAAAATAATATAGTGCAGAATCAAAGTACATACAGTAATTTATACATAACATAATGAAACATGTGGTTGATGTGATTTTTGCAAAGGTTTTCTGTGAATAAACTAGCATTTATATAATACTCTATAAAAGATTTCAACTTCTACTAACCAGTAAATAGAAGGTCTTTAGAAGGTCTGATGTTATAGAAGAAAGAGAGAAGATGAACACTGAATTTGAATTTTTACAAATGCAGAAATCAAGGTCACCGTGTTGTGAAATCATGAGAGGAGAGATCGATAAGTTCAGTTAAACACAAACCAGCTCTAAATCATTCTTCTGGGAGAGAGTCATAGGAAAAGACTCTGTGTGTGTAGTGTATGTGTGTGTGGTGTATGTGTGTGTACATGTAAAAACATTCTACAAAACCTTTTTTTTTGCCTGCCAGCAAGTTATGTGCACACTTGTAGGATCCCTTGTTTGTGTGCATGGCATGTCATTTTGCTCTTTGTGTGTGCGTGTTCATGTTTGTTGTAGAAGGTATTAGGGATTGATGCTCAAGCTGGCTGGCTTGACAGTGGGCATGAGTTATGTCTCTGCATAAAAGTCCAAAACAGCCGCGCACACACACACACACACACACACACACACACACACACACACACACACACACACACACACACACACACACACACAGTGCATACTGCAGTATTTTGTAAAGAATCCAAGACTCATTTTGTTTGCACAGTGCAAAATCAAATATCACTTCCAAAAACCAAATTATTGACAAGTGAGGGATTTTTAGCAACATTATGGGTGCATTCACTTTTGGTTTTACCTCCATATAAAGAGGAAACTACAGTTTTTTACGACTGCTATGACAATTTTTTCAATACTTTTAACAATTTTCCTAACCTCTTAATGCACCAACAGACAACTGGCAAAACAGTTAATTTCATGCTCAAAATCACACATTGTAAACTCGGGTTACGTATGTAACCCTTGTTCCCAAGATAGGGAACATCAAACACTGCAAACCTGTTACCACACTTCTTGGGAACGCCTAAACATGTTCCCATAGTGTCGTAATAGCCCAGTTCATAGTTCAAGGGGAACTAAACACCAACATTAATTTTCAAAATACAATAATACACCAACACAATACACTAAGTCCATCAAAACACTGCAAACCTGTCCATAAATCAAATACTTCTTCCAAAACACTAACACATGTTTTCTCCCAACAGGAACATTTAGTCAGTTATAGCCCAATATCATAAAAACACTAATTTCAGGTGGAATTACAGAAACTGCATTATTTTATATGTGTCAGGTCTGCTCCTTATACAATAGACACTACACTGTATTGATCATAGATTATGCTTTGCACTGCAGTTTCTCTTGAAGCCTCTCTACATTTTTCTTTGGTGGGTTTAGTAAATGCTGCATTTTCTTTCTTTTGCAGCAGAAATTCAATACAAAAATGAATGAGCCATCTCAGAGTAGCTTTATAGAATGTGTCACTGCCCGATGTGAGTCGCGCATGCGTCACTTTGCAACAAGAAGCATATAAGATGCTAACGAGAGATTTTTTGTTGTGTCAATACAGTAAAAGTTGACCTACTTAACAAATTCAGTCACTGCTGGCTACAAGTTTGCATCAAACACAACAAAGTTTATCAGTTGAAGGGTGTTCTGAGCTAATCTAACTTGTTTGTATAAGATGTACAAGCATTTTAAATTGTGTGTTAACTGTATGCATTTTGTGTCAGAGCAACACAAAATGTGTTAATTGTATAGCCCACACAGACGGATGTTGTGCTAACTGTGTTAAGAGTTTAGGAAAGTTGGTAAAAGTATTGAAAATATTGTCATAGCAATCGTAAAAAACTGTAATCTGGCATAAGTGTTGGCTTTGTTTTTAACTAAAATGACCATCTGATGCTTGTGTTACCTGCCCCGTTGTATCTATTTTTAGCAAAGCCACTGTGTTTTGAGATCTTTGGAAAGTGAAATGTTCCCATACCTGATGAATTTGATGGCCAGAGCTATAAAAATAAAACCCATTTTAAATAAACTGTAATACCTCTTGATTTTGTGAAACGGCTAATGGGGAGCCCCACAACAATCCATTCACCATATCATCTAATAAAATTGATACAAGAAACAAATAATTGCCCATTTACACATTCAGTAGACAAGGAGCAATGTTAGCATTAGCTGGAGTCATGTTTCTACCTGGGAAATGCAAGTCCAATATTTAATATTCTCCTTTGGTTTGGTCAAAAAATTGATAATTGCTCTGATTGCTAACATTGTTTGTCTGCCGTTTGGTGCTGGGAAGGTTTACCTCCACACCAGTCCCTCATAACTCACCAGGACACTCTTGTAAAAGAGATTTTTAATCTCAATGAGTTTTTTTATCCTGGTTAAATAAAGGTTTGAATGAATGAATGAAAACTCCTCTGACACCTCTAACAAATTAAAATAAGATGGCCTCAAACTTAATCTTTTTTTTAGGATATCTGAACCCACCAGCAGAGCTGGAAAAAGTACTAAAATATTGTGCTCAAGATAAATTACCAAAACTTGGATGAAATATTACTCAAGTACAAGTGACATTACCTATCTGAAAAATAACTCAAGTATAAGTAATAAGTAGTTTATTTAAAATGTACTTTAAGTAAAAGTTCCTTAGTTACATAAAAAAACTGTAAAACAAGGCAATGGTATCTCTCCTATGTAATGAAAATAGGACAGGGGGTCATAAATCCAAAACTATTTTGTTTTTAATTAAAGAAAAATCTATATAAATGTATGTAACAACAACATAACACATGCACATATGCTATGTAAGACTCTTAGAAAGGTATAATGTGCAATTTATGTTCAGACCAGCCCATAAAACATTTTCAAACAATCAATTGAAAGTGAAAGTACTATACATTGTTAGATCTGCCATCCTTCTTTTCTTCACAAACATAAACAATCGTTATAATGCTAATCAAGGCCAAATCATGTGTTTTGACCCCATAAATGGGTTAGACCCTAATGTTTGCAGCTAGCTTCTACACCCCTAAGTAGCCTGTATGAGCTAATTAGATGTACGTGAATTCATTTATCCAGTCTCCTACACACGCTGTCCTATGGCAGGGGTGGGCAATTAATTTCCCCAAGGGGCCACATGAGAAACAGAGACTGTTGTGGAGGGCCAATAGACTCAACTCAATTCTGCTCAATATTAATTTATGTCAGATGTTATGTTCTCAAACATCTTTTTTTCTCTGGGCAGAGTTCACCAAACACTCTTTAATAAGCTCCCCTTCTGAAAATGGCTTACTGTTTTTGGTGATTTGGGGGATATCACAAAGCTGGTCTTGACTCTTGGTATAAAAGCCTTGTTGCGTTTGCAGTTTAAGTAGCAAAGCTTCAGACGTCCGTGCCCGCTCTGCATCAGTCAAGTTGTATTTCTCTGCCTGTTTAGTATTGTAGTGGCGATTCAAATTCTAATACTTTAACACAGCGATCTGTTCTCCACAAACTAAGCACATGGCTTTACCTTTGACTTCAGTAAATAAATACTTAGAAGCCCATGTTTGGTTAAAACTCAACACTCTGTATCAACCTTTCTTTCCCATGAGCTGACATTTTTGAGGGATACCAGCTCATTCACGTCTCCCGTATGTTCTCCACTCTCTCTGACTGTCCTGCCATTACATTTTTTTTCATACAAATCTGTTCTGATTTCATTCAAAATTCTTATCCAACATTTGACTCACAAATGAAATATAACACTGAGGCTTTTTGTCTAATATTTAAGGCTGTGTGCAATTTCTTAACCATAATACTATTGTTCAATCAACTTGTCTGAACCCCACTGTCCCATCATTACTTCAGTAGTAAAACCCTGTTCATCATAGTGCATTATGCAAACCTAGGTTCAGATACTATAGCCTATTTAAATCCATTGAACTGCAAATTGTTAACTAGTCTACTAGTTTTGTTCATTACCTTGGAGATTTTAAAGGATTAATAAGCGGATGTATTTGATGACTCGTGTAACCTGCAATTACTTTTAATAGCTCTTCGTCAATTTTTGTTGTTTGGTTGTTGTTATACCGCTCAAGAGTAGGTAAGACTACCTTATTAAATAAATAAATAACACTGCACATTATCATCAACATCATCACAAACATTTTAATATCTTCAGTGTTACCTTTGAGTTTGTTTTGGACATCCAGGGCAATGTCCAGAGGGTAGAACGGCAGCACAGGATCATTGACCAAGCGGAGAATGGCTTCTGCTGTCATCTGTAGAAAACAGCCACAAGATTTGAATTAAGTTAGTTTTTTATTTTTTTCTCCACCGCTGCATTCATGTATCACGTCATTCCATGAGCACAGAACAGAAAGTGTAATTAAGTTGTCTGTATGATACGTTTTGTGATGAAGTATGGAGGAAATGTGCAGGTAAACAGTACGTGAGTAACACCTGTAGATGATTTGATTAAATTTAATTATAAGACCTGCATGCATATAAATTAACTTGTCACCACAACAGCATCATCATATCCCTATCAGCATATCCCTAAAGATGCATATCCAGGCTCCAAAACTAAAAGGTAAGAGTTGAGTATAAAAGTTAATTCTTGACCTTAGACAAAATAATCTTAACTGAAGCATCTTTTCCCTAAACTGTCAGAAATAACAACTGAGCAAACTCAAATGATAAAGACAGAGAGGGAGAGACAGTGGTTGAAATCTCCAGAAAAAGGCTAGTTAGTAGACCAAGGGCAGTGTGTATAAAACTTAAGAAATGGTATTAATAGGTACATTTTTTTTAAATATGTGTTTTGTGGACAGTGGATAGACATGAAAGGGGGAGAGAGATGGGGGATGACACGCAGCAAAGGGCCGCAGGTCGGACTCGGACCCGGGCCACTGCAGGACTCAGCCAACATGGGGCGCACATTCTTACTGGGTGAGCTAGAGGCCGCCCCATTAATAGGTACATTTAAAGATTTTAATGCACCAACATTTTACTTTGAGCCGCTTGATAATAACTTTAATTTTGTCAGACTAAAAGTCAACACTATGGAACTGATTGATTCATTTAGACTTTTTCCCCTTTACTGAAAACCCCTCCTAACAGAAAAGTCTATTTTTGTATTTGATTTGTGTGCTTTTTAGACGGCAATCTTTCTTACGCTTTTAAATCTGCTTTGACTTTTTCTTCTGTTACTTTTTTTGACATGTCTTGAACGTTTGCAAAGCAATTAAAAGAATATTCTTTTGCACAATTTAATGTTTTTCTCCCTTTTCTCACTCTACAACCCTTTGTTTTTTACCATAGACCAGTGAACATCTATTGATTTTCAGTATTATTTTTTTCATTAGTGTTTTTTCAACTCATCCCTTTCCAAGTTTCTTGTTTTTACGTTTCTAGGGACTTTGGGCATTGTTGTGTTGACATCAACACTGTACAAATAGGCAAAATGTGAACTGCTATTCAGTTAGTTTTCTTCTTGAGTGGTATCTTCTCCTTCAGGGAAATAACCCATATTCAGGAGCATCATGGGTTGACAGCAATTTTCTAAATAATAGTGAACCTGTTTACCACAGTAACAATAATAAGACAACATGTCCATTTACTATATGCTTACACTTATGCTGTGTGTTTATAACACCTCTCAGTTTGTGCTTTTAGATTCTGATTGGTATTTAGGAAGAAGCAGCAATTCAGTCAGTCAATTCCTGCTGTGTCTCCTGTTGGATCTAGGATCGGACTATGAAATACACACCATTGTGTTTCAGATTTTGAATTGAAAATCTCTGTCCATGTAACTTTTTTTTTTTTCATACTGATTCAACAGCTGTCATGTTAGGGAAAAAATAAATAACTGGGACACGTTCGGCTGCTGTGTAAGCAAACACTTATGGATTTCCTTGCTTGTGCTGGCAGCCCATACTGAGATGCACTGTCCAAATCACAGAGTGTCTGTCTGGCTCTGCTCTCACAGTGAAGTGTCTGCCATCTTGATGCAAACAGTGCCACTGATGTGGCCACTCTCTTAGCAGGTAGAGGACCTGGTATAGCTTCAGCTTTGCATTTTTATCTGAGTATAACATCACTGCAGCTTGCTGTTCTAACCAACTATTCTGCTGGGATTATTGATGTATTGATCCCTTTATTTCACACTTAGACTGTATCATTCTCACAGGAAATACACCCCATCGCTGTACTGCAAGAAAATCGTATTTTTCAGTGCCACACTATAATTGGAATAACCTTTATCAGCCAAGGACATAACATGCATGATTTACCCTGAGCTCCATTCATTTCCACATTACAAAGATTCAGCATGAAGATAGAGCTTCTTCTTCTGCACTTCTATTTCTATTTGTTGTAATGTTTTTTCTTTAATCAAATTAGCATTGTTTGTTTCATTCATTTCATTTTTTGCCTTTATTGGACAGATGATAGTAGACAGGCAGACAGAAAACAAGGAGACAAAGTGGGTGCTACACCATGCCATAAAGTGGTATAACATGCTATAAAGTGACAGCATTGCACTCCATTAGTGTCCCTTGGTACCATTGACAATAGCTATACTGTAATATTAATCAATACATAATGAATTATTAATATTACTTCATTTCCAACAGCCAGGATGAGAATGGGGAATGATTTAGTGGGATGGTTATTCTCTGCCTAATTAACCTGCCATAGTCGAGCAACTAATAAAAAAAGAAAAAACGTTTTAACAGAATTGCTGGTCCTGTTGCTAACCAACGACAGACAAATCGCTGCCATGGGGAATGTTTAGTCAGAAATGACCAATGTCAAAAGCTTGAAGCTTAGTAGCAGTTTCCACAAACACATTATGTCCAACTGTTTTATCCTCCTCCTACCAAATATTTCTTATACAAAAAATATCTTATGCTATATTTTGTTTATATTATTTAATATCTTGTATGCATTATGTAAAGAACAAGGAATTCCTCTTGTGTCTAAAATGTGCTAAACTTGCCTACAGTAGGGCCTTTTGCTCCATAACCAAAGAATGGAAGAGAAAGTAAAGGTCAGTTTTGCGTGTACACAATGTGTGTGTGTGTGTGTGTGTGTGTGTGTGTGTGTGTAATGGCTTGTGTGTGGCTGTTTTGTTATGTGTGTTATGTGTGTGCGTGTGTGTTCCAGGTGACCTGATTCATTCCTGGTCAGCGAGCCTCAAGTTTGTCTCAAGTTGAGCAGACTTTTGGATGATAACCTTAGCACCCAGTTCATCCACTCAGTGGCACACATCACGCACATGTACACACACACACACACACACACACACACACACACACACACACACACACACACACACACACACACACACACACACACACACACACACACACTCACATTCAAGGCCCTCAGGTTGAAAGTGTTGGAGGTCAGCCGGACCAAGGCTGGACTGAGAGTGAAAGGCAGACTGCCAGCAACCTCACTACAGGGTCAGGTGAGGGGAAACAGACACTTCCGTCAGTCTTGGAGGCTGTATTTGATTGCGGTCCGTTGACTTTGGCTGGGATCACTGGAAGGTCCCAGTCACCACAGAATCAGCTAAACCGCTAGCATGGTGGGTGGGTAACGCACATGCAGCACACTTACTGCTGTAAATGTCAACTAATATCTGCAGTTGCTGTTAATGGTTAACAGAGCCCCGGCCAGACAGGACCAAACACAGCTACCAAGACTGACAGTGAAGGAGAGGTTGATGACATGGAATACGTTACCAAGTAGCGTTGGGCATCGTGTTGTTTTGAACAATTCAGATTCCAGTTCTAATTCTTCCTTTCACTTCCAGGTTTGATCAATTCTCGATTTCAATTCTTTGAAGGGTGGAGTTTAAACGGGTCACATGCTTATTTCACAGATAAGAGGCTCCGCTCTAAAGTGGCTGGATGTACGGTGGCCAATATGGATCCAAAACGTCCGCGTGTTAAATCGTGGAACGGATGATCGGATTTGAAACCAAATTCCAATAAAAAAAATTATCCCATTGGAATCGTAATTTTTTAAACTATTCCAAGTTGGAACAGGTTGTCAATGCCCTAGTACCGAAATTATTTCTTTCCAGGTTTGGCTCCTGATGCCATCTGGTCCTGCTGCTTTTTTGGTGTTCACTTGTTTGAAAGCCCCCCTGAAATCATGCTCAGAAAGGGAGATGGGGGTGAGATGTGCTTGGGGGTGAGATGGCTTGTTGATTGCCTCAAAGTGAGCATAACATGTGTTTAACTCACTGAGAAGTAGGGAGTGGGCTTGTCATCTGTCACAGCATGCAAGGAATTGTATACATCCTGACATTGTAGTTCCACTTTCTTCTCGTAGTTCTATTTTTCCTCTACAGGCACCATTCACAACAATACACTCACATTTATACAACAAGGCTACCATACAAGCTGCACATCATTTAAACATTAACAGCAATTTGTAAATTTAGGGTTCTGTGTCTTGCCCAAGGACACTTTTTGGTTTGAACCACCGATGTTCCAATTGGTAGACGACCACTCTACCTCCTGAGACACAGCCTCCATAAAACATCAACAGAGTAACACAAAAAACACTAGTAACCGCTTAAATTATATTTCTAATAGTTTATAACAAAAAATTTTGTTTAAAATTTAAATTACGGTTCTGTGATAGTAAACTGTTTGGCCACGAGGATGGACTAGATGGGGATTAAAGACCAAAACTGGAAAGATATAAAATGCTTGCACCTCTGTGCCTATGTAATATCTGACATCTTACTTAATCTACCTAAGCAGCTGTCCCTATATAACACTGCTTTGCTAGTATTTTGAAAATGGCCTACAGTGTACAGATCTGTTTTGCACCTTTCCACGCTGTTGTCACTTCCACTGAAATCAATCTGGCAGGGGAAAGATTAGAGCATTGATTTGAAGCTGGTGAGTAATACTACTGCAGAAAGCATACATCAAAAGCCTGTAATGTGGTGGGACAGAAAAGGCCGTTGATTTCTTATTTATGGCCTTATTTCTGGATTGTCTCTTTCCAAGGCAGAGGAGTCAGAAGGAGAGAAAGAGAGAGAGGCAGTGAGAGGGGAGGGGGAGAGTTGGCGAGAGATATTGATGGAGGAAGAAAGGCAGAAAAGAGGCTGTGACATAACAGAAAGGAAAAGACAATCCAAACTAAAGAAAGATGACAGTTGTAGTGGAAGGTAGAACAAACTAGCCTAAGCATCGTTTCTAATGTTTCCTCTTTTGTTCTCTTCCTCTACTGTCATGACCTTCCCTCCCCTCATCCCCTTTCCTGAACTGACCTTTTAGTACCATCTGTCTCAGTGACATCTCAGGGATTAACATCATTCAGCTGTTCTGTATCTCTTTGAACTCTCCTGGCATAGAGGAAGGAAAGAAGAGGGAATCTTTCATTGTATGCATATACAGTGGGGCTTGAAAGTTTGGGCACCCCAGGTAAAAATTTGTATTAATTATTAATTAATTAAATCTCAAAAAGGCATCAAATGACAGATTAGACATTCGTATAATATGTCACAAAAAATTTAATTTTATTTCCATCATTTACACTTTCAAAATAACAGAAAACAAAAAAATAGTGTCTGCAAAAGTTTGGGCACCCTGCAGAGTTAATACCTTTGGCAAGTACCACAGCTTCTTGTAGTAGTCTTTCTGTAGAGTCTTTCAATTCTAGTTTGAGGTATCTTCGTTCATTCTTCCTTCCAAAAGTCTTCCAGTTCTTTGAGATTTCTGGGCTGTCTGACACGCACTGCTCTTTTAAGGTCTATCCATAGATTTTCAATTATGTTGAGGTGAGGAGATTGTGAAGGCCATGGTAAAACCTTCAGTTTACGCCTCTTGATGTAATCCACCGTGGATTTTGAGGTGTGTTTAGGATCATTATCCATTTGTAGAAGACATCCTCTCTTTAAAGTCAGCTTTTTCACAGAGGTTAACGTCCAAAATTTGCTGAAATTTTATTGAATCCATTTTTCCTTCTACTTGTGAAATGTTCCCCGTACCACTGACTGCAATACAACCCCAAAGCATGATTGATCCCCCCCCATGCTTAACAGTTGGACAGTTTCTTGTCATTAAATTCTGTGCCTTTTCTTCTCCAAACGTACCTTTGCTCATTCCGGCCAAAAAGTTAACCTCATCAGTCCACAGAACTTGTCTATATGTGCATTTGCAAAGGTCAAACGCTGATTTTTGTGGTGAGGACATAGAAGAGGTTTTCTTCTTTAACTTCCACTGTTCCTGATGACTGCCAATTCTTAACTACATTCTGGACAGAGGATATTGGCATCTGAAAATGCTTTGCTATCTTTTTATAGCCTTCTCCTGCTTTGTGAGCGTCAAGAATTTTCCATCTTGGCTTCTTTATGCACATTAATACAAATTTTTACCTGGGGTGCCCAAACAATCGAGCCCCACTGTAATCATCTGGTCAAGGGTGAAATGTTATTACCAAGCTTATTGACCAACCCTGTACAAAACATCAAGACCCACCGTGACCCCACATCCCAAGCTCTGGAACAGCTCTGTTGTACACAATGGGTTGGCCAATATTATGCAATTGCGTAAAAAACTTACTTTTACAGGGAGAAAAGCAGCATTTCATTGGTATAGTATGTCAAGTTTAATTTGTATTAACTTTTGAAATGTTACTCACTATACAACAATGAAGACTAAATTAATTACTTAGTAGATACAGAATATGTGTACTAAGTTTTAGTGTAAGCTCAGGTCAGAAGACAAATATTATTTTACATCTGGGCCTTCAGTATCAAAGCAACCACCTTTGAATAACCTCACTATGACACTGGGGCATTATCGTATGGAATAAAGTGATTTAACACAAGGCTCAACACCTAGAGAGCTTTAATACACTATTGCAGAGACATGAATACACAGTGACTGAAGCCATTACTTTCCCGCAGTATGACATGATGCTGAATCACACCAGCAGGAACAATCTAAAGCAAGCAGTAATAGTAATAATAAAATCATTTCACTCCAATCCAGGAAAATCCATTAATCTCACCAAAGACCAAGTACATCCTTCTTTCTTTTAAAAACGTTACATCTAAAACTCTAAATGAACTTGAACTAACCTTACTGCTGCTGTTATGTGATGCTAGCTAGTTGACTAACTAACTGGTCCGAAGAATGCTGACGTAGGTGGCTGGGCCAGTTAAAATGCTCCGTTCTGTCAAAGAATACGCCCAACAAGGCAAACTCAAAATCTGATTAGTCATTAGAAGTCATATTCTTTAACTAATCAGATTTTGAGTTTGCCTTGTTGGGCGTATTCTGACAATTGACAACATTGTCCTTTTTTGCTTAAACAGAAGAGGGATTCACTTGGAATTCTAAAAGCTTTAATTTGTGAGATACACTGAATGCACCACAACCGAGGCAGAGACTAGCAAGGAAATTACGTTAAAAGATTCGTGGGAACGGACTCTGTAAAATACATATGAAATTAATAAAATTTATTCTGAGAATTTCTTGGCCAGCAGAGATAGCCCACCTTGGTTCCAAGCAGGCCACAGCAGATATTCACCTTTCAATAGCTGTCCAAGGGCTATGTACCACTGGCAGCCACTGATCAAGCCAACTAATTGACTAAGTCTATTATTATTATTATTATTATTATTATTATTATTATTATTATTATTATTATTATTATTATTATTATTATTATTATTATTATTATTATATATTATTTGCTGAAATGGAAGATAGTATAAAGTGAAATTTTGTCCTTGGACATCTTTAACCATCATCTAAATTTGATTGCAAGTTAAAGCAACATTGCATATTTATTTTACCATAAAATAACAGCTTCAAAATCATTTTAATGCTACACTGACTTGTAATAGGGAGAATGGTGCCTCTGTTGTTCCCACTCTGTGGCCCAATTGCCTGTTCTTGTAACTTTTGTTTACAGGTAAGGTGTTCCTGGACAAATGTGTGTGTGTTACACTAAGTCTAAGGCACTAAATCACTTACCACCACTGATTTGTGTAATGTATGGATCATATTTTATGGAGAAAATGTTTTCTGGATTTCCCACGATGTCCTCCGGTTGCTCAGCCTCAACTCAGTGATTTACAGTTTCCAGAAAGCTTTATGCCAACCATACACATCTAACGTCCTGTCCTAATATGTAAAGACTGGGGATCTTGCAGGGTCACAAATTAGCTGAACTAGATTTGTTTTAAACAAATGTAACCAAGCTAACTAGCTACTACTAGTGGTAGCTGATAATTTAATGGCGGCAGTATCCAGAGGTCTGTGTTTATCCACCTGTAAATCTCCCGTTGGATGATGCGCTTGAGAAGGGTAGAAAAATGGCAGCTTTTCCTCTTTAGCTTTCACCATAGCAACCAAAAACACCATCGGCTGTAGCCGTTTGCTGCTTCCTGATTGGTGTTGGAGGGAGCGCACAATGTTCACATGATTTAACTTCACTACCAAGACTTAAAACCTACGATAATATCAAACACAAGTTTTATAACCACCTTACATCGAACTATTGAGACGACAGGAGAACGCCCAACTAGCAAGACTCTCAGGATTCCATTCCGATATCGGAAATGAGTCTGCAGTGGAATTGTTTGAAAAGTTGTTTGGTGTAAGGTCAGCATTAGTTTTTGCTAAAGTAAGGCTAACCGCTAATTACTAGCACAGCAGTATACCAGCAGCTCTGGTCCGCTTGGAGGAGCCAAGGAACCAGGTTCACCAGCTTCTGCTCAAATGGCAGATGCAAAGAGATTAAAGAAGAGTTGATGGTGGAAGCTAAGGAGATAAAAGGGAAGAGTGACCACTGGAAAGGAGTAGATCCCAGCCTGGCTTTTAGTTGGTGTCAAAAGCTCCAAGAAATAAAATGACTGCAAGACCAATGCCGAGCTGGCCATCTCATTATTGGACTAGTAAGTAATGTTAGTTGACACAACATTCCCAGATGGGAGAGGAAGGTGGACTAGTTAATTGACATTTCTTCAAACCAATCATAATCCTCTTGTGCTAAGTTTCAGACGGAGCAACGGTACCTATGTCCAAGATCCCTAAATGACTCCCAAAAATGAAACGTTGATATAGCCTAGATGGCTTGCCTTGTGTTGTTGCATTTTCTGCTGCAAATTTGTGACTCACTAGTTTTTGATCTTTAGAAAATGTAATCATAAGAAATGCATGTGTACAGCTGTCCATACTTACAACAGCGGTGCATAAGTGTATTGCACTCAAACTTTAGGGGGGTCAAATCTAAAAGAAATACCAATTCTTGCCCTTTCCCAAAAAAAAGGTTCCAGGAACTCAAAGTACCTTTTGTGCATTCCTGTTTACACTTTAACCCATCATTAGTTCATTAACATCATCAGAACTGTAAAGGTTAGGCAAATTAGTTATGTAATGAATGAAGAATGGCAGCTTGCAATATTCATGTTGCTACCAAAGCAACACATTACAGAAAAGAATCAAAGCAAAGACGACAGATAGGTCAGACCTCCATGTTTTACTATGTATCTTTAAATGTTACAATTACTGCTGAAAATGACAACAGAAATTTGGTCTATAGGAATCAGACTTTTCGAAATTTTATATTACAAAAGTCTGTGCGACAGGCTTAGTGAATGATTGGAAAAAGTAGAATTTCACCCACCAATCTATGTTGAAATCCATTTATCAATTTTTATGGTCAGAGAAGCTAAGAGTTAAAATGTAAATGATCTATCCAAGAATCTTTAACTTCGGTTAAAGTATTTTTGTTGCATGTCATTTCTGCCAGGTAAGGTAATTTCTACTGTAAGAATGTTTTTCAAAGATTGCATGGTACTGCACTCCATACATGTAATCATGGTCTCAAATCAATAAAATCTTTATCTGACAAAACAAATATTTTAATTAAGACACATTTTATACAAAATGCCGAAACAACAGGGGTATTTATTAAAGGTATTTTTTTGTATTTAGTGTGGCACATGCAGACGTGGAAAAGAAGACTAAAAGGAGCAGAAACATAGGGAAAGGTAAAACACTCATGAAAATGTCCCTCCGTTGGTAAAGGGCTATCTGTCCACACATTTTTCCTTTTCCTTACAGTCCTGAGCATCTGCAGTCAAATCTACAGTCATTTTGTATATTCAAGAGGTTGGAAACAAATCCCACATTCTGCTCTTGCTATAGCATCACCATTTATTTACAAAAACATTTTGGTCCCATTGGACATTCACCAAGAGTATTTCAAACAACAAACACAACTGGGCATATATACGTTTCACCCCTCCCATTCTGTGTCTCCAGATGTAGGAAAATAGTCAATGGGATCAATTTATCAATGGGAATATCTTATCAACATACGTTACTTGGTCAGCATTTTACACTCATACAGGCAATTCAGTTGCAATACTACATACAAGAATTTCATATCCATATTAGGAATAACTCAAAAACTTGCTGCCACTAACCTCTAGCAATACTTGGAGTTTTCATGTGGGCAAATACACATATCCACTCTGTTTTCATTGCCATAATACATATCCATTTCATATATATTATGAAATGCTATATTCAAGAGGGGACAGATTGAAAGAGAAGGGGGACACTTATATTGAAGGGGGTATCTTACATTGATAATTTTCTATGTGGGAAGAAAAGATGAAGACATTTAGTGAAATACTATGCTACTATCACTTCTTTGATGCTACACAGATATAAGGATCATTCAAGTGCTTTGAGTGTCTATGATGAGCTCTATATACATGTAATGAAATATTATTATATTCAGATTTTCTTTCAATTTTGACAAAAGCAGAGAAGCCTGAAAATTTGACTGAATCAAGGGCATGTTGAGTGGTTAGTACTTCAGACAGCAGAGGGCTCTCCTGTGACATTCTTAGCTTTTCTCTCTCTCTCTCTCTCTCTCTCTCTCTCTCTCTCTGTCCCCCAAACACACAGAGAAGCTATCATGTATTCTTAGTGACGCACAACTGACAGAGCCTCTCAGCCAACTCCTGTCCTCTCCAGATTGGTAGCATCATTTGCAGCACCAGTCTACATAAATACATGCATGTAGACATCCAGAGTAGGAGCGTTAAGGGCAGTGCGTTAAGGGCAGTGCGGCACTTTAAACACACATCAACACACATCCCCACAGGCACATGTACACAGATGAAGCAGGCGAGAAAAACAAAATCATGATGGTCAGGCGGGTGGATGGAAGAGGCAGAGCAGGTGACGGAGATCATTTTCACTTTCTCTCGCAGTGAAGTGGTAATTCCGTCTGAGTCTGCTATCTCATTCGCCTGCCTAGCTGTCCCTCCCCCGAGGCCCGTGGAGAGATGGAGAGATTCTCCTCTGATTCAGGACGCCCAGTTCTCTGGGCCAAAATAGGCCTCATGAATAAACCATAACTTATGTAGTTAAGTTATGCAACGGCAGCACATGAATAGATGCAGCATGGTAAGGTATAGTAGGAGTGGTAGTATTTTTTATTTTCAAGTTGTGCTCAAAACAATGAACAAACATTACAGTGCATACGTGTAGCTTCTAAAGTGATAAAGTGGGAACATTTCACATAGGAACAGTACACGTCTCCTTTTACTGTCATCACTGTTTGAGGTTACCTGAAGCCATATAATACCCCCCCATTCCCTGTGTGAACTCAAACAGGGGGACGCTGGATAATATTTTCATTTCATTCATTTAAAATCCATGTTTGATGCTTTCATATTTTAACTATTTGGACAGAATGGTGCCTCTGCAAAATAGCCTCTGGAAGGAATTTGTTTTGGTGGCACGTGTGTTTGTTCAAAAGTTTTTTTAGTTGTACAACAGAAAACTCTGATTGGACAGATAGTCTAGCTAGGTGTCTGGATTTACCCTGCAGAGATCTGAGGAGCAGTTAACCATAGTCCTCAGAAATCCGCCGGAGTTTTGAATGGCAACACAAAGAAAGCGGAAGGTAACGGACGAAAATTAGAGTCATCCAGCTGGATTCGCGGGGGCTCCTGAACAATCCCAGAAATGACACGTCACCTAATTTGGCTTACATTAAGTTGAAGACCTAATTTACTTGTTGAGCCACAAACTAAAGAAGTGACACCCCCAAACTAGGAGTCATGCCGGCGGTTACACGATGTCACACTGACATACACAGGTACGACTGAAAATGACAACAGAAATAAATAAGTTTGCTGATTTCACATATCTTCGCAATTTAACTGTCATTTGTCTACCCAGAAGTGTTTTTTTGTATCACTGTGATTCTGTCTTTATCTTGCTAAAATTCTTGGTTGCAGTGTATATAAATGGCATCTGCTGACAGGAAGATAAGGACTCAGACTGTTGCCAAGCAATGGAATTCTATTAAAAAAGGCCTATACAATTGATCCTGTGTTGCGTTAATTCAAGCTGTTCCTGCCAACTGGTTACAGGGTGACAGTCTATGTAAAGCTATTTCAACAGTTACAAAGAAAGAAAAATAAGCACTTGGTGTAATTATAGTATAAAACCTTTCAACAGCTGTCAATCCGCATGGATTATTAGAAGCAACAACTAGAGACAGAGGAGCTTAAAGTGGAAAATGCAAGTGTAATTAATTGTGTTAAAGACAATCACTATCCTCATCACCCTATCATTTCATTTTCCAATCCATTAGAATGTTTGAGATGCAATTTGTTTTCATGGTTAATGTTTTAGAGATATATCAGCATGCTGAATTTTCCTAAATTTCTAAGATTATCTAGGGTGACTTTAAAGACATCATCTTTAGGCAACCTGACTGAAAGTAAGTCCAATCCCTCCTGGGACAGCACTGAGCTGTGCCGGGATTTTGGTGACACACTTGGGGACCAACAATTCTTTTTTTTCATACACAACCCTCTCAAAAGAAACAGCTGTATTAGATTAGAGGAATTAGAATTAGAGGAAAACAAGCAATACTTCCTAATAGCTGTGGCCATTGTGTGAAGCGTGCATCCACACATTTATGCCTATACACACACACACACACACACACACACACACACACCCTAATATAATGTGCTTCTCATGTCGCTTAAATTGCCTCCTCAACTCCTGCACTTGTCTCACTTCCTCGCGTCCCTCTCACCGAGGAAGCACAGGAGAGATGCGAGGAAATCCTCAGAGGAGAGGCAACGAGCAAATGTGTTTTTAGAAGGATGAGACGTCCTCTACTCTGAAGCGTCACATTAATTCGTCAGCTGTTTGGGCGGAGTTAGCAACTCCTTCAGCTGCACAGCTTCTGGGAAGGCTGCTCTTGTGTATCCTCGACTATAGCTCCTCGGTGATTCCTCAGAAAGAAGAGCTTGAGACGGCCTTCACCGAGGAAGGAAAGTACATCCAGTAAAGCCGAGGAGTCAAGGACATTTCAAATAAGGGCCACCATTTCAGAGAATCTATAATAACTATAATATCAACCTCTTAGGGCAAAAACTGTGGCCGCCAAAAGGTGGGGAATGTTTGTTGACCGCCTGATAAAGTGAGCTATAGAGCTGCTGACCACAGCTAAACTGTATGTACTGAGCTTTGCACACTTCATAGACAGGTTTTATTATATTATCACAGTTTTAGCCATTAGGTCCAAATTAGTTTTATATTTCACTTTTGGAACAGGTATGAAGACTTTTGCCTTCAGACGTACCCCGACCATTATCTGAATTAATCTATTTATTTGCACAATAAAATCAAGGCAACAGAAAGACAGCAAGAAAATTAAAAAAATAATTTAAAAAAGATTGAGCAGGTGAGATTAAGAAAACCCCTAAGGCGTTATGTAAGGAATCTCACTTAAGAGAATAAAAAAAAAGTAGTATAAGCTAATGACAAGAGTCATAAAATCTACAAAATTGAACACAAGTTAGCACTGAATGTAAAAAAAAGCACAAGGTAGGCTACATAAAACAACAAAAGCATAAAATAAATTACAAGAATATAGATAAAACGAGGATGTTTGGACTCTTGTGTACGTGTGAGTAAAAGTTACACCTTAAAGTTACAGCAATAAGGTTTACAGCTAAGGTTTCGGTGGCTATACATCAACTGTCAGGAGAAAATCACAGAGGTGTATTATTGATGTCGTTTATCCTGTGGGTGTGTGTCCGTCTCTCTCTCCGTGTGCCTGATCGCGTGTGCAGCTGATTGGACGAACACGTCACGTGGGACATGCTGCTCCCGAATTTCAAAACCGACCACAATAATGTTTGGAATACAATCTTTTATTTTTTTACAAAAATAGTTCACCAAAACGTGTTTCTGAAAACATTTTAAATGAGAAATAGCCCATGCAGTTGCTGAATCTGTCTTCATTTCAGATCAACAAAGGTCAATTCAAAAGATTTCCATCAGCTTTTGAGAGGCGACTCAACGCCTTGCTTCTCCAAAGTCCCCGACGCTACCAGCAGACAGCAGAGGGGACAAAGAGATCTGTAGTTTTCTCCAACTGAAACCCACTGTGATCGCAGCAGGTATGAAGTCAATGCAGGGCTTTGCAACAGAAGGAATAAAAGATGCTGTGGGCTGGAGGTGAACTTGGTTTAGCTGGCAGCTACACTGCTGTTGTCACAATGAGACGTGGGCCAGGAGCAATCCACACTCCTGTGCCAGAGAGCAGCTTCACTCACAGTTCAAAGTCCAAGCGTGTTTCTAGCAAAATGGGTAATTACATTTGCTACAGAAAAGTAGGGAGGGTAGACAGTCTCTTATTGTTTCAAGAAAATGTACCTTGAATCTCTGTGGGAGGTAACAAGGGAGGAAACATTCTAGTAGCAGCCTCCCAACTTGAACTGATTTTGAATGGGATTTTTCTGTTTTTCTACAAATGAACAAAAGTGGCTTTAGATTGAATAACAGTCAATACAAGCTTTGTACATGTATTTATAACTGTGGCAGTCTACATCCACGACGCCCCACTTCCTCGATTGTTCAGGTGCTGCCGGAAATTCCGCCGGGTGTACCTCTTTTTGAAACCTTCCGCTTTCTTTGTGTTAGAATTCTAACCTCCGGTGGATTTCTGAGGACTATGGTTAACTGCTCCTCAGATCTCTGCAGGGTAAATCCAGACAGCTGGCTAGACTATCTGTCCAATCAGTTTTCTGTTGCATGACAAACACACAGATTGTGGCTATGAGAAATAAACTTCAATCTGGCTAATCTGACACAGTGTCCATTTCCCATATTTATGACCCATAAAGACCCATATTTGTGTTTGCTAATAGACGGCAACCTCTTGCGGCTGCAGTAATTGTTGCAGGAGAAAATGAAGAAGCAAAGTGACAAAGTATAAGAGCGCCAAAGTCTAGCTAACCCAGTAAGAGCGGGTTTGAATCCAACCTGTGGCCCTTTGCTGTGTGTCATCCCCTCTCTCTTTCTCTACCCCCTTTCGTGTCTAGCCATGTCATTACTGAATAAAGGCCCCAAAAAATAATCCCAAAAAATAATAGAGAGCCAAATGGTGGATGGTGGATGGGTGAAACAAACACAGAACGTTCACTCAGGGGACCAAAGTTCGTGTCCTGTGTGAAACCAAAAGTCAACGGTCACTTTTTACAATGAAGTGACTTTTACGGACCTTAGCCCGTGACACAGTTACATCCTCATTTTATTAGTTTGAATTGACTCATTTTATGCCAATGCATGATGTTGTATTAACCCTAAGTATTTCTGTTGCTTAAACTTAACTAGCTCAGTTTCACAAAATTAAATGTTAAATGTTTTTTTATCATAAAACACACAAAACAAGCAAGAAATAAGTCTCCCTTCCAGTACCATGGATATAGTGCCACTTGGCCAGCCATGCCAAAAACATTTATTTATGACCTTCAATATTCAATGAAAATAATCTCACAATGAAATAGCACAACGTGGCGTCAACATAAAACACAACGCTTTCCACGCAGTTGACTTCCCGCAAAAGAAAAGTGCTTTCACACAGGAAATGCTCATTCAACCTTGGGAGTGTTTTTGAATAAAAAAATGAATTAATTCAAATCACAATCTTTTTTTGGTACCTAAACTTAACTGACATCGCTGCATGATGCTCACTTTTTCTAGCTTAGCTCCACTACCACGGCCCCTGAAAAGGCCATCATCTGGCGCTACCTGTAGCAACAGTCACTGTAGTCACTGTACTAAATACAACCAACACCTGATGCTCAGAGTTTTATTGTTCTATGGTACTATAGAACAATATAGCACTTTTCTCAGTTTAAAATACTTCTATTTTAGATATATAATGGTCTATTAGTAAAGTAGCATCGATCACTTTGAGGGGATACATTTTGTCTCCACCGGGATATGTACGTAGACCAGAAAGGGGGAAAACCCACGCATCCCCCACGGCAAATCACACCCTGATTAACTGTATGTTTAAAAGGGCAGCCATTACGTTAAATAAAACGATCACATGATTAAAACAGAACGGTCTTATAGGTTATATTCCAAACATTATTTGTACAGCCAATTCTTTACACTAGTTCATGATGTTCCCAGATATGGTTGCTGTGATTATGAGGATTTCTGAGAAAGCCTCTTTATACTCATAAATACAAACCCTCATGCTAACATCACTAACAATAACATGCAATAACTCACACACAGCGAGAACCCATGGCCAGCGCCAGGAGTAATATTTGCAGACACAAGACATGCAACGAGCTGTTTTCTGGAAGACATCTTTTCCCTGCTTCAACGAGCTTGAGCTTTAATAACAGATGGTCCCATCGGCAGTACTTCTCTCCAAACATACTGCATGTGTGTGTGTGTGTGTCGTGATTTTACTGACACAGAACAGCATCAAAGAAAATTCTTTCTCCCAGAAACAAGCAATTATGATCATACACAATTGCAAAAGCTTTAATTGGATAAACAGAGTTAAACCTCCATTACGCACATCGGAGTGTTAGAAATACAGATGGATCTGAAAACATCAGAGCTCAATTCAATTCAATTCAATTCAATTTTATTTATAGTATCAATTCATAACAAACGTTATCTCGAGACACTTTACAGATATTGCAGGTCCAGACCACACTCCAGAACCCACAGGGACCCAACAGTTCTAGTAGTTTCCTCCAGAGCAAGCAACAATGCGACAGTGGCGAGGAAAAACTCCCTTTTAGGAAGAAACCTCGGACAGACCCAGGCTCTTGGTGGGCGGTGTCTGACGACCGGTTGGGGTTAGAATGAAGAGTGGGAATAACAGTCACAAAAAATAATAGTTTGTAGTAGTTCTTTGTAGTAGTTCATGGCATAGCAGGGCACTGTGCGGCATTACAAGGCACAGCAGGACGTAGCAGGGCACAGCAGAGCTTAGCAGGATGAACACGGCATTGCAAGACGTGTAGCGGGACCATGGCTACAGCTGCTACCATGATTTTGAGCCTCCTGATCCAAGGAAACATTCTGGGGAAAAGAACATAAGGACTCCGGGGAATGACTCCCAGAGCTAGGTTAGTAACAAGCATTTCTGGGACATGGATGCACACAAATGGAAAGATAGAAAGATAAAAAGATGGAGGAGAGAGGAGCTCAGTGTGTCAAAGGAAGTCCCCCAGCAGTCTAAACTATTACAGCATAACTAAGAGAGACAGGGTAAAGAGAGGAGCCAACCGGATCCCATCCCTCTGTCTAGAGGAGATGGGAAGAGAGAGAGAGATCCATCCCTCTGTCTAGAGGAGGTGGATGAGAGAGAGAGAGAGAGATATCCATCCCTTTGTCTAAAGGAGATGGGGGGAGAGAGAGATCCATCCCTCTGTCTAGAGGAGGTGGATGAGAGAGAGAGAGAGAGAGATATCCATCCCTTTGTCTAAAGGAGATGGGGAGAGAGAGATCCATCCCTCTGTCTAGAGGAGGTGGATGAGAGAGAGAGAGAGAGAGATATCCATCCCTTTGTCTAAAGGAGATGGGGGAGAGAGAGATCCATCCCTCTGTCTAGAGGAGGTGGACAGGAGAGAGAGAGAGAGACATAACCATCCCTCTGTCTAGAGGAGATGGGAAGAGAGAGAGAGATCCATCCCTCTGTCTAGAGGAGGTGGATGAGAGAGAGAGAGAGAGAGATATCCATCCCTTTGTCTAAAGGAGATGGGGGGAGAGAGAGATCCATCCCTCTGTCTAGAGGAGGTGGATGAGAGAGAGAGAGAGAGAGAGAGAGAGATATCCATCCCTTTGTCTAAAGGAGATGGGGGAGAGAGAGATCCATCCCTCTGTCTAGAGGAGGTGGACAGGAGAGAGAGAGAGAGAGAGAGAGAGAGAGAGAGAGAGAGAGAGAGAGAGAGAGAGAGAGAGAGAGAGAGAGAGAGACATAACCATCCCTCTGCTAGCCCTAACTATAAGCTTTATCAAAGAGGAAAGTCTTAAGCCTACTCTTAAATGTGGAGACGGTGTCTGCCTCCTGAACCCAAACTGGAACCTGGTTCCACAGGAGAGGAGCCTGATAGCTGAACGCTCTGGCTCCCGTTCTACTTTTAGAGACTCTAGGAACCACAAGTAACCCTGCATTCTGGGAGCGTAGTGCTCTGGTGGGGTAGTAAGGTACTATGAGCTCTTTAAGATAAGATGGTGCCTGACCATGAAGAGCTTTGTAGGTGAGAAGAAGGATTTTAAATTCTATTCTGGATTTTACAGGAAGCCAATGCAGAGAAGCTAAAACAGGAGAGATGTGATCTCTTTTCCTGGTTCCTGTCAGAACACGTGCTGCAGCATTCTGGATCAGCTGAAGAGTCTTTATGGATTTATTCGAGCAGCCTGATAATAAAGAATTGCAGTAATCAAGCCTAGAAGTAACAAATGCATGGACTAGTTTTTCTGCATCATTTTTAGACAGGATATTCCTGATTTTTGCAATATTACGTAGGTGAAAAAGGCGATCCTTGAAATTTGCTTTATGTGGGAATTAAAGGACATATCCTGATCAAAGATAACTCCAAGATTCCTCACAGTGGTGCTGGAGGCCAGAGTGATGCCATCCAGAGTAACTATCTCTTTGGATAATGCGTCACGGAGGTGCTTGGGCCCCAGAGCAATAACTTCAGTTTTATCTGAGTTCAACATTAGAAAATTACAGCTCATCCAGGTTTTAATATCCTGAAGGCACATTTGAAGTTTAGCTAACTGATTAGTTTCATCCGGCTTGATCGATAGATATAATTGAGTATCATCTGCATAACAATGAAAGTTTATGGCGTGTTTCCTGATAATATTGCCTAAAGGAAGCATATATAAAGTGAACAGGATTGGACCGAGCACAGATCCTTGTGGGACTCCATGACTAACTTTGGCGTGCACGGAGGATTCATCGTTAACATGAACAAACTGAGATCGATCTGATAAATAAGACTTAAACCAGCTAAGAGCAGTCCCTTTAATGCCAATTAAATGTTCCAGTCTCTGTAATAAGACATGGTGGTCAATGGTATCAAATGCAGCACTAAGATCTAATAACACCAGTACAGAGATAAGTCCTTTGTCTGATGCAATTAGGAGGTCATTAGTAATTTTCACAAGTGCTGTCTCTGTACTATGATTAACTCTAAATCCTGACTGAAAATCCTCATATAAACTGTTGCTATGCAGAAAGTCACACAGCTGTTTGGCGACTACTTTCTCAAGAATCTTAGAGAGAAATGGAAGGTTGGATATAGGTCTATAGTTGGCTAAAACATCTGGATCAAGGTTGGGCTTTTTCAGAAGAGGTTTAATTACAGCCACTTTAAAGAGCTGTTAGGTATTACAATCCAGCCCAGTCTCATGGCAGTTTGTGAAATGGTCACGTTATTTAATCAATTGATTTGTGTACAGGTCATGCTAATGACGTTATTTTCGTGTGTTTATTACCAATTTTGAGGTAATGTACAATATTTCAATGGGAAGCCTATTTCGTGATAACAGCACGATTACGGTAGCGAGTATTATTGAAAAGCTGAAAATCCAAGCAGGGAGGTTGGTCGGGGTGGTGGATGGGTCAAACAATGCAGGACTATCTATGTTGGGCAATATATTTTCACGTCATTGAATACATTCCCAGGAAAAAATAAATTAAAATAATTCAAACTGAGCTCATCTGCTGGAGGAGAAATTAAGGATGTGCCACAGAGCGACTTTGCTTCAGCTTGTGTTTTTTATCTGCTTGAGGCCTTGTTAGATCATAGAGCGTGGCATATCTGGGAGAAGAGAATGAGAATCCTCAGATTAATACTCACACACACACACACACACACACACACACACACACACCCCTGCCTCCTGCCTCCGCATGGCATTGCATGACATATGTAGCCTGGAAGATTGATACAGCAAATGGTGGCACTCAGCCATGCTCATTACAGCAGCAGATGGTCGTGTGTGTGTGTGTGTGTGTGTTTGTGTGTTTGTATGTGTGTGCTTCATAAGGGGTCAAAAACCAATATAGACACATTTAGATAGCAGCAGCTTGACAGATAGTTGTACAGTGTAGCTTTTCTTTATTACAAAAAACAGAAGAATACACTGTACAGTACAGTGAGAGACAGCTTTCTCTGAGGGTAATTTTTACTTATTACATTTGTGTTACTCATCATTTAACAAGCACAAATTCCAGTTTTCCACTCATCTAAAGTGCACTTTTCATGGCAGCAGTGAAAGACACCTTTTTATTCTGTCTATATGCATGGTTCCCATACTTTTTCTGCAGGGAAGACCTTTTGAAGATACAAATATTTCCAATTGAATTCGGATGAGCTGTTTCTGCATGAAGGAGCAAGAGAGGGAGAGAGAGGTGCCCAACAATCAGCTGTTTTTCCATGAAGGGACAATCAACAAGACCCAATGCGATTTGACTGGGAGATTGACCGTCAGCTCCTTAGAATAAATTGAATCATGCTTCAGAACCCCCGTAACTCCGGGCCCCCCAGTTTGGGAACCACTGATTCAAAGAAAAGATTGCATAAATCTCAGGAGGAGCAAAGGTAAGTGAGGTTGAATTCACAGAGCTACATGCATTTAGCATTTGACTTGATTTGTTTTGTATCTGAGAAGCAGGTGCAAAAAGTATATTAACATAAAAGGTAATTGAAAAAGATGCACTGGGGCGTTACAAACGTTTAAGCATGTTTGACTGATTGTGCCTCTGGAAACACATTCAAAATTTGACTGAACAATGTTGGCACAGTTTTTATTCTGTATCACACACAATGCTCTCAAACGATAAATCTGAATGACACGAGAGGCTCTTTGGCTCTGGTTTCACATATGAACTCTCCATACCATTGCCACTTGCTATATGAGCTATACACGTGGATGTATTAGTAGAGCTATTGGAACCAATTTTACTGGAACAAAAACCCTTGTGCAGCCAAAAAAACATTTTCCCCATAGATCACCATTATAAAAGAAACTAGAAAGCCCAGACAAACTACACATGTGCATGTCACCGTGTCTCTACTTATTCTATTTCTTCATGACAAAATAGCAAAACAATTGCAAAGCAATTCAGGGTTATTACTTTTCATAATCTAGTCTAGTCACACAGCCACCATCACACATCCCATCAAAGAAGTCTGCATTGGTCATTTATGCGCTTTGTGTGACTTAACTTCTTTTCTCTTGTAACATTTAAATTCAACCTTTTGTTGACCTTAAAACACCCCCACACACACACACACACACACACACACACACACTCTGACATTTGCAGTGTGCAGAAAACATTTCTATGGTTTTGTGTGTCTGTACTTTGTGGAAAGTGGATGTCCATAGTTTTCAACCAGGTGCTGAGTTGCTGCTGTGCCCTTTGCTAAGTCACTCAACCTTGATTCTCACCGCACCGTTTCCAGGCCAAGTGGTTCCATATTGCTGTGTTTGTATAAAAGCCGGTCTCACCGGGTTTGGATCTGTTTGTCAGCAAAACAATAGCAGGTCTGTCTGAATAAATCAATCAACACAGAATCCTTACACGTTTGTTGGGTAACGGCATTCAAACAACTACTCCTGTTATTTTATACAGATATCACAGACACTGACAGAGGGAAAGTACACTAACTGGACAGAGTGTGTAGTATGTACAGCACATAGAGCACCATATGAATATTCATGTCCCATTTATCTGCCACTGTTGTAAAGTGTGTGAGGGTGGGTTTCTGTAATACATAAAGGTCAGGAATTCCCTGACCTGAAAAGAGAGGGGGATGAGGAGGAAGTAAACAGGGCGACATAAGGAAAAGGCATGGTAAATTAATGAGAGATGGGAGATGGAAGAAGACGCAAAGATAAAAATGAAAGAAGAGGGCAGGATGTGAGGATAATAGTAGGAAAGACAAAGGACAAAAGCAGAGGCAGAAGAGGTCCTGAGAAATGAGAGAAGAAAAGGTGGAGAAAGGGGAATAACAGAAAAAAACATCAGAGGAAGGAAAGAGTGGAGAGTGCCATTAAAAGAATCAAAATGTTCTCCCATGAAACATATGGCGCTCCTGCTAACTCAAAGAGTGATGCAGAGTCAATTGAAGTATGCATTGCAAAAGGAAGTGAAGAATACTGCAGGTTTTGGAAGACTGTCCCAGTTTCCAAGTGATGAGAACACAGACAACAAAATCACCCTTGTAGCCTATCCCTGGTGGATCATTTGCTCTACATAACACTTGGCATTAACACTTGTCAATGCACAACAACAAATGTACTGACTGCTAGATCTACTGCTTTATTGTACCAGAAGTGGCTGATATTGTGTCATTTACGCACTACTAAAAAATCAATTTAAACATGTGCAGCTACACACGCATTTAATCAGAAATAATAACTTACAATTGAAAATGATAAATCAATTAAGGCTATGTTTCATACTTGGCATCTTTTTTGACAATAAAAAGTGGTCGAAGGCACTTTTGTAGTGGAAAAAAAAAAGCTGGTAGTGTTAAAAAATGAAGCCAAAAAGCAGCCAAGAGCGTTTTGTGTTGTTATAACAGAACAATAGAGCGCTATGCGGACCGGTGCTAACGTTAGATAAAACTAAGCGGTGGTGGTTTCTAGAGAAAGAAAAGAGAGACAGAGAGAGAGAGAGAGAGAGAGAGCGGTCCTGCTAACATAAGTTCCCTGTACAGGAAGCACCCGGTCATACCGGATAGGCATATAACTCGCTGTGCTCCGACTCCATTTTTTTTGTTATTAAAACGACATGTCTGGCTACTCCGTTTATCAAAAAAAAGCACTTGATGTAGGGTATTTTTTTTTTTTCAGAAAACTTCAAAAAGACACTCCGAGCTGCAAAAAAGAAGTTGGCGGTGGTGTTTAATAGAGGGGCTCAGGCCTTTATTGAAATCACGGCGTACACTATACGATTATAATGTAAAACAGACACTTGCAGCTTCAAAAAAGACACCAAGTGTGACCATAGCCTTATAGAACATGTTTGGATTATATCCCTACACAGCCTCGGTCCAACCACGCAGCTGTTTTTACTTGTTGCCTGATCAGATCGTTCTTCACGACATAATTCACAGCACTCCCCCCAAATTCAACCTGAGCTGAGGTCTAATCAACGATAAAGAAACACTGCTGGCTTTTTAACAAGTCGCAAAAGGTGCATGATTGTATTTACTTTACAAGGCACACTATACAACTGTAAAAAAAAAAAAGATTTACATCACATGTATTTATTTCGCATTTGCACTATGACTGCATAATTTACTCTTTAATTTCCTTCACTCATTTCATATTCACTCGTAGCATATTCAGGATATGAAAAAGTCACCAATACTCAAAATTCCCCAAAAGTTTAAGCAAAGGAAAATGTTGATGTTGGGTGATGGAAAAGTGTGTTTGGGGTCTCTTTAAAGGTTTCTATCTTTGTGTGTGACTAGGGGTGTCTGTGTTTATTAAACAGTTCTGTCAACTCAGCTTCAGTCGGTTTGATGGGCTGTGATTGGATGTGACAGCAGTGGAGGCAGTAAGAGGACACGCACCCCCCCACACAAACAATCCATGCACCCAAATCGAGTCTCGGGGGAGAGAGTTCTCTTTCCCATTCATCTTTGATTCCCAGCAAACACAATGGAAACCTTACCTCTCCCTGCCTGTCAATCATCTGAGCCTGATAACTCCTCTTTTTGACTCCCAGTAGAAATGCTTTATTCTAAAGAACAGCACACACTACTGCCTCTACCCGTACAGCCTATCGCCGGGCGTCTCGGTGCTTGTTTGCCTGTATCTTTGGGACTCCGAGGCATTTCCCCTCCCACTCAAACAGCTAAGTCCTCTCCATCAGTAGTGCCTCGGGAGCAGCCGCATCACATTTTCATGTCAGTTTATTGATTACATGGTAATGCCAATCGATTTTTTATCCTCTGCATCTTCAGCACTGTTAGAGAAGTCAGGGACACAGTAGCCACTGTAACAAGGAAAAATGGAAGAAACTGCTGGAAGAGAGCAACGTTAAGAAGGGAAAGCAGACAAAAAAAGTGTGAAGAGAATAAAAAAAAACAACAACAAGGTAACAAAAGAAAAATTAGCACACTTGCGTTATCGCAGTGGAGAAGCCTTGGGCTGTTTTGCTGTGTGTTCATCCAATGGGGTTCCTTGACACTACTGGAGTAAAGTTATGCATTATGTTTGGGTTTAATATTTTATCAGACATGGGGTTTAGAAGTTAGAGCGCTATACCTGCCAGCTTAGTCTACAGCATGTGAGAATGTGTGTGTTGAAAAGTGCACACACAGCCACACGACGGTCTGTTTTGTGTGCCTTAATGAGTTCCCTTTACTTCTGTGTGTTTGTGTGCATGTATGATGATATTAGTACACATCTTTTTGGGCATTAGTGGGCATATGCTCTTCTGCATCCACCCTGAGGAGCAGGAGAAAAGCATCAACCTATCAGCAGGGTTTAGATTCGCATACATCTTTTAACAATTTCAATTTAAGTGTCATTTTGCCAAATCATAAATTTGTTTCTGGCTCCTTTAATTGACTTTAGTGGGACTTGTAACACCACTGCAGGGCAGATTGCCGGAGTGACTAATAGAACGAGAGAGCAGATTGGGAGTAAGTTAGGACGGGGCTCACAGTATTCATGCAAAGAGAGAGAAAGAAAGACATCTTCTGGCATCAACGCAGCTCTACTCTGTAAAATAATTTACAGGAGCAAAATGGAGAGCCGACATAGTGGATCTTTGGAGCTCTCAAGAAGTCCAGGGAAACGGAGACAGTCGGTTGGTTAAGGTGTGAGACTTTCAAGAGCTTTAAATGTAATAAAGTACAGTCTTGAGTGCAGTAAAGTACAACTTATAGGTTCAATCACAGAAGTACCTATAGCCAGGCTAAAAATAATACTTGCACTGGGCCATCTAGCAGTTACTGCATGCTGTCCACACCCTGTGCACTGCAGCACTTCACAATGCACCATTGTTTCATCAAAAGTGCAGCAGTGCCAGTAAAGATTAGCATGTCATAGATAGGAACTGCAGTAAATGAGGACATGATTGATATTAAATCTGAACTGGGTCAGAGATCCTGCCATTGCTCTGGCTACATGGAGTACTGGTGATGTAAGAGTTCAGAAACAAGTCACTGCTGCGGGTAATGTTAAAGTGTTAACATGTACTGTACATGTAATGCCATTACAAGTGACTGTTTCCTTCATTCACAATAATGGTGCAGTGCTTTTACCGCTTGGGAATGCTTGTCAAGGTGTATTTAACATCAAAGAAATTAATTCACTAAAACGAACTACCATAGCTCACAACTCTCCAGGCATATTGTGATACTACTCTGTTGTTGTCATGATCTGGCTGTGCCACTCCTCTGTCCTCTTGTTTCCTCTGTTTCCCTCCCTGCTGTTTCTGCCTGGCATTGTTTGTCATGTTATGTCTAGTGTGTGTGTGTTTGTGGGAATGGCTGTTAAGCGTCCCTCGCCCTCCTCACCTGATCTCCGGCAGCATCTCACACCTGAAGCACATCCCAGAAATCAACCTGCTCAGTCTTGGCCAGTTCATCAGTTCACCTCTGTGGTAACAACGCTACGGCTAACACTTTTATAGTCCTGTGAGATCACAATTCCCTGCCTTTTGTGCCCTTTCTCTGATATCCTGTGATTTTGCTTTGCATGCTACCGGCCAATCTCGTGTGGTGTTCAGAAAGAGACTATTTTTTGCTAATCATTTTTTGCACATTCTATTTTTGTAATACACCTGCCTGAGTTGTTTAGACCTCTGCTTTGTTTCTGCTTCTGAATCCAAGTGGGGAACATAATAGTTGTAGTGTGAGTAATGGTGACTAATCATTGCCATTCCATTACAACTTGTAATCTTGACACTGCTAAAACCATTGGTATTTTTCCTGCTTAATGAATTGGCTTGTGACACAAACTAACTAGCTAATGTTTTTTCTCTCGTAGGTGATACAGGTGGACATTGTGGGTCCAGTACAAATAGACATTTGGAAAAAAGAAAAATGAGTTCAAATAACCAATTTTAGGCAGAACCAGGGAAAGAATATCATTACAGTATTGAATAACTGGACTCCAGACACATTTCTTTCTGATCCTCTGAGTAAAAACTAAAAATTGGAAAAATTGGAAAAATTCAAGGCAGAACAAAATTTGGAAATTTTAAACCCATTTTTCTGTTTTTCCAAATGTCCATTTGTGCTTAGAATACTGAACTGACAAGCATTACATGGACCAATGTTGGGCATGATACAAGGTACTGCCAGTGTGGTTTGGAGTAGGGTCATTGGTGGAGATGCACTATGATGGCGGTGATGTTTGGCTTTTGGTAATCTCGCATTGCCAGACCTACCTCCACAGCGCTGCAAAGGAGGGTCTCGATAGGTTGCCCTGGTTATTGACATTTCTTTAAACCAATCACAATCATCTTGGGCGGCGCTAAACACCAGGCAGCGTCACAGTGCCGCTGCAAAATAGTCTCAGAAAGGAACTTGTTTTGATGGAACGTGTGCATTCAAAAGTAGTTTAACAGTAGTAGAACAGAAAACTCAGATTGGACAGATAGTGTGTCTGGATTTACCCTGCAGAGATCTGAGGAGCAGGTAACCATAGTCCTCATTAATCAACCGGAGTTTATAACACCAACACAAAGAAAGCCCAAGGTAACGGACATCCGTCCTAAATGAGGGACATTCGGCGGAGTTTCAGCAGCACCTGAACAATCCTGGAAGTGGAATTCTTTAGTAGTTTGTAAGTTTCACTGTACTTGTGTCAACATGCATTATAAACTTTAGTTTAAAGACTGCTCGTATTTATTATTCTTTATTTTTATTCTGCTTTTTTTCATTATTTCCCAATGTGACCCCCCATTGTTAAATACTTTGAGGTGTGCATCAAACTTAATTTACTGAATATACTCGCAACATTTTTGGGAGCAATCCCTGAAGTGGAACGGCATGGTAATAGACTAGCTTTTTTTGTAATTGTCACATCAGTGCAACTCGCTGCATGTAGACCAGTGCCGCTATTATTCAGAATCAGAATCAGAATCAGCTTTATTTGCCAGGTATGAGGACACATACAAGGAATTTTTCTTTGGAGCATTGTTACTCACACTGTGCTTACACATACAAAACAACCAAAACAAAATATACACACTAATATATACACAATATATACATACTATAAACAGAAACAATATAGAGGCATGAGTGCAATGAAGAGTTCAATAACATTATTTAAATGTGGAGCATAGTGCAAAGGATACTGTTATTATATTACAATATGAACAGTATGAACATATGAACAGTTCTGAAATAGGAAATGAGAATGATGAATAAATTAAAAAAATAATAATAAGTGAGAAATATGGGAATGATGAATAATACTAAATAAGTGGAATAATAAGTGGAACCAGTAAACAGGTGCTGTAGAGACAGTGTTACTGGGTTATTGACCAGAATTGAATTGAACCTGACACTGTGGGTAAGAAGTCAGCTGTTCATCAGAGAGATGGCTTGTGGGTAGAAACTGTTCCTGAATCTGTTGGTTTTGGTGTACAGTGCTCTGTAGCGCCTACCAGAGGGGAAAAGCTGGAACAGGTTGTGTCCGGGGTGAGATGGGTCTGCAGTGATGGTTCCTGCCCGTTTCCTGACTCTGGAGGAGTATAAGTCATGGACGGAGGGCAGGTTGGCACCGATGATCTTTTCTGCTGTCCTAACCGTCCTAAATGGACGTGCAGAGGACAGACTGGACGATGGCTGTGTAGAAGTGGACCAGCAGCTCCTTAGGCAGGTTGAGCTTCCTGAGCTGGTGCAGGAAGTACAGCCTCAGCTGGGCCTTTTGATGATTGTGTCTGTGTTGGGCTCCCACTTCAGATCCTGGGATATAGTGGATCCCAGAAACCTGAAGGATTCCACAGCAGACACAGGGCTGTTGAGTATGGTGATGGGGGGAGGAGTGGGGGGTCTCTTCCTGAAGTCCACGATCATCTCCACAGTTTTGAGCGTGTTGAGCTCAAGGTTGTTCTGACTGCACTAGAGATCCAGCTAATCCACCTCCCGTCTGTAGGCCATCTCATCACCGTCCCGGATAAGGCCGATGACCGTTGTGTCGTCAGCAAACTTCAGGAGTTAACAGATGGGTCTCCTGAGGTGCAGTCATTGGTGTAGAGGGAGAAAAGCAGTGGGGAGAGCACACACCCCTTGGGGGCGCCAGTGCTGATAGTCCGTGTGCTGGATGTGATGTTCCCCAGCCTCACCTGCTGACTCCTGTCAGTCAGGAAGTTTGTGATCCACTGACAGGTGGAGGCTGGCACAGTGAGTTGGGAGAGTTTGGTGCTGAGGATATCCGGGATGATGGTGTTGAATGCCGAGCTGAAGTCCACAAACAGGATCCTTGCATATGCCCCTGGGGAGTCGAGGTGTTGCATGATGTAATGCAGTCCCAAGTTGACTGCATCATCCACCGACCTGCAGCCATTGTCACCACCAAAAGCGAGTGCAAGCTTCCGAGCATGCTAGGTTATGGATGATGAGAATGAAAACAGCCAGCGATACATGTCAAACAGAAGTTATGTCACAGAGGATTCTTAAACATTTCCAATGGTGGTTGACATGTTTCATTCTGATCTGATTAGAAACGTTGAGTATCCTCTGGCAAACAGCTGTCGGCCAGTATCGCCTGCAGCTCATTTTATTCTGCAGATAACTGTATTCTGCCAAAGACAATTTCTCTACACTATAAACATCTTGCATAACTCAACAATGTGTTCCAGAGTCATATTACAGCTTTGCATTTTTTTAATCAATACATTTCATTATAGAACCAAATAACTGTCACTGCAGATCCCTCTTCTATTTGAGTTCTGAAATCCTACTGTATCCATGTTTTTCCTCAATATCTTTTTTTTTGTCATAGTCACATAACCAATTTAATAAGGGTCTCTTCCAATTACATATTAACATTAGAAAAATGAAGCCATGATTGCTAAAGTAATAGGTTATTGTATAGATTGTGTTATACATTTCTGTCATTTCACAGACAATTTTGTGAAACAGACAAACACTGGGGCTAGGGCTGTGAAACAAAAACCTGTTAGGGTCTTTGGTACCCGTTTGCCCTTACTGTCACAAATTCTTAGAACTCCTGGTACTCTACAGGAGATATGAATCTAAACTGTAAGAAAGGTTGATGGACTGCAAGAATTCAGGCATATAGTAGGTCAAAAGACAATTTCTCTAAGAGCTTGGCAATTCCACTTGTCTCGTACAATGGTAACTGTGAAACACTCAATCCACTTGGTTCAAAGACACAAACACCTGTTTGGCATCATACTTCACTGAACTCCGAACACTCAGTTGTGTGTTTTGGCTGCAGTCTACAAGAGTCATTAAGCAGAAAGGCATGGAAACAATATCATCCTGCAACTATGAGGTGCTAAAAGATCTGGAGGTCAATAGTATTCAGAATGACCACTTGAATGACCAAGAAAGGAATGGTTCTGTCTCTCTTGTTTGGGTAAGAATGTGGGCTATAATTCTGTACTGTGATACACAGAGAGTGATCAGCAAACAGTGTTTGCAGCTAGTGTGCAAAAGGATGCATTGCAAAAACACATATTTCAATGATCAATTATGTTGGTCTGAAAATCGAAATAATCAGTTATTATCATCCCATCAAAAATGTTGCACCTGATATTATGCATGACATTTAAGAGAAGATTAAGAGACCATGCCGTTTTTCCATTCCCTGATATACCCTGGAAACGGCATCTGATGAAGTCAATGGCTGTCCCAAAGCTTAAACTTGGGAATCCTAATAAAGCAACAAGACAGATGGCATCCACAATGTGGTGTCTATTGAGATATCTGCCACTGATGCTTTTTTTTTTTTTTTAAATAGGCCCTTGTCTTAACAGAAGTAAACAAAGGCAGGATTCTCATTTCTATCCAGGGATTGTTGTCTTTGTTAGCACAAATGACAACTGTCATTAGCTGATTTGATCAACTATAGCAAGCGAGCTCCATTTGTTATGTCTTCAGAGGACGTAGGACCCAAATGCAGAGACTGACAGGTAGTGTAGGCTTGCCAGAAGATTTAATAAATAAATCACAGTCCATATCAAATGAAAGGTGTCCTGATTACAGCAGGCAGAGTAACAAGCAGGTACAGGCAGAAGCCATAGACTGGAACAGGAGTAACAAAATACCAGGAACACCAAAATCAAAAGGGGTAATGGCGCACACTCTCACAAGGAACACCATAAACAGAATATAATAATTTGACAAGAGACAAAGACAGAACAGAGACTAAATACACAGGGTAATGAGAAAATAAGGAACAGGTGACGCAAGATTGGGGAAACAGGTGAAACACATAAGATAGGCTGGAAAACTAAAGACAGGAAGTAAAACTAGACAAGACAAGGGAGAAAACAGAGAGTTCCAAATAACACAGAAACATACAACCATGACAGCATCAGTTAGCTGAAAATGGTTTCCAGCTGTGTCTTTGTTTCCAACTGACTTTGAACAAAAAGTAATCCTGTGAAAAGGTTTTAAATGTGCCCCATGCTGCTGAAAGACTGAGGCTAAAGCTACATGTCCCAGAAAGACAGCACGCTCCATGTAGAAGATGTGAATTAAGATTGTTCTTGTTTTGTATGAAGTAAGCCCAACTATTGCAGATGGACATTATAAAGTACAAATGTGTAAGTTGAACATGGTTGAAACTATGAATGTTTCTTTTGCAATTGCACTGAAAGGTCCGACCGAGAGGTCGAGTACTGTATGAACTGTATGGTTGCTAAGCTTTGCTTGACCATAGGCACAAGGGTTTGTCTTTTGTAGCACAAATTTTTGGCGGATAGATTGTTATTAAATCGTTACTTTTATGGATTTTAATGATTATCAAAAATATATGGTATCTGCATACAAAATGCACACATCAATACTGATCCAGAAGAACAAATCCTACACTGGTTGAGTGAAAATCAACAACTGTTACAAAAACCTCCCCTTCCTCGCTTAAGCCCTAGTTTTGTACATACGTTTTAATAAGGAGCCTAATTTAATCTTTTATTAATCAAAGTACTTCTACTGGTATGAAGGATATGCCTCAGTTTGCTCAGCTGCTCTATTCCCACCCCGCTAAAGCTGGTTTCAGCTCTGGGAAATATGAAGCAGTGCCTCAGATAAGCAGGGCAGCAGCTTAATCATTAGGCCTGATAGATGAGGGCCCGAGCTGGGCAAGGGAGAAGGAAGAGAGGGATAGAGGAGGAGGAGGAGTAGCAGCAGCATTAGACAAGAGGGATGGAGAGAGATGGAGGGTAAGTGGGAAAGAAAGAGTGCTTGTGAGAGATTTACAGAAGATGCGATGGAGGGAGAGCGATGGAAAGAAGGATGAACAGAGGGAGACGTGCAGGCGGCCACAGAGGAGGATCCGTCTAACAAATTACCTTCTCCTTCATTACAAAGGCTGTCAACCTGAACTCTGTCAGCTCTCATACACACTCATGTCTGTCTCTGTCGTACACGCCGCACACACACAACCACCTATAGACACAATCCCCACACATACACCTAACCAACACACAGCTTCTATTTGCTTCACTGCTTTATCAAGAGTGCACACGCGTGCACACGCACAAACTCTACCTCCTGTTAACAGGTGATAAAGGAGGTTGTCATCGCAGACTGCTGCTGTAACGTCATAGCAACTCCAGAATGTGTCAGACAGAAGTGACTGTAGTTGTCAGCTGCTCGTGTTTTATAGCAGTCTGTTGTAAACTGGGCAGTTAAGACTGAACGTGTGGCTGGTTGACTGACTGACTCAAGCACTTCTTCACTGGCTGACTAACTGACTGACTGTCTGGCAAAGATATTATCATTTCTCCTCCAGTCTGTCTCTCCACAAACAGTACATATCAACCCATTGTTACTCCCAACTTGTAAAATACAGACTTTGGTCAGTCACTTTTTAGCGTCTGTATGGGACGTACTGTAGAGCAGATGATGCAGTAACGGTAGCAAGTAGTATGAAAGACCTTAAATCCACGTAAAGTGGTTGGTTGTGGGGGTGGATGGGCAGAACAACACAGGACTTTCACCCAGGAGACCAGGATATGTGTCCCGTGTGTCACTGAAACATACATTTTGTAACCGCACCCATGTTATTGTCCTAAACGTAACGGTTTCGATCTTGTATCACATATCAGTTAAACGCACGTCCAGACCAAAGAGTCCCAACGAAGCGTGTCTAAATATGATGCCAAAAGGCTGGATGCATATCCCAAATGCATCAAATAGTGATGCCAATAGTCCTGATTCAGCGCCAAAGGCACCTGACCAAGCTTTGCTTTTGACACAATGGGAGTGAGAATGTGTTGTACATATAGGTGCACCTGCACATGAACGAATGCACCTCAGAAAATATTTTAAGAATTGCAATATTTTTATCCACCTTCTTCAGAATACGTTTCAAACATCCCATGCGAACTGACTGAGTTGAATAAATAGCAGTATGTTAATGTTTGGTATCTAAGTGGACTAAGAAAAGTCCAATGCTTATGCGAAGCCCAATGATAAACATACACAAACAAAATCCCAAGTTCCCAATTGAAACACACACAACCCAGTGTCACGCCGGTTCGTGAAATGGCCAGGTTATTTGATTTATTGATTTGGGTAGGTCACGCTAATGTTGTTTATTTTGTGTACAGGTCACGGTTTTTGAACGTGACCCTACATGACCCCATTTGACAAACTGCCATGACACTGAGCTGCTCTGGGGAAATGAAACGCCACACGCCGGCGACAAACACGGGATGGACCGCCACGCGCAGAACTGGGCTGACACACAATAACATATATTTTCTGATCTTCATTAATTCGTTAAAATTCTATTTAAGTTAACTGTTTTTTATGCACCGCATAAATCACTGTTATTTTTAGGGACAGCCACCTGTCACGTCTGCAGGGTATAAATGTTTGGTGCTAAACTATTTTGGAATGACTTTAAAGAGATTTCCCTCAGACAGCGATGAGTTTGTCTACAGAACAGGGTGTACCAAATGCCCTTTTTATACATTTAAAGCTTCTATTGAGGTTTTAGAATGAAGACTTGATTTCCTGTCGTCATGTCAATGATCCCCTTTATGTGAGAGCTGAGTGAAAGCCGCCAATACAGCCACAATACTCAGCATTCTGTACTATGCAAACCTGTGAGACCGACTTGACTTGCATGTTGGTGATAATGGCTCCTCTACATACTTTTAGCACATACTAGTCTTGCATTGCCACACCTATTTCACAGGAGTATGGACTGGCTACACCGCTTATCATTTCTAGGATAGAGTAAAAAACCCTCTGGCTTGTTTTTATTTCTTTATACCAATCACAGCAGATGCATTATCTGTAAAATAGATAATGGAGATAACAGAAAGGAGGTTTAAAGCCTGAAATCTGGCGTGTGATGTCAGGATTTATCCCAGCAATGTACATCCGTTTAGCCAGACACACACCAGCATATTACCCATGTAATAACAAATAAATATCCGTTAGCTGTTTAAATGCTTGCCAGATTTGTTAAATTACTAATGTCAGTTTTTGGGTACCAACTGAAATGCATGAATGCATCAAAAGTACCAAAAGCGTGCATAGAATGCAAAGCAGACAGTTGGTATTTGCAATGTATCTTTTGTGAATCCTCATTTTTGTTCACACATGCATTTTAAGGATGATAGTGCTTTTCTGGAGCAGTTTGAGGGGTTTAGTGATTTGCTTAGGGGCACCTTGGCAGTGCCCAGGAGGCGAACTGGCACCTTTTCCAGCTGCCAGTCCTCACTCCACACTAAGATTTAACTGTCATTTCTATACATTTATAGGGGAATTTCACATGTGCAAGCCATGAGTGAGATGATCTACTTGTGTGTCTGGTGAACATTCAGAACGCTTTAGCATAAACCTTTAACGTACAGGCACAAGTACCGAGAAAATGTTACATTTTCACAACATCTTTGCAGTTTTACTTTCAGTCAGGACGTAATTTAACCCAGCTATAAGAAATACTGTGGAACTGGATAAACACACCAACATTTGTTAAGAATAAGGCTCTTAGAATAACGTCTTCATCTGTAAGATGCTTTAACCTTTTTAAGCCTAATGTAGTCAGCCATCTTAGGGTCTTTCTCTCCTATCTTTTATTTTGAACATGTAATACAAAACAAGATCCAGGATCTTTAAAATATATTACTATTATCATGCGGGGACCTGCCATAAGTGGGTCTGCCATCTGTTATGGGGAGCACAACTCACTAAAGGATGACCAGACACCTGCATAATACAGAACTCACAACCACACCATCTCTCAGTCACATCTGTCTACACTTATTTTTTTTATTTTTTTATTTTTTTTATTTCTCATTCTAGCTCTCCTCTGCCATCCACATTCCACTTCAGACTCAAAGCACTTGAACTAAATGTGTGGAGAATGGGAAGGTACAGGGCGTGTAATTAAACTTGCCCGCTCCCTTGAGGCATGTTATTTTGGACCTGGTTTGAGGACAGTTTGGTTAAGATGTCTTGAAAAATTCAGTGCTTCTGAGTCATTTACCTTCATTCTTCAGTTCCACCTTCAGATCCAACGAAGTGCCTTAATGAGATTGCGGACTCTTCCCTTTGCGAATGCACACTGATTGACAAAGGCTTTGTAACATGTCGTAATTGGCCTTTATACAATATATATAAACATAAATGTTACTTATAGTGCCAAATCATGAAGGTTATCATGAAGGAGTCATTGATTGAAGCCACAGTCGATGAAAAGTCAACTGGCTGCACTAGTGAGTAAGAGTGAGAGTATGTTGCATTCAGTGCAATTTTGAACGTACTCTGAATTGCCATTTCTTGAGCCTTTTTCTTTAAACCAAGCGGCGCCATCTAGTTGGATCAAGGAATACAACTAAAAGTTCATGAAGCTTTATTTGGACATGACTAATGTAGATAATAGTCAAAAACAAAAACTTTTCTATTGACATCCGCAGTCTGTATGTAAAACTATCTACCATAGCCTGACTATTATAAATAAACAAGAGGATTTAATTATGATGAATTAATGTAAAACTAGTTTCATAAAGCACACTCCATGGATTTGGACCAAAAGTTGTCATTTATTGCTGGGACAGTGAAAATACCACACTACAGTCTACAAGATATGAAAGTTGTGAGAGATTCAGGCATAGTGGGTGAACAGCATTGATGCTGTAAATGGTTTAACTCCACTGTTACCTTTTAGATTTAGTATACAGAATAGTCATAGTTAAATCCCATTAACTGGCTGGTCAAGTGATTAGGATGCATAAAACTTTTAGACTGACTGTGTAGTAGCCCTGGGGTTATCACTTGAAACAGTACAGATGTTGACCCTCTAAATTGTTTGTTCACTATTGACCCCTAGGAAAATGTATGAAGAGGGCAAATCTTATCTCCAAAAAGCCCCTTAGGCCTTACAAGCCACAGCACAGAGATAAGTCCAATCTATCAACACACAAGCCGAAGCTTTGATCTTAGTGGATAGAAAAGTCTCTGTTTTCCTCCTCCTTTTTGCTCTTGCTGCTTCAATGATCATGTCTTCTTGAGCATTTATTGAGACGGCAGTGGACAAGGCTGGGAAGCAATGTTATCACATAACAGGGCAAAATGAGCACAGTAATCAGATTAGAGAGGGTAATTTAAGCTTTATTTAAACATGAACCCTATTTTCCTATATTTTGTGTGTAAGTGGACTGATGGGAACAACAATCTTTGAAATTGGTCCAATTTCAAACAAGATCGATGTAGTTGGCTGTGGCAAAACAAGCTGCAATGTGACGTTAATCGGCAATTGCTTACCTTGAATTTCTGTCCACTAAAAGTGCTGTTTTAAACCCTTAATTCACCAATTTACATGTGAAAATATGCTGGCTTTATACATACTTAAAGCATTGTTTATTTAAATGGAGTCTGGTGGGTTTTGGCAATTTCAGAGCAGTTTCTGGTTGAACAAAATTACCCTTCAAATATATTACTATGTTCTGGGTTATGCTTACTAAAATACAAAGAAATAAAGGTATTACTATAGCAACATTAACAATAAAAGCAATAACATTGTTGCAACTTTGCATAAATTGACCGTCAGTGTCATTTCTGGCAGGCCAAGTAGTCAAGACGCGGCTAACCGCTATTGACCAACAACATGATCTGCAACAGCTGATCTGCAACAGCTGATCTGCATCAGCTGAACTCCCCTCACTGCTAAATTGCTACTTAAGCTGCTGTAGTTTGCTCCTAACAGCTTGCTGCTCGCATCTATGCAACCCACGTCCTCCCCAGCTCCACCTTGTCGTGCATAATGTGACACACGCTTCTATGTTAGCGTTGCTGCTCTGTTCATATGGGGGAATAGTTTAACTCTCCCAGTCTTAAACTGTGTGAGCGACCCCTGATGCTGCTGCTGCTGACTCCTCTGAACAGAGCCATACCGCCAAAGTGAATTCATAATTTATTCAATCAAATTTCTGAAAGCATTTTTATTATCTGCGTTGCTCTTGACTTGGACCTGACAGAATTATAATAAATTGCTTTGTATGGTTTATTAAGAAGGCTTATTTTGTTGCTGTTGTTGTCTAAATGGCGTCTTGTTGTCTTCTGCCTGTACATTTTAACCCTTTATGATGTCTTGCTGTTTCCTGATTCACTTTTTTCTCCTAATTTACCGGTAGTCTCCTCATTTCGAGCCTGAATACATTGACGAGGAGTTACGACTAATGAAGGAGAATCAGAGCTAGAGAGCTAGCTAGCTATATGTAATCAATGACAAAACGATGCCATGTGGCAGAAAAATGTTGTATTACCCCTCTCCTACCCCCAAAGAAAATGAATGTGTGTGTGTGGCTAGTAATGTAAGGTTAATGAAAATGAATGGCAAAGTGTGTGCCTAGAGTATAAATCTTACCAAACAGTTGTGTTAGGCCAGATATAAACTGACACAAAACACCAACAACTAATTGTCTGCAAAACGTCGGCACATGTTGCGGTGACACAACTCTGCTGTCTTGGTTAAGAGTTGCAGTTGAAAAACGTTGCCTGTGGAAACCCAGCGTAAGGACTACAGTTGAAATTTAGCTGGCTAGCTAACAGTGGCACATTTACAGAAATTTTGATTAAAGCCCTCTGGGGTTTAAGCCATTTCCTTGTCTAATAATGCCTGTATAATCTCAACCCTGTTATGCACAATCAAGTTATAGGCATAATTTTTTTCAGGACAACCTGGGCTATCAGCGATGTCACACAAATGTAAAAACTTGCTATACCTTTTGCTGTTGGCTCAAAACATGAGTCAGTATCAAATTAACTTAATGTCCAGAAATTCTTAACTCCCTGTACTTATCAAATCTGATGGCATTTGTATTCTTTGAGAGAGAAGAGAAATTGAGGTTAAGTGAAGGATTCACAGAACTCAATAAAGATGACTGATGAACAAAGCCCTAAAGATAAAATGTGCTAAATATCCCTCCTGTTTATCTTTTTCTGCATCCAAATCTCTTCCCAGCACATAGGTCTTTCACTACTGTCTTTTATCTTGTCTTTTTTCATTTCCTGCTCTTCCTTTTTAATTATTTTCACTTTTCCCTTTTTTGTCCTGTATCTCTGTAGCTCTTACCACTTCTTTATATGCCTTCTCTCTCTCTCTCTCTCTCTCTCTCTCTCTCTCTCTCTCTCTCTCTCTCTCTCTCTCTTTGGTTAAATCATCCATTCTTCTCTTCAATTTATCTCCTGTTTATACCAATCAATGTCTCTCTGGAAGGGATTTAAGGCATTTAGTTTTCATCACCATCGCCTTCATCTATATTTACCGGATTATCTGCTACTTTGTCATTCTCCCTCTGTCCCTGTGTCCAATTCTAGGTCTGTTTGCTCTGTTACATTCTGTCCTTCCTTTCTCCCTGTCTTTTTTCTTACCTTTTTATCTCCCTCTATGCATCTCTTTGTGTTTCCATCAAAGACAAGGACATGGAATCTATTTCAATGATACTTGTAAATTGCTTATAAATATAGTCTGAATGTCCTGGGACAAGAAAGTACTTGTTGAAAATGAATGTCATGAGGCAGGATAAGGATTTTGTCCTCAAGTCTTGTCCTCAAAGCTGCTCTTCCGCACCAATGTTCTGCTGATGTAGCCTAGAAATCTAGACGCGACATAGTGGCAGCAATTTGGGATAGCAACTCTCCGTTGGCTTGCAAGCTGGGAAATCTTTACTCTAGTCAGGCCAATCAAATCGCGTATAGAATCTGTGGGCGGGCTTAACATAATGTGACGGTTCCGCGTAAATTCCCTGCTACCTGAAAATAAAGAAAGACTTGGGAGTAGAACAAAGATCGGCACTGAAGTCATTCTTAAAAAGGAAGGTGTGTTCAGAGTTTTGCCAACCGGATACGTCAAAAGTTGAATCTATTAACTAGCATTGCTCTGGTTGGGTGTAACGCTATCCTATTGCATGCAGAGAGAATTTGTAAGAATACCGGTTATCCCGCCTCGGCTTGAGCCCTGCCAATGGTGAGTTCCCAGACCTAATACCCAACTTGATATGGGGCTGCCTTGTCAGGCTAATGCTTATGTATTTTGATGGCAAAACTTTGGGCCCTATTTCATTGATCTAAGCGCACGGCGTGAAGCATCTGGCGCAGGTGCGTTTAGGGCGTGTACGAATCCACTTTTGCTACTTTGATGGCAGAAAAAGGGTCCGTGCGCCAGGTGCATGGTTCAAAAGAGTTGTACTTTGTGTCTTTATTAAACATTGGTGTAGCGTAACATGCAATAAACCAATCAGAGTGTCATCTCCCATTCTCTTTAAAAGCCCGGCACATTTGTACCTTGGCACATTGCTATTATAATGGCGGATTTGCTAAAGATTTTCAGGAGAAGAAACTGATCTGTTTGCGCGTGTGAAAGTGAAAGCGCACAAGCAGATCATATAATACTATTTCACATTGTAATATTTTTATTTTTAATCTTTCGCGTGTTTGTGTGCTGTTGTGTAAATGCGCTGTGCACGAGCTTAGGCACATTAAACTAATGCGCTTTTAAAATAACAATGAAATGCTGCGTTACTGACTTTAGACCAGGTCTTTGTTGGTCAATGGCGCGATCACTTACCGCTGCCTCAAGATAGCAATACGCCAAGAATGCACCTGAACACACCTCCCTGTAAGACCAACACGCCGCACATATTAGAGTGCTGAATTTTTCTGTCTGAGCCGACAGGCATGAAGATATTTATGTTCAAGTTTGACCTGAGCCCGACACAGTTGAAATCTTGTTTTTACTCATACTAATGATACATGTACGTTTTTGTGTGGAAAGCCTGCTTTTATTGAAGGTCTCGTGACATACTGCTTATTGACCTTAGCTGTCCCTAATACTGTATCCAAAGTCTCTTTTATATAGACCTTAGTGGTCCCCTAATACTGTATCTGAAGTCTCTTTTATATAGACCTTAGTGGTCCCCTAATACTGTATCTGAAGTCTCTTTTATATAGACCTTAATGGTCCCCTAATACTGTATCTGAAGTCTCTTTTATATAGACCTTAGTGATCCCCTGATACTGTATCTGAAGTCTCTTTTATATAGACCTTAGTGATCCCCTGATATTGTATCTGAAGTCACTTTTATATAGACCTTAGTGATCCCCTAATACTGTATCTGAAGTCTGATGCCCCTACGTGGACCACATTCTTCCAAAACTTTTCAAAAACAGTCATGAGCATTTTCTTATCTGCCACCCCAGTCGTTGAGGTTAGGTTTAGGCTAATCTCGCAGTGCCAGATCTTCCTTTTGAACATGTATATGTTCAAAAGTTGTGTAGTCATGCATCAGAAAACTCAGATTGGACAGATAGTCTAGCTAGCTGGCTGGACAGTACCACACATTTCCAAACAACAGAGCTACGTGTTGAAATCAATCGGAGTTCTCTTTTAACCATAGTACTCATAAATCCACCGGAGTTTAGAATTACAACACAAAGAAAGCGGAAGGTAACTGACATCCGGCAGAAAAGAAGGACATTCGACGAAATTTCTGGTGTCAACGGAGCAGTACCAGAAGTGGAAGGTTGTGGATATGGACTACAAAATAAATGCCTACGGTTTACACTCATACATACATACATACACTCAAACCTATTAATCTAAAATGTTTGCAACAAGAACAAGTAAAGGAGCATGCCAATGCTTTCTCTTGTTCATTGGCTTGATCAATGCCAGCCTCGCCAAGTCAGGGGAAGCCAACTGGTACGCAGCATCAAACTTTAAAAAGAAAAAAATAGCAACACAGAGAACACTGCCCACTGAGACAACGTTAGAGAGGCCAGGGGAGCTAGGGAGACAAGAGGAGAGTGAGAAAAAGAGAGAAAGATGCTTGCTCTAGCCACCTGCCACCCTGGGCCCTCCCAACCAAGCTGCGTCCAAAACCACACTTGACAAATGAGTACAGGGACGCAGAGTATAGGCACAGTCCCTGAGCTACAACACTAACAATGCACACACACACACACCATTCCATAGAGAGCAAAGGTGTGTGTGTGTGTGTTTGTGTGTGTGTGAGAGAGAGAGAGAGAGAGAGAGAGAGAGAGGTAGACTCAGTGGGAGAAGGATGAGGAATCACAGAGGCCTCACTGAGGGGGGATACTGGAAAGCAACCCATTCTCACTCCGAAGGCGTAAAATACAGACGTTTGGACAGTGGCTGTCCACCTCTGATGCGACGAAAAAAGCACCCTTCTAGACGGGGTTTAGTGAGTAGTATGTAAGAGGGAAATTCCGCATAGGGAGGTTGGACGGTGTGGTGGATGAGTCAACCACAGGACATTCACCCAGCAGAGCGGGGTTCGTGTCCCGCATGTGTCCTTAACCGTCCCCTTATTCCGGGTGTCATGGAACCGTAAGCCCACTCACGACCTTTCCCTAAACCCAACCGACCAAGTTTTTTTTTCCTGATTCAAGGAGAGCAAAACCTCATACTCTATAATTGCGCTTCTGACTCACGTGAGATGCATCTGACAGCTAATGTTCAACACTTGCTGTGATATCACGGATTGGGGTGTTGCCAGAAGTGCTGTCAGACCAGAAACGGCTTGGTAAAATGTACTTGCGATATAACACGAACCCCAGTGACATCCTTGCCAACATAAGGCAGTAAAAGTTTATCAGATGAGTCAAAAATATAATTGAACAATAAAATGAAAATAATACCACAGTTGGTTAAATAATCAAATTGAGTGTAAAAAAGATAAAGCTTTATATTTCCCCTGTACTGCCGACCAGTTGGTAAATAAAGAAAAAAAGGCTTGTATTTATTATATATTTTATCTCAAATTAGTCAATAAAAAAGAATAAAAACGTATTAATTTGACTCAAATTGCATGGGATTTCTAGCCTCAAAATTTTGTTGATAAAATTGCTCTAAAACATAGAAATTTATTTTTTTCACAGGAAGCAAATACATCTTACAACATTCCTTATTGAGTGAATGGAGAGCAGATTTAGGTCACTTTTTTATTATAAGATTATTTTTGGGGCATTTTTAGGCCTTTATTTGTACAGGACAGCTGAAGACATGAAAGGGGTGAGATGGGGAAATGACATGCAGGTTGGAGTCAAACCTGCGGCCGCTGCGCTGAAGAACAAACTTCTGCATATTGGTGCGCTCCACCAGGTGAGCTGCCCAGGCGCCCTTAGTCATTTTTTATGCTTGAACGTTTCGAAATAGGAGAGCAGTGTAGCATCACTTTGTCGTTCATTTGGGATTTTGCTTTTAATGACCCAGTACAGGTTTCTGTAGCAACTTTCATGCTATATTTTACTTAGTTGTATCCTGTCATTACTTGTTATTTGCTGGTGCAATGCATCGGTTTCCCCAAAAGCAAAATGAGGTGTTTGTTATCTTGACTGTTCTGGTGTACAGTAACTATAACTCAAATCAATATGATGTCATGAGGGCTGGAAATAACTTTCAGCCAAACACTTGCTGTGTTGAAATGACATTTTAGGGCATAAAGGTTCATGTGCTTATAGGTTCATGTTTATGGAACAAAATTTGTTTCTTTATTACATGTGAGAAAAAATCTGAAAAAAAAAAGTTATCACACTGATAGCAAAAAAGCATTTTATGACAGAGAAATATTTGAAATATTTGAGAGAAAAGGTTTTCCTACCAATAGCAAAAAATAAATCATAAAATTTGAGACTAATAATGTTTCAATATAAATTTGAAATTTTAAAAATGATTTCTGAGAAAAAAAATCTCTTTTAAAATACTTTTTCAAACTCTCAAACATATATTTTTTGCTATCAGTGTGAAAAATATGGTCTCTCAAAAAAAGTGTTTCTCTCAAAACGTTTTTCTTCTCACTCTCAAAACAAGTCTTTGCTCTCATGCAATTTTTTGCTTCGTCTCATGATTTTTCTCGCTGTGAAAGTAATGACATACATGTATGACATAAGTACCTTAGGAACCCATATAGTGCATGGAGCAACACTATGGATGTGTGCGTTTTCTTTTCTCTCCATGTCTCCCCCAGATAAAACTGTTGCTGTAAGTAGTAAGACTGCCTGACATTTCAGAACACACACACAATCCACAAAAGCGGTCACACCCCCTCCTCATCTGAATATTTAACATGTAGAATAACATCTCTGCCACCTCTCATTTGCCCTTCATCATGACATGTAGTGTCAGTGTACCCTCGGCCTTGTGTTTTTATGTAACTGTCATTCTGTGCCTCACTCTCTAGCCCCCTCTCTCTCTCTTTCCCAATCATTTTACAAGCAGCACAAATAACATCTGGCACTTTGCCTCATCTCCAAGGATGTGATGATTAAGGCCAAACGACAACCCTATTTCTCCTCTGCCCACCGTGGCTGCAACATTCCTCACAGACGTGTACAAGCAATTGTTATCAAAGCTTTTACACTGATGACAAGGTAATCAGACGCTTCAGGTACTATGATAAAAATAGCAACGTCTGACATCAAAACTGACATTATAGCTGACTAATATAACAATGTATGCAGTTGTATTCTTTCAGGGTTATGATACAGACACTCTCAAAACACGCAGGCCTTACACAGTAAAAAATACACCCTCACAGGTGTTTTAACTTCTTTGGCCTGCTTAGTCTCTCTCTCCGTGCACTTGATTGCATGTCTCGCTGTGAGAAGTCAAAATTCACCATGAACCTACGTGTTTTATTTTGAATATGTTCTATTTTTGTAAAGTATCCGGCTGCACTGTGGTTTTCCTGTATGTGATTACCTGCTTGGCTTGACACATACGCTTGTATCTCGCATAAGAAATGGAGGAGACACTTGATGAGAGAACCTTGTACAGTGTGTTGGAAAGCTTGAGGAGGAATTCTTCCTGAAACAAGCTGAAACTTGGTAGACTTGCACAACAGCTGGATTCTTGCAGGTTCACCAGATCAGGAAATTCTGGGATCACATCCAGGTATCACAGAAAAATGCACCTTGTCAGGCTTGAAGTAATGCCATTGTGTTTGAACAAGCAGCAGACCAAACCAATAAATGTCCAGTAAGCGCTACTGGTATCTACGGCCATGGTTTAGGTGTGTGTCATGGTCGTGACTGTTCAAAACAAGAATGGCTAATGTGAAAGACAGATGGTTGATCCAATCACCTACCAAATATTTTTTTCCAATGACGGCTTCTCAGATGTTTCAGTATTAACAAACCATCTGGTGCGTCAGTTAGAAAATTGGGCCCTCTGTTTTTAAAGATTATTTTTTGGGGCTTTTTTTCCCTTAATTATAGTGACAGTAGATTTGAAAGGGGGAGAGAGATGGGGGATGACACGGAGCAAAGGGCAGCAGGTCAGATTCAAACTCTGCAGGACTCAGCCAACATGGGGCAAACACTCTTACTGGGTGAGTTAGAGGCCGCCCCGAAGGCCCTGACACACCAAGCAGATGGCTAAAAACTTGTGGCGACAAAGGACTACTGGCAGATTGTCTTTTTTGCAAATTGCAATTTTCTAATTGTATGTGAATACACTGCAAAGATGGCCATCTACCAAGTACGTTCTGTGCTGGTGTCAGAAGAAAATAATTCTCAATGCCAGCAGGTGGCGTTCAAAAAGTGAAACTGGATCCAAACGTTGACATTTTAAAAAGCTACCTTACAGTATCATGTTGAACTTTACCAAAATAAGTGTATTCTACTTGGTCCTCTGGTTGGTATAAACCACTCGGAACATGAATTCCATTTTATTTCTCAGTTGAAGTGCTATGAAACAGTAGATTTTTATAGGCTTCTACAGAAGCCAGTTCAGTGTTTATGATGTCTGCAAAGGGGAAAATTACAGGGGAAAATTACAATTTACACTCTGTTGTTATTACACACATTACACACAGGCCTGAATTACACACACATGCTCAGTACCTACATGCACTGGAGAGATGTCAGAGTGGGGGAGCTGCCCACCATTTGACCATTTTATTAATCAAATATAAGACATACATTTGATCAATTCTACTATGTGAGGTATTCTTGCATTACAATGGTTAATCTATGCATTATATCATTTTACTCATACTAAAATGGACCCCAAAAAAAATGACAGCCGTAGGAATAATGCCTGTTGTCTGTTGGGCGCAAAGGAGGAAATCAGTTGATGTTTTTATAGAGCCACAAAGCAGGTCTTTACAGGTCTACCTGAACCCTAGTTTCCTGTTTATCACTGAAATCAACTATGATTTCTTTCAACTATGACCGCAATTGTTCCGTTATCATTGTCCTGAGTCCAAAAATGTCATTAGTGTTATTAACCTACAGCAGCTCCTCCAGTCCATGCCCATGGATGGTAAAGATGAGCGTGATATGCCTCATGCCACAGTTTGGACAAACTGTACATGTGCGTGTTAAGTCACAAGAATGACCTGTCCTAATTTTTTTTATGTCATTGTGTAGAGGTCATTGCTAAGATAGAGGAGGTGTCGAATAAAAAAATAAGAACATCAAGAGAGAAAAATGAGCTGCCAACCAGCAGCCTTTCAGCCAAGCAATCACCATCCAGCAGGGATGGGATGGACGTGAAGGTCGCCTGCACAGTGGACAATAACGCCACACACACACACACACACACACACACACACACACACACACACACACACACACACATGCACACATGCACAAAAACTGTCACCCTTTTGTATTGTCACCCTCTGAAGACCGAGGCCACACACAGCACCACATGACACAATCCTCTGTGTGTTTGTGTGTGTGTGTGTGTGTGTGTGTGTGTGTATGTTTTAGCTTATGACCACCAGTAGTGCTATGAAGCAATACTTTTACAATTGGATCCCACTTTTGTTTGTTTTTGTGCAGGCACACAAGGAACGCATGAGCACGCAGATGCATAGACACGTAGTTGCATATACATGTTTTTGAGGATGGATATAAACAATTCAGGACCCAAAAATTTTTTTTAAATCAACTCTGTAAAGGTAAGGTAAGGAAATGATGGGAACAAATCCTGTTTTGCTGTTTTGGTGGCACCAGCACTTGTTGTTTTGTTTGAAGGCTTTCACTGTAAAGCAGCTGCAGGAAATATTAAGTAGGTATCACCTTAGCCTCTTGAATCAAAGAACACTCAAGGTTAACACACACACACACACACACACACACACACACAGAGCTATTGACACAATAAAAGACTATGAGTAGACTAGATTTTCTTTAAGAAAATGACAACACCAACCACCAAAAGATGTTCTAAAGTCTGAGTTCGAGTCGACTTTTTACTTGAAGGTAAAATAAGCATTGCTGACTTTTTGTAAACAAAACTTGGCCCCTCCTTTCTGCTCAACAAGCCACAGAAAGAGAGAGAGCAGCGATGGTCAAGTGAGCTAAAGAGTGAATGAAGAGAGGCAGCAGCAAAGCTATGAATTGAATGAATGAAACATTCATTCTTGCACGAGACGTTTGTATGTGTCGAGCAAGGCAGGTAATCACATACAGGAAAACCACAGTGCAGCCGGATGCGTTACAAAAATAAAACATTTAAAAATAAAACCCCTAGGGTCATGGTGATTTTGAGAGAGAGTCCAAAGGACAGACAGTAAGAGTGACACACACAAACACACACACCCACACAAGCACATATAGGCTGCAATTACCACAATATACCCCACTCATCCTGTCTTTTGGGGGGAGCCAAGAGGAGAAAGATGGCTTTGTGGCATAGAGATAGGCGTCCGGTATGAATGGCCAGGCGTGGGATCAGGCCACGCAGGCTATACTCAACACTTATACACACGGTGTGTTTTCAATGTTAAGCACAAATAAACACACACACACTCCAACCAAGAGCCTCGCAGCTCTGTGTATGGGGCTATCCCCTCGCCCTTGTCCTCATGAACGGGTCTGTATGATATTGTATGATAATGTATATGCTAGCTTATACGTATGCTAGTTTATGAAACTAGGTGACTGCCGGCTGGTTATGTACCGCCAGCTACAGTGGCTGGCTACAAGTTCCATGACGCAGAGCGGCAGTTGCTACTTTTAAATTGCTGTTCTAAGCTGCTACAGAGCTCGACGACAGCTATGGTTTTCTACATGGTGCTCCGTCGTATCAGCGGTAGTTGGTAATTTAGTTAACCTGAGAATAGGTGACTTTGAGCTGGGTACAGAGCACTGCAGGCTGCCATTTCAGCAAAAAATTACAGTTAAGTTCAGGCAACAAAAAGTGAGCGTTGTGCAACGGCGACGCTAGTTACGTTTAGGAAAAATATTGTTATTTGGATTAAAACACTACCAAGGAACAAGCATTTCCTGGATGAAAGTATTTTGTTTTCCCCGGGAAAACGACTCCCTGTCTTAAAGGTCCTGTGTTTTATGACCCACCCGTCCACTCCGACCTCCTCCCTACGCCATCAACTGCGTTCTCATACAGCTGCAGTCCCTATGGTGCATACAGCAAAAAATACATGGAATACATAAGTTATACAGTGCTTAACTTTTCTTAGCTATATGAACATTTGGTTCATGAGAACAGCCTGAACTGAAGGAATCATTCTTTGCTACATTTGAAGTTGCATCCGTGCATCCATCCATGAGACTAAAAACAAAAAGTCCCATGAAAAAGTCCTGATAAACCATGTGACTGTGAATGGAACAAAAGACAGATGTCAAATTAGCAGCTGCAGCAGAGAAGATGTTGCTTGTGAAAAAAAAGGTTACATCTACCTTAATTAATCACTGATTCAATCCACCACCTGGCAAGCATACTAAGTGACCCAAATCAATCACACTCAGTACCCAGACTTACATCCCTCTAAATTTCCATAATCAGGCCGTCGACGTAACCCAACTAAAATAACTTTCTCCAAGAAATCAAACATTGGTTGGTTCATAATTTTCTTCAGCTAAATGGGAACATAACAGAGCCTCAATCTTAAGAATCTCAATCACCTTTCAGACCACATGATAAAAAACCTGGTTTTATTTGATGGTGATGAAAGTTTTAACAGACATGTGGGTTAGCTCACCTTTACTCCTGGACACAGCGGCCGTTGGTTTGACTCCGACCTGCGGCCCTTTGCTGCATGTCGCTTCTCCTCTCTCTCCCCTTTAAAGTCTAAGCTGTCCTATAGAAATAAAGGCCTAAAAAATGCCCCAACAAAATATAATCTTTAACAGACATGTAAATTATGTTCTCAGGTCCAGTTTTGTCTAGTCTGTATCCACAACGTTCCACTTCTGGGATTGTTCCGGTGCCGGAGGAAATTCCACTGGAAGCATGTCTCTTTGCTGATTTCCGTTTCCTTCCGCTTTCTTTGTCTTGTAATTCTAAACTCCGGTGGATTTCTGAGGACTATGGTTGACTGCTCCTCAGATCTCTGCAGGGGAAAACCAGACAGCTAGCTAGACTATCTGTCCAATCTGAGTTTTCTGTTGCACGACTAAAACAGAGGCACCTTTGCCGATTTGTGATTGGTTTAAAGAAATGCCAGTAAACCAGAGCACGTTTTTTTCCCATCCCAGAAGGCTGTGTGGACTAGCCAGAACCTCCTCCGCAGAGCTGTGAAGGAAGGTCTTCCAAAAGGAGACTACGTTTTATTCAAACTCAGAACTCAAAACCATCTGATGTACAAAGAATCATTAATATCCTCCAGGCTGGACTACTGTAACTACCTCTACCTCTACGTTTCATAGGCTGCCTTTTCCCGGTTACAACTAGTTCAAAACGCAGCCTCACGGAGGGACGGACGGACAGACAGACGGACAGACAGACAGACAGACAGACAGACAGACAGACAGACAGACAGACAGACAGACAGACAGACAGACAGACAGACAGACAGACAGACAGACAGACAGACAGACAGACAGACAGACAGATAGATAGATAGATAGATAGATAGATAGATAGATAGATAGATAGATAGATAGATAGATAGATAGATAGATAGATAGATAGATACTTATTCATCCCAAAGGAAATTCTAGGTTATTACAGCTTTTTACAACTGCTTACACACAAAATCTCACTCGAAGAGCAAAACTAATCAACAAATCTCCAAAACCAAAACCTAAGACACAAACAGCAACAACAGGAGGGGACTTCCAAACACAACTAATATAAATACTACACTTATTCACCAGGTGACACAGCCACTTCTCACATGTGCAAACACTAACTGCTTAACTGATAACTAACCAACCGCTGAATTACTATAAGCCTTTAAATAGGTCCAAGGTCAGATTACCAGATCGGATTTGTTTTGCACCAAGGATGCCAACAATAGACAGAGAGCAAGTGGAGTAGGAAGGAAATGCTGGGACAACAAAGAGGATAAGTTAAAGGATAAAGAGTTGGAAGAAGAGGATGAGTTGGTAGAGCACTAGGGCAAATAAGAGAAGAGATCAGAGCCACACAGAGCCTCCCTTCAGAGATAGACCTTTACAACCTTTCTGTTTGACCAGAAACAGCTCAAATTTGACCAGGAAGTTTTAACTGCTCTTATTTTAACATAAATACCAATAACAATGACAAAAGTATTTTTGATAGAATATTTATTGTAAAAAGAACCTTATTAGAACAATAACATCTACAACATGTTTGTGTGTGTGTGTGTGTGTGTGTGTGTGTGTGTGTGTGTGTGTGTGTGTGTGTGTGTGGCTTGGAAGTCTTCCCGGCTCAAGATTTCCCACCTGTCCCTGAACACATGCCTCCCCTCCAAGTTTCTCATGTCCAGTACACTAGACTACAACAATGGCCCTGGGGTCATCCTAGAATATTTTCAACTGTTGCTCGGCCTGCTCAATCTCGGGATAATGAAGACCAATATAGACCATTCTTAGACTGGTCTGTAGCCTAAGCTGCTTCTTCCCCATGGTTCTCTTCCTCATCTGTAGAGTTATCTGGATCAATATCTGGATTGAAGTCTTCTTCTTCTGAGACATCCTCTCTTGTTCTGGCTATGTTTCTATTTTTCCATCATCCATCATCTCCAGAGTATAGTCCTGAGCCTCTATAACTGTTCATCGCCTCTTCATGTTGTTTGAAGAGTAAAATGAGGGAAAATCAACAGGAAAATTATTTATATAGAGTCTGTCAGTAGATATGATGTTCTCGTGAAGGGAGGGACATATAGCATGAGAAAGAAGTAGATATTGATATATTGTTGGATTTGGAATGTTCTTCTTGTGGGGGGAGGGGACGCAAAAGCACGGGAAAGAAGTAGGTTCCCATGATTTACACTAAATTGCTTTGGGAAAGGTGTGAAGTAAGGACGTGTGAGGAGGACATGTGAAGAGGTGGGTTCCTACAATGTACACAAGATTGATTTGTTTGGCAGGTGTGGTTCACATTGGGGAGAAGTACATTAGTAAGAAAACACTGGGCTCCCATAATTTACTCTAAGCTCCCTTGTGGAAAGTAGGAGTAGGAGTGTGTGTATGAAGATGCCGTTCATCTCCAGGATGAAATTGATACTCTTTCCCATTCATTTCCTATGGCGGTCATTTTTGACTGTAAACAACAAAAGTATGACTGAAAATTCTAAGAAAGTAGTCACAATGAATTGTATGTAGTCAAATGCCTTTTGTGAAGGTATTGAGGCAATCTGATAAAAAGAAATGCCACATTTATGGTATAGGGAATGTGTAAATTGGTCATTTTTGACCGGAACAGTGTTAGAAGATTAAAGATAAAGCCACGCTTTTTTCTTTGTTTTTTAATTGTGTTGAATATGTTTCTTTTGTTTATTTCCTGGTATTTGAGTGTAATCTTAATTTGTATTTCTATTATATCTTGTTTGTATATAACATAGGTGAATACAACACACAACAGCCACTGTTGCTTAGCAACGTCATGCATTAAGTGAGAACTAGATTCCTTTCTAAACCACACTTTTACTGTTGTCAGCATGTGGGCCTATGCCTCCAACTGACTTGTCGCATACGCTACAGACTGAATGCCACGGGAGACTAAATACACAGATGGCACCCTGTTCACCAGAAGAAGTTTCTCTTTGTGCAAACACGTTGTCCTCTCTCCTACAAGTCATTCTCGCTCAAATTAAACTGCTTCTGCCTTTTCCTACACTCTCTGTTTACTGACTAAAGTTTCCTCCGTGCATTTGGAGATGGCGTTAAGCAGTTGAAAACACACGCATCCTTGCTAACAGTTTGTTAGTTTGGGCTGTGCAGTTCTCCTGCCAGGGCGGTACTTGGAAACTTTGTGTACTTTCACACATATGAGGTGCCAAGGTGGGAAGGACATACCAAAATAAAGTGTGCTCATTTAGAGCTGAGCCTCCATAAAAGATAATGAAAATGTCACTGTGCCTTGTGCAATTTGTAAACTGTGACAGCTATCCCACAGTGGCAATAGCTGTGGTGAGCTGATGGCATCTTTAAGCAATGTGAGTGTTCATCCTAACAATCAGGGTTATTTTAAAATATCCACACTGTTAGCTGAGATAAAAATCAGAAATTAGCAAAAGCTTATGTAAGCAGTGTGTGTTTTATCTGACTTTTTTTATAGAGAAGTCATTGTAGAGGAAAGATAGTTCTAACTTGTATGACAACAGAAGAAAAGGGAAGACTATGTTCAGTAGGGCGGGTCCAATACGCTTTTCTTACAATTCAATATGTTTGGCCATTTAAATTTTTTTTTTCGTCCTTTAACAAAAACAAAAGTTCAATAATATATAGTAATATACTTCCAACATGCTGCTAAGACTAGTGGCGGTGTTAACACGGACACGGTCTGGTGCAGAAATGGGTGCTTTTATCCAACTACTGCTAACCACGGGTGGAGTTTGTGACTGTTAAATGCAACCATTCTACATTTCACAAAAAATTCACGGCTGTGTTTATACTCAGTATTTACAAGCGCTAATGCTATCAAGGCATTAGCTAACTTTACGGAGCCTATAATATGTTTGCGCTAATTGTAGCCTGTTTTGTATGTTGTTTTTATATAATGTCATTATATATATATATAGCCACGGTGAAACTTTGTTTTATGTATAAGGTTGAAATGACAATAAAACACTCTTGACTTGAGTTAAATGCCTCACTGTCTGTCTATGTCTGTAACCGGTAGGCAAGGCTTGGGAGTGGACTCATAGAGTAGTGAAGCAAGTGCATTCTGGGATTTGGTGTCTTTAACCCACATGAGCCAAAACAAATTGTCTGTCTTTTCTCGGCCTAGAAAGCACCAATTTCTAAAGAATAAATCACATTTCTACTACGTAATTGATAGTTTGAAATCCAGACCCAAATCCAAAAGATTTATGGTCTGGCATGGAGTAATGAAAGTCGCCCATCTCGAGGTGCGGCACCAAGCGTGCATTTGAAAATCTCACTGCCCGCAATTGGATAACACTAGGACTGCATTGAACTCTTGACACTGTTCAGGTGTTGTGTCATTTGGGAGACATGACAGCCACTGTGATTTAGAGGTTGTATTGGCAGAAGTGGGATCAATTGTGGTGGTCCTACCTTTGCAATGGTCTCATGGAACTTGAAAAGCGGATCCAGGGTCTCTGGTGACTCAGCAGAAAATTGGGCTTCTGACAGAAAACTGGTGATCTGAGGGGAAACAGAGAAGAAGAAACTGTCAAACATGGCACCAGGGGCAATTTTAGGATCAGACCTTAGGGCGGGCTCAGCACCCTAATGAGAATGGAACACGGATATACAGTAGTACCTTGAAAAAGTGGGTTACAGGTGTGAAGCATTGGCAACAGCCACACAGGATATTAAACCTGTTTCAAGCCCTTTGAACGTGTAATTGTTTGTCACTAACATTGTTTGCAAACTCTAACTTGAAGCACTAAAATTGATTTCAAAATGAATAATAGTATTATATAAAGGGTTTTATTATTATGATTTTTTAGAGGGGCTGAGATGAGATTTAGGGGGAGTTGAATGGGTCTAATATCGCCAATACGTGACACCACACAGAATCCTTTTAATAAGTTTTTTGTGGCACCACAATAATCCTAGTACAAGCCAAAATGAAACATAACTTTACCATTTTTCTCTTCACTTTTCAAGTTATATTCTACTCTGTTCTATTTTATTCTAAGAGTGGAGTGACCTGTCAGGCTTTTGACAGCGAACAACAGTATATGCTCTCAAGGCCACCAAGCTGCCAGGACATTTTGTTCTGCTGTCAAATACACACACACACACACACACACACACACACACACACACACACACACACACACACACACACACACACACACACACACACACACACACATACACACACACACTGTCCCAGATGCTGACACAAAGTCCTGTTCACACCCAAAAACTACCTCATTGTCACCTTAGTATACTTTATGTTAGGGTGACCAGGCGTCCCCGGTTTTGGTGACTATCTGCTTGTTCTGTCCCCGGTTTTCACTGTGACTGACAGACCCGAAATTGGAATGAAAGAAAGAAAACCAAACGTATAGTCGTGCACCTTCCACGGGCAGGCTCAAGACAGCCAGAGCAAGCGCCTGCTCAGAGCTCAGAGATGTTTTAGAATGTTTTATGATGCTAAAATTACTGATTATTACATGGAGTCTGGTTAGTTTAGCAAAAGCATATTCGCAGTTTTAAAAAAGGATCTTAATGTTTAACAGAAAGGTTGACCTCCTTAGAAATCCTTTCCATAAGGTTGTCAGACACTTAGAATATTAATCTGAGTCTGTCAGTAGCAAAACGAGCACTTTTATGAACGTAAATACAAGTTGGACAATTATCCTATTAACTTACACTGTAGCTTGTTTTGCTGCTGCCGACTGCAGCGATCTCGTTTAATACTGGACTAATGTCAAAGGAAAATATTTTCTCAATAGTTTTTATTATATTTGATACTCAATGAGCTGTTGCAGAAACAAGCCTGAAGCAATAAAGCAAAAGCTGACAGATAAATGTAGGTCAGTAAACATTGCAACATTTCCCTCTGAGGTGTACGGAGTACAAGTATAAAGTAGCAGCAGGGGTGATTCGAGGATCAGACCTTTGGGGGGGGGCTCAGCCCCTAATGAGAAAGTGCCCTACATGAAATGTTATCATATTTACACTATGCATAAATCTCTGCAGACCCATTACTCTCTGTGCAATGTCTCAAACCTCAAACTCTTCACTCAACGCATGCATCAGTACAACAAGCGGTTCCCGAGTAATCCGGTTTTGAAATTGCAAAAAAAAAAATTCTACATGGTCTCCAAAATTATAATATATTTTCATGTAAACTATTTTTGTCAGCACAGACATTTTTGTAAATTGGTTAGCCAGTATATCTCCAGACAATCCATGACATCAATGCAAAAATAGGAAGAAAAAACTATTCAAAAAATGCAAAATGCTAAATAGTTCAGGCTACAAAACAAATATTTCCATTCATAGATAAGAATAATAATATCCAGAACTTAAAGCCCAAGAAAGAATAATCTTTGCTAAGTTTTGTTGGTGGCCATGGTGTTGGTGCAGGTTGGACACTGTGCCATGGAGTCAAATTAAGTAGAAGACAGCTAATAATCCTAAAAGGTTCAAACACTTCCTTTCTACTCAGTGTAGTCTGGAAATCAAAAAGTATCTGACAATGCCTGCATGGTTGGTTAAGGTTTATAGTCTCCCTGATGAACCCAACAATAATGTATTTATTAATTTGTTGTGCATAGTCCTATGATGTGTAGTGTTGATTTTATGTTCCACACGTTACACATGCAAAACCAGTGTAACAAAGTACAAATACTTTGTTACTGTACTGAATTTATATGTATTTGTATTTTACTTTGTTTTTTTATATTATTTGAAACTTTCACTTTCACTCCGATACATTTCATAAATAAAATGTATACTTTTACGCCGATACATTTCCTGTCAGCGTCTCCGTTACTCGTTACTTGCAAAAATGTTTTCGTGAGTTGGAGTGAACAAAAACTTAAAATTCTGTTTCTGTTTTTCTCTTTCTTGATGTCAGACTTTGAGTTTGATGTTTAAGAAGAATCCCTGAATATTATGCTTCACTATGAAGGCCGTTTTTTTTTTCTTCTGCGGAGGCTCCATGCAGAGCTTTCGCTGTAGCCTACGTAAGTGGCCTGGTATACTTGTGCGCTGGTGTGTGCGTCAAGCCGGCATGTGTGTGTGTGTGTGGTAGAGAGAAAAGTGAGAGAGTGATTAGCTTCGGAGTGAGTACTGACTCCAGTCCTTGTGTTGTCCTTTGTGGCACGGGGATTTGTTAAGAATTAGCCTGGCGCTGTGCTTCGGGGTCCCAGGGGCCTTTTTTATAACATGTCAACTACCGTCGTGGACTCGCCCTTCAGGTCTCAGAGACCCTTGTTTATTTGTATGCAATTATATGTATGTTCCACTACTCCCGCGTTGTCCATCGGGTCCCAGGGACCCTGGAGGACAAGATAAGGCTATTGGGATACGCGTTCGAGTGGAAGATGGGTTGCTGGGACCCCGGAGGCCAAAGCCATGGTAGCAGAAAATTACGCTTGACTACAGGAGGGTCACCGGAACCCAAAGGACAACACAAGGATTATTCAATCAGGAGAGACATGTTTGCAGATATGCAAATAAGGTTTATTGTACAGCACAATAAAATGTACAAAGTCTTTGGCAATTAGACTCCATCGCTATACAAATCTTTCGTAGGCCTATATCTATATATAGGTGTAGAGATCCATGAGAACCCCTCCCCAATGGAATCTAGAGACCAGCCCGAAGGAGGCTCCAACCGGTCAGCTGGAGTGGATGACTGGAGGTGGAAGGGGGGGTGGAGGGTTGCACTCTTTGCCTGCAACGACAGCTGAATAGCAAAGAGAGAAACAGATTTTTAAAAGCAGGGCTGTAACTCTGTGATTGGCACTGATGCATGATTGGATTTTGTGTATGATTCTGATTGGTTAAGCAGGAAGGTGAACGCCTCCACCAGCCGATTCAATTTAGGAAGTAAGCATTGATTAAATTAGGTCTTCCTGAAGAATTTACGTTGTTTTTAAATCAGGAGAGACTAGTTGCAGATATGCAACATTTATACACAGCAAAAAAGTACATTTATTAGGAAAACAGCTCAATTGATTTAGGAGTGTATTGATTAAACGTTAGGTCTTGAATCCTGAAAGAATTTACACCGAGCTACATTAGTCAAAGTAAAAGAAACAAAGTGTCTCCCCTCAGTTTCTGAGACATCTGTAGCAAGAAAAGTTAACCTCTCCTTGATTTCATGTTGTTTATGGAGAAGTAGAACCAAGAAATGAGTCAGGGGAAATACAACGCTACCAAGACACGGCTGAGAGACGTGCGTGTAGCTTTTGAGGAGGGGGGGGGGTTGGCCACTTTGCTCGTTTGAAAGCCATGAATTCTCTCTCTCATGGGTGGGCCAAATTCTCTGGGCGGGCAAAGCAGAGAAAGGGGAGGTAACCTTGCTCCTTATGACCTCATAAGGAGCAAGATTCCAGATCAGCCTATCTGAGCTTTTATGTTCTCCAAGGCAGAGCAGGATACCCAGGGCTCGGTTTACACCTATCACCATTTCCAGCCACTGGGGGGCCATAGGCAGCCTGGGGGAACTCATATTAATGTTAAAAAAACTCATAAAGTGAAACTTTCATGCCATGGGACCTATAATTCATTTTTGACACCTGGGTTTTGACTGGTCTGTTTGGTTTCGGATGCATGTCAGCCCGAACTGTCAACTAAACAATTTACATGTTCGGGTAAATGCAGTCTGTCAATAAAATGATATTAATTCCAGCCTTGACATGAATATTTGTTATAGAATATTTAATGAAGTTATATATTCTTCTCAAAAGCTAAAATAAAGAGTTTTTAATATATTTTTAACAGGCCAACATGATGGAGATAAGTAAGGGGTGGTCTCATTAGTATTTCTGTGCATGTTGTGTGCGCCTATCATCACAAAATATTTGTCAAACAGCAATGTTTTTAAAAGTCTCACTGTCTACAATATCTGCACATGACAACTATGGTATGGTTGGGTTAGGAAAAGATTGTTGGTATGGCAAATACAGCTGTAAAAGATTATGTTTATTATTAAAACAAAGTTCAACATTATGGGTGCTATTTTAATGGCATGACGCGCCTGGCGCAGGTGTGTTTAGGGCATGTACGAATCCACCTTTGCTAGTAAAAAAAGGTCTGTGAGCCAGGCACATGGTTCAAAAGGGTTGTACTTTGTGTCTTAATTTATCATAGGTGTGTTTTGGGCGTAACATGCAACAAACCAATCAGAGTGTAATCTCAATTTCCTTTCAAAGATGAAAATTGGCAATCAAAATGTGACAGTCCTTTTTCATAATGGCAATTTTTGCAACAAGTGATACATTCACCACTCAAATGACTCTTTCAAAGCAGCAACAAATACAGTGACGTGTTATTCCTAACACTGCTCTCTTTAGTACTTTTTTTACCTATTTTTTAACCACAAGGCTCCTGTGACAGATTGTTCCAGTACAAACACATTCTCACTGTTGTTGGATGTCAACTGCCATGTGTGGAATGATCCAGTATGAACGTAAATCCTAGGAATACAAGGATGGATTATTCAGTAGACTCTAATCGTTGATATTAGATATAGAATACATTTCAAGAATGTCATGAGGCATGTGTTTTTGCATATGCAGAGACGGGAAGTAACAAAGTACAAATACTTTGTTACTGTACTCAAGTAGATTTTTAATATATTTTTACTTTACTATTTTTTTTGTTTTTTACTTTTACTCTTTACATTTTAACATTATTATCGGTACTTTCTAACCCCTTATATTTTACAAAATTGGCTCATTACTTTAGTTTCTAATAATTTCAGTGGAGTTACCGTTATTATTTTTTGTGTCATCAATACCGAATTCAATCTAATTGGATGGGAATATACGTTGCTCTTGACGCACCACTACAAGATGACTCGACAGATTCTGCAGCATTCATTCGCAGCAAGTCATTGCGGCTACGTTAGCACATAGTAGTATGGATGGCAACGTGATTGAAAATGAAGATAACGGAGATCCCAGAGATTCAGCAGACAAGCAGAAAGACATTCCCAATCTTCCTTGGCCTGATCTGAGAGAGATGTTTGAGATAGTAGGCATCAAGAATGACTCCTGGCCAATGTGCTGCATAACTCTAAAAGAATGGGGAACTTCTTAATTAATGTCTGTTTAGTAATTCACATTTTATTCTTTACACACATATACATGCAGATTCCTTTAAATGTTAAGGGGAAGATTAAAAAAGAGAAACTGGATCTGTGAATTCTCACAGAATCACAACTGAATTCATATCTTGTTACTCAGTCCGAATCTTATTAACCTGGAGTCCCATTCTCATATATCTTAATAATCATATATTTGAAGTTTTAGGCCTATTGGCAGACATCCATTTTTAAATGGAGCCAACGGCATATAAAGAGCCTTTTTTCGATGTCCACTGAAGTTTTTCAGCATGCACTCTGGTAACATGTGTGGTCCGGGTAGCTTTGCATAAAAACATGGTTGTCATTCACAAGGCTAGTTTTACTGTTATATTTTAAGTAATTTTCCAAGCCTGTACTTTGTTACTTTTACTTGAGTAAAGGAGTTAAATCAGTACTTCTACTTTTACCAGAGTAATTTTTTAACACAAGTATCTATACTTCTACTTGAGTACAGGAAGTGAGTACTTTTGCCATCTCTGGTGAACAAAAATTTTCCTTGATAATTCACTTATTTATTTATACTTCAAGAAGGCACAAGCTGAACATTTTCATGACGCCTCTTTGTGTGCTGCCTCTGAATAAATATGTGAATTATTGAGCGCAACATCTGCCTCAAAATATGGCCCTGTTGTGCATGTCAAGCTGAATATGTGCAGCGTTCCCCTAGAAAGAAGCCTCACTGCCTACACTCAGAAGAGAAGAATTCAACTCCAATACGTGGTTACATCTGTGGTGCACTCTCACGAAGCCAAGGCTTCAAGTGCTATTTGACCCCAGGAGATTTCTGCAGCTGTCTGTCTGCACCTACTTGTAGCGATGAGTGGTTTAAAATCAGGACAGATAATCACATGCATGTACTGTACACAAATGTGGTGGGAAGATGAAAACCTACCCAAGCATGTTTTTTTCCAGCACAGTCTTCATATGTAAACATAACATAACAATCAACCTTCAATGGAAATAGCATTTCTGTGGAAAATGCAATTATTCATCAACTGAAGGCACAAAATGATAACACTCCGCCCTCTGTCCTCCACACACACACACACACACACACACACACACACACACACACACACACACACACACACACACACACACACACACACACACACACACACACACTAAGGCCTGCAGCTGTAATAGCTCATTACTCAGTTTAAAGCATTATTGTAATTATTATCTCTTTGAGAGCAGCCATTGGTTACTTCACTGTTACTCTGCTGATATATTATTACCCAGGGGCCCATAGTAAAAAATCTTGTCATGACCTTTCAGCAGATTTTTGCCTACTATCACTAAAGCCTTTGTTAAGGCATTTTCCCATTCAGAACTATTATCTGTTGAGAATGTACTAAAGCTGAATGCAATATTGTTTAGTTTTTAGCTGCCTTTTATGAAAACTATTTTCCCATGAGTACTAGACATGTACAGTATGTATACAATATGTCAATTGTACTGTAACATCATCAGATGTGAGAACGGAGCGAGTTAATGGGTAAGTCAAATGAAGGCAAATCTAAGTGCTGTGATAGGTATTCATTTATCTTGGAAAATGCATAGTCAACCTCTTCAACATGTTTCTTTTATGTACAAAAGCCAGAGGAAAAAGCAAGAGGAACATCAGCTAGCACAGCGGTGCCATCAGGACTTTGGCTCTCTGAAGCCTCTTGATATTGAATACGGTAGAATTTTTTGGACTTGAGTTGTTGATATAACTGCCAAAGAGCAAGAGGACGTTTCCGTCTCTTTAACTCTGAACACTCTAGTGCGCTTTTATGTTTCTGGCCTGGTGGCATGGACGGAAATTGTGGGTCCTGGCCCACCTTCTGAGTCACCTGTGCCCGCCTTGGACGAGCCCCCGTCCCTTTGCTAAGTCCCTGAAGTCGGACTAGCTAAATACAAAGTGTTGCCAACTTGGCGACTGTCTTGCTGATGGTAAACTCAGGCAGCAGCTCCTCTGGCAGCAACACAGAGTTTTTCTCTCCCTATGAAACATGCAGGAGAGAGTTACTATGGTAAGGGGCATCGGTGTCGCCAGGAAATTTTGTCAGGGCTTAACCCTGAACATTTTGAGTGTAAAAATGATTTTTGAACCCATTTGAACCTTTCTGTTAAACCAGAAACAGCTCTGAAGTTGCTAGTCTTAAACCCACCAGACTCCATTTAAAAAAAAAACAATACTATAATATAATAGTTATAGTAGTAATACATATATATAGAATATAATAATATTTTCGGATGCTAAAATTACTGGGTCTTTTACATGGACTCTGGCGGGTTTTCGCGGCGCAATTTCGCGGATGTTTTTATGTTAAAGTGATGGTTGGGAGTAATTTCACCCTAGGGTCCTTTGCACCACGACCTTGAGCCAAACAACCCCCCGGAAGCTTCTTTCACCTGGGTCTAACAATGGGTGAGTTAGCATTATCAGCTGATTAGCTTAGTGCAAGCGCTAATAGAACTAGAACTAATAGAACTGTGTATCTCGTAAATCACCCCACTAATAATGCCTGAAATGACACCAAACTTCTACAGTAGTACAAATACATAGGTTATGTACTGAAGTTTGTAAGTACACCAGGAGTTTATTTTAATAACACTTGCCTGATGGCTTCTACTCTCTGCTGCTACTGCTACCGGGCAGTTAGAGAGCTTAGGGACGTCTACAAATTATATCACCAAAAAGAGATACAACAAACACATTTTATTAATTTAATGATTAAGTAAGGTAGTGTCTTCAAACTTACTTCAATTATAACTTGTCTCCTGCTAGTTATACTACAGCACTTACTTTTACAAAATAACTTACATGAATAAATATTTGTGTTGTATCTCTTACAGGACCTATTGTGTTTGTGTCTTTGTATGTTAATGTTTTTTGTAAAAAAATATTTCTGTAAATTTATTTGTATGCAATATGTTTGATTTGTAAAATACCAATAAATAGAAAAAATAAAAGGCATGTTTCTAAACTAATGTGTGTGTGGTTCTGGTGTGACATAAGTTACAGTAGAGGAGGGATGGCAAAACGTAGCTTATACATATTTTTATATCACAATTCCCAGTTAACCTGAAGAGTTAACAGTAACTGCTGCTGAGTCTGGATTAGAATGAAAAGGAAACAGCAATCCAGAGAGGCAGGAACTTCAAGAATTCCCAATAAATTTGATATGTATGCCTTTTTTACAATTTGGGTAATGTTTTCAGTTGCCTATAAAAATGTTAGCACCATAGGTCCAACTTGATTTTTCTTCAATCAGACCTTTGGTAGCATGAATGCGTTGCATCAGTTCATCGTGTTTGGCTTTATGGAGGTTTATAATTTTCAGAGTATTGTTTAGCTCTCCAGTCCCTACCTTTACTGTACCAGACAGCAGACAGACATACATAGTGCAACGTTTAAGAGCTAAAGAGCCAAATGTTTCCTTCAGGAAGTGGTAGAGACCAAACCCAGAGCTAAAAGAGAATAAATATGGAACATACATTCACTTGGTGGCGAGAAACAGAACTCCAAATGAAAGAAATTGTGCTTTGTACCTGCTGGATGTGTAATCAACTCCTTGCAACCAAGCGCACCACATCAACTGAAATGTTGTGTTCACACCTTGTTTCTGCTACCACATGATGTCAAATAAATCCATTATTGCAAGTTTAATGGACTGCTTATTGGGAGTATTTCACATGCACACACTACATACTAGGAAACAGGCCATGCACCAACAGCGAAGAAAGCAGTATTCGGTGTTCATGAACCATTCGTACATATATCTACCATGAGTAAAGCACTGAAATACGTAAGCATTCCACGTTTTTTTTGCTTTATGCACCCCAATGACTGCTGGTGTATAAGAATGCTGTGGGCCGTGTAGGGAGGAGGTTGGGGGGGTGGATGGGTGGGTCATATAACACATCGCTTTTAAGAAAGGGGGAATTTGCATCCTGGCGTAAACAATATACTTGTACACAGGAAACGTATGCTCGTTGCTTGGGAGTATTTTAATCTGAACTACAATCTTTGACCTTAACTTAACTATTAGTTTTGGTGCCTAAACTTAACTCTCATCACTGCATGACGAACAGTTTTTCTCGGCTAAACTCAAATCCCATGGTCCCTGAAAGGACCGTCATTTGGAGGTGCCTGTAGCTGGCTCACAGTCACCTATGGCCGGCTAAATCCAACTACCAACTGCTTCTGTGGTGGAGCTCTGTAGCCGGCGTCACGTGACCAGCAGTAGGTCGCCAAGTTTCGTAGTATATCATACGAACTGGTGTGCATACATTTTCGTACTATATCTTACAAACACGTTCATGAGAATACATGGCGGAGTTAGTTGCCTTTGGATTAGCAAGCTTAAAAAAATGCTGAAAGGTTTTGTTAAATGCAAGCACACACAGATTCTGTACATCAACGATCCACAGCATCCACCTGCTGATTGTCCTCCATCAGTATATAGAACAGCACCATTAGCCATGGATACGCGCTGCTAAGCAGCAGGTCAAATCAAGCACTCCGTTCTGTACTTCACAGGGCCAGGATGAAGGGTTTTTGGAGAGCTAAAGCCTTTAAACAAAGAGAGAGATAGCCAGGATCAAAGACACCAGAGTTCCATTCACTTTGTACTAAGAGCCCTTTGTACTGCATATCTACCCCTCTCTTCATCTTTCACAGTGGAGCCACTGTCTGTCTGTGCCTTGATCTTAGGAGTGCTGTTGCGTTTTCTCCTTTTGTTCCTGGATATTTTAATTATCATAATTTGACAAAAATTCTATCATGATTTCGTTTTATCAAAGTGATGATTTGATAATCAAATTGAAATAGCTAAATTAAAAAAAAAAGCTAGATTTTTGCATTTTCACAAAACATTATATCATGACAACACTTACATGCTGGGCAAAGTTCACTGGGCTGCGCAAAAAAGCCAAATGTTTTATACTAATCAGGGGATGAACAAGAGTTCACATGTTCCAGCTTTAGGACATCACAGATATTCAGATGTGGAGTTTACCACATTAATGATTTTCCAGGATTTATATCAGTTTAGGATTGTTGAGGGATGATTTTCCAGGATTTATATCAGTTTAGGATTGTTGAGGGATATTTAGCTGAGTAGTTAGTGCTGTTGCCACACAGTAAAGAGCTCTTGGGTGATAATTTGCTGGTTGACTCTCCTTTTCTGTGTGTAATTTGCATGTTTTTGTATTTGCATGTGCTTCATCAGGGTGCTACAGCTTCCTGCCACAGTCATATACACATGCAAGTTATGTAAACTAGAGACTCTAAATTGTCTGTAGGTCTGGAAGTAGGCATCTTACCCAAGGTGTGCTAAGGTAGAATGGTATAAGAATAAATTGAATCTACTGCAAAATGGAGTAAAGGGTGTAGCAGTGCCCTGAGAAACGTTTGACAGTCAAACAGGTCACCACACCTTGTATGTGCTCCATCTTTGTTTAGGCTACACCTGTTCTTGCATTGTGTGTGGTATGCAGTGTTGTAATGTGACAAAGTTAAAATACATTTTCACCATTTTCTCCATTTTTACGTATCTGTACTTTACTTTGTTATATATTTCCAGAAACTTTTACTTTTACTCCACTATACCTAAGACCTAAGCATCTTAGATACTCGTTACTACAATTTAAAATCAGAAGAAATTTGTTTGAAAAAGCAGGTTTGGCAAATCATTGCTCTTAAATTGCCAAGATAATGCCCGCTCCATTCCAGTTGGTGACCTAATGCCTGTCTGTTGCCAAGCGTAAAAAAGGGCCAAAACTAAAGAAGAAGACAAGAAGAATAATGACTGATAGTGTCATGGAAGCACCTGGCGACAAAAGATGGCCACTCCAGCGACAGTGGTGATGAAGATATCGTTACACACATTTGGCCATAAAGTTATTTTTTTTACTTTTACTTCTAATAATTAAGTATATTTAATATCAGGAAATTACTTTTGATACTTAAGTACAGTAAATATCAGCCACTTTAAGACTTTTACTTTTACTCAAGTATTGCTTTCAAGTACTTTATATAAGACTGGTGGTATGCAATTAACTACTTGATCCTCTTAGTTGAACCACTTTGCACATTAGTATCTTTCACTTGAGTAGATAATAATTCCACTTTCAGTAACATTGCGAGGCAAGGAATTTATGCTGCATTCATGTAGTGTTGGAATCATCGGAAAAATGTGTTCTCGACTGGGAAATTGCACACTGCATTGTAAGGCAATTCCTTGTGTAGGTCTGTGCTCTTATAGTATGCCACTCTGCATTTTCACAATGTGACAAATATTACCTCTGAGTCTTAAATCTAGAATGTGTATTTCATCATTTTTTAAGGTCTTAATGATCTTACTGAATGTAAGAATTAATGAATGTTCTTGCCGGCCTTTGCTCAAATCTACAGTATTATCCATCTTTGATGGATAAATAAATGTCAGAGCTAGAGCGTGCTTCCTATAACCAAACCTTTATATGTCTTGCTTTGTTCACTGGCTTAGCAAATCAGCACTTGCATAGATTTTTTCCAACTATAATAATACCATTTTTATTTGAAAGCGCCTTTCAGGACACCCAAGGTTAGATAAAAACATGATAAAACAAGACAGGCAATGGCAAAGAGAAAACACGAGCGAACAAGAAACATGCTGTATATGACATCAGTTAAAACAATACTGTTGTTGGGAAAAAGTGCATGGTAAAAAATTATAAAATGATACAATATCATACAATTTATGTTAATTTATGTCTTGAAAAATTAAAAAAAAACATTCCATGTACTTAGAGAGCTGTGACTGCACCTGTTCCACCTGCTGTCCTCTTTAAAAGGTTACAAATACCTTTTTAACAACTCAGACTAAAAAAAATTGTTTTGCTGTCACATGCTATTGTCCACAGCACAACGTACTGAGATTTGACCTCTGCATTTAACCCATCCTAACCATTAGGAGCAGCGGCTCGCTGTAAAGCACCCGGGGAGCATCTTGGGGTTCAGTGTCTCGCTAAAGGACACTTCGACATGCGGACAGGAAGAGCTGGGGATCGAACTGCCAACTTGTTTTGTGTAAACATAACATATGAAACCTTCAATGAAAAAAACATTTCTTCGGCAAATGTTTAAAATGCTAATGCTGTTCTCGACTGAGGCTGAAACACAAATAACGCCTCTCCTAATCATCAGCTGCAGGCACACAATGATAACAGAAACATTCTGCCCTCTCTCCTCCCTTTCTCTCTCTCTCTCTCTCAAACACACACAGACACACACACACACACACCTGCTCAGTCAATGGCAGCCTTCTTGATAAACATCAACGATTTTTCTTGAGTATGAAGGACAGAGACAATAGCTTTGGACTAAAGAATGTATTCCACTCATCACTCAGGATTGTCCACTATCAAACCTGATGCCCTTGGGAAAAAACACTCCGGCAATCCCAGGTTAAAGCCAGTTGCGGAAATGGGTCGGCACTCATCAGTACTGAGTACTGGCACTTTTGTCCACATGAGTACCCTTACTGGCTTGCCTACCAATACCTCTGTGTACATAGCCCGCCACTGAGAAAACAGTGCTGGAAATGTTACTTGTGAATGTAATGTGGCAAGGGTCACCAATAAGGGGGCCGTTTGAATCAAAGAACCCATCACGCCACCTAGGTTGAAATTCCCTAGGTGGCATTGTCGGTTCTTTCATTCATAACATACTGTTATCTTTTCTGTGGCTGTTATTGCCACTCTTCATTCTAACCCCAACCGGTCGTCAGACACCGCCCACCACGAGCCTGGGTCTGTCCGAGGTTTCTTCCTAAAAGGAAGTTTTTCCTCGCCACTGTCGCACTGTTGCTTGCTCTGGAGGGAACTACTAGAACTGTTGGGTCCTTGTAAATTCTGGAGTGTAGTCTAGACCTACTCTATCTGGTCTAGACCTACTCTATCTGTAAAGTGTCTTGAGATAACTCTTGTTATGAATTGATACTATAAATAAAATTGAATTGAATTGAATTGAATTCAAACTTCCCACATTACCATGGGTAATTGTATTGGATAACCATATTATTGTATCGCTGGAGTAGGCTACTGTGCTACTGTGCAACTAGGGGTGTGAATCTTCACTGGTCTCACGATTCGATTATTATCCTGTCAACAATTCAAATCTACACATGGTTTTCATCAACACGCCCTCACCCCAAACTTGTAAAATACAGACGCTTGAGCAGTGGCTGTCATCGTCAGAAACGACGCTTGAAGATGACGTAGCATTAAGAGCGACAACAGTAGCATGAAAGCCTAAAAGAAAAAGTTGGTTGGGGTGGTGGATGGGTCAAACAACTCAGGACTTTCATCCCGGAGACCAGGGTTTGTGTCCCGCGTGTCATGTTTCTTAAACCCAACTGTCCCGTTCTTGACCAGCAAGGCAGACAGAAAGAAATAAAAATCTTTAGCCGAGTAATCACAAATTCAATACAGGAATTTATTTGACCTATGTAGCCTATCTTTGAAGTAAAAAAGAAATTCTACAAAAGGATGGAAAAAGATCAATAAAGAATTTTCAGAGAAGGCTGGCTTGCCCAGGGCCAGACCAGCTCAGCTGTGTTGTTCTCCCGTCGCGTCCCGCTGTCTCTCCTCCCTACACCGGCCCCCGCACCCTGTCCCTTCTCCCCTTTCTACCTGCCTGCACACATGGGGAGGGGAGGGGCTGCTCCTCTGCTCCTCACAAAAGACTCAGAGAGAGGTTGTTATGGTTTGGGGTTTTGTTGGGTTTATTTTCTCTCTCCCCTTTTCCTCCTTCTGTTTTGTCTTGGTTTTTCCCTGGTCTTGAGATTCTGGTCCCGTCTTATGTTTCCCTGTCTGCTTATGCTACTTCCTGTTTTATTTTGGTAGTCTTGTTTCCTGTCTTGTATTGTCTTGTCTAGCTTCACTTCGTTTGTCTGATTGTCCAGCCCCGCCCTAATGTGATCCACCTGATGTGCCACCTGTTTCCAATTCCCCACCACCTCGTTACCTTGTGTATTTAACCTCTATGTTCCCTTTGTCTAGTGCTCGATCATTTTGTCCCGTTGCTGTCTGTCGTCGTGCTCTTCCGTCATGTGAGTTTCCCCAGTCGTTGTTTTTGCCCGTGTGCCTGCCTTCGTGTGAGTCATTCCTGTTTTCCCCTGTGTAGTTTTTCCCGTTTTACTATCGCTTCCTTGTGCCTGTTTTTGGATTGTGGACGTTCTGGAGTTTTTGCCTTTTGTTTTGGTGTTCAATAAACCCTTCTTTAAGCTTCCTCCTGCCTGCTGCCTTTCTGCATTTGGGTCCTCGCCTCACCTCCCATAACAGAATGATCGAGCCAGCAATGGACTCAGCAGAGCGCAGCAGGGGCCCAGCGGATGTTGGGGAACGGCAGAGGATACTCAGCCAGCTGGAGTATGGCCTCGGGCGGTTTTTGCAGAGCTGGGCAGAACCACAGATGCGAGGCGCCGGCTTGTCATCTGCGCACTCATGCGCAACACCTGGGCAGGCAAACCCTGGGTCCTGCAGGCGCCAGGAGTGGCTGCGGTGGTCAAGGAGGTCTACCGGCTGGAGGCGAGCCTGCAGGTCTTCCTCCTTCCCACCTGCGAGCCAGCGCTGAGCTCCGTGGACCCCCAGCCGGCGCCCACAGAGACTGATTCCCGGGAGTGTTCACTGTACAGTCCTCCTGGGAGCCGCCTCGGAATCCCAGCCGCGCCCCTAAGACTGATTCCCAGGGAGTGTTCACTGTACAGTCCTCCCCGGGAGTCACCGCAGAGCCCCAGCCTCCGCCGACTACCGCCGCGGAGCCCCAGCCGCCGCCGCCTGCCGACGACGACGCGCATCCCCAGCCGCCGCCGCCTGCCGACGACGACGCAGATCCCCAGCCGCCGCCGCCTGCGGACGACAGCATCCCCAGCCGCCGCCGCCTGCCGACGACGACCAGATCCCAGCCGCCGCCGCCTGCCCGACGACGGCGCATCCCCAGCCGCCGCCTGCCGACGACGAGCGCATCCCCAGCCGCCGCCTTCCGACGACGACGCGCATCCCCAGCCTCCGCCGCCGCCTGCCGCCGCCGTGGAGCCCCAGCCTCCGCCGCCGCCGCCGGCACCTGCCAAAACTAACCCCCAGGGAGTGTCCACTGATCAGTCCTCCCTGGGGGCCCCCCCTGAACCCGAAAGGCCTGCCGGCCCCCCTGAACCTGAAGGGCCTACGGGCCCCCCTGAACCTGAAGGGCCTACGGGCCCCCCTGAACCTGAAGGGCCTACGGGCCCCCCTGAACCTGAAGGGCCTACGGGTCCCCCTGAACCTGAAGGGCCTGCCGGCCCCCCTGAACCTGAAGGGCCTACGGGCCCCCCTGAACCTGAAGGGTCTGCCGGCCCCCCTGAGCCTGAAGGGCCTGCCGGCCCCCCTGAACCTGAAGGGCCTGCCGGCCCCCCTGAACCCGAAGGGTCTGCCGGCCCCCCTGAACCCGAAGGGCCTACGGGCCCCCCTGAACCCGAAGGGCCTACGGGCCCCCCTGAACCCGAAGGGCCTACGGGCCCCCCTGAACCCGAAGGGCCTACGGGCCCCCCTGAACTCGAAGGGCCTACGGGCCCCCCTGAACCCGAAAGGCCTGCCGGTCCCCCAGACCCAGACCGGTTGACTGGCCCCCCTGACCCAGGCCGGCCGACCGGCCCCCCTGACCAAGACCGGCCGACCGGCCCCCCTGACCCAGACCGGCCGACCGGCCCTGACCCAGACCGGCCGACCGGCCGTGACCAGACCGGCCGACCGGCCCCCCTGACCAAGACCGGCCGACCGGCCCCCGTGACCCAGACCGGCCGACCGGCCTCCTTGACCCAGACCGGCCGACCGGCCTCCTTGACCCAGACCGGCCGACCGGCCTCGACCCAGACCGGCCGACCGGCCTCTTGACCCAGACCGGCGACCGGCCTCCTTGACCCAGACCCCGACCGGCCTCCCCCAGACCGGCCGACCGGCCTCCTTGACCCAGACCGGCCGCCTGTCCCCGTGACCCAGACCGGCCGCCTGCCCCCCGTGACCCAGACCGGCCGCCTGCCCCCCGTGACCCAGACCGGCCACCTGCCCCCCCTGACCCAGACCGGCCGACAGTTCCCTCTGACCCAGACTGGCCTGCCGGCTCCCTTGGTCCCCGGCTGGCACTCGGTGGTCCTGGCCCCCGACTGACGACCAACAGTTTTGGCCCTCAGTTGGCGGTCGGCATCCCCGACCCCAGCCGGGGTTGGGGCCACTACCCTCTCTGGGCACTGGCTCCCGGGACCCCCCTCGCTCTAGGCCTGGGGGTTTCCTGGGACCCAGTCCCCCCAGAGCCAGTTCCTGGACTTCCTCCGGCCCTGGTCCCCGGGGCCCCCTTCTGGGTTCCCCGGGTTCCGGGTTCGCAGGAATCCCAGCCCCCCGTGTCTTAGGTCCCCTAAACCCTAGCTTCCCTGGTCTTGTGTCTGTCCCAGTCTCCGTGCTTTTCCCTGTCACTGTATCTGTACCTGTCCCTGTCTCTGTGCCTGTTTGTGTACCTGTCCCTGTGCTTGTCCCTGTGTCTTCGTCTGTCCCAGTACTCGTCTCAGTCGCCGTGTCTGTCCTTGTCCCGGTGTTTGTCCCTGTCCCTGTCACCGTCTCTGTCCCTATCACCGTTCCTGTCCCTGTCTTCCTCCCTGTCTCTGCGTCCGCCCCATCCCAATTTATCACCAAGCCCAACCCGTGTGTGTTTTCGTCATCCCGTCCGTCCGTCTCAGTCTGTTCCCTTTATGTCCCCACCTGTCCGTTCTGTCCCTCAGTCTGTCCCGTCCGAGCCGGCCTGGTCCCTCCGCAGGGTTCCTAGTGTGCCCCCCCGTGGGCTTCCCCGTGTGCCCCCCCGGGGGCTTCCTCGTGCTTTCCATGCGCCCCGTGGGCTTCCTCGTGCCCTCGTGTGCCCCCGTGGGCCTCCTCCCACTCTAGGGTGCTCCGCCGCAGGCTTTCCGAGCGCCTCCGTGGGCTTTCCGTGTGCCCCTTCGCGGGCTTTCTCATACGCCCACTAGTAGGCCCCCCTGTGCGCCCCCGTCCGGTCCCTCTTGCGCCTCCTAAGTTCCTTCCTGCTTCCTTCCTCTCTCCCTTCTTGTGTTGTTCTTGTGTATGTCTCTTAGCCCCTTCCTCTCTTTCTTTCTGTGTCCTTGTCTTGTCCCCCCTCTCTGTCTGTCCTGCTCCCTGTGTCCCTTTTCTGCCTCTGTGTCTTGTTTTGTCTCTTAGTCTTGTTTCTGTCCTTCTCCCCGTATCTCTCGCGCTGTCCGCCTTGCTCCCGGTGTCTCTCTTCTGTCCCTATTTTGTCTCTCTGCCCCACTTGTCCAGTCTCTCTGCGTGTCCCTATCACTCCCTTCTTATCTCGTTAAGGATTTCCCTATTTGCCCCTGTCTGCCTGAGATTTCCTCTCTCCATATGTCTGTCTGCCCGACTCTCCGTCCTACCGTCCGCTTTCTGCACCGCGCTGTTCCTGCCCCTGGTCGCTTCTCTGCTCCCTTTTTCTGTCCCTCTCCTCCGGTTCCTCACTTGTCCCCGTCTTCGCTTCGTCCCTTTCCTAGTCTCCGTCGCTCTGTCTTTGTTCCCTGTGTCTGCCTGTCTGTCTTGTCCTTTGTCTTTTCTCTTTCTGCTGTCATTCCCTCTATTCCTCCTATTTGTGCGTATATCTCCCTCTTTCTATGTGGGTCCTTGTGTCCCTTGCGCTCTGTTTCCTTTTCTCCCGCCACCTGTCTTGCTCTTTGGGCCTTTTCTCTCTCTGCGTCCCTCTCTTTCTGTGCCCCTGATCCCTCCTTCGCTTCTCTTCCTTGGGTCCCTCTTCGGTCTCTCCTCTCCGTCTGCCTGGCTTCCTGTCCATCTTTCCTTGTCCTGGTATCTGAGTCGCTTTACCTCCCTTCCTGTCTGCTCTGCTCTCTGTGTCCCGTGGCCTTTCTGTCCTTGGCTCTGTCGGTCCGCTCTTTGTGTCTCCTTTGCTTTGTCTCTTTGTCTTGTCCCCTTCCACAGTTCTTCCATCTCCTCCTCCTAGATCCTTCCTTTCCTCTTGCTTCCTGTCACCTTGTCTCTTCGCTCGCCTCTCGGCCTCTGTCTGTCGGCCTCACTCTCAGTGTCCCTCCGTCTCTTTCTCCTCGTTTGTGTGTTTTCTTCTGTCTCTGTTTGTGTGTCTTGGTGTCTGTCTGCCTCTCTCTCTCTCTCTTTGTGTGCGTCTCTGTATCCCTCACGCTCTGCCTCTCTTTTCCCCGGTCTGTCTCACTCTCTGTGTCTGTCTTTTCCTCTCTTTCTGTCTGTTTGGATCTATGTCTCCCTTTTTCATCTCGTCTTGCACCTTCTTTTGCCCTGTCTTTTCTTGTCTTCTTGTTTCCTTGTCGTCTCGCCTATTTGGCATATCTCCCCTCTTGTCCGTTTCGTCTCATAGCCTCTCTCCGTCTCCGAGCCCCTTTTCGTCTCCTTGCCTTCCTTTCGCCCCCTTTTCTTCTTGTCTCTCGCCTTGTCTCCTAGCCTATTTCGTCTTGCCCGCTCCTTCCTTCTCAGTCCCTCTCTCGCTCCTTCCTTCTCAGTCCCTCTCTCGCTCCTTCCTTCCCAGTCCCTCTCTTGCTCCTCCCTTCTCAGTCCCTCTCTGGCTCCTCCCTTCTCAGTCCCTCTCCCGCTCCTTCCTTCTCAGTCCCTCTCTAGCTCCCTCCTTCCTGGTCCCTCTCTCGGTTCCTCCCTTGTTCCCTTATGAGTTCCTCTGTTCCTCGTGCCCTTTCCCTGCTCCTCTGTGCCCCTTGTTCCCTGGTTCCTGGCTTCTCTGGGTCCCGGTCCCGGGCCCCCTCCCTCTGTGCTTTTCGCCCTCCTGGGTCGTCTTTGGTTTTTGGGGTTTCTTTTTTGACATCTGGGATCTGTCTTTGGGGGTTCTGTTATGGTTTGGGGTTTTGTTGGGTTTATTTTCTCTCTCCTTTTCCTCCTTCTGTTTTGTCTTGGTTTTCCCTGGTCTTGAGATTCTGGTCCCGTCTTATGTTTCCCTGTCTGCTTATGCTACTTCCTGTTTTATTTTGGTAGTCTTGTTTCCTGTCTTGTATTGTCTTGTCTAGCTTCACTTCGTTTGTCTGATTGTCCAGCCCCGCCCTAATGTGATCCACCTGATGTGCCACCTGTTTCCAATTCCCCACCACCTCGTTACCTTGTGTATTTAACCTCTATGTTCCCTTTGTCTAGTGCTCGATCATTTTGTCCCGTTGCTGTCTGTCGTCGTGCTCTTCCGTCATGTGAGTTTCCCCAGTCGTTGTTTTTGCCCGTGTGCCTGCCTTCGTGTGAGTCATTCCTGTTTTCCCCTGTGTAGTTTTTCCCCGTTTTACTATCGCTTCCCTTGTGCCTGTTTTTTGGATTGTGGACGTTCTGGAGTTTTTGCCTTTTGTTTTTGGTGTTCAATAAACCCTTCTTTAAGCTTCCTCCTGCCTGCTGCCTTTCTGCATTTGGGTCCTCGCCTCACCTCCCATAACAGAGGTGACTGTTTTGGCGGCCACAGGAGAGAAATATCTTGCGTTCTCGTTGGACAATCCTGACGACGTTTTTACAGGAAGTTGCTGTCTTTTCCACAGAAAGTCACCAGATTTGTCGCTAGTCGCTTTTGAGAAAAAAAAGTTGTGAAAGGGGTCTGAAAAGTCACTAAATCTAGCGACAAAGTTGCTAAATTGGCAACACTGTTTTCATGGAGACAGATGTTGTGGGCACGGAGAGGAGGGGCTGTGTATGTGTGTGTGTAGAGTGACAGAGAGACGGAGGAGAGCAGGGAAAGGAAATGCAGCTGAACGAATGCATGTTAAAAAAATATAAAAAAACAAAATAGTGTACAGTACGTATGTGTGGGAAACACTGCTTTGTAACCTATGTGGTAAATCTAGAGGAGACATTTGACAACCTAATATTTCTGATCCTGGGATTACGTAACCCAATCCTACTTTTATCCGAAAAAAACATCATGGGTCAATTTGATGACAAACTTCTGGATCATTTGGATCCCACCACAGAGGTGGAAATTAGGTTTACTGACAAATAGATCCGGCTTCACTTCTCTCAGATATTGTTTCCCAAGATGTTCATTACATTTAGACTGTGTCATTCAAATGTGAAAATCTTTTTTATTTTAACAGAACCAAGTAATGTAAGGACTGCAAAATACGATTAGGCCAAACTGAGAAAACTGTGTAGTGTAACAAATACAGACACACACAAGTGATTAGGGCTTCAAGTGCTTCAAGGAGAATAGTGTGCGATCGATCTGGTGTTGGTGAGTAGGAGGCTTGTTGATTTGTGTGGCAGTTCCCTTAGCCATGCTAGCAGCATCCTTTCTTCTCGGAGTGATCTGCACACTCTTTATTTTTTCCTGCTTCTCTAATGCTGTGGCTGTGCAAGCCACAGACATCACTTGCCCCGTTTCCATGTAGGTACATAGTCACTGATATGGTCATAACCACTACAGTGCTCAATTACCTATTTTTGGGGGAGAATACAGTTTTCGTCGCAAAAGCATGACCTGTACCTGAAGGACATAGCCAGACCACCAGGTGCTCACTGGATTGTTTTAGGGAGCGGGAGGTGGGGAAAAATCCGACTCAAGGATGCCGGTGGGGCCTGCTAGCGCGGTTAAGGGAACTACCACATAAATTGACACTGCCAAGTCTCCTATTCCCCAACACCAGATCGATCACACACAAAATGGATGAGCTACAAATACACACGGAACTGCTGCGTGATGAAAATCACAGAAGCCTGGCTGAGCATCATGGAGGGCAGCTAGCAGCTAACAGGGTAAGCTAGCTACCAGCAGGATTGAGACAGGGCAAGTGAATTTGAACAATGTCTTAGTAGGTGAAGGTGAATTAAAACAATGTCTGAGTTGACAACACATATTTTTGTAACGTAAGGGACCTGTTCATGTTGCACAGACATTTTAATTGCTGTTAAGAGGCTCAAAGGCACTCTAAAACTTGCCGTGACAACTATCGTTTTAGCTCAGTGGAAGCTCGTACACGTAGCTGCAGATACTCCTTATTGCCTGCACTGATTCGGGTTTTTACAGTCGAAAATACACACATATTTATAGCGATCAAGATTAACATGAAAAATGACCTGAATTCCCTTTAATAATCCTTTTAAAGAATGGAAATACCTATTGCAATCACACACACACACACACACACGCACACACAAGCCATATGCAAAAGAGAAAAAAGGCCAAGGCAGCCTGGTTTAGAAGAATGGACAACATAAATAACTGCTGCTAGAGCTATTTGATAACCAAACTATACAGGATCCAATCACATATCCTATATAGGATAGGGCATGACTTACTGCTGACTGGCCTATCTGGAAGCAAGAGGCTGGGGAAAGGAGTCCATCTATAAGATTATTATGGAAATTCCTATCTGGTCATATCGGGATCCCCATGATCCAACCTGCCAATGTTTTCAAATACTCTGATAAAATCAGTGGGATCATTTTGATCCTTTAGTGAGAAAAGGAGATTTCATTATCCAGATCATTCTGATCCAGATTACAAGTTTTGAAATCCCCTGTTGGCCCCTGTTGAGCAGGGTAACTTTGGTTCAAGCCTTCATACTGAATGAATGTATCCTTGTAGCTGTACTGGTGCTATCCACCCTTCATTTTTATATTACATAAAACATAATTATATTTTATATATTACATACTAACCCTGGATAGTAATAGTCCCCCAAAGTTACAGCCAGCCTTGAAACCTTGTATAAATTTAACAATATGGAGTGTTTGGAGGTCTGCCTAATGGACAGACATCAGAATCTTTGGATGCCATTTCATAGTTGCTTGTCTGGAAATCATTTGTGTTAAAATATTTCTTGTAGCACCAAAGGCAGTTCTACATGATACCTCGAACTACAAATATAAGGAAGCATTTAAAGTCATCATTAACAAAGAAAATCATCATTGCTATTTTTCTCTACAATACTTTCATATCAAATTCCACCTTAAAACCCTGAAGCCCTCTAGGGAGAACTAACTGATCAATATCCTGGAACCTGAGGGAGGAAAACTGGATTTTAGTAGACACTAAAGAACATATAGACTATAGGCCTTTAACTACCATTTTTTTCAACCTATGTTTTCCTGTCTAAGTGACTGATGGGAACAAAAATCTTTTACACTGGTTCAGGATTAATGGTATGGAGCCCCCCTAGGGTCAGCTGAGAAAAAAAAAAAAACTAAACCATGCACATAGATTCATAATCCATGTTTCATTAACTTGAGCAAAGTTTAGATATTCACAGATTCAAACTTCTGGGATCAATTACTCTAGAACAAAATTATATTAAATCACAAATGATGCATATTTCCTAATGTAGCAAGGTTAACAATGAGCTACAAACTAATTTTTATCAAAATGAGCCGTCCTCCAACCTGGAGAAATAAGATTGGTCTCTAGTAGCAGTCTATAAACTACAACACAGACACAAAAATATCTATTCATTTAATGATTAAATAAGCTAGTGTCTCCAAACTTACCATACTTATAACTAGTTGTACTACAGCACTTACTGTTAAAAAAAAAAGTTTAAAGACACTACCTTATTTAATCCTTAAACTTAACTTAACCGTGTCTTTGGACTGTGGGAGACCGCCGGAGCACGTGGAGAAAACCCCCACTGACACAGGGAGAACATGCAAACTCCCCACAGACAATCCAAGCCAGCCGATGGCTTGTGAGCCAGAACCCTCTACATCCACTAGACGTAAGCAGTGTGTCAAACCCTTATTAGGCTGTGTTTACAACTAAACTCTGGTGTGTTTTCTTCTTTGGTCGTGTCCCTTTAGGCTGATGAAAGCACTGCCAATAAAAGTCTGCTATTACAACCTCACCAAAAGCACAAGTTGGACATTGCAAGGCCATTATTTCCAGAGCAAGAAGCAGCTGTGCTGTCTCTCTGGCAGACGTGAACGCTATGGCAACATGTAGATTTTCAGTAGCCAGATCTGACCCAAATATGCTTACCACCACAACACACATCCAATGTGAATCTGGCATTGGAGGTGGAAGTTATGGCACTTACAATTTTGCTGTTAAAAAAAAAGAACAGTGGAAAAGTTTATTTTCTGCATTTCTCAGAGTTATGTAATTTTCTTTTGATCCTTCTAGGGTAAAAAAACAAAAAGCCCGAGATAGAATAAGTCAAGGAACAATGTAATTTGCCTGAGGGACTTATCTCTTGTCGTTAAATTAAAAATTAAATGTGAATCCATACACACTATAATCTCTCCTCTCCTTGAAATTATTTATTACCCATAAATTCCTGCTATTGAATCCTTGAATAAAGTGTTGCAAGCACACCTTGATATGACTGTTTATTTTACCCACGCTATAAAACCCTCACATAATAAAATATAAGCTAAAAGAATAAAAAAAAAGGCTCTTTGAGGCATTCTTTTGATAAAGTGATGCTGCCAGTGTCTGAAATCATGAATGTATTGTTTATAGGCTTGACAGTATCTCTACAGAGATCCCTAGTGACAACTGATTAAAGAAAGAGCTGAGAGAACAGAGAGAGGAAGACACTTTAACATCAGCATGAACAAAATCTAAAGCATTTTTTGTCTTCTCACTACAATACTTAAAACAATGTATTATTCAAGATAAAATTTGACAGGCTTGTGACGAGGGGATGGCAGAAAGGATTTCAAGTCACATGTCAGGTCAAGTCAGACCAGATAGTTTGATTTAGTAAGGTAGTATGTATGGATGTCATAATGTAAATGTGCTGTATTTAAATAGCACTTTTTCTAGTCTTAACAACTACTCAAAGCACTTTTACATCATACAGGAACCATTCAGACACATTCATACACTGTGGCCAAGGTGCCACCTGCTCACACACATTCACACTCTGATGCATTGGGGGTAACTCGGGGTTCAGTGTCTAGCCCAAGGACACTTCAACATGTGACTGCAGGGCCAGGGATTGAACCACCAACCTTCCAAATGGCAGGCAACCACTCTACCACTAAGCCACAGATGGTGCATGCACTTGAAACTAGCCTTGGTGCATTCAAAGTTATTTGAAAATACCCTTTTCCCATTCAGTGGTTGTTTTTGCTCTTTGAAGTAAGTTATTTATATAAGTTATTACATTTTTAATACATTATTGAATTTTGAGCACATGGCCTTAGCAATAAACAAAGTTTTTTTTTAAAACATTAATATGAGTTCCCCCAGCCTGCCTATGGTCCCCCAGTGGCTAGAAATGGAGATAGGTGTGCCTGGGTATCCTGCTCTGCCTTTGAGAAAATTAAAGCTCTAATGGGCCGATCTGGAATCTTGCCCCTATGGCCTCCTTTCTCTGCGTCCCAGAGAATTTGGCCCATCATGTTTTTCAAATGAGCAAAGTGGCAGTTGGTCAAGGCCACACCCAAAAATCCATGTGACCCAGCCGGAATGTGTTGGGAAAAAAACCTGTGTGGGCAGTGGTGTAGAGAAACACTAATGTTGCTAACAGTTAGAAAGTCATCATGGGGCACCATTGTTTTGTGTGTTGTCATTTGACAAATAGAAGACTTTGATTCATTACGTGCAACTGTCGTCAAATGAGCCACTTCTATTGAAACAGCAGTATTTGTTGTGGTTTGGCAATTGTGCTGTTGTTATTTTCATACATAGCATAAATGGAACAAAAAACATGCATTTTGACATTATTACACACACACAGGTAAATGGACCCACAAATACACGATATGTAGAATTCAAATATTTATTAGCAAGCTAATAAAGCAAGGCAACAGTGTCCAATAATCGGCAAGGCAAAGGGACATCCATGAAAACAGGCAATGGTCAAAAGTCAAGGAAAACAACAAGAACTCAGGATAACAGGACACAGGGAAAAACGCTTGAAGGCTGAACACAGGGAAGCAGACGATCTGACACTGGGGTAAAGGGAAGACTGAACTTAAATACACAAGACAGGGGAGACGCTAAGACACAGGTGCAAGACATTAGGGTGGGCGTTGATGGAGTTTCCTCAGTCATGGAGATGGATCAGTTGAAGGGATGTGAACAAAAATATAAGTGTATTATTTGATTTTTAATTAGCCATAGACCACAAGTAAAAAAACGAAAAGCAATCACACAGTGTTGACTACAGGGAATTTAGGATGTAAAACACCACAGCAATGACACAGTTTAAGAATCTTCAGGATGCCTTCAATGCCATCAATTCATTTGTATGGATTAGTTGTGTGGCCGTGATTTGATTCCTTGTAAAAGCTCTCGGCTTGACATTGTCATCATTGTATATTCTGCAAGATTACATTCAGGTGTCAAAGATGGCAGTGAACCACAATTCCACATTCTTAAATCTCTTTCTCTTCTCACACCTTTGATGTTACAGCATGTACTGTTTGTCGACTTGTAAATCTGGTACCACAAATTGACAATAATAGTGTGATTTTCTTTGACGGTGGGAGTGTACTCTTTTCCATTGCATAAATCATACGTTTCCTACACTTGCACATGTGAACCTGCTTGTGAGCTTCTTTTCAAATGTGTGAGTTGCTTTGATTTGATCTTGATTTGTGTTATAAAGTCAGACCTCCCAGCAGCTTCCCATCGCTATGAATATCTTTGCCTCAACAGACGTATGCTGCGTGGGTGAGTGACAGGTTGCGTTTCCTCTTTCTTATTGAACTACTTAGTGTACGGTCTTTAATATGTTCAAAGTTGATTCAGCCTAATATTATTTTGTATCAATAAGTAGGTTTCAATGTTCAGGACAGTAATCATAACGATTACTTTGAAATATGATATACCTAAACCGTACCTGCCATATTAGCGGTGAATAACACTGACATATACTGTACAGGGAGGCGGCCACAAACTCAAACGCATGAGAGACATAAAGCAGTGAGAGGGGAGACAGAGAGAGCTAATGAGAGGCTGCAAGGAGACACAGCATAGAACAGAAGGAACGGAGGAGGGATAAAACACAAAGAATGAATGAAGAAACAAAACATCCTTGAGCGATTTGGAGAGGTTAATGTGGTGAGTTCATGTGAAATAAACTCCCAGACAGTCATTCACTTTTATCGCTTTGCGAAAAAAACAAAACGAGTGCGAAGCATAGAAAGAAGCTGCACTGTCAAGCTTAGTTCCACCTCAGTTGGATTGTCATTGATTTTATTTTACTCTTTTTCTTCTTCGGTCTACCCTCTGTCTTACTTTCTCTCTGTTTCCCTGTCTTTCTATGTGCTGGATGTAATTGGATTCCCTCACTGTAAAACTGTGGGTTTTAAACTTTGGAGGTGGGGGAGGGTGTTCGAGAGGTTCGACAGCCGATCAGGCTTGTAAAATAAGCTGAAGGAATGGGAACAGTTGAAAAGTCTGCCCTGTTTGCAGCTACAATAGATATACAGGATAAGACTTATATTCATTGTTTAGTTATGTGTTTTAATATATAATATACTTAAATCTACAGAATCGCTTTTGTCTACAATGACAGATCCACCCAAATCGCTACATAATCCGTAATCTCTGTGACCACAGTTAAAACTTTGAACTCATTTCCAAACGGCAGAAATGTTGAAATCCCGCATTATTTGATCGCGAATGCTGGAGGAACAACTGAGAAGAAGAAGCAAGTAAAAGAACAGCACAGTCACAGAAAGTGAACCTCTTTGAAACAAACCTCAAAGGAATACATGATATAAACCTGGTCCTTGCCAGAAAATTCTTAGTAGATTCTGTTTTTTCCAGATATTTCAGGCTCTGCGGCATTAGTCTAACTAACCTTAATCCTTGTGTTGTCTTCCCGTCAACCGTGCACCTTTTTTTTTTTTTCTGGGTCAAATTGAAACCTTTTGATTGTCTTTTTCAAAACCTTTATTGCTTTTCTAAATTTTTTTCTGTGCCTTTTGACATTTTTTTTTTTTTTTTGGGGGGGGGGTTAAGCTTTTTTAGACATTTTAGTAACTTTTTTCAATGGCTTTTCATCAAAAAGGTTTTTTAATGCTATAAAATTGTACAAGACATCCACATTTAACCCTTGTGTTGTCTTCCCGTCAACCATGAAAATAAGTTAGCGCTTTTTCTGACATTTTTGTCACTTTTTTAATGTTGTGGTTGCTTTTTTTTTTTTAATGGTTTTTCCAACGTTGTTTGATATTTCTAATGTTGACATTTTCAGCTTGGTCCAAAGGCCCATTTTCTTGTGATGAAAAAACTGAAAATGGGTCAAATTTGACCTGAGGACAACATGAGGGTTAAAGAATGTGGACTGATCATTTATTTTGCTTGTGTGTGGAACAATCCGCGTTATTTTTTTTAAAATTTTGGTTGAAAGACACTTTTCTGATACAGATTTTTTTCTTCTTCAAATTTGACCCGAGGACAACACAAGGGTTATACCATACACTAGCTCCAGACTCCATGTGGGTTTAATGCCAGAATGTGGGAAAGATGCCCATAATTGATGAGCAACATAACATTGAAATGGGGCTTCATCTGCTGGCACAGCTCTATCTTCTAATAAATTTTGGATGCGCAAAACATTCACTGTTATTTGAATTGTTAAACTGAATTTGAATTGAATCTGTTTTTCCTACAATATCCACTCCCTGTAACTAATGGCTCATGTTTCATGATTATGTTTAGGTTACTTAAAAATCATGTTTTTGGTTGACATTGTAAAAAAAGAAGAAAGAAAGCTGTCTTAGAGCACAAGATAGAATGCATTGACTTCTTTAAATAATTAACCAAACAATTCCCTTAACTGAAAGTAAGTGAACTTTGGCGCGCTGGCATGAGAAACAAGCTGTAAATACAACATTGACATATTATCACGTTATAAAATTGATATGGCAAACTTGTTGGCAAACACGGTTTCCTGTTGCTGCTAGAAAAAAAGGTTGTGAATGAAAAAAAGTAAAATAGGGGGCCGTAAAACCAAAACAATGAGCTGAAAGACGATGAGGGGAACTGTAGTCGGGTGATAATTCTCTGTGGGCAAAACCTTTCACATACAAGTGGTCATGTGATGAATTGTTAATATAGAAAAATCAAATTATATCCACAAAATCAGAAATACATATGTTTCCTGTTACCTGTATTGATATTTATTTGATAGACCTTTTGGTGTAAGTTGCCCAGTGTTGGAGATATTGGCCGTAGAAATGTCTGCCTTCTCTTGCATTTGCTGAACTAGGCAGCACTCGGCATGTGGTATTTAAAGCAGCATGGAAAAATAAGTTAAGTTAAATAAGCAAAAACTCTCCTTTAGGGTTAGGGTTAGGGTTTCTTGGCGTCACTTTCCAATCCTCTAGGCCGGGACGTACGTTTAAATGTCAGTGGCACAAGAATGGGACTAATTGGGATTAAGGTCCTGTTAGTCCTGTGTTGGATGCAATGTACAAGCTAGCACTGTAGAAAGAAACGAGTTCCTCCATGAAACAACCAGGTCTGTAGATTATCTTGAATAACCGAGCCACGCTCTCTGGAAAGAGACATTGCTGCTGAGTTTTTCGAACTTTATTTTTTTGTTGCTTTGAACATCACAAGTGCCATTTGTCCCATTATATTGGACAGAAAGAAAACATCTCTACGGCCCGTTTCTCTAACACGGGACAACTCACACTGAAACAATATAGATTAGGAATCAGCACTACAAGTAAGAGGAAAAAATATGTATTTTTGATTGGTGACTGTCTTTTTAAGATAAGTTAATAAAGCAGGACCCACCTTAAGATCCCTGTCATGTCAGTTTATGTTGTGCGTTACAGGTGCATAGTTACAATTAGTGAAATTGCCATGAACTAATTGTCATATAAGGAACCTTGAGATTTCGTTCCCCCTTGTGATTGTAGGAGCCCCAGTTTCCCACTTTGCCCGGATGACAATCTAGCCGTGATGCACATATTACTCCTTAAAATCTGATGGCATTTCACCAATTGTTGTTGCTACAGCAATGTGACAAATTAAAATGTTTTATTGGTATTACCAACTCAAAATTTTAGGCAATCCATCCTTGTACGGGACCATAATAATTCCCTTCAAAACTTCAATACAGCTTCCTTTGAAAGTATCAAAATAACCAATAATCCTTTAGCCTTCACACAGGTATGTGCTCTCAGAGTTTTAGTTAGACATGTACCAAACTCCAACAAGCTCTTGGCAAAGAAACAGACCTGCCATTCAACCCGACACAGAATAATCTTCAGCAGCATGCATGGTGAAACAACAGCCCTGGCCTGGAATGATTACCAAGAGATGCTACTTAAGGCAAAGCGCAACTAAAACAACAGGGAGATTTCATCATATTCCATCATCAGTATTCAAAGACAGAGGTACTGAAACTGACCGACGAAAGACAAGGGCAGATTGCAGACAGAGATTGCCAACACTAGCCTACGCTTTAGGGGTTAGTGTACAAAGTATATTGTATACTGTGTGTATAGTCTATACAAAGGTAAGGTGTCTTTTGGTAAATTGACTGAATGCTCTTGCTGTTTCACCTCCTGCCCCAGCTGTCCAAACACCCAGCTGCTCGAAGAATTTCAAGCACTGACTTTAATGGCTATGATTGCTAGGGGGGGTCGCGGCCCATCTGGACCATAGTACAGACGCTCCCGGTGGAAAATAGGGGTTAGTCAATATGTAGCACCCAGGTCAGACCCCCTGTGATGTGAACATCAACTAACTGATGTAACTGTTTAGTTGAGAATTAGCCATTTACTCTTACTCCCGCTTCTTTTCTGTGTTAAAAAAAAAAAAATTAGATAAAGATATAGACTTAAAGATTTCATTTTAGAGTTTCAAATCCTTTTTTGTGCTAAACTTTTAATATTTTTACTCTTACTACCACACACTTAACTGGGTTTGTGTCTGTTTTGCTTGTAACCAGCAGATATAAACTGATGACTGGGATTACATTCGGGGCTCAGACTCTAGCTTGTCCAAGCAGAGAAGGGGAGGCATATTTGGAAGCAGAAGGAGACAAGAAAGGAAAAGATGTAGAATTATTGTTGTCTGTTGTTGTATTGTATAATTTCCATTCAGTAAGTGGACGAAAACCATCTTTTTCAGTTTTGTTATCTAGGATGTGAAAACTTGGACGCTCAATATCTCAAAACCACTCAGAATGCCGATAGAACATTATAATCCCAAAGTCACAGTATGAATCAGATACCATAGATTGTGAGGTGCATTTGTTTTCCTAATTTTCACTTTCGAATAAATTGTTTACAATTTTTGCTTGACCTTTTGATATATACAGCACACACAGTGTGGGAAGCTGAACCCTCTAATGCACCAGAGTCTAGAGTTCAGTTTTGAAACTAAATACTTCAGAGAGAGAGTTTCTTAATAACTTTATGTTCCATCAATGCTTTTTCTCTCTTTTCCTACTTCCCTCTCTTCTACTTGGCAGCATTTTCTTATCATCCCATTCATCTTGATCCCTAATTCCCCCACATTTTCTTCATTTATCCCTCATTGTCTCTTATTCTTCTTTTCTCCCTCAGCCTCTTCTTCTGTGGCAGTGGTATTACTGCAGCGGGATCTAGGGGGGTTAGTGGCTGATTAGGTAGCAGAACCAAGTAAATCCTGGTTAATGGTCTCTGTTTCTTCCTCAACACACACACACACACACACACATACACACACACACACACACACACACCATGGCCAAAGGTATGTGGACTCCCAAATGTTACACACACGTTCTTGGAAAGGCTCTCTACAAGATTTTTTGCCGCAGGGATTTCCTCTCCTTCATCCACATGAGCGTTACTGAGCAGTCTGACTGACAACAGCCCAGTGGAACCATTTTAGTCTCCATCCATCCATCCATCCATCCATCTTCATCCGCTTATCTGGTATTGGGTCACGGGGGCAGCAGCTCCAGCAGGGGACCCCAAACTTCCCTTTCTCGAGCCACATCAACCAGCTACGACCGGGGGATCCCGAGGCGTTCCCAGGCCAGGTTGAAGATATAATCTCTCCACCTAGTCCTGGGCCTCCTCCCAGATGGACGTGCCTAGGGAGGCGCCCAGGAAGCATCCTCACCAGATGCCTGAACCACCTCAACTGGCTCCTTTTGATGCGAAGGAGCAGCGGCTCTACTCCTTTCGGATGACTGAGCTTCTCACCCTATCTCTAAGGGAGACGCCAGCCACCCTCCTGAGGAAACCCATTTTGGCCGCTTATACCCAGGGTAAAGTGGCCATTTAAGTCTGTTTGGCTTAATTTATGGAAGAGAGGAAATGAAAAAGGCAGTGGAAAGTCACATACTTAAAGACAGTTGCGTAAACATGGAAAAAACACTCAGCGATGTGGACGCTGAGGACGTTGTGCACAAAGTGTTGGCTGCTGTCACTGCCGTGCCGGCAAAAGAAACTACTGGCCTGCAGATTCTGAGCTACACTTAGGCTACAAAAACAAATTTAGTTCAACTGTATCCAAACCTCAGCATTGCTTTCTGACTGATGGTGACTATCACCTAGTCCACTGGTTCGTTGGCATTTCTAAACCAATCACAATTGTCATGGGTGGCAAACGCAATAACGGTGCCTCTGCAAAATAGCCTTGGAAAGGAACTTGTTTTGATGGAACATGTGCTAGTTGTTTTTAAAAGTTCTTTTAGTCTTGGAAGAGAAAGGTCAGATTGGACAGATAGTCTAGCTAGCTGTCTGGATTCACCCTGCAGAGATCTGCTATAGTTCTCATAAATCCAGCAGTTTGAAATTAGAACACAAAGAAAGTATAAAGTGAGGGACATCGGGCCAAAAATGAGAAATATTTTTAATTGAGCATGAGGTAGGGCCACATATTTATCATTGAAACGGACCCCCAGGTGATTGCCTTCATTGGTGGGCCGTGATGCTTCAGGTACCAGTGACATCATGAAATATGATCTACTTCCACACATTAGAATTGACAATCAGTGGCCACTTTTTAAGGTACACCTGTACAATCTAATGTAATGTTTTTTTTTGTGCTAAACTTTTCGTATTAAGTAATAGGTTTCGTACTCTTACTCTACCGTGCACCTAACTGGGTTTGTGTCTGTTTTGCTTGTAACCAGCAAATATAAACTGATGACTGGGATTACATTCGGGGCTCAGACTCTAGCTTGTCCAAGCGGAGAAGGGGAGGCACATTTGGAAGCAGAAAGAGACAAGAAAGGAAAAGTTGCTAAATATATTCTATCACACATTCTGCTCTAATGCAATCCAATACAACAGCTCTGTCATGCGTTCTACCATTACAAAGTTTATAATTATGCCAATAAAAGACTAAAACATCCCTTACTTTAATCTAAAACCATAAACAGGCCTGTCCAGTGACTAACCCCTCAAGAACTTTTCAACTTTTGTGAGGACATTATGTAAAAAAGCATGCTCATAGCACACATGCACTGAACCGCATGCCAGTTCCAGCTACACTCCATCTCTGTGGCAGTTATTTGATTATACCCTCGTGGCACCATATGAGCAAGAGACAATGTGAGCAAGAGAGGGAGAGAAAGGGGAGGAATGAAATGGGATGAATTTGAATTTGACAGCGAGAGAGCAAAAGATGGAGAGACGGGGAGCGCGAGGTGGGAGGGCTGAGATAAAGAATAGTAGTGACAGTGTGTGGATCAATAGTGTGTTGAGATATTCATTTGGACTCTGCTGGGGCTCTCAAAGTAAGCACACACTCTCTTTCTGCTTCTCTTTATATCCACATCTCATCCCCTATCTCTCTGTCTCCTGTCTGTCTAGATTGTTCACCACTGGGTGTCACTGAGTGAACAAAAGACGAAGCTGCAACCTCATTCTGCTATCACGAGTATCTGGCTGGCCAAACCCAACTAGTCGCAGATGAAAGCTGGGGTCCATTCACTTTTTAATTAAGGCAATGTTCTAAATAAAGACCGTCCCATTAGCAAGCTAGTGTCTGGTTCAATCTGCATTCGGAGTTGAGTGGGTGGGAAATAACTCAATCCCATCAACAATGTGCGTGTTGTAGAATCTGACTATTTAATATCTCCAACATCTGCAAAACCATGCAGCATTACTGCAGGAAAGGGGCACTTCACGGCACACTACCATGACTTCTACTGCACCATGCTACTTCATGTGGCAGTGACACAGGGAAAAAAGGAAAAAGACATCAACACTGTGGTATTACACATTTCCAAGAGCCAAGAGATTCTGTAGTTAGATTGAGATGTCAGTCATATTTAATTACATAGCCAGAATGTGTCTGCACCGTGTACAAGAAGGTATGCAATTACTAAAAAAAAGAAATATTGCAATAAAAAGTACATCAAGTTCTTCATAGTTTGAGGGTGCCCTGATAGCTCAGTTGGTCCTCAATGCATTGGGCCAAGGTTTGACTCCAACCTGCGACCCTTTGCTGCCTGTCATTTTCCTCCTCTCTCTCCCCTTTCAAAATGCCCAAAAAATAATCATCATAGTTTGAGACCATGTATTATGATGGATGACTTATAGTATCATGGCATAGCACCTTTGGTCCATTCCTTGTGGAGACCCTATGTTGATAAGTTGATGATGTACATTGTGATGATGTTAAAGCTATAGTGCGTACTTTCTGCCGCCCCCAGGAGTAATTCTAAGTAATGACAACAAAACTGTTGGCATGGCCACTTGATACAAGCCTTTCATGACCGCGACCCCCACCCCTCTTCCACGCAGTTGCAAGTAGCCAAGGAGGACACGGAGGATTAAAAAAACATGATGGAGATAATAATCTTCAATACAGAGAGTTGACTGGAGCTGATAGTCTTAATTAGCTTTGCAGCAACTCATTTGGCCATGGCTCGAATGTAACGTTCATTAATATAAAAAAGTTACACACTAAAGCTTTAAGTGCAACTCTGGATGCTAGGCCATGTGTGTTTCAGTGTGGACATCATTTCAGTTTATTTTGCCTAACATATAAAACTTTGTGGATAATAATCTTAAACTACAAATTTTATGAATAATAAATGAAAAACAAGCCTACAGTTTCCTGAAAAAAACATCCAGCCCTTAGTGACTGAAGTCATACTATCTTTAACCTCAAGGAAAATCTTGATGAATAGGAACTGTACCATTCCAAATATGAGGCATTATTGTAGAAGGATACTGCTTTGATAGGTCACTGGATGTAGATTCCCTTCATGTTCACTTCAATTCTTATCACATGAACAGCTGCTGCTGAGAACAAAGTGAACATTGCCAGCCAGACTGGCATGCACGGCTGCTCTCTGCAGTATTTCCAATTGTAGCCCTGGGGAACTTTAAAGGTATTGTGGGCCTCCACACTGTAAGCTGTATTCCTTGTAGCATTATTGTTACAGTCGTGATAGCTCTTAAGTTGTCTTTCAAGTGGTCTCACACTTTCATATTTGTGAACTTTGGAACATAAATTGATACATTGGAGAACAACGTTTCTACAGTCTACAACCCTAAGTTGTACTCTAGCAATAGTGATATCAAAATGAAGCTTCATGAACCATACGTTGTATTTGTTGACCCAACTAGATGGTGCTCTTGGTTTAAGTAAAAAGGCTAAAAAAAATGGCAATTCAGTTTGCTTTTAACACTTTTGTTGAACAGAGAGTGCCATCTTTTGGGATCCAAAAAGAAAATGTTTTATGAAGTTTAATTTAGACATCTCTATTGAACATTGAAAGGTCATTTTTGGCCAGTTTTGACAGCCCTATCATGTATTAGTTTGATTAGAATAAGATAAAGAGATACATATGAAACTGAGAAGAGCCTTCTGCGTGCTCTCTTGACTTCAGTCATTTGCTTGCTTTTCTCACTCACTTTTTTCTTTTGTGCACTGATTTGCTTAAGCTGAACAGCCAGTCAGAGTGAAAAACTAGGGCGACAGACGCTCACCGCCAATCCAAGTTGGGCCGACAGCCGACGAGCTCCCCGGTGTGTCAGCACCGTTGGATGGAGAGCTGCAGATGACAGACTGCACTCTAGTGATGTCCAAGTGAAGCTTTGTGTAGCATTTTCTTGATTTTTTGAACCCAGTAGATGCCGCTATCATTCAAAAAAGGGTTAAAAGCACACAAAGTCGCCATTCCTTGATCATTTTTTCCATCGAGTGAACAAATACTGTTTCATGAAGCTTCATTTGGGCTCATGCCTTGAGCAGCATAAAATCAGAGCACAGTAGCTCACAGAAAAAAAAAAAAATGTTGCACTCGTAATATCATTGTTGTTTTAAACAAACAGTTCAGCGGTCCTCACACACACCTAAACCACACCCGTAGCTGCGAGCAGCTCTTCACCGGACCCTAATTGGTTTGGTAAGCTGGTAATTGAGACACAAACGCATTACCTGAAGCCTGACAAGATGCATTTTCATGTGATATGTAAGCTTGCAATTTTTGAGTAAGTTCATGATATTGCCAGAATCCAGCTGCCATTCAAGGTAAAAGCTAATAGGGAACCTGATACATAATGAGGTAATCTGTAAACTGTGTATTCTGGTATGTATTCAGAACGCCGTATACATATACGCCACATATACATATATACACACATATATATATACACACATATATACACATATATATACACACACATATATACACATATATATATATACATATATATATACATTTATACACATATATATATTTATACACACATATATACACATATATATATATATTTATACACACACATATATATATATATATATATATATATTTATACACACACATATACATATATATTTATACACACACATACACACATATATATATATATATATATATATATATATATATATATATATATATATATATATATATATATATATATATATATATATACTAACCATTAACCAGCCATCTTTCCAGCCATTTACTTAGCAGGCCTAAACTATCTGCACTGCAGATGGCAAAGGCCTGCAACAACTGATCTGTGAAAAGGACATTGAGATAGGAAACATAATTGCCCAAATGTAGATGACTGACTGCCATGCTTTTCAATGGGATTTACTCTTAAGTGGGAAAAATAATGTTCCGAGCACTTTGGCTCTGTAATGTACAATTTAAACAATCATACACATTGGTTACACAAATGGTTCTTTCTGGATGACATTAGTCAGAGATGTCCTGGTATCCTGACAGTTAAGTGGAAGAGAAACTGTTTGTTCAAATTATTGACCACGCTGCCACTATGTAGAAAAGCTCCAAAGTAGGCACTTTTACACTGGGTAAAAACCTCACAGAGAACACGTGCAATTTCAAAATATTGTAAAAATCAACCTCATGGATGATCAATAGAGCTGTAAAATGCATCACATTCTAACATTTTCAGCTTTGTGTGGGCAGCAATGTATGTTTACTGCCATGCACAACAACGTGATGAAACTTCATCCAATCTGACTGAGACCAGCACCAAAACACAACGCAGCCTAGTGGTGAACAGTGATAGAAGTATTCAGATCCTTCACTTAAGTAAAAGTACTTATACTTAGTGATGGCCAAATGAAGCTTCATGAACCAGTGGCTTTATTTTCTGAGCCCACTAGATGGCACTCTCTGTTCAACAATTGGTTGAGAATACGCTGAATTGCAAGGGCTTTGGCCTTTCTCTTAAAACCAAGAGCGCCATCTAATAAAACATCAAATACATGTAATTTACGTTTTTCCTTTTTGTTATTGTGCCATTGGAACAGTTATACTGCTCAAAAGACATTTGGGAGTTATTTCTCCTTCTGGCCATGGTTGTGCTTGTTAATGTGAGATGCAAAACTTGCATATACAGTGAAAAATGAGCTCACAGTCAGTAATAACGGGACAGGAGCAAAAAAACGCCCCAAAATGGCTTGGGTTTACCCATACAAGGGCTTTATGTGTAGAATCCAAAGCATCAAAACAACAACAAAAGGAAGGAGCAGGAGTAACTAAGTCAGTTGAATAATGTACAAGTCTGGCATGCTATCAAAAGGAATGGATGACTTGTGTAGTGTTGTGTAAATATGTCTTGTTAATAGAAATGTTTGATTTGTCTTACAAATGGATGGATGTGTTAGTTTTAACAGACTGCCAATCCCAACTGGTGTTCAGCCATTGTATTAGTGCTACAATATGCCAAATTACATTGCCATTAAACTCTGATGCAGGTGTAGCTTTGGAGGAAGACCAGTCAGTGGAAACTTGCCAAAGAAACAAACCATGTGTACAGCCTGTTCTCAGCGCAGCACAATTTTAAAACCACAACGTAGTCCACGTACTGTACCTCAAAGTTTGTTGGCCAAGTTGAAACACAGTACTACAGCATATTCCATGGAGCTAGGTTGTCATTTGATTCAGCAAGAGTGAGAGAGACTCAGAATGGCAGTTGGATCGGAAAGGTACAAGCTACAGCACATTCACTAAGGACATGCATACTCTATTGCATACAATGCAAATAGACCACCATCTGTTTGCATGCATGTTTTCCAGCAATCTTCAGTACTTTTTCATTTGGGTTTATTATTTACAAATCATTTTGAGATCATATGGTAATGTATTGGCAGTCATGTGTTTTCACATTAGAAGTAAAAATCAAGTAATAAAAAGACAATTTGCAATGCAAGCACTGTGCATGTTATCCTTTTTAAATTTCTTCTTTTACGTAGGCTACTTGCTCTCATCACACTTTATAAGTTCTTGCAGCTAAGATGAACAGTGTCTTCTTGCAACAGGAAACAGAACAACTAAAGAATCCGCCTTATTTAGCCTGCTAATATCTACAGTAGGAGTTTATGGTTGGAAGCTACAATAAATATATAGTTAGCTGATTCCATAAAAATACTAATTAGAGCCAAGGGTTAAAGTGGGATCTGGCATGTGGGAGAAGCTCTAAGATCTGAGGGGACTACACAGCACTTAGAGAAAACTCACTTTTAAAGCTAGTTCACCTGTTATTCTGGTTATTCCCTTCTTCCAAAACAGCAGCAAAAAACACTGGGAGCACTTGAGTCAATAGTTCATTAAAACAAAATGATGACAGGTGTGTTGATTGCATGCCAAATTAATCAAAGCACACAAGGTCATAAGACCAGTTGCTGACAAGCATTTAAATGGCTATTTTTCAAACGAGTCCGGCCATAGACTGTATAGAAAGAGAGTAAGACGCAGTCACTCCACCTAAAACACACCAGGGCTACATTCACTCCAGCTACACTCCAACAGTTTTTAACATTAATATGAGTTCCCCCAGCCTGCCTATGGTTCCCCAGTGGCTAGAAATTGTGATAGGAGTAAACCGAGCCCTGGGTGTCCTGCTCTGCCTTTGAGAAAATGAAAGCTCAGATGGGCCTATCTGGAATCTTGCTCCTTATGAGGTCATAAGGGGGAAGGTTACCGCCCCTTTCTCTGCTTTGCCCACCCAGAGAATTTGGCCCACCAATGAAAGAGAGACATCATGGCTTTCAAACGAGCAAAGTAGCAGTTGGTTAAGGCCACACCCCCAGCCTCCACCTTGTCCCCCCTCTCCTACTCAAAAGTTACAGACTCAGAAATGGCACATACTAAGGAGCTCATTGTGCTCCAGTGGATGTAATTCTGCACCAAGACTGAATTTTAGGAAAGAGACTTCAGATACAGTATTAGCGGACCACTAAGGTCTACATAAAAGAGACTTCAGATACAGTATTAGGAGGCCACTATGGTCTACATAAAAGAGACTTCAGATACAGTATTAGGGGACCACTATGGTCTATATAAAAGAGACTTCAGATACAGTATTAGGGGACCACTAAGGTCTATATAAAAGCATCTAAAGAACACCATGTCATGGGACCTTTAACCAATTATAACATTTAACAAACAACATTTTTGACAAAGGGAACAAGGGGAAAACCAAGACTAAATACAGAGGGTAACGAGTTAACAAGAGGCAGGTGACACAAGGGCTGTGAAACAAGTGGAAGACATCAGACAATCAAAAGGGCGGGAAAACTAAGGCAGGAAGTAAAACTAAACAAGACGGCATAGAAAACAAGACTATCACAATAACACAGGAAACAGAACATGCAAGACAAGATCAAAAATAGCACCATCACAAGACAAGACAGTAAACCAGGCTAAGAAATGAAGACAGGAAAACAGACTACCACAATAACACAAGACAAAACACCCACACCATAACAGTCCTGCTATTACACATGTGAAATAACCACAGCCAGTTGCCTTGTGTATGGACTCACAGTGGTGCACTGCTGAGAGTGAATGCTCTAGGAATGGATATTTGGTGTTATTTTTAATGAATGGGAAACTGATGTATAAAACTGCCAATTTGATTAATTCATTTTTTATTCAAAGGTGTCAGAATGCCGCTCCAGATCGTTCCGGCCCACTTTAACCCATGGTTAGAGCCCCTTTAATGTCCTAAAATTAAATATGTTTTTTTCGGACAGATATGGATACTGTGATGGGGTTGAGCATCCATGCATGTCTGTTTCCTACTGTGGTGTCCTAGAAATGCACATGTACTGAATTTGTATGTATGGCCATGTGGGATTTATGTGTCTTGTCTCTGCGCATTGCCTTCAAGTGAATCCCAGCCCTTACAGTATCCTTCAGCATACAGAATTAGATGCATGTTGGCCCGCCAGTCTGTGTTAGGGCTGTGAGACAAGACAACACGCACAGACAGCAGTGGGACTAAGGGCATTTTGCATGCATTCAGTCATGTATGATCCTATTACAGTTATTGTGCTGGCTGTGAGAGCAGTTGAAGGACACACAGTTAAATCTGCTCCACTTGACTACACAGTTCACTAAACATACGCGCGCGTGTATTAAAAACTCACACTTAAAACAAGCATGCAAACATAGGCAGGTAAAGAAATGCAGCTTAAAGAGACAGTGATGTAAACACACTTGCTGACCCAGAGATATGTATTAAGACATGCATGAGCGCGCACGCATGCGCACGCACACACACGCACGCGCACGCACACACACACACGCACGCACACACACATCATTAGCTTACCCAGAGAGAAAGGTTGGACAGAGATCTATGCTATAGCTGCCAGTCACCCTCCAGGCCATAAATTAGCCAAAGGGATATGAGTTTAAACTCTAAATGGCCTTATACCCTCCATTTAGCGACATTTGACATGGGACTACGGTTATGTAATTTCAAACAGAATTAAAAAAAGAACTAGTTGAGCTACAGCTACAGAGCTGACACAAGAGCAGGTGTGCTTATTTAAATTGTTGGTTTGAGAGAATGCACTTTAACTTAACAGACTTTAGACTGATGAGTCAGCTTGCAATAAACCTTAAACATGATGGAGGATTGTCCCTGACCACAGCTAAATCCCCAACCACTTCCATATAAAAACGTCAGTAAAACTTGTAATAAAATGTTATTTCTATGCACATTTAATTGTTAATCCAATGCTTCTTGTAATGACCTCATGTATCTAAGAGTTTTTCCTACATCCTGATTTAACAAACTGTCAACCAGTTAACAGATTTTCATTACTCTGGGTTGAGAGGAGAGTTAGATAGTTGGATTGGAAGGATAGAGTGATTGTTTAAAGGTTTATTCAGAGTTTGTTTTTCACACTGATAAGGAAACAAATAAAAATAAACTTAACTAAAAGTACTGGTGCCAGAATTTAAAGCAATTCTGCATGTTGTAAATCAGCAACACAAAAGATGCAATCAATCATTTCTAAAAGACGTGACCAGTTCATAAACTGCCATTCAGGAAATGACTGGGCTGCAGCAGTCTGCTCTGGGGGACAACAACGGCCGCCGGGACACGATCCGTGGTCTTTGGGGAACGCAACAACGGGACGGACCGCCACATGGGACACGCTACAACAGCGAGACGGTTGCGGTTAGGAAAAGAAACCGTCACACGCAGGAAACGGCAACAATGACGGTTGTGGTTCTGGGTAGGAGAAGAACACAGAAGGGAACTGCCACACTGCGTCTGCAGGGTGAAAGTCCTGTGTTGTTTAACCCAACCACCCTCCTCACACAGATTTTTCAGCTTTTTAATACTGCTTGCTACCGTAATTTTTATTATGAAAGATGCTTCCCACTGAAATACATTAGTTTTAAATGCTCACCGCCACAAACAAAGAGAAAATTGTGTCCCTTTACACAAATCAATAGATTAAATAATGTCACCATTTCACAAACTGCCATGAGACTGCGCTGTGTATGGACAGTGTTTTGCTGTTATTGCCTTTGTGGTACAGAATGTTGCACAGTAAAGTTGTTGATGATTAAATCAGTTTGTCTATGTTTGTCCTATTTTCTACTTATAAGTTTATAGAAGTCATTTTTTTCTGAAATAAAAGTAATCCTGCACAAAACCATCTTCGTATTATTTTTCCTCTTTGTCTTGATCTTCATCATCTTTGTCTTCATCTATATCGTCTTTGTTAGTGCCTTTGTCTTCTTTGCCATCATCTTCTTCTTTATGTCCGAATCCTATTTATTCTTGTTCTACTTAGCCTTCTTCTTTGTGGTTCAACAAAGAGGAACTAAATTAGAATAGAAATCATGAGGTTTTTTAGACACAGTATATATGCCATCATCAATTTAAACCCTAAGTGGTTTCTGCCATAAAACAATGTGAAACAGCAGCAGTACCAGTGGCGTCATGATGTACTGAGACTGCAAGTCAATGCATGATTTGTACTTTATGCAAAAAGATGGATCCACTGTGAAGAGTGATCTCAGGAGATATAAGGTTTTATCTGTGTCTTGTACAGTGTAGACATAGTAAATACACCGATTTTACTCTGTAAGAACCTTATAATTTCCCCTCTCACAAAATATTTCCACAAAAAGAACCTTAAAATGGGGAATGGCTTTAAGGAGCCCACTTTCATTTCCATCCTCTCCTCCACAGATTCCAGAGGGTCTGGGAGTTTGGCTTGGGACAATTTTGGCACCGTCTGTTCCTGAGGAGGTAATTGATGTCGATACTAAACCCTCTAATCCAGTTGATTGGACCGAACATCTGTTGCGGGTGTGTATGATGGTGTGTGTGTTTGAGGCAGTTGGGTGCTGCTGAAGCAGAAGAAGGAGAGAGAAGCTATCATGTCCTATTAAAGTGATGTGGATGATGCACAAAGAGGGGGAGATACAGAGGACAACAGTGAGAGAGGAGTGATGAAGATTAATAACTAAGGGATGTAGTGGAGGACAGACCCTTAAATGTGTTTATCTACTTTTTTATTTTTTTCGAATAGGATTTACTTGCTTTATTGGGGTGACATTAATCTTTATTATACGGAAATCATACGATAAATCATAGCCTTGGACATCATGGGAGGCTACTGTGTTTTAAAGTGAGTAAAAACATATAAATGGATGGTCCTTTGAAAATCCACTTGACTTGTGTTTAAAGGTGCAGCTGTGACAGGTTAAGGTCACAGCATGTTTATTCTCCTGGTTAAGAGAGAATGAATGCTTCCTGGATGAAGAGAGAATAAGAGCAAGAGCAAGACACTGAGGATTAAGAGAAAGAAGACTAGATGCCAGGGGAAAGGACTAAAAAACAAAAGCAAAAAAAACTGAATATGGAATTGAGAATGAGCTATGTAGGAGAAAGGAAGCATTGAGACATAAAAATATGCAGAAAGGCAGATGAATGGGATTTCTTTTCACGGTTCTGGATTATAGATTATTAGGAAATTGGCCCCTATTTGTACCTGGTATTAACATGCAATCTGTATTTATAAAAAGACATCTGATCTTTTACACTTGGTCTGGGCAAACACAAAGAGGTACAGTTTGGCTTTTTTTTTCTCAGGAAAGTAGCCAAACTGTCCAGATTGCATTTGCAATGAGACTGAGGCAGGGTAGGTACACTGAGTTGCAGCCAACAGCACAATAACTAAATTCACCTCAACAGGATTTACAGCACATATACACACACTTAAAGCCAACTGCATATTTACTAAGACATGCATACATTTACCTGCATCTCAACAAGATTTACAATACAAGAACAATCAAAGCCAAAAGCAGAGTAACTAGAAATAAATTCACATGTATCTCAACAACACAGGATTTACAGCGCAGGTACACTCAAATTCTAACAACAATACACCGCTCCCAACCACACACAAGAGATGGTTTACGCCACCCGAGCAACTTGTCCTCAGCAGCGGCCTTTTCTTCCCCGTTCTCCACTGGAATCAGCCTGCTGCCGCTCATCTGTCCGGACTCTTTGCTTCTATTCATTTAGCGCTGATGTTACTTAGCTAGATGGATATTGCGTGGCACTGCCATCTGTTATTTTCATCTGTTATTTTTTTAATAGAAATGTGTAAATTTAAAGTGCTATTATTATGCTTTTTGGCATTCCCACTTTCCTTTATAGTGTTATATATCTTTTTGTGCATATTATAGGTTTACAAAGTGAGAAAGCCCAAAGTCCCCCCCCCAAAGGGACTTACCATCTCCAACAGAAAACACTGTTCACAAACTGCTCCATACAGCTCTATTGTAGTACAGCCTTTACCTCTGTGACAAACAAATGTTGCGTCTCTTTGTTAGACACGTTATAGGCTAATGGTCGCCTAGCTGCTAGCGTGACATGCCCTCTAACCAAGCTAGTTAGAGGGAAGGCCCGAAGAGTTCAGGTAGTTATATTGCCATGTCCAGGAAACAGTGCAGAGTTAAAATGTTACCTGCAAAAGACTGATTTGTTAACATTTAAAATAACTTACTCTAAAACATCTGGCTCAAGTCTAGGTTGTATGGTTGAGCCAAAGCCATAGGTTACTGGTCGAAGCGGGTTTGTTTTGGATCACTTGCTTGCCAGGCTCCGCGCTACTCTGCTTCTGACTGGCTAGTAGTCCGTACCTAGGTACTGCGCATGTGCAACTCCCAACAAAGATGGAATAGAAGCGAGTAGCTGAAAACGGATAGCTCAACACACAGAGTGAAAAGAGGAGTTGTAGCAATGTGCAGTACAACAAAAATATGGTGTTTTTTGAAAATTAACCCATGTAAACCAATTCTGGTACAACCTCTAAATACAATTATGAACCTGAAAATGAGAATAATTTGAGGTCTTTATAACAATTTGCAGCATCAGCTGTTGTATTTTGTCTTAAATTAATTTGATTATTTCCGCTTGACCTCTTACATTACATGACACCGTGCTCCTGCCTTACAGTACACATTGCCTATTGATAGTGTCATCAAATGGGCTATTCCAACTTTAAGTGGGTTGCGGCTGACAGGTCAATTTATTTCCCCTCAACCCCCCCAAAAATAAAATCCAGTAGAATCCAATAAACTTGATGATGATCCTATAGGGAAATATTAATGGAAACCCTAAGATAAGTGCACCGTTTAGATCCCCTGTAACTTTGGTATATGGGTGGAGATGCACAAATAAGTAGATCAAGAGAGAAAAAGATTTACACTGTCTTCATCCTTTCTGAGCTCTCACTTTTATGATAAGTGTTTTGTGAATCAAAGCTGTATTGGATTTCAGATAAGACAAATCCAGCTGTCAGCTAAGCTGATAAGTAACTGTACATTGTGAGCTCAAGCTTAAAACAGGCCTTTCTTAAAGTGTCGTAGATTAGTGATAGATAGAGTGATGAAACATCTGGCAAGTGTTTTTTTTTTTATTTTAAACCACACTCAGTTACACATGCTCACAGACAAAGCTGATTCAGCGGGAAACTTAGTTCAGCGGGGTTTTGACGTGTGGCAGACTGGCAGGACAGAGATGTGACAGCTTTGTTTCAAGCAGTGATGTTTAAAGGAGAAATAATTTGACATGTGAGTGGAATATCAAACCATCAAAGAAGCCACCCCATCACAACCCACCACGATGGAAAGGTGTTTGATAAGGGTTGGTGTTGTATTTTTAGTGCAGCTTACAGTTGTACAATCAGTAGTAATATTAGTATTACACTATGCCATATTTTGCTTTATATTTTAGTGGTCAGAATGGTGGAATCAATGAATGAATGAATACATTTTTAATTCAGGGTAAATACAAGTAGGGTTCCAATATATTAACGTTTCAAGAGAAAACCCTGCTGGGGGCTGGGAAGAGGCCTCGGGAAGACCCAGGACTAGGTGGAGAGATTATATCTCCAATTCGGCGTGGGAACGCCTCGGGATCCCCCAGTCGGAGCTGGTTGATGTGGCTCGGGAAAGGGAAGTTTGGGGTCCCCTACTGGAGCTGCTGCCCCCGCGACCCGATACTGGATAAGCGGCTGAAGATGGATGAGAAAACCCTTTCAGACCACAATAAATTGTGGTACAAGTAGAAAATTAACAGATTAGGAAGATACTGTAGGTATTCCAAAAAAGTAGTAAGGGAGGAGGTGGATTTGACCATAAAGAAAAATAATGGTAAAGGAAATGTGTTGATTCTCATTAATGACTTTGGCTCCCTTTTCAACAATCGGCAACAAGCCCCACCAATTCAATTCAATTTATAGTATCAAATCATAACAATAGTTATCTCAACACACTTTACAGATAGAGTAGGTCTAGCCCACACTTTATAATCGACCCAAACCGATTTGTCGGCCTATATTAGGCATTTTCCAAACTATTGGTATCAGCATTTATAATGCGGCATTCATAATTTTTTTAATATTCATTTATCAGAATAATTTATAATGACAAATGATTCTGATAAATGAATATTTAAAAAATAAAATAAAAATTTAAGAAACACTCTTCAACCATGTTATGAGTGTTGGCCTTGCATAGTTTGTCCATGAGAGGGAGGTCTACAACGTCCCTGTTGGCCACACTGTTTTTTTTGAACTTTAAGCTAGACTTTTAAGCTTAGTGCTCCATCGTTATCCACTGAAAACACATCAATGAGCCACCAAATGAGATGTCTGGAGCACAGACATCACTGTTCAGAATACCGCGCATCTACCAAATACAAACTTGTATCCAATTATGCTGGACCCTGCATGGCATATTTTCTGATTTACCATGGGTGTTGTTGGGTGTGACTTACTGTAGCTGCTCCAGCATAACCCAAACTACGTTGGGTTGGGTTTGCGCTGTTCATGTAAAATGTGTATACCTGTACATTTCACTTATCTGAGATACTTTTCAAGCAATCATTTGTTTTTACTTTAGATTTATTTAAAATAAAACACTTTTAGGTTTCTGTCAATGCTAATATGTTTATACAGAATCGGCGCATAAGGCATTTAATCTATTTCAACTACTACATAAAGACTACAAAAGGCTCACTTCTTTTGGTGAAAGCTTTTATCCCACATAGCATAGCAGAAAAGGACTTAGAGCACCCCTGCAATCACTTAATAGCTACTTAATAAACATACTTAAGTGGGTAAGAAAGAATGTTATAACTACATATTTTACTAGATATTTGACATAATGTATACTCTCCACATGCTAATCAGTGAGGCGTTCACAATGCTGTGTAAAGCATACATACAAGGTAAATATGAACATTCATATTTCTCTTTCATTTCATCCTTTTTGTTAAAAGTGGCCCTTATTCCATTGGGTTCATTCTATACCTGTCTTAAACCAAATGGTACTATATATAGTAAGTATGTACACTGGTACAATATTCAGCAATGTCTCACCAATGCTCATTTCATGACTATGACTGCCCTACCTGTCACAGAAATGCACGTAATGTAGTTATACACAATGCATGTTCCGAAGATTAATCAAACATTTTGTAAACTGACACAGACTTGTTGTTTACTCTACTGGGCATCTCTGTCTGTACAATGCCAACATGTTGAACATCCAATATAGAATTTGAGAAAAAAAAGTCAAGGTTCCTTACACTCTATTTGACAAATGATGCCTGCAAAGTGTAGGAATACCCAAACAAGATAAGTCCTCAAACTGTTGACCAAATCAGCCCAAATCTCTCTCTCTCTCTCTCGACTGGTCCAAGTCCAGGATTCTTATTTGGCTAGTCATACGCCAGAGACATGTGATACTGACTCACACACAAGCACACACTCTGTACCTCAGGCGGTCAAGGTCTGATGTGGAGTGGAGGCTTAAAACCATGTACTGTAGGTTAAGTTGGCACGACAATGTTTCCCCATGTGTATAGTAAAGGAGAACAACTTGTGCTTGGTTTAACCCTACATTAAGATACAAATAATTGCTGAAGTTGTTTAAAATAATGATAAATAATCACTTTCATTTTCAAACTGCTCTGTCATGAAAAGACTGGGAGCAGTTTTCTTCACAATCAGTATTTGGGGAGCTAAATAAAATGCTGGACATACAGAAAGTGCTGATGATGATAGTGTTAACTGGACCAAACAGCTCATCCATTAATAAATCACTTCTGCTGAGTCAGCTACAGCAAGACTGTACTTTATCGTCTGCTTACATGGAAGTTAGTTGATCGCCCAATAAACAGATAAGGAGATACAAATATTTAAAGCATGAATATTTAAATATCCTGTGGGAGTACAACTACTGTTGCACTCAGGATGTTATGCTAGGCAAAAACAATCAGCACAATCCATTTAATCTGTTACTTTAATAATATTAACACGACATTTGTGTTCACTTCTGTTCTAGGGTTCATAACAAGGCTTTGATCAAATGTAGATGTTCAGGCTCCAATAACAGAAAAAGTAGCCCCGCATTACCAGACCTTTCTCAACAACGCTGAGGAAGGTCTGGCTAGTCCACACAACATTCTGGGATGGAAGAAAAATGTGCTCTAGTTTATTGACATTTCTTTAAATCAATCATCAACATCCTGGGTGGTGCTCAACACCGGACGGAGCCACAAAGGCTTTGCTAAATAGCCTCGGGAAGGAACTTGTTTTAATGGAACGTGTACTCTTAAAGGTTGTTTTAGTAGTCTAACAGAAAACTCAGATTGGACAGATAGTCTAGCTAGCTGTCTGGATTTACCTTGCAGAGATCTGATCTAGTGTAATGTTGTGGATATAGACTACAGACAAAGTGGCGACAAGCAAGTTCCATTGAGTCGAAGCCTCACTATGTCACTGTGCAGAAACCTGTGGAAGACTTCACCAACCAACGCATTCTCATGAACAGGATCGTATTATATCATACACTTATGCACAACAATTCGTATGATATCTTAGGAAATTCAAGTTTAGCCAACCAGTCACATGATACACAGTAATTTTAGTTAAGTTTAGCCAAAAAAAGATGGCGGAGAAGGTTAGAGGGTGTAAGGAAGGGGTTACCTAAGAAATACAACAAGCTGTCGATACCTGAGGCTCTAGAGACAGCCAAACAAAGACTCACTGCTCTGGCCACCCGCCTAAAGAGATATAAGGGAGAAGCCAGGAGAATAAACCGGATGTTCTCCACCAAAGTGTACTCTCAGTGACAGGGTAATAACACAAGATCAGATCCACCCAGGGCTGAGACTGAACAGTACTGGAAGAATATATGGGAGAAAGAGGCATCCCACAACACAGATGCTCAGTGGCTAGTGGATCTAAGAACACATCACAGCAATCCCTGACATGATCCACACCTACTGGCTGAAGAAGTACAAATGAACCAACTGCTGATGGATGGGACCCACCCAGAATGATTAACCCAAGGACGAACAATCCTGATCATGAAGGATCCCCAGAAGGGAACAATCCCATCCAACTACCGGCCAATAACCTGCCTCTGCACAACATGGAAGCTCCTGTCAGGCATCATAGCGGCTAAGATGAGTAGGCACATGGCAATACATGCACAGGGCCCAGTAGGGAATAGGCAGTGACACCAGAGGAGCCAAGCACCAGCTACTGGTGGATAGAGCATGGATACTGGAATGCTTGGAGATGTACTAATAGCCTTCATCAAGAACACAATGAGGCTGTGGAAAACAAGTCTGGAAGCCAACTCAAAGCCAATTGCACAAGTCACCATCAAGTGCGGCATATCCCAAGGCGATGCACTATCCCCGCTGCTGTTCTGCATAGGCCTGAACCCCCTCAGCCAGATCATCACAAAGACTGGCTACGGATACCGATTCCGAAGCGGAACAATCATCAGTCACCTCCTCTACATGGATGACATCAAGCTGTATGCCAGAAATGAGCGAGACATCGACTCAGTGATCCACACTACCAGGATCTACAGCAACGACATTTGAATGTCGTTCGGACTGGACAAGTGTGGTCGCATGGTATCAAAAAGAGGGAAGATGATCAGAACTGAGGGGCTCAAACTACCATATGGCCGCATTGCAGATGTTCAGGACAGCTACAAATACCTTGGGGTGCCACAGGCTAACGGAAACCATGAGGAGGCAGCAAGGAAGACCGCCACAGCCAAATACCTACAAAGAGTGAGGCAGGTCCTGAAGAGTCAGCTGAATGGGAAAAACAAGCCATCAACACATATACGCCCTGCCAGTCATCAGATACCCCGCTGGTATAATAAACTGGCCAAAGGAGGAGATAGAGGCTACTGACATCAAGACGAGAAAGCTCCTCACAATGCATGGAGGGTTTCACCCCAAATTCAGCACCCTGAGACGTAGCGAGGGAAGCCGAGGGCTAGTGAGTGTCAAGACCACTGTCCAGGATGAAACAATGAAGATCCAGGAGTACATCAGAAAGATGGCCCCCAAAGATGAAGGGCTTAGTGAATACCTCAGGCAGCAGAAACCCGAAGGCGAGGACAAGGAAGATGAAGAACCATCATGGAGTGGCTGATATCAAGAAATCATACCAGTGGCTGGAAAAGGCTGGACTGAAGGACAGCACAGAGGCACTAATAATGGCAGATCAACCACACCAGGCAGGACCCCAGGTGCAGACTGTGCAAGGATGCCCCTGAGACAGTACAGCACATAACAGCAGGGTGTAAGATGCAGGCAGGAAGAGCGTACATGGAACGCCATAACCAGGTAGCTGTCATAGTGTACAGGAACAGCTGCCACGAGTATGGGCTGGAAGTCCCAAGGTCAAAATGGAAGACACATCCTAAGGTAGTCGAGAATGACCGAGCTAAGATCCTGTGGGACTTCAAGATCCAGACTGACAAACTGGTGATGGCTAACCAACCAGACATCGTGTTGATGGACAAACAGCAGAAGAAGGCAGTAGTGATAGATGTGGCGATCCCAAGCGACAGCAACATTAAGAAGAAAGAACACAAGAAGCTTGAGAAATACCAAGGGCTGAAAGAGGAGCTAGAAAAGATGTGGAAAGTAAGAGCAACAATGGTGCCAGTGGTAATCTGAGCACTGGGGGCTGTGACCCCAAAACTGGGAGAGTGGCTCCAGCAGATTCCAGGTAAAACATCAGAGGTCTCTGTCCAGAAGAGTGCAGTCCTAGGAACAGCTAAGATACTGCGCAGAACCCTCAAACTCCCAGGCCTCTGGTAGAGGACCCGAGCTTGAGGATGACACATACCACCCCACAAGGGGTGAGAGGGGGATTTTTTTTTATATATATATATATATATATATATATATATAGTCAGCTACAGCGAGACTGTACTTTATACCCCATCATACCCCACCCCAAATCATTCATGCTGCAGGATTTCAATCCATGACGGCGTAGTGTGTTACCAACTGTTTCTTTTGTAACTGTGGTCCCAGCTGCCTTCAGTTGATTCATCAGTTCCCCCCTTGTCGTTTTGGGATGATTCCTCACCGTTCGCATGATCAGGGACACCCCACGAGGCGAGATCTTGTGTGGAGGCCCAGACCGAGGGAGGTTGGCGGTGGTGTGGTGCTTCTTCCATTTCCTGATAACTGCACCGACAGTTGATCTTTTCTCTCAAGTTGCTTTCCGATTCTCTTGTAGCCCATCCCAGCCTTGTGCAGATCTACAATCTTATCCCTGATGTCCGTAGAAAACTCTTTGGTCTTGCCCATGGTGGTGATGTTGGATGCTGGTTGTCTGGGTGTTGACAGGTGTCTTTTATACAGGTAACGAGGTGAGGCAGGTGTATTTGATGTAGATAATTGGTTGGGATTGGGGCTGTGTCTTAAAGAAAGACTAACTGGCTTGTAGGAGCCAGAATACTTGCTGTTTGGTAGTGGGTCATTTACTTGTTTTTCCTCATCAGATGGTTATCAATTTTTATAAATTCATATGATGTGATTTTCTGGAATTTTCTTCGGGATTCTGTCTTTCACTGTTAGAATGTACATATGATTGAAATTATAGATCGTTGCATTCTTTGTAAGTGGGCAAACCTGCAAAATCAGCAAGGGGTCAAATACTTATTCCCCCCACTGTATCTCTCATGTCACCAACATCAAAGACGTTAAAAAAACTGCTTCTGTGAATCTAATCCAGTTTTCAACAGCAAACTTGCTATAGCACAATATACATTTAAACAAATCTAAAAAAAAATTTAATGAATCTACTGAAAAAGGTCAATCAGCTAGATATGACCCAATATTGCTGTGTGTAAACATTTAACATCCTGTGACAAATTTGGACTGATATCATGAAACTTTCTGTTGAACTGGGTTCAAAACCTGGAACAAACTTGGAGATAAGTAAAAAAAAAAAAAATTAATCTTGGACAATGTACAAAAACACTGAAATTGAAAACGTACAGTACATCCTAACTACATTCACATGAGATTTGTATCATCTGGTGACCCTGAGTGATTTAGAAATTACCCATTACATCTTAATTTTGTGTGGCGTAATCGCACAGTATAAGCAAAGCCTGCTTTTGCTTGAATTCACTGACATATCTGTACCCTGAGAGTTGGGTACCCGGAGGCGCACAGAGGACGGCCAGTGCTAGGCCGCTGCATCGCATTGGAGTCAGGGTTCCGTATGTTTTTGGGCAAGGCCCGGTAGAGGCTACCAAAGGCGCATACCCTATGATCTCTGGGAACACGTCTACTCGGGCAGTGGTCCAGCCTAGGTTGGCCATGAAAGGCTGCATCTCCAACCCCCATAATCCCATAGCAGTCTTGGCAAGAGAGATAAAAAGGCTTGAAAAAAGTGCCAAATCACAGGCAAGTTGATTTGCACAGGGCTAATATTATCATAGAACCTTAGTATTCAGTTAAATATGGTAGGTCATTTACAAACACAACACATGAGGAACTGAAACTATAAATGGATTTTGGTGTCAAATAAAGTGTAAATGACTCTGTGCAGTCCATCCTCACCCAGAAAATGACCGTATGCTCCACAATTACGTTTCTTGTTATGCTGTGACTTCTCGTGGTTATAGTAATGATTGCGATAACAAATGAGGAAGTGAGGTGACAAAGTACATAAGACAAATTCCACTTGAGGAAGCAGGTTGTCACATACAGTTCATTATATAGTTCTTAATATGGTTAATGTGTGGTGTGAGGTAAAAGAAAATATGAACATATTGGATTCTCTGTCACAATTCAGCCCAGTGTTGGGATATGTTTCATTTTGTTCCATGTTTCATCCAGGGAAGCTGGAGGCAGGATTCCAGATATGGGCAAAGAAATAAATAAGCAAAGTAGGGGAGCTCTAGAGTATGAAAGTGTTTTTTTAAATATCTCCAAGTGAGGAACTTTATTTCTTTTATACAAAACCCATCAGCATGGATTCCTGCATTATCATCCTTAGAAGAAATTATTACAAAATGAAAGTGGTTTGATGTAATTAATATTTAACTGGCTTGCATCTGGCTCTAAAGAAAATCAATAACCAGACGTGAGACGTGGAAGACGGACTTAAAATAGGACATTTCAGAAAACAATTGGTAGAAAACTTGAATAACAAGAAAAAGAAAAAAACTCAAATTTAAAACTACTCCAATATACGTGGCTGATGCAGACAACTCCTGTGTTGAAAATTGTAACTGCAATGAAAAATGAATGAAAACATTGTTATAAAAAAGGAAGCACGTCAGGGTGGTGGATGAGTCATACACACACACATAACTTTAACTCAGGAGACTGGGCTTTTTGTTGCCTCAACTTAATTAGTTCCATTTAACAACATTTACTACATGTTTAAAACTGTGCTTTTTTTTTGTCCCTCTTCACTAAGAATTTTCAAATCTTGTTCGAAAAATGTAAAAAACACATGGACAGGTGGATGAATCTCCCGCTGTCCTTAGCAGGCCGAATTAATCTTATTAAAATGGTTGTGTTACCAAAATTTCTTTACCTCTTCTAAAATATCCCCATCCTGATTAAGAAATCATTTTTTGTATCATTAGAGAGGAGTGTATCTTTGTTTATTTGGAACGGTAAGCCATCCAGAATCAAAAGAACAGCAGCATATGCAATATCTCCCCGCATTCTTTGCAGGATGTCAGGAGACTTTGGGAGGAACATCTTGGTGAGGAATTTACAAATAATCAATGGAAAGCGGTGTTGGACTTACTGTGACTGACTTAATGTGCTGACATACATCTTCTACTTGTGCCAGACACAGCGTGATACAACTCAAAATAGTTCTAAGAGTACACTAGACCAAAACAAGGCTGGTGAAAATATTCCCTAATATGGACCCCTCATGCCTTCGCTGTAAAGGTCAACCAGCGGACTATATACATATGTTCTGGTCTTGACCCAAACTTAACACTTTCTGGGCCAACACTAAGATGCTTCGAAGAAACATCAACCCTAATCCTGTAAGTGCCCTATTTGGATTAGCCCTTGAAAATCGCCCTCTTGTAGCATTCACTTCCCTGATTGCCAGGCATCTCATCCTGCTCTCCTGGAAGGAACACGCTTCCCCCAGCTTCACAAGGTGGATTAGAGATGTTATGTATTTCCTAAAGCTCAAAAAGATCAGATACACCCTTAAAGGCTCCCTGCAGACATTCAGGAAGGTTTGTGCCCCCTTTTTAGAGTACTATGAAAGCTTGCAAACACCATTAATTATGGATGACTAAGGTGTTATTATGAGACTGAAGCGGCAGCAGCAGCCCCCCCCCCTTTTTCATTTATTTTTCTTCTTTACGTATTTCATTTCACTTGACTTATTTACTGAGATATCTTACTTTTATATTATTATTAACTTTTATACTATTATTGTCACTTTGTTCCCCTTTTATTGTCCTCTACCTATTCTTTTCTGTACTGGTATGCACTTATTTGGAAACTTGGTGCTAAATTGTATATGCTCCTTCTCCAATCCCTCGTTACACTACTTTAATGGACAATTATTCTTGTGAAGATCTGGACTCAAAGGGACAAACTGGGATGGATAGGTGGGTGGGTACCTTTCATGTTGGTTAATTTCTACATAACACAGCCATATATTGTTTGTACATATTTGGTCCATTATGTGCTGTAGAAAATGCTACATTGTTTATGGAAAATCAATACAATTTTTAAACAAAAAAAAAACTGTGCCTGTTACATGAAATTGAACAGTCACATGATTACGGTCACATTTGTAAACCGCCACTGCAGCAGTAAATTACATTATTGGGAGTCTTTTGAAATCGACCTATGAGGTCCTTAAGGAATGTAGCTGTGTTGGTCTGTATATGTTAACCCCGTGGTAGATGGTAACTGCCTACCACCTAGTGTGTCCTGGGATAGATTCCAGCCACCCATTATCCTTGTAAGGGCATACAATGGATAGATGGATGTCCTACATAAAGGGACACTCCACCAATTTTTCACAGAGATTAGTCTACGCCGAATGGGGAGACAAGCTTGTAAAACCTGTTCTTCTGTGTTTTTGAATGCACTTTCAAAAGTCTGATAAAAAAACAACCCTGATGACACCATCCATGAAGCATTCCCTACATTTTGTGTTGAACAAGAAACAGTAAATTCCCTGCTAAATCCAAGTAAAAAGTGCAGTATAGAGGACTTTCCAGAAAGAGTGTTATAAAGAAAAAGAGGTTTAGAAAATGTAATATGGTAATGATTTATTGATTTTAACAACCCATCTCCTTACTATTACTTTACTACATATTTCCTCCTCCATTTTTCTTCCATCCACAGACTTCATTCATATGCCCTCTCACCCTCACTCATCTTCAAAGTTGTCGGTGGAAATACCTCAAGTAAGATGTGTCAGATGTGAGATATGCGAACGTGCACATGGGTGTGTGTTAGAGAGCCTCAGCTTGCGTGACTGCTCCTTGGTGTCATCACCGTTTGATGCACCAAAGGGAGTTTTGGCCTGACAGCTGTGCAGGGGAGAGCTGGATGCAGATGTAATATCATTCTATCATTCCTCATCAGCTTCAGACTTCCAGGATGGTTGGAGGCACCGACAGATATCTACCGCCAGTTAACAAGACGTTATTTAATGTGTTTTACAGCCCAACATGCAGCCTAAGAAATATTTAAAATGGACAAATGCCACTGGAAATGTAATAAAATGGTACTTTTGCTGCAAGAGCCAATGATAAATTAAGACCTGATGTGCTCTGGTGAACTGGTGTGAAGAAATTGCTCCCAAATTCAAAGCAGCTTTTCATATATGAGTTGTTAAATGACATGTTTACGGATGTATATGTAATATCTCGCTTTCCACACCGCTGCCACTTGTTCTACAGGCCTGGAAAACATCTCTGCAAGCAATACTTCATATAGGTCGCTCCAAAAAGCAGGACAGCAAAATTCATCCACCCGTCTTCACGAAATATGTAGTTCCATGAACTTTGTAGGGTGCTGCCTGCCATCCTTATGGTCGTCAATCAATCACAATAGCTCTCCAAGCTTGCAAGTTAACATCCAGCTGACAATAGAAAAGCTGATAGCAGTCATTCTCAGCACAGCCTCCACACCCTGACTTTCTGACTTGCGCCTTCCTGCATTGGCACTTGTTGTGTAGTCTATATTGAGAACTTTTAACTTCCCAGATTGTTCAGGTGCCGTTGGAAATCAAGCCATATGTCACTTTTTTCGTTCGGACGTCTGTTACCTTCCGCTTTCCTTGTGTTTGCATTCTAGGCTCCGGTGGATTTCTGATGACTATGGTTAACTGCTCCTCAGCTCTCTGCAGGGTAAATCCAGACACCTAGCTAGACTATCTGTCCAATCTGAGTTTTCTGTTGCAGGACTAAACAACTTTTGAACGTGAAAGTGTTCTACCAAAACAAGTTCATCCCGAGGCTATTTTGCAGCAGCACTGTTGCTCCATATGACACCTAGTGCCGCCCAAGACGATTAAGATTGGTTTAAAGAAAGGCCAATAAACCAGAGCACGTTTGTCACCCATTATGAAATGTTGTGTGGACTAACCAGACCCTCCTCCGCACCGTAGTGGCGGTAGGTCTTGTTAGCAGTAAGCTCACTATCTACAGTGGTTAGCCAACTAACCCTGCAAGTAATCACTGCAAAAACAAATCATTAGAACCACATATTTTCTGTGATCAATATAGACGTAATAACTGGCAATACTTGCCTGGATTGCAGGAAAAAAAATGTAGTTGATGAGTGAAGTACAGGAAAATGTGCATGTATAGTACTGCTGCACTTTAAAGATGCAGTAGGTAAGACTTATAAAACTAACTTTCTGTCATATTTGCTGAATAATCCAGCTCCTCTGGCAGCCTGTAGTGCGAATTGCAAAAATCTGCAGCTCCCGGTTCAGATGCTCCAATTAGGGCCAGGGAGGGTGTCTAACTGCATGTCAATCACTGCTTATGCATACACATTATTTCTCGCTTGTGGGGGCTTAGGAGACAGTTTGGGCTTTTGCAGAGGAGGTAGAAAAGAGGAGGGACTGAGAAGATGTCGATGTTCAAATTCTTTGGCTAGGTACATAACCATAAAAAAAGTTTACAAATGGTCTACAAGCTACGACAGCATATCAGGTCTAATGTATGGGGAAAATACTATTTAATTTCAATTTTATTTATAGTATCAATTCATAACAAACTTTATCTCGAGACACTTTACAGATAGAGCAGGTCTAGACCACACTCCAGAATTTACAAGGACCCAACAGTTCTAGTAGTTCCCTCCAGAGCAAGCAACAGTGCGACAGTGGCGAGGAAAAACCTCGGACAGACCCAGGCTCTTGGTAGGCGGTGTCTGACGACCGGTTGGGGTTAGAATGAAGAGTGGCAATAACAGTCACAAAAAATAGTAGTTTGTAGTAGTTCTTTGTAGTAGTTCATGGCATAGCAGGGCACTGTGCGGTGTTACAAGGCACAGCAGGACGTAGCAGGGCACAGCAGAGCGTAGCAGGATGTAACACGGCATCGCAGGACGTGTAGCGGAACCATGGCGACAGCTGCTACCATGATTTTGAAGCCTCCCTGATCCAAGGAACTACTAATCATTTGTATATAAAAATCCTTTCTAGGAGACAGGGTGGTGCTGCCAGTGTTGGTGTTGTCTGTCTATTGGGGTCTGTTCAGGTCAAACACATTTTGGATCAGGTATATGCTGCTGGGACATTTGGCCTTTTGTGACAGAGGTGTCAAGGAGCTCAACAGGTTTCACAAATCACACTCGTCTCAGCTGGGCAGCTACAAGACACAGAGGTTACAACATGAGCATCTGTGGGCAACAACCATTAAAACAGCAGGGTGGACCTCTGACTAAACCACCCGAAGGAAAATGGAAATGCGCAATAAACAGTTGAGACAGACCGTGGACACACAGAAGAGGCTGATTAACTGTGTTGTCTTTCTGGCACAGAGAGCTCCTTTTAGGGGTCACACTAGGGTAATGAGTCAAATAATGGAGGCAGTTATTTGGAGCTTCATTTCCTTTTGTTTGAACGCAAAACAGATTTGTATCTCAGCCTGTCAAACAAAGTATTTTATTGGCATGTCGGTTAAAATCTACACGGAGATAATTACAGCTGTTGCTGATGTAGTGAGAGAAGAAATTAAACTAGGAAAGCACCATTTGTTGTTGTTACGGTGGATAGATTACTGACACCAGTCATTTGCAGAGCAGTCTATTATTTTCCACTATGTTTCAGACAGTAATGCTGTAAGACAAGTTTAAGGATGTAACAGGGAGCACAAGATGTCACAACCCTGGTCCTTACATTTTTAGAGGATACAATTGGAGGGAGTTGCAGCAGAGGCCTCCAATTGACACAGAGTACATGCCAAAGTCAAGATGAAGATCCTTCTGGCTCTATGAAACCTTTGCTATTCCCACCTCAATCTGTATGTGGCCCTGAACCAAGGAGCACCAGAGATGACAGGATGTCAAAAATTCTTTTTACACCTCACCGACCTGCATACCTGCTACATATACATATATATATATATATATATATATATATATATATATATATATATATATGTCTATATAACAGCTTGGTGACATATGTCAGAGACAACTCCCACGCGTAGCACCTACAGGATGGAGTCTTCCTTCCAGATTTCTGAGCACAATGGTGAAGAAAGATGCACTGAATGAGTTTTATGAGTGTTACATCACAATGTATGATTGTATCGGTTTTTTTTTTATGTATTTAATTTGGAAGGAGTAAGTTTCCTGCTGAGACCTTTTACCTCTTTCCCAGTGGAACCTGTGGCTGTCACATCCCGTGACTAGTCACCAGTGTTGTAGTACTCAAGACACCACATCTTTACTCTGTCTTGTCTCGGTCCCGGATGAAGACGACTCTAGATTTTATTTCAAGACCGGTTAAGACCACAACTGCAGGGATATCACTAAATTGCCTGTGTATCATTTGATTTATGTCTTAACAACATTGCTGTGATTAAATGTAAAACGTCATGCTTCAAATGCACCTTAGGTGATAGGAGAAGAAGCCCTGGCTGTCTGGGAGATGTCAGCCAAATTGTTTTATTTATTTTATATAATTTTTAAAGAGTTCATTTGCAAAACAACATCTAAAAGAAAACACACAGGAGTGTGTAAATTCTGCAATGTAATGCAAAACATCTTTTATTGGCACTTAGTAAGGAAGCATAAAGAAAGGTAAGCTAAGTGTAAGTGACACTTGCAAAGCTAATGTTATCAATCTGCCTTTGTACCAACACTCTCCAGACATCGCATCACCCCTCACCCAAAGGGATTTAGTAAATATTTGCTATACATATTAGCTAGTTGTGTATATACTGTACTTACAATGTCCACTGTTGTTATTACACATATTACACACAGGCCTGAATTACACACACACGCTGATACTATACATGTACTAAATGGAGAGATGTCAGAGTGAGCGGGCTGCCCATGGAAAGGCGCCTCGAGCAGTTGGCGGTTCGGTGCCTTGCTCAAGGGCAACTTGGCAGTGCCCACAAGGTGAACTGGCATAAGATACATTGTAAATGTCATATATAACGCCATATATTAATTCCAGTGTTTCAGCAGGAAACCACCCTGAGTCCATACACAAGGCAAGTGTCTGTGGTTAGTTCACATGTCACACGTGTAATAACAGAAGGACAGTCTGACTATCTGGTAAAGTTGGTTAAACATGTGAAGAACATGTTGTTGTTAGCCTACCGGTTACAATCAGGCTCGGCAGTGAACGACGGCGTAACGTGCAGGAGGTCGGCTAGCTGAGCTAGACAGAGAGTAGATTGGTGATGCTGTTTTGCCCTCATTGTTCACCGTGAAGTTAGCTGGAAGTGAATATGGCCCCGGGATGTTTTATGTGGAGTGACGGCGTCAGAGTCTCTCTATAATATTGGGGTCAAACATAGAAATGGCCCGCCAAAGGGTCAATTAAAGCCCACTGGATGACTTTGCAAAGTGTGAAAATAATCAATTCTAATTTCAAATGTATCACTTTAATCTCAGAAAACATCCAAGTTCTTTTTCCGTAAATTTACAACTTAATGTTTAGAAATTCTGAGTTTTTTCTCAGAATATTACCCCTCTCTTTATTATTTTTTCCGCACATTGGACTTAGAAGCCTGACGAAGCAGAAGCAACTTGCATTAGCCAACATCAAGTTAACAAGAATCTCTGTGGCAGATAAAGTTTCTGATCTTTCTGGAGTGGTTTACTGATCTGGCCCACTTGAGATCAAATTAGGGGTATGTGGCCCATAAACTAAAATTAGTTTGCCACCCCTGCTCTGTATGTACTTTGTTTAAACAATAGCTGGCAATTGCTCCTTGTGTTTTTCAATACTCATTTGGAAGATGGAAATAACTATTTACTGAATTACTTTTAAAAGTGAGTTTTCTTTAAGTTCTGTGTACTGGATAGAATCTTTGAGTTCCCCCACCTTCCCTCCAAGCTCACACAGGTTGATCTGCTTCCACTTGCAATATAAATACACATCTTTGTGACGCCTCAGCCAACAACTGTGCAAACTTTCTAAAACAAACTTTGTGAAATTATTGCAGGGGGTGAGTAATCACAGGACACTGTTGGGATCGTTATGACTGCACAGACGAGAACTTTCATGTAGTGAGCGGAAAAACAGATGCTAAATGAGAAAACAAATGTTTAACGAACCACACTTCTGCTACACAACATCTGGCGGTTTCCCAGCACATTACCAGCACCACAACTCTGTTTATTGGGCATATGAGGATGAATGAATATGATTACGCACACACAGTAGATCACATACAGTGGTCTGCTTGGAAAATTGAACAATGCTGGAGCACAGATGCAGAAGTGTGTAGTTGGGACCATATGTATCTGCTTCAGTAGATTACCTAAACAAGTTCAGTACGCTCTCCTGTGTCCTGTCTAATCTTCGCCCCTCTCAGATTTGAGTCTCAATAAAGCTGAGAACATACTTTTCTCAACATATTTATATATATATTTCATATACTTTTCAAAAAAAAAAGAAAAAAATATATACATATATATATACTGGTTTGATTTTCATGGTTCATAAATCTTAACTCAATATTTGCAAAAAAACAATAAAGTTGATCAGTTTGAACATTAAATATCTTAACTTTGTAGTGTATTCAATTGAATATAACAAAGGATTTGAAAATCATTGTATTCTGTTTTATTTACATTTTACACAATGTCCCAACTTCATTGGAATTGGGTTTTATAAATAGACTTTATTTACTATACTACTCTAAGCACTTTTAACACTACAGGTACCATTCACCATTTATTCACACACATTCATACACTGGTAGCCAAGGCTGCCATACTAATAAACATTCATGCACATTCACACGCTGATGGTGCAGGAACCAGTCATCAGCATGTAAACTGCAGTGGCCAGGGATCCAGCCACCAACCTTGTGATTGGTATCGCTCTAGAGCTTTACCACGAGTGGTCAAGTCACTATTTTTTTCATTATTAATATGCATTGCCATTGTACAAATTAACTGTTTAGTTAGTATGTGTAGTACCCTTGATCTGTTCATATGTCCATCCACCGCACCTACTGTATTTTCAAATTGAAACTAATTTACATGTTCAGTATTTACAATCTGACATCCTGTTGTATGTAGGGAACACCGAGGGCAGCAGAGGACAACATATTTTATACTGCTGATCTTCGGATCACAAAGGGAGAGATAGCGTAGAGGAAACAGGGAGCGCTAACAGCGCTACTGTGCAAAAGAGCATTAGTGGACCTAACAGCGGGGAACCTCCATAAAAGCACCGATATCCAGCAGTCGCCTAGCCTGGGCAGCCGACTGCCATGCTCCCACCAAGTTTGTATACTCTTAAGTCCTGTTTGATCGTGCAAGATTTCCAGTTTTGAGATTCAGGACTCCATTAGGTTCTTTGCTAATGGAATCGTGTGGTGTGCTGTTTTGGCCAAATCGTTGCTTTCCACAAACTATAAGAACAAAACTGTTCTATCATTACAATTTGCTATGTGTAGGGTCTATCACATTTTTAACATCTGTTAAGATTTTAAAAAAGTCTTTTAGTGTGTGCCAGGCATAACTATTCCCACACATTCTTCTGCTTGCTACAGTGGTTCCCTGTCGCAGCTCCCATCCAGCTCAAGACTGACTGGCGCTGACATACAGGGCAGTGAAGTCAACTGCTGCTTACTTCCACGAAGCCAACTTCAAACCCTACACTCTGGTACAACCTTAACGCTTTGCTTTTGTCATTCCAGTCAAAGCTCTGTTTTGGCCCCACTGTAGTAGAATGATCTGCCTACTAAAGTCAGGGCAGAAGAGCCAATGGCTATATTCTGCTGCAGGTTAAACCCCTTTTCTACACCAAGACACATTACATTGTCATGTCTGTTAACAAAATAATAACAAATACACACAAACAAATACCACCAACTGTTACTTAAATACAGTTTGTGAGTAAATCACAAATTCTACAGTATACTCTGCGTAGGTTTCTTTTTGGGTAGGAGAGAATCTGGAACTCAGTATCACAGCTCTACTGCCTAGTCCTTAAAATAAGGGCCATTCACCATGACAACACTGATAATGTGTCATGGTGCGGGAAGCAAAGAGCAGGCCACAATCTGTGTTCAGTGTGTGGGAGAAAAAATGAGAGATATGACTCAAACAGAATATGACTGTTAAAAATATGACAGCTACAACTGTTAAAAATAACTGAGGGGAAAATTGGGCTAAAAGTTTCACAAACTGACAATGTTGTTTGCCCCAATTGTTTCAACCAAAACAATACAAACTGACAAAATAAGTTTTATTAATGATTGTGTTGCTAGGTGCTAAGACGTCTGACTTTCAAAACTTACTCTTTGGCCCACACAGTGCACATGCAAGAAGCCACTACAGCACAACATTCACATAAGAAGGCTGTCAAATTATAAAAATCATGTCACTATTTCAGCACAGTGATACATTGCTCAACACGTCTGATATACAACTGTGTCTACATTGTGACAATGTAACTTTGTCATTAAATAGCGCAAGAGGAGAGTGTTATCGGGGAGGGGAGGTACCATTAACGTGATAATGCAGGTAACTGCTCTACCTATCTGCCAATAGGATGGAAGACCTTTCTCCTCACAGTTGAGTTCATCATCTAAGATATATCCCTGGGCCCAAAATCACCAAGCATCTAAGAGTAGATTATTTGTCCAAACTGATTTTTCTTTTTAATCAGGGAATAAAGTTAATAAAATAAGTAAAAAAGAACCAAGTACACAACATCATTGCTGCATGTACTATTGTAAAAAAATAATAATGCAGCACTATTATAGCTAAGCAATTTAAAAACAATGGCCAATTGATAAACATCATTATGACATAGGCTTATTATTTGAGTTTAGGATCATATTTTAGCATAATAACTTAGATTGCTCTGTTGCCGACGGAAATTTCACCGGATTTCATTGATTTAGGCAGGATATCCATTGCCTTGGGCTTTCTTTGTGTTGGCATTTTAAACTGTGCTGGATTTCTGAGGACTATGGTTAACTGCTCCTCAGATCTCTGCATGGTAAATCCAGACAGCTAGCTAGACTATCTGTCCAATCTGAGTTTTCTGTTGCATAACAAAAATAACAAAAATAAGGTCAAGATAAAATGGAGTCGAAGCACAGCATCCCTCACTGTTCATCGTGAGGTTTGCTGGAAGTGAGATAATGTAGTGTTTGTATGGAGTGAGCACTGCACTGGACCTTTAAATGCTACATTGCTTGTAATAAAAACCAGGAGTTAGAGAGGAACCAACTTTCATGCTGTCCACCAACCCATCCCCCAGTCAACCTAGAGAAAACACTGATTACAGTTCCTGATCCTCAGACAACATATAGTACAGAACAGCTTTCCTTGTGAAGAAGTCCATAAAGAACAGTATGTTGCAATATGTACAGCATGTGACTTCTACTCTCTCTCTCTCAGCTTTCCTAAAGTCATAGTAAAGAAATGAAATAATACAGGAAATGTGATTTTGGAGCTTGGCACTGATTGCTTAACACTGCAAGTTTAGTTTAAAGGCTATTAAGCTAATGCTATTGCATGCATATCGGACTTTCCCCTAACAGACAGAAGCATGTTTATGCATCTGACTGCTTTTATTTCAATTAGGTTTTTCTTTTTCCTCCTGAAGCCAGTGCTGTAGATTTCACCCTCCACTACCTATTATTTTCAGGTTGTGAGGATGCCTTGAGGGCGGATATACATCATGAAGCTATCTTGCACTAATTAAGCTCAAAGTTGCCGTCCTAGCCAGAAGTTCCAAATTTGAGTGGGCCGACTTAACGCAGGCTAAATCTCTGTTTCCACCCCAAGGCAGTACAACCAACATCAATACTGCATTTTTAATGGAAGTAAATGGGGCATGCATAATTTGTAAGCTCTGTGATGTGCATGTGTTGCTTGTATAGAGGCATAATCCATATTTCAGTGTGTCAAGCTGAGTCTAAATAATACCATTCGTCTTATAGGCTGCAGATGGTGATTATCTATTCCCAAATGTGTCAGAACTGGACAATTCACTGCGGTGACAAACTGTTGGTGTCTTTAAAGATAACATTTACCTCAGCATATGGTACACACAGATGACTGACAGGTTTGTGCATTTTCACAGAGCAGGAGTTTTACTTCCAATTAGGAGCTAAAGATAAACCATAGTGGTGTTAAAAGTGCTGGCCCATGGCAAACTCAGCAGTTTATCCAAATAAATCCATTCACAGCTGAGAAACAAGGTGTGACTGTGCCTTGCATGTATTAGAGTGGCTCATCTGCTTTCAGTGAGCATATACATTAGCATAAAACCCGCCTGAAAACTGAAGGTCGCCAGCAGGCAAAATGAGAGCAGCGGAAGTTTAAAAAAAAAAAAAAAAAAATGGTTATAAAAATGGTGTTTTGGCTTGGGTACCTCTTCTGCTTTGGTTTGCTCAAAGGCAAACTCCATGGTGGGCACAGCCAGTTGGTTGGCAAAGAAATGCACATCTCCAGGCAACTGCAGCGAGCTGACGTTGGGTCCCGGGCAGTTCCCACCACGAATGCAACTCAGCAACTGTCTCTAAGAGAAAGGACAAAAGATGAAGAGAAAGAAAAACACAGTGGGATAAGAGAAATTCACTGGTGGAAAGAGAACAAAGATACAGACAGGGGTTGGTAGAACATAAAGGCACAGAGGTAAACAAGTTGCTGTCTTGTTCATTAATTAAATGAGTTCTAGATAAATCTTAGCTTCTGTCTGGGACTGTTGCATTAATGCTTCCTTTTAACATTTTATCTGCCTGAAATATCAGCTAATGGTTCATGTTTTACTGACTCTATAGATTTATAATAGTAAAGAAACAATGCATTGTTTTATAGCATGTGTTTATAGCTTGTATTAGCACGTAAGTTCGACTAACAACAGAAGAAAAAAAAAAGTCCCCTTGGAGATTAGTATTCTTCTCAACAAATTGTAAATACCGCAATTAAGATCTTGGTGTGTTTTATTATGTGTCTGTGTGTGCAAGTGTGTTGGTGTAATGGAAAGCATTATATCTACAGAAAAAAAGACATCATTTGCAAACCTTGTTAACACTTTCACAGATCTGATGCAACTAAATATTAAAATTATTACAGTAATATAACTGGATCATCTTTATTCAGTTGCAACCCTTTGTTTATGATTGCGTTTCATGTAACAAATGGCAGTTCACAGCTGTGTGGCAGCTGTGTAGCAGAATATTTTTTAGATTAAGTGTGACAGAAGCCGAGTGAAAATTGTGTAAACTATAACCATGCAGATGGTTAAAAAGTGTCTTAAATCAGACATGTAGGCCTCCATCTGCAAACAACAGTGCAGAGTGGCGTCAGGTGGAGCATTAAGCTCTAGTTATAAAAAAATACAAAAATAAATGTTAAAGGATGACGCCCCAAAACAATGAAACATGCTGGGCTAGCACTATAAAGATGGCCATACCCCCCACATAAACACTAGGACATACTGTATTAAAACTGGCCAGAGGACATGCTGGAAAACATTAAATTTGTTTTGCCTGGGACAACCTCTAGCTCACCCAGTAAGAGCGTGCGCCCCATGTAAGCTGAGTCCTTTTCAGTGGCCCAGGTTCAAGTCTGACCTGTGGCCCTTTGCTGCATGTCATCCCCATCTCTCTCCCACTTTTCCTGTTTGTTCACTGTCACTATATAATAAAGGGAAAATATAAGAAAAGAAAAAATGTGTTGCTTGTTGTACCCTAAACATAGTGTATTTTTGAGAAGTATTTTTGCTCTACTATACAATCTAACAAATATGAATGACTGATGAATGATGATTTTGAATAAACACTAGGTAAAGTGTAATACAGTCACAGGAACTAATGGTGATTACATAAGGTTCATATTGGGGCTAATTTATATTTATACTGTATATGTACTGTATATACTGTATAAACATCTTTCCACATATTTTTATGGGATTTATAAAATGCTAACTTGATGTGTTTTTTTTTTTTTTCCTTTTGTAAAGCGACCTTGAGTGACTAGTAAGGCACTGTTAAATGAAATGTATTATTATTATTATTATTATTATTATTATTATTATTATTATTATTATTATTATTATTATTATATTTGCATGCCCTTTAACCATTACAGAGTCTTGAGGGACATCTGGACCTGAGTCATTTATTTGCTTTTAGCAGATGTAGACAGTTTGCCCAAAATGTAGCTTAAATATTCTGTAGGGACATTTAGTTGATGAGCCGTAAGTTACTCTCACAAAAGACACATTTGTATGTGGGATCTGGTTTATGTATCAGTTTGTTTCTTGTGACCAGAGTGGTTAGTAAAAGGAAATAGAAAGCAACCGTCAATCAATAAGAGTCTTATCTCAACTGTCCACATCTGCTGATCCCGCCTGAAGTCATCATGTTCTTTTGTCACATTCAATTTAATTAGTTTCCTTTTATCAAGGTCCGTCAAGGGGAGAGAACTCTGGTGTCCATTCATCCAAGCCACTGTCATTGACACACTGCTGTCAACCTTTTCTATTTTAGTTTTTCTAAAAGCTGTTGCTCTCTTAACACTGGCCGCCGCTGCGACACATTTCCACTCTAACTGAATGAAGAACAGTAAATAATACCTTTAACCTTGCCTTAACCGGCCAGCATGTACCTCAGAGCCGCAAAATGTATCTTTTTAATCTCACACTTTTCCATTTACTCTACCAAAAAAACTGGAAGGACAAAAACATTTAACTGCATATCAATATTCATGAAGGGCATTTCATTACCCACTTATGGCTAATTGTGGGAGTTAACAGGGTGGCAATAAATGCTTGTTCATGTGTGCACAATTTAAAAGTTGATTGAGATTCATAACAGGGAACTTGCTTGCAGAGGACAGACCTATCACAATATTGTTTGGTGTATCCAGCTTTCTATTTTGTTACAGCAGCCTATTGCTGTAGAATTCAAACAAATTGCTGTAAGTGAAGGCCATAGTGTTTAAATCCCCACACAGGAAATAATTTAAATAACTAAAAAGTATTGGGTAATTAGCATTTTTACATGTATAGCCACCATGGCTCAACAGAGAAAGGAAAAACAAATTTAAAGTTCATTACTGGGTATCTTTGTCCCCTTCAGATATTGGTGGTAAAAATGACACTTAAATTAAAAAAGAGTACAAAACAACACTTAGCAGTTTGTTAATGGCTAAGGCCATATGGTGAAATTTACATAATTTATTTGACGTGTAATAACAATAATGTAATTCACCAGTCAATAGCTTTTAAACAACAAAAAGAAGAACCAATAGATAGCAGAAGGGTCATTTACAAGAGCAGCGTGAATTTCTAGAGGTGCACTTGAATCTGCCATGAGTTCATAAGATGCAACTGAATGCACCATTACGTCCTGTTGTTTTTTGATCTCCGACTCAGGCAGTAATACAGCCACACGTTAAGTGTTTAAGCTAGCTACTAGCTAACAGTAGGCTAACTTGACCTGCTTCCAAGTGTAATGTTAACTAGCATCACATGCAGTGATGCATCTGTTGCCCTTGTTGTCCGTTTAGGAGCACCAGAGAGCAGCACAGGCATTTAGGCGGCTCCGAAATGAGGTACCAAAATCTGCATTGCCTTCCAGTCTGGTAACATATTGATACGTGGTTTTGGTACACCATTTAAAAAAATTGTGGCAGAATACATTACAGTGAAGGATACACTGTTTGATTGATTCCCGGGTGACTTTCCAATGAGGAATTGACTGTTTAACAAGAAGAACAGATAAAGTAAGACAAGGCAAGCCTGCATAGTCCATAGCAAGTAAACCATTTAATAAGTTAGTACCCGTTGTTGGGAAATGGGTCGTCTTCCTGGGATCTGATTCATCTAATTTTCTGGAAAAATATGAAACCCTACTCCCTACCATTGTTGCTCTTTATCACTTTTACTACGCCGCTGTAATTTATCTGTTACATTCCATTCTGTGAAAACTCATCAGTTTTAATTGCTATGACATGACCTTTGGCACCCCTTTCTTAAATATCCACAATCACGTCATCTAAGTGAATGGAGTGGTTGTGAGTGACAACCTCATCTGTCCAAAACCGTTGCTTTTCAGGAAATTAACAAAAGGCTAATTTGAAAACATTAAATTGAGCTATTTACCTTTGAAAAAGTCAAAGGAAATTGCCTTGTCACTGATTACATATTTGTTAAAACCATAGACATACATAAAATAAGGGTGACCAATAGCCTTGGTGTTTGAAGAAAAAAAAGATGAAATATGGAAATATAAGGTTTCTGCCAGACAGTGACAATATATTCTTGTGTGTCTCATTAAACCTTTGGAACATTGTGAACTGAACCCTGCTTTGTCAAGGAGTTGTGTCTATTAATAGAGTGTCTAATAGGCTAAAACAGCAAGCCCCTGCCAACGGTGGAATTGCAAAACTTTTACCATAGACTTTAGGCAAAAGTTACTGATCTAGACTGTATATGAATGAATAAATGTTTTTGAGTTACATCAACTTAGAGATAGGGTGAGAAGCTCAGTCATCCGAGAGGAGCTCGGAGTAGAGCCGCTGCTCCTTCGCGTCGAAAGGAGCCAGTTGAGGTGGTTCGGGCATCTGGTAAGGATGCCTCCAGGGCGCCTCCCTCGGGAGGTGTTCCAGGCACGTCCAGCTGGGAGGAGGCCTCGGGGAAGACCCAGGACTAGGTGGAGAGATTATATCTCCAACCTGGCCTGGGAACGCCTCGGGATCCCCCAGTCGGAGCTGGTTGATGTGGCTCGGGAAAGGGAAGTTTGGGGTCCCCTACTGGAGCTGCTGCCCCCGCGACCCGATACCGGATAAGCGGATGAAGATGGATGGATGGATGGATCAACTTAACAGTCTGAACAGTTAAATAGTTCTAGCTTAAATCCTGTCACATCCAGTTCCCGTTCTTAGTTTCTGTTTTGTGTGTTTCACTTGGGCTTTATGGTGTCCAAGAAAAGTTCTGGATGGATCCTGAGAAGGTGAAGGCGGTTGGTGAGTGGCCCACACCAAGACACCAGACATTTCAGTACTGTGGCTGACTTTATGATCTAACCTCTGTTAAAGTGCCATTCCAGTGGTCTCCATCAGCACATCAGGCTTTCCTTCATCAGAGAAGTTTCTCCACTGGTCTTTGCTGCCTGGTCTAAGCAACTTTTGTGGGTGGAGTATGCCCACAACACCCTGCCCTGCTCATCCACCGGCCTAGTGTGCCTACGGCTATCAACCTCCGTTATTTCCTGCCCTTGAGAGAGCGGTAGATTTCCCCTCTGCAATAGCATTGGTCAGATGCTGCCGGCACACTTGGAGAAGGGCCCAACAGGTTCTCTTGAGGAACAGGGATTGTTACAAGAAACAGGCTGACAGGAGGCGATCTGAAGCACCACACTTATTAAGTGGGACAGAGGGTGTGGTTGGCTACCAAGGACCTTCCTCTTCATGTGCCGTAAGTTAGCTACTTGTTTTGTGGGCCCCTTCCCCGTATCAAAAGGTATTAACCATGTGGCTGTGAGGTTGGAACTCCCCAGGTCCAAGAGAGTCCATCCCACATTTCATATGAGCAAAGTCAAGCCTGTGAAAGAGAAAGTTTTGGTCCCGGCCACACCTCAACCCCCTCCTCCTCATTTCGTTGATGGGGGTCCCGTCTACACCGTCTGCAAGCTTTTGGCAGTCAGGAGAAGGGGTTGTGGACACCAGTATCCAGTGGACTGGGAGGGGTACGGTCCAGAGGAGATGTCATGGGGCAGCTGGTAACTGGATCCTATCCTGAATTTCCATCAACAGCATCCGGAGGAACCTGGGCCGTCCGGTGTCGGCCTTAGAGGGAGGGGTACTGTCACATTCAGTTCCCGTTCTTAGTTTATGTTTTGTCTGTTTCAGTGTCTTCCTGGTATATTTAGATAATCACTGTTTGTCTCTGTTTCAGGTCACTTGTTTTCCTGTCTTTGTCTACCTTCCCGCCTGTGTGATTGCCCCTCCCTCCATAACATTTGTCACCTGTGTCCCAGTGTATATACACTCACCTTGTGTCATTCATCATTTGACAGATTGTTGTAGTAACCTATGTGTCTCACTCTTTGTCTAGTGTTTTTGTAGACTTCTAGCTTGTATTTGTGACCACGTCTTCTGCCTGCCATTTTTGTAGCTTTGCCTGGATTGTTCTCTTGACAATAAAGCTCCATTACCTTTTTACTCTCTGTTGTACCGTGACAAATGCGTATGTTTTACAAGTTGTAACATGCACTAATAGACAAACCCAGAGTTATATAAAGAGGCACAATGAAAGTGCATAGTGAACGCGAGCAGACCCACAGGACTGCGCCCTGCACTACAGGCTCATATGACTGTTATCCAGAGTTCCTGTAGCTGACATAATGGATATAATGGCTGTAAATCATCATATGTATTATCTTATAGTTAGGGTTTGTGAAGAAAGGAGAGGGAGGGATGTTGTTTGATCATGCACAACATAACATGCAAGAATCAAATCCCTCTTCCAATACCATGTATATAGTGCCACTTGACCACCAATGCCAAAAAACTAATGCACTTCAATATTAAATGGTAAATAAAATATGAAAATGAAATAGCACAACGTGCTGTAAACAGCGCGTTCAAGCTTCACTTGAAAGTTCACTTTGTGGTGAAAATCATTTTACCCAGGAAACTTTTAAAATGTAAAATCCAAATGTAAAAAAATAAATAAAATTGGATGACTAAACTGTCATGCCGCATGAAGCTCTCTTTTTCTGGCTTAACTAAAGTACCACAGCCCTTGAATGGACCGTCATCAGGTGGTGCCTGTAGCCGGCCTGCAGTCACCTATTCCCAGCTAAACAGCTGTTGCTGGTAGCCAGCGTCCCGGAGCTCTGTATTGTCTAAATACATCCAGCAACTGCCGCTTGGCTTATAACATTCTATGGCACTATAGACTGTTCAAAGCACCCTGCTTATAATACATCCGAGGGCTGTATGCTGTAAAGCCGTGGATGTTGTTGTAACATTTTTACATCTCTGTTCCCAAACTGCCGGCTTTCAGCTAGTAGCTAGTGGTAGCTAACAACAATGCATAACAATTACCCTATCTCATACATTTAAAAAGTAGTTCTACTGGTTTCCAACAAGATACTTAATTTCTAAATACTAAAACCTAGTATTATCCAAATGAAGCTTTGTGATGTATTTTCTTCATTTTCTGAGCCCAATAGATTGCACTTTCTGTTTAACAACCAGTTGAAAGCACACTGATTTGTCAATCCAAGAGCTTTTCTTTGAAACCAAGAGAGCCACTTAGTTGGGTCAACAAATACAACTAATGGTTCATGAAGCTTCATTTGGACAACACTCCTGAAAATGTGCTTGACTCATGATACCATTACATCACCATCACAATCGCAGTACTGCAAATAGAAAAATGACTTGTTCTTCAAATCGTTCAATCCCAACTATATCCCATTTGGCCTGCAAATGTCTCAAATTCCCCAGGGGAGAATGTGGCTTGGGAAAAGGATGTCTGTGCTACTTTGGTAAATCTGCTAACCCAGGGATACAGACCCAAAAAAGTGGTGGAAAAAGAATAGTTGGATGAATGAACATCTGCAATTAAACAATGAATAACAGTATTCAATTATACCTACTGAATACTGATAACTCAATGATTAATTGAAATATTTGTTGTGTTCATGTAGAGTATATTTTGGAGGAAAATAATCTGAAACTTACAGAGAGTGCTTTGGTTTGTGAACCATGCTGGGACACAACCTATCTATAAACAAATACTTTTGGCTGCAATCTGATGTCCTCTAGCTTAACTTCTCACCCTTGTTTTCATCAAAGTTACATTTTAGAAAATATAGCTGGTTTTACGCGACTTGACGTTATGGTATTACTCAACACATTCCAGGCCTGTGCAGTCTTTGTATTCCATCAATAAAGACAATAGGAAAAAAAGAAAAATACCTTATTTAAAGTCACAAAGTAGAATTATTTATAGCGATAGACTATCATTCAATCTGCTAGAGAGAAGATTTAAAGTCAGGCCATGTACATCGCCTCTCCCTTTCCCCTCTTACAACCAGACACGGTGCATTAAAGAGTGTCGGAGGGGAAAAAGAGAAACAGAGACAGTTAAAATGAAAGTAGAGTCTTTAAGAGGGAATAATAAAAGAGTGAGGTGTAAAAAAGAAGGATGCAATGGAAGGACAGAGAGAATAAGCAAGCAAGCAGGGAGAGAAAGAGTGAGAGAGAGCATAGAGAATGGATCAGTTCAGCCTGTGGTGCCACACCAGGAATCAATATTTAATTTCTTTGTCTGCTATGATAAGGAGAGAGTGAAATCATTTTGAGATCTTGGCTTACCACTCGATATCACTCAATCTACAAAATCATATGTGCTACACAGAATTGCTTGTTGGACTTGGACGTAAAAACTTGAAACTAGATAATCTTCTGAAGCGAGTATATTGAGGCTATTTTTGCTTGACAGAGGCTGTGTTAGCAGTTCATATTTGTTTTGATTTTAGACTAAAAAGACAATATAGAAACAAAGCCGTGCATGTCCCCAGGCCAAGGCAACAACACATGGATGCGCTCACTCATAAAACCTTTTTTGTTTGATTGACATATTGTTTTCCTTGAGGTTATAAGGTGGATGATGTTTTTTTAAACCATGTCTTCACCATTGTTAATGTCCTATTTCCATGACTGTTAAATAAAATCATTCCTCCCATTTTCCACAAAAAACATAGGTGGCTCGAATATTTTGTACACTCAGCATGTGTCAGCATTATGACACATCAAATAAGCGGAGGGTGGCAGAGAGTGGGGGTGTACCATATTTAGAATGCAACCCACAACAACAACAAAGTGACAAATGACAAAGACAACTTTGCATTATGCGTGTGATGATAATAATAATTCCGTTCCGGACCTGTGGTCTTTGGAAAAGCCATTTGCAGCTGTTGAGCTGCTATGCATGTCCCAGCCATCCAGAAATGAGTGACTGGGATATTAAAGAGACAAAGAAATAGAGGGAGGGGAGGATGGGAGGGAGCGGGAGACCTGGTGAATGATACCCTGACACACAAACATTAAATATTTGTATATACTTAAAATTATATTAAAATGCTTGTTTAAAGCTTTAGTGTGTAACTGTTTTATGTTAATGAACGTCTATTACATTCAAGCCATTGCCAAATGAGTTTAAACAAACATAATTCAGCTCTACAAACCTCTCTCTTTATTTCTTAGTATGGCTATGTTCAGAAATCCGGCGATTTTCACGCGCAGAAAATGGACTTAAGATACTTACCTCTTCTAAAGAGTCTGTCTATTTTTAATCCTCTGTGTCCTCCTTGGCTACTACCAACTGCAAGGGGGAGGCGTGGGGATGGTGCGCTATCACGGAAGGCTTGTATCATGTGGACACACCAACAGTTTTGCTGTCATTACTTAGAATTTCTCATGGAGGACACAGAAACTATGCACTAGTGCTGCACGATTATGGCCAAAATGATAATCCTGATTATTTGGATCAATATTATTATTCTCACGATTATTAGTTGATTTTAACCAAAACAAATGTTATTGTCACATAGGCTGTTTATAACTGCTTTCACATCTATATTATGTTACATTCCTCTATGTTGACGTATGTTGTTTAGACACAGCTGCAACACATGTAAATGAAAATTAATAACCTAGGATTTTTTAAAATGTATCTCTGAGAAAGCGCCTTGTTGTCAACAATAACTGATGAAAAGAGCTAGGGAGAGAGAGGGAGTGCGATGGACGTTTATGCTACTCACAGGGTGACGGCTAATTCACATTGAATGGGTCCATCACGGGTCGAATGGCGGCAGCGGAGTTGCACACGTCGTGGGTATGAAATGTCTGGATCGTCACTGCGCTGCGTTTTTATGAGCTATGATATTCTGGCCATGGGTCACATCTCGCCCAGGTCCAGAAGGCTCCGTTTCACATGCTGTTACTCTACCAACTGAAGTTAGTTGCATTCAAAAACTTCTGTGTTTTTCACTGTTGTGGCCGCAATAGCAGATAGTTTACCAGTGGAAATACAGGTTTGCCTCCCATGCTTAACAATATACAGCTGTTTTAGTTACAATTAAAACTTTAGACAAATATCAGAAGTGTGGACCGGCGCTGCTGTGTGGCGGGGCTGCGTGGAGAGTTAGAGGAGAGAGAGTAGAGGAGAGATCTAACACAGGCACGGCTTTACAGAAGAAATGGGTCATGTAACAAAAAATTAAAACATATCGATATACATTGCAGCGGGTGCGAGGACATTAGGTGCACCCGTGCGACCTAGAAGGAAAATATTACTCGCGATCAAGCCCTGTGAGCTAACAGACGCTAACTAGTACCGACTAGCACTGGTCACTGATGTTGTCTGAAAAACTACACAAACGGGACAAAATGTTGCGTTTACTGGTAAACTGGTAAACCTTGAGACCGACGTATAACCGACTGCTATCTGTTGAATTGTCCTCCCGTTACTCTGTCTTATGTGACTGTCTACATCTAGAAAGTAAGCTGCGCGGTGCAGGAACAACTCTGACCGGCTCATGAGCAGACAGTGGTTTATGGAGCGGTAGAAACAGAAAGAAAATTCAGCGTTCTTTGAAATGATGCATTTAAAATAATCGCTCGATCACGCAAATTTGATCGTGGGAAGTCAAAATCGTGATTGTGATTAAAACTCGATTAATTGTGCAGCCCTACTATGCATTATAGCTTTAATGGTTTGTTCCCCAATTCATGTGCATGTGGGTGGATGAAATATTAAACAACACTTTGCAATGACACAATTTGTTAAAACACAACTTCAAATATAGCCACAAAAATGACCATAGAGTTAAATCAACACTGTTCTGACAGTTTTCCATTCCCCTATTACCCACGTAGTCAGGTGAGTTGAGCCACTTGGCTGTGTTCTGTGCCAGAGGACCAAATGTGAGCTGGCTCTGGCCCATATACAATATTTGACTGTTTGTATGAGTGCAAATACTGTATGGGCCGATGTGGGCTGACAACGGACAAATGTAAACCAGTGCAGGCTTCTAAATTTGAACAGTTCTGGCAAAGCATTTATCTATCACATGCCATTCATAATTTATGTGACACCCAGGCATTCTGGATTTAGGACAATGTGGGGCCAACAAATGCAGGCGACCTTGGCAGTAGAAGCCAATCAGAACAGAAAATTTACATCAAATTTTCCAATTTGATATGATACGCATTTTTCACAGCAGACATTTTGACGTGTCATAGTAAGTAATTACAGCAATGATGGCTTTCTTTAATTTAATTGTCCTAGTAAATCATGACAGTGTGACAGTAAGTCGGCATGCACAATACCTGGACTCTGAAACTACAGAATCTAAATGGAATTTAGCCATAATCTATTTCATTATGTGCACTTGTGCTTTTGTATTGTGACAAAGGCCTACCACAATCTGCTAATAACTCATTTAAGTCACAGAGCTGATATCCATAAACATACTCACAGAGATGAGAGACTCTGGGAGAGAGGACGGCAAATAATAAACTTAGTTGTGCTACATAATCTATTATCCATTACACTACTACTACACATGTACATATTGTACATTATTTTTTAAGTAGGTCTTCTTGTAATTTTATTTTATTTATTATTTCTTGTATGCTCTGTATAGGTGTTGTGTGCCTTATACATATAATATATATATTTCCCAGTTTGGGATCAATAAAGTCCATCTTTCTATTTCTATCTATCACTGTTGGGACCAGGGGTTGACATTGTGAATCAGTCAACACACTTTAAATGTCAATATGACAACTCCGACTACTCCATTTGCAGACAACACCATTGGCGGAGCTCATAACTAGAGGTGATGAAAACGCCTACAGGGATGAGGAGCAGCAACATGTAGTAGAAATCACTCTTAACACAAAAAAACCCTAACCCTCTTCACACAGTCACCATTGATGTCCCCACTTTTTAATTCCTGGGGACTTACATCTCAGAGGACTTCACGTGGGCAGCAAACACAACAGCGGTGGTGAAAAACGCCCAGCAGCGAATCCAGTTCTTAAGGATACTGAAAAGGAACCGACTGGAGGAGAGGCTGCTGGTAGTCTCGCTTTGCCAGACCATGCACAAGCTGCGGAGTGGAGGAGGGATTGGCTTGTCCACCTAGCATTCCAGGATTGTAGAAAAATGTTCTCTGGTTTATTGTAGTTTCTTTAAACCAATCACAATTGTCTTGGGCTGCGCTAAACTCTGCACCGAGCCGCAGTAAAATAGTTGAGCGAGAGAAAACTCGCTCAAGTCTAGCTATCTGTCTGGATTTACCCTGCAGAGAACTGAAGAGCAGATAACCATAGTCCTCATAAATCCACAGAGTTCAAAATTTCAACACAAAGAAAGTGAAATAAAACAGACATTGGGAAAAATACATGAATGCGGCAGAATTTCCTGCAGCACCGGCGCAATCCCAGAAGTGGAATGTCAAGGATATAAACTAGGCTGCTGTTGATCTTCCACTGCTCCAACATTGAAAGAGTGCTGGCATACTCAATCACCATATGGTATGCTGGCTGCACATGTGATATGGTCAACAGAAAGGACAATAGGCTTCCCCCTACCCTCCGATGATGCCATCGCCAGCTCTCGTTGCCTCTCCAGATCAAAAAAGATTATCAATGACCACTCTCCACCCATGACATCACCTGCTAAGCCAGGAAGCAGCCTTAGAATATTAATCTGAGCCTGTCAGTGGCAAGATGAGAACTTTTGTGAAGGTAAATACAAGCTGCCCTATTAACTTACATTGTGGCTTGTTTCGCCGCTGCCGACTGCGGTGATCAGTCACTTAAATACAACACATAGGAAAATAGGGGCCAGGGTGAAAAAAACACTGTATGGGACTTCTTAAAGGGTATCTACAGTGTGAATAAAATTACTATGTAGTGCTTTCTTAATAGAACTTCCTTATTTTATTGACAACTTCCTGCATGACGTGAAATGAACTAAAAGGCTATTTCTGGACTTGCAGCAGGTGTCACTATTTATCAGACAACCTGTAGACAATCTTTCATATGTTATAAGTGCAAATATGGGAATTGTTTGGTTTCTGAAACTAACATCCGAGTACGGTCTAGACCTGCTCTTTTATGACAAGCGCAATGAGATAACTGTTGTTGTGATTCGGCGCTATATAAATAAAATTAAATTTAATTGACATATAGAAAAGACAGAACAACAATTTAATGGAAATCATGATTACATCAGTAAAACAACCAATGATAATTAATATTGCACTGGATACATCTAATAATGTAACCCTTATAGTAAGCGATTAATGCATAATATTCTTTAAAATAAACTATACATTTTGTATTACCCCACATGCTGTACAATGCTTTTGTCCAATCATAGGAAATAAATCCTTTGTGCTTTTCTGTCTAGATCAAATGATTGGTGAGTGGGTTAAAAGTCAACCTTGCAGAAGATTGTCCCCAGAGAAACTGTAAATAGGCATTGATTAATCCTAGCTATAAAACCAATAATGTATATTCCAGTGCCAAAGGCAATACACAAATTAAGCTATAATCTGTCTTTAATTGTTTTGGGGCCATTTATTAAGTAGAAATTAATTTCAAGAAGGCTCTGCCTTTACCTGCCTCACACCATTACAGTCTTACATGCAGACCAGGCTAGTTCCAATCTACCGTTGGAAAATGCATCATACCACAGAATCTGACGAATGCCACAGCCACAAGTAATGACAAGGCTCATCCTTCACCAAACACATATTTTCATATTCGTTCTTCTACTTATGTTCTGTCGCTGTGATATGAAACTGTGATGGAAGGGCCACGCTGACAGTCGTATAAATACTTTCTGAGGCAGAGGCAGCATCTCCTCATGCTAATGCATATTCATTGAGCCTGCTGCAGTCACACAATGCCTTTCCTGACAAAACAAGATCTGTGGTAATTCAAACATATTGCCAACAGTGTACTATGTCAAACATTACGCCAAGTGTGCTGTTTGGATGACTGTGTGGCCATAAAGTCAGGGACTCATTCTGGTGATTTATTGTGTCGTTGATTTCTTCTGGTTTTATGTGGGAAAACATATAAATGATATATATAAATTAGACTTCTTGCATATTCCCTAATGTAGATGATGTTCTTGTTTACCATTTATGGTTTGATTCCAAAGCTGGCCTAGTGTCATCCCTTCGTCATGTTTTGAAACCCTGTCATGGTTTCATAATTATATCAAAATATCAGCCGTTATTTTTTCACTCAGCCCATACTTTAGCATCTAGTAGGAGGAGGTTTTGTCACAGTAAATACAAAGTGTGTTCAAAATAAAACATATTGGAAACATTCAAAGCCCTAAATACATTGTGTGGATGATATAAATCCTGTATGGGTATTGCTAAATAACCTTTATGTGTGTTTTATAACAGGTTCCATGCATTTATTTCTGTAAGTCATTTTTTTCAGTGGTTTATGATCCCATGGAGTATTTTCTATTGTTCTATTGTTCAGTGTATTAGATAAAGCGGTATCTTGGACTTAAGTTTGAACTGGATGGGGATTGTGGAGTTCGACCAATGGAAACAGCTTAAAAGCTCTGATGCCAGAACACTCCATGCATAAATCATGAGCAGCAAAACAAAGAACAAATCTTTGGCTGATCTTTAATTGATCAAAACGCAGCCTGCTGGTCCCAGACCTGTTATGGATATACAGTAGCTCAAACTGAAGAGACAATTACTGTATACTAAAATATATTCCTAATTTCACAAGCAAAGGCAACAGGAAGAGTAGTAGCCTAAATTTACACATGATTAGAACATATACATTTGTTTTATGATTCTTGTACAAGTATTTAGTTATTTCTATCTTTATTGTGTCAAAGATGTATTAAGTTACTATTAATGCAAATGGAACAACCTACTGCTGCTGCTTCATATTGCTACTTAGCATTTGTATACATTGCCTAGCAATAATAATAATGTTAATAATAGTAAACCGTTTGTTGATGAAGTATTTGCCTTATAGTAGAATACCGTTTAATAAAACTAATTTGGTTAATTTTTGTCCATACAGAAAGTGACTCATGAAAGTAAACCCTAAAACTGTCTCCTAACCAGTAGTGAGTGAGCACCATCTGATAGAAGGCCAGGTTCACAGTACATCAGGCACGGGTGCAAAAAGGCCAGTCCTCCCATTTATTTGAATGTGAGTAGTCAGTTTAAGCTGCAGCAGGAGGGGCTGCAGGGGGTTCCAAAAAACAATGGAAACACAAACGGAGACATACTGTACGCACACCGCCGCACAACCCTACAGCTAATCGCCACAATGCCTCATATTATGTAAATTCTGCCAAAGATACCAACAATGGGTGAATTTCTTCAACTCCACTCGAGACACGGAACATGACATCTGTAGTAGTCAAACTACACACACACACTGCACACCAAAATGTTTCAACACTGTTACATTTCAATCATCGGGAACATGTCTGCTTCCACATTTCCCTGCATTTTGCACTCAGTTTCAAACTAGTATTTTTACAGGAACCTGGCTTTCAATAATTCTTTACACTATTCCCCGAATTTGAGGAGGAACACAACAAATACATGGCTCTGGGTTGTGGCTCCTTAACACAATTGATCAGTATGGCAAAGATAATTTCTATTTAGAGGTCCTTAGAAATAATTTTTAGAAGAGTGAGAATTTAGTGTTGAAGACGGTCATCCACTTTAGAAGACGAAGAATTCTCAAAAAATGAGGATCAGGTCTTTTCATATCAATTAAGATTCTTAAAGCGAGTTTAAAGAAGAGGATGATATTGACCCTCAGCCAGCCCCAAGATGGGCCTGTCAGGAACCAGCCCCAAGACGGACCTGTCAGGATCCAGCCCCAAGATCTGCCATCAGGAGCCAGTCCCCTCTTAAGTGATCCCTCCTTGCTCCACAGAGCAGAAATGAGTAATATGCTGCATCCATGATGATGGTGGGCCAGAAAAATTTGCGGTTCAAGCGAGGAGCAATCAAAAAAGGTATTAGGATGTACTCAAAGACAGGGGTTGGAATCTCCTGAATCCTTCCCATAAATACCAAACTGTTATGACATCTAAACCAACTCTATTACTGAGAAAACTCCAATCACTAAACCGTTCCAATTACAACAAAAGTGTTTTTGATAGTCAATTTTGGGGGAAACTGAAGTCCCATGAATACCATGAAACAAATTGAGTGAAAGATTTCAAAATCTGATTGAATGTGTGTAATGTAGGGGTGTCCCCGACTAAGAATTTAGATCATGTGGTCAAATCAGAATCTGTCACAATTGTGAGTGTCTGTTTTAGTTGTTTCTAGTCTGTTTTCTCCCGTGTCTTGTCTTTTTTTACTTCAAGCCTTAATTTCTGCCCTGCACTGATAGGTTTCACCTGTTCCTTGTTTCTACCTTAACCTGTGTATTTAGTCTGTGCATTCTTTGTCTCCTGTCAGATCACTGACGTGTATTGTTGGTTCGTCTCTCTGTTTGTCCTGTCTGAGTCCTGTTCATTTGTAGGTTTGTAGATTTGTAAGTTGGTAGTTATAGAGTCAGAATAAAGCATGTTTGTCTTAACTTCAGCCTGGAAGAGTCTCTGCATTTGGGTCCAAGCCTCGCATTGCCTGAGAGAATCATCAAGTTTTTGCAGCAAAGATCGATGCAAAAGGAGTCAGCAAAACAAGCAAAACAAGCTACAATATGAGTTATTGGGCAATTGTGCGCCTTCAATTTACATCCACAAAAGTGCTGGTTTTGCCACTGAAATGCTCAGATTATTGTTCCAGCTGTCTAACAACCTAAAGGAAATGATTCATACAGAGGTAGAACTTTCTATTAAAGAGTAAGATCTTTTTTTTTTTTCAGAAAATACAGCTCAATGATGTTTTAATCCCCCTTCGACTTCCAGGCAGCACTACAATCACTGACTTCAAGGCCTGTAACCCATACCTTAATCCTAATCTTAACCCTAACCATTGCCTGGAAGGCAATGCTGGGGGATTTAAACACCAAACACCTACAATACAGTTGACAGACGCAAAATAAAACCATAAAAAGCAATCTTGGTTCGTCTTTCAACTTTTCCAACAATCTGCACTCTGGTTTGATAGAAATTAACACATACTTTAGCAATTTACTTTGTACATGTGGAAATATATTGGCTCTATACATGCTAAAAGTATTGTTTATTTAAATGGAGTCTGGTTGGTTTAGCAATAGTGATTTCAAAGCTGTCTCTTGTAGGGATCCTTTCCATAATATTATCAGACACTTAAAATAATAATCTGTGCCTGTCAGTGGAAAAAACAGGAGTTTTAGTGGACGCAATTGACGCAATTGCATTTCATTGTAGCCGTGGCTGCCGGTCACAGCGTTTTTGCTTAATATTGGACCAATTTCAATAGGCTGTTGTTCCCATCAGTCACTTACACACAGAAACAAAGCATAATATGGTCCAGGTTGAAAAAAAAGTTAAAATTTAATTAGTCTAAATATCACTCATTTAGGCTGGATATCCGTTACTTTGTGTTAGAATTTTAAACTCTGATGGATTTCTGAGGACAATGGTTAAATGCTCCTCAGATCTCTGCAGGGTAAATCCACACAGCTAGCTAGACTATGTGTCCAATCAGAGTTTTCTGATGCACGACCAAAACAAGTTTTGAATGTATACATGTTCCACCAAACAAGTTCTTTCCCAAGGCTATTTTACAGCGGTGCCATTGCTCCGTCAGGTGCTTTGCTCCGCCCAAGACAATGTGATTGGTTTAAAGGAATGCCAATAAACCAGAGCATGTTTATCGCCTATCTCGGAAAGCTGTGTGGACTAGCCAGTTATTGGGAGAAAACAGGTTGTTCTGTGTAAAATTCGACATTGAGACAAAAATGGCATGATCCTTGTTTCATAATGCCTCGAATCAGGCTCCTTTAATCAAAGCATCGGATATTCAACTATTCAGGGTCAACCCCTAGTGTAATTTTTATTTCAACATGTTGTGTAGGAAGAGAGCATTAACAGTGCAGTGCATATATGGACTTACTCAAAGTGGTGGCCAATGTTAAGATATCTCTGCACTCTATATTTTCAATGCCCAAGTTGCCATTATTTTCAGTATGAACCAGACTTTGAAAAAAAACACATGGACATAACTCCTGCTCTAATCAGCTTGGACTCATTTGAAGGGATTACAACTATGCCTGTTTATTCCTGAAAGGATTGTGCATCAAAATTCTCAGTCTGGCTGACATAGATGCCAGTATGACAGAGACAGGTGGGTGTGGGAGAGAACAGGTGTTTAATAAAGAATAAAGGAGTAGATGATTTGAGAAAAAGCTACCACTAGTGTGTACCACAGGGGAAATGTATCACTATGGGGATGGTGTGTTTCTACAAGAGACACTTACCCTATGTAACAAATTCAGCTCTTGATTCATACTGAAATAAGTAGGTCCACCGGTGTGGCTAGTGGGAATGTGTTTCATCTGTATTAATTCAATCACCAGTATTTACAGTGTGCTCATTCCACTGTTGGTGGTTGGAAAAAACACATATTTTTTCAAAGTTCTAAGCACAAGTAGCTTAGAACCTCCAGATTTCAAAGATAAATATCTTAAAACCTAAGGGGAAGACAAAATATGCCAAGGGCTTTAGTGGAGCTTCAATGTGACAGGACGTGTTTAGGGTAAACAATAGTTACCCATAGCCACAACCTTACCATAGCATTAACTCCAATGTTTTATTAGCCTATAGCCTACATAACAACATTTGGGAACCTCAGTGTCTGGTTCCTGATTCATGCAAACCATTTACCACCGACATCCAAACTTAGTAAAAAACATTGCCAGTGAACAAAATCATAACCCTGATAGCATGTCTTTCACAACATACTTGGCAAAAGCATTTACAACTGTCTTTAAAGACTTTGTAGAGCATTACCTTTGTTAGATGATAGATTAATGTGGATTAATGGAATGTATGTGTTTTATAATACAAACAGATCTCTCACTCAATAAGAAAATGGCCACATTACATGGTTAGAGGGAAACAAGGTTGCATACAGTACTATTAATCTTGTGAGCTCCATATGACAAACATGGGAGGCAGTATGGAATTATATGACAACCTGAGGCCTATTGTGAATGGGATCCACTGTAGCATGCACTATAAACAACTTGGGTCCCCGCACAGAGCTTAAAGTTTAAATCACACTACAAAAGCCAACTAGACCTGTAGAATACACACACACACACACACACACACACACACACACACACACACACAGGTCCATGGCCATTTGTTGGAGGGAGGGCAGATGAAGGATTTGCCACTCTGATCTTTTTTCAGTCTAACAATGCGCTGTCTGGTGACCATTTGTTTTCAAATTGAGAAACCTGCTACAAGCCACCCACACTACAACCGGAGACTAGACAAACATACATCTCTGGAACAATACCCAATTAAAGTGCAAGCACCTCTCCATTTATTTTGTATTCTTTCAGCCACAAAAGCTTCCCTTATTTTGTGTTTTGACCCGTGTTTCTCTTCCTCTTGTCTTTTTGTCCATCAACCCCCTGTTGTCCCCCTCGTTGTGTAAATCACCTACAAAGGAAGTATCTAGTTGCATTATAATTGGTTCCCAAGCACCCATTCTTGGAAGACCAAGCAAAGTTAGATAAGTAGGAAGTATTACAGCCGTTGTGCAAACATGATTAACGACATGCTTAGATGTGGTACTAAATATTTGGAGGTGGGGTGCATGCCTGGGGCAGTTTTGAGACTCTTGAGATAATGAATGGAGCATGCCAGAAATACAGCTGCCATCAAATGGACAATTAGGTCCAACAAAACAAGGTGAAACGAGGGTAAATGAGAAAGAAAACACTGAGCAGGGATTCTTGGAGGATTCTTGGGTTAGTACAGTGTTACTATGTAGAGCTGTAATAATGCATTTGACACTTTTTATTTCTTAAAATGCTAAAAATTTTGCTGGATGGAGACGTAAAGGTTCTGCAGACAATACTCAAGTGGCTATGTGCAAACATTTGCGCATGCTGCTACAGAGAGTCTCCCACAAGAATGTGTCCCAGCACCAATATTCAAGGGTCTTACTTTAAGAGCTATCCATGGGCGATTTTTAAATCTGTTTGTATGTTTTTTATTGCTTAGCTTTATTTGTAAGGGTCAAGTACAGAGAAACATTGACAGTTGCAGAGGTAATGTTTGACGGATATTAGCTCAAGCTCATTTACAACACCTGTCCCTTGATGGGTATAAATAGTTCAAATAAACATAAAATGGCATTATTATCTAAAAACTTTAAAAATTGTGTTACCATTTAATGACAGCTTTTGTTTCATTAATGCAGTTAAAACACAGAGATATGAAAATGGAGAAAAAACAGGTTGTGTTTATAGTCTATCTGATTCAGGCCTAGAATAGTACAGGTCACAGTTACCCTAGTTATGGATAGGGAACCTGTATCTAGACCTATGAATTGTTGCTAACATCTAAGATTTCTTCAGTGATTCAAATAGGTCTGGAGTTGTGCTCATTGAAGGCTGTTTCCCCAGACAACAAAAAACAGAGTCAATTACTGCATTTCCACTCATCTACTTTACGCTCAATTCCTGCATAAGGAAACCTGAGTGAAAATGCTTGTAATTCAATAATGCGCTTACCTAAGGTGGAGAAGTTGGTGTATCATTAAACGCAAAATGCAACACAGTACAATGGAAACAGTCAACAATAAATAATGTCATGCATAAAGCATGTGACTGAAATGTCCACTGCTTTGGCGAGACAACCAGATGCCCAAACCACCCCAATTGCAACCCCTCCCCACAACGACTATGCCTCGATATCCTGTCCATGAATACCACAAACAGGATTACCAGGTCTGTTTAGAGTCTTCCCCCACCTCCTGACCCAACACACCACCAGATAGTGATCATTTGACAGCTCCGCCCCTCTCTTCACCCAAGGATTTAGATATCTGTAGTAGGGATGTAACGATTACCGGTGTAATGGTAAACCACAGTAGAAATGTTGACTGTAACAATTAGCCTTTTCATTTAACATATCCTTATTATCGAGGTGGATTAACACGGTGCGGAAACCCTGTGTTTAATCTTTCCCAGCTTTGTGCAAGGCTCCTGAAGTTGCATTGCAGGCGCATTGCGCTCAGCCAGGAGAAGTGGACAGAATGTAGTAGCGGACTGTTTTCTTTATCTTTTTTTTTTCCCTTGTTGAAGTGATGTATGTAGCCCAGAAGGGAAGTTAAAACTATATTGTAGCTTGCTACACTGTCATGGCTTTTACTGCCTTGTTATCTACAATAACTGTTTTGCTACGATGTGGAAGTTTAGACGTTACGACGTCACATTTATGTGGAAAGAGCGAGAGAGATACATGATCGCCTCGATAATAGTGCTGTTGCTGTGTTTCTTATTGTGGAGCCACATGCTTAGCTATTATTACTCCGTTATGGGTTATGTGTGCTGTAATAGATTTGGCTTATTTGTGTTACTGAGCAATATGTTACATTTATATTAATTATTACAGAGAAATGAATGTAATTCTTAGTATTGTTTCTTTTTACATGCTGTTGGCTATACTATTTAGTTTTGGTAAATAATGCTCTTAGTAAGTTAGATGCTTATTAATGTGCATTATGATTTGTGTATATATCAGAACCACATTCAACTTCACATGTAACGTCAAATACAACTTCATATGTAACTTCATGATGTTCAGTTGTAAATAAATCTTGTTGGATCACAAAGGCAGACATGTTTGGTTCTTACTGGACACCAACTACAATGGGCCAGTGTTGCAGTAGCTAGTTTTCAATAGTTTTTACAAGCCTATTGCCTATATTTGTTTAATATAATAAACACTGTTACACTTTTTGAAACAATTTCAGCTTGTATAGGCTTATCAGTGCGTTCTGAACATATTGGAGACACTCAAAAATACTGTGATAATTCCGAAAACTGATAATTCTGGTCACTATAACCATGAGGTAATATTTTCATACTACTACATTCATAATCTGTAGTAATGCAGGGACATTTTAAGGCTTGTCAAAATGTACAGGTAGCAATTGAAATGTCTGACGTTAGTATTAAGAACCTCTCCTATCCCCTCTTATTCAGCTCTGCAAAACTTATGCTGAAATGTCTATTTTACAAATGAGTTATGCTTTGGGTGGTTGACATTGGACAGTTATGGCATGTGGCTATGGATCTACATCAGGTGAGGAAAATCAACTTGCCAGTCTCCTGCTGACTTCATGCCAACTGTGCTAGCCAGCTGGCTGTTGAAGTTTTTAAAATGTAAACAGATCAGAGTAAACAGAAGAAAAAGGTGGAGGAGATGGGCTCAAGCCAGTCAGACCATCTCTGAGGCCATCTCATGATTATGAGCCGCTCATCGGGATAGTGAAATCAACTCACCAGTTTCTTGCTGACTCTGCTAGCCTGGCCCGGTCAACGTTTTCAAACGTAAACCTCAGAGAAAATAGAGGAAAAGGTGAAGATCTGCTATGTCCTATGTCTATGATCCTAACTACGTGGACAAGAAAGCCCATCTCAAAAACCATATCCATTAAATAATTCTCTTGTGACTGAATTGTTATATGTCCAAAATGTCAGGCGCCAAGCCAACTGTCATACACAACCCAGTAAAATGTGCAGGGGGGTTGATGCGCCATCAATTGAAGTGGGCCTATGGAGCAATATAGAGGCAATTACCAATTACCAATTACCACTCTAGGTAGAAAGATTTTAATTGAAAAAGTTTGGAGCTAAGTAAGAAATTATCCTCGGGCAGAAAGCCAATCAGTAAGCGTTCTTTCCTACAGCAGTATTTACAGCAGCACTAATGTAGCCAACTACATAGGATATACTGTATATGAGCGGTAAGATTGACATCTGAGCGTAAGGTTTATATAAACCATATTGCTTAAAGAAGATAGCATTGGAGCTGCTGTTACAAGCATGGAAAGCACAAAGAATGAATGAATGCGATAGATAAGGCAGAGCAGTAATTTCATGTACGTACACACAGAGTTCTTTCATTTTTCTGTTAAAGATAATTCATGAAAGAAAAAGTGACTTTCCCTTTGTCTCCTTTTTTCTTCTTTTCTTTATTCTTTATTTGGCAGAGGCTGTCAGTAGCTTCATTACAGCTTAATGCCATAGGTAGACTGGACCATTCCTACTAATTAATGAGTTTATGGTAGAGCTGGGAAATAAAGGGACATTGTGCTGCACGATCTGTTCAATCGTGACCTCTTGTACCTGCCTAGGTATCTGGCAAGAACATGAATCTTCCTCGAGAATGAGTGATCGAAATATTCAAATAAAAACACTGCATAGCGTGACATGAAGAGACAAAGAGAGAAGACAGAGAAGAAGTAAGAGACAGATCTTAATGAGGAAAATGAGAGGGTTGAGAGATACAGTGCTTGCTGCTGATGAAAGAGGAGATTAAGAGGTGATGGAAGTAAAGGGAGCAAGGTTGGGAGAGAGATGTAGTGCTTAGGGGAGAAGAAGAACAAAAAAAGGAGGTGGTGGTGTAGGCGGTGGAAGGACATGAGAGAAAGTGACGATGAGGTGTGTTTTTTTTTTTTCAAAAGGCAAAAGTTTTCAAAGTTTAAAGAGACGGTGAGAGTTGGGGAAAAGATGTCTGCAAAACACCCCCAGGTTGGAATATAGAGACAGTTTGGGAGGCTGAATCATAGAGCTGCTATACATAATCAGTAGAATGGCCATTACAGATTGAGTGTGAATGTGAAGTGTGGGATGGGGTGAGAATGAAGTTAGTTTTATTTAGATCATATTGAGAGTGGCTTCTTCCTCCTCTCACAGAATGGGTGACATACTTTAACAGTCAAAGTCTCCCCATTTCTGGTTATTATGTTTCTTACATAATTATATTTCTCACGTTATTGTGTTAACTATTGCGTGAATCTGTGAAATGAAACAAAGAGAGCGTGAGGAGAACATGGAGCCCTAGAGAGCAAAGTGAAGCAAAATTAGGAACATTGATGGAGCTAAAATAAATGTGGTATGGGTTAAAAGGTCAAAATGGTGTCTCCTAATTTTGGGGCAGCACAGCTGGTAAAATCTGGGTCCGAAATTATATAATATAAATAGATTTCAACAAGTTTACAATGTATTAAATTTTCTTGACTAGACATTATTATCATTTAACTACATACCCCGCTTCTAGACTCGCCCCAGAATGTATTTTCTACCTTTCGAGCTTTGATTCTTAATGCAAAATCTGGCGTTAGTTTCTCATCATCATCATGAGTTTACATCAAAAAGATAACACGTATATATATATTACAGCTCTGGAAAAAATTAAGAGACCACTCCTTTATTTGTCTTAAATTAGTATCTCTACATGTATGGCAGCCATTCCACTCCAGTGGCTGTTAAATTCCAACACAGGCACACCTCATTCTACTTAATGAGGTGCTGATTAAGTGATCACCTGAGCCAAATCTTATTTAACGAGGAAATGTATAAAAGCCACTGCTGTGGTCATCACTATCCTCTTGCAATAGGGCCTGATGGATGGCAAAAACAGGGCTACTAGTACCACACAGGTAATCTAAACAAAAAAAGGAACAATTGACCATGCCAAAAGAGTTAAAAAGAAAAGTTTTGAGTGAGGAAAAGAAGGGTTCAATTCTGGCTTTACTGGTGAGCGTCAGGTTGCTTCCATCCTTAACATTTCAAAGACGGCAGTTCATTAGAACAAGGTCAAGCAACAGACATTGGGGACAACAAAGCTGCAGACTGGAAGAGGGCGAAAACGACTGTCCACTGACCGGGATGACCGCCAACTCATTCGCATGTCACTCAAAAACTGTACGATGACATCACGTGATTTACAAAAAGAATGGCAAACAGCAACTGGGCTGAAGTGCACAGCAAGGACTGTGCGAAACAGGCTCCTAGAAGCAGGGCTGAAGTCGTGCAAAGCCAGAAAAAAGCCCTTCATCAATGAGAAGCAAAGACAAGCCAGGCTAAAGTTTGCAAATGACCATAAGGATTGGACCCTAGAGGACTGGAGTAAGGTCATCTTCTCTGAGTCAAATTTTCAGCTTTGCCCAACGCCTGGTCGTCTAATGATTAGACGGAGACCTGGAGAGGCCTACAAGCCACAGTGTCTGGCCCCCACTTTTAAATTTGGTGGAGGATCAGTGATGATCTGGGCTGCTTCAGTAAGGCTGGAATTGGGCAGATTTGTCTTTGTGAAGGACGAATGAATCAAGCATTGTACAAGGTTATCCTGGAAAAAAACCTGATTCCCTCTGCTCTGACAATGTTCCCCAACTCTGAGGTTTGGTTTTTCCAGCAGGACAACGCTCCATGCCACACAGCCAGGTCAATCAAGGTGTGGATGGAGGACCACCAGATCAACACCCTGTCATGGCCAGCCCAATCTCCAGACCTGAACCCCATTGAAAACCTCTGGAATTTGATCAAGAGGAAGATGGCTGGTCACAAGCCATCCAATAAAGCTGAGCTGCTTGAATTTTTGTGCCAGGAGTGACATAACATCACCCAACAGCAATGTGAAAGACTGGTGGAGAGCATGCCAAGATGCATGAAAGCTGTAATTAAAAATCAAGGTTATTCCACCAAGCATTGATTTCTGAACTCTTCCTAAGTTGAAATATTAGTATTGTGTTGTTTAAGAATGAATATGAACTTGTTTTCTTAGCATTTTTTGAGGTCTGGAAACAATGCATCTTTTTTGTATTTTTTGACGAGTTGTCATTTTCTTAAAATAAATAATCTGAATAACAACATTTTTATTTGGAATTTAGAAACCAGAAAAACTGATAATAATGCAGTGGTCTCTTAATTTGTTCCAGAACTATATATATATATATATATATATATATATATATATATATATATGCATGACCCAATGCATTTACAAGTCATCATGAGTTTGCATCAAAAAAGATAACACATACAGTATATTTTAATGCACGATCAAAAGTCGGATAAAGAATAATAATATTTTCCTTCAGTTTCAATAGGGCCTTCACCTCTGTAGGCAATAAACAAAATATCAACATTGGAAACACATAATAACAGTGCAGAGTTGATATTCATACTAATTTAAAAATGAATAAGAATACTTTTGACCCAGACACTGCTTCCAGTTTGTGCACTTATAGTAGTAAAATTGCAGGCAACCCTCTCCCCTTCTCTCTCCCAGATCAGTGGCTCTCAGGGTGGGATACCAAAGCAAAAATCACCCTTTACCGTCTGTATGGAACGCACCGGGCATAGCGCCAGCTTGAACGCAGTGCTGTAAAATTACATTAAAAGCAGAAACAGTAAGGAGTAGTATAAAAGACTGAAATGGATGGTTGATTGGGTGGTGGATGGGTCAAACAACACAGGACTTTCACCCAAGAGAACGGGGTTTATGTCCCGTTCTTGTCCTGCGTGTCACTGAAACGTACATTTCGTAACCCCACACACATTTTCCTAAAGCTAACTTTCCCACTCTTGTACTGCATGTCAATTAAACATACTTTTCAACCCAGAGCAGCAAAAAGTGACGCCAAAAGCCTAGACGCAAGTCCCGAGAGCATCAAATAGTGACACCAAAAGTCACGACTCAGAGGTTCAAAAAGTGACGTCAAGACTCCCAATCAAGCATGTCTAAATATGAATATTTGTGTCAATAATAAACGCCAAAGGCACCTGACCAAGCGTTGCTTTTTGACACAATGGGAGTGAGAATGTGTTGTTGCAGGTTACCCTCAATATCTAAGATGTGCTGCTGCTGTAGTAGTAGTAGTAATAGTAGTAGTAGTAGTAGTAGTATTATTAAGGAATACTAAAGAAGTTTGCAGCAGTATTAGTACTATTTACGATAGCAGTAGCAGTCACATTGCTTTATACATTAGCTGTGTTTGAAACCATTTCCTAATTCATATTATTATTATTATTATTAAATAGTTCCTATATAGGGAACAACCAAACAAGATTTCGGACACTCACTGAAAATACCTTTAAGTCAGTATACAGATTATTTGTCCGATAACCAGTCAGTATCTGGTGTGACCACCATTTTCCTCACGCAGTGCAACACATCTCTCTCGCATAGAGTTGATCAGGTTGTTGTTTATGGCCTGTGGCATGTTGGTCCACTCCTCTTCAATGGCTGTGCAAAGTTGCTGGATATTGGCAGGACCTTGAACATACTGCCGTATCCGCCAATCCAGAGAAACCCAAACATGCTCAATGGGTGACCATGCAAGAACTGGGATGCTTTCAGCTTACAGGAATTGTGTACTGATACTTGCAGCGTTCTACAACATGATATGATGGTCGCAGATGAAGGGCACAAGAATGGGCCTCAGGATCTCATCACGGTATCTTTGTGCAATCAATAAAATGCACCTGTGTTCATTGTCCATAACATATGCCTGCCCATACCATAAGCCCACCGCCACCATAGGCAACTCGATCCAAAACGTTGACATCAGCAAACCACTCACCCACATGACGCCATACACGCTGTCTGCCATTTGCCCTGTATGGTGAAAACAGGGATTCATTCATAAAGAGAACACCTCTCCAAAGTGCCAGACGCCACTGAATGTGAGCATTTGCCCCAATGAGGACGACTGTCCTCATCAGTGGTGGTTTCAATCCCTGGCCCTGCAGTCCCATGTCAAAGTGTCCTTGGACAAGACACTGAATCCCAAGTTGCGTTCGATTCAGTGCCATCAGAGTGTAAATGTGTGTGAGTGTTTATCTGATGAGCAGGGCTATTAGAACAGTCCATTTACTCTCAAAGTAAATGGACTGTTCTGACAGTTTGTCTGGGTGGCTGGTCTCAGACAATCTTGGATGTGAAGATGCTGGATGTGGAGGTCCTGGGCTGGTGTGGTTACACGTGGTCTGGGGTTATGAGGCCAGTAGGATGTTCTGCCAAATTCTATGAAACGCCTTTAGAGACGGCTTATGGTAAATGGCAATATATCTGGTGGACATTCCTGCAGACAGCATGCCAGTTGCACGCTCCCTCAAAACCTCCGACATCTGTGGCATTGTGCTGTGTGATAAAACTGCACATTTTAGAGTGGCCTTTTATTGTGGCCAGCCTAAAGCACACCTGTGCAGTAATCATGTTGTCTAATCAGCATCTTGATATGCCACACCTGTGAGGTGGATGGATTTTCTCATGGAGAAGTGCTCACTATCACAGATTTAGACAGATTTGTGATCAATATTTGAGAGAAATAAGCCTTTTGTGTACATAGAAAAAGTCTTAGATCTTTCAGCTTGTGAAAAATGTGGGCAAAAAGAAAAGTGTTGCATTTATAATTTTGTTCACTGTATGTTACATGTTACATTTCCACTGTTTAGAAACAAAGTCCACTCCATTTTTTTCTTTTTAATTCATCCTTTTCAACACAGCCGCGTTGCACTGTGGTATACAGGAGTAAAATGTAGGGTACATCTTATGTTATGTACCATAACGAATTTGCACAACACTACAAAATGGTGAACACACTATATAGTGCCCTATTTCCTTGATAGGAAACAGTTTCAAACACACCTACTGTATATCCGTGGTGAGTTGTAGTGATGTTAGCAGTCATAGTAGTGCTATCAGCTAGCAGCAGCAGTATTCCTTACCCTCTGTATATCTGAAGTGAGTTGCAGCAGGGTAGGAGAAGCTGTAGCTCGTAGTGTCTCGGTCCCTCTAACTGGAGCGTTTAGACTGACATAGGCCACTGCACTGCTCTGTAGGACAACACTGTTATCCTAAAGGGAGCACACGCACATGCACACGCACACACACACACACACACACACAGGTTATAATCATTACACTCCCAATGATATTCAGTATAATTCATTTCATCACACTTGTTGCATTATCATCATTATCATTATCTAAAGTCCACAGAAAGAGTCCTTTCCCATACTTAGGATTATGTTATTGTCCTTGGCAGTTGTTTTTTGACTTCTGCTGTAATGTAATTTAATCTTCATCATTTAATGTAGCAATCCGATTAAGACCTACATTTTAATCTAATTTCACAGTTTAACAAAGTATACATAAGAATCAAAAAAAATTTGTTGTGAGCCACATGTTTTTATTCTAATTATATAAAGTCATAGTCAGACAAAACTGTAACTGAGGTATGTGGGAATAAGAATAATGAATAGATGTACATAAACCTGCTAAATAAAAACAATATTGTCTGATTGCAGATGTGGTGGATTGTTCTATTATTGTGGCAGCAATCCTATCTTGGGAGAATAGAGAAGGAACACCCACTGTTTTGACTCTTTGTTATTTGTTAGTTGTGGCCATTTCCGCTTACATTTAAAATAATTACATAAAATTCAGTCAATATTAATCGAGCCAGTATGTATCAGTTTATCTTATCTTATCTTTGTCATAGTTTCAAAAGTTGCATGACTGAGGCGCTATAGCCGAGGAAACGCGAGACCAGCCTTCCTGGAAGCCGTGCAGCTTAAAGTGTTGCTAACTTCAACTAAACAGCTGACCAAATCCTGAGACGCTTCAGAAGAAAGGACGTCTCATCCCTCTAAAACACATTTCCTTGTTTCCTCTCCCCTCCCATGATTCCCTTGCGTCACTCCTGTGCCTTCTTGGTGGGAGGGACTAAGACACGAGAAAGGGAGGCAAGCGGAAGAGACGGGGTGTAATTTAAAGGACATGAGATGCAGCTCAAGTATGACAACAAACTGACACCAGACAAAAGGAGCACACAGACTGAATACACAAGGCAACAAGGATTGTAACGAGAGAAAGGTGATCCGAGGGCTGATGCACTGGTGAAACACATCACGGCGGGGCAGACAATCATTAAGGAAACACACAAGACAGAAAGTCAAACAAGACATGATACATGGGAAGTGAACCTACCAAAATAAAACAGGAAACTAAATAAAACCCAGCATCATGACAATCTTCATGTTTAGTATTTGGCTGCTAGCTGACTTTCTAAAAAAAAGACCCAGCAGTAGCATATGCCGGAGAAAGAAGAACGTTTGTTTCTGAACAAATGAAAAGGTTTCCCTGTCTATGGTGATATATATAGCCACAACCTTTGACCCCAACACTGACATTTAATAAAACGATGTTCTAGTGCTTGCTGACCTTTCCCCACTCATAGGACCCGATGTTCCCCAGGGCTGAGCCGCCCCATGAGCAAAACACAGTGGTACGGTCTGGAATCCATCCTTGTTTGGTCTGCTCTGTCAGTGCCGCGATGAGCTGATTCATGATGGCTGAAGCCCCGCCTCCCTGGTCGCTGTCATGACGACTGCCAACCAGCACATAGCGATCTGGAGAAAGATAACAAGAGAAGAAAAGGGAAGATTCATTCATACATTTATTTCTTTGGTTGTAGGTAATTGTATTGCTACTGTGCCATATGTCTTAGATATCTGTATATGGGCCACTTTTTTCCACATTTAATTAATCAAAAACTACAGTTACAAACATAACAAGCAAGCTTTGTGAACCCAAGACTATTGTAAACTCATTTCAAGCACCACAACAATTGAGTGTAGGTTTGTTTTCACAAGAGATTGGAGAAATATTTCTGCTTCAGGGCCAAATTATCTCTTTATACATTGCTCTGGAACAATTTTGTACAGAAAGCCAAGCTTGTTCTGAACATTTTTTTTTGTCATCAAAAATTTGCCGTCGAAACAATCTTTACATTAAAAATATTAAAAAAACGTAGGAAAACAAGAAAAAAAAGAACCCACAACATTGAAAAAGTGACAACTGTCGTAAAAAGCGATAATGAACCATCCACATTATTTTTTACAATTTGGTTGAAGGAAACCCAAATTTCTGATTAAGACATTTTTTTGAAAATGGGTCAAATTTGACCCTGAGAACAACAGTAGGGTTCATTATTTTCTTTGGATGAACAACATGTACCTCCGGACAAAAACCTATATTTAGTATATTATAATTAACATATAAAATAATTTGAGCCAATTTATATTTTGGGGGTTTAGGATGCAAATGAGCGTTTGCGTTTCCCTGATTTATACATTAAACTATATTACACATGACTGTAGTGCAACTTTACATTTAAACAACAATAGACTAGCTCAACTAAACCAAATTACCTCAACCGCAACTAACTAGGATTAATTAAAGAAAACCACAAACAAGGTCCTGGTTTTGTGCTCATGGCAAACGAGCCCCCAACTTGTTATGACCAGCTCACAGGCCACAACAAAAAACGGAGATGCACACCAACTTAACAATAATAAAGTGACATTTATTAAATAATTATGCAAACAAGAGCACAATGAGGTGTGATTGTCAGTATCAGTGATGAATGAAGGTGGATGGATGTAATGGGGAACGTGAGGTCCATGTTGTCAGTAGTTAACAAAGGGAAAACTAAAAACAGAGAAAACATGTTGGTGCACCGTCGGGAGAATGTGGCCGCCTGGTCTCTGGGCAGGCGGGGTTAAATAGTCTGGGAGGACCGGCCAGGTGATCACAGTCTACACCGCTACACCAACAAACATGACTTTTAAACATTTAAACATTTTTATAGCTAGTGTTTGTGTGTATGCAGTAGTTATTTTATAGTCGTGAGGAATAGTTTCAATTTTCTCACATCGCCACAGAGTTTGCTCCCCTAGCCACTGTTCTCTCCTTTAACCCACGTGGCTGTGGGGCTGCCTTGTTCCTCCTTTCCAGCCGTTGTGGTGGTTCTCACATCAACATCTTCCAACTGCACCGCTGTTGGGGTCTTCACTATTTACCAATAGCTGGGGCTATTTACCCATAACTGGGACAGTGGTTGATGGGCATCAGGGAGTTTCTACTCACCAATGGGCCTGCATGCCTCGTCTCTGGGGCCCACTGCCGCTCCAAGATCCTGTACAACTTAGCCTGGAACCACAAGGGACCAGTTACCATGTGTGCCACAGGGAGGCGTGTATGAGGTCTTTGCAGTGGAGAGGCTATGTACCGGCGGAGGAGGCTTACACACTCAGCTCCTCTTTACCCCTGAAAACAAAGAGATGTCCGGTGGCAGTAGCTGGAAGCAGAGAGTGGGGAGCAGAAGCAGCATGTAGCACGCACTGACTACAAGCTCTGCTACTCCAACACTGTACTGCACTGACGCATCACACGCCCTGCGAGCAAACACACACACACACACACACGCACACACACACACACACACACACACAGACCCACACAGACAGAAAGAGACACACACACACACACACACACACACACACACACACACACACACACACACAAATAGACAGACAAGAGAGACAGACCCACACAAAGAGACAGACCCACACAGACAGGCAGACAGACACACACACACACAGACAGACAGACACACACACACACACACACACACACACACACACACACACACACACACACACACACACACACACACACACACACACACACACACACACACACACACACAGACAAGACAGACAGACCCACACAAAGACAGACAGACAGACAGACAGACAGACAGACAGACAGACAGACAGACAGACACTATACCAGTACAAATGAATGTTCTCTTCCTCAGCCAGGCAGAAGCTTTTTGTACCATTTCTTCTTCTTTGGCTTTTGCATTATCTGGCTCTGAAGATCTCCCAGCTGGGACCTCAAGGTGCTCTCAGTCCTCTCCCACTCCTGCTTTTTTTCCTGCTGAGTCAGCTTTAGGCTTTCTGTGGCCTGAAGGAGGAATTATTGTTCTTCCTTCCACTGGTTGAGATGACTCTCCAGCTGATGTCCATACTTTTTCTCACGAGTATCCATGAGGTTGTTTTGGTCCTGTATCTCAAGCTGGGCTCTATGGGAAGCCTGGGATCTATCCAGAATCTCCTTTGCCTCCTCGTCCTGTTTTAGAAGAGCTTCCTCCACCTTGCTCAATTTATCCTTTAGCTTCTGAGCTTGAGCCCTCTCCATCTCCAGATGGCTCTCCAACATCACGTGGATAGTCTTACCTACCATGAGCATCTGTCTCTCTTCTCGACGCTTCAACTTCTGAGTCGCCACCATGTTTTTAAGGGCCTGCATCTCTCCCTTCATCTGTTTTAATGAAGGGCTTCAGTAATGAAGGTCTGCAGGTCCAGATCTTTTTGGGCTTTTTCCAGCTGGGATTTCAGATGCTCTTTTTCCCCTGGATGGGGATGGGACACGTTCAGCTGGAGCCTCATCCAGCTAGGCTCTATGGGAAGCCTGGGATCTTTCCCGCATCTCCTTTTCCTCCTTCTCCTGTTCTAGGAGAGCTTCCTCCATCTTGCTCAATTTATCCTTCAGCTCTAGAGTTTGAGCCCTTTCCATCTCCAGAAAGCTCTCCAACTCCATGTTGGTCTTACTTGCCTTGAGCTTCTGTCTCTCTTTACAAAGCTCCATCTTCTGAGTCTCCACTTCCTTTTCCAGGGCCTCCGTCTCTCCCTTCATCTGCTCCAATTTGACCTTCAGGTCTTCAGTAATGAAGTACTGCAGGTCCAGATCTTTTTGGGCTTTTCGCAGCCTGTTGCTGATTTTTCCCGTTTGGGATTTTAGATGCTCTGTTTCCCTGGGTGTGGAGGGGACACGTTCAGCAAGCTGACCTTTCAAGTCACAGATCTCCCTCTGCATCAGCTCTTTCTCATGGCCCCAACTGCTGCCCTCTCTCTGTTGTTGGAGCTGATCCAGGAGATCGGCCAACAAGTCCTCTCGGATGATCAGGTGAACTCTCTCCTCAGATTCACATTGGGTGAGCATCGCCTCGCTGTCCTTCAGCTCACACCGTACTTGTTCTTCAAGGTAACTGAGATAGAAATTGATTGGTTGAATCTCTCTGGAGTTGAAGTCCATGTTTTCCAGTGTAGTTTCTCCTGTTGCACCTTTGGATTGTCACAGTCAATTGACTCTCTGATACAAACTGCTGTTTGAGTGAATGTGTGTCAGAACTAAAGTTGGGTCCCAGTATTCAGTGTGTTGTTAAGACAACAACATGTATTCTTATGTTTTCAATCCAAATGGTTATTGATTCTATTCCATTCTATCTTTGATTCTGTTGTTGCTATGAGACACCAGTTTGTTTATGTTTGAATATACAGTATGAATATAATGATTGCTGATGATTCTTGAAATATGGCAGAAAGAACACTTTATGAAATATGTAAAGGAAAAAAATGAGCAGTACACACAAGTATCCACCAGTTGGGACGTAATTTTCTCTAACTCCAAAAACCATGTGCGCTCAGCAACTACCTATTGTTTCAGATGTGCATTTACCATAATAAAAGTAAAATAATAATATATAGTATAACATAAAACATTGATATAGTTGATTGTAAAACAATAAACCTGATCTTGACTTTGAACTACATGCAACAGTGTAGCCAATGGTTTACTTTTACTCCATACTGACCAATTACCTGCTTCATGGCCAGTCATAATTTCACATTTTGCATTTAGAAATAATCTCTGGTTTTAAGTTAAGGCTTCCTTAGCTGTCTACTTTATGCCACTGTTGCAGTCAAAAGGTATTTGATTGGCTACATATTGAAATACTTACTAATTACTCTGTAGCACCAGTGTTGTGCTTATTTACTTTAAAAAAGTAATTAGTTACAGTTACTAGTTACTTTTTCCAAAATGTAACTAAATTAGATACTCAGTTACAAATTATAAAATTAATTAAAGCTGCAAGCAGCGTTGGACGGGCCCTCTCTAGCCTGCATGCGTCGGGGTTACAGGCAGATGCTGCTCCTTGCGACCGTGCATTTGCGTGTCACTCAGACACTGAAAATCATTGCCAATGAAAGGGGAACTCCCTGCTGAGTTCAATGATACCTCACACAAGACATTTCGTCATACAGCACATTATCTGTGAAAGAGGGCATGGCCGATTAAAGGGGGGAGGGTGAAACCATCACCAATGAAAAGGAAGTCTCTGTTGAGTTCAGTGACACCTCACACAAGACTGTAGCTTAAACGCTTCTCCAGTTATTAAAGTGGGCGTAGCTTAAGCATAGGGTTGGGCCAAAGCATCACCAATGAAGAAGTAAGTCTCGGCAGAGTTCAATGACACCTCACAAAAGACTGTACCTTAAACGTGTCACCAGATATGAAAAGGGCGTGGCTTAAGCATACAGGGCGGGCCAAACCACCACCAATGAAGAAGGAACTATCTGCTGAGTTTAATGACACCTCACACAAGACTGTCATACAGTTCATATCTGTGAAAGGGGCGTGGCCTCATCATAGGGGGGCGGGTCAAACATTACCAATGAAGAAGGAACTCTCTGCTGAGTTCAATGACACCTCACACAAGACTGTACCGTAAATGGATCGGTATCACATGTAGACCACACATTTTAAGTTTCATGTAAATCGCAGGACGTTTGTCATATAAGACTGATTTCCTGTTGCCAGATGGTGGCGCTATCTCCAAAAGTCCATATTGGCCTGTAGGTGTCCTCAGGCCTGGACTCTTGGTGATTGTGGGAAATTTCAAGCAGATACAACAACGCACACTGTAGTTACAGCCACTTTCTCCATCGCTAAACACTCAAAATGGCCGCCATGCCACGTCCACATCGTTTGACGAAATGTTTTTCTTTTAATAACTTTTCTTCGTTAAGGTCTTTAGATAGCTCAGACTGAATTTGAAGTTGTTCTGATGAAATCTCTAGGAGGAGTTTGTTAAAGTACCAAAGGGCCAAAATTGCACTAATTTTGAACTTTCAATTTAAAATGGCGGACTTCCTGTTTGGTTTAGGGTGGGGCTACAATTCTACGTTAAACGTAATGCAGGGACTCAATTTTCTTAATTTTGTAGGGGGCGCCAGCGAGCCATTTTTGTGCGCCAATTCCCAAAACCATTAAAATACGTACTTTTTCACCAGACTTGATGCGACCTCCAAATTTGGCAAGTCCTTCAAAAAGGCAATTAATTTGCTGGGAAAAAAAGAAAAGGAATTCCTTCAGTTTCAATAGGGCCTTTGCTGCTTTTGGCGCTCAGGCCCTAATTAAGATTCCCTTGTTATTGCTCAGTCACAATTTACCTATACACTTACACACCCATGAGTGCAACAACTTGTGATAATATGATACACTGCAGAACAGTCGTACCCAACTTTAACTTTATTTGTGTCCCCCAAAACTACAAATATATACTATATGCAACATAAGCATCCATTACATCACCAACCCCTTTTATCAACGTTTCTGACATCCTCAACACATAGTCAGACTAGAATATATAACCAACCAAGGAATAAAGAAAAAAAGAAAAGAAAGAAGGACAAAATGAGTTAGCCAAGAGATCAAAGAAGACTCCTTCCCTGAGCCCTATTCAAGAAGAAAATGGCTGCAGGTATAAAAGAGTACTTATAACTCTTACTCCTTACAGATAGACATCTTAGACGGGAGCCAGACGGCAAGGACTGAAAATCAGGGAATAAGGAGTGGGAACTGTCGGAGCGAAAAGCATTACCTTTCCTGACTATCTGTGTGATAAGAGTCATGAGGGAATTGTCTACATGAAACTTGGACAGTTTCCTCAGGCAATACAGACGCTGCTGGCCTTTTTTGCATAACGCTTCAGGGTGGAAAGTAAATTTGAGCTTGTTATCCACTATGGTCCCAAGATATTTATAGGTTCCAGCAGAGTCTACATTCTGTCCCTTGATAATGGTATTTTGGTTGTTAGTGGGTTTGTGTCTAAAATCAATGTATTTCCTTAGTTTTCTGCACATTAGGTGTACCAATCTACAAATTCATCAACTACAGGACTGTGGCTGTTTTCACTGTCATGTGGGAGGCTTACTATCACAGAGTCATCTGCAAACTTTAAAATCGAGCTGTTTTCGGCAGTCGTCGAAATGAAGATTATAGGGGAGAGGGTAAAGGACACATCCCTGGGGTGACCCAGTGAATGATATCAATTCTCCAGATGTGCATGCATTAACCCTCACTCTCTGAGTGCTGGATGTTAAGTCAAGAATCCAGCCTACAATGTTAAAATCTAAGCTAAAATTGTTGATAAGTTTTTCAATTACACTGTGGGGCTGGATTGTGTTAAAAGCTGACGAAAAGTCAACAAATAGCAGCTTGCCATGGCTTTTGTTTCCTTCAAGATGTTTTAAAACAGGGGTTGATAAGGTCACAGTGGCATCTTCTACTCCCCGGCAGGTTCTATATGTGAACTGAAGAAAGTCAAGTACATGTGCAGTCTTGGTAAGGATATCCCTTTTTATCAATTTTTCGAAGGACTTCATTACAAGAGAAGTCACAGGTCTAAAATCATTAAAATAGCCCACAGGGATGACTATCGACTGCATCCAACTCTTTGGCCCCCTCTGTAGGTTAAGTGACAACTGGAAGACATGGTGAAAGACGGGGGCTAATTTTTCTTCACAGAAGGAAAGCAGTCAAGACCTGGGCCTGGACCTACTATCAGGACCTGGGCTTTTCCCAACTTTAGAGTGTTTAGAAGATTTGGCTACAGAGAGAACTTAAAAGGGAATAGGTCCCGAACTGGATAGTTTTTTTTTTCTGATTTGCAATTTCACTATTAAAATCAAGACAATCACACCTGAGATAAAACCTATTAAATTCCTGTGCCAATTGACTGTCAGAATTAAAACCATCAAAAATACACCTTATTTTTGCCTTTGCTTTCTAAACCTTCAACAGTTTTTAAACCATTCCAGGCAGACCCCAGCCTATTGTTAGCAAGTTCTCTTTCCAGCTTCTACTCTCCTATTTCACTCCTGATCTCTTTTTTAAGCATGCTCAACTCTGTAAGGTTGCCCTCTTGAAATGCCCTTTTTTCAAATTTAACAGGGTTTTCAGAGATTTCTACACCCATGCTGTAAGGAAATACCTTCACAGTCTTTTTTTAAAATCACACTGTCTTGACAGAAGGTCACATAGCTGCTGATGACGTCCGTCATCTCATAAATGTCACTGCAAGAGTCCTTAAACGTGGCTGTTGAAATTCAGGTCTGAGTCCTTTGTGTAGTCAAGGACTACACATGGCTTTGGCTTTTTTAACATTGTCGTTTGAAGCTGAGCGCTGAATTTTAATCGTTCCTCTTTTGCTCCAAAAACAACCACCTTTTCTTCATTTAATTTAAGAATGTTCTGGCACATCCAGTTAATTTGTTCAATGCACATACTCAGTTGTTGTATTGGACTATAGTCCCCTTGGTGATTAATAAAGGTTCGGTAAATTTGTATTTATTGTACTTATTTTGTTGTTTGCCATAATCTGACCCAGTGGAAGCATGTAGATGTTAAACAGAAGAGGCCCCAGAACGGAGCCTTGGGGAACTCTGCATGTCATATTTGTATCCTCAGATGCATAATTACCTATAAAACACAAAGTAGTCCCCATTCTTTAAATAGGATTCAAACCAGTTTAGTACTGAGCCAGTACTAAACAGTCCAACCCAGTTTTCTAATCCGAGTAGTAATATGTCATGGTCGACTGTATGAAATGCAGCACTGAGATCAAGTTATACTAAAACTTACATTTTTCCACTATCTGTGTTAAGGTGGATGTCAAAGACTTTAACCAGAGCCGTCTCACTGCTGTGGTGTGGTCGGAAACCCAACTGAAGGCATCAAAACTGTTGTTGAGTTGTTGAAAAAACACTTTTTCAATGATTTTACTTAAAAACGGAGGGTTTGATGTTGGCCTATAGTTGTCCTATAGTTTAGATTGTTCTTTTTCAAGAGTGGCTTAATGAATGCAGTTTTCAGGGCCTGTGGGAAGATACGTGTTTACAATCTGTAGAAGATCAGAAGAACAATTTGAAACATTTTTGAAAACACCTGTTGGTAGAATGTCAAGTAAACAGGAGGAGGTTTTCAGATGTTGTACATTGTCCTCCAGACTTTTATGGTTGATCGTATGCAATTGTGTCATATTGGAATTAGATTTGCCTTGAAACTGTGACAACACATATCCACATAATGGAGGCACTGACTGTTTTGTCTAATTTTCTAATGTTCTGAATGAGGCAAAGTCATTGCAGGTCTTGGTAGATAAAAGTTGAGATGCTACTGGTACTGGAGGGTTAGGTGCTAGACATCTCTATAAACTCAGGGAAGAATCCTCAGTCCTGGTGCTGATCTATCTTGTGATGATATTACCCCTCCTGAGGGCAGAATGAAATACTGGTATGAGTTGAACACAACTGTGATCACAGTTGCAGGGACTTGAATGCTCCTTTGACAGAACCATAACACATGTCAAGAATCTTGTTATGCCTGGTTAAGCAGGTGATGTATTGATAGAACTTCTGGTGAGTTTTTTACAATGAACAGTGATTGAAGTCAACTAACACAAGCATGAGCACATCTGGAGATATGGATTGCAGCCTCTGGGGTTACCTTAAGTACAGACTCAGAGGCTTACTCTAGCCTAACCCTACTTGCCTAACTCTACTAACCAATACAGAGTACTAGTAGCTAGGAGATGTTCCTTAAGTAATACTTTGAATTGAGATTTTCTATTTTCTTGAATGACATGACCATGCATTGCATTCCAATTAATCATGGCTGTATATACTACGGTGTTTTCTCTTTAAGTGATATAAATCTGCCCTCCGTGGCATGCCTAGTGCTGTAGTCGTGCTTAGACCAAGATGCTGATAAAACACCCTTAGCTATTTTGTCACTAAAATATTTCTAGTAAAGTTGAGCAATTAAGTAGTTAATCTATTCCTTACACTTAACCAGGATAGGCATGCATGCATTGCACCAACGCTAGATCTGAATGGGCGCCTTAGTAAACAGCATGTAGACTTATTTTGAGCAATTCACAATTTTTAGTTGACATGGCAGCACCTGACCAAACCTCTGAACAGTAGTCTAAATTGGAAAGGACAATCGTTTTAGTGACGTTTCCCATTACATTTTTATGGAAAAAATTGGAACATCTCCTCATAAGAGAGACCTCTGTCTATTTATTCCACCACCCCATCAATATGTTGAGACCAGAATAATTTACCTGTAACACCAAGAATCTTGGTCTTTTGGTACCTGTTCAACTGCCATCCCGTCAACATATAAATTCAATTTAGATTCATTAAACAGCTTTCTTGTTCCAAATGCAATGCTTGTGGTTTTAGCTACATTAAGAACTAGTTGGTTATTTGTTACCAATTCCAATGCCGACTGCAATTCCTCATTAAAAACACTAGTAAGCCTCTCAGCTGTGGATGCCACCATGTATATTGTTAAGTCATCAGCATACAGTGCTATTTTTGCATTTTTTAAGGTTAATGGTAATTCATTGGTAAATATGGAATATAGCAAGGGCCCCAGACAGCTTCCTTACTGATTTTACCTCAGAAAAACTTCCTTTAAAGTACACAGTCTGTGTCCTATTTTGCTAATTAGCGCACTTGCCGAATTCAGCACTGGACATTTCCGCATTCAAATCTCTAACCAAAAGCCAGGTTTCAGTAAACCCCAACAAACATGAATTTGTGTTGAAACCAAACATGGGCTTGAAGTTCACCAAGGTTGTTTCAAATAGATTGTGCATTAGTGAGGATGATGGATGTTAGAGGAATACAAGAGCGCAACTGTCTCCATTGACTCCACCACCGCGTCTGCCCCGCTTCCTTGTTTTATGTGGTGGATTATTGTTAGAGTCTTTCTGATCGTTCTTGTGATCAGTGAATGAGTCACAGCACGAGAAGGTTAGATCAGGGGGAGAAACTAATGACAGGTTACTCCATTGCAGAATAAACTCTCTGCTATATTGAATCTGAGCTGGGTGCAAAAGCTGGAGACCATAAGAAAGGCAGAACGTCAACCACAGTATAAAGCACACTGTAAGCTCCATGGTACATAAAAGACAGTCAGAAGTTAGATCTTATCCAATTGTACTTTGTTGATCAGTCCAGATCCACTGTATTCAAGTCGAGATTAGTAGAACACATAGACAAACACTGATACAGACGTAGTTGCTGCTGGTCTCTGCGCGAGCATGCGCCCATCTTCACATAACTTTTTAGTGTTCAGTGATAAACTCATGAGACCACCTTATGATGCGCACCTGTTTCACTATCACTAATCAAGCAAATTATCTGTACCAACAATAAAAAAAAAAACTGAGATTGTTGGGAAACATTCATTAGTGAAATGGATTGAGGGAATATGTCTTCACCAAGTACATCATTTCAATAATATTCTAAATTCATCATCATTCATTTTTTTCCCTTCAGTAACAATGCATTAAGAATGGATTCCAATGTTAATTTAAAATGTGAATCCAATGAGAAGTGTAAGGTGTATGTGCTTGTGGTTTACTCATGGTATCATGGTAAGGCACATGTTCTTGATACATGTAAATGGACTGCATTTATATAGCGCATTTTTAGTCTTAATGACTACTCAAAGTGTGCAGTTACACAGTGCAGGCACCATTCACACACACATTCATAGACTAGTGGCTGAGGCTGCCATACAAAATACACTTGTATGGCACGATGTAAGATATATATTTATGCACATTTGGGGTTCAGTGCCCAAGGAAACATCAACATGGGACTGCAGGGCCAGGGATTGTACCACCAACCTTCCGATTGATAGACGACGGCACCATATGTGTAATGTGTTTCTTATTGCATTTTTGTAATTTAAGGATTTCATAACTCATAATGCCTGAAACTAGAATGAGATGAATGTTTTTCTGCTATTGTCAGGTCATAATTTGTATGATATCTAAATTGAAGCTGGTGAACCAACAGCAGCGACCTAACAACAAATCCTGTGTGATGCAACGCTTTACACATGACAAATGATTGTTTCCATGATTCAAAATTAAGATACCATGGAACTATAAAGTGTATTTATAGAAAAAGTGTATTATATTTGCATATATAATTAGATTAATTATGTTCCCCCTGTGCCAAGCACTTAAAAAAAAAATCCCTGAACTGCCCTGCCAATCATTGATATGATGACATTTGATGATATGTTAAAATGATCACAAGTGCATTTAGGTCATTATATCAAAACATGTGACATGAATGAAGAAACACATATTTAGAACTATAACTCAGGAAAAGTGAGGTTTTCTTAGGAAACACACTCACGCTCATTCACACACAAACATGAATGCTCCAGGCTTCTTTGTACGCCTTACATTTTCTACAAAGACAGTTTTGAGTATGGATGCACAAAGCAGCTTCCTGCAGGCAAAGAGAAGAACAGAGCAAAGCTCATCTCTCCAACACAATGCGCTGATGACTCTATTTGAGAAAAGAGGTGCTTTGAGAAGCCTGCTAGCTTAGCCGAATAATCTGACAACATATTATTGCACTGAGAGCAGCTTCCAGGGTAAATCAACCATTATTGTAAAATGCATGACATCAGTCATGATTGTATATGTTTTTTTTATGGGTATGCTTATTGCTCAGGATTCACACAATGCAGTTTAATTAAACCATTTATATCTTAGCAAACCAAAATGCATCACTACAATCAGGATGTTCTCCTAAACCATTTGTACAAAAGGCTACGTGAAGCAATGCCCTGTAATTTGTAAGCAATCCACATATTTTTTTGTTGTATGCACCACATTGACTGCTGCTGTATAAGGAAGCTATACAAACCGCATGGAGGTCAGGTCGAGGGGTGGATCATAAAACACAGCACTTTCAAGCCGCGGAGCGGAGTTTAGCTTCTTGAGGAAAAACAATTTCACCCAGGAAACACATGTCCTTGTACCGGAAATGTTTTGATCAAAACCAAACTCTTTTTCCTAATCTTAACTGTTTCGTTTTGGTGCCTAAACTTAACCGTTGTCGCCACATATCGCTCAACTTTGGTCGCCTAAACTCTAATGTCTGACAAAACGACCGGCAGCTTGCGGTGGCTTGTACCCAGTTTAAAGTAATTTTCTCGGGTACCAACTGCAGCTGATTTGGCGACATTTCACAGAGCTCGGTAGCCGCCTACCAGTAACCTGTTCTCGGGTGAACTGAACTACCAACTGCCCCTGATTTGGCATCATTTAACTGAGCTCTGTAGCCGGCGTCACGGACCAGCCGGCGGTCACCTATTTATGGAATATTTCATACATATCGGTGTGCCTACATTTTCGTACAATAGTGTACGAACCCGTTCATGAGAATGCATTGCTACAATCCACTCAAGAACTTTCACTCTGCTTACAGGTCAGATGTGTCTAAGGAGGGGGTGAAGTAAGTAAATACAGGAAGAAGGTTGTGTGTTCTGGACTAGTGCGTATTTCTGACTGAGTCAAGCAAGCCGTCTCTTGCATCTCCATGGCCAAACCCGCTCATTTTATTCATTCAGTCATCTTTTTCCAGACATTGCTTCACAAGCAACATAACTACTGTATGTCTGCTCTGTTTGCCAAAACTTGTCTCTGCTCTGTCTGTGTCTGTCACAAACTTTAATGGTGGCCGGTTTGACCACAGAGATACAAATGATGGCTAGCTTGACCACAGTTTATTTCTGAGAGAAATATTGCAAAGCAATTCTCCGGCTAGCTGCTTCTGTTACTACTACGCAAGCCCACAAAATGCAGTGTATAATCCCTCATTAGACACTGCATTTTAAAACCAGCACAAGAAATGGATTTGGGATTGGTATACCACAACAGGAATCTGCAGACACGATGGAGTATATAACTTGTAAGAGCTACTCTGGCGCTGCTCTGCTGGCGACAGGGGTGTGTAGTGCTGCTGCTGCTGCGATTGATGTTCGTTTTTATTGTTTTAGTATGTAAAGTGTTGCATAGACGACATTGCACTAAGTGTTTTTAGACGCTTCTCCTAATGAGTGTTGTTGCTGGGCTTAACAGCTAAATACTCTGGGATTGGAAGTTGTTGCACTTAAGTTAGTAGTATTCAGCAATTAGCATTCATGCTAGTCTGTGCTAGCCGCGATATGAAGCTACTTATATCACTGCTACTGCTTATGTTGGAGGTGTAAGAGGTTGCACCCACCCTTTAAATCGTCTATGCATAATGAAGAACATCGAGTCTACTCCAGAGAGATTCTGCTTGCCCTCCAGCACAGAGGAGACATTTCTCCGGTTCATCTACCGGAGGACGTCAGGAGAGATCCTGCTGCAGGGAATCCCCACCGGCGCAAAAGAGGCAAGCGTGGAGGGGTCAGACAACGGCTCCGGCGCAGGGGTAATAAGCCACAACTTCCTTCTATTATTTTGAGCAATGTTCGGTCGCTGTTCAGCAAAATGGAGGAGCTACGTCTCAATACACGTCATTGCCATGAATACAGGGAGTTGTGCATTATGGTCTTAACTGAGTCTTGGCTCCGTGAGGATATACCGGACAATATGCTTCAGCTAGAGGGCTTCTGTTGTGTATGTGCGGACAGAGATGTCTCCTCAGGGAAGACCAGAGGAGGAGGCATCTGCGTTTATGTGAGAGATTCCTGGTGCAAACAACTGACAATTAGGGAAACTTTATGCGACCCGGATCTGGAACTGCTCTGTCTTTCTATGAGACCCTTTCATTTACCAAGGGAGTTTGGGAATATCGTAATATGTGCTGCCTATGTCCCCCCCCAAGTGGAAACGCTGGTAGAGCTGCAAATCTCCAAGCTGAATGTGTGCATAATCAACTTCAGTGCATTCCAGGGGCACCTATCTTTATACTAGGGGATTTCAACCACTGTCAGCTAGAGTCCGCTTTACCTGGATTTCATCAATACATCAATTGTGGCACTCAAAATAACACAGTTTTGGATAAATGTTTTGACAACATCAAAAGTGCATATAAAGCTAAATTGCTTCCTCCTCTCTCCAACTCTGATCACTCGACTGTCCATCTTATACCCACATATAGATCTGTTCTCAAATCTAGCAAGCCTCAACATAAGACAATGTTGCAGTGGACTGAGGACAGTGACTTTGAGAGGATGTTTCTCTAGTACTGACTGGAGCATTTTCCACTCTTTGGAGTTAAATAAGGCAACTGAAACAATTACTGACTATATTAAATTCTGTGTCAATAATGTTGTCCCTAAAAAGGATGTTTAGCATTTTCCTAACAATAAGCCATATATCACAAAGGAGGTGAAAGCATGTATTAATTAAAAAAAGCTGGCCCTCAAAAGCAAGGACAGGCTGGGGGTGGCAGCTGCACAAAAGGATCAAGGAACAAGATGCTGAGGAAGGCCAGAAAAAACTCCAGACAAGCCATTGAACAGAACGTTTGCTCCTTGGACAAGAAAAAATTGTGAAACTTGAAACACATAACTAATGTGAACCTTAAAAAAACTCAAATTCTCACTTTGAATGACGGCGTCAGAGTTGATGAATTAAATGTCTTCTTTTTAAGATATGATGCACTGAACGACTGTTCTCTAGGGAAGGTGGAGCTTTTAGACTCCCTTAATGCCACTTCAAGTCATATGAAAAGTGACACTTTGCAGGTACAGTTAATCTTTAGCAAAGTTGGCAATAAGAAATCAATGGTCCAGATGGGTTGCCGGCCTTCTTGCTCAAAAAGTGTTCAACAGAACTATCTGAGGCGTGGTGCCCTATCTTTCAGCTGTCATTTGACAATCATACTGTGCCAGATCTCTGGAAGAAGTCTATAATAATCCCTGTACCAAAAATGTCCTGTCCTAAAGCTAATAAGGATTTTAGACCTGTTGCACTTACATGCGAGGTAATGAAGTGTTTTGAGAGAGTAATGCTGAACTTACTTAGACAGGAAATAACTCTTTGTGTTGATCCCTTCCAGTTTGCATATAGGGAAGGGCGTAGTACTGTGGATGCCGTCATTACAGTGTCTCATTTAATAAGGAAGCGCTTAGAAGATTCTGACTTATGCACAGGTTTTATTTGCTGATTTTTGTTCTGCTTTTGATACGGTCCGCCCTCATTTGCTAGTTCAGAGGCTTGCGGACATGAAAGTTAATCCTTTAATTATCAAATGGTTTTATTCTCTTTTAACAAATAGGTCACAACAAGTGAGGGTAAATGCTACACCCTCTAAGATAAAAAATTGTAGTACAGGGGTACCTCAAGGAGCTGTTAGCTCCCCTTTCTGAGGAATGGAATCATCTCATCCTTAATAATACGAAAACAAAAGAGATGATATTTGATCCCAGAGAAGTGCGTGCCCATGACAATGTAATCATTGGGGATAGAGAAATCGAGCAAGTAACTTCATATAAGTACTTGGGCATACAATTACATAACCAACTAAAAGTACATGTTCATGTCAACTATCTGTGTGCCAAATTGGCGCAAAGACTGCATTTTCTCCGCAGATTGAGACTGGTAGGGGTGAGTACCAAGATCATGACTTTATTTTACAATTCTGTACTGGAAAGTCGGATCAGATATGGTATGGCATCCTGGTTTGGCACCCTTACCATCCAGTGCAAAACAAAAATCGATAAACTAATAAAAGCAGCAATGAAGGTTATGGGAAAGAAAGACTACACTTCCCTTCAGACCATCTTTGAAAAAACAGTTGTCTCCCAGGCTCAGAAAATTCTGAAGGACCCTTCCCATATTTTGCACTCGGAATACAATGTTTTACCTTCGGGGAAACGCCTTAGAGCTAGCAGATGTAAAAGTAATCGCTATGGGCTGTCCTTCGTTCCAACTTCCATAGCGCTCCTAAATAAACAATCGGCTCGGAACAAAATAGCTTGAAGAACTTCCGGCACTTTGGTTATTTTTAATCATAGTCTAATTTTAGTTTAGCTTAATTTTTATTAACCAGATCTTCATGAGATTTTGTGGCGGTTGTACTTTGTTTCTGTCATATTGTTTTCTTCTTTATGTGCTCTAGTGCAATTACACAGAATTCTCTGTTTTTTATTATTCAGGTTTTATTGACTTGGTAATCAATGACTGACAGGGGAGGGTCATTGATACTTGTGCAATGTAATGTAATGTAGGGTGGATTGTATGTTGTGAGTGTAAAGTCTATGTGTTATTGATGTTTACAGCAGCCTTATGTCCTTATGTGCACTGATGCCCAAGACAAATTTCCCTCAGGGGACAATAAAGTTGATCTTGATCTTAAGAGGCATGGCCTGATGTAGTTCACTGACTATTCTAAAGGTAAACTCACTAATGTATCCTACTGTAATGTAGATTCCATCTGTAACCACTTCATGACCGATTTACCATATGGCATTTTAGCTTTAGCTAACAATAGTTGGTATCACAAATGTAATGTCTCCTCTCCCTGTCACAGCTTTACACCTTCCTCTTTTGCTTCTACAGTTAAAATGGAGCTGGCAAGCTTATCTCCAAATCATGTTATTTTAATTACCAGACCTTGAAGAGGACCACACAGGTGGGCGGTGTATGAGAGGATGGTATGCTGCCAAGTACAACGGTGAAGCTGATACATAAGAAGAGACGGTCTGATAACAGGATGTTCTGTCAAAGTTAGAACATTGATGGAACATGAAGGGTTCAGTATGCTTCAAACAAACTAGTTTATAGGAGGTGTAGTCTGAACCAGAGCTACACGGATAATTTGACTGGGCTAATATATCTGCTGATATTAGCTTATTGAACTTATACATTGATATTAGTGCATATATCAGCCGATAAGTAACTGCAAAATAGAAATGGCACACTGGGTTCAAAGTCATTTAGAAACAGTGTCGATCAGAGAGCACGGAGAAGATGAAATGTCTCTGTATGTATGGTCACACAAAAAAATCAAAAGGATCCATATGTGTTGTTTATTTTATGCGTTTGTTATTTTATGCATTTATGTTTTTAAAAAAAGTACCATCAGGTGTAGAAGCCATAACAATTGGATTTTTTAACTCCCAAGTATCAATAACAGTATGCTCCAAAATCAAAAGTATCTGTCAGGCTTTTATAGTCAGAACACAGGCAAATGTGTTTATACCTGTTCTGAGTGGTCACACCTGAAGTCAAAGCAAAAAGCTTGCCATCAGAGAGTGGCAAGACGTGATGAATTGTACAAATGGCGATTGCAGCACATACTTTTCGCCCATACTTTCTCAACTTAGTTGGGCTTGCATATCATATTCCTGGTTTTGGGAAGCTAGAAAAATTGTTGGATGCAATTTGAGCTTTTTAAAATTTGCAAAACACCCCTCTGGTTGGCAAAGGGTGGTAAAACTTGTGTGATGAAACAGTATTGCACTTCAAAAGAGGTAATAATTTCAAGACTTAAAGGGGAACAAGATGAAGTTATCTTTTAAATAGTCTCCTTATGCCACTGCAACGCTAATGATTAATGGTCAGGATTTTGAAGAACAAATGATGCAAACGGAAGCCACAATGAAATAATGGAAAGACAGCAACAGCAATTAAATATGTGCACCTTAAACATGCCTTCTATATGCAAACATTATTTTATTAAAGTATTGTTTGCATACAGTAATACAGCCATGAAAAATAACCCTCTATGTTGTTGTGGGCTGTATGAGTCAAAACCTTTGCAAATAAGCATGAATATTCATTCTATTAAGGGTCGAGATAAATTAGTGCAGAACAGACAAATGATTAAACGCCAAGAACTAGTTAAAGTGTCACTATTTCCAGAGATTTGTGGCCCATATTATTTGCTTTAGTGGACCATTATGGCTGCCTAATATCACACTGTAAATCAGCAAGGTAATTTCCCCCAGAGACTGGGCAGGGCAGGTACAGTAGCGACGCATTGCTACATGTTGAGGGTGGGAGATGAGGATGGCTGTGAGGGCAAGGCAAGGGCAAGATAAAGGGTGTCCTCTGCAGAATGACAATTAAAAAGAGAATGGCAGAAACAGCTAAGCATAAGGGGCTGGGTGGCCATTTGAACATTAAAAAGACATAATATGTTAGGAAATGACCCAAGACTGGACTGTGGGGGAGAAGAGACCAATGAAGACATAAAAGTAAAAAAAGTGTAACATTAAATACATATCCCAGTCTGTCAAAACTTTTAACCTTTCTTGACTGATAATCAGTACATATAATGAATGGGCTAAAATGAAGAAAAGATCTGCCCTAATAAACTAAAAAAACAGGAAGACAGAGAGAAGTTAGTGTCATACATTTATGGGCGTCGATTTCGGTGGGGACGGTGGGGACGCGTACCTATCACATTTCGTCATGAGTCATTTTGTACCCACCACTTTTTTCAAAAACTTTGCGCTTTGTTATTGTTTTATTGTATTGTCTTTAACATTATGGTTAATATTCCAACTTGTCTTAGTTTTTGTATAAGGAAGTGATGATGACAAGTGGAGGGGTTAAGGGGGGGGGAGGGGTGTTCATGTTGATAGCTGTAGGTTTTGTTTTAGTAATAAAAAAATAAAAAAATCTTCCTAAAATCCTCAAAACATTGATAATATTTCACCTCTATTTAGAATAGATCTTAGAATGCCATCTTTTTTATGAGCTAATGTTAATGTAGGTAATGTTAAAGTTACTTTCAGTCAACTATTTTTTGTGTTTACTATACATAAGAATGGGTAAAAGTATAATAATGATCTTCATCCAGATGTTTGCTATTGTTTTTGCTGCTTATCTAAAGATAAACGTAGACAGTGAACAGTATTTTAAGTGAACACGCAAGTATACCTTTTTTGTTGAAGACCGAAACTAAATCAAGATTATGAAGATGGTTGAATGACTGGCTGAAAGAATAAACACTTATCTTTGTGACTGGTCTGTCAAATACTGGGTTAATGAGAAACTGCTTTGATTCAGACCCTTTGTACAAACCTGGGTTTCTTCTTCCTTTCAGGTATCCCACAACATTGTAGATCTTATTGTAGTACAGCTGGTTTCTGACAGTCAGAGTAATCTTCTTTCGTTCTAGGAAAAAGAAAAGATAAACGTTAAAAGGTGATTTAAACAAAAAGTCTTCCAAACCCTACAACAATAAAGGGTGATCATTTCTACCCTCTAATAGACCCATAGGAGCTTTTCATAAATTGGCTTCCATAAAGGGATACTTCACTGATTATCATAAAGCTTTCTATCAGTAGAAACCCACTACTATTTTCAAATGACTGTGCTTCCCTCCCTCATGTCCCCCTGAATCCAGAGATCGCTGTATTGTGTCTGGAAAAAACCCCACTGATGATGCAAAAATTGTCCAATTGCCCAGAGCTTATGGACTACAGCCAATAGTATGAGCTAGTTCCGCATGTTTTCAACCCGCCCATAAGAAGTGAGACCTCACTCCCAGAATTTCCAAATAGTGTTAACCTCATGAAGCTAAGCTAACTGGCTACTGTTCTGTGGAGAAAGCTGAGTAATGAATTCATACTTTATTAGGCTAACCACAATGGCGGAAGGTAGTTTTGAAGATGATTTGACAGGAACGGATTTTGAAGATTTGGTGGGCGAATATAATATAATTACGTACCACACGGAAGTCCACACCTCACACTGACTTATTAAAACCCCTTATAGCAGCAGGGACAAAAGAGTTTTTGCGTCTGTTTGTCCTGCATTTAAGCAGACTGAATCTGCGGCCAGACGGCAACAAAATGAAGCAGCTGTTCAGGGGGTGACTAGAATTGTGCCTTCCTGACGGACCTTGTCTCATATACAGAGTTTAAGTCAGAGGGTTGTGAGAAATCTTGGCACTCACCTTAACTATATATTGCAGCCTGTTCTTGTTTTTAAGCGTGAGAGACCCAAACCAACTCACAAAGGCAAAAGAAAGAATAGATTCAATAAAACATCCTCAAAAAAGTCTTATTGACATTAAAATTGCGAAGTTTCCGATAAAAAAACATGCGTTGATGTGATTTCTTACAGTCAGCGTCAACTTGTGGCTCGAAGGTGAGTTTGTCATCGATTATAATACCAAGGTATTTGTATTGCTTCACCACTTCTATAGCTTGATCATTAATGAGAGTAGAAGAGAGGGTGGGGGGGTTCTTTCTAAAATTGATTAGCATTTCTTTAGTTTTTGCCACGTTAATGTTAATAAAAGTCGACTTGCACCACTCTGTAAAATCATTTAAAATAGCGCCATGCTCGGGGGCGTTGTGTGTCAGCAGCGAAACTATTACCGAGTTGTCTGCAAACTTAATAATATGACGCCTGGTGTGCTGGCTTTGGCATGCATTTGAATATAAAATAAATAAAATCACTGAGAGGATGCAGCCTTGGGGGGAATTAGGGGAGGAAAAGAGGACATCAGATAAAATGCTATTCACTCTCACGCGTTGAGACCTGTTGTGGTAGGATGCAATTAAAAGCTGAAGAAAAGTCAATAAAAAGCAGCCGCACAAAGCTCTTTGCACTCTCAAGATGGGTATGGATCAAGTTAAAAAAAAAAAAAGAGTACATGCTGCATCTTCCACTCCCCAGTTTGCTCTGTAGGCAAATTGAAACGGATCCAGTAGATCCTGGACAGAGTTCAAAAGTTCATCCTTCACGATCTTCTCTAACATCTTAATAGTGAGGGACGTGAGTGCCACAGGCCAAAAGTCATTAAGAGACTCTGGAGCCTTTTTTCATTTTTAGGCACTGGAACAATAATTGAGTCTTTCCAAAGGTGATGAACAATGTGGAGATGTAAGGACATTTTGTAAATAAAACAAAAAATGTCTGCCAGCTGTTCAGCACAGTTCTTAAATATACGGGCTCCAATACCGTCGGGGCCGGGGCTTTTCCTTTTGTTTATGCCTCTGAAGAGTGTCAGGACCTTGTTTCTGTCAACCTGGACTTTACCCTGCCCAGGGGCAACGTTATTAAAAACTGACAGCTCCTCACTAAAATCATAAATATTAAAACGATTATAAAAAGTGTTCAGCTCATTTGAGAGGGCAAGGTCTGACATGCCATAGAGGGAGATCAGACACTTCTTAGGTTGCATCCCCATCATTGCTTTCACACCCTCCCATGCAGGACGTGAGTTGCCTGTATTGCATATTCTCAACTTTGTCCTTATATTTAAGTTTTGCAAGCTTAAGTTCCTTTTTAGCTTGTTTTTTAAGTACTCTGTATTGAGTCATGTTACCTTGGTTGAAGATAATATTTTGTTGATTAATTAAGCATTAACAGATTTGGAGACCCATAGTTTATTATTTGGATATATGGAGATGGATTTACGGAACCAAATAAACAGAGTTGTGGTCAGACATGCTGACTGGAGCTCTGCTGTAGGATTCATAAGCACCTTTGACGGATCCATAACAGTGGTCCAGACTGTTGGTCAGTCGTGTTGCGCAGGTGACATATTGATAAAAGTTACACAGGGACTTCCCTGGTTTACAGTTATTTAAATCGCCCATGATGAAGTTTGGTGCTTCAGGTGAAATCCCCTAAAGTCGCTGCACGCACTTCACCAAAGCCCAAGTTGCTAAATCTGCATTAGCCTTCGGGTGAATGTAAACAAGTGTGATGAATATCTGTGGGTATCCTTGGGCAGATAAAAAGGGCGCAAAGACACAGACAGAAGTTCGATATCAGAGGTACACAGTGTTTCTCTGACAATCACCGTATTGCACCATTTCTTATTTATATAAAGACATAAGCCTCCACCGAGTGGACGGACAGGTCAAGACGGACAGGTTCTCCAAACCCGTCCAACTTCAGATCAGAGAGTGGATCCTGTTCTTTGAGCCACGTTCCTGTCAAGGCGAGAAGACAGGCATTTCTATACTCCGAAAGGAACTTTACTTTTGCCTGGAGCTCGTCCACTTTGTGACAAAGGGACTGGACGTTGGCGAGGATGATTGAAGGAAGAGGTATCCTACAATGGCCTTGTTCGCTTCAGTCTTTGCCGTACGCCGCTGCGTCTCCCCCTTTTCCTCACTCCTGTCCTGAGTGTCCAACTCTGGTTCTCTGCGGGACGGGTGGCTGCCGACCGGATGATCTCTGGTGGAAGAGCCGCCGGGATTCCACGATGCCCGCATTGGAGTTACGCAGGAACAGAAGAAACTCACGGGTGTAATGGAGGGACTCCTGGTGTTCACAGAGTACGCCCAAAAGTTTGCATAACAGCGTAAAAAGGATAAAACAACTCGTCAAACTGAGGTGAGTCATTGTTATCACCGTCACACACGTTAAAAGATGCTAAAACCAGGTTAAAAACGTTAAAAGACGCTAAAACTAGGTTAAAAATGTTAAAGGACAACACTCTCACTCTGCTCCTACCATTCACTATTACAGCGCCAGTCAAAAAAAGCCACACAAGTCACTTGTGTGGCTTTTTTTCGGGCTGTAATCAACCAAAAAAAATCTTGGTCGACTCAAATCCTGAAATTGCGACTAATTCAATCGAATCGAATGAAATTGAATCGAAATTGAAAGGAATTGGTGGTCACATCAAGTCTGGTGAAAATGTACGTATTTTAAGGGTTCTGGGAATAGGTGCACAAAAATGACTTGCTAGCACCCGTAAGTAGTACGGTTAACGTAGACTCACTACTTAGTAGGCCTACACATATAAAGAATGTCAAGATGTACAAAAAAGTAGAGGGCAGCAAATAAGTCTGTTAAAATCTATAACAAGACAAATGAGATAATGATATAAGTATAGGGGATTTGTAAATTAGTAAATTTAATAAAACAAATATTAGGTAAGATCCAGATGAATATTAAAGCGCAGCACACAGCTGTTTCCCTAACTATAGTTTAAAACTATAGTCTCTATCCACAACGTCTTTTTTTGCCGATGTCCGGTTCCTTTGTTGGATTCATGAGGACTATAACTATGTCTCAGTTCTCTGCATGTTAAATTGAGACAGCTAGCTGGACTATCTGTCCAATCTGAGTTTTCTCTCACACTTTTGAATGTACAACGTCCAAAACAAGTTCCTTCCTGAGGCTATTTTGCAGCGGCTCCGTTTGGAGCTCAGCGCTGCCCATGCCGACAGTGATCGGTTTAAAGAAATGCCAAGAAGAGCAAGTTTTTCTCCCCTCCGGGAATGCTGTATGGACTAGCCAGACCCTCCGCACCAGCGTGTAGAGGACGGTCTGGCAAAGCGAGACTACCCTAACTACAACCTGAAGCTTTTCAATGGTCTAGAAGAGAGAGTAGAAATATACAACACTTACACTCTTTAAAGAGTATGTTATATGAAAATTGAATGGGGTTCAAGAAACCTTGACTTAGTTTCCTACTTAGAATAATGATTTAAAAGACATTCATTGTATTTGCATTTTCCCTGATAGGACATTTTCCAAGGTAAAGTTTAAAACAATTTCTAAGAATGACTTGAATGATTTTCAGGAATGCAAATATACGTGCGTGAGTATGCAGGTGACGAAAAAATGTCTTTTCACTGCAAAAAGCAGTAGGTCCAGTCCAAATGTCAGTGTTTCCCTTATATTGACTGCTGAAGTTTTGAATCGGCATGAAATGGATCCTCTGCACAGTACTTATTTAAAAAGGTTATTTTTAAGGCTAGTTCGCCTGTTACTCCCATTATTTCCTTACAAGCAATGTAGCATTTTAAAGGCTATATCACTTCTAGCAAGTCACTCATTACAGAGCCAACATTATTATGGCTTCACCTGTTCAACTGAGTAGCGGCCCACCATTCCTGTACAGGGAGAACACTGAATGTGTACTGCATGCATGCTGTGTGACAGATTCACACTATTCTGACTGACTTTTGGTGGCGGTAATTGGCCAAGGTTTCAAGAAGTTCAGAATGATGTTTGATTTGTAAGGAAATGCATGTCACACGTTTTAGCCATCACAATACAATTTGGTGAGAAACATCAAAAACATAAATATTTTCTCATCCTGCTCTTAAATGACCCCTGTAAAAGTGACCTCAAATAGAAAGAGTGTCCTTTATATTAAGGTCTACAATGGAAACTGGCTCTTACAAAGATAGCATAACAAGACCACACACACACACACACAGTGCCATACGATGCATTTGACAGAGTAGTCACTCGATATTGTGTCTGCCAGCTCTGCTGCCTTGCTGGATGGCTGTGAGCTCTTGGGGGGCTATGGCTGGATATCTAAGGGAAATACAGACAAGCTGCCAGTAAAGATGTGAAGCAGGGGCTCAAACTGTGTGCGACAGAGGTCCCCTGCCTACAGCACAGCACTACAGCATGACAGCCCACTTTTTCCAGCTCCGCTCGAGTTCTCCATCCCTCCCTGGCTGCCTGCCTCCTTGCACTCTTGCTCCTCTTTAATACATTATAAAAATTCACTGCTTTCTCACATAGGCGCCACATTCATCACTTTTGACATGGGCACAAATGACTTTGGCTAAAGAGCAGGGATGGAACATGTTGCCCGTTTGTGTAATCAATCTGCAGATGTACGAACAAAGACATTGTCATTGAGCAATTTCCCTTAATGAGAAATGTGTTTACAAATAGGACTAGTTCTACAGGTAAGGGGTGACTCTGAGTTAAGTTTTCAGAGATGATGAACATATTAAAATGGACTACAGTGTGTGTCTGATTTTCACAAGCTAAATGAAATGTAAAGGCAGATCACCACCACTCCTTTTCCCCTGACAGATTGCATGATTTTCTACATGCTGCTCAAATAGTAGCATTGAAACAGTATTCATATCAATTCAATTCAACGATTATGAGGATTTATCAAGTTTAGCATTGTACAATTACAATATGACTTTAACTTTAACCATGCAAGACAAATAACAGATGTTATGGGTAATATAAGATATCTAATATTCTATAGATAACAAAAGAAAATCTATTTAAGATGAAATTAAATGAAAAGATGTTTAAAAATAAAATAAAATCTTCACTATCTGGGCTTAGCGCCACAAATTGGTGTTGGTAAGTTAAATGTGTTATACATGTGTATACATCCATCTTCTATCGGTCTGTATGTCTTGGCATACATGACTATGACATGGCTACTGGTTGTCTCTTTTGCTGTTGCAGAAAGTGTTATTTAGCATTGAGTAAAAGTGATATTTAGCAAGTTATAATTCTTTCTACTTTTTGGTCAGTAGCCGAAATATCAATGGTAGAATGTGTCCTAATGTCATCAAGTGATTCAGATTCAAATGAAATGTGAACAGTGCTATGTTGACCATTGTGTCTTGTGCCATTTTCTCCTGATAGACTTTGTGATTTCCCCATAGACTGTATATATACGTATATTGATTAATATTAACAGTCTATGGATTTCCCCTGTGAGCAGCAGGGTGGCAAAATAGTAAGAAAGGCTCTCAGGGGCATAAGTCCTCCCTCTGCACAGCTTTTCACTCTCTGAAAAAAAAAAAAAAAACTTAAACTCTATCTGCTTCAAGGAACCTCACACATGACTGGCCCTAAAAAAAAACAAGTCCTTTTTGCTACAACTACAAAAGAAATTATTTGATATTGCCTTCCACAACAACCTAAATGAAAGTTACACAAATAATTGCCAGACCTTCCTCCACAGCGCTGCTGAGGAGGGTCTGTCTAGTCCACACAGCATTCCGGGAAGAAAAACGTGCTCTGGTTTTTTGGCATTTCTTTAAACCAATCACAATCGTCTTGGGCGGCGGTAAGGGCTGGACGGAGCAAGGGTGCCATGGCGAAATAGTCTCAGGAAGGAACTTGTTTTGGTGGAACATGTGTATGGTCAGTTGTTTTAGTCGTGCAACTGCAAACATAGTTTAAAATTCTAACACAAAGAAAGCGGAAGATGAGGGACATCTAGTAGTATAGTGGTTAGACATGTAAGGGGGTGAGAGATGGGGGGATGACACACAGATTCAAACCAGAGCCGCTGCAGGACTTAGGCAACATGTGGCGAATGCTCCTACTGGGTGAATATATGTGTTTTTGGATCTGCCACCTGTTTGGTTAAAGGGGAACATTGTCTAAATTACGAATTCCAATATGTTATTTCTATACCATAGAAAAGTTATATCAATATCCATATTCTGTGGTGACAGCATCATGAACTTTGAAACGCCACCTGTTTCTACAAGAAATGAATCATATCTTGCAATAAAGCAAGCTGATTGTAACACCCACAAACTCATAAATTTAAACCATAGGTGCAACGAACGAAAAAAGATTATATATATTCAAATAGTCTAAATTCAGAAGCATCTCAGCGCCGTTCTCTGCCAGTTATTAAATGCAGAGTTGAGAATAAAAAGCAGTAAGTGAATGTGGGAAACCAGCACGCAGCAATCAATAGTGGTGTAATTAAAGGGCCTGGGAGTCCTTTCTATAAAGCCATTTCAAGTTGTTCTGCTTCGCTCGCCTCTCCCTCTGTGGCCTCACAATGTAATTGCCTCGGACATTTGTTACACTTTTGGCATTTGTTCTGAGTGGGAGAGAGGGAGATAGAAAGAGAGAGAATGACAGAAAAAAAGATTGCATGTGTTAAAAAATTCGGAGAGGAGGCAACGAGACAATGAAGCAATTTGGTCACATTTTTCAGTTATGATTTTTTCTGCAGTATTAATTGCTTTCAGATGAATGTAGTATGTATGTGCTGAACGGCACATCACTGGCACCTTTGTCCCCTCCACTATTGGGTCCTGTATGTGCAACAACAAGTCCTCCAAACCACACAATTTTGTCTTTATTCCTTCCCTCTCTAAAAAGACTAAAGGGAAATGTTCATAAATTAGCTTCCCGAGCTGAGGCAGAAAAATACGCCCCACAACAGCGTTGTCCGTCCTTATATATAAGCCACAGAATGTAACGGTCACGGTTTTAAACACATTAACGTTGGTGCAGATTGGTTAGGTTTAGAACAAGATTGTGGTTTTGGTAAAATCGTGGATTTCTTATGTTGCTTCACTTCTAGTTACACGGAATTTGATGTAGTAACGTTTGTTCCATAAAGTTAAAAAAAAATAATCTGAAAAATGGATTGCACTGTGAGTTACGTCATGTGTTGGGGAAGGTCTGCGCTCTCCGAGTGCCCTTCTAGTATCTGATATTGAATTTCTCAACCTGAATAATTGCATAAAAAAGATTTGAATCCCATCATTTGAAATTGTATTAACTTGAATACTTGCATTGAAATTATTTGTGGTTTATGTAGTTGACCTTGGGGCGGTGATAGCATGTGGCTATAAGTCGCTCATCAGGATTGGGAAACCAACTTGCCATTCTCCTGCCAGCTCTGGTAATCTCCTGCTAATCTCCTGTCCACTCTGCTAGCCTGGGCTAGCTAGCCAGCTGGTTAAGCTTTTTAAATGGAAACATCACAGTAAACAAAGAGGAAAAGGTGGAGAAGATAAGCTCAAGGTAGCCAGAACATTTCTGCAACCATAAGATTCTGAATGGAAAGTTTCCTTTTGTTTAAAGTTGCCAAATGTTCCACTGACAAGACCAAAGTAATCTGTGTGTTTTGTCGCTACCATCGCAGCACATCCAGCCTGAAATACCACTTGATGGCCAAGCACACAGCTGATGCCAATTCTCCCCCCCCCCCTCTCGTCAAAATATTTTTGTCACCCTTTTATTGATGAACAGTATTACATTGTGAGAGATTATTCACTCCAAATGAGAATGTTAGTGTGAAATTGAACACTACAGTAGGCTATATGTCAATAATGTTTTCAATAAAAAACATTTGCACATAGCAAGCCTTTTCCATGTTGATAAGAGCATTAAAATGAGAAAAATAATGTGACAAAAAGAAATCAAGGGACAGTTAGAATACGTACAAAATGTGCGATTAATTGCTAGTTAACTATGACATTAATGCGATTAATTGCGATTAAATATTTTAATCGTTTGACAGCACTAGTGAGAAAAGATTAAAGAGACACTCCAACAGAGGATCTTAGACAAAGGGTGAATACAGGAACAGCAGCCATGGGCATTGTGAGAAAGATTAAGTGTTTTGAACTTTAATGAATGTAAACATGTTGTAGTACAAACACAAAATTTGAATGTATGAACCTAAGTTTAGAAAGAAATCAATTATTTATTAAGAAAATATTATGTTTCGGTCTTAGACCTTCATCAGGTAAATGTATGAAGCTAAATGCTATATAATAGTTCATCTTTAAGCTGGAAGTAGGAGAAAAGTATGTATGCCTGTGTGTAAGTCTGTAAATGTATATACGATCAGTCAGTCTTGCCAGGGTAAACGGGGGCTTGCAACACACCTTATCCAGACGTATGGACTAGCGTGATAATTGTCTGGACAACAGCCTTAGATATAGTCAGAGCCCAAATCCCAAAGCATGATGGGAACAGGGTGCGTTCAGTGAATTAATCAATCTTAAAGGGCTGACAAGACAGGGGAGGTGGACATGCTTTACACAACAACACATACAAACATACTGTACATTACCACAGTGTATTTATCCAGATGAGGGAATAGACAGAAAAGACTGGAGACACTAAGACACAAATGGACATTTTCAGCAAATTGTTTTGCAAATACAAAAAACCCAGAAAGAGGAGTGCATAGGAAGGGCAAATACACCTAAGCTTGTATAAGCAAGAGTCCAATATTTTTAACTGGACATCGCTGTATATATGCATGCAGGCAATAAAAAAGATACTGCTATAGACACACACACACACACACACACTGTGCTGAGAGTACTGTGAGGCTGACCGCATCATCTCGTTAAGGTGTGCCGATCTCCATGGAGGGACCCTGAGCAATTAACCAATGGCCAGCCAATACAGCGAGCCTTAATTGAATGGGAATTAAAAGAGAAAAATAAGAAGAAAAGAAATTAAAAAGAGAGGGGGGAAAAATTAAAGGAGGCCGACAGATGGAAACTAATGATAGTTGGATCCCAAGAGTGGTCAGAGGTGCAGCCAATCGATTGGAGACAGATTACATCTCTCTCGCGCTCTCTCTTTGTTTTCCCTTTTGCATCTCTCCCTTTCTCATACCCATTCTCTCCCTCTTTCCAACTCGTTTGATGTAATGGAAACCTTGCAGAACCATTGGATGTACATTAAGCGTGGTTTACACAGATGCCTGTCTTCAGAGAGGGGGGAAAACACAAACAGGCACACACACACATACACACACAAACACACACACACACAATGTGCACTCCAAAACCAACAGCACCTCTGCCAGAGCTGTAGCCTGTAGCAGCTTATGTCACACATGAAAGATATCCAGTGACAGGTACATACTACTAAAAAGACAGCACTCACACTAGTGATGCCTAAATGAAGCTTTGTGATAGCCTAGTAACTCTCTGTTGGCTTGTGAGCTGTAAAAAACAAATTCTGGTCAGGCCAATCCCTTTGTGTATAGAGTCTGTGGGCAGGCACAAGATAATTACGTAAATTCGTAATTCGCTACTTGAAAACAAAGAAGATGGCTGCTGCTATTGCTGTTGCTGGCGAAGAGCGGCCTTTGGAATTGGCTTTGGCCACAACTCTGGAAGACTTGGAGTTAAGCACTGAAGTCATTCTTAAAAACGGAAGATGTATTGCATTGCTCTGGTTGTAGCGCTATCCTATTGCGTGCAGAGGGAAGACAACCGTTTATCCCGCCTCTTGGATTGAGTCCTGCCAGTGGTGAGTTCCCAGACCCAGCATCTTGATGGGGGTCTGGCTTGTCAGGCTAGGTTTGTGAATCACTTTCTTTATTTTCTAAACCTAACAGATGGCGATCTTTGTTCAAAAAAGGTTGAAAGCACACTGGATTGCCATTCCTTGAGCCTTTTTCTATAAACCAAGAGCGCCATCTAGTTGGGTCAATCCATACAACTAATGGTTCATAAAGCTTCATTTGGACAACACTAATTAATACCACTGAGCCACAATGAGCTACACACTAATATTTACATTAAATATTATACTAGAGCCTTCTAGAAACCGATAAATGGACAAAAGACACTCAAAAGACAGTCAAAACCAATCTGCCCCCAAAAAAATCCTCTTTCACTTGTTTTTCTGAAATACCAGTAATACCATGGGCTTAAAGCTCAAAACTAAAAACAACACTGGGTCAAGAGTGGCACACACATGCAAAATCTGCCCCGGTGCACTGGAGGATCAATTGTACTCAAGTCTTTGGCCATTGGTTTGTGTGGGGGTGCATCATTGATTATTTGTGTGACTCACTTTGTTGTGTGTTTGTGTGTGTGTGTGTGTGTGTGTGGGTGTGTGGTCTTGTTTAACTATATTCGTAGGGTCCAAAAACCGGGAATGCAGTATACTTGTGGGGTCCCGACAGCTTTGTGGGGCCAAATTGCTGGACCCCACAACTTTGAAGGGCTGTTTGAGGGTTAAGACTTGGTTTTAGGGTAAGGGGTAGAATTAGGTTATGGTTAGGGTGAGGGTAAGGGTTAATGTTAGGCATTGAGTTGTGATAGTTAAGGTTAGGGTAAGGGGCTAGGGAATGCATTATGTCAATGATGGGTCCCCACAAAGATAGTGCCACGCACTGTGTGTGTGTGTGTGTGTGTGTGTGTGTGTGTGTGTGTGTGTGTGTGTGTGTGTGTGACTGTTATCTGTGCAGCATGGGAAACAGCAGAAAGCAGTGTTCCAGTCACTGACCAGCTGCTTGGATTTATTGGGGAATAAATGGAAATGAACAGACCTTGCACATGTACTATAGGGAAACATACCAGCAAAAGAGATGAGGATTGCCCCCAAAAAAAAAAAAAAAACCTGCTGGGGTAGGATGGAGGGAGAGGGGTGAGTGAGTGGAGACTCAAATAAAAAGACAGAGGACCAGATGCTCAGAAGGTGGCAGTGTGATAGAGGGCTGTGGTGATGATGCTGAGATAAGAAGGGATTTACGCTCTCAAAAGCAGGAATTACCACTTAATACTGTATCCATCTCATCTCTCTCTTACACACACACACACACACACACACACACACACACACACACACACACACACACACACACACACACACACACACAGGCTACTATGCATGGTAGCCCATGTGAAGCAGACCCTCATGGGATTTTGGTTTGGTTTTATTTGCCCCAGATCTGAGCTCTGTAATGTACAATGACTTTTCTAAAAGTGCCACCATGAGGTTGAAATTGTTGATTTATTGAAATATCTCCACAACTATCGGATGGATTGTTGTGAAATCCAGTGCACACATTCATGGTCCCAAGAGAATACATTGGAATAACGTTGATCCCCTGACTTTTCCAAATCGGAATTTGGTAGGTATTGGACTAATCCAAATTTGTCCAATACCTGCAAAACTAATAACATTCCCATCAACCGTAGTTGCACCTTGTGTTAAGGGCTAATTAGCACATGCTAACTTACTAACACTCTCAACTACCATGCAAAACATGGTACACAGGCTGCTAAACATCAGCATGGTATAGCATTGTTATTGTAAGCAAGTTGCTTATGTTAGCATTTCATTCAAAGCATTGCTGGGCCAAAGTACAGCCTTGCAGACCTCTGAGCATAGCTAAACACTATGCACTATTAATTCCTCTGTTTTGTGTGTGTGGTGGCACAAATCTCACAGCCACATATCCAAAAAAAAAACATGCTGATAGTTTTAGTTTTATTGTCTCCAATTTTTATTTGTTTGAACCAGCCATTTAAGCCATTATCTAATCACCTATATAACCTTTTTTCCCTCCATTTTCTGTTCTCCTGTTTGCCTTCTTTCTGCCTCCTTTTGTTCTATGTTCATATCGAGCCTCCTCCCATTTGAATGATGGGAAAATATCCCTGCAGCCCTCTTATCATCAAGTCATCTCTTTTTTGCAAAGGAAATTAAACTCTCCCTCTATATATTTCTTTTTCTTTCCGAATTTTTCAGCTTTAATTTGTATGTGGGCTGGTTAAAAGGAGACAGCCTTTCTTTCAGTGTGAGAGAAATGACTTTGCTGGTAAGACACTGATGCCCTTGGGGTCTTCTGTCCTCTTTTTTACGGGTGCCCTTACTGTACACATAGACATTTCTTTACAAGCCATTTATGGTGATTTCTGCCCTGAGGGTGTGTAATGTGCTGCCCTGATTCCCTCATATTTAAATGTATTTCTTTGCCTTCAAGGAGGAATGTAGAAACCCCAATCTTGAGAAAGTATCTCTTTTATTTAATCCCTCCATCTATCTATTCATTCTCCTATTGTGTGAAGGACGGTCTGGGTGGCTCCTACAGTGAGAGCTTCTCTCACCTCATTCACAATAGGTTAATTAACAACTGCATCTCATTTATGATGCCCTGACCATGAGGCGCATCTAAGAGACAAGTTACATTTCAAGGCAATCAAAAGTGTATCGCAATAAAAAATTGTTCATGTAATTAAACCTCACAAAATAACAAGAGCAAGGACATACAACTACAATAAAAAGAAAATGTAATATAAACAAGGAGTTGGAGAGCAGGTTTATATATAACGTTACTATGAGTGCCAATCTTTTTAAGGGCCTTTTCTTTTAGATTGCACTGTGTTAGGAGAGACTTGAAACAATGGAGTGAGAGTAACATTCTACACGAGTCACTGACCAGCCTGCTGGGTGACACGTAAAACTGCCTCTAACATATAGACTAAATGATATCTCTGCATGCCTCCTTAATTTTATCCATTTTGCTCTTTCTATATTCACACTTGGGGTCAAAACATATGGGCTCTTCAAGCTCAATAACAAAACACTCTGAAATAAATGTCCTAAAAGCTTTTGCTTTGTGGCTTGGAAAAGTGGAAGAGCCTCTAAAACAGCATTTAGACACACAAGAGACAATGCAAGAGGAAATCCAGGATGACAATATCACCACTCCCACTATAATTACTATGTTTAATGTTGCTATAACTTCAAATAATATGTCGCTTGTAGATCCCCTCGAGAACGACACCAAGTATTCTACGATCTAACTTCATTATGGTTAGGGTCAGATAAAGATTGCGTTTTGGGTTTACATGAGTATTTCTTTAAGGTTACAGCACCTATTTTCGCTATGGTTAAAATCGCAACCACTTGGTTGAGTTTAGTGAATGGACGTCACTATGACTGTCTTGAATTCCATCGGGCATCATACTTTCTAAGGCCACTAGAGGGCTTTGTCACTTAAGGGGGATTTAAGTATTTTTCTAGCGTGCAATGCTTGGAAGTGGGGCAATCCCTGCTGTGAAAACAACACATATATGGACACCCACCATTATTCATCCTTCCATCTCTCTTCTATAATCATCCTACAATGACCTCTCTTTTTAAGGGAAAGTTTGACCCCATACAACACTTATAGCTAGCCTTGGTGATCACTTACTCCTAATGTCCACTGGTTATGGTTGCATCATGTTATGGGTGAACTGCCACTCAATCAGCATCCACTAGACCTGTGAGGGGTGCGCTGTTTATGTCCCTAGCTCATTTCTACCAGTGTGACTGACGTCTCTGAAGTGTGGAATTCATTTGTGAATGTACCTGTGTATTTCAAGAACAAGTAGGTGTTGATAAACTTTTTTGCATTTCTGTCTTTGGGGTAAACATCGCTCATTAAGTTTCTGGGTGAAATGATTGTTATAGAGTAATATAGAAAATAAAGACAAAGAAAGTGTAGATGCATGAAAATGCTTTTTTTTTTCTGAAACACTTTCAAGCGACATTAGAGCCACCGTGGAGATGAGGCAGTCAGGTTGCATCTGTGACTCAACCAAGCTGTGTTTGCCGGAGATGCGAGGTTGAGAACTCACTGAGACGTCATATAGTGTGACTGATATGCAAGCAGAGGTAAGTGTTGGTGAAGGTGATTCATTTTAGATAGAGCAGAGTGATACAAAAACAGCTCAGACAGAAGTAAAGTCCTGAACAACAATTTAAACTTTCTTTGTGTCAACAATTTTTTTTTTTGTCCTTTTTTTTTGTCAGTGCAAATGAAGCTTCATGAACCATTAGTTGTAAATAGTGACCCAACTAGATGGCACTCTCGGTTTGAATTCAGTTTAAAGTGGCTCATGAAATGGCACTTCTATGTCCTTTAAGCCTTTGTTAAAGAGAGCGTCATATATTTGGCTCAGAAAATGAAGAAAGTCCTTCATAAAGCATCATTTGGACATCACTACTCTCACCTCCATATCCAAGAATGTAATACTTGCATATGAACAAAAATTAGATCAATGTGCAGTAAAGTAGTTAAAATTCATACATTTGTGATCTACCCAGGCGCCCCTTTTTGCGATTTTTGACAAATATTCTATTAGTGTCAACTGCTAACTAAAGAAGATACATGGCTAACGACCGTAAACAATGGCATCTGGGCTGCCAATGCTGTTAAAATCTCCCCAATTTTGGGTCGCATTACTGCTGAAACATGTCCGATTGGGTAGTGTTTGGTTAATGGTTGAGGATAGAAAGTGCTGCTTTGTGCCATAATATCGTAACACTAGCATACTGCTAACTATTAACTAGCTATATGATAATGCGACATAGCTGCATTTCTCCCCAAATTCCAACCACTTTACTGCTAGGACATGTCCAGTTGTGTAATATTTGGTTTAGAAGCCTTTATTGGTGATTTTCCGTGGTACAAAGTCATGCTACATGCTCCGTTGCAGTAATCAGAGCAGATTGGACTTTTTCGGGAGGAAGGATTAAAAAGACAGGTGCTCCTACAGAGAGTCTCATAGAGTGAATACAGGTGCAGAAGCCATTGGTTTTTTTTTTAACATTAAAGCATGTAAACATGTTCTTGTACAAACTAAAAAATGCTATCTAATAGTTGCCCTTTAAGGTTGTCTGTCTAAATTAGCACTGCAACTAACGATTAATATCATTATCAAATAATCTGCCAACTACTTTCTTGATTAATTGATAATTTGTTTTGTCAATACAATCTCAGAGAAGCTTCAAAAATACCTTTTAATCCAAGGTGACATCTTCAAATGTCGCAAAGTATTCTTACTTAAAAATACTTTGATCAATGGATTATCAAAATACCAATTATTTTTCTGTTGATCATTTCATGAACTAATCACTCTTCTGAATCAAAGATAAGAGAGACATCTTTCACATAACAGTGACATTTCCTGGTACTGGACTCAACATGATTGAAATAGATCCCTACAAAGCCTTTAATTGGATTGCTGCTGGGCATCTGTAAAACAGATAATAATACATTCAAGGCTGCTATCATGGATAACATGGTATGCTTATTTTTTTTAGAATGAACTCTCCATGCTGACACAAATACAATCACTTTCTATTGCTGTCCAGAATGGTGTTGCAGCAAGCTAAGCAAAGTCTTCTCAGCTGCGTCCTCCAACTCTTTCTGGGGGATCCTGGGACATTAGGATTGTGTGCATATCTCCTCCCTGTTGGACATTCCTAGAATAAATCCACAGGGAGCTATCCTGGGGATAGCCTAACCAGACGCCTCCTCAACTTAATCCTTTAGGTGAGCCCAGCTACCCGGTGATGGGAACTCATTTTAGCTGTTTGAACTCTAAGTACCCAAAACTCATGAATACAGGGGAGGGTTGAAATTCAGATCAACTGGAAAATGAAAGCAGTAATGTACCTTCAGGCATCACAATAGTTTGTATAGCACATGTTTCACTGCAAAAGCAGCACAAATCATCCTCTCTGTCTTATATGTAGCTCAATCTTGCCCTAAACCTTGCACACCTTTACTTGGAATAGCAGCTCCTGAAACCAAACTGTACATTTTTAATTCTACATAAGGATTTCAGCGATTGTTGGACTCCAACATTTGACAAGAAAACCATTTACTCATTGTTAAGCCTTCTGCAGGTGCACAAAGCACATGTAGACTGGACAGACAAATTCCCTACTGGCTGTAACAGAGGTAACACTGTACAAGTGAAAATAAAATTCAGTGGGATTAAGCTACAGAACATGTAAACTTTACTTTTACCTTTGTTGGGAGGCATGGCTAGAGGAATACAGGAGTCTCCCTGCCCTGTGGCTGGAGAGGACAGCAATGTCTTTGCCAGGAAGTCAGAGATGGGCTGAACCAAAAGAGATGTCGGACTACCTCCAGCCTCTCTTGACACCTCAACTAGAGAGGAATACAAAATACAGGAAAATAATCAGAAAATCAATAACTAACATTCAACAGTCATAGTTTCTCTTTTCAATGTCATGGTAGCCAATTGTATGCACCTGTGAAACATTGTAAATAACCATTGAAATACAAGAAATGGATATAATTGAATTTTTTTTATATACAGTACTGTATGTAGTCAAAATCCCCTTTATAATCTGCATGAGAATTTTGATTATTAGCCATATCCAAGGTCCTGTAGAAGCCAGAAGTCCTTCTGAAATCAACCTTGTTTTAAGAAAAAAGCAATGCAATGGAGAATTACTACAATTACTACACACTGATTGGTGGTGCTGATTGGTAAATTGCCTTTTTTCCATTTTCCACATTTTTATTTTGCATTAAAAAATCAAATGTCTCACTGTCACAGTCACTGTTGAACTTTATACAATCTGAGTAACAAGATTGTACTGTATTAGACCTTTAATTAGAAATGCAGGGGTACATTTTGACCTTTACATTGGTTAGTTATATAAAAAGGACTTTTATTAAATGAACTGAGGTTTATATAAAAGAAACATAAAACCATGGGTATGGTTTGCATACAATCTATTCAGTTAAGAAGACATATTAGCTACAACAAGGCCTAACGAAGATGTTTGTTGTTAACAGATGTAGCATAGTTACGAAATTAGACACTTTAAAATAGAAGACATCCTATTTTCCACTAGCCACAATATCAATACTTTATATTTCTATGTCAGCCACAATATCAATACTTTATTTTTGTATACGTTGTGTACCAACTGTGTAATCATGTTCTGCACCTAGATGTCATAGCCAAGATATAAGAGAGTTAATGCAAGTGGTGCATTTAATAAAAGACAGCTGACAGTTTGTCTTTGCAGCTTGGAAGTCAATCAGATGTGATGGGAATGAAAAAAAAAACCTTTCTCCATACTACCCTTCTCTTTCCACAGTAGAATTGACACACACATAATGAGAAACACAGGGTGGAGTCTGGCACATGATAAGGCTTGAGTTGTTTATTTGTTTGTAAGTTGTGTATTTCTCTCAGTGATTGTAATAAGCAGCAGGGCCTGATCAGCCTGACTGGACTCTTATCTCAGTGATGTTAGTTGGCTACCAGAGATATTGTTTGTCCTTTACAGGTTTAATTCCATCCATCCATCCATCCATCTTCTTCCGCTTATCCAGTATCAGGTCGTGGGGGCAGCAGCTCCAGCAGGGGACCCCAAACTTCCCTTTCCCGAGCCACATTAACCAGCTCTGACTGGGGGATCCTGAGGCATTCCCAGGCCAGGTTGGAGATATAGTCTCTCCACCTAGTCCTGAGTCTTCCCCGAAGCTTGCTCCCAGCTGGACGTGCCTGGAACACCTCCCTAGGGTGGCGCCAAGGAGGCATCCTTACCAGATGCCTGAACCACCTCAACAGGCTCCTTTCGATGCCAAGGAGCAGCGGCTCTACTCTGAGCTCCTCACCCTATCTCTAAGGGAGATGCTAGCCCCCTCCTGAGGAAACCCATTTTGGCTGCTTGTACCCTGTTCTTTTGGTCATGACCATAAGTGAGGGTAGGAACCAAAATTGACCGGTGGATTGAGAGCTTTGCCTTCTGAGTCAGCTCACACAACGGTGCGATAAACGGAATGTAATACTGATTACTGTAGTACTGATTCTCCGACCAATCTCCCACTCCATTGTCCCCTCACTTGCGAACAAGACCCCGAGGTATTTAAACTCCTTCACTTTGGGTAAGGACTCATTCCCTACCTGAAGAAGGCACTCTATTGGTTTCCAGCTGAGAACCATGGCCTCAGATTTAGAGGTGCTGATCCTCATCCCAGCCGCTTCGGCTTTTTGTGGAAATGGGTTAGAGTTAGGGTCAGCATGGTGGCTAAGTGGTTAGCACATCTAGATTTCTCACAGCAAGAAGGTTCCTTGTTCGAATCCAGGTTGTTCAGGGCCTGTGTGGAGTTTGTATGTTCTTTGCGTGGGTTTCCTCTGGGTGCTCCGGTTTCTTCCCACTGTAAAGACCTGCATGCTAGGTAGGACTACAGTTGAAAAATAGCCCATTTGCTAACACCGGGGCATTTGTTGATTAATGTGCATTGTCCTAATCAAATAAATAAAAAGATCTAAATCTAGATGGCATCATTGGCCTGTGACCTTCAGCACTCTCTGGATCGGTTCGCAGCTGAGTGTGAAGCAGCAGGTTTAATTCATTCAGGATAAAAGGGTGTGTAATGTTGCTGGGCACCTACTATCTTCCCATGGTTTTCTTACCCTTTCCGCTTTCTCTTCCATCCCCGTAATTGGGTAGACTGACTGATAATAGAGATATAGTTTCCAGATGTGGAACCATTGAGCCAATATGGGCATAGCTATTGGCAACAGAGATAGCTGCACTGTTTGATATGCCCACATTAAGAGAATAAAATGTTCTTATCTAAACCTCGCTTCAGGTCCACCCAGCTTCAGTTCATAGCATTGCTCTTCCACTCTCCTGTGAATACATACAGTACGTGAGATACACACATAACCTGTGGATGGGTATCATGGCCTACAGTAATAATATACTATCAAAAGGCTAAAAACAAAGAGCACTGCTGCTCAGCACCATTTGTCATTGCTGCATATGTAGTGACGTTACACATTTATGCAATAAGGAAGGTAAATCGGCTGTTATTTTAAATTATGTATGTATATAATTATGTATTATTGTTTCTTTATTTTCTTAGGTATGTTCTGTTTAAGTTGTTGTGTGCTCTATGTGTCACCTTGTTGACATTTTTAGTTTGGTTCAGTTTGAAGATGCCGCAACTCTGTAGGATTTTGTAATGATAGTAGTTTAAAATCATGCTAAAATAACATTCCGATCGATTTCAACACGTAGCTCTGTTGTTTGTAAATGTGGAGTGCTGTCAGTAGAGAGAAAAATCAAACCAATCGGTGCTGTCAACACCATGTTATACTCCTTCTAGAGTTGACACCCAACAGGCCTGAACAGGGCAAGTTTTAAACCTGTTTTTAGCCTCTTAACATGTTCAAAATGTCATTACAAGTGCGTACCCATGTGAAGTGCAGAGCTGCCGGTTGCAGCCGGTCAAAAGTTCAAGAGCCCCCTGTTGATTAATTATCTATGTGCATGCTGAATAGCTCTTGAACTCTTGTAGCTCTCTTGGCTCCTTTTTTATTTGTGTGGAAAAAATACATTTTGGAATATTGGATTATATGAGTTCAACTGACCAGTGTGGACTTCATGGGAAAACAGGAAATAAACAAAGGTATGGATTAACACAACTTTGATGCTTTTCTTTCACATCTACATCAGTCAGATTCGCTGTGTGCCCTCGGAAGGAATCACTGCACATGGGTTGGCACTTTTAATGACATTTTGAACATGTGTGTCCTGTTTAAGCCAGTTTGGCCACCAATCTAAGTTATTATTTTGTTGGTATTAATGCTTTGGATCGTGTGACAGTGACAGTGATACCCGGTTTAGCTCATGATATATCTAAAGTAGGCTAAGTTACTGTATCCAACACTTGAAATGCAACTTAATCTTTTACTGTAAATTAATGATTTTCTGTCTTGGCAAAGTATTCTTTGTGACTATAAGACCTCATGGTAACGCTAAATCAGTAATACAGTGGGCAATACAACACCATAATAAAAAAAGAAAGACCTTTTACGACAGCAGGTGTAGTAAAAACACTACCACTTTTGTCCAAAGGGGCCGATAGAATCCACACGATAGCCACTTTAAATACAAATAAAAAATAGTTGTTCTACACTAGAATGTTTTATTTACAAGAATGCCGTTACCAACAGAAGTAGGGTTTCTATGCATCCTAGTTCAGATGACATCGTCATGTCAGAAAGCCCAAACAAACTGTATTAGACCAATGAGGACCTGCTTAAAACACAACAAAGGTAGAAAGTGGGACATTAACCCTGAAAATTAACAAAATCTGTAATCACCAATTAAGGTCTCCTTAGTCATATTCTGTCTTCATTTCATCAATGTTGCATGAGGTTAAATACAGATAGTGAGGCTGACTTGGTAATCTGATGGTTGTAGTTCCTGCCCCATGTTTTCAGGAAATCTCTTCAATATGATCTCATTGACAGAAATGAATAAAGACATTTTTGGTTTGAAAAAATTTTCTGTTTCTTGCCTTTTGTCATAGATAAACTACATCTACAATATCTTCACAAACCAATAGGAGCTGCAATCAGCCATAACCGACAAAGATATAACTCATTACAAAGGCATGAATCGCTTGTCCCTAATATCCCTAATCATTTCCTCAGCCATTTGCTTCTTGTATACCCCATTAATTTAAGCATATTGTTACTTGTCTGCTTCTCTTGCAGTTGATCCATACTTTGTCCAAGTTTGTGAATAATCTATACTCTAACCTTAGCTGTGAGGAGAAGTTCAGCAACCCTTGAAAAATCCCTTGTGGATTCTTTGAACCAAACCTCTAGTCAATAGCCTTCTGTGGCTGGTCTAGAGAGTGCTATGGTATAATCCAGCTCCACAAAACAATTAATAATCCATGAACGATACGGGAGACAACACAACAGGAAGAGGGGGGTAAGAGGAAGAGACAAGGGGTGAGACGACTGTGGAGGTAAAAAAGTAAATACAAAAAGTGAGGTCAGGAGATGGTTGGTGTTGGGAATTAGGAGGCACAGGTTCAGTTATTAGCAAATATTAAAGGTATTTTATTTCACATTCACTTTCATTTCACATGTGTTTTACATTCTCTGCATTTAACCCGTCCCTCAAGGGAGTAGTGGGCATCCATTTACAGCACCCGGGGACTCCAACTCCAGATCTCAACGAGTGCCTTGATCAAGGGCACTGACCGGAGAACCTAGTACATGTTTCTGATGGTGGGGGGTAGCGCAAACATGGGGAGAGGGGAGAACATACAAACTGCACACAGAAAGGCCTGGAACGACCTGGATTCAAACCCAGAACTTTCTTGCTGTGAGGCCACAGTGCTACCATTGAGCCACCATATTAGGAGACTCTTATAACTTAGACATAGTATTCAAAATGGCTAATTGCCATGATGGCGTGAAGGTGAGCTGAGTTGCCCTAAAACACACTATCTCTGCAGTCAAAGACTATTTAAGCAGTTGAAGAAGTATTGATATCCTTAACTTAAGTAATAGTACCACACTGTAAAAATACTCTAATGGACTAATTATTTCAGCTAGACGTCCAGGCCTAAATGTTATATCTTAACAGCGAAAACACACCAGGTGTGTAAGTGTCGGGTATAACAGTGTAGCACAGCTATTTTTCATTTCGGCGCCCAATCTGTTCGTTCAGCCGAGAGGCGAAAGACTGCTTTGTGACCTTTGTAGAAATACACACTCGGTATGAATGCCCAGGCACGTATTTACCCTCCGCGGGCAATACGGCCGGTGTGTGGTTTCCTGTAACTTGTAAAGTAACGAGTAACTAAAACTAAAACTGTCAGATGAATGTACTGGAGTTAAAAAGTAGGCTACAGTGTTTATCTCTGAAATATAGCAGAGTAGAAGTAGAAAGTGGCATGAAAAGAAAAGACTCAAGTAAAGTACAAGTACCTCATATCTGTACAGTACTTAAGCAAATGTGCTTAGTTCCCAGTAAGGAAAGAGAGGACAAAAGCGATAAGAAAGACATTGGAGGTTGGAGGGGAAACATGCAGAGCTGGGGTGAGAAAAAGGACAATGGGGAGTAGAGAAAGTGGAAAAGTGGAGGGAAGAAGGGGGGAATGGTGTAGGAGCAGAGCTAAAACACTTAATATGGAACACAATATTGTAAGCATTTACCAAGGAACAAGCTAACTGAGAAATATCTCATAATATAATTCATAAATTGCTAATAGGTAACTCCTGAATAACTCCTGAAGTTAGAGGGAGGGCATATTGCTCCCGTTGTACCGCTCCTCTCTTTCTATGAATTGTCTGCTATTCACCTAATAGAGATGATCCTATTATATTGGATATCCCTGTATCTAAAGCCCAGTTCAGACCAAAGATTGGCGACGAGACTTGAACAGTTGAAACTTGCAAATTCATGCAACGTGCCGGTCTGCAGCGTTCTCAAACCTGCCACTTCACAACATTGCGACGAGAGGAGACAGTGTATCATCTCCATAACAACGCCTCTTTGTACTTCCGTTCTGACTTCCGACTTTTAAGCTTTTTCAGACGTTTCTTGTAGCTGGCCACCAGGTTTGACACATCTCAGAAGGGATTTTGTCCCACGCCTCTTTGCACATCTTCTCCGAGTCATTCAAGGCTGACATTTGGCAACTCGAACCTTCAGCTCCCTCCACAGATGTTCTATGGGATTAAGGTCTGGAGACTGGCTAGGCCACTCTAGTACCTTAATGTGCTTCTTCTTGAGACACTCCTTTGTTGTCTTGGCCATGTGTTTTGGGTCATTGTCATGCTGGAAGCCATGCCATTTTCAATGCCATGGCTGAGGGAAGGAGGTTCTCACCCAAGATTTGACGGTACATGGCCCCGTCCATTGTCCCTTAAATGCGGTGAAGTTGTCCTATCCCCTTAGCAGAAAAACAGACCCAAAGCATAATGTTTTCACCTCCATGTTTGACGGTGGGGATGGTGTTCTTGGGGTCATAGGCAGCATTCCTCCTCCTCCAAACACGGTGCGCTAAGTTTCACCCAGTTGTCCTTTGAATCATTCTGATGTTCACTGACAAACTTCAGAAAGGCATGTGTATGTGCTTTCTTGAGCAGGCGGACGTTGCGGGCGCTGCAGGATTTCAGTCCTTCACGGCGTAGTGTGTTACCAATTGTTTTCTTGGTGACTATGGTCCCAGCTACCTTGACCATTGACAAGATCCTCCCGTGTAGTTCCGGACTGATTCCTCACCGTTCTCACGACTATTGCAACTCCATGAGGTGAGATCTTGCATGGAGCCCCAGGCCAAGGGAGACTGACAGTTCTTTTGTGTTTCTTCCATTTGCGAATAATCGCACCAACTGTTGTCAACTTCTCACCAAGCAGCTTGGCAATGGTGTTGTAGCCCATTCCAGACTTGTGTAGGTCTACTATCCTGTCCCTGACATCCTAGGAGAGCTCTTAGGTCTTGGCCATGGTGGAGAGTTTGAAATATAATTGATTGATTGATTGCTTCTGTGGACAGGTGTCCTTTATACAGGTAACAAGCTGAGATTAGGAGTACTCCCTTTCTGCATTTTTCTGTCTCTCACTGTTCAAATAAATCTACCATTAAAATTATAGACTGATCATTTCTGAGTCAGTGGGAAAACGTATCCAATCAGCAGGGGATGAAATACTTTTTTCCCTCACTGTATCTACATTGCTACATAGTCATTACTACGGACATAACCACAGCAAATCGGGTTTTTTTGTGGAAAAAATATGTTTTGGAATATTGGATTGAATGAGTTTGACAATCGACTAGTGTGTACTTCAACGGAATACAGGGAATTAACAGAGGTATGTGCACAGGCTGATATTAGCACAATTAATATTGATTAATATTGATCAATACCAGTGTAATGAGATTCATACCTTGGTTTTCAGTTTCTCTCTAGTATACACTGCTGCGGTTTCATCAAAGAGGCGACCTGGCTTTCTGTGTCTGTGTAAGTGCAGAGTGTTGTGTCAGAGCAGGCACACTTTGCTCCTCCCCCCTCTTGTGATTTGAAGTTGTACTGTCACGTGACTCAGTGGCACCAGACAAACAAGCAAGCAAGCAGCCAGGCCCGGCGTCGGCAAGCAGCGCACACACACACACACACACACACACACACACACACACACACACACACACACACACACACACAAGCAGGACAGAGACGGAGCAGAAGAATGGCCGAGAGGAAGGGAAGCTCTGTGTGGCTATATTTTCAGGCCAAAAATGACATAACGGCCAGCTGTATAATGTGTAAAAAGGCTGTAAGACCCAGTGGTAACACAACAAATGTATACAAGCACACAGAAATTTGGTCCTGGGTTAACAATCCAAATGCAAAATCACAAAAACACTTAAAGGTCACAAAAACGCATCCACCTTAATTATTAAAAAGTATCGGTATTGCATCTTTATCGCATCGGTTTTGACGATACTGGCCCTGTATTGACTTGGTATCGGATTGATACCAAATATTGCAGTATTGCACACCACTAATGGCAGCGTGGCTCTATTGGGCGCTTAGCACCGCCCATGACGATTGTGATTGGTTTAAAGAAATGCCAATAAACCAGAGCACGTTCTTCTCCCATTGTAGAATGCTGGGTGGACTAGTCTGACCCTTCCCCGCAGCGCTGTGGAGGAAGGTCTACCAATGCAAAACTACTTTGGCATTAGTCTATACATTGTTTTTAAGGAAAATCCTTCATAAAATACCTTTAAACAAATGGTGCTGACCAATTAAAAATAATTGTATCAGTCTGGTTTAAACAGAGAGCGAAGCTTGTCATGATGGTTCTTCAGTTCTCTTTTCTCCATTCTTTTAATGTTCAGTGAAGCGAGAACTCCACAAATCAATACCTGGGCAGTGACCACACTCTGCAAATCAGTCTTTCCATTAAAGGACAATGATATTCAATGAAACCTGGATTGACAGACGGGCTGTATCATTTCGTTTTGTGTGTGTGTGTGTGTGTGTGTGTGTGTGTGTGTGTGTGTGTGTGTGTGTGTGTGTGTGTGAAGAAATCTTGACATATTTACAGAGGCAAGACCAGGTGCTTGCTTAAAGATGTGTAGGGCATGAAGAAAATCATCAAACCAAGTTGATAATAAAATTGCGAAGAAGTAAGTGTTTGAGGAACAGAGAGAAACCACCTGATTTCCTAAATGATGTCTTTACATCATTGGCAGTATACCAGATGATGTATTGTTAAAGTGCCATTAAAAGTTCCAACCTCAACTGTTATCATTGTAATGTTATTAGTTATTTTGTGATACATCAGTTTGTATTTCCACATGTAATCTAGTTTGGTTATAGTCGGTAAATATATTACAGAATATTTTATATAACAGCATTTCCTTAAAATAGTTTTTTTAAAGGCTAAGTTATTTCCTAACAACAGCTAAAGTCTGTAGTTTTTGTGCTCTAGCAAGTATTTCAGTCAGCAGGTTGGTAGATATGGGACTTTCTTAAACAAACTACTGTGTGTGTGTGTGTGTGTGTGTGTGTGTGTGTGTGTGTGTGTGTGTATGTGTTAATGGTAATGAAGAAACCCAGTGCAACAGTGTGCCTCAATTGTGTTGGAAACACAGTTTGATTGACTTTTCATTGGATTTGTTGACAAAAATATATAATATCTCATATTTTAATTTTTAAAGTACCGTAGTTTGGATAATGTTTGGACAATCTACAGGAATGTCAATCGTAAAAAAGTGGCTGTACTCAACATTCAGCACATCAATATAGCAGTAACAACAATATGCTATGTAAACTTTAGGGCTATTAATCAATTAAAATGTGTAATCCTGATAAATCACATGATTGTCTATAGTTTATTTATTTTTTAACAATGTATCTGTTCTAAATTTACTTTAAAGGGGATATCTTTCAAGTTTGTAATGCTCTTATTAACATGGGAGTATGTTTACATGCACACTAAAAGTCCATTATTATTCTGAATATGACAATATTCTGAATTTGATACAGATCATGTAAACAGCATATTCCGGTTAGATATTCTGAATGAGGCCTTTTTATATAGCATTTTGGGAGGTATTATGGTATTAATTGGGTTTTAGAGGCATTCTTTGATGAGATATAAGGCGCATTCGGAATATGCGTGTCAAATGGGGTTTTTAATCACAGTTTACGCCCAGTTTATGGCCTCTTGACTGTTTACAATTTATGGTCAGCTCTGTGCGTTGCTATGGTTTCTGTACACAAACCAACCAGCCAACAGTTTGCAAGACCGCAGACCCAATAAGAAGGAGAAACAATATGCCACACATCGCTACGCCAACCTTTTCAAAAAGCTGGTTGAAGGAATGAAAGCGGGAGGCTGTGTTCGCACGGTTCAGTTAGCCACCGCTTTAAAACTTTGAAAACGTATTTTGCACAGCTACGTGTAAACGGGAATATCAGTGGAATATTCACTTTCATTAGCCATGTAAACAGCTTAGTCGAATATTGTCTTTATTGGAATGAGTGCAAAAACTGTAATATTTTGTGCATGCGTGCAACGTTAGGGCTGTTGGAACGAATTCCGAAAGTCGAAAATAATTTGAATAGTAAAACAATCAATACTATTCGAATGCTGAAATTACAATTCAAGTGTGATTTTTTAAATTAATAGGTAAATAAATAATTAATTATAAATAATTATAAATCACTAAAATAACAGTAGTGGAAGCAAAGTTTGGTTTAGTTATGAAGTAATTGTGCTAACCGAGGAACATTAGCCTTTACACCAGAACCACTTCAATATACTTGTTAGATTATGTTTCATTACAGAGTTCTCTGTTGATTTGTGCCGCTGTGTGGAGGAATATAATGTAAACAGAGTGCGAGAAATGCAATGCGCCATGACGTAGATCCCCTTCAAGGCCAGGTTAATGGAAGTCCCTCCAGCGGACAGAACGTGTAACAACCTCATGCTTATAGTGGCATTGACAATGCAAAAGCCTGGGTAATGTAATATGTAGACATATTTAACAGGCTGCATATGAGCATTAAATATTCAAATATTATTTGAATATTAAAAAAATAAATTCAAATGGTTTTATAAAGGAAGATTGACAGCTCTAGTAAACGTAGTCACTGACAAATACTGTCTAGAATATTCTCCAGAATAACGTCAAAGGTATTGTATGCTCATAAAATATGCTTAGAGCATAATATGACAAACTTAAGCCTGTCAAGAAACACAAGATGGCCAGATTGACCTGAATGCAACATTACTTGGTAATAGCTGCTAACTTTAGCTTTGTCGATAGAACATCTGGACGGGCTTTAAAACTGAACTTGCCATTCAAAAGACCCTTTATCCATTTCTGCTAACAGGTTTGTTTCTGTTAGCCATCATGTTACTGCTGCATAACCCTGTGAACTCCCAAACTATGGAGTGGCCTGAGGCCCAAAAAATGAAAAAAAGTCTTCCCAAATTGGCTTGAAATTTTCCACCTATCATGCAGCATTGTATCATATTAAGACTTGTTTTCTCCAAAAGACTCATTTCTGCAAAATTCTAGAAGGAAAAGAAAAGTGGAAACTGAAAGAAGGGAAAATATTTTACCCCTCTGGCTGAATACTTGCCTGTTTTTATGAAATATGTTTTAAAACCTCAACAGATGACTAACTGAATGACAAATTATGATGGATGTTTTTGCAGTGTATTATTTCGTTATTGATTGACTCGTAGTAGAACGCAATAATGTTGTCACGCAGTAATCTTAATGCCAAGGTTCAAGAAACTCAATAACTGGGCTGTTCATTTGTGGTGTGGACATTCATTCATCCCTGGCTTGTTCAGTATGAGGTTCTAGTCATTCTATTGATATTATGGCATGTAGCGCAAGACAAATGGCAAAATGGCAGTACACATATTCATCTTGGTAAGAAATGTACTTCATTGTTAAAAATCATGTTCTTCTGGAAGAAGTCAACAGTGATGCAATGCTAAAAGTCCTCAGTGAGTCACAGTGTGCCACAACTGATACAGATTTTAAGGAATAAACTACTGGGACAGAAAGGTTTACCCAGGAGGTTTATGCACTATAGCTGAGACAGCAAGACTTCCCTGAGACGGAAATATACTACAACACATACAACAACATAAAACATGTCATTTCATGGTTGGATACACGTTACTTTTACCCTCCACTATCTCCATACTACCATTCAGCTGGAAATAAACTATTTTTTTTATCTACAATAGAACATAGTGGTTTAATGCATATTAAGTCATGCCACATCATACTATACAATACCATGATATTTAGGCCATACTGTGCTGCCATACACCTTAGAAACCACAGACTATCATAAACCACGCAATAGCAGTTGATATAGCTATAAACCATGCAAACGCAATTTATTTTACAGTACACTATTAAGAAATAACAAACCATATTGTATATCAAATCAGACCACAACTAGAAAGTCTAACTTGGAATAAGATAGTAAATTAACATAGTTGTACCCTAATTTGACACTATATCCCTAAAATATAATGTCAGAAACCTTATGTGATGCTGTATTAGACTTTATATTATTTCAAACTTTCAGACTTATATTATATTATTTATTTACGTATTATTAATTATAAATAATTCACGCAAGGAAGAAGTGTGGAATAGATGCACTGTGACTTCTTCGGTGTGTGTACTTTTCGGTATGTTGACATCTGCACCAATGTTTTGCACTTTTGCTTCGCTGTTTCCATAAAAAAAGTCACAATTAATTGAATAACTATAAAGCTATTGTGCTTCACTCGAGCTTCTGTTCACGAAATTCGCCGGCCAACACCATTTTGTAAAATTAGCAATACTGAGAGATACAGATGATAGGCTTAAAGGGTGATAGAATGTAAAACCAATATTACCTTGTCATAATTGAAAAACAGTGTGGAGGGTAAACAGGACATACTACATAGAACCTCAAAATCCCATTGACACCTCTGTCCTCCCACAAAATCTCACAATTTGAAACTGCCTCTGAAAATGGGCAGATCTCAACAAAGCTAGTAGCTGACTATGTGGCTCCTAATTATTTGGCTCTGGTCTCTAGTCTTTGTCACCACTGACCGGAGATCAGCTAGTCTTCTGAATCTAGGTTGCGCAGATCTTTTATACATTGTTAGTCTGCTATTTCATTACTAATTTCACTTCTGAGACTTTTTTATGCAAGAAACAACTATATAGAGGTCAAATATTTGCCTTTTTACAAAAATTGATGACCGTCACGGCTGGCAGCCGCAGCACTCCATACCCACACAAAGTCACCGTTTCTGGGTTACTGGAATACCAAACGCCGCTGCCCTGACGGAGCTCCAGTGCCTGCAGCTCGCTGTTCTCCCACCCCTCTCCTGCTAAATGGCCTGTGTGTGTGACTGAGAGCGCGGTCAGTTATCTTGTTAGGCCCGCAATCTCTTACCACAGGTTCCAGTTAATATTATAATGGATATGTGTGTTGAGTTATTTAAACAAACGATCAAGGAAACAAATGGCTCTTGTCCGTGAGTCTCGTTGATAGTGCCTGCGGTGAGCTGGATGGAACTAGATTTCTATCCGAACGAGTCGTCTTGAATACACAAAAATGAATAAAAAAAAAAAAAACACAACAGTGTTAGCTGAGCTTTTTAAGACCTTAGGGTAGCTGTGATATAAGTGCCATGACAAAATTCAAACTGTAAATATGCTATAGTCATGCCAAAACTGTAGCAAACTAGCTGCGACCGTTTCCCATAGGACTGAATGGGACACTAGGAGCTAAGGAGATCCCACAAATTCACAAAAATACATTAAGTTGAAATTGGAAAAAATTGTTAGCTTTGTAAGACCTTAGGGTAGCTGTGATAGTACAGGGGCTCAAAAGTTTGGGCCCCCTAGGTAAAAATGTGTATTAATGTGCATAAAGAAGCCAAGAAAAGAAAAATCTCCAAAAGGCATTAAATGACAGATTAGATATTCGTATAATATGTCACAAAAAGTACAATCATTTACACTTTCAAAATAACAGCAAAAAAAGATGGCATCTGCAAAAGTTTGGACACCCTGCAGAGTTAATACCTTGTACTGCCCCCTTTGGCAAGTATCACAGCTTGGAAACGCTTCTTGTAGCCAGCCAAGAGTCTTTTAATTCTAGTTTGAGGTATCTTCGCCCATTCTTCCTCCCAAAAGTCACGCACTGCTCTTTTAAGGTCTATCCATAGGTTTTCAATCATGTCTAGGTCAGGAGATTGTGAAGGCCATGGCAAAACCTTCAGTTTACGCCTCTTGATGTAATCCACCGTGGATTTTGAGGTGTGTTTAGGATTATTATTCATTTGTAGAAGCCATCCTCTCTTTAACTTCAGCTTTTTCACAGATGGCATCAAGTTAGCGTCCAAAATTTGCTGAAATTTTATTAAATCCATTTTTCCTTCTACTCTTGAAATGTTCCCGGTGCCACTGGCTGCAATACAACTCTAAAGCATGATTGATCCCCCCCATGCTTAACAGTTGGACAGAGGTTATTTTATTAAATTTGGTGCTCTTTCTTCTCCAAACATACCTTTGGTCATTCTGGCCAAAAAGTTCTATTTTAACCTCATCGGTCCACAGAACTTGTTCCCACAATGCATCAGGCTTGTCTATATGTTCATTCACAAACTTCCAACGCTGATTTTTGTGGTGAGGACGTAGAAGAGGTTTTCTTCTGATGACTCTTCCATGAAGACCATATTTGTATGAGTATCTCTTTATAGTGGAATGGTGTAGCACACCTCCAGTGTCTGCAGGTCTTTCTGGATGGATCGTGCAGTCAAACATGGGTTTTGACTTGCTTTTCTCACAATCCTGCGAGCTGTTCTGTCTGATATTTTTCTTGGTCTTCCAGATCTTGCTTCAACTTCCACTGTTCCTGATGACGGCCATTTCTTAATTTCATTCCGAACAGAGGATATTGGCATCTGAAAACACTTTGCTATCTTCTTATAGCCTTCTCCTGCTTTGTGAGCGTCAACTATTTTCAGTTTCAGTTTTCTAGACAACTGCTTAGAAGAAGCCATGGTGCTGATTGTTGGGGCAAGGTCAGATGAGTCTGGGTATTTAAAACCTTAAGATTGACATCACCTGGTCTTTCCAGACGATGATTGAGAACATTCCATGACACTGTCAGGTCTCAGCTTTCCAAAGGGGGCGGTGCATGCTAGAAACTCTGCAGGGTGCCCAAACTTTTGCAGACACCATTTTTTGGTTTTCTGTTATTTTTACAATATGGTGGAAATAAATGATGGAAATGATGGAAATAAAATCCAACTTTTTGTGACATATTATACGAATGTTTAATCTGTAATTTGATGCCTTTTAGAGATTTTTCCATCTTTTCTTGGCTTCTTTATGCACATTAATGCAAATTTTTACTGAGGTGCCCAACTTTCGAACCCCACTGTAAGTGTTGAGACGAAATTCAAACTGTAAATATATAGTTATTCCGGCAGCCGGCCAGCTCCAGTAGTCCAGTAACCCGGAAACGTGACTTTTCTCTGCGGGCTGTCGCTGTCTCCTCAGACTGTATGGAGCTCCTGAAGTCTGAAACGTTGTACCAAATTTGCAATTAGCCATCAATTTTAGTAAAACGTCCCATATTTGAGCTTTATATAGTTGATTTTTTGCATAAAAAGTATCAGTAGTGAATTTAGTAAATAGCAAAAGGAATAATGTATAACATTGCAGTGTCTAAAATATGAGACCTGCTGTATCATCTTCAATGTATGTGTATGTGGTTTGATTAACCAATCAGAATGCATCTTATCTAAATATTCATGAGCAGACCATTTTTGGAAGAAAAGCTCTTGTTCCAAATAGGGCCAAATTCACAGGGTAGTTCAGGTCCAATAAAATAACTGGGCCATTTCAGCCCAACCAATGTTACATACCCTATTAGGAGACCTTAAGGAACAGTGTGAAATACTCTATATAATCATTCTATCACCCCTTTAATTAGCTTTGTATCAAGTCATGTGGCAATGGCTTGAATGTAACAGACGTTCAGTAATATAAAATAGTGTGCATTGTAGCTTCAATGTTCAAAGACCTTTATTTTGAAATTCTGGAGTTTACTTCTGCTTCCATTTAACATTCTGCTGATTTAACGCCATAGGTTTCTGCCAATACTGTGAAGAAGCCACTGACGGTAAGTTATCATACTACTGCCATAACCTTTATGTAGCACAATAACTATATTCTCTGTATTTTGTTATGTTGCAATGTTAAGCCGATGTTAATTGTATTTATTGTGCCGTGACAATTCTGATGCAATCATCATTTCATTATATCATTAATTAGCCCATGTGTTTATTTAACCTGTGAATTAATATATGCAAATCTGGACAATAAACAAAGCAATTTTCATATTCTAATACTAAATATTAATAAATAAAGAACTTGTAACAGCGACCCGATATAGCTTAATTTGTGTTTTAATTAGTACTGTCAAACGACTAAAATATTTAATTGCAATTAACCGCATTAATGTCATAGTTAACTCGCAATTAATCTCAATTAATCACACATATGTATCTATTCTAAATGTCTCTTAATTTCTTTTTGGTCCATTATTTTTTCTCATTTTAATGCTTTTATAAACATGGAAAAGTGGATCGGCCTGCTCTGTTTTTTCACACTAACCTTCACTTGGAGAAAATAATCTCTCACACAATGTAACACTGTCCATCAATAAAATGGTGAAAATAATATTTTGACGAGGGGGTGGTGTGGGGGTTGTGGCATCTGCAGCGTGCCTGTTGTTTTGCTTCCGGTCTAGATCCCCTGTGGTGTGTTTGATGTAGTTTTTCAAAAGTTACCAGTTGTTGCAACATCATGTTGAAAAAAAAAAAAACACCTTTAACTGATAGCACTAGTTTTAATATTAACATGGTTTTAGGTTAGATGTCCGATTACAGTTTACGGTACAGTTCTGTTATAATGTGTCACAAATTATCTTCTAAGAAAGTCTAATAAGACCTAACAGTGGGATAAAACAATGGATCTCACTTTACATGACAGTACAGTGTTGTTGGATTGTGTTGCTAATTACCCATTTATTAGGGTGTCATTGTGAAATAAAGATGCAATGTAATAGCAGCTTCCATAGCCGATGTTAATACAAAGTGAAACTATGTTAAATAAATGCCAAATAAATGTAATGTTCTCTGAGCTCTCAGTGTTTTTTCTAACTATTACAAGACTATGCCCAATATCTGGTTTCTAATTAGAGTATAATTTAGGTGTATGGTGTCTAATTAGGATAGGTAACTTTGATTGTTTTGTGTCTAATAAAGTAAGGCTTATTATGTCCTATTAAAGTGCCATAAAATAAACTGTGACCAACCATGCAATAAGGCCATCTTCAGACACTCACAAATGTGTGAAAAAAAGAAGAAAAAAAACTCGTTCATTTCAATTAGCTGTGTGTCGACACGGAGGCTTGGGCAAGAAAACGTCAAGCTTCAACTGCCTCAACCTGTTCTGCAGTGAATGCAATATCATCTGGGTGTATTTTCATTTGAGGAGTGCCAATTTTAGTTTGAATATCAACATTCCAAGATGACATCAGTTCATTTGAACACCCAAAACATGTTCTCTCTTTACACTGGGATGATGTCACATGTATAAAAATAGCTTTTCTAAGAATAGTTTAAGACATATTAAATCCTCATGGTTTAAAAAAATAAAAAATTGCACCATGACAGTAATAATTTACCTTGTTTGCAGTTTGAGGTGTCCTGTCAAGGTTGTAGAGATGAGGATTTTATAATGGTGGTCTATTTGGGGCTGGTGTGATACAATGACTGACAACTTGCAGAGCCGTTGCGCTTTACACAAAATACTTTTGGCTCGCACACTATCGCGTTGGGGACAATAAGGCGAGCATAAACCTAGCTCAGTAAAGAGGTGCACTGTTTAAGCATTTTTGAAAACAAACAAGGTGATTACAGCTGATATGGAACTTTCTGTCAAAGTACTAGTATTTTAAAATTCTGATGGCAAAAATACTCAACACTCTAGACACTAGACAAGAAGACATACAGTACTTTATTGATTAATTTTTTCTTCACTCTCTTGTTACATTTACACACAGTCCTGAAATACACACAGATGCCCAGAACAAATGGAGAGTGTCCGAATGTCCGAGTGAGGGGAACAGCTGCCCAGAGCAGTTAGGGCTTCAGTGCTCAGTAGGTAAACTGGCACCTAGCTAACAGCTACCAGTCCACACTGGTGAACCTCCGGTTCCAAAGCCCAGTCCCTACATAATGAGCTACTACAGTCATGCTGTCAATTCAATAAATTCATTCATGTACATTCAATACATAGCCATGTACAGTATATTTCAGGTTCATTCACATTCATCAAACAAAGTCATTCATCTTAACCGAGCAGTGTTAGGCCCTGAAACTAGATGTAAATGGAACATATGAAAATGATTTGATATCAACTCACTTTGCGAATACAAAAATGATAGAAATCATGAAAAATATATTCATGCCTTATTCTTGTTAGCAGCTATTTGCATTGGCTGGGCGCAAAAAGCAAAGTAATCTTTGAACCTTTGAAACTGAAACAAGATGCTGGTAGAATGTTTACCATGTTGGATTAGCTATTATTTCCTAATTAGCACTAATGTCATTAGTCTTGCAGGTATTTGGTCATAAACCAAAGTATTAGATCAATTTAAAATTTGACCTGATGAAGCAAATTTTGTGCCAATTTATCTAGTAGATGTTGCAACATTTTAACAGGATATGTGACATTTTTGACTTGTTGCTGGGGTAAGAGGATTAGTCAGGTGATCACCAAAGTCATTAGAAATTATCATCTGGGTACCATGGGAATCTGTATTAAATGCCATGGCACACCATTTAATAGCTGTTGAGTTATGTCAGTCTGGACCAAAGGGGTGGGCCGATTGACTGACAGACAGACAGATAGAAAGACCGAATGACTGTCTGACATTGCCAAACCTAGAGCCATGCCACATGGCTAAAAAGAAAAGTGTGCTTCCACTGTAAATAACATATAACATGAGCATAACATGCCATACGAAGCATATTACAATCACACAGACACATACAACATGTGGCCACATAACTTGGCTCAGTCAGGCCTTGGGTACATTGTGTGTGTCAGTATAAACCTCAAAGTGGATACTTGTAAGACAGAATGAGAAAGAGACTACAAAAGACAGATGATAGAGAGACAAAAAATGTGTATAAAATTTAGTCATGAAACAAATGAGATGGCAGGAAGCATCACACGGTCTCCCACAGTGATCAAAGCAGAGGAAAGGAAGGCATTACAGCTAATAAGCACTGCAGGAGGGTACTCTTCTCTCATCCCTGTCAATATCTGACACCTCACTATAAGAAACTAAGCTAAGCTCACACCAGCAGACAGAAGTAAAGGAGAGGAAGGGATAGACACAAGGAGAGTGATAGATTCAGAGAAGAGAGAGGAATTGATCCAGTTCTTCCAAGACACAATGTCAAAATTAAATTGTTTTTTTCTTTTAATGATTAGGACAGAATTCATGTTTTTTGTTCATCTGGTCTCTAGTAAGTCTTTGCTTTCTGCCTTTACTGTTGGCAGCTCGGTCTAGTCAGTGTAAAATGCTTTTGTCGGTAGTTCAGTTGCAAGAAAAAGGAATGTGTGGAATAAAAACAACAATACCTTTGGTGCTCCATTGATTATTATCTCTAAGTAGTAGTCTGAAACTGTTGGCAAATTAATTGAGAATAAATCCGTTGCCATTTAGTCTCCCTTTGGGGCTATACCTACTATACCCAACTATTGATCGCTGAATAAAGGAATGAACACAATTTGTATGGCACAATTTGCCAGTGAATGCGTGGCATTTCTTTTGCCTTCACGTTTCTTGGGGAATAAGAGCATGTATTCATCCAGAGGTGTATCTACCAAAGTTATTCTGTCCCTATTACACTACACAAATTGGAATGAAGCAGCGGGCTTTCTGATAAAAAGTGAAGCTATGGCTTTGTCAGGACTGGTAAAAAGAGAACCAAGGTCAAGTGTTTTATTTTACTTTCCTACAAAATGGAATAGAAAGGTTGTAATAAATTCAACATTGCTTTTTCTTTACTTGTCCTTCATGAAGCTGAATCTAAATAATGAAGACTGGATTTAAGTTTCAAGTTAAAAGTTCTTGATACAAAGTGCATATCTGATTTCAAGCTACAGCATTTATTGTCAAATTGAGTCTTACAAATTTAAGCCTTGAATTCATTTATTCAATTTTCTTACTCGAGAAGTACTTCAAAAAGTGTGACAAATTAAATTTGTATAATTGCTTGCACTGATCTTTTCCATCCACACAGGTGGCAATCACAAACTTTTGAACTTTCAAAGTTAAAACTACCCTTATTCACATCTGATCCTACTTTACGGCTTCTCCTCTGTTGGAAATTAAACTATTTTGAGACATTTTAATGCACCACATATAAAATGAAGAAATTAAGCAATCAGTGGTTTGAGCAAGTTGCCTGTGCCTTGATTTATTCTTTTTAGGAATACAATCGTTCTGTGAAAATCAGCCAGACATAATATGTTATGGTTAGCAATGGGTAACTGGTACATTTATGATGCAGAACAATATGCTTCTGTATAAACAAGTATAAAAATTATCTACCTGTGGAGTCAGCTCCACAAGTAGATACCCCCCCAAAACCTGGTTTTGAATAAAGACCAGTTCCTGATATGCATTCATTCATTTATATTGTGGTTGTTCCAGTCTATGACAATGCTAATTACCATAAGTGCAACAAAGGGCTGCATGTGTTACAAAAGCGTGGCTTTGTAGTTAAAGAGTACGGGTACAAGACCTCTCCCATTGAAAATGTGTGGGCAGTATGAAGTGCAAAATATGACAACGGAGACCCCAGACTGTTGAGCAAGTGAAATCGTACCAGAAGGAAGGCAGCCTGAACAATTGATAGAACTCCTGTTGAACAAACATGAAATGCATTTGCAAGAACAAGATGTCTTTGACTCGTATGCTTGAATGTAACTTGTGCTCTGTATGGAACTGTTTAACCTAATTAGTCAATTGTCATCAACCTTGGCAAATTCTTTTATACTTTGAGGCCGAAACCAACCAGGCCCTCCTCCCTCCCCCATTAGTGCCAAACACATTATCAGCAGAGGGGGAATGAGGACACATTCCGACCTACATTAGCCTTTCCAGTCATATCAATGAATGCTGACACAACATGGAAACAGAAAAAGTTGATCCCGATTGAACTTATGGTGGAATGTGATGTACTATCATCTTACAAGGTGCTGCACTGGCCAACAAAATAAGTGCAAATGCACATTCCTGGTAGGTTATATGCTTCTAGGCAATATTATTAGGAAACACACTATTGACTTTTCACTGTAATAACCAATTATGTATATTGTATTCGACCAAGCCAGATGAAACCAATCAGTTGCTTAAACTTCAAGCATGCATTAAGGACATAAAATCCTGGCTGCAGATGGCTGCCCACCAAGAGCTTGGTTCTGCCTGAGGTTTATGTCTGCTTAAAGGAAGCTTTTCCTCGCCAAATGCTTGCTCTTGGGGGGAATTGTTGAGATTTGTAAATTATAGAGTGTGGTCTAGACCTACTCTATCTGTAAGTGTCCTGAGACTATTTGTTATGATTATTCACTATAAATAAAATTGAATTGAAATTAAATTACTGTGTAATGTGATTGCCACCTTCCTACTGTTATGCTATTGGTTGATGCAATGAAAGATAAAATGATTAAAGCTGTGCTAAGTTTTTCAGAGCAGTAAAATCTTTCCTCATGAAATTATAAACGGCTGTGCAGTGTTTTGGTGTCTGATAAGCCTTCAGATTCATCAATCTGTATTGTCTCAGTGGTACCAATGCAGCCTCTGAACACCCCCTGATGAATGAGTGTCACAGGGCTGTTACCTAGTTTATTATATATATTATAGTCATATTATATATAGTTATGAGGGCCAAACCAAGAACATGTAAAGCTATTTCATAGTGTTTTGTTTTCTTTTTGTTTGTCAAAAAACAGACAAGGATTATATTGTTTCACACAGTAGCCTAGTTTTCATCCACACTTATTCATGCAAATTAAGTTATATTGAATCCAAAATGCCCTATATACACTTTAAAATTTGATTGAATTTCATGAATATAGACTCAAAGTTTATACGTTCGGTCTCTTTGGATTTTCTCTTAATTGGTAAATGGTTTATGTGATAAACGCTGATGGAAATGTTATTTGCCGAATAAATTAAATAAAATGAACTGTGATTACGTTTTAGATCATTGTATGGTTAAGCATCTCTACAGGTCAGAAGTGGTAAAGACTGTTGTGTAATGCGCACTACCAGGAGTGACGCAAATGTCCCTTATGATGCAACAATCGTTTACTACAGCCTTGGTATGATTGATGGCCAGAATGTTTTATTGACAAAATTCCTGTAGCCTTGAGCAAGGGATCTAATCTAATCTATACACCTGAGGCACAAAGTGCGCTCTGGAGTTATGCAGTGAGATCTGATGCGTCTCATCCATTCCAGGTAGGTATATACACCTATAGATTTACGTGCATCTGCATCATCATAGCCATGTGTTGATAGCGTCGTTGTTTTCTTATTTTAGCTTGATATGTCACACTATCAGCTGGCACATGTGCAATATTTCTCATTTTGGCCATTTTGGCTAGCACAACTTTGTTCGCAAATGTTAGCTTGAATATTGTGCGATTTCGTGTGAAAATGAATGGAAACACCATAAAATATCTCAAATTAATTCGATATACCAATCTGACATCAAAACAGAATGTGACGTCATTATGCACATTGGATGGAAAACACACTTTCACCGCCTTTATTCGCATGAGTTTTTTTTTTTTACAGAACTTCAGATTATTCGATAGATAATGGATGGAAATGTAGCAAGTGATTCCATATGTCCTTCACTCTAGGTGACGGTAAAAACTACACATTGCTGTTGTATCTCAAGTACTCAATTTAACAACCTTAGGCTGGCTACACACTCAATGCATCGCGCAAGTGTGTCAGCTGCGTGGCGTGGCCGTTTTTATGTCTGTAGGTTTTGACATCAATGCAGACATCAATGCAGATATAAATGTAATACATTTTTTTTCAGGTAGGCTTATAATGCAGGCTCTTTACAGCTACACAAAGTACTACACAGATAGCCCAACCTACCCATTTTTTTAAGGTTTGAATCTGTTGGCACGAGACAGTCCTCCCTGTAGCTCACCTAGCAGCAGCAGCAACAGCCAGGCACGTTTCTGGTGTGTAGGACTTAGAAAAATCCACTCAGCCGCCACGCAGCTGACACGCAACAGAAACGCCACGCTGGCGCGAGGCAACCAGTGTGTGGCCGGCTGAACAGTTAAAAATTCTCAGCATACCAATTCAACTGAGAGTTTTTGCTTTTTACACCCTTGGTGGGATTGATGGCCAGAACTTTTTATTGACAAAATCCCTGTAGCCTTTAGCAGGGGATCTAATCTAATCTATACACCTGTGGCACAAAGTGCACTCTGGAGTTATGCAGTGAGATCTCATGCGCCTCATCCATTCCAGGTAGGTATATACACCTTCAGATCATGCAGTGTGTAGCCGGCCGAACAGCTAAAAATTCTCAGCATACCAATTCAACTGAGAGCTTTTGCTTTTTGCATATGTGTGTATATAAACAGAAAAACATGTAATATAGGCTCCTTAAAGTAGCATACTATAACAAAAAAAAGTATTATATTGGCACTCATACTGTTTGGTAATTTTTACAGTTTTTCAGGTTAAAAACTTCTTTGAATAGAAAAAGAGCACTCTTTGATGTTAGATCAGAAGTCAGATATACTATTAGCTGTAGTAGTTCCCATTCAGAAAGTTGTCAAGAAGACAATATGACTTTAAAATCGTGAGGAAGAAAACGTTTGAAAAAGTATTTCATTGCTAAACCTGCAGGAGCCTTGTTAAATGTGTGTGTGTGTGTGTGTGTGTGTGTGTGTGTGTGTGTGTGTGTGTGTGTGTGTGTGTGTGTGTGTGTGTGTGTGTGTGTGTGTGTGTGTGAGTGAGAGGAGTTTGCTCAGAGTTTTTACATGATAAAAAGCTCATTGCCAACATGTTTTTGGCATGGCATAGACAGTTCCAGGTATATACAGCCAAATAAGACCATCTCTTTCAGCAAAAACCAAAAAAGGTTGCTGGTGGAAGCCAAATGGTGCTTCTCAGTGGGCCGGCAACCTTGTTGTTTTAAAAGACTTTAATTGTGTTTTGATATTCCTGAGCTGCTGAAGTTTTGGATCCAGGGAATAACTAATCCTACTCTAATGAAGATGGTGTTCTAATGAAAGCTTAATGACACTCTTAACACCCTAGTGTACTTAACGTCAGTTTCTGCCACAAACAGAGTTAGGATGAGGCAAGAAAAAAGAAGAGAGACAAGTTGTTTTGGTTTCTAATCTGTTCTGTTATTCTCTATGTGTCCTCCCTAGTCACCTTAGTGTACATCCAGTCTTGTGTCTTCCAGTTAGTGTCTGTTCTGTTTCCTGTTTTATTTTGACAGTCTGGGTTTTCTGTTTTGTTGTGTCTGGCGTTACTTCCTGTGTTTTCCTGCCTCTGTGATTGCCTAATGTTTCTCCCTTGTTTCCCAGCCCTTGTGTCACTTGCCTCTTGTTTCCTCGTTACCCAGTGCATTTAGTGTCTGTGCTCCCTTTGTCTCTTGTTGTTTGTGCTTGTCTGCCATTCGCCTGTTCGTCTTTTTTCCACTTGAGTTTTTCCATTTTCTCACTGGATCTTTTTTGGATTTAAGCCTTTTTGGATGCGGGACTTTGTTTTTCCCTTATATTGTTTGTCTTTTCATTTTTGATCACTGTGTTAGTTTGGACTGTCTGTTTTTAAATCCTAGTCAAACGCTCTCCTGCCTACCTGTCTCATCTCTGCATTTGGGTCCTCTACTTCAATGAACTGTAACATAAGTGGGATAAAGCGAGACATTACTACAGACATGTTGGGGACAACCTCCCAAATCCATACACTATAACTTCACATTCCATATATTCTTACTCTTACCATATAGACACTAGACAAAGAGTTCAGTGTTAGCTTGGTTTTTGGCTCATCATGAGCCACACAGGAAGGTTACCTCCCCTTTTTTCTGCTTTGCCCACCCAGAGATTTAGCCCACCACTTTCAAATGAGCAAAGTGGCAGTTGGTCAAGGCCACACCCCCATCCTCCACCTTGCCCCACCCTCTCTCCTCAATTTTTGTCAACACTACACCTCCCATTCCACTGCAAAGATCAATGCAGCGGTGATGGAACTTGAAGCCAACATCAGAAGTATAGAGGAAGTTTTAAATAGACTCTGAGATTTCTTTAGGGCAGCTGTTGCAGAAGAGAAAAATGGAGTTGAGCTCTTTCTTGAATGAGAGGGTGACGGGAGCTCTTGTCAAATGTCGTTTCCTTCAGTTAAAAGACATGGATACCCCAAGCTCCTTGTTCATTAATCTGGAGAGATCAGTGGCACAGAGGAAGCAAATGACATGCAATGGATTTCCATGCAGACCTCTTTGGGGCCCAACAGTTCAGCATGCAGTGTCGTGAGGAGATCCTTGAGGGTCTTCCTCAGCTCAGTCCGGATGAGAAAGCTGCTTTGGACTGCAAGCTGACTCTGGAGGAGCTGACAGCTGCAGTCAACCATGGCCTCAGGAAAGGCACTAGGGATAGATGGTCTCTCCACAGATTTTTATAAACAGTTCTGGAGTACAATTGAACCTGACCTTCATGAGGTCTTTATGGAGGGGATTAGAACAGGTTTTCTTCCTGCTTTCTGTCAGCGAGCAATGTTATCACTGCTGCCCAAAAAGGTGATCTGGCTTTACTTAAGAACTGGTGAGAAAGAACTTAAGAAATGGTGTGTGCTTGGTTGTTTAAATGGCAGTGGTTGCTGCATCAGCTGTCCTATAGGGGAAGTGTTTTGGTTGCCTCAACCTTTTGGCATAAGCTCATTGCTATCGTACCACCAAGAGGCCTGAAGGAGGACATTCAGAAAGCTATGGTGGATTTCTTCTGGTTGGGAGGCACTGGGTTCAGGCAGAAGTTCTGTACCTGCCTGTTGCTGAAGGGGGCCAGATATCCAATATCTATGCCTCCTTTTGAATCCAGGCTGCTCAAAACCTATTGTATAACTGTGGACCCAGCTGTCTTGATAAGAGGTCCACATTGAGGATATGGACCTCACTGGGCTGACATTGTTTTACAGTTCTGTGCTGTAGACGTGGCAGGTACTGAAATGGCTGTGGGTTGGAGAATAAATTCTGGGGATGTGCCTTTTTTTTTTTTTTTTCAACAACTTCATAAGGACTCAAATATTGCAGTCTGCCAGTCTGAAGCCAGCCTCAGAAAGGCTGGGTGTACTAAACTGGGTCACCTAATGAAGATCACTGCCTCCTGACTCACTGACTCCTTGAGAAGGATTAGCAACATCACCTCCATCAGGCTGATCAACAGGGTGGTGTATGAGGTTTGTGCTTCCCTGGAGCAGCCTCAGCGAACTTTTGCATGGAATCGGGATCTCTGTAATCAGTGGCGTGAGGGATGGGTATATAGTTTCCCCTCTCTGTCCACTACCCCATCTGTGGGAGAGTGGCGGGAGAAAGCAGGCCAACTACTGTCTTTCTCAACCTCTCACCTGGACAAGTTCCAAGATGCAGGGAAGAAAGAGCTTCATTATATAAGCATAAAGGTCCTGAACATGCAGTCTCTGGTTAGGCTAAGGGAATCGAGATGGACCGAGTTTTTTTGTCCACACGTTTCCCCGAAAGGCAGTTGGCGTTCCCTGTAGAGACCTTCAATGGAAGATCCATGGGGCTATAGCTACAAACAGATACAGAGTGCACATCAATCCCAAGCTAGGGGAGGGGTGTATTTTTTTGTCATCAGGTGGAAACATTAGCCCATTTGTTGAAGATGGGGTCAGGGTTTAGAAATTGTTTTTCTTTGGAGTTGTTTTTTTTTTTTCACGATACACAGACAAAAAGGCTGTTGACGTTTTATTGAACATTTTGTTTGCTATGGCAAAATTTGCCATCTGGCTAACACGAAAGAAGGCGCAGGGGACGGGTAGTGTGGAGGAACTGGTCAGAGCCCGGTTGACGGTGGCGCACTCTTATTACCAGCTGATGGACAATTTGGTGGGTTTTAGTCGTTTGTGGGCTGTAAGGGAGTGTTATGCATTGTGGGGGAGGAGGGAGAGTTGGTCAGGTTTTTGATTGAAAAGCACAGAATTTTGTATTGTTTGTGTTTGGTTTTAATTTTTTGTTTAGGTTTTTTTTTTTTTTTTTATGGATATTTTTTCTGTGATCTGAAAATGGTCCGATAAAGGGACTTTAAAACCAACCAAACCTTCCTCAAAAACTACAGACTCAGAAATGGCACCTACTAAGGAAAGCTCATTGTGGGACTGGCTCTAGTGGCTGTGATTCTGCACCAAGGATGAATTTTGGGAAAGAGACTTCAGATACAGTATTAGGGAACCACTAAGGTCTATATAAAAGAGACTTCAGATACGGTATTAGGGGACCACTAAGGTCTATATAAAGCATCTAAAGAGCACCATGTCTTGGGACCTTTAATGTTTAAATGGAATGGTTAAAAACTGACTTAATGGGAACTCTTTTCCATTACTACACGGATTCGAGAAATTTGAGTTTTTCTACCTAAACCTTGTAAAGATATTGTGTATCCTCATCTATGATTATAGAGAGCACCACTTTACTAAGAGCTTCAGTTTGGAGAAATGTACAAGCTCACAGTAGGGTCAGAAAGTGCTATTCTAGTTCTAGTAATAAAAAGGTTACAAACAATGCTTAGAGTAACTTATTTACTTTAGGAAAATAAAATTTTATTGAAAATATGGTTCAGGACCATCTTTTCTCCATCTTTGTATGCAACACAGAAATATGTGTGACTGTGTGTTCAACATTTCCTGTTTTCAAAAAGGATTTACCCTGGCTTTCGCAGGTCTAACTGATTGCCCAATTGGTTTTAATGCCAAGCATGAGGATGCAGCAGAGCATTCAGTTCCTCCCTAGCTTCTAAATCTATCATTTAGATTACACTATGCATAGATGAGGATCATCTTAATAAGGTCAAGGTTTTATTATGGACAAGGCTAAAAAAGAGCAAACCTATCACTGGCTTGTGCTTATTTCCCTTTCTCTGTTTGTTGCATTACAAGAAGTAATCAAGATGCAGGAAAGCATTTAAGCAAATCGTACAAGAACATCTTGCTTATCAGCAATGGATACAATAGCCACTGGCCATTAGCATCAGTACTGTCCTTCAACTTGTTCTCACTCCCAACTCAAACACTCTCAGCATCAGATATTGACACAAAAATCCCCTTTAGTATCTGGATGGCACGCACCATGCAGAGCAGTAGCTTAACCACGGGGCTGTAAGATGACATAGTATTAAGAGCGACAACGGTAGCGAGTAGTGTGACAAACCAAAAATCTGCGTAGGGAGGTTGGTAGTGTGGTGGATGGGTCAAACAACACAAGACTCATACCCAGGAGACCTGGGTTAGTGCCCCGTTGTTGTCCAGTGTGTCAATTAAACGTACAAATTATAACCTCACTAACGATCTTTTCTTAAACCTAATTATCCCATTCTTGTGCTGCATGTCAGTTAAACGTATGTCCCAACCCAGTCTAATTATGACGTTAAAGAAGACTTTTTGCATCAATAACAAAAGCCAAAGGCACCTGACCAAGCGTTGCTTAATGGCGCGATGGGAGTGAGAATGTGTTTTTGTACTTTATCATGTTTTGTACAAATTGGTATAGCATGGTTCTCAATAAGTCATAGTACTGTGGTTTCCCTATGTTGTTTGAGTGCTCCAAAGGAGAATTTTACTTTGCTAGGCAGCACTGCTGGGTTTGCTACTGGTCAATAGGGCAAAATTCGAGTCATGTGATGAAATGCGACAGAGATGGGGACTTAAGGTTTATCTTCTGGCCCAATTTTGCCAAATAGTTGTTGGTATTCTATCACTTTGTGCTCGATAGAGTTATTTAAAGCAGAATGACAAAAAAGAACAAACCCCAATGTGGTGATATGGTTGCTATTGCAGAAGCATAACTGGAGAAACAGAAAATCTACCTCTAACCACGTTTTTCTAAGATTCAACCAATGAGGATCAACAAAGGCAAGAAGCTAACTGCTCTCCATCAGATCTGATGTGGACGATCTAAAAACTTCCGTGGAAAGCAACTCAGGTAATCTTGACAGCCATCGCCACGCTTTTCAAGAGCTGGAGGTGAGCCACGCTTTTCAAGAGCTGAAGGTGAAGCCAGTAGTTATGGAGGAAAGAAACCGAAGGTGCAACATCCGCATTGTCGGGCTTAAAGGGGGGCTAGAAGGGGCAAATGCTATTCAGTGGCTCCTGAAACTGGCAGATCGAGATTATGAGAGCCCACCAAATCTACAGTGATAGCCCAAAGAAGAACACCATTACTAGTCGCACGTTGATTTTCAAAGTCAAGGGTCTGCATTTTTTTCCTGCTTTACCCAGCAACACTGAAGATCAAGGATGGCTCCCAGTACAGAGCTTTCACCTCCGATAAGGATACTGAAGATTTTGTGGGGTAGGCTGCACCCCGTCCTCTTGTTGCTGCGGAGACAGCCGGTGCCTCGGATTCTGTCACGAAGAGCGCAATGGATGAAGATCAGGATTTAAACACTACCTGATGAACAAGGACTCTTGGTTTGTCTTAATCTCTTGATTTGTCCTAGTTTTATTTCATTGTTATATGATATGCATTCTATAGGTTAGTTAGGCCACTATTATATGTTAGAGTCTCCTTTACGATGTGCTTGCTATTTCGTGCATTTTTATTTCCTGTTTTTGTAGACAAGAAATGCATTTAAGTCAATTTAGTGGAATCAGTTGTGGTTGCAACCACGTAACTATGGGCTGTTGTTCCTTTTTGTTGCCGTGCGTCAAATCTTGATCAAAGACCTATTTTTAGTGTTAGCCTTCTGGCTATATTGCCGCCTCCTGTTGGCTTCCCTGATTTTTTTTCATGTCTTACATGTTCTGTGTGTTGAGGGACCTTTGATGCACTATTGTTAGGATTTAACAAAGTGAATGGCAGTAGCATGTTGCTGTTCCACATCTACTTTCATTTAGAAAGCAGCTTTAATGATAATGCGTGATCTTACATTTTTTGTCTGGATCTAGGTTAATCTGAATGCACCCGACAAGTGTGCCAGCATCCTTGCCATACTTAAAAAGAGAAATGTTGACATTGCATTATTACAGGCGACGCATTTGGTACAGACTGATACTGGCTGATTAGCCAACAAACAACTCTTGGCCAGACAATACAGGCAGAATTGTGATTTCTACAATGAAGTATAGTTTTATGAAAATTGCACTTGTGTCAGCTTATGTACCAAATATTTAAGATGGCAGTTTCTATGGTACGCTCACTAATCAAATGCTGGAGTTTTCGGACTTTTCCTTTGTTGTTGATGCTGACTTATATTCTGTGTGGGACCCAAATATTGATTGATCAAATGCAAATCATGGGAGTTCAAGCGCAAGCCACACATGCTTTGAAATCATGGGCCAGCAGCTTGAATCTTATAGATATTTGGCGTGCATTTAATCCCACCTGTAAAGATTACTCCTTTTTCTCAGGTAGACATAAATCATTTTCCAGAATAGATTTTCTTTTTGCATCCCCTCAGTTATTTAATTCAATTAATAAAGCGGTGTAACTTCCAATAGCATTATTTGACCAAAAAGGGGTCCTTTGCACCCTAGACCCTCTGTCTCAACATGCTGCTAGATGGCGTTTTAATAGATAAATCTTCTAAATAAATCCTTTCAGACATTTTATTCCAATCTGTATGAATCTGAGGTTACTTTGGATAAATCCCACTGTGACAGCTGGTTAAATCAGCTTGACTTGCCTCAGTTACCAGCAGAGGAATCAGCTATCTTGGACAGATTGATTACTATTGAAGAATTACGTGGCAGTACAGAGTATGCAGAAAGGAAAATCTCCAAAGTTGAATGGGGTTCCCTCTAAATTCTATGTAACGTTTTGGGAACTGTTGGGCCCTTTCCTTCTTGACATGATTAACTTCTCTATTGAAAAGGATGAATTCTCAAGGGATGCACAGCTTTAATTTCCTTACAGCTGAAAATGGATAAAGATCCTACGGAGTGTTTTAGCTATCAACCTCTGAGCTTGCTTACCGCTGACATAAAAATCTTTACAAAGCTCCTAGCCCATCACTTGAGTCTCATATAGCAAAATTAGTGAACCATGATCAAACGGGATTCATAAAACGAGACTAGCAGCAGATAATGTTAGACGGTCAAAGTTAACTGGTCAAAGTATGCACTACTTCATTAAAATGACTCTGCTGGCAATTCAACCATCTCTGCTAACATCCCCATTGTTAAGAAGTTCAGATATTTAGGCATTGAGGTTTTCCCCTGCTTAAACTAGATTGTTGAACATAACTATTCATTTGCTCTAAACAATGTTTTGAAAGATATGGAAAAATGGATGGGTCTCCTCATTTAAGCCTGTTCCTCAATGGTTAAAATGAATGTGTTACCCAGGATTAATTCTGTGTGCTCTATGTTGCCTCTCTCCCCTCGTGCTGGCTATTGGCGTAAATACAACAGCGCTATCTAAATTCATCTGGAAAGGCAAACGGCTGTGAATTCAAACATTATTTTTTATCCTTATTGAGGCCCCTCCTCACTTGGTGGAACCCAGATGAGTCTGCCTGCTGGTGTACCTTAGAAAGTGCTATGACAGAGCCTTGGTCATTCCATGATGTTCTTTTTGCCAATGTTTCTAATGTACAGTGCCAGCTGCTCTTAGGACCTGTTTTTTCACTTAGCTTATCAAGACTGGCTGAAACACACTGCCATATAGCTTGTAACTGGCACACATTTTTCTGCTGTATTGTTATCCAATAATACAGCACTCCTCGTTTGTGGGAGGCCGATAACAGCCCCACAATGGGAACAAAGTGAAATTCATTGTTTAGGAGACAGTTTTAGCGAGTTTGGCTTGTTACCTTTCTTTGACTTACAAAATGCATTCAATCTACCACGTTCCTCTTTTTTCTTTAACTTCAGTTAAGATCAGCACCTAAGGCATTTGGTGTCCCTTGGCAGAGGGCTTTGCACATCCATCCTATCTGGAAGTTATTTACTGGGCAGCCTAAAAACTGTGGTATGGTATCAAGGCTTTATCAGTTCTTAGTGATATCTGGCCGCTCTGCCCTTCCTATTGAGAGGCTCTGGGCACACAGTTGCCCAGGCCTGAGTATCGATCTCGACTGGCATGCTGTATGGTCTAGCATCCCGGAGGTATCACGCAATCCAGACCATCAGTAAATTTACTACAATTTCATTTATAGAACATATATAACCCCTGTGAAAATGCACCACATGAAAAATAATTAACAGCTCTTTATGCACTTTCTGCCCAATAAAAGCACAAGGTACATACCTTCATGATATCATGATTTGGGTGTGTTCTTCCGTTCGTCAGTTCTAACCAGTTCGTAACCATATTACATCCACAATTTCCGCCTTGATTAATGTTACTGTGCCTGCTACTGTCAATGTTTTGATTCTGAATGATCTGTCAGCAACCCATTGGAAACCACCACATGACCTCTTTATATGTGCATGGACCTTTTCCTTTTTGGATGTCGTGTACATGGAACTTTCGGCACGCATCGGCGCCGGAAAGGCTCTGGACGCTTGGCGCAACGTCGCTGACTCATTGAGGTTTGGGCTTTAGCACTGTGCTACAACCTAGACCTCAACCTGCGCATGTGTTCGGTCCTTTGTCTTGTGTCTATTTGTATGTGGGTTGGTGTGCGTCTGTTTCTGCATGTGTTGTTTTGTCTCTCTCCCTCCCAGCTTTCCTTTTTTGGCTCTGAGACGCGTTCCATTGTCTGTGTATTATTTGTAATTGTTTGTTTGAATACATATTAAAAAAAAAAAACCTTTGGTCACAAAAAATGGGCAAAATCCATGTGGCACGAAAGATGATTAGTTAGAATGTATACAAAACAAAAATATTTTTTTTTTATACATCATTCATAGTGTCTGTGCCCCAACTGTCTATATCCACGACGTTCCACTTTCAAGACTGTTCCATTGCCGCCAGAAATTCCGCCATACGTCCTTTTTTTTTCCGACTGCATGTCCATTACCGAACGCTTCCTTTGTGTTAAAAGTCTAAACCCCGGTGGATTGATGAGGACTATGGTTAACTGCTCTCAGATCTCTGCAGGGTAAATCCAGACAGCTAGCTAGACTATCTGTCCAATCTGAGTTTTCTGTTGCACGACTAAAACTACAATTGAATGTACACATGTTGCACCAAAACAAGTTCCTTCCAGAGACTGTTTTCCAACAAAAAGCCTAAATTACCAGTCAGTCCATAAATTAAGAGTTTGAGCTGCTTTGTTTAGAGAGGACGTTAAGACCCACAGCCAGGTGCAAAAGCTGTGGCTGTGGGTCTTAACCTCCAGCAATTTATTTTGCATCTTTACCAGCAACACAATCCCGGTCTTATTGTTTTGGTTTTATTATTAGTTAGTACTGCTTGGTTATCCCTGATTTATTTGTAGTTATTGCTTTTACTGCTATTGTACTGTATGTTCTGAGTGATAGTTGACCAATGGGTGGATGGTTTAATACATAGTTTTGCCATGCTGCAAGCCAAATTTCCAATGAACAAAAACAAAGACTGGACTGAATGTTGTATGTTTGTATTATTGACAGTTAGTCATTGACACTGCAACAGATTATTTTTTGGACTTATTTTCTAGAACACTTTGAGCACTTTTAGGAAAACTGTTTGTTGCAATATATAATGCAATAGTATAAAATGAAGCAAAGTGCCAAAGTTCTCCTTTCTACTTACATGAGAAAAGAAAATGAGGTATGAAGCCAGAAAGAAGTCATCAGATGCCAGCAGCTTGCATTATTCAGACTGCCAGAGATGTTGATAGACTGCAGAGATGTTGATAAAAGGTTGCCCAGAATTACTTACTCTCACCAGGAAATTAAGAGAAAGCCCCAACACACCAGAGTTACACACAGCTGCACACATATGCACACAGTAAATATACTATGGATATCTTGCGTTTAATTTCACTTGTCAGTGTGTGAATATGTGATGCCTTGGCAGCAAGCCGTGCAGTGTGCAACCTCAAGAGAAGCAAGGTTCAAGAAGAATTAGCCTGACACAATTTCCATAGTGATGTGGAGGAACATATGTGAGAATACTGATTTTAATGCCAAAAATCTTGCCTTTGCATTAAACATCAGAAATGAACTGATGTATAAAATATGCATGAGCTGTATGTACAGTACCTGTATTGTATATGCTCAATATCCAGCAGAGAAAAAACACATTTGTTAGAATGGCAAACATTATAAATCTGTGCCACAGTTCATAAAAAAGAGGAGATTGATCTAAGCTCATTGATTCATGCTCTCATATGAGACCGTCCCAAGAAAAATGCCCCCATGAGTTGTTTCTTCAAGCAGAAATTACGACCCACATTTACAGTAATAAAAGCGGTGGCCTCTGGTGGCCGTAGTATTTATCATGGTTGCAAAGAAGAAAGTAAAGTGGCGAACATAAGAGCTTCAGGTTCACCCACCAGGGACTAGGGTTTGTGTCCTGTTTAAAAATAAAAGTTAACAGCAGGTTTACTTTTGGTTTGGTTGGCTGTGATCTTAATCCTGTGCGAATCGGCCATGACTGTAATTTACAGTCAAAATGACCTACCATATATTGCTGAACACAGAGGTCTTGTGATAATATTAGTATATTGTCTATTATATATTATATACATGTATATTATTGATTTGGCGGAATCCTTTATCATTTTTCAAGGTTTTCATTTACTATTCACCTTTTTATCCTTGCAAAAACAGATATTGCATTGTGGGGGATTTGGAGAGGCTGCGGACGGCAATTTTCATTGCCAACATAGTCTGGACCACTGTCATACCGGAGACCGCAGACCCTGAGTCAACGTGCTCCCAGCGGCTTTGTCCATGGGCTGGCGGTGATGCTTTGTGTGGGACTCTGGTACATTTCATTTGAACAGAGTTTGGCCATTCTCCATTGACAAGTGTTAACTTCCTTGAAGGTGGGTACTCAGTCAATGTTTAAAACTATTGGATCTGCCATAACCAACCGCTAATGTTTTGTCATGACGTTGGTGTTCACCTTACCCAACTCCTTCACCACTAATAGTGCAAGCTGGATAATAAAATTTTACCCAAACCCCGTGGGGTGGAGGGCCACAACATCATGGCCACCAACAAAACTCAGCAAAGATTGTTCTTGCTCTGGCTTTAACTTCTGGATATTTTGCAGCGTTGCCATAATGGCTTTGCTCGCATCTTTCTCCGCCTCCATTACGGAACTACAACTCAAACTAGCGCACAACCTCAACGTCATCGTTCTCAGCCACACCCTCTGTTTGCTGATTGGACTGATAAAGATTTGACCGGAGAAAGATGTAGTACTGAAGGACAATGAAAATTGAGCGGAATTACGGTATGTTGGCGGGCGGTACTGACTTTTGGATTTAATTGATAAATGCTCCTATAAGTCTTATTTCCTGCCAAAGCTAGGTATACTGATTTTTGAACCACTCCTATGGGTGGTATTATAGTGTAGGAACAAACAACTTACAGTATATTTGTTTCATGGTGTTTTCTTTTATGAAACGATTTTGGGGAATGTTAGTTATTATTTTAAAATACTTCTTTGGTCGGACATGTCATCTTGATCACGGTTGGTGGACTATCAAAACACACACAACACAACATATTTCGTAGGGATTATTTCTTAGGTAGAAAGTCGTTCCCATGACAATTCTGGTTTTAATATACTGCAAAAAGTTTCATGGATTCACATGATACTGTATTTAATACAACACACACAAAGCAAGCACTGGTGTAATGCTGTTTCACAAGAGTGCACCACTGCATTGCAATTATGGAGTGGGGCTTTTAATCTTTGCAGTAAAGACAAGTGGCTACTGTATGGACTATCTGGCTGTGTAGACAGGCTCACAGTTAAAGAGTCTGAGCCACTGCAGTTGGTGTGTAAGCCGGAGGGAAGATATGCTCGGCTAGTAGCTTCAACTCAGAGTGGCGCTTTTAAAGCTGCTTATGGAGAGAGAGTAAGGGGTAGAGAGAGATAAAAGGACATAATGACACTGACAGACAGGGGAAATGAGTCAGACAGGGATAAACACACACTGTTTGATTTGACGGACTTTGTTCAACCCGAGAGGGAAAGTCTCTTTCCTCCCTTTGGTTGGGTGTAAAGTTAAGTGTCCTACCTAAGGATGCTTCAGTGATTGTGTGTGTATGTGTATGTGTGTGTGTGCGTGCAACCCGTTCTCACTACCAACTCGTTAAATACGAACGCTTAGTAGTGGCATCAGATACGATGCAATAAGCAGCCCTCAGCGTGTGTATGGAACGCACCGGGCAGAGCAGCAACAGCGTGAAGATGACGTAGTATTAACAGCGACAACTGTAGCAAGTAGTATGGAAAGCCGACCTTTCCCATAAGGAGGTTGGTTGGGGGGGTTGGTTGGTCTTGTTTTGTTGTCTCGCCCACCCACAACCTTTTTCTTTAACTTAAAGGGGCCGTGTTCATTTTTAAGGAATTCTTCCATGGGCCCATTACGGAATTTTTGGCGATTCCGTGAAACTGCCACAAATTTTGAGTTTTGGGGCCGTGTTCATTTCCTGGAACTCATTGAGATCAGGTTGGTTTCTTTGTCTCCAAGCCTCCCTTAGTATGAATACCCCCCTGTCACTAGCCTCATTTGCAAGGGCCCCTATTTATCAAGCTTCTCATAGTACCATTTTAGTCTTAAGTGCTGACAATTCATGAAATGTACTTCTACTTTCAAACTTAAGTTTAGACAGGCTCCAGTATGTCCAAAACTCTGCTGCCAGGGTCCTCACCCACACCAAGATGTGGCAGCACTTCACTCCAACTTCACTAGCTCCCAATTAAATCCTGCATCAAATATAAAATCCTCCTCCTCACATACAAATGCCTCCATGCCCTGCCCCAACAGTACCTCTCCGACCTCCTTCATCCATCCATCCCACCCCAAAACCTGCTGTCCTCAGACGCTGGCCTGCTCTTCATTCCTCACACCAGACTCTGTACCTTCAGAGACGGAACCTTCTTTTAACAATCTAAGCGCATGGCGCAAGTGCATTTAGGACGTGTCCAAATCCACTACTGCTAGTTTGATGGCGGAAAAAGGGTTTGTGCACCAGGCATCTGGTTCAAAAGGGTTGTACTTAGTGTCTTCATTAATTCAGAGGTATGTTTTGGCCGTAACATGCAATAAACCAATCAGAGTGTCATCTAGCATTTCCTTTAAAAGTGTTTGTACCATGGAGCATTGTCATTGTGATGGCGAATTTGCATTGAAATATTTGTATTTGTAATTTTGGCATGTTTGTGTGCTGCTGCGCTTTCCTATGTGTGTAACATGCACAGTGTATGCGCGCTGGATAAGCTTAGGCACATTTAACTAATGCGCTGTTAAAATAACAATGAAAACCTGAGTACACCTCCCTGTAAGACCAACATGCCCATGGGGGCAAAGATGGGAAAAGATAGGTGCATTTTCTATTTAAACAATGTGGGACGGTCTTTAAATAGCAAATCCACTTGCACTTGGCAAATTGCGCTTTTCCGTGACATGCATAAGCATTCATGGGAGGGTGATGGGGATAGTGGGAGTTTCCCATAATGAGTTGGGCGGGGAAGCGTAAAATGTGTCTAATTATGTATTCCATGGTATTTACAAAAACCTCCTGTGACAGCGCACCTCTATATTGAAATTTCTCCCAATCAATCAAAGAACTTTATTTTTTTCCGTGAGGGAACTTAGTTTGTGATCAGGCACATTCAAACGCAACATACAACAACAAATAGCCCAAATTAATCATACCAGAGAATAAATAAATGGTAAATATTGAATTACTAAATTAAAAGAGACTTAAAACCCTAGGGGTAGTAGTGAAGGGGTGAGTAGGGAGACTTCAGGTATATCATGCCTGGATCTTCATTTCTGCAGTCATTGGTGTATAGGGTGAACAAAACTGGGGAGATTACAGAGCCTTGAGGGAAGCCTGCCTCCGCCTCTTAAAAGCAGGTATAAACCGGTCGCAAGCGGGTTTCCTTGCTTATGCCTCCTGGTGAAATGGCAGCAAGACGAAGAAAGGCCAAGGAGACGAGCTGAAAGGATTTTTGCCACAAGGATCACACTTTTTAAATTCAATCATTGAGATTACAGATTAAGCTGCAATGCAATATTACAGTTACTGAAAGAAATCAAAGATGATATTGAATCTCCGACTCAGCGTTCACATTTCATTCCAGCAGTTGTTAAACTCCTCGCCACATTACATAAAAACATACAATATTGGCATCAGGATCATTTCAAAGCATCAGCAGTGGGAATATTGCAGTCTGCACTCAGCCGTATCATAGTAAGTACTTAATGCTTTGCTATAGCGCACATACATTTCCCAACCACTAATGCCAAAATCAAGCAGGATTTCTTTGACATCGCTCACGGTATAATGGGCTAAGAAAGACGCTGATTACCCGATGCACTGGAGGTTTGGTAGATATGACGCAAGCTTATGTATCACAGCGTGCGCTTTTTGCGGGTTGGCCAGGGTACTGATAACGATACAGCCACAGCCTACAACCTCCTTTAAAACTTAACTATAAAGTTTCCTTGGGTTTCATGAAAGGCGCTATAAAAACCAATACAAATTATAATTATTTTTGTATAAGTATAAAAGCAAGTTATCAAATATCTTAAAGCTAAAAATCTATCTTACTCTATATATATATATATATATATATATATATATATATATATATATATATATATATATATATATATATATATATATATATATATATATATATATACTAAGCGCCACTTTTGAGATTTGTTAAGGTTTGTGTCTAGGGACACAAACGTGTTGATAATGTCTGGATGCTTTCAAATTTGTTCCAATTCTGCATTACCAAAACCCAAACTGTTTCTTTGGATAAGCCCTTGTATGAAGATGAAGATCTTGAAGATTTTGACACTGTTGCATCTGATTGTACTTCGTACAATAAATCTTGTGAACTGAGTTGACTGTTGAGTCGTGCATTTGAGTCCGTCCAGCACATAAACAATGGGCCACCCAGCCTGCACCATGACCACACATTAGAAAGGCTGAGGCCTTAGCCATCTGATGTGATAGATGTGATAGTAAACCTCTACTTCATAACGCCAAAAAGACACCAAACAGTTTTGCTTGGATGCAGGAATGTACATTCTCAAACTTAGCGAGTTAGTGTACCACTTTTGCTGGCTGATCGATTTAACTCTTGTGTTGTCGTCCCGTCAAAATTGAAAATCAACAATTTTGTTGATGCTTTTTATCAATGTTTTTAACTTTTTCTTAAGTTTTTGTCCCTTTTTTCAATACTTTTGCCGTTTTTTCCCAATGTTACATGCAAGACTTGATTATTTTTTTTGCACAAAACTCTCCAGAAAGTGCCATTTAATGGTTTATTTTTCAAAAACAATTCCTGAAGGGGGGTAATCCCCCCACACATAATAAATCCCAATTTAAACTCTGAAGGATAATTATGCTGAAAGAGCCAAAGAAATTGCTTTGTACGTGGCAAAATATGGGTTGGCCCCACCAAATCTCACTCCCAGGTTTTTGGAAATGTTGGCAGCTCTGCTGGTCCCTATACCATAAACATCATAAATGATAGGTATCCCAGCAACTGCGTTCATGAGCTTGTCCTCAGAATGAATGTTTTCGTAGGAACAAAAGTTTACATTGTATGATTTTACATAATTTTTTGATTGCTAACGTTAGCCCAAAACGCCATTCAAGTGAGAGCCTGTGTTGTGTTTGATTGCTAGTTCGTAGCTCAGCTAGCAGTCATTTCAATATGTTTTAGCTATCTATGATTGATTGATTGCTAATGTTAGCTCAAAATGCCATTCATCTGACAGCCTTTGTTGTGTTTGATGCTAACTTGTAGCCAGCAGTGAACAAACTTTGTTAAGTAGGTCCATTTTCATTCTGTATTGATATTACAGAAGGCTCTAGTTAGCATGTTGAAGGCTACTACATCTGCACTCGCATCGGGCAGTGACAGCCTCCAGGCACAGACGTCACACTTAAAATCCTACCTGTTGCCTTTCACCATCCACTTATTTAACTGCTGTCACATCACTTGACATGCCACCTCCTTTTCCCTCTTTCTTTTTCTATTTTTAACCCCAAACAGCTCTTTTGCTTTAATCATCTTTTTCCATAGACAAAATCTCATTTCTCATGCGCTCGTTCCGGCTCGATCAGCGCTCACGGTGCATATTGCGCATACCCACTTTTCGCTCCACTGATGGTTCCTGTACTATGTAAAAGCGCTTTGAGTAGTCGTTAAGACTAGATATATCTTGCTGCTGGCCCTTTCCACAGCATACATCATATTTGTGCTTACTGTAGGCTATGCATAGGAATATGTTGAGAAAAAGTGCAAAAGGAAAGTGCTGTCTAACAGCAACGTAAAGTGGTGAAATTATTGTTAATATAGCGTACACTTACACTGAAATAGATTTTCTGCCTCTCCTAACCACAAACCTATTTTTTCTAAAAAGTCACAGCACACATACAGGATAAGGGCAAACTCCTGGTGGCAATAAGTCAGGTGATCACCGAAGTACCGTATTGGTCCGAATATAAGACGACCCTGATTATAATATGAAAATATTTATTTGAAAACAATTCTTTTAAAGACACATTGAAGAAAACATAGTAGGCTATTGTTTTTAACATCTTTTAAATCTTTTAAGATGAAAGTGTCACATTTAAAGTAATAGTAGAAAATATGTCCAAGGCCTTTTTTTCTGGCTGTTTGCATTTTTTTTGGCTGTTTGTCAAACACACACATGGTTCTCAGTGTAGGGACCCAAAGTTAAATTAATGTTGGTCTACCAGATGTTTGGCTACTTTGTGCCCCACTTACTGTATTTACTTTTTTTGGAAAATAAATACTATTTGTTAATTTTATGAAACATTGAATGAATTATTTATAGTTACATTTAGAGATGCACAGAGGTTAGAGAAGCACAACAGTGGCCCAACGTTTCCCAGTATCTTCCTCCCCTGGTGCTGGCACAAACATCTGGACCAGTCACAGCTGGCCTGGCAACCCAATGGCATAGGTTTTGTTTCCAGATTTTGTGACGAGATATACAGTATAATTTTAAGTATTACACGGTGAATGTTTCTGCTATAACTATTTCTACCCATTTCTACATCAATTTATGCTGGAAGCAAATGAAAATATAAAAAAATAAGGACCTCAGGTGTTTTTTGGGGAAGTAAATCTCTTTAAATGTGCACGTGGCACTTCATTCATGTGAATCATACATTAATTCATTTGAATGAATTTATAAACCTCTGGACTTCATGTAGCTCAGATGTGTTTCATCAGATTTCTGCTCATGTTTACAACTTTGTACACATTCAAACTATATCTCCTCCCATTTCTGTTGTCCGAGATTTGGAGAGTTGTAATATACACTCACCTACAGGATTATTAGGAACACCATACTAATACTGTGTTTGACCTCCTTTCGCCTTCAGAACTGCCTTAATTCTACGTGGCATTGATTCAACAAGGTGCTGAAAGCATTCTTTAGAAATGTTGGCCCATATTGATAGGATAGCATCTTGCAGTTGATGGAGATTTGTGAGATGCACATCCAGGGCACGAAGCTCCCGTTCCACCACATCCTAAAGATGCTCTATTGGGTTGAGATCTGGTGACTGTGGTGGGGGCCATTTTAGTACAGTGAACTCATTGTCATGTTCAAGAAACCAATTTGAAATGATTCGAGCTTTGTGACATGGTGCATTATCCTGCTGGAAGTAGCCATCAGAGGATGGGTACATGGTGGCCATAAAGGGATGGACATGGTCAGAAACAATGCTCAGGTAGGCCGTGGCATTTAAACGATGCCCAGTTGGCACTAAGGGGCCTAAAGTGTACCAAGAAAACATCCCCCACACCTTTACACCACCACCACCAGCCTGCACAGTGGTAACAAGGCATGATGGATCCATGTTCTCATTCTGTTTACGCCAAATTCTGACTCTACCATCTGAATGTCTCAACAGAAATCGAGACTCATCAGACCAGGCAACATTTTTCCAGTCTTCAACTGCCCAATTTTGGTGAGCTCTTGCAAATTGTAGCCTCTTTTTCCTATTTGTAGTGGAGATGAGTGGTACCCGGTGGGGTCTTCTGCTGTTGTAGCCCATCCGCCTAAAGGTTTGTGCGTGTTGTGGCTTCACAAATGCTTTGCTGCATACCTCGGTTGTAACGAGGTTGGTTAATGGTTATTTCAGTCAAAGTTGCTCTTCTATCAGCTTGAATCAGTCGGCTCATTCTTCTCTGACCTCAAGCATCAACAAGCCATTTTCACCCACAGGACTGCCGGACTGGTTTTTCCCTTTTCACACCATTCTTTGTAAACCCTAGAAATGGTTGTGCGTGAAAATCCCAGTAACTGAGCAGATTGTGAAATACTCAGACCGGCTCGTCTGGCACCAACAACCATGCCACGCTTTGTTGCTCTGTTTGACTGGGTAAAGCACACGCAGCCACTGCACGGCCAATACACGACACTAGAAGCCTTTTATAAATGTCAGAGCGGCCAAAGCGTCAAAAAGCCTCCAGGTACGTTTTGACAAGCTTCCTTCACAGGTTGGCCAGAGCTTCTTTGCAGCTCAAGTCGGCGGCGGTGTGTACGTCCGTTTAGGAGTGAAGGAGTGAATGAGATAGACATAAAGTTGGCGATGGCATCAAGTAGAGATGAGACCAGTGGTGACAACATGTAGGAGTTCTATTAAACCACACAAAACTAAATTTCCAGTTCAAGCTCTGAGTCCTCCTCACTTTCTTTTCATTTTACACGTTAACATTAGTGTTGCTTACAGATGAGGATTGATTACTTCTGATACCAAATCAAAATAATAATAAGTTTTGTTATATGCTATTAGGCTAATCTTGCCATTGCGAATTAAAAATTTCTGTATCAAAACCCTGCGCATGTAAGAAATATAACAATTAGCCTGTCTGATAGCGGGGACGTAGTAAATCAGAATGCAAATTTAAGCATCTGCAACACATATGCTCAAATGCCATCAATGATGATTTATTTAGTGTAAGGAAACTAAAGTTGATATACAGTATATGTCATTCCCACACTCTATCCCCTTTCACATCTTTAGCTGTCCTGTACAATAAAGGCCTAAAATGCCCAAAAATCTTTAAAAAAAAGCCATGAAAATGGAAATAAATGTTGTAATGGCCAACCTAAAAAAATCCAGTTATTCAGTTTAAGCGCAAGCTATATTTATAATATTCTCACCTCTTTACCTTGCCCCCATACAGAAATTTCCCGGCCATTCAGTCTTGCTATGCAAAAGTTCTTCTTCTGAATACTCATGGTTCATAAAGGGATCCTCGTCACTACAATGAACAGCATTTCCCTATTGCTGTCATAATCACTTCTTTTTATTTTCTTGAATTTGTTTATTCCATGTACAGCGGAGAGTCTGACCCAAACAGCTGATCTGCAACTTAATAGGCTACATTGCTTAGCTCCCTTGTCGATAGTCTGTTTTTCCAAACTGGCGACCATCAACCGTAGGTAATCCACTGACTATGGATGAGTGCCTCATACAACCCCACTTCAAAATAGCCAAACTATGCCTTTAAGTATTTTGCTCAAAGATATTCCAGTCGAGAGCCTGATGTGGAATCAAAGCCAAGAATTATAATGACCACATTGGAGAATGGCCAACATGTACACACAGGGAAAAGAGAATGTCTATGGCAACTGTAACCCCCCATCAGAAATCATCTCTTTCCATTGCACATTTAAATAGGAAATAGTGAAAAGGAATGCACGGTCGTGATCACAACAAATCTTGGTTGGGTAAGACATTTTTGTATTTGGCCAGACTTCAGTGTCTTTCTCATTGCAAATGAGCTGCAGGGAGAAGGGGCCAGAAAAGATAGAGGCAGAGGGAAAAGGGGGAGCTTAATTGGCCAGAAGAGGCAACTGCAGTGAAGACAAAGGGTTTGGTTACTAATTCTGCCTCGCCGCTTACTGCCATTCAAACTAGCTTACATTGTGGGGAGAGCAGACTAAACCCCATAAAGGAAAAACAGACTTGTTATAGCCTGCTGAACAGAAAAAAGGAGAACAATGGCTCAGGAGACAAATTCAGAGAATATCAAGTATAAAATCCAATCCATTGTTCTTGTATTCATGTCATCTCTACTCGTCTCATTCTGTTCCTTTTGCTCTTCGTTATTCATCACTAGGAGAAATAACCTGGAATTCTTTTTAGATCATTATGGACCTGCTCAACATGTTTTTATGTCGCAACACACTGTGAGATTGTCTCTGACACAAATACAACACAATACTATTTTACCATGCAACCAGCTGGTTCTGAGAACAGCCGATAGGCCCCTAAAGGGAACCTTTTCTCCCTCCTCTTTATTTTTCAGTATTGTTTTTAATTTTAAAACTGCGTTCTCCTGAAGGACAACGCAATTACTGAGAACAGCTTCATTCAAGTGTAATCAGTGCAAGCTACATTGATAAAACAGTATAAGTAAGTGCCAGGTTAACCATATGTTACAGCATTTTATTTTTATTTTGATATTCTACCTGCTGGAGCAGATTCCTTATAGGCAAACCATCTATTTTCAGTTCTCTCCTGGGCATAGTGAGGCAGTGAGACACAGATGTTTAAATTTCCCACTGGACTCTATTCTTACACAGATGCACTTCAAAATGGCACAAGAAAAACCCTCTTCGGGCGAATAAATTGTCTTGAGAATGGCAATTATTATGCTACCGCAATTAAGCAAACATGCTCCACAAAAGCCACATCTCAATTTGTCACCCAGTTAAAACTGAAAATCAACAGGGCCGAGGCTGGGCTCTGCAAACACCATTTACACGGCCCCTTCAAGTGAGCCGGAGATGCTCTGTTGAAGTGCATGCATGCTTGAGCAAGAAATAAACGGGAGAACTCAATTATGCAAGCGTGCAGTGGATGCAAAACGCAGTATGATGATTTTGATAAGCGTTTAAACTCGACAAACGGAAACTTTGACAGTTACAAGAGAAAGTGAGAACAAAAAATTGGAGTGAAAACGTGTTTGCGCATGATTCCTTTGGTAAATGGAGTAAACACGGAAAAGGAGTATAGAACTTTGATTACTTGTACTTTCTACCTCTCTCGTTGCCCTTTCTTCTACAGTATCTCTCTCTCTCTCTCTCTCTCTCTCTGCCTGTCGTACGCGGTGATACAGTGTGTGACAATACAAACACCTCATTCTGTCACTGTCGCTGTGCTAACAGGCTCATTGGACTGCCTTGTTATCCAACTCAAACAGTGAGACCCAAAGAATCCACTGCACATTTCCATAATGTTATTGACTGAGTGCCGAGACCCCTGGAAATATAAGCACAAACACACACACACACACACACACACACACACACACACACACACACACACATCGTGTTATTTGCATGTCTATTACCTTAGAAAACTGCAGCTCTCGACATGAGGCAAGAAGAGCCAATTTGAAGCTCTGCTGCACATCCAACATCCCCCCACCACCAGCACTCACACACCAACCCCCTGACACACCAGAGTCATGGCAAAAACTGGAGAGCAAAGAATTCTGGGAGTCAGGAAGTTGTGTAATGAAGGCCAACTGTGTCCTTTAGTGGGTTAAACAGACACACTTGACATGCATGATGGATCAGCCATGAAATAGGCTGGAAGGCAAAGTTCAGCAAAGCCAGTGTGACAGGAATTTCAAACAGGATGTACCTGTCTGTCTTTCCAATATGATGTCAGGCACCTCCAGTGGTGTTTAGATTGTAAAGGGAAGATAATAGGATCATCTATGACACAGGTGGCAGATTTAGCTGTTGTGACAGTACGAGAGGATTATACCACAGAGTCTGAGGATGTGAGGGGGATCGTAGTGGCTCAGTGAGCTGAGGGCTACACGATGTGTACTTGCCGCATGATTAAAAACACAGATTATAGTGTATATTTATAGCTCAGGTGCCTTGCTTTTCCATTTGAGCTACACAGGATGCGCTGCTAGGTAGACCCTAAAAACACATCTCTCTTACTTTGTTCCCACTCTGTAATATTCACACAGTTAACACAACTTGGTGGAAAACTTTTAATTTGCCTGTATACCTACTGATGACATCGCCAGATTTATTTAAGGGTTATAAGTACTGCTACCTGCCCAATTTGTGTTTGTCAACTGTTTGTCTACCAATACTATTGTCTTAAGGTGTTTTCTGACAGAATACACATTTCAAAATAATACGTGCGTGGTGGGTTGCATAGTGTGTAAATGGTAAGACATGAGTGGGCGCTGATGCAAATGCCGCATTGGGGCAAACTGAGGCGAAGACACATCTGTGTGAGTTTAAAATGTTCTAATTTTTAGAAACGTTGGTTTTATGAATCCACTTCTTAAACTTACAAAGAGGTAAAAAAAGCAGAGAGACTGGAGGATGATAACAGAATAGTTAACAATTAACATTTTGTATAGACCGTACAGTGGCTGGACAACCAGTCCAGATCTGTAGCCCCTATAAGTAGGAAAATTAAGCTTACAACTTTGGTGTCTGTATTACAATCAGGATTATTATTATTTTCTACCAATGAAAAGCATTTGATTAGAACATTTTAAAGGATGCTAAAATCACATAAAAAAAAATCACACATCATAAATGCCACCTTCAACAGCATGCATGCAGATTATTCGGATTGAGTAATCACAAACTCAGATTATTAGTTTTTGCAGTACAAAGGTACTGGTCTCTGGTCTCCCAACTGTCATGTCAGATGGCCGCCCATCAAGAGCCAGGTAGTGTCTGAGGTTTCCACTTGTTAAAGGAAGTTTTTCCTTGCCGCTGTCGCACCAAATGCATGATCTTATGGGAATTGGTCTCTGTAAATTATAGAATGTGTGTTATAGTGTGGTCTAGACCTACTCTACCTGGAATGTGTCATGAGATAACTTCTGTTATGATTTGACACTATAAATAAAATTTAATTGAATTGGTCAAGTCATGGTATACCTGGCCCCTAACCTAACCTTGTTCGATACTGGTACAGATTCAATGTGTTAATTTATCCTGAAACTAACACCCAACCACGTGCCAAAAACAGGTACATTTTGCCATTTGTTGTGAAATTGTCAATCTACCTGACACATTGCCAATGAGAATTAGTTCATTAGTTGTTTTTGGCCATTGTTGTTTCACATTTCAACCAAGTTCACCATTTCCTTGGATTGGAGTTCCAAAAAGTAGGAGCACATAAAAGAAAAGATGTTTTTTTTTATTATTAATCATTAATTATTTTGATTTCTTTAACACCTTAAATGTGTATTCGAAACAAGTTCAAGAAAGATGCCCGTGCACTTTATGTATTTCATCTTAAGGGTAACTACCGTTTTTTTCAACCTGGACCCTATTGTCCTATGTTTTTGTGCCTGAGTGACTGATGGGAACAACAATCTTTGACATTGGTCCAGTATTAGGCACTTTCGCAGCAGTCAGCAGTGGAGAAACAAGCTACAATGTAAGTTAATAGGGCAATTGTCCAGCTTGTATTTCCCTCCACAAAACTGCTTGTTTTGCCACTGACCGGCTCAGATTAATATTCTACGTGTCTGACAACAAACGGTAGTTCCACCTCAATGATGCAAAAAAAACAATTGGCTGGTAAAAAGCCTGTGTGTTTAAAATCCACCTGCCACAGTGGCTGGTGGTCAAAAAAGTTAACTTCAGGCCCTAGTAGTGATATTATGCATCCTTTGACCGGGCCACCCTAGTCAAAAAAATCTGGACACATTGCTGGATCAAGCCGTGCTGAAACAGAAAGCAGTTAGCTTCAGCCGGGCTCAAAAGAGCTGCTCAGTTTTTTGAGTCTGTCTCATACACAATGTGTAAAACTTTAAATTCTGTGAGCACCCGCTGTTTCACAAATGTTGGAAGTCGACAGAATAATATCATCATTCTGGCTTTGATTTCCATCCGGTTTTGTAACATAACTCTGCCGTGACCATTGTGAATATGTCATCGTTTGGTATCCCTGCCGCAGACCTAATCCATCCGTATCTGCAAGCAGACATTAATAAATCATAAGGAGAAGCTTTCAGAAGCTTTAACCTCCATGCATAATTCAGCCCGCGCTGATGCTAATGCTACAGCTGCAGCTCCCACACTCAACTGTTCAGTAGTGTCCCACTAAACAGCCAATTAACTGTAATGAATCCAGCAAAGTCCAACTCTCAGCAAAATGAACAGAGAAAGTACTTTCTCCTGAAAACTGTGTGAGCTAATTCCTGATGAGAACTCGTTTAAAGTTTCTTCTCACCTTGAAAGAAGATGGGAGGTCAGGCGTTGTGTGATATTTTCTTGATACTCGGGTACCGTTACTTCGAGCAGGCTGAGAACTGTGTGGGCTAACTCCATTTGTGATCAGGAATAAATTGCCTTCAAATTGGAAACAACTTGGTGGAAAGTTTGACTTTATAGGATGTTTACTGCTATTCCTGTCTCTGGCCCTGTTCAGACCTGGCATTAACATCATGTCTGAGTGACCCGATCACAAGTGGACAGCTCTTAGTAAGTAAACTGTCTGTTTATACCTAGTCTCGCATTGCCAGACCTTCATTCATTCAGCGTTCCAGGATGGGGGAAAAACATGCTCTGGTTTATTGGCATTTCTTTTTACCAATCACAATCGTCATAGGCAGTGCTAAGTGCCTGATTGAGCCACAATGACGCTGCAAAATAGCCTCAGGAAGGAACTTGTTGTGGTGAAACGTGTATGTTCAAAGGTTGGACGTGCAACAAAAAACTCAGATTGGACAGAAAGTCTAGCTAGCCGTCTGGATTTACCCTGCAGAGATCTGAGGAGCAGTTAACCATAGTCCTCAGAAATCCACTGGAGTTAACATTTACAACACAAAGAAAACAGAAGGTAATGGTACGGAGCCCCCCTGGGGTCAGCTGAGAAAGAAACTAAACCGTGCGCACAGAATACAAATCTGTTCCCTCGGTTTAATAAACTATGCACTGATTTATAATCCATGCGCAGTTTTATAAACATGAGGAAAGTTAGAAAGATATTCACAGATTCAAAATATTAAATCACAGATGATGCATCTTTCCTAATGTAGTAAGATTAACAATGAGCTACAAACTAATTTTCATCAAAATGAGCCGTCCTCCAACCTGGAGAAATGTCTAGCAGCAGCCACAAAAATATCTTTTAATTTAATGATTAAATAAGGTAGTGTCTCCAAACTTATTTTTTAACAGTAAGTGCTGTAGTACAAGTAGGAGGAGACAAGTTATAATTGAGGTAAGTGGAAACCAATTTGTATTCTGAGCGCACGGTTTAGTTTTATTTTTCTTCTGTCCAAAAAGAGTGACATCCGGTGGAATTTCTGACGGCACCGAAGCAATCCCAGAGGTGTGGAATGTCATTGATAGACACTAGTCATTGCCTCTGCAGCCAAACAGTGTTGCTTTTGCTGTAATAATTTGCGATCGGCCCATTTTGTGTGAAAGAAGAGTAAAAAAAAACGCCCCCAAACCTGCTTAACATAGACTGATAATTTCTCTATTCACAAACATGGTTATGATTGTCCATTTAAAGGGGGGAAATAGATGGTTTGTTGCAACCTTGTATTTAAATCAATATGCTAATGACTACATGTTCCATTCATTGGGCTCATCTGAATCATGAGGAGCTTTGTAAATAACCCAAGGTGAAATGGCCCACTCGTCAACCAGGTCAAAAATTAACAAGGGGAAATGGTTTGAACATTCTCTTTTTGGAAACATCAGAAGGGCGCAGGAAAAGAGGTGTTGCATGTTAAAGGTTAATGCAATTATGCAATCACACAGCCATACACATTTCACACAAGCTGTGGTGTGTAATATCAAAGAGAACCCATACAAAGAGCTATCACAAGCTGATGGCCAGCAGTTCTCATTTGTTAAACACAGCAAGGGGATATGGAAATAATTCACCGGGGGGGGGGGCACACACATGGCAGGTACATTCAAAGGACAGAGGAAATTGCCTCACTTCCTGGGGCAACAACTTGGCATAAACCGTGAGGCCTCTGATAAGTAAAATGTGCCAGAAACTATTATTTGTCTCTTTTTCCACAAAGAGAGAATACAGTTTCTATTCCCCTTTTGTGTTCTGCTCTCTGATGAATCTGGAACATGGCATGTCTTTCAGGCAGGTTGCCCCATTGTTATAATGGACAGAAACGTTTCCAAGATCAGCATCTGTACGACTAACAATGCTGCATCCAAAGAGGCTGCCTAACCTCCTTCATATCTGAACAGCACCAATCCAATATGGTATCAAGCAAATTTTAAGCAAACTTTCAAAATGTCGCAAAAAAGAAAATGCGAATTAGAAGTGTTTCGCAAATCGGCTTGCTAAATCAAAGTGTTCAGTGTCTAAATCCTTTGGCTAAATGGAAAGAAGTAGTGTTCTGTCCTCAGGTTTATTAAGAATTATTTTTATTCTAAAATGTTCTATGTAAATTGGTTGGATGTGTCCTATTGTATGTAGGGAAGTGTACGCAGGAATAGTTTGCAGTGACCTTTATTTGAAACTCATGACATGCTACGTGTTTTACATAGTAGAAGAAGAACTATGCCGGAGGAAACATGTTATCCGAGTTGGACTCTTTATTGATTTTTCCCATGACAGCATTGGCTGTAAGTTTAGTATTTATTTCTGTTGCTACTATTTTTATTATTTCTGTAAATGTAAAGTTAGTAAACCTTTCATTCATTCATCATTGAATTAAAGTTGTTTGTCGCGGTTCTCCGCTAGCAATGCTAGCTCAATGTTTATGCTAACAGTATGTGTGTGAATGTACGCTACGCTATTAGCTTTACTCTGTTAATGCTAGCGCTATGTGTGTGAATGCGTAGTCAGCACATTGTTCATGTGTTGTATAGTTAAAGATAGCTTAGTATGCTATAGCTATTTGATGTAGAAGAGACTAAGCTTCTGTCTTTTTCTTTCTGTTTAGATTCAGTTGTTAACTTCACATGCCTGAAGATAATAAAAGGAGCAAGACGCTCGTCGTCCTGGCTCGTGAATTCGAGTTTGGCTTACTGTTAAACTGTGTCAACGTACTGGAAGTGCATAACACATAGGGAGAACAGTATAGTGAAAAGTCATACTAGCATTGGGTTCAAGAAGACTACAAAGACTCAAGCATGGACACAAACTGTGATATCAGTGTTAGAAATGAAGAGGTGAAGTCTGAAGCAAATTCACATCACCAGTCTTCTCCAACGTCTCAATGCTATGCTATGCTCCAAGCACTCGTCATCTTCCAAGTCCGTCATGGAGGCTGCCGCCAGAGCTAGAGCCTCAGCTGAAGCAGCGCGTACCAAGGTAGCCTATGCTAAAAAACTTCTGTAAATGAAAAAGGAGAGAGCGGAGCTAGATTTAAAAAAGGCTGCGTTAGAAGCAGATTTGGAAGCATTGGAAATAGAGAAGTAAGCAGAGGCGGCGAGGGTAAAAGCTGAAGTTTTAGAAGCAGCTGCAGCTATAGAAAAGAAGACCATCAAAGTGTGAGAAGTGCTGTCCCGCCACACCTGATTAGACAGCGCACAGAAGAGTATGTGCAATTCCATCAATTCATCAATCAGTTTTCAGTCTCCTACCTTCTTGCCATACAACGAAGTCCTGTACAATGAAAACCACCCCACACGGCAGTCAGCATCTGTAGCTGCAGAGATGCCTCAAACGTTCAAACCCCAAGTGAATAACCGTGCACATGCCACAGAACCTACCTCAAGACCATCAGACAATCCACATGGACAATATGGTCTGCACCCCCCTCTTCAGGTCAACCCTCCACCCATGATAAACAGACAATATGGTTCGCATCCCCCTCTTTACATCAGCCCTCCACCCATTATAGACTTTGCTAAATTCCTAGCATGCAGAGAATTAGTGACTACCAGCCTCATTAGATTCGATAACACACCAGAGAACTTCAGAGCGTGGCAGTCGTCATTCTTCAATGTAACTCAGGGCTTGGGGCTCACTTACAGCGAAGAGTTAGATCTCCTGGTGAAATGGCTGGGCAAAGAGTCATCGGAGCATGTGAAGAGAATCCATGCTGTCCATGTTGCCAACCCCCGAGGTGCCCTCCATCTGTCCTGGGATAGACTTCAGGAATGCTATGGCACACCAGAAATAGTGGAAAAAGCCCTATTTAAAAGACTAGATAGCTTCCCCCGTCTGTCTCCTCAAGAGCTCAGTGATCTTCTCATAGAGCTGCTGGCCGCCAAAAACGATGGCTATCTCCCTGGTCTGGCCTACCTCGACACCACTCGTGGGGTAAAGCCCATAGTGGAGAAGTTACCTCCAGGTCTGCAGGACAAATGGCTCCACACTGGCTCAAAATACAAAGAACAGCACAGAATAACATTCCCACCTTTTTCATTCTTTGTTGACTTTGTGTGTGGCCAAGCAAAGGCCCGTAATTACCCGAGCTTCATCTTCTCAAGCAGCAGTCAGCCATACAAAGGTGAAAGAACCCCATCAAAGCATAACAGATTTAACACTGCTATATCCGTACACAAGACAGATCTATCTAATGGTGTCGACACGGGCTCCACAAGCGCTACAGATCCCGAGAGAAAAGACAGTGATCGAGCACGATATTGCCCTGTACACAGGAAAACTCATCCCTTGGATAAATGTAGGTCATTCAGAATGAAAGCACTGCAGGAACAAAAGAATATCCTAAAAGAACACAAACGCCGTTTTAAGTGCTGCTCCCAAATCACCTTGCCAAGGATTGCCAGGCAACACTGAAATGCGGTGAGTGTGGCACTGAAAGACACTGCTCTGTAATGCATCTAGATTCCTCTCAGCCTACTCCTCCATCACACACTCTACAGCCAGCTGCAGAAGAACAAAGTAGTCACCCACTTGAAGTGACATCTCGGTGCACCAAGGTCTGTGGTGAAGGCGGCATCGCGTGGTCCTGCTCAAAGGTGTGTCTGGTGCGAGTCTTCCCCCGGGGTCAACCAGAGCGCTCCATCAAGATGTATGTCATACTTAACGATCAAAGTAACCGCTCACTGGCCCGCTCTGAATTCTTCCATCTGTTCGGGGTTGAGAGCAGCCTGTCACCATATCTGATGAAAGATGACTGGAAGAAAAGCGACAGGCTTTCAAGTTGAAGCAGTGAATGGTGAGGTTTCCATGGATCTTCCACCCCTCATCAAGTGCAACAAAATAATGACTAACAAATCTGAAATCCCAACACCAGAGGTTGCTCTTGTGCACACTCACCTAAAGCACATTGCTCACCATATCCCCAAGCTAGATCCTGATGCTCAGATGATGATCCTGTTAGGGAGTGACATGATATGTGTACACAAGGTGAGAGAGCAAGTCAATGGGCCCCACAACGCACCCTTTGCTCAGCGTCTAGACTTAGGCTGGGTGATTATAGGTGAAGTGTGTATTGACAATGCTCTCAAACCAACGCTAAGTGTCTTCAGAACCCACATTCTTCAGAATGGACGTCCGTCACTCCTCACTCCTTGCCATAACAGCATTGGGGTGAAAGAAAGACCGAGCTACGGCGGGGAGCGCTTGCATGGCCGCTCCACACACACCCCAAAGCCTGTGCCAGGTGAGGAACAGCTCGGGCTTACGGCCTTTCAGTGTACAGACAACGAGAACAAGTGTGCCATGTCCTTTGAAGATGAACTCTTCTTGAAAATCATGGAAAAGGAAGTCCATCAGGATAAAAAGAACAACTGGATAGCTCCTTTACCATTCAAGTCACCTCGTCCTTTGCTCCCAAACAATAGAGAACAAGCACTGTCCCGCCTCAGTTCTCTAAGATGCACTCTGAGCAAAAATGCTGAGATGAAGCAGCAGTTCTCCTCCTTCATGGAAAAGCTATTTGAAAACAAGCATGCAGAAAAAGCACCACCCCTCCATGAGAAACAGGAGTGCTGGTACCTGCCCTTTTTTGGGGTGTACCATCCCCAGAAGCCAGGACAGATATGAGTCGTGTTTGACTCAAGCACCCAACAGCATGGCCTCTCCCTCAACTCTGTGCTGCTCACAGGCCCCGACCTGGACAATACTCTCCTAGGCGTGTTGTTGCGGTTCAGGAAGGACCTCATCGTCACTGCCAATATCCAACAGATGTTCTACGGATTCCTGGTGAGATATGAGCACAGAGACTACCTCAGGTTCCTGTGGCATAAAGATAGCGACCTGTCCAAGGAGATTGAGGAGTATCGTATGCAGGTGCATGTCTTTGGCAACAGCCCGTCCCCAGCGGTCGCAATCTATGGCCTGCGGCGAGCTGCTAAAAAGGGTGAACAAAGGTATGGACTTGACACAAGGCAATTTGTTGAAAGACACTTCTACGTAGATGATGGGCTCATATCTGTTCCCACAGAGTCTGCAGCCATAGACCTACTGAAGCGTACTTGTGCATCACTGGCAGAGTCTAACTTGAAACTGCACAAAATCGCATCAAACAGTGTTGCTGTGATGAAAGCCTTTGAACCTGAAGAACTGGCCTCCGGCATCAAAGACTTAGGCCTAGATGATGAGACTCTGCCTGCTCAGAGGAGTCTAGGCTTATGCTGGGACCTCAACACAGACATGTTCACCTTCAAAATAGCCGTTGCTGACAAGCCTTACACCCGCCGTGGTGTGCTGTCAGTAGTTAACAGCATCTTTGACCCCTTGGGCCTGGCAGCACCCGTGTCGATCCAAGGTAGATTGTTGTTGCGAGAGCTGTCCAGCGGCGTTCAGGATTGGGATGCTCCACTGCCGGCTGAAAAAGTGAGCAAATGGGAGGTGTGGAAAGCGTCGCTTGAGAAGCTGAGCAGCCTCCACTTGCCTCGCTGCTATGTTCCAATGTCACTCTCAAGACCCATGTACACAGAACTGTGTCTTTTCTCGGATGCTTCAAACTGTGCCATAGGGGCAGTAGCTTACTTAAGAGTTGTCACTGAAGGTCAATGTGAGGTTGGATTTGTGCTTGGAAAAGCAAAACTATCACCGCAGCCAGAACCCACAATCCCACGCCTTGAGCTCCTTGGAGCCGTCCTGGCTGTTGAGATGGCAGAGCTGATTCTTGATGAACTGGACTACAAGCCAGATGCTGTTAAATTCTACTGCGACAGCAAGGTAGTCCTCGGATACATCTCTAATGACTCAAAGCGCTTCTTTGTGTACGTACACAATCGTGTGCATTGCATACGCCAGACAACATCTGTAGATCTGTAGCTGCATCACAGCTCATGGACACAATGTGGTTTAAGGGACCTGACTTCCTCTATAAGCTTCCAACGCCAGAAACGCATGAGCGCTTTGAACTGATAAACCCTGAAATGGATGTGGAAATCAAACCACAAGTTACTGCTCTAGTTACCCACACTGAAGCCAAGCAACTTACCACTAAACGATATCAGTGTTTTTCCACATGGAACTCCTTGCTGAGAGCTGTTTCCTTTTTGATCCATCAGGTACGTTCTCACAAGTCAGGCTCCACCACAGACGCATCACAGCACATGTGTAAAGGGTGGCATCAGTGTAGTCGGCCTCGCACTCCTGAAGAACTCGCAGTGGCTAAGAGACTCATACTGGAGACTGTGCAAAGAGAGACATATCCGGATGAATATGCGGCTCTACAGAGTAAGAGAGAAGTCTTGAAGTCAAGTCCATCCTGACCATCAATGACGGCTTGCTGAGGGTCGGAGGGCGTCTCAGACATGCTTCCCTTGAATAAGAGATGAAAAACCCAATCATCCTGCCAAAGAATAGCCATGCCACTAAGCTGCTTGTGCAACACTATCACACAGAAGTGAAACACCAGGGGCGGCAGTTCACAGAGGGAGCTATCAGAGCGGCTGGGCTGTGGATTGTTGCTGGGAAAAGGCTGGTCAGTTCTATTCTTCATCACTGTGTGATATGCCGTAAGCTCAGAGGGAAGCCTGGAGTGCAAAAGATAGCAGACCTCCCTCCAGAGCGGCTTGACACTTCACCACCTTTCTCTTACATGGGGCTAGATGTATTTGGACCTTCGACGGTGGTGACCCGACGCACTCAAGGTGGTGCAGCGCAAAGCAAAAGGTGGGCCATTCTATTCACATGTGTGAGTACCAGGGGAGTACACATTGACGTTATAGAGTCTATATGGACGCCACCAGTTGTATCAATGCTTTGCGGCGATTCTTTGCAGTTTTACAACTCTGAATAATACTGCATTCACACTGACAGTAGCACCTAATGCAACCAGGTCAGCCAGCAAAACAGTTTAACCTGGCTTACCTTTAGCTTGTTAGCATTGCACTGCATTAGTTCATCAAATATACGCAGCCATAGATTCCTGGTAGAAGTAACAGTTTGGCATTGTTGAATACTGTTTACCACAAAATTGTTTTAAAAAAAGTTTTATAAAGATCTAGCCTCAAAATATTATACGGATGGACAATGACATCAAATTTGGTTTCAATCAGATTATGCATCATTAATATGCTACTCATTAATAAACTATTGAAATATTTAGATGAGATTATTGCACACAGTAAATGCAGTTTAGCATCTAACCAAATAGTGAGTAGCAAAAGTGCATATAGAGATATAAAACAACAAAGAAATGTTGAAAAGACCGAATGGGTAGTATAAAAAGAAGGGCTGTAACTATGATATATGAAATCAAGCAAAACAATATAAAAAATGTTAAGCAGCAAACCCTAAAAAATAGCATGTACAGTATGCACAGTACTTGCCAAACATTAGGCATTTCTGTTTTAATTACCTTATCAATTTTTGAAGTAGCAAGATGATCGCTGCACGCATACACAACAGCAGCAGAGATACAGAGTGCAGCACAAAGAAGAGTGTTTCCAGAAAGTGAGATTTTTTTTGTAGCGATCCTTTTAACACTAGTATTGACACTCAAAACAAGACTGTAGTATCGATACTTTGGGGAACAGAGGATTGCAGCACTAAGATTTGTGTGCTTTAACGGGAGATTAACATTAATCTAGTATCTATACTCAAAACAAGACCTAGTCATTTTCAGGTATTAATCCAACACAAATGTATTGGCAACTGATAGTCCTACAAAGTCGTGGGTGTATTACTCAGTAGACTTCAAGTAGACTTCCTCAACATTTCGTTTTCCCAACAGTAACAGCTCCTTGCTTTTAAATGCTCTTTTTGGTTTTTCTCTTGTCATTTAACGTAATTTAAATGGAAACAGTCAATAGTCGACATTGACACAGTTTTTTTCCTCAAATGTTTTCTTTTTGTCTTGATTATTGTGATTACTGAATAATTTTACTTCCTTCGGATGTGGCTTCGTTGTAGGGCTCGCATGCCGTCTGCCTTTCCTGGTGTTTTATTAGCGTAAACTACACGCAGAATGCAGGAGGCAAACCCTGCTTCTATCATCAAATTATTTCTAGAGTGTGTTCCTCAAATCAAACTGTTTTCAAAAAAATCTATTTTCTCCAAATTAAACTGCTTAGCAAGCTTTTATACACCAAATCAAACAAATCAAAGGTTGAGTGATTGCGGGTTTTTAATGTGTCTTCATAGACTTTTCAGTTGGCACTGGTTCAGTTCTGTACTACTAAGTGTCGATACGGTTACAGGGCAAGCTAGAATATCCAAGCATCTCATCCAAGGATAAATGAATGCTACAGCAGCATGGTGCATATCAGACTAGATGAATGCTGGAATAACAAGGAGTAAACCTGACAGCGAACACCTGCCGATGATATCTAACCAAAACACTGTGGGCTGTGCAGGAATCTGTAGATGACTTGTTTTTCCCCCCGATTTTCACTCATGCAGCTCCATATGTGACTTTCAAAGGCATGTAAGAAATATATGGAAAACACATACACGGAGAGATGCACATACCCATCCAAGAACCACACACACACTTCTTCCATCTTTTACATAAAACTGAGTTTTTTTTATCCATGCAAAAACACTATTGGAACGCCCACACACATATACACAACCCATGCCTACACACTGATATGCATATTAATACATTACACACTACATAAGAGAATTGGGAACGATGGGTGTGTATGAGAAGGAAGAGGCTTTGATTTGCTGTGGCTGTCTCAGCAGGCAGCGTGCGACAACACATCAGTGATACGACACTACAAGGAAGAGTCAAATTAACAAGCTGAGGAAGGACGAGGAGAGGGTGGGGAGAGGGAAACAACAAAGTCCAAACAATAAACTGGGAGGTGGGGAAAAGTCTGGGGAATCGTATACAGAGCCCTGGCAAACAGTGGAATTACATTTACTCTAAACAGCTCTTCCACTGGCAGCATTTCCACTGGGGAGCACTCCTGACAGCTCCTTGTGTCTTATTTCTCCGTATGAAAAGGGAGGTGCTGTTGACATCACTGAGAACTAAGCATGTTTTAAAGCTTTTATAACACAAAGGCCCTGAAATGTAAAAAAAAAAAAAAAAATCAATCCAGGCAAAACAGGTGCGATGCAACCGCTTTTTAAAAGTCACACAGAACAGCGGGAAACGCTTAGTTCCCACAACCTAAGTGCACATTAATTGTAGTAAAATGGCCTACATTTCCCTAAATTGTGGGGTAATGTAATATGTGTGAAGTACAGCCCCCCCCCCCCTAAAATGACTGAATATCTCACTGTGTTGAATTCACATCTTCCTCTCTGTCTTGCCACCGGGAGACGCAGTGATGCTTCCTTTAACACAAAGTACAGCATGTCTGTCTGATAAGCCAGGCCTTTAAACACCATCACAGAATTGTCACATGGAAAAACAAATGTTATATACGTTTGTAGTTTAAGAATATCTCCTTGTAGAAACATGTCTGCAATTTGAAAAAAAGATAAAATGGTTTAGCTCACTTTACTGCAATAATGGATCCAATTTCCATCTTGAGACAGGGACGACTCATTCAAAGATTGATTTGGAGATTGATTTGCTGACTTGTGTTGGTGTTATGCAGATGTAAGGCTGGCTACAATTAGAATCAGGGTGGTATGATTAAGGTGACCAGATTTCTCAGACAAAATCCGGGGACATTTTCAGCTCAGGTGTGTAAATACCTCCAAAACAGGTCATGTTTTTATCTTTGTAAAACTTAAAACGGGGACACTGCCCCAGGGGAATCACAAGACCTAGAGCTGCACTGGGGCACAAGAGGGGTCCATGGGCCCGCAAATATACCGCAAACCCAGACGGTGTGCATATTGTAAGTGGGATATATATAAGTAAGTGAGATTGTCTGGAATCTGGCAATATAATAACCATTATGGTGGGATACACTGGCTAAGCAATTTACAAAATTATCTGTGCTGACATAACTAGTTTACATGAGAATACAATATAGTTTGGAGATCATGTAGAAAATTTGTTGCAATTTCAAACTTACAGATTACTCGGGAACCGCTTGTTGTACTGATGCATGTGTTGAGTGAAACGTTTGAGGTATTTCACAGAGAGTAATGGGTGTGCAGAGATTTATGCATAATGTAAACATGATAACATTTCATTTAGGCCACATTCTCATTAGGGGCTGATCCTAGGATCACCCCTGCTGCTACTTCATACACCTTCTGTTGTAATGTTTACTGAACTACATTTATGTGACAGCTTTTGCTTTATTGCTTCAGGCTTGATTCTGCAACAGCTCATAGAGTATCGGATACATTAAAAACTATTGAGGAAATATTTTTCTTTGACATTGACGCAGTATTAAACGAGATCACTGCAGTCGGCAGCGGCGAAACAAGCAATGTAAGTTAATTGGATAAATGTCTAGTTTGTATTTACGTTCATAAAAGTGCTCGTTTTGCTACTGACAGACTCAGATTAATATTCTAAGTGTCTGACAACATTATGGAAAGGATTTCTAAGGAGGTCAACCTTTCTGTTAAAGATTAAGATCCTTTTTTAAAACATAAAAAGTTTAGCGAAATTGCGTTCGCTAAACCCACCAGACTCCATGTAAATAATCAGTGATTTTAGCATCGTAAAACACGGCTTTCTAAAACACCTCTGAGCAGCGCTGGCTCTGGCTGTCTTGAGGCTGCGTGTGTGCGGCTATCAGCTACGTTTGGTCAGTGTGTCCCTTCTTTCATTCCAATTTCGGGTCTGTCAGTCAAAGTGAAAACCGGGGACATTTCCGGGGACAGATCCAGCCGGGGACAGGTCACCAAAACCGGGGTCTGTCCCCGGAAACCGGTATTTGAATTGATCACTTTAGCACATTATGTTCAGCACACGTGGAACATCATTTGGGGTGTAATACACTCACATGTGCACAAGGGGTAATGCAATATGTCACATGTTATGTATATTACTTCACATTTCAACATTTCTGTCAAAAAAACATGTACTTTATTTGTACGGGTCAAGAAACTCATTAATGTAGGAACAAAGAGAAATATTAAGTAGTAGTAGTAGTAGTAGTAGATGCTAGGTTACTCATTACTTAAGTCCTAATTTAACTAAATATACAGTATGTATTAGATCTTTAGCTTTACAGAAGTCTCACTTTGCCAGACCTTCCTCTACAGAGCTGAGGGTCTGACTAGTTCACATAGCATTCCTGGATGGGAGAAAACGTGCTCTGATTTTTTGGAATTTCTTTAAACCAATCACAATCGTAATGGCCGCTTTCTTTGTGTTGGAATTTTAAAATTCAGGTGGATTTCTGATGACTATGGTTAACTGCTCCTCAGATCTCTGCAGGGTAAATCCAGACAGCTAGCTAGACAATCTGTCCAATTGGAGTTTCCACAACTAAAACAATTTTTGTACACAAGTTCCTTCCTTTATTTGAGTGTGATTCTAGAAGCTATGACTGTAAACATTCATGAGTACAACTCTGATTTCTACAACTACGAATTCTTGAGTGTGAACACAAATTCAAGTTTGTGGGTACGAGTAAAGAACAGTTGAAATGACGTCACTGCCGTCACAGGGCGGGGTAATCAAACCTCGATTCCATTTAATGCGCATGCGTCACAGGTGAAAAATGGCTAACCGACCGGAGGCTTCTAGCCTAGGCTCAGCATCACAAGTAAAGTAAAAAATGTGTTTATTCAACATTTTTCATACGATTTTACTACTTTGATAGCACTTTATAATGATATACATTTCTGCAACTCGTAGACGTTATTGCTTCAGCTTGCAACCTAACAATATTTACTTGCTGTTAACTCTAGCTAGCTAGTGCTATACGTTAGCTAGCGCGGATGAAGTGCTCTGTGTGAAAGTTAGTTAGTGACGTTAGAACTCGACCTGTTTCGCTGATTGAACTGCAAGATATGCAATAACGTTACCTGAAATACACTTCACTGCTATTATATGCTTAGCATGTTGACCAGAGCAGTAATGAGAAAGTTAACTTACTCCCAACATACTTAAGTTGTAATGTTTTTAATGTCTATCTAGCCTAACGTAATACAATAATGTTGAATTGGTACGGATAAGTTCTGTACCATGTATTGCATCTAATGTGTATTTTGGCATTTACAGGGACCACTGGCTACTCAGTTACTGCAGCATTTGGAGTTAAGGATCACTGACATATTAAGTCAACCTCACTTTAATTTGGACTACTTCCTACTCTACCAACTGAGTTAACCTGGCCACCAATGCCTTGTGTTTTAAAACAAATCAAGAAATCTTAGAAAATCAAGAAAAAAACTTTAAAAATGTCGTAAAAAGCGACAAATGTCGAAAGAAAAGTGACAACATTGACTTTAACCTCCTGAAACCAATGTCCATGGCCGCCACAAGTCGTCGGAGCACAGATTCCAAATGTAAAAAAGTAAAATCATGTTTCATGTACAATTTATGTTTAAAAATACAGTCATACAACAGTTAATACACATATATTATAGGGTTTTTTATAGTGTAGGCAGTCTCTGGTAGTTGAATAAAGTATGGTTGATATGAATAATGAGGTGTCCTTTCACATCTTCTGTTCTTCTGAGCTGTATTAGCGCAGGGGACCTGAGAGCATTGCAATTGGTGAGAGAGCAGACAGCCAGCATCTGTCTCCCTCTCTCGCTCTCGCTCTCTCTTCCACATCACATCCCTCCACATACACGTTCCCACACTCTTACACATGCTTACACAGCAGTCCAGACATCTGCTGGGGCTCTACTGGGTCTTGCCACTGTGGCACTGGGACTCTTACAAGGACTAAAGATACTTCAGCGTTAATGACACCTCCCTATCGGCCAGACCGGGCAGGAAAAACAGGAAGTAGGGACAAGACTGAGGGTCGGCGAGGTCATCCATCTTGGGAGGGTGATTTAAATACAGTAGGAAAGAGTCACAGAGATACAGAGAGATATAACGTCCTCTGCTGAGGCCAAGGTACAGTCGGACATGTGAGTAAGTTTTAGGAATTGACCAGATTCCAAAGAGAATTGTACTTGAACTGAGCTGTGTTTTATTACCGTTAATATTTTTTTTAATTTAGGTTTGAAAGCACTTTTAATAGGAAGTAGAGTCTGTTTATCACCTCATATGTGGAGACTAATTAATGGGAATTTCTAAATGTTGAAAGGGCTTGCACACATTTTCTTTATTTTTTTGGTTAATCATAGTGGGAAAAGGGTGTCTTAAGCCCTGTTCACACCATTCTGAACCCTGCCCGTTCAACCCAATGCAATGAGACAATATGTGTCTCATCTCCATAGCGACGGCTCTTTGGACTACCGTCCAAACTTCTGACCTACAGGCTTTTTGTAGCAAAAAATATAATTTGTTGCAGCTAAATATATATGTGGATAAGGTTAATGATAGTGAGATGCTTGCTACAGTTGCATTTCTGTCGATTAATCGGCAAAAACACGTCACTATCTCTGATTCATGGGTTTGTCCTAGGCGCCTTCTCTTCAGTCACTCTTTAGCTTGTGTTTGCAATAGTTAAAAAATGGATTATGGATCATTTTATTGTAGCTGACTTTACAAGATGACTTGGCTATTGGCTGTAGAATAACAGTTGACACTCCTTACGTTCTTAAAGCAGCCTCTCCAACTTGACCAGCTGAGTCGCAGCAACTATGTACATAATTAAGAAGTTTTAACAGTGAACAATAATAATGAATAAATAGTAGCAGCAGAGTATTGTACATGCTTTAAAATAAATATTTTTTCATGCTGCCCATTGCTGCCTGAAATGCTGTGTTCCAAACCGTTCGCTCATTCACTCACTCACCATTCCTTATTCCCTTTATGGAATGACCAAACGAGATTTTGAAAACACTCACTGAAAACACATTGTTGCATGAGTGGCATCAGAAGATGCGCCCGTTGTTTTTGTGATGGAGGCGGGCGCGCCAGCATCATGTACACAAACCAAAACTAAAATACTTCTAATATGTCCCTGAAACAAAGTGAGCACTCAGGAGAATATTATAAGGCTGTGTATATGCTACATGTTACATTTCCAATGAAAGCTCTCTCCATTTTCCCTTTTCAGTTTTTGAGGATGCTTCTGATTATTCTTCTCATCTGGGAAAACGTGGCCACATTGCATTGTTTTGCATTGCATTTTATAGTGGACTATAAAGTGAATGAAATTATAGGTCTCATGGCATGAAAATGTCACTTTATGAGTTTTTTTAACATTAATATGTGTTCCCCCAGCCTGCCCCCAGTGGATAGAAATGATGATAGGTGTAAACTGATCCCTGGGTATCCTGCTCTGCCTTTGAGAAAATGAAAGCTCAGATGGGCCGTTCTGGAATCTGCTCCTTATGAGGTCATAAGGGGCAAGGTTACCTCCCCTTTCTCTGCTTTGCCAGCCCAGAGAATTTGGCCAACCCATGAGAGAGAGACATCATTGCTTTCAAACAAGCAAAGTGGCAGTTGGTCAAGGCCACACCCCCAGCTCCACCTTGACCCCCTCTCCTCCTCAAAAGCTACAGACTCAGAAATTGCACATCCTAAGGAAAGCTTATTGTGGGACTGGCTCTAGAGGCTGTAATTCTGCACCAAGGCTGAATGAATTTTGGGAAAGAGTCTACAGTATTAGAACCACTAAGGTCTATATAAAAGAGACTTCAGATACAATATTAGGGGACCACTAAGGTCTATATAAAGGCATCCAAAGAGCACCATGTCATGGGACCTTTAACCATGGAGAATTCTTACAATGCTAGAAAATGGTGAACACACTACATAGTGCACTATTTCCGTGATAGGGAACTGTTTGAAAGCTATTAGGCTCGTTCAAGATGAGCCAGGTCTGTGCAGAATCGCCGCCCAATGCATGCATTGTGTCCGACTTGACGTTATGCGCCAATAACCTCACGAGATCAAGGGTCTGATAATATTTTATTAAATCAGAATCAACCTAACAGGATGTGAGTGTTTCTGTGATTTCCTGTTCAGCCTGAAGGCTGCTGGGAACGGCTGGAATCTGTCCGACATGCCAGAGTATTTTTGTCATTGCCCCCGGCTGCTGCTTCCTGCTCTCGTCCACTTTACAGGCGAGGCGCAGTCTATCTCGAACGAGCCTATTGTCTGAGCTCTTGGCCCGCCTTCCTGAAAAGCCGAGTCTGCTCTGATTGGTCAGCTGGCACACTCTGTTGTGATTGGTCAAAGCACAGCCACTGTATGGGCTGTGCTTGTTCAGGCAGCATCTATGGGCGGCGCATGAAAAACTGAACTGACTTAATTAGTCAATGACATCCTTAATTGAGGAGATGAGAGTATGAGATATAAAGCTCCATTTAAAGTAAAATGTGTTTTTTGTACAAAATACTGTAAAATACACTAAAAGAAGGGAAGTCAGAAAAAGCATAATAGGGGCTTTTTAAGATTATAAAACTATAAGTTTAAGATGATCTAATTGTTTATTTAACTGTTTTTATTAGATAATTAGATCAGATTATTATTCATAAACTATGTACCGTACAGTAATACTGTACAGTCCCTTTAAAGTAATAAAAGTATGAACCCAAACAAATAGAGTTTATATTTACTACTTAATTAGATAGGTAGAAATGGATTTTACAAATAAAAATACACTCACCAATGGCAGGGTTTCCTCCGGGGTTGAGAGTTACTCTGAAAGCTTGATGCCAGGTGTGGCGGTCACGGGGAGCGTCACATGGGTCAATGTAAAGCAGAACACCTCCAAAACCCAGCTCAGACAGTAGGGATAGCTGTCACACACACACACACACACACACACACACACACACACAGTACAATCAGTGACATTTGACCCTATCATGATTTAATGTGAGCGGGAAAAGGACAGCGACTACTCACACAACACCAAATAATAAAACAACTAAAATATTTTCACCTAAAAACACATTTTGTAACAAGCTGAAAAGATCTCTGAAACATTATCACATATGTAGTTGTTAAGGCATAGGCTACTTGTAAGCAAAAACTGCCAATTTACACATACAGAAAACACCCAACAGCAGTTGGGGTTACCACAGAGCTGGTAAATTATTCTCTGTGGTTTCTTCTCTAAGACTGCCCCTTTTTTACATTAGTCATTCAATCCATTGTTCTGTAACATAACAAGACTAGGTCAAAACCTAGTATGTGGCTCGACCAGCGTCAAAGCGCTAAATTGTGGCTAAATATATTTTATTAATAAATTCAGAACTGAATTATAATTTATTTATATTCTAAACATAACTTAATTATGTTTCTGTTTGCAAACAGAAGTCTGTTTCTATAGAAGTCTATGGGGAAATTACCCTAATTCTCGATTAATTTATTACCTCAATAAACATTTTCATTACGAGTCCACATTGTCACTTTTCTTTTCTTTTTTTTTTAAATGTTCTGTATTTTAACTGTAGGAACACATACAATTTCCAAGTTCAATTATGTGGCAAAGTCCGGGCAATGAGCAGCAATGTCAGTACCTTGTCTGTTATTTTACAGATAACAATTAATAGAGTGTAACATTGCCATGGATGGGTTTACATTGGAGTTAAGTAAAGCCTGGTGCGTCTCATTCAGAAGTTAAAGCCATGCAACCCATTCTCACTCCAAACCCGTAAAATACGGACATTTGGACAGTGGCTGTCAGCGTCTGATGCGACGAAAAAGCACCCTTCAGAGTATGTGTACCAGGGAGAGCAGCATCTAGATGGGGTTTAGCGAGTGCAACCGTAAGCAAACCCACGACCTTTTCCCTAACCTAACAGCATCAAGAGGGACGCCAATAGTCCCGACCAAGCGCGTGTAATCTGGCGCTAAAGGTCTACTTTAGTATCAACCAAGGCACCTGACCAAGTGTCCGTATTTTACAAGCTGGGAGTGAGAATATGTTGTGCCTTGTGCACCGAGATCAGACATTGAGGGCCACTGACCAAGCTGCTGTATTTAACGAGTTGGGAATGAGAACTGGTTTGTTTGTTTGCATGCATTTCTGGGTTAAAAAATGTTATTTCTGTGGTGGTTCTGCGCTGTACTTCTGTACTTCTCTTCTACCTGTCAGTCAAACAGTGTGTGTCAGTAGCCTACTGTCATGTTGTCTTGCTTAGATTTTACCACTCCCAAGAAGAGAAGGAGGTACATTTATTAATACCGAAGTGACATCTTATTTCTTATCTTTTTGAGGTACAAATTTGTTCATATGAGCTATTTCTTCCACATGATGATTAAAAGTTTTGCTGTGTTGCTGTTTATTTAGCCACCATTATTATTATTGGGAATAGTTGCTGGTGGGAGGAAGTGTGCTGCAGATGCCACAGTGCAGAGCAGTATTTCGTTGGTGTCCATGGGAAATAGTGTCCTTGTTTTTTATGAGTGTGGATGACTATTTTATTGAATATGTGACACAGACCACGGCCATTCTGCTCTCATCACAACTCTGTCCTTCAATGGAAAACAAACACACACACACACACACACACACACACACACACACACACACCAGTGTTTTAGTCGAGCCCGGAGGAACAGTCACCTCTACCTGAGTTTGAGTCCGAGTCGAGTCTCGAGGCCCCAGGGTTCGAGTCCAAGTCAAGTCATTAAGGTTGAGTCTGTGTTGAATTCCAAGACTGCCTATATGTCTCTGGCATCTTAAAAGAGCTGATATACTAATAAAAGAGGGTCTACATTAAGCAAAAATGAAACCACTGTCACCATTGCAGAGGGAGATTATTTACTGACTTTTTTTGAAACAACATTTAGCTGGGCTCTTTCCAGCATTGGATGTAAAACCCGTGTGGGAGAATTTCACGATCATGGTTGTGTCTCCCTGCATTTTCCAAATGAGAACATACAGTAGGGTGCCCGCGAATCATGCATTACAATTGCATTCAGCAATATCAATTTATTTGTAACGAGAGTAGTGAAAGTCAGAGCGAGAATGCAGCGTTAGTGAGTGATGTCAGTGAGTGGGTCATCAAGCAAGGAGAGCGAGCGCTAGCGGTGCCGGACTGAGAAGTGTATGTGTGGGTGTGAGGAAAAAGCGAGAGAGAGAAAAGAGATCCCAAAGACAATGTAAAGTGAGTTAACAGTTAACAATAAACAAGAAGCTCCTCAAGGCAGGGTGGCTTCATCTTGTGTTAATATTGTCGGTGAAGTAAAGGGTGTCACCCCCCTAAAAAAAGTCAAAGAACAACTGATTGGTCAAGTCATGAGTCCAGAGAATAGAGACTCCATCACTGACACACACACTTTTGCACATACACATGCATTCACATGAGAAAACTGATGCTTTTGCACACTAACTTTCATACAAACGTGGTTATAGAAGACACGCATGCACACGACTAACATTCACATGGACATGCATAAAACAGAAAACCAAGAATCATCTTAGGGAAGCATTGAAAATATGGTTGAAATATTCTTCACGGGGGGAGGCTGAGGGTCCTCCCTTAGAAAAATACTGTACAAAGCAGATGTCATTCCCTGTATTGTGGTGGCTTTTATTTATTTTTTTAAATATGTTTATTGCATTAGAAAAAAATGACTCGGTCAGGCTTTTAACAGATGGAGACAATTCTGGGATTGAAAATTGGCCCTCAAATATGTAAAATGTCTATTTCATTCATAAAATAACTTTACAATGCGCAATGTCAGGTCCCAACATATTATTATACCCACTTCCACTGAATTTGAATCACATAACTTGAAATTGTATTGTTCAATTTGAATCACTGCAATGACAAACTGAATCTGAATAGTGAAATTGAAATTGAATTTATTTGTTTGTTTTTCTTGCTGTCTTTTAAAAGGGACTAAGGAACAAACAGAGGCCATCACTGAGGATGGAAGCCCCAGCAGCAAGTTGGCCCTGGTTTGTCAACATGGATGAGGCATTAGGGCAGTCTTTATTCAAATATTACTATACTCAGCTGGCAATGATTGTGTTGCTTCCATACTGCAGACAGAACGAACAAGCTTTAGGTTAGTCATCCAACCTGTCCTGGTAACATTAGGTTAGTCCAGTAGTTATCCAACCTGTCTTGATAACATTAGGTTAGTCCAGTAGTTGTCCAACCTGTCCTGGTAACATTAGGTTAGTCCAGTAGTTATCTAACCTGTCCTGGTAACATTAGGTTAGTCCAGTAGTTATCCAACCTGTCTTGATAACATTAGGTTAGTCCAGTAGTTGTCCAACCTGTCCTGGTAACATTAGGTTAGTCCAGTAGTTATCTAACCTGTCCCGGTAACATTAGGTTATTCTAGTAGTTATCCAACCTGTCCCGGTAACATTAGGTTAGTCTAGTAGTTATCCAACCTGTCCCGGTAACATTAGGTTAGTCCAGTAGTTATCCAACCTGTGCCGGTAACATTAGGTTAGCCCAGTAGTTATCCAATCTGTCCTGGTAACATTAGAATTGTATCACAAGTATATTTAAGCATACTGAAACATGAAGGAACTTTATTTAACTTTATGTAATTTAACACACTAACATCTACCTTTACTGTGTTAGTGAGTGTTTATCAGTATTATGACTTTTCATATGTTGGTTGAAACTTGTGTGTCTACAATACTATTTAACCTTTCTTTCGTAGCTCATTAGCTGATAGCGTTTACCTTGTAGTTGCTGATCATATTTTGTACTGCATTTGTTTGAAAGCACAGAGTGTAAGTTACAGATGCAAATATGCATCTGTAACTTATACTCTTATTGCAAATGAATGATTTTCTGTCTGAGCAAAACATTCATTGCAACTGTACAACCTCCAAGTAACATTAACTCAGTAATACAGTGGGCAATCCTGCACTGTAAAGGAAAGACCTCTACGACAGCAGGTGTGGTAAAAACACTACCACTTTTGTCCAAATTGGCCGCTAGAATCCACACAAACTGAAAGTTACATATACTGTAGCTATTTTAAATAACAAAATGGTGTCATGTCAAAAGTAAAAGAAGTGGACATGAAAGAGTGCAGGAAAAAGGACCAAAAAAATGGTCCACACATACCGCTATACACCCTAAACAGACCGGGCTCGTAAGTTTGGGCACCCCAGGTAAAAATATGTATTAATGTCCATAAAGAAGCCAAGAAAAGATGGAAAATTTTCCAAAAGGCATCAAATGACAGATTAGACATTTGTATAATATCTCACAAAAAGTTAGATTTTATTTCCATCATTTACACTTTCAAAATAACAAAAAACTAAAAAAAATGGCATCTGCAAAAGTTTGAGCACCCTACAGAGTTTCTAGCATGCACCGCCCCCTTTGGAAAGCTGAGACCTGACAGTGTCATGGAATGTTCTCAATCATCGTCTGGAAAGACCAGGTGATGTAAATCAAAGTTTTAAATGCCCAGACTCATCTGACGTTGCCCCAACAATCAGCACCATGGCTTCTTCTAAGCAGTTGTCTAGAAAACTGAAACTGAAAATACTTGACGCTCACAAAGCAGGAGAAGGCTATAAGAAGATAGCAAAGTGTTTTCAGATGCCAATATCCTCTGTTTGGAATGAAATTAAGAAATGGCCGTCATCAGGAACAGTGGAAGTTAAAGCAAGATCTGGAAGACCAAGAAAAATATCAGACAGAACAGCTCGCAGGAGTGTGAGAAAAGCAAGTCCAAACCCATGTTTGACTGCCCGATCCATCCAGAAAGACCTGCAGACACTGGAGGTGTGCTACACCATTCCACTATAAAGAGATATTTGTACAAACATGGTCTTCATGGGAGAGTCATCAGAAGAAAACCTCTTCTTTGTCCTCACCACAAAAATCAGCGTTTGAAGTTTGCAAATGAACATATAGACAAGCCTGATGCATTGTGGGAACAAGTTCTGTGGACCGATGAGGTTAAAATGGAAATTTTTGGCCACAATAGCGTTTAGAGAAGAAAAGGCACAGAAATTAATGAAAATAACCTCTGTCCAACTGTTAGGCATGGGGGGGATCAATCATGCTTTGGGGTTGTATTGCAGCCAGTGGCACAGGGAACATTTCATGAGTAGAAGGAAAAATGGATTCAATAAAATTTCAGCAAATTTTGGATGCTAAAGTAATGCCATCTGTGAAAAAGCTGAAGTTAAAGAAAGGATGGCTTCTACAAATGGATAATGATCCTAAACACACCTCAAAATCCACGGTGGATTACATCAAGAGGCGTAAACTGAAGATTTTGCCATGGCCTTTACAATCTCCTGACCTCAACATAATTGAAAATCTATGGATAGACCTTAAAAGAGCAGTGTGTGACAGACCCAGAAATCTCAAAGAACTGGAACACTTTTGGAAGGAAGAATGGGCGAAGATACCTCAAACTAGAATTAAAAGACTCTTGGCTGGCTACAAGAAGCGTTTCCAAGCTGTGATACTTGCCAAAGGGGCAGTACAAGGTATTAAACTAAACTTTTGCAGACGCCATTTTTATTGTTTTCTGTTATTTTGAAAGTGTAAATGATGGAAATAAAATCAATATATATGAATGTCTAATCTGTCATTTGATGCCTTTTGGAGATTTTTCCATCTTTTCTTGGCTTCTTTATGCACATTAATACAAATTTTTACTTGGGGTGCCAAAACCTTTGTACTCAGTACAGGGTCCCATATCTTATCAAACACATCTCCTCTATCTGCGCTGTAGTAGGTCAGTCTCTCCAAGTGAAGTGTGTTAAACATTTCTCCCAATCACAGTCTATATGTGGGCACAGAGTCCATTTTCCACACATGCAAAATCAATTTCTTCGCCATCACCATCCCAAATTCAATAGCTTTCTTCTCGTACCTGATAGCAATGGGTAAAGGGACTTGCCGTCCCTAGGATCGCTACGAGGGGGTTAGGTAAGGTTTCAAACTTTTCCCAAAAGCCTTTCCTTTTCTGATTTGTCTGCCTGTAACATGAGAAAAATTATGGAATAATTTTGTAATTTCACCCAGATGAAGTGGTTGGTCCCAGATCACATATTTTAAAATATTAAAAAAGCTAAAAGTACAGAAATTGATTCGTTAACTAATTATTATTTTTTTTTAACTTGAAGATTGGGGTGGCAGCAGCACAGTCTGTAGGGAGTTGGGTTGGGAAACAGAGGAGTCTGGTTCAAGTCCCCAAATGGACCAAAGTATGGTGGTGGACTGGTAGCTGCAGAGGTGCCAGTTCACCTCCAAGGTGCTCTTGAGCAAGGCACTGAACACACAACACACACACAACACCTGGTTCCATGTTAGTGTATCAAATATGAATCTAGCTATAAGCTAGCTGTAACATTGGGCCTGCAGTCACCGTCACACACTCATTAGTGAGAGTACAATGTTCATCAATCATTCTTCCCCATTTCTATGTAAAGGGCGATCATTTCTCTCAGCTGCTGACACAGAGACATTAAGAAGCTCACATGATCAAATTTGTCATAAACTGTGGGCGTGGAGGAAATATGGGTCAGCGGCCTGTTGCAAGTACGGCCCCATGTGGCAGGAGAGGAGTCTAATTGAATGAATTTTTAAAAGTACTGTATTAATGTAAATTCAGGATGGTGAACCCTCTTTAAACATTTGCTCTCCCTTTTTTTGGTAACCTCCATTTACTCCTGTTATGGCTCATTAGCCTGTCATTTATAACTAACATCACATTCTGAATGCTCAACGAATAAAGGACAGGAAACAGGAGCTTTCTTCTCAATTTAAGGACTGCATTGATCAAAGTACTGAGAGTAAAATGTTGGACTTAAAGTGCCCATATAATGAAAAAATCACTTTTTCTGGGATTTGGGGTATTATGTTGTGTTCTGGTTTTGAGTGAGATACATGTTTCTGAATGTATCCTGCCTTCAGTCTCCAGGTGAGCTGTTCAACATCTGCACGGCTTTCTACGTTATTGGCCCTCATTCTCAATGGCAAAACACTGCTACATCACACAAACAAGTTCACCATTATCTCCAAAAGAACTACTTCCATGTCCGTATTCCGCAGGTATTCCACAAATGTGCCCTTGTTTAGAAGAAGTCTCCCAGCTAATCCTGCCTTGTACTGACCAAAGTAGGAGAAACAGTAGCTAGTTGATTCTATCATTACCTAGCTATTGCGCATATACCAATAATGATGGTAGAGAAGTGAGATGTCTCACTCTGTAGCTATAACAGAGCCCTGAACACACAGGGTGAAAAGAGGAACTGCAACAATGACATTTTTAGCTCAGAAGCGTAAATACCTCCAAAGCAGGTCATGTTTTTATCTTTGTAAAACTTGAAATGGGGACACTGCCCCAGGGGTATCATTAGAGCTGCACTTGGGCACAAGCCACCCTAGGGGGTGTCCATGGGCATGCTCCCCTGTAAGAAAATTTTATCTATTTTAAAGGTGCTCTAAGCAATGTTGGGTGATATTACTTCTTGTTGACACTCAAAGTATTTTCAAACAAAACAAGAATAGTTTGCCCCTCCCTCCTCCTCATCCCGTCCCCTCCCTTCTGTGCTTCCGTGCACTAACCACCCCACCCCCAAGTCCTTGTTGTCGTTTATTGGCTGGAACGGTGTATGCTTTGTGGTGCAGGTGGGCCCAGTTTATTGTTGTTGCCGTTTGTAGATCCTGGGTTGCCTACAGAGGTTGCGTTTTTTACAGTGTGTTCTGGGGACAGGCAGCTAGCAGATAGTGAGATGTTTGCTGTATGTGACTATTAATGTAGCCTAAAACACGCGTGACATCGCTTAGAGCACATTTAGCGTTTAAATGTATCAATCTGGTAGCTTTGTCCTACCAGACTCTGGTACATCAGCTTGGTCCTACCAGACAGTGGACCATTAGCCTGGCCACCAACAAGACTCAGGAGATATTGTTCTTGCTTGGGCTTTAACTTTTGGATATTCGGCAGCATTGTCACAACGGACCAAATGGCATCGCTCGCATCTTTTGTCCGCCACCATTACCGAATCTCAACGTCATAGTCGTCAGCCACTCCCTCTGTTCGCTGATTGGACCGCCAATTATTAGGACCGGAGAATACCTGCGAATATACCGTAACCCAGACGGTGTGCTGAAGGAAAATGAAAATTGAGGGGAAGTATGTAGGAGGGCGTAGCCAGGCTATCAATCTGGTGCACTTTGAAAAGAAATTCAGAGTTTAGACTTATAAATATTAAGAAATATTAGAAATATTTGTGCTGTAGCCTGAACTATTTTGCACTTCACAATTTTAACCATACACACACAGGTGGAATTGTTTTTTCTTCATTTTTTTGCATTAATGTCACTAGGAAGAATACCAGTAGAAATATATATTCATATTTGTAAGTGGTAAAATATGGCATTCTAAAACATTTCTGAGCTCTGAGCAGCGCTTGCTCTGGCTGTCTTGAGCCTGCGTGTGTACAGTGTGCGACAATAGGCTACGTTTGATCAATGTTTTCTTTCTTTCATTAAGCCAGGGACAAGTCACCAAAACCGGGGACGTCTGGTCACCCTCATTAGAGCAGCCAATAGCCCGCTAACCAGCTTTAGCTAATTTTGGGTCAGTTCCTGCAGTGACTAAAACAGCAGCTGGGTAATTTGTCCACCACGGCAGTACGACATAAACGGCAGTACGCCATAAACTCCCTTTTAAATCAATATTTTGTGTCAAATTATTGGTTTATTTGGTAAGTAGCCATGTAATAAGCAGTATAATGTAGAGAAAAGCAGTTGTTATAGCAAATACAACCACTTTGCGTTGGGGTCCTAATCACCCTGTCGGGTTTGTATAACGGTTGTTATACAATGTTTGTATAACAACTGCCTCGCTCTACATTGTCCCTTACATACAGGAGCATTTCATAAAAGCCAAGGACGCTTTACACAGGTACAGAGGGACAAGGGAAAAGAAAATAGTAGGCCAACACAAACATGGAGTAAAAGGAATAAAACCTCTGCGTTACATGGAAGGAAGATGTAATTTAATGTTGGATATTGAAGTACAACCACATCACGCAAGCTAAAGTTATTTTATCCTCTTCACAAATCACTTCAAAATATATATTTTTCTCGCCTAAATTTTCCCCCCAAAAAAATTGCTACAGTTTCCACATCCTTTGGCCCTCTGGGAGGGTCCCGAGGTCATTGGGAAGCTAACACTCTCAATTTTTTGTTTCTTGTGTCAGTGTGACACTAGGTCTTACTGACACAGAGCTGAAGAGGTTAGAATAGAGAATTTCTATTTCCGTCCAAGTAAATCATATGTAAAATTATTAAAAAACACTACTGTAAGCATATTACATGATCTACATACAAAAATAGTACCCCAGCAACATGTTTGAACTTAATACAGAAAAAATCCAGAAGAAAATGACTCAGAAAATGGCTATTTTATGAAGTTATTTCTACAGATATGTCTGTGCGTTTTTCTTATTTCCTCTCAGAAAAAAGCCCAAAAGTGCAAAATTAAAAACTTCTCAAATTAAAAACACATCCCCATCACTCATACACATATCTAAAATAACTACATGCATAAATTTATAGAAATAAGTCATTATAATTTGATGAAATGGTGAAATGCAATAACTAAGGCCTTATTTTTGCTTTGACACAGCTGGAGCCATCACAGGGTTAAAGTTTTCTGGTCATGTTTGGTATCAATCAACTTGTCTTCTTATTGGCTACACAGGGAGGCTGGTTTCATAGCTTTTGATTCTAAATGGTTGGAAGAGCTGTCAATCTTTCCCACTTTGCCCTCTGTAAATCGTGTGACTTGATTGGCTTCCATAAGGGATAACTCAGGTTAGAGTAGACGGATTGGCTGAAACGACCTGTCAATCAAAAGCTGTTGATTCAACCTAACTTGCTGAATAGAAGGATACACTGGACCGTTAGCAGAGCCGGCAGTAGGAGCGATTAAAGTCCATAAATGATGGACTTTTCAGCTTTGTTTGCGAGGAAACACGGCCAGAATCTACAAGATTGTGAGGGGACCAGCTCGTTTTGGATTAAAAGGATTGGATGTACTTATTCTTTGAACTGTTGGCAAAGCAGGAAAAAAAAGTTTATGGAGATCTTTCACCGCTGTGAATAGAGAGACGAGGAGAAAGGTAAGGACTCATGTTTGAATTTAGACACTATTGGCACAGAATCCGTCTGTGTTTCTTTACTTTTAAACATGATTATAACCGCTATAAGTCACCTTATGCTTATATGTGTGTGGGCTCAATGGAATCATGAGACTTTAAGCTTTCTAATGATGTGCTGCATGACCGTGTTCATGAAGATATAATGCTTGCAATTTGAGTTAAGAAAACGTTTTCTCCTAAAATGGAGAAAACGGTCCCGCTGACGGGACAGTGTTATCCAAGAGAAAAAGACATTCAACATACCTGAGGGCCAATTGGGAGTCAGTTTTGTATCATTTACAATCCAGTAATTGTCTCCATCTGTTTAAAGCCCAACAGAGTGTGACTCGGATTTCGCCTGTCATCTGCCACTTTCCCTTTTAGCTTCGCCCCAATATCAGCCAAAACTACAACAGATAACTTCTAAAATCAAATCAAAATACAATTAGGCCGATATAAAGACATCTCCTACTATCCTTTATCTGGCTGGATACACTTACACAGTCTTTTCCAGTGTTATGCTGAAATCTGTGACCCTTCAGAATGTGTTCCTGTAGCACCGTCTACCTGCCGCAAATCATTTTGTGACTATGCGGGAAAAATCTGACCCGGGCAAAGGCATTAATAAAAACGACATCAAAAAAGTGTTCTTTTCACTGTTAGTCTTGTTTGCTGTTACAGGTCATTTACAATCATCAGAAAGAACATTACATAGTTTCAGAAACATTTAAAAGTTACATATATTATTATTTCTTCATTTACAGACTCAAGGTCCAGATAAAAAAGTACACTCAACACATTACAAAAGAGGTACAGACCAAACACATACAGTACATGCAACATAAATACACATAGACAAACTCACTCCAATATAAAAATATCACAAAAGAAACACACATATATACAAATCTACAGATTACAATGCCCAATAATTAAAACAGGTGAACCAGTGATTCCAGAGTTTTGACAAATATCTCATATCACTAAGTGCAGGATTGGTTATAGCATTTAAAATTATATTATTTGACTCTGTTAATCGGCATATAAATCTGTACATAAACTTCCTCAGCACAGCGTGGAAGGTGGGAACATTACACGTCACACACAGATGGCTAGCTTCATCAAAATTCTAAATGCATCATTGTATGCCACCTTTATCTTGTATATCTTTGCTTTACTGTAGCTGCACCATAGATGAGCTGTATACAGTGGAGTACAGTATGCTCTGAAAAGAGATATTTTAACTTCTTCAGAATACATATGAAATTTGTGTGCCAGAGTATTTGCTTGTCCATATAATTTACAGCACTGCCGCTGTATATCATCATCATCACAAAAATCGTCCCTGATAATGTGGCCCAAGTATTTTACTTTAGTAACCACGTTAAGGTCTTGCCCTGACAAGTAAAAAGAGGGAAAGCATAGCTTCTAGTCCTCCTTAGTTCTGACAATCATTACAACACTCTTTTTAGCATTGAATTTGATGTCATGTTGTAGCCCATAGTTTGAGCAGACTCTAAGCAAATGCTGTAGGCCAGCACTATATGGTGACATAACAATTAAATCATCTGCATACATCAGATGATTAATACAGCTATCCCCCATACATCCAGTTTTACACATTTCTAATGTCCTAGAAAGGTCATCCATATAAAAATTAAAAAGAACAGGTGACAATATTCCCCTTGTCTAACCCCATTGGTCACTGGGAAAGGAGCCAACGTTTTCCTCCGCATCTAGCTTGCATAGTTTGATGGGAATACCAATAATGCAAGATACGTATCAGGTATGGGGGGACCATAATGAATTTTCTAAATAGTTTACCGTGATTAACACTGTCAAAAGCTTTGGATGCATCAAGGAAACATAAAAACATTGTTGAACCATGTCTTTTATACTTGGTAACAAGTTCTTTCAATGCATATATACACATATCTGTGCTATGTTTCTTTTTAAAACCAAATTGATTGTCAGTGGTTATTATATATTCCTGTAGTCTATCAAATAGAATTTGTTCTAACACTTTAGAGAGTATACTCGCTAGAGCAATCGGCCTGTAGTTTTCTATGCTTGATACCTTACAGGTTTGGTCTTTAATAACTATAGTAGTCACTATAAGTCACTTTAAGTAAAATAAATGTTAAAATTATTTGACAACTACTCAACAATTACACTTAATTCTAAAAAGTTACCAAAGTACATTTAAGGGAGTAATTGTAGCCTGTTACTACCCTCTAGTAATGGAGTTAAGTACTAAGTAGGATTAAGTGATAGATGATTCATATTCCCTTTCAGCAAATTCTTTTTTTACTTCTAAATTGGCTCCTTAGAATATTTTAAGTGCAGTTTAGTTTGACAGAAATTCCAACTCCAGGTTCACTTTTAAGCTTTTCCCAGAGCTTTGTTCTCTGTCCATCAGTGCATGGAGTTTGTTCATTTTTGATAGAGAAAAAGCTTATTCTTGACCTTGGAAATAATAGTTCAACAATCCCAACTCAAGGTCCATTTACTACTTTTTTAGAGCTTTCAACCATATGCCAATTCGTAGAAGTTTTGAAATTACACAGGCACCATATTTTAAATCAATTGTTGTAGCCTTTGGTAAGAAGTCAAATATATATTCATAGCCACATATATCATTTCAATATCAACAAATTATATATTTTTTGAGATGTTTGCACAAATCAAGAAGAACTGGAGGTGAAGCTTTCAGATTGTCTGGTAGAAAGAGGTTTTTGCACTGGTCTTTGCATCTAAACCTCTGGTATAAAAGATGATCCACATTGTACAATGTATAAATGCTTCTTGTACAGAAACTTTGACTGTAGTATGATTGATATTTGGGTCAAGTAACACACAAACGTTTCCAAAAAGCCTTTCTGGTGGCTTTTTAACAAGTGTTTTGATACTTTTATATGGCTGTAACTCGGGAAAAATTATGGATTAATTTTGTAATTTCACCCAGAGGAAGTGGTTGGTTCCAGATCACATAATTTAAGAAAAAAAGTACAAATTATTTTTTATTTAAACATGAGGATTGGGGGGGGGCAGTAGCTTAGTCAGCAGGGAGTTAGGGTTAGGAACCAGAGGGTCGCTGGTTGAACTCCAACGTATGGTGGTGGACTGGTACCACCACCATACCAGTTCAGAGAGGTGCCAATTTACCTCCTGGGCAATGCCAAGGTGCTCTTGAGCAAGGCACTGAACCCCCTATTTTTTTACCCCTAGCGGGATTCATAAAGTATATTATTATTATTATTATTATTATTATTATTATTATTATTATTATTATGATGGATACAACTGTGTCAGATGCTACTTTGAGTATACAAATTGAATCAAGTCTACATTAGGGTTGGGTATGGAAACCTGGTGCTAATATGGCACTGGTGCCTGAACAATCGACCATCTACCAGACGGATTACCAATGCATATTTTGGTGCCACATTTTGGTGCCACTGAAAAGCCTGTGATGCTCTCTGATGCTCTGAAACGGACATTGCAGGCAACAGAAGCATCGCTGCACGTGACGCTAGTTAACACTACACTTAGCAGCAGGTAACGTTAGCCGACCGTTAGCTAGTAGCTGGATTAAACACAGTTAAAATACATACATACAGCTAACATTAAACAGTGCAAAGTGTGACTCCATTTCTGTAAAGGATTCCAACACCAGGACGTAACAGTCTGCAGAGACGAAAAAACAACAAAAAAGATGCGTATTCACTCACCTTGCCAGCCTTGTGGTGCATTCATAGTTATTTTAAAATACCCTTTTCCCATCTGGTGGTTGTTTTTGTTGGTTAAGAGACCCTTCTCTGCTCTGCAACGTGTGGATGGTCTGGCAAAGGGAGACTAATGCTGTGTTCCAGACACAATTTTTAGCTTGTAAGTTATAACTTCAAGTCACGACTCACAAATTCGTAGCATTCTAAGCAAAGTCAGGACAAACCCTTCTAGCTAAGCCACCTACCGTTGACATTAGCTACCGCTAGCTGATACTAGCAGTTGGCAAAATAACTTGGGCTTCAATTAATAAACACAACCTGTAATAGTACAAATTGTATGTGTATTGTTTTGATTACAAAGCGAGGAATTACTTTATGTAGCCTATTTATATATATTTCTCACTGTTAATCACCGGCATCTTTACTCCATCTTTTACTCCATCTTTAACAGACGTTAACATTGTTGTTTATGTGTGTGTGACTTATTGCCACTGTTCATCACACCCCCAACCAGACTCCGCCTACCACGAGCCTGGGTCTGTCCGAGGTTTCTTCCTAAAAGAGAGTTTTTCCTCACCACTAATGCTTGATCATGGTGGAATTGTAGGGTCTTTGTATATTAGAGCGTGGTCTAGACCTGCTCTATCTGTAAAGTGTCTCGAGATAACCTCTGTTATGATTTGATACTATAAATAAAATTGAATGTAATTGACATCAAAACTGTAACTGTGAGTACAACGATCTGGTACGAGTTCACAAGTAGTAAGTTACGGGTTTGACTGCCGTTCCAGGTCACTTTCACACGTAGAAGGTTGTGAAAACACGAGTTAAGGGTTGACTGGAACACAGCATAATGCCTACCTAACCCTCTCCTCTTATTCACTCTCGCATTCTGCTCCCCTCCCTCCCCTCATCTGTTCCTCTCCTTTCTCCTCTTCTTAAGGTCCTAAGGGGGTCCATTGTGCCTGGTGCTACAGTGGATTTCACTACCAAAGCCTCCCCACAACGCAGCCAACGTAAAGTTGATGACTACAAGCGACTTTACGTCTCGCATTCCAGCGACTTAATGCCTTGCAATCCAATCCAATTTAATTATTAAATTGTTCAAAATATATCTGGTTGATGGTGTGGTCCTTGCTAGTGAATGTTGCTGACTATCGTTTTGTGTTATTCTTTTTTATTTTATTTGATATCTTTTTTTTTAAGTATTGATTTAGGCACCGGTGACATTTTAAAAGTATTGCTTTAGCGCCAGTATTGGAAAAAAAAACAACAATACCCAAGCCTAGTCTACATGGATTTTGTTTTCAGGTTTGTATAATTGCATTACTTTTATTTTAATGGAAACTTTATATTAAATTCATTAGTAATTAAGTTATAGGTAGATGTTTATGTTTAAATTAACTGGATTGGAATTCAAATTCTCCCTGTCATCTAATGTTTTATTTCTTACTAGGTCAGATGGATTCAGACATGTTTGTGTTTATGGTAAAAATAATATGAAGAATTATTGATGCATGACTACCCATTTTAATTGGGCCCTGTTTAGTATAAAAGTCGCTGTGCAGCAAGCTTTATTTAGTTTCTTCAAAGGGCAGTGAGCTATATCTGGATGCAAGCATATTAAAATACCCAAGACCATTTTGAAAGTTCAGTTTTAAACCCCCTCATTATAGGAAAATCATTTTTTGAGTCACACCTTGCACTTATTTCTAAAGATCAAAAGATCTCATTCCTCAGTCTGGGTGAATTTTTCTTTTTTTTCTGCTGTAAGATTATAGTGTCAGGTAGATTTCAAGTACAGCATCACATCAAATTCCACTATCAGCAGAGCAGAAGCAATTTGCAGAGATTTGATTTGATATTACCTTGTAGAGCAAAGGTGCTTGACCAAGCTTAACCACAGCAATCTGGTTGGTGAGGTTCAGACGGTCTTTGGCTCTCCGGAGGTCGTCCACGCTGGCATACTGGACGTCCACCACCTCCCCCTGGGTTGGAGAAACAGCACAGAGGCTCAGGGGGGTCAGCAGTTATTACATGCCCTTTAATCAAATGTCTGTGCGTACTACGTCACCCATAGGTTAGTTAACCTAACCGGTATGTGTTTATGTAGCCCAGTCAGCTTAACACTTTTTTTCTTTTTTAAGTATGTCTGAAAATATCCATTAACATGATCCAACGCATTATTAGTAAAGATATTTTTTGATGATGTTAAAGTAGCCATCCAGAGATACAGTTAAGTGCCGCATTTTAATATTAAATCATGATCATATCAAATCAATTTTTATTTTGAAAATATTTTTTGTGTGTGTGTGTGTGTGTGTGTGTGTGTGTGTGTGTGTGTGTGTGTGTGTGTGTGTGTGTGTGTGCATGTGCGAGTGAGTTTTGTGTAAATGCATGTGTGACTCAGCAACTGATTGAGTTCACCTTCCAAATTAAAGTGACCTAAAAGTTGTTTAGAAAAGTCAAAGCTTTACCTTTTAGTATCTCTCTCTTTTCATCTCTCTCTCTCTGTTTATCTCTCACTCAACCCTCTCTCACTCTCTCTCCCTTTCCCTCCTCACTGCATCACCTGGACCTGATTCATTTTTCATGTGGCCAGGGGGCGAGTGTAACACAATGCTGCAGTGGAGAGAAAGCGAGGGAGAGTACAAGATAGTGCCTGAATGTGTGTGTGTGTGTGTGTGTGTGTGTGAGAGAGAAGAGAGTTTGCATCAGAGGAGCCCAGGAGAGGAGGGCACGAAAGATTTATCACTCCTGCCTGCATTTGCATCATAAAAATCCTCCATTTAAACTGCAGACCAAGACGCAACAAATTGAAATATAGGAGAATCTCTATACGCACTTAGATGGTGCTGCTTCAACTAGATCTATCTCTCTTTCATCTAGCCCGTTTTTCTCCTTTCGTTTCATCCTGACGAGGCAATGAAATTAACAGTGTAAGTGGCCTCTGTCTGGCTGAAGCTGTGAACATCATTCTCCTGTTGAGATGATGAATAATTCCCCTCAACCCAGCCAGGCTGAGTTTGGTTGACTTTTTGAAGGATGATAAGGGGAGAAATATATCTTGGACTCTTGTCAGTGTCCAATATCTCTAAAAAAATGTACAGTATAAAATTATGAATATGAAATGTATCTTCCACAATTGTATTCTGGTGCATAATGGCATTATGGGGGATTAAAACTCTCCATTAAAAGCCATGCTGAGGAAAGACTTTAATGTGAATCAGCATCCTCATAAGTGGAGGGAAGTTTCCTTAAAGGCTTGACACTCCTGAAGCTGATGAATAAAGTTACATCCACACCCTGATCACAACAGAAAAACACCAAATTGACCAGGGCCTGGATTGATCAACTGTTTTAAAGAAGGAAATTGGTCATAAAAGAGTGACATATTTTTCTTCCTACTTTTAGAACTGTAAGTAAAATCATTCGATCAATTTCCTTAAAGGAGGACATGACTCCTATCCTGGCCAATCCTTAGAAAAGCTCCAAGGGTGTCCTAACCAGCTAGGAGACAATCAATGAGAGAAAAAATATTTTTGGACTGCTTGATGACAATGATCTCGATACTGTTTTGAAGGGAAATGTAATAATGTTTGACTGATTTGGTGCAGCTGCAGAGGAAAACTCATGATATCGCTACAGAAACCAATATCCCACCCACCCTTACACTTTATTGTTACCTTTGCAATAGCGACGATTCTGTCAGAGCTACATTTCATCATCAATTAACCAAACTTGAATTGCTTTCACAGCAACGGCAGATAATGTACGCTCAAAGGTCCTCAGTCAGAGAAGATTTTAACTTTTATTTTTAATACAATTACTTGGCTGGATGTCACCTGCTTGGTTCTTATGAAGGATGTCTCAACTTACTTCATACAAAATAAAGCTAACTGTAATTCGTGTAATCTGGAACGTTTTTTTTAATCCATAGTGCATTTCTCAGACATGTTGAGAGGCGATTTATTTGTCAGACTGGGGACTCTGCGGATTCTAATTCCAACCAATCGAAAGCATCAGAATACCAGCAAACTTTACTGAAAGGATGTGGCTATAAATGGCAGAAGAAGACACATGACAAACATGTCAAATGTATATTATTCAACATATAGCCTAGCTTTATACAGAAAATATTCAGATAAAACCCCCAATGTAATCATGAACCATTTCATAGGTAACTGTAATTAAATTACAAATTTTTCCCAGTTACAGTTGCCTTAATTTTGTAATTAAATTCATAACACTGTTACATGTATCTAGGTACTCCCCAACACTGCCTATTGTCTACTTTGTTAATGGTAAACAGTCTGCAATACACATGATGACATGTGCCAAATAATTATTAGATTGAACTACTTACAAATTTTGGCATCATATTTTCTTCATATCATCATATTTGGCATCATAAGTTCTTTGCCTAGGCACATAAAACCTACACATACAAATGTTATTATTTTCATTTTTACCGTCAAAAACTCCAAACAATCAGGAAAACTACTAATACTGCTACTTCAAGTGATGTTACATGGTCGCCAAAGAAAAGTGCCTTTCTTTGAGGGAGTTTTATAAATATCTCTCGAGTCTTCTTTTTAGTCACAGGTAAACTGTGACTAACCGTCCCTTCCTCTGTCTCTCTTTCTAAATACAGTGTGTGTAATGGGAGTGGAAAATGGCGAAGAAAGGAAAAGCAGCCATGCAAGGAGGAGACAGAGGAGGTTGTTGGATTGTTGATTGAAGGCTACTCAAATCCACCCTGTAATTAACTCTTATCACATAAAGTAAATGAAGTGCCTTTACTATCACACTGTCATTATTTCAGACAACAAGGAGCAACAGGCTGATTTTCAAAGTTTTTCTCTCTTGGTCTCTGGGTTGTATGCATAGAATGACAGATGTAGATTGTTTTGTATTGTAGCATGGGTAAATAAATTGTAATTTTATGTGTGGCATAAAGGCATGTGCAAAATACCAATACAATCATTCAATCAATCAATCATATTTATTTATATAGCGCTTTACAGAAACTAGAAGGTATCCAAAGTGCTTTAAAACAATAAAAGTAACAACAATAAAACATGACATACAATAAAATCAGAAATAAATAAAACATACAGTAAAATCAGAAAAAGAATCCCTAAAAACAGGAAGAGAGGACTATTAAAAGCCGAAATGAATAAGTTTTGAGATTAGATTTAAAACAAGCTAAGTATGTTATTGTGCTGATGTTAAGGGGGTAACTTGTTACAAAGTCTCGGGGCAGCAACTGCAAAAGCGTTATCACCACATAGTTTGTACCACAACCTTGGAACCAGGGGAGTAGCACAAAATTCTGGGCCCTGTAAAAAGGCATTCTCTATGGGCCCCTCCCCACATCCACAGGTATTTATTCTAGTATCTTTCAGGGCCCTGTGTATTCAGGCTACATTAACATTGCTACGTTTTGGTTTTTAAGCAGAATTTTGAGCCAAAAGCGAACACACAAGTGCTTTTAGCTCTAGTAGAAGAACTAATCTCTGTTAAAACTAACACGCCCAAACAGTATATCTCATCAAGATTCTTGAATACTGGGCATGGGCGTGCCAGGGTGGCAGAATGTATACTCCGACCAAAGCTGGTAGTTGCCATGGTAATGTTAGTAGCTTAGTCTCAGAGAATGATACTTAATGACCTAATCAGGCCACGAAAAGTTGGCATCAGTTTGGTATTACCAAAGGTCTCCGTTTACCGTCATTGAGAATACAATCCCACAAATTTCAAACCAAAATGGGTCTGAAGTGTTTTCGGAATGTCTCCAGTTTAAGGGTTTTTAAAGTTTCCATGGCACGAAAATGTCACTTTATCATTTTGAGTCCTAGGTATCCTGCTCTGCCTTTAAGAAAATGAAAGCTCAGATGGCCCGATGTGGAATCTTGCCCCTTATGAGGTCACAAGGTTACCTCCCCTTTCTCTGCTTTGCCCGCCCAGAGAATTTGGCCCACCCATGTGAGAGAAACATCATGGCTTTCAAACGAGCAAAGTGGCAGTTGGTCAAGGCCACACCCCCAGCCTCGACCTTGCCCCCCCCTCAGATATGGTATTAGGGGACCACTGAGGTCTATATAAAAGAGACTTCAAATACAGTATTAGGGGACCACTAAGGTCTACAGAAAAGAGACTTCAGATACAGTATTAGGGGATCACTAAGGTCTAGCATCCCAAGAGCACCATGTTATGGGACCTTTAAACCAAAACCTAGCAATGTAAGTGTAGCCTCAGTCCCCTTTCCACCCTGTCCGACACACCTGCTTGGAACTACTAAAACAGTTCAAATAAAAAGCCATTGTTAAATTGTTGTTGCATATACATTAAATTTAGTTGAGTTATCTTTTACAAGCATGTGTGTCCTTATACATTTGTAATATGTGGTTTTGCAGTATAGTGAAACATGCAATACTGTGCTGCACTTTAAAATGGAATTAGAAGTGATACTATAAATTACACACAGGACTCCTAATCTTTAATGAAACAGAAGTACCACTAAGCGTCTCTATAATGTGGCTCAGCTACATGTTTAAATTACACTTATGGGTTCATATTAATATATTTAATGCAACAATAAATGACCTGCACTAGTTTAAATGATAAAAAAAGATCATTATGCTATTGTGATGCGCCCGTCTGTTTTTGCCGTATGTAGTATCCTGTGAATTAATTCCTGTGCAGACAGAAACTGCAAAGTATTCATAATCACACACTGCAGGCTGGCCCTATAGAGAGGTTGATTTTATTAGATTCTTAAGCACGTGCTTTCATTTGCATATTAATGAGGAAACAGTTTTTTTTCTTGAAACTGCAAGAACTCCATTATGCTCTAAGAGGCATAGTTCATATCAAGCAGCAATGATTTATGTGAAGATAAGTATGATGTCATATTACTAGTTTCCAAATAACGCTAATTACCTTAATTGCAGATTGTGTTAGTTAGCTTGTTATGTTATATGATTCCGGTTGATGAGGGATTAGGCAGCTTAAGTGTTTTATTCATTTTAAACGTGTAATCTTGTGTAAATGTATTTCTGTATTTTATCATTTACGATGAAAGTAAGTGAAATGCCTTGACAAAAAGCCCAAAAAATATAACAGGGCTTCCATCTTTGGTTATTATATACTGTAGTTTATTCTGTTGGGATGTAATTAATCATTCATTAACATATCATTTTTGATTGTTCCAACAAGGCAGTTAAAGTTTACACAGAGGAGGCAAATCCTGCAAATGTTTACTTTGTGATTATGAATGGACAAGTGTATACTGTATATGCATATTTTTTACACATTCGATTAACCAGGAGGGGGAGAATGGAGGGGCACTAAGGGTGATGGAATACAATAAGGACAGTTTTTGTCCTATACATTGGATACAGTACCACAGATGAAGTGGGAACAGAACTAAGCCATAGCAACCTTTCCTGGTATGACCATATTCTTGCTAAATATTAGTATGATGGCATAAATACAAAAAACACAAATCCAGATGTGCAAAATCGCTGCTACCCAAACTTAATTTTCCTTTTATTAACAATGGATAGACATGAAAGGGGGAGAGAGGGGGGATGACACACAGCAAAGGGCCGCTTGTTGGATTCAGACCCCGGGCCGCTGCATGACTCAGCAAAATTGGGACTAGAGGCCGCCCCACGAGTGGGCACGTTGATGACGTCCTATCATGTGGCTGCCGTTACCGTAAGTAATTATACAACAACGACAAAAAAGCAGACGGCACAAATACGCTAACGTAAATCTTTAACTGCAGAGACAATGAGAAACTTCTAGATAAGAGCCGACGCCAATATCGTCACATTTATGGAGCGGTAAGAGACTCGGTTGTTTATGACCAAATTATGAATGGCTCTGTGAAGGCATGTCCTGTCTCCAGTGAGAGAGAGGGCCAATGTTACACAAGTAGTTATGTCTCCCATTGCATTGGTTGTTTCTTATGGACGTAATGCGCAAAATATATATTAGTATAACTACCTCTGTTGTTTTTTAGAATGAATATTCAAACAACATTTATGGCCAATTTTGACAACCCTACTCTAGAGTCAGCTAAGGGACAGGAAGAATCTACCAAGGAGGTTACAGTCATCGTTTGCCTCCTGGTCTTTCTCGGCTGTGTTTGCCTACCAAAGGAAGCATTCAAACGCTGTCTAATAGTGATCTCTTGCATCCACCGTTCTGAGTTGTCTTCCAATAAAATTCCAACATACTAGACCATGAGATCAGCTATATCATGATGTCACAAGCCTCCAATGTTGACAAGTAAAGAACAATTTGTGCTGCTCTGCAGAAAGTCCTCCTTTGCCCGGCAATTTAGCACCAAAGAACCAACTCAGAGCTGTAAAAGAAGGCTTCAGAGAAACTGTACTCCCACCTGCATTCTCCAGAAGAGAAAATGGTGACCAAATCATGACCGCCAACTTGCTTCAACAGCAGTAGATTCCAGTCTATCAAAAACTGATCTTCATTCTTCCCCTCTTCCTGTCATTGGTCACAATTCTGATAGTAGCAGAGTGGATGACCCCATTTGTCCTTCTGTCTCTGACAGAAAGTACTTTCTTAATAAAGGGCAACATTTTATACATTACATCGTCCCTCAAAGAGTAAAGCTTCTAACCTCTCAAGTACTCTCTAAATCTCTCTCTAAGGCTGTCTCAGCTATTGCCTGGAGGCACCACATCTGGAGTATGGTGCATTATTCTCCTACCTTGGATAAGGGGAATGAGGAACTAGCCTGATCTAATGTCAGACTGTCCTTGCCGCTTCTTGTTCTGCAGCAGTCCACTCTTCTTTACCAGACAGCGGGTTTTGAGCCACTCACCGCTTAATGCATCCTGCATGCTGCTTCTAATTCTACCATTGGAAAATTATTAGGGGTTTCCTTGTTCATTCCTTCTTTTGTCTGGCACTGCTTCTTTCTGGCACTGTTGTGATTCCAGCAACTTGGATCAACCTTCTTCTTCAACCGTGCTGAATAGAATCTGAACAAAAAGTATGAGATTCCATTGGGTAAAAAAGGTGGTGATGGGATACTTTTAGAATCTGGGAAATTAAAAGCACGCCATTTTAATAAGATGCATTTCTGAAATCTGCAGGCTCGCAATAGAAAAATACTGCACCACCTTTTTCTCTTGCTCCTGATAGCTGGTGGATGATGCAGGCCCAGCTGGGAGTAAATTGTGTTTCTTACAGCCTTTCAACCCTTTTACCAGTTGTGAAGCTTGTTATGGAACAGAGCACCTTCAATCTAGAAAGAGTTTGTATTTCTCACAGAACTGCAGTAACAGCAGGATGTGTGTAGCCTTCTAACTGCATGCTCAGCCGGCCCGTTGTTTAGAGTTCAGGGGGCAGTGTCTCTTCCAGAGAGTTCACTAATCTGATGACGAACCTCAACAGGGATAACCCATCAGGGGTGCATGTATTTATTGGTCTTCAGTTACTCTGGGAAACTATATATGTAGCCAGTATTAAAAATTCAAAAAGAGTTCTTCACAACTGCACAGGATGAAGATAGGAATGTCTCCAAAAGACAGAAGAAGTGAAGAGATAAAAAGGTGAAAAAGAGAAGAAGACAGGGAAGACGACAGGGGGAGGAGTGAGGACAAGTACTTTACGGTAGCTGTGTTGAATAAGTCAGAAGCTTTCCCCACAGCCCATCCTTGGGCAGCTTAAAAGTGAACATTTATAAAGCATCAGTGAGCTTTTTGATGTAGGGATGTTGAGTAACTTAATGAAGCCTGTGTCTTAGACCCAGCATACATTCGACTTTGTCATTTGGACCCGGCTGGACTTGAAGCAAATTTAATTTGTTCTTTGGCATTAATAATTTGTGACAAGTAAAAAAGAATAGAAACACCAAAATCTGGTGTAGCAAGTGGAGAATATAACTTACAAGACAGCAAAGTTCATTGTATTCCATGAAAACTAAAGAACAGATTGCAATGCGTAATTTTAATAGTAATATCACAATTTTCCTTAAAAATCATGTTGTGTACTAGCTGCAGGGAAAATGAAGAAAAGGATATTTAGACAGTATGGCCATGTATTATCTGAATAGATAACTGAAGACGTCAGCTTGTTAGAGTTCAAACGAAGATAGAATTATTAAATAATTCACAAAGTTAATATTTTTATGCATCACTGCATGCACAGTACTACATGATTTCATGACTTTTTCTTCACAAATAAGTAGATCCCATGTACCCTTTAAAGAAATCTTTCTAAGGAATTGTGAATAAATTCCATGGGAAATTATTAGGAAATGAAAGTGCCCATAAAGGAATTCTTTCTCTGCTAGATCATTTATTACATTTACAGTAAAATGAGATTAATGGAGCTATTGAAGGGGCCATTATAAATCTACTTAAGTTTCACACCATAACTTTTAGACTGAGGCAGTAGATTGACTCTGATGAGAATTATGTATGGTATTTTAAACAAAACGTTTATAACTTGGTAAGTCAAGCAGACGCACAATCATGTTTAGTTGACAAGTCAGCTACATCCATTTTAATGTAAGCAGAATGGACAGCATTACTAATATCACATTCATTTTTAGATGAATGAGAGCACATACAGTACCAGGCTAAATGAATAGAGGTATTATTATTAATATTTTGCCAGGCAAAATATCCAAGAACCCATAGGCTACTTTATCAGCTTTATCAGGCAGCAGAAGTTACAATATGTTAGGTCTATACAGTTTTACTTACTCTACCAATGCATTCACGGGGGCAGAAGCTCAGTCAGTAGGGAGTTGGGTTGGGAACTGGGGGGTTGCTGGCTAAAGTATGGTGGTGGACTGGCAGCTGGAGAGGTGCCAGTTCATGCACTGCCAAGATGCTCTTGAGCAAGGCACTGAACCCCCACTCTGACATCTCTCCATTTAGTGCATCTAAAGGTACTGAGCATGTGTGTGTAGTTCAGGCCTGTGTGTAATAACAAAAGAGTGAAAACATTGTAATTTCCCCTAGCGGGATTAATAAAGTGTACATTATTATTATTATTATTATTATTATTATATGCATGTCTTGTCAGGTTCTTATATATCTTTACAGGATGTGTGTTCCTCTCCAGGAACCATCACCTTATCGTGGTGGAGAGGTTTATGGACAATTTGACAACAACAGTATGAACCTGAGGGCTGTGTTATCTGGAGCTGTGTGCTCCTGGTAGGGTCTGCCATGGCAAAGTGGTCTCAGGTGAGGGGCCAGACAAAGAATGGTTCAAAATCCCTATGAGTAATCGAGGCAGAGAGGGAGTGACCCTGCCCGGAGGAAGCCCAGGCCCCCGTCTGGAGCCAGGCCCAGACGGAGGGCTCGTCACCGAGTGCCTGGTGGCCGGGTTTGCCACGGAGCCCGGCCGGGCACAGCCCGAAGAATCTCTTGATCCCATGGGCCCACCACCTGTGGGAGGGACCACTGGTGTCGAGTCAGGGGCCTCGACGGACCAAACCTGAGCGGCAGAGGCTGGCTCTGGGGACATGGAACGTCACCTCTCTGTGGTGGAAGGAGACGGAATTTGTGCGGAGGTGGAGCGCTACCAGTTAAATCTGGTGGGGCTTACCTCTACACACAGTATCGGTTCTGGAACCATACTTCTGGACAGGGGTTGGACTCTGTCTTACTCTGGAGTTGCGCAGGGTGTTAGGCGCTGGGCGGGTGTGGGGATACTCACAAGCCCCCGTCTGAGCGCCGCTGCGTTGCAGTTTACCGGTGGACAAGAGGTTGCCTCCTACGCCTGCGGGTGATGAGGGGACAACTCTGACTGTTGTTTGTGCACATGCACCAAACAAGAGTTTGGAGTAATCTGCCTTCTTGGAGACCTTGAATGGAGTCCTGTATGGGGCTCCAGTAGGGGACTCCATAGTTCTGCTGGGGGACTTCAACGCACACGTTGGCAATGATGGAGATACTTGGAGAGCGTGATTGGGAGGAGGCCTCCTGATCTAAACCAGAGTGGTTGTTCTGGTTGTTGGACTTCTGTGCTAGTCATGGATTGTCCATATCAAACACCATGTTTGAACATAGGGATGCTCATAACTGTACGTGGAAACAGAGCACCCTAGGCCAAAGGTCAATGATTGATTTTATAATCGTTTCATCTGATCTGAGGCCGTATGTTTTGGACACTTGGGTGAAGAGAGGGGCGGAGCTGTCAACTGATCACCATCTGGTGGTAAGTTGGGTCAGGGGATGGGGGAGGACTCTGGACAGAGCTGGTAAGCCCAAACGGGTAGTCTGGGTAAATTGGGAACGTCTGGAGGAGGCCCCTGTCCGACGGACTTTCAACTCACACCTCCGGCGGAGCTTTTCGTGCATCCCTGTGGAGGCTGGGGGCATTGAACCTGAGTGGACAATGTTCAAAGTTTCCATTGCTGAAGCTGCGGCGGGGAGCTGTGGTCTTAGGGTCTTAGGTGCCTCAAGGGGCGGTAACCCACGAACACCCTGGTGGTCACCGGTGGTCAGGGAAGCCGTCCAACTGAATAAGGATCATTCCCAGGATATGTTATGCCAGAGGACTCCGGAGGCCGTTGCAGGGTACCGACGGGCTACAGCCTCTGCTGTGAAAGAGGCAAGCAGCGGGTGTGGGAGAAATTTGGGGAAGATGGAGAAGGACTTTCGGTCGGCACTAAAGTGCTTCTGGAAAATTGTTTGCAACCTCAGGAGGGGGAAGCGGGGAATCATCCAAGCTGTGTACAGTAAGGATGGGACATTGTTGACCTCAAGGTAATAGAGTGGTGGAAGGAGCACTTTGAGGAACTCCTAAGTCCAGCTGACACATCCTCTGTGGTAGAGGCAGAGAGGGTGAACGATGGGGGATTGTCGTCAATTTCCCTGGTGGAGGTTGCTGCGGTAGTCAAACAAATCCACAGTGGCAAAGCCCCAGGGATTGATGAGATTTGTCCATAAATGCTGAAAGCTCTGGGTGTGGAGGGGCTGTCTTGGTTGACACGCCTTTTTAACATTGCATGGAAGTCTGGGACAGTGCCTAAGGAGTGGCAGACCGGGGTGGTGGTTCCCCTCTTCAAAAAAGGGGACCAGAGGGTGTGTGCCAATTACAGGGGTATCACACTTCTTAGCCATCCATCCATCCATCCATCCATCTTCATCCGCTTATCCGGTATCGAATCGCGAGGGGCAGCAGCTCCAGTAGGGGACCCAAACTTCCCACAGGCCATCAACCAGCTCCGACTGGGGGATCGAGCGTTCCCAGGCCAGGTTGGAGATATAATCTCTCCACCTAGTCCTGGGTCTTCCCGAGCCTCCTCCCACCTGGACGTGCCTGGAACACCTCCTAGGGAGCGCCCTGGAGAGCATCCTTGCAGATGCCCGAACCACCTCAACTGGCTCCTTTCGGCGCGAAGGAGCAGCGGCTCTACTCCAAGCTCCTATCGGATGACTGAGCTTCTCACCTATCTCTAAGGGAGACGCCAGCCACCCTCTAGGAAACCCATTTCGGCAGCTTGTACCCTGGACCGTTCTTTCGGTCATGACCCCTTCATGACCAGGGTGAGGAGTAAAGGCAGAAAAATTGCCCCTGTGATCGAAAGCTTTGCCTTCTGGCTCAGCTCTTTTTCGTCACAAGTGTGCGATAAACTGAATGTAATACCGCACCAGCTGCTCCAATTCTCCGACCAATCTCACGCTCCATAGTCCCTCACTCATGAAGAACAAGACCCCAAGGTACTTAAACTCCACTTCTTAGCCTCCTGGTAAAGTCTACTCCAAGGTCCTGGAAAGGAGGGTTCAGCCAATAGTCGAACCTCGGATTGAAGAGGAGCAATGCGGATCCGTCCTGGTCATGGAACGGATCAGATCTTCACTCTTGCAAGGATCCTGGAGGAAACCTGGGAGTATGCCCAGAGTCTACATGTGTTTGGTGGATCTGGAGAAGGCGTGACCGGGTCCCCTGGGAGTACTGCAGGAGTATGGGGTGAGGGGATCCCTTCTCAGGGCTATCCAATCTCTGTACGACCAAAGCATGAGCTCTGTCCGGGTTTTCGGCAATAAGTCGGACTCGTTCCAGGTAGAGGGTTGGCCTCTGCCAGGGCTGTGCTTTGTCACCAATCCTGTTTGTAATATTTATGGACAGGATATGAGGCATAGTCAGGGTGGGGAGGGTTGCAGTTTGGTGGTCTCGGGATCTCATCGCTGCTTTGCAGATGATGTGGTCCTAATGGCATCATCGTTGTGACATTCAGCACTCACTGGATCGGTTTGCAGCTGAGTGTGAAGCGGCTGGGATGAGGATCAGCACCTTTAAATTTGAGGCCTTGGTTCTCAGCAGGAAGTGCCTTCTTCAGGTAGGAATGAGTTCTTAAAGTGAAGGAGTTTAAATACCGTGGGGTTTTGTTTTGCGAGTGAGGGACCATGGAGCAGGAGATTGGTTGGAGAATCAGAGCAGCAGGTGCGGTATTACATTCAGTTTATCGCACCATTGTTACAAAAAGAGAGCTGAGCCAGAAGGCGGCTCTTGATCCCGGTCAGTGTTTGTTCCTACCCTCACCTATGGTTATGAAGGCTGGGTCATGTCCAAAAGAACGAGATCTAGGCTACAAGGGGGCGAAAATGGGTTTCCTCAAGAGGGCTGGCGTGTCCCTTAGAGATAGGGTGAAGCTCAGTCATCCGAGAGGAGCTCGATAGAGCCGCTGCTCACTGCGTCAAAGCCAGTTGAGGTGGTTTGGGCATCTGGTAAGGATGCCTCCTGGGCGCCTCCCTAGGGAGGTGTTCCAGGCACGTCCAGCTGGGAGTAGGTCTCGGGGAAGACCCAGGACTAGGTGGAGAGATTATATGTCCAACCTGGCCTGGGAACGCCTCGGGATACCCCAGTCGAAGCTGGTTGATGTGGCTTGGGAAAGGGAAGTTTGGGGTTCCCTCCTGGAGCTGCTGCCCCCACGACCCATTACCAGATAAGGAGATTAAGATGGATGGATGGACTGTGCAAATTAGTATGTAATTTGTAAATGTCAAATTCATTTAACTTTTTACTTGTTTATAGTATCCATCCTTACTATGACCATGGAATATTGTTGTAATCCAAGATGTGCTGTGTTCTATATGTTCAGTATATTTAGTGTTCTTTGTTAGGTTTTTATTTAATTTTTTTCCTCTCTTATTCTTTTTTCCCGTTTTTAAAAAGTTTCTACATCAAAAATTTGGGATTCTTTCATCCAAATTGTCCAAATATTACATGGATGGTTCCATATAAGGCTTCTTGCAAGTTAAACGAAAGATCAATTCCCTACTTTATTGAATTGTGGGTGTTTTATTTCAAAATTATAAAATTTCATATAAATGAGGTTTCTTGACCATTGAACCATTTCTTGAATTCGAAAAATTAAATATTGTAAAACTAGTGGTAATATATTGATGTTAGTGATCTGTACAATATACTGATGGTAGTGTTACAAAAATGAAGAATATGTTGAAAAAAAGCATCGAAAAGTGATTAAAAAAAGTATCTCAAACGTGTAAAAAAATGTTTTGAAAATGCTTCAAACTTTTTTTTTCAGTTTTGAACTGGGAGGATAACACAAGGGTTAAGTCTCTGGTGTTTATTATGAGGGTTATATGATCAACAACAAACCTGAAGCCATCTGCAGCCAACATTAATAATTAACGTGGTAGCAGCCTGCGGGACGTAAAGGCTGCTACCAGCCTGCGGGATGTCGAAAAGTTTGGCAAACAAACTTTTTTCATAACATTTGGCGAGCGACAGTCAGATATACCTTCGTAGGTTGTATGTAAAGCAAGACGCAAGCTAACGTTAGATGGTCAATGCTAAGCCAACCATGTTAGCTAACCTATCAGGGTGCATTTTCAGGGGCAGCTGCTGGTGCTGTGGACATGTTGACTTTGGCCGGTGGCCACGTGCAGCAGATGCGTTACGCATTACGTAGATAGGTTCATAGGATCATTATGGAAAAGATCCATAGATAGACCTTTAAAACCTCTTTGAGACCTTTCTGTTGCTAGCTCTAAACCCACAAGACTCCATTGAGTCAAAACAATACTTTAAGTGTGTATCGAGCCATTCTATTTTCACATGTAAATCAGTAAACTATGTATTTATTTCAACCAAACCTTCCTCTGATTTTAACTATTAGTCAAAATAATTAAGAATTTCTGCTTTTTTAACTCAAATATTAGGTATAATTCTATATAAATGAGGGTTATTGACCATGAATTCCAAAAAGTAATGTAAAACTAGTGGGATTAAGGTGGTGTTAGTGAAAACTTTAAAAAAAGTCTGAAAAAGGTACAAAATTGTCAAATGTTTGTCAACACAAGGGTAAAGAACAAATGATAGCATTTGATAATAAGGGGGTGTACTTAAAAATCATTCAGCCTCTTCAGCCTCCAACAAATGTGGCTGCAGCGTATTAAAAGCTGAGCTAAAATCAAAGAATAGGAGGCGTGCTTAAGATGTAGAATCATCTACATGTCTGTTAATACTATGTATCACAGCGACAATGGCGTCATCTGTGCTTCTGTTACTCTTATATGCAAACTGAAAAGGATCTAAAAGTCAACTGACCTCTGTTTTTAAGAACTGTATGATCATTTTCGAAAAACACTTCCTCACCAGTGACATAAGTGCTACAGGATGGTAGGATTGTAATTTCTCCTTGTGGGATTAATAAAGTATACTTTATTAGTCATTATTCTCTTTGCAGCTTGCTTTTTTAGGTACGGGAATAAAAGTAGAGTAGAGTAGAGTTTTTCCAGAAAGAGGGAACAGAGTGAAGACTTCTGGTTGATGGGGGACCATGCCTCTGCCAGCTCTTTGCTGCAAGATTTCGACATGTCGGTCCAGAAGCCTTCCTGAGGCCGATGCATGAAAAAAAGTCTTTCTACAACATGCTGGTCAATGGAGATTTTCACAGAGTTCAATGCAGGTACACTATCCAGAGCTGCTTTTTGCTCTTGGGAGAAATCTCTTGTTTTGAATGTAGTGAATTACATTTCCAACTCTTTTGCTTTATCCCCTTTCATTTATCACATTAATACACCTCTAAATTGGTGCCAATACAGCCCAAAGTTTCTTGTCGTTCATAGTCAAGCAGTGGGATTCCAATTTTTCTCTCTCCTTACATCTAGCTGTCCTTAATTTGTGATTAAGTTCTTTCTGCATAATTTTCATACTTACAAGGTCCTCTCTCTTGAATGCAATTTTTTTTTTCTGTACAATGCACTCTTTGATTTACTTGGAAATGTAAGATTTGTTATTTGAGCACTTAGTGATTGATTTTTGGGGTTACACATTATCTTTACAAAAGTTAATGTAATCAGCGATAACATGTGAAGCCTCCTCTAACTCCAGACTATGAAAGAGTTACCAGTTGGTACAGGAGAAACAGCCTTTTAAAGCTTCAATGCCATTGTTATCCCATATATATATATATATATATATATATATATATATATATATATATATATATATATATATATATATATATATATATATATATATATATATATATATATATATATATGTACCTCTGGTATTACAATCCACATGATTAAACCCTGGTAAAGCAGGCTTAAGTTTACAATGATTAAAATCATTATTAATCTAAAATAAAACAGGGGGCTTCAGGAGTGTGCTTTAGTTGCCTGTGAACACAGTCTGCTTTGCCAGTAGCTGCATTTGCAGCGTTTCCACTGGGCGTAATATGATGTTGCCGAATTTGTGTGGAAGATATAAGGGTCTTAGGCTTAAAGGTCTAATGACATGGTACTCTTTTCCTGCTTTTATATAGACCCTAGTGGTCCCCTAATACTGTATCTGAAGTCTCTTTCCCAGAATTCAGCCTTGGTGCAGAATTACAGCCACTAGAGCCAGTCCCCCACTATGAGCTTTCCTTAGGATGTTCCATTTCTGAGTTAGGAGAAGAGAGGGGGGGGCATTTTCATGCCATGGAACCTTTAAACACGTCAGCTCAATGTTGGGGTTGCAGAGTGACTCTTCCGTCATGAACTGCGAACACAACTTGTTGACATTCAGTTGTTTTTATGATTGCTTCGACAATTTTTTCAATACTTTCCTAAACTCTTAACACATTTACTGTTGCTTTGACACAAAATGCATATAGTTTATTCATTTACAAATTTAAAATGCTTGAACTTCTTTTACACACAAGCTAAACCAAGACCAAAACAATGGATTTTTACTCACAACTTTGCAAATACTTTCACACTGTATGTCAGAACAGATAACATCAACATGTTCTAACCTTAACGTATAGGCTAAAGTCAAAGTGAACAGCTATTCATATTGTAAATTGAAACACTACTACTGTATATCCCCTTCAATATATTCCATTGTTAAATGAGAGAAACAGCTAGCAAATAGATCACAGCTGATTCCCATCTTGGAAACACACTCAGGTGTTGAGATCACATAATCACAAAAATATAGTAGTACATAAAAGATTACCTATTTTGACTGATCTTGTGTGGCAAAGGACCAATATAGTAATATCAACACAAACAAAGTAAGTAAAATGCCTGCCAGGGGAGAGGAAGACGAGTGCTAGGACAAGGGAGAGGCGTTTAACAAGGGCAACCATGGGCTACCATACAGAGAGACTGGTGAACGAGTACAGCCAAATCTCCACCATCCATTGTCCAGACTTTTCAAGAATCCAACCTACTGCAAAGCTTACATAAGTTTACCATGTATTACAGTGACAGTGTGCTTCTGTTCCTAACATGTAACTGTATTGTGTATCTGTAAAGATTCAACGTCTACATCCCTCAGGGGACAGAGGAAAGTTCCTAAATAAAGAACAAGAACTTGCTAATTTCAACATGCTGATTGCTGACAATGAAATAAAACTGAAGGACATTCAGTCCAGAGTTGTAGAGGACAACCTTGTCTTTGGGAAAATTGCAGCAATCAACATAACATCAATTTCTTGGACTCTGGCTAAACACAGAGTCAGATTGAAACAACTTTACAAAGTTCCTTTTTAAAGGAATGGTGAGCTCATCAAAGACCTCCATCGCCAATACATCCAGGTAAGGTTATGCTATACAGTCGTTACGGTACTATATAGTTTTACAGTAAACTACTTTATAAACCTGAAGTACAGTAACACATAGAAAAGGTATACAGCAAAGCATTTACACACACCATGTCTGATTACGTTCAGAGAGTCATGGAGTTGGAGACCAATCAAGTCCCACATGAAATGATCTACATTGACGGGGCTGGCTTCAACGGTCCACTCCTGTATAAATGTGAGATTACAATACAGACCGCATTATGCTGTTTTTAGAAGACCAGTATGAAAGACAGGTGCCAGAGGCAGAAAGGGGACAGGTGGGAGACCACTTGCCAATATGTGTGAACATATAGGACAATGTGACGCCCCATCCGAGGATGATGCTCCTTACTCCCCTTTTCTCAACCCCATTGAGTTGTTCTCAGCCTGGAGATGGAGGGTTTTTGACCATCGTCCACAGGACCAAATGTTCCTCCTGGATGCAATGGATGCAAGACATCACAACGGAACAGTGCCAGTGGTGCATAAGGCATGCCTAAGATACTTCCCAAGATGCTTTGCCAGAGAAGATATCAGCTGTGAGATGAGAATATGTGGCCAAATGCAGAAGACCGGGCAGATTAGAAGATTTTATTTTATTTTTTTCTGTGGCATATTCTGTTTGAATATGTTGTATTGTCTAATGATATGTTTTTTGTCCTGTTGCAAATAGAGCCTTTGCTGCAACAATTCTGTCTCTGTCTTCTCCTTTTTTATAAACCGTACATTCTATAAAGCTACTCTTAAATGAGTCATTCATTTTTGTATTGAATTTCTGCTGCAAAGGAAACAAAATGCAGCATTTACTAAACCCACCAAAACAGAAATGTAGAGAGGCTTCAAGAGAAACTGCAGTGCAAAGCATAATCTATGATCAATACAGTGTAGTGTCTATTGTATAAGGAGCAGACCTGACACATATAAAATAATGCAGTGTCTGTAATTCCACCTGAAATTAGTGTTTTTTATGATATTGGGCTATGACTGACTAAATGTCCCTGTTGGGAGAGAACATGTGTTAGTGTTTTGGAAGAATTATTGGATTTTGGGAAAGGTTTGCAGTGTTTTTGATAGACTTTGTGTATTGTGTTAGTGTATTATTGTATTTTAAAAATTAGTGCTGGAGTTTAGTTTACAATGTGTGATACTGAGCATGAAATTAACCGTTTTGTCAATTGTGTGTTGTAGGTGTGTTGGTGTGTTAAGAGTTTAGGAAAATTGTTTCAGTATAAAGTATTAAAATAATAGTCATAGCAATTGTAAAGAAAAAAAGTGTAAACACAGGTACCGCCAACTTTACTCTTGCCAGAGTCATCGGTCCTGTCAGAACACCCCAGGGAAAAGCCGTCCAGAGAGACGAGCGAGTCAGGCACGTCTCCCTGCAGCCACGTCTCAGTGGAGACAAACTAAAAAATCTAGTTACTACTTTGAGCTCCTCAACTTTGCTCTTCAGCGAGCCCCGTCCCACTGGAATGGAGTGGCATACAAGCAAAACAACTGGGATCAAAAGCAGTCCTCTTATTATAAAAACAGCATTGTGTTTTGCGCCTGAGCACCGTGTTGGGATAAAAAAATACCAAAAGGTTATAGGAAGCCACATACAATCACACAAAACAAACAACAACAACAAGGCAACAGCATGAGGTAGCCCAAGTCACAGTGGAGCAGGACCAGTGTCAGAAAACTTAGAATATTTATCTGAGCTGGTTAACAGCAAAACGAGCACTTGTGAAGGTAAATACAAGCTGGACAATTGTCCTATTAACTTACATTGTAGCTTGTTTCATTGCTGCCGAGCGATCTCGTGTAATACTGGACCAATGTCAAAGATTGTTGTTCCCATCAGTCGCTCAGACACATAAAAATACGGTCCAGGTTGAAAAAAAAAAAAAACGGTGGATACCCTTTAAATGTGACTAGAGTCCGAGTCTCCGTCTTTACTGTAAATGCTGATGCAACCATTTAGCTTAGCACATTCACTGACAACCAATCTTTAAAGTGAATTTGTGATCTCCACCTCTAGTCCTTACAGCTGTGATCAAATGTTCCTGCAGGGAAGCTGGTCTCTCACTTCATGATGGATAAGAACCTCTGGTCAATGTGTGTGGTGCCAGGAGGATTTCTTGTACTTCATAGATGTTGATGGGATGCCGCTTGTGTATTCTGTCAGTGTGTTAGTCCTGCAGTTCTTATGACAACCACCGGGTCTGTCTCTGGTGTCACTTTTGACCTTTTTTTTCTTTACTATATCATTAAATTTCCATGTGTCCTCATTCCTGTGTTCTTTGTAGAGCAAAATTAAGTCTAAAACATTTCAATGTGACATCTCCATGGTGTCTCAGCAGGAAAAGGCATATCAGTAAAATGCCTTCCTACCGCAGTCAGCACCTGTTCAACCTCCTGCCCTCTGGCAGGCGGTTCAGGTGCATGAAAAGCCAGACAAACTCAGACTCAAAAGCAGTTTCTGTGTCAGTTTCCTTGGGCTATCAGAATTCTTAATTCCATAACTTGCCATGCAGTGCAATCTTTTATTTACTTATTTATTAAAATGGTATGCCCTGAATATATATGTCTTATAATGCTGTGTTCACTGATTGAAGAGCTCTCCAAATTCCATTACGTAGATAAAGGATATCTATCTCTCAAACTGAACTTTGAAAAGCAAATATAATTAAATGGCCTGATTTAGACTGCAGAATGTTCTTTCCCACTGCAAAACTAGAACATGCATTGCACAAACAATATGTTCAGAAGATACATTACAGTCTGCTGAGATATAATAAGCATGAGCAATTCATGTAGGCAGATGGTTGGTCTTTTAGGAAAGTGACAATTTGTGTGAGGGGTTAAAAAAAACACTGGCCCATAAAAGAAGGTCACAGGGTAAAATCCAACCAAATCCACTCTGTACAACAGCCATGAGTCTGATAGAGGTGTTGCTCAGTGATACTATTGACTGTTGCTTATTTGGAGTAGCACATCTAAGCAAGAATCCAGTTTTAAGCTGTGTACTGTACATGAACCTTTGACTCACCGTGACTGAGCTGCTGTGTAACCATGAATAAGCAATTTAAGAAAATATTCTAATTCCCCTTGCCTCTGCTCATTTAATACTTCTCACTGTAAGTTTTTGTTGGCTATCAGGATGAAATCAATCAGAATTAGTGTTTAACTTTGTCAATAACTTTATCTTTTTATTCTGAGCCAATATAATGTTTTACATTCACCAGCACAAAACCAGGGACCTTCAAAAATAAAAAATCCTAAAAATGTAAAATTCTAAACTGAATACCTTTCTATAGCCAATCATTTTTGTATTCATGCTGATGCATCTATCTTGTATCTACGGGCCTTTTTTAAAATTTTAATTTTTTTTAATATTTCCAGCAATTTCCGATTAATAAATTACTATATAACATGTATAACTGTGAATTACAATTCAACATATATAAAGAAACATTTTCATTTTTAAATATTCACTTGGATTGTCTTAGAAAGAAATTCCTCTGGAAACAAGTCTCATCATTTCAATTACTGCCTCACAAGTCTCTGTTTTGTTATCTTTGACAATTTGTTGTTATGTTCCATTATTCCAGGTAGTCCGTAAGCATCACTGAAGTGCCAATCATATGACATTAAATCAAACCCTCAAGTGTTAATATTGGGATTATACAACAACGGTTTTTCAACACAATAAAGGTTATAATCAAACTGTATTCATATTGTGGGGCAATCAGCTCTAACAATAGAAGAAGCAAGAGAGACGTTTTTGGTCCCTCCCTGTTTAACATGAGTCAGCCAGCCAACTTGAGTTAACGTTTGTACAGATGGTAGGATTTCCCAAACGGAATAATTACAGCATGTAAACCAAACAACTTTGCCATCTCAATCCTGTTATAACTAAGAAATCTAAGAAACTAAGATTTTTTTTAATTTACATGAATAGATTTAGGTAGTAGTCTATACGTCCACAAACTTCTACCAAGAGAGACGATTTCCTGTTTAACGTGAGTCTGCAGCTAACGTAAGCTAACGTTAGCTTTGTAGAGTCATCAGATATCCTTAACTGAATAACCTCCACACAGATAGATAGATAGATAGATAGATAGATAGATAGATAGATAGATAGATAGATAGATAGATAGATAGATAGATAGATAGATAGATAGATAGATAGATAGATATTTATTGATCCCAGAAAATTACGGTGTTACAGCAGCACACGTACATCAGTCACACAACACAGAATATAAATATAAATGAGATACTAGGAAAAACATACATACAATATACATGAAATAATAATAATAGGAATAAAATAAAGGAACAAATATTTGAATATATACAGAATGGGAAAACCAAAATGTGCAACTGCTTGAATAATGCTAAAACGTATGCTAAATGTAAATAAACCAACTGTGCAGGTTGCACTTAGTGCAGTAGTAGTATAGTATAATATAATATATAGTATAGTGCAGTAGTGTGGTGTCTAAAAAGTCTCATCCAGCACCCAGTGATGACATGTTAAAAAGTGTTATTGCCTGTGGTAGGATTTTCTGTAGCGGTCCGTGCGGCATCGAAGTTGTCAGAGTCTCTTTGAGAAGGAGCTCCTCTGTTGGACCAGTGTGGGGTGGAGAGGGTGGTCAGGGTTATCCATGATAGATGATAGAGACCTCCTCTCCACCACAGCTTCAAATGTTTCCTGTTTGCAGCCAATCACGGAGCCAGCCTTCCTGATCAGTTTGTTCAGTCTGCTTGTGTCGCTGGCTCCGATGCTGCTGCCCCAGAAGACAGCGCAGGAGAACATAGCGCTGGCCACAACACACTGGTAGAACATCTCCAACATTCTGCTGCACACGTTGAAGGATCTCAGCTTCCTCAGGAACTAGAGTCTGCTCATCCCCTTCTTGTAAACAGCAGTGCTGTTGATCTTCCAGTTCAGCCTGCTGTCGATATTGACACCCAGGTATCTGTACTCCTCCACCATGTCCACGTCACTTCCCAGGATGCAAAGGGGCTGCGGAGCCGTTCCCTTCCTCCTGAAGTCGATCACAATCTCTCTGGTCTTATCCACGTTCAGCAGCAGGCGATTCTTACCAGACCACTCCACAAAGTCATCCACCAGTGCCCTGTACTCCCCCTCCTGTCCCTCCCTTATACACCCAACAACTGCAGAGTCATCAGAAAACTTCTGTAGGTGACATGACTCTGAGTTGTACTGGAAGTCTGTGGTGTGTAATGTGAACAGAAAAGGAGACAGCACAGCCCCCTGTGGGGCCCCCGTACCACTCACCATATATATATACAAATAAACGCAAAATTGCTTTGCTAGCTCAATCTTGTTGTAACTAAGATATGTGCTGAAAAATATTTTTCCATTGACAGATTTATCTCCTGTATGTCCGCAAAATTCATATGTAGCAGCTATTTTTAACAAAGCGCCAAATCACAGGCACAGTTGGTCCAAACATTTCCAGTAAAAGTTGACTTATAACCCTACACATTAGTTGGAGAGTGTTTGTGTGTTCCACATCCTGATTTACATGAATACAAATGTTTCAAAAAGTGTTTTTAATTCAACTCTGCATGTTGACATAGACATGGCAGAATAATATTTAAGTGATGCACCAGGTGTGCTTAAATGTCTCTGGGTGTGCTGTTATGCTGATTTGACTGGAATGTTAAATTGACCAATAAGATTGCCTGGTCTTCACCAATTATACCACTACTTGCAATTCCCATCATCATTGCTCTGGATGGATTTGGTTTCATAAAAGTGAAGACAGAATTGTAAGTAGCCCCTATAACTATATTCTCAATGCAGAATGTGCAGATTGCCATATTACATACACAAAGATTATATTATCTTCCTGTGTGTGTGTGTGTGTGTGTGTGTGTGTGTGTGTGTGTGTGTGTGTGTGTGTGTGTGTGTGTCAGACCCTAGTTTCCAGAGCAGCAGCAAAACAGTGCCACCAACAGCAGGACTTATTAGTCCGGTATACTTGCTCTAGGCCGCCATCCATCCATCACAAACGCCACATTTAATTGTCTGAAAGCCATGTTTAGATCCCGAAAACTGCCGCTTAATTCAAGGCAGCGTGCAGGAACGGAGCTAGGAAATAATCTGGTGATGGATGACTGTGACCCTCCTTTGGGTAGACTCCGACAAGTGGACAGCTGGATGGATCGAGCAAAGCGGAGAAAGGAGAACGCGGAGAGAGGGAGGGAGAAAAAAGTGGAGAAAAACTTGGTATTCAGAGAATCACTCCAACTTTTCATCTGCCCTCAGGCCGGCAGGGGCTCAAGGGAATAACAAGTGTCTCCTTCAACCCCTTTCTCTGTTCCCAGGATACAGAGAAGTACAACCCTCTATAAATAGTGGGACTGTATTTCTTTGTGCGTGTGTGTCTTTTGGCTAGCGTGAGCGTACTACATGCATAATGATGTCCATTAACCTTCACACTCCTAAAGGATGGCAGAGAAGATCAACGATGCATCTGACACTTCCTTAAATAATTTTACAGTTTCTGCATTGAATTTGCTGGTGTTGTTCCAATCACAGATTCTATTCTGTGTAAGTGTAATGTATAATGTGTGTGAACTCCCTGTTGTCTGCAAGAGATGGCCTAAGGCACACTACCAAGAAAAATTCTCCTTCTGCTCCATTTATAAAAAAAGATCCCCATGAGTATGACCCATTTAAATCTAGAGAATATAGTTTAATTTCAACATGCGACTGTGCTGTATGAAATGCTGCATTCAAACACACTCCGACTTTCCTTTTCTTCCAAAGATTTGTTTGTTTACAATGTGTACATGTGTAAGATTTATGATTCTATTGACTGATTTACAGTTCTGATTTGGGCATCACAATTCACTGGATTAAGTTGGATCAAGTCTTTGTCAGCCTGGGTCAGTTGGTGCAGATACAGATGAAACAAAATACAGTGTGTCAAAATAAAACTGTAGTTTGCCTTTAATGTCAGAATTAACTCATTAACTTCCGAGTGAATTCTGACATTAAAGGCAAACTACAGTTTTATTTTGTAGTTACAGTAACAGTTTTGTTGGTTATTATTACATTGCACTCACTACAGTAATTACTGTGTTGGAAAAGTGGTACGAAACAGTAGTTCCCAAACTGGGGGGGCTTGACCTCTAAAATGGGTTTGGAGTTACAAAAGTGGGATTGCGGTGTTGGTTTGGTTGAATGTTTTGGTATAACAGGAAATCATGAAGAAGTTAGTGTAAGGACTGTCAACCGAAAACTCCAAGGACCTCCAAATACCACATGTAGAAAAATGACAAATTAAAATGTAGGGCTTGATGCAGAATCTGTTGGCTAAAATGGGCCCAGCATGTGATTATCAAACTAACTTCAGTACCTGCACCTGCAGTGCTGTCTGTGCTTTTCTGCTTGTGCGGTGAGTTTTTGCTCCACACATTCCCGCCTGATTGTGACTGGTTAGGCAGTTTGTCTCTACTGTTCCCAACATGAAAAGCTTGCTGTTAACTGAGAAATAACACATTAATATTCTGTTTAAATAACTCTTAAGTAATGATTCAGTGTTGCCCACTTGGCGACTTTCTTGTTAGATTTAGCGACTTTGCAGACCCACTCAGCAATTTTACTCCTAAAAAGTGACTAACGACAAACTTAGTGACCAAACCATCAGGGGGAAAGGAAGAGATATTATATTTTAATTTATTTCCATGCATGTTACTCAGAGTAATCACAGGCCACAGCTTTACTGCCAACAGCACAGGGCCCTCTACCTCTCCTCTTGCAGCAGGCAGTCTGTCGACACAACCACTAGGCTTTATGCAAATTACGTCACCAATATGCAGATGAGTGCATGGTGTCATCTAGCAACCTTTAGCAACTTTTGGAGCTAGTGCTAGCTACTTTCATTGGAAAAGAGTTGGCAACACTGTTCCAACTGTAAATGAAATGCTGGGGAGTGCCGGAGCACATGGTTTGAAGCAGATATCTGAGAATCTGATAAAGTATGAAAAGAGCTTATCGATATACAGCTTCTGTTTTCCAGGGTTTTAAAGCATCATGTATGCTTCTGCTTTAAATCTACGCCGTAACTACGTATGTACAGTAGGAATGTGGAGGCACAAACCCTACGCCATAGCCTGACATGAACCTCTCGAAAATGTAATTACACGTTGCGGCAACGCACGTTGCTCGGCTGTGGCTTTGTAGCATTTCCACCAACTAATTTCCTGGTTCTCCTTCTCCATAAACCACATGAAATCAAGGAGAGGGTTAACTTTTCCTGCTGTAGATTTCCCACCTCGGTCAGAAAACACAGGGGAGACCCTTTGTTTCTCTCACTATGACTCTAGAATCGGTACTCACTCCAAAGCTATTCACCGTGACTCTCTCACTTGCTTTACCACACACTCCCCACACACATACACACAAGCCAGCCCTGCTGTGCGTGGAGCCTTGCAGGACCATAAATCATGCTTTATTCGTAAGCATTCCACATATTGCTGTATGCACCACAGTGACTGCCGCTGTATAAGGCCATTGTGGGCCACATAGGAAGGACGTTGCTGACGACGGGTGGGTCATTAAACACAGCGCCTTCAAATTGCAGAACGTCCGTGAGCGAAGTTTGCTTCCCATGGAAAGCAAGACTTCCACCCAGGAAATTCTTCTTTGGGGATGTTCTAATCCAAATTACTATCTTTTTCCTAAACTTAAGTAGTCGTTTTGGTGCCTAAACTTGTCTGTCGTCGCATCTTTTTGTAAGATATTATACGTATTGGTGTGCCTAAACATTAATACAATATCGAACCAACCTGTTCATGTTGTGTGTTCACATATGCTTTATATAATGTCTTAAATTGCACTTTACATCAGCCACGACAACAGCTAAGAACCAGCTCTTTAGCACATACGTTAATTTGTGTAGAAATAGTTAATAATAATAAACAAAAAAGACCTATAGGGACTTTATTCATTATGCCAGAAATCTACCAGAAAAGTGTTAGCTAGTAGCTGAAAATAAAAGCACTGAGACACGTCTGGACCCTGAAATATGATTGGCCAAGCTGTACCATTTGAAGACCGAAACACTGGCTATGACTTTTACTGATGACCCTTAGGTGGCCGGAGGATGGAGAGTCAGACACTGTGACAATATGAAGGTAATGAGGGGGAGGGAGAGCATGAAAAGAGTGCAGCAGCCAGGAGGGGTAGCAACCTTTGGTTTGGGAAATGTCAACAAAGGGTGATGGTCCATTACCTGCAAACTTCCAACGGCAGAGTAGGCTGCGTAGGGGAACTGGTGCTTCGGCAGGTCATTTGGTCCACGCTGGTCACAGGGGATCCCGTTTGGCAGGAAACACTGGTGACTAGACCTGTCAGTGATGGTGTTGGGTGTGGAACCAGGCAGGCTGAGCAGAACTGTGTGATTGGACAGATGAACATCAGTCAAACCAAGTCCCACCCACTGCCTGTAGAGGTACCTGGCTCTGGCTTCTTCGCTGTCATCTGATAGGCTGGAGAAAGACCTGGAAGTAGCAGACAAAGTGAAGTGCTCATTATATATATATATATATATATTATGCAAAATAAAAATAAAAAAATCATAACTGATATGTATTAACTTGTTAGTGATGTTGAATACAAGGAACTGAGATCCTGGGATTCAGTGGCATAGCTCTTTTAGTGATCTTACACACACACACACACACACACACACACACCTTAAGCTCAAGCACAGTGGAGCTTTCCGCTGCGGTCTGAAATTAAACTGCTGAGGTTCAGTGAAACCACCGGCATACATGTATGTCATGTACATGAATGTATAAAAAAAAAATACCATGTAACTTTTGCCATGTTACTGTATCTTGCTACAATTATAACGTTTAGCTTCAGTGTGGTGAAGCTTCATTTACAGTTGAGTAGCTTGTAGCTTTTGCTCAAAACCCTTTCCAAGGAGCCCGTCACTGGTAATTAGCAATATGACAAGGTGATTAACACTTGGTACGAACTAACCAACGTAGCTGCCAGTGTTTGACATGCTATAAGCAATTGAGTCCTGAGCGGCACCATGAAGGAAATCATATTTCAGTAGCGGTGGGAGGAATGCATTGTGTTTGTTTACTAGAATGTCCATGTGTTTATCAAATCAAATCAACCTTATTTATATGGCACTTTACACACATCAATGGCAGCTGTGGCTCAGTTAGTAGGGCAGTCGTCCACCAATCAACAGGGCGATGGTTCGATCCCTTGTCGTAGTGTCCTTGGGCACTTAACCCTGAATTGAATGACTGTGAATGAACCACCATCTCATGAGCAGGTGGAACCTTGTATGGCATACTTGGCCACGGTGTAAGAATGTGCGTGGGTGAATGGTGCCTGTACTCGCTTTGAGTAGTTGAATAGACGAGAAAAGTGGAATAAAAATGCAAACCACTTACATTTTACACAGTTATTTAAAAGTGCTTTACAGGAAAACAAAAACAAAAGTACATTACTGCCACTTAGTCTTGAGTTGCTACAATCTCATGAATGTCTTATTCAGGAGCAGGGTTGGGGTAGTTACTCAAAAATAGTATTGGATTGCACATTAGAAAACCAAGGCTACAGTACTGGTGGCCATCCGCTCTTCATTACCTGTATTTTGCCCAGTATGTTTAGGAAAGACGGCAAATCCGCTGTAAACAACCAAAATTTCCTCTACTATGTATGCTGCCACAAGCTTATTTATCTCTGCTTCGTTTACCTGCTGTTGGCAATCAAGTCTTGGCAGCTTGGCCGGTGTCGGCAACAACTTTTCATCAGTGCCTTAGAGTTCTAGCAACCAGCTCAGATTGGATGCTGAAAGTTTTTCTCTTTCGACGTACTAATTTAATAGGCATACCCAGCGTGTGGGGGGTGAGGGGGATTGATCATATACAACAAAACAAAATATGCAAATATTGAATCCTCCTTCCAATCCCACCACGGATTTAGTGCCACTCAGCCAGCCATGCCAAAACGCTTTTTTTTAATCACCTTCAACCTTCAATGGAAAAGAATCTCAGAGTGAAATAGCACAACGTGGTGTCCACGTGGTGTGTCTTTCAAGCTGGAGAGCGGAGTTCACCATGCGGCGAAAACAAAATACTCACCCAGGAAATGCTTGCAGCATTGCCGGATGGGAGAAAAACGTGCTCCTGTTCTTTAAACCAATCACAATCATCATGGGTAAAATAACCTCAGGAAGGAACTTGTTTTGGTGGCACATATGTACATTTAAAGGTAGTTTTAGTCGTGGAAAAGAAAACTCAGATTGGACAGATAGTCTAGCTAGCTGTCTGGATTTACCCTGTGGCGAAATCCACCAGAGACATCACAACACGAAGAAAGCGGAACATACTGGACATCTAGCGGAAAAGAATGTAATTCGATGGAATTTCAGGCAGCAACAGAGCAATCCTGGAAGTGGAACGTAGACTACATATAGTGTGGTCTAACTTGGTATACCTGTCCAGGGTTTGGCTTGCAGTAATAACCAACCGTTTTGAAAATGTTTACAGCCTAATGTTCATGATGAGTTAATATAGTATTATATACTATTTTCTATTATTTAAAACTCTTACAGATCACCTGATGAACTGGCTGTTTGAGCATGCACTGGAAATTTGTGAATTCGGTGTTATATGTGTACAGAGTACACACAGTACAGGAGTACAGATTGGGATTCTGTGCCCTCTCACATTAAAGATATGATGACATTCAGTATGATGAAATCTTTATCCACATCAAGGTTTTTAATGAAAGACCACATGATGACATTCTCAAAAAATGATGTTCTTTTAAATGTTAATAAATGATTGCTTCAAAAACTGAAATGAAGAGAAATCTGTTAAGCACTTACAATAATGGCAATGCTTCTGCTAATTGGTCTTCATAACAGTGAAGATAGCTTTACTTTTGCTAGAGCTTGCTGTTCAGCATGAATGTATTTTTCTTTCCCACACTCGCTGTTGGTGGCACTGTTTTGCTGCTGCTGTGGAAACTAGGGTCTGACACACACACACACACACACACACACACACACACACACACACACACACACACACACACACTCTTCAATCAGTGTCTGTCAATCCCGTTTTCCTAACTGCATGAAAGACATGTCAATAAACTTTGATCGGGGCCTTGCTTGGTGTTTACTCTCTTTATTGTTCTGAGTCAGAGGACTGAACCCAATAAAGACGTTTCCATCGACTGGCTGGTATGTCAGCCTTTTGGCGAAGAACATATATGCCATCCGTTGCTGAACAATACCTGATAATGAAAAGAGAAGACATCTCATAATATCTCATAAAAGATATGTTCTAAAATATGCAGTTGACATGATTTGCAATTTTCTTTTTGAAAAAACACTAATATAGTACTATTCAAAATGTCACAATTTCCATCTTATGGGGCCATAAAAGCAAGAAATAGAGTAGGTACTCAAATATATGAGTTAATTTTTAAAACATTTATAAGATAGGGAGACAGTCATGAAAGGTCAATTTTCTCTCTTTCATTTTCCATTTCCATTCATGCATAGTCTTTCTCTCTCTTTGGCTAGATTCATTTTGTGATTTTATTTTCAAGAAATAGTTTGACAGTAATGAAAATACACTTTCAAAGTGTGAGATAAGAGGAATGCTATCAGTTTTTCTGTAACGCTGCTGGCTGCCTGCCGGGTCTAAGTCTTGTGGAATGTTTTAAACTAAAATGTGTTATTCAGTGAGAGTGTGTGTGTGTGTGTGTGTGTGTGACGGTGAGTATGTAGTTAGCAGTTAGCTGTGAACATAGCAGTGCAGTGTTTAGAGAGAGAGAGAGAGAGAGAGAGAGATGTACAGTATTAGTGGGCATTCACACATCCTGCTAAGACAATGTAGATAGATAAGAAGATAGATTGATAAGGCAGACAGTGGCAAAAACGCAGGTCCTTCCATTCATTTTGAATGGGGGTAGTATGTTCAGTCTGCGATGGGGGTTGCCAAAGTGGAGAGACACAAGAAAACGGAGCGGGTCTACGGCAAAAAGTTGAGACAGACTCGACCTTTGGAGAATCGCAACCCCAGTAGGTTTTGAGGATATCACCGGATTGCAGAATGGGCCCTTAAGCAGTAAGATTATAGCTGTAAGCGAAGCAGTCCAGGGTGTCGGTGAATAAATGACACAACTCTTCAAGACCCAAGGCAAGTTCCACCTGCTGATTGATAGTAGAACTGCCAGACACTAAAAGGGTACTATAACCACCAAGTGTGTCAGTATCCTTTTGTCCGAGCTGATGGGCTGAATTTCCATCTCAATAGCAGCAAGGACACATATACGCAGCCCACCACACGCCATACACTACCATACACAACCTGGTTTTCCAAGGCCGACACAGATTGTAGTTTGTAGTTAATCAAACAGATAACCGATATTTGGAGCGAATATGAATTTACAGGGTAAATAAAAAGTCAAAACTAAGATTTTGGAATGTTACAAACTGCAACACAAAACTTTGTTTAAATGCTTTAAGCAATTATTTAATAAATTAGACTTTCAACATAATACAAAGTCAAAGATAGACTCAGTGGTGAGTGAAACTGAAGCAGAGGGACAGACACAGATGTAGCAGAGCACACTTTTTAATTAATTAAATTCACCAGATATCAAGCAAATAAAACGCGACACAGATAATCTGCAAACTGACAAAAAACGGCCCAATAATCAGCCGGGGACGATTATCAGTCTATCCGTATACCTATGTGCTATCTTGCTATCTATTTTTAGTAAAATGATTTTCACCTTGCCACCCATTGCAGTAATAGTCCAGCTATTTACATAGTCAACACAAAACTTGAGATTTTGTGAGCAACTCCATATGTGGTTCGAAGTTGTAAGCAGTGTATAACCTAAAGCGTAAAACATTAAAGGCATGACACAAATGCTGAAAAGCACTGTAATCAATTTTAGCATTTTTATTTTAGCAAGTAAACTAAATGGTAAATACAGTATAATCACATGTGACTGTGCGAATGATAATATTTTCACACTGAGTTTGTCCAATGAAATTGGACAATAAGTCCCCTCGGCTTTTATGTGTTTCTCCATCGCTCCCGTGCGCTATGCGTCTTTCAGTTCAACAGACACCCTTGCCATCTGATCACAAATATCCACACCAAGCTATACAAATTAAAACAATTTAGAAACGTTAGTGTTTTCTTTAAAATGAGTCACATAACATTCCAGATAATATTTTAGCGTATAGTACACACAGAGGACTACCATGTTGGGGAAACATCTTTTATAGTCAGACAGGAAAGTGTGATTGGTTTTACCTTCATTTCTGATATTTTACTGACCTTTAAGGTGGACCATCTATTCTCATTTTACTGATAGGCTGCTCCTCCTAGTTTTGCTCAGCGAGTGTTGTGAGCTGTCCCAACCACCAGAGATACTTAATTTTGCATAACCTTTAGTCGTTAGACCAGATTTGTAGCAATTGGTCCACCCTTGTTATATATACACAGGAAACTCAGGAAAAAGTCAACCTATTTCTGCAAAAAAAAGTAAAATAACTGTTCAATCTTTTCACATATTTTCATGTATATGCTTGTATTGTCAATTTACTGGATTTTTAAGCCTCACAGACAACTCAACTTTGTCCGACTTGGCTGCTTGTAATTGCATTTGTCTAAATGCTCACCCGTAGAAACAAAGTAAATGTGTATATTTCCCCAAAACTATGCTATTCCTTTTAACTGTCCTGAATGAAAAAGTAATGGCTATATGTAGATGGGGCATAAATGGATAATAATCACCATAATCATTTTAAAGTGTCTAACTGCAAGTGTGTGGACAAAATGTGTGTCTGCATGTATTGTTTGTCTAGTGTGTGTGTGTGTGTGTGTGTGTGTGTGTGTGGTTGAGACATCTATATCAGTCTCAGTAGCAGATGGCCCAAACGCACAATTCTGCAATTCTCTAGTCAGCAGGCCACGTCTCATACCTCGCCAGGAGCAGCAGCAGGAGGCTGTGTGTGTGCTGCTGTGTTTTCATGCGTGTGTGCGAGTCTGTGCGTTTCCGTATGTGGTTGCAGAGACCTTCATCTATAAGCCAAGCTGTTGGAAGGACTCCTTGTGTTTTGGGAAACATGCCCAATTCTGACGCCATCTCATGTCTCAAGTGACTTCGAGTGTGTTTGCGTTTGCATGTGTGTGGTGATCTACACAACTGTATGTTTATGTGCATGTCTTTGTCTCCCTTTTTTTGTTTCTTTAACAAACATATAACCCTGATTCCGTGCAGTTTTATGCAAAGACTTCCAAGCCCCCACCCTCTCCTTTTTCCTCAAAGTAAATGTGTCTGTCTCTACAATAGAGGTGGTATTCAATTTTAGGTACTTAAAAGTAGCAATACGTCAGACGTAGACAATTCTGTAAACTCCCTTAAAGTTCTATTAATCAATATCTTAATATGAACAGTGGATCAAATGACTGTGTACAATATGCAATTTACCTTAGTATCTTCAGTTATAGCATCTTTCTGGTTTTTGCAAGCAAATGTACCGTTTTGGTTCAGTCTCACAGCTCTCATCAACCTCATGTCAGCAGCTCTACCCTGCCAGCACCAAACAGCAGATTGCTGGTGACAAGAGTCAAGCACGAGTTTAACTTAATAGCCACATAGGTCGAAGGAGACCAAAAAAGAGCTAAAAGAATAGTGAATTATAGACTTACATTGGTCAGGTGGTTAGCAACGCAATCATGCTGGACACATTAACATAAAACTTGTTCAGCTGTACAGGTGTTTTCTATTCTGCAATGGCATCCACCATCTGAGAACTTTTTTTCTGTTGCATGCATTTTTGGGGTTTGTTTTTGGTTTATGTCTATTATCATAATCATAGTAACATAATTTATGTTCCCCGACAACAAAGAAATTGATAAGGATAAGTGTGCCATATTGCAAATCTTTTACTTTCCCTTCTTGTTTGTTGTTTCGTTACTTCTTCCAGTGTCGAAACCAGACACCTGATTTTAGCAAGACAAACAAGGAGAATGTATGATGTCTCAATTCCTCTGAAGGACATTGGTCACTCAGCAACAGCGGGCCACAGTGCCATTTTGTGATGTAGTTTATTAAAACTTTAATGGATCCACGTTTCAGACTCCACTAAACCTGTCATTTCAGAAGGTTACTATCCCATTAATATCATGTAGCAATGTCCCCCTCTTTTAAGGCAGAAGGCTCTCCCTCTTGACATTTTCTTCCAGCTAATTGCCTTGAACTTGGATCTATTCATTCACCAATTAGTGCACACCTACTTGGCAATATGGACATACCAATCCAACCCACTTATGGTAAATTGACCTTTGCTATAAGTTTGTGAGGAGCTAAGGGACTAAGACTGTAATAACCAGAAATGAAAGTAAACAGACAATAAGGTCTGTGTCTGTGGGTGGTGATGGCACAGTGGATATGACTCATGCTTTTGGTGTGGGAGACCCGGGTCCAATTCCCACTGCGATACATTGCCAATGTGTCCCTAAGCAAGACAATTAACCCCTAGTTGCTCCAGAAGACTCTGACATTTATAGCAATTGTAAGTTGCTTTGGATAAAAGCGTCAGCTAAATAACATGTAATAAAGGTTAATTGCAAAAATAAAACAACTGTTTATTATCTTACATTTGCAGACACCTTACACACACCTTAGAACAACCTTGAAATAAAAAAAAAATGGCCTTTAAAAATAAATCTTTTGTTGATGTCTGCAAAGTTTGTTTCGTGATCACATTCAATATCCGTTATATAAAAATTGTCCCTAGTTCTTTAAACGTCTGACAGTTCCTGGGACTTTGATTTCTTGTGATAGGTGCACCCTTTGAGGATGTGCATAGCAGTCCTAGCTACTGGCACCACCCTAGCACCAGGTGGTTTCTCCGTTCCAGATAGAGTGACGTTGAGAGGCTCACCATTGATATGAATGGGTCTGGCTAGTCCACACAGCATTCCCGGTTGGGAGAATAACGCGCTCTGGTTTTGGGCAATTTATTCAACCAATCACAAACAACCTGGGAAATGTCAAGCGCCAGACCGAGTCACTGTGTCGCTGCAAAATAGCCTCTGGAAGGAACTTGTTCTGGTGGAACATGTGTACAATCCAAAAAGTTGTTTTAGTCGTTTAACAGAAAACACAGATCAGTATATTACTAGCTAAGGTGGAGGCTGGGGGTGTGGCCTTGACCAACTGCCACTTTGCTCGTTTAAAATCTATGATGTCTCTCTCTCATCGGTGGGCCAAATTTTCTGGCCGGGCAAAGCCCTCTCCTTTCTGTAGGGTTAGTCGTAACCCTAACCCTAATCCTAACCCCTAATCCAAACCTTATAAGGGCCAAGGTAACCTCCCCTTTCTCTCAGAGCTCATATGGGCCGATTCTAGATCGGCCTTTAATTTTCTCAAAGGCAGAGCAGGATACCCAGGGCTCAGTTTACACCTATCGCCATTTCTAGCCACTGGGGACCATAAGCACCAAAGTGAAATTTTCATGCAATGGGACCTTTATGTATGTTTTCATGGCAATAGATTGAGCATGGACATCATGTAGATCATTTGTAAGTATCTAGGGGAAAATCCAAAAAGCATTTCAGAAACTTAAAAAAACAAGACAATTAGGTGTTATGTCCATGCTGTGTAACCTTTCCCATGCCTGCAGGGATGCTCTGAAGGGTTTGAAGTGTTAACAGGCTGCGATTGAAGCCTTACGATTGTCTTTATCTGATGAGTGGATTGAATTCTCATCTCTGAAGCCTCTCTTCTCCACAGAGAACCATGAAAAACTGTTTATCCAAACTTCAGCCAGCTTTTCATAAAAGGCTTTTTTTCTTATATGTTTTAGATCTTGTCTATTTGACATCTAAGCTGTAATTAATTCCTTATACTCAATATCACTCGCAAATGGGGTGAGGAAAACAAACGTCTTTTCATGGTAATTTCAAACAGCAGTTCAAAGTCTGGTGCATAACTTCCAAGCTAAAATTACTGTGCAAGTCAAAAGATTTTGTACTATTAAAGTTGGAAAATGGTAATTTTGCCTCAAAGCCAAGTCCTTAGCATCACTGCACCATCTCCTGTGAAAGACAAACATACAAATTAACTCTGGCAGAGTATGTCTTTGTGGTTTGCAAGTCCAATTAAAAAAAACGTAGCCACATTTTTATTACGTTTCATGCTTGGATGAGGGCAATAAATAAAGCCCAACCGATGTATCGTAGGGGCGATATTATCGGCCGATATTAGGCAATTCCCAATCTACAGCATCCCTGTTGGCAACACTGATTATTTTGTTAATATATGTGAAACGTCCATGAAGCAGGGTGCCCACCTGATGACCCTAATGATACACCTAACCCTCCTTTTCACCACTCCACACGGACTGCTACTATCAAGAGTTTCCTACTAAAGGGATTGAAACATCTAGTTCTATTACCTTTACTACAGTGATTAGAGTTCTTGAACCAAGCAGACTTGGAGTATGGTACCCTCCACTTGCAGCTGCTGAGGATAATATATTCCTGTAGCATACAGTCATTTTAATAGCTCATCCATTTGTTCAGGAGACAATTGATTTGCTCTGTTTCCATACACGTTAGTCACATTTGATTTCTCTTGTCCTATTTGCATTTGTCAAATTTTCTAAGCGCGTCGCCTGAGCTCAGGCTTCATGATAGGAAATCTTTATTTAAGTGCCAGGGCTGGTGTTAAGGTGGAATCTTAGTCATGATGGAGGCTGCCAATAAAGAAGATTCAACACATCACTAAGTATTTTTACATGTATATCAATTTTCCATATTATCATGTATTATCAGGTCATGTAAACAGCATATTCCGGTTTGATATTCTGAAAAAGGCCTTTTTCCAAATATAGCATTTTCCGATTAATACATATGGGATAATCCAGTGTTATAGAGGCATTCCTTGGACATGTATACAGCGCTATGATTGCTGTACACAAACCAACCAGCCAACAGTTTGCAAGGCTGATAAGAAGGAGAAACACAGCTACTTTTAAATATTATCAAAGACAGGTTTTTGGATATGACGCTAGTGAATGAAAGAGGGAAGCTGTGTTCGCCAATCCAATAAGTCCGCCACCGCTTGAAACCTTTTAAAAAAAATTATTTTGCACGGCTACGTGTTAACGGGAATATTAGTGGAATATTCACTTTCATCAGCCATTAAAACAGCTTAGTATGTATGTACGTGTAAAAGTGTTCATTGAGTGCTCTATTCAGTGCTATATAGTTTAAAACAGAAGGGAGGAATTAGGAAGGTACATCACCTGAGAGTTAAATCACTGCTACCCAGGCAGGAGTCGATTCTGGTTGTAGATGTACTGTATGCCAAACCACAATTAAAGTAAAGTGTAGCATTTTTATGTATAGTATTTCTAGTGTGACAGAAATAACGCAGTAGTGATTCACCTCTATTAGGTTAATGAAAATGTACAAATATCTCAGATTCTATATCTACGATGTTCAACTTCCGATATTGCTCTGGTGCTGCCGGAAATGCAGCACGTTTTTCTCCCATCCCAGAATGCTGTGTAGACTAGCCAGACCCTCCTCTGTGGCACTGTGGGGGAATGTCTGGCAATGTGAGACTAGAAGAAAGATAAGTAGGTAGTTAAAAGCAATGGGCCACCTCAGCTTAAGAGACCAACGTCCTCTGTAACACTGGAGGAGCTTTGTAAAATCTGAGAAAAATAACCCTGATGGCGTAAGTTGTCGTATGTTGTCTAGCGTTTATTTGGAAGACGTGCATGACTTTCCCTACTGCTTGTGTTTTATTGCCGGTGTTTCTGTACGTATGATGCTGCAGTTGTCTGCCAACTGAATGTGTGTGCAGGTGTGTAATGTTATTGGTGAGTGCCAAATTATTGTGCCATGCCCTCTATCAAGTGTACCTATAATGTTACCAGTAACTAAAAAAACAGTATGATATTAGCTGCCTATTTCTGCAAGTTCACCATTCCTAACAGAACCCAAGGGACTCAAAGGTAAGACCACCTGATTTTCTCTTTGCCCACCTATATAATATCTGCCTTATAATATGTTACATGGCATACCACCATGTCAAAGCATACCACCTTTAAATTTAACACTGCACATATAATCACACTCTCAATGGTCAATGTCAAATGAAAGCTTAGTATCTGTCTTTTTTATTTTTTATTTGGGGGGAGGGGGGTTCAGAGACTTTGAATAAAGCAGCAGTTAAAGAGCGGATTTTCACTGAATGTAAATCAGGTCCAGTGTAGCTGCACCCAGCTACACTGCTGAATAGCAATGCATTACGCTCACTCACACTCACACTCACACTCACACACACACACACTACAATTAACCTCCGACACCCCTGAACAAAATAGTACATTTTGCTCTGGTAATAAGGGCAGAGATGAGAAAGAGGGACTTTTCTTATTTTTTTTAAGTAGTGCAGTGTCACGTACAACCATCACGATCCTGGTTCTAACAATTCTAATATGATGTTGGGGCCTCATCTAAGTAATTAATTTAACACCCCCCTCTGCCCTTTAGAAATCCATTTTTATGGGGTAATTAAATTCTCTGAACTTAGAAAAGCCCCAAAACAGCTGTATATCAGTCAATACGAAATCATCAACTTAATGGTAAATTATTGGACTGTTGTATTTGTTAAAATAGACATGTTTGAAGGCAGATAGGGCACCTGTAGGTTATGAACCCATACTAAACGACTAAAAAGAGAAATTGATCTTGAGCTGAGGAGCAGCAGCAGTAACGGGAGCAGCGATAGTACCAGGAGCGGTGCATGCCTGGCCAATAAATGCTATTGAAGGGCAGGTCTTGGCGTGGCCATAGTGGGATTTGTAATATCACAAGCGGTAGCTGGACACACTGCAGCCGGTGCAGGAGCCGCTGCTGAAGGCTTCCCTGTGGACTGCAAACGTGTGACGGTCAGGAAGACGTTTTGGCAGGGGGAACAACTGATCAACAAATGTAACGGAACGTTGTAGAAATGTAGCTCAGTGTAAAAAAAGAATTTCTTTCTAACTTTTAATTGATGCTCAGCTGTTATCCAAATAAATGTTCAATTCATCATGCTGTATAGAACTGTTGCATATCTACAACTACTCTGCAATTGATTGAAATGTATCTCCGTATCAGCTGTTGGAGGCGTTCACCTTCTTGCTAAACCAATCAGAATCATACACAAAATGCAAGGGCCAATCACAGAGTCACAACCCTGCTTTAAATAATCTGTTTCTCCCTTTGCCATTCAGCTGTCGTTGCAGCTGTCATAGAGTGCAACCCTCCCCCCCTTCCACCTCGAGTCATCTACTCCAGCTAACCGGTCCGCAGCCTCCTTCGGTCTGGTCTTCGGGCTCCTTCGTCACCACCACTGGTATCTTGATTCCATCGGGGGGATTGATGGTTCTCTGCCCCTGTATACAGTATGTATATACAAAATATTCGTATAGCGATGGAGTCTAATCGCCAAAGACTTTGGACATTTTATTGAGCTGTACAATGAACCTTATTTGCATATCTGCAAACATGTAGTGTTAGTATAGATAATTGCGTAACGTAACAAAGTAAAAGTTTGCACTATTGATTCAACTTAAGCAAAGTACAGATACGTGAAAAATGTACTTAGGTACAGTAATGAAGTATTTGTACTTTGTTACAGTCCACCACTGCTGCTGGCTGGCTGGGGAAAACTTTCAGCGAGGGGATCAGAAACCCCAAACTGGTCAAACTGAGCCACAATGAACATGGTACCGTCTGAACAGTGGTTAATGATGCATTAACAGAATCATCACCAGAAGAAGAGTTTCATGCTCCAGCATAGCAGAGAATCAAACACCACAAAACATTTATTGGAGAACTGCCATTTAAACACCTGTGAATGCACAGTTAAAGTCTCCAGCCTAATCAACTCAACAACACGCAACATATCATTGCTATAAGTACTCTGTGAAAGGCCAAGCAGAAATCACCAGAGCTGAAAATAGAGGGCAACTGTATTGGGTGATAAAGAGGACACAGCATGTGTGAAGTACAGAATATTCTGTGTTGGTGTGTTGCCGTTTTTTTTTTTAAAGGAAACACAACCCTGACAGTAGCTGCCTTGCTAAAGTCAGATAATTAAACCATTCACCATGGTCTTTTTGGTGTGCACTAGCTAAGATTGAAACAAGACAAAATCCTAATGATTAAATCCTAATATCCTAATAAAAATAATCCTAATAAGAACTAATAATGTTTTTATCCAAAACTAAGCTGTCACACTTTAAGTTACATAGACATTAGGAGAATGAGAACAATAAAAAATGTTTCCACTCTGATTTCCATTTATGAATTTTGAAGAGAGTTTTGATGAGATGAGTTTAGAGTACGAAGGCCAGTGGGGCTGTTCTGTCAAATCGGATCAAAGATGTCAGGTCAGTGTGGTTGTAGGTCACTGCAGGTTACACTCAGGTGTATGAACTGGTATCACGCATGTCTCTGTGGCTCATTTTTGGATAGAGTGACAATGGGTAGGAATACAACATCCATTAAAATGGGAACTTTGACTGTTTCATCAGCAAAGTTGACATTTTTAAGCATAATTTGGACCAAAATTCAGGACAATTTACAAAAGAAGTGCATTTACTAATTCAACATTGCTGAGTAAAACCTGCAACACCCTGACACATGAAACATGGGCTGATCTACCCTGCCTAAGTACAGGGTTCATGTTAGGACATCCTCAGAGATCTCAGACTCAGGTGTCAGACTGAAACAAAAAGGCATCAGGTCTCAGATGAAAATACATCAGGTCACATCAACATCAGAGTAGCCCAAAAGTCACTCAGACCCAAAAAAACCTCAGTCATCTTCACACAAAACTCCATTATGTCGTCAGTCTCATAAAAATCTCTGTCAGCTGAAAATGCTTCAAACCCAATGGCCTCAGACAAAAAGTTAACGATAACGAAGATAAAGAAGCGATAACGTTGCCCGGATGAGGGACTGACTAGCTTTCTGAATTAGCTAAAGTAGAAAGAAGCTTTTACAGTGAATACCGCAATGGGGTAGTTTCTGTTAACTTGCACAGCAAGTAAACTTATTTGTGATATAATACAAAATAGTTGTTCTGTAAGCTAGTTCACTCGTGTAAAGTTTAGTCCACCGGTTGCCATGGATACTACAAACAAACTCAGCTGAAGAATCATAACACGTCATCAACACGCGACACGACAATTTGAATGCTGTCTACAGTTGATACAGAACTTTTTCCCTTGGTTTATTAGAAAAAGAAAACCAAGCTTTGTTGTGAAGTACTTAAATTGACATTTTTATGAACATTTAAAATAGGGTGACCAGATTTTCCGGAACTAAAACCAGGACATAGGTTTTTAATGTGAACATGTGCCAGCCCAGCTCAGGTCAGACATAGACACATAGACCATAGACTAACGGTCTATGACACAGACAGATCAGACACAATTTAGCCAACAGCAGGGCGCCATTTTAATGCTACAAAGCCATCACCTCAGCATCCCATTGACTGCCATTCATTTTGGCGCCACTTTTGTGGTTTATTTCTAAAGAAACACGACAATGTATAAAAGGTTCCATTACCTTGTACCTCACGTTATGGCTCCGCAGCAGATGTTTTTGTAAAAATAGGCTAACGATTGCGTCATAACCATGAGACTTACTGTCACTGTAGTGTCAGGAGAAACTCGCAGACAGTTTCGACTTACATTAGTTGTTTAGGTTTAATTACTAATGTTAACTAGCATGCTGATTGAGAATGATTGAGATTTCTCTTGGCACAGCTACCAGAAGATTTACAACTCACGTCACATCTACGTCGTTGGAGGCTGCGCAGTAACGCTCAGCCATCAGCGGAAAAGAGCTTCTAATAGACTTCACTGGTCTCCATCCAGAACAACGGGATCTGTCTATGGTTACCACGGAGACCACACACCGCAGTCTTGCTTTTCACCAAGGACCCACCCTACTTTGCATCTGTGGCTATTAAATAATTGGATAAAACCAGCGCATCAAAAAAAAAATCCGATGTGGACTTTTTAATTTATTTATTTTTCTAAAATAGTCATACCCCAGAAATCCAGCACTAGGTAGGAGTACTTTAGGCACTGCGTCAGTTAGAGTTGCATTCCTCATATGATTGGTAGGTGAAATCAATTGACTCAAAAATATATAACCTCATGCAAGTTCCCAAATGTATTTATTTTTTTCTCACGGCCACACGCCGGCGATCGGGCAAGAAACAACTTTTGGTTCCCAGAACGTTTGTTTTTGGTTGCTGGAACGTTCCCTGAAGGTTAGGTTTGGTTGTGTTTTGGTTGAAGTGACACAGTTCCCATATACTTTGCCCTCTAGGATGGTGCCTGAGGTCATGGGGAAGTTAACACTCTCAACGTTTTGTTCAAACTGTCTCTCTCAGAAAATTTATATTTTATGAAGTTATTTCTACAGATATGTCTGTGCGTTTTTCCAAACTTTCCAAATACAAAAACATTTTTTGGCGATCTTTCACCACTGTGAATAAAGACATGAGGAAAAAAGGTATGGATGCACACTCCACTTTAGACACTTGCAGGGCAAAATCTTTCTGTATTTCTTTACTTCATAACAGGATTCTAACTATAAGTCATCTTATGCTATATGTGTGTGGGCTTAATCGAATCATGGGACTTTAAGCTTTCACATGGTGTGCTGCATGAGCGTGTTTATGAAGATTTAATGTTTGCAATTTATGAGTGGAGAAAACATTTTCTCTTAAGTGGAGAAAATGGTCCCGTTAGCGGGACAGTGTCGCTAAAGACAAAATAACTAGTGCAAAGTAGTGTGCAAGGTGCATACTACTTTGCACTAGTTATTTTGTGGAATGCTAAAGTACCATATTTTATTTTAACAAAAGAAAGGTTCCCATTATGTTAATGGTAACACATTAACAGTTATTCAACTAGCTATACGTTAGCACACAGAACAACAAGCTGAATATGGTACGTGTACGTTAACACTAACACATTAACAATTATTCAACTAGCTACAAGATAGCACACTGAACAACAAGCTGAATGTGGTATCGCTAGGTGTCCGCTATGTTAACGGTAACACATTAACAGTTATTCAACTAGCTATACGTTAGCACACAGAACAACAAGCTGAATATGGTACGTGTACGTTAAGGCTAACACATTAACAATTATTCAACTAGCTACAAGATAGCACACTGAACAACAAGCTGAATGTGGTATCGCTAGGTGTCCGCTATGTTAACGGTAACACATTAACAGTTATTCAACTACACAATAGCACACAGAACTACCAGGGCGTGGAGAAGTAAATACCGTTGAAAAGCCTCTCAGTTCCGGCAGCACATTGTTCAAGCACCCACCTCTGTGGGAGGTTGCTCCAGCTCTGCCATCTTGCTTTTAGCCCGATGGCTAGCTTCCTTTGTTTTCTTCATTTCAGTAAGAGAAACCTTTTTCCCCAGTCCCTCACAAGTTTCTGACTCATTCCAAACTTTTTTTCTGGGGAAAACCCTTCCATTACAACCACATCATTAAACTGTAAAGTATTTCCCTTACTTTTTTGTGAGCTTGTGAAGTCATGGGGCGTTTCTCAATCTGTGTTCTTCTATGGACTTGTGTTCTTGTGTTCTTGTGAAACGTCATGTTCGGTCGCCAAAGTACTGACCCAATACACAAGTTAGCATTTCGCCAAGAACAGTTAAAATTCCCGGATGTGTTCTCGACACGCCCATTTTACCGAGGATACATCGGATGGTAACTTGTGTGAACTTGGCAGGGCCAGTATCCCAGAATTCAATTCGGGTGTAAAGCGCGGATGGTTTCCGGTACACAGATACAACAGAAGTGGAAAGTTTTTCACAATTTACATCTATTATTAAATCAATAATTTCATTTTAAGACGTTTTAAGGCGAGAAACCAACTGTGTAGATTTTGAATATAGGCAGTTTAACGAAAATTGATGGTGAATTAAAAAAGCCTTCGGAGTTGGAAAGCTCCACAATCCCCGGCGGGCGTAGCAAGCTCGCCAGCCGGGAATGACTCTCGCGAGCCGGTCAGTTAGTCAGCTCACAGACCCCTCTTGCCCCACATTTAGACTGACCTGCAGCAGCAACAATGGCAGAGATAAGCCAGGTTCACAACTGTAAGATATGTAAGATAATTTTTACCGCTGTTATTCTATATTGCATTCATTACATTCAGCGTTTTGTTCTGTGTATTGTTGTAATTGTTTTTATCGGGGGAAAACTGAGGAAACCAGGGCAAGCGCTCTCTGTGCTGGGGGTGTTGCGCAACAACAGGAAGAACGCTTCATCTCAAAAACTGTCAACAGCGTTTTGTGTGCTTCTGAACTTGCGAGTTCATTCTTCCAGGTACAACCAGCAAGAACGGTCTCCCCAAGAACACAAGTCCGTTCTTTGCTTACTTGGTATTGAGAAACGCCCATGCAGTGTGGTCTGGTTGTGTGTATATGGTGAGTGGCTAAGACAGGACGTGGATTGGTCACCTCAGAGCAGAGGTCTTCCCCCTATTGGCGTGGGGGTGTAACGGTTCGGTTTGTAAACGGAGCCACAAGTGAAATGAAAGAAGTGAATTTTCTTAGCTGTGAAAATAGTTCTAAGTTCAAGTTCAAGACCTTTATTTATTTATATATCTATTATTTTGTACTTGTTTAAGTCCAAGTGTGCCTTACATAAGGCACATAAGTATTTTTACTACAGTTAAAAAACCAAAGTCAAGCACAAAAGTATTGTTTTAAGCTAAATTGATCTCAGCCTTAAAATAAATAGATTCTCTTGCTATGCTGTAATCTTACTTAGATTTTATAAATCCAATCATTTTTGAGTGAATCTAAATTAAGTTACAGCAAACCTTTATGCTACTTCAAAAACTCAGAACAACCAAAAAAAGTTAAAGTTGGTTGGTTCTGTTAATGTTCAGGGAACCAAAGCCCGGAGAAAATGTTCCCTAATCGTAGGGGATCGTAGTTTTTGGTTTGGTTCAAACTAACCTTTAGAGAACCATAAACTAATGTTCCTTAATGTTCCCTAAACGTTCTGTGTTAGTGGGGATCATTAAGCACAAATGGTTCAAAATCAGTTAAAATCAGAAGTTGTGCAGTGATGACATTAACCTACCGTTAAAACGAGACAGATAAGAACCATTGGTTACAAATATGCATTGTAACGCTGGCTGTACAGGTTATGCAGACACAGACCGCCACGATTGACTGACACACATACACACACATTGTTAAAATCATATGCTTTATTTGTCTTTGTAGATGAGGTTTGGTTAATGATTGGCCTATAATAAGACCATGTCAGCTATATAATTGCTGAAAACCGGGACAATTTCATAGTTGTTGGTGTAAACCAGCAACCAACATTTTAGTGTCCTGACGGGCTTTTGTCGGGACTCGGGACACTCAACTCAAAATCAGGACTGTCCCAGTCACACTGGGATGTCTGGTCACCCTAATTTAAAATGAATGCTTCCCCTTTTCGCTAACCTAATTTAGCTAGCTTGTTAAACATAACAAACTAGCAGAAGGTCTCTGAGATCATACACCCTGAGGCCGTTTAGTTTGATAGAAGATAGTTTCTGACGCCCTCTTCTGGACAATGATGTCTGACAACTTTTTTTGTCTGAGGCTGACGCCTTTTCACGCCGTTTGGTTTGAAGCAGTTTCAGATGATGGAGATTTTTCTGAGACATGACACTTTCTGGTCGTAGACTTAACCGAGATTTTTTTCTGAGTCTCATAATTTTTGGCCTGAGGCTTTTTTCCAAATGTGTGAAGATGACAGAGGTTTTCTGGGTCTGAGGGACTTTTTTGCTAGTCCGTTCCCGATTCACCTGTGGCCTGATGCCTTTTCATCTGAGACCTGATGCCTTTTTGTTTGAGTCAGACACCTGAGCCTGAGATCTCTGAGGAAGTCCTAAAATGAACACCACCTGGGTAACAACCCTGTCTCCCTGTTGAGGTTGGGAAGACGGTATTGGATATACCAGGCCATCTCTGAAAGGCTCAGGAGGAGTTTCTACCCTTAGGCCATTGATGCTTAATAAGGATGCTGACTTAGACCCCCCTTCATTTCCCATCATACTAATTTCTTGAAATCAGGGTTTTTAATGCATAAATTAAAAGAACTGCCGGATTACATTTCACGTCTATATATCCACATCTGGGATTGCTCTGGTGCTGCCGGATGTTTTTCTTCTCAGTTGTCCATTACCTTCCGCTTTTTTTGTGTTGTAATTCTAAACTCAACACAAGTTCCTTCCCAAGGCTTTTTTGCAGCACCACCCAAGACGATTGTGATTGGTTTAAAAAAATGCCAATAAACCAGAGCACATCTTTCTCCCATCCCGGAATGCCGTGTGGACTAGCCAGACCTTCCTCCACAGCCCTGCTGAGATCTGAGGATTTGAGGAGCATTTAATCATAGTCCGCAGGGCTGTGGAGGAAGGTCTGGCAAAGCTACACTACATTGCACTTACATTTTATTATTTTTGAATGATTGATGTAAAAAGAGCTGCTCCAGCTTTTACTCTTAAACATTTCAGGTAAGGTTGTCTTGAAAAATGTTACTTCCTTATTAATATCAATGAGGCCACTTTTACAGAGAGTTCCTGCCTTGTGGGTGGCTGTGGCTCAGTTGGTAGTGTAGTTGTCTACCAAAGGAAGGTCGGTGGTTTGCAGTCCCATGTTGAGGTGTCCTTGGGCAAGACACTGAATCCTGAATTGCTCCCCATGCTGCGCCATTGGTGTGTAAGTGTGTGTGAATGTTTATCTAATGTGCAGGTGGCATCTTGTACGGCAGCCTCGGCCACAGTGTTTCAATGGTGAATGGTGAATGGTTAATTGGTAAAAGTGCTTTGAGTAGTCTGTAAGATTAAAAAGGTGCCATATAAATACAGTCCATTTAGTACACAGCACTATTTGTCTGAATGCCAGCTTACACAATTAACCTGCTTCTTGGTACAAGCCCCTGTAATATTAAAATCATAACCAATTATTTAAATGTAATGTAGTACTAGTTTTACCGGAGGTTATTTCTGCCAGGCATTTGATTGGAGTAAAAGGAGAAGGCAGAAAATGTACTGTAGATATTCCAAGTTTGTGTTTGTTGTTTGTTCACTTTAGATCCTTAAGCCTCAGGCACATGATTCAGTTTTTCCAGTAATGGGTGACATGGAACGGATTGAGCAATGCACGTTAAAAAGTGACATTTGCAGACTTCAAGTTTCTTTGTTGCATATACAACATGTTCACAAACAGACATCTAAAGGAGAAAAGACGGTCGAGGTTTTGTGGTACACCTATGTGACATTTTGAGATGGTTGTCTTTTTTGTGAAGGAAAAAAAAGAGGAAAGGAAAAAAATATGTTGTAATGAAGAAGTCACACACACTGCTTTGTTTGCTCTGCGAGTTGCAAATCTTTGCTACTTAAAGCTTTAGTGCGGAACTTTTTGATAATAATGAATGTCCGTTACATTCAAGCCTTTCCCAAATGAGTTGCTACAAAGCTAATTAAAACTATCAGCTCCACACGACTCTCTCTGGATTTCTCAGTATGGCTGTGTTCAGAAGATTGGTGTTAGTTGAACGAAAATATTAGTAGAAAACTGCACTTTATATTCAACATTCAATTCAAAGTTCAATTCGCTCATTAAAAGATTGTTAAAAATCATTTCTTTTTGTTTTAAATTCAACAAGCAATATGTTGTTTTCAAGCAAAACACTGAAAGCAGCAGAGATGCAGGCCTGAGTTAACGCTCATTTTTATTCATTTCAAGTGATAGTTATTGTGATATTCAGCAACGTTATTGCAAATTGCATATGTTCCTCATATTATGCAGCATCAACCTTAAAAGTCTTGGAGTTGCATCCATTGGGTATGACTATAAAGCTGAGAATCTTGTGGATTCAACGAGCCCAGTAGTATTAATGTGTGATGATGTCAGTCTCCATAGTAGCCTATTTTCTGAAAATTCACCTCACTGTATCAAATGACCTGTTGTGACCTTGAGGAAAATCACAGCCTGTGCGCCTGGGTAGCTTACCTGGTAGAGTGCGCACCCATATATCACCCATATATAGAGGTTTACTGCTCAATGCAGCGGCCGTGAGTTCAACACCAACCTGCGGCTATTTGCTGCATGTTATTCCCCCTCTCTCACCCCTTTCATGTCTTCATCTGTACTATAAAAATGAAGGCCTAAAATGCCCCCAAACTAAAAAAATCACAGCCTGATGAAACTTTAGACCTACAAATTATAGACCTAGGTCATTCAGAGGATCTATGGCTTTCCTAGGTAAATTGTAAATTCTGAGCAATTTCCACAACAGAATTGCACCATCCGCTCACCGAAAAAAATGCAATTCTTCAGAAATCTATATCTCATATGTCATACATTTTTACTACCAAGTAACAGCATGGGTGCTGTTATTTGTTAGCTGATGCCTTAATGTGGTATTTTGGAAGGGATTTTTGACAATTGTTATCAATTCTCAAGTGGTCAAAAATGGTTACATTTTAAACCAAATCTGTGTTACAAATGGTATCAACCCAGAATTTGCTGCAACAACTTATTTGGCTTCAAGTGTAATGTTTTAAGCCCTTCTTTATAACAGAAAAGTCTCAAAACCTCTCTTACTGTATCTCAGCATGGCTTTCAGGATGTTTGGTATTACAGAAAATTGTTGCCTAACTGAATTAAGGAAAACATCCTATCTTAGGATCTTAGGATAATTAATCTACAGAACTGTCCTATCCGAAGGATTTTCCAAGTTAGGAATCCTAAATTAGGATGGCATAGACTGTAAAACTAATAACTAATTTTAGATTAAAAAACATATGTTAAGATAAGATATGGCGTCTGAGATAAGATAGGACACGGCCATGCATTTATGAATTGCCTCTGTAATAGGAAGATAATATCTTTGAAACTCAAGTGAAGATGGGACAAGCAGTTAAGATATTTTCTGAAAGTGAGGCACACGGTTTCCAGCTTTCATATAATGCATTCCACTTCTATGTGGCATATACTGTTGACCTGCTATCTTTTCCTAAAGATCCCGTCCCCAGTGCCAGAAATGGGCCGGAACTCACTGGTACTTAGACTTAGTAAACTTTTCATTGGGGGGTGGCAGTAGCTCAGTCAGTAGGGATTGGGTTGGGAACTGGAGGGTTCACATATGGATCATAGTATGGTGCTGGACTGGTACACCACCATACCATGCACAGCACAATTACAGATAACATACACACATCAATAAATAGAACACAATAAAAAAGTATAGTGCACTTCACTAAAAGGACTAATGTCATAAATAAAAGAAACTACTGCACAGTACTAGCTTGAACTCCCTTGAAAGTGGATGGGTTGAATGTCCAATCTGGTCAGATATAGTTGGTACAGGTCCACTTGTTGCTAACCAATGTTTTTTCCACAGGTTTTAACAATCTTCCCCAATATATTGCTATGGATGATTTTTGAATGTCCATACCAGCATACAATACAATAAAGAGAGAATACTCTCAATGGAAAAAACTGTCAGAATTTTGTTATCAACGTTAAAATAATTAAGTTTCCTAAGAAGATACAAGCGTTTTTGACCCTTTTTAAAAACAATTTCAGAACACTCATCCCAGTATAAATCTTGGTCAGTATCCAATCGTCTGCGTAGGCGCTCCGTGGTACATCATGACTGAAATTTTTTGACGAATACCATTACTTCTTATTGAGAACCGCCATCTCTCGCGGTGAGTAGGTACGCACCTCTGAACAACTGCATAACTGTGTCTCTCACATAGCAGATTAATGAGAAAACAGCGCTGAGAATGTGCTTGTTAACATAGATAATTGTAGTGGATAAACACATTATTGTAACCATCATTGTAACCAGGGCTTTAAATTGACACCCTAACCAGCTAAATGTGGGTAATAATGAACTTTGGCGGGTAACATTGTTAAGCTACTTGTCAATTTGGCTGGTGATGAATGAAACAAACAACACTGCATCTCTTTGAATCCGAACGCTGCAGAAACGATGCGACAGATTGCCAGATAAATCTGTTTTCCGCCAATAAATTTGGGTGGTTTTGTGTGTGCGCTTAGCTTGTAAACGTAATCTTTATCTGGCAGCACTGCTTGTAGTACAAATCCTACATTTACCATGAACACTATGAACAGCTATGCTAAGAAAGGAGAAGAGTAACAAACCAGTGGAGGTGGAATTCAAGTTAGTTTGAAAAAATAAAAATAAATGGGGAGATACTTTTCGGGAAACCAGAAGAGCAAAAGAGGAAGGCTGCATGGGGGTCAATGAAGATGAATAAAGAGGGGAAAAGAAGAAAACATGGAAATTTTGGCAAGAGGGAAATCTGATCGACTAGTAACTTCAAGAATTTAGCAGCTATGTTGACTGGTGATCAAAACAGTGAATTTAAAGCCCTGATTGTAACTCTGATCTCTGGAGTAGTCCCAGGAAGACAAGAAGATTGTCTAAGAAGTCGGGATTATGCGCAGCTGGACAACACACCTTTGCTCTGTGCGCTCCGCTTCTCGTCTGCTTGCACGCACTCCAAACCAATTTTAATTAATCTTCTCCACCCGTGCAATACTTATACAAAAATAAGCTTTACTCTTTTTCATGTCTGTGTCTTAATACATTGCATGTTATACAAAAGTTGCTTCACACACAACCTTATCACAGCCAAATATTTCACCCCACAATCAACTTTAATCAAATAAAACTATAATAATGACAATAATAATTTTCCACATCATAGTGGCTAATTAAAATGAAATGCATACAAAAACTTTGAGTGATATATTACCAAGACATCCGTATACATGTATCCAAGACGCATGCAATGATTATGTCATGCAATTGAATTAGAATACCGGCACCGTTTTTGATCTAATTCAGGCACTGTCCCCCCTATGAAAAAGACAAAAAAAATATGGGTCTTTGGTGGGTCTCTCAGGGTTAATGAGACTTTTTGTGTTTTCCTTTTTTATGGCTTCATTAAATCAGTCTCATTCTTTTTCTCATATCTCTGCAGGGTAAATCCAGACAGCTAGCTAGACTGTCCAAGACAGATCTGTCCAATCTTTTTTTTTTTTGCTTAGCACCACCCAAGACAAAGTGATTTTTGGTGAAATTTTTATTTTTGCTATTTCTTAATTTCCATTGTCTAAAAGGTCCCATGACATGGTGTTCTTTGTATGCTTTTATGCAGACCCATCTCACACCGGACACAACCTGTTCCAACTTCTCCCCTCTGGTAGGCGCTACAGAGCACTGTACCACTGTCTGATCTCTCTGATGAACAGCTGACTACTGACCCACAGTGTCAGGTTCAATTCTGGTCAATAACCCAGTAACACTGTCTCTTCAGCACCTGTTTACTGGTTCCACTTATTACTCCACTTATTTAGTATTATTCATCATTGTCATTCTCATATCTCACTTATTATTTATTATTTACTATTTACTCATCATTCCCATTCTCACTTATTTATTCATCATTCTCATTTCCTATTTCAGAACTGTTCATACTGTTCATATTGTAATATAATAACATAATACTATTTATCCCAGTATCCTTTGCACTATGCTCCACATTTTAGAGTATGTATATATTGTGCATATATTAGTGTGTATATTTTGTTTTGGTTGTTTTGTTTGTGTAAGCACATTGTGAGCAACGATGCTCGAAAGAAAAACTTCCTCGTATGTGTCCTCATACCTGGCAAACAAAGCTGATTCTTTTATATAGACCTTAGTGGGTCCTTAATACTGTATCTGAAGTCTCTTTTATATAGACCTTAGTGGTCCCCTAATACTGTATCTGAAGTCTCTTTTATATAGAATTTAGTGGTCCCCTAATACTGTATCTGAAGTCTCTTTTATATAGACCTTAGTGGGTCCCTAATACTGTATATGAAGTCTCTTTTATATAGAACTTAGTGGTCCCCTAATACTGTAACTGAAGTCTCTTTTATATAGACCTTAGTATGTCCCTAATACTGTATCTGAAGTCTCTTTTATATAGACCTTAGTGGTCCCCTAATACTGTATCTAAAGTCTCTTTGATATAGACCTTAGTGGTCCCCTAATACTGTATCTGAAGTCTCTTTCCCAAAATTCAGCCTTGCAGCAGAATTACAGCCACTAGAGCCAGTCCCACAATGAGCTTTCCTTAGTAGGTGCCATCTGAGTCTGTCGCTTTTGAGAAGGGGGGGGGGGGCAAGGTGAAGGCTGGGGGTGTGGCCTTGACCAACTGCCACTTTGCTCGTTTGAAAGACATGATGTCTCTCTCCCATTGCTGGGCCAAATTCTCGGGGTGGGCAAAGCACAGAAAGGGGGGGTAACCTTGCCCTTTATGACCTCATAAGGGACAAGATTCCAGATCGGCCACTTTGAGCTTTCATTTTCTCAAAGGCAGAGCAGAATACCCAGGGTTGGCTTTACACCTATCACCATTTCTAGCCACTGAGGGACTCATATTAATGTTAAAAACCTCATAAAGTGACATTTTCATGCCTTTAAGTTGAATGATGTGTGATATGGGCCTCTTTCTTTTTGTGTGTGTATGAATACTGCTAACAAAATATACCTCTGGGTAAAAATAAAGTAACTTGAACTTGGTTTAATGAAATACCAATAAACCAGAGCACGTTTATCCCCCATCCCGGAATGCTGTGTAGACTAGCCAGACCCTCCTCTGCAGTGCCACGGTGGAGAGAGGTCTGGCAAAGCAAGACTAATCTGCTGCATATGTTACTGTCAAAACAACTTTTAAATACAAAAGCATATCGTCAATTTATCCGGTTTGGAGCTGTCTGATATTGTTACAGTAGGTCTAAGTTGTGGACATGCACAGTAATAGAAAGGTGTAACAAATAGTGGACAGTTCAGAATTCAGAACACACTACAGCGTAATGACTTTTTCTCCCTGGGACATTTCAAAGCTCTGATCAGAATTGCTATTACCAAGCTGGATGTTGTATTATGTATTTGTTGTCCCTTGTCTGTTTTAATTGTCTCTTGTTTGTTTCTGAAATGCTATTTTGTTTTAAATAACTTTTGTAACTTTGTATGCTAGTGTGTTTTCATGACCAGGTCTCCTTCAAAAAATAAACTTTTAATATCAAGGACAACCTGATTAAATAAAAAGGTTATCTGAGAAAAATGAAAACATGAATTTAAAATGAAATTTCCACCCACACCTAATTCCCAGATGCTTTCATTCTTTTTTTTTTCTTCCCTTTGTGCGACAGAAAACAGACGCATCTATGTAGGCTTTCTTCAGCCTTGATGGAGAAAAGTTCACAAATGCTTTGTAAAAGCTACATTACCATGGTTGAAAAACACTATTTTTTTCTACTGCCTAAGTTGCCTAATTGTCCAATTTAATGACGACTTTTTAAGAATAACATCATCAGTTCAACATAGGCATTCTTCTTCAGCCAGATAGTGTTGCAGTTCCATATAAACAAAATCAATCTCTCCCCCTCTCTCATTTTCTCTCGCTCCATTTACCCGGTCATGGTGGATATCTAGCTGTGTGTTAATTGGCCAAGCCCGATGTGTTGGCATTGATTATTAACCCTTCAGAATATCCCAGCAGGACGGCTGTGAATGTTGAATAAGATCACACCACTAATACTTGCTCACTCAACCATGTGACTCTTGTTAATGTGCATCTCCTTCCATGCTTCTTGTTACTTTGCCATGCTCTTCTCCCATTTCCTGCTTGCTTCTTAACTCATTCATTTTTATTTATTTCCCTTTGAGTTTCCTGCATATTTCTTTTTCGCTCTACGCATTTTCTGTCTTTCTCCATTGTTATCTTTCACTCATACCTGCTCTCACTCTCATCCTCTCTAAACGCACACACAGACATTAATTTGCTGTCTGGTTATGAACTTGAAATACACACTTGTTTTTGGACAACTAGAGATAAAAGCTCTTTGTACTCTCTGTATGAACGCATGTATGCACACACACACAAAACAGACTGTCGGCACAAAATGTAGAATAACCAAGGCAATGATAACAAGTTGGGTTATATGCTTTTATGTTCCGTTATCTTCAAATTCCCATCATGTAAAATTTGCACAGCAGACTAACCACTGGACTCCACCCGATGCGTTCCTGCTGCGACGCGGTTTTGATCTGCCCTCCGCACAGGCTTCACTTGCATATTTTGTTGAAATGGTCATTTTTTCTTGATTTTTGTGCTTCCACCATAATTTATTTATCATAATGATTTATGAGGACTATGATTAACTGCTCCTCAGATCTCTGCCTAACTGTCTGAGGTTTCTGTTGCATGATTAAAACAACATTTGAATGTACACGTGCCACCAAAGCAAGTTCTTTCCCGAAGTTATTTAGCAGAGGCACCGTCATTGAGTCCGGTGCTTAGCACCACCCAAAATGATTGCGACTGGTTTAAAGAGATGCCAATAAACTGAGGCTTTGTGGACTTGCCAGACCCTCCACCGCAGCGCTGTGGAGAAAGGTCTGGCAACGCAAGACTAGCTCCTCATTTCCACCGGTTGCGGAACGTAGCAGATCCGCTCTGGAAATGTGGCATTGCTTTAAGGTGGACTGACCTTTAAGGTGGACCAGCAATTATCATTTTAGTGATAAACTCCTCCTCCTCCTCTTCAAGTTATGCTGCAACCGATAACCACTAACCTTTATACAAATAATTGCATGATTATGTCTAAAACCCCAGGAAAACCCCTTTTTCACTCTTTTATATATTTGGCGATGTATGTGCCTCTCTCTCATTTTAGAAGTTTGTTTAATAACTCCTTCATCATTAGTTTTACAGACAAACTATTGTAATAATCTCAACAGTAATAGATGCAAATAATTTTGCTCACCTGGAGATTAATAGCTGCCTTTGCAAACAATTAGGAATGTTTGTTAAGTCTTTAATGAGTATTTCTATGAGACATCTTTAATGAGCTTGCTGATCTGAGTTGAAAGCTATTGCTTAAGTAAATCCACTTGTTTCACACATATGACTATGAGTAATTTGGCCCTTAATATTTACAGTTTTTCTACATCTGTCAACAGTGCACATATTACAAATTGAAGCCATATTTTTTGCACCTAACATATGCAGTGCTGTGTAAACACTCACAGTAAACAGACTTTTCTCACATAAATGTATGTGCAGTGTGATGGTAGAATGTAAAATGAAAAATATTTTTAAAAAAATACACAAAAAAATGATTTAAACTAGATGCTACACAAGTAACATGATGTGTCAGATATCATGTTCACTTCAGCAGCTGGCTATAGGCTAAATAACAGCTTTTTACTGCACATGGCAGTCCTGAGTAGCAAAACAGACATGCAGGAAAATGTCACCAATCATCACTAGAAGCAAACACACATCTATGAATCTATGCACACCGTCATTCAACTGCAATGTAGCAGCAGGCCACTGGCTAATGTGAAATTCAGTGACATTTTAAGTGCTCACACCTTCTCTACAGGGAGCACCTTAATAGTTGATCCGACATTTGTGTTTGGATTTTCTAAGTATGGGTGTGAGTGGCTGAGAATAGTTGCAGTCAGGGGAACAACCACGGATTTCTGACTTCACAAAATAAGGTTAGACAGACAGGTTCCTCCTTTTAAGCTGTATGATAAAACTTTAAAAACACTTTTTCTGCACAGTTCAGTGATTCAAATATTCAGTTTTCAGTTTTATTCATAACATTATTCATCATTTAAAACAAAAAAAAGGTACTTTTGTAGCCATGCTACTGCTCTTATAGTGGCTGTGCTGTACACCTGTTTATAATTGGCAGGAATGTGGAGGAACAAAATACATGGAACTGCGTTTATGTAATTAGGGTAAAAAAAAGGCTGTTAAAGTTACAGAAAAAAAGACGTTATCGATTACATTTAGTAAAATCTGGAATATTACAATTTAAAATACATTTTAAATAAAGATCTATATAGTACTGTAGCTGAGGGTTATGAGTTGTACCTACTTATGAAGGTAATAAAATAATAACACAGAGGCTACAACGTCTTAACCAAGATGGCAAACTTTTTTGCCTCCCCCATTGTCATGGCCGCATTACAACTTCACCCCTTCGATAAGAGGCAAGTCAACAAAAGGGCACACACATCACAACACACCCGTCTAATACAACACAACTCTGATCTCGAGTGAAACCATTGCGCTGTGCACTTTCATTGTAGGTCTTTAGGCTACTGCCGGAATGTGCTTAGTCTCACATTGCCAGACCTTCCTCCACAGCGCTGCGTATGAGGGTCTGGCTAATCCACACAACACTCCTGGATAAGAGAAAAATGTGTTTAGAATGCCAACACAAACCACCAGAACAATCCCGTAAATTAAACTTATTCGATATAGAATAGAATTTGCTTAATGAAAAAATTGTCTTTAAATACACACAAAGGACACATTGTTGATGCTAGAAATCATGGTATTAGGCTTATAGGTTTATTTTCACAATTTAAAATGTGAAAAAGATAAAGAAATACAGTGGGCCTTTTTGAAGCCTCCTCAATAATTTTAAAATGTCATAACATCATATACAACAAAAAACAGACCATAAAAAGACAGCATAAAATGTATTCAAACTAATAACAAAAATACATGCATACACAATATATAGGCTACATTGTTCTGTTTTACAGATTACACAAGTGTGTAATAAGTGTAAATAAAAAGAATTTTCTCTTGTCCTTATTTGTATATTTGGTATAATATTTCTTTTCTCTTGTCGTTGTATTTGGTATTGAGGTAATCCAAAAGTAACGGAAAGTAATCAAGCTATGTTACTTTAATATTGTGATTAGATAACTGACTACATTTCTGACAGGTAATTAGTAGCCTATTGTATTGTAATACATTTTTTAAGTAACCCTCCCAACCCTGATGATTGGACATTAGCTAGCTTGTAGTCATGCAGTTGATGAATGAGCTACTGATAGTGAAGCATTAATAAAGCAGCTAATGCTAATTCAGTTCAGTTTGTAATGGTTTCCCAATTTTCACATATCTTGATTGCTTTGTATTTCCTATGTTTAATTGGCATCCCATAACTGTGAAAACAGTATATTTTAAGGATTAGAAAGAAAATAGAACATGCTCTTTGCATGGAATTGGCACCCAACCCTTAAGTTGGGTCATGCTGAGACATCTGAAGATGGCTAGTTAAATGTATTGCTTTGGACTCCATAGCAAACTAAACTTTTGCTTTCCACCTATTTACTACTGAATAAAACCTGAACTGTGAACATAAGTAAACGAGCACGCTTGCCAAAGAAAAGGCTTAAAATCCGGAGCAGCATGTTGTCCGTTGCATCTCAAGCTCATTAAAAACACAAATTTACAGATTTACAGAGGTCACTTTGTGGTGAACCTCTAACTTTAATGCCACATCCATGAGTATGTTAGTCTCAGTAAGGAGAAGAGACTATAGCAAAAAATATCTGCTTTATCCAGTTTATATTATTCTTTTTTCATCCTACATATAATTAATTATAACAGGTGTCCAACGGTTTTTAGGCCAAGGACCGCTAACCTGAAAGAGAGAAGAGCAGTGACCCCCTTACAACAAGTATTGTATAAAATTAAGTTACATAATAAACTGGGCCTACAATAACACGTAGAGTGACCTAAAGCCTTTACACGTACCCTTTTATGGTGCTCTGCAATACTAAGCTATTACAATTATTTACATAGTCATATTTCAGCATGTTTTAATGTCAAACACAGTGAATCTATAAACTTAACCAATGGCTACCATAGGATACACATAGAATAGGCCGATTTATCTTTAATTTTATCTTTAATAATTTTGCGGTTCCCCTGCATTGACTGTGAGGTCCCCCCTAGGGGTTGCGGACCCCCTGTTGAAGATCTGTGCTTTATAAGTAAAGTTGTAATCCTCCCTCTGGAACATCATTGATGATTGATTGTTGAGGTGTTACCAAAACTATAGTTTTGTGTTAAACCGCTGCATGAAAACTATATAACCCTTATAATGATTATATCTGTGTATGACTGTATTCAAAAGAACAGGATGACCTTGCAAGAATAAAAAGCGCCTCAGGGCGAAGTGCATGATGCGTGGGAGCTCAATGGGAACTCATGGGAGTAACATGATTAGAATATTTATTAGGATTGTCTATTGTGTGGCCATGGGAGTTTTTGCTTAAAAGAGTATGTGCTGAGGATGTTTGCCAGTCAATCTCTGTACTCTTGTGCTGCATGTTATTGATCCCTTGCTGCATGTAAATGAGCTTTGAAGAAGAGTCCAGTGACTCTGTCATGATTTGGTAAGCTCTATCCAATTCTCGCACTAGCACATATCCACACATTGATGCAACTAGGCAAACTCATTTTAATCTAACAGAGATTCCATAGTGCATGGAAGAAATGGAATGGCAGGATAGGAAAGAGTACTAGAAAATTGTACTTAAGTAAAAGTACTTAGTAAAAAGGTACCTAGAACTATCCTAACAAAAGGAAATATTAGTATTAGGTTAGCAGCACTTCAACTAATATCATGCAACTCATATCAGTCTATTGAAATAAGTTAAACTTATTCCCTGGATCCGACATTGTTGAACAAGAGAAGCAAATCAAAGATTAACTATTAGGCGCAAGATATATCACTAACTGTAGTTTTCCTTGTCCAGCGGGGAACTCTAAACTCTTTATTTTCTGGTTGAGAACCTTTTGGGTGTTGAGCGCAAAGCCTCACTTGCTTCACTAAAATCGATGTATTATTATGATTATTATTTATTTATTGTTTAGTACTTAACCATTTCATTACTGTGCAATATTTATTTATTTGTTAATACTGATCTAGTTTCACACAATGTGTATTCAAAGCTATTTTATTTTTATTTATTGTATACAGTTGCTCTCCGGACTCAGGACTGTGCACCAAAAAAAAAAAAATAGTGTGCTGTTTTACTATCTGAGCAAAAACAAGCATTAGATTGGGACTCTGTATCGGCAGATATTCAATATTTAACAAATTGGATAGGATCGGGGGTCAAAAAAGCTGATCGGGACACTGCCAGTACATATTGTAGTCTATTAAACGGTACCACGCTGTATTGTACGGTATGGCCTCAAGCTATTAAGTATTTGATAAAAAATGCTATATATCTTTATGAACAGATAGATACAGAGCTTTAATTATGATTACATATAGGGGTGACACTGAATAGTCGACTTTTGGACAATTCAGTTTAAAGAGCCAATCTCACAGTTGAGCTGTCGTAGCGGCTGTGCCAAGTGCAGAATAGATTTAATTAAAAAAACTTACAGCCAAAAGTCCAAAACAGGGACTTAAGACAACCAGGAACATGTGGGAAAAGGCAAAACTTCAGAAAACACTCAGAGACACAGGTATTGACAAAAACCGGACAATAGACAGAAAAAAAAATACACAAGGTAACAAGAGTAGTAACAAGGGACAGATGCCATTAGGGCTGATGAACAGGTGTATCACTTCAGGGCAGACAATCACAGAGGCCGGAAAACACGAGGCAGGAAGTAAAACAAGTCATGACACAGGAGAAACAGAGACACTGCAAAATAAAACAAGAAACTAAGAAAACCCAGGATCACACGGTAGTAACAAGACAACGAGGATTGATAATACAAAGACAGACTGACAAGGGTAGACACAAAACAAGTGTTCAAGGAAAGACATACATGACAAGAGAAATCTGAAACCAACAGTCCTAAGGCCACTGGCCATAGTGCAGGACCGTGACAGGCGGAAAATGTGGCTATGAAACAAAGGATCATTCATTTTGGCTGTATTAGGCTCCTAATTGTCTGATTTTACATAGAACTGCGCGTTTTCACGCTATAAAGCATGATATGTAGCTTATTTTGGAAGGCCGGTATTACTCACACAGTCATGTTAAAAATAGATTCTATAGTTTGATAGATAGATACTCTTTTGATGTATACAGTTCCTGACATCTACACACACTATGGCATAAAACTCCTTTTGGAAGCCATTACTCATGCAATATTTTGACTTAATCTAAATACATTTGGAAATAACTGCACTTGCTTCCACTTTAATGTAATCAAGTCTGCCCATCTTTTTACCCCCCTAAATCTGTTCAGATTCATTCACTCTGACAGCCAGGATAAGTTGACAGATACACATGATGAAACAGAAATCACATCATTTAAAAAGTTGTTCTAAATGATAAAGTGTGAAGTGTGTGTGTGTGTGTGTGTGTGGGGGGGGCTGGATGTTTTTTGTAACATGAATGTAATGTATGGTTTTAGCCCTGAGGAGCATGTTTCTGCTGCGGCTTACACACTCTTATCCAGTGTAACACTTAACCCCTCAACTGTGCCTCCCACTGATGCACTGCAGTCACTACTCACCTGGCTCTGTTTGAAGTTAATGCGTCACCCCGGGGTCATGAAAAACATTGACATTGATTATGATGAAACCTGTGCACATGTGCATGCATGCACCGATATGCAAATGCTTTTTGAAGTCATTCTGGCTGCGGGCGTTTGAGAGACTGATAGCAATGCAGCTCTTTAATCTTTTAAACGCAAGATGTTAAGCTGTTTCTTTGTAGCTCATTTTCATACTACACAAACACAAGCTAGCAATCTCTGCTCGGCTTCTGCTAACCTGCTAAATATCACACACATTGAGCGCTGAGAGGTTTTTAACTCAGATATAGGTAACATGTAATAACCTTGCTCAAGTGGCCACAACAAGAAGAGAGAAACATCATTGTAAAGTCTAACAAAAAAACAAATTAAGTAAATTTTAAAGAGTTAACTCAAGTCATGAAAGTATGAGGTATGGAAATCTGTGATGTCTGTAGGGTGTTTGGTGCGTATGGATATATGTATGTATATATACTGTATATGTGCGTGGCTGAACCAGAACAGAAGGGAAACAAAACACGCATAAGCAGTGGCAGAATGGGGAGTCAGAAAAAAGTTTCCATTCACTTACTTCAATGCACATTTTGTAGTAGTGCATTAAAAAGCTTGTTAAAATGGAAGATTTCAATTAAACTTCCTGAATTGTGCAAAAGAGTTTTACGCTCTTGTGAGGTGGTTTTTGTCTTTGTCGAAAAAGAGTTGATTCGCTAAATGGGGTATAGAAACACAACATATTTTTCGGCAAACTGATTAGCTGTCCTTTCTCCTATTATTTTCTCGTAGAGGCCGTTAGAGGGCAATTTGTTTAGTTTCCGGTTAGCAACCTCCATTTCTTTTACTCTGGATTGGACTACAGAGCTAATATCTCACAGAACTACGCTGTAGCCTAGTTCATTTGCTCCAAACCAGTTGTGGAAACGCACGTATTTCACATTTCTTTTTTGTGACATTTTAAAAATTAATTTGCTTGTTAAAATTTGCTTGGCAGAAACAGAGAGAGTGACAGAGCTGCAGCTTTGGCTTAAATAAACCTGGGACACCGGTGTAATTGGTGGAACACCAATGTAAACACCAGTGTAATCATTCCCCTGCAGGGCAAGGAGAGTCACAGGTTAGTATCAGGTCTACAAAACACCTCTGGAAATGTTAATGTTGTTGACCCAAGTACTACTGATTATGAACTAAAAGGGGAAAGAAATTGAAAGAAAAGGGGTTGAGAGAAGAATCCTGAAAAGGAACATTCAAAAAAGCACACATCCTCCATAACTGCAACTACAAGTTCAGTTCTAACTTCACATTCCCACAGGGATGAATATCATAATTCACAACTCTCGTTACCAAGTGATAATGACAACATCTGGCATTGAAAAAAGACTTAGATGGCCAGATAACCTCTGACTGTACATACCTACAACTTTTAAATCTTGTTGAAATATCTCAACAACTATTGGGTGGATTGCTGTAACATTCTGTACAATTATTCATGGTCCTCAGGCAATAAATACATGACTTTGGACTCCTGATGTTTTATCTGGCATCACCAGCAGGTTGCCATTTTGGTTTTACACTGAAATATCTATTTGCAGGATTGGCATGAAATTTGATACAGGGATTTGTGTTCCCCACAGGATCACCTTAGTGATCAATTGAATTTTGTTGTGGCACCATCATAACATCAAAATTTCATGTAGATTTATGACCAAATGAATGCAGAACTAGAAAGGCAAGCCCTATCTCATAATGTAAAAGCAGTGTGAATTTTCCCAGTCAGGCACTCTATATTCCGGATATTCCAACACTGCATAAATGCAGCAAAAATGCCCTATGTCGCAATGTTAACAAAAGGGAAAAAAAGTGTGTATCCGATCCGTGATTTGGATCCACTAAAAAAATGTTCTTCCTTGTCCCATGATACACCCTTTCAGCAAATTTCATAAAAAGTGGGCCAGTAGTTGTTCGGTAATCCTGCTAACAAACAACAAACCCTAGTTTGTAACCCTAGTTCCATAAGTGCAGGCGGAGCCTTCTACTGGACTCTATGGTTAATACACTCATCTATTCCTAGCACGTATTCGCCCACTGAACTTTGCATAAGCTTAGCCGGTCAATCAGGATGTGCAGACTTGAATACTTGCAGCCAGCACAGCCATCCTGCGCCCTCTTCAGCGAACGGCAAAGGAGCAACAAGGTCCCTAGCTAGAGGGCTCCATTTGTGCTTATACAAATGGGGTTATAATATCGTAAATGAATGCCCGGTTGCGACAAAACACCTACCCAACCACAAGGATCCTGGCCTCGTCACATCAGGGCAACTACTTCTGAAAAACCTATGCCGCCATAGCAGAGAGGTAAGGGCCCTCTGCTCACTCAGGTTGTAAGCAACTGAACTGGGATCTCCACAGAGACAAAATCCACCTTCCCCTGGGAGGATAGATTCACTTTCCTGATGCCCATAAATGGAGGAGGAATGCTGCAGAACAGGAGAGTATCAGTGCCCTGTACATCCATCCTGTTAACACAGAGTTGCTCCGCAACCGTCAGGAAAAGCTGTGTGTCAGGCGATGAGTGAGCAGCTGCAGAGTGTCAGGTAAAAGCTTTGCATCCTATCCCGGCTCCTCTCCACTGCCAGACCCTCCATAAAAGGAAGACTGACCTATGGGGGACCACTTTTTTTCTTCTGAGAGGAAGTCTACCTTTAATAATATATTTTCCCATGGGGAAATTCATTTTTTCATTCTGTAATTTTTACTTCATTAACTCACACACACACACACACACACACACACACGCACACACACACCAAGGGTTTCTGAAATGGGATAATGTGACATGCTAGAACTCAGACGTTAAAATTTTATTCTCATTTAAAGTTACATTAGCAAAGTATTATTACACGGCCTGGTTAAATACTTACTTACATAATTGGTCAGTCACAACATTCTACGGTCTGTTATTTCTGTATAACACACCATTGCTAAGTATAACACACCGTTTCCATGGAAAGAGTTTTGGTAATAGACTGGCGGAGAATTTCTCAATCATTTTTTGTGCTTACACAGAGCTTTGACCGCTGATCAGTGGATCACAAAAGGAGGGGAAAGAGGGTGAAGGAAAGGTGGCCACAATGCAAAATAAGCATTTGTTAGCTCCTTGGTTAGCTCACTCAATGGAAAGCCATAAAGTTAACCTTCTTGCTTTGCTAGACTTTCCTCCACAGTGTGTGACTAGTCCACACAGCATTCCGGGATGGGAGAAAAACGTGCTCTGGTTCATTTGAATTTCTTTAAACCAATCACAATCATCATGGGTGGTGCTAGGCGCCAGACAGAGCAACGGTGCCGCTGCAAAATAGCCTTGGGATGGAACTTGTTTTGGTGGAACATGTGTAGGTTCAAAGGTTGTTTTAGTCCTGCAACAGAAAACTCAGATTAGACAGATAGTCTAGCTAGCTGTTTGGATTTACCCTGCAGAGATCTGAGGAGCAGTTAACCATAGTCCTCAGAAATCCACCGGAGTTTAGAATTCCAACACAAAGAAAGCAGAAGGTAATGGACATCTGGCCAAAAAAAGTGATATCCAGAGGAATATCTGACGGCATTCTAGCAATCCCAAAAGTGAAACGTCATGAGTGTAAACTAACCTGTAACATCTGAAGTAGCTGTGTTATAAGCCATGGAATAAGCAGGATAATGTAAAGGGAACCATTACTGCAAATCGAAACCCCTCAGGCTGATTCAAGACCCCTACGCCTCGTGTCAGAGTCCTGCATCACCCTGTCGGGGTTGTAATTCTAACCCAGGTGTTTGTCATTTTAGATATTTTTATTTAAGAGAGTGCAGACTGTGCTTAATAGACCGCTTCTTCTCAGCTCTTGCACCTGTTTAGGTGGTACAAATTACACCTTTATGATTTGGAATGGTACATTTGATGTACCTCATTTAACTCCCAGCATCGTTTCACCCAGCTCAACCTGAGCAGAAAACTGGAAATTAAAAACATCTGCGTAGGGATGCAAGGCCCGTAAGCTGAAATAAGTAATCACATTGGTAATTTAAAAGATATTCAGCCCATTTTCTATCTTCCAAAAAACACTGTGGAATCTAGATACCTCCAGCTGTAGCCACCTGTTTGTTCTTAAAGCTTTTTAAACTCTACAGAACTAGCACACAGAGACCTTGCTAAAATGGTTTTCTTTTGTAAATATTTTTCACATTTAATTTAAATACTTTAACATGGATTTGTTTATCTGTTTAAGGGCATATGAACTGTTTGCAAACTATTATAAGAGTTTTTTATTTCACAAGACCCAAACAGTAGTTTTTGCTACAGGCTTTAACAATTTAGTTGCTCTGTGCTTTCAGGCTTTGTGTTCAGCTTCAACGAACTACCTGCTTATTTGTGACTGAATGCCAGTTCCAGAAAGGTTCTAGTCTAAACTATTCAAAATACAATCTAGAGCAAATCCTTTCCATATCAAACTTGGTATTTGTGAGCGCTTACTGATCATCGCTGTCACTTTGGACTAGGGGTGGCACGGTTCATGAAAAAACATCCAAACTGTTCAGTTCGCTTGTCTTATTTTCCAATGTGTGTGCGTCACACGGTTCAACGCATGCATAATGTAGCCTCATGCCCGTATGTAACGTCAGACAGTGTGTTTCTCTGTCACGTGAAAGTAGAGATGTGTACAAGTTAACATCAAAATGTACAAAGACGGTGCAAAACATGTCAGACCATCCTGCCAACCTGTATACAATTTAACATCAATGTACTGTTACGTTTTTTCACTCTGTTTCAATCCTTTCGGCTCTGCAGCGGGCGGTGCTCCTGCTCAGTTCCCCCCGCGACTGACACGTGCACACACACAAACACACACACACGGTGGTTGGAGGAAAAAACGGAGATGAGACCTACAGATTAACCTAAATTGAGGACAGCTACACTCATTATTGTAAGTGCAATGATAAGTTAAAGTCCAATAAGTCCTTTAGCAAACAGTATGAATGTGTATCCCAGTCCAGGATAGGAAACTAACAATGTAAAGATCAACATGCCACTGACAGACATGGTCTAGTTGGCTTCAATAAATTAGAATATTTTGTCTTAAATCCACCAGCCATTTTCATATTATACCAACATTTGCAGCATCCTGAGCCTTTTTGGTAAGGTTACTGGGAAAACGCAGCCAAGAGTAATTGTATTCTCCCCAAAACAAGTATCCTTTTTATTTCTAAAGAACTATACAAAAAAAAAATCACAACTTTTTATGTTTAAAAGATGAAGCTTTAAGAGTTCCTCTCTTCTTTTAAAGGATAAAATTTTTTTAAGAGCTACAATGAAATTGGCAGTTTGATAAATGCAAGTTACTTCAATTTATATTGTGTAATATTTCAATCTTTGTGTGCTAAAAAGGCACATACGTTCCTATAGATGGCAATACAAATTCACATTCACTTTCAACTGTAGTCCTAGTTACTTAGCGTGCATGTCTTTATGGTGGGAGGAAACCAGAGCACCCGGAAGAAACACACGCAAACTCCACACAGACAGGCCCTTCCCCGACCAGTGATGTAACTCTGCACTGCCAACTTGCTGTGAGGCAGAAGTGCTAACCACTGAGCCACCGTGCTGCCAGAAGTATAATGATACCAGCTTGTTGAAATCATCAATGTCTTCCCTCTAGCTCTATCAAAATCTTACCTAACTTTCCTCAGAGATGGTCCCAATAAGAAGAGAGTCGAGACAAATTCAATTTGTGCACGATAACTATGAACTATTTTTTTAATATTATATCCTACATTGTGGGTAATAAAGTTATATATCATATGCTAAAGTATATTTATGGAGTAAAAATAAGAACCATACAGAACCGAAAACCGTGACCTTAAAACCGTGATACGAACCGAACCGTGGGTTTTGTGAACTGTGCCACGCCTACTTTGGACGATGAAATGTCAGGAATTACAGCACATTAAATTTGATTGTGTGTGTGAGTTTAATCCAATTTTTTTTTAATTAAGAACATAACGACAATAAAATTGCCTCTCACCAGTTTGATTGGCATTCAGTTTCCAACCCAGTTCAGCAGGTCCTATAAAACATGTACAACAAGTAAAGTAGCTTTGAAAACAGCAATAATGACACTGAATTTGGTTAATCTACCCATTATGAGACCATAAAAGAGACAAGAATTAGCACAACACACTGACTCTCTCTCCCTCATTTACTCTTTTTTTACCGTCTCCTCCTGCTGCAGCTGTCACTTGTTTTAGAGGTTGAGGGGTGGTGATGGGCGGACAGACTCTTCACAGAATGGGATCCTTCGAGTTAATACATGTACATTTATGGAAGTCTTTGAGTTTTTATACTTTTTGCTAAATATGGCGTCAGTTCCTCTCGTCTATTTCCACGATGTTCCACTTCCAGGATTGCTCCGTAGCCGCTGGCACATACACAATGTTCTGATTCCCGTTACCTTCCACTTTCTTTGTTTTCACTTTCTGGTGAATTTATGGAGGACTATGGTTAACTGCTCCTCAGATCTCTGCAGGGTCAATCCAGATAATCTGTCCTATAGGAGTTTTCTGTTGCACACCTGTTAACATCCACCGGGTCGCTGGCGACCCTGTTGCTACTTCACAGAGAAGCTGCACTGCCACATGCCGGCCACAGCGCACTGCAGGACAAATAGGAAGTTTTTCCCTTGCCTACAAGAACTGTTGGGTCCTTGTAAATTATGGAGTGTGGTCTAGACCTACTCTATCTGTAAAGTGTCTCGAGATAACACTTATGTTATGAAATGATACTGTAAATAAAATTGAATTGAAATAGACTTGTTGCAGAGGTCCGCTGTTTAAAATGCAGTTTTTGGGACGTACGCCTCAGCTCCCAGCTCCAATACTGCCCCATGTTGCACTGTGATTACTTTTATTCCTCTAAAAAGGGACTTTTCTTTTATTGCTGCAAAGGTTTTTGCGATGCACTGTGACTGGCGTGTGGTTTCTTGGTGCAGAAGCAGCAGCCAGATTGCCGCCTGGACGATCAACCGACAGCTGCTTTCCATTCATTTATCTCCAGCAGGGTGTAGGAGATAGTAAAGAAGACAGCGAGAGAGAATGTTGGTGTGTTGCGCCAACTTCATTATTTGTGACCATTATCACCAGAGATGGCAAAAGTATTCACTTCCCATACTACACTACCCATACTATACTTTTATGAGTAAAAGTAGCCTTGTGACTGACAACCATTATTTATGCAAAGCTACCTGGACCACACAAATGTTACTAGAGTGCATGCTGAAAAACAGTAGACATGGAAAAAAGCTCTTTATATGCCATTGGCTACATTTTAAATGGATGTCTGTCAAAAGGCCTAAAACATTCACATATACGATTATTATGATATTTGAGACTGGGACTTCAGGTTAATAAGATTATGACTGAGCAGCAAGATATGAATTCAGATGTGATTCTGAGAGAATTTACAGATCCAGTTTCTTTTCTAATCTTCCCCTTAACATTTAAAAGGAATCTACATGTAGGTGTGTGTGTTCAAATATGGCATGGAAAATATGGAAAATAAAAGATAAAATATGAATTACTAAACAGACATTAATTAAGTAAATAAGTTACAACTAACAACCATAGATGGCAAATTGTAGAGGTGTGTCAAGTGTAACAAGCAAAAAATTATAATGGAAACTCCACTGAAATTATTACAAACTAAAGTAACAAGCCAGTTTTGTAAAATGTAAAGAGTAGAAACTACCGTTATTCGTGTTAAAAATAAAAAGATGGCACAAAAATATACTTTATTGTAAAGTAAAAATATCTGAAAAATCTATTTGAGTACAGTAAAAAGGTATTTGTACTCTGTTACTTTCCATCTCTGCTTATCACCAGTTCTAATAGGGGGGGTTAGGTCACAGTCACCGGGGAGACCTGGGTGGTAACTTTGGGTCAGGATGCCGTTATCAATGCTAACCACCTGTAAGAGCACCACTTTCCAGCGCATGCACAGTCCGGGTTGCACGCAGTACAGAGCAGCAGCGATTACTGTGACATGTCATTTCTCCAATGTCCCTTTGTTTTGACCATGAAGCTAGGCTTTTCTGGATCACCTCCCATAATCTGAAATCTGAATCAACAATAACAAGCTTATTAACACATTTAAATGTTTATCTAGCCAAATTCACAAAATTTCAGCACCGGTTTACGTGCAGTTTTGTGTCCCAAATTCCCCGTAGCACAACCCCATTTGTTCAGGTCCTAACCCCTGACCAATCGGTCAACCTAACCTTAACCACTCAAGGTCAAATGCCTCACCCCAACCAATTGGCTATCCTAACCTATATAAAAAGCCTACATGGTCAGAACAATGGGATGTCGGAGCAAAGGGTTTCTTTTTTCAAAACAAAGGGACTTTGTACTAGTGGGCTGTAGTACCAAAGGGAATTTTTTGGGTTATTGAGAGGTCGGAACAATGGAGCGTCAGTGTGCAGTCCCCAAAGGGGGCGAGAGAGTGTGAATTTATTCTCTGCTCAGTCAGGATGCAATTATGCCACTTTATCTTTACATGGCTATTATGGGTTTACTATTATATTGATGTTCTGAGTGTCATTTAAAGCACCTTTAAATGGGTTTTTAGGCTAATGTTTCGTCATTACTAATAACTGTCTTTACTTTAAGTAATCTCAATGGCTTCTTGGGATTTACACAACTGGCAAAATACATAATCTTGATGGCTTTTTGGATACCACACAACTGGCAACACACAGTAGAATTAGCTCTAAGCTGGTTTTTACTTGACACAACAATACAACACTATGTTTTATTCTGGAGTCATAACCATGAGCCTTTGGGGGGGCTTTAGATGAATGGTTGGAGCACTACAGTATCATGGCTGCTGTTGAAATGTGCTGCACCCTAACAGTGTGTTTGTGTGACTCTGGGTGGAGATCAGTAGATGAGGCAGCTGGCAGAGATTCATGGCAGAAGGATGACTGTGTGTTTATTGCTGGGACTCCCAGGGCATCACACACTGGGCTGAAAGGGGCATGGCTATCAGTCAGTAACATGCCACACAAATACACACATTAGGTTTAGTCAGCAAATAAACACAAGCTCACACACACACGCACACACTAACACCATTTGTCATTTGATTGGTACACAAAAAAATGGCAATTGTTCTTAGTTGTCATAGTGACATACTGCCATAAACTGGAGAGCTGTCCGACGCAGCTCGGGATATGTTCTCGGTGTTTCAGGGAGTGAGCAAGGACAGTAAGATAGTAGTCGGCAGCGGGTCAGCGAAACGCTAACGTTAGACCCAGCCTGCCGTTTGGCTCAATATCTGTAACCGATGCAGCATAAAAGCTCGGTGGAACCAGCAAGCCAGGCTGCCAGTGTTAGTTGGCTAACATTAGCTTGCTAACTCCTCTTTTACGTAACCCCCTCGCCACATCGTTCACACAAAACAAGCCTAAAAAAGTGGTCACTCGTGGCGATAGCAATGTGCTTTATGTGGATGAAGAATGAAGTTGACTCATTTAGCCGCTGGCTCGCTGCCTCAAGTCACAACCTGGCTCAAGGCCATGACAAAAGAGGGAACAAGGCAGCATAAATGATAAAAAAAGGGATTTATTTAACAGAAGAATAAACTAAACATATATGTTGCGTCTCTGTAACTTAAATAAACCCAAAGCAAGATATGGTGGTCGGGGTGATCGGGCCGTGGTTGATCTCTGGATTGCAGTGAAGAGAGCGCGTTGTCGGACGAGGTGAACTTTATCCCGCTCACAGCTCCCAGCTGCACCAAATCTGTCATCAACTCAGGCCATCGGAGTGTAAATGTGTGTGAATGTTTAAGCTAAAGGTATTTTCATAGCTAAAGGTCTTCTAGAAGAGCTGGCTAGCTAACAGTAGCAGGCAAGGAGCTTTGACTTGTGTCACAGCTGACACAAGTCAAGTGTGTTGGTGTGCAAAGCGCTGCAACAATGACAACACCCATGGACTGCTGTTGTGGCCAACTGGAAAACGTATACATTGGTCACTTCTGAGACTTTAATGTGAGAAATCTACTATCTTGTCTTTAACTATCTAGAGCTCAAATGTGGGCACTTTTACGAAAATTGATGGCTAATTGCAAATTTGGTCCGAAGTTCAAAAGCTCCACAGTCTGACGTGACAGCCGACCGGTGCTTGCCGGGGTCGCTGGCTTGCTGCCCGGCCTGTCCTTCACAGACCCCGCTGTGAGCTAGCTGGAGCACTATCAGGAGACTCACAGACAAGAGATCAGACTGATCGTTTGTTTAAATAACTCAACGCACAAATCCATTATAAGATTAACTGGAACCTGTGGCTGAGTTATAAAGAGATTGCGGGCGTAACAAAACGAGCTCGCTGACCGGGCTGTCACTCACACACACTGGCCACGGAGCCGGCAGAGGAGAGGGAGAGCAGCGTCTGACAGGGCAGAAAGATACCCGTCTACCTTTGACAGTCTTGTAAATAAATGATAACATGTATATTGATGCTGTCAGTCTTCCTCTGTAAGACCATACCGTAGTCGTCTGCAGTATGCAGTAGGCAATTACAAAAACCACAGTGTAAGGAGCTCGTCTTTTACTGTCCCAGCCAGTGGTTTAGTCTACGTTTTACATAGGTATACACAGTGTACCAGCTAAGAAAGCGCCAGGATTTTCATATACCCACATAAAATGTGCAATGACATGTAACAACATACTTTGCATTATTATTTTGATATATTTTGAATTCAGTTTTTTTTCTTCACATAGGCTAATTAAAAGGTATTTCCACCGTGACTTGGTGCATAAAAGTGTGCCAGAATGCAGGAAAAGAAGTCTTTGACGCCCAAAGTTTCCCAGAGGGAGGACACACACACCCCCTACTATGATACGGCCCCCCATCCTGGCCCTTAAATATACAGCACAGTATACCCACTACGATACATTAGACTACACCACTGGTCCCATAACACTGGGGTCTGGCAGATTGAAAGTTTCTCACATCTACAACAGCTTCTTTTTTTAATGAAAGCCTCATATTTTCTGGACCCAGGACAACTGCTTGGATTTTGGGACATCCTAGATTCAGGCCCACCTCAACTTAATCCACTGAAAAACAGTGTTGTGTGTGTGTAATGTTGAGTAACGCGTTACAAAAGTAATGCAATTACAGTATTGTGTTCCTTTTTGCAGTAACGCAGTAATATTAATAATTAAATTTCGGTAATGTTAGACCGGTTGCAATCTCAGTAAGGCGAGTTACAGCGCATTGTAATGCAACATTTAGTGGTGTTGAGATGACGACAGATACAGTTGCGAGATGGACATTATATTCAGGAGTTATTAGGCTGCGTTGAAGCGAGCAAAACTCCATTGTGGAGATGATTCGAGCATGTTGAAAATTCTTCTTCAATCAACTTCTCTTACATTTACAAAGTAAATTAAATGGCTCATGTTTCACAGTACTGTGCAAGGTCCGAAATTGACAGTCGCAAAATGCCAGGGCGGGCCGACACACAAACGCATAAAAACTGGCTCACACACCAGCTACTACCTTCTGTTTAGTGGTTATACTGATAGCTAAAGGAAACGGAGTCACATTTCACCGCAATGCGTGTCTGCGGACAGCTGTAGGCTTGTACAGTTGTTGATCTTATGTGCATTGTCGGACACACGCTGTGGGACTCTATGTCTGAGCCTGTCTCCAGTCAGCTGTGTGTCGGCCTGGTATACTCTGGGATGGCGAATTTAACTCGCCGGTCCTGATCAATAGTTTCATGTGTCATGGAAAAAAAAGGAGCATAAAACACAACTGCGATGTGACCTTGTGATCTGGACAGGAAGGATAACTTTGGGAGTTGGAAGGGGGGGTGTTGCGATTCTGCTTTCTCACAGCGCAACACAGGTTCGTGGATCTGAGTGTAGCACTTTCGGTTTCATATCGCATATTGTTACAGCCCTAGTATTTATAGGTTGCAAATTGATGTTTTTTTGGCATGGGACTAATTTTTGATTTGAATATAAGAGCTGATATAGATGATGTTCCACTAATGTGTATTGACATTTAATACAATTTATTTTGTAGCCTAGAAGTGTTATTTAACAGTAAGGCTGGGAGGTATGCCCTAAAATTTACATCACAGTATAATTTGAAGCATGGACAGTAACAGAATATCATGGTCTATTTGTTTTTCTTTACATTTTAATATAAATGCTTCAGATGGGCTAAACCATTGGTAATGCAACTGCATGGCAGCTATTACTGTAGGCTACGCGTAACTGTATTACTAGGACATATTTCACATAGAACAGAGGAGGGGCTGGACTACTATATTTGACTATTCAGATATTTGTTCGTTGGGTAGGTATTCAGTATTCAATTTTGAGATTTGGATTTTTTTTCTCTAGTGTTGCAGCATTGTGTTTCCATTTCAGCACAGTGTGAGAGTCTTTAACTGTGTTATGCTGTCATTTTCTGTTTTCTCTCCTCTCACGGACATACACAGACATTATAGACCAGCTTACACTTATCAACAAAATAAAAGTGATAATCAAACTGTATTCATATTGTGGAGTGCCTGTGAGTGGTGCAGCACTGCCTTTGATTATTTCTGACCCACATTACTCTGTCGCCCTTCTGGCTGTTGTTGTATATGGGGATATTTTTGAAAAGTTTCTTGAAAAATTGATCTCTGTCCACTGGAACGCTATGGCTTTTCATTTAAAATGGCTTATTTAAAATTACCAAACAGATGGAATTAGAAATAAAAGCCTGCCTCTAATAAAAGCCTGATTCAATTAAAAGCCGGGTACTTTTTATTTGAGGAATTACGGTACACTTATGTGGAATTGGCCTTGGTGAAAGGTGCATTCATAGATAAACAAACAAACATTAAATATTAATATGAAATAAACATGAGTGCAGAATTTTAAAGAATATATAGTATATATTATGTGCAATGGGAAATTCAATTAGTAGGGCAACTTTATATTGGTGTATTTTCTATACCGCTTATACGTCCACCACTAAGTAGTATCATATAACACCCCCTTTTTATAAATGTAACATAGTAACATTTACTGAGAGTACATTTTAACTGACCTACTTAGTAAAGTACTTTGACTTTTACTCGAGTGAAATTTCATTAACATTGTAGTACTCCTATCCCTAAGGTTAATCTCACATAACCGGTACACTCTAAAAACCAGAATAAAAATAAAAGATCATCGTTACTGTAACAAAGACTTGAGTGTTAGTTCCACAATTACGTTAACTGTTCTCTATTGGCTGCAAGTGGCTGACCAAAATAGGAAAACAACTAAATGGATGTGAATGCAATAAACAGAAACACAAAAATTCTGTTTCATTCCTACATTCTTCTTGTTTTTGTCTCCTTCTGGGAGCTTCAATGTTGGAAGTTTCTTTTGAGGGGAGCAACAAAGAGAAAGAATAAAAACTAAGAATGGAAAGAGGAAAGGGAGGGCTGCCAGGTGGACCAGTCAATGTTTTGACAGTTTACCCACAGCACAGTAAAGTCGTGGCAGCAGCCTGTCACTCTCAGAAACTCTCCTGAGGCCCATTTACATCTGTGTCTCTCCTGCTTTCTCTCTCCTGGTCTGTGTTCCTCTCCTTCGTTTCTCTCCATCCACACACTGGCTTTTTTCTCACTTATTCATCACAAATCCTCTCTTCTCTCCACCCTTCTTCCTTCTCTTTTAAGTTTTAACAAGAGACGGCTAGAGAGAGACGAGAAAGAGAGAGAGAGAGAGAATGAGCTCCTGGTATGCTGTTTGTCTCATTCCACATCCAGACCTCCTCCTGTGCTTTAGAGTTCCTGAAAAGGCTAAAATATCCAACATACATTGTCACCATTTATCTCCAGAGATTTTCTCCCTGTCTCTATTCTAAAATAACATCAAATGCTGTATTCATACCACATGCGCTGTTTTAATGTTTCAACAAAAGCATATTTCATAACATGAAAGGATTTTAATACTGTACTTCATCAGCAACTAACCAGTTCAATTAGCTCTGAAGGCAAAACGTTACGGAACAAAGGAAATCTGGTCATGTTATTATTTGATTCACTTTCTTTTATGCGATTGTTATATTGTACGTGCATACTTGTGTTGTTTTTTGCGGCCTGATGTAATTTTAGTTTTAGTCTTGTCTTTGTGTCAAGCGGCCATTTTAGTTTAGTTTTAGTCACGTTCATACTCTTTTAGTCTAGTCAAGTTTCAGTCGATTAAAAGTCTCAGCATTTTAGTTTTATATTAGTCCGAATTATCCATGACTATTTTAGTCTAGTTTTAGTCAATAAAAATTGTATTTTATTCTCTTTTTAGTAATGCAACTCTATTTAATCCACTCAATATAGCAGTATGGTTTGTACCTAGTAGTATAGTATAGGGATCTATAGTATAGTACACATGGAGTCAGGTAGGAACTAAGAACACACACACACACAAAGTTTGTCTCAGTTGTTTCCAGCTCCAGTGGCTAACATCTAAACATCTACTTTAAAATGAGACACATTAACAACAGCCTCATGAGTTAGCATGAAGTTTTTTTAGATAGAAACTAACGTTAGGTTATGTCTTGACTTACCTCACTGAGATGTCTCTTAAGGTTTGTTCCTGCGATTTTTTGGCTGCATTTCTCCCCCAACACATTCCAATTCTATGTAATGAAAGTTTTTCCAAATGTTGTTTATTCTTTATCTCCCAAAGACGAACTCCGGCTGGCCGGCCACGGTCCCTTTCTCTGTGCCAAACTTAATTTTGTTTGTCGTCGTTTATGCTCGTCTCACTAACTCACCGCTGCATCTTCTAAATTAAATAATGCCGCGACAGGCCTTGAGGGAATAACGTTGCCTGCGTCAGCACAGTGCAACATGAGTGCGACCTGATGCAGCCCCTGAAATGAGAGACAGGGAAAAGAAATACTGCAAAATAATAATAATAAACGTGACTGATTGAGACAAAATAACATAACATTTTGTCTCGTTACATTTTGGTCAATGAAAATGAAGAGACATTTTAGCATAGTTTTTATTTTGTCAACCACATTTAGTCTTGTTTTTATCAGTCAGCAATATTGACATTTAATTATATATTTAACTATAGTCATTGTCACATAACCAGCATTTACGTGGCGTCCAGTTTTCGTCATGTGAAAAAGGTTTGTTGACATTGAAACCAAGGAGGAAACGGAGGATTAAAAAAAACACGATGGCCGGAGAAGAGTTAATAATCTCCACTCAAGTTTCTGCGCGGGAAAGTCACCGGACGACTGTGGCTGCCGTCACGGTAGCTATACGCCACCTATTTTAGCCCTCAAAGACAGACCTTAAATGTTGCACATGTTCTTTTAATGATCATAATATTCAAATCACCTGTTGACCTAGCCATTCCTCAAATTGTTAATGAATACAATGGTGTCATGCAAGTCAACCAGCATATTTCTACTTAATTTCCCTCTCCAAAATCACTACAGAAGAGTAACGTTAGTCACAGCGCTTACTGCTTTGGTGTTTCTAAAGCATTAAAGTTTGACAAAGAATGGTTCACATTAGAAAATATCCTTTTTCATTGTTTTCTTCTATGTAGATGCACTCCCCTACAAAATCACCACAGTAGTCGAGAATGAGTTATTATTTCCAAATAGAGCTATTTATGTAATCTTTTAAAAATTACTTTTTTTCATATCACAACATTTATCGCAGGGGAAAATAATATCGCAATGTAAGATTTTTCCAATATCATGCAAGCCTAATATGGAGAAATAAAGACTTTTGTGGAGCTGGTAGTCTTAATTAGCTTTGTAGCAACTCATTTGGCAATGGCTTGAATGTAATGGACATTCATTAATATCAAACTTTTACCCACTAAAGCTTTAAGAACCACCCCCCTCCTGTAAAAAAAGATAAGACAATACTAGATTAAAGTTGTTAGGAACGATACTTTGTAACAATTCTCATTTTCCATCCGTACGAGCCCAATCTACTGTATTGCTATAATAGGAATGCCGTGGGGAAGTTAGCTTCACTGTATAGAGCTGCCACAACACCGGCTGCTAATACCAGTATTGATCAGAGGGACATTGCTGTGGAAGACAGCACAGTGGCATAAGTAATTACCTGTTTGCTTCACACTCCCAAGGAGGCCAGTATGTGTTTGTGAGTGCGTGTGAAGTGTGAGTGATGACACATGCATGAGCTCCCAACTGTAATTGCAAGTGGATGAGTCACCTCAGCACATTCTACCATAGAGAACTAAACTACATTAATGTCTCAGTCCCCAGCTTATTACAAGCTCTGATAATTACCCAGCCGGGGAGTCTGAGGACGTTAAAAACTCACAGGGGGGAAAGTGCAGTAGTAAGTGGATGCATACTGGTTAAGGGAATCCTTGATTAATGCCTTATAGGTATAATTCTAATAATGAATAAATTGAAACAGCAGAAACCCATTTATCAGAATGTCACACAGCCAATCTTAAAAAAAACAAAAAAAAACACACACTTATGTAAATATGTTGTAATGGCTTAGAATACACAGGACATTTATACACATGTACACATATTTTATATAATGCTTGTTAATTCACTAAACACAATGACACCATAACAAGATAATACTTGACATGTGTTTGTACTACATGTAGCCTATTTAAACTGTTGATGACATGGCTTTTTTGCATGACAACAGCTAATAAATTCTCATTACTTAAAAACAAGTTAATGTTTTAGTGCTTAGCTTTTTTGATATTAATGATTGATATGATATTTATTCAAGCCATTGCCAAATGAGTTGCTACAAAGCTAATTAAGACTATCAGCACCACACAACTCTCTCTGTATCTGTTCAGAAGATTGGGTCGTACGGCGACTTTCCCCACGCAGAAACTCAAGTGAAGATAATTACCTCTTCGGTAGAGTCCATCATGTTTTGTTTAATCCTCAGTGTCCTCCTTGGCTACTAGCAACTGTGAGGAGGAGGGGTGGGGGCGTGTGTACGATCATGTTAGGCTTGTATCATGTGGATGCAACAAAAGTGGTGTTTTCACTTAGAATTCCTCACGGGGGGGGCAACAGAAACTACAGTAAGTACACAACATTGATGATGGGCTTACTGGCCTACAGCTAAAATAGCCACAAGGTAGCCGTAGTAGTAGTAGTAGATACAGATAAGCTTAAGGATTTACTACACCACATTTTAACACAATATATAAATATATGAATATGCCAACATTTTTCATTTTAAATGCTTGGAATTATATGCACCATAAAAAGGTATATGTAATGGCCTTAGGCCGCCCGACATGTTATATGTGTAACTAAATGTAATAAATTATATGTAGTAGGGGGTCCCTACTCTGTCTCTCTTTCAACTGAGGGTCTTTGGCTTAAAAAAACAGTGAAGAACCCTAGTTTATATAGCCAATCAATTGTAATGGCAAGATGAAGTGTTTACCAAATGGGATATAATGTACTCGAGCCTCATATGTGAGCATTTGAATGAGTGAACGAATCTCAGCCATCTTAACAGCCTCTATTCCCACTGGCTCCAGATAAATGACTTTCCACTGTAATTTGCACTGAGCTGTGCAAAACGACTGTACCAACTTTTTGTTTATTTATGCTCTGCAAGCGTGTGAGGCCAGAAATTACGCCAGAAATTCCAAATGCTTTCTAAAAAGGGAAAAAGAAAGAAGACTAATGACTAAAAACTTCAGAACCTACTTTCTTTTCCAGCACGGATGGCCTAACAGACATCACTAACGGATGGCCTAACATACGCCCGCCCACCAGCAGCAAAGCATTTACTTGGAATGTGTCAAACTATTGTCACCAGTCATCAAGGAAAACAGTTTGATGTAGGTCTACATCAAAATGACAGGCAGCAGACACATCTGGTCTGATGGTAAATGACACACACGCACACAAACGCTCCCCATCGAGCACCTCTAGCACCGGCCCTCATTAGCACTGCTGATTTGTTGTCGTGGCAGCTCTCAGCCATGTTCGAGGCTGATTGGCCATGTAACCTTTTAGTTGATGTCTGACTGTCTTGTCATATCTCTGCAACAAACACAACCCCCGCCCATCAGCTCACACAGCATTGACATTTGTCTGTCTTGTCATCTCTTAGCACAGCGTTGTAAGAAATTATGGATGTTGGGTGTTACATAAGAAGAAAAGTGGGATGGAATGTTTTCAATAGAGAGCAACACAGACTTTTGGCTTTCTTAAATGAAAGATTCCACGGCCAGAGATGGGAACAGAGCTGTAAACAGACTAGACACTCACTCCAAACTTCTAAATCTATCCCCAGATGCACACACAATGCTCGTCGGAAGCAGTGGAGGACATTCAATTCAATCTCTGCATTGTGTGTGCAGCATTATCATTAACACAAGCTTGGCTCAGATTGTGAACATGACATTAGAAGGGCTCTCCATTTAAATTTCCTTTATTTTCTTTCTCTCTCTTTAACACACAAGCTTGCTGTGGGCTTTTGCCAACATGGCAAAGACAGTCCGGATAAGTATGAACTATGCTGTGTAAAATTAATTGGATTGACATTCAAAAAGTTAAGCTTAAGTTAAGACAAGACATTTGTTTTTCTTAGTTTTGCATTTGCATGTGGAATATTCTTCTATTCACTGCTTTCTGCTAATGGAATGCCTTTAGAAGATCATTTAAGTCAGTTTAATTTAGAGTGACATTGCACAAAGATTGCATCAGAATCTTTCCCTGGCTACCTTAATTTCTTCATTGTATACATTTTAAATGTTCATGGAGTGTTCCCATTCTTAGAAATCAATTCGGTCTGTTGGGTCTGTTAACCAATCACAATTTGGAAACCAAACATTCCATTAGCCTCGCCGATCATACCGGAATGTGGAAACGGTGCAGATACTGTAAAATGCTGTTTAGTTTGTCAGCTCATTACCAATTAAAAGTAAAGGAAGCAGCAGAAGCCAGAGGCTGAAATGCTCCCACAGGATCCAGATGTGTCAACATCCGACTAGCATATCCGCTGGCTCATACACCTTGAGAGCTTAACTCTACTGTAAAAATGGACTTAACATCAAACCCCTTTCCAATGCTTCCATCAGTTTCTGCATGATGAGTTCTTATTCATGCATTTTAATATGAACATATGAAATGTTGAAGAGTTCGGGTACTGCATAGTTTTGGGTACCTAAAGATTTCAGAATGAACGTGAATTAACAGTGTGTTCTTTGTGAATTTAAGCAGCGTGATGGCCCAGATCACTAGTTATTATATCAGATGGTTAGGTATTATGTCATTAAATCCAGCAGGACACAATTTCTTTCCATTTGAAAAGGATAAGATTGGTCTATGTTTTTTATTTATTATCAACAAATCCTTAAAACGCCATTACAAGACTAATGTGTGAGTCCATCTCTACTTTTAGACTTCCCTACCCTCTTTGTGACACTTAGCCTCAGGCCATTTGATTCTTATCGAACATGTACATCTGCTCACAAATATTAAGTTTTGTTTTTGAAAAGAGCTTGGTAATTTCCTAAAAAAGCTGGACACTATCCTTTTTTTAGCATTTACCTGAAACAGGATGAAACAGCACATTTGATTGGGACCATTTTCAGTGGTGGATTAATACACATTTGACACTTTAGTATGTCATATTTGTTTGAACTGAACAAGTGACTGACTGCTGAAATAAGTTAGGTTTAAAGTGTTATAGACAAATAATATAGCCTGACCATGTATATATCTGTATATAGTATGTAACATATCTCACTTTGGGGAAAAACTGGATGCTAAACTGTCACTTCTACATAGGCAAAATATATGTTATATAGCAGCTTAAATTACAACATGCATGTAAAATTTGAGCTGTGCACGTAATTCTCAGGTCTCAACCCCAGTGTTGTAGGACTTGAGACCGGTATTGGTCTCAAGACCACTTTTTGAAGTTCTTGGTCTTGTCTTGGAATTAACCATATCTTAACTCTGTCTCGTCTCGGTCGGACTTTTTATTTCAAGACCGGTCAAGACCACAACTGCAAGGAAATCAATAAAATGCCTGTATATCATCTGATTTATGAGGTTATAAGCGATTCCTGCTTCAAATGCAACCAACCACTTGACTATTTTCTAGTTTGAAATGTGTGACTGTTACCCCTCCCCCCACTAAAACCATGGTATAGTAAAGAAGTCTGCTTTGTACGAAAATAAGAAGTTGAATAATTTAATTATCGCCACATCCATTAATTTTTATATCTGCGCAGGGCAAAAATATATCCTTTAGGCCATGTGTCTGGGGCATAACCCTGGAGCCTATCCCTGATCAGGGCCGACACATATAGACAGACAGTCATTCACAATCACTTTTTACACTACAGCCAACTGACAGTGGACAATTAACCTAATGTGCAGGTCTTTGCACTGTGGGAAGAAATCCATACAGGAACAGCACACTCTAAACAGAAAAGCCCTTCCTACCTAACCACTGTACCACCTTGCATCTTCATTAAGTGTCTAACATGAACAAAGATAGATAGGAGAGACTCATATTACGTAAAAAATCAATTCCCAGTCTGCTTAGAAGTGTGATGGATGGGTGCCTGGCTAGCTCACTTGGTAGATTGGGCACCCATAAATAGAGGTGTAGTCCTTGACGCAGCGGCCGCAGGTCCAACTCCTGCCCTGCGGGCCTTTGCTGCATGTCATTTCCCCTCTCTCTCCCCTTTCATGTCTTCAGGTGTCCTATATAAATAAAGGCCTAAAATGTAAAAAAAAATGGATTTCTGCTCAAGATGTTCCCATCACATGGCCAGGATAGCACAGTTGGTAGAGCAGGTGCACATATATAGATGCAGAAGGGCCAGGGTTCAAGTCTGACCTGTGGCGATTTTCTGCATTTCCTCTGCTGCCCCCTTTCATTGTTATCCTATCCATTAAAAGGTGGAAATGCCCCAAAAAATAACGACATTTTTTTTCCTATCACCATATAACATTTGAACTATTTTTGCAGCACATTACTGTACAGGGAAAGTCAGCTCAATTTATATTGGAACACATTGAAATAACTGGTACGACTGGTAGGAACGGTATAGAAAGTAAGGTAAACCGGTTGGAATTAGCATACTGTATGAATTTTGACAACACCGTGCTGCTCTTATTAAGCTTGACCCCAAAAACAGAAACAGACACCAGAAAGGACTTAGCCAGCAACAGCCGTGCACAGTGTTGTTATGCCCAGCAGCACCAACATTCTTCGTTCAGGAGGAGGACGAGATAGCGCTGCAGTGTTTGGTTTATGTGTGTGAAATATGTCCTTGTAATACAGCGAGTACAGAGAAGAGTACAGTAATAGCTGCCATGCAATTACATTGCAATTTAAAAAAAAAACAAATACCATAATATATAATGTTACCATCTGTGTTTCAAATTATACCTTGATATAAATGCAAGGCCATACCGCACAGCCCCAAAGTTGAAAATGGCTATTTTTTAAACTCTTACTAATAAAAATTTAATTTTTGGTTTGCTGAAATTGTCAATGCAATCTTGTTCAGGATGACCCTAACTATGACCATGTATAATGTGAAGGTATGTACTGTACAGTTTTTCAGAAGAAAAAAAAAGGGAAAGTCAGCTCAAATTATATTGTAACATTTCTTCACATGTGGAGTGTCATTAAAAAGAATATGTTGCAGCGGTTAATGTTCAATTTCTTATGTTCTGATCTTGCTACAAATACACCAAATGGTGTAGTAAAAGTATTTTGGTGCAGGTAAAGATTTTTCAATGCACGTAATTTAAAAAAATATTTGAGCCCTATATGGGAATATATCACCTATTAGGGCTGTAACAGTATGCAATATAAAACTGAAATCTAAATTTAAAAGCGAAGGGGGGTGGGGGGTACCGGTAATGCTAACGGGGTGCAACGTTACCAATGGCTGCGGTTCTGACTCGGGTGCCTGGGTCTGCGTCCTTAGCACTGGGATGGCTGCTAGCTGGCTGGGGGCTGACTGTGGATGTGTCCCCGGGGCTGCAATGATAGTGGATGGTTGCTAGCTGGCTTGGGGCTGACTGTGGATGAGTCCCCGGGGCTGTTGTCAGCTCTAATCCCGACTGAAGCCTTGCAGCGCCGGTAGTCTGAGGCAGAAGACAGAGGTGTGCTGGCTAGCTAAATTACCATTAGATTACCCCAGGCTGGGGCTGTAATGATAGTGGATGGTTGTTAGCTGGCTGGGGGCCGACTGTGGATGTGTCCCCAGGGCTGTAATAATAGTGGCTGGTAGCTAGCTGGCTGGGGGCTGACTGTGGATGTGTCCCACGTGGATGTTGTCAGCTTTCATCCAGACTGAAGCCTTGCAGCACCAAGAGTCTGAGGCAGACAGACAGGGGTGTGTTAGCTAGATAAATTACCATTAGATTAGTCATCTATCAGTTAAAGTTACTGATGAATTTGTGGGTTAGCCCAGAGTTGTTACCCGTGGTCAAAACAATCTTACTAAAAATAACTTGTGTTGAACGGTGTCATAATCTTATGTTACCCAGAATTAGCTGACATTAAAGACAGAGCATTAGCTACTTTCTTGTCAACCAGCACCGTTACAGTAGGCATCAAAGCACTTTTCCTCTTCAGGCCCCCTACAGGTTGGAAGTGGAATTGTCCGTTACGGTTACCAATATTCTTATGTCTCTTTCAAACGGTGGTTATTGAACTAATCTTTGGTGTTGGATTCGTTTTCTGAGTGTAATTCTCCCCCACCCCCAAAAGAATCAAGATTTGTATCACATTGTGCGTCAAAAATCGTGACACAAACTAGATCCTGGGTTAGGTGTATCGTTACAGCCCTATTACCTATCTACCTTTAGTTGGCTGAATTACTAAAGTAAACAAGAGGAGAAGTACTTTAATGGCATTACACAGCACACTATAGTAATGAGTGTGCTTTGATATAACACAGTAAATGGTAGTGTTTTTCTCTCCTCTGTTTCTGTCAGTATATATTTTTCTTTAAACAGTTTACAACATGCAGCTTCTCTAAACTTTAAATTGAGTGGATTTTGAACTATTGACCTTTTTTTGACTGTATTGATGCTCCTTCAACCTGACATTATGATAACAAATAGGATATGACACATGTCACTGATGCACCACAGCCCCGCTGCACATTGTGTGGATCAGCCGTGGCATTTGACCTTTAACAAAACCTGTCTGTCTTTCAAACACATACAGACACACACACGCAAATAGACACAGTAAGAGTACGATAACAGTTTCCTTCACAAATGTGAACACATGGCATGGTTTAAAAACACAAATTAATTCCCATTGCTAAATGTGGGAATTAAGTGATTTATTGACTTCTGATCTTAGCTAACCTACATTTCCATGGCCATGATAAAGTGGTATTTAAGCCGTCTGATACATTATTCAACAATTAAACTTCAGTATAAAAATATGGATTTGGAGTGGGTCTGTCAAGACACAAAGACAAATCCTGGAGCATTTCTGTTTCAGTGCTGGGTCCCCTCTTCATCCTCTACATGCTTCCCCTTGCTCACATCATGCCCCAACATGGCCTCCATTTCAACTGTTATGCGGATGACACCAAGCTCTACATTTCCACCAAATTTTATTACTGCCGCCACCCACTCCGCCCTCACAAACTGCCTCACAGATATAAAAAGCTCCTCAAACTCAATCTGAAATCCTCATCGTCGGCCCCAAATCCCTCAACAAATCATTTTGATCATGCATTGTTGGCATGAGTCTTCCTGCTTCAGTCCTATCCTAAGAATGCCACATTTACTACATTACAAAAACGGTCTTCTTCCATCTCCAAAGCAGTGCCCATCTTCGTCCCTCCCTCTCATCCACTGAACCACTCATCCACACCTTCATTACCTCAACACATTTTGGTTGGATATTCTAATAATAGCCTTTTCTGATTAACACGTGGGATATTTTGGAGGCATTCTTTGGACATGTATACAGCACATTCGGAATATGCATCTCAATCAGGGTTTTTAACCGCAGATTACAGCCTCTGTCCTGTTTATCTCTGTGAGTTGCTATGGTTGCTGTACACAAACCAACCAGCAAACAGTTTGCAAGGCTGCAGACTCGATAAGAAGGAGAAACACAGCTACTTTTAAATGTTATCAAAGACTTGGATATCAACAGGTTTTTGGACATGCCACACATCGCTACACCAACCTTTTTAAGAAGCTGGTTGAAGGGATGAAAAAGGGAGGCTGTGTTTGCACGGTCCAACAAGTCGCCACTGCTTTAAAACTTTGAAAAACATTGCGCGGCTGCATGTTGACGGGAATATTGGTGGAATATTCACTTTCATTAGCTATGTAAACAGCTTATATATAGTCATTTTCGGAATTAGGGCAAAAAACTGAATATTATGAGCATGTAAACATATTCACTGATGCTGTTGTATTGTTCTACTCAGGACAGTGTTTCTGATTTAACTTTTTCTGTTTAACTGTTTATATGTAAAGTGCCATTGAGTAGGCCTACCTTTTAAAGAACTACATAAAATAAATGTATTATTAATAATATTGTTCATTATTATTATTACTTGTAGACAGAAGCCCTATCAAATGAATACATTTTTCCATGGTAAAAATGTGGCTACTATAACCTTGAATGCAGAGTACAAAGGGCAGCTTTGTAAGAAAATGATTGGTTAAATAATTTAGTTATGTACACATACATAATATGTGCAGGGCAAAAATATATCCTGTTGGCTGTGCATGTCTGGCGCTTTATCCTGGAGCCTATCCCTGATCAGGGCCGACACATATAGACAGACAAGCATTCACAATCAATGTCACACTACAGCCAACTGACAGTGGACAATTAATGTGCAAGTCTTTGCACTGTGGGAAGAAAGCCATACAGGAACAGCACACTCTAAACAGAAAGGCCCTTCTTACCTAACCACTGTAAGACCTTGCATCTTCATTTAGTGTAACAACAAATATAATTTCTATATCTAGCAATTACAAACATCCAAATAGATCCTCATTATGTCTTGATTTTAAGACACATTTATGTGTGTGTCTCTCTCTCTCTCTCTCTCTCTCTCTCTCTCATATAACACCAGGTGTTGCAGTACACCACCCCCCCGAAAACAGTACATTTTGGGTTGGCTTTTATTGATGCCAGCCTAAGGCGCACCTGTGCAGTAATCATGCTGTCTAATCAGCATCTTGATATGCCACACCTGTGAGGTGGATGGATTTTCTCAGCAAAGGAGAAGTGCTCACTAATACAGATTTAAACTACATTTGTGAAGAATATTTGAGAGAAATAAGCATTTTCTGTACATAGAAAAATTCCTCGATCTTTGAGTTCAGCTGATGAAAAATTGGGGCAAAAACAAAAGTGTTGCGTTTATAATTTTGTTCAGTATATGTGATGTTATGCTGGAAAAAGGTTATTTATTAAAAAAAAAAAATCACAGTCGACAGTGATCCAACAGCTATATAGTTATGATCCTGTGTGTGTGTGTGTGTGTGTGTGTGTGTGTGTGTGTGTGTGTGTGTGTGTGTGTGTGCGCGCATGTGTTAAATGTGGACGTTGTGGCTGAAATAGGCCTAAGTGGCAAATAGATAGGATGAAAGGCACCGTCACAGCGAGATGTATTTTGCTTTATTTTAATTGCACATACCTTGGCTTTTTCTGAAACAAAGACACATGATTTGCATTTCAAAATACAATCAATATGTGTGGAAAAAAACTCACAATACAGTGTGTGTATTTTGGGAATAACAGACTATTGCGCTTTCAGAATATTGGGCCGTCTGACCTACAGCATGGCAGCTCAGCTGAATGTCACTTTATATTCATACGTAGTGTCCGATTTACCATACTGGATTAAGTCAAAGTCACTTTCCTTGCCTTCTTGGCTGCAAACTCAGCAATAAAGTTCTTGTAATCCAGCTTCAATGTAACATCCTTTTCAATTGATAGCAGGGCGAGCCCAAAGTCTGTCCTGCGTCATGAAGGTGCGCAAATAGTTTTTAATCAATTTCAGCTTTGAAAAGCTTTGCTCACACAATGCCACAGTTACCGGTACAGTCAATAGGATCCTGAGACCAATCTCATAGTGTGAGAAAGTTCCTTCAATCTTTCTAAGGAAGTGAAGTGTTTGAAGTGCTTTAGCTGTTCCTTTTGGGGAGGAAAAAGCAAACTGTATGATTGCAAACCGGGCGTGAGGCCCTCAGAGGCGTGGGGCCCTTACACTTGACACAACCCATGTTTGATTAATTAGTAATGCATGATTTGTTACCAGTTCCGTGCCACTCATTGGCTAGTTCACAGATATTCAAGAACTAATAATTACTTAATGAGTCATTTATGTAGAATATACCTGTCTGTTCTCATTATCAAATATAAAATCATCAGGAATTATTAGGGAAAATACTTTGATTCATCAGTTATCAAGACATTCCTGATTTGTTCCTTACTCAATTCTTGATAACTAATCATTAACTACAAAAATGTGATAAGTTAATTATTAATGATTCAGGCTGTTCTTATGAACCACACTGTAGCTATATAATACATATTAAAGTACCAAAAGGAATGCACTGCAATGCCTATGTACATCACACATTTATTACTTTTAACACAGTGACCGGCTGTTTAAGACCATGAAAATACACCAGAGACATTTTGGGTGAATGGGTGGGGCCATTAAAACAGGACTTTCAAGCTGTGGAATGGAGTTTGTGTCAGCCTCTGTGTAGCAGTGTTCTGTTCCCTCTCTCTCGGTTTGTCTTAATTGCAGGGGTGGACCCAGGTGTGCAGTAGTCAGGTGTCCAGCTGCTTCTCATCAACCTGCGCCATGGGCCTGTATTGGACTCCCCCAAGACCAGAAATCCCATTTCCTGGATCCCGCCACAAGCCGGCTCTGCCTTGCTCCTTTTCGGATTACTTTGGATCTGCCATCTGGAAATCTGGACTTTGCACTCTTGAGTACATTCTAAAAAACCTTTAACTCATTTACTCTCCTGGCTCAGTACTTTCTGCATTTTTGGTTCTAATAGTCAATCCCCCTTAACAGTTTGTGTCCCAGAAGTTGTTTAGGGGAAAACTAGAGATGTATGATATTGGATATTCTTCTATTCTACTTCTGTCAAGTGTATAACTTAATCAAATTCTAGTTTAACTCGCATCTGTTAACACATTTGGATCATAGATCAATAACTAAAGAACAAAATAAAATATTAGGTTTAAGTTTTATGACTAATCAGGGTTTTTCGTGGTTTGGCGAAGAAATTATCACTAAAGCAAATGTTGGAGACTGCTTGTCACTAAAATGAGAATAGCTGGTCCACCTTAAAGCCAGCCCGCCTTAAGAAGTGAGCCTGTGCTGGAGTTGCCACTAGCTTATTTTTTTTTATACATTTAGACATTACAAATAAGGACAGACAATACAATGAGACTGGGAATGCGTCCTGGGACCAAAAAAAACAGAGGATAGACGGGAGGGAGTGAGACCAAACAACACATGCAGAAACAGACACATACATAGACAGACACAAGACAAGGGGCCAAACACCTGGGGTCCATTTCAGGAAGGAGGTTTAACAAACTACTCTAAGTCTAACCCTGAACTCTGAGTAGATTTACCCTGAGATGGGAAACTGAGTTTTCGGTTCCAGAACAGCTGATTTGAGTTGCTTCAATCAACTCAGAGTAGGTTCACTCAGAGTTAAGCGCGTGCACCAGCACAATAAAAAAGCAGCATGAATGGAGCCATGATACTACGAGTCACCATGGTAACAACCACAAACAAACTGGTCGGCGGAAATACTCATGCGCACATACAGCGAGTTTGAACATATATTTTGTACGATACAATAAACGCTGATGGAAATGTTATTTTCCAAATAATGATTTGCAATTAAGTTATGTAATTTTATGGTTGCATAAAATGACAACCAATACGGCGATTGCTGCAAAAGAGAATTTGCGTGGGAGAAAATTGTTGCTAGTGTACATGCGTAAGTTCCATTATAGAGTATTAGTACTCTATATCATAATCATAAGTATAATCTTACATTTAGGTGCAATCCTGCGGGCGAGAAAGTCCTAAGCCTACTAATCTCATTCTGAGGCTGCAGCACCATCAACAGAATTATAATTCATAATACATGCATACATTTATAACGACTCCTACAGGTTTGTGTCCAGGGAACTCTACAAAAATGTTTAAAACACGTTTCAGAGTGAGTCACACTCTTTGGCGCTTTGCTACAGTTTGAACATGTATTTATTTGAAAAATCATAGCGGCTGCAGTAAAATAGTGAGAATCGGTGTGGGAGAAAATTGCTGCTTGAGTTAATGCATTAGCTCTAATATAGTGTATTAACTCCCTGTGAAGTAACACAGCTTCTTCATTAACGGGATCGTCGACACAAGGAAATGCCATGTTCGGAACAAAAACTTTTTATAGTCTGCCTAACATGGTTAATAAACCAACACGTTTATTTATTCATGCAGATAAACTGCGCTAAAATGCGCCTGATGCAGACTGAATGAACGAGAAAATGAAAGAGCGCATATCAGAGGGAGGAGACAGAAGATAACCTGCTCCTGACCAGGTTAAGTTCACAGGCTCAGTTACCATTGTAACTGACTTGGAGGTTGAGTTACCTCTCTTTCTGAAACAGGCTGGAGATACCCCTCTCTCAGGTTTGATTACCTCCCTTTCTGAAACAGAAGACCCAGAGTTTCCTTCATCTCAGGGTGAACTAACTCAGAGTTTTCACTAAACCTGCTTTCTGAAACGGGCCCCTGTGCAAGTCAAAGCATAGGCTGTAGCACAAGATCTCAAAGCTTCAGCAATGCTCAGCCAAGTGTCAAGAGTCCTTCCTGGCGCTCCGTTCCATATAAACTACATCCAAGAAGGAAAGGGTCCATGCACGGACAGACGGGTCGTGAGGCGGTTTCCAACAGGTTGCAGTCATTTTCTTTGGAGCTGTAAGTCCAGCAAAAACAGTACATTTTTGGGCTCCACAGAGCTGAAAGGCTGACAGATCATTCAGAATCAAAACATTGACAGTAACAGGCACAGTAATATTAAACAAGGCAGAGATTTTGGATGCAAAATTGTTCCAGAACTGACCAACGGGAGAGCACTCCCAGATCATGTGAAGACATGTCCCTTGAGGTTTTCTTTGGCAGAAAGTGCATAAAGGGCTAATTATTTTCATGTGATGCATTTTCACAGGGGTGAGATATGTTCTGTGAATTAAATTTTAGTGAATGTGCTGATGGTCTGGATTGCGTGATACTTCTGGAATGTTTGACCATACATCATGCCAGTCGAGATCGATAGTGAGGCGTGGGCAATCGCTTGCTCAGATCCTCTTGAAGGACGGGCAGAGCAGCCAGATATCACTAAGAACTGATAAGCCTGGATGCCATAACAGTTTTTAGGCAGCACAGTAAATAACTTCTGGATAGGATGGATGGGCAAAGACCTCTGCCAGGGGACACCATATGTCTTGAGTGCTGATCTTAATTGAAGTTAAAAGGAAAAAAAGAAAAAAGGAACATGGTAGATTGAATGCATTCCAAAAGTCCAAAAAGGTAACAAGCCAACCTTTGTTCCCATTGTGGGTCTGTTATCGGCCTCCCACCAATCAGGACTGGTGGTGTTGAAGGATTTGACATGGCGTCCTCCTTGCATTACTTCCACCTTGCAAGTACTGCATAGTCCATCCATCCATCCATCTTCATACGCTTGTTGTCGATGTCAAGTCGCGGGGGGAGCCACTCCAGCAGTGTACAATAAGTACTGCATAGTGCACTTGCAAACTCCACGCTCGCAAAAAAATTTATAAAAAACACTCACCAGCGCCGCCCTGACACACACAACTGCAGCTAGGCGGAAAGAATCATTGGTTGCTGACATCTGGACAGTTTTGGTCATTGGGCTGATACCAATGTGATTGCTGGTATATTGTGCACAACTAGGGAAATCACAAGAGTTTCACCCAGATTAATTAAATAAATTTAAATAAAATAAAAATTTGTGTCCCGGGAGTACTACTAAAGCAGACCAGTGTTTTAACCCAAACTTCTTTCTAAATCTTGCCGTTTGTGCCTAAACTGTCACGTTGCCGCATGCAATGATGGAATAACGACGTTATAAATAACGTAGATTGTCATCCAAATCTTTTGTAAGGCATATTCACAAATTACAAAACCTAAAAACACCCGGAAAAGCTTTTCTATAGGTGGAATCAGCATATCCTGTAAAATGGATATTATGGCATAGACAAGATGATGCGTACAGAAGACTGTACAGTGTGTGGTTAATGGATGAATCCTCTCTGGAGCTTCAACTGTAAATCAGACTGCATTTATAGTCACCTGACCCAGTTAAAGAAAAGTTAATAACCGTATGTAGAAAGACTTTCCCTGAAGTGTCTTAGCATGTGCAGGAAAGCATGTTAAAACCCACCCTGGGAATCAGTGATGAGTACATCTTATTCATGTGGAAATAAGATGTCAAACTCAAGGACATCAAAACATCCATTAAACAGCGTTTTTTCTGGGCCATGGTCTTGGCTAAATCCTTCAAAGCCTTGAGACTTTGACAATTTCCCAGTAAAAGTCACTGTATTAAACTCAAATCACAGGCAGAAAGTCACTTATGTCTTCATAACTTTTTTCAAAAAGCATCCATGGCCACTTTGGCTAATTTCCAAATCAATGAAAAACGATACAGCTTCTGAATATGTTAAAGGATCTACTATTTCTAGTATTACCTTAAACAGATCTGGACTTAAGTCAGAAGACCTCTGGTTTCTAGGTCAATTTAGCGTAGCCTGGCTCATAGTAAGTGATTAGCCCTTTCTGTCTGGACAATTCTGCAATGAGAGGTGGTAGAGAACTTTGCACTAGTTGCGTTTTAAAGCTCTATTTTTCAGTTGGCTCTCCGATGAACGACGCTCACAGCCGAGAGCTACATGACACGTGCCACTGTATCGATGGAGGACTGGTGGGTTAAATTGCAGTCCTAAACACAGGGTATTTCCCCGGCTGCCACTGCTGACAACATTGCAGTTGGATGCGGTGGAGACGGGCTCGAACATACGCTCCACAGACAGCTGTGGACCTGTGCCAGTCGTCAGGTTGCAAGCGGTTCCAGAAAAGTGGCTGCATGTGTCCATGACAATGCAAGCAACATTGTGGCTGCGCGATCAGTACAAGTCCACACCGTCCGCAAATGTGGAAAGTATGTCTCAGACTGACAGTCGTGTGAACTGGGACTCAGCTGCCTGCTTTCTGGTTAACAGTTAATGACCTGTTAACGAGGGTCGGTTACCAGTCAGAAAAGATATCTATATGTTAATAGTCAATCAATTAATCAATCAACATTTAGGGCTTTACAGCAACGAGCATGTATCCAAAGTGCTTTACATAAAGGACAAAACAACATAACATACTATAAAAAAAGAATAAAAACAGAATACAGTCAAATCCAAAAAGGCTACATAAAAAAATGGAGGAGGAGAGGGATAATGTCACAAAGCTACTATGTATTGAACGCGTTCTAAATAAATAAGTTTTGAGTTTGAACCTACAAAAGAGCTACATCTGTAATGGTGCAAATATCAGGGGGTAACCTCTTCCAAAGTCTCGGGGTGGAAACTGCCAAAGCGTGATCACCTCCACAGTTTGTACCTCGATCTACCTCCTGGTTAAAATGTCAGACAACTACTCTGGGGCGGGCCATTTAATAATCATTATAATTAAATGGAAAATAATTATATTAAAAATCTAATTTAGCATCCCTGTTTCCTACAATAGAGAAAACATCCCTGGGGCCCATGATCTATAGGCAGAAATTAAAGCTGCGTAATTTCTGCCGCACCCATGAGGAATTCTAAGTTATGACAAAAACTGTTGGCGCATCCAGATGATACATCCTACCTTGACCGCTAGGAGACAGGGCTGCATTTAGAGACATCCCTTTGGACAGATTGACATAGTAGAACTGCTTTCTAGCAAAGAAATAGTTCCTATTAAACCTGTATTGTAGCTTGCTTCGCCACTGCCAACTGCAGTTACCTCGCTACCTCGCTTAATACTGGACAAATGTCAAAGATTGATGTTCCCATCGGTCACTTAGACACCATAAATAGGAAAATAGGATCCAGGTTTAAAAAAAAAAAAAAAATTGTTTTTGTAATGGTGACAAGGACAGAGGCTTGGCAATCAGGACTGTCCCATTTTTAATTAGGATGTCAAGCTACACACATGCTGGCTAAAAAGCCAATTTTGATTAGTGGAAACAGTTGTGTGTGTGTGTGGAGCAGAGATGAGTGTATGTATGTGTGGGGTCTCTGCGATAATGCCACTACCCTCTACCCCATCACAACAGAACAGTAAGCATAGTCCTTACAAATATAGAGAAACATGTTATGCTGCAGACTAGACTGTAACCATAATCATTAAATTAGCTTGAGCTTAATGTCGCAATGTGTTTTTGTATTGGGAAAGAATGTTTGATTTGGGCTGTCTGTAGCAGAGCAGAAACAGTTGACTGGTACAGTACCTGGCTTCAACTGCGCTCTCCTCTCCTTCACTAATTTACATACAAGGTGAGAATTCAGGCAAAGACTGAGCCATGTTAATGAGGAAGGTATCTCAGACTCACAAGGGATACTACAGCTTTGTCCTTATCCTCCTGAGTCAGATACACACCGAGGTACGCACACCTAGAGACGAAAATACAATTAACTGCACTCAAACTTATTAGACTGTGACAATCCAGGTACTGGTTTGTAAAAATCCATTAAACTCCAAAAAGCTATGTGCTCTGTATGCTCATGTGCATGTGTGTCTGTGAGTGAGTGCAAGGCAGTGAAGTAAAAGGGCCAAACAGAGAAATTAGAGCAGTGAGCAAATCCTCACTGTTATACTGAATTTTAGCTTTGCCTCCCTTCTAGCACCACCCCTTGTTCTTCTATGCCCACTCACAACTTTTTTAATATTCTTCTCCAACAATACCTGAGTAGGTCAACTACGGTATAGCTATAGTTAGGAAAGATTGGAATCACAGCAAATACACTATGGTTAAGGTATTGTTAGGGAAGGGAACTAAATCAGTTAAGATCAAGGGAGACGAAAAAGAAAGGGAAGTGAGAATTGTACTTGTGATCGCGATCTATGAGTCATAACCAAAAAATACAAAGGCAGAAATGAAAAAGACTTTTGGTGCCAGATGTATTAATTCATGTATTTACTATTTTAAAAATGGGCATTCCATACTACAATGCCCATGTGGCTATTTATATGAGGGGAGAACAAATAGTAAACTGAAAGAGAATCACTGAACATAAATATGCCAGGCACTCAAAAAATACAGACTACCCCATGGCTAAGCACTAAACCCAGACTCACTCAAAGCGGTAGGTATTCAGGCCATGGAAATGTTTAGGAGATAAACTAAAACTGCTACAAAAAAGAAACATTTTGGATCTTAAAGTTAGAGCAACATTGTGAAATGTGAAATTCACACTGCTGCCATAAATATGGACAGGTGTACACCTGCTCATGCTATTATTACATTACAAACACCTCACCAGGCAGCAAATTTGTCTGGAGAAGGATCATAATATGCTTTGCTGGAACATTTGCACCCCTCAAAATAAAACGCCATATACAATATTAAAAGAAGTTAACTGTTCAGTAAATACAGTAACCTGAGCTATTTAAATTAGCTGGATCCATGGTTAAAAATCCTTTAACCATGTATCCAGCTCTTTGTCCACAGCAAATCAAAAGCCGTCCCAGTAAGATAGTAAATGCTGTTAACTTATTCTTTGTATTTATATAGAACCAAGCAGACCTACCTTGGTTCACCAGCCACATTTTTTCTTCAAAACTTGCTGTTAAGTTCCCTAACGTTACTCTTGCCTCTTTTTGGAAGAGAGCTGCTTGTGTATGTGTTTCAGGTCTGCCACACTGAGTGCCAGGATCATCTACACCTGTTCTCCATGTGGTCATCAAGGAAGCTGCATCTAAGCTCCTAGATCTGCCATTTGTTTTAACCTCTGTTTCTGCTGTTTTGTGGACTGCAAGGGAGGTCAATACTGGGTGGTTTTGTTTGAGTCTGTAGTTCAGTTGCTATTTCTTTCCAGGGGCCCGTTTCAGGAAGGAGGTTTAACAAACTTTGAGTCTAACCCTGAACTCTGAGTAGATTTACCTGCTGATTTAACAGCTTATTTGAGTTGGTTCAATCAACTCAGAGTAGGTTAACTCAGAGTTAAGTGGAACTGTTCACATACAGTGAGTTTGAATATATATTTTGTTTAAAAAAAGCAACACCACTGCTGCAGTAAAATAGCGAGAATTTGTGTGGGAGAAAATTGCTGCTCAAGTCAATGCTTAAGCTCTAATATAATATATTAATTTCATATTTAATCACAGGTAACCTATTACTGGTGAAACCTGTAATGGTTGTAGGCTATATCTATCATGTCATTTTGGTGCAATCCTGCAGGCAAAAAATGAAGCTACTACTAATCCCATTCTGAGGTTGCAGCACCATCAATAATTAATAAATCATAATTCGGTTATCTTTTTAATGGCTCTGACTGGTTTGTAGATGTACATGTTCTGCCCTTCTCTCCTGCAGCACAACTGCATCTATCAGCCTCGGCTGCAGTTAAGCTGCACCTTCAAAGCAATCGACATAATGTAAATGCATAAAGGAGCTCTATATTGTAGGATTCAATTGTAGTATGCATTTCACTTGTTTATTGAGTTCCTATTCTACTCTTTCAGGTTCACTTATATTCACAGGGCTGTTTGGAGCACCATGAGACTGCATGTTATGTTCTGACTTGTATTCTTTAAAATAGGATTTGACTTGAGAGCAACACAGCTCCACAGCATAAATCAAACCCTACTGTGTAACCATACAAAAGAAGATACAAAACCACATGTACTGTGGAAAGAACACATGAGGGAAATATCTTCACCGTGCATATGTTTTTGTACTTTTATACTACTACCACAGTATCATATGACACATTTAGAGCAACACATGCCAATAAGATTCACAGTAACCAGCGTCTTTGTGTGCTTTCTAATGACTAACCGGATGACATGCTTCCTTTAACCCATACTGTATTCATTGGCAAGTTCTAAATTCTGTCTCAAGTTACTGCTGTGGAGAAATAATGAGCACATAGATAATCATTTCTGCCACTCAATAGTAGGAGCATTATGTTTTCTTTGGGCTTGCAGCTAGCAAAGAAAAATTCTGATTTATTTCTAATTTTGTACATGTGCCCATGGACGTAAATCTGATCTAACAGTTGGGGGTGACAATAAACATAACATTTCTGAAGAGAAATTTTTGAAGAGGACACAAATAATCCAGCCACAATCATACTTGTAGAGGACATTTGTACACAGAGGAAAGCCTTAATACCATCATCAACGTAGCATGGAGACTGTACCATTATCCTTCTTTTCAGTGTTTCTCTTAATTCAATGAAAAAAGCTGACTAAATTAACCAAAATATTCTTCTTTAAAGCCATGTATTTATCTTTTAAGTTGTTTACAATCAAGCCACATAATAAAAAGTGTCCCCATATTAAAGAAATACACTTGTTAAATTAGCTGAACACACTAACCTGAGACTCTACACCTGACTGTCCCTGGTCTCCCTGTCCCTTACCTGAGACTCTACACCTGACTGAACCTGGTCTCCCTGTCCCTTACCTGAGACTCTACACCTGACTGTCCCTGGTCTCCCTGTCCCTTACCTGAGACTCTACACCTGACTGAACCTGGTCTCCCTGTCCCTTACCTGAGACTCTACACCTGACTGTCCCTGGTCTCCCCGTTCCTTACCTAGACTCTACACCTGACTGTCCCTGGTCTGGCCTGTTCCTCAGTTCTTTCTGTCTCCTTGGCCTGTGACATAATGAAGTTAGTATTTCAATAAGCACCCATTCATATAAAGATGTTAACAAATTGTCTTGATATGAGGACTTAATGTACTTATTTGGCGTCTTGGTGTATTGAAAAAGGATCTTATATCTGTTTTTCTTTGTCATTTTATCTGGGCAACAACAACACAAATTTTTATATTTTTTAAATAATTTAAATTTAAATACTAATGTAAATATGAGTTAGGTTCATAAGTTCACCACACGGTCATATTATAATTATAAAACAATATTGTGTCCTCCACATAAATATTAGGTTTTGTCTGGGACAGAAGATATATACAGTGTTTAACTGCAGTAAAAAAAATTGCTAAATCGGTTGCAGTTTTTCTCAACTGCTAAAACAGTATCTGAAACTTGCTCCATTTTCTGAAAACATTAAACACAAAACATCTTCAAGCACTATTTACAAAACCTCTGACTTCTCTTGCAAAATGAAACTTTTGCCTCAAAACAGTTTTACCTGTGTTAAAAATCAAACACTGCTCTCAAATCCTAAACAAAGTTATCAAAATGATACACACTCCCAAACAGTCAGTAAACAATAAAAAAAAACACATAGTTCAAAACATAAATTTGTTATGTCAAAACAAATGTCATATTTTTCCGTCATTGTCTTTTGATGAACAAAGAATAATCAGCAATATGCTCGGCTTTGCTCCTTGCTATTTTTGTGTTCTTCCTCCTTCTTGTCCCCTATTTTTACAGTCCCGTACCCTGCATCTCACAAACTTGTCCTTTGTCTTTGTGATACTGTAATTCTTGTTCTTTGTTGATATTAACCTGCAACCAGTCAAAATCTATTGAGCAGTCAGTACTGTCCTCTCACATTGTGTCTTCTATCCATTCTCAGACTTTATCCTTCCCACATTCAACAACCTGTTTGCTCTCAGAACTGACTTATACTGGTTGTGTCACATCATTTGAAACAAGTGAAATCAATTTTGAGTGGTTGTGTTCATGTGTGTACATGTGTTCTCTATTTGTATTTGATTGTTGCCACTTGTGTTTACCAGTATGGATGACATGTGCATTAGAGTGCAGAATTTGTTTTGAGAATGATAATGTTTAGAGTTTTGCTGAAAAGTCTAAGTGAGATTTGCAAATTAGGTTTTACCATGTGAAATGGTTAAACCCTTGTATGGTATTCGGATCAATTTGACCCATTTCACAATTTTACAAATAGTAAAAAATTTTTCTACCTGAAAATCAATGTATTTATAATGTATAATGTTTACGTATTTTCTGTGATAAACATGTATTCCTGACTCAATTCAGAAAATTATTCTGGATATTATCACTTATGTTTTTTCCATAATGGATTTTTAACATTAATTATAACCTTATGACAAAAAATGTATCCCACTTCCATTTTTAATTGTGTTCTAGCAGACACTGATCTCATTCTTTAAACTCTTCTTTAAACACTTCTTTGTTATCTCAATTGTTTGAAATTGAGATAAAGATATTTGTTAATAGATTATGAAGTAAAATTTTATTTCAGAATTGTTTTTAAAACCCCAAATAAGTCAGGGGTCAATTTGACCAGAGGGATACGAGAGGGTCCCGAAAGGGAACACAATACAAGGGTTAAGGTATTGACAACAGACTGCACTATTAGCTAAATGAATTCAAGCAACTGAGCACTTTGTTCAGCCAATGGGGTTTAGTGTTTTAGCAATAGAGTAAAACTAACACTCACCAACTTTTCACAACATATTGAGCAAAACAACTGTAGCTCTTCAATTTTAACCCTAATATCAGTTCACACACATATAACCTTAGGCTTATCTCCATGTTAATGTTAGTTGTAGTGGCTGAATTTTTTTCCAACAAGCTATTAAACCAGCTAGCTAACGTTACACTAACATGGCAAACTTTTTTTTCTAATTTATTACTCAGAATCATTCATATTTGACAAAAGAAAAACTTCATCCAATATTTCATGTGAATAAAATAGCCCTGAACTTTCTAAAGTTGTAGAAAAAGTGGTATATGCCCAACTTCAATTGCACCTTAATTCTAACATCTTTGAAAAATTCCAATCTGAAAAATTCCAGTTCCAGTCTTGTCACAGTACCAAAGCTCTTTTAAAAGTTTTTAATGATCTTCTTTTAATTTCTGATTCTGGTAGCTCTGCTGTGGTAGTGCTTTTAGATTTGACTGCAGCATTCGATACAATTGACCACAAGATTTTATTGTCAAGACTCAAGTCCTGTGCAGACATTTAAGGCACAGCTCAAGTGGTTTCAGTCATATCTGACAGACAGGTCTTTTCTGTAAACGGACTTGACAGTTGACAATTGACAGTGGAGTGCCTCAAGGATCAATTTTAGGCCCAGTATTGTTCTTGCTTTAAATGTTGCCTGGGATCAATCTTCCAAAAACACATTTCCTATCACTGCTTTGCAGATGATGTCCAATTTTCAATCTCAGATTAATCACTGAGAAAATGTCTGCCTGAAGTAAAAGGCTGGATGTCACTGAATTTTTTTTAACTTAAATGACAAAAAAACTGAAATTGTAAATTTTGGGGAGCCCGATGTCTAGTTTTAACAGTTTCTTGGCCCAATATCCTCAAACTGCTGCCTATTTGTAAAAAGTCTTGGTGTTTTTATTGACAGTTCTTTTAAAGTCAAACAGATCATCTCAGTGGTAAAAACAAGCTTCTTTCAGCTCAGACTTCTTGGGAAGGTCAAGACTTACCTGCCCCATAGCCAACTTGAAAAAGTTGTGAATGTCTTGATCACAAATCGCCTGGACTATTGTAAGTCATTGTACTATGGCCCTGATCAGTCTTCAGTTCGCTGATTACAATTAGTTCAGAATGTGGCTCCACGCCTGCTGACAGGAAATAGGCGCAGTGACCACATCACCCTGTACTGTCGTCTCTCCACTGGCAAGTTTTTATCTGTTGTCTGTTTTTATTGTTTTTGGCATATACTGTTTTAGAAGAGTTTTTTTTCGGCTATTTATTATGCTTTTCATCTTATGCTGTTATCTGTATCTGTAGAGCACTTTGGGGCAGTAGTGACTGTAAATGTGCTATATAAATAAACTTTGACGTTGACTATGTTAAACATTATACCTAAACAAAAGCATGTTAGCATTGTCACTGTTAGCATACGGCTCAAGGCACCCGTGCCTCAGAACAGCCTAACAAAGCCACTAGCATAGCTTGGGACTCTTTGTCTTGCCAGTGCAGGCAGAAAAAAAAAGTAATACCAATACCAGTAATGTATTGTGTGGTTATTTCTTGTTTTATGTTTGTAGACTGCTAAATTTTTTCGTACATATGTTCAGATTATTTTTGTTCTTGTTTTTGACCAAAAAGAGTTGATTTTTTTCAAGGAGACCGAGTTAAACATGCACACTGATTGATTGAATCCAAAATGCAGAGGCGGAGCAATAACGGAAAACACAGGGACACTAACACAAACCAGGAAGACTAACAAAACAGCTAGCCACACAGGAGAAAAAAAACCACACACACAGTAACGCTACAGTAATCGGACAAGGGAAGACCAGGACTAAATACAGAGGGTAACGAGGTAACAAGAGGCAGGTGACACAAGGGCTAGAGACAAAACTAGAGACACACCCACCAAATGAGAGAAAACATATCTCAAACATGGACTTAATATTTACAGTCTATCAAAGCAGGTGCACACCGTTCTGAGACTGAAAGTTGGGGACAGTCCCAAAATCCAAGCAGTTGTCCCGAATCCCGAATCCTGTCCTAATTATCTCAAAAATTAGAGCAAAGTCTCAAGAGCAGACTATTGAGTAGTTATAGTCTAATAGAACATTACAAACTGATCAGAGTGATTGAGTCGTCCTGCAGCCAGCGCCCGTCAGCTGCTACGTAGGCGGCTAGGCGCGAATTTAACATGCATTGCTATTTTTCATTCATTCATTGTTGAAATGGAGGCTCCGGCTGGTGTCCCGGGACCTGATGAACACTGGACTGGGTAGGGTAATCCCTCTGGATTACTGCAGTTTACCGTGATGCAAACAAAGCGTATTGCAATGTACAGTACGTGGGAAGGAGGTAAGTATTTCACACGGGGGGAGTCAGACGTCAGGCTGCATGCTAGCAGAAAACTGCAAACTACATATTACTAACAGCAAACCTGTACAGACCAACACTTTGTCTTTGTTTTATTTGTTTCATAGTGACACTTAAGTTCATGATTTTAATGATTTTTTATTTGTATTTTTGGGTTTACATGACAGACAGTTGAATTCCTGAATAAAAATAATTAATCAATAAAATTCATGTTGCTCTCTCTCATTCATGTTGATTTGAGCACAAATGGAAAATCACCATCACAAAAACAGGGGCCACATTCAATACATACACCCATGAAAACACCCACACACATACACACACACAGAGCATATCACTGGTACCCACAGATCTTGGAGTGTGTATCCTCGTAATGAAGTCCATTGTTGACTGAGCAGTACATATGCACACTCAGCAAAAACCCCATCAACACTCTTATTTATTCCTGCTGTTGCTTGCTCTTTCTTGTCTGTTCAAGCTGGGATACACAAGCCATATTTTACACTATGCAGATGGCTAGTCATAGTATGAAGTTTGACTTGTTGTCATCAGATGATTTATTCTACATTATTTCATTTGCATACCACGGATGGAGAATGGAAACTTTTATTCTCCAACATGACAAGACATTTCTGTAGTTACTACTGAGGGGTTGGCCTCGCAAATATGATAAGATTATTCTGCCGGATGTCCCTAATGACATTGATAAAGAGGCATTACTGCTCCTCAGATCTTTGCAGGGTAAATTGACTATTTGTCCTATCTGAGTTTTCTGTTGCAAAACTAAAACAACTTTTGAATGTACACATGTTCCACCAAAATAAATTTCTTTCCGAGGCTTTTTTACCTATTTTTTGCTCTTTGCGGCACTTAGCGCCCTCCAGACAATTGTGATTGGTGTAAAGAATTGCCAATAAACCACAGCATGTTTATCTCCCATCCCGGAATGCTGTGTGGACCAGACCCTTGTAGTATCTGATGACTTATAAATTTGAATCAGGAGTTCAAATTAAGCACTGTCATGGACCAATGTAGGGGGTCAATAATTTACATCTTAGTGGAGTGGTCTTTGAGGACGTATTCTATGTGGAGTGCAACAACTGCTGGCTGTATAGGTTCAAGGGACTTTATGTTAGTTTTGGTGCCCCTTCTATAGACCTTAACCTTTACCGCCTATACTATACTAACCTATACTTTCTATGTTATCTAACATGTTACATAAACATATCCCATATAAACTATGTTAAATGAGAGAGTGTACATTTGGGCTGGGTCACTCTCCGAGATTGTGCAGAGCTTGTATATTGATGCTGAAAATTATTTGATATAATAAACCTTATAATCCAGAAACAGTATCAAGTGGATTCCTTATCAACACATCATCACAGCATTGTTGTTAGAACACCATACCCTCCTCTGCAGCGCTGAGAAGGAAGGTCTGGCAATGCTGTAAGTTCTTGTTGTTATAATAGGGTGAAGACCCTGAAAGTGACCACTTACTCAATGCTACTTGCTGACGTAGTTATGAGTAACACTAGGAGTAAACATTACTTATATGGCTTACAAAGACGGATGCACCATATTTTAAATATCTGGGTAGCACACTTCTTAAACAACCTACTAAGGTGATTTGTGTAATCAGATTTGTTTTTAGTGCTCTTTGGTTGCATTTACACTTGGTTTTTAGCTGTCCTCAGATACTCTTTATTTTTAAACTATTTTAATCAATCCAGTTGTTGAAATAGGTAGCGTAAAGGCTTGCATTTTACTTGTGCTGTATGTACATGAGCACCACCCAAAGAATATTTTTATGTTTCAAGTAATTTTTTCTCTGCTTTAAATGCATAATTGTGCATGTGTAAAAGCTGCTGCTCCCGCTAGACCTCCTGTGTGGAGTGTGGGGTGCACTTTGGATCTTAATATCTCTTTGATATCTGTTTAAAACAGTTAATATTAACCAACCAAGTTTACTGTTGATCTTGGAATTAGTTTTTTAACTAATTCTAACTAAGTTTTTGAAGTGCCTTTTAACCACATACCTTAGTCTTTATTGGTGGATGGGGAGATCACTGAGCAAACTTTTATGTGTATCACAAAAGCTTTTAATCTACCGCATAATTTATAATCCTCATTATGAGTTCCTATTGCAGCAAAGTGCATCAACATGGTGTTTGTGTGTCATAACCTAAGATGCTCTCATCTTCTCTCTCTCTCTATTTGTATTCACTCTGCTCACAATTTACATTTTCATTTGTTTCTCTCATTCCCCTCTCTGTGTACACGCCCCCTCTCTGCTCCACACCCCCTCCCATGATTGCTTTATGTCAGCAATAAAATTATCTTCATCAGAATAAAATATGTCCCCTCTATATTTTAACATCAAACACTGGGACATTGGACATTAGAATGATTTAAATGTAACTGCTGCAAATTGCATAATGTCTCAGTTCGGATGTTGTCTTACTTACAACGCGTTGAATTTGTATTCATCTATTCAGCATTATATTGCTATTCACCGTCTGATGTTGTTGGGAACACCAAACACAGTGTTACTGATATGGCTGTCATATTTTCACAGTGTTATTTTGACAAGACTTGTGTTTCAAGTTCATATGTGACACGCATACAAGCACCAGAGACAGAGGTGGAGCCATATGCAAATCTGCATGCATGTGTATACATGCAATGCTGTATGTAACCAAGGTTTACATAATCTTAGGGAAGAAATACGGGTTTAAACGGTCAGTTAATCTAACTGTAAGCAAAAAAAAGTGTTAGTTAAGTTAATCAACTTTAGGACTCATTATAGCATATTCTGAGTTTAATTTGGCTAGTAGTCTTTGCGTACTGTTCCTTTAACAAGTGCCGTTGTGACAGTCAGGCAGTTGGAGAGAGAGGAAAAAGAGAGAGAGTGATATATTGTACTACCGAAATACAAGCTGTTAAGGGTGATTTTTATCCTAGAACACTATGGTGGCTGACCAGCGCAAAGGCGTTACAACAAGACAAAACACTTGCATTAGGAGAAATGTAGTCTGGATCAACGCCAACGCATGTGACGCAAATATCATGTATCCCTGGCTGGATGTATCCCTGGCTGGATGTATCCCTGACCGGATGTATCCCATCCCCTGGCCGGATGTATCCCTGGCTGGATGTATCCCATCCCCTGGCCGGATGTATCCCTGGCTGGATGTATCCCATTCCCTGGCCGGATGTATCCCTGGCTGGATGTATCTCTGGCCGGATGTATCCCAGGCCTGGTGTATCCTTGGCTGGATGTCCCGCCGGATGTTGCGAGACGGGTATGGCTGCAGCCTGGAGCGTCCCATGTCATCCGGCCCGTCTCATGCGGTCTCGTCTCATACGGAGGTGTGTCCAACGGTAAATTCAGAGGGTCAAAAATACGAAATCGCGAATAATTTTCCAGATGGAGTCACGGGGAAATTCGTGATCACATTTGTTGCAATCAACGTAATAATTTTTCCATAAATATAGTTTGCTAATTTCTGAATGTTATGGGTGTGTTGTTCCATATTAACGTAGATACATTTGATGAAACCTGCATCAGCGACGCAGCCATTTCTGCCAACTAACGGCAGGACTTCCTGCAGAGGGATAACAAGGATCTGCACACACAAGAACAAGAATACAAAAATAAACATGTTACACTCTTTCCAAGACCCTTTACTCTTTATTTTATATTCTATACTGTTTTCACACGTCACTGGGACATTGCTGCAAATACAGCTGCTTATCACATTCAACTGTAGCTCTACTGGCGCTGCCTCGGCTGTCGGGTCTCTGGGACCCGGGGCAGAATGCGGTCGGGTCTCTAGGACCCGGGGCAGAATGCGGTCGGGTCTCTGGGACCCAGGGCAGAATGCCTCGGCTGTCGGGTCTCTGGGACCCGGGGAAGAATGCGGTCGGGTCTCTGGGACCCGGGGAAGAATGCGGTCGGGTCTCTGGGACCCGGGACAGAATGCGGTCGGGTCTCTGGGACTCGGGGAAGAATGCGGTTGGGTCTCTGAGACCCGGGGCAGAATGCGGTCGGGTCTCTGGGACCCGGGGCAGAATGCCTCGGCTGTCGGGTCTCCGGGACCCGGGGCTGAATGCAGTTGTATTTTTCTACTACCGCGGCCTCGGCCTCGGGTCTCTGGGACCCCTCCTGCATCCAACTGCGTATCTCTGCTGCCACGGCCTTGGGCCACAATGCGATTGTATTTTTCTAACGCTTCCGCGCCAGCGGTTCTATTGTATTTTGTGTTGTATTGTATGAAAGGGGAAAAAATTAAAACCAAAACCAAATGCTTGACCTCTGTCGGGAGAGAAATTCCTTCTATGACTGCAACTTGGATCAAAGTTGCAGCCATAGAAGGAATTTTTTAGTTTGTCTATAATCTGCATTTGTTTTAGAGACGGACATATATTTTTAAATATTTAAAAAATATATATATATTTTATTCATTAGCACGATAGTTGACGCAAGCTTTTACTTTGAAAAGTAAGAGCGCTATAGTGTTTTATTTGAGATGCGAGCTTTTATTTTGAAAAGTAGAAACTCGGGGATGGCAGAAGGATTTTTTTAGTTTGCCTATAATCTGAATTTATTTTATAGACGGACATATATTTTAAGTGTTTTATTCATTAGTATGATAGTCTGCATTTATCTTGTAGACATATTTTTTAAGTATTTTAATAATTTGTATGATTGCCGTTACTGTTTAGTTAAAAAGCACCAAATATTAAAAGTATTTTATTCATTAGCTTGATAGTTGACGCAGCTTATTTGATTCCAGACGATAGTCTCCATTTATCTCGTCAACACAACCATAACATTCAGAAATGAACAAACTGTATTTATGGCAAAATTATTACGTTGATTGCAACAAATGTGATCACGATTTTCCCCGTGACTCCATCTGGAAAATTATTCGCGATTTCGTATTTTTGACCCTCTGAATTTACCGTTGGACACACCTCCGCATGAGACGAGACCGCATGAGACGGGACGGATGACATGGGACGCTCCAGGCTGCAGCCATACACCCTTGGATGTTGCTCACCTTTCACTCTCTTTGTGCTGCCATTCGCACTGAGCGAGCTGGGCATGTGAGGGCACAGCTACGGTGGCCCTGACAGCACGCAACATTAAGAAAACACACACAAATCGGAAGTGTTTCCTGGGGACATTTCAGTGATGCACACGTGCCTCAACCATCGGCATTTCATTGGCATAATTCCTGTGCAATGTGAATACTTTCTGGATGCACTGTAGACCGAACTGAGTTCACTCACAATAGTTTAAAGAGATGAAAAACTAAAAAAGCAAATAGCAACTGGTTTTAATTCAAACAAAACAGTGACAGAAAAGGGAGTAAAACTTTTTCAGAGATTTGAGTATTTTCTTAATACATAAAAGTTTAGATCTGGTACTAATTGTAGGTCTACCACTAAATTGTCTACATAAAGGAGTTGCAGTTTAATCAGAGATGTGGAGTAGGCTTTGGAGGTCTGGTAACCTTAAATGTCGACATCCAGATTGTCTTTAGTCCTCAAGTGACATCACTCATGGAAATTTATCAGGTTTTGTGCCGCTCCACAGGCTTTATACTACTTTTTTCACATATGCAGTAGGGGTGTTGAACTCAAATAACATGCAGCAATTTGAGGGAATTGGGGATTGTAATTTAATGTAAACTGCCCTGCAACACATACTATATACATGAGGCTTATTATGTTTAACATTGAGAATGCGTTAGGAGTTTTTTTATTCAGCTCCATGTAAGTGTATTATAAAGCATAAGTGCTATTGCTGTGGTTATGCAGTTTTTATGCTACAACTGACGTGTAACAGCATAGAAGGAGTAAGAAAATACAATGAAGGCCTTGGAATGCAAGGTGTTCATGTTAATTAATCCACAAATGGCTGATGTAAAAATGCCATGCTATCGTGGCCAGAGACTCGCTGCAATCAGTCACTAAAGCAGCTGATTTTACTGATTAACGCTATTTTAACAAGGAGGGGAAGTAATCAGTGAAATGAGCTTCAGTGAAGTGAAGGTAGATGAGAACCTGTAAACAGACGGATAATGGGCAAGGTTTAGAATCAGAGCTGGAGGAGACACACTGTGCTTTTACAGGACGTGCTGTTCACAAACCACCTCGTCAAAATTTAGTGTTTTTTTTTTATTTTTATAGTAAGTTGTCTTCAGTCTACTTCTTCTTAAGGCCAACTGAGTTTTACTGGGGGGCCATTTAGAATAAAATGGCTGTCAGTCTGGATCAATGGAAATACATTTCCAGGATAATTGCCAGACATCACGCGATGTCCCTCACCTTTTGCGCTCTCAAACTCAGTTTGCTATGGGAACAACAAACTTTGAGCAACCTATACGTAAAAAATAGCAAGTTTTGAAAAAACTGCTAGGTTAGATTTACTATCTAAGTGTCTTGGCTTGGGACCGATTGGCGGGACTGCAGCGGACAAAGTACACATGTTGATACAACATCCCTCCCTGAGACCATTTTGCAGAGCCACTGTCGTTGCATCCAGAGCATTTGCATTTGTATTTGTACCTTGGTGCATTGCTTTTATAATGGTGGATTTTCACCATAATATTTTTTATTTGTAATCTTTTGCATGTTTGTGTGCTGCTGCGCTTCCCTGTGTGTGTAATAAGCATAGTGTGCGGATGCTGTGCATAAGCCTAGGCTGTTACAATGAAATGCTGCACTATTGACGTTAGTCCAGGTTTTTGTTGGTCAATGGTGCGATCACTTCCCGCTGCCTCAAGATAGCAATACACCAAGAATGCACCTGAACACACCTCCCTGTAAGACTAGCACGCGCAAAGATGGGCGCAAGTGCGTTTGCTATTTAAACGACGTGGGCGCTGGATGGTCTTAAAATAGAAAAGAAACTTGCCTTGGGCTTTGCGCCTTGCTAAGCCGAGTGCAAGATAGGGCCCATACTCTCCAGTTCAGATATATGTAACTGATATTTCGATGTGCACATGCGCGATAGTCACATCGCAGGACATTGCGTTGTTGACGCTAAAACTTTTTTGCTGCTTGATAGAAAAGTAAACTTTCACCGTTCTCCTTTTACATGAATATTACTGTCCGACCCTTCCCCTTTAAGACAGGTAGCCATGTGGGCAACGTGTGTATGTGAGGGGTTTGTCCGACGGGGTTTGTTATGGGAAGTGAGGCTCTCCGTGTGTAGAAAGTACCGTAGGCAGCAGCTGGCGCTGACACAGTGATGTCATAGTTTTAATGGGTAATCAGTGAAGCTACAGCAGTCAGTGTTTCATGCTTGCTGCAAATAAAAACTAAATCACCTGATTAATGTAACATGATCGCAACATCTCCTGGCCATTTCCCCCCGTAGAAAGTGGCTACCAGCCAGGCTAAAGCTAATATAGTTAGCCTACAGAAACAAGCAGAAAGCTGCTACCAGCCAGACTAAAGCTAATATAGTTAGCCTAAAGAAACAAGCAGAAAGCTGCTACCAGCCAGGCTAAAGCTAATATAGTTAGCCTAAAGAAACAAGCAGAAAGCTTTCTACCAGCCAGGCTAAAGCTAATATAGTTAGCCTACAGAAACAAGCAGAAAGCTTTCTACCAGCCAGGCTAAAGCTAATATAGTTAGCCTAAAGAAACAAGCAGAAAGCTTTCTACCAGCCAGGCTAAAGCTAATATAGCTAGCCTACAGAAACAAGGTCGCCATGCGTGCCAACTAACGTTATTGTTCGAAGCCGCGACACTGGAAACGTAACACTAATCTCTTACAGAAGTATGTGTCTGATCTAACGTCATTTCCACTGATTTAATTGTTCTTGGATACACAGTTTGTTGCTAGTGCACGTGACCTGCAGGTCTGATCAATTTATCAAATTAACAACCTGACATTTAGAGGAAGCAACATGCAGTCACTGTCATTCACGTTAGCCTGGATTGATAGTTTTATATGAATACAATGGTGTTATGCTAGTCAAACAGTGTATTTTTACATAATTTCCTTTTCTAAAATCACTTCAGAACAGTAGTCACAGTGTTGACTTCCTCTGCTGTTAAATTAAAGTTCAACAAAGAATGGTTCACACTAGGAATGGTTCACACTAGGAAAGTTCATTTTTCATTTTTATCTTCCATGTAGATGCACTCCCCTACAAACTTACCGCAGTAATCAAGAATAAGTTATTATCTCCAAATAGAGGTATTTATGTCATCTTTTAAAAATTACTTTTTATATCACAGGGAAAAAATATTCCAATGTCAGTTTTTTCCAATATCGTGCAGGCCTAACTGATGCTATTGCAGCATCTGCGTTAACCTCTTTAGGAGCCACCATTGTTGTTTTATTGCTTCTCTGTGGCGTCACAGACACCTAAAAACACGTTGGCAGCTGCCAGTAGTTCCTCACAGGACACTAATTGTTCTGAACCAGGGTGGTTTGGACAAAAATGCATTACTTGAAGCCTGACAAGATTTTGATGTGATCTTGTGATATCTCGATCATCCAGCTGCCATGCAAGGTAACAAAGCCTCCTGAAATTCTTCTCTTTCATTTAGTTTCACAAAACGTTCCGCTTATCTGCAAGTCTTTGAAATGCCAGAATAAATTACAGATTTTCAATTTAAACTGGAAAAAGTCAGTTAGTGGTGTAATCAGCTGGAGAGCATAAACTGATGTGAAATACATTGTTTTCACTTTAAGGCTCAAGACCAGGCTATGTTCAATTATTTATTCTGTTTTCAGAGTGTTGCTCTCTACCATCGGTTGATGTTACCAAATTGTTCATGAAATCTGTTGTAGTAATAAACACTTGGTGTTCAGTTTTGTAAACCTTTATTTTCCGCCTGCACAGTCCAATTTGACAGAAGCACAAAATCGTTTTGTTTTTTAAATGGTGGGAACTTTATGCATAGTGTTGATTTCTTTATAATTACTTTCATCTTCCAATACTGCATTTGCATTTAACTGTAACTGACCTTTCTGAGCTTTTCTACGCACTAGTGTGCTGTTCTAAAAGATCCTCAAAACCATATTTTTTTGTTTTGTTTTGTGATAAAACTGTTTTTCTGCTAGATAATCATAAGGGGATACACTGCTGATGTTCAACCAACTTTGTATCATAATGTTGGTAGAATGTTTAAATGGACTATGTTAAACTTCCCTCCATATTACCAGTGACCAAATGGTAATTGAAAGTGAAAACACTTTCACCACATAACACAAACACATTTGGACCTAACATATTTCAAAAAATGCACGTAAAAACGTTTTTGTGTAATATTGTTATTATTTACAAATACAGTAAACTGTCTGCTTTTCAAACAGAAGTATTTCAAAAATGTGTCTTGACAAGAGACTGTCCTCCCCTGAAAAACGCCGACATAAGGCTTGATTTCCACCAACTGAGTTGCACATCCGCTCCGGAACAGTGGCATTCATTAGGTTTCTATTAAAGTCAATGTGTGTATTTTCATTGACAGCGGAACGGCTGTGTTCCAACTACGTCCCAGTTCCGGTGATCCCCAGCCCTCCGGAGCAGATACGCAGAGCTTCTATTTTTGCCGGATGCAGCAATTCAGCACACAACAGATTGTGCAGGACAGCAAGTTGAGCACAGAATAAAACATCCGGTTAATTTTCAAAATAAAATACACCAAGCTCACGGCAGAACATATTTCTGTGCACTACACCTTGAAAATGTCATAATGGGCGGAGGTTTTATGGTTCTGTTTATAGAAACTACATCCTGTTATACTGTGCGATTATATGTGAATTTGCGAGATCTCGTGGTTCCTCGTGACTTCAGCGGTCAGTCATGCCTGCAGCCGTTCCGCAACAAATCTGGAACTGGTGGGTGTTGGAACAATGAAAACACAGTGTTTACTGTTACTGAATATTTTATACAATGAAACGGCGAGTTCATGAGTTTGCCACATAGCTCGCTAGCTATGCCATGGATGTATTAAGAGAACGAACTAGCTATACTTGTAAAAGACAGAAGAAAGAAACTCATGAACGAGCAAGTTGCTACAACAACACAAACTTGCGCTATTGACATCAATAGTCAACGATAATGTCCATTATAACACTTCTGTTTGGCATGTATTAATTAATAATGCTTATCAAAACAAACAATGGATGTATTTAGACAACCAAGGAGATGTAATCATGTCATGCTACTAGCTAGCTAGATACTAGCTAGCTACTAAGGTTAGCCTGCCGTCATTGACCTTAACACTCAACAACAATGTCCATTATAACACTGCACTTTGGCATTTGTTAATTAGTAATGATTATCAAAATAAATGTTGAATATATTTCGACAACCAAGGAGATGTAATCATGTCGTGCTCCTAGCTAGTGCGCTACAAGATAGCTAGCTAGGTTAGCCTTATTCTTTGTCGGATTTGCAAGATCTTGCAAATAAATTCAATATCTCGCAAAACAAAGTCAAGAGCTCGTAAATATAAAACTCGATATCTCGCAAAACAAAGTCAATATCTCGCAAAAGTGTTTGTTCCCAGAACATGTTTTTTAAAATTTATATATCATTTTTTCATTCAGAATTTTTCTTGTTTCCCCCCCCCCCCCCCTCCATGTCACCTCCGAGGCTCTGTACAGTCATCAGTCCCACTGAACATTATTGAGGGAAACAATATGACTCTCAATACACTATATATACACATATATATATACACATATATATATACACATATATATATATATATATATATATATATATATATATATATATATATATACATACTATACTATATAACTATAAAATATCTACTAATAAATATCTATGGCAAACATTTATCTCCATAATCCATCTTATCATTGGACAAATGAGGTCCATGTTGTGCTGCATTTGCAGACAGAGAGAGAAATGAACAGAAAACCCAAGGATCAAACAAAGAATGTACAGCAGCAACATGTAAATGTAGAGGTAACGTTATCCATTCTTACTGTTTTTATTTTATGTATGTATGTATGTCATACGATGTCCTGTCATTTCTCTGTAATCTTAAATAAATACATTGTTCTGATTTCACACATTTGATGCATTGTGTTGCTTGGAACCAACGTGATACAAACGAGCCAGACAAATACTCGTTTCCCCATGTTTACTGGAAAGAATGGTAAAACATGAAATGCTTCATGCGTATATTTCAGGGAAGTTGAGTTGGGCCATTGAAGCTGACCATACCAACGTTGGATTTCTGTCATATAGGTTGGGCCAATGTAACCAACCAATATTGGTTGGCCCAACGTCTGTTTGCTACCTGGATTGCAACCACACCAAGATAGTGATCCGTAGTGTTAGTTTTCCTGTTCTGCAAGATCCATATCAGCTAGATCAAGGGTCTTCAACATTTTTAAGCCAAGGACCCCTTAACTGAAAAAGAGACTGAGCAGGGACCCCTACTACTAATACTGTACAACATTAAGTTGCATACTAAACTGGGCCTATAATAATGTGTGGGAGGCAAAAAGACATACCTTTTTAGTGCATAAACTCTAAGCTATTAAAATAATTGTTGGCATGATTTCATGAATCATGTTTTAATGTTAAACATACTGTACATGTGGCACAGTGAATCCTTAGGATTAACTGTATCTGTGGAAGGCTACCTTCGTGGGTTATATTTGTGGATTTAAATTTGCTGATAATATGTTGGATTCATGTCAAGACATTTACAAATTAATAACTTTTAGGCCGCTGCAATGACTCAGAGGACGCCCTAAGGGCCCTGGACCCCCTGTTGAAGGTCCCTGAGCTAGATCATTTGTTCTCAAACTATATGGTACATGTACCACTGTGGAACGCGAAATAAAAACATACTGTAGAACTACTACTATTACTAATATACTATACTATTACTATACTACTACTACTAATACTATAGAAATACATTTCAAATTAAAATACCTACACTATGATCAGTGAAATGTAATTTACTATAACTTCTTCTTTAGCTTGCTACATTGTCTTGTTCATGAACGGAGTGCGCATACATCCATAATTAGTTACAAGATGGGATAGTAAGATAGTAAACAGAGGTAAAGTGAATGGTTCAAAAATACTGCAATCCTGGCTCCAAACAGAAACTATATATTAATATAAAATATTTCGAGCAGCCCTGTTGAAACTATAGTAGAGAAAGTGAACCGAGCGCAAGTGCTAGTCACTACTTAAGCAGTGGCTGTCTCTACAGCATCTGCTAGCAGGAAACGATGCAAAACAGTAAGAAGGTATTACCGGAGTTACCTCAAAATTGGTTTCAGTTGGAACAGGACAGAAGAGGTACAGCTTAGCTGTGGCTGACAACAGTCAACAGTAATGTTACCAGGAATAAACCCGGCACATTGTGTAAAAACTTTTAAGAACCACTGAGCTAGATAAAGATTTGTTGTCACCCTAAGACATCATCCAGCCAGAATCAGTAGCAACGACAGCCCGTTGCTTCAAAACCAGCTCAAGGAATACCCCTTAAAAACACTCTAAAAACTCTGCACTTCCTTATAGCTGTAAGACGGAATTTATTACAGTAGTATAATTAGCAGGAGAGATAATAGACCGGCTAAGATACCAGCAGTGGGAAACCATCTTCTTGGGATTTGAACTTAATCCAGTTTCTCTGAAAGTAGCTTTGCATGCTTTACACTCCTCTTTGAAGTTTAAATTGAAAAAGAATTGGATTGGAAGTTTCTAGCTGAAAAAGTCTGCTGTGTTTGCCCTATTGAAGGAAAATAAACATTGGAGGTCCTTTGGCTGAGAAACAATGAAGAGTGGGAAACATAAAATAATTCAAACAAGCAAAAGTCATCTATCTGCGCCAAAGACTCTCACAACTCGTGTTGAGTGTCATTTGTTGAATATGGAGTTACTCGGGCAGATTACTAAATCAATCACGTATTGGGAATCCCACAAACCAAACAGCAATTCATTCACACCGAGATATTTTTCCGGTCTAGTGTCAAAGATTAGTCTCTATTTCTCTTAGGTCTTTCTTTGTCTTTATAGCTCCTTTAATGTGTCTATTTCACTTTCTCTACCACACGTGCTGTTGACTGAATGAAAGAGCAAAATAAACAGGTAAATACATTTACGTTTAAAACATTAAATGAAAGCTATTTCAAAATCTCAGGCTTATTCGTTCACTACACCCTAAGCTATGGCAAAGGTTCTTGCATACCATTTTTTTTTTTTCCCACTTATATAAAACCAGGCTACATTTCTGGGGACAAAGTGGAGCCATGACTGACAATATGCCATTATTGGAGACTTGACAAGCTGGAAAATTCATTATTAGCATCAGTTTTATGTCAAAAATTGATGCATAGAAGCGCACACCATTCCCTACTTTTATTTTAGTCACACATAAAGATATGTATACTGGTACATAATGTTTCAACCATCACTGAACTTATAAGGTTACAATAGAGATAACATTTTAATTTAAAGGTCTTTGCTGAAACCAGCAGCAATGGTATGGGGCTTATACTCTGCTGTCATGGTTTACAATGAATGAATGTATTCTGTCAGAGAGCATGGTGGGAATTTTAAATAACATGTGAAAACTGGTAGGAATCACATTAGGACGTAACACCAAAAGACAGTTTGGTCACACCAAGACTAACTAGAAAAGAAGGGTCAATTTTCAGAGCAGGTTTTCTAATTTATACTTTTTATTGATCCCCAGTGGGGAAATTAGAATTTGTTTGTTAGAACACACTACACACAGGCCTGGAATACACACACATGCTGACATGCTCAGGTCCTTGGGAAGGTGAACTTGCACCTCTCCAACTACCAGTCCACAGTCCGTACAGAGATTAAACCAGCGACCCTCCAGTTCCTGGACCCAACTTTCTACGGACTGAGGTACTGCCACCCCAATTTTGTAATTGTTGCATTTTAGTTGTGGAACAGTTTGTGTTAACACTGACCATTTACATATGAAGCAAGAGAAGTGAACATGAAGTTATACAGAGTGACAGGTCAATCACTGATTGGACAGTTTTAGGGATGTCATCCTGATATCAAATAGGACTTAACAGTGTAAAAATCCTATTCATTTTCTCTATAAGGATTTTCATCATTAGTCATAATGTCTAAACAATCCACATTTTCCATGAGCTACAAGTTGTAAAACACAGGTTAATGCTCCTGTAGAAGTCAGAGGTCTGTGTAATATCAACCTTGTTTTAAAAAACATGTTCACTCATCACTATCATGCGTAACAGCAACGTCCCTGAGTGGTGGAGCTTGCCTGGAAATGTTTGCCCACAAATGGCTATAGCGAGGTACTACCATTGAAGTCTATAATTGTTTCTGTACACAATCTTGTACCTTTGCCTCTGTTGCCATTTTCAAAATGTTCTTGTGTGCCGGATCAAATGTTTATGGTCACGATTCATCTCTGAGCTTGTTGGCCTGGTTCCAGGCTTAAAACGAGTCACAGGAGATTTAAAGAACAAACTCGGAGAAGTCAGAATATAGAATCTCCATCTGACTGTCCGAGAACCCCATTTGGGACTATTTGGATGAAACAAAGTTTATGGAAGTGGCTGTGGGCTGCTCTTCATCCGAGGTGAAAACAGCAAACACTTCAGATCAAGTAAAGATCTTTCCATTGTGTGGCTCTACACAAATTTGAACTTTACCACCTCTGATAAAGTAAAGGAAAAAGCCCAAACCCCAAGCTTTTCAGTGGGAAGTAGGCAGACAATCCCAAATATTACATGAGTAAATTCCGGTGGAATTTCCATCAGCAACATCGTGCTTAAAGACTAAAGCAAAATGATTTAAAAAAAAATTATTTGGTTCCCTCCAATAATCAAAACTGGCCAGTGCAACTCCCCTATACATGAAAACATTTGCACCATAAATTTGATGCAGAAAAGACACACATTGTTGCAGGAAAAATCACCAGAAAACAGAAAATTTTGTGTTTGACGTACAACCTTTTTATTTTTCTTAAAAGTAGAGATTTTAACCCCCCAAATGTTGAACCCAAAGTTATGCCCTGGTGAAAGCCAGATAGTCTAGCACTTTGTATGCAAATCCTTTACCCTGATCTCCACACACTTACTTCACACTGGTAGGAAATGATGCTACTGAAGGCAACTCACGATTGCAAATTAGTTGAATTTGATTTTGATCCACGCAAACTCGATTATTTAATTTATACTGCTTCACCACAGTAATCATAAGGTCCAATGACCAAAGCCATAACATGAACACTTGACTTGAACCGCTTGACTGAATGTGTCTGTGGAATCTCATCTTTAATAAGCTAATTTTATCATCTAGTTTGTGAATATGTTGCCTATTGTACAGTGAAGGTCAACTACAGGCCGCATTAGTTCAAGGGAAAAAGATAATGATGGGCTCTATCTACCTTACATCCATGTCACAGGTCCGACTGACACAGAGTAGTAGAGGACACTGACAAATAAGAATATGAGAATATGAATAAACTGAGGACTAGTAGTATGTAAAAAAACAAAAATACCAGTTATGGATGGGTGGGTAGGGATGTTTATGGCATGTTTATTATTGATGTATAAATGTGAGAAATAAATAATTAAAAGCGTGGAAAACTCAGAGAGGGAAACCATGGTGAAATGATTGTCTCAGTTCAGTGGTAAAGCCAGTTATCTCATACACCCAGTCGTCCTGTGATCCTTTGGAGCTTGGCTTGGAAAAGGCAGTGTTCGGGTTGAGAGGTTTGTATCAGTGTTAAAAAAAAAGACAAAAGATTTGCTACCTGGTGGAGAGAACGTTATCGCTGGCTTCAGCACTGTCTCTCTACTATCTCTGAGTCTTTTCCCTTTTTCTAGGGATATATCAGTGTCTGGCCAAAGGCAACAAGTCAGACTTTTGATAATGGTGATCATAGACTTAGGGAGCATCAAACTATGATCCTCTTTCTCTGTTTTCCTACCTTTCTGTCACCTTCTTTGAACAATCATTCAACTCAACTCATCACAACACCATTGCTTTACTTTCCAACTCCTTTGTACAATCCTCTTTTCTTCTCCAATTTTGTGTTTCTCTATCCTTCTTTTAGTGCCTTCATCACTGTTATTAACTTATTAGTTATTATTGTATAGACCAAGTCATCAAGTCCACCATTTTCTGATCTGGCACCGCCAAGATCAGATGAAGGATATAAGAGTATGTGACTTCAAAAACACAGATCACCGTAAGACAATTCAATATAATTACTCTCTGGTCTGACACCTCTATGGTTAATGTTTGGTTCAGTTTGGCAACTTAGGTTGCTTTCACACCTACCTTGTTTGGGCTGGTGTGAAAGCTTATCCAAACTCTGGTGTGGATCAAACAAAGAAACTCCGCTTAAAAACGGGGGTCTCAGTTCACCTCTAAGTGAACTAAAGTTTGTGATCCGACCCATATACAAGAAATAAACCAAAAAACAACAATTCACTAGCATTACTAGCCTGCAATTTTTAACCTTGCACAGAATTTCCGGACTTATATATGATTTAAGGGAGGATAACTTTCAGATCCATAAGCTGTTCTGACTGAGTACACATCACTGGTCGGTGTGTGATCATCTTTCTCTCTCTCCTTCACTCGCTGTCTGTCAGCTATTGTTCGCCTTCTTCTAAATTATTAGAAACTCTAAAGCAGAACCAGCAGAGCCTGTTTTCTATTCAACATGTCTCTGCAACCACTTGCAGCTCTCTCTTACTGAGAAGCCAACGTGAGTTGAAGATGTTTTTTGAGTGAGTGGATCTGACAAGTCTTGTACAAAGTACTTGAAAACAATACCTGAGTAAAAGTACAAGCATCTTACCAGAAAATGACTTTGGTAGAGGTTAAAGTCTCCTTTTAGAGTAAAAGTCTTGAAGTATCTGATATTAATTGTACTTAATTATTAGAAGTAAAAGTAAATAAAAACTTTGAAAAGTAACTCTATTGTGGCTTCCTTATAGTGAAATATAATAGTCAGGGTTTCTACACTTTCTTAAACATCAAGTCTGACATTAACCCTCTGAGCCCTAAGGCCATTTTTACAGTTCATTGTCCGTCTGGATTTATTTTATAAAAAAGCTTGTAAAACACCAACCCTGTTGTCTACAGTCAAGATATGAACATCATTTTTTTCAGGACAAACTGGGTTATTAGAATATTTGGGCTGCAGTGAGCTCACCTGCATGTTAAAAATGGTTGTAGGACCTTAAAGACAAATAAATAAACAAAACGGAACATGAATCTTCCAGATATGTATTGATATCACACACAGATCAATAAAACCTAAGCCATTTTACTCTCTAAAACACTTCTCATATGTCTTGGGAGTCACATTGTGAAGAAATAATCATTATAACTTATACAGTTGACAAAATACATGCATTTTTTCAAATAAAGTCAAGCGCTTTTGCCCTCATGACATTTACTTATGCCAATAATCAACATAATAATGTCATATTTATTGATATTACACCCACAGCAATGCTACACAAGCAATTGTGTGTCTAAAACAGTTCTCTATTGGCCTTCCATACACCGTTTGGCCTTCCATACAGCCTTTTGGCCTTCCATACATTTTGGGTGACGTTGTCTCCCATATATGGGCATGCACCCCATATATGGAGTCCTTGACTTCCGTACACAAAGGACGGACGGCGCTAGCGGCAGAATTGAGCGAAAACGCGATGAATTATGGACAAAAAGTGGATAAATCTTGGATGTAAAGGTATGGATTTAATGCTCAACGAACCCCAAAAAAGGCAGAAGTTCCAGGCTGGATAGAAAATCACCTGTAGAGGCTAGAAGGACCCGGAAAAGACCTCCGTAACCACTAACTCGTTAGTTTTTAGCCACAATTTTCGGCGAGTTTCTATGTGTTATGGATGGTTAATGATTGAACTATGAATCAGAGGTGCTTTTTATGGTCGTGGGCGAGTCTCTCGGGTTAGGAGGGTTAACACAAAGAAAAACAGAATTAAAATTTTTTTCCGAGAAAGAATATTTCACTCCAACATACCTAAAACAGTTCTTGCACGTAACGAGTGACAAAGTTGCTTAGGATAAATGTATCGGAGTAAAAGTAGACATGGTATTTAGGGTATGTGGTGGAGTAAAAGTAAAAAGTTCCAGAAATATAAATAACAAAGTAAAGTACAGATATGGGAAAATTGTACTTGAGAACCGTAAAAAAGTATTTGTCCTTTGTTACATTACAACACTGGATCGGACCAATGTCACCGGCCTTGACTGATATTTTTCCACTTTCTGTCCACAACAAAAGTGTAATTCTTCCAGTAAAATGTTTTTTATTATTAGTGCAACCTGGGAGCTTACCTATGAAGAGCGTCTATCTTGTCGGCTGTGATTCCTCTCAGCAGCTCCTCCAGCAGGTCTGAGCTGTCAGATGGAGGAACAGGTGGTTTCACAATATGTGTGTGAGTGAACCAGCCAATCAGGAGACCCAGGACAAAAAGCCCCACCCCTGCCAGGGAGTACCTATGAAGAATGAGAGAGAGGTCAGAAATGAATCAAGAGATTAGCTCTAGTCTAGGTAAAGCAAATAAAATGCTATGAATAAAAGCTAGAAGTGGACCTTGAGTTAAAGGGTAATTTTGTGTTCAATCTGGACCCTATTTTCCCATGGTGTCTAAGTGACTATCATTAACAATACTCTTTCAAATTTGTCCACTAAGTGCTGTGTGAGTGCAGGCTCAGATTGTTATTTTAAGTGTCTGACAACATTATGGAAAGGATTCCTACAAAGATAGACATTTTTGTTAAAGGTATAATCCTTTTTCTTCAACTAGAAACAGCTCAGAAATTGCTACCACCAAACCCACCAGACTCCATTTAAATAAACAGTACCTTTAGCATGTATAGAGCCAGCTTATTTCCACATGTACATGGGTAAATTAAGGATTTATTTCAAACGAACCAGAGTGTTGATTGTTGAAACAGTGGAAAGATAAACCAAAATTAATTTTGATTTAATTTCTGTCAAATTTGAATGTGTATTTAATGATCATAAAATTACCGTTTATTTAAATGGAGTCTGGTGGGTTTGGCAAAAGCGATTTTTCAGTTTCATGTTCAACAAAAAGGATCTTACCTATTTAATTTGACTTATTATTAATTGCCCAATAACTTTAATCCAATTCAATATACTTAATTGTCCTCTTGGAGAAACTTTTATTGGACTCCGGCGCTGACAACTTTAACTGCATCTATAATCAAGATCAATAAATGGAAACAATAAGACTGAAATGATGAACAGGAACAATAAAAACAGTTAATAAATAGAGAAAAATAAAAACACGAGAAAGTAAAAAAGTGCTAATCACTGAGCCCTGGGATACATTAACACTATGATATTATCGCACAACCCATACAGCCTCAAGAAGTATTATTGTTTAACATTCTGACTGATGTGATGATGATGATGATGATGATGATGATGATGATGATGATGATGATGATGATGATGTATACTTTATTAATCCCGCAAGGGGAAATTACAGTGTAGGCAGCAGTACAGACTGCTCATTGATTGGCTGAAGGGAGAGGTTTTCAGTCCTCACCTTCACAGCAGACTGTACCAGACGAGGGAGTTTAGATTTTAGCTGAGCAGAGAAATTACCAAACCAGGCCGATATGCCGTAGGCCTAACCTGATGATGCTCTCCAACACAGCGTGATAAAGTATAAACATTATTTTCTGATTCACACCAAACACCCTAACAGTGAAAACACACCGATGGTATTAGTGATCACAGTGTATAGCAGCGTAGCACAGCTATTTATAACCCATGTTATCTAATCTGTCCGTTCATACCAGGCGCATAGCGTCCGTGTTGCTCGCTGCAGCGATAGTTTCGGCGTCTCCTCTATTTCTTGCACGTGACGCAAGCGTATGTGTCAAGTCAGGCAGGTAATCATATACAGGAAGACCACAGTGCAGCCAGATACGTTACAAAAATAAAACATTTCAAAATAAAACGCCTAGGTTCATGATGACTTTGGCAGGATTAGGCCTTTTTACAGTAGCCACAACTGAGCTGGCGTGCGCAAATGTGACGTCATGAGAGTGCCCTTAACTATTTATACTCCTCCGTGGTGGTCGCAACACTAGTCTTCTCTTGAACAGAGGTGGCGCTAATGAGCAAAGGCTACCGACTTTGCTATTTCTACAGACTTGAAGAAGAAGAAAAGGGTAAACAATGGATGAACTGGAAAAAGCATTGACGTCAATGCTTCTGTCAGTCTGAGAGTCCTGGCATCCGGTTGTCTGCAAGTGTCATGAAAAAAATAGAGTGGTGCACGCCCTCTGCTCGCACACTCAAATCCTGGCACGCCAGCAAGATCTACGTCATTTTGACGTCACATTCCCGCGCACCACCTCTGCCTCTTCCTTAGGTCTGCGTAAAATACTAACATTGTAGCTTGTTTTGCTCGGTTTTGACGCAGCAGTCTTGCATAATCCTGGACCAATTTCAAGATTTCAAGAAGTTACCCTTTTATTTTCCTGTAGCAGATCACTGAAACACATACAAGTAGTATATATGACATACCAGCAACAGGATATTTCTGACTTGAGTTATACAACGGTTACCTGGGCATTCCTTGAATTACCTGAGCAGAAAGCAGTGGAGCCGTTGTTGGCCTTTGTGGCCAGGAGCCCTGGTGAAGTGGGAGATGTAGTTGGGATCTTCTTGGAGACGTTCAAATCGTCCATGTGGTGAAACTGAGACAGACGGCTGGATGGGTTCTATCAGCTCAGGGTCAGGGTCAGGGACAGGGTCTGAAAGTGATATCACTGACAAATAAGAAATATTTTGCTAACCCACCTATGTTAAAAAATGAATAACTAAATACACTCTTTGACAGTTTGAGTTGGTTACTGTTAACTTACTGACAACAAACTGCTGAAAATGCTGTAAATGGCATATGAAATAAAAATGTAATGCTCAATTTTGAGTTTTGAAACGATCAGCCCACTTGCTTGAGAAGGAATTTTCGAGTATAGAAAACCACTACTGATACAGAATTCCAGGCACAATTTAAAACAGAGTCCTTCAAAGCTGAGGAACTCAAGTCTAGCTTTAGGGTACTTATGAAGTTTCTCTTCTTGGCAGCTGCTGGCAGTGGTAAACTTCTCACATTAAAAGCAGTATTTTTTCACAGTGACGGGTTGTTTCAAATTATGTGTAAGAGTTCTGTGCAAAACACATTTTAAGATCATCAAAAGCATGAGACAGAAATGTGTTTTGGCATGCTGGAAACTATCTGCCAACTGCAAGCTAAAACACTGCATCATATTTATTATAAGCATGTTTATGTCATACATGCATCAGAAAACATACACAAATGATGAATCAAGGATGAGAAATATTTGTATAATTACATTAAAGAAGAATTCCAGTAAATTTTAACATGTACCTATGTCATTTGTAAATTTGAAGTGCTGTCAGTAGAGCAAAAAATAAATCGGTGCTGTCTACACCATGTTATCCTCCTGCTAGTGTTAGCACCCAACAGGCTTAAACAGGGCAAGTTTTAAACTTGATTTTAGCCTCTAAACATGTTCAAAATGTCATTACAAGTGCCTACCCATGTGCAGTGATTCCTTCTGAGTGCACACAGCAAATTTGACTGCAGTAGATGTGTCAGAAAGGCATTTTTCGACTAGTGTGTACTTCACCGGAAAACAGGAAATAAACAGAGGTATGGCTGATATTAGCATAACTTTTATGCCTTACTGTCATAACTACTGCAGTCAAATTAGCTTTGTTCACTTGGAAGGAATAACTATACATGGGTAGGCACTTGCAATGACATTTCAAGCATGTTTAGAGGTTAAAACAAGTTTAAAACTTGCCCTGTTTAAGCTTGTTGGGTGCTAACTCTATCAGGAGGATAACAGTGTGTAGGCAGCACCGATTGGTTTCATTTTTCCGCTTCTGACAGACCTCCTAATTTACAAACAGAGATACATGTTAAAATAGACCCGAATCATATAGACAGTATTCATGCACATTTAATTAGAAAGATTAGGCAGATAATTATTTTAACCCACTAAATGTCAGGTCTTTGGCAGAAAATCTTTTTGGTAACACTTTAGTTGAAGGGGTGTTCATAAGACTGAGATGACAACATCATTATTATAAAATGACATCTGTCATTAACATAAAGGAGTAATTTATTGTTGTTTAAAAGCATTGTCTGAGATGTCTTTGTCGTGACAACTTCACTTTAGCGAAGACAACAATCTCTGTGTTATGACAACTTTACATTAATCTAGACAATACAACCTGTCGATGTCTTTGTACTGACAACTTTATTTATGACAGGTTATGTTGTCTAGGTAAATATGTCACGACAGGCCCAATTATCAAACTTTAATAAACTATTTAGCTTTATGTGTCAACATTACATTAAAATGTCATTAAGAGGTTGGTTTTTACATTGGCTGTCATGAGAGCACTATAATTGTGGCATGAATATTTTTTCTTGACCTCAGTTAAAGTAAAACATTTAGTAAACATTACTTCGTCATGAAATTTAATTTCATTATCAAATATTTATATGACGTGTCATTAATAATATCCATAAGTAAAGTGGAACCATTTGGACTTGTCATTAAGATGTCTTACATGTTGTAAGACTAGTTTGATGAGAGTGAAAGCAACACCGAGGTGATTTAATGAACTTTGAACAGATAGCATTAGCTTTAGGCTAACATTTCTTCTTGCTAAAACTAGATTACAGCGTCTTACTAAAGTAACTGTAGTTAGCCGCCGTTAGCTAGCTATTGTGTTCAGTTAGCTGTACAGCTGTTAAATTAGCTGACTCAGTCCAGGGCTGCTAAGAGCCAAACCCAGAAAGAAAACCCTTTTGGTGGTGTATTCTCAGTCAAAATACTGGTCTCTGCTGTGTTCCCATCCATCTAGCCGTGGTCACCGACCCCAAAGACTCCGTTAATGCTGAGCATGTCCTGCCCTATTCTGCTTCTGATTGGCCAGCCCTTGTATTCTGACCCTAACCACTTGCACTCCTAATGCCTAAACCTAACCAATCAAACCAACAAAGGCAATGAGTAGGGAGGGACTTGTCTCGTCGCAGATATTGATTGCGCTGCATGTGATCCGAGCTGGGTTTCTATCAGGCAATTCAATTGAAGTGAGACAAAGCAGTGAACCCCAAGAGGTCTGCTGGCCATGATGGGGTACCTGGGAAGGTATTCAGAGCATGTTGTAATGAACTCTCTGCTGTCTTTACCACCACCTTCAACTTATCTCTTGCACAGGCCACTGTCTCTCTGAAATCAGCAACTATCATCCCCATCCCCAAGAAATAAGCATCAAACAGCCTAGCAGACTACAGACCCGTGGTCCTTACCTCTCTCATAATGAAGTGCTTTGGGAGACTGGTACTCAAATATGTACCAGCCAGTCTCCCTCACTCTTTGGATAATCACCAGTTTGCATACTGGCCTAACAAATCTACAGACGACGCCTCTCCATGCTGCCCTGAGCCATCTCGAACAGAGAAAAGCTATGCAAGGATGCTCTTTGTGGATGGAAGTGTTATTTAAATATGTGATGTGTTATGATGCATAACTAATGCACAATTCATAGTAAATGTAGTTTTTATATTTATGGTCTCATGCACTCAATAAATAGGAAATGTGTTTAACGTAAAACCACTGTAGATGTAATAGTTTTTGTTTTCTCTGAACTAAAGTTCCCTGTTGTGGAATTTGTTAACGGACCCAGCAAAGTCTAGCGTTAACGCATGTTACGGTGCTCGGTGAGTTACGTTCGAGTTACACTGGCCAAGGAACAGTAAAGCACTTTCAAGGATTTACAGAACTCTTTTCAGGACAAGCAGCCATTGAGGTATTTTGTCTTACATGTGAAGCTTTATTTATATTCGCGCCAAGCGCAATTTCTACCTTTTGTTTGCCTTTGTAATGTTTAATTTATTTGACGTGCTTAGTATGGTCATTGATATAGTTCTCACGGCATGACGTGGATACATTTGCCTAAGGAAAGAAGCAAGCAATAAACGCCCTTTCCAAAGAACCAACCTGTGTCTGTGTTGTTGTGAAGAGAGCTACAGTGGATTATAGCTCCGCCTTTAATACAATCATCCGCTACATCCTTATAAACAAACTGCTGACCCTTGCCATTCACCCACCTACCTGCAGCTGGATAAAGGACTTTTTGTCAAATCGCCCACAGACTGTCAGAATTGGCCCCCACCTCTCCTTCACCTTTCTTAGCACCGGCTGACCTCAGGCTGTGTGCTGAGCCCTCTCCTCTATTCATTATACCCATTTGACTGTTTACCAACATTTCCCACCAATTCTATCAAGTTTGCAGATGACAACACTGTGGTGGGACTTATAACGGGTGGGGACGAGTCCGCCTACAGAAAGGAAGTGCAAAATCTGTTTCAGTGGGGCTCTGCTATCCTCATCCAAAACACACACAAAAAAACAACTCATAATAGCCTTTAGAAAACATAACATAAACACACACAACCTTTCTTCATAAATGGGGAGCGTGTGGAGAAAGTTCATTCATTCAAATTCCTGTGCATCCATATCACGGACTGTTTCTCATGTTGAACTAACTAACTAACTAACACCCCACCAGTTGTTGAAAAAGCACAGCAGCGCCTTCATTTCCTGAGAATACTCAGGTAAAACAACATGAATGCAAAGCTCCTGGTGTCCTTTTACAGATCCACCATTGAGAGCATCCTTTCATATTGCATCTCCATGTGGTTTGCTGTGTGTTCCGCTGCAGACAAAAAGGCTCTGCAGAAAATTATCAAGATTGCAGAACAAAATATTGGTTGCCCCCTTTCCTCCCTGTCAGATATTGCAGTAAGCCACACTCTCTCAAGAGCCAAGAACATCATCAAGGACAATAGTCATTCTGGCCACCACCTGTTTATAGGTCTACACAATCCAGCACCACCAGATTTAAAAATAGCTTCTTCCCAAATGCAATAGTTTCCCTAAACAAATGTAGTTAGACAAACCCAGTCATTCACTGTCACCTCCTACACTTCAATGCTTGCACTTACCTGATAGTTGCTTTTTTTACAGTTTTTATTCTGTTTTATATGTCCTGTAAAGGTTTTTTAATGTATTGTATGCATCCAGTGGAGTATCGCTCCTAATTTTGCTGTACAATGACACAAAGTACAAAGTACAATGACAATAAAGGCATTAAAATTCAAAAATTATCAAGTAGCTCCTTCTAACTTCAGTTTAATGAGTGAGAATGGAGTGAATAAGAAAGGAGGTGGAGTTGCCATTTTCTTTAATGACTCATTCCAATGCACGCAAATACATTATAACATTTTTTATAACATCTTTGAATATGTGCCTTCAGCTGAGGTCCTCCCCTAGACCTATAGTATATTTCTAAATACCTACAGGCCACCTAAATACTGTGCAACCTCCTTCAATGACTTTACTAAACTGCTGTCTATAATTTGTATTAACTTTGACTGAACAATTATTGCTGGTGATTTTAACATTTTAACAACTCCCAGGACAGAGGGACCAAAGGACTGTGTTTTTGAGAACTATGGACTGACTCAGCATGGGACAGAGCCAACAAACAATAAGGGGCACTATCTGGATATGATTATCTGATGAGGGTCTGAACATTTCCAAAGTTGTGGTGACTGATATTTCTGTCTCTGACCATTCCTGTGTTTTCTTTAATGGCACTATCTCTGTGCACAAAAATGTCCCAAAAAAGTTAAACAAAAAATGGTATATCACTGAAAACACCAGTGAAACATTCATTTAGCTTTTCTCCTCCACACGCTCTTGGGTCTCAGTCAATGAAATAGATCATTTCAGTTGTAAAATGACAAATGTTACTGATGACAATGCTCCCACTAAAGTCAAAGCTGTCTCTGGTAAGAAAATATCTCCATGGAGAAATGCCACACTGGTAAGAACAGAGTGTTGAAAAGTTGGATGCAGGTGGTGAAAACCAATCTCCAGGTCCATCACCATTACAGAGAGATTTGCATTTATAATTTGGAACTGAAGAATGCAAGGAGATCCTTCTTTTCTGACATTTTCACCAGAAACAATAATAATTCTCATGGTTTCTTTGATACTGTTGATAGCCCTCCAGTACCATTTTATTTTTTTAAGATTATTTTTGGGGGCTTTTGCCTTTATTTGATCGTAACAGTGGATAGACAGGAAAGGCGTGAGAGAGATGTCAATGACACACAGCAAAGGGCCACAGGTCGGACTCGAACCCAAGCTCCTGCAAATGACTCAGCCTACATGGGGCGCACACTTACTGGGTGAGCTAGAAGTCACCTCTGCATCTGAACTTTTATCTACCTTTTATCTAGCTGCAATGAATTTGGCGTCCATCTTCAGTGACAAAATTCAGAAAGTTAGACAAGCACTCAGTGCCTCAAGTACAGGATATGTGTTGTCACAGTGTCCAGGCAAAACAAATTCCAATATGACTCAATTTACACGAGACCTGTAGGACATTATACAACATCTGAAAATCTCAAAAATGTTTCAAATTGTTTGGTTTCTGATACAGATTGTAAACACGTCTCTTCTTTCAGGTATCTTCCCACAGGCCCTGAAAACTGCAGTCATCAAGCCACTCTTAAAAAAGAAACATCTACACAAGTCAATTATAGCAATTATTGGCTGATATCTATTTTTAAGTACAATCATTAAAAAAGCGTTTTTTCAATAACTCAACCTTTTCTTGTCACTAAACCACAGTTTTGATACATTCCAGTCGGGTTTCCGACCACACCACATCACTGAGATGGTTCTTGTTAAAGCTTTTAATGACATCCACTTACACAACACAGATAGTGGAAAAATTTCAGTCTTAGTATTAATTGAGCTCAGTGCTGCATTTGACACGGTTGACCATGACATAACTAGAGTGAACTGGGTTGGACTTTCTGGCACAGTACAAAACTGGTTTGAATCCTATTTAAAGAATAGGGACTACTTTGTGTCTATAGATAATTATGCATTTGTGCAAACAAATGACGTGCGGAGGTCCCCAAGGTTCCATTCTGGGGCCTCTTCTGTTTAACATCTACCATTTAATTTACTATAGTTATGCAACAATGTTAAAAACAACAGACAAAGCCAGAAATCTTGATGTAGTCATGGACTCAGACCTGAATATCAACCATTAATATCCAGACAATTACAAAGTCAGCCTATTATCACCTTAAGAATATATTATTATTATTATTATTATTATTATTATTATTACTAAGGGTTAAAGGGCTTACTGTATGACTCAGTAGGATTTGGAAAAACGTGTCCTTCGAATATTTGATTTCAAATACTGTTGCTGGTTTATAAATCACTAAACTGTTTAGGGCCAAAATATATTTCTGATCTGCTGCTAAATTATAAACCAACTGCATGGGACAGGTATTATTTCTGTTAGAACTGTGTGAAAGTGTGAGTTTTTAAGCTCCACATTTCTGCAACAAACTCCCACATAACTACAGGTCAGCCAAACCTCTGTTCTTTTATATCAAGGCTGAATACATTTCTTTTTGATTCTGCCTTTCTTTAAATAATTGTTTATTTATTATAGTGTACTGTAACTTTTATTCTCATATTTTATGTTTTTAATAAAAAAAAGCTCATAAATGCTCTTTAATGTTTGATGTAAAGCACTGTGAATTGCCCTATTGCTGAAATGTGCTATACAAATAAAGCTGCCTTGCCGTAATATGAGCTGTAATTGTACTTTCAATAGAGTTATTTATTTATTTTTTTATTTATTTTTTTACAAAATTTGTCCGAAAAAATATATTTGACCAAATAATAAAATAACTTAATCCATTTTATCTTCAAACAAAACCTACCTGATCTGTGGCAATCCATGTGTTGAGTCTGCATGCGGTCCATGCTTGGTCCTGGTTCCTGTAGCCCCTCCTTTTCCAGGTCCCAATCAAGATCCATACCTCCAGAGCAGTGCAGAGCCTCACTGACCATTGGTCCGCCCTGGGTGTCACACACCTTCCTGTATGCCATGTCACCTGGATTTCAAATGCATCATATTTTCATTTATTTCAAGTTTAACAGAGAACGTGTCCCAGAGTTCTATAAAAAAAAAAACTTTCTGGGGTCATATTGGAAACATTAATTCCAACACAATTGACCCATAAGCAAAAGCTCTTAATCTCAAACAGGCTCTCTTATCCTTTGTCCATGGAGGGAGGTTCAGGAGTTAAATAACAGGCTTCAATGAAATTAAAATTGCATCCTTTCATTTCCTAATGCTATGTAAAAGAAAACAGGAGTTTTTTGAAATGGAAAACATGAGGTATGAATCTCTTACTAAAGTAAGCCCCTTCTTGCTTGTATCCGTAAGCCAAAATCCAAAAAGTAACTGAAATAGCACTGTGTTAAAAAAATTCTGTTCATTACCAGTAAGATAATGAAATGTGATGCAGAAAGTCTACTTTGGGTCACAGATTCATGAGTTTAAAGAGGTTTGAAGTAAGCGGAAACCTCCTGGGATGAAAAGTGAAGCCAATGCAGAAGTGCCTTAATCCTGCATTTATTTCATTTCCAGCAAAGGGTAACTCCAGTGGCTGCAGGAAGAAGCCTGATTGCATTGAAGTCCATGAGAAAATTACCCTACTACTCACACAACCTCACCAAACATTTTCATAATGAATTCATGGACTCAATAGCTACTTTCAAGACTTGTTCAATACAGCATGACTTTCATTTAGTAAATTATGGTCCCATTTATTTTATAATAAATGATAAAGCCACACTGCCTTAGGAATGCCTCCAGTCAGAGCTGACTAATGTGGCTCCGGAAAGGGAAGTTTGGGGCCCCCTGATGCAGCTGCAGATGAAAATGGATTGATAGACGGTACAGCAGGGCATGTTTTAGGGCATGGCTACACACCGACCTGTCAATCAGGACAGAGGCTTAGCAATGTGTATTTACGGCCCTGTGTACATTAAAGCAGCCGTTAACTTGTTTTTGGGTGACCCCCTCTCTTTCTCTCCTTGTTTCCTGTCTAGCTACTGTTCCATCAAGTAAAGGGTAAAGGTCCAAAAAATTATCTTTAAAAGAAAAGGTTTTGGGTCCTGTCTGTCTGCTGCGTTTTCAGTTCATGAAAGTTAATTGGAACATTTTGGTCACCTAAAAATGTCTTGTTCAGCATTCGGTAGCACCTAGCCAACCAAGGCTATTTAGCTAGCACTAGCTGGTAACTGAGGGGAACGTCTGCCAATTTTGATACAGTTCTGTGTATTGTTGTACATGCAGTGCCTGGAGGTCCCTGTTTATAGGAATACAGAACTCTGACTCTGACTTCCTTCAGCCGGTTAAAAATATTTTGTGACGTCACTGATGCTATGTCTATTATTTTTTACAGTGTATCATTTGAGGTATGGCACATGCTAAAACTCGCTAAAAAAGCAGGTTCATAACACAATGAGGAACTGGAATGTTATCACGGTAATCAGAATCAATCGACAATTGCCATTAACCCACCCCTCACACTTCCATTCAAAGTGCAGTGCATTGCAAGTTGACATCCATTGCATTGGGGCAAATATTTAGCAAGCAAACGCTTTTGTCGGACAACTCTTGTCAACTTGTTTTTTTTCAAGGGCCTAATTGAAATTAATAAGGAGCAAGTCTAGACATAACCCAGGCAGTGTGTGTAAAAAGCCTGGTATCAGCCACTTGTGTCAGATTAAAACTGCTCATTTGACTCAAGGTAATGAATGTTACATTAGCCCCGAATATAGAGGAAAATGTGATAAGTGGTGTTAATAGCTACTTGGGCAAAGTAACTGTCCAAAATCTGTCACTATGAAGACTAAAAGCACTGCAGGGTACTAAGATGCATTTACCCACTTTAATATGACTGAGCGCAAGTTAGGGCAAGTTATAGAGTAAAGTACTGGACCTGAGTGAGTTTGTGTGTGTGCGCAACAGTAATTAATAGCCTTAGGGTTGTGGTGAGTATGTGTGAACATGGAGATGGTGAATGAATGTGTGTGTGTGTGTGTGTGTGTGTGTGTGTGTGTGTGTGTGTGTGTGTGTGTGTGTGTGTGTAAAACCAGCTCTGGGTTCAATACAGCTCCTAAACAGCATCATTAACCCTCACCAAAGCTGGAATCACATGTATTAAGATTTTGTGTGTGTCTGATTGGACATCAGCTATATAAAACCTAAGCTGTGTCTTGGTTTGTCATCAAATTTAACAGTCCCTTTCACACACTCCATCATGAAAGTCTACCATGAATATGACAAATTAACTGCCCAATCAATAACTGCTTGCCCCTCCCCCAAAAACAGAGTTAAATAAAATAAAATGCCCCAAAAGTGCAGTAAAACTTGTAGGCTTGCATTCTAAATGATGACAAAAAACAATATTCAACCAAACACACACCATAGGGTCCTGGATACCTAAGCAAGGAGGAACAGGAGGTTCACCGTCTCTAAAAAACAGCTGGGTACCTAACTGTGGAGGATGAGGGCAAGCCAGGGCGCGGAGGTCCGTGCTTACCCACCATCCACTGGATGATTCACTTCAGAAGGATTGAAAATCTGCAACTTTCCCTCTTTATCGTGAAGCTTAGCGCAGCTCCATTGCAACCATGGACAACACTGGCTTGGCTGCGTCATCCTTCCCAGGTCCATCCTTTCTTCAAAAATCACCACATCCGGTTGCAAAGACAAGAAGGCGACACCCGTATGGACAAACTCGAGGCTTCAAAACGGCAGTCCACAAACCAATGGGTGATGTCACTGCTGCTATGTCCACTATTTTTAGTCTTGGTTCATCATCCAGATCGGCAAAGCAACCTGCCAGACTCCTGCCGACTCTGCTAGCCTAGGCTAGCTATCCAGCTGGCCAGTCAAGTTTTCAAATGTACACGAAAAGGTGGAGAAGATGAGCTCAAGCTCACTAGTTATGTAGTTGGGATAGGGAAAACAACTCAGTCTCCTGCTGACTCTGCTTCCTCCACAGTGCTGCGGAGGAAGGTCTGACTAGTCCACACAACAGTCCGGGATGGGAGAAAAACATGCTCTGGTTTATTGGCATTTCTTTAAACCAATCACAACCCATGGGCGGCCCTAAGTTCCAAAATAGCCTGGCGAAGGAACTTGTTTTGGTGGAACTTGTACATTCAGAAGTAGTTTTAGTCCTGCAACAGAAAACTCCAATTGGACAGATAGTCTAGTTAGCTGTCTGGATTTACCCTGCAGAGACCAGTTAACCATAGTCCTCAGAAATCCACCAGAGGTTAGAATGCCAACACAAAGAAAGCGGTAATTAACAGACATTCCTGCCGAAAGAAGGACATTGGGCGCATTTCCGGTAGCACCGGGCAATCCCAGAAGTGGAACATCGTGGATACAGACTAACCTCCTGTCAACTCTCCTAGCCTAAAATGTAACCATTAGCTTAAACACAGAGAAAAAGGTGAAGATCAGCTACCACCAACGGCTACGATCCTGACTACACGGACAAGCAAGACCATCTCTGTGTCCATCTCCATTTTTTTTTTGATTGACTAATATTGTTTTTTAGTCAAATACTGCTTATTACACCTTTAACCAGATTACAGTAGCATGATGAAAACAAATTAAGGGATGTACCTTTGTATCATTTAATATAAATTCAAAATAAATGGTCTTTTTAACAAGTCTTCACAATGAAGTTAAAGCTTTGCAAAAACAGAAAATGCTACTTTGTTTCTACATCTGTATAATGTTTCACCAGTCTAAATATAGAGATAAGACATTATTCAAGTATGGCTTGAGCAAAATTTCAAGTCAGAATGAATAAAGAGAGCTAGTTCCAAGTTGGCCCCCCATTTATTCCAGTGAAAGCGGCTTAGTTTTTGTATAGGTTTTTGGGCACAACGAGCACATTAATATCCTTTTCTGGCTGATTTTACTGGATGATTACTTATAACGACTTAGATTTTTAAGATTAATGGAGTCATGTCAGAAGATTTGGGTCCCTCCCAAAAATCTCTGTCAGAATGTCTTCTCAGGCCAGTGGGTGGAACATGACCTGCAATTCTGGCTGTGGCCACTACACCCAAATTAACTCACAACCCAATGCTGTTCCTGGGTCTCTGGTAAAATGTATTTATCTAGCACTTCATACCCACAGGCAACCCAAGTGCTTTAGAGATTACACAGGTGAAAGCACAAGAAACTAATGATAAAAAGCAATAATAGCACACAGAATAAAGTCAATAGAAGAAAAAAAGAGTAAGAAAACAGTCAAAAGCACATGCAGTATAACAATAATATGAATAAAACAAACAATCAAAATCATTCAGAATAAAAACTTTAAAGCAAACTCCAAATTGCATTTGAAAAAAAATTCAAAAGCATAGTAAAAAGTTATTTAGTTTGGATTTCAAAGTAGTAACTCTCTCGGCAATGTGTTGTTTTAGCGCCATGCTAAAAGCATCTTCAGCATGGTTTAGGCTTTTTTTTTAACCAAGACAATGATGAACCATAAACCCGTTATTCATGCTTTGGTTGCCAGTAGCGGATGTCGTAGGAACAACAAATTAAATGCTAAGTTCGTAAACATGTTTGCAACATTCAGTACTGACATTTTGCAGATACATTTATTTTTGCTTACATAGTAGTTTACCTACTACATAGTAGTGTCCCTACTACAAAGTAGTGTCCCTACTACAAAGTAGTTTCCCTATTACATAGTAGTGTCCCTACTATGTTGTCAGTAAACATTTTTGAGGCTGCATTAGTTTCTTTTAAACTGTATTTGTAATTGGTAATATTGGAAGTATACAGGGGCACCTGTAATGATACGGCATGCCTGTACTATCATTGTTTAATATGTGTCATTATACAGATTTTCAGATCAGATACAGATCATTACAGCCTTAATTAGATTATAATAATATAGAAACAACTAAAAAATATAACATCTAGCAGAGGGTAACTGCTCCAAACATATCAGTTTATATAGAAATATATGGGGAAATGACCCTACTTCTGCCTTGATTTATAACCTCAATACACATTTTAATAACACATTTATGTCATCAATTGCTAAGTCTTCTTCAATACAGCATGATGTTCAATTTGTAAATGATAGTTCAATTTATTTTCAAATTTACGATAAAGCAGGGGATGCTTTAGGGGCTGGGCTCTACGCCGGCCTGTCAATCATGATAGAGGCTTAGCAATGCTAACCATGTGTACACTGAAATAGCCATGAACTTGTTTTTCAGTGTTGTCATTGTTTTTGTCCTCAACCTTTGACCCTCTTACTGTGTGTTCATTCTATCAAAGTTAATTTGAACCAAGATAGTTAATTCATTGACTTCTTGTCAAACCAATCAGATGGAAAATACCAGTACCGTATCTAACTTCTGATTGGGTGAGCAACCTATACCCCACTCCCAATGTTGTCCACTGCCCACCCATCCCTGTTCCTTTTAGTGTGAGGCCAGAAGTACACACTGAGCTCGGAAGCAGACCTGTCACTTTGTGTCCACTCTCTCTGTTAACATAAGCTGAGATGAGCATAGCAGTATTCTGAATATGATCATGGTCATATTCCAGCTGGATATTTGGGAAAAGGCCTTTTCTGAATACAGCATTTTACAAATAAGACGTGGAATATTCCAGTATTATTCAGGTTTTAGTTGCATTCTTTGGACACGTACACAGCGCATTTGGACTATGTGTCTCAGTCTGGGTTTTAATCGCAGTTTACGGCCTCTTGCCTATTTACAACTTATGGACAGCTCTGTGCGTTGCTATGGTTTCTGTACAAAAACCAACCAGCCAACAGTTTGCAAGGCTGCAGACCCGATAAGAAGGAGAAACACAGCTACTTTCAAACATTATCAAAGACTTGAATATCAACAGGTATTCGAATATGCCACACATCGCTACGGCAACCTTTTCAAGAAGCTGGTTGAAGGAATGAAAGAGGGAGGCTGTGTTCACACGGTCCCCCACTGCTGGTAAACTTTGAAAAAAATTTATTGCATGGCTACATTTAAACAGGAATATTAGTGGAATATTCTCTTTCATTAGCCATGTAAACAGTTTTGTCGGAATATAATCTTTTTAGCAATAAGTGAAAAAAACAGAATACTATGTGCATGTTAACGTAGTCACTGATGCTGCGCCCATTCTTTATATGCAGTCTATGTCTCAGACACATATAAAGCATATTTTATCAGTGGCTTGCACAATTGTATGTTAATTGTTACACCATTGTGTTTAAGATATTTCCAGTCTCCTACCCACACCCATATAACTACACTAATACTAATGATGCTTTTTCAGGCATTACAATTCCAGATCAGTTCAGCTCTGAATATATCACAGATGTCTGAGCAATTCCTGAATTGTCCTTGTTTTGAGATTTGAGAAGCCACTCTTGTATAGAAAGCAGATTCAAGAAGATATTCAGATAGAAAGGAGAAAGTTGAGAGAGATGCACAGACAGAGACAATTAGAAGAAGAGTCCTGGAGAGTAGGGACAGTAGGAGAAAAAAACACAGAGGCAGTGGCAGAGATACAAAGCCAAACTGTTGAAAACACGAAGGCCAAAAAGAGTGTTTAAAGATGAAGGAGAGAGGGTAAAAAGCAGAAGGGAAGAGGTCTGGGAGTTCCCTGGCATCAATCTTCAATGCTCCACCACACTTTCATTACTTCTAGCTCAATGCAGATGAAGGATCCTCTCAGTAAAATGGAACAAAAGTTCATTTAACTACTGACCTCCTGTTAGGGCCACACACACACAAACACACACACGCACACACACATGCGCGCACACACACACACACACACACACACACACACACACACACACACACACACACTACACTGGGCTTTTAGTCTGATACCTATCACTGATGGGAAGTGAAAACTTTGTAACTAGATTGTCTCTCTTTTCTTTTTTGTTGTATATGTAATTTGTTATTTAGACTTCAGAGAAGCATTTCATTTAAGATGACACAATTTCCTGGTAAAACGTGCACAATAAGATCCTAAGGCCGTAGCTAAGTGTCTTAATCACTTTTTCCCTCAAGGCACATCCAAAGATGATCACTCAAGACTTTTGTCAATACTTCCCCCAAATCCCACAAGTTGTAAAATATCAAGTGCGCTTGGAGGTTGTTTGGGGATTTAATTCAACAGATTTTGCAATAGCTCACCATTAAAACAATGTTAACAATGTATTATAAATGTTTTCCGGAATTTTAATGATTCTTCTAGCAAGAACCTCATGATTTCAGTCCAATATTGGAGATTCTGAGCAATGAACACTTAATTTCCTGCATTCTGGTAAATTATTTATGCCCCTATTTCTAGCTTTTCCTTCATCAATGTATGGTGGAGATACAGTATCTGTATTTATGTAAAGGGAAACATAGATGACAATTGAAACCATGAAACAATAATTGGCTATTTAATTAGCTATTAATTGTCCTGTGGATCCACTTTTCTTGTTTGATGTTATCTGTGCTGATTGATTCAGCACACATAATTTACTCCTCACTCGTCTTTTGCGTTGTTGGAGAAGTAACCTCTTTGAATGTGCATGTGGCACTAATTCACCTCACCTTATCATTGAACCCCTGGACTTAGCCCAGAAGTGTTTCCGCAAGATAGCTGCTCATGTTGGAAACATTCTGCCCATTCAAAATATAACGCATCCCATCTGTGTTCTCTGAGAGTTGGGGAAGTCGTGATGAAAAATAAAGTTATTTAATTACAAGAATAAAGTCACAATATTTCAGGAAATAATCCACCTGAACCGGTCTACTGTGCATTAAGTTATTGCTCTGCTGTTATGGTAGATCTCATTCAGATCATCTGACAGACAAAGAGCCCTGTTTGAGACACTGGTCTTGGAATGAGACAAAGTTTAGGGAAGCGCCAGCTGTACGCTGCTCTACACGAGGCAGAAAACCAAAGCTACGGCAAAAATACATGGAGCACAAGCAGAATCACCACAGCAGAGCATATCCATTATAATTACCAAAAACTGCACACTCCACGGAAGCTGCGCTGCTCATCTCTATATTTACAGAGAGATTGGACACAAAGCAACGCACCGGTCTGCTACAGAGCTCCATGTGTTTGAGCCTGAACAATAGACTGTAAACGTCATGTCAAATGTAGCAATATCATTGCATACCTAAACTTTGTGTTCCCTACATTTAAAATTACATCTTGGGCTACCTGGCGATGTCAATCATGTGGTGTAAGGTGGTCATTTCCCCTTCTTGACCTGCCAACAACGTGTTTGATATAAGCGTAAGCTTTAAATCTTTAGTGCGTTCCTTTTTAATATTAATGAACATCCGTTACATCCAAATACATCCAAATGAGTTGCTACAAAACTAATTAAGACTATCAGCTCCACACAACTCTCTCTGTATTTCTCAGTATGTCTATGTTCAGAAGATTGTGTCATCCGGTGACTTTTCTGTGATAATTACTAGCCCATCATGTTTTTTAATCCTCCCTGTCTCCTGGGCTACTAGCAACTGCATGGTGGTGGTGGGCAATCACGGAAGGCTAACTTATGCAGCTCAAGAACTCCAAACGAAACCTATTAATCAGTATGATGATTAGACAGGTGCTTATACAAGAAAATTGTGTCTGCGTTATTTAAAGGGATACTTCACCGATTAGCAATAAGCTTTGTATCATTGTCGCACAATGCCGCTAGCCGGGTAAGGGCACATCAACGAGGGCAGGAAATCGAGCTAGGTGGAAAGCTAACGCTAGCCAGCCACCTGTCCCATCCCTCTTGCTTGTAAGTGTCCGCTCATTAGACAAACTGGACTACATCCAACAAAACTCCCAACGTGAGTTCAGAGACTGCTGTGTTTTTGTTTTTGTGGAAACATGGCTGAACAATAGTGTACTGAACTTTCCAGCTAGTTTTTATATATTTTAAATGTGTAACGCCACTTGAGCCACGGTGAAACGTTGTTTTGTGTACATGGTTGAAATGACAATAAGACGTTTGAGTTGACTTAACTGTAACCGGTAGGCATGGCTTGGGATTGGAAGCGTAGGGAAGCAAAGGCAGTGCATTCTGGGAGTTGTTGTCTTTCATCCACATGAGCCAAAAACATTTGGCCATTTTATGGCTTTTCTTGCTCTACGAGGCATCAACTTCAAAAAGATATTCACATTTCTACTACATAAATGATCCAATGTAATACATATTCATCTTTCCAGCAGTGACATATCCCTTTAACTTTGTTAAGTGTCAAAGTCATCCAAAAGTTATTGAAATAAGTCAGCAGTAGAGGATTACATTTGAATGTAGTTTCTCTCATCGGGACCTGACATCAAAGCAGAAATTCAACACTATTTTCTCACATTAAGTCCCCTGGGCTAGATCTGAACCAAGGTATTTGTTAGTCCTCCTCTGACTGCCACACCACTGCCTCTTTGTCATTTCTAGTTAGGTGATGATGATGGGTGATGTCTGTGACCGAAACATCACCATACTTTAAAGCTCTTTTTCAATAAATCATGTGGTGAGGGGGCGACTTGTGCCTGTCGTCTCGGCTGGATGGGTCACTGAATTTTTAAGATTGCATCCCTCACTGTGGTGTTGGGGATAAAAACAAAATGTTGCTCTATGAGTTTACAGCTCCATTTCAAAGTGTAACAAGATTTGGCACTGCCGTTGTACACCTTTTCTGACCTGGTTTTAAGTAAGGTGACTTTCCCATTATCTCAGGGGATTGGGGTAGAGCAGCTGCACTTCTGCAACAACTCAAAAGCATCTGACTTAAAAAGTTAATTTTAAATACAAGAAATGCAGGTACAGCTGTTTTATTGCTTCATATCCAAGACAAGGATCATTATCTTTATCTAACAAGAGTTTTGGGTGCCTAATTAACCATATGTTACCCATAGAGGTGGCAAATTACATATAAATCATTTTTTAACTATCATAAGGGTCCTTTGGAAGGCAGTTACTACCTAATGAATCATTTTAAAATGATGACTTGTTGTATTGAAGACATTAAATCCATCTTTTTAACTCATTTCTATCATTGGGATTTAGTGTTGGTGGAATACTGGAGTTTTTGACTAGTAATCCCTAGAAATGTTGCTGTGGGTGTCCAAATTGTGCCATATGCCCATATCTTTGATATCTGACAATTGTATCAAAGTTGATCGATATCAAACTTCCCCTTCTGTCAGGACAACATCAGTTCTCCAGTTGTAGCTTTTGTCAAGTTAATTTTCAAATTTTAAACAAATCCATCTCCCCCTCTCTGCCATGCACATTGACCACATCCAGTGAAATATACTCTAGGCCTTGAGTTTGATTGAGTAGAGAAATGTATATTTGTAGAGGTTAAATAGAAAATGTAATTTTTCTAAGGTTAATGTAATTTTAGAGAGGCAGACAGTTTCTTAAGATTAGAAATGGCAGAGGATTGGATCACAAGGGGAAGTAAATCTGCGGACATTATATGCAACAAGTTCCATTATTGGTAAACTTTGACATGCAAATGTGTGATATTGAAGCTAGTCAGTCAACATTCACAATAGACATGGCTTAACAAGCAGTTAGAAGAGAGAAGTGGATGGTTCAAATACATCTCTTGAATAAACTATGTGAACTATTGTCCTGTTAGCAACTGAGCTAGCTCACTCGGAGAGGTATTGTGACTGACCAGCAATTGCATGTGATGTTCCTGGCTCGCTAATGAGTTATCGGTTAGCTTTGCCAGCTACAGTAGGTCACTAGTTTATAGCTACGACCGTTCATTTCTGGGATTGCTTCGTTGCCGCCGGAAATTCTGCCGGATGTCCCTTATTTTGGCCAGATGTCCGTTACCTTCTGCTTTCTTTGTGTTGGTGTTCTAAACTCTGGTGGATTTCTCAGGAACATGGTTACCTGCTCCTCAGATTTCTGCAGGTGGACACTAGACTATCTGTCCAATCTGAGTTTTTTGTTGCACGGCTAAAACAACATTTGAATGCACACATGTTCCACCAAAACAAGTTCCTTCCCCAGACTATTCTGCAGAGGCAACATTAATTTGTCTGATGCTTGCCATCACCCAAGAAGATTGGGATGGGTTTAAAGAAATGCCAATAAACCAGAGCACGTTTTTCTCCCATACCAGAATGTTGTGTGGATTAGCCGGACCTTCCTTCGCAGCGCTGTGGAGGAAGGTCTGGCAAAGCAAGACAAGTAGTTCACTGACTAGCCCTTTAAGAAGTCAGCATGTGACATGCGGATGAACTTCTCTGTGCCACTTTTGGTTTGACTGGAGCTTAAGGGTGTGAGACAAGACTTTTGAAGATAATACATGCAGAAAAACTTGAAAGCAGCCCACAGAAATATTTAAATTTAATATATGTATGATCTTGTCAAGCTCTATAATACACACTGTCAAATATGTACCTAGCCACAGTTTAAACAATTTGTCTTTCATATTGTATACTCAAGTTAAATTTAGTTTCCCCATTGCTGCTTTATTAAAAACTTTGCAGCTGCCGTCATACTGGACATAGATTTTATTGTATAATGTACAGTGATGTAGTAGACATGGTAGATCTTATTCCTGCATCGGGCATCAATACTCAATCAATATGTTTTGGGCAAACATGCCAATAATAAACAAAACAATGAGCTGCCACAGTGAGAAAAAAAATAGCTTAATAAATAATGTATCATTTAATAAGCCATACCTGCCTTTGTTATATGCCACTGCAGATCAAAATAGGCTTTTTTTCTAAGCAGTCATTTACAGAGCCAGACCTAAGAACACACTCTGCATAACAAATAAAAAGGCTGGTGCAACAACAGCTCTGTTTGACCTTCACAGCTCTGCATAATCTTAAACAGCTCGGCTTCGCAGAGGTGAGGAACAATAGCATTGGTATGCTACAACAAAGTTTCCCTTCAAATAATTTCTCTAATATCACATATATACACACACACACACACAGACAGATATGCACATGCATAACCTACTACTTTTGAAGACAAATGCAGGCTTAAAGAACAAAGTTATCTTTCATCTTGTCTCTTTTAGCTCCAAAAGGATTGACAGGTCATTGCTGCCTCTGCTATCTTCCACCTTACTCTACATTAGATTCACCTCTCATTCACACATTTCTGCACACGTCGACAAGTCAGCGAGGCTATCGTACATGTGATCGTCGGAGAGAAACTAAGAGCGCAAGAGGGAGAATATAGCCCCAAACCTTTCTCCTTACCAATCATTTCATTTGACAAAACCTTGTCAGCTGCCATAGTTACAGAGCATGAAACATGCTGCCAATCGTGGCTTTTTTTCCCCTCCCTGCCACAGAGAAGTGTGGGGAGGGCAGAGGGAAAGGCAAGGACCACAAATTATTCATAATCCTACATAAATTATACATTAAAACAACCTCAAAGTTACCATCCATTGTATATTTTCACATCCATAAATATAACACTGTCCAATGATGCAATAACCCCCCCGCCCTGATAGGTCTCCAGGTGGGATTCTTACATATTGGAATAAACTGTAAGAACCACTAGGGACAAAAAAAACGGCAGTGTAATGAAATGATTAAGTGTCTCCAATTCTGAAGAAGAGCATCAGCTTGAAAAGTCACTTGTGGATGTGCCAATATTTTGCACTTAAGAAAGCTACAGTGTGTTTCTTTGTGTTTTAATTGCTGTCCTCGGTCCAGCACCTGCCTTCAACTGCACTTGGATGTGTGTGACTATTATGCATTGTCCATGAAGACTCGGTTCATATTTCAAATGGGAAAGTGCACACTTTGCAAAAGTGAAAAGATGTACCTGTTAGTCTTTTTAAGTCTTATAAAGGTAGGCAAGGTAACTTCTTTTTTAATGATGTATGTACATTCTTCTTGTTTTTAAGATTCCTACATTTGGATTTTGGACTGCTAATGTTTTATGTCAATGAACTAAAATTACTACATGCAAATGTACCATATTTAGGTTTAAATCCCATTTTACAATCATATTCTCACCTACAGAAAACTGATTGTAAAGATTTAACAGAATGTTGAGAATACTGAATACAGAACCAAGCAGACCTGCCTTATTGCTGTTCCAAATGTCCTTCAAAACTTGCCATTTCTAGCATGTAGTTAAGGGATTTTGGGAACGGAAACACACAGAGAGTGATCATGGCAGGCACTTATCCTGGAAATGTACTTCTGTTGATCCAGACTAATTATGAAACTGCAGATGCTTGGCTCACAAGGGGAAGTAAATATAGGGACATTTTACAAACAAGTTCCACTTTTGGTCAACTTTGACATGAAAATGTGTGCCATTAACAAATAGCAAATGGTAAATAAAGGAAGTGAGTCATTCACAATAGAGACATGGTTTACAGGCAGATAAAGGAGAGAAGTGCATGGTTCAAATACATCTCTTGAATGAACTGTTAGCGACTGAGCTAGCTCACTTGGAGAGCTACTGTGACTGACCAGCATTAGCATGTTTCTGTCTCGCTATTGAATTAGCAGTTACTTTGCCAGTTACAGTAGTTCACTAGTCTATATCTATGACTGTTCATTTCTGGGATTATTCAGGTGCCTTCACTTTGGCCAGATGTCCAAATCTTCTGTGTACCATTCTAGTTTTTGTATGCTATGTGTTCCCACATGTAGTTTATAGAGTTGAAAAGTTAAAATTGAAGCACTTGAATGCAACAAATCAAAATATATGCCCTCAATCCACAGACATACCATATAGTGTCGAAATAAATCTCTATTGTGCTGCAATTCAAAGAGTGCAATATACGTAAGAAGTATTAATTTATTTCATAACCAAGTCAAGTCAAGTTTATTTCATCCATAAAAATGGAAATTACAGTGCTCACACTCGCCATCTTACCCATAAAAACTAGAGAACAAATACAGTGCAGTTATAATATTATGTAATCTAACCATGAATTCCACGAATAATTTTGATTTGCAACTAATTAGGAAAAGGTATTTTTGTTTACAATATTGAAGTACTGTGCCATTTGGTGGTCGCTCAAATACGTACACTGCATTTCACATCCTGCCAGTCTCATACCATAACCCTGTCACCTTAAAATTCTACAAATATACTACATTTTTGAGAAAATGTAACTGCTTGCAGAACTATGTTCACTGACGTTGTTTTTTAAGTCCATAAGATGTTACATTCCTGTGCCAAAGTTTTCGAGACGTTGTCATGGTAGATGTGTAGATTACTTTGACATCTGAGACTTGAAGACTATTGGAGTACATACTATTCTGGCAGACTGCAAATTTTTATATGTCTAACCTCTCCCAGGGCACATTTAGTTGAGTATCTTAATCATGCTGCCATAAATACCTAACAACATATTTTAGTAAAGAAAATTTGTAAGGAATTGGCTAAGAAAGTGGAGAGTAGCTGGTTCAACGGACGGACCAGATACAGATTGTGGACTGGTAGCTGCCATTGAGCAAGGCCACAACCTCTTAATTGCTTGAGCCATATGATACCTCTCCACATTTGATGCTTTTCTATAGGAACTATTTACATAATATTTTGCATGGGCAGTTTGTCAGGTGGAGCAAGAAGCGGGCGCAATCCCGTGAAGCTGCGGCTGAGACCAACTGATAAAAAAGTTTATCCTAAGCGAGCAATGTGCAGTGAAAATCAATGAACAAGAGATTGATTCTTGTTTGTGAGTTTCTTAAAATAAATCACTTTTCTAAACAGTTATGAGTACTTATCAGTAGGGATGTAGCATGGCAGAGCATTGGCACAAAACTGGATGAATCAGGTAACAATACGTAGTTTGAACTTAAATTAGGATATCCAATTATGACTATGCTAATTTAGCTAACTTTAGCTATCAACAATAACAGTCTGTGGTAAGCAAAGTCTTAGTCTCATATTGCCAGTTTGGCTAGTCCACACTGCATTCTGGGATGGGAGGAAAAACATGGGGCGTTTCTCAATACCAAGTAAGCAAAGAACGGACTTGTGTTCTTGGGGAGACCGTTCTTGCTGGTTGTACCTGGAAGAATGAACTCGCAAGTTCAGAAGCACACAAAACACTGTTGACAGTTTTTGAGACGAAGCGTTCTTCCTGTTATTGCGCAACACCCCCAGCACAGAGAGCGCTGACCCAACACCCCCAGCACAGAGAGCTTGCCCTGGTTTCCTCAGTTTTCCCCCAATAAAAACAATTACAACAATACACAGAACAAAACGCTGAATGTAATGAATGAAATACAGAATAACAGCGGTAAAAATTATCTTATCATATCTTACAGTTGTGAACCTGGCTTATCTCTGCCATTGTCGCTGCTGCAGGTCTGTCTAAATGTGGGGCAAGAGGGGTCTGTGAGCTGACTGACTGACCGACTCGCGAGAGTCATTCCCGGCTGGCGAGCTTGCTACGCCCGCCGGGGATTGTGGAGCTTTCCAACTCAGAAGGATTTTTTAATTCACCATCAATTTTCGTTAAACTGCCTATATTCAAAATCTACACAGTTGGTTTCTCGCCTTAAAACGTCTTAAAATGAAATTATTGATTTAATAATAGACGTAAATTGTGAAAAACTTTCTACTTCTGTTGTATCTGTGAAACCATCCGCGCTTTACACCCGAATCGAATTCTGGGATACTGGCCCTGCCAAGTTCACACAAGTTACCATCCGATGTATCCTCACTAAAACGAGAACACATCCGGGAATTTTAACTGTTCTTGGCGAAATGCTAACTTGTGTCAAGGCACTTTGGCGACCGAACATGACGTTTCACAAGAACACAAGAACACAAGTCCATAGAAGAACACAGATTGAGAAACGCCCATGGTCTGGTTTATTGGCATTTCCTTAAACCAATCACAATTGTCTTGGCCGGCGCTAAGCGCCAGATGGAGCAACAGTACTGCTGCAAAATAGTCTAGGGAAGGAATTTGTTTTGGTGGAATATGTGTACGCTCAAAAGTTGTTTTAATTGTGGAACAGAAAACTCTGATTGGACAAATTGTCTAGCTAGCTGTTTGGATTTACCCTGCAGAGATCTGAGGACCAGGTTACCATAGTCTTCATAAATCAACCTGAGTTTAGAATGCCAACACAAAGAAAGCAGAAGGTGACGGACATCCGGCCACAAAAGCCCTGAATTCAAAATAGAATGCATTAATGTCCTCCTTGTTGTCCAGTCAAGGTTGGTACCTAACTGGCAGTCTGTTAATTTATTATCTAGGTTATGTTTCTGTCTGACAGAATCCACACTCAGGTTCTTGGAATCCACTTAGCACAGCCAAAGTTAGACTCAAAAACTGTAACCTGGGTCTCTCAATCCCATATACATCCATAACCACAGCATCAACATCTGCCCTGTGTCATGTTCCTATGAGAGTTTGTTACAGGCTGCAGGGCCTTCAGAGAAAAAAAAACTTTATTTTTATAGTATTCATGAATTAAAGATGGCTTTCCCTGGGGTTTTGAGGGAGAGTATAGGCTTTATGGATTTCTCTCTCTCTCCTCTGCATTAAATCTCCTGAATACCACAGGCCATGTCTCAGGATGTTAGACACGGAAAACAATAACAGCCAAACATTCTTATCTAGCTGTTTGTTTGTATTTCTTCCCCGCATTGCCCGTTTTCTCCCTTGTTTCTTCCCTCACTCTCATTCTCTCTCTATTCCAGGCACTGCAATTTCAAGTCAGTCCATTAAAAACTGCATTACCCACAAGTTAACAGGTTATATAGTCCATTATGGCTGAAGGTCAGGTTTTCTAGTTCTGTAGCAGGTGGATTATGGAAACAGGCAGATGGACAAGATCTGCTTCAGGAAGCATCAAAACAATCAGAATGTACAATACCAACAACGTCCTTTGAATTTATTTCCTATAAAAAATAGCCACAACGTGTTTTATTTAAATCAGTGAAAATCAACCAAATTATACATAGTTTTAAATTAAGATAGATTTTGGCTAATGTTGGTTTCTGTTTTCATATGAGACAGGTATCAGGAAAGATTAAGCCTCGTTTATTGGTGAAATATTAGTGTATATTGACGACAATTCATTTAGGGATTGCTCCAGTGCAGCCGGAAGATCTGCCGGATGTCCTTCATTTTTGGCCGGATGACCCTCACCTTCCGCTTTATTTGTGTTCTCCTCAGATCCACTATCTGTCCAATCAGAGTTCTCTGTTGCATCATCAGGTTAGTTACCCCATCATCCGGCTTAAGAAGATGGAAATGTACGGCAAGATATACTGCAAGTGTCTTTGTGAATTACCAGTTTTAACATACCACATATTGGGAATTTGTAATTTTGAGAAGATGGCATTTTTGCTAACGCCACATCCTGAACAAAAACCTCAGGGAACTGATGAATGTGAGGTGATTGAAAAATATGTAAATTTGAATCAAGCTTAAAGAGTGGAAAAGGCTGATCAGTAAAACATTAAAACTTAATTATTTGCATTATACTGAATTCTCTAAAAACTGCTCCATCTCTAAATGCATGCAATGTTATTTTTTAAATAATGTACAACATATTCGTACATGTATGATTGTTTCGGCAGTCAGACAGTCGGAGCCTCTCGTATTTAACAATAATACGATCCAAATACAGCACATTCTTTTTCCTCATGAGACTTTCTAGCTGACAATGACATGTCTCCCAACGGCCAATATACAGTAATTACAAATGTACAATGTGCCCCCCGACACACACACACACACACACACACACACACACACAACCACACACACACACACACACATAGTGCTGTCTGTTTCTGACAGCTGCCATCAGCCCCCTCTGCTACCAATCCTTTTATCTGACAACAGCATCATGCATGGCCAAAGGGAGATCTACATCAACACACACACACACACACACACACACACACACACACACAAACACATTCAACAGTGTAAACACCTCCATCTCCCCACCCCTCCAACCCCCAACACCTCTGCTGTTTGATCCCTCCCATCCATTGCCCTGTTTAATCCCTGTTTCTCCCTTGGCTGCCACCAAATGAAATGCAAATAGCTCGGCATAACCTGGGGCGTCATTTATCTAAATTAGAGCGCCGAGTGTGGATCCCCATGGGGTGCCCATATGCTAGCACCGTTAGCGTCATTAGCTTCATTAGCCTGTGTCAGACCATTAATTACACATCAAGCCTATCAGTTAGCTGGGGCTTGGGGTTCTCATCCACTCTGGACTTCAGTGGGCAGGGAGAAAAGAAAGACAAGCTTTTATCGCTCAGTGCCAGGAAAAATACTGTTTCATGGTATCTTTTGTTATGTGGGAATCAATTGAAAAGGAGAAAAGTCATCTTTGAAATTTGGTCTAAAATATTGTCAAGTCAAGCACCCAAACGTATTACACTACAAATAATTATAAGCGCTATTAAATTATTAGTCTCACATTGCCAGACCTATCTCCACAGCACTGTGTCAGCGCTTGAGTATGGTCTGGCTGCACAAGTTAACATTCTGATTTATTTCCAACCAATCACAATCCGTCTTGGGCAGCCCTAAGCCCCAGATGCAGTAATTGTACCATGTTAAAATATATAACAGAATGGGAGGAGATTGTCTATGTGAGAGATGCGTCGGATAACAAGCTTTTTACCCATACTGTACATCCGGTAAGCCAAACCACCATATCTTAAGACTTTGTTCTTTGGAATACTATGTACAGTGCCTCTGCTAGCCATTTAGGTGCCATAAGCATAATTCCTTTCTAATGCCCCCGCCCTGAGAAAAAACATTTGTTTTTGCCAGTTTAACGTTTTATTACCAAACATATAACTCAATATCACAAATGTAACACCTAGAAACAATACAACGAAAAGAAAATCAACTTTGTAATCACAGTACACAGAACAGCCAAAACATGTAATTGTCTTGTATTGTAGTGTATAGGGATGTGCAAAATCTTTTGTAGATATGAAATAATCGTCTATAAATACAAACTCATAAGCAGAAGAATGCAAGTAAGCAATCTTCTTCAATAAAGCAAAGATTTAGAAGCAGAAAAATCATTATTTGGCTTTACAATATGTAGAACAGCTAAAACACACACATTCAAGTATTGAGAAATGCATAACATTATAAAAATAAACCAAAGATTTTTGCTGTGTACCATCTGTCCCTAACCCTTTGGTTGAGGGTGGCTGATCAGGGCTTGGTTCTGTTGTGGAGTCTACAGACCTGCTGGCTGGCTGGGGTTGATGTGTGCCTCGCCTGCTTGTAGATGGTTGCTCGTCGTCTGTATCTTCTTCTTGGCCACTTGCACACCTTGTCCATATCTTAGCACTGACCCTGCATTAATTTAGAAAAACAAAGAAAACGGGTCAGTATAGAAAGAGACAAACAAAGAATCTTATACCAAAAAAAATTATACATGTTTAAAGTGCCCATATTATGAAAAAAATATATATGGTGCTTCCACATGCATACAAACATACAAAAAACTATCCATGCTGTTATGAGTGAGATTCGGTTTCTGAATGACCTCTGCCTTCAGTCTCCGGGTGAGCTGTTCAAAATCTGCATGGCTTTCTACGTCACTAGCCGAGACAAGTTGGCTAACCGTAGCACATGCTAGCGATAGCATGCTAGCGATAGCATGCTTGCGAGTTCTCAACGGCAAAACACTGCTGCAACACACACTAGTTGACCATAATCTCCAAAAGAACTACTTCCTGTCCCTGTCCTGCAGGTATTCCACAAGTGTCCCTCGTCTAGAAGAAGTCTCCCAGCTAATCCTGCCTTGGCAGCTAATCCTGCCAAAGTTGGAGAAAGAATTATCTAGCTGATGGGATCTTACCGAGCTACTGCGCATGTGCAACTTCCAATAAAGATTGTAAAGAAGTGAAATGTCTCACTCTGGAGCTAAAACAAGTGAGATGTCTCACTCTGGAGCTAAAACAGAGACCTAAACACAAAGGGTGAAAACAGGATCTGCAGCAAAATGCAGTACAATAAAAATATTTGGGTTTTTTTGGAATATGAAACCATGTAAACCTATTCTGGTACAATCTGAAAATACAAATATGAACCTGAAAATGAACATAATATAGGCGCTTTGAAAATAAAGGCATGCATTATTTAACTAGTTTATGAGTTTAATCAAATATAAAAGCAGAATAGAATGAGATGCAATATTGCACACAATTGTTTGCTATATCACAGGAATTAAAGCAAAATGATGCACATTACACAAGACTACATTTCTGAATCTTAAACATTATTTTACAATTTAATTGAATACAACTTAAATATGGTTACGAGAGCATTTTGGCTGCTACAAAATGTTTTTCTATTTCACCGGCAGATGTCATCCATGCCTTTACATCCTGACATAAATGCAATCAAAACGCCAGTTCATTTAGTCAGTTAACTTCTGTCACATTCAGAGAGCTAAGCTAGCTGTAATAGTAACACTAAAAGTCTGAGTTTTTCAGACTTCAGATTATCAAGAGCCATTTTCTGGCCCACTGCACTTCACCTAATTTGTGTGAGAGACTGTAGCCTGCATTCTGCTGAATTCTACTAAATAACAATCTTAAAGATGGTTGTGGGTTTATTATGCATTTCAAATGACAAAATATGCGTTCTCAAAACACACTATGCTAAGTAAACTAGCCTGCTTAAAGACTAATAATCACATGCTACACAGTAATAAATGATCTGAAGCAAGAGGAACTGTTAGCCTACCTTGTGCACTGACTGATAAGTGTTACTGAGAAAATATTGACCACCATCACGTCATTCCAAACCATAAACTACTGCTCAATCCTTAAAGTAAAGTAACAGCTAGCAACGTCAGTTAGTTGTAAAATGCATAAATAATGTTTAACAGTAAAATCTCAATTTAGCTGGCACCCAAGTTATAACATATTTGAGTTTGCTAACATTAGCAATAACGTTAGCTAGTTCGAGGGGTATGCATAGGCTAATCATTACAATAGCAGCATATTTGCTGTATTTAAGAATGATTAAACATGAACTTACCTGCAAGTGATGTACAGGCATTATCTCACAGTTTCCTTTCTTTCTCGGCTCCTGACTCCTGCTGTCTTTTTGAGCCCATTTCCAAAAAGTTGACTTAGCCCAAACTTTGTCAGGTGCGATCCAACAGACCCCTGAGATAGAGAAGGGCACCCACAGGGAGCTTGGGAAGATGAGTGTGTGTGTATGTGTTTGGGGGGAGGGCACCATCGTTACTTTCTTGAGCAATTAAATATCTCTTGTTCTGTCATTTTTGTGATATACATGCCTTAAAAAAGTGCCTAATATTTCTATACTGAAATAATATACCATCATTTCTCGACATTCTCTTGTTGCAGTTAGCTTAGTCATCATTAGGTGACATAGCTGAGATGGATATATATGCAATATCTGTAGAAGCTTCACAGTGGATAACATTAGCAACCATAAACAACAGTTGTCATACCAGACCAAGTCAGGCTGTTGGTGCAAAACCCTATAGTGTGTTGAATTCAGCAGTGGTCATCACTTTTAATTTAAGTTCTTATACTCCAGAAAGTCGTATCGATATGTGCCTCGGATCCTAAACTCTGACAGTGGAAGATCCAAAAAATCCTGCCCATGGGTGATCACTTGTACTTATTTTGTAAGTGTAGGTACAAGTGTTAGGTAACACTCACAACAGCAGCAGTACCATATATCGTATATGTAAATGTTAACAGCCTTTCACATTTTTTTGTGAAAGCTCAGGCTCACTATTTGCAAGTGTTTTTCTATTAAAATCTTTATCTATCTTTAACTGTTTTCTTTCTGGCAAGCTAGTAGAATGGCTGCTCATTCAACTGCCAGGTGACTGACTCACCAACTGATTGTTAGGAGCAGGAACTGGATGGCAGACAGGCCTTTTTCATGGAAGACATGTCTCAGTGGGAAAATCACAGGTGTAAATAATAAAAATTAGTAATGGCTGGATTCCATTTAGTGGCTTCAATTTCAGGGTCCTGATATTGTTCATGCTGGCTTACTATCACACTACTGGGGCACTTGAATAGGACAGAGCTATCATTAATGTTATTAGCAACACCTGTGTGGTTCCTGCTGTGAAAAGGGCCAATTGGCTGGTTATGTAGCTTCACATTTTTGCAGCTTGATTTTCTCAATGGTATTGCAGTTTACAGATGAACACAGAATTAGAAGCTCACCCAGTGACTGCTTGGCTTTGTGTGATACTGAAGTTCTTTTCCCTTTGCCTTTCAAGCAGCACTTTTCAGATGGCGTTTTCAGATTGACAGCCCTCTGGCAAAACAACACAAGGGTCTGCATCAATGTGCCATGGGCATGTTCCAGATTCATGTGTTATCCACACATGAACCAGGAAGTCCAATTTAAAGTTGTTTGTACTCGATTTTGTAATCCTCAATGTAGCAGTTAAAAAATATTTCTATGTAAAGATACAGTGGAGTAATGGCGTCCTGAGCAGAGAATGAAGACACACTCCCTGTGTAATCTGAGTATATCTGTTCTTTGTTTCACCACATTCACATAAATGGGTTTGTATGTAATCAAACAAAAAACGTATTCTCAATAATTTGTATGATATCCTACAAAATGATGGCGACCGCCGGCCAGTCACGTGACAACCCGTTACTTGACAGTTGAGTTTAGCTGACTTATCGGTTACATTTAGCCGAGAAACGGTGACTGTGAGCCGGGTACAAAACACCGTGAGGTTACAGTTGTTTTAGTAGCCTTTGCCAAGTTTTGCAGAGACAAGGTGACCGTACTTTGGCAATGACAGTTACGTTTAGTCACCTAAACCCCTTAAGTAGTACTCCAAGGACACAAAGCCCTGGTAAAGGTGAAAGTCTTGTGTTTTCCCCTTAATATCTTCCGAGACACGAACTCTGCTTGCTCGCTTTAAAGTGTTTTAGGATCCAACCATCCATGCTTTCATAAAGCGGCAGTCACTGTGGTACATACAGTCATAAATACATGGAATACATACGTATGACAATGTAATTTATGAGAGAACAGCTTGCTTTGTTTTGACAGCCGGTCCAGCCATGCGTGCATGTGAGGTATCAAATGGCGTGGGCCATGACACATTGTCACTATTTGTCCCGTGGGGGAAAGGTGTGTGAGAGCCGTGTAAAGGCAATCCCAGGTCGCTTTTTAAGTGTTTCCAGTACATCCCGTTCAAAGGATTATCAGACACATTTCTATCACTTAGAAGGACCATTCTGGCGCAAAATAAACCTAGGGGTTAATAACACATTGGGTACCGCGTTGGGATATGTTTTCAGTTTTAGCACAAACTGCTAATTAGCTTGTAATGCTAGTAAAAAGAAATCGCTATTTCAATACCACCAACAAGGCTCAAAATAGCACCACACTTCCATGTAAAGAAGAGCCGTGTGATTTAATTATGTTATGCCATGCATGTGTGCGGGGAGCCAACAGGAAGTCATGAAGTCTGAAGAAGTCTGAAAAGAGAATGCCGGAGAAGCACATGCTCTATTGGCTCAAAAAAAGCAGAAGCATGAAGAAGCCCACACAAGCTTTTTGGATGTTAAGTGAGAAACCTTTGTAGGAATTAATGGGACACTTTTTGGAACGTTGAAACCAGATCTTCTTGATACATACATGGTCTGAAAACATCCCTAAGTGTGTTTGACGATTCCTTTACTCTAAGTGTTCCAAAAGGTCACACTCTAGATCCCATGTCTGGTCCCACAACCACAAACATCACGCCAGCGCCGTGTTCACGTAACAACAGTGTTCACTGACACTAAAGCTATTGTCTATACTGGTTCTGTCTGGTCCGAGCATTTCAAACTGTCAAGCAGCAAATAAGCAACCAAACTTTCTGTGCAGTTTGCCGTTAAGGTGGATTAGGATCTTACACACAAACAATGTTTCCTCATTATAATCCTATAGGTTCTGACAGAGTTTGAGAGAGGACGAAAGCAGCTGAGACACAAGCCTGCAGAGACCCAGTGCTGACAGTTGCATAGATTAAAATGAGAGTGTATCTGTTGTGTGAGACGTGCAAGTAAAAAATGCATCTGTCACACTTGCAATCTGGACGGCAGGAAAAGCTGATCTTCAAAGCTTCCTCTGACCCTTCTCCAAGAACTCCGTTTTTGCATGTCTGTGTAATCTTCACTGAACTGTACAATAGGAACAAACGGGGAAACTTATCGGCAGTCTCTTCAAGGCATTTGTGGTTCCAGTTCTTATACTGCCCCACTAATTCATTGGTGTCTGTGGATGATCAGTTGAGGCAATTTAGGTCAGGGCATGTTTTGCAAAGGACACAGCTTTGACAGGAAGTAATACTTGAAAAGTAATACTTGAAAGGCCTCCTTAGGGCAAATAGCCTCATTGCTGGTCTCACAGGCGGACATATTGACTTGCTGGCAGCATATTGGCTTGTTGGCTGGCAGGACATCTAGCTGTCGGAGCCAAAACTGAAATCTAAGATAGAAACTTAATGGCTAATGGCATTCAAGTCATGTTTATGTAGAAACTGTAATCAAACGATGTCCTGTGCTCAAACAGTGTAGTCAACACACATCTGTCTACTGAAGTCCATGGGCATTTAGGGAAAACCCTATTTCCTGAATAAGGTTGCTGTTTCCATCACTACATTTTGTCACTATTTCTTGACACCAACATTTTTAAAAGACCATGAATGTCAGGTAAAGTGACATGTGTGAAATATCTTTCTTTAGCTACTATTATAGACTCCTGCTTTGAATTCTGTGGCAGTTAATGTGACAGAAGTGGTTGTCCTTGAGTGAGAAAGACATATCAAACTTGCCATGTCAGGCAGGTGAAGAAAAAGCATCATAGCATCTTGAGGATTGTAAACCTTTCCTGTCGTTATATGAAAAGATACTTTGACATAATGACTGACAGTGAATTACCTAGACATTCACCTGAGAACACATTCCATCCCCTCGAGTTGTTTTTCATTATTGTTTTATGTTACCACAGAAATGTATTCTATAATGTGCTTAAATATCCTGTGAGTAACAACCATATTTTCACAAAAAAAGTGTCATGAGGAAATCAGAGAGACAAATGGGGTTATTTTGCTTCCCCAGCCGTGACTCACATATGATGAACTTCTGCGTTGCTGAAAGTCACACCTTCCCTCAAGTCCTATGTACACAAAGACACAATTACCTCTATATATAGCCTGAATCATGCAGCTGAACAGCTAATACATATCACTCTTTATCGCTTTCCACTGTCGCACACACACACACACACACACACACACACACACACACACACACACACACACACACACACACACACACACACACACACAGTGTCTTCTTCACTCTCCCTTCCTTACTATCACTATCCCTACTATAATTTGGCAGCCCCCCTGGAGTAACTGAGGACGCCCCCTAAGGGTCGAGGACCCCTTGCTGAAGATCTCTGCACTAGGGAATTAGAATCAGTTCAATTTAATTCACAGTATCAAATCAAAACAAGAGTTATCTCAAGACACTTTACACACAGAGCAGGTCTAGACCACACTCTATATTTTATAAAGACCCAACAATTCTAGCAATTCTCCCAAGGGCAAGCATTTAATATGACAGTGGCGAGTCTCTTTTAGGGAGAAATCTCAGAAAGACCCAGGCTCTTGGTAGGTGGTGTCTGACGGTGCCGGTTGGGGGTGATGAAGTAGCAATATTAGTCACAATAAAGAAAATGGAACTATGACTAGAACTAGTTGTAGTAGTTAATGGCATAGCAGGGTACTACAGGGCGTTACAGGATGTACAGTAGCAGGACATGGCAGAATAATTTGGGTATAATAATATAATAAACAATGTTGAGGCCTAGAACCAGGCTATCACTGTAACACAAAGGAACATGTTAACCTAGAAAGGCAAAAACATAATAAAGATTTCTCTTTTTTACTCTTTCCTGCCTAGCAGCAGCTAGAAGGTCAGGCTGTCGTTAAGGTAGTGGGTGTAATTATACGTAACTGTACAATTCTTAAACAATAGCTGAACAACTTTGGCTGGGTGAGATGCCTTCACCATCTATACCTGACACACACATGCACACGTGTCACATTAGTATAGATAAACATGGACATACACATTCACACTGTACTATGCAACCATACTGTATATGTATGCAGAAACACAAAGAAAACACACTTGTAAGGCCAAGGTTTTTGTCTTCAGCCCTTGCTGAGGCCCAATTATTCAACATCTCCCTACTTACTGCAGTCCAAATCTACCTGGTAACCATTCAGGCTAAATGTGTGTGTGCCAGAGTATGTTTCAGTGTGTGTACCTGGCAGAGTCCTCAGCCAGCTTCCGTGAACAGATGGTCCTCCAGCAGGTAATAACGACCCAAGACAAACTCTTGAATTGATTATGCCTTTGTGAGGGTAGGGATACAAAGTATCACTGTCACCGAGAGAGAGAGAGAGAGAGAGAGAGAGAGAGTGAGACAGACAGGGAGACAGACAGAGAAACACAGTAGTAGAACAGATGTACTTGAAGTTGGGAATTCAAGAACATCGGAAGGAAAATAGTAAACATCCTCTGCTCAAGACAAAAAAATTCCCTCAAGATTGCAACATTGTTGAGCTCACTAAAGAATGGGGATAGGGTATCGAAAAACTGGTACCACTTCTGGAATGGTCAAAGTAGCACACTTTTTAATTATTAACTTTATCGGTTATCAGGCAGATAAAAAAGCAGATGCAGATAATCTGAAAAGCGACAAGCTAAAGTGGTCCAAGCTCACTAACGTAAGGTGGTCTGGCCTTTCAGGTGGTATTCTTATATTAGTGAAAAGCTGCCCCTTCCAGTTTTGCTGAGGACAATCTTAGTGCACCTCATGGCTAACTTAAGGTGGGTGAGTATTAATAAGTGTTGGTATTGATAAGCGTTATCAATATTGGTATCAATAAAATCCTAACAATACCCAGCCGATACACACTACTAAAGAGAAAGATTTGTTGATTGGTTTAATGTCATTATGAAGGTGATTTCTTTGGTTCCATCTCCTTATGAAATACAACCATCAATAACTAATAAAAGCTAATTATGGCTTATTTCAAATTGGGATCATAGTTTGGGGCTATCATTTTTATTCCAGTGAGATTGTGCCAATTACAGTAATATTATCTGCAAACACTAATGTCACTGAGATGTCTGATGGGGCAAGAAACACAAGCAGTTAGCTGATGCAGACCTACACAGTTGACACTTTTCACTCTCTCATGTCAAACCACTATTGGTAATCGCTTGGGGCACCTGTGGAGCTCTTGGGCACGCCATAGAATCAGAAAGAATAGTCCTGTGGGAGTTATACATGAATCTATTGTGGAACTGAAAACATTGAAACATTTTTTCAAAATGTAAGCCGCTTACAACCCGCTTGTTCTTTTGCAGAAGAAACTGTGTTGAATAATTAATCAAAATGACACAGTTGATGTGCACATAAGCACGGGGGGGTTCTGTGGTTATTTTACAACAGTCTGATGCTCGTTGCACAAAATGTAACCAGCGGATCATCACTTCAGTTAGAGACTGCAAATGGAAAAGATACCTGCTGCCTACAGGTGGCACAGAAAAACAGGACAGACAGAGCATTATTGGTGCCTAAATAGTTATTGTTTCTGTCACTACAATTCACTAAATAACCAAACAAATTCATGTTTGCAAATGCATGTTACTGTTCATGCAGCTATAACAGCATGCGTCATCTCAGACTCCATTTGATCATTTAACGAGTTGGCATACAGACACATTTGACTTTGCTGATTGACACATTATTCTCCAGATGCCCATTTAGCAGGCTGAAGGAGGAATGGGGCTTGGGTCTGTGTGTAAGTGATGGCTTCCTTGCTCTGTCTCTTCCCATAACTTTTTAAGTGAACTCAATGATTAATCAGCATCATTTAGGCTATGATGTCTGGAGGTTGGTAAGAATGCTGATCAACCATACTTATTTATCACTGACCATGATTTTTTGAAAAAACAGAAGTGATTACCCCAACCCCTGTGGTGGGTGCTGTCACAGAAGGCCTACTCGTCATGCAACAATTTCACCAAAAACATATCTCACTCCAAACTAAATTGAAATGTTGGCAGCCCTGACAATCAGACAGGGTGTAAGCAGGCCAACAGTTTGTCCAGATGATTGAAACCACCTTATATCCGTCTGATTCATTACGATATACCTATTATCTCAGGGAGCATTGTCTCGTTGTGTTCTCATTATGTATCATTCAACTCTTGTGTAAGTTATTTTGCATCCTGACACATATCAGAGAAAACTTGCTTTGTTTCAAGCTCTTATTTCTTTTCTAGTTTGTCTGTAATTTCCTCAGTGTAGGAGCAACTGTTTCCCCTTCCGCTCCTCTTTGTCTAATTTTACTTGTACTTTCCTAAACAGCGGTGCGCCAAAGCAACTTCCTTGCTTTCTGCAAACAATTATTTAATAGTGTTGATGGCTGTGTTTCATATTTATATGTAGCGTTTTGTTTACACTGCCATCACCCGCTTGCTTCCAGCAGTCAAGTCAAAAATCCTCTAAACTACTTCATTTGGGGGTTACACCAATAATATCAGTAGTAATGTGTCATTACAGAGGCGACTGCTGAGACTACCAATTTTCAAACTACCTACAGTATAAGATGTAATAAACCAGAATTATCAGTTAAAGGACTATTAAAACTGTTAAATAAGTGTAACAGCTATTTTGCCTTTTGGATGTATGATCTTAGTTGACATTTAGACAGCTGATTTATTTGCTTAGTACCAGTTTGTGGAAAAAGGAATGATTTTTGTGAAGATTTCCAACATTTCTGCAAAATTTGCTCACGAAAAACATGTTGCTCATGGCAACAGAGAGAAAAAAGGACATGGCATTTCAAGAGAGCAGCAAAATGAAGTAATAGCAAGGCTGATGGACAGAGCAAGAGAAAGAGAGAGATGGCTGAACGTCAAAATCTCAGTCCACCCTGAGGCCAATGGGTAATTTAGATATGAACACTTTCCCTCAATGATGCAGGCACACAGCCGGTAGGGTGCCATTACTGCAGGGCCTATTAGTTGCCATTGGCAGTGTCTGCAGTACCTGGGCTTGGTAGTCATATCATGGCCAATGGCTCAATAAAGATGCTTAGTTGATGCAAACTGACAAAGAGAGAACTTTATAAATGAACACTAATTCCAAAAAGATGAATATAATACTCTTTTTTTGCCAACCATGGACTTAACAAGTGATCATATGTAAATTTATGACCAATATTAGTACTATTTGTGCTGCCCATGTACAAAATCAAAAATAGAACTCCACTGCAGTAATGTTTCAAATGAAGGAGGTGAAAGCCTACCGTGGACATAATATGCTTTTCCGTATATTCTGTCATATCTAATGTTATAATGATGGATTTTCAATTAATAAGGTAAACATATTTTTTTAACTGTTCTGAACGGTCCGGTTTCAACAGTTTTAGCAAATTGAACATAATGGCTAAACGGTGGAATTGCATCTCCCGGACCGTCCTGTGATGCCCTCTGGACCAAAGATCCAATAGACTAGCATGGAAAAAGAGATGTCTGTAAATCAGTGAATACCTTTTTTTGAGCATCATAAACCCCGCAAAATGATTCGTTTCACTATCAGAGTTTAATCTATTTGGTCCGATAACATTTGAAAAGTCCAGAAAAGCTGCACAATTTCATCATTTAATCCCCATTCAAGTAAGCAGAGCGCTAGACCGGCAGAGGTCTCTAGAGCCTGCTCTATGGGCTGCACAGTGCGGGAACGGAGCATTTCAATCTTACTAGAAGCATGCACAATGAGCCAACAGCAATAGTGGACATAATGGACTTCCTGCTAAGTGGCTAATGGGCTTTTGTTGCAATGTGCAGGGTTGTTAGGGTTACATGGGGCACATCTGCATCATCAGCAGTCTAAACAGTGAAGGCATAGTCAGATCAGAAATTCGAATCAAATACCCATGATAAAGCAATAGCAGCACTGTGGATAACATCTAGCAACAGGCTCAGCTACATCTCCTCACTTCTTGCCCTTTCTTGGCTCAGTTGCTTCTTAATAACCTCTACACTGGGACAGAGATGCTCGCAAGTCTCTGAGCTAGAATGTAGGTCAAGTCTCAAGTCTCTGAGCTTGAGTCCAAGTCAAGTCTCAAGTTCTAGAACTAGAATTCGAAATAAAGTCTCTCATTGGTATGATCAGTGTTGTATCACCTGCTGTGTTTCATCCAGGCTGCTTAGAACACTGCATAGCTAAGTATAAGAAATTCAAAGCTTATTATAATGACCTCTGTATCTATTAGCATACAGTATCAGCTTTGATTATTTGTTTGGTATATAATCAGTATGAACAGGCTATTGCAATATGACAAAAAACACCAAGAATGCTTTACTTTCAAGTTAATAACAGTATTTTGACTATTAACATGAACATATATTATATAGCAAATATTGATGTACTAAAGTCTGAAACAAGACTACATGTCTCTTATTGCGCTGGCTCTATGGTGCCGTAAGAACACATACAGAAAATGTTATTCGTGTTATATAGTGCAAACTTTAAAACATAATATTACAACTAAATACAGAAACACTATTGCTGCCAAATAATGTACTAAATGTAATAAACATACAAAGTCCACAAACATGTTTACACACTATAGTTCACTTCCTTATGATAGAGAATCATCAATTTTTTGTTGTATACTAACCCTTGTGTTGTCTTCCTGTCAACCATTAAAAAAGAAACATTTTGGTCACTTTTTCAATGTTGTGGGTGCTTTTTTTGATGTTTTTGCCAAAGTATTTTTATATTTTTATTGTTGACATTTTCAGTGCTTATTTCAACGGCCCATTTTTTGTGCTAAAAAAAAGAATTAACTGAAGTCGGGTCAAATTTGACCCAAGGACAACATGAGGGTTAAGTGTCTAGTGGCTTTCTATACATTCTAAACTAAATGTGAACCAACTGACCAACTTGATTTACTTACAGAGCACAGCCATGTACTGTAATGTGTAATTAGTCTACAACTAATGACAATTGAGAAACGTTAGCTTTTCACTAGTGTGACTGTTTTCAATAGGTCAGTTTAACCTCGTCCGTGATGCTAACTGGCTCACTTTACAGCAGTAGCAACAGTTTGCTAATCCATGACCTAAGGTGAGCTAACATTGATTCTGCCATATTTTGTTTAGCCAGCAGAGACACTAGCAGAAGGTGTTGCTATGGCAATGCATGAATCTGGGGGGGCAGAGATTTTGGCAAGTAATGTACTTAAGTACAAATTTGAGGTACTTTACTTGAGTCTTTCCTTTTCAAGCCACTTTCTACTTTAGTTCAAATACCAACAATCTCTTCAAATCACTTAATGCACGTTTAACATGGCCGTAGCCAACAGGACATGAAGGATCATGTAAATCGAAACAAGCGCTCATTCATCTTTTCCTAACCTCCCACAGGTCATAGCTAAAGCAAGAAGCAAGTTAATGTTAAAATTGCCAGTGCTGAGCTAAACATGTTCGCAAACCTTTTAGGGTACCTGATAAAATGAGATGTGGTTGAGCCAGAATACCACACACTTTGCATTCAGCGTTTTTTTGTTTTGGCCTTGTTGTATAAATGGTTGACATGTTTGAAGTCCACACAGAGCGGGGAATAACATTCCTTCCGTCAGAAGTTTCCTAAAAATAAAGATTGTTCACGGGTCCCGCATCTCCTAGTTCAAATCGAGCCTGAAGACGAGTCACAAGTCAAGTCTGAAGTCACTGTGTGTGCGACATAAATGCAAGTGAGACTCGAGTCTCCCTCTTTGCGCCCGCAGTAGTTGTAAGGAATCTTTCGGCTAAGTATAGATGCATCCCATTACATGCTGAGCACAACGAAAAAACAAGAAATTGTAATACATTAGATCAAAATTTGTGCTCACCACCACCAAAAAAAATGGCATAAACATGTCTGTGTACAAGAATCAATACATTAAAAATAACGTGCCCATTTCTCAAACTGCCGTGAGACCCTGTTGCATATTTCACAGTGTGGACGTCAGTGCAGAAGAATGGTTAATACTCGTAGTATAAGGGTCCCTTTCTGCATATTTAAATCACACTCACTTACACTCAATCACGTGCATTCAGTGACACACACATTTGCACAAGATTGTCAGATTAAAATGCATTGGTTGTGTGCAACTTTGTAAACACACGAACATACAGTCATATTTAATATTTCCTTTAGATACCCAGGGAGAGCTTTAACTGAGCACAGCTTGACACATGAAGAGATGGACAACAAAAGGCTTACTCTCCCACAGCAGGAGATGTGACCTTTCATATTCATGCAGGCATTGGCAAACACACATACACACACACACACACACACAAACACTACCATATAAATCAAGCGAGTGGCATTTATAAAGACGCATCTCTTACAACCATTTATTCAACACTATGAGAGTGGTGTTTTCCAAGAGAAGGTAACATCTGACATCAGCAAGAATATACCATAACCAGTTGTCTTATTTGTTCACACACACACACACACACACACACACACACACACACACACACACACACATATTCATTAAGGTTAGGATGGGTGATAATCTGAACTGGTAATAAAATGTTAAAGACACTAATCACCCTTTTTCAACATCAGCATACGCTGCTGCCCTCTGGAAGACGCTACAGGGCAAAATGCTGAGCCTCCAACAGTTATAGGCAAAGCCATACAAAAACTGAACTAAACTCTTTCCCCGTTCCCCCTCCCTTGCACCACCACCACCATCAACCACAACAATCCAACTGTTGTGAAATAACTGCATATGTACTTTATCCAATAGTTTTAAATGCAACTTATTTCTTTCCTATTTTCCCTTATTCAACAGCTTTTTGTTCTCAATGTGGTGAGAATGTAGTTGTGTTTGAGTAGAGGGAATGGAAATGGAATGGTTTTCTTTTATGCAAGACTGATTCTTGGTATCTAGATTTGTACCTTTAACTTGGTTTTAAAGAGAAACATGCAGACAATGGTTATCAGTAGACAGTCACTATCTAAGTCCTGACATGAGCCGTACCCATATCTTCAACCATTGTATTGTAGACGTTCCAACCTGAGTTCCCTATTGTTTCCCAGCAGAATGGCCTTCAGCGCTAAAGTATAGCCTCTTAGAGAGGTGACAACGGACAAGTCTTTACTTTGTAGGGCTGTCCCACCCATTTATCCTTTGAAATTAAGGGTGCTCCGATTGATCGGTCACTGATCGTTAATCAGCAAATAAAGGCTTTAAATAGTTTGATCGGTGGTCTTCATAAAGGCCGATCAGATGGGCCGATGAGACGCACCACTTGTGAGAAAAACAATTGATAAAGTGACATTTGGAGTTCAAATGTATGTCCCATGTCCATGTTGAGCCTAACTGTGCAGTTTATTAATCAAAACTTTGAATTAAAAAGAGTTGTGCTTCATTCTCAAGAATTTTTGGCGTCACACACCGCGGAGGCTCTTGCTGCCGCATTCAGCGACATGTGCATGGGAAATCCCGAAGGAAAAAGTACACGTTATTCTAACGGATAATGCCAAGAACCTGGTAAAGGCCATGAGGAATGCAGATCTCCCAGCCTGCCGTGCATGGCTCATACACTGCAGCTTGCCGTGGCCGACGGAGTTTTATCACAACGCAGCATCGCTGATATAACAGCCTGTGTGGTGGCTTGCCTACTCTCGACTTCAAAATATTCTGAAACAACTTGGCCAGCCTATTAAGAGGCTACAACAGGATGTACCTACCAGGTGGAACAGTACCGTTAATATAAAAACTTCGAAAGCCACGTTGTTGGAAGCGGTCCAGAACAAATTCAGTGACATTCAATCGAAGCGCCTTTATACCATTGCAACAGGGCTCGATCCGAGTTGAGAACTTCATTCACACATTTCTCTCTCTCTCTCTGTGTCTCCAGTTGTGTTGCTGTCAGAGAATGAAACTATATTTAAATAATGTCAATGTTAATTGAATATATTGAATTCTCTAAGCTCTAAGCTGTTTAAGATGTTTCTAACAGGATGTAGAATGTTGAAAGTTTCCTGTCAATAAAAGTAAACAGTTGACAATTCACAGTACATTATCTTCTGTTCATTTTAATACATATAAATTGTTGTTAAGACTTAAAATTTTATATATGACAGGATAAATAGAAGGCTTCAAATAGACCCAGTGATCGGTGATCGGTATCAATCAATACTGCTTTCAGCAATCGGTGATCGGCCCCAAAAATCTTGATCGGAGCACCCGATTTTTTTTTTTTCATATGGTACAGTTGGGTACCATAAACATTCAAATAGAGTACAGTTTCACAAAGATCAAGTGGTCAGTGTGATCTGCAGGGTTTTGGAGAAAACTGTGAAGCTGTGGTTGATTAAATAAAAAGAGTGGGAAGAAGGAAGGTTTGACCTGTGCTTTCAGAATTGATGTGGGATGCTAGGATGCATAACCAGTTTTGAGGTTCAAGGACTATGCCTCCACAGTCACTCATTACAGTAAAACCAATACTAATGAAATTCTCTGATACAGCCTCTATACCACATAACTCTAAACTGTCCACTAAAACCAGTACAAATGAAATTGTATGAATCAACATTTAAATTGAATGGCACTAGTGCAGCCCACTGAAACCAATACTAACAGCATTTTGACCAGCACTCTTTATTGCAGGATGTTCTGGACAGTAAGGCTCCAATTTCTGTTCAGCTGAAAACACTGCAGTGGACTCTCAACAATGATATTATACTGTTCATTTAAGAACTTTAATCAACAGAAAGGATTTAATGTGACGTTATGTCAATAACTGACCTGTATGTGCTTTCCAAGCATCACCAAAGTGACATAATATTGAGCACTAGATAGTGGCAAGAATTGGACATTGCTTCAAAATACTACTCAAAATGTGTATGTATTAGCGATGGTCCGATGCCGTGCACATATACTTAATCATGAAATTACTCCAATACTACCACAACTGATACCACGTTATAGAAGAGCCCTACACAGGTTTAAAATGTTGGCCCTATCTGTCAGGGATGTCAGACCCAGACCCAAACCTTGACCTAAAGCTTCTCAGAATTTTCGGCCCGAGCCTGACTGTAACCCATATTTATTTTCTCCTCCTGATACACAGCTTATAGACCATAGTTCAGTTTAGTTTATAACGGCAAAGTAATTATATCTTATTTCGTTAATTTAGAAAAATGTTTGAACCATTTTTTGTTTGTTAAAGAATTGTTGTTATTTTTTAAAGTGACAACTTTAACTAATGACACTGTGACAACATTGAGTAGTTTTTTTGTTTGTTTGATCAATTTAGTGTCTTAAATTAACACTTACAATAACATACATACATATAAAACACTTTAGGCATATCAAAATGTTAGTTTAAACATTTATTATCAGTAAAAAGTCCAGAAGCTTGACATCATGTGTGTGTGAGCTGTCTTTGTGTCAGAATGATAAGTTATAAAACCTTTCTTTCTTTGTTTTTGAAATCCCCAACGTCATAGTTTATTTAAATTGCATACCATTTACTTAATTTAATTAATTAAAACATAAAGCAGGAGCCTAATGCAGGCACGATACCTGGTCTGTGTGTGAACTTTGATGTGAAAATTGGTTCAAAGCACGGCCCGTGATGCATGTATAAATATAACCAACTTGATCCTGACGCACAGTTGGGCGGTAACCTCATGAGATCAAGGTGGCCGCAGTTTTGAGAGGCAGGTGCCCCAGTTCCTTTCCACCAGCTGACCAGACGGACCCTTGGACCATTACGGAAAAAATCTGGGTCTCAGTTGATCTAACAGCTGATTAGTGTTTGTACCATAACATGTTTACATGCTTTCGAGATCAGACGAGATCATGCTTTAATTATTTTTAATTCAATTATTTTCTCCTACTGTCCTTGGCTGCTGTACCTGTATTCACCCTCCATATGAGATGCTCTGTAGCCTCTGCTGTTGTTTACCCCCTTGGTTGTTTCACTAGCTAGTTGAAACTGGAGCTACTGCATCGTAGTAGATATATAGCAGGGCTTTGTGCAAAATCATCAAAGCGGTTGGAGGAAGCATGCAGCTACTTGATATTTAGCACTAAGCTAACGGTAGATTGTACTGGAACAAAGCAATACTTTCTACCGTCAAAAATTGCAGATAAAGGCTACAGAACCAAACACTACCCATTTGGACATGTGTCAGCAGGAATGCGAGCCGGAATTAGGGAGAATTTAACAACGAATGACGTTAGCATGTAGCTACTATAGTTAGCAGTGGACACTTATAGAATATAGCAGCACTTTCTAAAGTCAATAATCGCAGATAAAGGCTTTTTTACCAAATACTACATAACCGTGAATGTTTACGAGTAATGTGTCCTGGAATTATGGAGAATTTAACAACACTGATGACATTTTACTACCGTAAGCATGTAGCTACGTGAGACAATGTTAACGCCACCGCAGTAGCATAGTAAAAAGACATGCCTATCTGGAGCAGATGACCAATCATAGCAGGCCAGCTTAAAGTTGCATCACACTTAGCTGAGAGTAGAAAAAACTGTTGAAACCATAGCGTTCTGAACAGAAATCTGAACATTTTAGCTCACTGTATTTATTCTTAAATATGTTTACCTCATTATTTGACATTTTGGCCACATTTAACATGAAAATCCCAAATTATAAGATTGTAGATATGACAGAAAATACGAAAAAGCATCTCGTTTTTTACAAAAGTGGGACCAAAGCATCTGTAGTATTTATTTATTTTTTTGGTATGTATGTAACTTTTGTTTAACAGTGGCCATTGTGGCAGTTACAAGATAATGGCACATTAGGGGTGTCACGATTCTCCAAATCCTTGATTGAATTACATTTTCAAATCTAAGGTCACAACTCAATTCAATCCTGGATTTTTTTTTAAAGCACAGGTTGCTAAGCCATTTTTAGACTAGACTTGTATGTATTATAATGTCTGACCTTTGTTCGCAATGTATCACATTACATTGTCAAATTTAAAACATAATGTAACAGTAACATATCTTCAATCAATTAGAAACTTGACAATTTGTCAATAAAGTAAAAACAAACAAAAAATGTCCTACAAGCTTAAGGGCAGCGCTGCCTGGAAGGCATGTCACTCCATGCTCAGATTTAAACGGTTTACGGTATAATGTGTCATACTGAAATTTGTGAAATCCATGAAATAATAAACTGTTCTCATTACAAACAACAACAGAATATGAGAACCATTTCAAAAACGTTGTAGCTATCTATGGTTGTTTCATTGCTAATGTTAGCTTAAAACGCCATTCAAGTGACAGCCTTTGTTGTGGTTGATTACTAGCTCGTAGCTAAGCTAGCAGTCATTTCAAAAACGTTTTAGTGTCTATGGTTGTTTAATTGCTAACGTTAGCTCACAACGCCATTCAAGTGACAGCCTTCATTTGTGTTTGATTTCCAAAACGTTTTAGCTATCTATGGTTGTTTGATTGCTAACATTAGCTCAAAACACCATTCAAGTGACAGCCTTTATTGTGTTTGATGCTAACTTGTAGCCAGCAGTTAACAAACTTTGTTAAGGTTAGGTAGGTCCATTTTTATTCTGTATTGATATTACAGAAGTCTCTCGTTAGCATCTTGTAGGCTACTTGTCGCAAAGTGACGCATGCACGACTCAAATCTGCATTTGACTTCCATCGGGGAATTATAAGGAACTAGGATTAATTAGACAATGGTTATGGTTGAAGATGATGGTCGCAGCGCTGCCTTAAAGGCTTAGTTGGGGGCTTAAAACACCATTGAGCCAGCACAGCAGCTGAGCCATCCATTAGCAAAGAGGGCGACTCGGCGGAATGTGCAATGGTAAACAAATAGAATAAGTACACATAGCAGAGCTTGCAAACTGTGGCTCTTTTATCAACAATGCAAACATTGTCAACATAACTCACTGAAAATCCAAAATACTTCCACACTTTCACACACTTCAGTGAAAGAGGATGGGGCTCAAGTTCTGTCAATGGGCCTCCTGCAACTGCAGTTGCCATGCTATCTTTTGACTGGCTGTAGCTAAGTTGGAGCAGGTTGACTGACTCGCAGCACTTCAACACGCGTGTTTTCCGCTTGACAAGACAACCGGACGTGACATGGGGGCGTGGCATTATCGAAGATTCATTTTTTATTCGATATTTAAGTTTGTGACTTACTTTCGATCGATTTCGTGACACCCTTATGGCACAATGAATTTGAAATCCAACACCCCAACCTGCCTCACACATAGGTGATGCTCTTAAAGTATACTTCCTGCTTTACTGCTATCATAATTACTATGGCCACTACCTACGCTACCTAATAATAATTAACATAACATAGCATGTACTTGCAAAGACTTGAATGATGTAACATTTCTTCAACAATTATGTTATTAAGTTATGTGTAAGTACTAGTTACAGACTGCCAAAGGACCATTACTGTTTTAAAGCAAAACTGCATCTGACTGGCTGTTAACTGCTGAAAATGTGCATCTACAGTATCAGTCCAACAAAAAGACACATGATGTGTAAGAGATCCAAGCAGCATTACACTCTGACCGTCATTGTGTTGGTCTGACCCATTTCCCAGACTGAAAGAGCTGGCATCCACAGCAAGCCTGCAGAGCTCTGGGGCAGTTGGCTGCTGGTGAGACAGCTCTGTCTGGTAATGTGTTGGCTGAGCAACTGTTAACTTGGGCTGGGATCTGTCTCCATGGCCATCTGGACTGCTGGTCCATCTAGTTCCCCCATGTTGATCTCTTCATCTCCATCTGTCTCACTGACTTGACCCAGTGACTGACTTTGTATGTGTATGCATCCGTCTGACTGACTTTAGATCTCTCTGACTGGAAGGCTGACTGAATCTATGTGTTTCTATCTGTCAATGTGACCGAGTGATTTGTTATAAAAGCCCCAAAAGGCAACAGAAGGAAAAAAAAAGGGTTTTGGGCATCGCCGGCCAAAACCTAAGTTTAAGTCCTACGTACTACTCAAACTTAGGTTTTGCCCATGAATAGTATCTCATAGTAGGAGATAAATTCATATACATTCAGATAGAATTTAAAGGTCCCATGGCATGAAAATTACACTTTATGATGTTTTAACATTAATGTGCGTTCCCACAGCCTGCCTATGGTCCCCCAATGGCTAGAAATGGTGATAGGTGTAAAACAAGCCCTGGGTATTCTTTCAGAAAATGAAATCTCAGATGGGCTGATCTGGAATCTTGCCCCTTATGAGGTCATAAGAGGCAAGGTTACCTCCCCTTTCTCTGCTTTGCCCACAAAGAGAATTTTGCCCCGCAAAGTGGCAGTTGGTCAAGGCCACCCCCTTCCTCCTTAAAAGCCACAGACTCAGAAATGGCACATCCTATTGAAAGCTCACTGTGGGACTGGCTCTAGTGGCTGTAGTTCTGCACCAAGGCTGAATTTTGGGATAAGGTATTAGGGGACCACGTTGGTCTATATAAAAGCATCCAAAGAGCACCATGTCATGAGACCTGTAATGATTTAAAGCACATATTAAAAAACCTGAAAAGCATGAACAAATTCCGCATGACGAATGCAATGCGAGTAACCATGTTTGGGAAATTAAACATAGTTGCTCCGCATGATGCGTGGTACAGGATGGGGATCCATAGCATAATGAGGAAGTTGACAAAAACAGGCACATCCTGTCTGAAATAATAGACTATATTTGCTGAGCTGCAAATACTATGAAAGGCTTTGGTTTGTTGGCATTTCTTTAAACAAATCAGAATTGGCTTGGGCGGCGCTAACTGCTGGACGAAGCCACGGTGCCGCTGCAAAATAGCCTTGGTTAGGAACATGTCTTGGTAGAACATGTGCAAATTCAAAGGTTTAAAACTCCGGAAAACTCAGATTGGACAGATAGTCTAGCTAGCTGTCTGGATTTACCCTGCAGAGATCTGAGGAGCAGTTAACCACAGTCCTCAGAAATCCACCGTAGCTAAAAAATTCCAACACAAAGAAAGAGGAAGGTAATGGAAATCCAGCTGAAAAGAAGGACATCCGACTGATTTTCCGGGGGCAACCCCAGAAGTGGAACGTCGTGGATATATAGTCTGTTTTTCAACAATATAGAGGTTGACAACTGGGCTAGAGGGCCTGGAATAGAATAATCATAATAATAAAGACAATCTCTCTTTTCACATTGGTGTCATTAATTCTCCATGGCCTTAATTAACTGTGACAAAACTGTAATTGATATATGTGCTGGATCCCTGGAGGGGAGGAAGATGGGGAGGGGAGGGAGAGTGATGGTGATGGTGGAGGAGAGAAATGAGGGGCGACAGGAATGTGGATGGTTGAAGTGTTTGTGCGGTGGGTTGGTGTTAAACAGCACAGCAAAAGCACATTTGACCAAGGACTTTTTTGGGAGGAAAAATTTCATAGTAAAATAATCAATCCTCACTCTGAGTATGATACATTTGGCCTAGACCCTGTGATTAATCACTGGCTTTAGAAAACCAAATACAGTAAATTAAATTATAGTGCAGAGCAGTTCACTTCCTCCTTTCCATGCTTTATTGGCTGGCCATAATAAACCATTAAGTGATAATAAGGAAACAAAATATGACGCAACAAGGAAAATCAATTTAAATTGATGAACAAATTACTACATGTTTGAGGGAAGTAGTAGGTGTTACTTTGTTTCATGTAGCAACATGATTGTTTGGTTAATTCGCTGTTCCACTAATCAACATGGGAATGATAAACAGTAATCCTTGTATATTACAAATTAACAGGCTATTTAAAATCTGGCCAGAGAACATGCCACTTAGATTAATGGATGCACACATTGAACATGAGCATCATCCATTTTATATGTGGTGATAATGTGCATATCCTCTTGTGTACATTTGAGTGGCAGAGCTAATGCACTGTAGATCGAATCTATAAAAACCACAACATGAGGATGCAAAAATGATTCATTTAAGTTAAAATCATTTTATGTCCTTCAGCTCTCTGTGAGATAAGTAGGAACACTGTGACCTTACGCGATCACTTTCTGTTTGCCAGTCTCCCATTGTCCCTCAGGTTTTCCGCACGACAGATGAGTTTGAGAAATGCCTTTAGCCCTTAATCTCTGCCTTTTTCTAAAAGAGAGCCATTGTTTGGATGGTTCGCAATTCATCTTGGTGCTAATTGGAACAAACCTAGTTTAATGCCAGTGAGGACCAATGGTTGGCAGATCAGAAAACTCCTCTCCCCAGAATGCGACAGAAGTGCAATATGATTCATACAACTGGTTTGGGAATTGGTTAAAAGGGGAATAGCATGTTGTGTTTAATACAACTCCCCAAAAAGATGTTGAAGAAAGTGAGCATGTCCTTAAGTCAGCGGTTCCCTAGTCCCACTTTGCCAGACCCTCCTCCAAAGCACATTAAAGGAGGGTCTGTCTAGTCCACATAGCATTCAGGGATAAGAGAAACCATGCTCTGGTTTAATGGCATTTATTTAATCAATCATAATCACTGCCCACAAATCCAGGCTTTCTGGAGTGAAGTGATGGATATGATTTTACATGTCACAAGTATAAAGATATTATTAGACGCTAAAGTGTGGATCTTTGGCATTTTTCCCTTGAATCATAATCTCAGTAAAGCAAACAAATCTATGATTACTTTCTGCATCTTACAAGCTAAATATATCATAGCTAAATCTTGTAACTCCACTCTCAAACCAATTGTTAATGTCTGGCTTACATGACTGACAGACTGTCTTGCACTGGAAAAACTTTACGTTAAAGGGTAAATATCTTGTCTTTGACAATATGTGGAGATCTTTAATGGTGTTCTTAGAAGGGACAAAAGCATTGAAGGCATGCTCTCTGTTTATGTAAACCATCAACAGATGAGTATTGCTATGTATTTAGTATACGTCTGCGTGTCATTGTTTAGTTTCATTTGAAGTGCTTCTCTCTTCAGGTTAACTCCGGGAAAGGTTAACTTTTGGACCACAGGTGATTTTTAAGGATCTTTTATGTTGATCTACTGTGCCAACTATCACATGTTACAGCCCTGTCATGATTATGTTTATTTTATTAAAGATGATTTTTACTGTCAGTTTTAATTTGCACCTGTAGTATTTGTTGTAGTGTGATTATCTTCTCTAAAAATTAATAAACCCACTTGTTGAAAAAAAACTAAAAAATAGTCACAATCGTCATGGGCGGTGCCAAACTCCGCACAGAGCCGCTACCAAAGCCATGTGAGAGAAAATTCCAATACAACGAAAGCAGAAGGAAACGTAAACACATTTTTGCACATTGCAAAAATATCAATCTGAATGACTGTTGGACCCAGAATCAAATTAAGTTCTTTAAGAGTCTATCCATTTACACCTATTTTATGTCATATAAGATACATATAGTTTGACAAAACAGAGTGTTCTCAGTGTCAAAAAGAATGGAACAGCTCATTGCAATGCAGTGTTAAGACATTGTTTACCAGCATTGTTTCTCTATCCCATTTTGAAATTTAGGACCTTTTGAGATCCTGCAGGCTATTGAGCTATTGATCACACGGATCATGACCCTGACTTCACCACCAAGGACTTAAAGCAGCTGTGTGTGTGTGTGTGTGTGTGTGTGTGTGTGTGTGTGTGTGTGTGTGTGTGTGTGTGTGTGAGCAGTTTAAAGTGGGTGTCGACCTTGCTTAACCCTGATATATTCAATACTCCCTTGCTTTAACAGAATGCCAAGCAGATTGAGAAAAGAGAATAAAAGTCAATGTGATGCAAACGTATTTACGCCTGCTCGTGCACAGACGTCATCTTCACTGGATTTACTGTAGACACCCTATGGATGTCAGTGTCACCATAACACAAATTAAAATGTTCTGAACTTGTAAAATAATGTTGTGATTACTCTGCATTTTAAATATACGGGCAGCTTATTGAAACCCATTTAACCATATTAAGGTTTGTAGCTGACTGTGCACCAGTGTTTTCTACCACGCTGAGATAAATCACTAGCAGCCCAACAACAATGTTGCACTGTACATTATGTTGTGTTCAAAGGTCGATGACAGGCATCCTATATTTATGTATTTCCCTCTAAGACAGCATGTAGCATAACAAAATGACATAATAAAATGATGGCTGTTAAATAATTCAGATTCACACGGGGTTAAATATAGGTCACTAATTGTACAAGTAGCAAACCTTGCTCTGTGTTTTGAAGGCATAAATATGGCATAAACAAACGAGCCAGCGGATGTTTAATGTGGCTACACTGGGACTTTTCCTGTGATAAATGGGCTTTGAATAATGCATGCAGGTACAACGGAAGGGCTACAACCTTCAGGTTTGCCATCTGGTGTCCCACACTAGGAACTGAGCAAGCACAGGAGGAGAACCTCTGTCAGACGGTGAAGGTATTACAGGTATTAGTGAAGGTACAACTGTTTACCCTACACGCAAGATGAATGAAACAATGTGTTGTAAACAATTACACTTAATTGAAGCATTTTAATTGATCAGCGGAGGTACCATACATCATCTTGAGTCAAAATCTAAGGGTATTTTTGCGATTTGAGGACTTTTTTTTAGAATTTTGCCATTTTATTATACAATATTTTAATGTGCGCATTAAAAATATGTTAATAGAACAACATTGAAGCCTTTGGTTTGATGAATCCATTCGAACTCTAACTGCCCTGAGATGTCTGGGAACACATTCTGAATGCATTTTAAAATGTAAGAGCTTAGGAAAAACTGAATGAATGCTTAAAGATGAAGTAGGCCGATTTCTGAAAGAAGCACTCAAAAAAAAACCAGCAGAATTTGAAAATACAGCTTCATCCCATAACCTGTGTGAGTCATTTATTTGATCCTAATGTTGTTTATTAGCCGCACTTTTATGATAATTACAGTCCTGTTTCCTTTTGCAAACATGTGGGCCTGTAAAGCCCTTAGGAATGACCTACTGTGATTTGTGGCTCTACCTCAGCTGTTAGCCTTTGGTGACAGTTCGCAGAAGGCTAAATTAGAAGCAACATTTTCTCTCCATCACATCTTTTATTGGATTAATTGTCAAACTCTCTTTTAGACTTTGCTCGCTTGGTAGTACATGCAGTTGTTGCATATGCTGGAATAGCAACTGTTTATTCAGGATTTCCTTGCATTAATTCAGGCATTCACCATCTGAAGGGATGTGCATCTGCCTTTGTAGAACAGCCAATAGAAATGCCCTCTCTCTGAGAAGTCGCAGGGAATAGGCTAAATTTTCTAAAGCCTAAAAACAAGATCCAAGAGCAAATAAAGTAAAATCATTTCTTTAAATTATGTCTAGAACAATATGATTACTTCCTGTTGAAGTAAACTGAATATATTGATCAATTAACTGACACAACAGGATTATTGACTCATTATAACACTATTTGTGTCTGTAACTTGGTCTTTATGTGTAATTTGTATTTCCCTTGAAGTGCTTTAAGGTAATCAGTACATACAGTCTTTATTGTGATTGATATATTGTCTGCCTTTAAAGTGGTTATAGTAATTTGTACAGTACTACTATTTGGCAGCCAGTGTAGTGTGAGATTATACTGCAATTGGAGAGGGGGTGTGCACCTTGATCCCCATTTCTACAATTCATCATTCATGGCAACAGACACACTTAAAAGCCACCTGAATCTTGCAAGACCGGTAGTTTGATCATGGGCGATTCCAAGTGGGGTGGCACAGCAGGGGACCAATTATCAGACAGGGAAGGGGGGCATCTTAGAAATTCTTCTTAGTAATATAGAAAATAGAACAACACAATGTAATTTTGCTAAATAAAACACATCAGATTCATTACTAATTTCACGTGTTTTTATTTCTTACATTTTCAATGGGCTCTTAAGGAAAAAATGTGGATAATCATCATTAAACATTATTGGTCATGTGAAGGGCTGGAAAGATTTTTTTTCACAGAACCGTATAAAGAAAAACCTTGCTGTACACATTTTACAGATAATAATAATAATAATAATAATAATAATAATAATAATTTAATAATAATTTATACTGTTTATTGATCCCCAGTGGGGAAATTACAATTTACACTCTGTTTGTTAGTAATCACTACACACAGGCTTGAAATACACACACATGCTAAGGACCTTATTTATTTGTTTATTTCAAAGGATCCCCATTAGCTGACGCCAAGACGACAGCTAGTCTTTTTTTAAAACCCTTTTTTCCCTTGTTGTCCCGAATCCCAACTGGAAGATTGTTCCAATATACAATTGACCTATAAACCACAGTCCTCTTCATACAGTCAGATTTAGGTAGTGGTAAAGAAATCTGTTGACTATTCACCCCTCTTGTATAATGTGAATGCATATCTGAGCAATAAGTTATATTATCATAAAGAAATTTAGGAATCCCAGTATTAATAATTCCATGAAAATATACTAACAAATTAACAGATAGTCTATGCTTGACCTCCAACCAAGCAAGACGTTCATGCATCTCTGCAACCCTAGTTCTCGAAGAACAACCAAGAACCAGTCTTGCAGCCTTATTTTGTGCAACTTGTAATTTTTTTAAATGACTGCTTGATGCCGCAGACCATACAACAGAACAATAATCCAAATGACACAAAACCAATGAACAAACAACACGCCTAAACAACTGTAATTTCAAAAACTGTGCACATTTACGAACAACTGCCACCGCTCTACCCATTTTAGTAACAACATTATTAATATGATCCGACCATGACAATGTGGAATCAAGCCAAAGTCCCAAAAGCTTCACCTTTTTTACTTGCTGTACATTTTGACCATTTACGTGTATATCAATTTTGGGATTATCAGATAATCTATACTTAGAACCGAATATTATACTCACAGTTTTTGAAATATTTAGAACAAGTTTATTTGTTTTAATCCAATTATACAGTTTGCTAATCTCACTAGACAGAACCTGATTAATCTCTAAACATGTAGGGGCTGCATAATAAAGAGTAGTATCATCAGCAAACATAGTCAATTTAGCCTTACTGAGTATATACGGCATATCATTTGTAAAAATTGAAAATAACAAAGGTCCAAGGCAACTTCCTTGAGGAACACCACAGTCCAGGGACTTGCTACTAGATAAAGCACCATTAAAATAAACTCTTTGTGACCTCTCAGACAAATAGCTCTTAAACCACTTGATTGCAGAGAAAGTAAAACCATAGCTAATAAGTTTAGAAATCAAAATTTCATGGTCAATCACATCAAAGGCAGCGCTGAAGTCTAGTAGTTGTGTACCCACAAGCATTGAGTTGTCAATAGATGTTAACCAGCTATCCGACATTTATGTCATTGCAGTGCAAGTGGAATGACCACGTCTATAAGCATGCTGAAACATCGTAGTCAAATCATTGTTCGAAAAGTAATCTTGCACTTGCTTAAATACAATCTTTTCCAATAATTTACTTAAAATAGGCAAGATGCTAATAGGCCTACTATTTGAACCACAGAAAGTTGATTTTGTGTCTTTGGGTAAAGGAATTATCTTACCCTCCTTCCAAAGTTTTGGACAAACACCACTAATCAAACATCTGTTGAAAATGTGACAAATTGGTTTAGAAATATGTCCAGCTGATAACTTCAACAGCCGACTATCCAGGTTGTCTGTACCAGCAGACCCCCCAACAGTCACAGATCGCAACAACCTTTCCACCTGCACAACATTAACCTGATTAAATTCAAAACTGCACCTTTTATCTTTCATAATACACCTTTCAATAAGCTCATCTGAGTTGTAATCCACAGTGTATTTCATTGTCTCTCTAAAATTAGCAATCTTATTAACAAAATAATCATTAAAATAATTTGCAATCTGTATTGGCTTAGTCAAATAAACACCATTAAATTCAATAAAAGAAGTACAAGTATATTTTTCCCCATGATTTCATTGAGTACATTCCACATTCTCTTACTATCAGTACCACTATCTTCAATTCTCTTCTTAAAATATTCTTTCTTTTTCACTCTATTCACCTTGGTCACCTGATTCCTTAAAATACAATAAGATTTTTTGTCCATAGGAGAGTCAGAATTAACCGCAACCTTTTTAGCCTCTTCCCTTTGATTCATTAATCTCCTTAACTCTGTATCAACCCAAGGAGCACTTTTGGCTTTAACTGTAAATTTCTTTAATGGAGCATGCTTATTAACAACTCCCATAAAACAGTCCATAAATAAATTAGGGGATGCATCAACATCATCAATGTCACTTATCAAGTTCCATTTAATATTATCCAATTCATTTAAAAAAACTCTCCTCATTAAATACCCTATAAGATCTTTTCATAATAATTTTAGGACAGGCTCTAGGTAGCTTAGCTTTCCTAGAGACAGCAATACAGTTGTGATCACTAAAGCCAACTGTTACAGAAATGGGTATTGAGCACATATCAGGATTATTAGTATAAATGTGATCAATACATTTTGAAGTTAAAAATACTGTATTGTTACTAGAAATTTCTCGTCGGTTGATCCATTAATTGAGATAAACCACAAGTGTCTGCCATGATTTTAAGCTTATTTTTCAAAGGACAAATATCAGACAGCCAATCAATATTTAAATCTCCCAACCAATATATCTCTGTTTACCTCAGTCACCTTATCTAGCATATTACATAAATCATTAACGTACTGTATCCTGGCACTAGGTGGCCTATAACAGCAACCAAGAATAATAGGTTTCAAATGTGGAAGATGTACCTGTACCCATAATCATTAAGTCATGTCTCATTTTAAGACATGCACAAATGGAGAGATGTCAGAGTGATATATATATATATATATATATATATATATATATATATATATATATATATATATATATATATATATATAAGGGTGTATATGTGCAGAGAGCTCAGTATCTGTATTTGTTGTGGCATCAAAGGCATTTGTATTTAAATAAAAGTGGACATAGGTGTAACAATCCTGCTTTTGGTGTTAATACATTCATAATTATGAAATTAAAGTGTTAATAAAAGTGTAAAATTGTTATAAACATTTAAATGTAATATTGTTTTTTAGTTTTCATAAACCCAGCAGCAAATATGTATCATCATATTGAAAAAAATATATCATTTTAAAACAAACTTCTTCTCAGTTAATATAGTGGCACAGCAACTTTGCTACAGAGCTCCGTTGTTGGTTCAGTTACCAGAAAAAATAAAAATAAAAAAATAAGTGGAATGCTTAGGAATTACAGTGCTTAACTTTTCGTAGCTTTTTGAACAAATGGTTCATCTGATGTTGAGAGCCACTGGCCAAGCATTCATATTTTGGGAGTGAGAACGGGTTGCTCCCCTCCACTCTCCTATTGTCTATAATACCAGTACCAGCATGCAGATCACAAATACCCACTGCATGTATGAGGAACACCAGCTATTTGACATGCTTTCACATTCTCTTCAAAACAAATCATTTTAAAAATATTTCTACAAAATAAATATTTGTAATAACCCACCACCATTTTCTCTATTGGGTTCTTAACCTACAGTAAAAGTAGGCTTTGTTGCAGATTCAAAGCAAGGTGGCTTGTACTTGTGGGAATCAGCCATCCACTTGTACAATTACATGCCTTTGTAAGAAAACCTAAATCTCTAACTGCTGCTATTACATCAATGACCTCCGCATTCTATTCACAAATGTCATTTAACTGGTAAAAGAATATAATATACTGTGTATAATAAAAAGTTATCAAATGGCTCCCTGTGTTACTGTGACCAGTGAATCATCTGCTCTCACAACACCCCACACCTGACATTTTCTAATCCTGTGGATGCACAAGGAACTGAAGGATCCATTTTGGATTTGCAAAGGTTCAATATGAATCACACACAGGCTGACGTTCTTGTTAGCTCTAAGCCCATGACCAAACATATTTCTGAAAAGTCTGTATTTTCAAGAAAAACCTGCAGGGCTTCTCAACCTAACACCTTGACATGGCATTGATGGGGAGGAAACAACATATCTACCTGTGCATGGAAAAGGACCCTGGATTTGCCCTCAAAATACACTTTTAGTGGCAATCTGCTTTCCACAAAAAGGGGTCAAGTCAGGCAGAGAGATAAATAAATTGCTTTGCTACTGCTAGGCCGTATACTCTGCCTTGTTCCAACCAGGTCATAGAAAGCACATACCTATATTGAAAGCAGAGCAGGGGAGAGAAAATGAAAGTGGACGAGAGAAAAGAAGATCAGAGTAAAGTACAGGGTAGGATAAAGGCAATAACAGGACCATAAAAGCATGCTAACTTCTGGAGAACAGATTCTGATCTGAGGATAGTGAGATGGAACAGCAAATAGTGATAAGAACAGCTTGCAAGTGGAGTTTTCACGCCTATATGCTTACAGCTGCCGTTACTCAACTGCATAGAATAATACCCTTTTTATAAATAGAAAAAAAACAAGTTAAAGCTGGATGATTTATATGCTGGCATTGCTTTGCTTTTAGAGATATTTTCTTGCTGTATTCCCCTCCATTCTTGTTCTACTTCTGTATGCACTACTTTGTATTATACATTGACGTGTGAACATTTAATCCGGTACTTTGATAAATGCCATTTGTGCATAACCCTGTGTAATGGATTCATAATAAAAGAGGGTGTGGTTAGAGGCTAGGAGAGATGGCTGCAGTTGATTCCATTTGCCTTAAGGAAAGAGCAGCAGTTGCTGACTGAATGAGGATTAGGGGTAGAAATGATGGGATTTTGATGCTGAAAAGCCCAGCTGAGAAGCAGTGCAGCATGCGACCATGAAGCATAGCGGGAGAGGAGACGCAGGCTGGGTTTCAGTGCCTCGAGCAGACAATGTCACATCTCCCACATAAAATAGAAGCATTGATTATTGCAGAATACAGAGCCGGAAACCCTGGCTTTCTCCTATACAATGCTGGAATGCCTGGTTAATGTCAACAAATTGACAGTCTATGTCTTTACGCTTTTAATTTGGCGCCTCTGTCTTTTCACAGTCTTTTTTTGTGTGTTCTACTCTTGCTGTAACTGTTTATCTCAAGGACATGACACTTTCCCAGTTTCTTTTTTTTTTAAATTTCATACTAAAAAGATCTTGTGCGTCATTTCAGCAATATTCAATAATCAATAAAAAACAATGAGAGATAAAGGATCTATTATGTTTTCCCTATTTTCTAATACATATATATATATATATATATATATATATATATATATATATATATATATATATATATATATATATATATATATATATATATATATATATATATATATATATATATATATATATATATATATATATATATATATATATTTATTTATTTTGACATGACAATAACAAGTAAATGCAAAAAAAACACGTCAAAAAATTTGTAGTGGGAAAATCTGTGTGGGCCTGTTATGCTTTAGTTTGACCAACTGGCCCAGTGCAAAGAAACAGAAGTCACCAATGTGTAACCACCATTGCTACCAAATTAATCGGTCTTCCCATAGCCACACTCCCAGAGCTCAAACGTAATGCCATGACACGCTTTGCATCCACAATAGCACAGGACAACACACAGCCACTCAACCACCACTTCACCATTCTGCTCTCTGGACGCAGGGATACGACCCTAAGGTGCTAGGGAGATTGTTATCGCAAAAGCCTGGTGCCTGCAGCCATAGCAACCCTTAACAAAACACAGAGATAAAACCAATCAGTGCCACTTTGTCTGTGCTACCTTTCTGTGTTATTTTGTGTCATTCATGTCATTATGTTGTTTGTGTCCACTGGAAGCTAAGAGGGACGATAATCTGCTGGTGGTTGATAGATAAATATCCATGCCGTATGTCCTTCTTTTCGGCTGTATGTCCTTTACCTTCTACTTCCTTTATATTGAAATGTTAAACTCTGCTGGATTTCTGAGGACTATGGTTGACTGCTCCTCAGACCTCTGCAGGGTAACTCCAGACAGCTAGCTAGACTATCTGTCCAATCGGAGTTTTCTGTTGCACGACTAAAACAACTTTTGAATGTCAACACAAGTTCCTTCCCAAGGCTAATTTGCAGAGGTGCTGTGGCTCTGTCTGGCTCTTAGCCCCACCCATTGCGATTGTGATTGGTTTAAAGACAAGCCAATGAACCAGAGCAAGTTTCTCGCCCCATCCCATCCCAGAATGCTGTGTGGACAGCAACGCTGTGGAGGAAGGAATGGCAATGTGAGACGAGTTGAGAGACAACAGGAGGGTCAACCCTGGTCTCATTTTCATCAGATGCCTCATAAATAGGGTCCTCCTCAACATGCCTCACTCTCAGACACATTCTCCTCCATGCCATTTTCCCTGTTGAGGAGCTGTGATAAAACCTCATTGGCAAAAAACACTTTGCTTAGAGGTCATTTTCAATGGATAGAGTGTAAAGAGAGAGCCCACAGAGCACAAAAAGAAATGAAAATGCCTTTGTCCTAAACCAAATGCTACACCGAAAAAGAGCTGCCTGTACCCCCTAAACTCTAAGATGTTATGAGTTACTCTCTTTTACTTCATAAAGATAATCAAATGTGATTTTTTTTTCTTTCAACATTTGGTCTGAAGACTTCACAAAACCATTTGATTCGCAAAATAGCAACAGGTGGCATGTACAATTTCCGTTCGTCATAGATAAGTGGTGTTCAATGGTTTACCTACGCACCTGGATAAGCACTGCTTCACTCAGTTTGGTGTGTGTGGTAAATGCTATGTAAAAGGAGTTTGCTGCAGATGGTGGAGCCGTCTGCTGTTGTAACTCACTTAGTTGATAAGGGCACTCACCATCACCTACCTTTCTTGTCACTGGCTGTTGCCATAGTGATACAAGGAAATGAGAATTTGCTTGGTGTGTGAGCAAACAGGTGTGTTCATCTTTGAGAACAAGCCAAAGCCAGCTTTGTAACCACTTGGATCTACTTATCTAAACTAAAACATCCCACGGTCGTTAAGAGAAAAATTGCTAATTAAATTTAAAACTTCTTGCCCGATTTTCATGGGCCATGATAGACCGTATTCAATTTTGGAGCGGATTCAAATCATTGGGCGGTACACAAATTATTTTTAATTTACCTTTTAAAGTATGTTAAGAATACATTGATATTAATATAAATTCATATTTAGTTTAACATGGTTTTCCCACATAAAAAGTAAAAAGAAAATAATGAAAAGGGACTGTGTAATGGGAAAATTACATTTAACCAATGATTTTCATATTATTCATTAACAAGATCTCCAATGCCCCCAGAGTAAATGACTTCTGTATCTTTCCTCATTGTCTTTTCCTTGTAGGAGACAACTGAATTTGTTATGTCTCTGCATTTGTCCTCCAATGACAAATGGCATAGAGTCTCACAGAAACAGTTGTCTAAAGCCGCCATGGCCTATCCAAAGAGACAAAATGTCCTTTTTCAGCTAAGATAGAAAGACCAGTCAAGAAAACTTGACGCACAGAGGACAGATTCAGAAATACGTAAAAGATCTAACCGTCTGCCTGAGCTAACTAATTGTTATGTTTAAGATTAAGTTAAGAAAACTGTTTTCCAAACATGGCCTGGTTTCTGCTCAGACAAACGGGATATAAGGAACTGTCACTTGCTGTTTGGCAAACAGAACTGTGGCCAGTCTGTAACTCTGTACATTGTGAAAGCTGTTGTTGTCATTTTGATTGTTCTCTGCAGAAAACAATTAAACCCTTTTTACCGAATACCTAAAACCTTTAAACCAGTTTGCAGCCTGTCTTTATTTTGTTTCAACAAGGTCTCTTCTGCCACTGAAATTCCTCCTTTGCTGTACAGAAACTTCCACAAACACTGGAAGCACAATCTACTTTCTCCCTCATTGACAAATGATTGGAGAGAGTAGCTATAAACTAAATGTAAATGGACGGTTCTTATAGTGCTTTTCTAGTCTTAACAACTACTCAAAGCGCTTTTACATAGTACAGGAACCATTCACACACATTCATACACAGTGGCCAAGGCTGCCGTACAAGGTGCCACCTGCTCATCAGATCATCAGAAAAACACTCACGCCTGGATACACAGCATCGGGGGCAACTCTGGGTTCAGCGTCTTGCCCAAGGACACTTTGACATGGGACTGCAGGGCCAGGGATTGAACCACCAACCACAGTCTTGTATTGCCAGATCTATCTCCACTGAGCTTTGGAGAAAGGTCTGGCTAATCCACACAACAAGGCGGCACCGGAACTATCTCGTAAATTAACCATCTTTGATATAGACTAGCTATAGGCCTAAATATATGAGCGTCTTGTCAGGTTCAGCCAGAAGCCGGTAGGACAGCCATCTTGAGGAACCTGGCTGGCGGGCAGCTGTCCTATGCCTGGTTTATTGTCGCCATGGTGTTCCCGGCACGATGTGCACAAGCCATAAAGTCACATCAAAACGTCTGTCATTTCCAGCACAAAGAGTTGGATCGGTGCGTGGTTGTGTTAGGAATTTTTGTAACTCGGCACATGCTTCACTTTCAGTTCAGCACGATTAGCTGGGAAAACTGGCTGAGGCTAACCTCTACAAACATCTGTATGATTCTTCATGAACAGACTACAGGGAGTCAAATGGCATTAAATACTGTACGTAGTCAGAGAGAGACAACACACTGGGGAAAGAACAAGCCTTTTCCTGGAGAATGTGAGCCCGCTTTGTCAAAGCTAAAAAAAAAAAAGCGGGTTCTTAAAAGTAGACAGCAATTTCGATTTGAAGATAAATGTCATTTTAATACTTAGAAAAGTTAAATGCAATGTTAACTGGTATGTCAGTGTTTATCATGTTTACTACTGTTGCCGGGCAGCCAGCTTTCCATTTCTTCTCTACTACTTCTTGCTTATCCACAGATTATTTGGTTTGTATACCCCTTGGTGTTTTGGATTATACAATAACGATCAATGCATTGAGTATAAATGTTTCCGTTCATGCTTGTAGCGTGGGCGCAATCTACGGAGGCCGGTGTCACGGGAGAGTATAACTGAAGCTTCACAGAGCCCTGCCAGCCTGTTCGCGGAGCTCCATGGGCAGGCAACTGGCTTGAAAAGCAACAGCAATAGTTTCAGTGTCCTCCTGTCTGAACCAGGGGTGAGTCATATCCGGGCTCAGAAGTCAAGTTTTTTGTGCAACCAAAATCTTTAGCAGATGTAACTACTGTAAGTGTAGTTAGCATCTTTTCTTTTTTTGTTAGCTTGTAACTGGCATTGGCTGACAGCAGTGAAGACAGTGTGTTTTCACTCGGACTGACAGTTCGCTATGCGCTGGAAGTTTTAGCTTGGCATTGTAAACAGACATTGGTTTACAGATTTGTACATTATCATACTTGCGTGGCATATGTTTAAAGCTTAGATTTAAGTGAAGTGCATAGGCATCTCTCCCTTCAATATAAGAATGAGAAAACATCTCTATTATGACAAACTTTGCTCAGATACAACTGAGCACAGTTAAGGTCTGACATTTTAGGTAACATAAACATAAGAAAATCACATTTTTTAACAGGCAGGTGGACTTTAATGTTGACAGACAGGGCAAAGAGAGATGGATTATTGAAACATTAAACTGTATTAACTACTTTTGTCAAACATTAGTAAGCCATTGCCCATTTACACATCCAGCAGACACAGAGCAACACTAGCATTCATTTCGAGTTTCGAGATTTTATTGTTTCAATCTCTCCTATTTATTCTCCTATAAGGATTCAATAAAAATCACATGTGGGTGGAAAACATTTAATAAACCCAATTGTCTTTTTTAGGTTTATCTCAATAGTGAGTGCTTGATGTTCATTGCTTCCGACAAAGACAAAAACAATGAATGCCAGCAGTATTTGCTGAAAGATGCCTGCCTCTCAAAATAACAGCATGGATAAGCTACCGTAACTTCAAATGCCAATAGGGTGTTATAAAGACTCTGGTGTGTCTTAATATGATTGAATTATTCTTCAAAGATCTCTTGATGCAGAACCTCAGTGGAACATGCAATTACAATGCCATGTGTGAAATCTACAAGAAATGCAGGGACTGTTTACCAGCCTTATTATAAGGAAATACATAGATGTGATTTACTTTGTACTTGTCTCAGCACTAAAGATGCATACTTACCAAGATGTGTACATATTTTTATGCACAATCAAGAAATGCACTGCATTTCTTAATGCAGTGTGGATATAGAGCGGGGCGGGGCTTACCCTATGCCTGCTCTAATCAATCACCATTGCCTTTGATTTAAGGGTGTTAAGTGCCAGGTTGTTTGCAGAGCACCACACAGACAGCTTCTGAACCTCATCTCTTTGTGCAGACTCGTTGCCTCCAGTTATAATTGGCACCTGCTATCCGGTCTGCATTGTAATCCTATTGGGGAGATGCACACCGTCAATGTACTTACACTAAAAGTACTTGGTTTGCCACTAACAGGCTCAGATTGTCATTGTACGGAGGGAGACAGCCCCGGTCCATACTGCTGACATTTGCCTACATTTTTATTATTATTTCCATCCGTACATGTTGTTGAGCAGGAGAGGAAAACCTCCCAGTTGTTCCGCTTTTCTGCTCAGCTGTGGCGGCCGGCACAGCAAAAAACATCGAAGAACAGTAGTTACAGGATGTAACAGTAACTTCAGTTCTATAAGTAAGAGCGAGTGAGACTGCGCCTGGACGCAGGAGAGAGATTTGACCCATGACCACATTATAATAGTTCAGAATATTGCAGCGCAGTTAATGTATGTATTATTCACATTGAATGGTCCATTGCTAAAAAAAAAACTGGGATCAGTAAGGGGACTCTTGAGGCTTAGTCAGAAGCTGATTAAGGCATTCATATATTAGTGTTTCCCATTCATTGATTCATTGGCCCTTGGGCGAATTATTGGAATTGTTGGGTCTTTGTAAATTATAGAGTGTGGTCTAGACATCTGTAAAGTGTTTGGAGATAAATATTGTTATGATGTGACACTATAAATAGAATCGAAATTAAATTTGTGGCGGCCCGCCACACTATCAACATTTTATATCGATATACTGTATAGTTTGAAAGACAGCAATGGGGCTACACTGAAGCTTGAAACCTTCTATCTTTAACTTATATGCACAGATAGCTTTCTAACACAAAATGATTTTCTTGTTCCTTATCGAGGTAGAAATTGAAGTCCCTCTGCTTGGTAATATTCTCAACTATTAAAGAGTATTACAGTGGTGTTAGCAAGTGAGCTTGCCTGTCTCAAGTGTATGATGAGCAAGTACTCGTCCAAAGAAGCCAAAGCCTGCAGCAAATCTTCTGTCTAATTTCTCTCGCCAGCATGAAGCCTATTCCCTCCAGCCTTCCCCTGGTCCTCTGGCGGGATCCGGATCAGTATCTAATGAACAGCCTTCTATTACCCTTTCCTCCACTATTTGCACTCTGCAGCTAACTGGAGAACACAATCAAGTACCTCTGTCTTCCATTTCCTGTAGACCCTTGGGCCCTTGAAGGGTTCACTGAAGTTACCATGCAGCACCATTTTGAAAAAAGACAAGATTATCAGGGCACTTTCTCTTTAGATTTAACAGGCTTAGATTTTCTATGTCAGGTCTAAGCCCTCCAAAATTTGGGACATGAGCGTGATTTCTAAAAATCCTAATAATGTGCTTCATGCACAAATAGTGAGCAATTACAATTTCTGACCATGAAAGGATTACGTCAAGGAGACATGACTAGCAACAGACAGCAGTTTGACATTGACATATCACAGTAGTTAATTAAATGTGTTTTGGTTAATTTAACCATTACATCGTACCATATCCTTAACCCATAGATGCCAATTTTGGGTGGCACCCACAGGGAAATCATTCTGTGATTTAAATTGTAAAGTCTTTCAGTGAAGACAAATTGTGAAATGTACATGGTATAGAAGCAAGGGCTTTCTGCTAATGCTTACTATACACTAGAAGACTTTGAACAGACCTTGAAAAGATTAAGTCTGACACCATCTCACATCTAACGTTAAAGACGGTTTTAAAGTTATTTAAGAGTGGCGATCTTGGAGGGTCACAAATTGCAAGACTACGAGAATTTAACCAAGTTAGCTAGCATTACCTGGTGATGTAAAGGAAAGTTTGTAAAGGTAGGAAAGGTACTTCTGCAACTTTCCCTATTTAGCGTCTTAGCTTAGCGGTCTTTAGCTTAGCAACCAAAAACATCACTGGCTCTAGCAGTTTGCTGCTTCCTGTTTGGTGCTGGAGGGAGAGCACCCATTGTCTGTTGACAATGTTCACGTGATTTAAGTTCACCATGACTTAAAGCTGATGATAATATCAAATATGTTTAATTTTGACGGAATGTCAAGACGGAAAAAAACTCTGACTGAGTTTGTCCACCTTACAACAAACGATGATTTCATTTTGATATTGGAATTTAGTCTGCGACAATGGAATTGCTTAAAAAGTTGTTAGGTGTAAGGTCGCCATAAGTTTCATTACTTTGTTACTTGTTTAAATAGTATTGTATGTGCCACCATGAAAATGCCGAGTCAAGTTACATTCTGTCCCACCAACATCCTTTCCAGCCTGCATGAAAGCTGCTGTAGCATTAGCAAGGAATGGTTAACTTAAAGATTTTCACAAACTCTGGAAAATAAGTATGGACTTCATGAATCAAGAATGAGTAAATGTCTTTTGAATCTTGAATCTTCTTTGATCTTCAAATGTGAGGTATTTTTAATCAGTAATTGTAGTCGGTGCTGAATATGTGGTGAAACCTGATGTTGCATTTTTTGCAGTGCAGTCATTGTTATGTCCCAGGCGGCGTTATCTGTGCTCAGCTAACCCGAAGAAACTCTAGGGAACTCTACGTTCCATCATACAGCTGTCCCCTGTAGTGGTTAGATAACAGATGATTTCATAACCTCCATAGTCATAGTTAAATAACGTGGCAAATCTTAACCCTTGCAGAATGTCGATTAGTCAATCTGCATGGTTTCACACTGGTGAAGATCTTAACTTGATTGTCACAGCTGTTAAAAAATGGTTTGCCGTTGTTTTTCAGGACATTCGGACCGATCCACAATGCCCGTCTGTCTTTAAAATCCATTTGTTCTCATGAAATGTAATTATTGCTGCATCTCAGAAATCAATTATCCTTACCTTAGGTTAGATATGACACACACACACACACACACACACACACACACACACACACACACACACACACACACAAAGACCTGCCACAATCCCAGAACTACTAGTTTGATCATTTCTAATACCCTTCCTGTCAATGTTTTAATAAATGTGTTATGTTTCTAGACATATTTTATTATTTTTTTATTTGTTTTAAAAGTTATTTTTTATTTTAGACAAAAATACATGCAAAAATAGGACATACTGTACTACATATTATTTTATTCTCCTTCTTGAAGGACCTGTCCAGCTTCCTCCCTGTCAACTCCTTAAACCATTATGCTAAGTGTATGCTATTTTAATTGTTTCTACAAATGATGCTGTATTATTTGGACAAGATAGTAACATACAACCATGAGACACTAATGAGGATAGTAAAGTCAAGCCACCACTGTGAACTATCCTCTTGCTGATTCTGCTACTGGCTGGTTGAGATCTTTAAATGTAGATATCTCAGTCTGTCCTTAGACGCCGGCCTGCTCTCCATCCCCACACGAGACCCTGTACCTTCAGAGACAGAGCCTTTAGTGTTGCAGCCCCATCCATCTGGAACACTTTGACATTTGTTTTTACCGCTAGTTACTACGAAGGAGCTTGCTACAGGTATGCTACATTCAAGAGATCATGGGATGTTAACGTACGTTTCTCAGCAACAGGTGGAAATAGGGGCAAGGTTGCGCAATAACGTTAAAAGGATTTGAACTTTTAGCGAGGAACAAGTGAATTACCAGTACATGTGAAAACTGTTTTATCGCACGCATCTGTTTCGTTGTTGTTGAATATATTATAAAAATAATGGTAGGGAAAACAGTCAAACCAATTTATATTTCCACAAAATTTGCATGAATAATTGTAATTGTATACATGCCTCATGTGTGTGTGTGTGTGTGTGTGTGTATGACTCACAGCAAAATACACTATAACTTGTTTTGAACAATATCTGCAGATTGATTTTAAGTAGGGGGAGAAAGAAATCAATATAAATCTTAAATTGGATTTTTTTTTTTTTAAATAGAGGATTTTTTTTGGCCATATTGCCCAGCCCTATACAGTAGACCATATGCTAAAGTTGTTTTCAATTTTTTTAAAAACAAATTAAAAAAAAAAAGTCTGCACAAAGCAATCCGATCCACTTTTCCATGATGATAAGAGCATTAAAATGAGAAAAAATAATGGGACGAAAAGAAATCAGATGACATTTAGAATAGATAAAAATGTGAGATTAATTGCAATTAAATATGTTAATCGTTTGACAGCACTAATCCTTTTAAAATGTAATTTCACACCCGGCGAAAAAACAGTGTTTTGCTGCCCCCTCTGTTTGAAAGTTTGGTTTGGGTGAGGTTAGAGTTGTGCTCTATTGAACCTGTAACTACAGCAAACAGATATTATTATAGAGGGTCTTTAAAGCTACATTGTGTAACGTTTGTGTTACGTTTATCATCAAAATCTATGCAGCCCGTTCACAAACTTGTCCTTTTTTATGAATATTGACCACCACCATCAATTACAAGTATTCCTATTGGCTTGAAATTTTACATTTGCGCGTGCATGAACAGGGGTAAACTCTCCATAGTCATGCACCATCTTCAAATACGTTAGCCAGTAAGGGACAAAAAGGCTATACTGCTCCGCCTTTTGCGTTTTTGACTCACAGCTGCTGCTAATGGCTATCGTTGCTAGTTTGAAGAAGGAAAACACATATTCAAAATCCAAATTTTAGGAACATGAGTCTTCTTCTTCTCCCAGAAAAAGAAAACGGATATTGAAAAGAGCGAGAGACTGGTGTCATCAGAAAAAAGAGTGAACATTGGAGCTGCTTTGGACACACACACCAAATCCCAACTAGTAAATTATCCTCCAGACCCCTGCAGTCTCTTCTTCTTTCTCTCTCCTTCCCGCTCGTGGTGTAAAGCGGGCATCCGTGCCACTCTTTGACATGCACTCCAACAACCCCGGCTGATAGACGGTCTTTTGCACACTTTCGCTTTTTGAAGCGTGCTGGCTACCGTAGCTGCGATACGTACTTTGAACTATGTGTCGAGAGAGAATAGATTGCGATATATGATCTCAACGCTAGATGGGGGAAATTCCTACACAAAGTAGCTTTAAGTCCACCTATCCTTCACAATAGCTAAGAGAAAAAAGTTGAACCACTGGAGGCCAGTAAAAACAAGATGTTGGGGGTAAATTACTCTTCTAAGGATACATAAGTTTGCTAAGTATCTCCTTTAAGTATGTGCTTAACATAGCAGTTAAACAAATTGTCACATCACTGTGTCGTGTTGAACAAGTCAATTTTAAAAGGGACATTTAATCAATATTTCCCTACTAACATGGATATTCTGCTAGTTCATCTCTACCTTCAAACTTTACCTTCATTAGCATATAAGGTATTACGATTGTTAATGCAAAAGGAAATTAAACATTTTATTGTAGGATAATTAATGGAATTAGTTTTTGAGGAACATCAAGTTAAAATGTGCTAATTTAATCCTGCCAATTATATGGGATTACTTATGTTATTTATTTGAAGTGCCAGCCAGCCAGCCAGCCAGCCAGACAAAGATGGGCAGAGAAAGAGTTTGTGTGTGTGTGTGTGTGTGTGTATGTGTGTGTGTGTGTGTGCGCACATGTGGTGGGGGTAATGCAGTGACAGTCCAGCAGCGATTCAATCACACAATCTGAGGACTTGTCTCTGGAACAGATAGTTTGATAATAAACTAATTATGATACAGTCAGACATGTCAACAGCCGTGCACTTGACAACTGGTTTTATCTTGATGAGGACAATGTTCCAATGCGTCCCAATTGGCAAGGACAATCCAAGTCTGTCTGTTTTATGGTATTCACATAGAAACTTTAGCCACAAACCCATCCAAACAATGGCCAATTGATCACCTGTTCATTAGCCGGTTTATTAGCAAATTCAAAGGAAGGCAGGTTTGATACTTGATTTGAAAACTAAGTTAGGACAGTGGTTTGAACACATGCAGCAGAACTCAGCAGGGCAATAGATTAGTAGCTTTGCTTGACATCTTTCCATAGTCCAATCAGTATGATTTGTGGTTTGAACTTAAATCTTTCAAAGCAGATTTAATGTAATTAGTGGTGGTTGTACAAAATGAAGACAAGATAAATGGGTCCTCGACTTGGACAATATGTATATGTCTTTTCTCCTTTATTATTCTACCATGTTGCATTCATCTTTTGCTGCCTGCTGTATTCAAACCCAATGTCTTCTTTAGGCTTTTTATATTCGGTCAGTTGTCATTGTCAGTGCGGACGTGTTCCTGCTTTAGATACCGGATGGGGAAACTTTACAGAAGCCTGGCAAACCCGGTCTGGTTGTTACTCTTTACTTTGCTGGACCAACTCATCTCACATGTTAAATCATTTCAATTGGAGGAAATATTTCATATGCCCCAGTTTCTCTCACGTAAAACAAAATTCTTTTGAAAATGACTCACATAAAAGTATAAGCAGATATGTCATAATAGTGTTTGTGGTCAAACGTACTACATAAAAAACAAGCCAAATGCAAGTATGTGATTGCAGCTGTTTGTATATTAAAGTATAGTAGTGTTCTCAATAATAACCACATTACATCCGGCAGCAGTGCTCGGCGTGCCTTCTAAGGCCTCTTCTCACCACCGAGTTTGTCTTAATCCTGTGGATTCCGGTGTAATGGCGATGAAGCACCTCTCTGTAGCGGCTGAGATCCTGTGTTTGCTGATCTGTTTTCCCCACAGGGTCTCCCAGCAGAGCTCATTTAGCAGCCTGATGCTTTGTAATTAAGAGTTGCGCTAGATGGCATTACCGGTGCCCAGTTAGTTCGTGCATTCTGATTTCTATTGGAGAGACTGCTAATGAGTCAATTAGTCTGCTGGAAGAGACAGGGTGGGGTATGGTGTGGTGGATAAGGATACGCCAGATGTTTGTTGACATCGAGTGAATTGAGTTTGCATGTATGCATGTCTGTGTGTGTTTGGGCAGATGCATATGCAGTCATTGTCACACTCAGAGCCGTAGCTTAACCAGCCTGTTACAGTAGTGTATAGCATATCCAGCAGCAGTCGGAGACATGAGATACAACCTCTTGGTGCCTTTATTGTACGTGGCCAAACAAAAAAGATTGCAAGGGGAATGTCCATAAAAATGGAAGGGGAAACAATTAATTTAATCATAAAGCTGTATTAACAGATTTTTGGGCGCATATATTTAGTAGAATTTACTAGAAAAAAAAAAATCTTCATAGACCTGAGGAACAACTGCAGGTAATAATTCTCTGTGGGTTCATCACTGAAAGTGAGACACTTCACACATCGTCACTTGATCCACTGCAATATAATAATGATTGCCGCTTTAAAATGGAAGCCTGACATAGTAATGATCAGTTTCATGAAAACATTGACATCAAGGAGTCATCCAGTGTTTTCTCAGTAACAACAGCCAAACAAGTGTTGGCAACTATTTTTTCTTGATTTAGTCTCATGCTGAATAAACACAATCATCACTCTATTCCATTTCGCTGCATTCATCTTGGAATCTCATTTCATACTTGCATATTGAAACAGATACAGAGAATAACCCCATATTTATTCAGTAACCTGTGATTTCTCTCTATTAACATCTACACTCTAATATGCAGGCATAAACAGCCAACCTTCCCTGTTATTGTAAAACAAAGATGTGAAAAAAGCATTATAGCATTATTGGATGTATCCTACATTGTGAAAGCACGCTGGCAGCCCATTGTTGTGATGTGCATTGATTGAAGTGAAAAGCCCGAGCCATTATTCAAAGCCATCCAGCACTCAATTAACACCCCATTTGCATTATGGCAGAGCTCTACTGCTGCCTCTTGATTAATATGTCTCCTTCTCCCTTGCCAGTCAATCATGAATCATCCTCTCTGCCACAGGACAACGCTACACTCCCCTGCCGGGAGAAAGGGGGAAGAAAATGTGGAGGAATAATAGGATGGGAAGTGGAAGAGGGAATTTTACAATGCTGACAGAGAACAATGGATTCAAATGAGGGGAGAGGGAAGGGTGGCAGAAAAGCAAAGGGAAATGATTAAAGAAATGGATGCGATGGAGAGGGAGGAAATGACTACTATGGGGGCCAATGGAGTCTTATAAGAGGGGAAAGGAAAATGAATGGAGACCACAAAAAAGACAATCAAGGGAGAATCAAAAGAAATTGGGAAATGTGGTTGAAGTGAGTTTCGTTCACAGGATGGCAGGACTGGAGGGTAGCTCCAAAAAATGGTGGTGAGCTCAGACATGGAAGGAGCCTTGAGTAGAACAGCTTCTTGATAAATAAAAGAAAGAGGTGGCAAACCCAGAACATGCTGGAGAGAATATAAACCCAATTTGGCCTAGGAATGCCGTGGGATCCCCCACAAACAGATGTAGAACATTGCTGAAGAGACGGATGTCAGCTTTGCTCAGCCTGCTGCTACTGCAACCTGAACCAAGATAGGCCGCAAGAAATGTATAGATGGATGGTTATATAAAACCGGATGAGCTACAACATCTATCATCAGAAAAGAACATTGATATTCAAAAACATTTTTAAAAAAGAATGTGGATGGCAACCATAATTTTATATGGGAAAGGTGTCAAATAAGGAATAGTTAAGTTGAGGGACCTCAAACACTTGGTTGGGGATAAAGAAAGATTGTGACACAGTTTCAAGCCCCCCTGTAATGAAAATCAAGTTTTTAACCTCGCCAACTTGTCTTTATGATGTTATTTATATGCTTCTAGACTTAGTAAACTAAGGAGTCAACACCATGAATGAGTACATGACCAATGAATTGAGTGAAAATTTCTGCTTTGGATTTGCACTGTACCAAAGTTAGTCTAAAAGAAAACGGATTCAGACATATTTATACGTCACGTACCTAATTAACCAATCCTGTCAACTTGCAGGGTGGAGTTCTCCATATCATTAGCACAATGCTACGTAGAAACCAGCCTACTGGGCGAAACCAGGGTAATCAGAGGAGAAGCCAGGTGTAGATTTGTATTAGTATTAGGCTTAGGCTGAGTCCCATTTCTCCATCTCACCCCAACCCCTTACCCCTAGCCCTTGGCCCTTGAAACCGAGTGGTAAAGACTAGGGGTGAAAACACACCCCTCTGAAATGGAACACCACTTGGTTACATCACCGTAAAGTATTGATCACAAACTTCTAAGATTCCTTCTGCAAGTGTGTCTATGTCAATTGTGTGTGTTTTGACAACAGTTTCATATGCATTCATATATTTTATAGTTATTTTATGTTCACTTTGGTGGTGCAGAGGCAGATGTTTTTATCTGTGTAGTATCTGTAGGTCTGTTTGCAAGACACATGTGTATACACACTGCATGGTTTTCACCGTTTTGAATGTCATTGATGTTCAGAAAAACATTTTGTTAACAAAAATATGTCTTTATTGCCCAATAAATTAAACATAACAGGCAAATCCATTACATAAAATATATTATATTACAGAACCATTATCAACTATTACAACCGTAAGTTACATGTCACACACATAAAGAGGTACTCCAATGTTTAAAACTAAAGAAAGACACACAAGACCACAAACAAACAAATTAACTACAGCTGTTCTAATATTCCAGACCAGTCTGATGTCTGTTGGCCAGCAAGCCCCCTCACATTTCTTTACCGTATCATAACCAACAACAATGTACAAGTGTATGAACAGGAATTAATTACAAATGATTACAATAATACAGTACCAATGCAATGATGAATGGTTACAGCATGAACACAAGATTTAAGAAATTTCTGCCCGTTTTCTGCCCGAAAGCGGATCAGCTACTGTGTGTCCTCCAGTGTCCCTATGTGGTACAGGATGGTATATATAGTATAAAGTGGATCAGCTGCTGTGTGTCCTCCTGTGTCCCTGTGTGGTACAGGACGGTATATATAGTATAAAGTGGATCAGCTGCTGTGTGTCCTGTGTCCCTGTGTGATACAGGACGGTATGTATAGTATAAAGCAGATCAGCTGCTGTGTGTCCTCTTGTGTCCCTGTGTGATACAGGACGGTATATATAGTATAAAGTGGATCAGCTGCTGTGTGTCCTGCGTCCCTGTGTGATACAGGGCGGTATGTATAGTATAAAGCAGATCAGCTGCTGTGTGTCCTCTTGTGTCCCTGTGTGATACAGGACAGTGTATATAATATAAAGTGGATCAGCTGCCGTGTGTCCTCCTGCGTCCCTGTGTGATACAGGACGGTATATATAGTATAAAGTGGATCAGCTGCTGTGTGTCCTCCTGTGTGTGATACAGGATTGTATATATAAAGCACGTATCAATGTCTCCAAAGCAGTAGTGTTGTGCACTGATATCAAACCAAATTCTCTGCTAATGGTTGAAACTGTAGACATGTGTACAGTCCATTCAAAGCAGAGAAATGCAGGACTGATGTGCAAATCATTAATGTTAATGAAACGTTAGCAGTTAGTGATTACCATTAACATAGCAAGCTAGTGATTTTTTTCAAATTTCAATTAAGAACATGTATATATGTGCAGGACTGTATCGAGAAAAAAACAAGACTGTCAATGTGTATAAACCCTCAGTTTCAAGTAAGCTTGAGTCCTCACTCGGTTCCAAGGGCCATGTACCCTTCGTCTACCCCTAGCCCTAAATCAAAATGAGTATTGGGACAGCTCTTAGTCTCGCGTGAATGTGCAAAACCTAGGGGAAGGGGTAAAGGGCAGGGGTAAGATAGAGAAATAAGATTCAGACTTGTCATCTGAGTTTGGGTCCGACAGACGGATTCAGGACGACGAAAGTATTTCTGCAGATTGCAAGGCGGCCGCAGAGGTTCCAACTATGTCTTATAGTCTTTGGGGTGCTTGGCGGTGCGTCCACCTCCTGTCTGAACCCAGCGTGAGGCTCAAACATGTATGGCTGAATGTCTCTGATGTGTCTGTACACTGATCATTCACTGGCCAACCTAGCACAAGCAGGGTTGCTGGCAAGGTCCAGAATTTCTCAATCAGGCAGAAAGAGTAGATGTGCTTCCAGCCTTTTTAAAGTCTTATTTTTGTACTTTTTACGTGGAAAACCCATGTTAAACAAAATATTGCCATCATCGAGTATTTTGCCAAATGACATTAATAAGAAACAGAATAGGATGAAAACTCCAGTCCCCTGCACAAAAGTCAGATGCAAAAATCTGTCTGCTTTTAAAAAACAGGTACATCTTTAACATCTGAAAATACACAGCACAGTCTGATTAAGTGTAAGGAACCATGACGTCAACACAACTAATTCCAAAAAGAATCAGAGGGAAGATCCAACTAGCATGACAATGTAATGTCACAGACTGTGTGAGACCCTGCACTCATCATCTACATGAATGCTAAACAATTCCAATCGCACAGGAAGTAGCGCTCTAGTGTCTGTCAGCAAAGCACGCAAAAATTATCTGAATGTCAATTAAGTAAACAGTCGACCATGTGGAAATTGACTTGCACATCCCCAACAGGAAGAAAAATGTTGGAAAGTGGCAGAATGATGCGGATGTGGCAGTGGCATATAGGGATAGAGAGAGGCATGAATGAGTGAATGCTGAAGGATAAAGATTAATGGGTTTGGTGGAAGATGTTTTGGGGAGGAGGGGGGTGGGGAGGTGAAGGAAGGGATGCAGCTATAAAAGAGAGAACGATTGACAACGGGAGGGAGGAAGGATGGGAAATGTGTTCGACAGGATCCTCCCTTTTGCATATACAAGAGAAATAATGAGCCATCATTTTGTATGAAGATAAGTGTTGGGAGAGAACAGGAAGGACAGATGGAATAGAATGGGATTTTTGTGTAATGAGCAAATAGGTGTCGTGAATGACAACATGCTATGCTACTGCTAATATCTTAGCATGAACTGTACCAAGTCAGGGTCAAACATTAACTTAACCCTTTCATCCACATATTTGATGAAAACATCTTGGTTAACACACAAAAAAAGGCTCAAACAGGACTATACTTTTAATAAGGGAGGGAACACTAACATTTTTGTGATTCAAAGATTTGAGCTCTTCAAGATGAAGTAAAGAATAATAACTGCATTTTTGTTTTAGTCAACATATTAGGCAAAATACTGTCAGCACTTGGTGGTGCTGTTTATGATGATGCCTCATTTCACAATAACCTTGCTTGATTTGCCGTTACAAAACCATTTGGAACTCCTGTGGTGAAATAAATATTCAGGAAAATATTAATTTGGTGCTTCAATTACATTGTGCAAAGGTGTACAAGCATTCAAATGACAATTATTGAGCAAAGAGACAGACAGAGGAAAGCACTTAAAAGACCTCAAACCAAATTACATTTGTAATTAAACGCAGCGATCTAGCGTTTGTTTTTGTTGTTGGTGGGCAAAGGATACTACACAGGCTAGGAAGGTTTCAATTACTGCTTCACTTTCCACTTTAACTTTTGAAATCACATCATCCTGTAATTTATATGGATAAACAACCTAATTGTTGTGTAATGTGTAATCTGCTGTGTAATTTTCTTAGGCACATACTAATTTCGACTACAGCATGAATGTTCCATACTTGCATATTGACTTCTGTTTGTCATACATATTGCTTTCTTCTTGCCACATTGCAAAACTAACTGGCTGACCTAAACAAAAACAAGTACCTACTGACAGACTGGATTATCTGACAAAATTAATTGTTACAATGCTTGTGTGCATCCTCTTTGGTGTCTCTGAAGAAGTTAAACGCACTTAGAATTCCTAAACGATTAGTGATGGGGTTGATAAGTACAAGGGAGTCTTAGATGTACCTCCCTGTCCTAGTTTTTAGTGGAAGTTGCTTAGGACTAAAGTAACCTTAAAAAAAAAAGTAGGTTGGTAATAATGCTGAGCAATTTGTAAACAGCAGCGTCCTCATCTGTATGTACTATGCCTTGCTCTATGGCCGTTTTCACACCAATAGTTTGTTTGCTTTGGTCCAAATCAGTTGATGAGTTCGTAAACTTGGAGCAATTTCCCCTTTGGTTTGGTTTCACACCTGGGAAAATCCAAGCGTACCAAACTATGTCATTACAAATCAGACAAGAACGTTGACTCCTCTTAACGGTCACATTGTTTGTTTGTCATTGGAAGCATAGTGACCTGCTTGATGAGGTGGTCTCTGTAAGCTGTTTTTAGTCCGCATTTGGCTGCGTACCCAGGGTGCCCAAACGAACCACATGAGTGGTGCCAACAAACTCTATAGCGATTCATCTGAACTAAACGAGGCAGGTGTAAAAGTGCCCTAACTAGACAGGGTTAGATTGCATTATCAAGAAAGGCCAGAGTAAAATTACTACTGTACTTAAAGCGGTCTTCAAATCTGTTAAAAAAAAACATGAATTAATAAACTAAGTGAATCATCTCCCTACCAACCATTAAATAATACCATAGAACCACAAAAAAACTACCATTAGTACCAATTATGTAACACAGAATCAATGCAAAATCTTTCACTTGATTTAACCACATTCAAAGTTGATCAATGTTATGCAGACTGAGGGCAAATTACATTAAACACAGTGAGGCTTTCAATATCAAATTCACATCCAGTTTTTGCACAGGACAGATTATTTTCAGTTCACATAATAATTACACACCAAGTGAGCAGCCATTTCAATTGCTTTACAATAATGAGATTACATGGTAATGCAAGGTTTTAGCAAATGATAGAGTAATCCATATCTATTTCACGCTAGTTCTGCACCCATTCCAACCCTATTTCTTCATGTAGTCAAGCCCTGCTGTTCTATGTTGAGCAATTCATCTGAAATGTGTGAAAAAACAGCCTTATATGTCAAGCTCAGCGGTGGGGAGAGGATCTACCTGACAACAAATTAATGGAAATGTCAAAGACTTATACTCCATCTCTTCCTTTCATAAACGCTCCACTGAGCATATTAACATAGCAGCCAAGATGCTTTCACTCTTCTTCCTAACTGCCCTCATTCATGCCAAATGCAGTAACCTCCTTCCATTGTTCTTTCTCCATCCTCTATCTCCTGCATGCAAGTGCACTGTTTGAACCATGCAAGCTTTTTTGATTAAAAGTAGAGCAGGGTCTGTGCAAGCCTTTGAATGATCTTTTACTTTATCTTGACATAACACAGCCATGGCCCCATGTAGCCAGGGACTACGGGTTAATGGGAGCCATGACAGCCAAAGCCATTCCATCAGCAGTGGTAGTCTGCCGAAAAGGTCAACATAGAGTCCACATAGCCAACAAAACGGAAATGTCAATGTTGTAGTGGGGAAAGTAAGAAAAGGCCTTTAGTTGGAAGTGGGATGCATATTTCAAATCTGTGCCGAGTTCAACTCAAATTATTAGACTGTAGTATTTGTTTAAATTACCCAAACAAACAAAAGTGGTGGCATGGCCAGCAACGCCATGGCCCCAAACCTTTTTCTGTTTTGAGATGGAAATGGAATGGAAATGCCACTCAGCTTGCTGTGCATTCACGCCAGAGGCAACACAATATTTAAGTCACAGGAAGACCATTAATTTCCTCTGGTGTCTTCAAATGGCTGGTTTATAGTGTAAGAACCTTCACATTCTTGTTTCTTTACGTGACCATGTTCGATGTTGCAAAGTGGATTAGAATGTAACAGCTGTGGTCTTTAATATGGCTGCACTATGGTAGTTGAGAGAGCTCAACAAACAAATTAAGAAAAAACCTTTAACAAATACAATGCTACAAATAAGTAAAGCACATGAAACAACAGACCACAGTCCAGCTTGTACATTACACAACTGAAGTGAGTCCCTGAAAATGAGTTAAAGGCTTAACAGCAAAAAATAGGCTTTTTTTAAGAAGCCTTTCCTGTTGCTCTCAATGAATTTTAACAGATATGAAAGCAAGCATTGCATCATAATCCTGTGGTGAGTATACTGGACTGTAGCTCAGCCAGTAGATGCAGTGAAACCAATTGGGAATGTAAAAGAAAGGTTCAAAGCTTACTTGCTTGGAGAAATAAAATAAATTATGTTTAATTGGGCCTTTCTGCTGTATATACACAGTATGTCTTTCTTCAGGCAAGTCTTTCACTCCTCTTTCTCCCCATTCCCCCCTGCATCCTGTCTATCCCTGGTCACTAAAACCACACCACTGTCCATTTCCTACATTTGCTCGGTCATGAAATTTTCATCAGCCTGTATCCGCTGTTAACTCAAGGATGCATTCAGGTGGAAGACCCAGGGGACGCAAGCTACTACAACTGTGATGGCCTGAAACAGACAGACAGACAATTGGACGGATAGATGCATTGCTGTCTTGGAGGTGTAACCTTAGCATTATGCCTGTCTAGAGTCACTGTTTGCTAAAAATGAGCCTGCAACCCATCAGCCTGGAGCAGTTGAGGATCTACCTGAAAGCCGTTTAGCAGCTTGTAGCATCTGTGAAATACCAGCCTTTGATGTTTAACAATGTCCTTAAGAGCGTTTGTCTAAAAACACCTCTGTCTTTGTGCATTATGGATTTACCAATAGACCACTTTAGAGTACAGGCAGCTATGGATCTTCTTCTTAGGGAGTGATTTCTCTGGCAATCAGAACATTTAATCAGAGTTCAAGAAGCCACAGAGACTGTCCTCTGATTCCGTTAATTGCTTTCAGTTTTCACCTTCCATTGGAAATTTCCAATTTAAAGCCATTTCACTTCACTTATTTATTTTTTTCTTTCACTCCCTCAGTTCTCATTCTCTGTGGAGCATCGAGCCATTCTGTTCGGCACAGCAGCTAAATTGCAAGCATTAATCATTTCAGAGTCATTATCAGCATTTTAAAGGTGAATATCCAAACAAATTGTTTTTCATTTGGCCCGTGCTTAATAGGATTGTTTTCTTGTGATTTACAGCCTTGAAGCATTTAACACAAACAATTAACAGTGAATTGGTAAGTCTGTGTATCTGTTCCCAGCCTACATATTATTACATCTTTAATGATGAATTACTTTACAATGAAGAACTACAACCTAAGCAATATGCAAGATCTAACTTCATTTGCTATGATAAAGTAGATGTCCGATTGGTGAATACTTGGGCTAATAGTTTGCTAAATACTTATCTATTTTCTAATATTGCCTATTATTTATAGTATTGCAGATGCAGCACTTAACTTATCTACTAAATCCCACTATTGCAAGTGTCAGTTTACCTAAATCCCCAAGCGCCCATGTTTATACTTATCCCTAGTAGTATCTACCCATGCAGATATTTTTGATTTATTTGTAGAGGACTCAAGATATCAACGGTTTAGTCTTTTGCAGCACCCTAAGAAAACCGAGGCCAACTGCGGTTTGTGACGTCTACCACAGTAAACAACAGCAGTGTGAGCAGTTTAGTGAGGCTTGACATTACTGAGATTGATGGCAATTAGGGCTGGAAGAATATGCCTTTGTCCAGATTTGATTCGTTCATTATACATGGGTTCCAATTCGATTTGTCTTCGCAATTTTTCATTTATCGCGATTCGATTGCATTGAGTGATGCTTTTTTCTTTTTCTTCTTCTTCCAGAAACAGTAGATCATGATACATTTCTAAAAACGTGTTGTTTTCCAAGAAGAATGTAGTCACATGTCACTCAGTCAGGACATTTATTTCATTTGTAAAGAAGTACATAACATGGATTTTCAGCATTTTCTGCTTTTGGTCTGTTCTGATAGAAACGGATATGATGTAGTAACCATCGGCGGTACCGTATGAACAGAAAACATTTAGGTGAATCATTGTTTAAAAAAAAAAAATAGAATAAAATATTGATTCTTGGGAAAATAATTGATTTTCAAAAATCAATACATACGAATTTTTGTAGCCAAGGAGGACAAGGAGGATTAAAAAACATGATGGACTCTTCAGAAGAGGATGACACAATCCTCTGAAGACAGCCATATGGAGAAATACTATGGAGATTTGTGTAGAGCTGATAGTCTTAATTAGCTTTGTATCAACTTATTTGGCAATGGCTTGAATGTAACATTCATTAATATCAGTTACGCCCTAAAGCTTTAATGACTAAAACGAAAGAATGAAAGAGTTGCTAAGTAGGATTGTGACAGCATTAACTGTACGACCATATGACAAAATGTTAGATGTTAAGGTATTTTACAGTATATGCTTTAAAGGCAAATTAAGTACACATGACTTGGTAGTGGGGGATAATAGGCACCTAAAATCTTAACTGCAATGTGCTTTGTGTGCACAGCTGATAAAAACATGTTGGCTCGAGGGCTGCAACTAACTCATTTCTTTTATTATTTTTTTTCTCCTCCGATTAATCGTTGGTCTATAAAAGCAAAATACCCATTGCAATTACCACAGCCCAAGGAGATGTCTTCACATTGCTTGCATTGTTCAACAACCTTAATCCCAAAAGATGTTTGATTCAAACTAATATAAACACAGCAAATGTGTAGCGTGCTTTGCTTGATATTGACTTTACAAGAACAGAATATGAGTTATTCAACTAATTTATACAACAAGCTAAGTATGTTTGTTTAGTTTATTTTGTCTGCAACTTTGTATTCACTACTGTCACCCATCATGTATAATTAATTGTTAGCATGCTGCATTAGGGTGAGTGCTTAGCTCTGGCACATGACAACATTTGGTGAATTCTTGCCTTAGGGAAATGTCATTACATTTCTGTCTGCATTCAAACAATCAGTAGCAGCTGTGTGTAGATACCCCATCACCTGTTGTTTGTGCCTATCAGCAGTTTGTAAGCAGTAGTTGTACAAGAAGTCAGTGACTGTGACGCCCAAACATGAGGGACACAGTTGGCTGTCTCCTGTGTCTACACTCTGTGACCACTCACCAAATGGCATGGTGCTGAGCGGATGAGATACGATGTGTGTGAGTGTGTGACTGTTTGCGTACATGTGTGCAAGTGTGTCATCAGGCACAGAATAGAATAGATTGTGCGTGACCACGGTGCCTGACAGAGATTAAAAAATTAGTGGACCACTGCCACCAAACCACCAACGCAGCAACACACACACACACACACACACACACACACACACACACATATATGTATATTATCCATACTCCATGTTGACAAGCCAAATAAGAAACCATAATCCTTTCTTGTACTTGTCTCCTTTCCTGTTTGCGTGGAAAATTGCAATGTCAGAAGAGGCCCAAACATGTTATGCATGACTCCTAATTGGACAGATTTGGTCACTCTGCTGCCAAATCAGCCTGAGGGTAAATCAAGAGGGCGAGAGAGAAAGAGAGTACAGGAGAAACAGTCCTTTCTGATATACATGTATTCTAACAGGAAGCAGTAAAAACATGGCAGTCTCTTACTGCCTGACTTAACCTAATGTGATAGTTGTCTATGTATGACGGCATGTGTTTAGACATTTGTAATGTTGATTTTTTTTGTATGTGTGCATCTGTGTGTGTGTGTGTGTGTGTGTGTGTGTGTGTGTGTGTGTGTGTGTGTGTGTGTGTGCACATGTACACAGCTATAACTAAACGTAGTGTCCCAGCAAACCAGAGAGAGCCACTGGGAAGGAATCTTTTCTCTCATTTTTTATTTATGATTGCATTCATTTAACTTTTTTGTTTTCAAAAATCATGATGTGACATTTCAGAAATGCTAAAGAAGAATGATGAAAAGCGATAGAAAAATATGTGTCTTTGTTGTTCTTATTCCTTCACCTAGCACCTTCCAATCTATTATCTGGAATTACTGTTTATTCATCATTATAATTTGGTTTCAACCTTTGCTGTGACCTACTGTACTGCAGTAAGCTTTGTACAGTACTTTGGAGGGCAGAAAAAAACTAAAATGTCAATGGAGTGTTTAGTGTTAGGGAAAGATATTGTTGTGGGATTAACCACAAGTAAAGTTTAAAAAAAAAAACGAAAGAGGAGTCAAAGTTGTCAGAGGACTGCAGAAACAGGATTTGGTTTAACATCAGTGTGTTGGGTCATGGCAAGATTAACTAGCAGAAAATCGACCCTATGTCTGTGCTAATTTGATTAAACACAAATCCTGATTAAACCCTTAAGAGTCTTGCTTAGGTCCTTTAATTCTTGCTGTAACAGTAGACTTGTTGTTTTTGAAATTGTCTTAATGTGGATGTTAAAATGTGGATGACCACTGTCTTCCTTGGCACCATTGTAGGTAGACATAGTCACTTAGCAATGGTGCTATGTAAATCTGATCTAGATATTATAGATATTTAGTTTTGAATAATTTCAGCTTGTGGATGCATGTAGATTTTGAGCCCGAGGATGGACCCTTGGGTAACTCCACATGCCATTTGTGTTCATTTTTGTGTAATTAACAAGTAACACAAAGTAGTCCCTATCTTGCCAATAAGAGTGCACTTTGGCAATGTTAACTCTAACTTATTTTCCAAAACAAAGTGGTAATAAATAATATAACCATTAAAGGGGCGCTATGCAGTTTTGACCATTTCTTCACTGTTTTCTCCCTTTTTGCTCGCAGGTTTCTCTATAGAGGCCCCCCCTACAGCTTTGGAATAGATATTTGGCATCTCCTATGTTTCACTCCTCGCTCAGTCAATCTGCCCATACTTTCCTAGCTTTCTGCTTCTTTTTTGCTGGCTCAGCCATGACAACAGGGTGAAAAACTACGCTACCTTGTTAGCTGGTTACTGAATGGGCGTAGCTATGTATGCAGTGCTGTAAAGCAATTCGTTACATTGCAAGACCTGACATCACGTGATACTTCCTCATGCTTTCTGCGACTCGTCGGCCGAAAGTTGCAAGGGTGGTTTTTCCACTCACAGGTACTGGGGGGAGCGAGACGACCACCATTCAACTCGAAAAAAAGTCATATAACAATTCCAATGGCTCCAAAGCTGTTCAGTTAAGGTAAATTAAGCTTATAAAAGCCCTGCATAGTTCCCCTTTAAGACATTAAATATGAAGCACATCAGGCTTTGAAAGTCTGAAGCCTGGCAGTTGACCGCCTTGCCCAGTTGGTAATCTAGACCACTGTCTGTGTCACAGCAACTGTGATGCTTTAGGGCTGTACCCAAATCAGAATTGAAAATGTCATAAATGATTCATCCGTTTGGGCTAGTGCTTTAAATGTCTAAAATAGCAAAGTGCAAATTATGAAAGCCCAGGTGATTCAGACTAATTAAATATAATAGACAACACAGACAGTAGAAGAAAATGACTTCCTTAATCAATAACTTCATTCCTCAAATCAAATGGTTTGGTTTGAAGCCACAGATGTGCCTGAGGAACAATAATTTTTTTGGAAGCTAAATGAAATTGGCACACAGTTTGGATAACGTTTCAAGCCCTCACAGTTTGTCTCCACCTTGATATGCAAACACCCAGAATTTCACCAAAACCTCTGCAGCAGACAGGGACTCTGGTGATGACTAGAAATGTGGATCTATATCTCTGAGAAATGTCACAGCAAATGGAGACAGACCAGCAGTGGAAGAGAAATTAAAAGCAGTAATTGACAAGCACTTGAATGACCAACATGCTGTACTGTGTCCCTCGGAGCTTTTAGACTCTCACAGAGCCGGGAGACAGATGACTTTGAAAGTAAGCATGGATCCATCCACTTCCAGCAGAGTTAAATCACTGTGTCCTGTCAGTTTGACGACACCACACGGTGGGCTCATAATGTGTCCCATATGGCTGCTCTGTGGTGGAGATGCATGCTGTACTATACAAATGCACCACATGCTTTAGATTTTATCATCTTGCTGTCATTTTGCATGCTGTCTATGCTCATATTTGTATATTTGCCAAATATTGTATACAGTTTCAGTTTACAGTATTTCCCCAGTAATGCATTTTTTCCTCCTGCTGCTCTTATGTTTAACAGTGAAGACTAATTATAAACTGCATTTTTTTCAAAACAATTTACTATTAATTTTTTTCTGGGAAAGGGCTTTCTCCCAGCAGTACTCTTCCAAACTCGGCTTTTTCAGTTTATTTATAGTGGGATTTGGTGACAAGCCATGATTTTGATCACAATGTCTTACATTATAAGACACAGCAGCAGCACCACCCTTGCATGGGGTTAATAAAACATGCATGTTTAAACCATGACATAAGGATGATGACTTTTTAACTGAAATTGCTATCAGAACTCCCACATATCACAATTTCCAATTGAATCTCCTTAGCATCTGTACAGGTATATGTATACATAATCATCCAGAGACTGCTACATAAGAGCTGACAGGGGAGTTCAGTCAATGCACGTACAGTATGGCCTCCCCACCGTACTACCCATGCTGCTCATTAATCGATGGCCAAATGTCTCACTCCATCCCCCTGATTACATCTACTGAGTTAATGAGCCACACACTGAACATCCTACCTCCCACACTATATATTTCCCTATCTCTCCTCCATTCCTCTCCACCTACAACTCTCTCCCTCTTTATGTCTCGTAAACGCAGTCTTCGGTTTCCTTTGAAGTGTTGCTGATCCCACTGGAAGTATTAGAGACTTTCTTTTCCAGAAACGTCATAGTTATTCATCATATCAGTGGGAGGACAGTCTACTAATTATCAGAAACTACTGTTCCAGCACAGTGCTCTGAGTATGCTTTGCTGATTGTTCCACACTGCTAATTGATTGCACTCTCTTTAGCTCTTGTCAGATGAAAGCCTGGTCCCTCTGTAAAGATTTTCAGGATGCTGCACTAAGCATGATTTTACAGTTCCCATGATGCTCTTTGGATGCTTTTATATAGACCTTAGTGGTCCCCTAATACTGGAGCTGAAGTTGTTTACCCAAAATTCAGCCCTGGTGCAGAATTAGTGCCACTAGAGGCAGACCCACAATGAGCCATTTCTGAGTCTGTAGCATTTCAGTAGGGGGAGCAAGTTGGGGGCTGGGGGTGTGGCCTTGACCAACTGCCACTTTGCTCGTTTGAAAGCCATGATGTCTCTCTCATGGGTGGGCCAAATTCCCTGTGCGGGCAAAGCAGAGAAAGGGGAGGTAACCTTGCCCCTTATGACCTCATGCCTAACCCTCACAAACGGGAAATGTATTTTTTTGTATTTTGTACCCTTTTGACCAAATTTTTTTTTTGGCAAACAAATAGCATTTTGAAGGCATCTTGCTTGTGTTATTAAATCTATTTCTGGTAGAAACAGGTCACTGGGGCAGACACATGCATGAAGCCTACTGATTAAATCAGTGGCTGATCTAGAAAATTCCACATGGGGTGGCAAAGGGGCAGCAAGAGATCTTGGCAGGGTGGCTTGGGAAGACGGTACATGGGAACCCCCTTATGTAAACGCACTGCTATGCCCTACTATGCCTTGCAACACCCTGCTATGCCCTGAACTGCAACAACTATTATTTCTAGTCCTAGTTCCATTATCTTAGATGTATAATTACCACAGTTCTTCATACCAACTGCTATAATTATTATTAATCATAATTCTCTACATCTGTTTGAATATCCGTGTCCAAACCGGCAGCAGCAGATGGCGGCCCACCAAGAGCCTGGGTCTGACTGAGGTTTCTGCCCAAAAGGAAGTTTTTCCACACTGTTGCACCAAATGCATGCTCTTGAGGGATTATAGAGTGTGGCCTAGACCTACTTTATCTGTAAAGTGTCTTGAGAAGAGTGAACTCTTGTTACAATTTAATATTACAAATAAAACTGAATTTAGCTGAAATTGAATTAAATGGCTTGATCATATTTACTGATACAGACAAATAGAATAGAAAATACAACAGAAAGTGTCTTAAAGAAACTGTAAAACAGCATTACATAATCTACTGTTCATGGCTTGATAAGTGGTGGATGGCTAAGTGCTTGGTGTTTGCAAAAACACCCAGGCATTTAAGCTTTAAAGACATTAGTTTCTGAAAACATTTAAGGTGGAAATTGGGCCAAGAAGTTGTAGAATTATTCCTGTATTCCTAATTATTTTGCACCTATAAGTAGTTGTTTATGATCTCCAATGTCCCCTGGATGCAGTTTAAAGGTACCCTGTGGAGTGTTACCACTAGTAGAGCTATGGGGATTTTTTACGAGCAGGTCCAGCATTTGTTTGTATCAATCACATGGAGGCAGCGCAATTCACATTGTGTGAATGGGTTCAAACTACTCGTTGAATATGTAGTGTGACAGTCCCGGGCCATATGAATCATTCACATGGTCTCATTCTCCCTCCAGGCAGGCTGGTGCCACTTGCGTGCTACTCCAACACTGATTACTGACATCACATACAGTAGGTTGATTTAGTTTAGTTGTCTTGTTTACTTGTTTATTTAACTTGTGGTGTGGACCTCCCTCTTTTGTGTAGTTGAATCGTTGACAGTCGGTGGCGGTAACATGCCAACGAACATAGAAATATGGCAACAAAGACAGTGACGTAGAAGACTGCTAGCATGCAATCATTAATGTAAACAATGCACAAGTTGAAGAAAATTTCAAGAAATGACTTTACAAATGAAAATGGTGCATTCACACATGATGCACTCATTCATTGTTCTATCGCAAGGATGCACATGATGTGTTTTGGGCAGAAAATCATTTTCGTTCCTTTCTTTCCTTCTACTGTCATATTTCAGAAAACTATTCAGAAAACACAAAGACAAAGTGCATGGTGCCTACAGTAAATAAAACAAGTAAAACTGCAACAAATCTACAACATCCATCAAAAATGAGCTGTCAAAGTATTTTAAACAGTGGTTTTAGGAACAATAGTGATGACCAGAAATATGCCTATTCTTGCCTGAAAATAAAGCATTCACAATAAAACTACTACAACATTCAACATAATTATTTACTTTGTTCGCTTGGTTCCCTAGACCCATATGTGAAATAAAAAGTGACACAATCAAGGATTAATATTAACACCAAAAGAAAACGTTGGTGTGAATAAGTGGGTTTCCTTTTGAAGGAAGAGCAACCTTACTGTTGAATCACCAAAGGTTCCATCCTGTACATCATATGTTGTAGGCATTGTTTAATAGCCACCTTCATACTCCAGTAATGATAAGGCCTGTGTGCTGAATCCAGAGCTCTTCTCCATTCATCTCAACTTAACTCCATCGGACTTCATTCATTACCCCTTGCAGATAACCCAGCCCGTGGAAAAGGCAGAGTCAGCGGTAGACACACTCTCTGAGATACAGCAAATCAGTCTCTCTCTCTGATACAATTGAATATGTCCATGTTCTACTTTAGTGCAGAGTTTTCACTTTCGGTGGACTAAAATTGGATTTGGTCATGGTCTTGGCTTTTTATATTTTACTTCATCAGATGAGTCTAGGGTCTGCTCAAACCCACTGAAGATAAATGTACCAACTAGTGAGCCAAATTTTCAACATTTCCATATAAATATACATATTTGCCACACTTCTATCTACTAAATCCTAAACCAAGTGCAAGCTTTTGCCGTATACCTGTCCTATATCTTATCTATAACCTTTAATGTGTGAAACCAACCCAACCAATAGATGTTTGCCTGATCATTGAGTGGAGCTGATAAAGTCAAGCAGTAAGAAAGAGGTACCTGGTATTATGATGCCTAATGCCTCTGGCAATGCAATATAAACAAAAACCTCAATATTAACACATCTTCATAAATAATATAAAAGAAATCAATGAGGTGTTTGAATCACAAGTTGTTTTTTGACATTCACATTTGCCATTTAGCCAACTGAGGCAGTGGTTAGTGTCACCCATTGAGACTCAAACTGCAGTATCATCCAGTAGTCTGAGTGTGTGTAACTGCTATTTTCCACCGGGCTCATCTGTGCTGCGTTCCGGAGGCACCGCAACCAATTGCGGCCATTCAAGTCAATGATTAATATTCCACACCCTGCGTCATGGTCCGTCCTAGAAACGTGCCTGAATCAGCTCTCCACTCCACTTAAGATAGGCTAAATATCCCCCGTTTATGTCTCCTCTACAAATTACAAGACATTCATCTTGGAGGTGGAAAAACATAATAGACACCAAAGATCATTTTTAAGGACAACACCCGAATAGAGAAGGCATGGAGTTTAACTGCAGGTGTGCTTGAAGTGGAAGGTAAATACTAGCTTAATAAACATGTGATTGTTCTTTCAAGAAAATAGAATCTGCAAGTCGTGCAGGCAAGATGCTCCGCTTCTGAGACGCTCCCGGTGTGGTATGGCGTGTGCTGGAGAACGGAACAAACAATGTAGGTGAGAGAGATATATTAAAAAATAAAAAGGAATGAAATAGTGATAAGGCATGGACCATAATTTTTTTTTTTTCCTTTGTCCAATCTTTTACCAATTTTCAGAGATCTGTAGGAGGAACCAACATGGTCCTGGGATAGAAGGCCACAGACAGGGTTGGAAAGTCAGAAAGTATTATAAGAGAAGGACCAACCCATTGTGGGTTTCGTTCATATAAATAAAAAGGATATGAAGGACATTGAACAGTTTGCCATGGTCTGATTAGTAGAAAACAAAATGGCAATTGTTGTTAGATGAATAGTAACAACACGCGTCAGTGGGGCCCTAAAATGTTTCACAGCTTCTGAGTCATTCTCCAGAGTAAGCAGGAGGGACAGTTAGACCCAGTCAAAGAGGATCTTGCATGAAAACTAATCACAGCCCAGTGTTTGGCTCATTTTCTGAAACCAATACAGCATAAAGGCACAGCGGAACCAGCCACCCAACAACTGATTAGTTAGCTAGCTTGCCGTGTGGATGCAAGTTGATTACTATGACTCTTTTAGCAGCTGGCTCTCTGCCTTGCAAGGTAACCACTCCACTGCTTGTTTGTATACCTCCACGATTTACCGCAACTCGGTTTATAATGAATGAACGACATACACCACATACAAATGGCTGCCACTCTGACCATTTGGCTACGTTGATGTGAATGGAAAGGATCTTTCTATCCATTTCATGTTTTTTGGGGGGTTTTGGTCCTTTAATGGGATTTGTTGACATTAGGATAAAATGTAACTACCCAGAGGATGGACCCTTTTTGGACTGTCCATGACATTTCATCTAAAACCTTTCATTTTCAAGTCTCCCAAGGAGATAAATCTTTTAGGCTTCAAATGTAGTACTTGCATATTTTTATATATAAATGTTTAAAATACTATTTGAAATATTTCTTTAGATATCTAGATAATAGCTGCTTCCATTTTGGATCTGGTTCCTGGTTGGTAAAATACCCAATCACAACAAATCTCTTATGGAATGCTTCCTTTTTATTTTTATTTCATTGCAGAAACCATTTAAGACAAACATAACGGGCAGCAGAGTATATCAACTCTAGTAATTCATTTTAAAATCAGACTTGTGGCTGTTGTGTGGTTGATGGTTGGTGTCTGTATTGAACCAAGGATTGCTGTTCTGTTCCATTTTGATAAAATGTTATTAAAGTTACCCTGTGTAAGTCATGTAAATCTATGCATGCTGGGCACCATGTGGTGCAGGATACTTTAAATAATTCAGTTAGATTGTCTAAATACGATTATTCTAATGATAAGCTAGTATCATGCAGAACTCATAACTGAACTCACTGAATAAATAAAACATGCAGCCAAACATAGATCTGAGTGAACAAGCATTAGGAAACAGCAATGAGCAGAGCTGACCTGCAGAATGAGAAGCTCTAGAAGTTGCTGTATGTTGATCCATCAGTCTTTTCCCGTGAGCCTCTCCAGTTAAGCCAGTTTGATTGGGAGGGGGGGGTAAGCTGCAGGTCAGGCTACTCACGACAAGTCATCACCGTCCGGCTTAAGAGGAAGAGAACCTGATCCACTCTGTGGTATGCTGACAAAGTCCTCTTTATAATCATTAGTGGCCCCTCTCACACACACACACACACACATTGCACCAGTTTGTCTCTGCTGACTGTTTCTAACTGTGTCACATGAGAATCCTAGTCCTTGTCCAATCACATTACATCACTAACAACATTACCTCAAGGTATTATCTTAAGTGAAGCTGAACAATCTACCACTATATCTACTGTAAGTATACTATTATTACTATTATTACTCTTTCAGTAGCCTGAAAGCTCTCATTCCAATAAGTAGAGGGACATTCTAGAGGCCAGCGGTTCAAAATTCTCTTGGATTGTGACTAGGTAATTTGAGGTTTTTTATACCGTTATACGTTATACCAAGAGACTTGTTCAATACGTTACATTGAGCATTTCCAAAAAAAATGTTTTTTTCATATGCCAAATTAGAAACTATTTGATCTAAGAATAGGCCAACAAGGTTACAAACATTTAGTAAACAGTTAAAAATTTTAAATGTTCCACTGAGTACATATCTTGGTCTACTAATATCCTACTTGGGCAACCGTTATTCTCAGGCATAACTGTAAAGTGCCTCATTAATATGATTAAAGCAACTATAGAATCCATTTGCATATACTGCATTTTATGTAAATGTAGTAATAATAATAATAATAATAATAATAATAATAATATCATTTTGCCAATCCACTCCTTTAATTCTTAATACATTTAATGTTAATCATATCTCATTTATTTTCAATGTTAACAATGGGGACCTGGTCAGCACTTTATTTAAAGGGGCACAAACATTATTAAGTAATGAAGAAGTGAGGTTTAGTTAATCGTGATTACATTACATTTTTAGCCTGTCACATTAACAACAGATTTATCAATTAAGAAGGCATGAACATCAAAAAATTTATCAGAAATCATGATGGTGGAAATACCTTAATTGACGCATTAATTAATGTACTGTTCCTGCATTAAGTCATCCATTAAATACTATTAATCTTTATACATTATTGATAGTCTAAAAGTACTACATATATAACCGGTAATTCATGATTTTGAATGGATCAAGTCATACGTGAATTCACGATAATTCATGTAACCTTGTTATGAAGCGTTTTTTGGCTTGAAACCATTGTGCAGTGGGTATTACTTTTGAACACAGGGGGTGGCACAATGGGAGCGCCCAAGTGATGAGAGGACTGGTTCTTTTAAGTAACCTGCTATATGAGCTATAGTTTCGAGAAAAGACTAAACTGAGAGAAATTGACATTCAGCGTATTCCTCCCCTTTCCTATCTCCGCTATCTATTGGGCAAGCACACCGTTGCTACATTCGGGGCTTAACGCCGCCCAGGACGGTTGTGATTGGTTTAAAAAAACTTGAACAAGTCAGAGTGACCATACTCCAGTGATGTAGAGATAGGTCTGGCAATGTGAGACTAGGCTGATATTTCAAAGCTATGGTGGGGGCCATAGATTGCACAAACCTCAGTCAGGTAATGGCAAGTTCCATTACAGGACAAAAGCCCCAGATCCAACCATTATCCAACCATATAATTCCATTTACATAACATAAGATATGTATACTATGTTGCTGTCTGCATTTTTTCTTTTTTGAGAAAGTGTGTGGTGGCGCTGTTCCACAGCTGCCGCGCAGAGGCTTGCTCCAACCTAAGTCAAATTCCTCATACCTGGCGAATAAAGCTGATTCTTCTGATTCTGATAATGAATGGCTTTAACATTGCCTTTCTCTTTCTTACCCTCTTATATCGGACTCCTAAACTTTCTCTTGTTCAGTGAGAGGAGCTCTAGCTTGTACTGCCAGGATTTCATTGTCAGTTTTCACATTGAACTAGAGAGATTTTAAATAAGGAATGCAATTTCAAACCTCTTTAAAAACACTTGAAAATACATGCTTTTCTCACCTAAATTTTTACCCAAAAAAAAGTGATGCAGTTCCCACATACTTTGGCCCTGTGGGATGATCCTGAGGTCATTGGGAAGTTAACACTCTCAATTTTTTTGTTTCTTGTGTCAGTGTGACACTAGGTCTTACTGACACAGAGCTAAAGAGGTTAGAATAGAGAATTTCTATTTCCGTCCAAGTAAATCATCTGTAAAATTATTAAAAAACACTACTGTAAGCATATTACATGGGCTAGATACATAAATAGTACCCTAGCCACATGTCTCAACTTAATACAGAAAAAAACCAGAAGAAAATGACTCAGAAAATGGCTATTTTATGAAGTTATTTCTACAGATATGTCTGTGCGTTTTTCTCATTTCATTTCAGAAAAAAAGCCCAAAAAGTGCAAAATACAAAACTTCTCAAATAAAAAAACACATCCACATCACTCACACACATACTTGAAATAACTACATGCATAAATGTATAGAAATAAATAATTATAAATTGATGAAATGGTGAAATGCAGTGTGGTATCAATCAACTCGTCTTCTTATTGCCTACACAGGGAGGCCAGTTTCATAGCATTTGGTTCTAACTGGTTGGAATAGTTGTCAATCTTTTCAACTTTTGCCCTCTGTAAATCCTACGACTTGATTGGCTTCCATAAGGGCTAACTCAGGTTACCGTAGACGGATTGGCTGAAAAGACCTGTCAATCGAAAACTGTGAAGTCATACAATCCGACTGAATGCAAAGATACAATGTAGTGTCCTCGGGGCAGACGGAAGGAGCGATCAAAATCCATAAATGATGGACTTTTCAGCTTTGTTTACGAGGAAACTCGGCCAGAATCTACAAGATTGTGAGGGGACCAGCTCGTTTTGGATTAAAAGGATTGGATGTACTTATTCTTTGAACTGTTGGCAAAGCAGGAAAAAAAAGTTTATGATGATCTTTCACCGCTGTGAATAAAGACACGAGGAGAAAGGTAGGGACGCACGCTCGACTTTAGACACTATCGGCGCAGAATCTTTCTGTGTTTCTTTACTTCAAAACATGATTATAACCGCTATAAGTCACCTTATGCAGTGTGTGTGGGCTAAATGGAATCATGAGACGTTAAGCTTTCTAATGATGTGCAGCATGAGCGTGTTTATGAAGATTTAATGCTTGCAATTTATGAGTGAAGAAAACGTTTTCTCCCAAAATGGAGAAACCAGCCCGTCAGCAGGACGAAGCTGGCAAAGACGTGCTACAAGCTACACTTTTTATTTCACTTAAAATTAAGCACTTATTTTAGAATGCCTATTTTTACTTTTCTTATTTGACTTTAAATAAGAAAAAAACATTGATTTGTTTTTAAAAGTACATATTTGTAATCCATCGGATTCAGTGTGAATTCAAAACTGACAATACACGTACTATTGCAGAAATATTATTGAAATGTACTTTGTGTGTTTGATTTGAGAGTCAGTTGTTGACTACATATAGATGTTGTTTCAACCGCTGGGCTGCTTCAGTATATGGAATTGAAACATAATGCAGATTACATATTATGATGTTCTGGACATCATAATATTGTTGGAGAAAACTCCCCGTTTCTCCAACAATTGCCGTTTCTCCAACAATTATCAGACCGGTCTGAAAACACTACTGGCCCACCAAGAAGTCCCAACTATCCTGACTCCGCTATTGGGTTGGGGATAGACATTTTTCCTTGAGTGGTTAAGGTTAGGATAGCCGATTGGTCAGGTGATAGGACCTGTACAAATGGGGTTACGTTACCTCATGGGAGATGATCCACAAAAGCCTATATGGTCGGAACAATGCGATGTTGGAGCAGAGGGTTTATTTTTTATATTTAGTCAAACTAGTGGGGCTGTAGGACCAAATTTTTCGGATTATTGAGAGGTCTGAACAATGGAGTGTCGGAAAAAAGACATGGCACACATGGTTCCAATACCAAAACCAGTATCGGTAAAAGCCTCCGATACTGCCTAAAATGCTAGTATTGGAAAGTACTGTAGTTTATGCACCGAAATGATACTATGTAATTTAGCCCAGGAAAAAATCTACTTTAAAGTAGTTTATTTATGTTTTTCTCCATACTGACTGACTTTAAAACTGGAAAGTAAAAGAATGTTATATGGCATTCATTGTTTGTTTATGTTTCATGAAGACTTTAACCTGACAACCAAGAATAATATCACTTCCATACAGGAAAGTAGTATACAGCTGTTAAAACATAATAAAATATATGAAACACTGGTATCAGTACTCGGTATTGGCCGATTCGCAAGTTCAGGTATTCCGGAAGCAAACCATGGTCCCGGACCATCTCTAATGCAAACCAAACCAATCCTATTAAAAGTTCTCAACACGACCCTTAACAAGGCCAACAAGGGCAGATGAGTAGTAAATGTGTATCTGCCTCTTGTTTTCAATTTGCTCATTGTTATCCATGTTTTATGGCCCAGGAAGAGGCTTAGCATCTTAACTCTAATTGACTGTTGTTTTATGTGAGAGCACAGCTTGTGTCGCTCTAAAAAAAGAGTTGATTTTATTTCCAAGCAAAGATACACTGCTTTTTATTAGGCAAACAAAAGTCAGCAAGGATTGGTGGGACGAGAAGGTGATACATGATAAGAGAAGAGAGAAAAAGGAGACAAGTAGACTGGTAAAGAGAATGAAAAGGCAATAATTTGCTTTGAGTTTCAAGGTACTGTATATAGATTAAGGGGCTATCAGAATAGGTAAAAGGTATTCAGAAATTCTATCATAACATGTCTTTTTTTCTTTTTATTATTCTTATTTTTGCCTTGATTGTGACTGTGAGCAACTGTAACTGAACAATTTCAATCAATAAAGTATTCTGATTTTGATTCTGATGTAAGAAGTTTATACGTTTAAGGACTGTTTAAAAAATAAGTTTTTTCTAACCCAACAAATATATGGAAAGAGGAAAGCCTCAGTGTTCTGGGAAAATAAGGACTATGTTGATGGGACATTCTAAGCCTTACATCTTTGGTAGGTAACTTTTTGATAATAATGAACGTCCGTTACATTCAAGCCACTGAATCCATGTACCTATGGACATAGCCACGTTGTAGATTATATGCAGAAGCATACATGACAGCAATGATCAAGAGTTGACAGCCACACCAGCAGTGCTGTAGTGCTTTGAGCTAAATGCTTCCTTTAGTATGCTAACAGGCTTACAATGACAGTATTGAGTTATAGCATATTGACATTTCTAACAGTAATATTAGAGAAATTAGGAGAGTCTGCAGAAGGGAGGAGGAAGTGGGATATATGGCCAATCTCATTTTGAATACTGAAGGTCCTCTTGGATAAATACCAGCTTGCTATAAAAAAAATTAGCAGGGCTCAGTTCCTTACCAGTCTTACCCAGACAAAACCTGTCATAACCCCAGGGTATTTTTTAATGCGTTAAGCTCTGTCAGCTTCTCCGGTCCCACCCCCAGCTTAGAGGTGTCTGTCTCTCAATGTGAAGACTTCCTAAACTTCTTTAAAGTACTTGACCTCAGAGCTAGTATTAGTCCATCTGTAAATAGCCTTTCCATCGCCTCTGCAATGGATGAGCATTGCAGTTATAATTTCTTTTTATTACATAGACTATTCATCAAATTATCTCTTTGTCCACCTGTTCTCTCAACATTATTCCAACTAAACTCTTTAAAGAAGTGATTGGCACCATTGCCAAAATGGAAAATGGAAAATTATAGACTTGTTTCTAATTTGGCCTTCTTATTGAAAGTTTTTGAGAAAGTCGTCTCGTCAGCTCTTAAAATATCTGTCATGTAATAATCTTTTTGAGTCACTGCAGTCTGCTTTTTGAGCAAAACATTCTACTCACAGCACTCACAAAGGTGGCAAATGATCTGCTACTGGCTGCTGACTCAGACTTAACATCTGTCCTTTTGTTGTTGGATCTTAGTGCGGCTTTTGATACTGTGGACCACTATTCTATTGGACAGAATCAAGAAATACTTTTGCATCTCTGGCCAGGTGCTCAAGTGGTTGAGATCCTACCTTTCAGAAGGATCTCAATGTGTGTTTTATAGCAACACATTTTCCGATCCGTCCCCACTTCAGCACGGGGTTCCACAGGGTTCAGTCCTTGGTCCACTGTTGTTTTCGTTATGTTTAGTTCCACTGGGCCAGATCATTTGTTCTTTTGGGATTACTTTTCATTGCTATGCTGATGATGTACAAATATATATGCCAGTTATTGCAGGAAATGCATCCGATTCGGTTAAACTATCGACTTGCTTGTCTGCTGTGAGAAGCTGGTTATCAGCAAACTTCCTGCTACGCAATTAAGCCAAAACTGAGATGATAGCTATAGGACCACCTAGATTAGGTCATTTTTATGACAATTTCACTCTGTCCATTGATGATTTGATCATTCAGTGCAAAGACAGAGTGAAGAATCTTCACCAATAGTTTTTGATTGGTCACTTTCATTTGACTTGAATTAAGGAGGTGACAAAAGTAGCTTTCTTTCATCTCCGAAGAATTGCAAAGATTAGATCAATATTGCCCCTTGAAGATGCTGAGGCCCTTATTCATGCCTTTGTTACATCTAGACTAGACTATTGTAATGTACTGTTCTCGGGGCTGCCTAAGAAAAGTCTGCAAGGTCTACAGATGGTCCAGAATGCTGCAGCACCTATTCTTACTGGATCATCTAAATACATACACATAACTCCGGCTTTGGCCTCACTTCACTGGCTCCCTGTACAGGTTAGAGCAGATTTCAAGGTTTTGCTCTTAACGTACAAAATAGTGAATGGCCTTGCACCAGTATATCTGTCTGATCTGTTAACCTCTTATGTGCCTTCTCGGGTGATGCACTCTCACGGATCAGGACTGCTGACTGTAGGTTAAGAAGAAAACAGTTGGTGAGCGAGCCTTTTCGTTTTGCGCCCCAACGTTATGGAACAGCCTTCCATTAGATATTAGACTGGCATGTTCAATTGGGGTCTTTAAATTGAAGCTTAAGACTTACTTATTCACTGCTGTGTATGAGTCCTAAATGCTCATTTATCCTTTATCTATTTGTATAGTGTTATTTACTTTTTACTGTCTCGATTTTAATTTTTTGTACTGTTTGTATTTAAATTGTATTTTTGCTGTAAAGCACTTTGATGGAAAGCGCTCTATAAATAAATGTATTATTATTATTATTTATTATTATTGGCCCCAGCGTTCTTTCAATTATCAAAAGCTCCCCGGAAACCAGCCATGTTCCCAAATCCGGGTCCGGGATGAAAGTGTTTTAACATGAATCCAACATATTATTAGCAAATATAAACCCCACTGATGATTGGCTTACTGTCTTATAGGTAAGGTAGCCACTAAGGTAACTTTCCACAGATAGTTAATTCTAAGGATTCACTGTGAGATTATAAAAGATCAACTATAAAATCATGCCAAAAACTATTTTAAGAGCTTAGTATTCTATACAAAAAAGGTATGTAAAAAGGCTTTAGGCCGCACTATACATTATTGTAGGCCTAGTATTATATGCAACTGAATTTTATACAATATATGTAGCATGGGGTCCCTGAGACATCTCACTTTAAGTTAAGGGGTCCTTGGTTTAAAACATTTTGAAAACCCTTGCAGTACGGAATCTAACTTCATGCTCCTTTATTCACACCACCTTTCTGCTCTTATTCACAGATGAAACCAATAGGTGGGGGTCTCTTTAAAATGTTTTTCTTAATATTTGTTCCACAGATCTTTGAGTATCTGTGTTAGAAATTAATCTTCTTCCTCTGCCCCCATCTGCTGTGTTGTCCCCCAAGGTACCACAATTTGTCCAATCAGGGGTGATTCTAGGACTTTTTAAAGTGGGGTGGCACAGAAGGGCAATTTTATCAGAATACATACTTTTAGGAAATATTGGATAGGATAGTGCATAATGTAATTCTGCTAAATAAAACATCACATTCATTATCAGTTTCAAATGTTTTCATTTTAAATGTATTGTATATCTGAATACAATACACAATTTCAGTCTTAAAAAAACAAAAAAACAAAAGTCCAGTGCTGGTTCCATGGGATCAGAATTTTGGATAGTCATCATAGAAACATGAATTGGTCATGTGACAAGGGTGGGGACAATGGGCAGAACAGGCTGCCATGTGACAGTACTCTGATCCAATGGAAATCCCAGTTATCTGATTGACAGACTGTCTGATTGAGACTTCAGTCTGTCCTGAGATCTAGGACTGTGGGGAGTGGGGACCGGGCTTTCTCTATTGCTGCCCCAAAAGCTGTGGAATTCACTTCCTCCCAGCGTCACACTCTCCCCCACTATTGAGATCTTCAAGCATCATCTCTAATCATTATGCTCACAATCTTAGTTTAATGTGTTAGCATGCTAAAATGTGTTAAGTAGCATCACACAGAAATTAAAGCTTTGTCTGAAATCTGTTTTTATTTTCCCATACTGCCTTTCCATTAGCAAACCAAAAAAACGTCAAAATGTACTTATTTATATAAGAACCGGGTTTTGAAGTATGATTTCTAATTTTTAATGTATTTATTTATTTATTTTATAGAGTTTACTGACTATTGTGTAATCTTCATTACATAAAATGCTGCTGCTAAAGCTTGATGTACCCACAATGGTGGTTTGATGGCAATCCCACACCTAGCCACATCATTGTGTATGTTGTACACAGCTTATGTACACCTTTAGTTTTTTACATGAGGCAGCAGAGGGAACAGTGGCATTAAACAGGGATGTAATAAAGAGAGCCAATGTGGTGAGCAGCTCACTCCAGTACACTTTGCTAATGGACAAGAGAGTGTGGTGTGTGGTGTGTGTCTGTGTTTGCTTGTTTGTTTGTTTGTTTGTTTGCGTGTGTGTCCTGCAAGCAAGTCCTTCATCTTGGCCAAGGCTCTTATTGACTGTGTTGGAGGCTATAAATCATTGTGTGTGAGAGTATTCGTTTGTGTGTTTGTATACAGTCCAATGCTTCTCTGGATGTGAGCAGCAGCACACAGCAATCTCAGGTCAGGGAAGCAACAGAGCGAGCAATGTGAACGTGTGTTTGTGTGTGTGTGTGTGTGTGTGCGTGTAAGAGAGATAACCATACCAACAGTAGCCAAAGTGGTGGACGGGCAATTGGACAAGATGTGACTGACTGTCTGTCTGCTTCACACCTTCACACAGAGTAGATGTAAATGCTTTTCACACCAGTGCACACTTCAGTTACAAAGCCATGAGGCTTTTGCACACACATGCACACGTGCAGAAACACACACACACACACACACACACACACACACACACACATAATTATAAGCACACAGAGATGCAATTAGCCAGACTGCATCAATACAGTGGGTTTTTCTTTGTCCATAACCCTGCTTGGTAAATCTCTCTCCACCCTTTTCTTTTAATCTATCTCTCCATGGTGATGGTGGGTCGAGTACAGATGGTGGTGAACTGATGTTAACTGCCTCTCATTAACATTTTCCAGAGGGCTGCTGGAGTGAGCAATTTAATGTAGCAGTCAAGCAGATGCACTGTGGACAGCCATCATATGTGCACACACACACTGACACACACAGACAAAGATACAGCCATAGACAAAGCCATCTATGATACTGGAAAACAACAGTGTGTGTGTGTGTGTGTGTGTGTGTGTGTGTGTGTGTGTGTGTGTGTGTGTGGGGGCTGTATTATTAGCTACTATTACAAAGTTATAAAAACTGCTGAATCCAATATTGTATGATTGATCCAGTTTCAGGTACTTTAGTGTTTGATCCTTTTATTTACGATGACATTGTATTCACACACAAAAATGTAATGACCAACAATTGCAAAAGCTTCATGACATGTTGGACTGACAACACTTAGCTAAATGAACCCTCTTTTCATTATATCCTTTTATACTGCTGCCCCTTCTCCCATTGACTTTTGTTAGGCTAACAAAGATCAAAATATGTCTAAATGAACTCAATAGCATTTTAGTGGAATATATTGATTTGCCTCTATAGTTCTACACAATAAACAAGGACGCAAAGAGCAAATAAAAACAACTTAATGTCTATAGTCCATTAATATGTTATGTATAAGCATTTGTGTACTTTGTTTTTGCCCATTTGAATTTGTATTGTTTTACTACTTACCCAATAATTTGAAATATACATTGTTATATTATTTACAATACACAGAGGGGTTTTAGTCCATGTGTATAACCTAGATGCCTTGTCCGAAAGTAATTATTTTATTAGGCAACTTGTTTTACAGTGCATAAAGCGTCTCCATGTTTTTTTGGACTGTGTCTTTTAATAGCATCACAGCGTTAGTTTTTCATGACCAGGCAGCTTGAGACACTCTTTAATAGTTTGTGTTTAAGATTATTTCCACTTTTGAGCATTTTAGCCTATAGGATACAAAGACTGGCCGGTTATTGATATAATCAGAAAAGAGACCCAGGATGTAACAATGTAGGAAAAGAGGTAATGTTAAAGAAACAATATCAGATAAGGTTATATTATTATATTAATTTTAATCTCCTGGCACTTGCACATACTATATAATCATATTCCCTCAAGTTTCTGGATTATTTTCATTTAATTGTAATTAGGAGAATTGGGGTAAAATATGACCCCATATAGCAACAACTTCAACGTAGCATAAAAAGTCTGATATTGGGCACCATGGCAACTCAAACAGGGATGCAAATTACATCACTGTCCAAGCACATAAGCAAGATGGTGTCAAATGTTTAGTGCAGGAAATATAAACAGATTCGCAAACTGCCTGTCGGTTGGCTCTCTACTGGGTTATTGCAATGTTGTAATAGACGGGAGCAAAACAGAAATGTATTTTCAATAATGTGTCACATTTGTTACTCACGGGCCACGGCTAATGTGCTGGAATGGATCTGGCGTTTCAAATGGCCTGAAAAAAACAAAAGAAAGGAGAGATGGAGGAATTGTGGACTACCTGCATTATTTAATACAGTGAAAATTCTTTGTGTCCAAGCATAGGAAGTGGCCTCTCTGGGAGCCTGGAAAGAGTCAGAGGGAGAGGGAGCTGGAAAAAGAGGGGGAGATGAATATAGTCGACAAGAAGAATATTTTACAAACTCTCTCTTCTGCCTCTCACTCCCTGGAGACGAAAGCTTTTGTATCACCTCTCACAATACTTCACTTACTGCTATATAAAATAGTACAGAGAAAGCCAGAGAGAGAGAGAGAGAGAGAGAGAGAGAGAGAGAGAGAGAGAGAGTGTCAGTATATTTTAACATCCTGCAGATGGACAAAAGCGAGTGGATCTGCTTTTCTGTGTGTGTGTGTGTGTGTGTGTATGCGTGCATGCGTGTGCATGCGTGCGTGCGTGTGTGTGTGTGTGTGTGTGTGTGTGTGTGTACGTGTGCATTTGTGAGAGTGTTTGTGTTAGAGTACCTATTGTCTGAAAGATGGGATGGAGAAAAATGCATGATGGGAGAATAGATAAGCAAAGAAATGTGTGGGGATGTCCGAGCTCCAACAGTATTGAGCTTGTTTCTCAAAAAATTAGGTATGTTATTATATGTTATTCTTTTCTCATGTAAGAGGAAGCCTATTAACTTAATTATTCTTTTAAAGACAAACTAACTTAAGAAATTTAATTTAATTTGTTTTGTACCCCTATTACTATGATGACATCCATAGGACTGTTACAAAAATGATTCAGGTGACTGTTTTCTGATCTGCCAATAATGCAGATAAAGTTGGCTTAAGTAAAGGCAAGTAACCCAAAAACCAGAAGTGCGGTTAAGCGCCATGAAGCTGAGACATTGTCATTTTGGCGATGGTATAAGCGGATTCTTGCCTTCCCCAACACATCCATTAATACCTTATTATGCACAACTCTCCTGGCATTAACCCATACTTTTCCTTTTCATGGCAATCCACACATTCATTGTTGCATATTTTCAATCAGGAACAAAGTTTTAGACCGACTGTGCATCATTGCTAGCATAGCAAATAAAAAGAAATGTGAATAAGTCAAAGTTTTCCCTTGTTTGAGTAAGGCAACTTTGTTCCAAATACTGCTACTACAAATACTACTAGGATTCCTGTTTTAATTTGCTTAAATCCTTTCAACAATCTTTCCCCACTTACAAAAATAGCAATTATTAGACTTCAGAGAAGTAAAAACGGATCTGTATTAATTAGAAATGTGCGTGGGCCTTTCTTGAACTGACCAGGTTCATGTTGCTCTGTTACAGAGATCCTGCGCTGCTGCATCAGTATTTACGTAGGTTAAAAAAAGCGTGGTGAAGAAAAGGGATTGTTATTTATTGATTACTCAAGTGCAGCAAATGCCCTTCTTACTCCTTTAAAAAAAATAAGGTACATTGTGTAAGAGAGAGGCATGCAGAGAAAAGGTGCACATTTTGAAAATGAAGGCAGGTTGAAAGATGAAGAGTTGAATGTGAGTACCAGTAGGGAAAAAAGTAACCCACCCTTTTAGTGAATTCCTTGCTCTTTCCATTGTTGCTCTCTTCACCACTTTTTAGTTTTAAGGGTAAAATTGTGAGAAGCTTACAACAACCTATCATTAAAATATATCGATGTGCAACTTAAGAACACCCTGGTAGAGCTATGCATATGGGAAATGTATATTGTCTGTTAGCATTCATTTCTATTCCATGTAGGGCATTTTTAAATCCAAGTAATGGTGGAACACCATCACAGAAGCAGCAGTGTTGTAATTATGCAAAGGGTGAGTTAAAAAAGGGAAAAAGAAGAAGAGTGGGCGTGTAGCTGGGGTAGACGGTTGGGGGGAGGTGGAAAATAACAAAAGAGGCCCGCTTTCAAGTTGGAGATGAGACGATGGGCCAAATGAAACGCGTTACGCCATGGCCTAACCTGTGGCTGGCTTTCATCTGTAATTTGCTCCTTTTTCTTTTGCTTCTTTTTCTTCTCACGTAGCGACTGGCTCGATTATTAATTTTTACTCTTAAGCGCTGAAACGGCTGCCTTGGTAATAACTTTATTTCAAAGCTGCCACATTTCACCTTTGAATGCACCTGACAGCACACTAAAGGTTTGTAATTGATATTTCTCTCTTTAGTCAAAAGGACTGCGATTAGAAGGTAAGACAGAGTCTAAGTGGGCTCATGTACAGATTTCAACCTATTCTTTTCTCTGAAAGAAAAAAAAAAAACTGCACAGTGAGACAACAATATTTGAAAATATTACATAATTAACTATCTAAATGATATCAAACAGAATGTATTTATAGGCCAAAAGCAAACCATGTATCGGTTGCAGATGAATATCTGTAATTTGGAGCTCAAGCTGAATTGTGTAGTTTTTGCCGCCGTAATTCTAAGTAATGACAACAATACTGTCTGCACGTCTTCTAGTGCCTCTCCCATAAAATAACAAAAATAATCAATAATTCTCTGCAACCAGGCATTTTCCCTCCGGCTTTTATAACAGTAAAAAAAGCCAAGAAGCCCAGCTAGGATTTTGGTGGCCTTGTCAGTTACAGGGCAATCCCCAATGTTCCTTTTCTTGGAAAATATCTGGAGAAGATTGTTCGGACCAGCTACATGATGACCTAAATATATTTAGGAAAATCCCAGTCCAGTGATCGGACCAACCATAGCAAAATGTTTACATTTTGAAAAGTATTAAATTGTTGCCAGAAGCTGGGCTTGTACTTTGGATGAAAGTGACAAAACAGAAAAAAGGCCATAAAGCATTGTGATTACACCAAACAAGGAATTATGTTGTGTTTATATTTTATACAGGCTATGCATGAATAAATTATCCAAGTTTGCCAAAAGAAAAACATACTCTATGTTATCCTACAGTTGTACAATTGTTACCAAACTCCAGAACAAGAACAGGAATCCAAATTGAATCACTGGGTAAACTGTCATTCCCACTGCTGAACCACACACTAGATCTGATTCACATTACAGGCCACGTGATTTTGAGCTGTTGATTCTTGCTAGTTCTAATTATTACTGGAGGAAAAAGAAATGGCCCTCTATGGTGAAAATGTAGCAAGGTAACACGAGCACTTTGGTGCCTACAAAGAAAAAGAGTCAGCAGGGGGATGTGGCTCATCAGGTAAGAGCACTCAGACTCATTAATCTCAACAGCATGAAGTCCTTCAATATAAGAACTTTTCCTCATTCTTCGTCTTGTACCCGAATGACTTCAATGATATGATGCTGAGGACATACACAAAAGACTGAGACAACTTGAAATCATGCACTCAAAGGAGCATAATGAATGTTTTAGTACTCGCCTATCTTCATTGCCTCCACGTTCACTTTAGAATCTAATTTAAGATCCTGCTGATCGCCTTCAAGGCATCTAATGGTCAGGCTCCATCTTATATTACAGATTTTTTTTCACAGGCAATCAGCCCCAAGGTCTGTTTGATCTGACGACAAATATCTCCTGAATGTCCTACTATCAGATTTCATGATCAGGAGCATAAGCTTGATAAACTTTTTGAAATTCAAACAGCAGGAAATATTTTATGGATGGCTTCTTTAGCTAAGCCACTGGCCTCCAGTGACACAAAACTGGAAATACTCACTAGTGAAATGCATCAGCATGGAGTCCAGTTAGAGGATTACCAAAGTACAATTGAGGTGTTGAAGAAAGACCTTGCCCAAGCGATGGAATATATTGATCTACTTGAAAATAGGCAACGGGAGTAGAGCCTATAAATTCTGGACGTACCCGAACAGTCAGAAAAGTTATCTGGAATGAATCTTGGTGAATCTGTTTGAGACTGACTGAATGAGACAGAATTGAAAAGGCCTTGGGGCACTGTGGGAGAAAACACGTCACCCTCGAGCGATAATAACGGGAGCGACTTCACAACCTGCGCCTAACAACTAGGATCTACATTGGTTATTGTGGAAGGTGAAGACCTACGAAAATTTTCAACTGTAGAAGAAGCAGAAATCAAACGAAATCCACCTGCTGGGCAACCGGTTGGCTCTAAGGATGGACGTGGTGCTGCGAAAAGCTAGGTGGAACCTATTTGCTTCCATAACTGCTTCTTCTTAGCGGCATAACATGGAAATATACTATGATAAATACACTCTTTTCCTGTTTGCTTGTTAGTTTTGGTCTAGGATGAGAAGTGAGTACATGGAGTTGTCATATCAGTCTAGAACTTGGCCAAGTATATTTACCTTTACGTCCATCAAACAAAAAGTTGTAAATCATATTAAAACTAACACTAATAAATTCACTGTTTTAAGGTGGAACGTAAATGGGGTTAAAGACAGGGTAAAGCAACAAAAGGTCCTGCAACACCTAAAGAAATTGTCTTCAAAAATAGTTTTTCTGCAAGACTTGCATCTGAAACCTGGTGATTTTAAATTTCTAAAACAGTGGGTGGGAGAAGTATTCATTATATCCTACACACCTAAAAGCAGAGTAGGTATTTTGATAAGTAAATTCTTGCCATTTATCTCAAAAAACTCTGACCCAGAGAGCCGATATTTAATAGTTATGTATGCAATTTATGGAGATAAATACACACTAATAAATATCTACTCTCCGCCCTCAGCTAATATGAAATATCTCAGAAATATTCACAAAATAATTAATAGGATATTAGCAGGAATAATTGTATTTGCTGGAGATTTATACCAAGTCTTCACAGAACAAGGTAGTTCCAACTTGAAAAGGAAGCGTAATGTTCCCAAGGAGCTTCTGGAATTCCTCTTGTTAAATAAATAGATTTGTGGCAACAAATGCATCTAAGAGATAAAGATTATACACATTACTCTCATGCACAAAATAGGTATTGCCGCTTGGAGATTACATCTTTGTTTCCAAAGATGGAGTAGAAGATATACAGTAGTTATATCAGAACAGTTACATGCACTATGTACCCACCAACAGATAAAGTACTACATAGAATCTGGAGAATGAACAGAAAATACCTGAAAGATGAGGAGTTTATTGATTACATAAAACTTTAATTGAATTCATAACAATAAACGTCACCACCAGTAAAGAGAAGCAAAAACGTCATACTATATGGGATGCATTTGAAGCATATACAGTATTAGAGGGCTCATTATTTCTTTGTCATCTAGAAAGAAGGCACAATTAAATAAAAAAGTTAAATAATTAGAGACCAATATCAGTCGAGCAGAACACCTACATAAGAAATCTGGGATAAGAAACGATGTGGAATATCTGTAAGGATTGAAGCTAGAATATGACCAACTGCTTCTAGAAAAATTAAATAATGTTAGGTATAATGTAAATAAATTAAGATACACATGATCAAAAAAGACAGGTAAGCAATTATCCTCTTTTGCTAAAAGATCTATTGAATAACTCAATAGCTTGTTAGAGATAACAAACGTATTAACCAAGAATTTGCTTCCTTTTACGAAAAATTATATTCTACGGAAATTGAAGGTCCAATAGATGAACAAAATCATTTCTTAAAATCATTTGACATCAAAACATTATCAGAGAAACTGGCCAAAGAGATTTCCTTGATGGAAATTAAAAAGACAATTGAAAGCTTCCCAAAAGGCAAAGGTATGGATGGGTGACCAATCAAGTTTTATTCAACATTCTTGCCCCAAATTTATTTTCTCTTCTTTGGAGTTATAAAACAAGCCACTAAAAATGAAATCCTCCACCCTCAATGTATAAGACTATTGTTAATGCAATTCCTAAACCAGGTAAAGAGTGCAATAAACCTCTGACTGCAGACCAATAAGTCTAATAAATTGTGATAATAAAATAATTACAAAATCTTAGCATCAATCACTAATTTTAACCAAACAGGGTTTATTAAAAATAGACAATTAAAAACCAATGTTAAATATGTATATCTCAATTTGCTAAAAAAGGAAAACAAAATGTGGCACTGATGGCGGTAGATGCTGAAAAGGCATTTTAGACCATTTAGATTGGAGGTACCTGTACGAGGTTTTACTTGCATACAACTTCCCAAACGAAATAATAAAAATGATCAAAACTGTATACAGGTCCCCTGTGGCATATGTCTATTCAAATAGTATTCTCTCAAAGGCAATTCAGATAACTAGGGGCACAAGGCAGGGATGTCCACTCTCCCCAGCACTCTTTGCCTTGGCTGTAGAGCCGATGGCTCAGAAAATTCGCCAATCAGACATGACAGGTGGTATTAATGTTGGAAGAGAATGTTCTAAACTTAGTTTGTAAGCAGATGATCTGATGTTGTATCTCTTATGGGAATTACTGGAATTATTGGGACTTTGTAAATTGTAGAGTGTGGGCTAGTCCTATCTGTAAAGTATCTTGAGATAACTCTTGTTATGATTTGATACTATAAATAAAATCAAACAGAATTTAATTGAATTATGATTGTTTAATGTAATGTTAATCTGATTAGGCCTGTTATGACTTATTTATGACAGTTTTTGTTGTCCAGTTCAGCCCCCGGCCAGCACAAAACATTTTTGGAAGAAAAAAACCTTGCTATATGAAGAGGCACAATACAGTGCTGTCAGTGTCTAACAATAATATCATAACTGAAAACCACTTACATTATACATTCACTGGCCACTTTATTAAACCCATTCAACCTAGTTATCAATATTTTAGGAATTATGCATGACGGAATTATGCATGACATGGTAAAACAATTAAAAATGTTCAAACAATCATCTGGTAAGAAATCAGATTTGGTCCTGGGAACCCATGATTGTTTAAAACACTGTTGTATTTCTAAACTGCTAATCTATTAATTCATACTTTTATTTAGTGAGTATTAAATCTAAGATGGCGCCGCAGATGGCTGTCTCTGGACTACGCTCCATTATGCTTTTTGTGTTTTTGTTTATTTTCTCTGTTTTCTGCCAAAATCTCTGGTAACATTTACCAGAGATGAGCTCCTAAATATTGGACTTTCAACTCCTTATACAATTCACAGTTCTGGAAAAATCATGCAGCCCCCACTTAGAGTCACTATTCATAAACTGCAAACCCTTTTATTCACCACGGGAGTTTTCCTTGTTCATTCTGGTCGCCGTCTACATCCCACCTCAGGCCTGTGATAATTAGTGAGGCGTTACTACACCTGGCCGACCAGATAACTAACGTGGAGAAAAAACCTCCTGACTCCTTGCTCATTGTTGTGACTGTGGCTCAGCGGTAGAGTGGTTGCCTCCCAATTGGAAGGTTGGTAGTTCAATCCCTGGCCCTGCAGTCTCATGTCGAAGTGTCCTTGGGCAAGACACTGAACCCCGAGTTGCTCCCGATGCTGTGCATCGGAGTGTGAATGTGTGTGCATGTTTATCTGATGAGCAGGTGGCACCTTGTACGGCAGCCTCGGCCACAGTGTATGAATGTGTGTGAATGGTGAATGTATCCTGTATGATGTAAAAGCGCTTTGAGTAGTTGTTAAGACTAGAAAAGCGCTATATAAATACAGCACATTTACATTTACCTGCACTTACGATCTGTGAAGTGGATGTGCGCCAGCTATTCCAGAGGCAAAAGTTCAGAAAGGCTCCTGGCCCAGACGGTGTGTCTGCCTGAAAATCTGTGCAGACCAGTTGGCCCCCATCTTCACTCAGATCTTCAACAGATCTCTGAAGCTATCTGAAGTTACCTCCTGCTTCAAACGCTCCACAATCATCCCAGTCCCCAAAAAACCCTCCATCTCTGGACTAAATGACTACAGACCTGTTGCCTGACATCTGTAGTCATTAAGTCCTTTGAAAGACTGGTGTTGGCCCACCTGAAGGACATCACAGTGCCCTTGCTGGACCCCCTGCAGTTTGCCTACAGGGTTAACAGGTCTGTGGATGATGCAGTCAACTTGGGACTGCATTACATCCTGCAACACCTTGACTCTCCAGGGGCTTATGCAAGGATCCTGTTCGTGGACTTTAGCTAGGCATTTAACACCATCATACCAGACATCCTCAGCACCAAACTCTCCCAGCTCACTGTGCCAGCCTCTACCTGTCAGTGGATCACAAACTTCTGGGGCTGGGGAACATCACATCCAGCACACAGACTATCAGCACTGGCGCCCCCCAGGGGGGTGTGCTCTCCCCACTGCTTTTCTCCCTCTACACCAATGACTGCACCTAAGGAGACCCATCTGTTAAACTCCTGAAGTTTGCTGACGACACAACGGTCATCGGCCTTATCCGGGACGGTGATGAGTCGACGGGAGTTGGATCAGCTGGATCTCTGGTGCAGTCAGAACAACCTTGAGCTCAACACGCTCAAAACTGTGGAGATGATCGTGGACTTCAGGAAGAGATCCCCCACTCTTCCCCCATCACCATACTCAACAGCCCTGTGTCTGCTGTGGAATCCTTCAGGTTTCTGGGATCCACTATATCCCAGGACCTGAAGTGGGAGCCCAACACAGACATCATCATCAGAAAGGCCCAGCTGAGGCTGTACTTCTGCACCGGCTTAGGAAGCTCAACCTGCCTAAGGAGCTGCTGGTCCACTTCTACACAGACATCGTCCAGTCTGTCCTCTGCACGTCCATCACTGTCTGGTTTGGATCTGCCATCATTGGTGCCAACCTGCCCTCACCCCGGACACAACCTGTTCCAGCTTTTCCCTCTGGTAGGCGCTACAGAGCACTGTTCGCCAAAACCAACAGACTCAGGAACAGTTTTTAACCACAAGCCATCTCTCTGATGAACAGCTGACTACTGACCCACAGTGTCAGGTTCAATTCTGGTCAATAACCCAGTAACAAATAGCACCTGTTTACTGGTTCCACTATTATTCCCATTCTCATCTCACGTATTATTTATTTATTCATCATTCTCATTTCCTATTTCAGAACTGTTCATAATGTTCATACTGTTCGTATTATAATATAATAACAATACTATTTATACCAGTACCCTTTGCACTATGTTCCACATTTAAATCATTTTTATTAGACTCTTCATTGCACTCATGCCTCTATATTGTTCTGTTTCTGTTTAGAGTATGTATATATTACTGTGTATATATTAGTGTGTATATATTGTTTGTTTGATTTGAATGTGTAAGCACCAAAGGAAAATTCCTCGTATACCTGGTCAATAAAGCTGATTCTGATTCTGATGTATAGCAATTTACATTAACACCATACAACTGCCCCATTCCTTTGATTCCGGAAAGGTTTTATTGGAAGTCTTATCGTTTCCATGAACCCAACTCTAGCGTGTTAAGTGTGTTAATATGCTCACTTTAGCAATCATTTCAAATCACACACACACACACACACACACACACACACACACACACACACACACACACACACACACACATAATTATAGAATGAGTTAATGTTTTAACTTCTTTGTCTCCCTCAGGTAATTTCCATAGAAATCCTGCCTGTATCAATTCTGTCAATGAGACAAAGACTTAATAAGTCAGTTAATGACCTACATCAGATATTGTCTCATGCAGAGGCTCTCTATCAGCACTGCTTTCACTGAATGAATTTATCTAATTGCTTAGCTCCCATGCTTTGAGAATGAGTAGGCTTATTATGACAATTTGCTCTTCTGTAGCTGTTCTTCCCAAACTGCTTTTAGTAACTAGCACTATCCTCAGAATCAGAATCAGAGATACTTTATTGATCCCCGAAGGGAAACTGTGTGTTGCAGTTGCACACATAGTAGAAATGAGTAGAAATATAAATGAAGAAATATAAGGAGTGTGGATGTGTACTGTATTTACATTGTTAAAGGTATTTACATAGTTAAAGGGATGTTATGATACAGTATTTACATAATTAACATTATTAAGGAGTTGCAATGGTGAAAAGTAATAATAATAATAATAATAATAATAATAATAATAATAATAATAATAGCAGTAAAGTATTGCACACATTTCAGGCCAGTGTTATTGCATAAAACAGATAGTAGTGTTCAGTTTCAACCGTGTGTCAGACACTTAGAGGGAGGAGTTGTAAAGTTTGATGGCCACAGGCAGGAATTACTTCCTGTGGCGCTCTGTGGTGAATTTTGGGAGAATGAGTCTATCACTGAAAGTGCTCCTGTGATTTAGCAGCAAGCCATGGAGTGGGTGTGGGACATTGTTTGGACAGCATCCTCCTCTCTGACACCACTGACAGAGAGTCAAGATCCTCCCCCACAACGTCACTGGCCTTGCGGATCAGTTTGTTGAGTGTGTTGGCGTCCGCTACCCTACCCTAGCCTGCTGCCCCACCATGCAACTGCAAAGAGGATAGCACTGGCCACCACAGACTCATAAAACATCCTCAGCATCGTCCTGCAGATGTTGAAGGACCTCAGCCTCCTCAGAAAGTAGAGACGGCTTTGGCCCTTCCTGTAGAGGGCTTGAGTGTTCTTGGCCCAGTCCAGTTAATTGTCCAAGTGCACTCCCAGGTGTTTGAAGTCCTCCACAATGTCCACACTGACCCCCTGGATGGAAACAGGGCTCACTGCTGCCTTGGATCTCCTTAGTTCCACCACCAGCTCCTTAGCCTTTGTCATGTTGAGCTGTGGATGGTTCTGCTCACTCCATGTGACAAAGTCCACTACCACAGCTCTGTACTCCTGTGTACAGTTTTGGATGCTAAAAGTACTCCAGCATGCTGTGGAACATCTGTGTGCACCAAACAGCTAAAACATTGGTAAGGGGATGAGTAAGCAATTCAGATATGAATTGTTATTCGGGCCACTCAAAGCCACTGAAAGCAAGTATGTAACCATGGATAACACCACTGATAACAGTATGTCTATCTATCTGAGGCTTTAATGAAGGACCTCACTTTGAGTGGGTGACAATGACACAATTCATTTTTTTAATGAGACAGCATTCTATAAATGACTGAAGCAAAAATGACAGTTTGTAACATCCAAGGTCTTATTTTAGTAGTTTTGACAATAATTGATATCAGCTATTATAAGATTGTAAGGTTTATATAGGTTAATATCCTCACATATTCATATATCTAAGGCACTTTATTTGGACGTGAAACCAAAGGGAGCAGTATTGTAAGAATGCCACTATACATTGTTCTGTCTATAACTGTATTCGTGACAATAAAACTTAATTGAGTTGGGTGTGTGTGTTCATTAGGACAGGCAACCCTTCACACATTAAACATAGTCATTTTATCCATTGTTAATATGAAAACATAAGTTCAGTTTTTAGCATGCAGCATTGGACCGCGAGTCGGACTCAAACCCGGGACATTGCCAAGGATTCAACTTGCATGGGGCACACCCTCTACTAAAGCTAGAGTGCCATTGTTAGTGCCGTTTTAATTGCCGATCAATTTGTTATATTAGAGCTGTAAAAGAGAGTTGTAATATAAAGACTAAAGGAAATTAACTGCGTTGCTTTGGCCAAGTTTAAGAAGTGAAGTCTTGATCGTGAAACAATGACTCTCAATTGACAGGGGATGGGAATCACAGGGTATCTTATGATACAATACACAGCTCACGATAATTCTGTGTCCTAATCCTATAATGATACATGAGGATTTCAATTTGTCGTAGATTTCTTAGGTGCAGATTCTACCAACCAAGGAATTTTCAGTGAGACCGGGATGGGGCAATATCAGTACAAAATGCCTGTGAAGTTCAATTTTTTTCTTTTTTTTTCTCTTTTTTACTGTAACTACACACTGTTAGAAAACAGCACAATTATGCAACACAGTGGTTCAGTCAGAAAATTAAAATTACAGAACTATAGAGAAACTATGGGTCCAGACTTTGGAATTAAATGTGGCTGAAGCATCTGTTATTTTCCTCAAACTTCTGTCCGTTCATCCTGTAAAAAACCTCTTTGGCAAGTTAACTTATGTTCAAGTTTCTCTCTTTAATGTGTTGAGCACCAGCTCGCAGAGCCATGAAGTTGCGACGCTGGGATAAGGCAAACTATCTCATTATTAAAATTTCAATACTTGGCACCCTCATATTGATTCTCACATTGCACGAAGGAGAATGATATAGTGCTGTATCAATATTTTGTCCTACCCTTAATTGACAGTAAGTATTGGGACATGTTTGTTACCGAAGGTTGCACCTAATTTCTCAAACAAATTAAATGTTAATATCTTGGTAATAAATGAAATGTCTTAAAATGTTGCCTTGTATACCTAGAAAATAGAGTTACTATCTGGCTTTTTAAAACAAGATTTCAAAACCCTAAACCTCTCCTTTTAAGAGGCACAGATAAAAGGACAGCAACTAACTCTCTCCTTACATTTTGTCAGCCGTAGCTAGTACAGAATGTAAAATCAGCAACACAACCTTGTTGTCTTGTTTATCCAACATAAATTACCTCAAAGCATCTCCTTGTTAATCAAGCTGAGAACACACAAACAGATTCTACACATAGGTGGTATGCACACATGCACCCATACACACACACACACACACAAAATAAAAGACTTGCTTCTCACACTTCTGCAAAGTCAGACTAAAATATTTTGTCCATAAATCCATGGGGACCTGAAGCACTTTGCATGTCATATAAAATTTCATACGCTGCCTAAAATCAGTGTAACAGAGGCCATAAAAAGCCTCATTCAATCACAAAGGGGACACTGTGTTCCATAATAGCTCACACGGATTGATGAATATAAAGAGCAGCCGCAGATTTGTTTTCCGTGTAGTAGTAGCTGAATGAAAAATACACAAAACCAGTCTGCTGTGGAATCTGATTACTTCACTGTATTTAGTTTTTTCTTTATTTTACAAATACTTGCACATTTGACAAGTACAGTATATTCAGAAGTGTCAGATCTTAAAGGATTCCTGTGGGGGTTTTTGACTTCTAGTACCACTATGGAGCTGCTTATCACAAGTAGGTCCCTGATTTGTTTGTCTTGTGCACTGATCGACAGGTGGCAAAATCATGTCAAAATATGCTGCAATGCACCAGATAAGGCAGGAAGAGGAAGGGCACAGGGCACCTCTAACATGAATCTGTAAGTAGAACAGAAGATATTGAGGAAGAAAATAAGGTGACATGAAAAAATAAGAAAATGAATATGCATACATTATCTTTTATTAATAATTCTACCCCTGGCTGAGGTCAGTGTGGTTCCCCTTTGATATGCTGGTTCTTTCATCACTAGAGCAGACTGTGAGATGTCGTTGAAAGCTCTGAAAAACATAGTAGACCTTGATATTTTTGTCAGGCTGCAGAATTGATGTATTTATTATAATGTTTCATACCAACATTAGCCATTCTTTCCAATACTAACCTGACTTATGTCTACATTTTTCACAGCAGATAAAGTAGGAGATGGCTTTGAAATGCAGACACCAAAATCAAGGTAAGAAATATATAACTAAGGCTAACATTACGAGAAACATAAACAGGCCAGCTAGTTATCTGTTATCGATATCACAACGTGACTTTTTGCTTGAAGACAGCGTTGTGGAGAGTGAAATGGGAGACTAGGAAAAGGTGTTCAGGTAGAGTGTCGTTAGGGTGGCTACAATAAATAACATGCTCCTGTTATCTAAAAGATGTTTAATGTAATGGCTTTATATCAATATGATTTGATGAGGTTGTTATAATTGGATGGCCTGCAGTTTCAAGCACAATTCAGTTGGATACAGGCGTTGCATTTTGGAAGATAGACGGGATTCGGAACAGTGATGCCCACGCTACGCACACACACACACACACACACACACACACACACACACAGCAGAGGCGTGTTACAACACTCAGCACAGGCAACTGACTGGTGCTATGTTTGTTACTGTAAGTACGCTACAATAAACCTAAAAGTAAATACGTATCAATGCCACTCTCCTGTCTACAAGCATACACATGTAGGAAGTGATATATTTCAATCTGACTTGTCTGGCTGTCCACTCTCATTTACACACACACAGCTCTACACTAAATAGTGAATTTTGACAAACAAGCTAAAACAAAAGCTGCTGGCATGTAGTCTTCCTGTTTATCTTAGTTTGCTGCAAATCTTGAAATTTGGACAAATTCTTGTAAACTTAACTGCTGACTAAAGTAACCATCCATACCATCCAACCATACATCTATGGATGGATTATAAGACCAAAACAAACCAACGTGGCTACTTAGTATGCACGTGAATGACGCAATCTTTATGTTCACGTCTTCATTCTTGATGATGATGATGGTTGTATTCTGGCCCTCATTGACCTTTCACATAGGACTAGGTTAACTTAACTTTAATTAACTTAATTAGCAAAATTATGTGCTATTAGGCCTAGGCCCAATTTGTTAGGGATACCCCTTGTACCATGTAATAGGATAAAAAATAGTATTTATTTCAATTCAATCAATTCTATACAACAATCTTGAATAGGGTAATAAAATACAGTAGGTGCTAATGATATGTGTGTTGAAAAGCCACTTTGTGACCTTCAAATACAAATAAATTACTTCTCATTTATTTTATATTTATGTTTATACAGTATTTTACTATACATTGTATGTAATGTCATCATTAACGTCATGACACAACTGAAAATATGCCTCACTGTATGTGAATAGAGATGAATAAATATATTTGTGTTGAAACAAGAAGCAGTTCCTTTGGGGGGTGGGGGGTGCGGGGGATTTGCTGATTGGACAGATTTGCCCCCACTGCTAAAAAAAAATCCTAAAGGAAACACCGGATTTCAACACCGGGACGTGCAACAATCTGCTGCTAAAGACACAGAGTAGACTAGCTGCACTTTGAGGCGCCATGGTCACCGTTGGAGTTGTCTGAGAAATACCACAGACGGGATTTCATTGTGCATTCAAGTGCAACTCAAAAAACTCAAGCTGTTTACCAGCAATTGAGTGGTAAAGTAAGTTAGTTACTACATTTAAATAAATTATTTAAATTTGACAATATGGCTTTAACAATAACATAAGCTGTTCTTTAATTTATCTGACTACCATTTTGTGGTAAATGGTAAATGGTTGTTTGGTTGGTTGGTTGGTTTGCTGGTTGCTTGGTTGGTTGGTTGGTTGGTTTAGGCACCATTTTGGCACAGTCCCCATTTTAAAAGTATTGTTTCGAACCGGTATTGGAAAACAAAAAACAAATGATACCCAACCCAATTCATTACAGTTATATGAGTCATTTTAGGGAATATAACAGGACTTATTTTGTTGTTTTGGTATAAAGACTTTCCTTCTAGATGATATGTTTGACCAGGCTATTCATTTAACTGAGGTGTAGATGAGTTTTATTGAACAGCTCCAGTGATATCAGTCTGTAAAACATGCATGATGTCCTAAAAGCTGTTTCAGAAGATTGATTCACAATCAGAAGATTCAAATTTAAGCATAGTAAGGGCTACTAGCAGGTTTAATGGCAAAATGTCCTCCTTTTCACCTTTCTCCTTTGCCTTCCTTCTCTTCCCTACTCATTTATTTCTCAGGTCCTCTCCTCTATTTCCTCCGCTCTGTGAGCAGTGTAGTGACCTGGACTGTGCAGTGGTGATTGCCTCTGCAGTTCAATGCGGGGGTCTCATTTCCAAAGCCCCATGACTATTCCTGGAGGTGCAGCTTCACTGTGATTGATGCTTTATAAAACCTTTTTTACAGTTGTGACATTTCAGGGGAAAACAAGCACGGTCTGAACTCCCCATCTGCCGGGTCCACCCACCTGTATTTTTCTCTCCACTCACCATAATCTTTCCTTCACTTACCTATTTGTTCGTTTTTCTTCGTTTCTCACCTCTGAACTACTACTTGTCTTCTCCCATTATAAAATCCCTAGCCTAGCTAGAAACACGAAACTTGGCCCAATGACTGGATATTATGTGTAATAGGTTCCCAATAAATATGAGCTCAATCTGTGTCATATTGATTGGTGCATGTGGGCATAGCCCATTCAGTGCTATAATTTAGTCTAAAAGTTGTAAAGGCCACCCCCCTTACTTGGTGAGTCCGATTTACATGACATTCTTCACGCAAGTCCAACTCAATGTGCTCTATAAAAAAGCTTCTTGGACCATAAACAGTTAAATCAGTAGAACCTTGTCAGTTTTGAGACCAAAAATGGTACATGGCCTTGCAGGACACGTTTCTCCTATAAATGAGCAAGATTCACCATAAAACATTTGATTATTAATCAAATAACTTCCTAAAGGGTGTGGCTAGCAGGGTATTACATATAACTCAAGTTGTGCCATAGCAATCCTGCCTAAAATTGATGGTGATATTAACACCAAGACTTGAATGTACATACCATGTTAAGTTCAAATCCAATATAGGGGGTGAAATACACTGGCTACATCTATTGTTTGGAAGAAACAGGTGTGTGGTGGGTTTCACCACTTTTTCTATAGACCATTAAACCATCTAAAGTGGTTTTGCTCAGCTTTGTGAAGCTACAAACCAGCTCAACTCTGCTTGGGGCTTTGACTTTGGTGATTTGGCATCTGCTCAATGCTGCTTGCTGCTTTAACTTTAGGCAATTTAGCTGTTTCTCAAGCCTGTAGAGCAGGGCAGTAGAGCATTTGCTTAACAATCAGAAGATTGGTGGTTCAATCCCAGGCCCTGTATTCTGGTCCAGGGGTTGAGCCCACCAATTGCTGCAGGTGGCAATATTTTTACTTGCATTTGTCATTTTTGTTGGTATGTATAGTATTCTCTTGCTGTTATTTGCTAATCTGTGAAGCCCATTGTGTCACCTCTGAAATTAAATGTGCTTTGCTTTGTTTTTGTTTTCTACTTTGATACATTTGCATGCCTGGACAAAGGTTATGGTCAAGGTAAGCTACACTCTCCCTCCCTGCACTGTTTATTCATCACAAACAGCAAATGCTTCAACAATCAATGCCAAATGCATGTCATATAAGAGTACAGCATTCACATCAACATCAACGTTGGGATTCTAATTGGGAAACTTAAGTTTCCTGAGAGTTAATAAATGATTAACTCTAAACATAAATGACTGAAGACCACACCAATATGGATACCCGACCAAAGTCCATTGTACAAGGCAATTAAACCCTAATTTTGAATGTTCTGATGTAGGGCTGAAATGACTCCTCAAGTAAATCAAATAATTTTATTACTAAAAATCCTCGATGCTAAATTCTTTGCCTCAAAGCTTCATCTAATCAACAGTGACAGGCAAGAAAAAATAATGTTTGGGATCATTTCAAGCTTAAAAAATAATGTTAGGGGTAGCACGGTGTCAATGCTACAGTATCTCAGCAGAAAACACCCAGTTTATTCATCCGTGCCACGGAGCCGACCCGACACAAGGTAACATAAACTTCAATGTCTGTGCCGTCTCTAATCCACCTGATCCAATTTACAGCATGCTACTCTGCAAATAGCGAAGTTTTCCAAACAAGCAAAAACAAAAGCTGTTGCTAAACTTACTGCTGGTGGAGAAAAACCAGCACCTCTCTCTCATGGCTAATTAATATTCACATCAATGACATCATCAAACAATGTCAATGATGTCTGCATTCTTCATTCTTGCTAAATTTCACTCAGTATATATAATAATTCCCCCTGAACATTATAGTTGAATTAGCCCAATGAAGGCAATAAAAATTAAGCTTTTTCTGAAAAGGAAACCTCTCTTTTGTATATTTACTATTTCTATTAACCATACAGCAAAAGGATTTTGTATCTGATTACTTGATTAATCATTGGATTAATTGGTAGAATTCTCGATTACTAAAATGCGTCAATGAAGAACGCAGCCCTATTCTGAAGACATGAGTATTTGCAAGTAGTCAACATGGGTTCCTTTTACATAACTATTGTACGTTCAGCCCATATGACATTAACGCGGAATTACACCAGAAGTGGCTAACCATGTGCTATGCCAATCAAACATCTCATCAGGAGACCTTGCCAATGAGCTTGTACATATTTCCGACAGGGGAATCTGCATGTTTATGACATTTGGATGACTAATTGTTTCTGGGCTCATTAATCTCAGTGAGAGTTTTCCCTCGCTGTTTTCTGATCTGGTACTCATGTCTCATTGAGCAAAATAATGACGTTGAAAATCCTCAGCCCAGAACATAAGTACTTAGAATGAGACATTTGAGTCACAGTATTGCTGTACCTTTTTGTTCTACCAGGTTTCCCGTTGGCCAGGTCTACATTGATCAAGGACATACTGCAAAACTTTTGAATCAAAAATTACCTCCTTAAGTGGTAGTAGCAGGTCTGTTTATGATCACGAGATTAAAGCTTTTACAACAACCTCTGCAACGATGCCCACACAGTCATGCACTATGGCATGTGCAACATGCCTACAGTGTTTCACTGCCTTATGAACTGTGTTGTAAGTAGTTTGGATGACTGAGCAGCTGACCTTTACACAGTGTAATGTATGGTGATATATGGTCCCAGTATGTCCAGCATATGAAAGCGCTGTTGAATAGCAGGGTGGGTGGGGTTGACATTTGGTTCTTTTGGCCAAATGTGAATTTGCTCAGGCCATATAACACCCTATGAACACGGTAGGTCAAGATGAAGTAAGACAGGAGATTGTGGCTGTCTGGCACACACTAGTGGAAGAACTTGTCTCCAATAATGAAACATGGTCAACCTGTGTTTAAGCTCCACAGAAATGGCTAGCTGATATCATATCCTTGTCTCATGGAGCCAGCTGCAGGGAATAAGGGACATGTTTATGTGTCAGTTATTTATCTTAGATGGTTTCCCACTTCAAACAAGTCAAATTTTATAATGGTATTATATCCTAATGGTCCCAAAATCTAAAATGTAGGACCTTACTGTTAGCATTACATGGTTTGCTACAATGGCAATTCTTTATGGATCATACAAACTTTGCCCATGTTTTTTTGTGGCTGTTACCTTAAGTCTATTGTCCTGTCATATGCCCTGTTGTCTCCTCCCCCTCAGACAGGTGGGTCTTCTTTTATCTCTGGATTCTGTGCTGTTCTCTCTGAATCAGCTGGGCTTCCCCTATCATTCGAGGTAGACTGCACTCAACAGCCTGCCCACCCTGACTTTGGCTCAGATCCTGATGTACGCCCAGCCTTGCATAATAGGTGGTGTCTCTCAGGGAAATGCATTCTTTTATTATCGTGACCCTTTCACTTAAATACCTTTAGACAACTAATATGTGTGTTCCCATTGCAACTAAAGAACCAGGAAGACTAGACGAGTCATATTAATACTGTGGTAAAGAGAAGCTCCACACTGGTTATTGAGCCATTTGGGATTCTGACTTTTACAGAACAATGACTTGGAGTCCTTTTCAAATTAGACGGAAAACTGAAAAACTGCCAGCACATTTGTGGGAAAAAGAGCATATCTGAATGGGGGCTTTGTTGTTTTCTTTGGATAATCTACCTTGTTCCCCTGGGGAAATTGCTATGTCCTGGCTTTTGGCCATTACAGACCCATTTAGTTATGTCCACTTATTTCTTATTTTTAAGTGAACATACAAGTTGTGGATTTTGAACTGAACTTGATGAGTTTTTGAAAGTTTATTCATTGGGTAGACTATTTGAATTTTATGTCAGATATGTACGTGTTGATTAAACTTGGGTATGTAAATGAAGTTATCAGTTTAAAAAAAGCAGGTGTGTTGAAACAAAATAACTAGAGATGAGCCGGATACTCGGCTGAAACGAGTATCCGGTACGGATAAAGCACTTTTGCCGAATACAAGTATTATACGAGTAATACGAGTCAATATCTGTGCTCGGATTGGGTAGTGGACCGTCTCTGCGCACAGCGCCCCCCCCACCCCTACACACACACACGCTCTGCTCACTCACACGCAGAACACTGAGAAGTGAACAGCTCTCTCTCCCTCTCCCTCAGTCACTCAGGGTTTCTTCAGCTTCAGGTCGGTTTTTTACTTTGGCTTGTAGTACTTACTTAACCAGTAGATTTCTGGTAACGTGGGGTTTCAGACGTGCATGGTAGAATGGTGTGGAAATAAAAATAAATAAAAAAAGAACCAAAAACAAAAAAAAGTTAAAAAAAAGAAAGTTATATTATTGAGTATGAAAACTTTTGTTCACTACATTTTACTTCATAATTGCAACCGCATGTGTTGTATTCATTGTTGCAAAACTTGTTCTGTATATAGTTTGTTTGTTACCATGACAACACCATTGATCTGAAGCTCAATGCTGATGTTGTCATGGAAATAGTTTTCTAATCAGCAATAAATATAACAATTTCTGATCAACCCATATCAATTGCATGCTTAAAATAACATACTTTAAAATTACATTTTTGTAACTAAGTTATGCTGTGATTTGTTTCTCAGAGCCCAGTAACATTAACAAATAATTTGCTCTTTTGAAGACTCATTTGAAGAACAGGGAATCGGTTACATGTCCATTTTTGGGTTGCACTTTCAAGTCTAGTGTACTGTCAACATTTACTGCTCATACAAGTCCCTGTCATAGGTTTGCCACCCTTAATAGTTTAAGACCAGAGCTTTGTTTAGATCTTACACTCACAAATGAAGTAACAGAAGAAGATTCTGTCTCTCTTACTGAGGTATTACCTTCATATGACACTGTACATGAGGCTACACCTGCCCTTGATAATGGAGCCTATTAAAAATCAGTTGGCATCTTTGTTTCTCCGCATGCAAACAATTTTGCATGTTTCAAATTCAGCCATACAGGAAGTAGTAGTAGTAGTAAGATGAGTAAAAATAATAATAGAGTACATTTTGCAAGAAAACAACTACAGTATGTAGCTGATGCCTCTGTTATAACGTCACTGTCTGATGAAATCCAGTCTTTGAACCAAGACAGGGACCTCTGGGGACCGAGTGCAAAAGGTCATTTTAAAAAGTCATTTTATAGAAATAACTTTACAGTTATTTAACCAGGTGAGTGTGTGTTAAGTGAACAAGAAAAAAAAAACACTGATTTTTTTATGTTCCTATTTTAGATTTGTTGAATAAGTTATTGGAAAGACGTGAGATTCTTAAGACATTACAGAGATCCAAAGAACAGGAAGGTCCGTACTGTTCATATCAAGATGGTGAAAACTCACTGCAGAATTTAGCTTGGCTCTTGGCTTATACATAGACGATTTTGAAATTTGTAATCCATTAGGGACTTCAAAAAAGAAATGCTGAAGTGAGTGGCATAGATAGGGTGATAGCCAAATTACCCATAAGACTTAGATCAACATTATCATCAATTTATATAGCCATATTGTGCAAAACTGTTTTGTAGCTAACTGTCATGTAACTGTCATTAAACAATATGGTTACCGCAGGGTACTGGAGCCACTGATTAGAGATCTTCAGCATTAAGAGACAACAGGTGTATTGTACAAACACTTGGGTCCAATATCAAAGGGACTGCTTTGTATGTGTCTGCAGACAACTTGGGTGCACACTGTTAATGTGCTTAAGACAACTGATGCCTCCTGTGTTGGTTGGTTTGAAGAAAGACTTTAAGAAGACTTGTACACTTTCCAACTGATTTTATGCGCCATTTGTTGGAAGGAATTGTACCTGTGGAACTCTGGTACAAGATCTAATTGCTTAAACGTATTTTACATTGAACGACCTTAATGATAAAATTGTATCATTTCCCTTTCAGTTCTATGAGAAAACTAACAGACCTCAGACAATACAATACAATTTTCAAAAACTGGAACTATAGGTGGCAATGGAGACAAAAACTGGGTGCTTCTGAGATTTCTTCCATTGTTGATTGGTCACTGTATTTCAGAGCGTGAAAAAACGTGGTCTGTGGTCCTTGAGTTGAAAGACATTGAGGAGCTCCACATTCACAACAGAAACGTCTCGGGTTACGTATGTAACCCTTGTTCCCCGAGACAGGGGAACAAGACACTGCGTCGGTTACGACACTATGGGAACGCCTTTAGGCATGACAGGGCTGAATGCGAATGAAAACTACTCCAATCCTATTGGTCCTAGTGAGAACGGTAGCATGTAACGCCATAACCGTTACATACGTAACCCGAGACGTTCCCCTTCGAGGGGAACTCAAACTGCGTCGGTTACGACACTATGGGAACGAGATACCCACTAACCCGCGCCGAAACCCCGCCTGCCCTAGCGTGCAAGCAACCTGTGGGCACGACTAGGAGGAGAGCACCCGGGTGCCGGGTGTGGAGGGAAGGTCCAGACTATAGAACCTAAAAAAGGTGTGAGGAGTAGCCCAGCCAGCCGCATCACAAACCCCCAGGAGAGACGCTCCAGAAAGGAGAGCCGTGGAGGCCGCCATGCCTCTCGTGGAGTGAGCCCGTACAGCCATAGGTGAAGGCAAACCGCGCACATGATAGGCCAGGGAGATAGTCTGAACGATCCAGTCGCAGATAGTATGTTTGGAAGCGGGGAGCCCCGCCTTGGGGGACCCGAAACACACCAGCAACTGGTCCGACTTCCTCCACCGGGAGGACCTCAGAGTGAAGACACTCAGTGCTCTGACAGGGCAGAGCAAATGGAGCCACCCGTCCTCCGCCGTCACATGAGGTGGAGGATGAAACGCCTGCAGCACCACAGGCCCCATGACAGTGGACTGCACCTTGGGAACGTAGCCCGGAATGGGGTGCAGGATGGCCCTCACATGACCCGGGGCAAACTCCAGGCATCGGGAAGCAACCGAAAGAGCCTGGAGGTCCCCCACCCTCCTCAGAGAGGTGATAGCAAGGAGGAAGGTCATCTTCAGGGTCAGGTACTTGGCCCAAACGAAGAAGATGAGCGAGGACTACATCTCGCCAACTCCCGAGACTGAGCCAGGATAAGCCAGTTGTCGATGTAATTGAGAACCCGGACGCCCAGGAGCCGCAAAGGGGCCAGCGCCGCAAAGTGCGAGGGGAGAGAGCCAGGCCGAAGGGAAGAACCCGATACTGGTACGCCACGCCCCAAAGGCGAACCTGAGGAACTTCCTGTGGGATGGATGAAAGGAGATGTGAAAGCATGCGTCCCTCAGATCCACGGTGACAAACCAGTCCATAGACCGGATGTGACACACGATGGCGGGGATGGTGAGCATCTTGTACCTGTATCTCCTCAGAGAACCCGCAGATCCAGAACAGGGCGCAGGCCTTCCGTCCTTCACAGGAACCAGGAAGTACCGGCTGTAGAAACCAGACCCGCTGGCCGGCAGGGGAACGAGTTCCAAGGCCCCCTTCTCCAGCAGCGAGCGCACTTCCTGTCCCAGCACCAGGCCTTGGTCCGGGCAAACCACAGTCCGGACCACCCCAGTGAAGCCGGGGCGGACCCGGAACTGCAGCCTGTACCCGTCGATGACGGTGCGCAGAACCCACGGGGATATGTCCTCCAAACCCCGGCAAGCTTCTGCAAAATCCGCCAGCGGAACCAACCCCTCGGGGCTGGTGGCCGGTGCGACGTGCCAATCTGGGAAGAGTCCCTGAAGCGGGCCACCAGGAAGAACCCGCCGATGATCTGCAGTCCGGGAGCCAAACCTCCGGCCAACCGCCACCAGGCGGAGTGGAGAAGGCTCGGCACGGCTAGCGCGTCCCGAGCCGCCTCAGCGACCACGGGGTCCGAGCCACGGGGAGAGCGCATCTGGCCGTCCGCGGAAAAGAGGCCACGCGGGACCGTCTCTTTGGGCAGGGCCACTCAATGGACACAAACGCGTGCGACAGGCCCAAACAAGCAACACACAGTTCGTGCGAGTCACCTGCCGTGATGAAACGCGGGCAGGGAGACACACATCACCGGAACCGGTACTTAAAGCTCGGACATGATTCCAGGTGAGTAGGATACAGGAGCCTTTCAATACCAACATCACCCAAATAGCTGTTTAACATAAACAACATGACATTTTACAGGCCATAATTCAAGTTGAGTTGTTCCTGACATGCTGAAGAAATAATAATGTGCATTTACTATATTTAACTTATTAATTAGGTTAATTGAAGACGGATGCAAACAGAAGGTTTACACGTTTTAAATATTGATGAACACAAATGTTCACAGCTGTCAGAGCAGACAAAGAAGCCAGAGATAGAGGCAAAAGTTAGATGGTGACATCAGGTTCATTTAATCTTGAAACGAACAAGAACAGTGTAACACATTCCTACATCTTAAAACTTGCCTTATCAAAACAGGTATCCGTTTACGCATCTGCATCACATGTCAGCTGGTAGTAAACAAACAAAATCTGAGATAACAGCTGTATGAACAAAAACAATTTTGTAAATTGTTGAGAACAAAAAGGCAGGAATATTAAAACAGTTGAATATGACAGCATCATCCTTATAGGGTGTTGAGATATGTTTACTGGCGACATCTGAGCCGTCTATTTCTGAGGCCGTGGATTCTTGCTGAGCACTGGTCCGCTTTTATGTTCAAGATCACCTGCTGAATAGAAAAAAGCTAATGAGCTATGTGCCGGCGTGCTTATATGCCCCTACGGTTATGCCGTCACATGCTACCGTTCTCACTAGGACCAATAGGATTGGAGTAGTTTTCATTCGCATTCAGCCCTGTCATGCCTAAAGGCGTTCCCATAGTGTCGTAACCGACGCAGTTCGAGTTCCCCTCGAAGGGGAACTCTGTGCTACCTACAAGCCAAAATCTCTTACCACAAACAGTTGCTTTTAGAAATATTTCCTGGTACTAAATTACGCCTTAAGCATTATTATCCTGTGTTAATCAAGAAGTTTGGTTCACTAATTGAGTTCTGGACAATAAGATTTGAGGCAAAACATTCATTCTTTAAAAGGTGGAGATCAGTTTCTATCAGAGAAGCTATATGGCATAAGTTTGAAGGTCTGGACAGTCTCTCACTCACCTGCATTGCTTATTTAAAAGGGACAACATATTCTAAAGGAATGGTTGCATCTCTTTAACTATGGAAATATTCACACCTGCCTTCAGTGACCATCTAGGGTGTTTCCAGCTTGCCAAACAGGACCCTCCAGTAACTGTGGTTGTTGATCCTGACAGTGAATGAATGACTACATCCCCCTTGCTGCATACCCATGTTAAGGTAAGCTATTCATCTCTCCAAAGACTTTCATGTTACATCAAGGTAATGTTTGAGAAAGGGAGGATCTGCCTTACATTTAAACACTTAATCTTTGGAATGGGATACTGACTGCTGGACCAATGCATACAGCATACACTTTTTATTCTATAATGCCATGCATTCAACACCTGCTGTTAACTTTTTTTTCTTAGATTCATTTCCAAACATTATTTTCTGTAAATCTTTTTTCTTGATTGTTACGTATTTCAGCGGTTGCTACTTTCTCCTCAAGCATGCTTCTCAGAGTAATTGCCTCACCTGAGGAAATATGGCGAGTCAGCCTACAGAATGTCCCTCCCCTCCATGCTGTGTTGTACTGCACAACAGTCTGGGCCTCCGAGGAAACTTCATTCTATAGTTTAAAGATCCAGACTTTGGGAATGAGCTCTGCAATTTCACAGACATAAAAGAACTACAAATGGAACGAGCCACACTGAAAGTTCTGTTTATGTTTTCTGAACCAGTTTCTGACTCAACATGCAAGCATTGGTTCCCGAGTGGTTCTGATTCAGCAGAGTGGCCTGACCCTTTTGTCATTCCATCTTTTTTGCATGATGCTGTTCTTCAGCTGAGGGCAGCAAATCATGCTCATGCCAAATATGGAACTCTGATGGTCATTTCAAAGAGTGTAAAGAGGGAAATACTGGCTAGACTAGCTGATATCATATCCAAAATCACTGCTTATCCAAGTAAAAACCACTATGAAAGTGTAGCCAAAGCTCTTGTTGCAAAGCACCCTTGTCTCATGGAGCCAGGTTCGGGTAAAGGATGGTATTGCTGGGTATTCAGCTTGAGATTCAAGATGGGCAATTACTGTCAGAAGATAATGTCAGCTGGATGCCCTGAAGTTCTTGTAAATAAAAGGAAACGGGGAGAGGGAAAAAGCATGCCAGTCAAGAAGTCAAAAAAGGAGAGATCCACTACTAGTCAGAGCCACCTGAGGGACAAACTGCTGTCAAATTAGAGAAGGATTGCGAGTCCATGCTTCTCGAAGTGCAGAAGAGGGATCCAGATCTACAGCTCCTGGATGAATTGATGGTTGCAACATTCTCGCAGCGAAGACAAGAGATCATTGGTGATGAACCACTTGCATATCTCTGCAGTCATGAACAGATGGCCGGCTTTGTTTAGTGAGAGACCGGTAATCCTTCTCCAGCTGAGTACAACATAGCAATCCTGTATTGTGTTACTTTAACATTTAGGCTGTCAGAATACATGCACATTGCTGCAGTTATATTTGTGACTTATTTGTATTTCTCCTCTATGGCTCAATCTTACTCTCTTGTTTTCCCACACTCAAGCCATTTTTCTTGCTGTTTTGCCGTTTTAGCTGAGTTCAGAAGAATTGGAGGCTGACCCTAAGCAGTGTTTTGCAGTGTCTTCAAAAGGAGGTACATATCATATTTTTATAGAAAAAAAGCATCCCTATTAATGTCTACTAAAACATTAATATTACATCTAATTACTTTTGTGTGCAGGACACAAACCAAAATAAAAGAACGGCTGCCCTTCTTGGTCTTCCCTGCTATCTTTCAGAGGATTTTTCCAACATGATCAGGATGTGTGATGTAAGTGACATTGATTTCCATAGGCCTGCAAAAAGTCAAATGTAAAAATCTCTAGAACAACTTGATTAGACAGCATTTTTTTACGTGTCAACTAGGACTGGACAACAAATTAATAACAATATAATAAATGTTTGATTTAGTTTACTTGAATCATGATATGAGTTAATATTTCAATTACGGTATTTATTTTGTTGAGGAACAGGGACTGGAAAAATATTTCACTCATCCATATTTGTTGCATGCATCCAAGAATCAATACTCCCAACAACTTGGTACAAAGTAGAACAGTGATCTATGACTGTCAATAACAGTTTTTGTATATCTTCAGGCCCATGGAGAAACCCTCGACATGGTAATGAAAGGACTGCAGGTTGGACTGCTGATTGGACACAAAGGTCCACTGGGTGATGCATTTCCTTTTGAAGTCTTCCATGTGGCTTTGGTAGTAGGAGAAGATCATCCTTCATGATATGAGATATGTGCCATCAGGCTTTGCCAGGTTGATGGGCACAATCTACTGCCTTAACCTGGAGTACCCCTTGAGTTCCTTTGAGTTCCTTCAGAGGGTCATCTTGAACATAAAAGCGGACCAGTGCTCAGCAAGAATCCACGGCCTCAGAAATAGACGGCTCAGATGTCGCCAGTAAACATATCTCAACCCCCTATAAGGATGATGCTGTCATATTCAACTGTTTTAATATTCCTGCCTTTTTGTTCTCAACAATTTACAAAATTGTGTTTGTTCATACAGCTGTTATCTCAGATTTTGTTTGTTTACTACCAGCTGACATGTGATGCAGATGCGTAAACGGATACCTGTTTTGATAAGGCAAGTTTTAAGATGTAGGAATGTGTTACACTGTTCTTGTTCGTTTCAAGATTAAATGAACCTGATGTCACCATCTAACTTTTGCCTCTATCTCTGGCTTCTTTGTCTGCTCTGACAGCTGTGAACATTTGTGTTCATCAATATTTAAAACGTGTAAACCTTCTGTTTGCATCCGTCTTCAATTAACCTAATTAATAAGTTAAATATAGTAAATGCACATTATTATTTCTTCAGCATGTCAGGAACAACTCAACTTGAATTATGGCCTGTAAAATGTCATGTTGTTTATGTTAAACAGCTATTTGGGTGTGCCAAACCCCTGATAATAATATGTATTTTGTCTTCTTGAAACAAATTTGGAATTTAACTCTTCTCAAACTGAAATGGAAAGTAGTATAAATGTGGTTATTTTGTTTTAACTTGAAACTGAGTTGTAGAAAAGCAGAAATGTATGTGTTATACTAGGCAAGGAAGGTTTCTTGCATTATTAAAGAAGTATGACGTTAAACCAAGTAATAAAAAGTTAAATCAACTAAAAAAAACAACTTGAACAAAACTAGAACACTGTAGTTACATTAACTTCATTAATGTTAATTTCTATTGAATCAAAGGCAGTCTTCAAGTTGAGTGAACAATTTTCAAGGCAACAGGTGAACTTGCATTTCCAAGTTAAACTAACATGACATGTCTTACAGTGCAGCCTTGAACCTTTCAAACATGTCACAAGCAGTCTTTACAATATATGGAATGATAGACATGAAAGATAAAGATTTTAATATGTGAAGTATTTTGTAATGGTTTTAAAATACCCTGATTTTAGCTCTGTAAATTAGAACTTAATTTGGCATGTAATCATTGTATTTTTTTAACGATAGTGTTCTTTTCAGTTTTAAATTTAATTTAAATAGTTTCTTTAAGCAATTTGATTACAGCGAGGTATGGTCTCCCTCTTGGCGGTGCTCATTGTTCCAATCCCAACACACCCTCTGTTACACAGATGGCTAGTTTCCTGTAGCACTACTAGCTATGTTTCCAAAGGGACTTTAGTAGACCATGTGCGCGTGCGTGCGTGCGTGCGTGTGTGTGTGTGAGTGTGTATGTGAGTGTGTGTGAGAACATATGTCACTGCAATGCTGTCAGTTCTAGGTAGTAAATTCTCCATCATGACTATCCGTATGATTAAATAGAGGGTACCTGGCCACATCCATCATGACACATAATCACTGAGAAGGTCACACAGGTCACGGACTAGGAGAGGAAACTAATGGAGTAGGTACCTCCAGTGTGAGTACATGTGTATATTGAATAAAAGCTATTATATCCACTAGTTTTAATTAGTCCATAATCAGACATTAAACAAATCGAGGTAATGACTAGTATGTCAATGCGTATGGCGCCAACCCAGTGATTTACAGTAAATCAACAGTAACCATCAACATGCTTATCTGTAAAGCAACTGCATCTTGTTAACATACATTTTGACTACTGAAAGTTCAGAGTACTATCAAAGTGCATCAAACTGACTTGCACTTCACTTAGCTATGCTGAAGGCTAACACAAGGCAAATCATTTTACTAGGATTCTGCTGTCCTTATTAATAATTTGTTCTATGTGAAACCTAATAATCTTCTGCTCTCTTCAGTACAGGGACAGGTTACCTTCTCCATTGACTTGTATATGTGAAGGTGCCCCCTCGTCAATTCCGTCTCGTCTGCTAGCAAACAACAGAAAAATGCCTAAAAGCTGCTGGTGGTGGGGTGCACGACCAATATAGTAAAAGTGTAACTAAGTTTCTGGTTCTGGTAGACAAAGGTAGACTTAAATCTGATGTTTTTAATCTAGCTGCAGGCACTGTGATAGTCTTTCGGCCCTAATTTGCATATTTTGGAACCAATTGTTTTCCCCTCCGGTGGGTGTACATGACACAATATACCCTGTGTCTATACAACATATCCATGTCCATAGCAAATCTTCTGCTTACTGTAGATGTTAGTCTTAAAGTTAATGAAAAAATTATTGAACACATTATGTATCTAGTCTGTTAAGGCTGTAAACCACTGGTTCCGATAGTGTGGTCCAAGGTGCACAGCAAAATGGGAAATACATGTATTATCACTATAATTCCATCCATACAGGGTGGCCTGTAGCTCACCCAGTAAGAGCGTTCGCCCCATGTAGGCGACCTGCGGCCTTTGCTGCGTGTCATCCCCCTTTCATGTCTATCCACTGTCACTTTAATAAAAGGGAAAAGCCCCAAAAAATAATCTTAAAATAATAATTCCATCCATACGTGACATAATGCAACAATTGTGGACATTGCCTTTATACACTTTCTGTAATAACACATCTAAAAGCAAAACTCTTATCATATGGGGGCCCCTAGGTCGAAATCTTTTTAAACGGGGGTCTGTGGTCTAATTTGTGTTGAAAAGAATGAAAAGGTTTGGGAACTACTGCTGTAGATAACACCGACACTACAGTACCACTTGTCAAAAATGTTGCTCCATGTTGGGGTTGCAGCTACTAAGGAAGACCTTCCCAATAAATTGTCAGCTTCTTGTGCTTTCTGATGCTGGCTGAGTCTGTTGATAGTAAAGACAACATACTTTATGAAATTCCTAACCACTGCTAACCTGCTCGCTATAAATATACAAAGTTATTAAAAAACCTAATCACAAATACTTTGAGTTATATTATTGAAGCATGAGAAGCCCTGGTGTATGACAACTAAAAGTCAATTTCTACTATGGTAGGACCACCATACACCACAGTAGTTTACATCCACCGTTAACAGTATATGTGTCAGGAAGGCGAAGCTCGGACCCAAAAATGGGTCGAGGAAAAGACTTACAATGAAAGTGTCCTGAGGCAGGCAGGAGGGCAGGCAGGCAGTCAAAACCAAGAAAAAACTAAACTCACACACCACTAGAAAACAAAAGGGAAATCAGAAGGGAAAAACAACCAGAAAGAAGTGACACAGGAATGACAGGGAGGGAAGATAATGAACCAACAAGAGACAAAGACAGCACAAAGACTAAATACACAAAGAAACAAGGGTGAAACAAGGGACAGGTGACATGAGGCTTAGGAACCAGTGAAACACATCAGGGAGGGGCAGACAATAATAAAGGCGGGAAAACACAGGGCAGGAAGTAAAACAAAACATGACAATGGAGAAACGGACTACAAAATAAAACAGGAAACTGAAGCATAACCATTCACAAGGATGAAAACAAGGTAACATGCAACAGAGAACACAAGAGACAGTACAAGGAACCGGGGAATAAATGAACACAATAAACAGGAAAAACTATACACACAACCATAACAACATGTTGGTGAAGGAACATGTGAAGGAAGGAATCCATGACAGCACAGAAGTCTAAGAACAAACGACGGATCAGGTTTAGATTGGGAGGCTCCAAGTGTCGTGCATATTGAAGTCTCCCAGCAGAACTATGGAGTCCCCTACCGGAGCCCCACACAGGACTCTATTTAAAGTCTCCAAGAATGCCTAATACTCAGAGCTGTTTTGCATAAGCACAGACAACAGTCAGAGTTTTCCCTCCCACAATCCGTAGTCATAGAGAGGCGACCCTCTTCTCCTGAGTTTCATTCATAGGTTGTTTTTTTACCATTCTTAGTCAGTCCCTCGTCTGAGACTACTTTGTCAAGGGGCCCTACAAGAAGCAGCAGGCTCCAGATTTGTCTATATCCACGAAGTTCCACTTTCGGGATTGCTCCGGTCCTGCTGGAAATTCAAACTGATATCCAACATTTCGGCCGGATGTCAGTTACCTTCCGCTTCCTTCCCGAGGCTATTTTGCAGAGGTGCCGCCCAAGACGATTGTGATTGGTTTAAAGAAATGCCAATAAACCAGAGCATGTTTACCTCCCATCCCAGAATGCTGGATGTCGCTGGCTGCGTAGGTGGTGGTAGGTGGTCGTCCTACGCAGCGCTGTGAAGGAAGGTCTGGCAATGCAAGACTAGGCTCCAGACAACAAAGCATTTAGGTTCATAGGGACACAAACCTCTCCACCATGATGAGGTGATGGTTCCCAAAGAGAAATCAGCTGTGATTGGTTATTATTTATTATTGTTATTCAGTATTTAAATATTAATATTTATAAGAAAACCCTGCTCAAAAGAAAGAAAAACATTAAATTTTCTTTTGAATTTTTCTCTCCATACAGTACCGACTTGGATCTATTGTGGTGGCTTTGAACAGGAAGCAGCATCTCAGCGGTCTATTAATGACTTGTCCAAGTGCCCCATCTGGATCGTTTTGAAAAAACAGGTGACAGGCACGTGTTGAGAATTCATGCATACTTGTGTCCTGGAGAAGAGCCATGTTTTTCGGAGGTGACTGTTTTGTGACCAGCAGTGGCAGTCTCTTCCCATACGCTCTCTTCTTAAGTGCATGTGATTAAGTATGATCCTCAGGGTGTGATTCTGTGATGGGGATCCAAGATGAACTCAACATGCCCTTTACACATGATTACACACTTAAATCTTCTTGTTCCTGGATTGTGCAGTGTGTGTAGATTTGTAATTGTAATAAATTTCTTTAAGATATAACCAAGATAAAAAGTCAAGATAATCAACAGGAGATCCAAAGCAACTTTATCCATGGTAATATGAGGTATATAGAAAAAACACAAGGCGAAATGTGGTGTTCATAATTAGATGTACACACTCAGAATGAAAATAAGGTTTCTCTAAATAAAAAGAATCACTTACATATAGCGCATGCTGTGATTAGTGTCATGGCTTTACATGTTTACAGCGGCTATTTCCAACAATCAGGAGGTGTACACAGTGGCTTGTCATTACCCCCCGTTACAAGTTGTAAATGTCTATTAACTTTAACAAAAAAGTGATATTTTGTCCTTTCATTACTTCATTTTAATACAATCTTGTCTCAGTATGTTGGAAAAGCTACAAAACAATAAGCACTGTAATTTGTATGATTTCCATGTTCTTTTTTTCTGTGCGCACCACATTGACTGCTGCTGTATAAGGAGGTGGTGGCCACGTAAGGAGGTGGTCAGGGTGATGGGTGCGTATTAACACTCAGGACCTCCAAGCCAGAGAGTAGAGTTTTCTTCCTGGGGAAAACTAAAGACTTTCACTCAGGAAACGTGTATTCCTTGGTAGTGTTTTAATACAAACCACAATCCTTTTCTTAAACTTGCTGCATAACGCTTACTTTTTATTGCCTAAACTTAACCGTAATCTCCACCAATATGACCAGCCAACCCGGTCTCACGGCAGTTTGTGAAATGGTGACGTTATTTAGATTTATTGATTCGTCAATAGCAACACGGATTTTTTTGTTTATTTCGTGGTGGTCACCACAAAATGAACAATGGCCGCTGGGTCACTGGGGGACGCAACAACGGGGAAATGAAAAGCTACATGCCACACATGCTACAAAAACGGGACGATTGTGGTTAGGAAAAGAACAACGGGGAAAGTAACCATCACACGCAAGACGCAATCACCGGTCTCCGGGGTGAAAGTCCTGTGTTGTTTGACCCATCCACCACCGCAACCAATCTCCTTACATGGATTTTGGGATACTACTTGCTACCGTAAACGTGCTGTTATCACAAAAGGTTCTTCCCATTGAAAAACATTAAACTAATCAATAGATTACATTAAGTCACCATTTCATGAACTGCCATGAGACTGGGCTGGACCAGCAGCTTGCGGTGCCCTGTACCCGGCTCACAGTCACCTATTCTTGGGTAACTGAACCACCAACAACGGCCGCCAGCTCGCGGTGCCCTGTACCCGGCTCACAGTCACCTATTCTCGGGTAACTTGAACCTCCCCCACACGTTGACCTGACGGATCACCATGCAGAGCACCATAGCTGGTGTTGCAGAGCTCTGTAGTGGCTAAACACATCTACTAACTGCCACTGGTACGACAAGCTGTGACGGAGGTCTGTAGCTGCGTCACAAAACTCTTTAGCAGCTTAAACAGCAACTGTGCTCTGTGTGACGCTACTCTAAGCCGGCCTTCTATGATTGGTCATCTGCTCCAAAATGGCAGGACTGGAGTGTTTTTTATAAGCCACTGCGGTGTTGATATAATTTTAATTAACTTATACTGTTTATTGATCCCCAATGGGGAAATTACAATTTACACTCTGTAATCACTACACACAGGCCTGAAATACACACACATGCTCAGGAGCTGTTCATGCACAAATGGAGAGATGTCAGAGGTAACATTGTCCCCTGTAGCTACATGCTAACAGCAGTAAACATTGTCACCTTGGCTACCAGTGTTGTTAAATTCTCCCCAATTCTGGGCACATTACTCCTGAAACATTATCTGTTAGTAGTATTTGGTTTAAAACCTTTATTTGTGATTTTTGACAGTAGAAATTGCTGCTATATTCTATTAGTGTCAATTGCTAGCTAACTAAAATAGCTACATGGCTAAATGTCTTCTTGGTTGCAAATGTTAAATTCTCCAGAATTCCAGGACACGTTATTGCTGAAACATGTCCGATTGGGTAGTGTTAATGAACATTATCAAATATTAAAATGGACAGTATCCACCTAAGACACTTCTAGAAACTTAAGAAGCATTCAGTAAGCTTGAGGCTAGCCTCACATTTGGAGACCTATTCCCACAGTGCTGTGGAGGAAGGTCTGGCAACAGGAACATACACTTCTGGATAACAGAAAAAACGGTCAGGGGTTGTTTGCATTTTTCTTTAAAATAACACGACGGTCTTGGGCAGCGCTACGCACCAGACGCAAATAGTCTCGGGAAGGAACTTGTTTTGGTGGAACATTTGCACCGTAAAAGAAAACGTCACATACAATATTAAATGAAGTCAACTACAATACAGTAATGTTAGCTGTTTAAATTAGCTGAATACATGGTTAAACATAATTAGGTATCACTGTATGTATTTTGTCCATAGCCAAATCTCTGCCAATATGTCCCAAAACGTCCCAGTTAAGAAAATAAATGCTGTAAACATATTCTTTGTGAATCTTTAATCACTCCCTGAAAGAACCAGGCAGGCCTTCCTTTTGCATTGCAATTTCAACATTGCTTAGAGGTTCCGGTTAATGTTCCTCGATGCGACCAGAGTTTAAAGTAAACAAAGAAAGTGGAAAGTGAGGGACATTTGGCGGACTTTTCCGGTACGCTAACCGTCGTCGATCCAGACTATCTTGAGGCTGACAGGGAAGGCATGTCCCCAGTTGCAGTAACAATGACCGACACTATACATCATGATATACTTACTTCACACATCTTAAGTGCTCTTTCTACTGTATGTGTCTGTTTATGTAAAGTATTGTTTATGCTCTAACAGATTTGAACCAACATGTTACAAAGTCTTTTCCATTTTCCAGATTCTAAGGAAGCTTTCAGTCCCGTTGACATGCCTTTTGGCACAGTGCCCTTTACTAGCATAATTGCAAAAGCAGAGAGATTAGCACAAGCGCAATAGATAGAACAGAGAAAAGGGCAAGAGGCCTAGACAATAATAGCCACTGAAAGAAAGAGAGAGAGCGTTAAAGACAGAGGCAACCTCCCCCTTCCTCTTTATTCTAAACTCCCTGGTGATAGAGAGAATAAAATTTAGATTACCCTTTCTGCTTGACCTGTTACTCCCAGTGACAGAAACAGATTCTAGCTGCAAGGTAAGAGGAGAGGGAGAGTATAGGTCAAAAGATAAAGGGGGAAAAAAAAACAATCGACTGTAATGTAATGACTATGGAAATCAGAAAAAAAAAATATGTAAAGAAAGATGAAGAGATAGTGAGGGAGAGATAAACAGACAGGAAAGGAGATTAGGGAAAAGATGATGGGAGTGTTGATGGGATTAAATATGTGGATGTGGTGAAGAGAAAGAGATGCCAGAAGGTAACTTCCCCCTCTGACTCTGTTTCTCTCTCCTGGGAGGAATGTACTTTCATGTAGTAGCTCTCTCTCTCTCTCTCTCTCTCTCTCTCTCTCTCTCTCTCTCAAACACACACACTCATACACAAACACACACTCAGGCACGCACGAACAGTGACGTCATACATGAAGGGTGCACATTTTCATTATTTTTTGCTCCAATGACTGCAGATTTTCACACACAAACACAGTCATATGCATATATAATGCTTGTCCATGTTAAATACACATATTAATGCATGTAGCACACACAAACACAGAATGGTACACATATAGAAAATGTGTGGGACTTTAATCATGACTCTAATTAAAAAGATTTGCATTACCAGTTTCTAGGATATCACCACAGTGATAGGAAAGGAAAGAAGATAAGAACCACAAATCCGTTCGTGGTTGTTGTAAGATGGTGTTATGTTCTATGTTCTACCACACCACAAATGGCTGGGGGGGGAACCAAAAGAAAAAGAACACTGGAACCTGTATATGTACTCTGTATATATAGTTGTACATCTCTGTTTCTAATAAAATACAAATACATTAAAAAAAAATTCAAATCCATCTTTACTCCGACTCACTACCATTGTGCCATGATCAGAGTATTTAGATTTTTTTTTTTGACTATCAATGAGTAAAATCTGATAATAAATGAACCATTTAACCCTCCTGTTGTCCTCGGGTCAAATTTGACCCATTTTCAAAATGTTTGTAGATCAAAAAAATGGTTTTCTTTTAACCAAATTGTCAAATAAATAAAGGTGGATGACTCCATACAACGCTCAAGTAAAGTAAAATAAATGTTCAAATCACTACTTTCGTTGAATTTGGGTGTTTTATTCAATTTTATAGCATTTGAAAAAAACTTGTTGAAAGAACGTTGAAAAAAGTGACAAACAGGGAAAAAAATGACAAAAAAAAACTCCATAAAAATGTTCAACTTAGAAAAGCTAAAAGTTATATGTTTGTTGGGAAGAAGCAAAAAAGCCAAACATGATCTGGCTTCAGGGGATTTGCTACTTGTCTTTCTGTGTTATACAATATATAATATAATAAAAGCAACCCAAACAGGCCACCTTGGGCTCTAGGAAATTGTAATGTTCATGTTTTACTATTTTCTGTTATAGACTAAACAATGAAGCTATTAATTGAAAGAACATTGCATTAATCACAATTTAAAATCATTGTTAGTTGCCACCTCATCTCCAAAATGTCCTTTTTTAACCCTGTTAAACCCCTGATGGTTGCACACATTGACATCTAAAAGCTGCCTTTCACAATCACAGTCTGCTGGCTGCTGATCAACTCTACAGGGGCATTTTCAAGATTAGGGACTTGCTCATTGGCAAATGGAGTTTAATATCCTTCCAGATATGTTTTAAAACATAAAAATAACCGGCTTGGGATATCCATCCATCCATCCATCTTCATCCGCTTATCCGGTATCGGGTCGCGGGGGCAGCAGCTCCAGTAGGGGACCCCAAACTTCCCTTTCCCGAGCCACATCAACCAGCTCCGACTGGGGGATCCCGAGGCGTTCCCAGGCCAGGTTGGAGATATAATCTCTCCACCTAGTCCTGGGTCTTCCCCGAGGCCTCCTCCCAGCTGGACGTGCCTGGAACACCTCCCTAGGGAGGCGCCCTGGAGGCATCCTCACCAGATGCCCGAACCACCTCAACTGGCTCCTTTCGACGCGAAGGAGCAGCGGCTCTACTCCGAGCTCCTCTCGGATGACTGAGCTTCTCACCCTATCTCTAAGGGAGACGCCAGCCACCCTCCTGAGGAAACCCATTTCGGCCGCTTGTACCCTGGACCTCGTTCTTTCGGTCATGACCCAGCCTTCATGACAATAGGTGAGGGTAGCAACGAAAATTGCCCGGTAGATCGAGAGCTTTGCCTTCTGGCTCAGCTCAGATAATTAAGAGTTATTCACAAAAACTTCAATTACAGGTTAAAAATGCATAGAATTAAATACATGTCTCCCTCATTTACAAATCCATAATGTATCAATATCCAAATATTTTTCAATTCAAAAGCAACTATGCCCAATCGCTCAGTAAAAAGTCCATTAACAACATTAACTTGAGGCTTCAAGTTTTAACATCACTCGTATGTACCAGTGTCTAGTACGGAAGCCCTGAAAGGCAAGGAGAAGAAAAAAGTTTTTCCTGGCCTTGTAAGTCAAAACCAAACCAAAAGTGGTTAGTTAAGTTAAACTTTTACTTCATTAGGCTGTTTTAAGGGAGAGACAGCCGTGCTGAACCACTTACCCACTGTGCATGGAAGAGCAAATACATGAACAAAAGTATTTACCTTCTTCTTAACAACAAATGTCTACTGCAAAACATAATGGAACTGTGTATAGCGCTGACTTGGGTTTAACAGTGTAGATAGCCTATATTTAGCATATGGCTTATTAACATTCACTCTCATGTAGTGTGATGATGTCATTTGTATGAATCTATGAAAGTAGCCATGTGAGAAAAGCCAAGAGAAAAAAGAGCTTGGTTGCTTAATCTAGCTGCTGAGTTTAAAATAACTACTAAGACTACTAAGATAAACAGACTACATATCAGACAACTTTCATTTCAGCTATGCAGGAATTTGCTGCGTAATGGCAGCGGATGAGAGCAGACTGAAATATTGGTTCTGGTTTATGCCTGTTAAACAGGCCAAAGTATTGGCTTGCTACTCACAGATACTGAGTACCGGCACATCTGCTTTTTGTGCAGATGAGTATCGTTACCTTTACTGTACATCGCCACCTGTGTTGAGGTAGGCACCCCTTAACACCAGCGAAATTGCGTCTCTTGTAGCAGCGTAATGCTGAAAAAAGTGGTAATATATTATACATTATATTAATATTATTAATAATATATTATTGTAGCCCTGATTGCTAGGCCCACTGGCCGACACAGGAGGACACCTGTGATCCAGTGTGAAGCCAACAGCCGCAGCATGATCGTCCGCCCGGCAGTCCCCAAATCCCGCACACCAGACCAGCAAGCCATGGCGACTCCGCTTGAGCAACATGCAAGCGCACATGCTCCAAATCACTTTCAATTAATCTTCATAAAAACAAATTTTTTTGAGTCATATATTACCAAGACACATGTGATGATCATGTCATGCAACTGCTATATAAGAGTACCAGCACATCTTTTGGTCCAATTCAGGCACTGCTTATAGGCTATAACATTAGTCATGGTTAGTTCACCCCTGTATGTTTGATACGGACAGGTCCACGGGGAAGAAAACTTCTACGGTTACTATCTTTTTTTCAGACTGTTCTCAAATCTCCATATTTATTGCTGTATGCAAGAGCCAGGTGTAACCTAGGTAACAGGTGAAGAACCCAAACAACAAAATCACTAGCTAACTTATTATAAATTTGCCAAAACTATAGACCAATACAACAACAGGCACAAATTGACAACATAAGTTATATGACTTACATTTCTCAAGGACTCACACACACAATCTCAACTGATTATCCTCCGATGGGACAGCTAGTCTTTTTCTTTTCTCTCACTTTTCTCCGTGTGGCGTGCACGCCCGCTCACAGTGTGAAGCCCATGTCCGCGCTATTGTCCAACATGCACTCACAATCACATCTGATGGATTACCTTTTGTACAAAACTAAAGTAACAAGCCAATTCTGTAAAACGTAAGGAGCAGAAAGTACCGATATTCATGTTAAAATGTAAGGAGTAAAAGTAAAAAGTCACCACGAAAATAAATAGTGAAGTAAAGTAAAAATATCTGAAAAATCTACTTGAGTACAGTAACGAAATATTTGTATTTTGTTACTTCTCATCTCTGATTACGTTCAATACAACTGAGCATAACGTATGGCTAGCTGACGCTTATGCTACTGTAGTTTATTCAAAGTTAACATCTTAGAACATATAACATCAATAAAAACTTAACCTACCGAAATACATATCTATATATCTTCATAACAGTTTAAAATTATATTTTGGAGAGGAAATCTTTGTGGCCATTAAGGACAAGGTAAATTATTGCATAGCGGCCACTCTCTGTCAATGTTGCCTCCAAAAATACATCCTTTAAAAAATGTAATGAAATATGAAGGTTTTAATGGGATCACTGCCCTGAGGTAAATAAACATTAACATCAAGCATAATGGCAGTTTGACAGAAATGTGTGATTTATGAACAGGCAGAGAAATAGAGAAAAAGCATATAATGCCAAGAACATGAGGATTAATAAGGCAACATGTGTATATTTACAGCATAATGCATACAGCCTGCAGAAATGTAAATATAAAGACAGCAGGCAGTTATGCATAATCCTGTTTGTGACAAGATCAACACCACATCCTGTTTTACGCAGGAATAATCTGGGCTACAGTAATTGTCTTGACAATGTGTCAAATGTTGGACAATTAGATGTGGTAAATGGCCCTTTAAGGACTGCTGAACATGTTGGCCATATGGATGGGCCCCACTGAGATGTAACTGTTGGCAAAGGGCCCAACACTCCCATATCATCAGAGAAAGAGTGAGAGAGAGAGAGAGCATGTGAATAAAGGAAAAGCACAAAGTGGGAAATTGATCTAATCCCTCTTGTTTCACACAAAAAAAAGGATTTTATAGATATCACGTGTGAGACTGACATACAGATGGCTACAGAGAGGAAGACAGTGACAGCAACAGTTAGATTGGCAGGCAGATGGGGGTTAAGAATACATTTCAAGGATATTGACTCACGTTTTTCATATATATAAAAGTTGTGCTGTAATATACTGGAAACAGTATACATTGGGTAATCCCACATTAAATAAATATATATTCTACTGACCTAAATATTAGAGAACCTTGAATATAAATGTAAAAGTAAGACACAAAATACTTCCAGTAAATCCTACATTTGTGTAGCTTGTCTATCAGTTACAAAGTCACCCACTTTCCTGTCAGGCTCTTGGTCCAAATGATTTTCTCTCACGGTAAACATTTATTTTAGACTGTCTTTAGAGCTCCTCATCATCTGTGACAGTGGCAATTCTTGGCTGTTAGACAGTTGATTTGGCCCCAGGTCCCTCTCTGCAGTGAAGCCTTCGGGAGATGTTTTTGACTCATTTTCACTTGTCAGGTATTGTGGCAGTGAGACATGTTATACAAGCCGTCAGAAACTCCTGTAGTTTGTACTGGGCTTTTCAAACACTTTTGACGCTGACTAACTCAAAAAGACTAAACAGACTTGAAGAAACTTGCTAGCTTAGCAACAATAAGGTTATTTTTTTTAATGTACCTTCATTTATTCAGGAAAGGTTGCAGGAACACCCTGATAACATTTGCACAGTTGCATGCATTCATACCTGGAAGCTGTCCAGTACAACCACAGTCTGATCTGCTGCCACTGGAGCGCTTTTGAGGTTAAGGGCCTTGCTCAAGGACACCTCAGTGGTGGTAATGAGGGAGGGAAAAGCTTTCCCCTCCCAGATTTTATCCTATTGGTCTGGGGATTGAACTGACAACCTCCGACAAGCTTTCTTCTCTAACCTTTACGCCTTGAAGGAGACACTCTTTTACTGTTGTGAATAATGTCATTTTCTGGTCCTTGAATATAATTCAACCCTGTTTTTTTCAAACATTTCTTATATTTGAGCGAATGCAGTATCTTTTCCTGTGAGCCTCAATGGTAACAATCCATAGACACTAAAGAAAAGATGGTAAAAAACAAAAATCGTTAGTGTGCGTGTCCAAGCAATTGATCTTTTAAGTGTAACATACCCTACTGCATTCTCTTCACGTTTTCCCATGATACCAAGCTCTTTGCCACTGAGTGGCCAGGCATATGCTATGAGAGAGGAAAAGCTTTGATACTGAGGAAACATAAAACATATCTTAACCCTTGTGATGTCTTCCCATCAACCATCATCTTTTTGCGCTTTTTACGATGTTTTTGCTGTTTTTTGTACACTTTTGTTTTTATTTATGACATTATACAAAACTTTTTTGTGTCATTTTTTTCTGAGGTTTTGGTCACTTTTTTAAAATGCCATTCAATTCAATAAAACAATCAAAATTCAATGAAAGTAATCATTCATTTTACCTGAAGAACATTGTATGGCATCCATGTTATTTTTAGGCAATATGGTTTAAAGAAAGCCAAGTTCCTGATATTAAAAATTTAAAAAACAGGTAAATTTGACCCGAGCACAACACAAGGGTTAACAAAGTAAAGGTCATTACAATTTATAATGATTTGCATAATAGATAGAACTGTTAGCGGTATCCTCTATACTAAAGACAAAGCGCATTAGAAGCAGCGCCAATGGTATGAAACGGTACACACTTCCTGTCTCCTAAAGGGTTGTGGCTTAATATAATAATAATAATTGTTATTTGTATAATTAATTAATAATTTCTTTTGTTAACGTTAGATATTTATATAGCTAATAGACATACTAGCTGTTTAGCATCACAGAGATTTGTTATGTTTGGGTGTTTATAAATGTTAGTTGATGCTTGCTTATCTTTGTTGCCAGATCTCGTGAGAGTTTGGTCCCTAGTAGTTTCACTTTGCCAGACCCTCCTCCAAAGCACAGTGAGGGAGGGTCTGGCTACTCCACACAGCATCCTGGTATGGGAGGAAAATGTGCTCTGGTTTATTGCATTTCTTCAAACCAATCAGAATCGTACCCTGCAGAGATCTGAGAAGCAGTCATCAATAGTCATCATTAATACAGTGAATTTAAAATTCCAACAGAAAGAAAATACATGCATCTGGCGGAATTTCCTGCGGCACCGGAGCCACGTCAAGGTTGTAGACTAGGTCCTGAGACAGAAACAGACAAAGTCTCAGACAAAGTCAGTTTTTTCCTGATAAAAAAATCCATATTGTCAGAATGTTCTGTAGATATGTGGATTGTGAAAAATGGCTTTAATATTTACAGTGGCTAGAATAAGTTTACACAGCCATGCTAAAGTTGATTAAAAAGAGGAATAAAAACACTGTTTGGAAATTGTTCTTAATGCCTTAATTCAAAGATTTTGGAAAATCCAACCTTTTAAGGACACCAATTTTCTGGGTGAATGAATAATGTATTGTAAATACCTAAATGTTCTTCCTTAAAATACAGGGGCACAAGTATACACCCCCCTATGTTAAATTCCCATAGAGGCAGGCACATTTTTTTAAGGCCAGTTATTTCATGGATCCAGGATACTATGCATCCTGATAAAGTCCCCTTGGCCTTTGGAATTAAAATAACACCCCATAATCACATACCTTTCACCATTCATAGAGCTAGGCATGATTTTATTTCAGTTAGCTTAATAGCTGGTTTGATTTGCATTGAGAGATGATCTTATGGAAAGTTCACCATGCCTCTATGTATGGTGAAGGGTATGTGATGATTAAGGGTATGTGATGATGTCGGGGGTTATTTTAATTCCAAAGGCCAAGGGAACTTTATCAGGATGCATAGTATCCTGGATCCATGAAATAACTGGCCTTTAATAATAAAAATGTCTCTATGGGAATTTAACAAAGGGGTGTGTATACTTACAGTATGCCCCCTGCATTTTAAGGAAAAATATTTATTTATTTACAATACATTATTCATTCACAAAGAAAATTGGTGTGCTTAAAAGGTTGGATTTTCCTAAATTTTTTAATTAAAGCATTAAAATCAAGTTCGAAAATATGTTTTTTCTTCCTTTTTTAATCAACTTGAGCATGGGTGTGTTCAAGCCACTATACTTGGACTATGGAGCGAAAGGATCGCTCATAGTTTGTGTTCATGTTTACTTCTCCCGTTGGAATCAATATGCTCAGAACTGCCTAAAGAGGTGTGGCAGTGACACAGATAGAGGAAACTACTCAGAGTTGTGGTGTCATGGATCTAAACCGTCTCTGGAGGTATGAGGATGTTGCAGTGTGGCCAAAAGTAGTTTTACATATATACTGTTTGTCTTTGCACGAAAAGAATGACCAAAGTGTAACGGAAATAGGGGAAGATGAAGGGAAAGAAGGACGGAGCAACTTTCTTACAGCTAAAATGTGAGACTTGACCTGTATAGAGTCTATGAGTTTTATGGCTGCTCTGCAAGGGCACTGGACTGTAGTAAAACTGGGCAGAAGCTATGATTAATATAGTATTTCTCATTAGGTGTAAAGCACCAGCTAAAATTTAACTGAAAAAATTCCTGAACCCTTTATAAATGTATGGTGTACAGTTTGTAAAGCACTCTTGTGAAAATTTATGATTTTGGTTTATATAACTAAAATTGACATGACTTGGCAGATGTTCACATCTAACCTTTTGTAGGCTCAGCCATTGATACTTGTTTATCTATAAAGCTATTCTGGGTAAACTCCTATCATATGTTTGCATTTTTATTGCACAGAAATGTGACTGTGGTTACAGTAAGGGCGTTTTCACACCTCCCTTAATTAGTCCGATCGACTTGAACCCTGGAGCCCTGGGGGGCAGAATACTACATAACAAATCTGCTTAGAAATATAGGAAATATTGGATAGGATAAAGCAACACAATATAATTCTGCTAAAGAAAACATCACATTCATAATTAATTTCACTTGTTTTCATTTTAAACCAATTGTACATCCTAATTCACTCCATTTAGCTGATTACATTACATGTCAGTTAGCTGATGCTTTTATCCAAAGCAACTTCCAATTAAATGCTTTCAACATTAAAGGTACGAACTCCAGAAAACAAGAAGTAAGTGCAAGCACATTAGCTTTGAAAAAGCAAAACTACAAAGAGACATATTAAAGTGGAGCTGTAAATTATTTTTGCGGTTGGTGCAGTTGGAAGAGATGAGTTTGTTCCTTCGGTGGAAGATGTGTAGGCTTTCAACCTGATGTCATTGGGGAGCTTATTCCGCTATTTTTATTATGCAAGTACTTGTGTCTTGAGCCGGATGTGGACAGTGACTGGAAACCAGTGAAGCGAGCGAAGGAGAGAGAACTTGGGGAGGTTGAAGAACAGTGGAGCTGCCGCGTTCTGAATGAGTTGCAGGGGCTGGATGGTACATGCAGGCAGGCCAGCCAGGAGAAAGTTGCAGTAGTGTAGACTCATTTTCTATAGGCTCAGTCTGCCACTTTTAAAAAAAAAAATCAATTCTGGTGCTGGTTCCATGGTATCAGCATTTGGAATAGTCATCATGGAAATATAAACTTCTAGTCTGGTTTAATGGAAAACACAACTGTCTGATTGACAGCACTCTAGCCCAATTTTAGGGGGCAGTGCCCATCCCCTCACTTGGATTTTTCTCTGTGTAAAAAGAAACCAAACCAAGGGGGAAACGCCTCAAATTAACAAGTCTTACTTTGCCAGATCCCCCTCCCAGGCACGCTGAAAGAGAGTTTGGCTACTTCATACAGCATTCAGAGATGGGAGGAAAACATGCTTTGGAGTGATGGCATTTCTTTAAACCAATCGTCATGGGCGGTGCTGAACTCCGTACAGAGCCACTGCAAAATAGTTACAGACTATGGACTACAAGTTTACACACTTGTCAACTGATCCGGACCAGAGCAAACCAACTATAGGTGTGAAAATTCCCTAAAATCACAAGATATGGTCTTGTTGTCTCTTCCAAGTGCACAGAATGAACTGGCTGCTTTCTTTGTCTGATTTGAAAGCTGTTATAATGGTGAATGAATCACTTGGTACTTGGCGCTGGGTGTAGGTATGGCTCAACATGGGTGGAGCTAAACATTTGACGCCGCACACTTGCCCAATAGCAAACGGAAGAGGAAGAATGTGTGTGTGAAAAACACAGGACTTTCATTCCAGAGACCAGAGATTGTTTCTCGAGTTACATTTTACTTTTACTCATCCCAAACGTCCGTTGTTGTCTCGCGTCTCTCAGAGACGGGCTCATTTCCCGAGTCACGCTTGCTTTCCCCGTTCTGCTACTGCAGTCAGGTTCTGCTTTTTGCTGCTGTCTTGGCCACGTCACCCTTGTAACCGGGCTCTTTAATCTCAATGGGTTTTAACGGCTTAAATGTGGGTAATATAAATAAAACATGAATGCCTATAATATACTGTACATACTGTATAATAAAATTATATCATGAACGTAACGCAGAATATCTGCACATGCGCACACACACACACACACACACACACACACACACACACACACACAGTAATGGCGGACAGAAGAAACACCAGCAAAGGCCATTGGGTTTTACATCTGAGAGTGTTTGACCTGTCTGGTCATTCATTAGCCGTCACTCACTAGGCTGTGGCATCTAACTGCATCTAACAAAACAGAAAGCACTGGTCTCCATTAATAGCCTCTTATCCCTGTCATCCACTAAATCATTTTTTTCCCTACAGACTCCCCGAATATGGCATTGCTTCAAAGCAGTTTCCCTTTCACTTTAAATTTTATTGTAATATTAGCTCTAAAGAAGATGTGATAGACATTTATTTTCCTTTTAAAGGAAGATTTCAACCTACCACAACATTTAATAGGCATGTTGATCTGAAATAAAACTGTTGAGCTTCTCGGTCGGTGAGAAATTGCACCGCTTTTACATTCGACAAAAATAAATAGTTTATTGGGTTCTCTCTAATTTTCATGTCTCTGGATTTGACGACGGTGGAGTCATCAGAGCCGTCTGAAAGGCCGGCTGGGTGCAAAAACAATTAGATTTAGGTAAATAGAACTTTGTTTCTTTTTGTTTCAAGCTGAGTGTGATAGGATATAGGACTTTTGATATATATTTATAATAGTGTCCTATATAGCCAAAAGCAAGCTGTTTTATCAGCTCAAATGCACCATCAAGTAATGACAGCTTATTACTTTCATTGCAAAAGAACAGGTAGCTTCATAAACTAATATGGACTTCGATTTTACGTTCAATGAAATTATTTGGTGAAGTGTAAAGAAAAAATGCATATGTAATACCAATTGTTTGACTTGGAGTGTGTTGTTTGATTGCCATGCACAAACCTCCAGTACCACTGCCTTATTCTCAGCCCAGTGACAGCAAATTAAAGTCAACATAGTAATTAAATGTTCGAGATTTAAAAGGCTCCCTGGGTGTCCAGGCAAGTCAAGCTGCAACAGAGAGCTACTAGACTGGAGGTAATCCTCCGCTTATGTTCACATAAATGTTTCTGTGCACCAGGGGATGTAATATAATGACAATAATTGGATATTAAAATATTGAGTCTGATCACATTTTGTATTATACATTTTCCATTCTGCTTTTTGTAATATGCTCTCTTAGCATATTCAGCATAAAGTATTGTACCATGTCCCATGTCCCCTTGTCTGACCCATTTTAATATTTCAGTTTGGCTACTGGGACAATGTTTTTGTTGTTATTCATGGGCTTGGCTGGGTATGTGCATGACAATAAATAACATACATAAAAGATGAGCCAGTGGAACACAATGTAAAGCTGTGTGGAAAAAGTGAGGAATAAAGGTGTCCAGTAATAAGTTCATATGAATCATAGGATTTAAAAAATGATGTATTTATGCAACTAATGTGAAAGTAACCAAATCTTAACTTTCAGCTTAGCAGGAAAAGTCACCACTTCTCCTTTCATGTAATTTTTCATATATCGTGATGGGTGACAAATTGAGGGAAAAACCTGAAAAAAATGTTAACAGATAAAATTAACTCTATAGAAGGCAGAAGATAGGGCTCACAAAATTTTTTGTTTGTCGAGTATGGAAATGATCAAATGTTAATGAATCATACGTTAAATGGGCTTAACGGTCTCCAAATTTTAACCCAACTGAACACCTATCCACTTTTGGCGTGACAGCACTGTCCGTTATCAAAATGGGGGAATATTTCTTTTGGAATAATGCTGACGTGGAACTGTTTTGGACGAGCGAGCAACCTATACTTCATCATGTTCACTTGCACCTAGTCTCGCATTGCAAGACCTTCCTCCACGGCTCTGCGAAAGAGGGTCTGGAAGTCGAAGGTCATGGATATAGCTATTTAACTTTGCCAGCTTTGTTCCGCTGACGGGACGTTTTCTCCATTTTAGGAGAAAACGTTTTCTTCACTCATAAATTGCAACCGTTAAATCTTCATAAACACGGTCATGCAGCACATCATTAGAAAGCTTAAAGTCTCATGATTCCATTAAGCCCACACACAGAGCATAAGGTGACTTATGTTTTGAAGTAAAGAAACACAGAAAGATTCTGCGCCGATAGTGTCTAAAGTCGAGCGTGCGCCCCTACCTTTCTCCTCGTATCTTTATTCACAGCGGTGAAAGATCGTCATAAAACTTTTTCGCCAACAGTTCAAAGAATAAGAACATCCCATCCTTTTAATCCAAAACAAGCTGGTCCCCTCACAATCTTGTAGATTCTGGCTGAGTTTCCTTGTAAACAAAGCTGAAAAGTCCATCATTTATGGATTTTGATTGCTCCTTCCTTCTGCCCAGAGAATGCCACATTGTATCTTTGCATTCAGTCGGATTGTATGACTTCACAGTTTTTGATTGACAGGTCGTTTCAGCCAATCCGTCTCCTGTAACCTGAGTTAGCCCTTATGGAAGCCATTCAAGCCTTAGTTATTGCATTTCACCATTTCATCAATTTATAATTTTTTATTTCTATAAATGTATGCATGTAGTTATTCCAGGTATGTGTGTGAGTGATGTGGATGTGTTTTTTTATTTGAGAAGTTTTGTATTTTGCACTTTTTGGGCTTTTTTTCCGAAAGGAAATGAGAAAAACACACAGACACATCTGTAGAAATAACTTAGTAAACTAAAATAGCCATTTTCTGAGTCATTTTCTTCTGGATTTTTTCTGTATTAAGTTCAGACATGTGGCTAGGGTACTATTTTTGTATCTAGCCCGTGTAATATGCTTACAGTAGTGTTTTTTAATCATTTTACAGATGATTTACCGTAAATTCCGGACAATAAGCCGCTACTTTTTTCCCACACTTTGAACACTGCGGCCTGTACTACGACGCGGCTAATGCATGTTTTTTTTTTTCTTGCCGCCAAAAACCATTTGCTTCGTAACAGTAGACCAATAAAATTGAGGAGTAGTTCACAAAGGTCCAATGAAATTGTGCGACAAATCAAGCGCACTTTCACAATTACATTATTGTAAATCAATCATTTGTACTCACCCTCATCAACATGGAAAACTCTAGAAGAAAAGCATATGATGCAGCTTTTAAGTTAAAGGCGATCAATCTGGCCGTTGAAGAAGGAAATCGAGCTGCTGCACGTAATCTTGGCGTAAATGAATCGATGGTGAGACGGTGGAGACGCCAGCGTGAAGAACTGAGTCAATGCAAAAAGACGACAAAAGCTTTCAGAGGTAATCATAGCAGATGGCCCGAACTTGAAAACGTTCTTGAACGCAGAGGGCGGGCGGTCGCGGTGTTTCCACCGTGCAGATCAGACTGAAGGCTAAAGCAATTGCCACCGAAATGAAAGATTTCAGAGGTGGGCCATCGTGGTGTTTTAGATTTATGAGACGAAAAGGCCTGTCCGTCAGGGCACGCACGACTTTGTGTCAGCAGCTCCCTCCCGACTACGAGGAAAAACTTGCTAACTTCCGCAAATTCACTCAAACTAAGATAGCGGAGAATTCCATCGGACCAGATGATATCATAAATATGGATGAAGTACCTTTGACGTTTGACCTGCCTCTCACTCGGACTGTTAATAAAAGAGGTGACTCGTCCATCACACTGAAAACAAGTGACCATGAGAGAACGCATTTTACTTGTGTTCTGAGCTGTACAGCATCCGGACTAAAGCTTCCACCGATTGTGATTTTTAAGCGGCTGACTATGCCAAAGGAAAAATTCCCAAGAGAAATCGTGGTGAAAGTCAATAAGAAAGGTTGGATGATGGAGAGCCTAATGAAGGATTGGCTGAGAGAGTGCTACGCATAGCGACCAGGGGGATTTTTTCGCAGAAAAAAAGCATTGCTCGTTATGGACAGCATGAGGGCCCATATAACAGATTCAGTGAAAGCTGCCATCAAGAGTACAAACTCAATCCCCGCTGTGATTCCTGGGGGCACCACTAAGTATTTGCAGCCACTGGACATCAGCGTGAACCGGGCTTTTAAAGTGGCACTGCGCGTTGAGTGGGAGGCTTGGATGACGAGCGGCGAGAAATCCTTTACCAAAACAGGCCGCATGCGAAGAGCATCTTTAACTCAAGTCTGCCAGTGGATCCTAAACGCGTGGAGCCGTGTCAAAACATCCACCATCACCAACGGGTTTCGAAAGGCTGGACTGCTCCGTGATGAAGAGGACCGCGTGCGCTCAAGTGAGAGCGAAAACGAAGAAACTGAAGTGAGTGACGAGATCCTGAGGCTGTTCACTTCGGACACTGAAGAAGAGGACTTTGATGGTTTTAGTGCACAGGAGAAAGATGAAGAAGGCGATTAATGACTTTTCCTGGTAGGCTGCCGTGTATATACCGGTATACATTTTTTACCAGTCGTTAAGAAGATATTGGAATGTTGTTTGTGAACTGTTCAGTAAAAAAGCATACGCAACGTAATTTGTGTGTTTCCGATACGTAGCCTACAGTACATATATTTAACAGTAGGCCTAGGCACTGTTCGAAAAAAGCATTTGCAATATGTATTTGATACCATACGGATTAAATTAAAAGTTAAAAAATCCTCACGTGTAATATCTTTCTGTGTAAATATCTCGTATTACGTGGGCCACCTGCGGCTAAAAATCCAGTGCAGCCTGTACAAGCACAAAATTGATTTTCTTTCTAAAATTAGAGCGTGCGGCTTTTAATCAGGTGCGCTCTGTAGTGCGGAATTTACGGTACTTGGACGGAAATAGAAATTCTCTATTCTAACCTCTTTAGCTCTGTGTCAGTAAGGCCTAGTGTCACACTGACACTAGAAACAAAAAATTGAGAGTGTTAACTTCCCAATGACCTCAGGATCATCCCACAGGGCCAAAGTATGTGGGAACTGCATTACTTTTTGGGGTAAAAATTTAGGCGAGAAAAGCATGTATTTTCAAGTGTTTTTAAAGAGGATAAGCTATATAACTTCCACCAAACCCCTTCTTCATTTCGGATTATTGTCAGTTGCCTGCATTTGAGCGGCACCTAACTGAATTACACTGATGTGCAAAGGAGTCTGATTTTCTAACCTTAAAATATTTAAAGTGATTTTTTATATAGATCTCCGGTGCCTATAAGGGTGTTAAAAACCTTTCCAAATAATAATATCTACAGATTTAGACTTGGTAAGGAGTAGCTGCTTCACCTTGACATGGCAGGAACACTCACTGCATATTACATAGAGATTTTGAAATATAAATGGAAACATATTCAGTAATATCAGGTATTTCCCACAGTTGCACACAGCACATACAAATGTCCAAAATCAAGTTGTGGTGTAATAATGAATATAAAAAAGCTCCACTATGATAGTCTCACCACTACAAAGAACATCTTCTAGGTCTCAGCTACTCAGAACATGGAGAACATATTCATGTTCTAAGTTACCCCCACACACCAAATAGGCTTTTAGATATCCGAACAAACTCAGAAAATCGCTTCAAAACAGCAAAAAGTCTTTGCAAATATGAGCTAAGGATAAAAATGTATCTTAGACTCAGGAATAAAGATGTGGTTGGAGAGAAAGGGCGTTTACAATCCCCAGGGCCCTCTAATCGGTTAGCCTGCAGCATCTCTTAAAGGGACATAAAAATCAGCATTGTCACATATTTATACAGCGATGAAGACTTAAATGGCACTATAGAGCAGGTACAGGTGTTTGAGGGAGATAAGACCCCCGCCTGACTTCTAGCACCCCCCCATTCTGACACTTTTAAAGGGCTTTAGCCCATTGGAAAAAAAGAAGGTGATAGGTATTTCCAGTTGCCGGCCTGTCAGTCAAACTGCAATTCGTAAATAGACACAGATGTGTGTCAAAGAGGAAGAATGATGGAGGAATAGGAGGACGGGAGGACTTGTCATATCAGAGTGGAGATGACGACAGAAAGAGACAGAGGAGAGGATTGAGGTAGAATTAATAGTCAAAAATAGAGGGTGAAATAGAGAGAAAACATTATAGAAGTGAAAATAGAGGAAGTGGGAAGCTATTCATCCAACACTAGTGTGTCAAGTATTAAACTATGACACACAGTCCTGTGAGCTGAAGAAAAATGTTATGCTACAAATACTTTTTTAAATTCACAAAAGTCTTATTTTTGTGGTCAATATGGGAGGGATTCTAATTCTGCACAACACTATCTATACTTTGGACCTATACTTTGTTTGGAAATCAAAATTTTGGAAAACTGCATATCAGGGTCATGTCACGAAGCACAGACTCAAAAGCAAGACTCAGAGCAGGGTAAAAAGGTAATGGAGCTTTATTGTACAGAGTACAATCACAAGCGAAGGTAACAAAATCGCAGCCACAAGACATGGTAAAAATATGAGCTTTCAGTCTACAAAAAACAAAGGGAAGGCAACATGAGGGTTAATGCTGGAGAGTGAGACACACAAGGTACTACAACAACCTGGCAAATGATAAGGACACAAGGTGAGTATATATACACTGGGACAGGGGAAGACAATTACACACAGGTGACAAATGCTAGGGAAGGGGAGGTAATCACACAGGCGGGAAGGTAGACAAAGACAGGTAAACAAGTGACCTGACGTTGAGTTGACAAAATAAAACAGGAAGTCAGGAAAACAAGCAAAACATGAACTAAGACATGTGACAGGTCACAATCATGCAGTAACACTGTTGCTTCCTCCAGAGGCTAGATTACTGTTGTAAAATTGCACAATATACTGTAAATGAGTGAATAGGCTCCTATAGTTGTCACCTCATTGAGACACAGTGAGCAGACTCCTCATTGATAAAACTGTCATCACACTGCCTATGATTTCATATTAGCATATGAGCATCATATCCCCAGGGCTTCAGTGATGGGCACTGTAAGAAATCTGTTGCATCACTCACTTTTCATGAATCTTATGAATAAAGTTCAATGCATCATTATACGCAACAATGAATGTCATTCATAATTGATAACTTTATTCATCTGATGTAAGATAGCAGCCCTTTGCTAAATGCTGTATTTAATAGCCAGAGGGGGCAAACAGTCTGGAAATACTGCAATTGTATATTATACTTCTGAGAGAATAACCATTTTGCCTCTGATATAGTGAATTATTAGAGCACAACAAAAACAAAATGGCCCCTCTGCAACCTGTTGCACCAGCTGTGTTTAAAGGTGCACCAAGTGATGTTGTGTGACGTTACTTCTTGTTGATGTCAATGTCCCCCTCCCCTCTGCGCTTCCACGCACTAACCCCCCACCCCCAAATCGTTCTCGTCAGTTATTGGCTGGAACGCTGGAACACTGTGTGTGTATGCTTCATGGTGCAGGTGGGCCCAGTTTGTTTTTGTTGCTGTTTGTAGACCTGGGCTGTCTACAGAGACCTCGTTTTTTTTAGGAATAAAAAAAACTGCTTGTTCTGGAGACAAGCAGCTAGCAGATAGTGAGGAGATGTTTTTTACAGTGTGTTCAGAGGACAGGCAGCTAGCAGATAGTGAGGAGATGCTTTTTACAGTGTGTTCTGGGGACAGGCAGCTAGCAGATAGTGAGGAGATGCTTTTTACAGTGTGTTCTGGGGACAGGCAGCTAGCAGATAGTGAGGAGATGTTTTTACAGTGTGTTCTGGAGATAGGCAGCTAGCAGATAGTAAGATGTTCTTTGCAGTGTGTTCAGGGAACAGGCAGCTAGCAGATAGTGAGGAGATGGTTTTTACAGTGTGTTCAAGGGACAGGCAGCTAGCAGATAGTGAGGAGATGTTTTTACAGTGTGTTCAAGGGACAGGCAGCTAGCAGATAGTGAGGAGATGTTTTTACAGTGTGTTCAAGGGACAGGCAGCTAGCAGATAGTGAGGAGATGTTTTTTACAGTGTGTTCAGGGGACAGGCAGCTAGCAGATAGTAAAGAGATGATTTTTACAGTGTGTTCAGGGGACAGGCAGCTAGCAGATAGTGAGGAGATGTTTTTTACAGTGTGTTCAAGGGACAGGCAGCTAGCAGATAGTGAGGAGTTGTTTGCTGTATGTGACACCAAATGTTGTAGCCTAAAACATATGTGACATGGCTTAAAGCACCTTTAAGTTCAAAGTAGCTTAGTTATAACATAAGTTATTACTAAATGTGATTTATCCATTACTAAAATAAATGTGGTATAAATGTGGTGTCATCTACATAATAAATGAATGAGTAATTAGCATAATACGCTAATTAAGGGAACACACTGCAGGTGAATAGGGTACAAAATTTAACAAATAGATACTAACATGAAACTTAAAGCTATAATGCGTAGTTACTAGTCCTACTTTTCTGTAATCTTCTGGAAAAGATGGAGAGAAGGTTTGTAACAGGAGAATGGGAATGAAGAGATATTTCCTTCTTTATAGATTGAATTATTACTTTATGTTATAACTATTATTATTACTTCAACTTTTACAAAACTGTCGGGGAATCCACATGAGACAAGCTTTCCATTATCACGCACCACCCCCACCCCTCCTCCACACAGTTGCTAGTAGCTATGGAGGACACAGAGGATTAAACAATTATGATGGACTCTTCAGAAGAGGTAATTATTATGGCTTGATTTTTTTGCGCTAGATTTAATGCGCGCGAAAGTCGCCGGACGACATCATTTTCTGATCACAGCCATACTGAGAAATACAGAGAGAGTTATGTCGACCTGATTTGTGTTGATAGCTTTGTATTAACACATTTGCCAATGGCATGAATGTAATGTTTATTAATATAAAAAAGACAATTATTGTTTTCTGAAATTTTAAGTAGGTGTAAAAATGAAAGCTGTTGTCAAAGCAAAAATCTAAATCTAAGCAGTTGTTCTGAATGATAAGACATAATTTCATTAATTCAGTAATCCAGTAGCCATCTAGTTTAATACGATATGCTACGATGCCAAGTGCTTCGTGCCAGTCAGAAAGCTAATGTGCACGGTGACCATAACAATGGAATCCTTTCTTTGATCGTTAATTGGCCACTTGCTTTAGTTTATGACTTCATGTCCAAACTCATAATTAGGTTACGCTCCAAGTAGTTATAGTTCAAACTATTTTAGTAGTAGTTACTGAGCCTTTAGTGTTGACTTTACACCCAACAGAAGAGAACTTACAGATAGCTGGTGTGACCCAGTGCTGGTCTCTAACCACATCACCATTAAAAAAGCAGAAAGAACATTTTGTCTGTCAATTTGTCATTTAGTCTTCTCTGGCTTTTTTCCAGTAAGTAATTTCATATGTAAAAAATACATGTAAAATACAAATGTTAACTTGAACAATTTGTCAGTCTCAGTCTCAGGATAAACATACCCTTTTGCGTCTTCTATGGATGTGCCACTGAAAGTTTCTTATTCAATAAGTCCTACAAACTAAATAAATGAGTCATATACTGTATGTTACAAATAGTAATAATAATAATAATCATACTGCTTACAACAAGGACCATAGTAGCTGTTCTGGGCTTTGGATCATATCTGCATCAGCAGAAAGCTTTTGACCAGTTATCTTGGAATTATAGATGGTACAATTTCCATTTGATTTTAGAACCTTAAAGGATTTCCTGACATACCAATGCTATAGTTAAGGTTTGGTGAGGTTAAGGCACACAAACCTAATCAATGGGTGAGGAAACATGCAGCAGACACCTGTGTCAAAGTCAACGACTTGGCTGACCCACCTTTAGGACCTCTGAGGTTTTTGTGTGGCTCTACATTGTGTAACGTCATATTTTTTCCACCTTTGTTCCGGTCAGTAAAAACAAACACATGGCCACTTGCTGTCCTTGTCAGCTCAATATGAAAAGGTTGTTTTAGATGTTAACGTTTAATTTAAGTTCAAACGAAAAATAAATACTTCCCTTTTCATTTGGAGGACAGTCTCCTCTATTTAGCTTAAACTATACTGCAGATATTGGGATGTTTTGTATTTGTGTCAGGTGAGCTAGCCCCAAAAGTTTGTGAAATGGTCAGGTTATTTTGATTTATTGATTTGTGTTTAGGTCATGTTAATGTTGTTTATTTCGTACACTGTAACGTGACACGGGATGGGACAGTTGTAGTTAGGATGAGAATGACGCGGAAAAGAACTAATGCGATCTTCGGTCTCTGGGTTGAAAGTCCTGCGTGGTTTGACCCAACCACCACCCCGACCAACCTCCCTGTGCAGATTTTCAATACTACTCACTACTGTAATTATTCTGTGATCACGAAATAGGCTTCCCATTGAAAAACATGGATCCCAGGATGGATCTGAAAAGTTTGAAGCTCTAAGTTTGAACACTCTTATGTTGTTCTATTGTTTATTTTGCAGGTTTGCCTGCTGATGTTAACGTTAGTATGTCGCACAGTTAATGCAGCTAGCTTCAGTCGTAGGTTCAGAGGCTAGAGAAATGTTGGCATAACAATTAATGTTATGATATACACCAAAAAATGTGTATAAAACAGATTCCATAGGGCCCAATTACGTCAGTGCTAAAAGCTAACTGAAGATTTGAAAACTATGTCTAAATTTCCAAAACAGTCAAGTTTATTTCATCCATAAAAATGGAAATTACAGTGTTCACACTCGCCATCATACCCATAAAAACTAGAGAATAAATACAATACCACAAATACACTACAACACAATGAAAACATAAATAAAATAAAAACTTATAAAAATGTATGTTTAAAGTGCTTGTTTTGCTGTCTAATAGCCTTTGGTATAAAAGAAAGAGCATACCGCTTAGTTTGTTAGCAAGCCGCACCACTGTAACTGTAGTTTAAAAAATGTCTAAAAAATACATCATAAAAATATATATATATATATATATATCCCAGTGGCTTAGGCCTGGTGGGGGGGCAACTTAGGCCCATTTGGCCACCAAGTGTGCAATACACTGGGGGAAACCCTGCTTTAGTTACTGAGCAGTTTTTCAACTGTTTAAGCTGAACATCAGTAATCCTACCCTCAATTATGTTGACATGGTAGCCTCAAGGATGAAATCTAAAATTATTCTACACAATTTACTGCCTCATTAGTACACACAGGGACAGTTGCTACAGTAATAATCATACTTTGATTACTTTTGTATGTGTAATAGGTCTTAGTGTTACACCAGAAATAATTACCCGACTACGGTTTCACGTCCTCTGTCGTTTAATATCGTGGTTTCCACCACAACAGACTGATATTGTTTTACATTACATGCACTGCTACGTGTAGCTACATGCTAACTAGTTAGCTCTGTATCTCCTCACAACAAATGCAGCTGTCTTCATTGGGCTCTGTATGTCTATTCTCGCAAATGTACCTGTAAAAATAAACAGAGTGTATAATAATGGTTTACAGAGTTTATGCAGACATAAAGTTACTGAGCTAACATGTGACAGAGATCTATGTTAATGCTAAATAGCAGTAGCTATTTACCTGGGCAAAACATCAGGGACACCTACAATCTTGGTCGCCAATGCTAAAAAATGGCTTGTTTTGAAGATTTTTGGTTTGCAAGCTTTTAACGGTGATTTTTCGCCGTAGAAAAAAGTGCCTCTGCTGTGACGTTATAGTCAGCCTCTTTGCTGCAATGAGCTGCAGAGACAAGACCAGAGCGCAGATGCTGAGATCTGGAAACGCTGACCAATCTTCCATGAATCATACAGTATGACGCCAGAGTGACATTAAATGTCACAGTGGAGGACACATGGATTTTTCTCCTTCTGGCCTTATTTGGTCTTGTACTTTCTGCACATGAACACACAATATCTGAAACATGTAGCACCATGGTGTGTCCCTCATATACTCTCACCTCTCAGAGGACACAGACATTGTTAAACTCGGCCAGGAAATGAGTTCTGTGCTATAATGTATAACACACAGCAGCCGACAGGCCTCCCTGTTCACCCTTCAAAACTGATGGATACTAATATGTCACCACATGAAAATGTGTCAAAAATGGAAACACCAAGGCACAGAAAGATGGAGAGAGGAAATGGGAAGAAATGACCCACAAATCTATAAAATCTACACTGGAAGTGGGAAAAAGAGGTATTTCTAAATTGGTCTTCCCGTGCCTTATACAGTGAAACGTCCTCTAGTGAGTGTTACTTCTTTGTTGAGGGCTGTGTTTTCAGTGCATGCAAAGAAAATACACATAAAAATCACTGCTAGTGTTGATCTTGGCCATTTTCTTCCCCCTGTTTTTCCAGACACCCTGCATTTATAAGCAGCCATCTAAGGGGAAAAGGCTTTTCCTATTTCTGCCTCTGAATACACATCAGGGGCCTGGGCGTGAGTGCATTGTTCAGTGAAGCAAGGCATTTCCTGCTCCAAATGAAGACCAAAATCCATCCTCCAGGCTGAATTATTAACAACACACATCCCTAAGAATCCCAGGGTCCACAAGAGAGAGGAGGGGATGGAAAGGAGAGGGGAGTGGAGTGGGGAGAGGAAATGGAGGTGAAAGGAGAAAAGGGTATAGACAGTATGAGGTTGGTTAGTTCAATTCCTGGCCAGATTTAGAGGAGCTTTCAGGGCTCCATACTTAATAGAAAGTCTAACAAATGCAAAACTAAAAAGTCCCCATGCCTAAATGACAAAACTAATGGTTTGTCATTGTCCTTTAAAATAACACAAATGACCATTTCAAAATAATATATATGAGTTGTTTTTTTATCTGCCATCTCTAGTTTCGCAAAAGCTATGTGGTTAAGGTAAGGTAAAGATTGTTGTCAAAAAGCCATAGGTCAAAGGTGGGAGTAAGTCACACATGTGCAAGTTAAAAGCAAGTCTCAAGTCTTAACCTTCAAGTTGCAAGTAAGTCACTGTGGTGAGAATAAATCAAGTTGAGTCCCAGCTATAAGATAAGCAAGTCTCAAGGCAATTCACACAAAAAATGCCATTAACGTTAGCCAAAAGACACATTCATGTAACGTTGCCTTTATTTGTGTTGCTTAAAATGACGGATAAAGTTGGATGTTATGGTTGTTGTGTTTGTAATTTTGGACTTGTAACCCTTGCACACCGCTGTTATTTTTTACAACGAGCATTGACTATACATTTTTTAAACCAAATTTAACTATTTTGGGTATAATCTTTTCCATGACAGCTGCCTCCAACGTTTGCCTCTGCTGGTCTGCCAAGCTCTGGAAGGTTGCCTAGCAACTTGGCAGGGTGGCGCGTAGAACACAAAGATGTTCCAAACACCAAACATAACTTCTCAATACCTTGGAAAAAAAAAAAGAATACAGCCTGGCTATTACATTCATCAAAAGTCAAGTCTTTATTTAAGTCTGAAGTCAAAGTCAAGTCGCGTCATTTATCAATGTACGTCAGACATTGACTTACATTCAGACAGACAAGTCAAGTCGTGTGACTCAAGTCCCCCCCCTCTGCCATAAGAGATGTGATGCAAACAGCAGTCTTTGGTGTCAAAAGACAGATGCTTTGTACACCTAACCATTCATACCTCCCCCCTGATGTTTTATAGCAGTACAGTATAACAACATCACACTACTTTCGCCTGTGATTCTGATAGAGGAAAGGCATTGTTTTTCAGGAAAACGTTAACAGAGGTTATCTTATGTGGAACAAATGACAATACTGTTGTTCTTCGAGTAAGAACAAAACAAAATAGCTGAAGTTGTCATTCTGTTTCAACCTGACACATAATGAGACAATTTAACAATTGTACACTTTACGGAAATAAACTGATACAATCAGGTAATAATTGCCCGGCTCTACATGTTTGCTTAGGCGGCAACTGAATCTCCCGGGTACTGTTGTTGGGTTTAATGTTACTGATGTGGGTGCATTATTAATAATCAGCTTACATTCTGAAAAATAAATTAAAACCTGTGACGGCCCAGTGGCAAACACATCTCCACAGTACACTGACCAAAATTATAATAACAACACTTTTCTTTTTCCCCCCGTTTTTCATGAGCTGAAAAGATCTAAGACTTTTTCTATGTACAGAAAATGCTTATTTCTCTCAAATATTGTTCACAAATCTGTCTAAATCTGTGTTAGTGAGCACTTCTCCTTTGCCGAGAAAATCCATCCACCTCACAGGTGTGGCATCTCAAGATGCTGATTAGACAGAATGATTACTGCACAGGTGTACCTTAGGCTGGCCACAATAAAAGGCCACTCTAAAATGTGCCTCTGAAACACCTTTGGAGAAGGATAATAATAATAATAATAATAATAATAATAATAATAATAATCTATACTTTATTAATCCCACAAGGGGAAATTAAAATTTCCACTCTATTGTTATTACACACATTAACACAGGCCTGAATAACACACACATGCTCAGTACCTATACATGCACTAATGGAGAGATGTCAGAGTGAGGGGGCTGCCCATGGAAAGGCGCCCCAAGCAGTTGGGGGTTCGGTGCCTTGCTCAAGAGCACCTTGGCAGTGCCCACGAGGTGAACTGGCACCTCTCCAGCTACCAGTCCACCACCATACTTTGGTCCGTATGGGGACTTGAACCAACTTGAACCCTACGGTTCCCAACCCAAACCCCTACGAACTGAGCTACTGCCACCCCATGGTAGAGAAACGAACATTCAATTCACAGGAAACAGATCTGGTGGACATTCCTGCAGACAGCATGCCAATTGCACGCTCCCTCAAAACCTCCAACATCTGTGGCGTTGTGCTGTGTGATAAAACTGCCCATTTTAGAGTGGCCTTTTATTGTGGCCAGCCTAAGGCACACCCGTGCAGTAATCATGCTGTCTAATCAGCATCTTGATATGCCACACATTAAAAGATTTAGACAGATTTGAGAACAATATTTTAGAGAAATAGGTCTTAGATCTTTGAGTTTAGCATGAAAAATGGGGATAAAAAAACAAAAGTGCTGCATTTATAATTTTGGTCAGTGTACTGTGGAGATGTGTTTGCCACTGGGCCGTCACAGGTTTTAATTTATTTTTCAGAATGTCTTCTTGGTAGAGCTGTAACGATATATTGAATGTTGCAATATGAAAATGTCCTCAAAATGGAACTGACGTCTTCTAATATATGACATGGTTAGTATTTCACTAGTATAGCTGCGTTTTATTTACTCTCCTTGTCTGTATCCTTGAAAATGGTATGGTTTGAACAGCAAAGGGCGCAATCATACTAGTCCAGAAGACCGACTCCCGTCATCCTTTGCGAGCAAGCCAAGCATTGTTTATTGGTGTCTTCATAGAGATCGGCAACTGGTGGATGAAATAGATGAACACAGCAACAAACCAAAAAATGAAGAAATCAAACTTGAGATGGTGGATGCTCCATCGACTCTTAGAGCTCAAGTATGGTAGTTAGCCCCCCTCTCGTCCCTGTCTCTATTTGCGGTCTCAACTTGGCCTGCGATCACTTCCAGACGGTGGAGCCGTGTTGGTATTCCCTGTTATTGTGGAAATTCCGGAAACACCATTTTGGTATGATGAGCCTAAGGAAGAGCTTATATGACAACATCAGGTCATTCATTGGTCAGAGTCTACGTCTCAGGACTGTCTCCTTTTGGAGGTCGGTGGGCCGGCAACATGATTTAGTATCTGTGTTAACGTTCAAGGTTCAGCTAAATGTAATGTCTCCAGTGTGAGTTTAAATACATCTTCAGGAAGACAGGAACTTCAGAGAGTGGGGATGGCGCTACACAATAACACAGTGTGTTTAAACTCAACTGCCTGTCTAATTTTCTCCTCAATTGAGTGTTCATTAAAGGCTTCTGTGTAATTCATCAAGGTCTCCCAAATGTTCTTCACGTATGTGAAATGAGTTGTGCTGCTCCTGAGTTTGTCCTTAAAACCCGTCAGTGTTTAAGTACCCGCCGTTGTTACTGCATTTTTGAGAGTGTTGTCTCTGTCTCAGATAAAGAGGACTCTGGATTATATTTCAAGACCACAACTTACTTTGATCACCATATTCGGGGGCAAGGGGCCAATGCATAAAGATATTAGTGTCCAACCTTGCATGGTTCAGTCATTAAATGCCAAAGACAATTCATGTAAATTATGCTTATGGCTGGCTACATTTTTATTTTATTAGAATCTATCTATTTTATAGAAGAAAAGCAGAAGCACTTTAATACATTTTTAAATCATAATAATGTCTTTTTGTTTCTTAATATTGTCATACATATTGTATCAAGGACTTTTATTGTGATTTATTGTACCACAAGTTTTTAGTATTGTTACATCCTTACTTATATAGTGCTATATTTACTGACTGACCTTTTATTTATGTGTCCACATGCTCAAAATGTAAATGAATCAACCTAACTATGGGGCAACCCCATCACACTGACATCTCTGCACAGATAAAGCATGTTCCATGCACACTACCATCTGCACAAATCCCACAATGCATCATATTTTATGAAAGCAAAGTTGTACGACTCTATGCTTTTGAATGATGATGCAAATTGATGATGATTGGGAAGTCTTTGAAATCTCAGTTTAGTATATTGAGTGTCCATTATACCCGGAGAAGTGAATGAGTCAACAAGGGAATGATTTTGCACACAGCCTTCGTCAAGCTAAAGAAATAAACTGTGCATCTCATGTCTTGTAATGCAACCTGACTCTTCATTAGACCCTCCTTGGCTTGAAAAATGGCCAGATCTTTTGATCTCATATATATATATATATATATATATATATATATATATATATATATATATATATATATATATATATATATATATATATATATATATATATATATATATATATATATATACATACACACACACACACACACACACACACACACACACACACACACATCTTTACCGGGCGGATCGCATACTGGAGCTCACGGGGAAAACAAAGGGAGGCGGACTCTGTCTCTCCATAAACAAAGGTTGGTGTAGATGTCACAGTTCTGTAAAAATCATGCAGCCCCCACGTAGACACCTGGCCGACCAGATAACTAACGTGGAGAAAAAACATCCTGACTCCCTGCTCATTGTTCTTGGGGACTTCAACAGAGCAAACCTCAGCCATGAACTTCCAAAGTATAGACAGCATATTAAGTGTCCCACCAGGGACACTAACATACTGGACCACTGCTATACTACATTAAAGGACGCCTATCGCTCAGTCCCACGTGCAGCCTTGGGATTCTCTGATCACTGTCTGGTTCATCTTGTCTCGACATACAGGCAGAAACTAAAATCTGTTAAACCTGTTGTTAAGAGGGTAAAAAGATGGACCAACAAGTCAAAGCTGGATTTACAGGCCTGCTTTGACTGTACTGATTGGAGTGTTTTTAGGAGGCTGCAGCCACAGATCTGGACAAACTAACTGACACTGTGACATCTTACATCAGCTTTTGTGAGGACGTGTGTGCCGACTAAAACCTTATGCACATACAACAACCAAAAACCCTGGTTCACAGCAACACTCAGGCAGCTTCGTCAGTCAAAAGAGGAGGCCTTCAGAAGTGGGGACAGAGTCCTGTATAACCAGGCCAGGAACACACTGACCAAAGAGCTAAGCAGCTAAGAGGAGCTATGCTAATAAGCTGGAAAACAGCTTTAAAAACAACGATCCTCGGCCAGTGTGGAGAGGCCTGCAGACACTCACTAACTACAGGAGACCATCCCCCAAACACTGCTGGTCCTCAACGACTGGCTGACGAGCTGAATAGCTTTTACTGTAGGTTTGAAAAGCCCACAGTCACACCCCTCCCCCACACCAACTCACCAACTCATACTTCAGCCAGTCACCTTCCCCCACCTGTACGCTGTCTGTCCTCTGCACGTCCATCACTGTCTGGTTTGGATCTGCCACCAAAAAGGACAGGAGCAGACTACAACGGACAGTTAGGACTGCAGAAAAGATCACTGGTGCCAACCTGCCCTCCGTTCATGACTTATACTCCTCCAGAGTCAGGAAACGGGCAAGAACCATCACTGCAGACCCATCTCACCCCGGACACAACCTGTTCCAGCTTCTTCCCTCTGGTAGGCACTACAGAGCACTGTACGCCAAAACCAACAGACTCAGGAACAGTTTCTACCCTAAGCCATCTCTCTGATGAACAGCTGACTACTGACCCACAGTGTCAGGTTCAATTCTGGTCAATAACCCAGTAACACTGTCTCCAAACAGCACCTGTTTACTGGTTCCACTATTATTCCACTTATTTAGTATTATTCATCATTCTCATATCTCACTTATTATTCATTATTTACTCATTATTCCCATTCTCATATCTCACTTATTATTTGTTATTTATTCATCATTCTCATTTCCTATTTCAGAACTGTTCATATGTTCATATTGTAATATAACATAATACTATTTATCCCAGCATTCTTTGCACTATGTTCCACATTTAAATATTTTTTATTGAACTCCTCATTGCACTCATGCCTCTATATTGTTTATGTTTCTGTTTAGAATATGTATATATTAGTGTGTATATATTGTTTGTTGTTTTGTATGTGTAAGCAAATGTGTAAGAAAAATTCCTCGTATATGTCTTCATACCTGGCCAATAAAGCTGATTTTGATTATATATATATATATATATATATGTGGGTGTATATGTGTGTGTGTGTGTGTGTGTGTGTGTGTGTGTGTGTGTGTGTGTGTATACGTCTTGTGTGCCTCATTTGTTTGTGTGCATGTGGGCTTGTGTGCATGTATTTCAGTGTATCTATGTAATATATATATATATATATATATATATATATATATATATATATATATATATATATATATATATCCGAGGTATTTTCTCACACTTGAAAACTCTCTTCCAAAGCCTATTATTCAGTTTTCATAGGCTGAGTAGTGCTCCTCTTTAATTTTATTTTTAAGTTTAAAATACAATACATTTAAATACATATTCCTTGTAAAGTCATAAGCTCTACAAGATACTTCCTACAGTAATTCCTTACAAATAGTATATGAGTATTATAAAGGGCTTAAAATGATAAACTAATTCAACATAGTGCTCTGGAAAAATGTTAATTCATTGAAGCTTGTTTTGAGTCTAATTTGGAGTTTAATCCTTTGTGTGTTAGAAGGATTTGCACCAAAGTCATCTCTGTCTGCTATAATGCTTGTCAGTGTGTCAGTGTATTTAAGTCACATTTTAAATTATAGTGGCTATCCTAAGACCCTTAATGTGGAACCATTGTTCTATAGGCATGACCTCACATCTCAGCACAGCTGCTTAGTAAAATTTGCATACGCTATATATGTGAGTTGCCAATTGAGATAAGCTGATTTTTCCTCTAAAGGTTGACCTCCTCTGACCTATTTCTGCATCTAACAGAGGTGAATTTCATGACCCCTTTAATGCATTCGCCTCTCATTTCCTTGTTCTGACTTTGTGACCAATTTGTGACTCATTTCAGTCAACCAACATAACATGAATGCAGAATATGTACAGAGTTGATATTTGGTGTCTAGGCTTTGACCTTGTCGCCTCCCATGAGGAAACACCTAGCTCAGTGCAGCACAGAGCCATGGTGTAATCTTACTAAGCACATTTACTCAAGTACTGTACTTAAGTATAAATTTGAGGTACTTATACTGTCTTTTCATGCCACTTTCTACTTCTACGCAGCTACTTTTCAGAGAAATCTTGTCCTTTCTACTCCACTACATTAATCTGACTGATTTAGCTACTAGCTACTTTACAAATTAAGATTCCTGCACACAAAACACAGTTTATAAAACACATCATAAACATACATTATTATGAATTAAAATACCCAACAATATAACAGCCTGAAAGTACAGCTGAAATGATAAAAAGCTTAAAGTTACTATATGTAACTTGTAAATTTTTCTTCTGATGACCATACACAGTGAAAATGCTATTTTTATATAGTTTTTATTAATGCCTTTGCCCCGGCACTACAGGAACACATTTTGAAGGTTCACAGATTTCGGTGTAACTGGAAAAGCCTCTGGTAGTGTCAGTCAGGCCTAATTGTATTTTAATTTTATTTTAGAAGTTAACTGATGTAGTTTTGGCTGATACTGGGGCAGGGCCTTCACAGAAAAGATGGGAATTAAACCGAGAACAACTAAAAGCTTCAAGGGAAAGTGAAAGACGACTGGCAAAACCCAAGTCACTCTCTGTTGGGCTTTCAACAGATGGAGACGATTATGGGATTGTAAAAAATTCAATGTATGTCTATTTCATTCATAAAATAACTTTACAATGCGCGATGGTTGTCTGCCAGTAGCCTAGATAAAAGTATGCCCCCCCCTTCCATTTAGCATGGAGGTTTTATTCCTTTTACTCCATGTTTGTGTTGATTTACTATTTTATTTTCCCTTGTCCCCCTGTACGTAAAGCATCCTTGGGTTTTATGAAATGTGCAATATAAATCAAAGATATTATTACGTTGGTACTAATGCTTTGGTTCGTGACGCAGTGACAGTGATACCAGGTTCAGCTCACGATATATTCAAAGTACGCTAAGTTACTGTATGCAACACTTGAAATGTAACAAAGTATCTGTAACGTATTATCTTATCGTAAATTAATGATTTTCTGTCTGAGCAAAATATTCATTGCGACACATACATACAAACAGTGGGCAATACAGCACCGTAAAGAAAAGACATTTATGATGGCAGGTGTGGTTAAAAACACTACTGATTTGTCCAAAGCAGCTGCTAGAATCAACACAAACTGACAGTTTCATATAGCAATTTTAAATACTTAGTTGATTGACAGAAAAGTTTTGATTGTTTCCAATTTCTAAAATGTTTTTACTTACTTTTACTATTTTTGCAGTTTTAATTATTATTTTAATATTTTTAATTAAACGGCTCATGTTATACTTTTTGGCTTTTCCCCTTTCCTTTATAGTGTTATATATCTTGTTGTGCATGTTATGGGTTTACAAAGTGAAAAAGCCAAAAGTCCACCCAAAGAGACACAAAAAACACACAAAACACTGTTCCCCAACTGCTCCAAACAGCTCTATTGTAGTCCAGCCTTGACGTGACGAACATGCGTCACTTTGTAACACGTTATAATGCTCGCCGAGCTGCTAGTATGGCAAGCTCACATACATTGCTTTGGATAAATTCTACTAAATTAAGTTTTTCTCAACCGCTTTGGCACAATCGTCGAATGACTATTAAACTTTGTCAAACCATATGACTATTAATATCAACATTTGGTCAGTTGTTCACATGACTAAAGTCATTTAAAATTGCTTTGGCACAAAATGTATTGAGTAAGTCTTGCAGATGAAAATCGCTACATGCAAAATAGAGCACCCAACAATTACCTGTAACATATAATAGATACATGATAGTCATGTGGTATTGTTGTAAAAGTTGTCCTAGGAACATACTTAGGCTAGATGGGGAACAATTGTATATCCTCACAATTTAGAGCAATAAAACACAAATGCTGTCCAATTCAGCTGATATGTGAAACTCAAAAACAATCAGTTCTCAAAGACCTTTATACTTCCAGGGTAAGACTTTTTTTTAGAGCTGTTGAATATGGAGAATGCAAGAGACCGAGAGCAGCAAGAGGAAGGGGCATTAGAGTGTGGGATGTATGGTGAAGGCTAGAGGAAGAGGGGGAGATGACAGAGAGGAGAGATTGGATGACCCATGAGGTTGATACATTTGCATCATTTGTTTTCTTGCACGCATATTTCCTGATAATTCATAGACAATGTTTGACAATTGAATTCATCATTTTGAAAAAAATAAGAAAAAAATAAGAAAAAATACATGGGGACAAACATTGCAACATCTTGACTTTGTTTTGCGAGATATCGAGTTTCATTTGCAAGATCTCGCAAATCCAACAAACAATAAGACTAACCTAGCTAGCTAGTAAAGCGTTATATAGTATATTGTTTGGGAGGTTTTTTTGCTACGACAATGTGCGCAACTGCAGTGACGTAACTGAAACGTCCACTCCATATTGGTCTATAGAAACAGGCTACAAGTGTCAAAGTTAAATGAAGAGGGTATTAACCGTCCTATTGCCCTCGGGTTAAATTTGACCCATTTACAAAGTTTCTATATCAGAAATTTGGGTTTCTTTCAAAGAAATTGTCTAAGAAAAACAATGTGGATGGTTTCATACAACGCTCTTCACAAGTTAAATGATCAGTTCACTACTTTAACAAAAGGTGGGTGTTTAATTAAAGTTTGAAAAAATCTTAAAGAATGTTGAAGAAATACACAAAACCCAGTTCTTTTTTTTGTGCGGAGTCGACGGGAAGACAACACTAGGGTTAAATATTTAATAGAGTATAAGCTGATCATTGCTCTAGTTCCAGCATCTGTTCAATAAAAGGGAATCTTCTCTAAATACATCTCTTCATGCCCTGAATGTTTCCATGTACTGCTTTTGTTGGCTGTAAACAATAGGTCCTCACGCACATGGACACACATGCACTTAAGTGATTTTTTCTGTAAAATCTTGCCATGTCTCCCCACGCCATTAGCAACCTACCTATTCTGTGTTGTGGAGTGGCACTAAAGAATACTTAAGGTGGCCATTTTTCCAAACAGCACAGCTGGGAGGTAACAAAGGCGGCTGCAGCGGTCGCCTAAGAGGCCGAAAATAGCACGTTTAGTACTGTCAACAACAGGTTTCAGCATGTGCAATAATCTAGAGCAAGCAATAGTGTTTTTTTAACCTTAAAACAAATGTGATATTGTGATATCTGAACAACCACTTTCATGTCAAGTCTTTCAAGAGGCTTGTTTCCCTGAGCTGCAAAGATGGAATACAAGGGTAATGTCAAACTATCAAAATCAAATCAAAAAAATCCTGCAGTTATTCTGACGCTTGTTGCATAGTAAGAGTGGAACATCATGTGTGATATAGTTATCATGGCAAACAAAGTGACTATACACATCTATTAGTCCCTCCAGGATTGTGCAGGCTTTTTTTAAGATTGTTGCGGCCCAAAAGGCCTCATTTTGCAGGAGCTTTTGTATTTTTGTAGGGCCCTATGATTTCCGCGATGTGGAAAACACGGACGGAACCACTGAATCTACACATGAAAACGGAATTCTCTTATACACGCAGTATCACACGGAATTAGCATATATTTTTGTTGACATATTAAATAAACCATTATTTTTACTTACTTCATATTTTTCAGTTTAAAACAACAAGCATAAAAATGTCTCTACCTCTGGCCAAATGGCATTGTTAAACACCATATGTCCTCACGTTCACGTTGAGTTTGTTGCGAGGTGAAAAATAAATGTCGAAGCGAGTGGCTCCTGATAAGACAATGGTGGCGAAAAAATGAAGAAACTCTCAATTGACTGCTAAATACTGGGCTGGACAATACCCCAACAACGACTACGAGTCTGGGCAACAACTATTTTGCACTTTCAATAACGAGTGTAGCTGTCCTCAATTTAAAAATTAAATTTAAAATTAAATTGTTTATTAATCCCCAGTGGGGAAATTACAATGTACACTCTGTGTACACACTTTGTTAGTAATCACACACAGGCCTGAAATACACACACATGCTCAGGTCCTATACATGCACTAATGGAGAGATGTCAGAGTGAGTGGGATGCCAGCTGAACCAGCGCCCTGAGTGGTTGGGGGGGTACGGTGCCTTGCTCAAGAGCACCTTGGCAGTACCCAGGAGGTGAAGTGGCATCTCTCCAGCCACCAATCCACACTCCTTACTTTTTGGTCCTTGGGGACTTGAACCAGTGACCCTCCGGTTCCCAACCCAACTCCCTACGGACTGAGCTACTACCCCCAATTTAGCTCTCATTTATGGTTTTTCCTACATCCACTGTGTATGTGTGTGTGTGTGGCATGCGCGCGTCAGTTGCGGGGGGAACAGCCCCACCGGATTGAAACAGCATCCGCTTTCAGCGACATTAGAGTGAATAATCGTTGCAGCGTACATCGATGTTAAAATGTGTACAGGTTGACGGTCTGAAATGTTTACAGTCTTTCACTGTAGGCTTTTTTGGCAAATGAGAGATGTTCAAGCCAACGTATGTGTGTTACGTCAACACACTCAGCGTCACATACTGACGTAAAGTCTGGAACACGGGACTGCTGTGATTGGTTGAAGTCACAGGAAACTGGTTATTTCAAATTTGCGGTAAAGTTGCGGTGATTGGTCAGAGCCAGGGCGCTGAAAAATAGCCTCAGGAAGCAATTTGTTTTGGTGGAACAAGTTAAAAACGTTCAAACGTTGTTTTAGTCGTGCAACAGAAAACTCAGATTGGACAGATAATCCAACTAGCTGTCTGGATTTACCCTGCAGAGATCTGAGGAGCAGTTAACCATAGTCCTCAGAAAAATCCACCAGAATTCAAACTAAAAAAAAGCAGAAGGTAACGGACATCTGGCAGTAAATCAGGGACATCCAGCGAAATTTCTGGCGGCACCTGAACAATCCCAGAATGGAACGATGCCAATTTTTTTTCTTGTTAAATTTAGGAAAAGATTGTGGCTTATAGCACATTTGTCATGCTAAGGGTTTAGAACCTTAAAACACTGGTTAAAGAGTAAGTTGACACACCTTCAGTGACTTCTCCTCATGCTTTAGTAATGTCAGATGTATTCCAGGCTGTCAGTACACCATGGCAACAGACTTTAAAAGTGAACATTCATTGCAGGTCTGTCACTGGACACAAACTCTGGTCTCCTGATTGAAGGTCTGATGCCCTACATGACTATCCACCACCCCTTCTCCACATGCTTAATTTCCGCCATGCTACATGAAGGGGACACTTTGTGTATTAGCACTGAATGTTGACATTGACATGAAACATGAGGTTCAGAAGCATACAATTTGAACTGAATTTCCTGGGATACTGGGCTTATGATCCATCCTGCTACTAATCTGGCTTCATTATAGGCAACATGTTGGAGAGTAAGAGGGCACAGTGGGTGAGAGAGATGCAGAGAGACTTTACATGCTTAACCTCCCCCCTGCTAATGAGATTACAGCACATGCCATTCTGATGGATGAGAAATGTTTTCTCCTAATAACCATAATAAACACCTCTACAGTCAAATTGCATGTTTTCATTTGCTAATTTAATTCAAATGTTGGCGAAAAAAAGTGTTTAATGTTCTGTAAGAATAAGTTAGGAAATGCATGTTAAAAAAATCTAAATATGTCAGTCTGGATTTCAGTTATATTACTTCATTTACAGCATGAAAAGGGATTCAGTGAAGGTGATTTTTCAGTGGAGGAGGTGTTCCCTCTGTCCCTGTTCTCTTCACTGTGTATTTTATTTCTTTCTGTCACTCCCTTGCTCTCTGTGCCTCTCTCCTCGCTGTGGGAAATATGTGGTAGAGATGCGTCTCTTGCTGTCGTGCGTCCTGCTCGGTAACAAAGCGATGGTTTGAATGGGCTGACAGGTCGTGAAAATTTCATCAGCATGAGAAATGCCTGTTTTCCACTCAACTTTCTGTTTACTGCTATCAATAATTTGTGAACAACAAACAGCAGATGTCTCACCCCCTAACAAAGGCTGTGTGTGTGTGTGTGTGTGTGTGTACGTCTCATGTGCCTCATTTGTTTATGTGCATGTGGGCTTGTGTGCATGTGTTTCAGTGTATCTATGTAATATCTGTGTGTGTCTGTTTGCGTGTGTGTGTGTGTGTCTATGGAGCAGATGTTCCTCACTGCTAGAAAAAGACAAGGATGGACCTTGAACACTGGAGCTAATTGTTAATTAATCAATCTATTACCATGGAGAATATAGGGACAAAGACCACACTCAATAATAAATAGAGTCATACTGCTATTATTGGAATGATAGGCAGAGGGTCACCTGGCACCTTCACCATGTTCAAACTGGATATACACTGTAATAACACAAATTACCTCACATTTTGACGTACTAGAACCTTAGTGCACCGCACAGTACACTTTAGTCTACTGAGGAAATTGCAAAAACATTTTAACGTCAACTTTTAAAAATGTGTGCTTTGGGCTACATGCTGGTGTCAGCACGCAGATATGCTTACAGTGACATGAGAGAATGTCAAATGTTGCTTATTAGCATTAAAGCTATTGTGCGTAACATTTTGATATTAATGAATGCCCGTTGCATTCAAGTCATTGCTAAATGAGTTGCTACAAAGCTGATTAATGCTGTCAGCTCCACACAACTCTCTCTTTAATTCTCAGTATGGCTGTGTTCAGAAGATTGTGTCGGTGACTTTCTCACGTAGAAACTCAAGTGAAGATCATTAGCTCTTCTGTAGAGTCCATCATGTTTTTTTTGTCCTCCTTAGGCAGTAGCAACTGTGTGGAGGAGGGGTGGGGTTGCTGCGTGATCATGTGGATCATGTATCATGTGGACGCACCAACAGTTTTGTTGTCTGAACTTTGAATTCCTAAAGGGGAAGACAGAAACTATGCACTATAGCTTTAAATGCCATAAATACGAGAACCAAAACACTGGATGAACACACATGTTGTCCTGATGATAGCACTCAAGTTAAAGGATCACTAATGTTATCACAATGTATGAGGAAATCTGTCTGTGAAGGTTGGAAAAGGATGAAACTTCAGCCGTCACTTCATCCTGCACTAGTACTGTAGGTGTAACTAAAAGTTAAAAGTTAGTTTTAACAATTACACCTTTTTGACCAATTAAATGCAATTTTCTTCATAGCTGGGAAGCAGAAAATCTTGAGGCAGTGCTGTTCTTCAAGCAGAAATCACCTCATTGGTTAAGTTAAAATCCAGTGGGTGTAGCAGGCTAGAAAGGGAGCTCAATCGTACTAATACTGTGGTGTATGCAATTTAATAGCAATTATTACCTACGGTCTCCGTCTCTGGAAGATTTGGAATGATCGAGATTTCTCTTGGCACAGCTACCAGAAGACTTACAACTTTCAGACAGGTTGCTCACGTCACATCTACGTCGTCAAGCTCCGTTGGAGGCTAACGCTCAGCCATCACCGGGAAAGTGCTTCTAATAGGCCTCCTATGTCACGCAACAACTGAAGACCGGAAGAACGTCTTTGAGTGGGCATATGGCTCTTTTGGTTAGCTCTTTACAATGGCAGAGCCCAATAGATACTGCTGGACCAAGTCTCACCGCAACCTGCCTGAAGTCACCTACGACGATGTGGTTCATATTGTAAAAGAACACTCTCAAAGTAAAAAAAAAAAAACATTTTCAAAATGGCAAAAAAGGCAAAAGGTACAAGACCATGTACAGAAAATATCATAGACTTCAATGGTAGAAGCTCACTCTAGCCATTTGCGGTTTCGCGGGTACGGTGAATGTTTCTTTGGTAACAGTGAGTCCAATCAGAGACATTACTGTTACACTTAGGATTGTGGGTATTGTAGTTTTTCTAAATAAGATCGCTGCTAAAACATGTTTTTCTGAAACCAAGGTTGACTTCATACAGACTTCAAGCTTCTATAGGAGCAGACGTTTTTGTTTTACAACCACGTAGCTCGTGGTCAGTCTACCTCAGATGGTTTAGACATTGGCTGATAATCAAAATCCTTATGTAGAAAGGAACTGGTCACCGGAAGTTCTGATTCCCTTTCGGAAGCAGGAAGTGTGACATAGGCCTATAGCCTTCACTGGTCTCCGTTGAAAACAACGGCGTCACATTGTTCATTTCTTATACTGTCTATGCCTCTTCCCTGACCCGTTTCAGTCTTCACAAAAGCAATGAGCAGCAGACCACCTTGACTCACAGCAGACGCTCTTTAGCAACACACCCGTAACCACGGTCTCCGCTACGGCCTGTGTGAGCAGGCAAAGAATGCAAGATGTGTTTTTATTCATTTCAACTGTCCCAGTAAGTCATGTCACTGTGTCACAGGGAGCCAGCATGCACAACACCAGGAGCCATAATTATTCTGATTATTTACACATGTTTGTCCTACCTAATTAAATGAAGTCCAATTCAGTAGTCCTGCAATAAAACCTTATCAGAAATGTTACATTTAGATGGCTGTTTGGGGATAAGCAGCACATACCATCACTGAACCTTGTGATTTATTTGCCAATTAGGCAACAAACAAGTAACTGAAATCTTTTATGCGTGCATCCATTTTTTATCTTTTTTTTTTACTGGTGTGGGCACAGTGACAACAAGGTTATCGCTACAGTGCAGTTCTGTTCCTGGGGGCTCCGTGGTCCCCAAGGAGCCCATTGGCCCCACTGAGTGGGTTTGGCCTAATGTCAACAGCGTGAACACTGCTGTGGAGTACGAGGAAGCACCGGTAACATTTCTTCAACTGATAAATATGGTTCTTTGTGCCATCAGTGAGGCTTAAGTCAACCCATGATATATTCCTGCATTGCAACTCTGCCACTAAGACATGTTTGCAGACCTAAAACACCAATGTGCCTAGAACCACTGTTAAACCAAAAAGGTAAAAAATGCACAGTGCAGATCTAGTGGTAAGACCAACGCAGATCTAGTGTAGGTAAGAGTTTTTCTACTTGTGAAGACTACGGCTTAATCCACTGGTTGTGTCAGTTGTGTTTGTGCTGATGCTGAAAGTACTATGCAGTGTAAAGCTCCATTCCCTGACCTGTGACTTCCACACTGAGGTGCAGGTGCTGATTACACAACATGTGGCCAGCTGTTGGCAGCACACACACACACACACACACACACACACACACACACACACACACACACAGCTGTAGGTATCAAAGTAGGTACTGCTGAGTCTACTGACAGTCTAATAAATCTGATGTCAGAGTTCCTGAACTCTCCAGCAGGACAACGAGACGCTGGCATAATACCAAGAATGGGCAAAGGGAAAGAAAAAAAGTTTTTTCCCCCCCCTCAACAGGAGACAGAACACACTGTTTAATGTTATACATGTTAAAAACTAAAATGTGGTATAAGGGCCGAACTAAATCTGCTTAACCATAAAACAAACCAAGTAAGATTGACTGGCTATTTTCTAAAGCATCACAAGGCATCATTATGTCACTGTAGAAATGTATTTTTCATAATCATATTAAATTATAGATTAAGTGGTGCTCATTAGAAATTCTTCACACAACCACCTAGATTTTACGGTAATAATGGTAATAATGGTAATCAGCAATACAGCAATATCACATAAACACACACAGGCACGGGGAGCTAAATGCAACTGTGTAATTACTAACATGATACAATGCCCATGCTTGTGTGTGATGATTGTACTGTAAGACAAGTGTTTCCTTCCCTTGTAATGGCTTCAGAATTTACAGTTGCAATATACAGAGTTTTGCTTTATTACAATATTGTAGTATTATGCTTGTGTAGTACAATGTACTTTAAAGCTATTATGTGATAATTTTGCTTATTCTTTTAACATTTGGTAGCCTCTTAGCATCAAAGAAGACACCAATTAGCAGTGCACCCCACCCCGCACCACAGAGAAAATAGGCTGAATCTATCACTTATACTACTTTCCCATTGGTAAAAAAACAGCCATAAACATCTGGCTTTGTCTTTGTGGGAAAGGTTATGATTGGGAGAAATTACCCTGCAGTAGTTACGGGTATTTATGGGCTCCAGCTCTGAATGGCTGAACTAAAAATGTTTGCCCCTTTTCCAGCATGATGATTTCATGTACGTCGCCTCAGCCACAAATTTCATCCGTCTCTGCTCAAGCAGCACTCAGACATCGTTCCAAATTTCAAAATAGTATGTAGCGAGTTTGAAAGAGAGACTGGATGAGTAACAGAAATAAAAAAGAAGCAACCACCTTAACATTTTCACTGGGCCCATGCCTACTGTTTACTAACCGTAACTGTTTTTTCAAGTGTTAGGGATGTTGAACGTAACAGTGACACAATAGCAAATAAACAGAAAGGCTTACTTGCCCACTGGCCACTATTTTTCAGGTTTTCCTGTGTCTTGGTGGAAAAGGTGTATTAGACTGCACACGTCTGCCAGAAGTGTAGTATTTTATTGAAACAAAAAATAATATCAGAATTTGAAAGATGCTGCAATCACACATCTAGTGCCCTTTAAATTACAAGATCAAAGGTACAGTAAATAAGGGACATTAGCTCATTGAAAATCATTTTATGGAATCCTATAAGTATTATCCCTGCATTAAAGATCCTTTTTCATGCTCATTTTCAAGTTCATACTTCATAGTTCAAAAAACATTATTTTCTTCATGCTATCTGTCTGAACATACCTGTATTCACCCTCTATCTGAAACACTCTGTTTTAGTGCCTGTGTCTTTAAGTTTTTTTGGCAAAGATTAGCTAACAGTTGACTACTTATATACATTCTGCAGACATGAAGCAGCATTATTATTCATTTAGATGTGTTTCTAGTAACCTGATGAATATAAGTGAAATCACTCTTTTAGTGCCTTTTTGGTCTCCACCAAACCCCGAGACAAATATCTGCCTCTCCGCTATGTTCACCAGCTTGTCACTGACTGTTTTTGGTGATGCAGCTGGATTGTGGCTTCAAATGAGACTGATGAGAGCAGTGAGACTGAACCAAAACTGTTAATGTGTGGGCCGTATCACCCAGATTAGCTGAAGGAAGCTAATATTATCATAGACCTGGGTTCAGCACTGTTAATTTTTTTCAATTATACTTTTGGGGGGGTATTTTCAACTTGGTTAATTGCATGACAAATAAATTGAATTTGGCTCTGAATCTGGCCAAATCCCTGTGTGCCATTTTTTGTCATGAAAATAAAGCCTGTAAAAGCTGTAAAGACCATGATTGCACTTTGCACCAATGTGAAGTTTTATACTTCTCTACTTTGTACACATGTGATTGCTGCTCCATCACTGCTAACCCACTGTAGCACAACATCTGACTCAAACTATTTGTCAAGTTAAATAAAAGCAGCAAGAACGTCCCCAGGGAGGCGTACATTTGACATTATTTTGGAGAAACTGTAATAGTATGTGGCATATGAGCGGAAGGCATGGACTTTGATGGAGCTGAAGGGCAAGACAAGGAGGAGAGAAAAAAATGATAAAACATTTGGGGAACTGATGGGCTGATTGTGGGGGATTCATTTGGAAGTAGCCTCATAAAGATGAAAACCTGTCTTTAACTAATGTGGCAAGAAGACATACCTATAGGCCTTTTCTCTTTGTACATAAAGTAGATTTTAGCTGAGTTTTGTGACAGTTTGTCAGCTTATCTAATATCCAGTTCCTGTTTAAGGCAGCTCTTTTCAACACGAGCAAGGTTAGCTGGTTTAAGAGTGCCACTTCTCAGTTTAAAGAGAAATCTCAATTTTCCACCAGTCAGACAATTATTTATTTATTAATTTACTTCTCACATTTACACAGAGGTGTGTATGTCTGTTTCTACTTGTATGGGTTTGGGTGTGTGTGAGCCATCTTGGAAGTGCAATTCGGGTATCCTGCAGAATGCCACTCATCTGCACTCTAAAAAGTAATACCTTTGTGTGGTATAAGTGAGGTAAGAGTTTTATTGGGCATTTAATTTACTTCAAAGCTTTTTTAAGTAGCATGAACACTGTAACAATACGTAATGTGAAAAAGCTAAATCAAGTTAACTAATATTACTGATATTATTTAGTTAGATAAACTTAATTTTGTTAGTAAACGTAACTCACTTGTACATGATATTAAACAATTAAAACGATTATGGGTTACTTGTAGCAACCTATAATTTAAGTTCCATTATGTTATTTTTATAAGTAAAATAAACCTAATCACGTGGAAATATACTCCATTACAATGTGTCCATTCTACACCTCTGGTTAATCAATGATGCTGCATTAACAACTGTAAAATGCATATCTATATCCCAAGCACTATATTTTTATTGTTACATCCTCTCTCATTGTTAATAATTTCATATTAATGGAAAGACAGATTTAAGGTTATACAATTTATTTATCTCTAAACAAACCATTGTTTTAAAATTCTAACAGTACCATTTACTACTAGTACTATTACAAAACAGGCCATACATGTGAACATTACCTGCAACAAAAAGGTAATTGTGAGACATAACATCACATTAAAATAGCAATAACAATTTTTAAAACATTTTTAAAGAACTGCTGAATTATACACAGTACGTGTATCAACCTCATGAGGCATTGAACAACTAGTCAGTTTTCATTTAGAATGAACACAAATGCCAACTGAAATTCTATTACCTGAAAAACTTGCCAAACGATTTTTTCATCACGTAGCATGACAAACTTACGGAACCCAACCTGGGGTCAGCTGAGAAAAAAATTGAACTGTGCCAACGGATTCATAATCCATGCTCTTGGTTTTATAAACATGAGCAAAGTAGGAAAGACATTAACAGATTCAAACTTCTGGGATCAATTACACTATCGCAAAATGATAAGCATCTTTCCTAACGCAGTAAAGTTAACAACAAGCTACAAACTAATTTTCAAATTTGTGAATATAATTTCGCGATGGAGTAATTGATCCCAGAAGTTTGAATCTGTCAATATCTTGCCTGTTTTGCTCACGTTTAGTTTTTCTTTTCTCAGCTGACCCCAGGGAGGTCTGCACAAACTAAATAGCTAGCTATCAATTTAGGTTCAAGGCATAATAATTATATGACAGAAAAGGAAAATCTGATTTTGCCATTGAGTTTTAGTGAAAATATTTTTTTTAAATGAAAAAAATATAAAGTTGATAAAATAAAGTTGAAGTAAGCATGATTATATCACTCTGAACATTTCACATTATGCTGTTATGTATATAAGTATGTGTAGCCTCACCTTCCAATGTGAGATAAGTCATCTAATGGCGTTTTTCCACTGATGGTAACAGCTCGACTCGACTCTACTCGACTCGACGCACTCTGCGTCCATTTCCATTGCAGATTGAGTAACGCCTCAGCGTGGCTGGTCACCATAGCTACGCAGCCGGTAACTGCCATGATGTAATTTTCAACGCGACTCACAACAGCACGTTGGAGGTGTTTGTTTTGATTCTCGGCCAGAAGAAAATTTGTTTCAAAAGAAGCTGAAGGAAGCAACAAAAATCACTGCTGAAAAAACAGGAGTTTGGGAATTCCGACGGCGTTCAGACGTCGACGTGACCATTGTTCGCCGACACAAAAGGGTAAGTTAAGTTTCCTGTAACGTTAGCTAACATTTGCATGTGTTCAGGGTCACAGTCGGTATTTACTATACGCTATATAAAAGTACATGAACTTTAGCAACCATGATTACACACCAAAATATGTATGCTGTGTACTGTGTGTGTTTCAGATCCTCGACGCTTTGCAAAATCGCCGCCGCAGACGTCTGTTTGGGCATTCGATGTCTGACGGGTGAAATCTCTGGTTCTGACCTGCTGTGTTTTGTAAAATGTTTACGAGAGTCACGGAGAGACTTATGACGATGACTGGGCTGCATCTGGGACAGCAGAGCCGGTGGTGACACTGTCACAGGGTGCAGAGGAAGAAGACCGGGATGTAAGGGAGGGTTTGATGCGCTACTTGAATAGCTAAATAAAGTATTTTCTTTGATATATTGTCTTGTTTTTTTTAAAAGTAACAGTGTGCAATATTGGAAATGACATGCAAAATAATAGCCCTTAATATTGAATAGTGAGAATAGAAAAGTGAGAATAGTGCAGAGTAGATAATCGGTGTCTGGCTAGATTTTTTTTTATTTTTATTTTTTTTAAATGGCACGGTTGTTCCGGACACACTCCGCACTCTTGTTTGCTAAAAACGCAGTCATAAGTGACGGTCCTCCGACCAACCAGTAGTCTGCAGGTTTTCACGTCACCTTTTGGTATCACCTCAGCTCGCTTGGAACCTCGACTGAGGTAGTACTAAAAAAAGTACCTGGTAGCAGGTCCCAGGGACTTTTTTTCGTAATGGAAAACCAAAAAAGGCGAGGCGAGTCGAGTCGAGTAGATACCACGCAGTGGAAAAACGCCATAAGACAACTTGTTGAGGAGATTTGTGTATTTAGATGACCACATGGGGACTATTTCAACTATTCAACTATTTCAAGAGTCTTTGGTACGTCTCAAATGTGTGCTGCAGTTTTGGTGGATATTTCATATCCAGGCAATAAGTAAGTCCAAGCTGTAGGCAGCATGCTTGGGACAAGTTGTGAAGACCTCTGACCACTGGATGTCCTGCGATGACAGTGCCAATGGCATTAGGCTGATGGCACATGTACTTTCATTGTGCAATTATTGAGTTCGGCGTACACCTCGGCTTCATCCCAACTCTATAGGTGGAGACAAAGAAATTAAAGGTTTGGTTAGGGAAACAGGTAATAAGATAATAACATGCTTGCTCTACATTATGCCGCTTATTCCAAAGCTTATAACAGGGCTACTCATAGAGGTTTCTCGGTCGGGACAGTTAACTTTATCACTGATGAGCACGACTCTCTGGAGGAAGCCAAGTCACACTGATGAGCTAACAAAGGAGCTAATTAAAGCGCTGTAAGCTCTTTCCCTTAGAGCTCCATATGAGTACAAATATTTTAAAAAACAATTGTCAGCCCTTCTATAATCAAAACTCCATAGCAACGATGTTATACTTGGTAATGGTCTGTTATATAGAAATTGCAGATTGCAGAATGAAGTGATTGACCAATCAAAATCAGGTATTTAACCAAGCCTTGTTGCAGTAATGTTTTTGGAAAACAACATGTAAAGTTTCTTTAGCTTTAAATCATATTGCACAAAGTTGAAGACCACATTACCAGTTTCCAGTCACATGTAGCTATACATCAAAGTTTCCCTGTGCTCCAATCGTGCTATGTGTGCCAATCAGAATTTCTCATGATAACATTACTAATGTCTGTTTATCACTCATATACAGTGTGTAACTATATAGTTTTATAGCAATGGTAATCCCTATTAAATAAACACAATACCAATAGAGGACATTTTCTTAAAAATATTGATCAAAAACAGGTGATCAGTTAGATGGTTAGTTGGACAGACACACATAGCTTTATGCCTTAAACATACGTGGGGGTCACTGATCAGTTGTTCTTGGCTTCCCCCCATGTACTCAGTCAGACATCTCAGAATCACCTACTGTATTTTCTCCACAGAAGCCGATAGATCCTATCAAAAATTAAAACCTGTTCAAAATTCTCTGCCGGATGACACCAGCACGACTCACACACCTGTATTTCCACTATTTATTCAACTGCAGTATTAGCATTCCCTTAATGCAGGGCCCATATGGAATATGTGTTATTTTTTTTTTTATTCTCAATTTTAGCAATTTTGTCCATGATTCTGCTATCACAGAAACTTCTGGGCTCTACATTAGTCAAGCCATCAGTCTGTGACTGGTCCAATCCAGGCCATCCTCGTCAGAAAAGTCAGGGTTAAACAACTTTTCTGGGGGAAACATTTATCCTAATTCTCATTTCTCACTACAGTTTTAGAAATCGTTTTGCATGACGAGACCATATTATCCTTTTACCTGGATGAGTTCCAACATCTGGGACTTGATTCTTTGACCGACAGCTCCTTCCTTTGCATTGAAAAGTGACACCATCTTTGGAGTGTGTTTGTCCAACTGTGACATGAATGTCGGCTCAAGTGATGTGCCATTGATTCTCCGAAACTCTTCATTGATCTGTAAGCAGAAGTGTGACATCTTGGTTAGATATCCATGTATGAATGGGAGGCAGGTATAAATGTGAAGCACTTTTAGATGTCGGTAGACAAGATAAGCGCTACAGAAATGCAGTCCCTTAACAATTTACCATTATTGAGTACTGTGTAAAACCAAACAAATGAATAAATAAATCGAAAAAATAAAACACACTGCAATACTTAATTATTCAGCCATACCTGTATATTACTTTATTTTAGCTCCTTAGCTTTGCTGATTTAAGCTTACCTGGGATGGTTCAAAGAGGGCAGGCCATCTCTCTAGCAGATCTGCAACACCCGGAGCTTTACCTACAATATCCTGTCTTCGGAAACTAAAGGTTCTGGACATAATCTCATTTATAACTTTGCCATTATTCTTTTTCTTAGTCTCAGAGATAAGTTCCTGCCTGACACTCTCAAGGGAATCTTCAGTTTCCCCTGCAGGAAGAGGGGCAAGGTAGTTCACCTCAGATTTTCTTGGTTTTTTAACATTCTTAGCTGGTTTCTTGTCTCCAGGAGATTTGTGCTGTAGAGAGTTAACCAATAGTTCTGGAATTCCATGTTTTTGAAATTTGCTTCGGTAATTTCCCATTTTATACTTCAGGCTCTGTTACCATCCATACAGACCATTGAAAGAGCCTGGCTCTGATTTTATGAGAGCCTCTACTTCTTCACAGCGCATCATTTGGGTAGGAAGTGTAAGAAAACATGGCCTCAGCTAAACACTCCAGAATGTTGGACTTAACAACAGGAAAAAACTTCTCCCATCTCTGAGATAATTTTCATGGCCTTTTTGAAGTGCTACTTTTGTGTTATGTGAAAACTTAGGAACAGGAAACTGGGTAGGCCATGGCTTGTGCATTCCAATAGTACGGGTTCTACTGTGTCATCAGATTGTGCAGATGTATAGTCAGTTGATGTGGATGGTTGAGACATATAGTCATATTCTAGCACTGATTGAAAGGCAGCAAAATCTCCTGTTAAAGACTGAGGAAAGTCAACAGCAGTAAAAACTAAACAGGTGGTGGTATGTACACTATCTTCAGTGTGTCCTTATCTTTCAGGTCATTAGTTCTAAAGTCATCAAACTCTGGGTCTTTGTGCTGTAAGCTTATTTCTCCTGAGATCCCAAATGCTTGCTTTACTGTTGTTTCCAACTCTTGCACTTTAGGTGATATTCCAGGAAGACAATGTTTCTTTATTTCATGATCCAGGATGATTCAAATCTTTACAGCTGAATCCATTTTGATAATGTAGCCTTAAAAAGAAGATAAAATTAGTTGGAATTAGTTATTTATGCATTATGTCAACCATTGTTTAGCGAACATCTTAGATTGTTCTTGTATGCGTTTGGGAATTAATTAAGATAATGGACAGAAAATAAAAAGGTACAGTGCATTAGCAACACCAAATATTCACCTACTATTCCAGACAAATAAGGCGCTTCAGCATCACCATACGATTTTCTTCAACCTTGTAGTCTGAAAGAGGACATACGTCAGCGAGATCCTGTTGTTTCACAAAAACTAAACACTCAGTAGTCTCCAACTCAAATCCTTGAAAGTGCTCATCATACCAGGAAATTAATACATTAGCCATAAAATAGACCTCGTCTTTGATGACAACTATCCGAAGAACGTCAACAAAGTATGGAAGTCCTGCAGTAGACCCATAGGTTAAAACCATGGCTTTTGTGTATGTGGTTCCATAAAGTGACACAATGTTGGAAGGATGTACACTAGTCTGACCTGGAGACACTCTTCTTATTGCTTCTTGTACGTTTGTGTGCAAAACAGCTACAGGCACTAGAGATAGTGTGGCAGTACTTAAAGCGGGATGTTGTAGTTGCATGCAAATGGTGTGCAATCATCAACTGATTGCATAGTTGCAAGGGAAAATGTTATATTTTGGAAATATTCTGTATGCCTCACAATCTGTTTGAAATAACAATGTTTTGCCTCGAATCGCATCCTCCAAAATCCAATGAGAGGCCCATCTAGGTGGATCTAAGTGGTGTTTGGGAATCAACTTCACCTGAGAGAACACTTCTAGAAATCTTAGTCGGTGTTCAGAAATCTTTGTGTCAAGTTATGACAGACTGGCTTCAGTTTGGGTTGGAGCTACCACAAATGTAACTATTTATTTAAGACACATCATTACATTCCATGTTGGATCATTCAATGGTATCTTGTGACCTATCATTAGTGGGAGCAGTCTGATGAGGGTCCAGTTTTCATGGACATTTCCTCCAAAACTTCTTCGAGTGGAGAATGTAATGGGAATGGCCTCATGCTTCTAATATAGTGAAACATTAACGCTACTGAAACACACCACGTTACTGCTTAGAGGCCAGCTAGCTAAATAAAAGAAATGAGATGGCGTTAGAACAGGAGTCTATAAAATTCCCGGCTAAAACGTAATAACGTTAGCAAAGGCATGTATTAGCTAGCTATCGTGTATGTAGCCTGTCTTTATTCAATCTCAGTTAAATTGGCTTGGCTTAGCCTTCATTGAATCTCTTGGCTTTGCGTGTCTGTTTTCATTTAACGTTAGCGTTAGCATGTGTTAAACACGGTGACAGCCCTGACTGCCAAGGTAGCGTTAGCTTACAGGACCACCAGGCAGCTAACTTAGCTTGCCATGCATGCAGGTCAGTTAGTACGATTTGGACGTTAGCCAGCTAACTTTAACTGCCGAACAGGACCTCTACAATTATCGGTTTAGCACAAATTCAAAAATCATTCAGCAATAATTCTTACCGCATCTGTTGTTAAACAGCATCTGTTGAGTTCTGCAGCGTCGAGTGTATGAAGTCACGTAAACGATTTCAAACAAGCTGCTGATACCTGTTGCCCAGGTGTCCATGTACCCCTCCAGGTGTCCGCCCAGATCAAACACACACAGACGCATCGGGGGAAAGTGATGACTACCTTTTTTTTTTTTTTTAATAACCTTTTGCATATACAGCAATCACAGACATTACTACTCACATAGATTGTGTATGTCAATTCACTTTTATAACGCTTCATGTACACAATAATCACATAGTAATAGTTATTAAAATAAACGTTGATAGTTTTATTCAAAATATATTGTTGTGTATGTACTGACACATTGTAAGTAAAGGCAAGTTATATTGATACTTTTTAAGGTAAAACAGATCAAAATTATTTAAAATATATTAAACCTACATGGTGGGTGTAGCACTTCTTACAGTGTAGGATCCTGTTTTTCCCCCAGCACGCAGCACAGACAGGTGCAAATTGTGTGTGTGTGTGTGTGTGTGTGTGTGTGTGTGTGTGTGTGTGTGTGTGTGTGTGTCCACCCAGACTTAATTTCCAGTTTTTCACAACATTTGCTAGATCAAACTGAACAGAGATATACTGAAATACACAAGTTTACACTTCATTGAGCAGCAGTGATTTTTTTTGTTTTTATTTTATTATTTATCTCAAACAATCAACAGTGTTGCAAAAGAAAACAAAAACAAAGTAAAAACACAAAATTGAAACTCAAAAAAATCTGAATTTGAGAAGCAGCAGGCAGAAGCATACAACTTATTAGGTCCTGCCCCTACTTCACAATATCATATTATTTTAAAACAAATAGATATGCAAATACAGCATAGTACAATCTTTCAGGTCTGAGATTTCGGTCTATTCCTTTCTGTATTGGTCAAGTATTGATTTCTTTAATTTATTTTTGAACTGAATGATATTATGGCTCTGTTTAATGTCATTGTTCAGTCCATTCCCTAAGGTTGCCCCGCAAACTGAAATACACATGGTTTTAACAGTAGTTTGCAAAAGAGGTTGTTTGAACATAGAATGTCCTCTTATATGATATCCCCATCTCTTTCATTCAACATTGCAAGTATGTTACATGGTAATTTATTTTCTTTAACTTTAAACATAAATTGAGCAGTTTTGAATTCAACAATGTCCATAAAAAGATGATTAGTGTGCTCAAAATACCCAGTGTGATTTATTATCTTGATTGCTCTTTTTTGCAATGTGCAAATATTTTGTAAGGTGCTTTTGTAGGTATTTCCCCAAACTTCCAAACAATATAACATCCATGGTAAAGTAAGTGTGCAGTACAGAGTATGTAGTGTATTTTGGTTCAATATGTATCTAGTTTTGCTCAATATACCAATACTCCTGGCTATCTTTATAAACACATATTTAGTGTGGGGCTTCCAGCACAGTTTGTGGCCAAGTACAACACCCTGACTCTTTCAATTATTTCATTATCAATTACTATTTTAACATCTGTATTTATAGTACAATTTCCAGATATCATGAATTTAGTTTTGTTCAAGTTTAAAGATAACTTATTTGAATCAAAGCAAAGTTTAAATTTATAAATTTCTTTTGTGACCATTTCCAGCATCTGCTGCAAGTTACCACCGCAACAAAAACTATTTGTGTCATTTGCAAAAACAGTACATTTTAGTACATTTCAAACTTTGCAAATGTAATTTAGATAAAATATAAACAGTGCCTGGCCTAATACTGACCCCTGTGGAATGCCAACGGAAATACTAAGGCTCACTGATCGGTGATTACCCATTGGAAAAAACTGACTCCTGTTTTCAATATAGGTTTTTATCCAGGTATAGGCAACTCCTCTGATGTGATACCTTTCCATTTTTTTAAACAGGATTTCATGATCAACAGTATATCTTTTTTAGATCAATGAAAATCCCCACTTCATCGTTTTTATTTTCAATACAATTTGTTCTTTAATCAGTTAGTGCCATAGAGGTTTATCTACCCAATCTGAATCCATACTGAGTTGTAAATTGTTTTTATCAAAGAAATTTTCTATTTTGTAATTCTAATTTTTCCACTGGGGATCAATAAACAGTATAAATTACTATAGTTATTGAAAATGTTAGTCACCAGATTTTCCACATGGTTTATCACAGAGCATTATCTCCCTGTGTACTGTATATCCTTGGCCAGTTTAGGGCCCATATTAACAAAGAAATAGTTGAATATGTCAACCTCATTCATATTTGTCAACGTCATGTCATTAATCTTGAAGTTTTCCAGATAATTCAATTTATTAAGTCCTTTTGTAATAATGGTGTTCCATACTGCTGTCACATTATATGTGTTATTCTCTAATACTTAATTGTAATAATCCTTCTTATATACCCTCATTATGTTAGATAATTTGATTTTATATTCCTTATATATTAACTCAGATTCTTTCATTCTATATTTTATAAAATAAGGGTATCCTTTTTTACAGGCATTATGAATTGCTTTGGACATCCAGGGTTTTTCTGAGTATTTCTTTTCATTGCAATATGGTTTTATCGGACAGTTTTTATTATATAGAGTTGTAAATATGTCTAATGTTGTTCCACATTGAATACTTGACTTGGTTGAGTATTCCTTATTGCTATTACTTACTTACATTATTATTTAATGATCCACCTAAAGAGTTGCTTTTCATATTGTTTGTAAAAATATTATCCACCAGAGTGGCACCATTACATGTTATTCTGCTTGGTTTTGTGATTGTTGGAAGAAGATTCAAACTATACTTTCCATAAACTCCTCCGTCAATTTGTCTTTATTGATATTAAATAAGTTAATGTTGAAATCCCCTCAGATATAGTTGACTTTATGCTTTACTTTATTAAACATTTTTTCTGTACATATATTAATGTTGTATCCTGGTTTCCTATACACACAACTTACTATGACATTCTTTATTTTTTAATTAAAATAATTCAATTCAGATACACACCATTATATCATCAGTGACTACTGCCATGTTTTCTCAAGGGGTTTCTTGAACTGTTTCTGGATACTGTTTCTTGAAAGGGTTTCTTGAACTGTCCTAAATATTCCTTAATACTCTGTAAATTAAAATAAAGACATCTGCTGTTAAAATGAATGCTAGATATTTGGTTAATATTATTGTTGAACTGTTGCTCTGTGTAAGAGCCACAGTTGTTATTTCGTAAAAGTTATTTTCAGGATCAATATTCTGTTCAAAGTCAGGCATAGCGTCAGAACATCTAGTATAATCAAAACTAATCGTAGTGTTAGACATGACAAAAAGCTAATGCTTCAACAATGAAAGAGTAAAATAAAATGAAAGCTACATGGTCCAACTCCTGGGAATTTGATATTGGTATTTTCAAACTTTTTGAGCTACTCAATGCTTCTGATACACATAACTGTAGCCTTCTCTGGTATGCCATTCATTTTAATAAACACCATAGAGTTGGGGGGAAGCCACTTAGTAAACATCTAGTTTTACAAGAAAGCTCTACTTCTCTTTCAGATATGCAAATATATGTACATTGACTTAACCAGTTCATACATTCCATTTTTTGGCAACTGATATCACGGATATTAAATAGTTTTGTAGTTCATTTTAATTCCTTTTAAAAGGTACGCTATGTTTTTTTTATGTCCTTTCCTGGAGATTAGTCTTAGCCTCCTTCCCATAAACCAATCAAGTTCCTTCATTGTTCTTTTCAGCCCAGTCTCCCTTGAATTATTTATGTACTTATCTTTTGGACTTTTCCACCTTTATTTGATAGGACAGCTAAGTGAGAAAGGGGAGAGAGAGGGGGAAGACATGCAGGGAATCATCACAGGTTGGATTTTTAACCCTGGACCTCTATGTTGAGGTGTGCCTGCTCTATCCACTGAACCAACCCGGCCACACCCCTTGAGTTATTTACTGTATATCCATGCTTGTTTTAATACCAATACAAAATATGTTGTAATAATTTCAGTTCATTTAAGGGTGTAAAATAGACCTTTCTAACCATTTACTTTTACTTTAACTTTGTCTTTACAAGAGCTGGCAAAAAGAAGGTAATACTGTTGAATAAGCTGTGCGCTACCCCTGGCCATACTCAGACACCCCTACCTCCTCACTGGGCACTGTTAGGTTAATAAGTTGCGCAAATTAACTTTAAGACCAGGACCGCATATATGTTCTTCACAATATGCACGCTTGCAACTGTACTGCTTCTTAAACTGAAAGTAATTCCACCACCGTCATTGCTTTCTCTTATCAAAGTCACTTTTGTATACAAATTAGACATTAAAATGTCCATGTACATGTACATAACATATGCAAATTCACACGTAGATTCTTCGATGTGAATAAATTACTCCTATTTCCATTTCAGGGGAAATCTCTCAAGAAAAGCCCAATACCGGAAACTGCGTCAGACTGGATGTGTAGGGATATGACCAAGAACACACACAAAGAGCATCCAAACATGGACACATTTGTCTTAGCTATGACCTTTCTGTAAGTAGTTTTAATTACTCAAACAACTTAACTAAATCATAATGCATTGGCACACATAACAAATGTAGGATAATAAACTGAAAAAACATCCACTGCAACAAGTTATTTTGCAAAAAAATAAGCTAAGAGTTTCTGCGCTTACTGTGCATTAAAAGCTAAATAATGTTTTCTTCTTCAAAGACATCAAATTTGACCAACATCTGAACCTTGTCATTGTAACATGCTCTGGACCAAAGGGCCAGGTGAATATAGACCATACCAGCCAGCACTGCAATAAGCCTTGCTACTCCGGAGGCTAAAAACAGAAGAATGAATGTCACCTTCATTAAATGAATGTAATGAAAAGAGCATTTTTGTAGTGGGTGTACCATATGGATCTGGACAGCATTGAACAGCACTGCGGCTATCAAGGTAAGGCGTGAAGTGGCTCTCCACTCCGCAAAAGATACGCGCCAGGTCTATTTTCACGTCAGCCACCAGGCGTTTGGACAGCCGGGCAGGAAGTGAAACAGTGAGAGCATCCAGTCAATTTCCCACAACACACCGTCCAATATTGTATATGTCTCCTATACACCACCAAGGACGAAAGATTCATCTTGGAGGTGGAAAAACATAATTTAACTGTAGGAGTGCTTAGCGTTGAAGGTAAATGTGCACTTAGATACACACATCTCCTGCTTTCAGTGCTGGGAGAAAAAAAGTAATGTATCTGCTTTTCATAAAGTCTCTGTAATGGATCCCTAATGGGATTTTCAAATAGACTGGGGGGGGGGGAAGGAGTGGATCAATGGGAAAATGGGAGGATTGTTTTTTGAAAAACTGGGATTTGTACAGACTTTTATCTTGTACCTATGTTGCACCACCATAAAAAATACATAAAATAAATAAATAAAATAGACTGGGGAGGAGAAGAGCTGTTTGGAGAGAGGGAAATGGACATAGAGTGGTCGTTAATGTGTGTAAGAACACATGCACTATTTGTTTGAACGAACAGCAGGTCCCGGTTTGGTTAACTCAGGCTTAATGTCATGCATGCTAAGCCATTTGCTGTCTTAATTTGTCAGCAGCCAACGTTAGCGGTTTTCTACAAGAATACAAACACGGGGAGGCTGAAACCAATTGGCACTTTCCACTTGATGTATTTCTTAGACAGTACCTTAATACTGTCATTCATTTTTTAAAGTCTTAATAATTTACTAGAAATTGAAGTTACAACAGATGAAAGCATCACATTTTTGTGACAAGCTACTCCGTGTCAGGGCATGACAGTGTGTGCTGTCGCATAGTCAAGTGCGCTGTTTTTCCAGACTCAGATCAATTTCCTTTGAAGTACAATTACATACTTCATCTCAGTAACTGACACTATGCATGTCAAACATTTTCCAACATTTAAAAAAAAAATGCAGAATGCAAAACTGCATCGTACTATCACATACTGTGACAACATACTCTGACATCAATGGAACAATGTGCCCTAAAAGGCATTCATAAAAGAATTGTCTAAGCACTTTTATTATTATTATTATTATTATTATTAAAATATTTTTATTTTTTTAATGACTGATCTGGTAGAAATGATTTCAGGTAGCCTGATTTCAGTAACTAACACAAAGAATGTTGTCCAATCTGTTAGTTGCATCTCAGATGGACAAATGTTTCCTTGTTACAAATTTTGTGGCATGGTACTAGTATGTGGTACTTCCAAGTAAAGATTTACCTAAAGATTATCCGATCGTTGGTCTACATCAAAAGGCTCAGTCGTTCGTAAGCAATGATGGGGCGAGGTTTACCACTTTGTGAACAACTGCGTGAGCAAATAGTCCAACAGTGTAAGAACATTTCTCAACATACAATTGCAAGGAATTTATGGATTTCATAAGCTACAGACGATAACACCATCAAAAGAATCACCACCAGAGAATCTGAAGAAATCTCTGCCCGTAAGCAGCGGCAAGGCCAAAAACCAACATTGAATTTCCTTGACCTTGATCTGTCAGGCGGCACTGCATTAAAAACCTGTAAACCTATGTAAAGGATATTACCACATGGGCTCAGAAACACTTTGGAAAACCATTGTCAGTTAGCACAGTGTGTTTCTACGTCTACAAGTTTTTTTTCAAATCATTGTATTATGTTTTTATTTACATTTTATACAATGTCTCAACTTCATTAGAATTTCTGGATTTCACTATTTTCAGCTGTATGTCCAATACCTTCCTTTTTTGTTGCACGACTAAAACAACTTTTGAACGTAAACACAAAAACAAGTTTGGAATGCTGTGTGGCCTAGCCAACCCCTCCTCCACAGTGCTGTGAAGTTAGCCTAGTAGTTAGCCTAGTCTGTCCCTACTGTTGTGGCTATAAAACTGTGGATAAATTGCTTTGAGCGCCACAACCCATGGCAAAATGACTTGTTTTAATATTGGAATTTGATCAATTTAGTTTGTTATCATTTAGAAAGTCTAAAAGCGTCCCACAATTTAATTATTGTATCCCTAATGAAGTTAGCATAGGGCTAGTCTATATCCATAACATTCCACTTCTGGGATTGCACCGAAAGTACTTCTTTTCGGCCAGAAGCACGTGAGCTTCCACTTTTTTTCTGTTGGAATTGTAAACTATGGCTAGAATATATGTCCAATATGAGACCAAAATAACTTTTGAATGTACACCTTCCACCAAATCAGGTTCTTTCCTGAGGCTATTTTGCAGCCGCACCAAGGCTTTATATGGCGCTCAGCACATCCCAAGCCGATTGTGATTGATTTAAAGAAATGCCAATAGGTTTTTCTCCCATCCCAAAATGCTGTATTGACTAGACCCTTCTATGCAGCGCTATGGAGAAAAGTCTGGCAAAGCGAGACTAAAATGGCCAAAATTTAAGGAGGGGCCAATAAAAACAGAGAAACGGGAAGCAGGCATTAGAGGCACAGGCTTCTAAATATAAATAAATGAGCATACTGTTTGAGCATCAGCATCCTCAAGCGGCAGCAGCAGCAATGCTATTTTTGAGGAGCACACTGAAGAGGTAAGATGGACATGAAATTGTTGCATACAGGTGAATGTAAGTACACTGGAGTTAGTTGAACGCCTGTGCGTCTCATACAGACATTAAAACATTGGGAATTGAAACAAAACTTATTGGGTAGGTTTAGGAAAAGATCATAGTTTGTGTTAAAATAAGGAAACATTTGTAGTAGAGTCACAAAAAGTTGACTTTGCCGTACAGGACATGAAAATGAGTCTCCTGGATGAAAGTCACCTGCTTGTTTGACCCAGTCATCCAACCCCAAACTCCTGCCCCACGCACATACACATACTTATGTACACATACATACATACATACATACATACATACATACATACATACATACACACTCAAGCATGCACATACAAACATGCATAAATACATTGTGCATGCATGTGAGTGTGTTTGTATATTAGTACCTTCATGGGAATGCAATAGCATGCAATAATGAAGTATTGATGTATTTTAGAGAGAAACGTTTAGATTTCCAACTGTTCTGAACGCTCCCATTTTTAAAGTTTTATCTCTGCTAAGTGTTACTCATCTTCTATGATTGGTCATAGGCTCCAAGTAGGCAGGACTATGTTTTTTTAAGCCACTGCTGTATTAACATTGTTGCATGTAACTACATGCTAACAGCAGTAAAATTTCATCTTGGCTGCCAATTCTCCCCAATTCCGAATCACATTTCTCTTGAAACAAGCCTTTATCTGTGATTTTTGACTGTAGACAGTGCTGCTATTCTATTACTGTCCACTGCTAACTATAGCAGCTACATGGCTAACGGCAGTAAACAATATCAAATTGGCTGCCAATGGTGTTAAATTCTCCCCAATTCCAGGTCACCTTGCTGCTGAAATAAGTCTGATTAGATAGGGCTTGGATCAGAAGCCTTTATATGTGATTTTTGATGATAGAAAGTGCAGCTTTGTGCCATTACAATCTAACATTAGCATAGTGCTAACTATGCAGTACAGCTGCATGCTAACGCAACATAAACTTGGCAATATTGGGAATCTCTCATTCATGTTAGGCTGAACACACACACACACACACATTAAAGACATAAACACAGCTTTATAATATATATATATATATATATATATATATATATATATATATATATATATCCTGATATATACCTGAAATATAGATAAAAAACATTCACATTGAATCATGTTCATACTTATTCCATTGTTTATGCTCATTCTTGTAGTCTTTGTTTCTTTATTGCAAACTCACACAAACACACACACACGCACGTACACACATACACACACACAAAATCTCTCTCTGTCTCTCTCTTTCTAACCGAATCTAAAGCAAAGGTCACTGGCTCGCTCCAAGATAATAAAACAACCAACTAATTCCGTTTGGTACCGGCAAAAGACTTTCACATTTAAAAGAAGTTGAAATAAATAAATTCTAAGAAATATAAATAAATTAGTCAATTTTCCGTAAACATCACCCACCTCCATCTCATACACTTGCCTCCCCTAACATTCATACATGCGTACACACACACACACACACACACACACACACACACACACACACACACACACACACACACACACACACACTACACAGTGTTCACTCAAGTGTCGGAAGTGTGCCCTGGCTCAATTTGTCCAGTAACTAAAAGGTCGTGCCGAGAGTGTTTTACCAGGAAGTCGGTATTTCAGAGCTCATTTACTCCCCTTCTGCTTCTTGCCTATAGCTCACAGTGTTGAAGGCAGCAATGTACAGACAGACACAAGCAGTGGGAAAAACATAAGTTACGTTTCGATCTGACTGCCAAACCAATTCAATACCAAGTATAAAAGTTGTAAGCTGGGGGGGAGTACACCTTTCAGTCAGCTTGGGTTGAAGTGAGGTCGAAATCAGAATATCTGACAATTTTCAGAAAAAGGTCAGTGTCTATTAAAGATCTGTATTGAATTTGTTATTGTGTAAAATATCATATTTCACTTGTTTAGTAGCTGAAATTGAAACAAACTAACTTGCCAGTATTCAAGTTAGATCCATGGTTGATTTCACAATAGGGCATTAAAATGACTAGAACTGAGTCTTATGTTGTGTGAAAATGGTTTAATTTAAGAGCAAAAGCACAGCAAAAAGCAGAAATGTATTTTTCGCGGGTGACAATAGGTGGCGGGAATGCTCTCTGTCTGTGAAAAATTTCACAGAAGAAGGAGGAGGAGGAATGAGCTGTTGTGATCGTCATTTCCGGTAAGTACATCAATGAAGTGCGCGATTTGAACACTCCCCAATCAAATTTTACGCACTATGCAAGTAAGTACGTAGTGTACAAAGTGCACTCCAGTTAGTGCACTTACGGAAGTGCGCGATTTGAGACACACTATTTGTGTTTTGAATGGTTTATATGTTTGTTATAATTCATTGTCTTTTAGAAATGATGCAAAGCATGTTGACTTGCCTTTTTGTTTAGTTTTTTTAGTTACTCTTCTAGACTTTTTTGGCAGTTGAGCTTCAGAAGCATTCTCACTATCTGGCACAGAAAAAGCAAGACAAATCAAGATTTTATGCACATCGGAGACATTTTAAGTGACAAGTGTAAATGGGGCTATAGGACAACATAACAATTGTTTTCAATTAAACTGCCAAGGAACATTTCATCTACATTTGCATGACTTAATATAAAATGGTTCTACCTTCTGTCACAATCATACTGTGGCTGCCATAGACATAAAATATAGGGAATGTGAAGGCAGAGTATCTACACAGGATATTATTTTTGTGACCTGGCAATTATTGAAAAAAGGGAGGCAAATTGGCATTGGCTGTGTGTGTGTGTGTGTGTGTGTGTGTGTGTGTGTGTGTGTGTGTGTGTGTGTGTGTGTGTGTGAAAAACTAAGACAAGAGTCTAGCTGATGCCTCACGGACACACTCCCTGGAGGTGTTGCTGAATCTACCAGGGAACTACAGCCAATGAGAGTGCAAGACACATGCCAAAGGGGAAACCATTTTGTGAACCATTTTGTGAACACGTGCCAACGACAACACCACCTAAAAGCGTTCTGTCTGCCATCAAGTCAGCCATCAACAACTTTGAGCGCTTATTTCAGCAGACATCCAGAAATCCTAATTTTAAAGTCTTGTATGAGACTAGGATTCCTCCTTGTGAACGATCTCGTACTGTGTGAGCCCTGTCGCCGAGTGTGAAATGAAGACAACAGGACAGAAAGTGTTGTAGTGTTAAGCAGTGTTGTGGGCAAGATCCCCTAAACCTAGATCAGGTCATCACCAAAACCAGAGTGTATCGAGACCAAGTCAAGACCACGACTTTGAGGGGTTGAGACCAAGTCAAGATCAAGACCGAGACAGCGCGAGACGGAGTCAAGACCACGACCACACCAGAGCCAGACAGCCAGAGCTTCTTCTCCTCTGTCCCGCATTCACTTTCTTTGGAGAGTGTGTTGAGGGGGGTGGAGAGAGGGGGTTAACAGTAACAAATTTCTTTTTAGAAATGAGTGAGGTTACATTTAAAGCAGAAAGTTGTACATCCAATCACAGTAATGATGTTAATACATACAATTACACAATAAAGAGGCAATTCAGTGATATTCCTGCAGTTGTAGTCTTGACCAGTCTTGAAATAAAATCCAGAGTCCTCTTCATCCGGGAACGAGACAAGAGGAACAATGCATTCAATTCTGAGACCGAGACCTTTAAAAAGTGGTCTTGAGACTTGAGTCTTAAGACCGATCATGAGTACCTACTGATATTGAGTGCTATAACACTGGTATGATGAGTACAGTGAAGTGGCGTCTTTAAAAGTCTTGTAGCCTTGCCATAAAGCAATGACAATCACAAATTCTAAAAAGAAATTAAGTTGTTGATCGTTTGGTTTTCACATGTCACACTGGGGACCACTAGAGCAGCTCAATCATCTGTATGCCGCCTACTTATAGTGTCTTCTTTAGTCTTCTATATTGAAACCATTTGATGAGGCGCTTACACTAAATTAGCATTCAGGGGAGACCAAGCAGCATTATGAATTAATGAGGAGCTCAAAGGTCAACGCAGTAAAAGGGTGTTGCAGTTGTATAGCTGCCTGGTCAATATCATCAAAGTTCTCACACTGAGCAGTGTGATAATGCAACAATCTTACTTCCACAGACACAATATCACACATCAAAATTAGTACGGCAGCCTCAATTATTACTATTTTTTGTGTTCATAAAAGAAAAACAAGTGGAAAACTCTATATTCCCAGAGGTATCACTGAGGATTTTGGCCACACATTTGTTGTTGTGTTTTGTTCTACAGTGCAAAACACCTACTGTTCACATCTACAGTGTTACATTGAGTTTTTAATTAGCACAACAAAGGATCAACTGTCCTCCACTGACATCACTCCAGGGACAAGCTCAGACGTTCCCAACAGCTCTCAAAAGGAAATTAATTTTCACACTTTCTGCAATTATGTGATATGTAAAAGATACATGTAAATCATCTGTTATTATTCAAGGAGTATTTTAGGTTAAGTATAGGACTTGCGCATTTCATCTGTACTGTAACACATATTTCCAATTTTTATCAAATCTGTCATCTGACATCTGACATATATTATGAATCATCTGAAATGGATGGCCCCGAGTTAGGAAGGCGTTCTTACAACTTTGGTGTGTTCATGACCTTTATTGACCGAAACCACATGGACACTACTAAGAAGATATGTTGTAATTTATTGCTCAGTGTTTAAACAACATGCTGATAGCTGTGACAATCTAAGCAAATGCATCAGTTCAGATGAGCCATGAAATATGACCTTGAACTCCATTTTTTCAATGCTCCGTGAATCCAGCTTAAATACCCTGTCACACAATTTAAAAAAAATAATTGTTGTGTCTGTTGATTCCGATCCAGTCCAAAATATAACAAACATAAACAAGAAATAAATAATGTTTGATTGTTTATACATACTCATGCATTTCCATGTCAACTTAACAATTCTATGAGCATTGTAAACAGTAAGACAATAGTGCAATACAAAAGTGCAAATGGGGCTGGAACAAATAATTAAAGAAGAATTATTAATATAACAGGTTGCTTATATACCTGAGGTGGCTTCAATGCAAATGCTTGCACAAAATAACAAGATTTGCAGATAAAGATTCATTCTTTCTGTCTTTTTTTTACTGTGCCCCCTGCAGTGGCTTTCTGCTTGTGTTCAAATTAAACATGTTTTGGTTGGTGTCAAGCTAGCTGGGTACCTAAATTCCAGTCATTGTGCTAAACAAAGCTAATCCCACCTTGCTCTCAATCCACATTTAGCATACAGACATCACAGTGGTGTTATTTTACTCTGCCCAGTGCGTTCAACACACACTGAAGGGTGCTATTTACGTCTGACAGCCACTGCACAGGCGTCCGTGTTGAACTGTTGAATTTTTTATTTACTCTAATACCCGGTACTGGCCTAGTGTAAACTAGCATGTATTATTTGATGAACATGGAGTGACCACCAACTTTTTTTTAATCAACCAACAACATTCCTAACACCCCCTATATTACCTAAAGCAAACCAGTTAGCATATAGTGACATGGTTAAATACAATATACCCATGGGTCTCTTTCTCCACCAATAAATAAACACAAATCCCTGATTGAGAGACCCCTGAATTCACAAGATTAGACAAGGTCAACCAATTTCAGTTTCCTGTCTGATTATTCATGTGTCCCTTTATCTGTTATCTGTCATTATGTCACATATTGAAACTCCTTCCATGAAAGCCCAGCGAATGGAGATCCCGATAAACAAAAGTCATTGTGAAGCATTTCCAGGTGAACCACCTTGTTCTGAAGCATGCCTACAGATGGTTTCTGTCCACAGAGTGGGATTGAAGTGAACAGCCAGGTCTACTGTTTATCTTGAGAAACTGTTTTTGGAAAAAGAGGTTTGACTTTTATACTGGAATTCAGTCATGTTTTGATGCCACCATCTAAATGCTCCATTGTACTGAGGTGAGCTGTGCAGATAGCTCAAAACCTCAACAAAATCAACTCGTAAGAGAATAAAAGATATGGTGTTTGGTGTTGTTTGGTGCTTCTACACACACACACACACACACACACACGGCCTTAGGATATCAGCTTGCTTTGTGCAGAGGTGAGTAGTCAGGACCGTCCTTATCATGGCTTGATGAAAATAAAGAAGGTGGGATGCTTTTCTCCCACATGGGGAGCAGATAACAGAGAGAGTGTTCTGAGATACTGTGCAGCAGACCAGCCTCCCATCTCCTTCCTCTCCCCCTGCCTCCCTCCCTCTGTCTTTTCCTCTGTTCCCTTTTTTGTTGTCTGAGAGACACATCAGATCGTGTTGCAGAAGGAAAAAGTGAATAGCCGACAGGTGATACCGTGTCTGCTTGCAGGTAAGGAATGTCAGATGGTATTAAGAGGAGAAAAGAGCTGAGAGAGAAAAGAGAGATGGGGAAAATCAAAGAGCTGCAGGTGCAAAACAATGTCAGGAAGCTGGAAATATTAATGTGCCATTTGTATTAAAGGAGCCTTTCTAAAGTGCAGAAAGAAAGATACAGAAGAAAAATGTAGCCTACATGAATCACATGAAGAAACTGACAAGTTAAAAATGGTTAAATGGTTTTTTTTAAAGATTAAACTAAGACATGATATGTCAATATGACTTAGACAATAATATAAAGCTTGAGTAAAAATATCCATCCAAAGACCTGAAGAGGCTGGAAGACGCTTTAAAAATAACTTGTCCATGCATCACACACACACACACACACACACACACACACACACACACACACACACACACACACACACACACACACACATGCACACACACACACACACACACACACACACACACACACACACACCTCAGTACCACAGGGAAAACTATGTCTAAGTTTGTCATGTTTCTCTGCTGTTGGGTGAAAAGCAGATAAAAACACAGTCTTTTTTTGACGCAACTTTGTGTTATACTGTAATACACAGCCAGCTGTTCAGATGATGTAACACTCTCTGGTGTTATGCTGAGTCTGACTTATACTGTACTGTACCAAACTGCAACCTAAAAACACTTTTGGGGTACAGATTACAATGTCTGCATTATTTATTTTAAGCATGGTAATGACTGAGGGCCTAATGTACTGCAAAATAATGATTCTGTTTATACTTCATTAGTGTCTGTGCATGGAAACATACACAAATGTGTGTATATGATGATATTTATGTCACATGGACCCTCACAGACCCTCACAGCTATGATATAAAAAAGTCCAACTATCAATACAATCAGATGTTGGGCTGCTCGATCGCGCTGTAGTTACTTGCCATCTTTAAATTGCCATTCCCTCCACCCATGGGTTTCACCTATAACCTGTTAAGGAACATTTTACTGCTGAGGCGGCACTGTTACCTCCACTCATAAAAGCTGTTATAACTTAAAGCATCAAATCTTCAAAATACACGGTCAATTAACACATCGATTGAAAGCTTAGCCTCTCATGATTTAATTAAGCCCACACACAAAGCATAAGATGACTTGAAGCAGTTATACAACTGTAATAAATTTGCCATGACACTGATAAAGAAGGGTAGTGTTGAGACTAGTGTTTCCATTCATACCTTTTCATTCTCCCTTAATTCTTAAGTTTTCAAAAAAAGTCAGAATTTTGCCTCTAACCTCAGAACCCAATACCTGTTTTCACTTGTGGCCCTAATCATCCTCTGTAAATTTCTGTAAACTGTAAAACCTATTATTTTAACAGTAAATGTGATGTTTTTCTTTTCATTCAGCCTTCCAACAGGCTTGGTGCATTCAGGATTCATCTGCACTGAGCTGTTTAGGATGTATTGAGTCTTCATGTAAAGGGGACCTACAATAAACTGTGTGAGCCAAGACTGGGTATTTGATTTCGCCCTGCAGCTCGGTCTGGAAACCTCTTTTTTTTTTTTAAATATACACGATGATGATAAAGAAGCAACCAAGCAGCTTCTTGTTTACATTCAACATAGCAGCCACTGAACGCCATCAAAGCGCAGCAACCCGTTAATGCCGCTGCCGCTTCTACATCACCCGGATCGTTGCTCTGATTGGTTCAAGGAATATCCAATTGCGTACATTTGTTTGTACTATGCCCGTTGGTTACGCCTCTTGTGCAGAGAACATACAGAGACTCCCCAGACCAATGCTCAACCTCAAATCTATTGAGCTTGGCTTGGTCTGGTGATAGCCAGACTAGTGTGTATAAATCAGCTCTGTTAGTAATCCACTGTCTATGGACTATCTCCCTGTCTCTCCCAGACGGCTCACACCATGGCTGTCTCAAGTTTCACTGTTATATAACAAAACTCCCAGCAATCTCAGCTGGTAAAATAGTGGCTCCCTGGACAATTTGTCTGTGGGCAAATACTGATAAAAATGTATCATCCAAGGCAGGAACAAAAAAGAAGAAGAGATGCCTAAAAGTAGACAGTAGTCCAACTTACGGAATGCAGTGCTGGGATAAAGCCTGACGATGTCCTTCCTCTTTTGCTATCTCCACCATTTATTTTGCAAGGGCACCGTCCAGGATGCTTGCCATTGGTTTCAGAAATACAAACCAGAGCATTTCTGACCCCCCCCCATCCCATCGACTCGGTTGGTCTGACAAAGTGCAGTTGAGAACTGGAGGTCTGGCATGGCAAAACTAAGGTCACTGTAAATGGTAAGAAAAGGATCCATTGCTTCATGGTCAGATATGCATTATAAGTGGTTCTAATCCTTAACTTAAGCTTAGATAGCAATAATGTAGTGTAAAGCCACTGAATGCCACTACTATTGCATCCAAAAACAAACATTTATTGCAATTGTATTTAAAGAGTTCAGTTTACTAGTCATGTGTAGTAGTACTCAGCCTCTGAATACAACAGTATTATTTATTAGTAATTTACTAATTTAGTAATTTTATGTCTTGGAGAAAGAGTGTTTGAAAGATAAGGGAAATATTCACCAGGCAGGAATAATCTAATGAAGAGGTTTTTTTAGTTGCATTATTGGAAATGTAGTCTTATTGAACATTGACACATACTAAGTTCTAAGACGGAGAACATATTAGCCTCTGCTACATTCATTGCATTTTTTTTTTAATCTGTAGCCTCCAGGACCTTCAACTTGGAAGAGCAATAATGCATTGCTGAAGTGACAACAACAAAATTTACAGTTTATTGAACATTTTGCTTCTATTTTAATAATTTGCATTGCTGTTTTGCCTACTTGCTGTTGCTGAACTCATGTTTGTTTTAGCATGAAAGGATTAGTAGCCACATTATGGTGTTCAATTAAAGGGCTGGGTATTGTTATAAAAATTATGATACCGATACCAGAACCCTTAAAGTGATAACAATACCAACAGTACTTTATTCTATACCCATCATGTGAATGGAAACCTCTCAGCGCTTCGTATGGGTTTTTAGCTGCTGGGGTAGTGGGCCAATCACATGTTGCATTGAATATAAGAACATTTGCAGTGATTGGCTGTGAGCAAAACCAGACAAATAGATTTATATAGTTGTGTGTTTATTGTTTAACTGAAGAATTTTCTATACTAAGTTATTTAGGTTGATACCTTAAAAGGTACAGAGTACCCAGCCCTTGTCCATTACAAGTACTGCCTTCAAACTGCAACTGAAAGATCATTTCTACCACTTTTACACAGAAATGTCAGTTTACTAGTCAAGGGTCATGCTACTTCTGTGGGTCTGGTAGAGCCTTTTCAAGTTGCAAGAAAATATCCCTGATGATGTCATTAGCTCGGCTAACATTTGGAGAGTACAAAGTTCAAAGAATAAGCCTGAGTTTCAAGCTGAATGTGTAGAGTATAAAAGATGTGGAAAGGCATCCCATAGGCGACGAGGCTCTTTTGAAGAGACACTAGACACAATGTATTTTTATGCGCATTTTAAAGTATTGCAATAGAAAATGTTGAATGAAAACGGCAAATTTTGGAAAAAAAAAGTCCTTAAATTCGCAAAAAGGTTTTTGCGCTCGCTTGAGGTGTTTTTTGCCTTTTTTGAAAAAGAGTTAATGCGCAAAATGGGAGATGGAAACAGCTTTGCTAAATAAGTTGTGACGTAGTGAACTCACATGACTATAGGGTAGCCATCGGATGGGGGAAGGATCAGGATATGGGTCACATGCAGTTCACCGTACACTTGTGCTACTAGGTGCGTAGTGGAGTTGTGGTCCGCTACATTCTGGGCCTCAGCCACATCAGGTAAGTTGACGAATTATTTCAACAACTTGAATCGTATTGGCCCTGCCCACTGCATATACACAGCGGTGAACGGTTGTCTTGTCTTGAGATAACTCTTGGTATGAATTGATACTATAAATAAAATTGACCAACAGTCTTTGTTACCTCTCTCCATTTAGCCAAAGAATTTGGTTTCTAAACTCTTTGATTTTGTAAGCCGGTTTGCAATCTTCAACCGTGCGCAATGCCAACTTGTGACCAAGTTTATTTGCTCTAGTTGATTGATCCAGTTGATAGCTAACTGCTTTTAATTCGCATTTTCTTTATCTTTTTTGCAACATTTTAAAATTGTGTTTAAAACTCACTTAAATAGAAACATGGCTACTGATAGTTGCACAACTGGAAATGTAGAATCCCGCATTTGTGGAGCTTGACCCAAACTTATGACTAAAGGTCAGCGTATCACAACCTCGGCTGCATAAATTGTGATCATTCATTTAAAAATAATGGTGTTGCAAGTGTCTACAACTTTATAGAGGTGCAATACTAAATCACCATTAAACTAAAAGTACAGTGGTATATCAGCAAAGTATACTTATGTTTAAAAGGCAAAAGTACTCTTTATGCAAAATGTGTCATCTCAGATTTACTACCTAACCATCGTCTTTATCAGTACCTATTCATCCTCTTATTATCACATATATTATCATAGACAATATAGAATACTTTGACTTTATACTGATATGTTAGCAATATTTGAACAAATGTATATACTCATATACTGATGTACCTTTATCTATAGCAATGTATCATATTTATGTAAATAATTTGAATCTGTGAAAGTACTTTCAAATTTTAACTAAGTGCAGTTCTTGAGTAAATTGTACACAGTTGCATTCCACTGCTGAGCATTACCCTCACTATTTTCATAAAGATTGCTTTTTGTGCTTATTATCTCTGCCAAAGAGGTCATGTTTTCGACTCGGTTGGTCTGTTTGTTGGTCGGTTGGTTGGTTTGATTGCTTGTCTGTCAGCAGGATTACGGGGAAAAAAACTACAGAACTGATTTTCATGGAACTAAGTGGAACGGTGTAACATGGGCCAAGGAAGAAACCATTACATTTTGGAGCGGAGCCAAATCATGGGGCGGATACACAAATTATTTTTCACTTTCGTTAACATTGCAAGATAGGGCATTTGTGCTGCATTCTCGGTGTCGGAGTAATCGGAAAGAAATAGTTCCTGACTAGGAAAATTCACACTGCATTAACATTGAAATATAGTGCCCTTGTTGTTTCTATTAAATAAGTCCTTTGTGCTCCTTTCTTTTAGATGAATGAATAATATTTTAGATTTAAAAAGCAGGCCCTCTACCTCTTCCTTCTTCCTCTGTCTCTCTCTCACACACACACAGGGAAACAGTGCTTGCGGCCATAACACCTGTTAAATATAAACCCCCAGCTGTCTGTGTATGTGTGTGTACATTCTGCCCCTGACACATGCAAAACACGGTAAGACAAAACCACAGCAGGTAGGCAACATTGTACTGTGAGTCCTTTTGCACTCACTCTGGCTCTCTGAATGTTACTAACGAGGAACCTCTAGAGGACAGGTTACGAATACATACAGCACACAGTGATGGAGCTGAAATAGCGCCGTGGTAACGGGTGCACCTACACACTCATTAACAGGTCCAATCACTTGTTTAATCAGGAAGCAAAATTAAACTGAACTGCAATAACCTGCCAAACTCCAACTGTGAGAAACTTGATCTCTATCGCTACTTCCACTCATGCTTTTCACCATCAAACTCACACTGCATTATGGGTAGATTTTGATGTCAAACATGACAGCATGCATCACTTAATTTGCCTCCCATGTATTTACAGTAAATTAAGCTACTACTGCTTATTTTAAATAAACAGGAAAATATTGTTAACTTGTTTGCTGGACTCAATCTCAAAGCAAAGCAAGGGCTCATGTAAAGTGATTACCCAGAATGACTCTTTAACCAGAGAAGGACCAGCAGCAAGTAAACACAGCAAGTGATGGATGAAAGAAAGAAACTAATTATGTAAATTTAGGGAAAACAAGAGCACATCCACTTACCCAGTTGAAGTACATGAGCTGCAAGCAAACTGAATCTATACATTTACCTTGCATAGCTGAGATGGCTGAAAACCCCAGTAGTTGCCTCAGAGAGGGGGCCACAAAGGATACAGGCTGCTCTAATAGCTTCTTTTCTAGGCTTCTACTGCTTCTGCCTGTGTTTCTCCAGCTAATACACTACAGCAGACAGAAAGAGCTACCTGACACTCTGCCTGCCTTCGAAACACTGCTTGGTTACCTGTATGACTGTTTACCTGTCTACAGTAACTGGCTGCCCTTAGGGCTCACCTTCACACCTGGTAGTCTGGCCTGACTGTGTTTTAGTCCAACTGTCCACCTGAATGCTAGCTTCTCTCTCTCTCTCTGTACTGACATTAGCATAGCCCTTCCTCCTTTCTAACCGGAACTCATCTAACCTGTTTGGCAGTGTGTTGCCTGTGTGTGTGTGTGTGTGTGTGTGTGTGTGTGTGTGTGTGTGTGTGTGTGTGTGTGTGTGTGTGTGGAAATGATCTCTTGCTGTGGTACAGTGGTGCTACAGACACATGCGCACACATGTACGCACACACAATACAATACACTACTCTCTGTTGTCACGGTATTGTGAGCACATGTTTATTCATTGGCAAAATGAATTCAAATGCCATTGTGTTCTCAGTTTATGTGTGATTGAGTATGCAATTGAGAAAGTATATTCTTTTGGATTATTACTTGTTTTTGGTTTTGTTCTCAAGTCAACTTGCTTATTATAAAAGCTTTATGGAACTTTGAAAAAGACACATCATAAAAACATGAGAGGCTTATGATGTGCATATGGCCTGTCTCTGCACTGTTACCAATATAATGCTGGATATTCCGAAAGGAAGCAGTGTGAAAGTGAAATATTTTATATTACTTTCAAGATAGTATTAACCCACATTGGTCACACTTTATAAAAACCATCATTAATTCATTTAATTAATTAATTAGAAAATTCTAAAATTTGCTGTTTTTAACAGTTTACTGCTGCACACATAACATAACATTTGGAATATTATAGTAAGTATTTGTAAATGACCAAGAAATCATTTGTAAACTGTCTATAAACATTTTTGGATGGCTATTATAAAGTTGCAACTGATGATTATTATATCTTGTTAATGGTTAATAAATACTTTTTAAAGCACCCATAAACATTATTTAGATAGTTATTAAGAGTGCACAAAAAAATCAAGTAATCATCTCTTTGATTATTATCTCTATTATTATTAGTATTATTATTATGAGCTAAACTGGGTATCACTCTCACTGTATTACGAGCCAATAGGAGCAACCAACATCATAATAACTTTTTGGGAGGATAAGTGCAAGAAAATTGTAAGCCACCACAAACACGGACTAAATGGAATAAAATTCGGGGGCAATTCGGGGTCTGTTTTGAACTATTTACAGTTGTCTCCATCTGTTAGCCCAACAGAGTATGACTCACCAGACTTTGCCCGTCGTCTGTCACGTTCCCTTTTAGCTTTTAGTTGTTCTTTGTTTAATTTCCTTCCGGTATCAAGAATAACTACAGCAGATAACTTCTAAAATATAAATTAAAATACAATTAGGCCTATATAAGAAAATCTCATGCTACACTTTATCTGGCTGGATACACTTACACAGGCTTTTCCAGTGTTATACTGAAATCTGTAGCCCTTCAGAATGTGTTCCTGTAGCACCGTCTACCTGCTGCAAATCATTTTGTGACTCTGCGGGAAACAAATCTGACCCGGGCAAAGGCATTAATAATAAAATAAATTTAAAAAACAGCTTACTTTTCACTGTTAGTCTTGTTTGCTGTTACAGGTCATTTACGATCATCAGAAAGAACATTACACATCACTTTAACAAAAATATCAACTAAATGTGCTGTATTTATATAGCGCTTTTCTCTTAACGACTACTCAAAGCGCTTTTACATCATACAGGATACATTCACCATTCACACACATTCATACACTGTGGCCGAGGCTGCCGTACAAGGTGCCACCTGCTCATCAGATACACATTCAGACACACATTCACATTCCAATGCGCAGCATCGGGGGCAACTCGGGGTTCAGTGTCTTGCCCAAGGACACTTCGACATGGGACAGCAGGGCCAGGGATTGAACCGCCAACCTTCCAATTGGCAGGCCATCGCTCTACCGCTAAGCCACAGCCACCCCTAAAGTTTGATTAACTATCGATTTACAATTTATTGACGTAAGATAATTGCTAGCAAGTGTAGTAAAATGAACTGAACCTCATAATAATACCTTTTGATTCTCCATAGTCTGGATCAGCAGAAGTGCATTTCCAGTGACATGTAGTTACATTTTTCGAGAGGTGCCCATCAGGCTACGGCGTAGAGTCCATGTATCCAGCTGATTTAACTACAGCTCACGTTACTGTATTGTGTGAACATTTCAGCTTCCTTCCCGAAACTATTTTGCAGAGCCACCGTTGCTCCGTCCGGACCTTAGCGCCGCTCAAGGCGATTGTGATTGATTTGAAGAAATGCAATAAACCTAGAATATTTTTTACTCCTATCCAGAACTTACTCCACAGCGCTGTGGAGATATGTCTGGCAATGCAAGACTAGACTCTCCTTAATATTCTTTACCTTTTGATTCGATAAAACTATTTATTCATTTATTTGTTAACTACAACTCCAAAAGTGGACGCTTATACAAACAAATCAGTAATAACAATATAGGAAACAGTTTTAATAGTTGAAAAATACAAATACTACTCTGAGTACATCTACATTAAAGTGTGCTTATAAATGCTAAGTAGGTTGCAAAATGTTACTAATTTTCCCCTAAAAACTCTCATTCACCTTAATTTGTTAATACTATTATTATTTCTAGTGGCAGTATTAATAGTAGCAGCAGCAGTAGTAGATATACTGTACTTGTAACAGTATTGTAAAAAAATTAAGACAGCAATAGATATTTTCAATGAATTTAATAGTATGTATTCCAATTGTGGATAATTTAATCATTAAATAAATAATAATGGGAGTTTGTTGCACATTGTATGACACAACAACTCTTATGACGCGTGCCAAACGTAATAAACCTTTGTTTTTAGTACAACCTGCTGTGTTCTGCAGCTAATATGATGCTTCTTAATGTCAACCATGTATACAATCACTTAACATAAAAAACATTAAAACAAAGTCCTGATGGTACAGTACCAGAAATTGTTAAATGTTTCTAGACAAGTGTAGCTCATTTATTATACTAGTTATTAAAAAATAAATTTTCACTTTGCTTAACTTGGCTTGTTTTGAAAAGACAGGGGTTTAAATCTGGCAGGGTTTGCTGGTGGGCTAAAATTTTACTCCTGCACATAAGTGACTGCATTATGTTTTATTGTAGTGTAATGGCATTCAGTGTATAGACTTGCCTTTCATATCTATTCCATAGAGCCACTTTTTTGTTTTTTAGATTGGTAATTATGACATATGCAAGTCACAGATTTTTTTTTTTTTTTTCCTTTAGAATCACTCAATTTAGGTTTTACTTGGGACAATGTAACACCATCACAGCAATCTGGCTCTGAAATAGCATTCAATGTAGAGGTGTGGAGAGTGAATTATACAGTAAGCTCACAGCTCCTCCTCAGAGGTTGGACACTGGATCTGTGCAATGTCTGAAAGAAACTGGTTGTTGCAGTCCTATAACAATGGGAACTGTAAAGGGAGGTGGTCCAAGTGCAGTCTACGTTCAGACTGCTGGCCAAAGTGACCCAAATCCGTTTTTTTTGTGCTTTTATCTAATGTTTTAATGACAGTTTGAACAGTCATATGGCATCCAATCGTTTCTAGTTCTGATTGGGCCACTTTCATATGTGGTCTAAATTCGTTACAGGTTGGATTTTGAAAAAAGTCCACCCTTAGTCTGGACGGTCGGGTAGATCAGACAAACAACACATTTCCCAACTCTGGGATAATAAAGTATACTTTGAATATATTTTTTGAGGTACGTCAACTTACCATGTAATGCATGTTAAAAGTTATAACATGCATTAATAGCTAAATCCAGAGTTATTTCACTAGGAAATAATGAACATGCATAATGAACGCAAAGCAGACCCTTGGGATTGGGCCCTGCACTGCACGCTCATATGACCTGTGGCTGTAATAATGGGTATATGACTGTAATTCATTATTGGTATTATCTTATAATACATCTGAGGGCTGTTTGCTGTAAAGGCTAAAAACATGGAAGTAACATTATTAACGTCTCATTGGAATTGAGCATTAAGGCCTGTGGTCTGATCGTAGCCTAAAGGTGTGCACCTTTTCATATGTGCTGCAATGTGACCATTTATTCTTATACTAGTAGTGTCAACATGAAACACAGAGCATTTTTCCAATTTAACCATCTCCAGCAGGAAGAGTGGAGGCAGTAGTAGAGAAGAGTAGAGTTGAGGGCAGTATAAATTCAGTAAATTACAGAGATTACCGCAGTCCGATAGCAGGCTTTCAGATGATAAACCTGCCCTGCTTTAAAAGATATGGGGCTGTGTTAATGCAATCAAAGAAGTCAGGTTTGACTAAGAGATTCAAAGGTTGGAAATCTTACCAGACTCTAAAACACCGCAAGTGGTTTATACACAACTAACGTTTATTTTTATTTTAGGATTATTTTCATTGATGCTTAATCTGTTGAGTATTTTCTCAATTTGGTTTCTAAAATGTCAGAAACTGGTGAAAAATGTGGATTAGTGTTTCCCAAATCCCAAGAGGACGTCCTCAAATGTCTTGTTTTATCCACAACTCAAATATATTATTTTACTGTAACAGAGGAGTGAAGAAACCAGAAAATATTCACATTAAATAAGATGGAACCAAAGAAGTTTTACTCTTTTTTCATAAAAAATAACTCAAAGCGATTAACCATCCTATCCCCAAATCTCGCCGGTGGGTTTAAAAAAAAGCAAGTTTTGGTTAAAAGATCGCCAAAGGAAAAACCATTCACCCTAGGAAAAAGTTAAAGGAATTGTCCTACATTGAAAATGTTACTTAAGTATCGTATTTAAGTATCATTAAGACTATGTAAAATGTATTAAAAGTCAAAGTCATCAATGCAAAACTAGTAACTAAAGCTGTCAGATGAATGTAGTGGAGTAAAAAGTAAAAACATTTCTCTCTGAAATGTAGCCAAGTAGAAAGTGGTATGAAAAGAAGAGATTCAAGTAAAGTACCTTAAAATTTGTACTTAAGTAAATTACTTGAGTAAATATACTTAGTTACATTCCACCACATCTTTGTGTGGATTATGTGCAGCCAAAGAATATTTTTCCTGTATTGTATATAAACGTGTACCCTTAGGGAAATGTTCTATTACCTGAACCAACTGTTTTTCTATTTTCAAAAAAAAAAAGTTATTAAAAGGAATTTATCTTAAGTTTTTTTGGTTTTTTTTTAAATGTGTTTCATGCCATTATATCTGTGAAATACTGCTCAAAAGATATGTAGGAGCTATTCCTGCTTCTAGCCATGGTTGTGCTTGTTAATTTGAGATGCGAGACTTGTAGATACAGTGACAAATGAGCCCAAAGTGCGTAATAATGTGACAGGAGCAAAACACGGTCAGAAACGGCTTGGTTTTCGCAGGGTTAATTGATTATCAAAATAGTTGGCAATTAATTTAATAGTTGAAAATGAATCCATTAATCTTTGCAGCTCTAGTTTATAATAATTTGAGACAGGATTTTACAACTCTGCAGAGTTATCACTGCAACAATCTTTACATGTATTATTATTGTGTATAATTATGTCTGAAGTACACAGTAAGTCAGTAGTATAGGCCCACAGTTGCATATTCAGTGCTTTGGGGTCCTTCTGTAAGTTATTTTGGAGTGAAATGGTTCCCGAGAATGTTGCAAGCAGCGATTCAAGAGGCCAAGCAATCTGCCCTTTCCAAACAGGCACGTCTTGAACAGGCACTGCACTAGTATCCTAACAAACTCAGTGAGTGTGCATGATTGCTCAAGCATATGCAGTCATTTTATCTGTTTGGTGGATAATGGAGGAACAGGTAAGAAGCTGGGCTCCTTAACCTTACTAAAGGTCCATGACAAATTATGGGACAGACAGGAATCAAGTTAGCATAATTCACTGTAGACTATGGCAGTTTGATATTTACTCAGTGTTACTCATTTTACATGTAAAGACCATCATTTGCATTCAAATGGGAGATTAAGAAGGACAGAGAGAAATATAAGAGATGTTAACTAGAGTAAAATAAATAGCGAGAACAAAGGTGGAGCAGTATATAAAATGATTATTCTATCCTCACTCTTCAGCCTCTTGGCAGGGCATGTCTTTTTCAATTGTGTCCCTGTTGCAATGATACTGTCATCAGGCCCTCAGCGGATCAATATGCTCGCCTTTAATAGGCCTTTCATTAGCAACGCATCAATAACCTCCCAGCAAAGGACAGCCACTTGATGCCCGGCACCAACAATGTTTTGGCAGAAAACAAGTTTAGAGGGTTGAAGAGAGGTAACGATAATGGACTAAAAACATCTGGCAAATGGATGGTAAGAAACACAGAGACTGGATAACAAATTTAAAGAGATTTCACATGAAAAAGGGATAATACTTTGCCCACTGTTAAGCTTGGTTTTGAGCTGTGGTGCATTAGAAGCCATTGAATATGAACAGAGAGAAAGAGATGAGAGTATGGGTGAAAGCTTGGAAGTCTGAACGATATGCATGATTAGGATTTCTCATCATCCAGCAGCCTCATCATGCTGACTGGAAGTATTTTAAGGGACATTTTGAATTTTAGCTGGCTGTTTTTCTTTGCCAAGTTCTGGGTAAAAGAGTTTCATAATTTGTCCTTCAGCTTCAGTTTCTTAGACTTGCCAGTTGCCTCATGTTGGTTTGAACACCAATCTCTGCTGCACTTGATAAGGATAGAGGAAATAACAACTTCTAAAATCCCCTTACACCTCTACCTTTATCCAGCAAACTTATCACTCTGTAAAACACACTGCAAACCCCTTTTTTAGAAACACACTGATACTGTAGTATGGCATGAGATGTTAGGTGAGCATTGTGATAAAGGAGCATTTTCCCCAAGATAACTTATTTGGAGGAACAAAAACACAAACCAGGTACTAAGGAACTATATTTTAATATTTGGGCAGACAGAGGTATTGGAGCAGCTGGACTAATGTCAAAATTCTACCAGATTATCATAGCTGCATCAAGAGAATCCTCAGAGGATAAAAGATTAGCATGGTGTCTAGATCTTACGGAAGGAATCACTGTAGAAGGATGGCAGGATAAACATAAAATTGAAAATGAAAATCATGAAAATCTATTCACAGACAAACCAAGCAAAGCTGGGTTGAAGGGCTACTGCAATGCCTTACCCTAGAGACACTTACATATGTTGTTAAGGTGAAATATAACACTTTTGTAAAGATTTGGGGCTCATTTATGCAATTTCTGGAGGGGGGAGGGGGTGGGGTTATTGCAGCTCATTTTCTATTGCAGTTTCCTTTTTCTTTCATCACTGATCATATTTTGGAAGGGCATTCAGCACACAGTGTATCCATCTGTGCATGTACTTGTGTGTCACCCCATAGCAGTACAACATACCACTAACATATCTACATTTGGAATATCTTCAAATGCCTATTTGTTCTTATTGATGTGCCTTGTTTTGCTCTGTTTTGTGTCTTTGAATTGTAATTGAAAAACTCAATCAAAACATTTGTCAAAAAAGAATTGCCAGTCAAGATTCCTCATCACAACCAATTGGTGCTCAAAACTCTAAGATAATGAGTTAGCATGTGGTAAGGTGTGCCCTGAAGGTTTCAATGACAATGTGAGATATTACACTTTTTAAATGTGTGAATCTTAATGTATTCCTTTAATAAGGAAGTTGGCTGTATTTTTCAATGATCACTTTACCGAGATCCTTACAGCCTTAACAAGCAAAAGGTACTGATGGCAAAGTAACATTAGCTAACTGGAATATAAAGTAGCAGCACAGACATGAGCTAGATGGTAAAATCACATATACATCATCTATTTTTGTTTCCTTTTGCATAGCTGTGGCTCAGTGGTAGAACGTTTGCCTGCCAATTGGAAGGTTGGTGGTTCAATCCCTGGCCCTGCAGTCCCAGGTTGAAGTGTCCTTGGGCAAGACACTGAACCCCAAGTTGCCCCCAATGCTGCGCCATCGGAGTGTGAATGTGTGTGAGTGCTTATCTGATGGTGTCACCTTGTATGGCGGCCTTGGCCATAGTGTATAAATGGTTCCTGCGCTATGTAAAAACTCTTTGAGTAGTTGTTAAGACTAGAAAAGCGCTATATAAATACAGTCCATTTACATATTTAAGATAGAAAAAAACACCAGACCCATTTCCTGGTTGATAGTCTTGTGTTTTTCATATTAACCTTTTCGGGAACATGAAATCGACTTCCATGCTTCAAAAGCCCAGTGTTTTATAACAAAATTATTAAAATCCTCTTCCCCAACCCTCTTTTCCATGTGACACTTTGCACTTTTATACATCAGAATTCATTGTAATAAATAAAAAAGTGGAATACGTATGAATTACAATGCATTACTTTTATAAGCAATACATAGGAATGGTTCATGACAACAGAATGGTTCAACACCAGACACCAGTCAGAAGTTATATTGGACATCTTTTTAAATCTTAAGCAATATATTTGTAATGCTATTTCAAATATTCTACAATAACCAATTAGTGAGTGTGACCTTTCATTGTACTATAATTTACTTTGGTCTAATTGTGTATGACTCATATCTTGACAGCTCTAATTAAGCACCTGTCTTGATTTTAAAGGGTACAGTACATGCAAAACTGGTTTACCTTTTAAGTGTGCCTGCCTTTAATACGCACTTATGGAATGGAAATGGCGAGATATTTCCTTCTTAGATTGAAGGAAATAGATTATTATAGATTGAATTATTACTTTATGTTATCACTATTATTATTACTTCAAAAAACTGATTAAACATTGTTTTTGCGTTTTTAGATGCATTACAATGATGGTGGCTCACAATGATAGTTTGACATCTGGTCTGACTTATCTCCAATGTGAGATTGGGGACATTACGTTCACTAAAGCAAGTCTCAAGTGGATTTTCCAAATGTAATCAAATAAATGTGAACCAATAGCTGCCTTGAAGCTAAGAACCGGTAAATTGGTACCACTTTCTAAAAAGGTGCCCATTGGAAATGGTGTATTAGTTGTAACTAATAGTTAGTTAGAACTCATTGTTGAAAGCCCTGTGTTTTATGACAAAAATCCTCCTCCCCAACCGCTTCCACACACGGCTCTTTGCACTCTTATACATCAGCAGTCGTTGTTGTGCTGCACACAGAAATAAATAAGTGGAATACATACAAATTATAATCCAATACGTAGGAATGGTTAATGAGAACAGCTTGCACTTCAATGGTTCAACACCAGACACAAGCTATTGGACATCTTTTTAAATCTTGAGCATTGTATTTGTAATGGCATTTCAAGTATTCCAAACTGACCAATTAGTGAGTGTAGGTGTCACTAATTAAAACACTATGTGTGGCCTTTCATTGTACTAGAAATTACTTTGGTCTAATTGTGTATGACTCATATCTTGACAGCTCTAATTAAGCACCTGTCTTGATTTTAATAGGTACAGTACATGCAAAAGTGGTTGACTTTTTAAGGGCGCCTGACTTTAATACAAGCTTGAGTCCCATTAGGATCCTAGACCAGCTAATCAAAAGACTGATTAAACATTGTTTTTGCGTTTTTAGATATATTACAATGATGGTGGTTCACAATTATAGTTTGACATCTGGTCCTCCAGTACAGAGTGCCCCAAGTATCTCCAATGTGAGACTGTGGACGTGACGTTCACTGTGAATAATTACCTGACTGAAGCAAGTCTCAAGTTGATTTTCCAAATGTAATCAAATAAATGTGAACCAATAGCTGCCTTGAAGCTAAGAACCACTAAATTGGTAGCACTTTTTAAAGAGCTGGTGTATGAGTTGTAACTAATGGTTTTATCAATGGGTAATTGATCATACAGTGAGGAAAATAAGTATTTGAACACCCTGCTATTTTGCAAGTTCTCCCACTTAGAAATCATGGAGAGGTCTGAAATTGTCATCGTAGGTGCATGTCCAAAAAAAAAATCCAGAAATCACAATGTATGATTTTTTTAACTATTTATTTGTATGATACAGCTGCAAATAAGTATTTGACCACCTGAGAAAATCAATGTTAATATTTGGTACAGTAGCCTTTGTTTGCAATTACAGAGGTCAAACGTTTCCTGTAGTTTTTCACCAGGTTTGCACACACTGCAGAAGAGATTTTGGTCCACTCCTCCACACAGATCTTCTCTAGATCAGTCAGGTTTCTGGGTTGTCGCTGAGAAACATGGAGTTTGAGCTCCTTGATCTGCTTCTTACAGAGCCACTCCTTGGCTATCCTGGCTGTGTGCTTCGGGTCATTGTCATGTTGGAAGACCCAGCCTCAACCCATCTTCAATGCTCTCACTGAGGGAAGGAGGTTGTTCCCCAAAATCTTGCAATACATGGCCCCGGTCATCCTCTCCTTAATACAGTGCAGTTGGCCTGTCCCATGTGCAGAGAAACACCCCCAAAGCATGATGCTACCACCCCCATGCTTCACAGTAGGGAGGGTGTTCTTGGGATGGTACTCATCATTCTTCCTCCTCCAAACACGGTTAGTGGAATTATGACCAAAAAGTTCTATTTTGGTCTCATCTGACCACATGGCTTTCTCCCATGACTCCTCTGGATCATCCAAATGGTCATTGGCAAACTTAAGACGGGCCTTGACATGTGCTGCTTTAAGCAGGGGAACCTTGGTGATTTCAAACCATGATGTCTTAGTGTATTACCAACAGTAACCTTGGAAACGGTGGTCCCAGCTCTTTTCAGGTCATTGACCAGCTCCTCCCATGCAGTTCTGGGCTGATTTCTCACCTTTCTTAGGATCATTGAGACCCCACGAGGTGAGATCTTGCATGGAGCCCCAGTCCGAGGGAGATTGACAGTCATGTTGAGCTTCTTCAATTTTCTAATGATTGCTCCAACAGTGGCCCTTTTTCACCAAGCTGCTTGGCAATTTCCCCATAGCCCTTTCCAGCCTTGTGGAGGTGTACAATTATGTCTCTAGTGTCTTGGGACAGCTCTTTGATCTTGGCCATCTTAGTAGTTGGATTCTTACTGATTGTATGGGGTGGACAGGTGTCTTTATGCAGCTCACGACCCCAAACAGGTGCATCTAATTTAGGATAATAAATGGAGTGGAGGTGGACATTTTGAAGGCAGACTAACAGGTCTTTGAGGGTCAAGTGTTCAAATACTTATTTGCAGCCGTATCATGCAAATAAATAGTTAAAAAATCTTATATTGTGATTTATGGATTTTTTTTTTTTTAGATTATGTCTCTCACAGTGGACATGTACCTAGGATGACAATTTCCGACCCCTCCATGATTTCTAAGTGGGAGAGCTTGCAAAATAGCAGGGTGTTCAAATACTTATTTTCTTCACTGTAGATGCTGCTTATACATTAATAACTACTCATGATCTATTAAGCAATCAATCATCTAAATGTTGTATGTCATCTGCAAATATAAATGTTGGTAAGTTATTATTAGCGTTGTTACATCAAGTATCATGTGTTATAAATAGATTTTGAGACCAACTGAAAATCATTTTCTCCAACCTAGAAACCCAAAAGATTAGCAATAGCATATTATGGATCTAAAAAGTAGTAATAAATTATTATGTAAATGCTAATAAATTATTAGTTACAACTTATAAACCTTTTAGAAAGGGTGCCTCTTTCGAAAAGTGAAATAATAAAATAAGTCACTATATTACTGGCAACCAATTTACAAAGCATGAAGATGAAAATGGTCTGGGTTTTGTGAACTGTCTTCTCTCAACAAACAGTGTTAGTAGAATTCTTCCGATTCTTTACTGAAGTAGTAAGTCAATGCCAGGCTGAGAGAAAAAGCTGTGTTTTGAACGTATGAAGTCTGATGCACATCTGACCACACCCACCAGTGATGTCACAGTGTACTGACACTCTGAAGTACACTTCTAACAGCGAAAACACACCGGGCGCTCAAGTGTCACGTATAGCCCGCATAGCATAGATACGTGCCTGATCATGCATGTGGCTATTCATACTGGTCACAGAGTGATCCTTCTCCTCCCGCCTCTCTCTCTCTCTCTCCTATAGACAGAGTGATGGTGACAGGATGAGTGGGGAAAACTGTGCTAATAGTAGTGTGCGTGTGTGTGTGTTTCACTATCTCTGTCTGCTAAACCAGGACATCTGAGTGGGTAAAGTTGTATATTAAAGCAATGTATTCTCATGAACAAGTTTGTTCGATATCATACGAAAACGTATGCACAACAATGTGTATGACACCCTACGGAATTACAACACATTCTCAACCCCATCGTGTAAAATATGGACGCTTGGGCATGTGCTTTTGGAGTTGTTATTGACGCTAAAAGTCTCCTTTATCTAAACATGCTTGGTTGGGACGTAAGTTTACCTGACATGCAGCACAAAAATGGGACAGTTGGGTTTAGGAAAAGATCGTGGATTGCTGAAGGGTGCTTTTTGCGTCGTATCCGCACTGAAAGGCACTGCTCAAGCGTCCGTATTTTATGAGTTGGAAGTGGGAAGTTAAGCCGGTTTTACAGGTTAATTTAGCGGAGAAACTGTGACTGTGAGCCGGGTACAGAACACCGCGAGGGAGCCGATCAGACTGTTTTGCAGCAACGACAGTTACGTTCAGGCACCAACACAACTAGTTAAGATTACAAAAGAAGTTGCAGTTTATATAAAAACACCATTTCCCTTAAACACGAACTCCCGATTCTTGGGTAAAAGTGTTTTCCTCTTAACAGAACAGCCTGATTATAGAGGGTTCATGAAGCTTCAGCCATTGGAAACATATGTTCTGGCTCCTTGTTGGGGATATACACTGCGTCACTGTGTGTATGTGCATTATCAAACACATCTAAGAAACAAGCAGCTTGTTGGAGCCAGAATCCTGTCATCGGTAACAGGAATCCATTCAGGCACCACTACCCACCCACACACCACCTTGTATCCCTAAACCACATTCCCATACTATATCCCAAGCATTCATCTGGGGTGAATAAATAGCTCAGTTAACAGTACAGGACTGAGTTCAGTGACAGCACTTACTCCCAGTGAGAGAGACGACACAGGGACACATTCAGCGCAGCACAGCTAATCATCATTAAAGGCTTAGAAGAGAAAAGTAGAGGAACAGGACGAAGAGAAGGAGAGGGAGGGTGGGAAAGAAAGACAGGGAGAAAAGAAGGAGAGGCCAACAATAGGAGAAAGTAACAATAGGGCATCTGTTCCAGTGTTCCAGAAAGAGCTGAGAATATAGCAGCAGAGAGCAGGCAGACAGGTTGATAGGCAACTTTAAAGCTGCAGTGAGCAAGAGGTTGCTATGAAAAGCCACCTCTGCGAGATGCAATACAATAATAATAATAAAACATTGCAATACAGTTTGTGCACACACAGTGATATACAATATATCAGGGTTTCCACTATGTCTTAAAAAGTATCAAATTTCAAAAGATAAATTTTAGGCCTTAAAAAGTTTTAAATTCACTGAAGTATTGTGTTCTGGGTCTAAGATAATTATAAACTACTTCTATGCAACGCTACCGCTACCTCTATTCTGTAGTTCTTTCTTTCGCTAGTCCAAATATAATTTCTACTAATGAGACCAACATGCAACTGATATTGCAGCCAATCAGCTTTCTTGATATGGGTTTGAGTTTTTTTCAGATTGTACAGATATATAAAAAGATTTTATTCTTTAGCTATTCTTGGTTTTCTGTGGCCAAATACTAACCGGTCCAATCAGCGAACAACAGAGGAAGTGGCTGAGAACGATGACGTTAAGGCTGTGTGCTAGAGTTGTAGTTCTGTAATGGCGGCCCTGAACGCTCTGGATCTAACAAAAAAACATAACGTGTGAAAATAATAGATGTCTCCAAACTAACTGTGTGTGTGTGTGTGTGTGTGTGTGTGTGTGTGTGTGTGTGTGTGTGTGTGTGTGTGTGTGTCTGATGTGATAAGTCACAGCAGGAAGAGTAGAGGAGAAATGACAATGCATAGAGGTCCAAAATCTTTTTGGATTTTTCCAAAAGAGAAGGATGGGTAATAAGTTAGAAATGACATGTTGATATATAATATGAAGTGCATATTTCTTTATCATGATTGTTTTTGGCATTTTATTTTATTAACCTCTTGTTGCATTACATTATGGTGTGGCTCCAAAATGGACAAAAACTGAAACTATAACTTAAAGTAAGAGTAGTGAGAGAGAGACAACAGCTTATGATGAAGAGTACAAACTGCATGGTGTGTCTAAAAATTGTGAGAGAGAGAGAGAGAGAGAGAGAGAGAGAGAGAGAGAGAGAGAGACCCTTTTAATATTCCAACGATGATCCCCCTACAGAAGGCCAGGATATGTTCTAAAATCCTAGAAACGCCCCTGGAGAGATGGCTGTACTTTAAAAATATAAAAATGCAAAAGCTTTCCCGGAATAACAGCAGCCATTGTGTTGAATTTGAACAGAAAATATCATGTCGTATGATGTGAAAAGATCATATTGCTTTTTGAGCTGCGTGCCATTAATTTGACTTGACTGCAACCATGATCCCTGAGAACAGCATTTAATGTGAAATGACAAAATATTACAACCAGCTCTCTCAAATGTCAGCAATCTTCCCCAGTGTAGCTCACAAGCCTTTGTATGCCTGCAGCTTTTGGAGTAACTCAGATATGGATTTGATGGGAAAAATGCACATATGAGAGACTAAGTAAAACCTTAGCAACAATTTGACATGGAATAGATGGTGAACAGCCATGTTGAAACCTGTAATATAGTGACAACATAAGTGAGATAATGTCTTTACTTTTCCATATACATGTTCAAATTCAAGCTTTGTCAAATAAGTTTACAGGGAAATGTAATTGCTGATTAAAATTGAAGCATATCTGTTCTGTCAGACACAAGGAGCTGCTTGCACAACTCTGCACATTGTTAGAATAATTCTTTCCAATAAAGGGTGAATGACAGACTGTGGCCGACTAGTGTCCCCTTGCGGCCAAAATGAAAAAAATAATTAGGGTCCGCCAAAATAGCAGAGCAAGCTGTGCTGGCGGTATGACACAGACAACTCAACAACAGGCCTGAAACATCTTGTGTAGACAGCTTGTTAGTGTGATGTACTGTACAGTACTGATTCAATAAATTACTTCATTTTTTGATTGATCTTTTTAAAGATGTTGATAATAATGATCTCAAAAGCTTGATGTTATTTTGCAGAAAATGTCATGCTATGTGAAAAACAATGTTTTGTTGTATTTCAACCATGTTATCAGTAAAAGTAATACACCGATCCCATGCACAGTAGCAAAATCAGGAAGACTGTCAGGCCAACAGGGGTTTTAAAGCTATAGTGTGTAGTTTATGTTGCCCCCCCATAAGGAATTTTAGTTTAGTTTATTTCAATAAATCAATCAATCAGTCACATTGATAGTGTCACCTTAGTCCTTGTTTATAATCAATACAATGTAATTCTAAGTAATGACAACAAAACTGCCGGTGCATCCACATGATACAAGCCTTCTGTGATCATGCACAGCCCCAACCCCTCCCCTACACAGTTGCTAGTAGCCAAGGAGGACACAGAGGAATTTAAAACACATGATGGACCCTTCAGAAGAGGTTATTCTCTTCACTTCTCTTCACTGAGAAATCCAGAGAGAGTTGTTTGGAGCTGATAGTCTTAATCAGCTTTATAGCAACTCATTTGGCAACGGCTTGAATGTAATGTACAGCACGTTTCTTTAATATCAAAATGTTAAGCACTAAAGCTTGTGGTGACATGAAGTCATTCAAGCCAATCACCAGATAGGGGCATCGATATTGGACAATAATGAAAGACCACAGATTGTGTGATTGAAGATTGAAGATTGTTCTTTGTGCTTTTATGCAGTATTTGTAGACAGTGCAGATGCACAGGAAAGGGGGGGGGGGAGGGAGACAGAAAAGATGATATGCAGCAAAGGGCCTGCTAGTGAGTTATTTTATTTGACAAATGGTTATGTTTCCAATACCAACATTTTTTTTTAAATGTGCGCAGATGGCCACAACACCACGTTAATATTAGGGAACAGGGTAGGGATCTCCCTACCTTTACTTTCCACCTCGCTACAAGGACACACTATACTTTGCGTTTTATTGTAAATTCTGTGGTGCGGAATTATACAATGCAAACAGAATTCCAAAGGATACTTGGCCAAGGTATAACCACACAAGACATGACCTTCTCAATGAGAGCAAATAAACTACAATTGTCATAGAACATAGAATGTTGTTATTTCCAACAAGGGTGTGAATTCAGATATACAGTTGTGGTCAAAAGTGTACATACACTTGTAGAAAATCACAATGTTATGGCTGTCTTGAGTCTTCAATAAGTTCTACAACTCTTATTTTTCTGTGATAGAGTGATCGGAACACATACATGTTTGTCACAAAAAACAGTCATAAAGTTTGGTTCTTTCATAAATTTATTATGGGTCTGCTGAAAATGTCACCAAATCTGCTGGGTCAAAAATATACATACAGCAACATTAGTATTTGGTTACATGTCCCTTGGCCATTTTCACGGCAACTAGGCGCTTTTGGTAGCCATCCACAAGGTCCTGGCAAGCTTCAGGTCGAATGTTTGACCACTCTTCTTGACAGAATTGGTGCAGTTCAGCTAAATTTGATGGTTTTCTTGCATGAACCTGTTTCTTTAGCACTGTCCACATGTTCTCAATGGGGTTTAAGTCAGGACTTTGGGAAGGCCATTCTAAAACCTTAATTCTAGCCTGGTTTAGCCATTCCTTTACCACTTTTGATGTGTGTTTTGGGTCATTGTCTTGTTGGAACACCCAACTGCGCCCAAGACCCAACCTTCGGGCTGATGGTTTTAAGTTTTCCTGCAGAATTTGGAGGTAATCCTCCTTCTTCATTATCCCATTTACTTTCTGCAAAGAACCAGTTCCACTGGCAGCAAAACATCCCCAGAGCATAATACTACCACCACCATGCTTGACAGTAGGCATGGTGTTCCTGGGATTAAAGGCCTCACCTTTTCTCCTCCAAACATATTGCTGGGTGCTGTGGCCAAACAGCTCAATTTTTGTTTCGTCTGACCAGAGAACTTTCCTCCAGAAGGTTTTATCTTTGTCCATGTGATCAGCAGCAAACTTCAGCCGAGTCTTAAGGTGCCTTTTCTGGAGCAAGGGCTTCTTTCTTGCACGGCAGCCTCTCAGTCCATGGCGATGTAAAACACGCTTGACTGTGGAGACTGACACCTGTGTTCCATCAGCTTCCAAATCCTTGCAGACCTGCTTCTTGGTGATTCTTGGTTGACTCTTGACCATCCTGACCAATCTCCTCTCGGCAGCATGTGATAGCTTGCGTTTTCTTCCTGATCGTGGCAGTGACACAACTGTTCCATGCACTTTATACTTGCGTATAAGTGTCTGCACAGTTGCTCTTGGGACCTGTAGCTGCTTTGAAATGGCTCCAAGTGACTTCCTGACTTGTTCAAGTCAATAATTCGCTTTTTCAGATCCACACTGAGTTCCTTTGACTTTCCCATTGTAGCTTTTGTAGCTGAGTCTAATCACTGGGTCAAATGAGCCCTATTTAAATGGGCTCATGAGAAGTCAACAGCTGTAGTCAATCAGAATCACTTAGAAGAAGTGAAGAGGCCATGACATGAAGCTAATTTGATTGACACAACTCGCTACATCACCAAAATTGACATATTTTGTTGCTGTATGTATATTTTTGACCCAGCAGATTTGGTGACATTTTCAGCAGACCCATAATAAATTTATGAAAGAACCAAACTTTATGACTGTTTTTTGTGACAAACATGTATGTGTTCCGATCACTCTATCACAGAAAAATAAGAGTTGTAGAACTTATTGAAGACTCAAGACAGCCATAACATTGTGATTTTCTACAAGTGTATGTACACTTTTGACCACAACTGTATAATAATTTGAAAATGTCTGCTTCTCAAAATTCTTCAGCTGGCGAAAGCAAGACATCTTATACACGAGACCAAAAGCATAGTTCCATATAGAGTACTACATTCACCTCAGATTTATATACTGACCCATGAATAAATTTAGACTGTAAAAGACAAAGAGTGAACAATACAATGAGTCATCACTAACCAGTGGCAGGATGAACAAGGAGCTGACATTTTAAACACCCTGTTTAAAGCAGCAAATTTTAATTTCTGGTGGCATAAAGCAAGACTAAAGCAAGTATGTTTTTGTAATTGTTAAAAATAGAAGACCCTTCATTGAAATTGAGAAAGTCACTCTTCTAAAACTTCTTTGCTTGAGAACTTAATCTGGGTTGTCAGGCTTGAATTGCCCCCCCCCCAAACACTCCCTCCATCCTCTAGTACTCTTCACAGCACAATCCTAATTTCAGACTATTTCCATCGAAGTCTGCCACCCTAATTTTCTCCTGGCAGGGGATGCTAACTTTAGTGCATGGAGCAGGTATTTGCATTTAAAGAGATCAGAGTCATTTCCCAAAATATCTCAAAGTAGGGAAAGGTGAAGAAAAGAGCGAGAAGACAAGCCAATGGACAGAAAGGTAAATGTAATGGAAGCACAACTGGGTAGCAAGAATGACAGAAAATACATCAGAACACTGAACGCCAAATAATTAATTGATCAGCTCTGGCATCAATTCAAACCCAGTGGGTCAGAACGATACCTTCTGGAGACCTGATAACGATCCAATGGGGTCAAAGCATCAATGTTTATTAAATTCACTATGTACTGTATGACTCATTTCACTGTCGATATGACTCAGGCTGACTCAGAGTCTTCATGCTGAAAGGTAAGAGGCAAGTGCATTTCTGGCTTCCCATAGTTTCTTTATCAGTGTGACGATTGAACATACCAATGAGTTTTTTTGTTGCGTGGCCAGCAGCCACACTAATGCACTCATAAAAACTCTGCTCCAGATTAAATACTTTGGCCATACTTCATCAGAACAGATATTCAAGGACTCCTCTCATTGTCTAAACATTTCAGCAATTGGTGGTCTAAGACATGTACCACACACCTTAGAATCTGAGTATGAGTTATATGTCATCTCTCTTTGTCTGCCTATGTTTACTGCCTCTCAATTATGCATTTAAAACAGCAACACACACACAAAGCATTGCCCAACGCTGCCTTAGTCAATGTCATTGGCTATTTGAAAGGTAGAAGAACGGCACAAGATGACAGATAAGATAAGATCAAATATATCCAGAGAGAAATAGTTGAAGTACAAAGTACAAAAGATTATACCCAAAGCCAAAAATATACCCATGTTAATGGTAACTCGTGGCTGGTATTAGATCAATGGCATCTAATATTGTGTGATATGGCTCTCCTTGTGTTGATTGGCATATAAACGGAAAGAAAAAATACATAAACAGAAACTAGGGTTGTCAAAGTTAACGTGTTATCGTTTTAAATCGTTTGTTTTAGCGCTGATCAGTTTTTTGACCCCTTAACACAGCTTCTGTTATGATTGATCATGAAGCCCAGGGTAACTGTACAGTTCTCTGGTTTATCAGTGAAGCATATCCCTGCAGCTTGAAGTCTGAATGGGTCAAACGGGGGTTAAATGTGCATCGGCAGGTCCGCGTTATAAACGTCTGGTGTATGAAATGTCTGTATCCTCACTATGCTGCATTTGTGCTTTGTCTCCTGGCAGCTCTATTACTAATACACCAATTTTACACAAACGACCATGGTTGGGCAAATATGCTTTGCTTCCTCGTATATGTGAACATAGAAAAGAAAGAAGCTGAAAAATGCACTCCAAAATCTAGACACTATGAAGATAATAGACTTTTTTCAAAGTTGACAAGATTATTTTTTGGGGCTTTTCCCTTTATTAGACAGTGGATAGACATGAAAGGGGGAGAGAGATTGGGGACACAGGTTAGACTCAAACCCAGGCCGCTGCACGACTCAACCAACTCTAACTATGTGAGCTAGAGGCCGCCCACAGTAGACATGTTGACATGTTATAATAGGAAAAGCACAGGTGTATTCAAAACCATTAATGGTGGCTGCATTCCACTCAGGAGAGGCCTTGGTATTGTGCATCACTGAAATAGCTCACTGGGACACTTGATGGATTTGAGCCATCCTTAAGGTTATCAATTTCAGCTGTGCATTTCCTACTATGACAAGTCAAAATGTCTGCCGTGAAAAAAGTCCATTAATTGATAAACTTAAAGCCTATGTTGCAGGTTTAATTTTGCAACGAATTTGTGCAATTTGCTTGTGGGAAATAAATATTTGAACTGTTATCCATTGTATTTGATGGTGTTGGATATTGCAAAACTGAATATAATACGAAAAGTAGGCACTATTTACAGTGTTTTATTTTTTCCCCCACAATGCATTGCATGACGTCACATTATTTGCCACTGGTCTGGCCTAATATGGCTTTTGGTCTTTTAATATTAACAGTCTATGGTCTCGACTCAGTCCAGGTGACTTCATTATGTTTATTATAATATTGGAGGGAAAGTGAAACACAGCTTGGACGGGGGTGTTGTTCGGCTTTTCACAAGTTTAGACAGCTAGCTAACGCTACGCCCATCAGACGTTAGCGCAACAGCGTTAGCCTAGCCTGCTAGGTAAATATTACAACTGCCTTTGATGTTGCCTACATATGCCTCCATGTTGTCAACATAATACCTGTGCACATTTTATACCATATTTGTACTGAATGAAATAGTAAGCTTCGCTCTTATGAGATGGGTGGGTTTTTGTTACGTTACACACAAATCTCACTGGCTATAGTTAGCCTGTAACCAATGCTAGCGGATATAGCTAATGTTGCGTACCCAGCCAGCAACTTTGGCAGTAGAGTTACGGTAAGCTAACCACGACCGCGTTGTTGCCCACAATCAACCTGCAGTGACGTTTTAAATGGAGACACGCATATCGTTTCTTTTCCCGGAGATCATGGACATTATTTTCATTTATGATGTTAAAGGCAAATGAAGCGTAGCCCGAGTCCGACCACAAATCGGTGTGGAAGCCGAGCTACATCTGCGGCGAGCAGTCTGCAGACCGGGGGAATAAAGTTCAGATTCTCAGTGACCAAGTCTGAGCTCCATGATTCATCGAAAGCCTGGACTGGTGTAGATGTTTCTACCTCACAGACAACGGACTTGGACAAGCTTTTAAAAAAACTTTTGAAGGATACAACAATGTACAAATACGTGTACTGTTGAGTATACTGTGAAATCGCAATCTGCTAATCGCAATCTGTAAAATTTTGGTCCAAACTGCTTCCAAAAACTTCCATATGGATTTATTTTAAAATGATGGGCTTTGTGCCCAAATAAATAGAGCATATGTTAAATTACCCTCTGTTCATTGTTGTTTAACCAAACTTTAAATGTTTTCAGAAAATACATGTCTTTCCTATAACCCACGTCCTAATAACAATATAATTCAATATTACACCGCACAGTAATACTGGTCACCTCTTTCCTACACTACATCTGGAGTAAAGCTATATGGTCATTGAGTTGCTCAGATGCTCTCTACTGTAGCAGTGGTAATAGTAGTGGATTGGTGTTTGTATCATTTCTAACACTGCTATTATGAGGTATCACCATATCTTATTCTGTTTTCTTTAGATTATATGATATCAAGGGGAATGGCTATAATGGCCCATAATGACTGTCTTGATACTGTCATAAGACATTTATTTTTTATAGCCTGTCTGTATGCAGTAAACTGGTGTTGTCTAGGGATAAGTAGCCTTTCATATGACTCAGTCTAAAAGGAATGGTAAAGTTAATATAAACAATTAAAATATGGTGCGTGCTGGTTGGAGAGGACCATGATCCTGTCTGAAATGTCACAAACGGATTTAGGCATCGTCAGATCAGCTGATTGCGGGGGGAGCTGCTCGACCGGCGGCTCTAATGCACTCACTCCCCTACAGCACCCGCTCTCCATTGCAGCTTCGCCACCACGCGCACAAGCACCTGCCAAACACAGCGACACGTTTTCACCAGAGAAAGAGGTAAACGCTTAGAAATAACACTAAGGGGGATGCCTTCTGTTCCTATATCTAGAAAAGTGTACCAGTACTTATCTGAACAACATGATCACTGTCACTAGATAGAAAGAAAACGTTGACGTTCACTCGGTGCTATTCACTGACAGTAAAAAGTAAAGTCATTGTATGCACTGCTGCGTTGCTAAATGAAGAAGATAACTGAAGGAGACTTCCCAAAATCTTGGCAATTCCTCATTTGCCCTCTCACATCTGGCAGGTTCGTAATTATACAGCTGCTGGCCTTTCCACCTCTTCCACATCCCAGTCAGTCACCGTAGTTCTAGTGCTCGGCTGAGACTTCGCTCCCCATTGTGACGTCATCGCCGAATTGACTAAATAAACCCGCGAATACCAAAAATGACCAAAAACTGACATTTAACACTATTTGAAGACATTTTTATAAATGATATACATATCTTGAGTGCTTTTTGTACCCAATAATCAACAGTGGCGGTTAGCCTGCAACATAGGCTTTAATGCACACTGTAAACATGACTGTAACACAGAGTATTCATCTTTACCCCCCCCCAGCAAAATATTGAGGGGTCATCGTTTTTTAATGAATGTGCAGTAGCCTACACTACTGTTCCAGTGAACTAAGACTATAATTCAGGTGGATTGTACAATTAGGATATGTTTTACAATCCTCTCAAATTGTAGTCCCAGTTTACTAGAGAAAACACAAAGTGTGTGCTTAGAATGGCATATAAAAAGCACATAAGTAAAATATATGATCCTTTCTTGTTAAAGAATAGAAAAATACATAAATCATCTAAAAAAGATCTATTGGTCTATCTATTTGGTCTATCTATTGAGCAGGCTAGCTGCACAGAATATATCTCCATGGTAATTTAGGTGCTTCTGCTTTCGTGAAGCCGAGTCAAGGCTTAAACCATCCAGGATAACTGGGAAATCCAGGCTTAAACCGCTATCTAGGTTTTGTGAAACAGCCCTCTGGTCATGACAATTCAGAAATTATCTGGGTCACGACCCGGGAGCAATGCTTAACAATTAGCTTAATTGCTAGAAGTGGGCGGGGCTCTACACGTCATAGTCAGTGAATAGCTCACATCACATACTCCAGTCCATCTGAATACCACTAGAACTAATGTTTTGTAGCTACTTGAATCTGTAATTGTAGAGATAGAAAAATAAAGTTTATTTTATGGTTGTTTCACAGTCATTACATTCTAAAGCACAATTAAATAACCATCAAACACTGATTTCTCCTCCTCTGCATATTTATTGCAGCAGTTGGACAAGGAAGTAGGTTACTTTAGTATTGATTTTTGACTATTTGAAGACGAGGGGAGACCTTTCTCCTTCTTTAATATCAATACAAGTATAGTTAGGTTTTGCTGTCGGCTTTACGAATTTGAAAAAAGACAGAGAGAAAAACGAGAGGTTCATGCTACCCAGCTGCCACACTGATCTGCAGGCTCTAGGCATCCGTTTCTCTCGTAAGAGCGCCAGTGCCATGGAAATTAAATTGAACCTATTTACATGCGTTTACGTTCTACCGCTGGGCTTTGTCTGTAAAACTCCACTAACGCAATGAAAAGCTTGACTCCCGGAATCAACTTTGGACACTCACTGCCAGCAGACTGTTATAATCAATTTAACCGCTCCACTCTGTTGCTGTTGAAGCTGCCTGTGAAAACCCAACATAAAGCACAGTGAGACAAAGGGCGCTATTCTAACGATAGGAGCCTGGCGTGAAGCGTGTGGCGCATGTAAGAATCCACTTTTGCTAGTTTAAAGGTGCTCTAAGCGTGTCCTCCTCACTATGTGCTAGCTGCCTGTCCCCTGAACACAATTTAAAAAACATCTCCCTATCTGAGAACACACTGTAAAAAACATCTCACTATCTGCTAGCTGCCTGTCCCCAGAACACACTGTAAAAAACCACGGTCTCTGTGGACAGCCCAGGGTCTAGAAAAGGCAACAAAAACAAACTGGGCCTGCCTGCACCACAAAGGGAGGGGGACGTGATGAGGAGGAGGGAGGGGCGAGCTAGTCTCATTTTGTTTGAACGTCAACAAGCAATAACGTCACCCAACATCTCTTAGAGCACCTTAAATGCCAGGGGCATGGTTAAAAAGGGTTGTACTTATTAATCATAGCCGTGTTTTGGGCATAACATGCAATAAAACAATCAGAGTGTCATGTCCCATTCCTTTCAAAAGCCAGGCATGTTTGTATCTTGGCGCATTGCTATTATGATGGTGGTTTGCTAAGCAGGAAGGAGAGATTTCCAGGACAAGAAACTGATCTGCTCATGCGTGAAGTGAAAGCGTGCAAGCAGATCATAATACGATTTCACATTGTAATATTTTTTTTTAAATCTTTTGAATGTTTGTGTGCTGCTGTGTGTCCCTGTGTATGTAAAAAGCATAGAGTGCGTGCTGTACACAAACCTAACTAATGTGCTGTTAAAAAAAACAAAAACTTGCATCAGGCTTTGGGCTGCGCTGTGTGCAAGATAGGGCCCATAATCTATGTTGTTGTTTTTTTTGTGTGGTGTGTACTAGGGCTGTAGTCAAGACCACCTTTGTCGAGTCCAAGACCAGTCCGAGACCGGGACTAGTTGAGTCCAAGTCAAGACCGAGTCCAAAGAGGTTCGAGTCCGAGTCAAGACAAAGTCCAAAGAGGTTCGAGTCCGAGTCAATACCGAGTCCAGGACAGAAAAAAAGGTCTTATGCATGACAATATCAAGACAATCAATTTGGGTTATTTGTTGATATAAAAGCAAAAACAGTGTCAGAACACCCAGGATATATGAGTATAGCCATTCCCCTTGATATCATATGGTGATAAGTCATAATAGCTACATAGACACTACTGCTACAGTAGTACTAGTACTGAGCATTTGAGCAACTAAATGACAACATAGCTTCACTCCAGATGTAGTGTAGAAATGAAGTGACCAGTACTTCTGAGTGTAGCCCTATGGTTGGTTTATGGCTTCCCTAAAAAATATTGTATTCTATTGTTATTTGGATGTGGGTTAATAGGAAAAACATGTATTTATACATGTATAAATGTTTTCAGAAAACATTAAAGTTTGGTTAAACAACAATGAACTGAGTAGGAACCACTGTTTTCCTTTTGTGATTTTTCCCTTGTTACAAACAGAAAGACGGAACGTTTAGCAACTTCAACGTAGAGAATTATATTGTTCATTACTTCACTTTATTTAACTGTAGTAATCTGCTACCTTTGACACAGCTGCCAAAGCACTTTGCTCAGAGGCACAGCAGCTTTCAGTGGTGTTGATTGGCTATTACTTGTGTCATGTACCCTATCAGATTGCACAGAGTGGTGTGGGCGGGACATCAACTGAGACAAAGTTGTGACTACAGAGAGGCGTCTGCATATTGTAAGGAGGATTTTTTTCTCCAGACATAAGCCGAGAGAGCTAAATATGTCGGACTTCAACAGATTTTGAGTTTAAAGACAAAAAAAACACTGCTACGAGGATTTTCTTTCAGGGAAGATTTGTAATTTTTTTGTGCTCTTTATTGATTTGCAATAATAAATATAGGCTATATACAAATGCAACACAGATTTGTTGTGTAGCAATGACAACAACACAACAAATTTGTGTTGCTTTGTACATTGCCTATATTTATTAGAGCCTTATAGGGTGAACAACAAATGTGAGGAGAAATCATAGAAATAAACAATAAATAATAATATTTATTATAGTATTATAATAATAATAATCACAATCTAAAAGTTCAGTGCCATGTAAAGTTAGCCTAGAAATCTATACGCACCCAAGTGGCAGCAAATGTAATGTGCAGCTAGAGGCAGTCTAGCTACTCTCTGTTGTCTTGCGAGCAGGAAAAACCAAATTCTGGACAATCACATTGTGTACGGAGTCAGGGGTCGGGCTTAACTTAATGATGGCAGAGTTGCGACGTTCCGAGTGAATTCTCTGCTACTTGAAAACAAAGAATATGGCTGCTGCTGCTTGCAAACAGCGGTCTGGCTTGTCAGGCTAATGTGAAGTGGCAACTTGTTACAATAACCAAGTCCTGCTTAGGGCAACCCCAAAAAATCTGGGACCTGCTTGTAACAGGCAAAATACATGGGGCACTCCCCGCAACAGACTGTTGTTGTATCAACTGTAGCAGCTACGCTGACCAGGGTAGGGCTGTTGGAATAAATTCCGAAACTCAAATAGTTAAAAAATCAATATTATTTTAATGATGAAATAAATGTGATTTTTTTTATAAATATGCTGACTAACGTTAGCTAATCTTCCTCTTTTTGCTTTGACCTACCTGCATGTGAATACAAAATGCTTATGTCATGTCATGTCTGATGAACAATACATTAGCAGGAGTGAGAAACACAAGGCATTGTGAGGTCTTAGTCATAATCCTCAGAAATCCACTGGAGTTTAAAATTCAAACACAAAGAAAGCAGCTAAAATACATGCATCCGGCGGCAGCAATCCCGGAAGTTTACTATCAAGGATCTAGACTATGCACGGAGAGACAGTAATCCAAAGAGGCAGAGAGAGAGCAAACGAAAAGGGCAGAGCAAAGTTTGATTACAACAAGAAGAAATGATTTCCTGTGGCGCGTCAGTCTGTCACTGTAGGTTCTGTGTCCAGCATATCGTGAAGACGGTGAGAGTCGCAGCATTCACTTCTTTGATAAACACAGAAGAATTAAGCTCCAACCCAAGGACAGAGCATCCCTGCCCAATGAGCTTGTTGATATTTTTTGCGTCAATTGCCCTTGGACTATGGCTAATGTGTTAGACAATTACAGATTCATACATTTAGAAGGTACAAAGTAATATTAGCATTAATTTGGAGCTGTGTTTCTGATAGCAGTTCCAATATGTTTACTCTCTTTTAGCTCTGCTTTTGGCCTCCACCAACTCCTAACTGTGTCTGGCTACCGTTAAGTGACGGGCAGGTGTAGTCAATTTGTTACATCTTTTTCAATCAAAACAGCTGCCTGAAAATTGTCTGTACTGGAAGTTTGTCACTTCAAAAGATTGCTTTCACATGCGCATGATTGATCCACTGTTCAAATGAAATATGAATTAGTGCAACTTTAAAGCACATGCAGTTGTCAACCTCAATTGTTATAGTGAATGTATAATCCATCCATTTATCTATCCATACATTAATCCAAACAGGCCTTGACCAACAGAAATGACCCCTGCAATGACAGCCTCCCACCCACCCCAAGTCATGCTTTTAGACACATGCATACAAACATGCACAACATCACCTTACCATTAAACCATCATAATGATGGTAATTTGGCCTGGCTGTCAGACAGATTTTGGTCAGAGGCGTCAGTGGTCTGTCATCATGATCTCAGCACTGTGAAACATGGCACAGTGTGCAGCCTCTCAGCACTCAGGCTGGATATTACTGGGCTGTTACATGTCCAATTAACAAAATGATATCCTATGGCTGACACGGTCTTCAAACATTAACTACTTACTGGGGAAACACAACAAGCAAGCAGTCATACTGAAGTGCAACAGTTGACTTCCATTAAATGACAGTAAGCACATATGAATAAACAGCAGCACTTAACTTTCTCATTGTGCATCTCCAATCTGTTTGATCAAATTCACAACTAAGCCTGGTATGATGCATAATAACCAAACCAGTTTTCTATTATTATAATTTTTGATAGATGGTAGCAGAAAGACACTTCTTTTTCTACAAGTAATTTATTCCACCAGAGTTACCCTTATTTTCCACCAGGTGTGTCTGCTCTGCGTTCCGGAGGCACTACGAGCAATCGCTCAAGTCAACGCTTGATATTCCACCAGCTACGGCGCCATGTGTCCCCGAAGCGTGTGTGACGGTGTCTGTCCATTTTCAGCATCATTTCATCGCTTTTTGTTCATTGCTACGGGAGTAGCCATGCAATGCATTCTGGTAGCGATGCCAGGACTTTGGAGAAGTGGGGCGTCGCGTAACCGGTTCCTCATTTGCATAAAGTTGAATCCAGCCATCTTTATGCAAATGAGGAGCGGCGGCCTCAATGCCTCTCAAACATAACAGTAATTTTTAAGCTGACCTTTGTCAATCTGAAATGAAAACTGATTCCGCACCTGCTTGGCCTATTTCTGCTTACATTTTTTTCAGAAACATGTTTTGGTGAGCTATTTCCTAAAAATAAGAGATCATATTCCGAACGAGGCGCCATTATGGTCGGTTTTGAAACCAGCAACTGTTCGTCCAATCAGCTGCAGCCATGGGGGTTGTAGGAAGATGTAGCCTGTTTTCTTTGCTTGTCAGTGGTCATTGAAGAGAAACTGGTGGCAAGCACATTAACGTGCAATGCTGGGAAGAAGGGCGATCCATCCATGAAAACAACTGCTGCACAATATATTGTTTTTTTCCAGTGCTGCAATAAACACATCACGAAACACTGCAACATATCGCAAAAGACACAGAGATTTTTTGTGTTACTTGAAAAAAACATCAGGAGAATACTGCACATTAACATGTAACATTCTTTTTTTGTGGTGCCTTTTAAATTTGATTAAATGATACATTTTTTTAAAGCTATAGTGAGTAGTTTCTGTCTCCCCATGACAAATTCTAAGTAATGACAACAAAACTGTCAGCGCATCCACATGATACAAGCCCCACCCCTCCTTCACGCTGTTGCTATTAGCCAAGGAGGACACGGAGGATTAAAACCACAAGATGGACTCTTCAGAAGAGGTAATTATCTTGATACTCGATTTTCTGCGCACAAAAGTCACCAGACGACACCAGTTTCTGAACATAGCCATACTGAGAAATATACAGAGTTTTTGGAGCTGATGGGCTTAATTAGCTTTGTATCAAGTTATTTGGCAATGACTTGAATGTAACGAACGTTCATTAATATAAAAGTTACACACTAAAGCTTTAATAAAAGATTGTTATAATGAATTTCCTTTTATTAGTTTTAAATTCAACAAGCAATTCTGTTGCATTTTTGTAGAATACTGAAAGCATCAGAAATGCAGAACAATTTATCATCTGTTTATTTATCGCAAGTTATTGCATATCAGATATTTTCCTATTGACCTAGTACAAATGTACTATGAAGTGGCTCTCTGTGGGAAAGTCAAACAACAAGATCAAAAAAGACACCCACCTCAATATCGTTTATGTCTCCTCTACAACACCACGGACAGCGAGAGATTAATCTTGGAGGTATGAAATCATGATGGACATCACCAATCCCTTTTATTAGGACAACACCAGAAAAGAGAAGGTATGGAGTGGAAGGTAGATGATAGCTTAATAAACACGTGATCGCTCTGTAAAGTATTTGTATAGACAATGTAATAAGTGAGTCGGGCAGGCAAGAAGCTTTCCTTCTGAGATGCTCCCAGTGTTGTATGGCGCGTGGAGGAGGAGGGAACAAAATCACGGTGTAATTCTAAAAAAGCATCCTTTTTCTATCCCTGCATTAGGAACATTCAATGAAATGATGGAAATGGATATTTTTTTCTTCTCCTAGCACAGCTCTAATATAAATGATAGGGGACAAAGCCCATAATCCCACTTCTGTGCAGAGTAGGTCTGTTCTTAGGTTCATCTGAAGCTTATTTAAAAGGTCCAATGTGTAGGACTTTTTCCCCATCTAACATTGAGATCATATATCACAATCAACTCTGTCCCAGATCAAAGTACGTATTACAGCTACGGTAGCCTTCATGCTTCAAAAAGCTGGCCTTTTGCTTTTTTCAATATCCTTTTGCTTTCACTGGGCGAAGAAGAAGACTCCTGTTCCTGAAATTTGGATTTTGGTCCATGTGGTCCTCCATGTTTCCTTCTTCAAACTTGCCGGGGCTGGGAAGCAAGCATTCTCATTAGCAGATTAGCAGCACCTTTGAGTTTATCATGTGACAGCGAAAACGTGAAAGGTAGAGTATATCCTTTATGTCCCTTACCGGCTAATGTATTTCAAGATGGCGTATGAATATGGAGCGTCTACCCCAGTTTATGCCAATAAGAATACTTGGAATTGATAGTGGTGGTAAATATGAATAAGTTTGTGAATGGGCATCACCAATTTTAATAATGAACAACTAAACACATTACACACTGGACCTTTAACAATAGACACTATTTTTCCTAAAATACCTATTCTGCACATAACTATATATTGTTATAATGATAGAAAAATGTTCAGAAATCCAATGAGAAGGCACTTTGGTGTACCCACCAAAAGAAGCGCCAATGAACTGTAGTTTAATTTGACAGTTTTCTCTCAGTTTTTTTTTTTTTTTAAATGAAAGATTCTGCAGGTTAAGGCAAGTCTTTTTTTTGTTTGTTGGTATACTCTAAAAAACAAATGTGTGATTTTGATACTGAACTTACTAAAGTGGCAATTATGAAAGAATTTTAGTTTGACTGTTTTGAGTCTTTTCAACTCAAGTGTTGTCTCATTTGAGGGAGTTGTTTGTGTTTGCATGGAAATAAAATAAGAAAATAACCCCACGTGAGAATGTACAGTATGTTTATATTGAACCACTTCTTAATTGAATAAATAGAAGAATAACTGTTTTGTGATACATACCATTACCATTATATACAATTATTTTTACCGTGATCAAAGAATTTGGCAATATCGCCCACGCCTACCTGAAATAAATTTGGGTAAAGATGATTAACGCCCTCACAAGGCATGTTTCGGTGCAGGTCTATAGTTTTAAAGCGTGAATAGGATTGCATACTCACTGTAAATGAAAGCTAAAGAGTGTTAAAGCAATTGTTGCCTTGATTTACCACTGGTTTTAATCTCTCAGCTAATGTTAATATGTGTCTTATTTTCCCTCCATTTCCTCAATTCATGCTTACTTGTGACGCATCTTGTAGTATTTCCTCAATGCTGCTGTATAGATTATCATTCCGTGATCCAATTTTCTGACCAACAATAGGCACATTCAACACGACACAGAGATGCATTTAAAACAAGAATTTGCATCACATTGGATATGTGTCCACACAACGCTGCTGTTGACGTGCTTTCACACTCTTCCTCCAACGCCTCGTTATAAACAGCCTCCATTCATCTCTAGAAATGACGAACTGAATCGCACATTGAAGTGACAACTAGATGACATGTGACACAGTGAATATTGCTATGGAAATGAGATTTCTGGTTTGTAAAAAAAAAAAAAAAGGGTTTTCTGACTGGAAGAATTGCATGAATGTGTTGTATTCGGTCTGTTGGGCAACAGTGTCCGCCTCCTGCTGAGCCTGCTGAGTCTTGCAAGGCTGCAGCCACATCATTAATAATGCAGGACCAGGTCAGACAGTGTCATTGATCCAGCTGTATGTGCATGCGTCGCAGGTTGTGTATATGTTCAAGGAAGCGTGTATACAGCACATGTGGGAGCTAGTGTGTGGTTTTGTTTTCTAGTGAGTGGGTTCTCTCTCACGCCGTGTGTGTGCGTGCGTGTGTGTGTGTGTGTGTGTGTGTGTGTGTGTGTGTGTGTGTTAGAGGGACTTGTCTGAATGTCAGCCGAAACAAGCAAGTAGCTGCTGCTGCTGCTGCTGCTGTTGCCGCCAGTGGCACCACTGTGGTCTCCACAGCAACCCCTGTTTTAAGGATGCTACGCTTCCCTAAAGAGACACTGAGGCAGGTTGGCATTATGTGATGTTGAGCAACACAATTGCATCATAAATCAAAGGAGTGATATATGAAGAGCTACATCTGATCTAAACCAATATGTCTCTTTTTCACTTTCAACATGTAAATGTACTTTTAAGCATATAACTATAACACAATTATCCATAGTTTTTTCCACCAGCTAACACACATTGCTTTGAGTGCTTTCCTTCTATATTGGCAGATGCCTTGTTTTATTATCTGTCATTTTCATTTTAGGTACGTGCGATTTGTCTTATTAGTCCTGCAGTACAAAAGACTGCAGTAAACCATTTAAAAGGCCTTCCTCACAGGTGTAATTAATAACCTTAACGATGGCTGCATTCAGTTTAGGCGTTCCAGCTCCAGAGCTCTGGTATTGTGGTGTATGTGCATGCTGGCTTACAGACATTAATTTACTGAGACACCTGAAATGGAATGGTGCCCATCATTAATGTTATTATGATGTTATGTTATGCTCTTCCTGCTATGTCAAGTTAGAATGTCCACTGTGAGACAGGTCTATTGAGTGAATCCAGTAGAGTAGTAAGATGCAGTCTGTTTCTGCAAACAGAGATTATAACGTTTCTGCAACCTGTTCTCATTCCCTACTCACCACAAACTGAAACTTTGCTAGGAGGCAGTTTTAAACACATGGGTAACTTTGTGAATTTATAACAATACCATAACTATATGGTTAGGTTCAGGAAAAAGTGTGGTTTGGCTTAGAATAAGTATGTTTCTTATGCAACTTCATTTTCTCCTTCACACGGGACACAAATTGTGTCTCGATGAAATACATTTCTTATCAACATATCTGTATTTTGCAGAAATTGTATGACCTGGGCTGTAAATAACGAAATAGAATTTATTCAAATTCTTTTTAAATCCAACTAGTTGTTTTCTTGGTGATGTCATCTAACGTGTATTTTACAGAAGTAGTGTAAATTGATCAAACTGAGGAACATTTTTGAAGTACAGTAAGTATTATATAAGAAAATTACTTGGAAATGACACCCAATACTGTATAAAGAGCTGTATAAAGAGCTTTTGGTGCCAACACATACTTGAAATAGCATACAGAAGCCAGGTTGAAAGCATTCTATCCTTTAACACAACAGCATATAATGGCAACTTGAGCGCAAAGAGCCAAAGACAAACTCTCCAAAATTGTTAACACTGCAGGTGAGAAGTCACAAAAACAACTTTGCAATTTATTTGACAAAGTTGCAGATACCTCATTCACACCACCGAGGTGGACAATAAAATCAATATAATCTAATCTAAAATAAGGAATTTAAAGGAGCAAATTGCATTTTGTGTTCAGTTATGTTTCCTGGCTGAACACAACCATTCACATTATTCAGGTTTCATTTATGCAAGTAATTTTGGTTGGTTAGTTGTGATTAGACCAATTCAATCTGACATATAAGTGTATATTTTTTTTGTTAATATTTTACCATTTAGTCTTCTCCAGGTAAGGTTTTTTAAATTGTTTGCTTTTTTAACAGTCAAGAAACCCGATTGTTACAACATTACGATATCAAACTGAAAAAGCAGCATATTTAAAACAATGCTACCAGAAAATGAGTGGCATTGTTGCTTTATAAACAATTAATCAATAATCAAAACTGTTTTAAAACTAATTAATTTCTGCACTACTTCCTGGAAGGCTGGATTACAAACCAGGTAAGTGTGCAACTGCAACCTATTCAACGCATTCAACTGAACGGGTCTGTATGATATCGTATGAAAATGGATGCACATCGTAATGTATAATATCTTGCAAAATAAGGAGATCACCGGCTGTTCAAGTGACGACGGCTGGCTACGAGCTCCATGATGCCAAACGGCATTTGCTAACTGTTTAAGCCACTACAGAGCTCTGTGACGTGGGCTACGGACCTCCGTCACAGCTCGGTCATATCAGAAGCAAAAAGAATATCAATGTTAGGCAATGTTGCCTTAAGTCACATGCTGACATCAACATTGCTTGCAGCCTTTAAATTTGACACAAATAAAATACCTAAAATTCTTGTAGAGAACTTGCAACAAAAGAATGTTCCTTTCGTTTTGTGGGAGAATGAGGAACTACAAAGGTCATTAAATCTCTCTCTCTCTCACTCACTCACACACACACACACACACACACACACACACACACACACACACACACACACACACACACACACACACACACACACACACACACACACACACACACACACACACACACACACACACACACACACACACACACACACACACACACACACACACATACATCATGGTGAACAATAAGGTACTTGTAAAATATTAAAACAAAGTGGGAAACAGCCAGCGGTCCCAGAGCACATCAAAGAAAACATACAGGGACTCTGCGTGCACACACACACACACACACACACACACACACACACACACACACACACAGTACCAAAATGTGCCTGACTGTAATGGAGACACATAGGTATGCTGTGATATCTTTAAAAAAAAAAGGGATTCAAACAATGCCCCATGCACTGAATGTGTCCACGGGGAATTGTCTGCTGCACTAAATGACAAATATTAATTTTCATCAAACAATTCGTGCCCCCTCTCACTCTGTGTGAGAGTGTGTGTTTGTGTGTCTCCGTTTCGGTTTCTCTTGGCCTTTTCTCGGCTGTAGGCCCCTGGGATACAATGGGCAGCTATTTGAAGCTCAGGACCTAGTTTCACCGCTACCATGGGCCCTGTCTTAGATGCACAGAAAAGAATGAAACAGCGGGAGAGGGAGACTGAGATAGAGTAGAGTTTTGTCAATTTAAATTGTGCAAAATACAGTTTGATGAAATTTCCCCCTGGAATGCTCCATGTCAAATAAACTGAAATTATGTCAATCAAAGCAGACAGGAAAACCTTATTTTTTTATTCTTTTAACGTTAAGGCAACAGAGGTAAACCATGTGGTGAGTTGCTGATATGTCCTGTGTGTATGCCTGCCTCCTTTCCCATTGTCACCCTGAATTGGAGTGAGAGAATAAATGACTAGATGGATGACTAAATTACCCTTAGCTCTCGTCTTTTACAGACATGTAATCTATAGTACATTCCTAGCTTGCTACATCTACCTGTTAAAGTAATGCTTGTCATGCTTTCAAACCCAGGTCTCTGTTGTAAATGTTCCATAATGGCTCTATTTAAACATGACAGGACCATTGCAGATTGTGTTGCTCGTGTGGAATCTTGTACACAGAGGAAATGGTAGACTACTGGAGAACAGTGATGAGTTGAAATATAAAGGAAAAGACAAGTTTTCTGTTCTCATCTGGGATGAAGTCATTGATGACTATTATATAATTCTGCTGACAACTCAACTCAACTTTTACATCAAACAGAAAACAGAAACACCAGGGACAAAAATTAACAAAACATTAGCTCGAGAATACCTAGTTCTTAAGACACCTATGTAAAGTGGGAGGAAGGAAGGAATCTAATCTAATATTAACATTTTCTAATTCAGAGTATTTTCATCAGGTATTGAACTGATTTTTTTTATGACTATGTTGGGGCACCTGGGTACCTCACTTGGTAGAGCGTGCAGACCATGTACAGAGGCTCAGTCCTTGGGATCAATTCTGACCTGTGGCCCTTTGCTGCATGTTATTCCCCATCTTTCTCCCCTTCCATGCCTAAACTGTCCTATCAAAATAACAGTGTAATGCCAGTAAATAATCTTTAAAAAAGAAAATATGACTATATCTAAGTTTTCAACCGAGCCGCCCCATGCTAACTGTAGTTTTAAAAAACATTTATAAAACCAACTAATTTTCACTCCCATCTCGTAAAAAACAGAAGCTTGGTCAGGTGCCTTTGTTGTTGTTGTTGATGCAAAAGTCTCCTTTAGCGTTATATAACACGTGCTTGGTCGTCTCCTTTAGTGTCATATAACACGCGCTGGGTCATCTCCTTTAGCGTCACATAACACGCGCTTGGTCATCTCCTTTAGCGCCATATAACACGCTTGGTCATCTCCTTTAGCGCCACATAACACGCGCTTGGTCGTCTCCTTTAGCGTCACATAACACACGCTTGGTGGTCTCCTTTAGCGTCATATAACACACGCTTGGTCGTCTCCTTTAGTGTCATATAACACAAGCTTGGTCGTCTCCTTTAGCGTCATATATCACGCGCTTGGTCATCTCCTTTAGCATCATATAACACGCGCTGGGTCATCTCCTTTAGCGTCACATAACACGCGCTTGGTCATCTCCTTTAGTGTCATATAACACACGCTTGGTTGTCTCCTTTAGTGTCATATAACACGTGCTTGGTTGTCTCCTTTAGTGTCATATAACACGTGCTTGGTTGTCTCCTTAAGCGTCATAACATGCGGTTGGTCGTCTCCTTTAGCGTCATATAACACGTGCTTGGTCGTCTCTTTTATCGTCATATAACGCGCTTGGTCGTCTCCTTTAGCGTCATTTAAAACACTTTTGGTTGTCTCCTTTAGCATCATATAACACTCTTGGTCGTCTCCTTTACAGTCATAAAAAACAATCCTGGTTGTCTCCTTTATGGTCATTTAACACACTCTTGGTTGTCCCTTTTGACGCTGTTAGGTTAATGAAAAGCTTGTGGGTGTGCTTACGGTTCTGTGACACACGGGAATAACAGGACGGTGAAGGACACACGCAGGACACAAACCCCGCTCTCCTGGGTGAAAGTCCGTTGTCCGTTGTCGATGCAGCGGCCGCGGGTTCAACTCTTCTTGCAATACACTGGGGGAAACCCTGTAAAATTGCCATTATATTTTAACTGTATATTTATATTTATTATTGTTTTACCTGCCAAGGGACTACGGGTGGAAAATAGCACTTGTGCTACAATCCGGAACAATGGATCTCTCCTTGTTCTTCTACAAGGTTAATGTTAACTTGTGCATTGTCCCTGTTTAAATAAAATAAATATAAATAAATAATTGTGCCTGTCTGAAAGGGCCTTCTGTCATACACAATGTTATCCAAGGGGAGAATCACTTTCTGGGGGATTTCTCAGGGAAACCAAATTATTATATGAGGAAATCCATCTCTGTTCTTTAAACCTTCTAATATGAAATAAAAAAAAACACATTAGAAAACAGATATTCTCTGCTGGTGATAAGGGATTAGGCAGACTCTAATCTCCTGTTACGTTAGTCTGAGTGTTACATAAATGACTCGACTGGAGTGGTAATAGAATGGCAAAGATAATGTAGTTGAGACTAGGCTGGGGGAAAAATAAATCGATACAGTATAGTATCGCAACATTTTCCGTGACAATACTGTATCAATACACAGACAATCAATCTATTATAATATGTGTTTGTCTGCTTGACTATCCCATTTTGCAGCAAAAAAATTGAAGCAAGATGAGCAAATAGAAAAGCTGATGTTGACAAAGTTTCCTGTTGGGGACATAATTTGAAATTGCAAAAATTTTGAACTTGGAAAAAAGGAAATAATTTATAATATATTGCAGAATATTGTTTATTTGTTTAAAATCACAATAACTAATCACAATAACATCCCATTGTGACATAATGATTGTGATTAGATCATATGGTGAGGCCTCTGGTAATTCCCACCCCTAGCTAAGACCCAGGATATTGTTTTGTAGGATGATCAGGCGAATAATTTCCTTCTACTAATTATGCTGCAAAGAAGACTGCCGCACACTGTCTAACTGTTCTGTCTAAAAATTGAAATAAAAACTAGACCATCTTCAGGAAAATGCTGTTATATCCTGAGAAGCCATCTTATGTAGACATCTATGTTTGTTACATCTCTGGTCATACAACAAATGCTGTTTTTTTGAGTTGGGTAGAATATTTCTCTGTTGATCCTGTTGGTTAGTTTGCTGCTTTCATGGCTGTACTAACGTTACAGCTGTAGTGCACTGTTAACATTTTTACAGGTAAATCTGGCAACCCAGCCTGGCTGTCCAACTGGGCAGTTAAAAACAACACACGGGCCAAAACACAAACAGAAATTCCGTCACGGAACAGAAAAGGAGAAAATACTGGCATTAGCATTGTTGTCTTTCAACTTAGCATGTTTCCTTAATATCTGATGATGCATTGGGGTCCTTTTGGTAATTATTACAGTAAATATATTACATATTGGACCATTAAATCACAAAAAAACATATAGAAAAATAGAAAAAGTGAACATTATAAATGATTATGAATTACTTAAGAGATTAAAGATTGCTCTGGTATGATATACTATATAGTTTAAGCTATATCTATAGTAATGAATGATGGCTTCTCAGGATATAACATAATTTGCCTGAAAATGGTCTAGTACCAAATTGTTTAAAACTATTAAACTTTATATCACTTTTTGCAAGTTAGACAGGATTTTCCTTTGCAACTTTTGACCTGCTTGGCCCCCTACGACACACCTGTCTCACATTCTAGATGTGCAAAGCATTTTTCTGCAATTCTGTTATTATTATGAAATTTACTATACTGAACTCGAGCAAAAAATGAAAGCAATTTTGATCCAAAAATATCATTATCAGCTTTTTACAACCTCAGGCTGGTCATCTGCATCAAAAAGCAAAAGGCATAATCAAAAAATCATTAATGCTATGCTGAAATACCTGTCCACAACATCATAAAAGGCCTTCATTTACAGTAGCTAATATAAAACTATTTGCATCTTGTAGTTTCCAATTTATTTTTTCATTCTTCTTCAGTCAGAACAAAACCATTTTGAATTTGTCCTCAGTCGTGACCCAACAGTGGATTTGCATGACTAAGAGCATACATTCTGTGCCCGCTTCAATTGCTGTAATTGTGCTGCTACAATGAACTCCTGGAGCTTTCTAAATGGATGAACTGATGGTAAACAGGCCAATTTCCCTCGCGCAACATTTATAATTTGGCACGTAGAGAAGAGTGTCATTATTAAAAAATCTAACAAAAAATATGACAGAGAAGGAGATGAACTACAAAGAGGAGAGGGACGGAGAAGGTAAAGGAAGAGAGGGGAGAGAAAGATGTATATGAGTTGTAAAGGAGGCAGGGAGGTGGGGGACCAGAGAGGAGGCATAAATATGCATCGCCACGGGCTGTCTTTGTAAAGGAGCTTTGACGTTAGCTGCAATCTAGAGCTAAGGCGCCTGTGTCATTCTCCTTCCTTTTCCTTCAGCTGCCTCTCTCTTCTCCTTCTCCAAACTTTCCCTGTTTGACGACACATATATACACACACACACACACACACACAGAGTCATGCGTACAGTCACAAGACAGCCAGTGTTGTCAGTCTCTGGTGCATCAAAACCAATATCAGCTCTCTCCAAATTAATTACCAGCTCTCGCCCTGGCCTGCCTGAGTAATAAGTCTCTCAGGGAGCAGAAGTGATGGGCAATACTGTGTCCTCTTCCTCCCTCCACACAGGCTGACAGCTATTTCCCCCGAGCGCACCCCCACCCCCACCACCACTACTACCCTGACACCCCCACGCTGTGTGGGGAGAGAGGATGAACCTGTGAAACAATCACTCCCTGAATTGGCTTTGTGTCAAGGAGAATTAAGTAATGTTCCATAATGGGGCCCCGCGCAACAGACATAGCCCAAGTGTGTGATGTGCTGGCCTAGTGTAGATGTAAAACAACTTGTTGAATATCAGCATGTGTGGATCAAGTGTTCGGTCACAGTGCAGCAGGATATTAATATGATGTAACATTTTAGATGGCCCAGGGTGCAGCAGCAACTTTGATCAGTCATCCTCCTGGCTACCTGCCCAACATGACTGTCAATCTGAACAACACACCAATACATAAATTGCAGTGGAGCTAGGTAAACCAAGCTTGGTAACAAACAGTTCTGAAATGTAGTAATTTTGGACACTCTCCAGAATGATGCATAAATCTGCCAGCTATTTACCAAAACGGAGGCACTGTGAGCCTCGCACTACAAGCTGCTGAGATATGATATCTGAGGTTGGTAAACTCTGATATAAAATAAATCTGTAAAACTGTGAACTACCTTTGACACATGAATCCTGAGGTCGCAAGCTGTAAGCTTCTCATTAACATCTTCAGTTTTTCCTCGCCACTGGCCATGGTCACACCATGCTTGCTCTTGGGGGAATTGTTGGAACCTACATTATCTGAAAAGTGTCTCGAGATAACTGTTGTTATGAGTGGATACTATAAATAAAATTGAAGTGAATTTAAAAAAAAAAAAGTATATTCAGATGCATGCTGAAATACAACAATGAAGGTCTTGTAACAGTTTGAGGTATAATTATTTTTCTAATTTAGCCTGTATGCATTTTTTCTTGACGGATGAAAAAAACAATTCTGAGAAACCTGGAGTCTGCTAGATGTTTCATGTTGTGACGTTAATATTGTTTAGGCACAAAAACAACTTGGTTACGTAAAGGGAATAATCTTGGTTTGGTTTAAACTGGGTGACTCTTCTTGTTGTCATGGTTACATTAATAACCACTTGGTTGAGGTTAGGGAACAACAGACAGACAGACAGACAGACAGACAGACAGACAGACAGACAGACAGACTGCATGCACATGGCAAAATTAAAGGACGAACACATCAGCAAACAACATGAAGACAGGTATACTGACACATAGAAACTACATTTACAACAACACTGGATCTATACAAAGTCAGCAAGAGTTTGTTCAGCAGTGCTATGGCAGAAGCGACAAAACAGAAATTTGAATAGCTGTGTCCTATTGAATCTGAGTTTTGTTGATCCATCTATCAACCTGACTTCCTCTCAATGTGGACAGTTTTAATGGATTGCTTAAATAAGCTAATAATAATAGGCAAAAAGATCTAAATAATCTAAAAAATTAAAATAAAAAATAAACATGACTCTTCAGAAGAAGTTGTTTCTTCGATTTTCTGCGCACAAAGGTTTTTTGTATACTGAGAAATACAGAGAGAGTTGTGTGGAGCTGATTAGTTGGCTCTGAATCAAGACATCTGGCAGTTGCTTGAATGTAACGGACGTCCATTAATATCCAGTAAAAAGGTTTCTTAGGATGCTGGTCTATGCTTCCTCTGCGATATAAAAATTGAGGTCTGCGAGCTGTTTGTGAGGAAGAGAAACTGCTACCGGTTGACTTGTACTAAACTATGAGAAGTTAAGTCTAGAAGTTGGTTGAAAGGTATCAAAGCTGTGGTCTGTGCCTAGTGATCGATATGAAGCAAATCTTAAAGCTCCTGCTTAATGACAAAGCTGTGATCTTTAAAATGCTTCTAAGTTATAAAAACCGAGAAGCTTCTGAGGTGAGAAAACAGAGGTCTGAAAGCTACAAAAACTCAGAAGTACAGTAGTTACAGTGAGGTCTCTCTACTTCTTACATGTAAAAATTAAGTTCTCTTAAAAACGCTCAGACATAAAAACCACCTAATGTTGCACACTGCGGTCTTATTGGTCAGAAATATCACTGGAATAATTTCCCTTTTTGTTTTCAATGGGAAAAAAAAGAACAAAAAATGTATTTTACTTTCATTGCTGCTCAAGGTCAACCCATGGCTCATTTTTGCTAGCCTCTTGGTCTTCTCGCCTAACATTAAGCTGCCTAGACATGGCAGTCCATGCCAAAGGGGAGGGGGGTGGAGCCCAACTATGTGCTGCACTATCCCTGGCGTTGCGCACCGCTCGGATTTGCTGCTTTGCGCTGTGCTCACGGGAAACAGCTTCCTTGCTACCCTTGATGACAAATACCTGCGCTGTGCTTGGCCCTGGACCCTACCCAAATCGATTATTATGTTTAGGCGGCTTTAGGCTTCAGTAAGCCCCTGTTGTAAACCTGTCAAAACATCCCATCATGCAGGAGGCAATCAGTTGGTCACCTATGTGTGAAACACAGTTCAGTCAGTTGTTTGGGTTGCTGCGTTGATTGCATTCACACTGCAAACAAATCGCTCCAGGGATCAATTGGAAGCATGCTGAGAACGCCCTTTCATGGTGATCTCGACCAGCTTGTTTTGTCCCACATACGAGTGCAATTTTTGTGTTTATATATGCCCAAATAAACGGAAAAACTGCTCCAAATGAGCAAGGTGTGAAGACCCCCTAAGAAGAACAAAAACTACAATCTTTAAATTGCATCTAAGGGTTGAAAAACAAGTGTGTAATTTTTGCTCTTTGGTAGGAAAACTAATGGCTGCGCGCAGGTAGCAAGGTTAAAAAACTGGGCCCATCTGAGGTATAAAATCTAAGGCTTGTAAGCTTCTTCTGTGACATAAAAAACGGAGGTCTATAAAGTGCTTCAGTATAAAACTTGATCTGCAAGCTTTAAAAAGTGTAAAGGCTGAGGTCTGTAAACTGCTTCTAAAGCACAATAACAGAGATCTATAAGCTGGTTCTGGAGAAGAAAAAATCCCTTCTGATAACTGTAATATTGTCTACAAAGCCCGCATGGCGGAGGCAGCACATGAGAAGAGCAGCAGCTTCAGTCCTCAAATGTGTCAATATAGGATGCATTCAGGCAGAGTCTCGAGTGTAGGTCACCAGCAATTTGGCAGTGCACAAAAAAATGCAAGCTATTAGACTGCCTATGTAGAATGTTGGAATGATTAAAATAGAAGCTGTCAGTGTCTTGAAGTACTTTCTGAGGTCAGAAAACAGAGCTAGAAGGTAGAAAAACTACAAGCAGCTAGGAGATACCTGGTGCATAAGCTGGACCTGCTCTTGAAGTACATAGTCTGAGGTCTATAATTTGCTTCTGAGGCATTAAAACGGAGGTCACCACATTCTTTGATGTACCCATGATGCACTCACTAAAATACACCCCCAGTGAATATCAGTGTGTGGCCTCAGTCCATCTACCTACACTGATTTGCAACAGTGATTCTGAGGGTGAGCAAAGTCACAGTGGCTTGTCAGCAAATGTTTTATTAAGATGCATTTAGAAGGAATTGGAGGGAGAAGTAAAACCAAATGACCACACACCATAAATAAACAAACACACACACACACACACACACACACACACACACACACACACACACACACACACACACACTTCTTCTTCAGGTGTTTCTTGGGGAAAAAAGAAAAGAAAAAACACTATATATAGTCATATAATATTATTTCTAATAAACAACACAATGGGCTCTTTGCTTTCCACTTAAGCCGTTAACCGGGTGACTCCAGTGGCAGCATGGGGGGAGCCGTTCCTCACTCTAATGCGCATGTAGCAGCGGCAAGGATTTCCAATACTCCATAAATTCAGAGCTTATCTCCAGACAGTGACTAGTAAATGGTAAGCAATGCTATCAATCATGGAGCTCCCTGCTGTGTGATTCATAGTAATGTGTTTCCATTTAAAACTCCCCTGGGGTGGAGAAGAGAGGAGAGCGGAGAACAGCAAGTCTGTAGGCATCAAATTCCCCACAACAATCAATACACGGAGCTCAAACAGTCTACCCAGGGAAAATAAATGTGTTAAGGTAAGGACAAATGCATTAAAAGGGAAAATGTGTTTAGGTGAAAGGAGAATAATCAGGATTGAGGAATCAAAGAAAAACTTGGATGCATATGGAGACACAGCCATCTGTAGAGTAAGAAATGCCTGAGTGGAACAGCTTTGTAATACAGCGCCACTAATGGTACATAAGTTCAAAGGCAGACCATTGGAGTTTATTTTGGAGAAGGAGCAAGAGACATAGATAGTATATAGTATATAAAGGTGGCATTAAGACAAGCTGTGAGACAGTGTGGATGAAATTAAATTGTCACTCTTATCTGCATCACCAAAATCTCCCTTTTAGTGTTCATTTCTGATCGATATCACCATTGCAATGTAACAACAGGGCCTTAAATACAGTACAGTTCAAGTATTTTATCACTGTTTTTTTCTCTTTTTGAAGTAGTGATCTTGGGCTCACTAAACGTCTGGGAGCCCAAGGTGAGTTCTTCAAATGGCTTTTGTTGTTTGACCAACAGTCCATAAATCAAATGTATTCAATTAAAAATAATATATGTAACAGACAAACAGCAAATGCTCCCATTTCAGATGCTAGAACCAGCAAATATGTGGTATTTGTTTGATTGATTAAATAAAACAACAAAAATGGTTTCAGCCCTATTCAGGTTTCAACTGTTTGCAAATATGAAGAATTTTGCTTATTGTTTTACTGCTCTGGACTGGAATTTTCAGCTAAAGCACAAACTTCCCTGAGGCCACACAGAAAACTGTCTAATAAGTCTACAGCCACAATAGCCGCTCTGTGAGACTCTAATGCTCATCGTAAAGAAAAGCAAGCTTTGTGGTTGATTAACCAAAGTACTGGAGAAAGCAGATGTTGGCTTTAGATGAAGTTTAGAAAGAACACAAAAGTCTGCACCCAAATGGCATTGTATTTGATCACAACATTGCTGATTTGTTTGATTCTAAACCACAAATGTCAACCTGCTGGTAGCGCTAAAGGCTATGTCAGGAAATCACCAAAATCATTAGCATTCTTCCTCTGGGTACTACAGACATTTATACCATGGTAACCGAACAATTAGTTGAGAGATTTCACTCAAATCCTCAAACATCAACCTCCTCACTGAGATAAATCAGGGAATCCATTGGGTCCATAAATGTCAAATGTACAAATTTTAAAAGCAATCCATCCATCAATTTTTTTGTGTGCAGTCGTGTCTTTTATTGACTTTGTATGTTTAAACTTTATCCATATCACAACAAAAACATACACAAACACAAAAATACAAAACACAAAGCCTTCCACAATGTTCAGTGACTAATATACAGACATGTACGCCAATGGCTCCACAGTCTGGAAGAGAATCTGACAGAACAGCCAAAACAGTGATTATGTAATTTTCTGACTCAGATACCATACACATACTGTAAATCTATACATCAGGTTATGTAAAACAGCAGAGCAGGAAGGTACCCCAACACTGACAAACTGCTTGCACTGGAGCTTCTTAGAGGTCTCTGCAGCAGCCTCATGGTGTCATTATAAGCCACTATGAGTTTGCTAATGCTGCCTTGCTTATAATAACACCACAGGTAGGCCATATACAAAGGTGTACAATGCGTTCTAAAGAGTGAGATTTTCACAGGTACAGAGCACATGCTAAACTTACGACACATCATGTTCGCTTGAGCCTACAGCTTATGTGTTTATGCTGCCTCTAAAATGCGCCTCCTACACAGTCTGAACCCACTATTTAAATACATCTAGTACAATCAAGACACGTAACAGGTGTAACAGAATAATTTACAGTTAGAGTGGTGCATGTTTGCAAGATCAGAATAGACAAGGATAAAATCATCGCTATGTGGTTATTTTAACTGAGAATTGAGACTCATTTACACTTAGGCTACTTTTGCAAAACAAATCACTGAGAAGCTTTAAATACGTTTCAATTGAAATTCAAATCATTTGATAAATATCTGAATAGTCTAATAGTCTGGGCCAACCTCAATTACACTTAGTATAAGTGACACATAAGGAAAAAAAGGTGCAATGAGTACAGCCCCTTTATCAATCGCTCTATCAACAGTGTAATGGAAATGCAACAACACAAATTTCCTTCCCTTGCATAGCATTCATGGCTGTCAAAGCTGAGTGGGCAATAACACCCCATTCTCCATCCACACAAGTATCGTCAGCATCTCTGTGAGAAGCATCTAGGAAACACACGTCATCAATCAGAACACCACTCTCTGGGCAAATGAAGAGTACATCAATCAGAGACTGCATGGTTTAAATTTGATTCAACGGAACATGGATGAGAGACAAACTGATGAGCATGAACTCTCCTGGTAATCACGCCTTCAAAACAACAAATTGATGTGTAGTTTATTCTCCACATGCTAGCTTGCCCTTGATTCCCAGCTTCGTGCAGATGGCCCAGGCTGGGGGGAAAAGTAGGCACAAGCCAGAAATGTGACTCAGAATTGCTCTATCCCTTGAAGTCTACCGTTACATACAGGATTGGCCTATTTGACTTACACAAAAGTATTTCCAGGAATTACTTTATTCAAAAGGCTTTCAATTTAGGTTGCTATGGTAGCACTTGATTTCATTCAATGCTTATGGGCTGCCACACAATGGAGTCATTCCTTCCCTGATACTGTGCATGTATTAATCCTGTTTGCCTACACACAAACACACATGCCAGGTATTTAATACACACATAGTATTATATGGCTTTGGGTTTATAGACATTTCTCACCTGTGTCAATATAGGATTTATTCAGAGCAATTATTTATCAACCACAGCAGATAGTAAAGGTAACTCAACAGCATTCTCTCTGTGTGTGCACCAATGAATCACCAGTAAATCACTCTGTACCATACATCTGTTTGTGTTAAAGCAGGTGATAAATCATGGGAAAAAGTCTGCATTTTCCATACAAACGCATTAATCTGCTACCTCTATCAAAGCTGAATTATGTAGTAGCCCACAGTACCCAGGAATAAAATCCATATTGGAGGTTTCCTCTACTCACTATTTACGCCCAACGCCCATGCTCAGGGCCAATGCAGGAGGTGGTGTGCCCATGTACAGTATGAGCTTGAAAATAAAGGTGTGGAGTTCAGGGGGATGGATGAGTAGTAGCGTGTAGTGAGTCTGACTTTCATGCAGGAGAGCAGAGTTCCAGTCCTGTCACAGACCTGCAATTAACATTTGCCTTTTTAAAAGTCTATATCCTCGATGTTCCACTTCCGGGATTGCTCCGTTGATTAATGACGACGTTGGTTAACCTTTTCTCAGCAGTCTGTAGGGTAAATCCAGACAGGTAGCTAGACTATGTGTCCAATCTGTTTTCTGTTATACGACTAAAACAACTTTTGAACATACAGTACACATGTGCCAGCAAAACAAGTTTTATAGGCACACTTGGTTGCCTGATCTGGTCCTGTCTTAATTTGCCATTTATTATGTTTGCTGCTAATGTAAACTTAGTCTCGCTTTGCCAGACCTTTCTCCACACGCTACAGAGGAGGGTCTGGCTAGTCCACACAGCATTCTGGGATGGGAGAAAAACATGCTCTGGTTTATTGGCATTTATTTAAACCAATCTGCACTGTGCAGGCTCATTTGACGGTTCTCCTGATGTTCTGTAGCTGTTATAATGGATATAGCTAATGGCTGTAATTCACCACGTGTTCTATTATTACATCCATGATATTATCTTATGAGACATCCAAAGGAATGTATGGATGTATGCTGTAACGCCCGGGGTTCCCGGGGACAGTCCCCAGTTTTGGTGACCTGTCCCCGGCTGGATCCGTCCCCGGAAATGTCCCCGGATTTCACTGTGAGTGACAGACCCGATATTGGAATGAAAGAAAGAAAACACTGACCGAACGTAGCTGATAATCGCACACCCTACACACGCAGCCTCAAGACAGCCACAGCCAAACGCAATTTCGCGGACTTTTTGTTATAAAAAAGGATCTTAATCTTTAACAGGAAAGTCAACCTCCTTAGAAATCCTTTCCATAATGTTTTCAAACACTTAATATATTTAAATATTATATTATTATATTAAACTGAGTCAGTCAGTAGCAAAACGAGCACTTTTATGAACATAAATACAAGCTGGACAATTATCCTATTAACTTACACTGTAGCTTGTTTCTCTGCTGCCGACTGCAGTGATCTCGTTTAATACTGCATCAATATCAAAGGAAACTCTTTCCTCAATAGTTTTTATTGTTTCCGATACTCAATGAGCTATTGCAGAAACAAGCCTGAAGCAATAAAGCAAAAGCTGTCAGATAAATGTAGTTCAGTAAACATTACAACATTATGAAATATTAGGACTTTTTATCTTGAAATATTAGGACTTTTTTATCTTGAAATATTAGAACTTTTTATCTTGAAATATTAGGACTTTTTTTATCTTGAAATATTAGAACTTTTTATCTTGAAATATTAGGACTTTTAATTTTGAAATATTAGGACTTTCTATCTTGAAATATTTGGACTTTTTATCTTGAAATATTAGGACTTTTTATCTTGAAATATTCCCCTCTGAGGTGTAGTGGAGTGGAATATGAAGCAGTAGCAGGGGTGAGTGTGTAACCTCATTAGCGTTGCCCAAACAGCCAGGGCTATCGGCTGGTAGCTAACATCGGCAGTAGTTAGTAACGTTACTACAGACATAGTGATTACATCGCCTTGGTTCTCTCAAAACATCCATTGTTTGTTTTGATTATTTTACTAATTAATACATGCCAAAGTAAAGTGTTATAATCAACATTGTCGTTGACTGTTGATGTCAGTGGCTAGCAATACATTATATCTGTTCACAAAACTGCAGGCTAACCTTAGTAGCTTGCGCTAGCTAGTTGCTAGTTAGTAGCACAACATGATAATTACATCTCCTTAAATACATCCATCGTTAATTTAGATAAGCATGTAAACGATCAGGAACAACGAAAACACACTGTGTAACGTTAGTGTATTTTTGACAACAAAATAGTAAATGAGTTTGCCACATATACCTTGTGTGTATTAAGAGAACAAACTATACTTGTAAGAGACAGAGAGAAGGCACATTTTGCTACACACAACACAAACAAACTGTTGTGCACTATCCATTGTGACGTCATCGGCCAGTCAACGCGGAAGATCAAAACGTAAAACAAAGTGATTTTTTGTTTTAAATTATTCATAATTGATTATATTACTGCTCAGGTCCGTTTAAGCATGGTAAGAAATAGCAAACTTTTTTGCACTGCTGTAAAATAAGCATATTTTTGCACATTTATAGCACAGATTTAGTTCTATTATTTGTCTTGTATTCATTGTTCATTGCTTAATTGAGGAAAAAAATCTAAAGATTAATCAATTGTCAAAAAATCGTTAGTTGCAGCCCTAATCACAATTGTCATGGGAGGTGCTAAGCTCCGCACAGAGCCGCTGCAATATAGCCTTGGGAAGGAACTTGTTTCAGGGGAACATGTGTACGTTCAAAAATTTTAGAGAATTGTCTAGCTAGCTGTTTGGATTTACTAGCAGTTAACCACAGTCCTAATAAATCCAACAGAGTTTAAAATTCCAACACAAAAAAGCAGAAGTAAACGGACATCAGCAAAAATGCATGTATCCGGCGGAATTTTCTGCAGCACTGAAGCAATCACGGAAGTGGACCTTGTGGATATAGAGTAAAGCAAACTCAACACTTCCTCCACATTTATCTGTTGCCTTGAGTCTTCTCCATTTCCTTCCAATGGTGCTAAAACCATCTCATACATTTTCAATTTGCTTCTATTTAGCTATTTTTCAATCGTTGGTAAGCTGATGACAATGAAAGTAAAGAATTCCACGTTCCACGTTAAATGCCTTCTTGCAGCTCAAATGGCATAATCCTTTTTCTTCTTGATAGTCTATTAACTGAAACGTGCATTTAGTTTTGACTGTAATGTAACAATGCTTGAAAAACAGCAAAGAATTGGTTTGTTAATGAGTGAAAAATGTAAGCAAAGTGGTGACTGTGGCATACCTATGTTGTTCTACTGAAGGAATTAGTGTTGTGGAAATGCACAGTATGTTGAATGTATTATTACCCATTACTTACCTTTGTCATTTATATTAGTTTTTTTTTTTTAAACCTTCGAGTAATTTGACATTTTATCAAATAATTGTATATATACACAGTATATTCTATATATCCATGGATACACATTGCGTAACTGAGGGTAAACCCTATCTAAACAAGTTTGAAACTTTAATAGAATACTCAAAACACTATAATACTGAAAAATACAGTGACTTCCTCCCCAAATCTATCATTATAAAACGATACATGGACTTTCATTGTTTGACATATGATTTGTATTTAATAATGAACACTAGTTCATTGCTAGTTTTTGTTAGAAACTAACAAATATGTAAAATGTTTCACAAAAGGTTCCTCTGAAGAGTCTTCTGAAAATGAAATTGTATAAGAAAAGTGTTTGATAACGACTACAGAAAATGTATTTGAGTTCTGAGTAAAAAGTCAGAATTCAATAAATTTTTTCACATGTGGCCCTAATCCGCTTCGGTACATAACAAAGCAACTGATTTTTGTTCTTTCTTTTGTCTTGTTTTTTATATGGAGAGCAGGCTGCCACTGACAAATCCAAAAACAGGGTTATAATGAACCACTTAATTTTCACTTTTCGATCCCTTTTTGAATGTAACACAAGCAGAAGTATGAGCTCAAAAACACAGATGGGGTCATTCATGCAGGGTAAAAAAAAATGATTTAAAATGCTCTCTCTTGAACAAATTTAAGAACACATGCAGTAAGAAAAGAATGCATACACACTCACAGAGCAGCAACTGAAGTTACTTGATTGACATTTAAAGCGCCCATATTATGCTCATTTTCAGGTTCATACTTGTAATTTGAGGTTGTACAAGAAGAGGTTTACATGGTTTCATTTTCAAAAAACACTATATTATTGTTATACTTAATATTGCTGCAGATCCTGTTTTCGCCCTGTTTGTTTAGGTCTCTGTTTTAGCTCCAGAGTGAGACATCTCACTTCTATACTATTTTTGTACGGAGTCGCACATGCGCAGTTGCTAGGTAAGATTGCATCAGCTAGTCTCCAACTTTGGTCAGTACAAGGCAGGATTAGCTAGACGAGGGCTACTTGTGGAATACCTGCAGAACAGGGACATGGAATTAGTTCTTTTGGAGATTATGGTCAACTAGCATGTGTTGTTGCAGTGTTTTGCCATTGAGAACGAGCTAGTATGCTAGCGCTAGCATGTGCTATGGTTAGCCAGTGACGTAAAAAGCCGTGCAGATGTAGAACAGCTCACCTGTACACTGAAGTCAGAGGACATTCAGAAACTGTATCTCACTCATAACAGCATGGATAGTTTTTTTTTCCAAGTTTGTATGTGTGTGGAAGCACCAGAGACAAAAATAACCCATAGTATGGGTACTTTAAGTAGGCTGAAACATGTTAGCAGAAAAAGCAAGGTTAACATGGAATGCATTGTGATGTGAGACAAACCGCAGAGATCTAATGTCCCTTTCAACACTAGGACTCTGTAGCATATTCCCATTAAATACAACAAAAGCCTGACAAACATGTCACCAACCAAACACAACCTAAATGGGAATAGGTCTGCTTTCATTTTATTTTCATCCTTCAATAATCACTTGCAGACATGAGGGAAATGGAGTTTGGGTAATGCTTGGTGAGCATAAAGGAGCCTTCCCTTGTGCAAATCCTCCATTTAGACTTTGCCTTCAGTCTGTGCTTCCATCAAGCCAACACGGTCACACAACTATAAATACATTTGACCAAAGTCCATTAGTGGTCTACATTTTTTGAATTCAACATTTCAAATAATCCCCCCACTCTTTCATAAGCCTATATGAATGATAAAAACCCCAATATTCTGTCCAGGAAAGTATCTATATATTTTTTTGTAATCACACAACCCAGCACCTCAGTCTCCTTCAAGTTAAATTTGGATGGTCTGGGGGAGTTGTTGAAAGGCCATGTAACAGAGATGGAAAGGATAAATGGATGGCTACTGTCATTCTAAAGGCAGATTTCTCATTATGGTCTAGTTAAATCAAACCAAGATGACAATTTAAGGCTGATTAGGGCAACAGATAAGCAGAGCTGAGATTATGAAAGGGAGACCCATCGTAAAAATGTAAGAGTTGATAGAGTAGCTGCTATTTCACATCAGTATAAATACAACCACTTCATGGTAATGGCTTTTGAAGTGCTGTCCCCTAAAACTAAATTATTTGATCTGATCTTCTACGTATATAGAAAGATGTCTTTATCAATCATAATCCTTGAGATTGTTTGCAGTCAAGAGGATGGATGTACCCCTTAAAGTGATGAAAGGCCTCCAACTATTTGGCATTGATTTACATCCAGCGATCAATACCCCATTATTATCTAGGTATCTCTACAATGCATGCCATTGTACAGTATAATGCTTAATACCTTGCATTTAGCAATTGTGGTAGAGGTAAAAATACTTTCTATATTAATTGTTTCTCCAAATTGCACCCTATTACAAGATGTAATTCTGAAGAGTATCAGTGCTGCAGTGCATTCCTAACCAGAGGGTTCAAGTAACAAAATACAAATACTTTGCTAACTTGCTTAAGTACAAATTTTGGGTATCTAAACTTTACTGGACTAATTATTTTAAAGCAGACTTTTTACTTAATCCTTACATTTTCATGCAATTATCAGTTTTTTTACAATTTAAAAAAGCCTTGTTACTCCTATTTCAGTTTGGCTTGTTTTTATTCCAGCTTGTCATTGAAAAAAAAAACTATCCAGATAAATCACGCCATCCGGATAGAGTGAATTTGACTGTGGTCTAATGACAAGTATAAACATATACCATTACGACACCCTATTGGTTTGTATGCAATCCATCGCAACTGCACATGACAAATCACATCACTATTCAGCAAGGAAATGGCAGACGTATGTAGCAAAGTAGTATGAAGATGTCCGTGGCAGAGACTCAAGAGAACTCGAGCGAAATGTCCCAACCAAGCACCAGTGAGGAGGTTGGTAGTCAGGAACACCAGCCAACCCTTCTACATCCCTGGCCGTACCTGGAAGAAGTTTTCAAAATGGTTGGATGCAAAAACAACTCCTTTCGAATGCGGTGAAAGCTATGCCATGAGCCGCATGTATAACCCGCCGTATAATTTGAAAATAAACACTGATATTATTTTTTTCCCCTTACATTACGGTTACTTTTATACTTGAAGTAGTTTTGAAACCAGTACTTTTACTCTAGTATCTATATTTTTACCTGAGTAATGAATGTGAATACTTTTGACACCTCTGTTCCTCAGCACTTAGTCTCACTGTAAATCATGCACCACAAATTAGCCTCTGCATATGTGAGTCACGCAAATCAAGACAAGGTCAAAAATACTTAGAAACTTAGAACCTATAGGGCTTCACAATTTAGGCGCACTTTACTGTCAACATTTACGCACTATTCCAGTTTTGCCCTTATTCCGAAAAAGACGATATTCTGAATAAGCTGTTCACATGGCTAATGAGAGGGAATATTCTACTAATATTCCTGTTTACATGTAGCTGCGCAAAATATGTTTTTTCAACGCGCTGTATACATATCTGAAGAATGCCTCTAAAACCCAAATAATACCAGAATATCCCACGTCTTAATTGGAAAAAGGCATTATTCAAAATATCCAACCAGAATATGCTTTTTACATGACCTGTATCAAATTTGTAATATTGTTATATTTGGAGTAATAGTGGAATATTGGTGTGCAGGTAAACATACTCATTGAGAGGAGAGGCACAGTCGAAGGCGTGCCGTTGCCAATCTAGTGACACACTGTAGTCGTGGTGCTTAGGATGACCATGTATCATTTAGTCTGCCACCGGCCTGCTGCTAGCAGGTCAACAGTGCATCTGTGTTCATTTTTTACTTGAATTGGTAAAGGAACATCCACATACCTTTTTATTCATGTTTTGCGCATCTTTATAGCGCTAAGTGAGCACAGAAAAAAACACTTTTATTACGAATGTGTCAATAACGCCAGCAAGACAAAATAAAGGTCGAGTTGAACCAGCTACCCAACATTTAACAGCAGATCTGTGATTAATGCACCTTAAAGACACAAAGAGTCCCCCTGCAACTTTGCATGTTTAAATATTATACAGGTAGACGTGTGGCTGTAATGACACTGGAACAAGAATGGGAACACGGATGGGGACAGGGAACATGAAGGAATCGCAGGACTACAATGGCAGAGAGACGTCATTTATCTATCAAATGGAAATGGACACAAAAAAATGTAATGACGGATCAAGGGACAGTGGGGGTTCAGTTAGAGACGTGTGCAGGGAGGATCAGAATCATGTGACTGGCAAGAGGTTTTACTTAACTTAACCGTGGTCAAAACAATCATACTAAAAATAATTTTGTGTTGAACAGTGTTGTAATCTTATGTTACCCACCAAGAATTAAAGACCAAGCACATTAGCATTAGCTACTTAGCTACAGTAGGCATCAAAGTACTTTTCCTCTTTATTCCCCCAACAGGTTGGGAGTGGAATTGTCCATTACTGTAGCCATTACCATTATTCTTATGTCTCATTTGAACAAGTGAACAACCACTGAAACGATTTTGGAAACATTATTTTAAGGTACAAAAGAATCTTTGGTGTTGGATCGATCGATATTGAAATTAATCAATATCAATAAATAAGGTCTCTGTTGTATTACAACTGTAGCAAAGTGGGATGTAATCAATGACAAAACAATGCCATGTGGCAGAAAAAAAGTGGTATTAGGTTTACTGAGAACCCCCCAATATAAAAAAAAGATTTGTATCAAATTGTGGGTCAAAAATTGTGATAAGAACCGAACCCTGGGTTTGGTGTATAGTTACAGCCCTACAGGTAAAAGCCAGTAAATTAGAATATTTTGAAAAACTTGATTTATTTCAGTAATTGCATTCAAAAGGTGTAACTTGTACATTATATTTATTCATTGCACACAGACTGATGCATTCAAATGTTTATTTCATTTAATTTTGATGATTTGAAGTGGCAACAAATGAAAATCCAAAATTCCGTGTGTCACAAAATTAGAATATTACTTAAGGCTAATACAAAAAAGGGAGTTTTTAGAAATGTTGGCCAACTGAAAAGTAAGAAAATGAAAAATATGAGCATGTACAATACTCAATACTTGGTTGGAGCTCCTTTTGCCTCAATTACTGCATTAATGCGGCGTGGCATGGAGTCGATGAGTTTCTGGCACTGCTCAGGTGTTATGAGAGCCCAGGTTGCTCTGATAGTGGCCTTCAACTCTTCTGCGTTTTTGGGTCTGGCATTCTGCATCTTCCTTTTCACAATACCCCACAGATTTTCTATGGGGCTAAGGTCAGGGAGTTGGCTGGCCAATTTAGAACAGAAATACCATGGTCCGTAAACCAGGCACGGGTAGATTTTGCGCTGTGTGCAGGCGCCAAGTCCTGTTGGAACCTGAAATCTCCATCTCCATAGAGCAGGTCAGCAGCAGGAAGCATGAAGTGCTCTAAAACTTGCTGGTAGACGGCTGCGTTGACCCTGGATCTCAGGAAACAGAGTGGACCGACACCAGCAGATGACATGGCACCCCAAACCATCACTGATGGTGGAAACTTTACACTAAACTTCAGGCAACGTGGATCCTGTGCCTCTCCTGTCTTCCTCCAGACTCTGGGACCTCGATTTCCAAAGGAAATGCAAAATTTGCTTTCGTCAGAAAACATGACTTTGGACCACTCAGCAGCAGTCCAGCTCTTTATTTCCTTAGCCCAGGTGAGACGCTTTTCGCGCTGTTTCTTGGTCAACAGTGGCTTGACACGAGGTATGCGGCAGTTGAAACCCATGTCTTTCAAGCGTCTCTTGGTGGTGGATCTTGAAGCACTGACTCCAGCAGCTGTCCACACCCTTTTTTCACAATCTTGACTAGGCGCGGTGATCCCTATCGCTTGTACACTTTTTCTGACCACAGTTTTTCCTTCCCTTTGCCTCTCTATTAATGTGTTTGGACACAGAGCTCTGAGAACAGCCAGCCTCTTCAGCAATAACCTTTTGTGTCTTTCCCTCCTTGTGCAATGTGTCGATGGTCGCCTTTTGGACAGCTGTCAAATCTGAAGTCTTCCCCATGTTTGTGTAGGCTTCAGAACTGGACTGAGAGACCATTTAAAGCCCTTTGCAGGTGTTTTGAGTTAATCAGCTGATTACTTTGTGGCACCAGGTGTCTTCAAAATGTAACCCTTACACAATATTCTAATTTTGTGACACACGGAATTTTGGATTTTCATTTGTTGCCACTTCAAATCATCAAAATTAAATGAAATAAACATTTAAATGCATCAGTCTGTGTGCAATGAATAAATATAATGTACAAGTTACACCTTTTGAATGCAATTACTGAAATAAATCAAGTTTTTCAAAATATTCTAATTTACTGGCTTTTACCTGTAATACACACACACACACACACACACACTAGTATGCTGCACATGACTTTCACAGTCAGGCATATTATTAATCATTCAGTCTTTCTAAAATGTTATATACATACTATGTCTTTCTATCTGCTACTTCAAAGTGTGGTTTTGTGTTTGCCTTGTGTGTGTGTGTGTGTGTGTGTGTGTGTGTGTGTGTGTGTGTGTGTGTGTGTGTGTGTGTGTGTGTGTGTGTGTGTGTGTGTGTGTGTGTGTGTGTGTCAGATAGCTCCAGAGGTAGCAGCATCGACGGGCTACTGAGGGTACTGATGGCTATCAGTCAGCTCAAGCTGGGACAAAACAGCCTTGATGCTTCTACAATAAGAATCCACACTCCTTGTCTATCAAAGTATGCCCAACTGAGAATGACAACACTTTCTTCCACTTTCGATATTTCTCTGGAGGACTTTTTAGAAAATGTTGTTAAATGGGACGTTTGAGCCAACAAACATTATTTTTAGATAGTGTCCCAACCACCAACGCCCCCCCTCTCAATGCTCGACAGGATTTGTTGCTCCACTGAGGAAGATAAGCTTGGCTAAATGTGGGCTTAAAGGGGGTCAGGTAACTAAAGCGCTGAACAGCTGCTCAGGTGAACATTTTCACAGACTCTTATAAAAAACAGAAGAAAAAAGGAAAAGCCTTAAGAGAATTGGGAGCTCATATCTCAGGCAGTAACGTTTGCTGAACCTAGACCTATTTAAGACGGGTTTGGGGTTTAAAAAGGCCTAACTGGTGTTAATCTGTTAATCTCACTCTAAACAACACTGCTATCTCTACAACTACCATAGATCATCTCCCTGTGTGCTATCTGGTCCCCTGAGAGAGACAGGCTTGTCCCACATTATGCCTCTCACCAGCCAATCCTCTTAGTGTCTAATAATCTCCTTTATTCCAAATAGGTATCCACAGTTAGCATCATGGCACTTGGCAGCGCCCTCAGCCACAGCCTGCAGGGTCGAACTGGTTAAATCTGATCCTGGAGGTGATATGGTGCATTAAAAAGGGATATTCTAGGATTTTCTTCTTTCAGCAAGCATGACTTGCATCAGTTGAGACATGCAGTACATTGTAAAGTGAAAATAAACCTTATTAAGGCAAACTGGGCAAATTTAATGTGAATATATCATATTGCTTAAAGGATAATGGTCCCCTAATGCATGAACAAAAATCATCAAGTATCTTCATTTATGTTATTCTGAAAAGGAAGTAAATTCAGACTTCAAACAAATGCCCTGCGTTTATGTGCCAATCCATTATATCCCTGGAATGAAGTAGACATAAAATGCAGCTACAGTACATCCAGAAAGTTGTAATTCAAGCTCTATTCAAACTGCAAAAGCAATGAAAGTCAGTAATGGCCATGGTTTGGTTCGGTAAGGTTTTCAGGTAATGGTCAGCATGCTTTGGCAGGCAGGAGGTTCTCAACTCTTATAGCGAATAGCTATGATAAACAAATTGCCGTTTAGAAAATATGACTTTGCTGTCTCACCAGAATTCTAAAGAAATGTCATGATGTGTCATGACTGGACAGGGCTGATGGTTTTGTGTACATTAACATATGAATTTGTGAGATTTGATCATTAGCATTATCAACGCCCCTAAAATTGCCATATAAGGTGACCTGGTCGCTCCATTTGTGGGAAAGTTACACGTAAATGTTACCAAAGAGTAAAATCTTAAAGAGCTCATAGTACCTTACTACCCCACCAGAGCACTGCACTCCCAGAATGCAGGGTTACTGGTGGTTCCTAGAGTCTCTAAAAGTAGAACGGGAGCCAGAGCCTTCAGCTATCGGTCTCCTCTCCTGTGGAACCAGGTTCCAGTTTGGGTTCAGGAGGCAGACACCGTCTCCACATTTAAGAGTGGGCTTAAGACTTTCCTCTTTGATAAAGCTTATAGTCAAATAGATAACTGTTGTTGCACTATATAAATAAAATTGAATTGAATATTGTTAGGGAGTGAGGAGTCGCAGCGTCCGCCTAATCTGGCCCACCTGCTTCTCGTCATAGTTGTCAGATTTATCTATCATATAAATCAATAATATTATAAAACTAGAGGGAGGCAGGGCATACAACCCGATCCGGTTGGGGAGAGTACTAGCCTGACAAGGCTCCTCTCTTTACCCTGTCTCTCTTAGTTATGCTGTAATAGTTTTAGACAGCTGGGGGACTTCCTTTGACACACTGAGCTCCTCTCTCCTCTATCTTTCTATCTTTCAATTTTGTGTTCATCCATGTCCCAGAAATGCTTGTTACTAACCTAGCTCTGGGGAGTCATTCCCCAGAGTCCTTATGTTCTTTTTCGCCCAGCATGTTTCCTTGGATCAGGGAGGCTCCAAAATCATGGTAGCAGCTGTCGCCATGGTCCCGCTACATGTTCTGCGATGCCCTGTTACACCCTGCTACGTCCTGCTGTGCCTTGTAACGCCGCACAATGCCCTGCTATGCCATGAACTACTACAAAGAACTACTACAAACTACTATTTTTTGTGACTGTTATTGCCACTCTTCATTCTAACCCCAACCGGTCGTCAGACACCGCCTACCAAGAGCCTGGGTCTGTCCGAGGTTTTTCCTCGGCACTGTCGCACTGTTGCTTGCTCTGGAGGGAACTACTAGAAGTGTTGGGTCCTTGTAAATTCTGGAGTATGGTCTAGACCTACTCTATCTGTAAAGTGTCTCGAGATAACTCTTGTTATGAATTGATAGTATAAATAATATTGAATTAAAATTGAATTGAAAATATTAATAGTACAGCTGCCAAAAATGCGTCATCAGCACTGCACTGTGACAGAAATAAAGAAGGAATTATTTAACATGAATTTAGACGCTAAAATGCATCTTTCTATAGCAAAGACACCATGACTAATATGAGAGGTGGTCATGTGACAGTTGAAGCATCCCTGAATCAGCTGTAAGAGAACATTTTCTGACAACTTGTAATATATACTAAATAAAAATAGCTATATATAGTTAAGCACTGTAATCTGTAAGCATTCCACGTATTTTTTTGCTGTCTTCATTACATTGATGTCTGCCGTATATGAAAGCGGCAGGCCGCGAAGGGAGGAGGTCAGGGTGGGTGTTAACACACAGGACTTTCAAGCCAGAGAGTGGTGTTCGCTTGCCAGGGAAAACTAAAGCCTTTCACCCAGGTGTGTTCCCTAGGTGTGTTTTAATCCAAACCACGATCTTTTTCCTAAATATAACTAATCTAAACTTAACTAATCATTTAGGTGCCCGATCTGAACTTTTGTCACAGCAAAACACTCATATTTTGTGGACTAAATTTAACAGTAATGTTCACTGAAACGACCGGCAGCTGACGTTGCTGTGTACCTGGCTCAAAGTCACCTATGTTCGGGTAGCTGAACCACCTACTACCGCTGATACAACAGAGGTCTGTCGCCACAATGGTCTCTAGCGGCTTTAAACAACTAGCAACTGTCGCTAGGCGTCATGGAGCTCGTAGCCAGCGAGCGTCACATTGCCAGCCGGTGGTAACCTAATTTCGTAAAGTATCATATGTTCTGGTGTGCATACATTTCCGTAGGATTTCATTGAGAACGCGTTGAAAAATAATAAACTTTGTAAATTGGCAAGCCATGATGACGAACTAATCAACATAAATATTAATTTTGCATTAATTACTTCATGTCTTAGTTGAATATTTGATCTTGGTTAATGTCAGTATTATATTCAAACTTCAAATTCTTCAGAATAGGCCTTAGGATTTATGATTCTGTTACTATGTACTGTTTTATACTGTGTAATAAGAGGCAGGTCTGGATCACTTGTGATTTTCCTTTGTTCTACTGAAGAGAGGAGAATTTCAGTTGGAAACTTCAGTCCCTAGCTTAGAACCCAATTCAAACATTCAGCAATTTAAATTTGTTTAGTGTGTTGTAACAATGGCAAAATGTTTTGTAGCTTCTTTTTGTAGCAATGATTGACAATACTCTTGGCTATTGTATTCAGAACTGATGCCCTTAATTGAAATCTATATTATCATTTAATTATCCAGGAAACGCCTGTGTTTCTAGTGGTGGAATCATTGACGATATCATTAAAAGCAAACTCAGTGGGGGAAATGTAGCTCAGCGTAATTTCTTCCAGGAAGACCTAACTTTGAATCAGTGAACTCCTAAATTAATTCAGCTGTTATCCTTATCCGTTTTTGCTGTGTAGAACTGTCGCATATCTGCAACTAGTCTCTCCTGATTTAAATATAGCTCAGTGTAAATTCTTCAGGAAGACCAAATTTAATCAATCCTCTTTTCCTGAATGGAATCAGCTGGTGGAGGCGTTCACCTTCCTGCTTAACCAATTAGAATCATACACAAGTGGCAATAGCCAATCACAGAGTCAAAACCCTGCTTTAACATCTGTTTCTCCTTTTTCCATTCCGTTTGCTGGAGGCAAAGAGTGCAACCCTCCACCCCCCTTTCCACCAGTCATCTACTCCAGCTGACCGGTCCGGAGCCTTCTTCGGTCTAGTCTTCGGGCTCCTTTGTCACCACCACCGGTATCTAGATTCCATTGGGGGTCTGATGGTTCTCTACCCCTATATAGATATACAAAATATTCATATAGCGATGGAGTCTAATCGCCAAAGACTTTGTACATTTAATTTGAGCTGTACAATAAAACTCATTTGCATTTCGGCAAACATGTCTCTCCTGATTGAAATACGTCTGGGTTGGGATTCTGTATATAGGCCTACTATATGTTCATTCTTATCATACTATTCACTTTTACTGAACCATTACTGAACCTGTTCAGTATTTCAGTGCTTTTTGCAGTTTGTATAGTTAGCCATTGTTTGAACACTGCAACATCTGCAAAGGATTAATGAGGTGAGGGCAAATGTGATCCTGTTGCTCTTTCAGGTCTACTTCATTTGATTCAGATTTGTAGAAATGACACTTACTTGGTCAATACGCAGACAATGACATATTTGACATTTACTTTCAGATGGCAAACCAATTAGTCTCACTGATAATTACCTGGAACAATTTATACATTAACTGAGCCATTAGAGTTGCCGTTGCCACCGATGGTGCCAGCTATGGTTGCTAGGAGACTTACTCACAGCCTCTTTCATGCTGGTTCTACAGCAGAGCTACAGCACATATACTCATGCTCTATATTCAAGACAAAATAATTATGATTGTCAGTCTCCTCTTTTTCTTATTCTTTCTGTATATCTTCTCATATCTAACTGACCCCCTATTGATCTCTTCTTATTTCTCATCTTCTCTTCTCTAATTGTTCCTCTTTCTCCATTTCCAAAACTGAACTCCCTCTCGGTCCCTCAGAGCATTCAAGAGCTACGGAGTGCAAGCAGTTTCAAAGTTTCAGCCCTAACTCTTACATATTTCGTGGTTTTAAAGCAGAAACATTTTAAAGGGAAAACATTTAGTGCAGCAAAGTATGGTTAACGCAAGAGATTGCTGCTTATACAGATGGTTTGGCCCTAAATAGAATGCGTTTCCAAGGTGATATTGATCTTTACTGTCAGTGTACTGATTATTGGCTAAAAAAGATTAATATGGAAAAACAAGTTCTACCTGCAGTTTTTAGCAACACAAGACAACTTTACATTGGATGGCAAAAAGTGGGAGAAACAGGCACACAGCATGCAACATAATGCATACATTAAGGACTAAGATAAAAATACTAAAAATAAAATAAAAAGTAAACGGAACTACATCAGGTTTTATGTCATGTGCATTATTACGTCATGCACGGAAGTAAAGTAACGTAATAAATGTAAGGATTTTAATCTAAACCACAAACTTTTTCTAAACTTTAATGGTTCCAAAGTAGTTTTTCTGCCTACACCTAACCAAACTGCGATGATTTCACAACATTAACAATGTGTGTAAAAACATTACTGTTACGTCTAGGTAATTTAAAGTAAGTTATAAATAATCATTGAAAAAAGCAGTCCTTCAAATTTAAAAATAAGGAACTGCTTTTCACAGCAAAGACAATGACCCTATGTTATTCTTTATGACTATAATTAAAATGAGTAAAACATATATGGTATTAGCCTTTTGATTTATGGTGATAATAAAAATGTCATTGTCAATAATCATTGTATTAAAAGTAACCTTGTAACAGTAGTTCTACTATTTATAAAATAACATAAAGCTGAACTGAAGAGCCAATGATAGTTTATGAGATAACTGTAGGTGGGCAGTAAAATAAACTAAATTATCAATATTAGTGATACAGAGTATTGTTTTTGAGTATAAAACACACACACACACACACACACACACACA